>CM075444.1:14323883-17005035 GCA_037832335.1 Carallia pectinifolia | reverse complement strand
AATAATAATAAAATAATAAAAAAGTGTTGTTTAAAAAAATAAGGTAATTAATATATATATATATATATATATAGTTAAATGATTAAAATTTTTTAAAAAATTTAAATTATTAGATATTATTGATAAATTGTATGATTACTTTATTATTATTTAAATTAAATTGTATAATAAAAATATAATATTTATATTCCATTTCTTTAATGAAAAAGTATATTACAAGTATTTTAATCATTTTGTTGGTAGGTTGAAGTTGAGTTTTTTTTTTAATGCCTTTATCTAATCATTTTTTATAAAATGATTTACTGCTTAAATTATTTAATTTAAGTAAATTTCTCTTATTATTGAGTATCGATATTTATATATTTTAAAATTTAACATGTTGTTCTCTATAAAAATTTTTGTTTTTAAAAAAATAAAAAATAATAAAAATGAATTCAAATTAATACAAGTACACAAGACCACTAGTTAGACTGGTGGTATTATATATCCCACTTCTTGCCGACGGCTGCTTAGTTAATAAGAACTTTTTTTTTTACTGTCTAAAAAAAATTAACAATTAACATGAAATCCCCATAGACAGCCTTTATTTTTTTCATTTTCCTTTTTTTTTTTTAAAATGGAAATTTGGTTTTATAGGATAAATAAAAAAACAGGCTAGGACGAAACATGTCTTATGGATTCTCATTCGCTCCTGCTTCCTCCTCCTCCTTCTTCTCGTGATACTGGACTTCCATAGCGGGTTTTACTACTCCTAATACGGTGTCGGATTTGTTGTGTTTTTAACGGCCTCGATGTTGGATCTTAACCTCAGCGTGGCTTCCGGCTCTGACCACTCCACCTCAGACTCCGTAGAGATTGTGTCAGTGAAGGAGGAGGAGGAGGAGGAGGAGAAGAAACGCAAGCGGAAGAAGGAGCTTCTAGAGCTTTCCAGCCACCAAATGGAAAGTTCCGGAAGCTTTAATTTCTCCTCTGTCGTCAATGGCGACGAGGACTCCTGCTCCAACGGCGACGGTTTCGCCTACAGTTTCGGCGTCTTAAGCAGGGAAGGCCCTGGAACTGTCTGTGGTGATGATTCTGGTGGTCAAACTATCCAGCTTTTTCCGCTGGGCGGCGGGGCCGGCGCGGAAAAGTCCTCAGGTTCGAAGAGTCGGTGGTTGGATCTCCAGTGCAAGGAAGTGGACCGCGGCGGTGCTGCGGAGGAGCGGAGGATGGTGGGCCAGGTGCACCAGAAGCCAGGGGTGAAGAAGAGCAGGCGTGGGCCCAGGTCGAGGAGCTCACAGTATCGGGGAGTCACGTTCTACCGGAGAACTGGGCGCTGGGAATCTCATATTTGGTTAGTGTCGACTTACTAGTTTCCTTAATAACCGAAGCAATTCGTTCATCGTTTAATGGCTTTTTACGCGTTTTAATGTGATTTTGGATTTTTTTTTTTTTTTTTGGTTTGCAGGGATTGTGGGAAACAAGTTTACTTGGGTAAGGAGATGGATTATCAATCATTAATTTTGTCTGCGTAAATTATGAACTGAATTTCTCCTCAGGATTTGTTAAAAAAATTGATGTTCAAGCTGTTTTGTCCTCTGACGGGCATTGGCTCTGAATCCTGATGTTTGTTTGTTTCTTTTTTCCTTAGGAGGATTTGACACTGCACACGCTGCAGCCCGGTAATTTTTATAAGAGATAAGATCGTAACGGTAGTTTAATTCATACTTATGTTTTTGTTCTGATTTTGGGTTGTTGCCCTTAGGGCATATGATCGTGCTGCAATCAAGTTTCGTGGTGTTGATGCTGATATAAACTTCAATGTGAATGATTATGTTGAGGACATAAAGCAGGTTGGTTTCGCAGCTTTCGCTGTAGATGTCGCTGGTTGGACTCCAAATCCCTTTGAATTTAACTGGGGAAAGAGCGGTGTCTCACACTTGGTTTTGATTGCTCTGTAGGCGGGTAATTGTACAAAGGAAGAATTCGTGCTTATTCTTCGTCGCCAGAGCACAGGATTCTCAAGGGGAAGCTCAAAATATAGAGGAGTGACACTGCACAAATGTGGACGATGGGAAGCTCGTATGGGACAGTTTCTAGGCAAGAAGTGAGAACTTCTCTCCTTGATTGTGCCTTTCTTGCTGATTTTTGTGCTTCTTCATTTCTGAAGATTGCTTTCATTGTAATGAGTGGTGTTGCCATAGGTCATCCATAAATGCTTGCTGAATATATGGTGTCTAAGTGCGTGAAAGAAACTAGACATCTAAATGTTTAGGCCTTGTTGTGAGAGTTTGATGCCTGGTTTTTATTGGGCGGCATTCATTGGCATCGTGCAGGTACATTTATCTTGGGCTATTTGACACCGAGATAGAGGCTGCAAGGTCCTAATGATCACAAATTGGAACCTTGTTAGACTAAATTCATCAGTTGGACTCCAACAAGCTTAATTTAATTTTGTTTGGGATATTGCTTTTCTTTGGTGACCAGGGCTTATGACAAAGCTGCGATTAAATGCAATGGAATTGAAGCAATCACTAATTTTGAGCCAAGTGCATATAAAGGGGAAATTATATCGCAGGCCAATAATGAAGGTACACTTTGTTGTTGGAAACTCGCTCGCTTGGTCTTTGAATAGGGAAATTCTTGGTTGGTCAGGTGACTTCTTTTTGTGAATCAATATCGAATGATTTGG
Organism: Carallia pectinifolia; assembly: GCA_037832335.1. Lineage (NCBI taxonomy): Eukaryota > Viridiplantae > Streptophyta > Magnoliopsida > Malpighiales > Rhizophoraceae > Carallia > Carallia pectinifolia. The sequence continues at coordinate 17,002,364 of CM075444.1, read as the reverse complement.
TTTTGGTGCAGGACATGTGCATAGTCTTGACCTGCAATTAGGAATTGCGCCCCCTGATATATCAGATGATCCAAAAGTAGATACCAGTATAGAAGGGTTTCATCGTCAAAGCTTCTGGGTCGATATGCCCATGAACACAGCATCCGGGGTAATAATCAATATCCAGTTTCTCTCAGGTTCTTTTGTTGGAGAGCTTCCTTAGTAGTTTTGTTATAGCTCACTCATAACATTATGGCCAAGGAGTTAAATTAGCTTGCTTGGTTGCTGTCTTCCAGATTATCAACTTTGCCTCAGGAAAAATGATGGATCAGCTGTCGCACAACCCAACAATGGCATCAGAGCACCCACACCCTTCTACGTGGGGTGGTGAATATTCCCATTTCTTTCCTATGCATAAGGTATTTTTCTTCTATACTTGGCCTTTGCAATATCAGTTGTTTGATGCTAGTGTCAAAATGCATAGAGATGTTAACTTTCTATCAAACAAAAATTTTTGTTGGCTAAACTCAACCTTTTCAACCCCATAAGATACGCCCTCCCTTTCATGTTTATATGTTATGTAATCGGAGTAACATCAAGATCAATCCTTCACTTGGCATTGGAAACTAAATGTTTCCTTGTTGGGACAAAAATTACAGTCTGCATAGTAGCGATTATTAGCTCCTATTAATTATCAGACACAGCGCTGCATGAGTGTAATTGTGTTGTCCCTGGTTGACAGGAAAGAGCAACAGAGAAGAGGATGGAAGTGGACTCATATGGAAATCGGGCATCCAAAATTAAGGGCCCTTTTGGCGGAGCAAAGCACCTGCCTCTCTTCTCTTCTGCAGCATCATCAGGATTCTTTTCTTCAACAATTGTTGCGCCTTCAGCTGTCGCTGGTCAACTTGTTGTACCTTCAGCTGTTGCTGGTCAACTCATTGCACCTACAGCTATTACTGGTCAACTTCACTTCCACAATTGAGCAAGTTCTTCACCGTCATTTGTCTCCTTCAATCAGCAATCTCTGACATTGTCTCAGCATTTCTTCTATAGAAGCTGAAAGCCGAAGGTCTGAGACTGCCATGCTCCAAAACTCTCTTTCATATAGAGTTTTGACCTTTATGGTATTCAATTAAATCGGGACTATTTTGCCTTCAAAACATAAACGACCCGTGTCTTGTTTTTTTTTTTTTTGTCTGTTTGCTGTTGGTTGCGCGTAATGCCCAATATACTAAATGAGCATGGAGCATGCAAAGTAAATTAAAATTTGCTGTCCTTTGGGATCGATCCGATCTCCAGACATTACTCTCACAATTTCCCCCTCCTATTGATCCCCAGTCTGTCTTCTCAGTCTCCCTCTGCTATCACTGCTTTAGTTGGTCCGTTGGACTTAAAAAAAAAAAATTGCTGTATTTGGCAAATTACTAATACCTAATGCTAAATATGAGCTTTGTAAAATTTGTTAAGTCAGAGTTTTCAATGATTTAATATGCATTTATCGTACCTGCCAAAGCTTATCCGTTCCGTTAATGCCTAGGGTAGCCATTAATCAAGCCGAAATCCAAGTCCCTTTTAGCTAAGCCTACGCATATCGTGGCTAACACAATCTCACCCGTAAGTTTCAGGAAATTGGGCACATTTGAAATCCAAATCAAATCTTTCTCAAAAAAAAAAAAAGAAAGAAATCCAAATCAAATCCCAAACAATCCTTTCAATTAAATGTAGTAAGTCACATCCACGTGTGCACAAATTGGCTGGGGTGCATCATGGGGCCCTGTTTCTCTCTTTGTTTGAAGTTAATTCCGCGCTCCTTGGATTCGCTTTGGGATGCATCTGCAAAGAGTGAAATAGTAGTCATCTATATTTTGAGCAACATGAAAACCCTGTTGTAGTTTGCGTACAGTTGGAGTCTTTGTCCGAATTAATTGAAATTAATTAATAAAACAATAAATAGTTACTAGCAACAGTAAACAGAACATTGTCGATTATTAGGGGTTCTCAAAGAGCCCCGTGTATATCTCTTTTACTCGCACTTTTTCCAGACTTCAAGGCTCTCTATAATTCCTATCCAGTGTTGGACCAGCTGGCTTCTCTTCTCTCCCTTGTTGTCACTTTAACTTGTAGGGCACCACGTTTAATTATATAGGACACCACTCCACCTGGTAGCGTAGCTGTGTTCAGGCTATAATTGAGGGTTTGCTGTTTATGGGTAGCGTCTAGGGACTGTAGTGTACCAATCTGCAAAATGGCCGTACGGTATTTTCCACATTGTGTTCTAAACCATACTCTTATAATGGGTCATTTATTGCCCTCTTGGTTAATGAACAAACTCGTTTTCGTCCGGGGTTTTCCCCATTTTTATCATTCTTCTGTTCTGTACCTGCCCCGGCCCGGTTGCTTCCCGTTTAGTGAATCAGCTCTGCTTGTTTACCGACCCCACAATCTCTATTCCAAAACAAAGACAAGGAAAAAAAATTGTCAAAACAACAAGAACTGTCGATGATAAAGATAACAAATACTATCTCGGTTCTCCATTTAGGAAAATTGGAAAGCAGTAAGTTCATAATGCCAAAATTAGTAAGTCCATTTAGTGAAACATGTTTGAATCAGATGTCAGAAAAAAACAAAAAACAAAACAACGTGTTTGAATTATCAGCTCTTGTGCTCAACAATCAGTAATCGTTTCTTTTCTTTTCCGAATAAAATGGCAAATGAAACAAATGCCTAGAGCAGGATGCTCTCCTGGGTAAAATGAGCTGGCCTGGAGCCTCTGGCCAGTGAAAGTCCTTGCAGCAGCACAGGAAGCTATCATCTAATGTTGAAGCGTGGCAGAACAGAAGCTGTCCTGCCCCCATAATAGGCTTTTGGTAGTGCGCCCAGGAGTTAGTGGGACAAATATTTTTTAAGAATTCGGTGAAGTAATAATGCATAACATTGCAGGAGATACTTAAGACATGCATAATTTATTTTACAATTTTTATATTATTTTTTTAAAAAATTTAATAGATCTTTTATTAAATTATATTCCGTTAGCTCGTGTTTACTGCATTACCGCAATGTGTTTCTTATTTTTAACAATATTACATCTTATATCTTTCTCGTAACGAATTACTACAAAACAAATTACATCTTACAATTTACTTGAGAAAATTTTCATATTTTAAAATCATAGGGTACGATGTTTAGGTTTCATCACTTATCTAGGGCCATAGCTATCCTGATCAACCCTCCTCCATTAATTGATTGGTCACTATCTAAGGCTATCCTATGCTTTATTTATCACGACCTATCTCTTTTAACGCGGAGTGGCCTCTTCATTTTCTTTTATTTTTGGTGCACAAGATCTCTCTTTTTTTTTTTTTTTTTGGTTAAACAAGATCTCTTTTTGTTTATCAGCTTCCATGAAGAATCAAGTTAACTGTACACGAGTCAATTAGGGTACCATGTTTCTTGGATTCTAGCTTTGTCTTACAATTGTCACAAGAACTTTGGCAAGGCCCTAGAACCTGCCAAAGTGATGCAATTTTGCAGACACAGGAGGGACAAATGGCCCTTACCATGTTTTACCAACATGCGATCTCGTGGCCACTTTGAAAACAATGCTCCTTGCAAACAACAGCAACTTACCTCATCCAAGAGATCTGATTTTTTGGATTATTTAACTAAAATTACATTGCCAAATGCCAACCCTGCTATCGTATAAACTGCTAGAGCTAGACATTTGACACACTTCAAATTTTTATATTTAAGATTAGTTACTTACTAATTTTATCTTTTTTAATAAATAAAACTAATTTATCATATAATATTATTTAAAAATTATTTTTAATTTTTTTATTTAAATAAACTCTACTTATTATATAATATAAAATAATAAATAAATTATATTTACTTAAAAAAATAAATTAAAGTAAAAATGTCCTTCAAAATTGAATTTACTGACAAGTTCTGACATTGGCGTGTTCAAATTACTAAGCTCTTGAGACGTCACTTGGTCAAAGCAAGGACGTCTATTGGGGGAGATTGACTCGTAGGCACTTGGTGCAATCCCAATTCCCACATGCATCCTCTGGGGAAGAGAGAGCATTCCGCGAGTGATCCCCGAATCCTGGGTCCAGTTAAGTAGAAATTGACCGCTGCATAAGTAAATAAGCATTCTAGAGCTCTATATTTTGTCGTGTCAAAAGCCTTGGGTTATTTAGCCTTGTAGCTAGATTCCCTCTAGCTGCTCCCATTATTGAAGGATCGAGGAATCAAAGATTCCCAGAACCGAACACTTTGCTTGGGGGCGCAGTACAGAGTACTGGATTTGGGGCACATGAGCTGCTGGCGAATTCACCTTCACTTTGTGAGTAATAAATCCTAAAAATATGTCTCGTACTTCTAACATATCTAGTTAAGACATTTTATTGATATTTTTTGATTATATATTTGAGTCTTAGTTATACTTTATAATCTCTTGTCTTATAGTCTCTTTTGCAACCAAAAAGAAAAAAATCCTGTGGCCCCAAAAATCCTGATGGTCGACAAGTCGGAGATTTGGAAAGTGTAACAAGGCTTCCAGCAAACGATCACGGAAGGATAGGATAAAAAACCATTAGACTAACCAAATTATTACTTACCAGGAATGACTACGCCATATTAGTCCAGAAGGCGAAAACGTATAACACGGCGACATTGGGGGCTTCAAATAAAATAAAATGTGATAAGTGGGTCCATGGCCTGAACTTAGTTTTGGTCCATGGACCATGGATATTACAAGCTCTCCATGTAAACTTGGCAAAGCTAGACCTGGTTTTGTCCCAATCTGCCCAACCTATTCCAAGAAGCAGTGATCAAAACCGATACAAGCATGGCCTTTTTTTTTTATTGTTTCATGTTGGGCCTTGGTATGACCCACTTATAAATACAAATGAAATATTATCCTTGCAAATTCAAATTACAATTGTCATTCATTATTGTAATTTCTTTTTGTCATGAACTCGGGATTAAGTTTGCCTGCTTTTTATGACGAAAACGAAGGAATTTTTAAAGAATTTTTACAATATAAATTACCTCCATCACTCCAGTGTGAGATATGTCTTTTTTTCAGTTAAAATGTTAGATATATTCTCTTCTCCCCCCTTTTTTTAATTGTTTTGTGCTAATTCTCTCTTTTTTTTTTTTTTTGTCTGAGACCGTTCAGTATCTAATCTATTAAATTAACTAATATGGACCGACTCAGATAGGACCTTGAAGGGCGGCAAAAGTCTTATAACAGGTATTTAACGCAACTGCATTCTCAAATCTCGAATCCAAGACCTCTGATTAACTGACAATAGATTCTTACTGTTCATGTCCTTGGCTGCTTGCTAATTCTCTTCTCATTTCCTGATGAAATATTCTCCTTCACTGGGCCTATGAAGTTTGGCCCAGCCTAGGCTTTGATATTGGGGCCTTTTTGTTTATTATGGGCTTGACTGTGAGGAGCATAACCTAATTTTCATCTCTAACTCCAAGAAGGCTAAGTCCACAATTCCCTTGTACACCATGGAAGTTCCCATGTGATCCGTTAAGGAAAAGAGATAAGGCGGCCCACCTGAATGGTATTGGTAAAGAAAAACCAGAGTCCCTCTAATGTAATGTTCAGCATTTGCTCAACTGGTTGAGCGAGTTATCTCTCAATTAATAGGTATTTAAATCTCAATAAATTTCACTTTCTCCTTCCCAAATACCTAATATGGCTCCTTATAGACCAAAAAAAGAATCCCTCCAATGTTAACCAAAAAAGTGAAAAAGGAAAAAAAAAAAAAAACCAGAGTCCAAATGGAAACAAGGGGAACAAAAAAAAAGTCCAATGGTCAAGACAATGTAGAGGCAATTTTAAAAAAAGGAAAAATTATTTGACTTAAGTTTAGGTTAGCTTTTAAAGTAGTGCATTTGCGTTTCATCTTCAAAAAGTAGGAAGATAGGTGTTTGGTAAACTTTTTAGTATTACTTTTTGATTCTATTTATTTCCTTATTTGACTTCCTAACAGCAGCTGATTGAAAAGCAGCTCCGACCTACTTTTTGCTACTTTTTAGATTACTTTTCACTTTTTAATATTAATAATAATTTATATGGACTAAATTACCCTTAAAGAATATTTACATAATTTTACTATTATTTTTTTTACTTCACATGTGAATTAGATATGTTAATTTATTTTATTAGTATTTATATAATTTCAATAATTTTTTTTTTCAAATATTCTTAAATAATATTTTTTTTACTTTAATTTTCTTTAATGTGGACATTTATAAAAAAAAATCTCAAATATAATAATTTTTATAATTTAATAAAAATTAATATTTTTTAAAAAAAGTTAAAAATTAAGTAAAATAATTCTCAATATTATTTATAAAATATTATTCTAAAATATAAAATTATAAAATATAAAAATAAAAATATTTAATATAATATATCTACATAAATTATATGTCTAAATTAGACATTTCATTATTTAACAGTAACAGCAAATATAAAATTAACCAAACACTTTATTAATTTTATCAGCAATCAGCAACAGCAAGTAGAAATCAATAATCAACAATCAGCAGCAGTAATCAGCAACAGCAATCAGTAACAGCAATATTCAACAGCTAATCCAAACAGGCCCTAAGAAAACACAGCAAGCCACTAATATAAGATAACTAGTCAGATTCAATTTAAAATTTTCTTTTAGCAATCAATTGAGAAATATTTGTTCCCACTCGTGCTTCTGAAGTGGCTATGAACTTCGACGTCTATTTGTGATATCTCGGGTTCTAAGCCTAAGAAAAAAAAAAAAAGTGGAATTTATAGAATTCTAGAGAGCTACTATCAGTTTGGGCTATTTTTTTAGTATAATTAACTAATAATTTTATATTATACTATAAGTGATATTCACGCGAAAAAATAAAATAAAATAAAATAGATTATCTGGCTCGGACCACGGAGTTAATCTTTAACAAAAAGGTGGCTTTAAACAATCTGTGAAGGAAAGCACACACGTTGTTTACGTTATTGAACGTTTGAAAACCCAAAAAAGCAATGAGAAAATGAGGCGTAGGAAACGTTTCCATATTGGATCAATAAGGTTAAGACAGTAAAACAGTTCTTTCCGTCCTGTAAAAAGCTCACTTTCTCCCTCCTTTCTCTCGCCTTTTCCGTTTCATTCCCCTGAAAAAGCACAATTTAGCCAGGTTGGGGCACTAATTATTAATTAATGATTCCGTGGTTACATTGCCAAAGCGAAATCCCAGAATTAGCAGCAAAATCCATAGTAGTTGTAGCCGTTCATCAACTCACTTAAATTGCTTAATCGACCAAATGATGTAATTCAAAATGACGCTTTCAAATTATTGAAAAATAGATCGAACCTAGAAGATGATTTTTAAAAAACTGTCATGCACATTTTGGTTGTGAATTTTAAATTCTTCAGTTTGCAATCAAACTTTATAAAGAAGGCAATATCTTTCTTTCCAAGGGAAAATTTTATTGGTTTTGAATCACGGAATATTTGAACAAAAAAAATAATAATGCTAACGGTCAAATTTAAAAACAATCTTAGTCTGTCTCTACAAGAAAATTAGATCAAAGTCATAGATAGACTCTTATGTTAAGGGGGATTTCTAATTAGAAAAAAACAACGATAGTTGAACAGGTAAAGACGTACAGGAAGGCGACGGAAAGAGGGAGAAAGAGAGGAGGAATGAGGAAAAAAGTCATGGCAGACTCCATTATTTTTTTGATTATATAAGATGAATAACAAGTAAAATTAATATACAAAAAACTTGTCTTAATCCTTCTAATTAACTTTTTTCAACTGCAGTCCCCACTTGATCAACGGGGAAAGTCATGAAACCACTCAAATGCTTGTGTGGTGTCTAAGTTATCAAAATCAGATTAAAATCAAATTAATTATCGAATCAAAAATATTAGTAATTTAAAGTTCAATTGATTGAGCTGATATATGTATATATATATATATATATCTAAAAATAATTAAAAAAATAATATTTATACATAATGATTAAATGTTAATTTAATCTGATTTAAAAATGTTAATTTAACGTGACAACTGATGGAACGTCACGGTAGCAAAACTGATGACGTGGTCCCTGCCACGTCAGCACAGTGATGACGTGACATGTGCCACGTTATCTCAGTTGATATGACATTTTTATTTTTTTTAAAATTTTTTAAAAAATTTTAAAAGATGTTGATATTTAATTAAAAATGAACTCAAATTATTCTTCTAATAAAAAAATTTAATTTAATGAAAAGTTAAAAAAGGAATTCAGATTGAATTCAATTTTATCAAATAAAATTGAAATCCTTTAAATCAAAATTCTTCTAAAATTAGTTTTATTTAATAAAATTAAAATCTTTCAAATATAAAATCCTTTCGATAACAACTATTTTTATTTTAAAATTTTTATTAAATTAAGTAATTTTTTTTGTTAGAAAATTAACTTAAGTTCATTTTTTATTAAATATCAATGTATTTTTAAATTTTTTAGATTTTTGAAAAAAATGCCACGTCATTAATTTGAGATGACGTGACAGATGATTGGACACAATTTTATTGATGTGACACTTTGTCAGTTGTCATATCAGTGTAATTAACAGAAAAATTAATGATTAGGTATAATTATACGACATAAAAAAATTTTGTATCAATTTTTATAAAAAAATATAAATAAAAACTAATAAATAATTTTAGATTTTAAGCAAAATTGGCCTTTATGCGATTTAAAAACGGAAAGCAAGGTTCGGTAATTGAAACCAAACGAAAACGATGTCGTGAAGAGAAATGCAAGGAATAACCAACCAACAAAATCATAAAAAACACGTGGTAGAAACGACGAACAGAATGTAGAACAGAAAGACTGGGGGAAGAGGAAAAATTAATAAAAGGGGGCCGACAGAGAACGTAAAAACCAACGGTGTTGATAAACCTCCTCCTCTGATCAGGGTTGTCTCCTAGCTCCTCTCTTCTCCAGCGTCCGATCCCTTCTCTTTCCTCTGCGACGCATTTCCAATCCCTCTGATCATCTCGCGCCCTTTTTTTTCGGTTTACAAATCTTCCACAGGTAAAAACGACGTCACTCTCACTTCACGCACACGCGCAAGCAACGACTACACGCGCGCTGTCTCTCCCTATTTCTTTCGATCTCCTCGCGTTTTCTCTGTATCTCTGTTCGATTCACGATGTTAACCGTTCACCGGTGTTGTGGGATAGGGTTTTTTTGGGGTCGAGGATGGCGGCGGAGGCGCCGACGAGCCCCGGTGGTGGCAGCCACGAGAGCGGCGAGCAGAGCCCGCGCTCGAACTCCAACGTACGCGAACAGGACAGGTATCTGCCGATCGCTAATATTAGTCGGATCATGAAGAAGGCGCTTCCTGCCAATGGAAAGATCGCCAAGGACGCCAAAGAGACCGTTCAAGAATGCGTTTCTGAGTTCATTAGCTTCATTACCAGCGAGTAAAAGAATTCAATTTTTACCCATTTTGAGCTTTCTTGTGGGATGAATTTATGACTTTTCTTCGTTAATTTAGGTTTCTTTTTTTTTGGCTTGATTCTGGTGTAGAGCGAGTGATAAATGCCAGAGAGAGAAGAGGAAGACGATTAATGGTGATGATTTACTGTGGGCCATGGCCACGTTAGGGTTTGAGGATTATATGGATCCGCTTAAGGTTTACCTGACTCGATATAGAGAGGTGAATTTCAATTTTCCTCTTCTTTCAACTTTATAGACGGACGCAGAGGCCTTTTTTTTTGTTTTTTTATTGCACTCTTTTTCTTTTGTCCTTTTTAGTATGAAAGATACTAACAGTAGGTGCCAGCTGAAATCGCCTTCAAATTTTTGAAATTTTGCTTGAATTGGTTTGGGGCATTTAGTTTTTAAATCAGATTTGTTTAGTGTATTTCCGCTACGGTGGGTTTTGAGTAATTGATTGTTGTTTTTATTTTGCTGGTCTTATGGATTGGACAAATGGTGCAGATGGAGGTATGTTCATGTTCTTCTTCCTACACAAATAATTTATTTATTTATTTTTTCTGTTAACTTGGAAAACATTTCATGATTGTAATACATAAATTGGGGTACTCATAGGGTGATAGTAAGGGATCAGCAAAGAGTGGGGATGCATCTGCTAGGAAAGATGTCCAATCGAGTTCAAATGCTCAGGTGAGATGGTGCTTTATCTCATCCAGATAAGAGCTAACCTATTTACAGTCATTTTTTATGATTCTATCATTTTATAGAACCAAATATATGTAATCTGACTATATAGATTTGTTGACTTTTGGCAGCCAAACTTGCAGATTTCTCATCAAGGCTCATTCTCACAAAGTGTTAATTATGCAAATTCTCAAGTATGCTCCCTCTTTTTGTCTTTGATGCCCCTTGCAACACCCATACACACAGCACATAATGTGCTAACGCTTCTTTTGATTGCCTTTTTATCTGGATTTTGGTAAGTGGTATTGGTACTACCTGGAGCTTAGTCTAAATTATTTTGCAAGGAATATTCAACTAGTTAGATTCTACTGCCTTCCTAAATTAGAATTTGAGAGTCAAGTCAATTATGATGCTTAACTTGGGAAATGGGCATATCACATTCCTGACTTTCGTGTGTTCTTTTGTGCTGTCTTATGGTAACTTTTGGTTTTTGTTAGATGTTTGCAAGAGCTTATTTTCCAGATCCATATAGCTGCTAGATTAGAGTTTAGGAGTTCTCAGTATGCTTTAGGCTATTAAAACAACGAATGGTTCTGCCCTTAGTTTAACCATTTGAATAGTAGCTCTTGTTTTTTCTATTGGTTGCAATAGCCTGTCTTCCATTCTACTACAATCTGTATTGTGAAACCATGTAAACTTCCTCAGCCCAGTTGCTGCTACTATTAGTAATTTTGGCCACACCACCTTTAACTATGTCATTCATTACAATCTCTTATGTCTACAATCGTCACCACCTGATTGTTTACACTTCAACCAACATGTTATCACCACTGCCAGTGTCACCTTTTATGCGATTCCTCTTGGTTCAATTACACGATCACCACTGCTTTAACAGTCAAGCGTGGGCTACTGGTGCCTTATCTCATTATATCGCTAGTATTTCCTACCGTTAACTCGTATCAAAGGCAACTTGGTCATGAGAGAATACATGAGATCTGTATTGGGTGAGCCCTATGGTTCCTGGTTGGTACAAGGAAATAAGAAAGATGTTTATATTTCCATACCGACAGAGGAATGTCATGTTAATGCATGAAAGCACAGTGCATTCATAGTGGTGACTTCAGGCTAAAAGCTTTTTTATTAGCTTGTGTGGTTCATAATTTTAGAGAAAATCATAGAGAGGTTATTTCATTAGGGAGACTACCTTATGGCCAAACTTGGGCTGCGTTCCAAGCTTCTAAATATTTGTTTAAGTTGGTTAAAACATTGTGTAAAAGATTTTTTTTTTTTTTTGGGGGGGGGGGGGGGGGGAGGGGGAGAGAATACTAGGTAGCAACATTTAGGTATCAATAAAGTAATATGAATCGTTGGATGATTGAAATTTGAAAAAAGAAAAAAACAGGTGAGCTGTTAAATACTGTTAAATGAATTATGTGACTACTTTGTTGCTACCTGAGATAAACCTGTGTAATGAAGTTTTTTTTTTTTTTCCTCGTTTACTTCGAATTTGATTCTGTTTTTAAAGTTCATGCTGAGTGTCTGCGGATTAATGTTGCATACAGATGTTCGTAGTTGTGTGCATGCATGCCCTTTTGCACGCCGTTTAAGTTTTTAACAACGAAAAATTTAGTGTTGCCCTTTAACTCTCTCTCTCTATGTTGAATGCTTTTCACAATTTATGTCAATTGCTGTTCTCTTTATCTTTTAACAGCTTAGTTTCCTTGGCATTTGTGAGTTCAGTATTGTCCATCAATTTGATTAATGTCAAAAATAGAGATCTTTCCTGGTGGTTAATTCTGTCCAGTTTTATGGTACTATTATTCTACTCACCTCACTCTATTAATATTTTTGCAGTCCCAGGGCCAGCATCTGATGGTTCCTATGCAAGGCACCGACTAGTTAGTTACAGCCCTTAAAAACAATTTCATCATTCAGAATCCAATTTACTGTTCTCTCACTTCTCCTAGCAGGTATCGTAAGGATACGTTTAACTAATGTAAACGCTGACATTTGTGGTGTCTTTGGTTCTCCTGTTAAGAGCTATTCCCTTGTAAGGATTGTATAATTAGGGTGTTTAGGAGTTGAATGACTTTTGAATTGTCAGGAACCTTAATTATATGATTGTTTGCACAAGCTTAATGTATCTAGTTAGTGTTGGTTCGTCCAATTGTCTCCCTTTCTTCTGTTAGTTTCTTACTGGTGAAATGTATTTATAAACTAGTTTCTATTTGGTAGTATTGCGTTATGATTAAATTTATTTTGGCCATGTTATTCATTATGAAGATATTTTTCTGTTCTATTTTTCGTATTTCCTTATAAAGGATTTCCGCACATCCACTCACGCTTTTCAATTGGCATTAATGTAACTTGGCTTCTATGCACTTGAAACTGGGATTAGCTTTTAATACTTGGCTCTTATACATGGACATGACATTTGCAATTTTTAGTTTAACTTGGTTTTCACCTCGAGTTGCTCGCCATATGCATGTGCCAATTATTTTTTTGTTTGGGCATACAAGTGGAGAGAGGGCATGAATGCCCAGAACCAGAAAAAGCTCGTTGATATGGCCTCTTTGTCATGGAAAGATTCTTTCACAGATTATTGGTTAAGAGTCTAGAAGGGCATGTTTCCTTTTTAGCGGTAACGGCTGCGTCGTCGTGGAAAGGCCTTGGCTCTAAACTCAATGGCAAAATGAGCTGGAGAAGGTTGGGGTTGCTTTTCCGTGCTAAGTCCATTGCACGAGACGAGACTTTAGAAAATGAAACAAATGGCAATAATTATTGCACTGGCCCGGTTTGATAAATGTGTAGTTTTTTTTTTTTTTTTACCAGTGTTCAAATCTCAGTTTTTTTATTCTTTTTAATTTGTTTCTTTTTCAACGGTAGACTATTATCTACTACATACAAAAAGAAAATAAACTTCCCCTCTTACGCGGATGGAATGCGAATCTACATTCATAGATGTGCATTGATCAATGGCCGCAAGTCCAGGTAAAAAAAGCGAGTTTGATTTAACCGAGCAACTTTCAACGCTTGTCGAAGTCACACGGACGACATCTCTTAAAGCAATGAGGCTGTGGGCAACCAACGGGTCCGTCGAAAATCTGGACCAAAATCACAACATTAAACGGCTCCAATACAAGTCAGAAACTGCTGGTCGCAAATGTGTCAAAGGAATTAAACATTTTTTTAGAATATATATATATAAAAAATTGTAATCGCAAATGTGTCAGTTTATTGTATCCATGAGTCCAATACAAAATAAGAGCTGAATTTGCTTTTTTCGTTTTTTGACAGGACTACAAAGTGGTATATCTGCTAACTCTTTTTTTTTTTTTTTTCATAAAAAGACCAAAAAAAAAAAAAAATTGCTTCAACCTTTGATGTACCCAAACACGCAACATTATGATTAACGTCACCGTTCAGGCCCCGTTACTATAAACATAAAATTATATAAAAAAAATATCCCTCATAAATTACCTATCCCTGTTAGGCTCCCTCTGTTAATTGATTATATGCCTGTGCAAGATTCTATTAAATTTGGCCCTATCATCAATTTGGATAAAAGATTGGGTTTAATTAGTAAGTCAATAATTAATTTGTCTAGAACAATATTTAGAGCAAAGTTTGATTATTTTTATATAGTAATAAACTCTTCTTCTTATGATTTTTTTTTAGACCTAAATAAAGAAAATAACCCTTTTTTTGACATTAAAATACATTAAATTTTTTTTTTTGTTTTAGTTAAAAGAGAATTTCCATCCAATTTAACCGGATCAGCTGGGTTTCAAGGAAAGTTGGATCGACCGAAGTTTTCTGCTCAAAAACACAGGTGGTTTTTTAACTAACCCAACACAGTCTAATAACCAGCTCACCGAACTATCGGTCCGACCGATGGATTGAGCCACGGGTCCGACTGACGGACCGAGCCGGGTTTCACACATTTCTCTCTACATATAATGCCACGCCCCCTCGCACACTCATACGCCCCGAAACACAAGAAAACAACCTATGAATTATGCCCTCGGCACCGCCTCTCTGCTTAATTTAATCTGACGTCGGCGTCGCCGTGCTGAGAAAGCCTAAGAAAAAAGCGGCCTCTTTGGATTTCCTATTCAGAGTTCTATTTAGGTCTTCGATCGATAATCGAAGACCGATTAACTACGAACAACAAAGTAATCAACAATTCTTTTAGGTACTTATTTGAGTAAAGCCTGTCTAAAATTCCGCTTTAACTTAATCATCGTCATCGTCGTCGTCGTCGTTCTTTGATTTCTCTTGTTCCTCTTTCTTTTTCTTTGTTCCTTCTTTTTTTTTTTTCAATTTTTATTTTTCGATTCTTTTGCCTTCGTTTTCGCTGGTAAAATTGTGTTTGTGGAGGTCATGTCAGACAAAAGTAATAAAAAAAAAAAAATACAGGTTTGGAATGATTGTGACGGTTATTTTTTCAGGTGAATTTGCTCTCTCGATGGTTCTTTTGAATTTCTTACAGGATTTCTGTAGCAAGAAACACGGTGTTTTTACGTTTTCTTGTTGTCTTTTCTTTGATTTTTTTTTGGGGATTGTCTTATATTTATGTATTCTAGAAGGGTTTGTTCTTTTTTTTTTTTACTCTTTTGTTTACTTGTTGATTTGAAACTAAACCTAACGGATGCATAGAATAGTATGTTTATAAATATTTTTGGTTTAAAGTTTCGTTATTGAGGATCAAGTTCCAGTGATTGGTTGCTTATGGTTTCTTGAACAATGGGCACTTCTACTCTGTATTTCTTGTAGTAATTCTAGATGTTGCAGGGGTCTGTTTTTTGTTATAGACCTCTTTTAGACGTCTATTTTGACTTCTTGGGCTCTTGGCTGTCATTTTATGGTAATGGTGTTTTGTTCTGTTTGATTTGCCTGATGGAGAATTTATGTGGGTAGGAATATTGGAGGAACTTAGCAAATCGATGGCAAATCGTGGCCAAAAGCGAATGGAGATTGTTGATGACTTGCCGTCTGATAAGAGAGCCTGTAGTTCATTGGAGTTTAGGCCAAGTTCCTCAAACTCGTCAATTCAAACGCAGATAAACTCTATGAACTCCACATCTGAAACCCATGATGCTGATATGGATACTTCATCCTCTGATTCAGATTCAAGTAGATCAGAGGAGGTAGAACCTCAGAGGGACTTGGCACATGACTCGTGTAATTCAGGGGGTGTAAACCCAAGATCAAGCAGTCGAAGTCTCCGTGATTTTCAGAGGCAGAGATCCTCTGCTTATCACGATAGATTGAAGAGTGCTTTATGTTGTTTAAGTGAAGCGACTGAGCCTTCTGGACAGTTAGCTGCTCTTACTGAGTTGTGTGAAGTTCTTTCATTTTGTATAGAAGATTCACTTTCCAGTATGATGGCAGACACATTATCTCCAATACTTGTTAAGCTTGCAAGGCTTGAGAATAACCCAGATATAATGCTGTTTGCTATAAGGGCTTTAACTTATCTGTGCGATGTGTTTCCACAAGCATCTGCATTTCTTGTTAGGCATGATGCGGTTGCTGCTCTTTGCCAAAGATTAATGGCCATTGAATACTTGGATGTAGCTGAACAGGTAGTTTCAGTTATATGTGAATTAGACTGTATGATACACATAAGCTATGGTACTGTTCATATGAAGGAGAGTGATTTACGCTTCTTATTGATGCCGCATCTATGCTTTCATGTAGTGTTTGCAAGCCCTGGAGAAAATATCTCGTGAGCAACCTCTTGCATGCTTACAGGCGGGGGCAATTATGGCTGTTCTAAAATTTATAGACTTTTTCTCAACAAGTGTACAAGTAAGCTTCTATGCAATTTGCTTCTCACTGACATTATTTTGCCTTTATTTCTGGACTTTTGTTTCATATCCAATTTGATTGACTTGAGAGTTTTCAGTAATAATCTTTGGTTCTTCTCTTTGCCTACAGAGAGTGGCACTTCTGACTGTGGTGAACATATGTAAGAAGCTGCCAACAGAATGCCCTTCACTTTTCATGGAGGCTGTTCCAATACTATGCAATCTGCTACAGTATGAGGATCAACAGGTAACTAATGTTTAGACTTCGAATGAGTTCAAGACTCTCAAGAACAATAATTCTTCTTTATGGAGTCCTAATGCTTTGTGTTAATTTTCCAGCTCGTTGAAAATGTAGCCATTTGCTTAATCAGAATAGCAGAACAAGTCAGTCAGTCTTCTGGGATGTTGGAAGAAATATGTAAGCATGGACTAATTAATCAAGCTACACATCTAATACAATTGAATAGCCGAACCACTCTATCCCAGCCTACATACAATGTATGCATGTCTAGTCCACATTTCTGAAATTAGTATTTCTCACATTGGTTGGCTATATGGAATGGTATCCCTTTTTTAAACTTTTATTGGTTTGCAGGGTTTGATCGGGTTACTTGCCAAGCTCTCTTCTTGTTCAACATTGGCTTTCAGGACTCTATATGAACTTAATATAAGTGCTATTTTGAAGGAAATTTTAGCTACTTATGGCCTATCACATGGAGTGTCAGCTCCACAAATGGTTGATGGACAGGGAAACCAGGTATTTATTGTGGACCAAACAAATTCTTTGTTCATCATATTTTGATTAAGTAATATGTGGCATTGTTGGGGGACAAAGTGGAGCTTTTGTTGCTTTGTATCTTATAATGTGAAAAATTATAGGATAATAAAACATGAAAAGATATATGATACCATATTTGTAAATATTTTGTCCTTTGTCAATGATTGTTCTTAAAAGCTCTGAGTACTGTTATTTTTGTTTAATGACTTAAGTGGAGTGGGACTACGGTGATGAGTTGTGCAATGTGGAACACTGAGCATGTTGTCTATAATATGCTGTTGGACATCTTCAGAGTTGGAGAGAACATTAGATTTGAGAAACTTTCTTATTCAACTAATTTGTGTTTGCTGCATCGTAAATGGTGGCTTCTCCTTTGAACAAAACTTGAGGTTTTTTTTTTTTTTTTTTTAACCTTAAGAAATGCATTTCGCTGCAGATCTGATTAAATGATTGACTGGAAATCATTGCTCAACTTTTTCGTGCTCCTAGGTACATGAAGTCTTGAAGCTGCTAAATGAACTTCTTCCCACTGTTGAAAGGGATCAAGACAATCATCATTTGTCTGATAAAGAACTATTTCTACTGAATGACCCTGATGTATTGCTTAGGTCTGGGTTGGATGTACTTCCCATGTTGATGCAGGTTAGCTATTTGATGGATAAGTACACTGCAATGCTTCTTTTCAAATTATTGCCAATTTCTTTGTAATGTTTCCTGTACCTTACACACAGGTGGTTAATTCTGGTGCAAATTTATATGTTTGCTATGGGTGCCTCTCTGTTATTAACAAGTTGGTATATTTCAGCAAATCTGATATACTTGTTGAATTGCTTAAGAGTGCAAACATTCCAAGGTGAAGTAGCATTCTTTTCTTCTTTTGCTTTTTTTTAAACCAGCTAATTGTAGTTTCTTTTATCGTTCTAACAGTGTTCTTTGGATATATTTAGCAGTTTCTTGGCTGGAGTTTTTACTCGAAAGGATCACCATGTCTTGATGTTAGCCCTGCAAATTGCTGAAGTAATTCTGCAAAAGCGTTCAGATGTTTTCCTTAACTCTTTCATCAAGGAAGGTGTCTTTTTTGCCATTGATGCCCTCTTGAAACCAGAAAATTGTTCAAATACGATGTTCCCAGTGTCCGAAGGGACTCAACTGCCATATGACTCTGGTCAGAAGCACGCGTCAAAGGTTGTTCTAAGATGCTTATGTTATGCTTTTGGCACCTGTCAATCTCCTTCTGCGGGAACAGGGACGTGCAAGCTTGAAAATAATAGTGTTCAAAATCTTGCAAAGGGAATAAAGGCTAGTTATTTTGATCCAGTGTTATGTGACTCTAAGAAAGGGTTGACAGATACTCTTCAAAAGC
Source organism: Carallia pectinifolia (assembly GCA_037832335.1). NCBI lineage: Eukaryota > Viridiplantae > Streptophyta > Magnoliopsida > Malpighiales > Rhizophoraceae > Carallia > Carallia pectinifolia. The sequence continues at coordinate 16,984,240 of CM075444.1, read as the reverse complement.
TCAGTTCTCTTTCTACTGCATTGAGTGATTTGATGCACGTTCCTACAAATGCTGATGATTGCAGTCGAGATGAAGAAAAATTTTACTGTTTATTGCATCAAGTTGTGGCTAAGCTTAGCGGAAGAGAACCTATTTCCACTTTTGAATTTGTTGAGAGTGGGATTGTCAAGTCATTGGTAAATTACATGTCAAATGGCCATTATTTGAGTGCAAATACAGGACTTAGAGGGATATGTGATGATTGTTACATTCTAGAAAAAAGATTTGAGGTGTTTGCGAGGATGTTTTTGGCTTCTCCAGACCTGGCTGACGAATTGCCAATTGCTATTTTGATACGAAAGTTGCAAAGTGCTCTTTCTTCTTGGGAAAGTTTTCCTGTTATATTGAGCTTTGCTTCCAAGCAAAAAAGTTCATTTGCTACTGTTCCACATAGACGTTGCCTATCTCATCCATGTCTAAGAGTCCGTTTTATCAGGGAAGACGGGGAGACAAGCCTTTGTGACTACTCTGAAGATGCTCTGACTGTTGATCCTTTTTCTTCTTTGGATGAGATTGAAGGATTTTTGCTGCCTAAAGTCAGATTGCAAAAACTCAAACAAATGGATTCAACCATTAAATTTGCAGATCCAATGGAAGTTGTACCATTACAATTACCATCAGATGCAAACTCCAGTCAGGGAGAAAGTTCAGATCTCGTGGATCCTGATCACATGCCTGCTGATTTGTCTCAGATCCTGGTTATTCTTGCTACATCAGTGGATTTTGAACTAATTTGTTTTGGGGGACCCAATTTACCTTTTTTTGAACTAATGAATTTTCTTTGCTCACTATTATATTTTTTTTAACATTGTGTTTTTCTTTGCAGAAAACCGAAGCTCAATTATCACAGCATTCACCTGAACAAGCAATAAACGTCGGACTGGAAAATCTCGGTGAAGCATCATCTTCAATTGATACTCATATTGTAAGTACACTGTTCCTTCAGTTTATCTTTTGTAGAATGGATCATGCAGACCTGCTTGTAAAAAAGAAGAGCATGCCTCTGCTTATATTACTGAGGTTGTCTTCTAGTCCTATCAAGGATGCTAAAAATGGCATACCTTCTTAATTAGATTTTTGCTGTTTCATTTATGTTCCTCTCATCGTTTTCATGATCTGCTTGTTACTGGTCATGAGAGGGAGTTTGCTGGACCTTACATTAGTGCACATCGGTTACATTCCAGGCTGGTACAGAGCAGGCTGTACAATTTCCTTCAGGGTCAGATATCAGCGTGAAAAGTGAGCATCTTGCATCCCGTGACAACGGAAATGCTTTTTCTAAACTATCATTTTATCTAAAAGGGAAAAAGCTGGACCAGACTTCATCAATATATCAGGCAATTCTCCAAGAGAAGTTTAGTTCAGACATAGAAATGAATTCTGAGGCTAAGCTGTGGAGTGAAGTACACACACTGACTTATAGAATGTCTGTGGAACCTAAAGATGATCATGCTCGAGAATATTCCACTTCGGCTGAAGACTCCTCTTTGTTGAATAAAAGTGGGGCTCATATGCAGTGCACTTCTTTCTTCTCCAATGTGTTTGGTTATGAACTTACTTCTGACCTGGATAAGTCAAGTCCTACTTATGAAATATTGTTTCTGCTTAAAAGTCTAGAATGCTTGAACAGATTTGCTTTTCATCTGTTGTCTTGTGAAAAGCTACATGCATTCACAGATGGCCTAATTGATAATTTGGATTATTTAGGAGTAGTAGTCCATTCAGTTTCACAAAATGAGTTTGTGAGCAGTAAGTTGACTGAAAAACTAGAGCAGCAGATGCGAGATCCTTTGGCTGTCTCTACAGGCGGTATGCCTTTGTGGTGCAATCAGCTCATGATTTCATGCCCTTTTTTATTCAGCTTTGAGACAAAATGTAAATACTTCAGGTTATTGGCATTTGGTCCTCAAAAAGTACGAACGCAAGTGCCATCACAGAATAACTCAGGTGTTCTAAGAGACAGACGGTTGAATGCAGGCAATTTGCCTCGTAAGAAGTTCTTAGTTCGGCGCGATCAAATTCTGGAGTCTGCTTCCCAGATGTTGGCCCTTTATGCTCACATTAATTTGCCAATTGAAGTGGTATATGATGAAGAAGTTGGTACAGGACTTGGTCCCACACTGGAATTCTATACTCTTGTTAGTCATGAGTTTCAAAAGTTTGGCCTTGGCATGTGGAGAGGGGACTATGGTTCACCAACCGTCATGAAAACCTTGCAGACTGAGAATTCTGGATTTATTATGTCTCCATTTGGACTTTTTCCTCGCCCATGGCCATCTGTAATTGACACTTCTTATGGGATAAAGTTTTCCGAAGTTCTGAACAAATTTGTCCTTTTGGGGAAAGTGGTGGCAAAAGCTCTTCAAGATGGAAGGGTCTTGGATCTGCCATTCTCCAAGGCTTTCTATAAACTTATGCTTCAACAGGTAGCCTTTTAAGTTTGAACTTTAGCCAGCTTTTCAATATTTTATTAACTCTTGATTCTGGGCATTATTCATTGCTGTGCCGTGTTCTGCTTTGTGGTAGGAACTTAATTTGTATGACATTCAGCCCTTTGATCCTGAGCTTGGTAGGACGCTTCTAGAATTTCTGGCTCTTGCCAATAGGAAAAAGAAATTGGGATCATTCTCTGGAGAAAATTCAACTTCTGGGATAGATATGAGGTTTCGGAATACCAGAGTTGAGGATCTCTGTATTGACTTTACTCTTCCTGGGCATCCAGATTGCATTCTTACTTCTGATCCAGATTGCCAAATGGTAAATGCACCTGTCAATATGATCACGTTTACTTCTTCCAAGCATTATTAATTGATGCCATGCATGCCTGTGGCACTTAAATCAAATTTTCTCAGGTGAATATGGATAACTTGGAGGAGTATGTTGCTTTGGTTGTGGATGCTACTATACATGCTGGAATTTCCAGACAAGTTGAAGCATTCAAGTCCGGATTTAACGAGGTTTTTGTTGCTTCGCGCTTCACTAGTGTTGACTGGAATGACAAGGCCGACGCCAAGGCTATTGCACATGCCTGTTGTTTTTGAGATAACAGACAGCATCGTCATATTTGTGGTTTTCCCTATTAGAGGATACCTGGATATGACAGGCCTTATGGCAAATGATTCTTTCAGTGTAGCTATAGGCCGTACAATCATATAGCTATAAAGTTTTCCCATAAGTTGTTCGGTGCTTTTGCTTTAACTTTTAATTCAGTAATTTATTGCTTTGTTTCCTTTCCTTGTATTTGTCAGGTCTTTCCAATTAAGCATCTTCAGATTTTCACCGAGGAGGAAGTTGAGCGTTTGCTATGTGGAGAACATGACTTGTGGGATGTATGTACATCATTACTTGATTATTCTTACTTGAGAATGGTAACTATTAATGCTAAGTTGCATTATAATCTTCATTTTGAACCAGTTTAATGAGCTCTTGGATCACATCAAGTTTGATCACGGATACACTTCAAGCAGTCCTCCCATAAGCAATGTTGGTGCTTCTCTCTCTCTCTCTCTCTCTCACGCGCACGCACACACGCACATTCATCTTTTGTTTCAGTTTTGATCATGTCTTGCATAATCTGCTTGCTTTTTAATGAGATGCAGTTGCTGGAAATTATTAGAGAGTTTAACCATGAAGAACGTCGAGCATTTCTACAATTTGTTACTGGTGCACCTCGGCTTCCTCCGGGAGGGTTGGCATCTCTGAATCCAAAATTGACAATTGTCCGGAAGGTATGCCAAAGTGGCCCATCTCTCTCCTCCCTGTTTTTAAAAATTGATCCCGTCATTGGTTAATCGCCCTTCTATTCTTGTTGTTATCTCAGCATTTCAGCAAATGCCAAGATGCTGACCTTCCCAGTGTGATGACTTGCGCCAATTACCTCAAGTTGCCACCTTACTCTTCAAAAGTAAGCCTTTCTTTTTTCAGAGAAAATCTTTTGGGCTTAATAGCTTCTACTAGCACTTCTCTATCATTTCCTGTGTGAATTGCACAAATTTTTGTTGATACGTTTATGCAGGACAAGATGAGAGACAAACTTTTGTATGCCATAAGAGAAGGGCAGGGTTCATTCCACCTTTCCTAGCTTCACTGGTTAGCCCAAATTGTGCATTTGTAATTAGTAGAGCCGGTTCTTTGGTATAGATAGAAGAAATGACTGCGTGATTGCTGGGGGTATTGCTTGAATTATACCGTTTCCTAGGGGAGCTGATTGTTGGGCAGCAAGAGGAAGCTCCTGTCTTCGCCGACTGCATTTTGGTGGGATGTACATAAACTGGAAAAACAGATAGCTCATTGACTGAAGTTGGTTAGGTGTACAGAATGGAGGGGTTTAGTTTTCTATGACTGGGCTGTGACTTTCCAACATGTCCGTGTACAAATCAAGCGTAAAGGGGTCTTAAATCTTTGTCATGGAATTGGTCACTCCATCCCGACTGAAGTAAAGAATAGTCTTTTTCTTGTTCTGGGGCCCGTGGGAATTCTTTGGCCCTTTGAGGTCACCAAAGTAGTACCATGTTAATAGAATATTTATGGCTAAAGCATGGGGTTTATTTTGGCACTGCTTTTGTTTGTTATTATTGTGAGTATAATAGTTTCGATGGTATTAGCTGCATTTTTTTCTCCGCGTCCTGTTTCATGGTGTTTGGGGGACAGGAAGAGCCTCCTTGTTTTGGGCGCCACTTAAGCTTGCGATTGAAGTGAGCCAATTTGGACATATTCATGTTGGACTTGATTAAGAGTTATAGAAATGACGTTCGATTCTGAGTCGAGTCAAGATAATTTGCGAGCTTTAATGAACCATTTACTAAAATTTTGTAATATTAATAAAAATAATAAAATTATAAATAATTTATTGCTATAAATGGAATTAAAATGACAAAAAAGGCGTCTACTCCAGGAAAGTTAATTAATTACAAAAATGTGTTTAATTTTATTCTAGTCTACTAAATGTTCAAATTATATTATGCTAAATGAATTTTTTAATGATTACAAAGTGTTCATGAATTAAATGACTTACTGTTTCGGTTCAATTTTGGGAATGCCCTTTGAATCCAACACATGTTTAGATCCAGTAGCATAGGCACACCGTTTTTTGTTCGGTGTTTATGTCAGGACATATTTCGGACTTATATATGTGTCAAAAATATGTTTGAGGTGTTAAAAATATGTTTGACACGTTAAAAAGTTTTTGTCAAAAAAATAAATAAAAAAGAACACGTTTAAAATATGTCGAGAACACATTTTACATGTCAAATAGATGCAAATGACACTATTTAAAATATATATATATATTCTTGTATATTTGTGTATATTATATAATTTTTTTAATTTTAATAAAAAAATTAAACTTTTCATCAGATTTATTTGTTAATTTATGTTTGTAAATAATACATAATAATTATTAAATAATAATACATAATTAAACTATATATATATATATATACATAGTCATATCCATATTATGTCTGTATCTTAATATTTTAAAAATTAATGTGTTGTCATATTCATTTTATTATTTTTATATCGTAATACATATATTCGTAAAATCTAGATTTGGATGAAAAAAAAAGTAGTGAATAAATTTAATGGAAGCACACAAGGACAGAGGAAGTGCAGTAACAGTGGATTTTGGGGAGAATTTTATGGTGTGTTAGATTCTTAGGAACCAAATAGAAAGAATGAAATAATTTTAAAAATATTTATTGTTATTATATTATATTATTTTTAATTATTTTTTTATCATTTATCTCTCATATATCTTAATAAGTTATTTTTTTCACAAATTTTTTATAATTTTTTATAATTTTTTAATAATTTTTTTTCACTTATTTTTTATTAATCTAAATAGCCTATTTTTTTCCCAACTCTTTTTAACACAACTTTTTTCTTATTTTCTTTCTTTGTCATTTTTCTTCTCACCTATTAATCTATACCATTTTTTTATAATTTTTTTTCATTAATTTCTCACAATTTGAACACACTAACAGCTAATGTCCGAATAACATTTTATATATCACTTTGTTTTTTTTTTTGAGAACACATTTTATATATCACCTTGGATATGCAGTAAATCACTTTGAGGAATGAGGATATTAGACATGGTAAGACTTTCGAACAAATAAAATAAGAGGATAGAAGACGTACAACGTTGTGCGTCCCTGAACCATCAAAGGCTTATGGCCTCAGTCGAACATCCGACGACATCCTCGCAGGTCGCAATCTGTTTTCGGAAAAACTTGGTGTCTATAAGATTTAATGTCTACAAGTAATTAGAAAAATGATATAATAAATAAAATAAAATATATGATAATTTTTTATATTTATAAAAATATATGATGTATTAAAAAAATATATAACACGTATAAATAAATTATATATGATGTAATAAAGTAATTATAAAAAATTTTATAACATATCAAATAAAATTATAAAAATTATGTGAATAGTTATTAAAAATTAAATTTTTTAATTTAAAAAATATATAACTATTTTCGATGAATTATATATTTTTTTTAATACATCATCTATTTTTTTTATAAACATATTTATTAACACCAAATTTTTGTGGCCAGCTAATCGCGCTCATCTTCTTTAGTGCAGTACAATTAAGCTTTGCTGCATCTCTTTCTATATTCCTAAACTAAGATACTAAATGGATCACTATTGCAAGCCAAGCCATGAACATAGCCTTATCCTCAAGCTCTTCTTCTTCATCTAACCCATTTACCTCCTGCTCCTCCTCCCTCTCTGGCCGTTGGCCCTCTCAACCGCCTTGTTCAACTTCCATCTCTAGACCCACCAACCCCTTTATCTTGCATGCCATCACTCACCAAGCTTCTAAACCACCCGCTACTGCCGATCTCTCAACCTTCGTCGCTGGCACCGCCGGTGGGAATGACCAGACGCTCTTGTACCTTCTCCGGCAACGGAAAACCGAAGATGCTTGGACCCTTTACACCCAGTTGCCTCACCTCCCAAGTCCCACCTGCCTCAGCCGCTTAGTCTCCCAACTGTCTTACCAAAACACCGTTCTCGGCTTTCAGCGCGCTCAGGCTATCCTCGCGCGCCTCCGTCAGGAGCGCCAGCTTCACCGCCTTGATGCCAACTCTCTCGGCATTCTCGCCGTCTCCGCCACCAAAAACGGCCAACTTCCCTACGCCGTCTCTCTCATCAACTCCATGCTCCGGTCTGGATACCTCCCACATGTCAAGGCATGGTCCGCCGTAGTCAGCCGTCTCGCCTCCTCACCGGACGATGGCCCCACTCAGGCCCTCAAACTCTTTAATTCGATAACGCGCCGCGTCCGTCGCTTCTCGGATGCAGCAATGGTGGCGGACTCCAGACCAGACACGGCTGCTTTCAACAACGTTCTCAATGCTTGTGCTAATCTGGGAGATGTCAAAATGTTCTTGCAACTGTTCGAGGAAATGCCTGACTTTGGGTTGGAGCCGGATATTTTGACCTATAATGTGATGATCAAGTTGTGCGCCAGATGTGGTAGGAAAGACCTGCTCGTGTTTGTGTTGGAGAGGGCAATTGAGAAGGGCATCCCTCCTTGTATCACCACTGTGATTTCGCTTGTGGCCGCTTATGTTGGGTTTGGTGACTTGGACACCGCAGAGAAAATGGTCCAAGCAATGAGGGAAGGCAGGAGAGACATATGCAAAATTCTTAGAGAGGCGAATTCGGAGGACTCGGATGAAGATGAAGATGAAGATGAAGATGATGGCATTGCTGATAAGTATACCGAGTCTCCGGGTGATCAAGACGGGGAAGATTTGTTTCAGAAGTTGCTTCCCAATTTTGTTCAGGCTAGTAATAGTGAGCCACCATTGCTGCCAAAAGCTTTTTCTCCAAATTCTAGAATGTACACCACTTTAATGAAGGGTTATATGAATCAAGGTCGTGTAGCGGACACTGTAAGAATGCTGGAGGCAATGAGGCATCAGGATGATGCTACAAGCCATCCAGACCATGTCACGTATACAACTGTTGTTTCGGCTTTTGTGAAGGCAGGTTCCATGGACCGTGCTCGTCAGGTGCTTGCTGAGATGATGAGAATTGGCGTGCCAGCAAACAGGATCACTTACAACATACTGCTTAAGGGTTATTGCCAGCAGCTGCAGGTTGAGAAGGCAAAGGAGCTGCTTAAAGAGATGTCTGATGATGCTAAAATTGAGCCCGATGTCGTTTCCTATAACACCCTGATTGATGGTTGTATACTAGTTGATGATAGCGCAGGAGCTCTTGCCTTCTTCAATGAGATGCGAGCCAGAGGAATTCTACCGACCAAGATTAGTTATACCACTTTGATGAAGGCTTTTGCGCTGTCTGGTCAACCAAAATTGGCTAATAAGGTTTTTGATGAGATGATTAAAGACCCCAGAGTGAAAGTTGATCTAATTGCTTGGAACATGTTAGTGGAAGGTTACTGTAGAATGGGTTTGGTTGAAGAAGCAAAGAAAATAATCCAGAGAATGAAGGAGGATGGGTTTTACCCTGATGTGGCTACTTATGGAAGTCTTGCAAATGGCATTGCCTTAGCCAGAAAACCGGGAGAGGCACTGTTGCTATGGAAAGAAGTGAAGGAAAGGTGGGAGGTGAAGAAGGTAGGAGAGAATTCTGATTCCAATTCACTGTCCCTCCCGCCATTGAAGCCCAATGAAGGGCTGTTAGACACACTGGCTGACATTTGTGTAAGGGCTGCTTTCTTCCGAAAGGCATTAGAAATCGTGGCTTGCATGGAAGAAAATGGAATAGCACCTAATAAGACCAAGTATAAAAGGATCTACGTAGAGATGCACTCGAGGATGTTCACTAGTAAGCATGCCTCACAGGCCAGACAGGACAGGAGGAGAGAAAGGAAGAGGGCAGCCGAAGCTTTTAAATTTTGGTTGGGTTTACCCAATTCTTATTATGGAAGCGAGTGGCAGTTAGACCCTAATGATGGGGATGTTTATGGAGTATATTCAGTTTGATATATTTGACTGTAGAATATGTTTGTGAGATTGATGTTCCAAAAGAGGGACATGGCAGATCTAAGTTACCTCCACAGATCCATTAGTTGCCAAACTTGAGTTCTGGTTGTGATATCAATCAGTGGCTAAATTTAGGCATCTGATTAACACAGTGTATTCATGATTCGTAATTTAAATTCCAGCATGGAATTTTTCACAAATAACCGGCACACGACAAATCTTCTCGTCCGCGCAGAATAGGTCGTTTTACAATGTTATTAAGGGCCACCAGTTATGAACAAAAGAATGAAAACCAGCAACCGAAGAGGGAGGACTCGGGCCTTCCCCTTGGAAATTCTATTATACATGCTTTGCAGGATCCAATACGTTGTGTGCACCAGCCAACAAGAAAAAACGGAAGCCAACGGGAACAAATCATGGCAATAAGATGGAACTATTCGGTGTTCTACGGTGCGGTCAGCACCTTCACCTCTGGCCTGACTTCGAGTATAATCACGTTAACACCTGCAGAGAAAACATGGCCGCAGATCAAAATTGCTTGTGTATACATTAACCAACGATGGCATATTTCATTGGCAATCTTACACCACCGTGGTGGCTACTTTTTAAAAGAAACCAATCCTGCTTGCAAACAAGTGAGCTAGGCTATTAATTTTTATGTCCCATTTAGTGGTTGGAAACAAAATTGCAAAAACTGTTTTAGAAAATGCATGAAGAGTCAGCCATCCTGCCATCAATAAGTGTTCAGCGTCCAATCACCAGAAATCATACCTGATAGGTTCTAGGTCCCTTCTTAAGTAGATAACCGACGCTGTTTAAGTTGTCCACAAATGTATCTATATCCGGAACTCTTAGGCCAATCCTGTCAGCCAAGCTGTAGATTTCCTGAAATTTTATTAAAGCATATGATTCGATGATTAACTTTTAGCAAAAGTAATTGCTGGAAGTGAAATTGAAAGGGCAACTGCTCATACAGAAATTGAGAAAGTGTCTTTATGCTGCAACTCCGACTGCTTATTGATGGCACTTAGAAACCTTTTTGCCTCTTTCTGCTGGCTCATTCCCCCGCTCCGACCAAAATCAACACAACCATGCTCATCAACATACTTGTCGTATAATGATTCCTTCATTATTTCAACCACATCCTGGAAAGGAGATGCAGGAGTTGAAAAGCTGATCAAGAAAGTTTATGACAAATGACAACAGGAAAATTGCACCGAACTTCAAAGTTCAAACAAATTGGGAAATTGTCAAGAGCCAAACTAAAGCCATGTACGGACAGAAATGCCCCTATGGCTCAATCACATCTAAGCCTACACAGAAAATGCTCATTGAAAAATGGAAATTAAGATATCAGCATCACTCAAATTCTGCTATTGTATATCTTAAAATGTCACAAAATTTCCTTAAAAGAGTATATTAGGCATTTTCAGGCCTTTAACAATTGCTAAACATATCTGAAAGGAAGAAAATTTCTGAAACTAAGAACTCCCATAAATGAATCAAACAATTGAAAAAGCTGTTCTCTTGCTTCATGAAGAATCGTAACTAACCATTGCATCTTGGGCTGTTATTTCTTCTCTCAACTCTAGCCGAGCTCGAGCTTCAGCCAACCTCACCAGACTTTCCAGTTGCCTTGCTGTTATTGGTGTACCATCAGCTGATGTATTATGGTCTCTAAGACGTAAATAGAACTTTTGCAGAATATCGGCTGCGGGTCTTGTAATCCTGTATCAAAAAAATAGATAACTTAGAATGTGCAAGTTTGGTTTACCATATATTTGCAAGTTTAGTTGCCAAGAGAAGATTGCATAAAATTTCACACAGTGGAGATCACAAACGAATCACCTAGGGGAGATGTAAGTTCTTGCATAAGCAATATATTTGCGAAGAAGTGGACTAGGCAATGGAGCGAAATCAACATCTTTCTTTGGATCAAGTCTCAACCTCGATACCAAAGAACCGACTTTTACACTCATATCTACATTTCCATCATTCTCTGGTGGTGCACATTCATATAGTAAGAATAATAAAATATCAGACAGGTAATTAAGGCTCATCAATAGCACCAAACCGACTTGCAAGTCAATACTACCAAAATGGAAAAAGTAACATGGATAGGAACATTACCTATCCGTTGCCCTTTTGCTGCCAACAAATGTTGTCCATATCCAGCATGAAGCTGCAAGATTATCCGAAGTTTCTATGTTTCAACATAAGATTGTTCATTCAAAAGAATGCATTAATGCAAATGTCAGATAGGGTAACTTACTGACATGATGTGGTCTGAGACCCTTTTGTCCAGTACTTCATCTGGTTTGTCAAGTAATATGAAAACCAAATCAAAACGTGAGAGGAGTGCAGCACTCATTTTCAAGTTTTCATTCACTGTCTTTGCACGGCTGCAATTTGTATTTCATTGTCAACTACTAACATACTATACACGAAGTAATTAACTTTGGGGCAGATTGGCAGTGCTCTATTATCGAAGTATATCAGAAAAAATGGTTCTCTATCACTATCAAGGATATGTTTGATCTGCCAGGTTATGATTTCACGACAGTCAGAAACATTTCCAAATTAATGTAGCTAACTGATACGGTCCTTAAAACAAACATTGGATGGATTATTCATAAAGGCCAAGAAGTATTAAAAGAGGAGTCAAAACTTGGTAACATTACTTGTAATGTCCACCAACTGGGTTTGCAGCTGCTAAAACAGAAGTTCGTGCTGATAAACTTGCCAGCAGGCCAGCCTTTGCAACCGAGACACATTGCTGCTCCATGGCTTCTAGAAGAGCCTGTGGTAACCCCAGCATAGGTAAAACTTATTTTAAAAAGCTCCATTTATTGAAACAAAAACTGGTTAAAGGGTATGCCAAACCTGATGTTCTGCGGACATTTTATCAAATTCATCAATGCAACATAATCCGCTGTCTGCAAGCACCATTGCGCCTGTGGGAAATTAGGAGTATCAAAGATCCGATTGCAAGGAGAATACAGAAACCTTAGATTGCAACACAGATCCAATTTTATTTCTTGTCAAATATGCAGACATCATGGTCTGGCAATGTTTGGGATTAATGCCTTGCTACAGTAGCTTCAGTGTTCGATGAAATCCAATTCAGCAGGTTCCCACTTGGATATTAACTTTATCAGTGTTTTCACGTTAATTGTTTCCCATATATCAAGCAAGTGGACATTGACAAGGATAAGTGAAAAAGAAGAAGAATACCAGCCTCAAATGCATAGTCACTTGTTATGGCATCCTTTACAACAGCTACGGTTAGACCAGCATTGGTTGTTGCATTGCCACATACATAAATGCCTCGTGGAGAAACAGCAGCTCCTGCCTGCAGTAATTGACTCTTGCCTAGTCCAGGATCACCTAGCACATGGTTTTTTAAGCTCAGTATCTCCTGTAACCATCTCCCGAAATGGAAAGGAATACTTTGACTTCGAATTGATGCAAAATAAGGTTTTTATGATCAAATGGATGCCATCACAGAAATTATCATACTATAGTGTCAATATGAGGATATGAACAATCAGATAATACCAACTATGATGACATGGATGTCTCCTCTTACAGGGACCTTGTTCTGATCCATTGAATGCTTTCGTACACCTCCAAACAGTGCTAATGTTATCCCAGCTGTTAAAAACAGAAATCAGTAATTGCATCTCTTGGTGCACCAAATTAAGATGCACAGAGAGGAAAGGAAAACAAGTTTGCAACCAGAGAGAACTAGGTGTCCATATTTGTCATTGTGTTTGCTCACCAGGGCACTCAGTAAGTATTCAAATACCATTACAAAGGTGACTAGAGAGAATGATGGATATAACTAGCATTGAGAATATTGGACCGAAGATAGTATTTGAAATGCCAATTCCAGCAAATTTAAAGTTGTTGGACCGGGGATGGATCTTTCAAGCTCAATATTATGAAAAATAGTCAAACAGAATTAGAGGATCTCATGGTGTGCATTCTTGACTTCCCAATAAAAGTAAAAGGAAAAGTGAAGGCTCGCCCATTAAACTTGGTTAGAAGTCTGCAAGGCACTTATAGAAAATGAAGTCCAAGACGTACCTTTAACAAGCTCATGTCCATAAATTGATGGACATATAGAATGAAGCATTTGTCGGAAAATATCTGAACCATGTTCTTCTGAAAACTTCACAATGAATTCAAAGTCCTTTGGAGAGAATGAGTATAAATCAGACAGCTCTGTAGCTCTGGGGTTAGACTTCGAATCTTGTACATGATCAAATGTTGATTGTGACTTGGAATTTTTAATGGAAATGGCTTCAAGATACAAATAGTAAAATCCTTGGTTCTTGTTCTTTGACTTTCCTGATAACATTCATGTCAATAATACCAAATGTCAGTACAAACGTAGGCAGATTGTGAATGAGTGCCACAGATTTCCTCTAATCATACCTCCTCCAATGTCCATGTAGTTGTTAATAGTTCTAATAATTCCAATAACAGTGATGACATCTCCTGGGATGCATGCGTCAACAAGATCTTCAGTTAGCTCACATTCCACAGTTCTAGGCACCCGTCCATCTTCATGATCTTCAGGTCTCAGTAACTCCTGTATCCTGACAAAGAACATTCAGATATAGGCAACAAGTTTAATGAGAGGAAATAGAAGAAAGCATAGCCGAGCCAAAAATCTCTATTTGAGGGTTCCCACGAAAACACAAGCCCCCACTCCTGGTACAAAAGGAAGCAGATGAAGAAAGAATTAAAAAGAAAATTAAAAGTTGAGAGAACTAGGAATCCTGATGGTACCTTATTTTCTGAAAATCTATGGCTAGAGCAGAAGAACGAATTGGCTTGAAAGTTCTGCTTTTGCACCCATTTAAGTTACAAACAACTGGCGGTGAAAATTTTCCATCAGGAAAAACACGAACAATGCCGGATTTACACTTATCACAGTCAAAACTCATCTTTATCACCAGAGGCCTGACAGTGCTAACTTTCACCACAGTTCCCCGTACAGATACAAGTTTGTCTGTGATGCAAAGAATCAATAACATCATTTATTGGCTCCATCAACAGAGGATGACTGGGAAAACTTCCAAATTTCATCCATATATATTGGCCCTCTTCCGAATGGAACCAAAAAGAAAGCAAATCCCAAGCTTAAAAAGGACAATTACCAATATAGGCTGCTTTCAGGTTTTTCAAAGCAATCATAGATTCAGGATAGTTATAAAGACGGATATTCATCTTCATGCCATCCTCCAGCCCTGCATCCTCGTGCAGGGTCAAAAATACCTATTCCAATGCAGACAATAGGTCAACTTTTCCCCATAAAAATTCAAAAACCACACAACATTGTGGAGCAAAATTTAGCACCTTGTGAACTGCAGCACCCATGCATGATAGAGCCATTTTAGGCCTGTCTGCTAAAGCTGCATAAAATTCATCAAGATCACATACTTTCCGGAACTGCTGCAAGTCCAGCGGCAAAAAGAACAAGCCATTCTCGTTCTTCACCTGCTCACAGTATGACAGTGTCCATTGGAATTTCTACAAATTTCTAACTGAATCCGTCGAAAATGATCTTTCGGTAGTGATAAATAAAACAACCACCGGCCCAATATAAATTTTTCCAAATCAAAATTCTCCAATTTAATATCACCAGTAAAAAAAAAAAAAACTACAAAGAAATTCTATCAATTTAATAAAATCAAAAGACCTTTCAATTTTTTTTTCTTTTACTAAATAACGCAGCGATTAAGAGAACCAGAGAGAAGAAGGACCTGAGAAGCCAGATCTTGGCCAGGCGGAGTGGAGAAGAAGTGAATTAGATCGGAAGTGAGCACGAGCTTGTCCTCGTCGACGTCCAACTCGTTCGACGGGAAGAACGCGGCCAAGATCTCCGCTACGTCAACGGCGACGTTCACCGGTCGGCGGCGCTTCTTCGTGATCGCTCCGTCTCCGTTACTTCCGTACATTTCGATCGATTCTTGTCAGTGCTTGTGAGAACCGAAAATTCTTCCCCTACCTCTGATTTTGGCGGGAAGAATAACACGAGCTTTGTGCACCAGAGGGCAATAATAATATAATATTTATTGAGATTGGGCTCATTTGGGCTGGGCCTAAGCTTGGCCCAAGACGAGGTGTCATAAATTAGGCAACTGACTCGCGTTGTCAAACCCAAACCGGCGCCGTTTGGACCCATTACAGCTGCCCACGACACATTAGCCGCACCCGTCGAATCGATGACAGCCGAGCCACCAGACAGAAACGGGAAGCAAAAATATAGAAAATCTCAAGCCGTTCGATCTCCACCACGTGTCAGAAAAGATCATCAGCCGTACACACGTCCTTATCCCAACGATACGACAGTAGCCCCCCCGATTCACCTCCCGCTCCTCGTGTCTCCCAAACTCGTAAGCGTTTGATGAGTTTCTCAGCTCCTCTGCCTCTCTCGCTGTGTAAAGAGAAATTAAAGTTGTTTCCTAATTTGAACTTAAGTTTAAAGTGCTTCCTCTGTATTCTTATTTCTCTTCAGCCGGATAAGGTACTTCTTTGCGCCATTTTTTCGTTTATTGAGCTCGAGCGTTTATTTTCTTGTTATTACTTAATTAGTGTGGTTTGGTGTTTTTTTTTTTTGACATGTTTGGAGGTTTTTATTTTTAGGAATTTATTTATGTCTGGTAATCTTGACCGCATTGACCTGAATTCCGACGCCGTTTTGGTCGAATCAGAAAACGATGGTGTGGGGGCCAATCTTGCTGAGGCAACAGTAGTTAGGGTGGAATTGCCAGATGCCAAAACCCTAACAGAACCTTGTCGGGTGGCAGAGGTAGGAGAAGTTGAAGGCGGTGGAGGAGATGGTGTCGTGAAGGAGATGGGTGGTGAGGGTTTTGAGAGGAAAACGGAGGCTGTTGGTGAATGCATTGATTTGGATGGCAAATTTGGGTTCTTGGATGGAGGGCATGGCACTGCAAGAGACTTGGGCAAGGCGGAACAAAATGGCTCGTCTCGAGTTGAACGGAAAGAGGAGGAGGCTGGTCGTGTTGGAGGGAGCTCAAACTCAGTGTCTGAGTATGCAAGCGAAGTTCAAAATGCCTCTGCTGCTTCTCTTGGGGTTGTGGATGTCGAAGTCAAAGCGTCCTATGGCAATGACTTTTTAATCCAAAGTATCGTTGATTCAGGGGTTCTTCGGGGAAATGATATCAATACGTCTAATGAGTTGAATCTTGTTGTGGATTTGAAATCTTTTGGGACTGCAGATGCTGGTGATATGAATGCGAAAGCAGCCGCTTCAGAGATGGAGTTTTGTGTTTCTGATCTAATATGGGGCAAAGTGAAGAGCCATCCTTGGTGGCCTGGCCAGATATTTGATCCTTCTGCAGCCTCAAAGAAGGCAAAGAAATATTATAAAAGGGGTAGGCATTTAGTTGCTTATTTTGGGGATCAAACATTTGCTTGGAATGAGGATTCAATGATAAAGCCCTTTCGGACACATTTCTCTCAAATGCAGAAACAGAGCAGCTCGGAGGAATTTATTTATGCCGTTGATTGTGCCTTGGATGAGCTTTCTAGACGCATAGAGCTTGGACTAGGCTGCCCCTGTGTGCCTGAGTATAGCAACATCAGAACTCAGATAATTGTTAATGCTGGAATTCGAGAAGAGTGCAGCAGAAATGATGGTGGAGATCGTTTTTCTGGTGCAACTTCTTTTGAACCTGGCTCACTTATTGTGTTCATTAAGTCATTGAGCCAACAATCAGCATTGGGCAGAGTTAACAGACTAGAATTTGTGACGGCTCAAGCCCAATTGGTGGCATTCAATCGCTGGAAGTGTTATTCTGAGCTGCCCCAATTCCTAATGCTCGGTGCTTTGTTGGAGAGCGACGAGGAGATCCCATCATTGTCAGAAGTGAAACATGATGATGGTGTGAATGAAAATATTGCTACTAAAGATAAAATTGATGGGCAGGTGTCCTCTGCAAAGGACCAAGATAGTTCATCTCGTAAGCGTAAGCACAACTCTGAGGATAGGGGCCGTCCAAGCAAGAAAGAGAAAAGTTTGGCTGAGCTGATGCTTGAGAGACGCTCATCTTTTTCGAATGGAAAACGTGGGTTGGATTCTAAGCATACTGTCAAGTCAATCTCCTCACCATCTGGTAGGAAACGGAAGGCTGTTGATTTAGTCTCTGATGAATCGACTTCAAAGCTCACCAAAAATCCATCGGCTGTTGAAAAGAATTCTTCATTGCCGAAGAAAACCTACAGAGTTGGAGATAGCATCCTCAGGGCAACCCAACTGAGTGAGCAGAGTCCCATACTTAAATCTGTTAGTGCAACTTCTCAAAAAGTAGCAGCAAAGAAGAAAGGCAGACCTAGTAAATCTCAAGGTAAAAAGCTGTTTTCTATTGAGGATTCTTCAACTGATGAGATGGTCTCATATCTTTGCTTGGTTGCCAGAAATCCCATGAAAGGAAGCAGCTCCTTGAATTCCATGGTCAGTTTCTTTACCGCATTCAGAGATTCAGTTTGTCTGGATAGTCTCAGTTCACAGCAGCACAAAGAATCGTCCCTGGAACATGTCATTAGTAGTGATCTTGAGGAAGAATTGGCTAAGTTAGAAACTGAAGTCTCTGTGTTGGAGCCTGGGTTTAATGGTGATCTTGAGGAAAAATCAACCGAATTAGAGGCTGAAACACCTATCTTGGAGCATACACCAGCTGCGACTATCCAGAGCATTACCAATGGCCCTTCATCACTTGAGAATGAAAATGAAAGTGGAGAGAGTCCAACTGAGACCCCAATTGAAAAGGTTAGTCCCACCGTTGGACCAGAGTCAGCGGTTCAATCTGGTGGGAATTTGGATGTTGACCACTTACCTACTGGTGGAACCCTTGACTTGGGAGCAGTGAAGCCAGTGTCCCCCTCGAAAGGGAATGGTCATGGTGATCTCTCTCCTACGGCTTTGATTCTGAAGTTTACAGACTTGGATTCCATTCCTTCAGAAACAAACCTGAACAAGATTTTTAGCCGGTTTGGGCATTTGAAAGAATCTGAGACTGAAGTGCTGAAGAAGAGTAGCCGTGCT
Organism: Carallia pectinifolia; assembly: GCA_037832335.1. Taxonomy (NCBI): domain Eukaryota; kingdom Viridiplantae; phylum Streptophyta; class Magnoliopsida; order Malpighiales; family Rhizophoraceae; genus Carallia; species Carallia pectinifolia. Next base: position 16,966,147 of record CM075444.1, on the reverse strand, counting down.
AAGGTGGTTTTCTGTAGGCGGGCTGATGCAGAAGCAGCTTTTAGCAGTGCTGGGAAATACAGCATATTCGGACCTTCCCTTGTCAGTTACCGCCTCAAGTACATGCCTTCTTCTCCAAGCAATTCTTCCTCTAAATCGACAAAGCAAAGCAAAAAAGATGCCACATCTTTTGAGGGAACTGCAACCTGAGTCATTGAACCTGGGATTTTGTTGCAGATTCGAAGTAAAGGTTTGCTTACAACAATTAAGGACTTGCTGCTTTCATTCGGTTCTATTTATCTCCTGCTGCCTTAGATGATATTATTTTGTGAATTCGAGTAGACGATATTGCTAGTCTGACTAAATATGTTTTGCACAAATGGTAGGATTGAAGTAGCGAAGTTAGTTTTGGCTATGAAACTAGTTTTGGCTATGAAAGTTATGAAGAAATAGGCATGCCTCGTTCCTCATTTTACCCCTTGCAGGACTAAGTTTTTTTTATGTTTTCCATTGATGAGTTAGTTGCGCTTGCTTTATTGGGTCAATTGGTCCAGGCCCCTCAGCCTCTATGCTCTATTGTTGGGGGGAAAAAGAACGAAAGAAAATTTAAAATGATTCAGGCACTTTGCATTGGGCTTAGGACTTGTCATACTTTTCCAGGGTGCTGCTGTGCATCACTCAAAAACAATGAAACTTTAAGGACTTGTTATCTGTACAAGTGTTCTGAAGGGAGTAAAAAATTGTTTGGGATCATGCGACTCCTTTGGTTAATTTGGCGTCGCCATTAATTCCATACGCTTTCTTTTATCTGGTCACATGGAATATCCCATTGCAACTTCCTCGTTTTCGACCTTTCCTTCGAACGTCTAATTGCATAAGACCATAAATATGGTTTTGTACAATTCGGTACGCAAAAGCTATATGTTTCCCTCAAAATTAAAAAAAAAAAAAAAAAAAGAAAAATTATGTACTGGGACAAGGCGTTAACGTAGAGATTAATGAATTTATCAAGGCAAAAGCTGAATTCGATGGAGATAAAATTGTAGTGGGACTCTGATTCCAGGCTTTAATCTGATTGGTTGATTCTTGCTCTGGGTAGTGCGAGATTTTATTTTAGTAATAATTTACACGGATAGCAAAATTTGGACAACAAAAAGATATAAATAAATTTAAATGCGTTTCTCAAAAAAAAAAAAAAAAAATAGATGCGTCACTTTCCCACCATGAAAACAGCTGATAAGTTCCCCCCCAACAACAAAAAAAAAACGTATTAGTGATCGATATGAAAACCTTTTATGTTTTGAGCTGGTATGTCTAGTCCAACTCTAACTATACTAACTATATATTTTTTGCCAAATCATATATTTATTTTTACTTGTCTCAAATATTTATCCAATTTGTATACTATATATTTACCATTAATTATCAGTTTTTTCAATTATCTCAGCCTTCAATTTCTTGCTTCATTAATAAACACAGCTCTCTCCCTCACACACACCATAATGGAGAACAATAATCACCAAAATATGAACTCCAACGGGACCAAAAATTTGCAAGCTGGAGAGGATGAACTCGTTGACAGATATTTTATGTCGTTGCCTCCTGGATATGGTTTTTATCCGAATGACAGAGAGCTGATTGAGAATTACTTGAAGAAAAAGGTTATGAATCAAGAGCTACCTATAAATCGGATATTCGATGTTGATCTCTACAACGAACATCCTGAAACTCTCACAGGTTGGAGCCAGTTTTATGTTGATGCATAAAAACTAATATATTTTTGTCTTCCTAACAAATTTTAGTCTTTGAAATAATTGCTCATGCAATCTCATATGTTTATATGGACTGTTCCTTGTGCCAACTAGTCACTGCATGGTAATATTCTTACTATTGCTTTTATTGTTCTGGGCATTAATTAAGCTTAAATATATCAAAAGACTTGCTAGAAGCTCCATGCGTGGATAAGGAACTCCAATAATGTCTTGCCTTCACTATTGTTGGATATTGATATTATGATGTAACGCAACAATTGTAACCAGGAAAATTGGATAGTAACCATATTAAGCAACAGAGAGGGAAAAACAAAAAAAAAAAAAAAGAAAATTGAAATTCCTTTGCTTCAATGACGTAAAAACTTCGGCAACCGGTGATTAGGAAAATATAAAAAGATCAGAGCGCGTGACTGGTATTTTTTCACACAAAGAGCCCGAAAGTATCCCAATGGACACCGGCCTGATCGGAAAGCGGGAGAGGGGTACTGGAAGCCGACCGGAACGGATGTGGCCATACCGGAGGTAAATCCTCAGGGATATCGCAAGTCACTAGATTACTACGAAGGAAAGCACCCCAACGGAGTGAAATCAGATTGGAAGATGCACGAATTCAGATTGCATGATGCTGCAGTTGATCGTGCTCCTTCAGGTACCAGTAACAATGGAAGCGGCGGAGATAGCAAGATGGTATGCAGTCGCTCTTTGTCTTTTCCTCCTACATAATATGATTGATGCTATCCACTCAACATGTATATCTTTTTTTTTTTTTTAAACTTTGTCGACCCTCTTTGGAGTACTGTATGATAACCGATTAGACAACGCTAACTAATTATTTATGAACAAGTTATAGTATGGTAGAATACCTTGAATTAATCTGGAATTAAAATTGGACGGATCGGGATTAAATTGAGCCTTGTTACAAGTTTTAAGGATCAGTACTTAAAATCTAATAATTATTTTAGACCATATTATTTAGGCTTGTAAAAACCCGACCAGGAATGTCTATCCATATTTTTGTACGTAGTTTGTGATTTCCTTTCGTTGATTATTAATTTCTCGATGTTGCGTTATTGACATGTATTTTTTTTTTTTTTGGCAGTTGGGTGGTTGGGTTTTATGTAAAGTATACAAAAAGAATGAAAAGAGGAGGACTGGTGACGTTAATGGAGATGCGGTGCCGGCCAATTCATCACATCCAAGTGATACAGCGGCTAATCATCAGTGGGAATATAGGAGCTGTTCTTTTACTCGGAATGAGAATGGAGTCAATGTTAATGGACATGTGAGGGGTAATTCGTCGCATTCAGCTTGTAAAATAGCTGATCTGCCGTCCGAATTCGGAAACTGTTTCCCTATTCAAAACGGAGCAGCAGGTTTTTCAGACCCACAACAAAATTATTTTCATGGCTCCTCCAGCTCTGCTACTCCTCACACAACATGGAACAACATTTCCAACAACTATCCGCATGACGGTTCGGTTATGTATCAACCGCTCAACGATGGTTGGGGCCAAACCCACGGCCAAGTTGGTTGTGTTGGCAACAAGATGGGAAATCACGTATCATTGGATGGTCTGCCAAGTTCTTCTTCAAATCCATTAATGCATTTACCGGCTCCGGAGGGGGACGGTTGGCTTCCGGAACTTGAAGATAATAGTCCTTGTCCTGAAGAAGAAAAAGAAGAGTCGCAAGATCATCTAAGTTATTTTAACTCCGATATCTCGGCTGATGAGGGCGAGCAAAAGTTCAAAGCAGATGATTGACTTCTTTTTATTTTTATTTTGTTATCTATTTCAAACATGATTCTTAGGATCGCATATAGATATGTTGGGAGTTATCTATATCTGTCGATGTCAAATTAGTTCTTGTTTGGATTGAGATTATTGTTAGATTAAAGGTTTATTCTATATTCATGACATTTAATCCCAACTCGAATGCTACCTTAATTGCTAGAAAAAATATTTGGGTACGTCAGTGAATCAAATCAAACGTGTCAGAAAGTTTGATTGTTTGTCTTTCTCTCCTTTTGTGGGGAGATTTTAAAAATCTCTATTTTAGAGGTATTATTGTTGGAGTAATGATAATTTATTCCATTTGATTGCTCTACTGAATTATTTGACTAAACAATAAATAGAAATATACAAAGAGAAACAGAGTTGGAAACTTTTAATAGCAATTTTTTTAATTTTGTTAAGCAGACCAAAAAATGTCATTACTCCTATTTTTTTAACGGTAAATACTTTACCGAAGATAATTATTTAAGAGAGGAGTAGAATAATTTGCATTCCTCTGGCGACAAGGAAAAGAAGTGCTTTCAAGGCCAAGTTAATGACGTCATCTGTCAATTTGGGACTTTGAAAATTCACAAGGAGCTAACGATTGCAACTACTGCTGATTCCTTTTAATCTAGACGAAGAAGGCAATTTCAATGCCCAGGAGGATTTTCCGTAGCTTTCAGAGCACTCCAACAGGGTGGAGGGTAGCTAGGGTTATAAGGTGGCCCCGTTATTTTCTACACAGAACAAGAGAAATGACGAGAAGCAGCAATTATCGAGGAACAAATTTTCAAGCGGTCATGCAATGCTTGGGTCATTCGTTCAAGCAACTCATTTTGTGAGCATTCCTCCTGCATCGTTTGTGTTCGGAAGAAGATACCGTAAGCATAGGTTTTTTTTTTTTTTTTGGGTAATTTTGTTGCATTTAAATTTTCCAATGTACGTAAAAGAATCCATGGCTATACAATTGAATTTATCCACACAACGGTATATGGTAGAAATGAGAATAAAATCCTAGTGTGGTATTGAAATTCCATCACAAATTTTTAGTGAACCAAAAATCACAGAACCACTAGCCTAGAAGCGCGCATAAAATGCTCGAGTATGATTCCTGCTTGTGCTCAGGACAAGCTAAATAAAGGAAACGCAAGCATATGCTCACCGCTTTTCCTGCATCAATTTCCCAGTAAACTTGCTGATTGATGCTTAGGCGAAATACAATTTTTAATAATCGCTTGAATGAAAGGGAATGAAGATGTTTGAAGTAAGACGCAATCAAATCTTCAGAATGACCAAACAAGACAACGCAAAAATATTTGAAACCAAAAATTCAGCACAGTAGCTAAATAGAAAAACGAAAATTGTTCATTGGATATACTCAACAATGAAGAAAACCAATTCCAGCAATTTGGGAGGACCAATAAACAGAAACAAAAGAGAACTACCTCTCCATGGCAAACTTAAGATCTTGGCTTCTCCTTCTTCTCCTTGAAAAGGGCCAGTAGAGATACACCAGAGACCTTCACAACCTTGAATCTAACACCAGGAATATCACCGACAGCATGCCCTTTACGTCCAAACCCGGCAATCAAAACTTCATCCTGCAACCAAATGTCGCATTGAGATTGTTAGCAAATAACTTACAGCATTATAAATGAACCACTTTCAAACATAAACTGCTCACATTTTCTTCTATAAAGTTTAAGCAACCATCGTTGGGTACAAAAGCAGCAATCTTCTTCCCATTTTTAATCAGCTGGACTCTAGCACATTTTCTGATAGCAGAGTTTGGCTGCTTGGCCTCAATGCCTCTGCAAATATTACACATCCATCAATCAACTCCGATTTCAATGAACTGAACATAGAAAACCAAAACAGAACAAACCAACCACGTATAACAAAATGCAGTCTTACATCTTCTCGAGAACAATGCCTTTGGCATGGGAAGACCCAGCAAATGGTTTTTTCCACTCATTTCCGAGGTGAGACTTCTTGTACGACTTGTCGGCCCACCTTTGCCTTCTACGGTGGGACTTCAGCTTGCGACCAGCTCCCATACCACGCGTCTTCCTGAGTCATGAATGCTCAAACATATCAGAAACCAATTATCCCCAGCTAACATTCCGTTACAGAAAAAAAAAAATGCGCCAGCAGATCACAAAATATCACAGAAAAGTAAAACTCGATTTTTTTTTTTTTATTTTTTAAATCCGCAATCATTCTCATATTGCAAAGAATCAAACATAATAATATAATTATTGTCCATCAAATCAACCACTCATGCAGAGGCCAACATTAAAGCTTATTCACAGAAGAATATCAACGAAAAAAGAAAAAAGAAAAGCAACACGTCCATTGATAAAGCAGAAATTTCAAGCACTAATCAATCTTTAGCAAGAGCTTAATGGCAATTTTACTATACTGTAACAGATCACCTGCGAATACAAGTTCCCCCATTCTTAAGCCTTTAGCATAAACCAAATTTGAACTAGGAGCCAAAAAAAAGTTTAATCTCCAACAACCAGCAATTTAAAGGTAATGTGAGAGAGAGAGAGAGAGAGAGAGTTACCCCATGGTTACTGATAAAAGCTGTTCGACGGCTTGGAGTAGTTACGAGAGGTTGAAGACGATGAGGCCGCCTAGCAAAAAATGAAACCCTAACCCAGGTTGGCGAAGAGATCCGAATATATATATATACACATATGGACAGAGAAGTGGATCGGCCCGAGAATTCTATTCGAGCCCGCCCATCCTTTTGGGTTTGTCTTGGGCTTGTTGAACATCATAAATTTTATTTGGGCCTCATCATGGGGCCTACTGTCGGCAAAATAAAAGTTCAGTCTAGCTGTGCTTTCCCTTACAATTTATGACAATATAAATTAAAATTAAAACAATTTTTTAGTTTTTAAATTTTTTTGGTTTTCTATTTCTTTTTTTAGTACAAAAAAAATTACTTCATAAGTATGATAGTCATCAGATCCTTAAACTAAAATCGAGGGTTACCCATTGATATTCTCATTTAATCTCCCATGTAAGAAGGATCTACCATGAAATACTACTAAATTTTTAAATGGGTTTCTCTCAAATGTAATTATAGTGTTAATGAATGTAAAATCTAATGTCATACTTAATATTTTGCGGTTGAAACAACCACCTAACGCACGTATTAGTAAAAAAATAAATGTAAATGTAAAGATTTAAATTTAAATTATTAAGAGATGCGTCAGAGCATTACTGTATCACTATCACCGGTGGGGGTTTTCAACTTTTTTTATTTTTTTTTTTCATGGTTTTCTCTTTTTTTTTTTTGTCATGGTTTTCAATTTCTGAAGAAGGTGACTTGGACATTCGTACGGATATAAATGAGCACCCTCCTAACAGGACACCGCACTGCCTATGTATTCTCCGTACAAAAATAAATTGTAATTTGATTTGAAGTCCGGATGGATGGTGTATTGTGGCATAGACGCATGGTGGCTTGTAAGTTGTAACCTTAATAATATATTTTTTTTATCGTGGTATAGTAATTTATTAATATTGTAATTAAATTTAGTTGAGATTTATTTTAAATTTAATAGTATTTTAGTAATATATTTTTTTAAAAAAAAATTGAATGAAATTTGTAAAATAACAAAAATTAACTCTCAATTCAAAAATTCGATGATCCTTATATTTGAAAGTGATTTTTTTTAATTAATAAAAATTTTAATAACTATTTCAGATCAATTTGTTTCATTTCTTTATATTAATCATACCTAGCCCTGCCCAAAACGTTGCACGACGCACCTTAGACAAGCGCTATGCAATTTCTGTTTTTTTTTTTCTTAGTAAATAGAAAATAATAGCAGAGTGGCATCTCAACTAATTTATTATGAAACATTACATCTGTACTTCAAATAGGTACAAACAACCCAAATAATTATAATATAGTTCATATAAAATCAAACTTAAGATTTCCTCATACAATTTTTGGAATTGTTAGGGCTCCAGGTAAACGTGCGGCCCCAGGACCAATTACCTTTGTTCTCTCTCTTTTTTTTTTTTTTCAGAGTTCCGGAATGCCTGTTGAATGTCTTTGGTCCACTTCATTTTTGTTAATTAATTATGATTGGGACTCGAACTAGATCTCAATACATTCAACCTAAAAGACAACTCCAAACTAATTGAGTTATTGCTGGTCGGTGTCCTAGAGTTAAACTTTGCTTATAGGAAACGTCATGCCAAACATATTGCAGATAAGCTTGCAAGAATTAGGTGTTGGGTGACAGTAGGACTCTGTAGTGTAGCTTTCGATTGCCTTTTTTAATGTAATCTGAAACAGAAGTGTTGTCAAATTCTTAGAACTAAGTTCCAACTACTCACGTCAAATGTAACTGTCATCTCTTCTTACCATGTTGTCTGATGGTATGCGACTATAACATGAAAGATTTAATTAATAAAATTGGAACGGGACCGGTCAGATCTAACAATCTCATTAAATTATGCCATTCTTAGTACTTAAATAAGGGAAGGAGAAAAAAAAAAAGGGGGTCACCCTTTGGAGAAGGGCAAAAACGATCCCATGGCCATGCAGTGGAGAGGTAAACTTCTCCCCGCGAACCTTGTTGCCCGAGAAAGTGAAGAAATGAAATGAACTTTGTTTTGATATCTAATACTAACTGTGCTACAATGTTAAATTAGGCAAGCATGAAATAAGTTGATGAATTTTCAACATCTCGTATTCCTTAAAATAAACACCAAAGATTAAAAAATAATAGTGAAGCAGAGATAGGGGATAATTGCAAGTCTGTTCTTGCATGCACATGATTTTGGATTTAGCCAACCTGGTGAAGTCGGATTGGAGCTGTGAGTAAAATAATTCAGGATAATACAAAATACCCATCTCCCTACCAACAGTTTCATTGCATTCCCCACCTTTTTTTTTTTTTTTTCCAAAATATTATACATAATACCCGTAATGTTGTAATGAAGAGAGAGACCAACTAAATGGCAATTGCTTTTCACCTGGGGGGACTATGATTGATATCTAAGAAAGCGCATAAAAATACTTAACAAGTTCATCCAAAGCCTTGTGAATTTATCCGGTGAACAAAATAGAGCTCCAAAGTTTAACAAGAAGAAATCCTGCAAGTAACAACAAAAACAACAATTGGTTGTTGGAACTAGAGCCCAATCACCTCTAATACCACTGTTAAATTTTAATTAACTGAACACTACTTTATTAAATTGAAAACGCCACATAACAATCATGAGAAACACACACTCTAATTATAATTTCTTAACTAATATACACCAGCTACACAATAAACTGAAACTCTCGACTCCTTACATACCAGACTCAAACAACTCCTACTTCAACTCTAATACTGAAAACATAATAAACTAATTTTGATTTTACTACAATAATAAATCTTAATCTTAAACGAATCTGAATTAACCTCAACATTAGAGACTCCAAGCGTTATGAAATATAGAGAACCAAATAGTTTAATGAAATGATTTCTAACCTGGTAGATTTTATATTTACTTCTGACCCTTCTTCCACAGGACCCCAATCTTCTTCAACATGTTCCCATTTTTCTTCTTCGGGGAGTCATCATCCATGTCTTCGGAGTAAGGTGAACCTATTACCCCCGAGATAGTGTTGTAGTTGCCGTCGAGGGACACAGTTCTCTCAACAAACTTCCCATTGTTCCCTGTTGAAAGCATAGCAGCAGCTGCCTCTGCCGCCTTCCTCCATTGGTCTGCCTGAACCTTAAGCCTCCGCAACTCAGCCTCCATTTCTGTATTTGCAGCCTGGGCTGCATCCAGTTGCTCAGTCACGTGTGCGGCTCTTCTGCCACTTTTATCTGCTTCCTCCGTTAGATAGCCAAGTTTCATCAGAGCCTCTCGCTCTGCAGCCTTTGCTGCTTCTGCTAATGCCACAGCTTCATTGTTAACTTTATTCTTCTCCACTTCTCCTTTCTCAATTTCCATCCTCAGAGTTTTGTTTTGTTCATTTACTGTCCGCAACTGTCTCTCCTTGTCCATCAGGTCAGCCTTCAACTCTGCCAAATCATTCTCTAACTTTGCGAGCTCCATTGCAAGTTCAGTTTCTCTTTCACTTGGCCAATTTTTCTCCATCTTCAAGTTCAGCCCTTCATTTTTCTTTGAAATATTGCCCAACTCAGTTTCCTTGTCCAATAGATTGGTCCTCAACACTTCAATATTAGTTTTGGCTTCCTTTAGCTCTGCTTCCAATTCGGCCTCTCTCTGGCTTGATTCCAGTTTAGTTCTTTCAACTTGCTGATAAGCATTTTGAATCTGCAATGTGCTCTGAATATATTCTTGCTGGTACCTAGTCTCTGATGCCTCTAAGGCAGTCCTCAACTGTCCCACTTCCAATTTTAAGAGGTTAAGCTCTGACTTGATCTGGTCCGTTTCCTCATTCTCTCCACATTCTCTTGCAAGTTCAACATCACTAATACTGTTCACCGAGTTTCTGTTTCCACTGTTGCCCAAGTCTGCTTGCAGTTTGGTCACAAGTTCCTCCAAAGCTTTTACTTGAGCTTTTGACTGCTTCAACTCCAATGATAAGGAGTCGTAAGCCTCCATGGCTTTGATGCCATCTGAGCGCAGCATTTCTGCAGTCCTGTTTGCTTCTTCCAACTGCTCTTGAGTTTTACTAACCATTTCTAGGGCTTGAATTTCAGAGTCCCTGCATTGATTGATTTCATTTTTCATCTTTTCGACAAGGGAGAGAGTTTCAGTTAGTTCAAATCTCAAGCTGTGCAGTTCAGCATGTGCTGACTCTGCATGTTTTGATTGGACAGCTTCAGATTCTGTTGCCATCTCCAGCTGACTTTTGAGCTTCTGTATTTCACTCATTGCAGAAGCCAAGGTGGCAGAATCCAATGAGTGTTGCTTCTGGACAGCCTCAAGTTCAGACTGCCAAGCCTTATCTCTGACATGAGAAATTTTACGGAGCTCCTGAACCCGAGCATCCTCAGAAGCAGAAATATCCATTAGTTGCTGCTGGGATTCCTCAAGCTTTGCTGACATGGTTAAGAGCTGCTTCTTGGTGTCTTCAGCCTCTTGTTGAGCCTGTCTCTTCCATGACTCAGATGTGTTTAACTGATCATTTGCCATCTTAAGTTCCTCCTGGAGTTGAGCAAGCTGGGATTCCAATTCAGATATTCTGCTTGGCCGCTTCTTCTGGATTTCACAGGAGAAATGGGCAGAGAAAGAAGCAAGTAAAAACCAATGGTAATTTGCAATGGAATTGTTAAATCCATCAAGCTGAAGGGAAAACTTAATAAAGCAAAGCACTTGTGTCAATAAGTATGTGTGCTTGGCATATGAAAATTTGATATGAATCTAATGATCATTAGATTGCCAAATCTAGCCACTTCCCAAAGCAACTTGCTCCAACAAAAGAGAGTTTTGGTTATAAGCAATGATTGGGTACCTCAGTTAGAGAACTTCGTGGCGATTTACGTTCAGTGACTTTGGGACTTTTGTCTTTTGGAGTTCTACTTGCTGGATTTGGAGAGGACACTGAGTCAGACTCCGATCCTGGAGTTTTCACTTGTCGCGCAGTTCGTGGAGTTGCAGGAGATTTCCTTTGAGCAACTTCAAGAGAGCTAATTCTACTTTCAAAGTCAGTAAAACAACAACTAATGCTGTTAGAAATGCACAACGTAAAAGAATCTTATATCTCCAAAAATCAATATTAAGAGCAATAAAGGAATGTGAAGGAACCAAAATAAACTTTCTGTACATAACATCTTGATTAAGGAATATTGATATTGCCTTTGATCAACCAGTTGTAAGAATTCAGTCTTTTGTAAGGGGATCTAACTTCAGCAATTGCCCAGAATGGACTAATCATGTTCAGATTCAATACTCACCCATCCATACAAACCGATGCATCACCGGAATTTAAAGCACATCTGACATGTACTTGAAACAAACCCTTCTACCATTAACTATTCATACAGCATCCATCCAGAAAAGTATTGGTGACTGCTGGAAAAGCCAAATTATAATTCGACCACGTTTAAGTAATTTTAAAAGAAACTGAAGTCAGAATACCTTTCATCAATAGGGTTGATACATGATGAAATTACACGAGAACATGTATAATCATCGTAGGATATGCAGTTCAGATTTATGATTGCAAACACCAGGAGTTGCAAAACATAATAGTTACAGAGATACCTCAAAAAAATAATTTCATGTCAAAGTAAAAGGCAAAGGTTTAACTAATAGAGTCCCCTAATTGCAAACCATATCAACCATACACCCTGATAAACTTTCCAAGATACCGACTGAAACCTAAATGCTGAGATCAAATTGCCATAGTGTTACAACTTGATCCGAAAAAGGAGACAGAGATTGCATGTTCATGTTTGTACTTCAAGACAAAGAGATGCTCAGAATCCCAATTTAACGGGATATTAAACTAGATTCACGCCAGATAATTAAAAAGAGAGAAGTCATTCAAGGACAATAAGGGCGGAAGAAATATGAACGGGAACATATGGAAAAATCCTCTATAAATAATAATCTTACTTTGCTTTTGGCGTCTGCATAATGTCTTCTATCTAATTCAGTAGAATGATAAAATAGCAGACTAGAATTCGTATACTTCAAAACCCCACCTGACCCACACTGCCTGCAATAGCACCAAAGAGATCTTTAAACTGAGAAGGAAACCCATAAGAAAATCTAATATATACGTACAGAGAACAGTGAAATCCAATCAGTGTGCATAAAACCCAACAAACAAACAATGCAATCCCTTTAAAGAAACTCTTCTGAAACAACCCCCACTAGTACCAACCAGAACCACAAAAAAAAAACTTAAAAGAAAGAAAAAAAAAATTGAAGATCTCATTACATATCATCACACAATTGATGTCTACAGCTTTCTTTGCTCCCTTCCTTTTTACTCCAATACTTGTATTGTACTCCACTCGCAGGTGTGGACCAGCAAAGGGCCGACAGACAGCTAAATGACAACAATAATGCATGTATGATTGCTGTGTTTCGTTTGTTAAATGAAAAGGCGCATTCTTTATCTTTATTATTACAAGTTCTGCGCGTGTCTGTTTATTTGCCCACCCAATTGCACATAAAAATGATGCTTCCACTTCCACCTTTAAATTTTATTATTGGCAAAGATAAAAAAAGAGCATTTCCATAACCATAAATTTAAAAAAAAAAACAGAAAGAAAAAAACAAAAAGAATCTAGGGAATTTTGTTCATGGGAATGTGCATGTTTACAACAGTATCAGAGAAAAATTCAGGAAATTATCCCAAAAGGAAAAATTGAAAAGAACACATTTAGAGAAGCTTAAAAATCCGAGAGAACAGCACTATCGTTCAGGCCTTAAAATGTATGGTATTTTCAGAAGCTTAAAAACCTCTCAGAAATTGTCGTTTAGAGAAGTGAACTTGCCATGAATTTTCTGGACATATAAAGACAAAAACATTGAACAGGGAAAAAAAAAGAAGAAGACAAATCCTTGCCGCTCTTCTAACGTGCTAAATCCCAAGATCTAAAACAAGCTACCACAAAAATGAACCCAAAAGAAGAAAACGTTGGAAACCTAGATCCAATTAAGCCAAAAGACTGCTTTTCGTGGAACTTAGCCACTTGAACTCCAAAGTCTTTCACAAAACTGTGTGTTTCTTTTGAAAACCCAAAATCCTGCAGCAACACCGAAGCTTCACAGAGCAACCGTAACCCACAGTTTCAAGCCAAGCAGAACTTTATATTACGCTAAGATTCATTTCAAGAGGAAACATAAGGTGAAGCGTTATGGCTGAAAAAACAAAAAACGAACGAAACCAAAAACTGAAAAAAAAAAAAAAGGATGAAAGAAAGCTTTTTTCAGACAAAAGAAAACGAGGTTAAAATTCTGGAACCAGAAAATGAAGACAACCCCATTACTTAGACAATGCCTAGCAAAACAGAAATGTAATAACAAACATCTGGGTCTTACCAGAAGGGTTACTCCGGCAAGAACAAGGCTTGCTTTGACTGCTACACTATATGGGTGTTGTAGTGCCAGAGACAAGAGAAACAGAGCATTAAAACCCTAGTTGAGATGAACCACACAGGGTCTTAATAAGCGTTGCATTCGAAGGCGTTGAGTTGGTAGCTGCTTTCTTCAGTCGCTTTCCCGAGTCTCTCTATGTCTGTCCTTTTTGTCATGATAGCCTGGGTAAAGAGAGGGGGGTCTCCTGAAGCGACTGTGCAAATTATTAGGGACCCACTAAGCTCTACGCGCTCCTTCACGCTCCTACTCTTTTTTTTTTATTATTATTTGGCATAATGACAACGTTTTCCGTTTTTTTTTTTTTTAGGGGTCACCATTTTTTTTTTATCGTTTTCTGTTTCAATGGGCCTCTATATATATATATATATATATATACTTTTTTTTTAATAATAAAAAATCACTATATAGATATTAAGATTTTTAGTTGGAGATTAATTTTTGTTATTTTATAACCTCTATTCAACTTTTTTTAAAAAGAGAACTCACTGTCAGAATATTATTAATTTAAATTAAGTCTCTTCTAAATCTAATCACAATATTAATGAATTTAAAATTTAATACTACGTTTAATTTTACACTACATTATTATGTAGTCACCCAATTTCAGATACTAAAAAAAAATATAAATGTAAAAACTCAAATTAATAGTAAGAAACAATATGTCAGAACACCACTTTCAGTGATTATATCCACCTACGTATGATCCCATTTTGATCTTTAATTTTATTTTCAATTTTATCTATATGTTCATTGTGTAAGCTCTTTTTTGTGTTCTTCTCCATCATCGTTTTGTTATTTCTCCGTTATCTCTTTTGTTATCTACGCCAGAGTCATTTATTATCTACATCGGTAAAATGTGGACCAACCAAAAATTATTTGAAATTTTTTTCTGCCCTAAATTTCCTTAAAAATTTCCTCTCCACTCAGTTCAACCTCCATTTTATTCATTTTTCTTTTTAAATTAACAATTTGCCGCAAACTTGAGCAAAATCTTGATTCTACTCTCCAATCTTGAACAGGACTGCTTTCTTGATTTACATTGTTCCGGGGGAGAGAGTTTCGCAGCGATCGTGAGTTGTTTCCTTACTTCTTCTATTATGCTTCCAACAACTTTCAAGCACTAATTAGCCATCCATGGATACCCCAAAACTGTTTTTTTTTTTTTTGTTGGAAAAAAATTTATAAAATTAGAACGCAAATAAGCAGGCGTTGCGATGCTACGAGGAGCTTCATGACGCCATTGAAAATGAGGTACCTTAATTATTTTTTCTGATTTCTGTAAACAATTTTTAAGGAAAATTGGGGCAAAATATTTCATGTAGTCTTTGACCTATCAATATTTTGCTAATGTGAAAATATTTTACTGTAAAAAATGAAATTTAAAAAAATAAATAAAATAAGCAAAATTTTAAAAAAAGGTCCGAATGTGATGGAAAAAATTGTGTTTTTAGTAATCTTTTTACATTTATTTTCAAAATTTTTTCCGGTGTCATTTAGTCCAAAATTTTGAAATACTATCTCTTATTATGAAAAACAAGATTAATCTTCCATGAGTAACCGTTGATCTGAATTTTCATATTGTAGAGTTTGGTGGGTCCAGTTTATTTAATTATTATTATTATTATTATATTTTGGTCTATTTAATTATTATTATCATTTTTTTATCCTTTTATTATCATTCCTTTGTCTTTGTTGGCTTTAATTATTTTCAAAGTTTTTTTTTTTTTTTTTGTAATTCTGCCCACAGACAAGACCAGCAAAGACCAGAAGCCCAATCACCCTCACCAATTTCAGTCCATTACTATTCGAAAGAAGGCCAACCAGACACGGTCCAAACCAGCCGATGCTGGCTCTGAGCTGAAAGTCTCTTATTCCGGAGGTTGGGGCCTAGGTGATTGGAGAGTCCCCCCCAAGGCCCCAATTATCAAGCGGGGTTCAAACCTCCCACATGGGCTCGCTTTTTTTTTTTTTTTCAATACTCAATGAATTCTCTTTAACTACTAAATCAAACAAAAAAAAAAAAAAATCTCCTTTTCCTATGTCAATGGTCTCAAAAATATCTAGCAAATAAATCAATAATTTAATATTAATGTAGATAACCTTAAACATTACACTCTGTTTCGGAGGTAAAAAAATGAGAGACCAAGAGAAAAATAAAAGGAAAATATATATGTTTGGTAAATATTTTTTTAAAAAAAGTAAAATGGAAAGAAGAATGCTATTTTTCTTTTTGTGTCTATTAAATTCGTTGTTCTCAAAATTAGGTAAATAATTATTAACCTGTTACTTTTATTCAATGAGTCTATTACTCTTATTATACACATATAACATTTTTATTGTAGAATAAAATTAACATTTTTGTACATATTATTTTTTTCTCACTTTTCACTCTTTCACAAAATTTTTTTTGCACTCTCATTATTTCTCCTTTACTTTTGTTTTTTTATCTAAATATATAACTTATTCATTTTTCCCTGTCTCTAAAAAAAAAAAAACCAATTTTCCACTGTTCCATCTATAAAATATTATACTCAATGATGACTAAATAATGAGTAATGATTAAAAACTTTACTAATGTTATATCAACTTACCGTATGCATTTCCTGTCCAACTTTTCTGGCCCTAGGATTGTAATCCTACACATCTCCTACTAAAAATCGAACTGAATTCAAACGGAAGTTCACCTAGACCAAACACTTTGCATTACTTGATTTTACCCCCATAAAATAATCACAGTTTTTTTTATTAAAAAAACACACACACACGCGCGCACACACACACAAGACCTAGGAGAACATTCTCACGCACATGCATCCACCGCACATTTCTCTTCGACACGTCAGCGGCAACCGCTGATGCCACCATGCCAGCTGCTTTAAGACCGGCCGACACGCACCGGCCTAGCCGGTCACCAGCCGTTGAGCTCACGGCGTTTCTGACAGTTTTTCGCCAGTTGACTGACGTGGACATATCCTAGCCTTCGTGCTCCCCTCATCAAACGGTCCTTGCCAATCTAAACCGGCCGAAAACCGAAAAAAGCAAAAAACGCTAAGCTTTATAGCTAATACACACAAATGGCCAGACGAAGATAAGATTAAGAAAGAGGAGAGGATTCGTTAAGGAGTCAATTCGGAGGAAGAACTTTGTAGAAAACGGTTTTTAAAAGGCTATTAGATCGGATTACGATCGTCAGTGCCAACGGCTTCCATCGTGTCCCGAAAGCGAAAGATAATAACAGAATAGACTACAGTATAGATAATCTGATGCTTTGTGGCCGTTCTTTTTTAAAAAAAAAAAAAATTTATTCTTATTTCCTTTTCTTTTTTTTATTTTTTCTGAGTTTTCAATAACTTTTTCGAGGATTTGGTTTCGTTTAACAATGATCCGAATAAACAAATGGAGACTTGATAATTAAGCTTCTATTAAAGTTTTAGTTTCCTTTCGCTTTCGACGCCTTTGAATCGCTCCCCCTCATTCAACTTTTGCAGTTGTGGAGTGAGTGAGTGAGTGAGTGTGTGTGGGAGCGTGTTGTGCGGTTTTTTTGGTGGCGATGGAGGAGGTGGGAGGGACGAACACGTGGCGCGACGAGCCGGCGAGTCTGGTGGACGCGCGGATACTGTACGCCGGCGAGGCAATCGGGATTTCGGCGCCGGCGTTCGATGTTAAGAAATCGGAATTGAATGACGGCGGCGGCGGTGGTGGAGAGGAGACGGAGAGCCTGAAGGAGCAGGTGATGGGATTCTTGAAATCGTGGGGGGAGATGCTTCTAGATTTAGGGAAAGGGTGCAAGGACATTGTCGAGCAGAGCCTGGTCACCGAGGATTCGTTTATAGTGCAAAAGCTTGGAAAGCCGGTGGCTAAGGTCTCCGCTCGGTTGGAGTTCTTGAACGAGTTCTTGCCGGAGGATCGCCATCCGGTCCATGCTTGGCCGGTGATTCTCTGTGTTTTTTTACTCGCACTTGCAGGTATAAGTTTCTGATCAATTTTAATGATTTCTAATTTTCATTGCTGTAATTTCGACTGTCGTTTGGAAATTTTCCCGTATTTTTGTTGGAATTAACCTATTTAACCTCTATTGAATCCTATTTACCTCATGACTGTAAGTAACACTGCCACTTAATTTCCATCTTCAAGTGAATGAAATGAGAAGAACTGCTTATGGAAGTGCTACTTCAGATCTGTGCATGTATGGACATGTGGATACTCGCATTTACTTTTGGACCTTTTCATCGCGTTTTCTGTTATGTTAGCCGTAAAATCTGTTACTACATCTTGCCTTGGTGTTGTGAGTCCTTACAGTTTCTACTTAATGTTGTCAAACGACGTGCAGTGCTGAATGTAAATAGGACATATGAAAGTTCTGTTCCGGCAGTCAAGAGAGTGCGTGTGCATCCTCCTAGTGCTAGTCGAGTAGTTCTTCCGGATGGTAGACAGATAGCTTATCGCGAGCAAGGTGTTGCAGCTGATAGGGCCAGATATTCCGTGATTGCTCCACATTCTTTTCTCTCTTCTCGACTTGCAGGTATCAACTCTACGGATGAGGAACTGGTATTGCTTGGTGAAAATTTGTTTCTAATTTTCATAATTTGTTCATCAAAGGTATACCTGGTGTCAAAACATCACTGCTTGAGGAATTTGGTGTTCGCTTCATTACATATGACCTTCCTGGTTTTGGGGAGAGTGATCCTCATCCCAGCAGAGATCTTAACTCATCTGCAGTAGATATGCTCTACTTAGCAAACGCTGTTGGTGTTACTGACAAATTCTGGGTGCTGGGTTACTCTAGTGGAAGCATGCATTCTTGGGCTGCCCTTAAATATGTGCCTGAAAGAATTGCTGGTATATTGACTATTCTCCTTCTTGTGTATATTTTCCAGCTTCTTTCAGTTGTTGTTGAATACTTAGATTATCTGAATGAACGTTATTTGGAACAAGTTGCATCAGGCCTTCCCAAATCTGTTTTTTTTTTTTTCTCTGTTTCTTATTATGGGAAATAAATACCCATGTGTCCCACGTGTCCGCTCTCCATTAAACCAGGAAAAATTTTCTGATAACTGTGTTCACATTTGATGTCTGCTATTGATTACTTATATTACCTATATTTCTTAATAGCAACCGAGAAGATGTACCCACATTGGTGTTTAGAATACAACAAATTGCGAACTCGATGACTAAAACTGTAAATGCATAATATAGATGAGTTTTCTAGTAGAAAAATGGCCAAATGAGATGAGCAGTATATGTAGGTGCAAGATTCAAGAACATTTGGAGCACCCTCATAATTGTATGACAGTGTTTCTATCACATTACCGTTGTACATATCTATTACAGGTGCTGCCTTCTTTGCCCCGATGATTAATCCATATGGGCCAGGCATGACTAAAGAAGAGGTGAGGAGAATATGGGATCAGTGGTTGTCAAGAAGAAAATTCATGTACTTCCTGGCTCGGAAATTTCCCAAGTTCCTTTCTTTTTTTTATCGCAATAGTTTCCTATCTGGAAGTCATGGTAGAATTGATAAGTGGATGTCCCTATCACTTGGAAGGAAGGTCAGTTTTTGTAATTCCTGTGTTTTAGTATAACATATTGCTCGTTCAAACACATGCTTTCGCAAATCGAGTCACAAGTATACATTTATGAGCTCCTTTTGAGATTCTGAATACTTCTTGGAAAACCCAAAATTTTAAGTTTAATTTTTCAATTTTAGGGTGAATTAGGCAATTTACGTGGGTAGACAGCTTAAAGTACAATTACTTCAAATTGTGTAATTTTAAGCTCTGCATTTTCAGGATGAACTTCTCATCAATGAGCCAATATTTGAAGAGTTTTGGCAAAGGGATGTGGAGGAGTCAGTCCGCCAGGGGAGTGCAAAACCATTCATTCAGGAAGCTGTCCTGCAAGTATCAGATTGGGGTTTCACTCTGGCAGATCTTCACGTGCAGACAAAGTGTCGGAGTAACGGCATCCTTCAGTGGTTCAGATCCATGTACAGTCAGGCAGTATGTGAAGTGAGAGGATTTCTCGGTCCAATACACGTTTGGCAGGTATACATAAGTCTTCCTCCCCAATTATTGCTGCTTCACCATCCTGCTTTTTTATTTCAATCCAGTATTAACATGCTTTTTTATTTCAATCTAGTATTAACATGATTGTTATGATGGTAGAATTTGTTTGATTTGTGAAACTTAGTTATGGCAATGTTTGATTTGTGACCCACTGTCTTGCATTCTTAGAGTTGTGGAAATTTGCGGTATTACTGCATCAAAAAAGTCTGAATACATATAAAGTAATTTTGTCGTATATGTTTGCAATTGACCTCAAATAGGGGATGGATGATCTAGTAGTGCCACCGTCAATGACCGATTACATTAGCCGAGTTCTACCTAGTTCCATCGTGCATAAGCTGCTGGATGAAGGACACTTTTCCTATTTCTTTTTCTGTGATGAATGCCACAGACAGATACTCTTCACTCTTTTTGGAGATGCTTTAGGTCCTCTTGACAAAACTGCACAAGTGGATTATACTCCATCCGAGGGAGAGATGGAGGTATCAACTGCTACTGGGTCTGCAGCAGAGTAATATGCCTCGGTACAAAAATCCTTTTGTTTTCTTTTAGAACAACGTTTTGGTGTGAATACCGCAGGCTGCTCCCAAGCTCAATGGAGCGTGAAAGATGAAGTTTAGATAGTGGCCACAGTTTTTGGAAGATAAGCACGTATAGCGTGGGAAATTAAAGGCAAAAAGGGCAGCATTTTTATTCTCGGGTTCGCCCTCTCCCTTTTCTAGTTTCTACGTGGAAAACCTTCTGCCCTTACCTTGTCAGAGTGAAACGATACTTCAATATACCTGGTCTAACTTCACGATACTGTGGCAGTGTATTTTCGAGAAATTGTATGGTACCACCTTTTTTTTTTTTTTTTTTAATCCATTAGAAGTTCATTGAGTAATGAACTACTCAATATAAGATACCACCACCTAATTTGAATTCTATGACCTGCATTCCATAAACGAGGAAAAAAAAAAATCGAAACAATTGCACCTTCTATAACTGAAAAGAAATGTTGCAATAACATTCTTTCCTCAGGAATATGAAACAACGGTGCATGACAAATGGCAGTTTCTTTTTCAACGGATCGAAGTTATTTGTTTCCATTACATGATATTACGGAACGGAAAATTGCCGTTCTATGGTAATTAATTGATAAATTGATATCGTACACCACAAAGAACAGGCTGGATAATATGGAACTTTAGCAAACTAAAACTTTGTCGTGGGAGTCTCCTACCAACACATATTATCATGTTACGCTATAGCACATTGAAGCCAAACCATCAGTACACATGCGGTATGCCTGAATCATCTCTGATTAAACCTACAATAATAATAATAATAATAATAATAATAATAAAGGAGATGTATATGTTTACAGCTTGTTTACACGCCAACTGGAGCCTTAAAAATCGATTCTAAAATAATGCTCGAGCTTTTAAACCACGATAGTTCATCAATGTGCTAATTGTCTCAGGATGGCTTTGCAGTCATCATCATTGTCACTAGCATTAGAATGCAGATCCACTGCCCTTTTTCCCAAGTAAGACATCTTTTGCTTCGTTTACTTTCAAAGCAAGATAATGGCTACCTCCTGAATCCGGATGGTTTGCCACCATCACCCTCCTATGTGCTTCCCTAACCTTATCCACTGCCGTACTTTCTCTGTAAAAATGATTAGCAATTTTCACGATGCAAGATATAAAACAGCAACAATCAAGGAGCATGACCCGGGAAATGCATGATTATGAAGGTGTAAAGAGAAAAGTGTTAAAAACTATGTGTACTCTCAAGGTCATGAGATTCATTAATACAATGGTGAAACCTCTTAAGAAAATGGGTCACATTATGTACGAAATGACTCTTGTCACTTGCCACACCTACGGCAGGACAAATCTAAGAATGAACCTTTGAACTCAAAATGGTGTGTAAACGAAGACTCATTTTAACATATACATAGATAGTCAAGCAAGCAAGTAGAATACTAAAACTTGTAGTTGAATAAATTCGTCTTTCAGTCTCAGGACTTGTGGAGCATCCATTGCAACAGGGGAAGCTATGCAATCTTCTTCAGCTGTAAAGATCACTTCGGAGCGTGCAGATAAAAAAATTTTAAAAAGAATTGTTGAGCAGGCTGCAGCTCCCTAAGTTTTAAATCAAGATTCTAGTACCTCCTATTTTGACACGGAAATAAAGTAGCTGTGGAGGAAGAAAGCAACAGATCCAACCGCAACCACTAAAAAAACAAGCCAAGCACTATGGACCTTGTCTAAGTTCCATCCAAGTTTCCTGTTTAAACCATCCATGATGCTTAAGCTCAGCCGAAACAGCCACGAACTCAGTGGCAAACAGTTTGCTTCCAGTGCATTTTAGGACAGGCAAGGCAGGTTTGACAAACCATTTAGCTACTAGATACCTGTAAGGTTCAGCAGTTAAGAACGACTCAGAACACATCATTAGAGTTCCAGGGAAACATTGCTTATAATTTCAGAATATTTTTCTGCTTTACACATACACAAATCCAAGCCAACTGCTGTGATGGGGTGAGCCTGGACATCTTTGTTGGGTTTATGAGCATCTACTAGCATCATTATCCCTAATTTCAAGACAATTAGTTTATGCGAGTTCAGTTATAAAATGGCGTATTATCTGCAAACGAAAATTATTTTTTAAACTAGCACTACTCTAATAATCCCATCAGTATGCATGCTCATTCCAATCCACAATTTGAGGAATTACAATATCAAGAACACGACTTTTACTGACAACATGAAAGGACCATTTTATCTCCGAACAAGATAACAACAGTACCTGACTCCAAGTATTAGAGCAGCTTCCCTACTGGTCATACTTGGCAGAAACCCACCTTCATAAAATCTGCGAAAACTAGCTGTTGGGGGTCTAGCCTTGAATGCTTGCCAAGCTTGGATGCCAAATCTACCAGCATAAGCAGCAGCAGCTGCTGCAATACCCAAAATGATCGGTGTAGCCTGAGACAATTTTTATTTCAAGGTCATTCTAATAATCAATTACATTAATAAATTAACAAGAAAATTTCCATTCCAGAGAACCCATTTGCCCGTTTTGTACATTACTAATGCTACTTAAACAAGCCACATGGGGGTGCTCAATGAAATAATCAACAAAATATTGATATTACTACCAGGGCTGAAGTTAAGGACCCAGCAACAGCAACAGGAATTTAAAATTAAAAAAAAAAAAAATCAAAGGCTAAATCAGACACTGGATTAATGGCTAGGGAGAAAAAAGAAAGGAAGTTCAGAGTATAACAAAATTTAGGGAGCAACTGAGTTACCATTATCGTGATCTTTGAGAGCTCGAAGAAGAAGGGAACAAGAACATTGGCGAGCTTTGATTTTTTTTTTTTCTTTTTGTTGGTATGGAATTTTTGTAATTTTTATAGACCTTTGCTTTGCTCCGGAATAATAAACCGCCTTAGGGTTTTGTTTTGAAGTAGCGGAAATTTATTGAATTTTCTATCTTGCTTTCTTTTATCTATCATTTATACACTTCTCTATTTTTATAAATTTCATATTATATTATTTTTTTTTTTATATTGACAGCAAATTAAAATATAAATGACACAATAAATACCTTTTTTTTTCATAAATTTAACGCGTCACACTAATAAATTTTAAATTTAATTTTACTATTTAACTCTAACTAAAATTATGAAATTATGCTTATGATTGTTTACAAGATTTCAAATCTTTTCAATCAATTAAATTATAAGCACTCATACATGTCATGTTATTTTATTAACTAAACATAATAAGTTAGTATTTTTGATAAAAAAAAGAAAGAAATAAGCTAGTATTTTATTCTTATAGTTAAAATGAGTAACATGACAGCGTAATTAACGGACCAAAAGAATATTCCTGCGCGAAAAAAACAAAAGGGCCAAAAGAATATTCACTTTATGAGTTTGGACAACCAGACACATTTTGTGGCGACTTTTTATTTCTTTTAAATATTGTCAACGAATATTATTGAACGCATACAGTGGCATAATTCAATACTAAAACTTGATTTCCTTTAAACAACATTTTAGATTCAAATTTTGTGAATGAAAAAAATAACGTAAGAGAACTCCTCTCACAAAGAGCCGGATAGAGACTCAAACTTAATTAATTGAGATCCAAACTAATTTCTAAATATTGAACTCTAACATTAAAAATAATAATAATAATTCGATACTTCATGCTTGGGCTGCACGCACCCTTGGAGGCGTTACTTTGCCTTGTCAAGGAAGATAAAATTATTATCGTTAGGATGGTGACCTTTTGAATGTGATTACTGATTTAGGGAGTGATTACACAACAAACAAGATCCACCGACAGGTCTCCTTACTGGGTAGAACACTGCTCAAGAATAAACCAACAGAGAACGAAATAATGTAAACATTATTACAAGTCGATTCCAAGAACCAAGAAATTCAACGAGATCACATGCTGTGCCCTTTAATACAGAATCTATCAATGTATTCAAATGTCAATTTGCACATTAAAATATCATAAAATAATACAAATGCCAGGTTTCCAAACAAATTAACAATCAAATAAAAGATTTAACAAAGAAAGAATTATGCTTTGATTCAAGAGACCAATTTTCACCCCCAGAGAAACACATTTTCGGCAATCAACAAATACTCTTACCAGTGGAATAAGATGTTTTCAGAAGTCCAATGAGCCTTATTCCACTACTTCTCTCAGCTTCTTTAACGAGGTACGCTTCGCTGTGTTGCTCGGCAGTTTGACGGTACTTAAATGCCATCTCCCACCACTGCCGTGTTTTCTGCCCTGAAGTTGCTTTCCACCTTTGGTGGACCTGAATGCCGCCTTGGTTTGGCCGGTGAGGGAGGGTAAGAAAGACGCTTCTTTGGCAGCCCCAAGGATCCCTTTTCCTTTTCCGGCGTCCCGTTATTCTCAGCCCCAAGTGCGCTTTGCAACTTGGACCTAGCTCTTGCGGACTCAGTAGGTACCATGTAACTAGGAACTGTTGAAGAGCTCCCTAAACTCTCGTCATCTCGCACAGATGATCCCGCAACGCTATGTCTTCGATTTTTATCGGATTGAATACTGACCATGCTTCGAGAGTCATCGTCGAGACCTCCAATGCTTCTCCTTGGGCTTGCTGACTTCAGTTTTCTAGCAACTGTAGAAGTAACTAATTTGGAAGGAGTTGAAGGGGAGTCAACCGTCACCTTTTGGCTAGGCTTTTCGCTTTCACTTGGTAATAGTTTATCGGAATTGAGCTGGTACCGAGCATATGACTTGCTAATTTCACCTCCAATACTAAGGCTTGTACTCTTTATAGATGAGTGGTCATTATTCAGTTCCTTCTCAGTCATGCTCCGGCTATCCCATGGATTGGCAGCCATCCATCTTTCCAACCAACTCCAACCCCATGCTGGATTGCCTTGAGTCATGAACATAGGGTTCCCGTCCCTTGAGGGATTCTTCCAGTTTTGCTGTAGAGAAAAATTTCATGCAGCATTAGGCTCAATAAAGTCCACGTAAGCTTCAAGGATACACTAAAGGCTGGCCACATTTTATTCCAGCGTACAAGGAGAGACCATGTTTACTCATGGAACATAAAACAGTATATATATTCTACCACATTCATATAAACTTACTTATCTACAGTTCTTTAATCATCTAGTTTATCCTGATATTGAGCTTTTCATATCTTAAATAAACAGACGAATTGATCACCTGGTGAGAGAATGAATAAGCCAATGCCCTTTCCCTTCTCATTGCTGCTTCATACTTGTTAAGCAGGTTGGCTTCAATTTGTTCCTTTGACTGTACGCTGTCATCCCATTCGTCTTTCATCTGTTACAAAATCCAACTAAATATACTAAGCCTAAGTGACTAGGGCAAGAAGCCACCATTGATAGCAATATATTAAATAAACAGACGAGATGTTGAATCTACGATCAGTTCATTTTCATCTAGATGAACAGAATCACGTCATTTGGGGAAAAATGTTGGCAATGGGAACATTCAATTTCTTGCATTCATTTGTTGCCATTTTTCAACAAATAGAAGCCTAAACTGAAGCATGGGACAGTCAGCCAAATTCCTGAACCGAAAACAGGCCTAAAAATTTTCATATCTTTGCAATAAGGTCAAAAAGCCCATGCCATCATTTTTGAGAATAAAAACCTGGTTCAATTAAATTACAAAGTTAAGATGAACGTATAGAAATCAAGGGAAATAACGTCATACCCGTAAGTTTTCAAGCTCTTTTGCATGTTTTTGCAGTAGTTGTCTCTGGAGAGCCTGGTTCTCTTCTGACATTCTGACTCTCCTCGAATGAATCTGAGACTGCACTCTAGATAGAGTCTGCATGCAGCGAAGTGTATGTGCAGCTTGTCGTTTGACGGTAGGTCCTTCCATCAGTGTTTTGAGCCTGACCAGCCCCCTTAAAGCCCGCAATGCCCTTCTTGCCTGAAACAGAAATCAGAATTAATACAACATTAGCTTATGAAGTTCTTAATTACACAAAGTCAATATAAAAATACATTTCCAGTATCATGAATAAAACATAGATGCCAGAGTTAGTACAAATAATATACTACCTTTCTTCTTACCTACATAGATAAAAAAATGTTCACCGAATAGGAAAATAATTATAGCTTGCATGAGAAAAAAAATATATGCATACAGCATATTCCACCTCAATCTGTAGTCTTCTTCTCTTTCTCTACTTTACCATTATAGCACGAAATAACTGAATATTAAGTGTTCTTGGATAAAATTCCTAATATTTCACTATAGAGAAGTGGGTTTCCCTCCTTTGCCCCGTGGATTGTGCAAAGGGGCAAGAAAACGGGATGGGCACTGCCTTGAATAGCCAACTAGAATATAGACATTCTACAAAGGAAAGAATTGCAATGAACCAAAAAACCAAAAAAAAAAAAAAAACAAGAATAGAGCAACATACCATGTATCCTCGGAATGCTGTTTGAATCTGTATTGCAGCGACTTCTTCGTCTGATCGGCCAGCAAACTTATTAGCCTTCGCAACTCGAACAACCGCCACAGCTGGTTGGACCGCAGCCGGAGCAGGCCCAGCTTCCGCAGTAGTTGCAACTGGAACAGAGTAATCATGCTTGTTCTCTTCAATTACGGTTTCAATCAACTTCACCTCTTCCACTTGACCAGCAGGAGAAGGCACTTCCACATGCACTAAGGAGGTGGAATTAGCATCTAGTTGTTGTTGTCCGTCCAACGATTTCTTCTCCACCTTGTTTGATTTCTGTAGCAAATTTATAACAATTCAACATAAAATGCAAAAGCAAATCCAAATCACCAAAATCCCCACAAATTGAAAACCAAAGATGGCAATAATTTATCATTTAAATACCTGATGCCTCCTCTTGGAATCTGGGCTGAGAGCCTTCTTAATATTAGAAAACCATTTTCCCCTCTTCCCCATCTCCTTATCTTTCTTCAGTTCAACCTTTTCTCCAGAACAAACGAAAGAGATCAAATTTAGGAATTCAGTTACCAATTGTCAGTTACAATTTCCCACATCTATTTTGGATCAATTAAATGAATTGACTAAAAGTCATTATTAATACCAAACACCCAAATGGAAGAAACGGAAAACTTTTGTATAAAAAAAAGCCAAAACTAAATAGACAAAAATCTTTGACAATAAAGAAACCCACGAGACGTGATACGCACAAAAAGAACAACAAAATGGAGCCCCAGACGTTTCACTTAGCTCAGTCTGCTAATGTCCCCATCTCTAGCGTAAGCCGTCAGCTAAGCATAGGTAAGCAAACAACACAAAGTAAAATATATATATATATATATATATCCCACCGACAAATAATTCACTTCAACGCTGCACTAAAAAAAAGATCCCATTTTGAACATTGTCACGCATACCCAAAAGAGAAAATTCAAGATTCAAAGGGAAAAAAGATCCCATTTTGAACATTGTCAAGCGTACCCAAAAGAGAAAATTCAAGATTCAAAGGGAAAAAAAGGGGCATGGACAGCGAATTTGCATAGAAGAAAGCTAATCCACAAACTGGGGACCATGAAAATAGAGAAGGCAGAAGTACCGGCAGGAAGCGAAGTGGGCAGATCTCTTTTTATATGAATTCAGCAGATGGGCCGCCGCTTTCCTCTTCGGAGAAAGAGAACAAGAAAAGAAAGATGAGAGAAGAAATGGGAGCGTTTTAGTGTTCTTGTGAGAGAAAAATGGATCTCTTTGCTCTCTGTCTGTGATATTTGTTGTTACAAATGAGGAAGAGAGAGAATACGAGGGAGACCCAGCTGGGGTTGGATAAAGTTTTGACCCCACCTTCATTGATCATTATTTTCCAGACAATAATGGGACCCACTTTTTCGTTAATCTAAAGCCCTGTTCTTTCGGTGCTAATAAAGTATCTCGTGCCATCACTTGGTGGATGCTGGACTCCGATTTATCTTTGCAAGTTATTCCGCTGAGCACTGTGAAATCGCAGGCGAAAGGCAAATAGAAATTTTTTCAACCAAGCGGTTGAATCGTAACGATCTAAATTATTAAATTGTAAGTGTATAATAATTTAAATAAATAAATAATAAAAAAATATATTATATTTAAAATAAATAAATAAATAATATAATTTTTATATATTTCATTAAACAGATTCATCAAGTAATTTTTTCAAAAGTAAAAGGCAAAATCATCATTCCAATCCCAAACAGCTTCACATAACTTTGCCGAAAGCAAAAGGCAAAATCCTTATTCGAACCCCCAAAGTTAGCAAAATGTGTCAATGAGACCCTGTGCGTTATAAATATCCAATAGTCTGTGTATATGTACAACATGTCATTAATTAAATTCAACAAAAAATCTTCTTTTTTATATATTTTAAAAATACTCCATTGATTAAGAATTTTAATTTTTATCTTTGATATTTGAGTTTTTATTCGAAGAAGAAGATATGATGTTTATGAAGAATAAAGAAATATATTTTTCTTGTGTAGTTTATGATGTAGAGTTTTCATTAGGGGAAAAAAAAAAGATAATTCATTACATATGAGGAATAACGGCTTAGTACTCTGGCATTCTGGTAGCAAAAAATTATTTTGTAACATTTATGCCATTTACATTATCATAAGAAACTCGATTGAAAATATTTTAAGTACATGACATGAATCTAAATGGTAAATTTTGTAAAAGTTAGATACTTTGATATATTTTGGCCAAAATTTTGAAGTGGCCGAATTCAAATGTAACCCTTAATAAAAAAAAAGGAGATGAAAATTGAAAATGGAAACCATTGTATACACTCCTTCGATCATGGTCGTTAACCAAACGCAGACAGTATCCTATGCTAGCCTTGAATTTTTCTCCTTTTTGCTTTTCTTTTATCCATATTAAATGTTAATTAGCTACAATTCAAATGTAGTACGATCAGTCAAATAATTAGAGGGACTGAGTAGGGCAGGGAAACTTTAAACATAATACATGAACTAATTCCTAATAAGTAATCAAATTCTGACTAGTAGCTTTCATCTTTCAATCCAACAACTCCACTCCATTATTGATTTATTGTAGTAGGCTGGGAGCTGGGGCCAGCTATTTTGATGGCTGTATTTACTTCAGCAGCTGGGCCAGGTTTATTAGGGGCCCCCACATCATGCCACGTTATCGATGTTAATCTAATGGGTTGTTTTTTACAGGACGAAATCAAACGCAAAACGGACCATATGTGTTGTTTGATTGGTTTCCATGTCCATTTTTACCATTTCAGAGACTAAAACGTCAACAATAACAGTTTTTTTTCCTGACCAAAAAAATACATAAATAAAAATAACATTTTTTTTTTTTTGGTGTAAAAAGATGAGAAGAGAAGAGTAGTACTTTATAGTCTCGTTAATAAAAATTATAATGTGTATTCCTATAAATAATTTAAATCGAGTTTTTTAGATAGCACACTCAAGATCTAGTAAATATTACCAATAAGTACATGTCGTACATGTAGTTTCACTAAACATCATGGCGAGAAGTTTTTGAACTACTAGACTTCAAAATAACAAATTTTCTATTTCCACACTTAAAATCTAGTAAATATGACTAATCAGCACATGTCATAATGTAATTTCACTGACCATCGTAGTGAGAAGTCTTTGAACTACTAGCGCACAAAATAAAAACTTTTCTACAAAACGTTACAGCTAGGGTTTTAGTTTGCACTTTCAGTAGTTGGGACCTTTCCCTCGCTTTAAAATTGACTTTGGTGGCTCAATAATACCGGGATTTAGTGAATGGGTCCAGTCCAGGACCAACGTTCTGCCGAGAAGTATGTGTCGATATTAATATTAGTATATTACTATTATTTCACGCAACCGCTCATCATTTTTCTCACCAAAAGCAAAAGCTTCACTTACAAGATATAGAAAGGTATATTTTTATTTTCTCGGCCAGAAAATCATTTATTTTTGTAACAAAAATTTTCTTTAAAGAATAATTTTTGCAGATAAACTATTTTTAGCGAAACTGGGGCAATTTTTCAGCAGAAAAAGGACATTCACACAACCAGCAACATTTTTCCAGCTTTGAGTCCACACAACTTGGTATTCGTGGGCATTCCTTCAATTGGAATCAGGGCAATGAGCAGCCCAACTTAGATTTCTTTTAAAATTTCGGGAACTAGTTTCTATAATGAGGATTGGGGGAAGTCATCCACGTAACAACTTGCACCCAGAGAATCGTTTGGTTTGGTGGAAAATTCCATGTTAATGAACGACAAAACAATCGACTTTGGTGGTGGTAGGCTGTTTATCAACTTTGGGTTTTTGGGCTTTGTAGGGCTGTTCAGGGGCCTGACTTCCACCATGGTTGTAACTAGTTAAATTTAGTCATCCAAAAACAAAATTTCTTGGTATTACTTAACGTCTAAGATGCTTAGATGTTAATGAAACATACTAAACCAAACTTAATAAACCAAAGAATAACCAATAGGTTATAACTCAATTAATACTAGAGTCATTTTTAAAATTGAATGTTTTGAGTTCAAGTTTCAATTAATAGTTAATGAGTTTGAGTTTCAATTAGTACCAATTACATTATATATACATATATATATATATATATATATATATATATATATGAAGGGCAACCCATCTCTCAAAGGATTGGGCTGTTGAATAGGAAACTCCACACACGGACAGGTGGAGGCATGGCCTTTGCCTCTGTGTCAGTGTCGTTCTTCATTTTCTTTAGATGACATCCGATAACCTGTGAGGAATCGCACACAGGTCCTTCAATTCTCCCCTTGTTCTTGTTTGCTGCAAGTAATGCCATTGCCCATGTTAAAAACACCCTGCATACGAATTCCCAGAAAATTAAGAAGCGGCTTCAAGTAACCAATCATTCGCGGCTGATAATAGCAACATTGCAATCTAAAGCACTGCTTTTGCATAAGTTCCATAATTGATTCTTTTTTTGGATTATGAGACCATAATTATCAGGATCAATCTGCAAGAAATATTTTCAATTGCATTTATGAGAGACATTGGATCTAGCAGTAAATGGTAAATACTTCATATACAATTTTACAAGTATATCTTTTGCTAACAGATTTGTTCATCTAGGAGTAGATTTAGAAAATGCATTTATCAAGCTATGATTTGATTAGTCACTTTCGTTGCTTATGGCGTTTCTATCTTTTTAGTTTTATAAAATTTATTGCTGAAAATATAATTACTCAAGCAAAGTATCAAAAGTAAGAATTATGCCGGCAACATATTAATGGAAACAAAATTACGAAGCAAGTGGCCTTGAATAATCATTAACGCCCAGCTTCATCATATTCCTACGCTCGTTAACAGCACCCCCAAATAAATTACTTTTACTCTGCAGACCTTAAATATCGTTTTGCCTGCATCGTCTCGTTTGAATCACGGGCTTGAAGTTATGGGAAGAAAATCTCACTAGAAAATATAAAATATATTTAATTCTATTTTAATTAATGTTTTCTGACTATTTTGGAAGCCCAAATGGAATTTTATGCTGAACACTTTCTAAATTCGTTTGAAACTAACGCAGCCAATGGTAATTGTGGGCAGCTAAAAGAATAACATATACCTAGTAATCAAAACCCTGCAGGTATGCCTTCTAGCCATTGAAATCGTTCGGAACTAAGGGGCACAGAAGGGAACACGGCCACACACCACGAGTCTGCGAGGAATACATGCGCAAGCTCTTTCTTGGGGTTTCTTGAATCCATATGGATTCTGGAATTGACCATCGTTCCACAATCATACGAACATCCTTTTCATCAAAACAGAAAGGAATGTAAGTCATCGTTCTATAATCACAAACCCTGCCATGGCTGCCAAAAGGTCTACACCAAAAACACCCCACATATGCTAGAACGCAGTACAGTTGATTCACAAAAGCAAAAAGGATTATAGGAGACATAATAAGCCAATAAGCTCAATGCTCAAACATTTGAGTCTAGAATAACAGCGAAATCCAAAACCTCATTGTTCAATGGAGAACTATAAATGAAAGCAAACGACAGTACGGGAGTTCAGAAAAATTCCAAAACAAGAAATAGAAAACAAAATTAGAAACAAAGGACACCTAGCAGCAACACACTAGACCACCGTAACTCATGCTTAGCAAATGTCTCACTTTCCCTTCTTTGCGGCCGACTTGGTGACCTTAGCACCAGACGGGTCCTTCTTCTCGACACCCTTGATGACACCAACAGCAACAGTCTGGCGCATGTCCCTCACAGCAAAGCGACCAAGTGGGGGGTATTCAGAGAAAGTCTCCACAACCATGGGCTTGGTGGGAATCATCTTCACAAACCCAGCATCACCATTTTTCAAGAATTTGGGCTCCTTCTCAAGCTCCTTGCCAGATCGTCTATCAATCTTGGTCAAAATTTCGGCAAACTTGACAGCTATGTGAGAGGTGTGGCAGTCAAGAACTGGGGCATAACCATTTCCAATCTGACCAGGATGGTTCATAATGATAACCTGAGATGTGAAATTGGCAGCCTCCTTTGCAGGATCATCCTTTGAGTTAGATGCAACAAATCCACGCTTGAGATCCTTGACGGCAACGTTCTTCACGTTGAAGCCAACATTGTCACCTGGAAGAGCCTCCTGAAGTGCCTCGTGGTGCATCTCAACAGATTTTACTTCAGTTGTCAGTCCTGAAGGTCCAAAGGTCACAACCATACCAGGCTTCAGGATACCAGTTTCAACACGACCAACAGGGACAGTTCCAATGCCACCAATTTTGTAAACATCCTGAAGTGGGAGACGAAGAGGCTTGTCCGAGGGTCTCTTTGGCTCTTGGATCATGTCAAGTGCATCAAGAAGAGTGGGACCCTTGTACCAGTCCAGGTTGGTAGACCTCTCGATCATGTTATCACCCTCAAAACCAGAGATAGGGACAAATGGGATCTTATCAGGGTTGTAACCTACCTTCTTCAGGTAGGAAGACACTTCCTTAACAATTTCATCATAACGAGCCTTAGAGTACTTGGGCGTGGTGGCATCCATCTATATCATTAACAAATAAAAGCAACAAGCATCAGATATGTATCCAGAACACTAAAACATGCTAAAAGAAAACATTAACAAATGTGTGCACAAAAGCAACTAATTTAAAGTTCACCTTGTTACAACAGCAAATCATCTGCTTCACACCAAGAGTAAAAGCAAGCAAAGCATGCTCACGAGTCTGACCATCCTTGGAGATACCAGCTTCGAAACCACCAGTGGTGGAGTCAATAATGAGAACAGCGCAATCAGCCTGTGAGGTACCAGTGATCATGTTTTTGATAAAGTCACGATGTCCAGGAGCATCAATAACAGTGCAATAATACTTGGTGGTCTCAAACTTCCAGAGCGCAATATCAATTGTAATACCACGCTCACGCTCAGCCTTGAGCTTGTCCAGCACCCAGGCATACTTGAATGACCTTTTGTTCATCTCAGCAGCTTCCTTTTCAAACCTCTCAATCACACGCTTATCAATACCACCAAGCTTGTAAATTAAGTGACCAGTGGTGGTTGACTTGCCAGAGTCGACATGGCCAATGACCACAATATTAATGTGAACCTTCTCCTTACCCATGATAAAAAAATCCGAAAGAGAAGCTGAAATCGATAAATAAAACAAGGATGGGGTCAATCAACGAAACAAAACAAGCAAATAAACCCCAAAAAGGTTTTTAGATACCAGTTTCTACTGCAGTCAAAGCTTTAAAGAACTGGAGCAATCAATCATCTAACATACACTTTTCCAACACCAACAAAGATAGACCCCAATTCTTTGGGCACAAAGACTAAAACACTCAAACCAAGTTGCACAACAAATAATCCCAAAATTTAAGACAACTTAGCCAAAAACTTGTTGCTATATGAACAAGACTACTTACAAAGAAACATATATGATATAAGGAACTAGCTATTATAAATACTAGTTACTCCAAGCTTATCGAAGTGCGGCCGCTGGGATTCGAGCCCAGGTCTCCACAACAAAATTGTGGAATTTACCATTAAAGTACAGCCACTGAACCATCAAATAAAATCAAAACTGAAAACAAACAACAGTTTTCCCGCTTCAAAAACCCATCCAAAAAAACATAATAGAGAAATTTTATTTTCAACATGCTACTGGATGCAGAATATTCTATTCATTCAAAAAAAAATCCAAAAGAAAAGCTTTAATACAAATCCAA
The DNA here is from genome assembly GCA_037832335.1 of Carallia pectinifolia. NCBI lineage: Eukaryota > Viridiplantae > Streptophyta > Magnoliopsida > Malpighiales > Rhizophoraceae > Carallia > Carallia pectinifolia. The sequence goes on along the minus strand of CM075444.1, from coordinate 16,931,791 downwards.
AAGGCAAGCCGTTAATACAGACATCCTGAAAATTTTCCACTTGCAATAAAGCAACAAGAAGCACAAAAATCAATTTACGAAAAGTACTCACGTAAGTAGGATTAATAAAAGTAGATCTACACCAAGAAACGAAAATAAACAAGAAAATCAGCTCAGAATCATATATTCCAAAGAAAAGAAAATTACACAGAACAAAAAAACGAAACAAAGAGTAACAAATAGCATAATATATTAAAAAAAACAACAAGATCGAGACCAGCAACCAGGCCTACAAACAACAGAGAAAAGATCGAACCTTTCAAAGAAAAGAGACGGAATAAATTACAGAGAACTAAGCGGCTAGGAGCTCCCTCGCAGTAATTGATAGCGCAGAGAGCAAAGCGAAAGAGGGCGAGAGCGTAGGCTTGCGTTGGTTTAAGTAGTGACACCGAGCCCTTGGTGTAAGTAGGGTTTCTACGCTAGCCGTTCGATTTTTCCGTCAACGGTTCGGATTGAGAGGCCGTGTCAGCCGTTGGAATACTTGATATTTTGATCTTGCGATCCAAATTCTGCCAGGCCTGGACCAGGTTTCTCTTTTATCTCTAGCGTTGACCTGCAAATTCGGAGTTTATTTTATGCAGAGATTAGTGTGAACTTGGAGTCTCGGAGTGATAGGTCTCTTGTTAAGAAAATAAAGAAATTAAGGGGGAAGAAAATTTACTTATATTACTATTCAGTTATACAATTTACTTGTATAATTAAATAAAAAATATTTGATGAATCGAAATTCAAAACTTCTTAATTTGAACTAAAATTGAATTTATAATATTTTTTATTTACTAGTATACAATATAAGAAACTTTCTTTATGATCTCGTAAACATCATAACTTCTGTGAGATTAAATTTTAAATTTTGAAATACAGCAAAAAAAAAAGATTTTGAATTTTGAAAATAAAAGTTTAGCTCAATTGAATAAAAGTCTAAAACATCTTAAAAGTACCCTATCACTACTAAAATCGATTAGCTTGATTTAATTTAGAATTCTTTAAATGAGATAGGGATGACTGAATTTTATTTTTTGTTATAATTTAAAAGAAAAAACTTTTTAGTTTTATGAGAATAAATTTTAAAATAACAATAAAATAATATAAAAATAATATAATCAGTTAAATAATTAAATTTATGAAAATAAAAATAAATAAATTTTCAATTCAATAAGAGTGTATTGTTACTTACTAATAAGAATTGAACAATAATAAAAATTCAAGAATAACTGAAATTTTTTGAAAGAGTGATCTCTAAATGATGTTTGAATCCTGTATCTTATAAACTCTAAAAGAAAAAAAAAATTATTTATTAGTCGTAGTGACTTGCTCTACTTTAAATTCTATTGCTGAATAACCGGCCATAATGATTTTCTTCGCATGGTTATGGGAGGGAATAACACATGTTTAAATTCTAAATTTTGAGTCTCATTTTTTTTTTTAATCTTTAAGTGAGTCATAAATATTTAATTGTTATTCCATCAAAGTCTTTTTTGAAACATAATTTAGTTAATTTCATTTTGTATAATAATTGACCAATAAAATACGTAATTATAACTTAAAAATACACTTTAAAAAATTATAAATAGACACAAAAGATACAAAATACTCATATACATATTTTTAAATTAGAGAGATTTTACGTAAATTTATAAATTTTTAAGTTTATTTTTAGAATTATAATTGTGTATTTTATTAATCAACTGTTATGCATAACTAAATTTTGTTTCAAATGGAACTTAAACAAAATAAAAATTAAAGTTTATAACTCATTTAAAAAATCGTTTTTTTAAAAAATTATTTAAAAAGTCAAAAATGTAAAAAAATTCAATTAAAATGTTAACAGAAATTAAAACTTAAAAATGTGTTATCCGTGGTCGAAGCCATCCTACCTTCTTTTCAATGGATTTTTATTTTGGTTTTTTTTTAATAAATTATAAATTATTTATGATTTTATATTATATAATAAGTGATATTTATTTAAATAAAAAATTAAGAATAATATTTTAATAATATTAAATTATAAATTAATTATTTTATTAAAAAATAAGTAAAATTAATAAGTATTTCCTGTAGACTCGCTAACATCTAATCCAGGCTCGTCTGGAATTTGCTAACGTAATGCCACGTGTCGCAGGTTCTTCGTTCTTGTACCTAGCCGTCAAACGTTTTCTGAGGAAACAAATACTAACTTTTGGGGTTAATCAGGTTGCTGGCTACTTTTTCCGAATCCACATATACATTACGCACACAGATCGCCATGGCCAATACGCCGCTCAAGGCGGTGACTCTGACCCACGTCCGGTACCAGAAAGGCGACCGACTGGGCCAATTCCTCGCATGGGTCTCTCTGGTCCCAGTGTTTATAAGCCTCGGCGGGTTCGTTTCGCATTTCATGTTCCGGCGCGAGCTGCAAGGGATGTTCTTTGCGATCGGTCTCCTCATTTCCCAGTTCATCAACGAGCTCATCAAGAAATCGGTCCAGCAGGCCCGACCCGAGACCTGCGCTCTCCTCGAGACGTGCGATTCCCACGGCTGGCCCTCCAGCCACTCCCAGTACATGTTCTTCTTCGCCGTCTATCTCACTCTCTTGACCGCGAAAGGCTTGGGTTTGTCGGAGATTACGAACAAGTTGGTCGCGAATTTCCTGCCGTGGTCACTGGCGGTTTTGACCATGTACTCCAGGGTCTACCTGGGTTACCATACGGTTGCCCAGGTGTTCGCTGGCGCTGCTCTGGGGGTTTTGCTCGGGGCGGCGTGGTTTTGGGTGGTGAATTCCGTGATTTACGATTATTTTCCGGTGATCGAGGAGAGCAAGTTCGGGAGGATGTTTTATGTGAAGGATACTTCTCATATTTCCAATGTGTTTAAATTTGAATATGATAATGCCAGAGCTGCCTAGAAAGGCTACGACTGCCAAGTCCAATTGATGGGTTGCAGAATGGCCTTTCTGGGTAGATAGGTATGTCAGATTTTTGCGATTTCTTGGATTCTTTTTGAAGTTTTTATATTTTAGATTCTGAATTGTGAGTTCTACTTATGATAGCATTTAGTCTTCTACATTCCAAGCCTGGTACTTTTCTAATAGGTAGCGAAATAGACTCAAATATCAATATCATAGCTTTCCTCTGAAATCTTGTCTAGGGGTTGTTGCAATTTTCGTCTACAGTTGCCATTAATACTGGTGTTCATAGCCATTATCAGTAGGGAACAGATGAAATAAACTACGAAGACTGTCTATGGAGATGACAACATAATAGACCTGAAAAAACTTGCCCTCGTTCATGCAAATGAAAGTGACACATCCGTAAATGCCAGTCTTTTTTGTCACACTTCACCAATGTAGAAAAAGTTTACAAAGTTTAGTCATGGATGTGCTGAATGAATTGTTGTATCTTTACAATGGATGTTAAATTTTTGAACTATATGTGTGTGGATTTCATATGGGCAATTTGGTCCTTCTTCCTGCCCTGCAATTTTGCATTTATCCCCGTTCTTTTTTTTCCTTGTCGACCACCTGACCATTTTCTTTTACTGTGGTTTTCTTTGGTTTGCTTATTTATTTTTTCTTCTAATTAGGATGTTTATGCCAATACCATCAATTGATTCAATGAAATGATATCTTTCTAAAAGGTTGTCCTTTGGAATCTCTCTGCATTTAAGCTGTTCATTGTCTTCCTTTTTCTAAAGCAAGCGGTAAACTTCTTTGTGGGAGTGATGCCGTGTATTTAGTTTTCAAAAGCAAGCAGTTTGGGATTTACTAGCACGCAATGCAAAAGGCTTTGTGTAGCCAATAAGTTGATAAGAGAAAGATGCGTCTCTAAGTTGGCTGAGATCCGCAAACCATGTTTTATAACTGCATAGAATGTTTAATGATTAAATGTTATTTGGTCATTCCATAAAAAGGTAGTGCCATGAGTATCAATGGAACAAGGATTTCTATGTGGAAATATGATTTTGATTTTAATCAACAAACAAGTGCCTTAAAATTTTACTAGTTCGATAATCTTAGGCCTAAAATGAACATGTATTGATATTCTGAATGGGCACTTTCTTCCTTTCTCTTTGTAGGCGAAATACTGGTTAGCTTTTCTTTCCTTTGTTGTATTTTTTCTGCGTCTGTTCTGTTGTTACAGTTAAACAAATTCTCCTGGAAATGTTTGTGTTTGTCCTCATGATTGAATTTCTTGCTTTGCATTGCAGGATTATAGGTCCACACTTTTGCTCCAGGTACCATCCTTTCTGGTGGGAATGATACAATTGATTTGGTGCAATTCTTGTTTGTGACTCTTCATTTAGGGAGCCAAATTGGAAGTCAGGAGCTTCTGTCATTAAGATTCTGGTTGCTCCCAAACAGTATGGATAGCATATCTGGCATACTTGCAAAAACCCTATGGCACTAGAAGGATTGCCACAGAAGACCAATGCATATTCACTTTAGTTCGACTAAGTTAATTTATGAAATATGTGGCGGATAGAATTAGATCTCGACTTGGATTACCAGGACTGTACTCGATCAGATTATTAATTTCATGGCGTAATTTTTACGAGATGTTGATATATTTTCCCATGAGTTGGACAGTTGCATTGTTTCACGCTGATGCTTCCTGTCCAAAAGTTGTTTTCATGTTGGTCTTTCTAATTTTCTAGTATAATAAATCAGTGAAGTGCACATGCTTGTTCGCGCATGGTGATCTAATCCATTAATAACTAATAATAAGAGCTCTTTGGCTTGTATTTAGATTTTAGAAGAGAACGTACATAGGGCTGACGCTAAGTAGTCGGAAAAGCCTGTACTGACGCGAAGTAGTCGGAAAAACCTGCATAAAACAGGAGAGGAAATCGGCACCAATGACTTACGTATCATATGGTTAAACTGATTATTAACAAACTGAATATAAAACCTGAAACCAACTGAACTGTAATTAAGCTTACTTAACTCTAAAGTGTTAATTATGTATAATTCAGTCGGGGAAAAGTTGCAAATGACAGTAACATTTAGTATCCAAGAAAGAAGGGAATCTGTTTTAGGTAAATCCAATGGAATCTAAGTTAACTTATAATGTTTCCAAAACATAAAGTCAATCAGAGAGAATTCTTCCTGAACAATAAACAATGAACAATAATATGACAAATATTGTGTGATGGTTTGGGAATCGTCACACTTTTGTTGGCAATAAATTATTATTTTTTTTTAATTTTTAAGCTCCGTTCCATTGACTTGTTCTACAAATCAGCACGCAGATATAATGGTCAACCAAACCAGATAGATGACTGCAGAGACGATAATCACGTGGTGACTTTATTGTTTGGATTTGGACGCACACACGTGAAATTCGAGGTGCCGTCTTGAACCCAAAACTGGGCCGAAGGGCAACAGCCCAGAAAGTCGTTTCTAAAATTAAAATAAGAGAAATTGAAAACTTGAAAACAAAGCATTTTTAGTGCGGTTGAACCAATGTGCAATCGGTTGAAACAAAGCATTTTTATATCGGTTTTTAAGACATGAACCAGTTATTAAATTAAAAAAATTATTAGTTAAAAGTTCAATCGATTCGACCGGTATAACCGTGGTTGAACCAGTAAAAATCAGTATTTAATATTAAATATATAAAAATTAAATTTTTATATAACTTATATAATTATATAAAATATTATATTATATAAGAATGATGATAAATATTTAAAATAAAGTATATTTTAAGAATTATATTAATATTTACATATATTAAGGATATTACAATTAGTATATTTAATAAAATATAATTTATAAAAATTAATTGAAAAAATAATATTTATAAGTAGTGGTTAAATATTAATTTTTTTAGTTTTAAAGATTAAATATAAAATTTTAATCAATTGATGATTAAATTGAAATTTTTAGTTAAAATTAGAGTTTTAATTATAATTTAAATAAAATTTTGAGTCAAATTATAATTTAAAATTTTTTGGTTTAAATTAAACTGGTTCAACCAGTCCGATTTTTTGTCGGTTTTTTCAGTTTTTAACCGATTTTTTTTGGTCCGTTCTGCATCTTTTTTTAAGCCTAAATCGGACCGGACCTAGGACCGGTCACCAGTTTAACCGGTTGAATCGACCGATTTGGTCTGATTCTAATTACCATGGGTTGAACATAATAAAATTCTCTAAAGTTTTTGTCGGTGGCAGGTAATACTTGTTAACATTGTAAGGGAAATCTTTCGTTATTTCAGTGTAAAAAGTTCGGTCTAGCTCACAAATTGAACGTCACAATTTTACAATGGAATCCTAGGCTATTACCTCACTTTTTAATTTCAAAAGCCAGGAAAACAAGCGCGAGACAGAGGAGAGGCACGTGAATGTGATGTGGGCGGTGACCCAAACAAGTAACCCAAAAGCTGATCGCGCAACCATTCTAGAGTTGAATTGAAAGTCGCTAAACCCCCCAATCCCGGCTCTTGGAGCCCCATCTCTGATCGGATCGGCGACAATGTGGCAAGTTCTCTTGGCTGCAGCAGTAGCAGGATCAACTGGCTTTGTAGCCAAACACTTCCTTGACTCCAACGCGGCTAATCAACCACCACGAGGCGAAAAGCCCGACGAACAGCAAGAATCAATAGTGGCCTCCGCATTTGACTCTCCTGCGGCTCCTAGTGACTGTAACGGGACCGGCTACGAGAGCAGTCAGGATGGGATCTTCAGATTCTCGAGTTCCGGGCCCAGCGTGAAGAAAATCAGGAGTTCCAGGAAAAAATTGCGCATTTTCGGCCGTCGGTTGAAGTCCCGGGATGAGAATGAGAAGGTTGAGAGGAGATCTGGCGACTACAGCCGGTCGGAAGGGAGTGACAGGCGATTTGCTGTATGCTTGAAGAAAAGGAGGACTGCCAAGACCAAGAGTGTGCCTGCCAAGTGCGGATCCTCTTCTTCCAAAGGTTTGTGTTTAAAATGTTTTTCAAATATGTTTATTGTTTGGTGGCTGAGAAAGTGTATGGAAAGTAACCAACATGGAATTTGTTCGCTGTTACATGTTGATGAGGAAAATTACATTATTTTACATTATTTGACGTTTACTCAATTGAAAGGCCAGTTAGTTTAGTTGAGCGCTTTGCTAGGAGTAGGAATTTTAAAAAGAGAGTTCGATTACGAAAAATGATTGTTTTTTTTTTTTTTTTTTTGTGCATACATGTGCGTGCATTGATTATAAGTGTCTCAATTAATTGGTTCCTCTAAGATCTGCTCGTTTGTATGCGAAGGTGAGATTGTAACTGGGGCTAATCGGTTCTTCCTTTCAAATACAGAAGCACACGAATTCCGGTATATTTGTGTTGTTAAACGAAAGGCGTCCCAATGTATGAGGCTCCCACATTGTGCGCTCTAGGAAGCATCAGATATACGTCTTGCCCTTTTTATTTTCACAAAGAGGCTATTTCTGTGACTTCAACTTGTGAATTCGGATAACTTTAATGTAGCCCTTGTTGGCCACCCCTACTATTTGATGCTCAACTGTATCCCTTTATCTGGCATTACATGCACTGGCCAAATAGTCTAGTATTCATCTGCAGGCAACTAGATGGTGTTTGAATGGGAATTTGTGTATCCCACGCAATAACTGCCTGTGAAGTGGTGAAATCTTAATAGTTGAACAAAAAAGAAAACAGTTGACACCTCTGCTTCATATACATTGTGTAGTTCTGGAGCAATGATATTATTTTTCATGCACATAATGCTATGCTCCACAGATAAATCTTTATTTGGTTGGGGCCTTGGTGTCGGAATCATCTACATGATGTCAGCGGGAAAAGCTGAGATAACTAAGTTGAGTACTGCCATGGATGAGACTTCAAAAGTTGTTCATGAACTAAGAACTGAGCTTTATAAAAGAAAATCAAAACAAGTCACTGCCAGCTCAAGAGATATTAATGGTGAGCCTACTCAACTGGTGCTTACTGGATCAAGCACAGCGGGAAAAGACTATGATGATGCCAAAATTTCTGAACTCCTACTAATTGATGATGCTGAAATATGCCCGAGCAGTGTTCTTACTGAAGAGGCAGATATAGAGGTGCCGGAAATGGATCACTTGGTAGCAGAACTTGAGTCAGAACTACAAAAACTTCCTTGCTCCACCACTGAAGCTCTTGGATGTGAACTACCAAGGCCTAATTTGAGTGAGGTGTGTCTTTCGAGTATCTCTTACTGTAGACTAATCACCATTTAAGGGATTTTGTTTTGTGGATTCTTCTGTCCTTAAACATCTGAAAACAAAACCACAAATTTACTACTTTTCTAGATCAAATGGACGCAACCAAATTTCAAATGGAACCTGTAGAGGCCATTTGTGACCAAATTTAGCATATTGCACGTGAAAAAGTAGTGATTATAGAATTCGTCTGGTGCTCTTTGAGTAACAATTTCTTTTTTGAGCATTTGCTTTGGTTTGATCAACTATGCCCTTAACCTGGTACCAACATATCTTCCATGAAGGAATCAAAGCAAGTTGTGGTTGAAGTCCAGCATTTATTGATTTTTCATGTAAACTGGCTAAAATATGGTTGCTGTCTTCTAGCTCAGTCTCTGTGTGCACCATGCTGTTTTTTTTTTATTTATATTAATAGGGAAACGCTACCGTATCCACTTTGTGTATGTCAGTGCATATACTGTCTTACAGAGTTGTACATATGACTGTGTGCCTAATTGGGACTGGTAGGCTTGAGGACTAGTTAGCAGTTTTGTTTTTCAGAATATATAATTTTAAGCTGATTCATATGAAAAGGAAGACAACAACTTTGGTATGTAACAATGTTCAGGGTGTACTGGACAGTTGCAAATAGATGTGGGTGTTCATATTCAGACAAATGAGTGATCATGCCGTAACATGAGGTGTTTCTTGATTATGACCAAAGAAATGTTGTGCAGGCTGAGACATCATCTAAAGCGTTTCATGAACCAGAGGGGCATGATGTTGTTTCTTACCGGTGCCATGGAGTTCTGCCGTCTGAACTGGATCAGAGACTCTGCCATTTGCTCATCGAACAACAGGAAAACCAAATCGGGGAGCTGGAATCTGAACTCTATTTGGCCCAATCCAAACTTCGCGAAAAGGAATCTGAACTTCATGCATTGAAGGACTGTGTCAAACGTCTGACTGAAATCTCCTTATCATCTCTATCAGGCAAGTTCTATTACCCCATCCTTTAAAGCTAAAATATCTGTGCTTGTTTATTTCTTCCGAATTAAAAAGCACTACCTGGTTGCAGTAACATAACATGATGATGAAATGCCATAATGTACACAAAATGATAACCCTGTCATGGGCGTAATAATCCTTCTAAAGTGTAGCCTTGTTTCACAGATGATGAAGCTGAGGTACAAGCAGGGCAGGAGTGTACCATTGAAGTGGATAAAAACGGCTGGCCTGGGATCTGAAGCGCGAAAATCAGTGGTTGGGATGAAAAGACCTAACTACTCTGCGTAATCAACTTGCATAACAATATTGTGCACATATGTGTAGCTGAGTTAATGTATCGGGAAATCTTAGGAGTCGACCAAATTGCCATATGTAGGCCACATCAATATAATTATGGGTCCCCTAATTTGCAAATTGCTCATCTTTGTATCAATATGACTTCATCCGGCCACTCTGTAGTATCAGCCGAATCGAGTAGAATTTTAACATGAAATCTGTCTGCCTGTTATATTATGTATTTTTTCCAATTGCATGCTAGTTTCTAGAGCTCCGGCGATTCCTGAGTGACTTGGCTAGCCTTTTGTCCTCTTCTTGGGAAGACTGTTACCCATTGGTCAAGTGTTAGGTTTGAGGCAGCCAGGGAATTTCGATCCCTGGTTAAGCTCTTTGGTTGCCACGCGGGCCAGCCGGCTGGTTTTCATGTTTCTGTAATGGGCATTCGGGGTACTGTCGGTCCTAGTTTTCCTACAGATAGAAGTGACTGGTTTTTCCCTTATTGAATTGGGAACTGAAACTCGTTGGGATTCCGATTAATTAGTTCTGTTAATGGAGGAACATTTGTGTCTGGTATGCAGCTTTACTAGACGTCAAAAATAGTTGCGTTGAGGAAATCTTAAGCCAAAAAATATCCTGATCAGCTCATCATTTCGTAATTGAAATGAAGTGGGATTTGCATTATTGAGGTTGCTATAATATTCAGGCAAACCGGTAATTACAAAATGAAAACTTTCCTAGAAATTTGAGGTTTACTAGGCAGAAATTACCTTGATCAAGTTTAAAGCAATGTTGTTAAAACCGGTTCGGATCGGTCGGTGGTTCGGGCCGATTCATGGTCACTGTTATCCCTTAAATCGGACCGATCAAAACCGGTCTGAACCGGTCAAAACCGGCTAAAATCGGTGAAAAACTAGATCCGGTTCAAATCGGTATAAAAGTTTTATAAATTATAATTTGATTTCAATGTTTATTTAAATTATAATTTGAATTTTAAATTTAATTAAAACTTTCAATTTAGTCTTAAATTTATCAAAATTTTCAATTTAATCTTAAATTTATCAAAACTTTCAATTTAATCCTTAAAAATAAAAAAGTAATATTTAATAATCATGTATAAGTATTATTTTTTTAAATTATATATATATATATATATATATATATATATTAATAAATACCGGTTCGACCGGTTAAACCGGTTGAATCTTGACTCACTAATATTTCTAGTTCAATGATCGGTACGGTTCTGATAACCTTGGTTTAAAGCATACGCTTGGTCAAAAAAAAAAAAAAAAAAAAGGGGTTCAAAGCATAAGCAAATCTGTTTGTCTTTTTAGCAGGGAGTGTTAATTATGTTCGGTTTTGGTTGAAGGTGGGGCCTTTATTGCATTCTTACGACAAAAGTAATAAATTGATACTTCCGGAACCGACGCATCATTCACCGTTGGATCGGTAAGCGGTCTAATCCTAACCAAAATTGAACAGTAGAAGAACGCCCAAAAAGGCCCATTCAAATAATGAAGGACATTTTACACCCACAGCAACATCCAACGGTCAAAACTGCACTAACCTTACTCCACGGTTGCATCTTGTTGTGCCACAACACCGACTTGAGAGTTTTGAGACTTTGAGTGCAACGAGAATTGACCCTGAAGTTCCGGCCAAACAGAACCCTACACTGCAGCCTTGTAATAGAGAACCCTTACAACAGTCTAGATTTACACCCACTCCTATTGGGAATAAAATAAAGGACAAAAGGTGTACAATTCTACATACATAAATATTTAACTGCTACTTATTTCAAAAGAATCCAAGAAAAAATTTGATTTTCTTAAATTTTAAAAATTATAATTTAAGGCATAGAATTTAAAGTTTATGTTTTAAATTTTAAAATAAAATAAATCTAAATTTAGAGTTTATATTTTTTAAAAAATATTATATTATGTCTTGCGAGTGACTGATTGCAGTATTTGGTTACGCCTAGTTGCACCCTAAAATAAAATTTTAAAAAAATCCCAGATAGGAAACGAAACCAAAAACAAAGCAGCAAAACCAGAACAAAGCAGGAGTGACCCCAATATCTCTTCCTTTTGATTGTTATAAATTACAATCGGCCTAAAAAAAACATAAGGTCACAAAATATTTATCCCTTTTGTTCTATTTAGTTTATTTTTGTTTTGTTTATATCCAAAAGCCGGGGCAGCCAGCCCAGGAACGCTCCATTAGAGACGGGGAAATGAAGCTCTCTGCAAAACTTATATCAAGTCCGGGTCGGGCCGAGAAGTACCCGCCGCCATTGATGAGGTTTTTGAGGAGCAATGTCGGTAGCAAAAGCAGAGGCAGCAGGTCACGTTCAAGCCCCATGTTTGTCAGAAAGAAGAACGCGGCGGCGGCTATTGAAACCCAAGAGCCTTCCTCTCCAAAAGTCACCTGCATGGGGCAGGTCCGAGTCAGTCGGTCCAAACAAGACAAGACCCGACCCGGCAACCCCAAACGCCGCGGCCGCCGCTGCGAATGGGTACAAAACGCCCTGTTTTGCCGCCATTTCGACGGTAAACTCAAGGTCAGGTCTTTTAAACCGGCTTGGCGCAAGTTTGTTCGTTTCTGCAATGTGGGGTTTCATCGAAAGTCCAAAACTACTGAAGAATCCTCAAGAATTGCACCAAAACTCGGAAACGGAAGCCAAAATACCGAGCCACAAAGCGAAGAAGAAGAAGAAGAAGAAGAGGGAGCTAAGATTTATGTTTCCACAGCTATTTCACCACCGAAGAACGCTTTAATTCTGACTCGATGCAGATCCGCTCCGTACAGATCTTCATCTTTAGCTAATATATTTTGGGGGTCACCGTTGGGCAACGAAAGAACAGAGCAACAACAGACCACCGAGCTAGAAAACAGAGAAGATGACAGGGCAACGTCGAAGACAGAGTCCAGTTGTGGAGAATCTTATCAAGACTCGAAATTGGATCCAGAAAGTGAGGAGAAGTTGGGTTTCTTCAAAGAAATCGAAAGCCCGGTTAATTCAACCGGAGAAAGAATCAGGAAACCTGCAAATTTTGGAGAATTCAGGCCGGAGGGCATTGAAAAGTTACGGCCTTTGATACTCACAAGGTGTAAATCAGAACCGGCGAGAACCGGAGGGAGGCTTGAACCGGAGATGAATTTCTGGAAGAAGAAGAAGAAGAGGTGGTTGGGTTTCACGTGATGGATTAATTGCTCGGCTAAGATTTTTCGTATTTTTAATGCAGTCTGTTTGTTATTGGTTAAATTATATTTCAAGTAAACTGAATTAATATAGTCAATGAATCCTGTAAAGTATAGCCACTGAGAGCTCCAATTAATTAATAGTTGCTAAAATTTTCATTATTTTAGTAGATCTGGAGCTGTACGAGAGAATCTCCATATTTCTATGTTCTTTTTTTTCTTAAAAAAAAAAAATAGAGCTGAGTTTTTGGTACAATGAACAGACAATGCAATGACATTGAAATTGTTCTTGAAAGAAATTGTGCTGCTGTGCGTTCGTTTCCAATTTTCCATTCAATACTCTGTGTGTCTGCTCATGGGCTGTTGTACTGTTTCTGCTGTTTTGTTGTGTGTTTTGGCAATTTCATGGAACTCTTTTCACTCTTCATTGCAGTGTTTCATTTTTAGTTGCCCTTATGGGTTACTTGGGCCGTGCCGTCATCATGATGTGGTGGTAATGTTTTTGTTTGGATACTCTTGGCGGCTTCCATGGTATGACCACTTGGGAGGGGGTGAGAAACACCTTCCTCCTTTTTATGTTGTACGAAGTTTATCTCTCTCTCAACAAAAAAAGTTAAAAACAGCATACCCTTTTCTTTTTTTTTTTTTTTTTTTTTTTTTTTTTGTCAAATTGACATACGTCAGCTCAACTGATATTTATACTATATTTAGATTGAGAGAAAATAAATAAAAAATTAAATAAATAATAGTATAGTAATGATAATTTTATAATTAATAAAAATTGATAATTAAAAAATTATGAAAAAGAAAATGAATACTAATTTGTAAAAGAAAAAGTAAAAGACAGTTATTTGAATTGATAGAAAATAAATAGAAAATATTTTTCCTATCATTTTCCTTTCTTTTTCCACCGAAAAATTGCCAAATAGAGCACTAGACTGACGATAAATAAAATTTATCTACAATATTAAGAGTTTGAAATTTAGTGAATATACATATTAAAAATTTTTTTAATATAATCTTATAAAAAATTACTATTAAAATGTTCCTAATTCCAAAATAGTTGCCTACGCAATTACTATCTCCGAAAAAGCATACCAAAGTGATGGATGCTCCAACGGGTTGTTTTTTTTTTACGAAAGCCATGTAAGATCCGCCTAGCCAAAGTTATCAAACCCCATCCGATCCGTCGGCCATAGTCAGACTGATTTATGACTAATCATCAAAGTTGATTTGAAAGTGATTTGAAATCAAAGTAATATGAACAAATCAAAGTGATTCGAAATCGATCGGAGTGGGGTCTAGTAGTTTATGATTTGACTACAGCCATTGGTCACTTGACTGTATAATGGAGAAGATAACACATTCTCGTTTGAATATCCGAATTACAAAAGAAAATTCTTCAAATTTATTGGGGTAAACAACGACACTGATATATATGAAAGAAATATTTCCATGCTGTCTGTCTAAGTTTAGGTTCCGATTGCCCTTTTAAATTTGACTAAGTAGATCGTATAATAGGAATGGTCATAATGGATTTGGGACCTGTCTGGACCGTATTCTCTTGCAGTTTATTACGGGCAAACTGGCCGCAGTGTGAAAGCTGTGTGCTGCTGCCACGGCCCGAAGGACCACACACGTCGACAAAGCCCTTCATTTATTTCTCGCTGGATAATAAATGTTGGTTGGAATCTACCTGTTTGTTTGGTTCTATAATAAAATGGACATGGTCTAGTCTGGATTTAAGATGGAAAAAGAAACTTGTGGTGAGCGCATTTCTTAACTTTTGCGTTTACCATGTTATATTTGGAAACAAAAACTATAAATCTGCAACGTGTCTCCTAATACACTCTTTGTTTAAGAATTTAAACTTCTCTGTTTGAGCTTTCAGATTCTATTTTAGGGAAAGAATATAAGATTTATAGGGACAATAAGACCTTCCCCTATTGGGTAGAAAAAAAATATATAAATACCAGTGTAATCCAAAATGACCGTGGGAGGCTACGTGGGGGTCTCATTCATGCCATCCAAGAACAGCCTCTTTGATTAGTTGAAAGCCAGGGAAATTGGAATGCAGATTAGTTTGCCTCCTTTAATTTTACTCAAGATTTGAGATCAAGTATCCTAAATCATCTGTTAGAGAGATTGCAGAGTTTACTTACAGAAGATATAATTAAAGTCAACTTCTCGAAAGATATTTTGATTTAATTTTAGGCTTAACTCTCCTTGTAAACTAAAAAAATGTAATCAAAATAACTTAAATAAATTTAGCGAATGTTGCTTCAGCTTGTAAAATGGCAACTACAAAGGGTGGCGTTAGTTGTGTGGGAGAAAAAAAAAAAAAATCCTCGACTCCCAACATTAACAATGACCCAATTCATGCCTTGGGAATTCGGTTGGTTCTCGTGTGCACCAAATAGTACCACTCTGTTCTGTTCTTACTACTTACATCAATAACCGACCTGAAAGTCCTTCCCTGGGGATGTTGAAGTTGTTTATTAGAGTAGAAGGTGATATTTTGGTAAAGAACATAGTACCATGCTTCTGTGTCTAGGCACATATGTACAGCCAAATGAATCATCGGACTGAAATATTCAGAGATAAATCCTGCTGCTGGATTTGTCTTTATGGAGCAGAATATGGAGCCACACACATGTTCAGAAATGGGCTTGGCGCATCAAATTGTCAAACACAGTCATCCGCCCACGAGAAGGAACGGAGCGACAGCACTGTAACTGGTTCACAAGCAATTTCAAAACTTTTCATACAACTGCACAACCCACTTTATAAACTCTCTGTAATTTGGGTTCATTTTTATGGAACTTTGACGAATGACCGACAGCTCCATAACCACGAATTTCATCAGAAATTTATGTTACTACAATACAATACAATATATATATATATAGGGAATTTATGTTATTGAAATTAAAAAAAAAAAGACCATAAATTTAAGTGAATACTCAGCATGCCAGAATAATTCTCTTTTTTGTTTTTTTGACAACAAAAATATTAACAGTTAGTCTGTTAGTTATTACAAAAAATTGAGAGGTGAGTACACTATAGTATAGAGACAAAACTCTCGAACGACACTTAGTCGGTTTTTTTTTTTTTTTTTAGGATATCGGGATTTGAACCCAACATTGTCCTAGGCCATCTGAGCTTAGGTTAAAACAATTCCATTAACTAGGTAATTTTTGGAATTTATTAGTGTCATATTATTGGAAGTTGGCAAAAGAAATATGACTAGAACAGAAATTTTGAAAAGTGACGAATGAAGAACTAAAGAGACTTAACTATGATGAATTAAAGCTTAAACATATCATAGTTTTTTTTTTTTTTCAAGTTTAGGAATTTTTTTATCGTTAAACCTCTTAAGAATTAGATAAAGTAAAGAGACTTACCAAGGAAACTTTTTATATCAAAATGAGCGATTTTGTCACATAATCTATAACAAAAATTTTGAATTTGGTGTTCTAATTATCTCAGATTTTCTTTCACCAGCATTGCAACTCTGCCTAATAATTAAGCTAAAAGAGGCTTCACATGCAAGTCACTTTCTCCACAGGCAGAGGAGATACGCCGTGGAGGGGAGTCAAAAGCAATTGAGCCAAGCAGCTCAGGTGACCATCTAAGTATCCAGGACCCATTCCTGTCCAGCCATGGCCCAATCACGATCCAGCCATGGAATAGCTGTTGATGTTGAAACCTAATAAACACCCCCGGAAGGTTACCTTGTGGGCATGTAACGTCCTTGCAGCCCCAACAGGGACAACTAAAAGGCAGGAACTTTGATAATATCTAAGTTGTTGGATTCTTGTTCAAACAAATTAAAATGAAGAAAACAAAAAGTTGGGTTCCCAACTACTCATCTTTAATTGTTTTTTTGTTCAAAAAAAAAAAGTACTCATCTTTAATTGAAAGGCTGGCACATTCTCATTCGGGTTGTATCACTGCAAATTGTTTTTTTTTTTTTTGGATACCATTGTAAACTGTTTTGTTACTCTCTCTAACAGCCCAAAATTGAGCAACCCAAGAAGCAAATTATCTTTTATATTATACAGTCTTATGTACCCTGATTTTTAATTTTCTTTTCTTTTTTTTTTCTCGAAAAAGGGTAAACAGATGTAAATCTTTACAAAGTTATCAGAGAAAATGACACAATTATGATATCGATCAATAGGTCAGACTATTTATACTGAACCTATTAGACAACAAATCATATAAGCCTAACAAGTGTCAATTGTATCATTGAAAACCTCATAGGACTTATGTACCGTGTAGCCCCATTGTTTTTTTAGTTTTTTTTTTTAGCAAGGTGTAGCCCCATTGTTTAGTGTAGATAATTTTCTAATTTTCATTATACCTTTATTTTCTAATTTTCTTTATACCTTTATTTTGGTTGTTTCTTGGTTACATCAACTTTTATTTTATTTCTTTTCGAGAGACATTGATATTACACCTTTATTCCTTGCCACGGTTGATCAATTCATTTGCCTCCACAACTCCACCAGATTCACCATAAAATTCAGCAGTGTACTGGGGGCATGCTTTTGTTTTTATAAATGACATTACAAGAATGAGAAAGATACCGCGAAGAAAGATGACGAAACAATGTGTCAAGGCTTTTCAATGAACCCTATGTAATTTGTTTGAACTTGGAACTAAAACTTCGATAATTACAAACTTTTTTTTGATTAACGATAATTACAAACTTTGACGTGCCAATTTTCCAATGCGATTGGAGTACATCAATTCAGCAAGTGTCACACCAATTTAGGCCCACAACTAATAATTCCCGTGAGAATGGTGTCTGCTTCAGCGAACGAAATTGACGTATAGTTGGAAAGAATTGCTCAAATTTTCTCATTAAAAAAAATTATTTTCTTTGTTGTTTTTTCTCCAATAAAACACATCGGCATACGCTCGCGAGAGAATTTTCGCAGCCACTTCTAATAAGGCAAATCATACCAACGTATAAAAAAAAAAAAAAAAAAACTCGGGCTATTTGAGGGAGCTTAGAAATTCAATTTTCAATTATTTTTGTCTCAAATTCTCACAAAATGGAAGTTTTAATATGTGTGAACCAAAAACAAAAACTTTTGTAAGGCAAAAAATAATAGGGTACAACATTTTTGTCAAATTATTTCAACAAGAAAGTGAGGTGATATCCAATAAAAAAAAAAGAGGTACAAATTTTTTTTCTAATTTTTAGTAAAGATATTAGTCCATTATTAAAAAAAGACGCATGTGAGGAAAAAAAAAAGAGTCTAAACCCCAAACTTCCTAATAAAAATCACACACCTTTTACTCCTTTACTTAAGTTGGATCATCAGCTAATTTTTCTTACAATGTTAAAAGATGTTTAAATACAAAGTTTGAAAATAGCCCATTCAATGCTATAAAAGAAAAAAACAGGAATATATTTTTTTTGGTGCAAAAAAAAAAAAACAGGAATAACAATTCATTCTGATCTGTGCATTATTTACGTTCGGCGACACCAGTGAAGGAGACAACATAAATGGGCAATAAATAAGCTATTTTGTGAAAAAAAAAAAAAAAACATAGCTATTTTGAGATCTGGTTATCCGGCACGCTGCCCAAGTACTCACCAAGAATTATTTTGGGCCTCATCAAATATATTACGATGTCAAGATTTTTTTTTAATAAAAAAAAATGTTGTTAGTATATTGATTATTTATTTATAAGATGCATTTAAAAGTTACTTATTAGACGTTTTCATTTAATTTTTTTCTGTAAAAGTACACAATATTAAAATACTGTTAAACTTAAATAAGTCATTTTTAAATTCAACCACAGTATTAATCATACAGAAGATATTAAAGCTTAGAGTTGGTTACTTTTTCAAACTCTAAGCTTGTTAATCTTGGAGCTATCTCCTTAGATTTATATAAACGCAGTTTTTGCTTAGCAGAATTGCCGCACATCAACCCTTCTTTCATATTCACGAAAAAAATTTATAAACACATTTTCCCCTTAAATCGTTAATCTTGGAGCAAGGTAAGCAGAAAGGAGGAAGGAGAAGCAGAAAGGGTAAGTGAGAACTAGTGTGAATCCAGCCAATGCCAAAGACTGGCTACGTAGGATGTCCCATTACAATAATGCACACATAGAGCTGTCTACACCAGCATAAAACAGAGACAGAGAGAAAAAGCAAAAAAAAAAAAAAAAATGGTGGAATTAACTCATTTGGTAGACAGATAGAATTAAATCATTTTTTTTATCTATTAAAAAGTTTAATGAATTAGTATTAAAAACAAAAATTATACAATGGTAATAGTCCTTTTCATTATCATAAATTTTATATCTCTTTTTAAAATTAGTATTGAAACTTCTAAAAAAAAAATATTTAAATTCTTAATTACTAAAATGTCTCTTAAAATATTTAAGTTAAATGATTGCATTGACATGTCAAAAAAACCCAAATCTTAATATAATAAATACATATTATATTCTATTCAAAAAATAAATACATATTATATGATGTTTATTGGATTACTGGTACATTCTATGAGTTAACTTGACTTAACTATTGAATATAGAATTTATGGACATAAAAAAAAAAAAAAAAAAAGGAAAAAAAGCAACATTTAAAAAAAGCAACATTTAGAGACCTAAAGTTTAGGTACGTGGTTGTATGGTACACAAACATAAATGTTCCAACCCAGCACACATCAACGTCCTCAACTGCCTTCCCTGCTTCCCTCCCTTAACCCTCTGCTCCATTCAAAATCAAAATCATCCCTTTGCATCGTTGCTATAGATATGACCATTTTATAACAACTTCTTTATCATTCCTATGACCCAAACCTTGGAAGAAATCCATGGAGCTCAAGTCTAGCATCGCTGCAGTCATTCTTCTTTCTCTCCTTCTTGCCACACCATGCCCTTCAAGCGGTTTGTGCTTTTCATGAAGAAGCTTAATTTCCTTCAATATATTCATCATTATAACATGTACAACTTAATGGGGTTTCAATTTTTTCTTTTTTCTTTTTTTTCATAGGGGGATCGGATGTGGCTGATCCAGCGATATATGAAATTGATTATAGAGGGCCAGAGACGCACTCCTCCTCGATGCTTCCTCCTCCAAGTCATTCTCGCGGCTGGCCTCGGATCCATCGAGGAAGCAACGTTGCATCCTCTAAAGCCAAAGACTTGGGTGGTGGTGGAAACACCAGAAAAAGTGTAAGAACACAAATTCCATTGAGCTGATACATATAAGACATACAAATTAAAGGTTTTAAAAATTAAAAATAAAAAAATAAAAAAATGAAGCAACATAAGTAGTGTGCTCACAAAACTTTCGGTTTCTTAGTTAATTCGAATTCCATGGAAATTAGAGAAAGAAAACTGAGTCTACTGATTTAGAAGCAGATGAGATTGAAAGCATTAATTTTATTATTTGGATATATGGATTTGACAAAGTGTACTGTATACTTGTCACGTAACCGAATTCCCTTAACTTCTTTAGCCTCTGTGTCTATGTGCATTATATGCACGAGGCGCGATTCCATTTATCACATGACCTGTCTCATTCCAATACTTTGTGTTTTTGCAGGCTAATAAGAGTGTTCATGGATGAAATGAAAGAGTTTGCTAGTCTGGGCTTGAACTACTATTTAATTTCATCTTAAGTCAGTACCGTTGGAAGATGATGGGATGTGATCGATGGAACCTAATGGAATGTCATCTGATGAATTTTGTTAAAATATTGAAGAAAATTCATCTGGTTACAATTCATTAATTTCTATAATTATAATATCTACCAAATATGTTATACTCTCTCTTTCAAAAGTGTCGTGCAAGAATCTACCTATGAAGACCCACAAAAGAGGTAGAAGGCATTCAAAACTTCGCCTCGCCCATTTTGGCTTGTATACGTATTGTTGTAAATGCTAGTTTGTGCGATGATACATAAATAATGTTTCTAGGGGTTACAATTGTCGCTGCATATTTTTACATTTTGTGAACAATTGTTCTTATTATGGAGATTTATTAGTAATTATCCTGGTTGTGATGTAAGATTCCAAGCATTAGCCATTAATTGGCTGCCTGGCTTATCAAATCTTATCCAGTTTTGCCATTTTGTGGCTGATAGCTGCTCAAGTTTTTACGATTAATGAAATTGTAAGATGTTAGAGCGCTTATTGGTTCCCTGGGATTGTGTAGATCATTTGGGGAGATTAAGGTGTGTCTGCTTAGCAACCAAAATCATCTAAGCGGTCTCGTCCATTTTGCAACGAAGATTCTACGAGCATAAACAGATATAGTAAGGACTAAGGAAGAAAACAGTGCCAATGTTGCACTATCCAGTGCTGTTGATTGGGAGCTATTCAGATTGGCTCTTCGTTTGCCATATAATCCGAAGTTTATAAATTACATTGCAAGCCACTGCAAGGGCTTGAAAAGGTATTCTCGAGTTAATAACCAATTTAGAGACCTATCATTGACTAAAACAAAAGATTACACTTGGTCTCTGTCTGCCATTTTATTTGTCGGCATGTCTCACCAGGTCCCGCACTAAAGTTGAAGCCAGATGTTATGTAATTATTGTGTGTACTTCTAAGAAAAAGTACGAAAAGAAATATAATGAAGGTTTGCCTAGTTGGATTAAATTCTAATAGACTGATAGAACCATGCTTGCAGGTTGCAGCGCAATAGAAAGACCATATTTTATCAAATTAGAATCTTTTTTGGTTCAAAAAAACAGAAAATTTTTTTGTGGATCTTAGTTCTAGCATTATAATTGGCTCTAATATATGGTGGTTAATATAAGTACGTATCAATATTTGCCTTACAAAGAAAAAAAGAACAGGAGACTTATCACTTGTGCTATCATCAATTCGAAAACGTGTAAATCAGGCAGTCACTTAATTCGGACCAAAAAGACCTGGTGCCAGCAAGCCCTATACCTCTCAAAGCTAATGCTTCTGAATAGGGGTTTCATGGGTCGGGCACCCTGCAAAGCGGCCCGAATCCAACATAAAAACATGTAACTCAGACCAAGAATTTATGCCCATAAGGCCTGCTGCTCACAAGGAAAACCCAATTGAGCGGCCAGGAACCTGGGCTTCACAAGATGTTGGCTGGTATTCAATTTTGATGAATTCTACATTTCTTCCAATGATCCAGTCTTAGCCCTCGCCACATATGAAAAACTTGAATGCTGAAAGTTCGACACAACCCGTTTCATCCAAATCAAAACCTCCAGATTTCTCAGTCTTAAAATGGTTACTTTAACCAGATATGGCGGCAAGCAAAATAAGGAAACTAACAAAGGAGATGGAAAACCGCACTAAAGTTTTCAGCATAAAATGCACGTTGACCTCCAGTTCTACCAATATAGGATTGCTTCCTAATTGTAAAATTTAAAATTCTAAGCAAGTATGAAACCCAAAATGAGAGATAACAGTGACAGTTGTTCTCTTCACATGAACAAAGGGCAGGAAAGTTTCGAGCACAACAGTCCAACGTGCAGGAGGGCACGACAACAGAATGCAAGTCCTATATTTTCACTCTCCCGGTGCAGAGACACCTTGCTTCAGTCTTTCCCTCTTCATTTTCTTCTTGGAGACTGGTTTCTTCTTTCTTGGTGGAAGGGTCTTCTGGGCATACAGGTAAAGTATATAATTTCCAATTAGGAATGTTAAAACTAAACCCCCAACAACCAGCAGCACTATCAATCCTGGGTTGAAACCTTTTGCCTCAGCATTCTTGATCACGTTTCCCTATTCATCAAATTGTCAAATCATATTTCCAGCATTCAGGAATTCCCCCACACCACCAAAAACAACAAAACCACAAAAACCCAAGGAAGCTATTTTGATATAATGCGTTTAGATAATTAACCAAATACTTTGCGAAGCAGCGGAGCAATTGATCCAAAAGCTGCTACTTCCCTGCAGAACAACCGACCCTGGAGAGGGTGTGCATATGCTATGTTGCCATGCCAATGCATGATACATATGAACATAAGATGCACCACACGAATGAGATTTGAATACGAATACGAAGACGCAGAATCTGGCATCCATCACAATCATAGACATGCACACCTGTAAACATGCCTATTCTCCTAACACACTAGACATTGAAGGAAAGAAGAAAACACAGCCCCCACTGGCTGCCGTTTCAAGCTTCCCAGCTAACCCACATAATCGTATAGGTCAATTCAAAACCCCAAAAAAACAACTTAATCGGGAAATGCAGCACCACCGCTCCAATCAAACAACATCAAAAAGCAACCCACCATAGCCCAAAAGTAAAGCATTATGCATTAATAACATTAATAACAGCCCAAAATCAACCAAAAATTCTTCCAGGCAAAAGCATAACAACACAACACTTACGCAATTAAGCATCCACCATTAAGTTAAACAAATGTGTAAAAATCCAAATGCCTCAAACAAGTAAACAGTCTCCTGGATCACAACAAATCCCACATGAAATTCCAAAACTTAAAAAAAATTAAAGTTGAATAATTATAAAATGATATGGAGAATCGTAAAAACGAGATCACAGAAAGAATAAATTGATCTCCTAATTAGAACGCTAAAAATCGGTTCCTATCGACACAGATCTCGTGAATTAAGGGATTAAAAAAAAAAAAAAAAAAAACAAGGTTAGAGGGTTTGTTTTTTCGTGAAAAGAAGCGTACCGTGCTCTGGGACGACGGGTCGGAAAAATCGAAATCGTCGCTCATGGCGGCGAAAGGGCAGTTTCCGGTGAGGGACCTCGCTGCAACAAATACAAAACAATAAGAGAGTTCTAGAGAGAGAGAGAGAGAGAGAGAGAGAGAGGGGATGGGTGAGAATGACAGATCTAATCTCTAACAAATGGCAAAGAAGCGCTGAGTTTTCTTTTTCTAATTATTAATATAATTTTTAAGAGTCCCCTAGCTGGGCGGATAAAAAATAGATTAAATTTTTTTTTTTGTAATTAAATAATTTATTTGTGTAATCAGGTGCTTAATTTTTATAACAAAAGAATATATAAAAAAATATTTTAAAATTTGTTGTAATAATTTAATTTTTCGTTATACAAAAAAATTATCTAATTACACAAAAAAAACATTCTTGCGTCTATTTTTCGTCCACTAAATCCCGTCCACCTATATTTTTTTAATTTTTAATACAATAAATTTTGTCGGATGTCCCCGAAGGGACAATTACAATAAAAATAACGTGGCTGGTGCAAATGGTATTTATTTCGGTCCTCCAGGTTTCGGTTATTTTGTTATCCCCCCAGTCAAATCTGTATTTGTGCAATGCTACCCTATTGTAAAATTTAAAATTTGTAATCGTTGCTACAAAAACAAATGAAAACAAAGGAATGCCCGATTCCCCGTTAATGGAAAGACAAAAGCTAAATTAAAACGCTTTGAGAACAATATAAGAGTAACAAAGAATGTAAATTAATCACATTTTACTAGGGTCCATTTATTTGTTATAAAATAATTTACATTTGTAAAATATTTACAGGAAAAAATATTTACAGTAAAAATAATAATTTTCCTTTGTCACTTACTTATAACACAGTTTGTATTTTCCCTGAAAATAATTTCAGCTCTGCAAAAGGAGAAATTATTTTACCTGAAAATCTGAAAATTTTTTTCAAATTTTGCCCATATAAAATATTTTTCGTGAAACAAATGCCGAAAAACCTGTAAAATTTTTTCTTATAAAATATTTTATAAGAAACAAATATACCCAATATAAAAAATAAATGAAATTGAACGCAACAAAATTATTTTGTTCTCCTCTTGTGCTGACTTTGCTACTCAGCAGTGTTCTTATCGAAATTTGATGGTGGAGTTGCGTTAGTACTAGTCGAGACAAAATGAGGGCCAAAAATTTCACAGCTGGACAGAGGAGACGTTTAGTTGGACACCTGTTCTATTGTATTTGTGTGTGGGGACAAACTAGTGCCGGGTGGTTATTAAAATTTTAAAGTGTATTGCATGAACAGATTCATTGATGCAGTAACGCAGACTTTTCTTCCTCCACCTCGTCTTTCCCCTTACATAGTCGCATGCATTAGAAATCCACACGCATCGACTAGACATTAGCCAACTGAATGGACAAGAATCAAAACTGCATAGCCTAGCGCACTATTTCTTGGGCATTTCTCTTTTTTTTTCTTTTTTAGTTTGATACGGTTGAATATCTAATTTATTAAACTAATTAATCTAAACTAACTCAAACAGAATCTTGAAGGGCAGTAAAAGTCACCAATACGTATTTAATGCGGCTGCACTATATCTCTTGGGCTTTTTTTTTTGTTTTTTTGTTTTTTTTTTTTTATGGGCACTTCTGGTTCCATGAATTCACAGCCCTTACGACTGAGCTTCCTCCGTTGTTACAAATTGGCCTAAACTGTCAAGGTCCATGGCTTCAGCCCCAGACAGGCATACCTAAACGGGCCCGATGCTCGATACTGAGTGCATATAAATCTTCGATCAGTTTTGCCTTACAAACAAATCTTTAAAAAAAAAAAAAAAAACCAAATCCTACAAATAAATTATACAAGCAGCCTTTTTATCAATTAAATCATAAATCCTAAACTAAAAAGTCTAAATCCTAAATGATATGTCATTTATTTAAACATTAAATTATAAAACCCACTCCTAAAATGAATGATGATTTGTCATTTATTTAATTAGGTCCCACAATTAAGCGCAAGATGTTTGTGTTGCATTGTTATGATCCCTAAAACAAAAGCAACCTCTATCTCACTTCCCCAAAAATCTTTAGGCGTCCTATACGCCTTGTGATGTCTTAGTTGCTTAAATTCACGGATATGATCTAGCGTGCATTCTAGTCAACGACCAACGGTGACCCACAATTTACAGTGCACCTTCCTGTTATTTTGTATTTAGTTTATGAGCAATAATACATATTTTAAAATTTAGTGTTTCAGTTAGTGTTTAGATTAAAATTAAAATTAATATTTTTTAAATAAAATTGATAGTTTTTAAAAATACAAAAATAATAAGTATTTAAAAAATCATTAATATTATTTTAAAAATATCAAGCTTAATTTTAATCAGATACCAACTGAAATACTAAATTTAGTACACCAACATTTTCTTTTTTATTTAAGAACATACATCTTAGTAGATGCTTATCTTTCCGTTCTATACTAGTGATGTGGAACGTGATATGAGAAAGCATGTACCGGAAAAAAAAAAAAACCGATGCGAGAACCCAGCTTACCTCAAAATTTCTTTAGATTGGTTTAAATTCCTTTTCTCCCTTTCTCCATCATGCAGCATGAGTTGCGGCATTAGTGTAACTGGGGATGCCCCTCAATTTGAAGTCCATCTAAAACCTGTCATACTAATAAATTAAAATATAGCTAAACAGACCGAATGAAAAACTAAAATGTGTAGGAAATAGTGGAAGAAGCACATACGCCAAAACTAGACACTCTTACATTCTAGCTTCAGAGTAAAAACTAAGGACAGCAATAGACGAGGCACTTCTTACTGCTAACTGGTTGTTCCTCATCTTCTGCAAGATCTTCAACAAGATCGCTTTGATCATTGACGTACACCTGGGACCAAACCCATCAAGTCTTTATGTTTAATGTTTCTTGTCAAAACACAGAAGGAATTTAAGAATGCAAACGTTTCATTGGGAAAGAATCCAGACTTGCAATTTGACTAAGATATCACAATGCTGCTCGTGAAACAGTAGAATGACAACGAAAAAAGGCATGGGACAATCAACTAGATGAAACGACAGCAAGGAGTTCTCTCTAATGACTATTTCATTCATCTTATTCATTTCTGGAAGTCAATACTGGAACCAAGTTCAGCAATTTAATTATCGCAAACTTAGCAACCAGTGCTTATGTGTAAACAGCAACCCGTCCCCTCTCCCCAAAACAAGGACTGCAGTACTAATATCATGGTGAAATCAGTTTTGAGAAAAGCAGAGAACAGTTTAC
This sequence comes from Carallia pectinifolia, assembly GCA_037832335.1. Taxonomy (NCBI): domain Eukaryota; kingdom Viridiplantae; phylum Streptophyta; class Magnoliopsida; order Malpighiales; family Rhizophoraceae; genus Carallia; species Carallia pectinifolia. The sequence goes on along the minus strand of CM075444.1, from coordinate 16,905,153 downwards.
CGAAGGGATAGAGCACTCTGTGCCTTTATAGGGAAGTTAAGTCTTAGAAGACTAACACAACCTCCAGTTACAGTTCACAGACAGAATTTCATTAAAAAGCAAGGATGAATCTCTTTGCAGAGTAGCCCTTCGCCGCTTTTCATCTTCAACATGTTTACTATAGGAACTGGCAATTCAAGCATCTTCTTACCCTTTGAATTAACATATTTTGCTTACTAGTGGTTTTAGATTCATCTCATAAAGACAACAATATTCCTGGGAAGAAGTTTGTTGTATACATTCAAGTAGCACTTGGAAAGCCTGAAGATCTATTTGAGTACCAAAATCAGGTTTAAAGCGATTCGCATGATGTGGTCATTCAAGTCCAACAATTGTAAAAAGCTTCACAAAATATCAAAAAAAAAAAAAAAAAAAAAAAAAACAAAACAAAAAGCACAATTCAACAGGATTCTTAAATATATTGAAATACCCATAAAAAATGACGCCCACTTGAAGTTGTGTGAAGAAGAGTCTTGACATGGAACGGCTTGATAGCAGTTATTTTGCTGGTAACAGCCATTTTTTCAAACCCTTGCACAAAGCGCCAAAAAAAACCTTATTAGACAATAGTTATTAGATATTGAGGTCTAATTAAGACCACTCAGTGCAGGACTGAGTAGTGAGTGCTGACATTTTCTTTAGAACATGGGCTCTGTATAATTCCTGTGGCCTTTTGAAGCTCTGTCACCTATGTTATCACAATAAAGAATTAAAAGGGAACAATGGGAGTTTGACTACTCTATTTAGGATGTTTATGACACTCAACCATAATGCAAATAAATTGCATGATCTTACCAGCTTGATCATGAGCTCACTGTGCATTTGGCAGTGGGCCTATAAGAAGTCAAAAATTATAGACAGGCTGAGCTTCAGCTCGTCGTTTAACTGCATCTCATGTTCCATTGCACACACATGGTGTCATAAATATCTATCAACAAACTTCCCACTATACTTGACAGCCAGAGAATGCACAGTTTCCTGCCCAACATGCAAACATGCTCTCACACCAATAAACTTAGAAATGAGCAAAAAAATAAAAAAGAGATTATATATTGACGAGGACAACTCTGCACTTCTATTTGGTTACCTTGTCATGAGTCCTGCACATGTTAGCTAGGAAAATCACAACTTTTATATCTTTTTATATTTTTAGCAAATGATCTTCAACAGTTCTGGGCTGAAAACTATATCTCTGCTTCACAAAGAGAATTCCTTCACCTTAACATAGCAGAGGAATTCATTACAAATGAAGTTTGAGTCACATTGGATTTCACCAGTCCATGGATACTCCTTATATAACCACTCGCCAACTTGTCAAGAATGACAATATTTACTTCTGCTGCACATAAAACCGCTTTTGTTAACATCCTTGCCAAGAATATAAACATCAGTGCAGATATAAAAGTCATTAAGAATTATTAGATGTGTACAAGCAAGACTCTTGTACCATGCAACAAATGTTGCTTTGCATAAAGTAGGAAAAACCTTGATGGTAATTTTCTGCTCTTTTCCTACACGAAGAGACCTAGTAGACAACTGTAGACCTTTTAGTTATTGTTTGCCAATTGAACTCATAATTTCAACACGATGTGAGAGGGCGGAAATTATTGTTCTCTGGATAGCCATATAGGGATAACTGATACCAAAAAGCCACTCAAAATTGAGATGCATGCTTAACAAATATAATTCAAAGATTAGTCTTGACAAAATTTCCATACCTGAGGCAAAACAGAGCAGGCAAACTCATCTAGCATATCAGATTTAGACTCACTCTTCACATTGAAAAGTTGCAAAATATTTCGGAGCATTTCTCCCTGAAAATTGAGGGAATTAAAGGCTAATTAAGGACAAGTATATAATGCATCATGTCCATGATCACAGTAATGGGAAGAAAGAACAAAGAGAAAAACACAATGGTTGCATTTTGTTCTTTTAACGATTCTCAAAGCTTTCATTGTCCCAGTTATGCCTCAAAAGATTCTGGGAAGAAGTTACAAGACTGATGCACGAGGTAGAGATGACCCTGTTAATGGACACTGAATTTACACATTTACCATTCATCTTCGCAATGTCAGGAATGTCTCAGCAGATGTAACAAGTGATTATAGGGTCTGAAGAGATTCTGAACCCAGAATAAAGGAGAATGAACATGCTGCAGGGAGTACACATATTTATGGTTACCATGAATGATCTATAAAAACCATAATTCACCAGTATGAAACAGGATGAAGTATTATACCAATGCCTAACACTTCTCTACAAATGCAAAAGCACCAACATAAATATACTCTATTGACCCAGGTGAAGGGTTATGTTGTATGTCACAGAAAACATCCTCAGAAACCTTGTTGGGCTGGAAGGCTTCAGGAAAATCTGAGACAGCTGATTTATCCTTCAGAATACTGGGAATGTCAAACATCTTTTATCAACAAGTGGTGAAACTTTTGGATGTCAGAATCTCATATAAACAATCAAAAAGTGGCGTGGGTGCCAGAGAGCAAGTGAAAAACAATATTCACCTTACTGAAACGATTGAGTATTTCTTTAGAAACCAAAGTGGAGTTTGAACTTTGAAAACTCAAGCTTCACTATATCTGGGTTGCCAGCCAAAGCAGAATGAACATTCCAGCGTCCTTCACAAGCTTCATTACCTATAACATTCGAGTTCTAAGATGGCAATAAAACACTTCACTTCTAATACTCATCCGACAGGATTGAATGCTATAATCTGACCTTGTTTAAGAAAAGAAACAGCAGTGTCCCCTAGGAATTGGAAAGAGTGGTCTAATTATGCTCACAAATGCATCCACTTTCTTTCCGTTGAAACCAGCGGGCCAACTCAAGCATCTAGGCAATAATTGTTTTATATCAGAGAAACGTAGCATTCTAGTTTGTAGCAAAGATCACATAAAAGGTACAGAAATATGAGTAACTAACACAAGTATATTATATCCCACCATGCATATAATAGGACCTCACCATCTCTTAATCATTAAGTGAAAAACAATAGCAACTAAAAAGTAACCAGACCATATGTAACAGTTCCTGTATACCTCAGCTGCAGATAAGAGTGACAGGTTTCTTGATTCTGCAGTTGATGGAACATCAAAAAACTCCCATCATTCTTCTAGTTTGATGTGCAACCAATTTTTACAAACAGGAAATCTCTAACATCTGTCAACTAAAACTACTGGAGTTAAAGGCAGACAGGACTGAAACAGCATGCAAACTAAGCAAATAAGAATTTCATAGCAATTCATAAAGTGCACTTTAACTGTCACCACATTGAAAGTCTAATGGTTAATACATGACATTTCAACAAAAATGACGATTCAAAAATTTGGCAAAGTCCTTGACTATCTATAATATCTAAAATTCCAAAAGTGAAATATATAAAAGTATCTATTAGCTCCAAAATGAAATGTAGTTTAAAAGTTCAGCTATCACAGAATCTCCAAACAGTCGAAAAAAGTTATTCAAGCTTAGATGGAGTCCTATCAGCAATTTGTTCCAGTTGACTAGATGACAACAGGCATCTGAACTAAGATACAACTAAGCTGACCTCCCAATTCTTGTTTGACAAGTTACTTATCTTTTGTTATGGATAAACAACTCATCAGAGATACACAGACCTATCATCATTAAATTTTAACCCTGCATGTTAGTCCAAATTTTGTAATTAAAATCTCGGAGAAACAAGCTGAGTATTTGCATATTAGTTCATTAAAAAAATTGGAATGAGACCCTATTCTTTTTTATGCATTATTGCCAAGAGATGCAATCCTATCAAAGAAAGGCTGAACAGAATACATTAGGTATTTGGAAACCTCGTGAGATCCTTCACTTCATCATTTGAGGATGCAAGGAAAACTCAATTGCATAGTAAGTAACACAAAATAAACGAGTATAGAAAGTTGCTGCGCATATCGCATTCTGTGTAACACTCACATGCCTGAACTTAAATCTCTGTGCTTCAAGAGTCTTGAGAGGTGCAGAAACTAATAAAATTATTGCTTCGTGGAGTTACCTGGGCCTTGGTATGCTGAATTGAGTGTTTCATGACGTGAAGGTTGACCGAAAGTATCCTCATTTCAGACCTCTTAGCATGTTGAAGTTCCTGCCTTCGTCAGCACATCCAATATTGTTGGCAAGCTGAGTTTTCCTTGAGCATCTGAATGTGTTGATGCCTTAGACATTTGATGAAATTGCTTAAACAAAGCTCAGGTAGGGAAAGAGGATTGTGAGTGATAAAATTATTTATAAGCTTCCCAAAAATCTGCACTTGAATATTCTAATCAGTACAATAAAGGGAATCATTTAAAACATAATTCTTTGGACATAAAACTCAATAACGGAAGAGGAAGAACAAAAAAGTGAATACTACACAATACATTTTCATACATGGGCAAGAAACTTGGAGCACAAGTGTTTATATTGATCCTTACCCATATGAATACCTTGTCAGCATATCACTCGTGCAACTACATCCTCTAGCAACTTGCCTACGGAAGGAACTGAGCTACATCAAAGTCAAATTGGTAAAATGACAAATTTAAAGAAATTATGTGAAGATAAAGATATCTGGATCAATAAAGAATCATTTTCATTTGTCAAACTAACAACCTTACCGATTCCCTCATACAGTTTGCTGCATAACAATGGAAAAGATTCACAACATGATTCTGCTTTAGTGTCAGTAAATACCAACCAGCCACTGAGAAGTACTATCAGTTGCACAAGACAAATGAATATTGAGGGAACTGTTGAAAGTCAGCAGCATTGAAAACCCTCATAGATCTATAGGATCAAGTCAAATTCCAGTAATATGGATGGAACAATGAAAAAGATTAAAGAAGTTCCAAAGTGTAATTATACACATACCTTGATCTGAGTGGCAGAAACACATTTAATTTACCAACATATTTTCAAAGCTAAAGAACTTCAAATTCTCAGTTTGGAAGTATTCTGGGGAATTTGTATGCTCATCCAGCAATTTAGATAACATTCTAGTTCTAAAAAAGGTTATATTTTAGTTTTGAAAGGGTAATCTTAAAACATTCATTTTTTAACACGAAATTTCTAGTTTCATTATTTGATTTAGCAATTGAGCAAGAATAATTATAGGAGTATGTTCAAAATAACAATCAGCACATATGGTATTAGTGGTCAAGAAAAGGAATGAAGTGGTTCCAGAATTTATCACCAATTACCTCTTTCACAGCCTTTCAACACATTAGACCTACAGTGGAAAGGTCCACAACTTGCCCAAGACGTTCCTAATGTTACTGTTCCTTTAAAGAATATCTGAAGTCATACCTTTTAAGTTTTCCAGATTCTGCGATGATTTAACGATAAGAAGGTGATGACGTGTGCAAAGCACTTTTCCTTGAACTTGCCTTAGAGGAGGGCATGCATATATGAGCACCCAAGTAATGCATCAATTCCAACAAAAGGTCCTTGATTTGCCAATCTTTTACCTGCAAAATTTACAGAAATAAAAGCCTCAATAATTGATTCACTTCCTAATTTTTCTTGAGCCTTAATGATCATGCACTTACAGTATGTAGGAAATGAAAGGTAGCAGGAAGAAGTTGTAGAGAAATATAAGACGTGCAAACAGTAACGATAGGTTCAATATTTACATAAGTTTATCCATAATTTTATATATATATTTGGATAGTTTAACTATGTAAATATTGTGAATTGAGGTAAATTCTACTTCGATTGTTTCTTTTATACTTTGTAGGACAATTGGACATAACTAAAATATTTGACGCTTGGAAAAGGAACCTATCGGGTTTGAAGAAGTAGAAACAAGCCGAGCACCAAAGAACCGAACCAAAAGTTCGGTTGGAAAGCTAATATGTGATCGGTTCGGGTAGAATTTCACAGCTTTGCGCACTGTTTGGTATTTCAGTCATAACTTTCTCCATACAATTCGGAATCAAATGATTCTTAAGCCGAATCGAAACTAAGAGATAAAGCTACAACTTTTCTGTTTTGAGAAACTTCGGATTCTACGTGGAAGGGGTCAAAATTTGGATCCGTAGATACGGGGTCAAAACTGTCCAGAAAATTTATAAATCTTTTTCCGATTAGAATTTGGACTCTTTAGGACTTATTTGAGGAGACTATAAATACTGAAGTTACAGCAAATTTAGAGGACTTTTGGAGGCTATTTGAGGAGACTATAAATACTGAAGTTACATCTTGTGTTCAGTTTAAATTAAATTATCTCTGATTTTTCATTAGTTAAATTTTTTAATTTTTAGTTTAATAATTCTACTTCTTATTAATTTTTTCAAACATTAAACGTTCAGTTTAAATAACTTAAATCATAATTAATTTTTTATTCCCTTGAGTTCGACACCTGGAATATTCACCAGGATTTTATTACTACGATCGGCCCTATACACTTGTAGGATTTTACCCGGTCAAGCAACCTTCAACTTCAGGATTTACAAGTTTTTAGGCAAAATGACAGAGGGGTAGGACAGTCAAATAATTACAGCATGGAAAGGGAAGGTAGTGGAAAAATGCTCGAGCAAATAGGAGATATCTCGCATTCCAGGTTCATCCAGAGGTCCTCGAGAAAAGAAGAAAATATAAACTGAAATGTCAGTTCCTGCCATGAAGATAATATCAGAAAGCAAGACACATATGTAATCATTGAACTCACCTTCTAAATCACAGTACAATTGTTTAACAGGCAATTGCCTGCCTTCAAGATCAGATAGAAACAAAGGTTCAAGCTCTGCAACATGTTTGTCAATCCTATAAAAAATGAACAAGTTTTTCCTATTATAATTTTCATGCTTGATACTTGTCCCAAGATAGTCGTAAGCTTAACTACCACCAACATATTGTTTCTTTTTACTGATTATTCAATGATTGCCGGCTGAAGCCTTTGTACTTCAACAATTCTGAAAGTTCAGCATAGAAAAGTATCAATGGTAAGCTCAACTTTTTCCGATAGTCCAAAGATGTTCTCAGAAGTTTCAATGTTCCACAATAGTATTTATGCATAAATTAAAAGAAATGTTAAACAGCCTCAAGAGATCCATTATTAATGATTAATCAAAATGGATCCTGAGAATTATAAAGCATAAAAAATTTTCGTCAGTACCAAATAATTACATAACTCGGATGTTACAGGGTTATACATGAGAAAGAGAAAGCTTGTACCATATTTTGCATCTCCTTGGAAAGAAACTATTTTTAGAGTTCCAATTATTTTTCATGTTCTTGTACCTCACACCTGGAAATCATGAAGAGATCATTTCCAACAGCAGATCCAAAAGAATAAGCAATTGATCAAGCTAACAATGCCAGTTGGCTGAAAACTTCATAAACTGTACTCTACCGAAGCTGAAACTAGTAAAACAACAAACACTTCAACTTTTAATGCCATAATGAATATCTATACCTTTAGCAGATTCTGAATTGTCAACTGCCTCCAAATATTATGATATACCTAGATAGAAAAACAGAAGGTTTAGTGAATAATTGGCAACCGATCGAAACATATATGCATTCCAATTTATTCTAAATACCATTTATGGGAGGAGAAAGTGAAAACATTTCTAGCGCATAGTAGGAAGCCAGCAAAGCCATGTGTCCAAAGCAGAAATCACTTACATTAAAAGCTAACACCAAGATCCTATATGGGTTACTAGTGCACGGAGAAGCTGCACAAGATCTGTAAAAAGACTTCTAGATATGGGTGTTTCAATTCTTAGACACCAAACTAGGAAATTTTCTTCAAGAAACTTACTTTCTGTCTACACTAAGCATCACCAAACTCTCCAAATAAGCATACACATATATGAATGCCAAATTCCTGTGCTTTTTTTGTTCTTTGCATGCCATTAAGTACTCAAATTGCTATAGGAACAATAGAAAAAAAAAAGCTGGTAAAACAATTCAAGCAGCCACTTAGAAAGTATTGCTAAATTCAAACAACTTTAGATAAATATAAGTATAGCAGATACCATTACCAATTCCTTGTTCCCACCAGTCCTCTGGTCAATCATAAATTCCCAAATACTATCTGTAATAATTTTTTCTTGATAAAATTTTCCACACCTTTCCACATGGACTTGCCATTCATGTGCATGAGCACAAGGGGCCATACATATGGTACCTTGTGGTCATATGTTGTGTCAAGACTGTTCAGTTGCTTCAAAATCTATTCACATAGCACCTAAGAACAGTAACATATAGAAAACATTATGTGATTTATAATAAGGCAGACAAACAAACTTGAACCAAAAAAGTAAAGACAATTGCTTACATTTTTTAATAAAAGACTTGAGCTCAAGGCATCAAAAAAACATGCCTCGGTACTGCCCACATCATATGTGCCTTTCTTTTGAATTTACCATGCTGAGTTGCAAGAGAACTTGAAATCCCTACAAATTTTAACTGCTCAAGAATACATGTTATTATTCTTCCAAATGTTTGAAGATGTTGCTGGAAAAAAGTAAAAATCTAGGCAGATAAAGCATATGCTCCCTCTCAGTTGTCCTAATGCAAGATATTGCTGTAGTGACAACCTTTACAATGACAAAAGAATTAATCACACTAGTATAAAAAAATAAAACATTTTTGTTCTTGTTTTTTTTTTTTTTTAAACAAAGCAATAGAACTAATTTATTCTATCTAAACTGTTGCTGATAACTGCAAGTAAAAGCAATTTACAATACGAGGAATGTTGTTCTTGCAATTCACCATCCAAGTTGAGGTCTTAAAAGGAGTTGGACAAAGACACAATAATAGCACAATCTTGTTGGAGCATGTGTTGAAGAAAATCAATGGCATCCTCGTCTTGATCACCAAGAATCCCGGGCAATGATCCAATAATCTCTGATTCACATACAGAGGTATATAAAAAGGGTCTAGCAGAAGATGCCAGACTAAGGTTTCGCATCCGGTGCTGCAAGAAACAATCCCGATTGCAAGTAATAAGAAACCTTAAAAAGCATAAAGAAAGAGTAAGAAAAAACGTTTAGAAGCACCAGTGATTTAATCAAGAAATCTGAAAAAGTAAGAAAACGGGAGGTGTAAAAAAATGTTTCAAACTGTTGTTAAATAGAAGAAGAAGAATAGAAAATTTCTAAAGAGAGATTGCAGTAAGGGCATATAGTACTGTTTTTTGTAATCTTAGCACTCTCATTTCATACCAAAAACTAGAATCCCTTAAAAGGGTCTTTTGTACAAGATATTTTCATATAAAACATCATTATACCAGCTGTAACTTCTGGACAAGTAAAGCTACTGAGCTATGTAAGCTCAAACAAGACAAAGGCTGTTACCTAATCCCACTAACTGGATTTTACAGACATAGACAGCCACTAAACACAACCAAAAAACACTTCAATTCAACTTTAACATCATTACTTGAACTAGACTAAGTACATGTCTAGTCATAAGCTAATCAAATACACATTTAACCAAAAAGTCTTCACTTCCTTGGTGCTGAAGTTGCTATCAATACCTTTCTGCAATTCAGTAAGCTTTCAAACTTTAGTGCTGAACTAGTGAACAAGGAAGAAGCTAGGCACTCAACACTCCTCCTTAGTTTTTTTCTTGTTCACATTCAAGCCATTTCTCAGCTTTTCAAATCTCAGCTTTGGCAGTGCCTTTGTCATAATGTCAGCAAGCTGATTTTTAGAGCTGCAATGCTCTAACTGGACTTCCCCTTCCTGCTGTGCTTCCCTTACAAAATGATACGTAACCATTATGTGTTTTGTCCTGCCATGAAAAACAGGATTTTTAGAAATTGCAATTGCAGAGCTATTGTCAACCTTGATCTTAGTAGGCTTTCCTGAGTCACATTTTAAATCACGTAAGATCTTCCTGATCATATGGCTTGACTAACTGCATCTGCTGCAGCAATGTATTCTACCTCTGCTGTAGACTGTGCAACAGTTGCTTGCTTTCTGGAATTCCATGTGATCAAGACTAAACCAAGGATAAACAGCTGACCAGAGGTGCTTTTTGAGTCATCACAGGACCCTTCCCAATCACTATCAGAAAATCCTGCTAAAGATAACTCATCTCCTTTCATTAGTCTCACACTATAATCACTTGTTCCTTTAATGTATCTTAGGACCCTTTTAGCTGCTCTCAAATGATTTATACTAGGATTTTGCATAAACCTTGACAGCAAGCTTGTAGCAAACATAATATCTGGCCTTGTTGCTGTGAGATACAACAAGCATTCTATCAAACTTCTATAGTGAGTCCCATCTGATTTTTCTGCATTGTCTTCCTTGCATAGCTAATCATTTAACATAAGAGGAGTTGCCACAAGCTTGGAGTTTTCCATCTTGAACTTCTTCAAGACCTCAACTATATATTTTTGTTGATGAATGAATATCTCATTCTGAGTTTGAACCACCTGTATTCCAAAAAAGAAGGACATCTTCCCCAAATCTGTCATTTCAAAATCTTTTTGTATGTTGCCTTTAAAGTCCTTAATCATTGAGCCACTGCTTCCAGTGATCAAGAGATCATCAACATAGACTGCAACAACCAACAAATCAGCTAGATCAGTCTTTATATATAGTGTGGCTTCATTCAAGCTCCTTTTGAAGCCTTGCTACAATAGATGTTCATGAGGCCTGTTGTACCAGGCCCTAGGGGCCTGCTTTAGTCCATAGAGGGCTCTTTGCAACAAATATACTTTATCTTCCTCTTTTTTTTTGATAAATCCAACTGGCTGTTCAATATAGACCTCTTCCTCAAGCTTGCCATTTAAAAAGGCTGACTTTACATCTAATTGGAAAACCTGCCAATTTTTGTGTGCTGCAACAGCTAGAAGAAGTCTTATTGTGTCAAGCCTGCTTACTGGTGCGTAAGTCTCCATATAATCTATCCCAAACTCTTGTGAATAGCCCTTGACTACCAACCTAGCCTTGTGCTTGTTCAATAAGCCATCAACATTCAATTTGGCTTTGAAAACCCATTTAACACCAATTACATGCTTGTGTTTGGGTCTATGTACAAGTCTCCAAGTGCCATTCTTTTCAATCATCTCAATTTCAGTTTTCATAGCATCCATCCATGCCTTTGACTTTACAGCTTCATCATATGTTGTTGGCTCTAGTAAAGCCACTTTTGATATCTCATACACATCAATCAAAGACCTGGTGCCTCTCACAGGCTCATGATCAAAATCAGCTACATCATCATTTAAATCATGCTGTGGTTGAGTGAAGAGCTGAGGATTGCAGTGACTTTGATCTCTATCACTCAATTTAGATTTGTTCCAATCCTAGCTTCCAAGCTCATCAAATTTCACACTCCTACTTATATACACTTTGTGTGTTTTTGGATTATAGATTCTATAAGCCTTTGAAGTTGAACTGTAACCTACAAAAATTCCAATCTCAGCTTTAGTATCAAGCTTGTCCCTTTTAGCTTCTGGTATATGACTGTAACAGATGCAGCCAAACACCTTCACATGTTGCAAGGAAGGCTTCACTCCATGCCAAGCCTCATAGGGAGTTTTTGCTCCCTTTAAAGCTCTGGGAGGCAACCTCTTTAATAGATATACAGCCGTGTTAACAGCTTCTGCCCAAAAGCTTTTTGGAAGCTTTTTTTTTTTAAATAACAAGCATCTTCCCATCTCCATAATTGTTCTATTCTTCCTCTCCACAACCCCATTCTACTGAGGATTGTAGCTAACAGTCAATTGGTGATGAATTCCAGCTTTTTCACAGAACAAATTGAACCTCTTTGAAGTGTATTCCGTCCCATTGTCGGATCTTAACACCTTGATCTTGCTCCCAACTTGAGTCTCAATCCAGGACTTGAATTTAGAAAATACATCAGCAACTTCAAATTTGTGATGAAGGAAATATATCCAGCAAATTCTAGTCATGTCATCAATAAACAGGAGGAAGAATTTACTTCCATTAAGTGAGGGTGTAGACATAGGGCCACAAATGTTAGTGTGGATCAACCGAAGTTTCTCAGATTCTCTCCAAGCTGTGTTTATTGGAAAGGGCAGTTTTGATTGCTTCCCAAACTGACACACATCACAAATAGAACTTTTGACATCTATAACAGGCACATCAAGTGCTAAATGCTTTTGATTCAATAAATTGAGTGATGCATAGCTTGCATGACCAAGCCTCTTGTGCCAAATATGAGATTCATCAATAGTGTCACTGTATGCAGCATTAATGACAGGATTCCAGTCAATAGAAAAACTCTTATTCACCATTTCAACAGAAATCAATTCACTACCAGAAGGATCTACAATTTTGCATGTTTTTTCTTTAAACAGCAAAATATAGTTCCTTTCTAGTAGTTGCCCCACACTAAGCAAGCTTTGACTGATCTCAGGGACATATAAAACATCAGTTATGGTTTTAATACCTGCTGGAGTCTCAATTGCAACTGATCCTTTTTCCTTTGACCTGAATGAACTCTCCATTACCAACTTTGACCCTTGAAGAGTAGGACAGGTCCAAAGCTTTGAATTTTCTAGCATCATAAGTCATATGGTGAGTGCTTCCACTGTCTATCAACCACATATCTGAGTTGTATTTTGTAGCATTGCAAGTAGCTGTGAATAACTGCTCCTCTTGTTGCTCTTTCGCAGCTGCTTGAGCTTGCTTCTGACCTTGCTGCTTATTTCCTCTGTTTCTACAAACTTTAGCTATGTGGCCAATTCTTTTACAAATTATGCATTGAACATTTGGTCTAAACCAACAATATTTTTCACCATGGTTGGTCTTTTTGCAGTGCTTGCAAGGTGGATATACTCTCTTCTTCTTTTCTCCATCTCCATTGCTCTCTTCATGCTTCTTTTCTTTTCCTCTTTTGTCCTCAAACTGCTTTTTTGAACCAGCTGCAACTTTGTCTTTAGTTTTGGCCACCAAAGCAGCTTCTTGAGCATCATTTTGCCTAATTGCTCTTCTCAACTCAAAGGCTTGTAAAACATTAACTAGTTCAACCAATGTGAACTTGCTCAAGTCCTTAGAATCTTCTAAAGAAGATATCTTGGACTCATATTTTTCAGGAAGACACACCAGAACCTTCTCAACTATTCTTTGGTCTGTCAAATTCTCTCCAAGTAGCCTGATTTCATTGACAGTCTTCATGAGCCTATCAGCAAATTCCTTTACTGTTTCAGTATCCTTCATCTTGAGGGCCTCAAACTACCTCCTTAGATTTAGGACTTGAATGCTTCTAGTTTTATCACTGCCATGAAACTCTTCTCTTAGTCTTTCCCAAGCTTGCTTAGCATCCTCACAAGCCATTATCCTGGCAAAGATGTTATCTGTCACACCAGAATGTAGACATGTGAGAGCCCTGGCTACCTTGGCTTGTTCCTCTGAATGGTGCCTAATCTGGGCTACAATTGGATCAACAAGGAGGGCAGTGACCTGATCACCATTCTCCACTATCTTCCATAGATCCAAAGACCTTAGATAGGCCTTCATCTTCACAGCCCAGATAGCACAATTCTCACCAGTAAAAAGTGGTGGTGTAGAAGTGGGAAATGAGCTACTTGAAGCCATTTTTACTCACTCAAGTGTTTAAAGGTTCTTTGGTGGTGGTTCACTCTTGGTTTTTCTCCTTACAAGAACTTAATCTCAGGTCCTCTAAGATTAGAGAGGCTCTGATACCACTGTTGTTAAGTAGAAGAAGAAGAACATAAAATTTCTAAAGAGAGATTGCAGTAAGGGCATATAGTGCTGTTTTTTTGTAATCTTAGCACTCTCATTTCATACTAAAAACTAGAATCCCTTAAAAGGGTCTTTTGTACAAGATATTTTCATATAAAACATCATTATACCAACTGTAACTTCTGGACAAGTAAAGCTACTGAGCTATGTAAGCTCAAACAAGATAAAGGCTGTCACCTAATCCCACTAACTGGATTTTATAGATGTAGCAACCACTAAACACAACCAAAAAACACTTCAATTCAACTTTAACATCATTACTTGAAGTAGACTAAGGGTCTGTTTGGGTTAACTATTGAATATTGCTATTACTGATTGTTGCTACTGATTGCTGATTGCTGATTCCTACTTGCTGTTACCGATTGCTGATAAAATTAATAAAGTGTTTTGTTTAATTTTATACTTACTGTTACTGTTGAATAATGAAATGTTTAATTTAGTCATATAATTTGTGTAGATATATCATATTAAAAATTTTATTTTTATATTTTATATTTTAGAATAATATTTTATAAATAATATTAAGAATTATTTTACTTAATTTTTAATTTTTTTAAAAAAATATTAATTTTTATTAAATGATAAAAATTATTATATTTGAGATTTTTTTTATAAATGTCAATATTAAAGAAAACTGAAGTGAAAAAAATATTATATAAGAATACTTGAAAAAAATTATTGAAGTTATATAAATAATAATAAAATAAATTAACATATCTAATTCATGTGTCAAGTAAAAAAAATAATAGTAAAATTATATAAATATTCTTTAAGGGTAATTTAGTCCATATAAATTATTATTAATATTAAAAAGTGAAAAGTAGTCCAAAAAGTAGCAAAAAGTAGTTCAGAGCTGCTTTTCAATCAACTGCTGTTAGGAAGTCAAATAAGGAAATAAGCAGAATCAAACAGCAACACTAAAAAATTTATCGAACGCCTATTTTCCTACTTTTTCAAAATGAAATGCAAATGTACCTCTTCAAAAGTTAACCCAAACACCCCCTAAGTACATGTCTAGTCATAAGCTAATCAAATACACATTTAACCAAAAAGTCTTCACTTCCTTGCTGCTGAAGTTGCTATCAATACCTTTCTACAATTCAGTAAGCTTTCAAACTTCAGTGCTGAACCAGTGAACAAGGAAAAAGCTAGGCACTCAACACAAACCTTAACGATTTATACAAGAAAACAAATTAGAAGCCCCAAAGAATTCATCAAGAACGCTGAAAAAGCCAAAAAATTTGAGGTGTAAAAAATTGTTTCAAACCCTAACGATTTATAGAAGAAAACCGAAAAAAACAACTGCAAGATTTAACCTAAGATCCGTGGAAAACCATAAAGAAAGTGCAAAAATGTTTTAAACCCTAAAGATTCAGAAAATCACGAAAAAGAACAATGGTACGTTGCTCGGAGAACAAATGCAGAGTAGACTCTGACGACAAAATTTGAGCGGAAAGCGGGGGAAATAGTCGGTGGCTGAGATTGGCGCGGAGGCAAAAAATAAAACATATGCAAAATATTTTCATATGTTGTTGCAAAATTTAAGTAATTTGTGACAAAAATAAAACTATCTGTTACAATGAGTCGCTTTATTGTCTCTCATTTTGCGTATCTACATATAATTTCCCTTAATTAGATGCTTGAAGCCCAAGTTAATCCTATTCCTTAGGGGAGTATAACTAGTGTCCAATTCATTTGACCGTTGAGCAAGTTAATTCTATTCCTCGTTGGGGTACGACTAGTCCAATCCATTTGACCGTTGTAGCGTGGGTGGTTAATTTCAAATTTTCAATTTAATGTGAACAGTATCTCAAAAATATATTTACCGAATCCTAAAAATATTTCCCGAGATCTTTTGATTCCATCTTAAATCTAGATCTTGATGCAATATTAGTATTATCTGGAAAAAAATATATAATATATTTTTTTTTGGTCGAGATATAATATACTTATGAAAGCAAAATAATTACATGAAAATTTTGGGAGAGAAAAATTTGGGAAACAATTTTATACAATTTATTTTACAAAGAACCGTGTTTCTCTCCATTTTTACAATTAGCTTCAACCAACTGAGTTAAATTTAGTGTTATTTTTTTTCACTTTTTTATACAATTTTTTTTTTATCAAAGAAATAGAAAAGTGAGGGCAGTATTATGACATTTTATTAGAGAGCATTCAGTCTCTGAATCCAATAGTACAGATCGTCTGGATGGTTATGACATGCCTTATATCGGGAGAGGTCTAATTTTAATCCCACATACAAATCCTAGTCCCAACAACATTACGCTCGACAATATTACACTCGACGACACTCAAACTCAAAATTTCTTATCCAAAACTAAAGCATCTGAAGCAATTAGACCACCGCCTTAATGATTTTTTCATACAATTTCATAGATCCATGGCTCGATGTTGGGTTTCACAAAGCCCAATTGACAGGAACACTGTCATTATGTGACCGCATTTTAACAACGCCCCATTTCTCGAAGGCCAAGTTAGTCCCGTTTGGAGGTAGTCCTGGTGTCCAATTTCTCTGACCGTTATGTGGTTAGCTGCCTATTGTCGAAGGAGATCAACCTAGAAAAGAATTTTCGTTTCTTTTTTTTTTTTGGTTACTGAATTTTTTTTTCCTTTTTCCAAAAATAACAAGTAAAATAATCAAGATAAGGTAAAGTTCAGTTGTTTGACAGAGAATTTTTTTTCTTCTAAAAAAAAGGAGAATTTTTTAAAAGAAATTAATAAAATTTAAATTTCTCTAGTTTTCTTGAGCTTAAGCAATATAGTAAAATTAAAATTTTTGTTAAAAAATGAAGTCCAAGATATAAAATTAAGAAATTGTTAAAACAAGTTAAATTATCTAGTTCATACATTAAATTAAATATTAATTTATATATAATTTAATATTGTTTAATTAATACATTGCTCATCAAACTTTTTCCGTTTTTAATTCACCTATCCCGCGCATACTGGTTGAGCATACAGTAAAGTATCTAAGGTAGGGATGCTCCACAATGTACTGTCAGTTACTTACAGCATACCGATGACAATTTCATTCGCGCTTGGTACATAAATTTTTGACAATTAGATGATGAATAATATAACCAGGAGCACCTAACCGACAAAGGTTAGTTTGGTCGGCCAGAAAAGAAAGTTCTTTTTGAGAGAGACGGTAAGTTCATACTCCTTCCAGATATTTTATAAAATGTGGTATTTACTTGTAATAAAGTATTAATTTGATTCGTTTTTCTTATGAATTTAACTTGTTTATAATGTTATCCTACACATAAATAGAGTCTATTTAAAATAAAAAAATAATATAATTAATTTATATAATATAAAATAATTAATAAATTATACTCACAAAAATAAAATAACAAGTACCTTAATTCTAATGTACCTGTATGTTGATATCTTGTTTAAGTCTGTTAATATTTTATTTTTCTATTTCATACGTGTAGTGGAGTTAAATATACACGACGCTTCTTAGAATTTTGAACGATTTAACTTTGAATTAGGCTTAGGTGGTCACCCCTATGCAAGTTTAATATGTACTAATTCAATTTATTTGAGGTAGGTTAAACAATCCTCCACCCCTCCTCACCCATTTTTTTCACTAAAAAAAAATGCTGTTCTAGGCCGAAAAACGGAAATCATTACTTCAATGTCCCTTTTAATTTCCAAGTATGATATTATTAAAATTTAATATACGATATTTTCTCTACCTCACCCACATGTTTTTCCCTCCACTGAAGGCATCATTAATTAGGGAGTCGGGATGGCACCCAAAATTCAAACTAGCCGTTAGTGCTTATCAAAAAGTCTGATGAATGCGATAATCAAGTATTTGACGAACGGATACAAAAGGTATAGATAGTTTTGTATATTGAAAAAATATATATATATTTAATAAAATAATAATATTTTTTATCGTTTTAACAAAAAAAAAAATTTTCTTTTAAAAATTTTTTTTATACAGAATTTCATATAATGCTTACATTTTATATTTTAAAGTATTACTTATTTATATTTAAATTTAAATTTTATTTTTTTATTTTCATTAAAGGTTGCCCGGTATACTTTTTCGGTGTACCTAAGAGCACCCTTTGACAAAAAAGGATCAAGTAAAATTGGCATGGAAGTTACAATACGGAGAAATTGCAGGATTAGATTGTCACACATATTTCCATTGGGATCCAATGCATGTTTCAATGAAATTTTTCGAGAAAATGTAGGTAATATAATAAAATTAGAACTTTCTATAGCTACATAAATAAAAAGTATAATAAATAATAATTATTTTTTCTATTTCATTTTTTATTTATCAGTATAATTATAAAAAAATTTAAACTTATTACATTACATGCATACATTTTTCCATTTCGATTTTTACAAGCTGCAGGGGAAGCTGGGAATGACTGTAAATGCGAGGAAAAGTCGTAAGTATGACAACACTGAAGTCACTGCTCCAATAGACAAGTTGTCCCACATCCCTTCTTATACTCTTCTACACCTGTCATCAGAAGACCTTGTTCTCGCATAATGACAATGCAGTTCCTTATCATGGGCGGGCCATGAAAGGAATCCCACAGCAGACCTAACGAAACATGAATAAACACGTTGTCTCTCAAATCCTTGTATAGAGACAAAACAAAACAATTATACGCATGCACGGAATGGGCCTCCTGGTTAATTAATGTTAAAAAAAGGCCAATATTTACTCTTAGCTTTATATGAACAGGCCTCCATCCATTGATGGTGGGCAAGTCACCCTTTTGTTTCCTTTTCGATCCAACAACAGAAGTTGCAGGGACTCCAAAAAAAACAACAGAAGTAACAGAAAGGACGAACATTGGTTGTTTAGTTGATAATTAAACTTTTGACTTAAACAAATCTCACTTATAATATCAAAAATTTGAAATCTAGTGAAAATATATATTAAAAAAAATTTTAATTACTTGACGTAGTAATACAAATGATTATTGTTAAAATATTTTTGATTTCAGAATAATTACCTATCCAATCGTTTTAAATTAAAAAAAAAAGTTACAGAAAGGAATGGGATCTGAATTACCTTAACTAATCAGATGCAAGTTAAAAGGTGACAAACAAAAAACACTCAAAAAGTAGATACATTAAATTTACTTTTCTTGCACTTTTTTTTGTGAATTTTTTTTCCCATCTTGTTCAACATACATATGCATATAGATTACAAAAAGCTCTTTATTTTTTTTTACAGTTTGCAGCTGTCGGTGGAGTGGAAAGTTTTCTAGAATCTGTTGTGAAGATTGGTTTGTTCGTCTCTATCTTGTGAGGCCCAGGGGACGTTGTCTATAGAGCCGAGAGATATCTTCTGCCATATCCCCATTTCTACCAGCAAATTGGTAAATGAGATTAACTGATTTATCTCATCAAGATTCTTGCTTAATGACCGAGGCAACAGCTCTAGCCCAGAACCTCAAGTGTTTTTTCATGGCAGCCGCTGAAGTCACTTTGGGCAGCCTTAGATTTAGTAGTGGCGAGTCGGATCGCCTTATTAGCCAAGCTTCTGATAGATATGGCCTAACAATGGCTCTGTCTTTTTGCTCTTGTCCAAGTTCAACATCTCCAGCTATCTCAGCGTCGAGGTCAATGAGATTGGGGTCGTGTAATTTGCTTTTGCTGCAGAGTCCCAGTCTTTGCAAGCCGGGGACTACGGTCATCATTCTCGGGCTCAAGTGTTCTTGCTTAAATACGAAGCCAAGATCCATAAACCCTTTTACTTCTTCAAGCTCCAGCTCTCCCAGGCTCCTACAGCTCATGGATTTCTGCAGCCTCCCCACTGACGCTGAACCTGCACGGTGCCTGCTCTTTTTGGGACGTTTCTCAGTTGATGGCGACAAGGAATGAGAACGAGCTCTGCTTGTGATCGGCTTCATCGTTCTCATAGGCCTTTCCTTCTGTTCAACATCATCTTCTATGTCGGTCCGATCATCCTGATTAAGGACGAAGAAAATAATAACTTAGTAACACTCAAAACATATGCAAAAGACCTTAATAACAATAGTTAAGGGAGAGCAACCAATAAGTTATAGTTCAAAAATATTTCGAGTTCGAGTTCTAGTCTCAGTCAATTTAAAAAAAGAAAGAAAAGTGGAGAGAGAGCAAGCTTACGTACAGCCTGTAGGGTGAGTGAAGTTGACAAAGGCGACGAGAACTCGTCATCTGGAGGAAGTGATGGAGCTGGAGACGTTTCTATGTCTGGAGGAGTTGGTAAAGAGAGAGCTGCCGAAGATGGGTATATAAGAGACTCGGTGCTGCTGAGCTGCTGGGGCTTTTTCAGGATTTTGGGTACTGGTGGTGCACTGGATTCTGAGAACAGTATAATTTGTTGAAACCAAAGGCGATCCATTACCTCTATGAGACATAAAGAATAGCTATCTGCCATCATGAGAGAGAGAGAGAGAGAGAGGGAGGGGGTTGGAAGGGGGAGAAAGTAATCTTAGTTTGTGACATAAGTAGATGTGGTGGTAATGAAAGTAGAAGGAATAATCGAAAAGCAAACAAGCAAATAAAGCAAGTGGGGAACCCTGGACAATGGAGGATGTGGTCATAAGAAATGGATTCTCTTTACTCCACATCTTTTTAATGGTATTGTTGGTTGCCTCCATGCAAAATGTGGAGGCTGTGACAAAATACATGCGGTGCCAATATATCGGGACCTACGGGATAAGCCCAACTTCTATTGGCATTATTGCGCAGAGTGGGGTTTGACCCTTATCCGAGGTGGTTTCTTTCTTATCCGAAGCATGCTCTTTTAGCCAAAGCAGACAAAAAAGTTTAGATGTTTTAGGATTTAACGGGAATATAAAATTTGCAAAACTCTAATAGCTTGAAAAAAATAATATGTTGGAACGGATCTGTTAACGCACAATGAATTGCAAATATAAAAAGAGGAAAAGAAAGAGACCTAAATATCAATGTTTTTCTAGTAATTAACCCGCTACCGAAAAAGGCAAAGTCTAGAAACACAAAAAAGAAAAAAAAAAAAAAGCCAAAGTATTATATTGTCAATATCACAGCAAAAATTGGCATTGGAGCCTCCGACAGATAGATTGAAATTAACATTCATTTACATATAGTCCTAGACGGTCGGTCCATCCGTTTCTTTTTGTCTTAAATCTATGTACACAAATGATAGATAACAGCAGATTATAAATTAATTAATTTCAATCATCCTTCAAGTTTCTTCCAGAACAGAAGCTCTGCAAATGGGACACAAGTTTTTCATGGACAGCCATTTCTTGATGCAGTTCGCCTGGTAACGATGACCGCAGATTTTCAACGCCCCAACATCATCCATGTTCTTGTACTCTTCCTGTAGATTATGGGACAGATTTTTAAGGGTTAGCACGAGATTCAGTAGCGTGTCAATCCAGTAATGGCCGGGTTATCGAAGAAAGGCCAAGAATCCTAAAGAGTTAAACCGGTAACAAGCCCATTTTTAATCCATCCAAATATTGTAACTAGAAAAAGGAAAAACTTACCAGGCAGATTACACAGGTTCCCTCTTCCTGGTAGTGATCTGAAGAGTAATATATTGTTTCTGTCAAACACCTGGACATCAGATTTTCAGACAAGCCTGTGCTCACATTACCAATCCAATCACCTAGCGCAAGTAGTTCCTACTCGGGGCAATGACAAAATAATTTATCAAATTCAACAATAACCAGAAGAAAAATGCAGGAAAAAACTGCAACCATGATAACCTCGTAGCTCATGTTATCTATGTCTAGTCTCATTTCCCTGTGCTGATCAAGCATATTTCTGGGGCCATAAAATGCTGAGCGCTCCACAACCATGTAACCCTGTGCAACAATTAAAAAATCCATTGACTGTCAGTCTATAAGCAATGAGCTATGCGCAGAAAAGTATTGCAAACATTCTGCATTTCTATAAATCTGACATGCTGTTACAGAATGTACAGCAGCCACTCAAAAAACACAAGAAAAATGAAAAAGAACAGCAATCTTCACATCTTTCATTTACCCTAGAGACAATTATAGCTGATCTCAATGTAAGACAAGTGGCATTGGTGAGGAAAAACAATTTACCTCGGATGAAATTGAATCTGGCAGACCTGCCTCATTGGGCAGTAATGGGTACCTCTCATAGGAAATCCTGGATCTCCCATTCCTATCATTGCTGCGCCAAACTGAAGTGGGCAATGGCCTTGGTTCTCTAAAGGCGCAACTGTCAGAAACTGATTGTACGCCCTCGTCAGAATGTGTTTCATGGCCCAAAAGTCGCAAACGACTTGAGGAAGCCCTGAAAGTAGTACTGTTTCTAAAAGAGAATGGCTACTCCAGGTGCCCCTCTCAGAATGTGTTGAAACAGGATGAGAAACAGCGGAATTTCTTCTTAAAATGATATCATGCTAGTAACCCCTATCATCTCCAGATGCATTATTGAAGCTGCATCTAACAAGAAAGCAGTTTCTCTCATGGTTAAAACTAGTAGGATCTGCAACACCGAAAAGGAAAGGCTTTCAAACCCATAAGAATGAGGTATGTGCAGTAGACTGTATCAGTGACCAACATGTAACCATAATTCTTCCATGAGCTGGGGACATACTGGCATGGTTCAATTCAGGTGTCAATGCACCAGAACTCAGGCCTGGAAAATCCACGGGGCTAGAATGGTCAATTACGTGGCTTAAAGAATAAGAAACATGAAGGAGAGTTGCTTGATAATTGGGCCATACCTAGGTTTGATTCCAAATGAAGTGCAGGTGATGTAGGAGTCAAGATTTGGGAATAATGATAACAGCAGAAATTTGGGAAGCAATATTCTAGGAAAATCAAAATCAAACAAAATTCAAATTAATCTTTCAAGAATATGAAACAAATCCAATTGTTCCATCAACTTTATTCTTAAGTGTGTTTTGTTGACTTTCGTTTAAACACGTAATTTTTACTTTTTGTCTTTTCTGGAATAGATTTCCCATTAATGTTATGCCCAATTCAATTATTCTGCAGAGTAGTGATTATATTGAGATTATAAGATTAAAACTCTGTGTTGAGTATTAGTGGTAGATTCTACTGTTGTTGTTATGTTTGCACTGTTTGAGTTAGAGTTTCAATAAAATTTCAGTTTCTCTTTCCCAAAGTCTTCTTCTTAATACTGATCCTACATCAGCAGGCCTACTCCTTACATTCCTAGTAGGTTCTTCAACCCTCAGCGATTGATTGCTTTCATAACTCGGGGCCATGCTGAAGTGCTCCCAGGGCATGGACGAAGGATCTATATTTGGCTTCCCATTTGGCATTTCTATCGAAAGAGAAATATCAGAGGAACTTCCAGCATCCCAGTATCCAATTGTACTACCTCTCTCACATGATGAAGGCATTGCAAGGCTTTTTTGCTTGTTAAGCGCTCTCCCACTGCCCACTGTGAGATCAACCAAAGTGCCCTCAATGCCATGCAATGACTGTCTGCCATAGCTAGTAGAAGATGCATGGTGTGCATAATTTTCTGGAACTGTCCAAAATGTTTCACTGGTTGATGTATGCAGAAAAGGAACATGAGACGGACCAGACAGAACTGGTTGATAGCATGACACTTCAACACCATGACTCAAGGAAAAATGCCCATTCAGCAATGGTGCAGGGGCCCAAGAAGCACAATGACTCCATCAACATACATATTTTCAACAGGGTAAAACAGAAAGAACTGTTCTCAACAGGACCAGTCCTGGCTGCAACCACCAGTAAACACGAACCACACAAGGAATAAGTACTGTATCAGTATCAGTCGCATCCATTACAGCCATTTAATTCCCCTAATCAGTGGTCTCTATCAACAGGGGAAAAAAAATCCCAATCATTTCTAGGCACCACATCAAGAACTCAGAATAGTTTTTATCATTGAAAAGTTCATTTATCCTCGTGTTTCAAGTGCTTAGCTGTTTAGCTGCAATGCAGACTTGCTGAAGATTAAGAAATTACCACAATTATAATGCAACATAACTTCATCCCATTACAAAATTAGCAGCATAACGAACTTTATTGACTCAAAAGATACACCCAGTCATGCTTCTTGGTTTAGCATGACGAGTTCTAACAGACAAGCAAGCAGCATTGATACCATTCCATAGCACACGTTTATTGGTGAATAATTTGTGTTGAACATGAAATCTTTCAAATAAAGATCCTTAAAAATGACATACCCATATGTGTGTAAGTTTGCTCCATCTGCATAAGACTCCAGTTCTGACCCTGTTCACCGTCAAACATTTGCGAAGCACTGAATAAATATCGGCGTTCCATTACCATATCACTCCTAGAGGCAAATTGAAAAAGAATCCACAACCGGAAGAAAGGGAAAGAATATCAATTTTTCAGAGGAATAAACAGCCTTAAAAATGATGCCAACAAATTGATTTTTAAAAAAGGCATCACAAATTTACAATAGAGGAATTAAAAATCCACGGCGATTTCTCATGATGTTTTTTTTTTTTTTTCTTCTAGATTCCGGTATTTAGAAACCATCGACTCAAATAATCCAGTTCGAACTTCTTTCAAACCCTTGTGAGGGAGCTCTCCCAATTTTTTCTATCTACAAGATTCAAATCCGAAACTTTATTTAAAGAAAATCGAGTTCCTTCCACTCAGACCAAAGACCGTGAATCTCTCCTGATGTCCAAGCACATAAAAGGATCAAACTGATTTACAATCATGATGCAAAAACTAGAACCAAAAAATAATCTACCAAACAATCTCTTTTCTCTCCAGCGTGCATTCTTGAAGACTGTTCTCGTCCATATCTTAAAATTGCAATCTCTTGGGCAAATTTCAGCAGATAACCGGTCAAACAAACTACGACTACAGGAGAAAAAAAGTTCAATCCCGCGAATCAAAAGCCATCAACGGAACGATCAAAACTGAAAACCAAAAGCCTGAGCAGCTATATCAGACGGCAGATGATCAAAAAACGAACAATAAAACGTCGTGATCAAAGCAGCAAAGAGAGTGTCACAAATACAAGTGCGTTTATATACAACGTACATTTGCCGAGCGGTAGGTGATCGACCGGGAACCGTACCTTCAAGTTTAAAGAATGCTCCGCCGAGTTTCAGGTAGAGAATAATAAAGAGAGAGAGAATTGAAGTTTTTTTTTTTTTTTTTTTTTTTTTTTTTTTTTTTGGGTCTTGAGAATTGAAGTTTCTTCTAAGAAGTGAGGTGGAAATAAAAGGCGGTTGGGTTCTCGGTGCGGTGCTTGCTTTGGCTTTTTGTCTGATGTCTACTGAAATAAGAGGGGTATTATCGGCCACCGGAACAAGCCGTATTTAAACTATTTATTAGCGCAGTTTGCAAAGGCAAATCCTGAGTGGGATGTTTATGCGCAATGTGACGATGAAAATGATATTTAAATGATAAAAATTGTTGTATAATTGAATTAAAAAAATAAATAAATAATTAAATAATTAAATAATATTAAATATGCTGTAATGTTCATGTTAATTTTATTTAAAATACAACTTACTACTTGATTAAATTAAATTAAATCATGTATGACATAGTGTCTATGGATTTTTTAAGATTAACCTCTTATTATTAGCCAACTTAATTTGGACAATTAGGCAATAAATTTAGACCCACCAAATAAAATTAATTATTATATATGTAAATATGAAAGTTACAAAATCTCAACAACAAAAAATTGAAAGTTACAAATTTGGCTGGCGGTAAAGCCGTAAAAGAATTTCAATCCGGAATTCATAAAATAAAATTTTATTATGAATATTATCAAGAGAAAAGCAAAAAACAATTGAAGATTGAGCTTTAATGCTATCGAGGGTGAATGTGCCAAGAGTACTCTACAACAGCATGCATTAGCTTGACTGGCACGTGTGTTAATTAACTTGATTTGTTGTTCCATTAGAATGAGTACTTTAGTAGTAATCCACTAGATAACGAAGTAATCCACTAGATAACGAACATCCAATCTTATCGGAACCAATCAGATGTTGAGCTGCTTCCATATTTCAATATAAGGTGATTACCCTTATTATATACTGCATCTATGTAATTGGTGGCCTGCTTCTTCCGGTGGAATGAGGGGAAAAAAATGATAGGACCCCCTAATCCTAGTCAAAACGTAAATTATTTTTTTTAGTTTTAAAAGTCACTTGTCATTTTATTGACCATAAAAAACTATCCTATAATATCCAAATGAAAAAAATTAAAAAGGCGCAAAAGGTATATAAGAGGAGGATACGATATAAAAGAAAGAAAAACTGTGAGTCTAGTGTGAAACTTATACCTCTTTTTTTAAAAAAGGAAACACATGATATATATATCATTAAGTAAAATATGTAAACAGTGAAGATATTATTTACATATAATTATAAAAAATTTTGATTTTGTTTTTTTTATCAAAACCAATATCCAGAATGAGTAGTGATGTCACCGAATGACAATTTAGGAAAAAGAAAAGAAAAAAAAAAGAAATTTATACTTAAGTATAAATGGGACATTGTCCTTTGCCCTTTATAATTGTCTTGTGCTCTCGACAAGTTATGAAGATAAACTTCCCAATCTTTTCTTTCGCCCCTCTTCAAAGAGATGGATAGAAATTACGTCAAAATGGGGCAAGTGTCCATAAATGGGCAAAGTTGGGTCTTATTGGGCTCATCCACTCTTTCTTAAAGCAGGTTGGAGAAATCAGAATCATGGTTGGGGTTGGGGAGTGCTTTAATTTGGATATATGATACACTTGCCACGTTTCTGATGTAATCTTTGTTTAGGAAATGCGTGTCAGCGGGGTAATCGTCATTG
The DNA here is from genome assembly GCA_037832335.1 of Carallia pectinifolia. Taxonomy (NCBI): domain Eukaryota; kingdom Viridiplantae; phylum Streptophyta; class Magnoliopsida; order Malpighiales; family Rhizophoraceae; genus Carallia; species Carallia pectinifolia. The sequence goes on along the minus strand of CM075444.1, from coordinate 16,878,596 downwards.
GGAAGACAGGTAATCATCATTGGGAAGACACCCTGCCGAACTCTCTTTTTGTTTGTTCTACTGGGAGTGACGTGGAGCACTAAACGAGCCAAAGGTAAACGCCAAGAAAGAGAATGGGAGCAAAGCAAAGAGAATGGGGGCAATGCATGTAACCAATGATTGCACTTTTTACCGATCAAAGAATCTTTGGTGGAGTGGTAGTTTTTTTTTTTTTTTTTTACATAAAAATAGATATATTTTATTAATTAGTAATATTGTTATGTAAGAAGTTTTTAAAGTTATACGGTATGTTACTGATATAACTTAGAGGACATATTATAAGTCTAAATTATTTAATAACCCAATCAACAGTCTTATTTGCACTTTTAAAAATAATTTGAGCATTATAATTTATGAAAGTGCTCAAAATATCAATGATATCTCCAAAATATCAATGATACCAATAGCTTTTGGAAACACGTGAAAACAAATGATACAATTTTTCACTTTTCTACAACTACGTACCGCATAAGAATAAGAATAATTCAAGGAATATTTATTTTTACGTTTCGCACTTATTGTTCAATTTAAATCAGTAGGATCATAAAGTATTTGGTAAAATTTTTGGGTCTATCGTTAGAATTACTTTCTGCCCATGTTTGAATTACTTTTTGAAAGAAATAACAGTAGTTACGTAATGTTTTTTTCCGACTAAATTACCTATAATATTATTAAACTAATTTTTTAAAATAGAAACAACATTAAAATGTCTTAAATAATTATTTTATTGTTTAAATAATACTAGACAGTATTAATATAAGCAAATACTACAAATTTATTTTGCTTATCGATAATAATAATCAACGATTAGTTACATATAAACCAATGATGGCCTAAACCTGTGAGATAAAGTTATCGTGTCCAGCTGATCCAGGTTGCAGTTCATAAATTTGTGCTGTGAGTCAAACTGAGTCATAACGTGAAGGGTTTTTTTTTTTTTTCCGAGGACCGAGAATTAACAATTCTAAAAATTCTTTTTTTTCGGTCCATACAATTCTAAAAATTCTGATCCTCAGAATTGCCAATTTGCCGTACTCAATTTTTGAAATGACGGAATGGTCATCATATGGACTAATAGATACGTACCCTTACTAATGGGCCTGGACGCCCATCAATCCACATCCGCTCATCTTTGTTGCTAAATTTCATATCATTGTGGAGCCTCCTTTGGGGGCGAAGGCTCTGTTAGAACAAGATCGGCTAGGCGTTGCATGGCCTAGAGGTGCAAATAGTTGAGTTGAGCTATGTACCCAAAAACAAGCAAATAGTTTATTAGGAATTTTGGCTTTGAGCCTCCACATTGACAAAAAAGAAAAAAAAAATTATTTTCTTGCCCACCGAATTCAGTAATGGGGCTAAATGTATGGCTAATATAGTACTGGGAGTGCGTTTGCTTATAATTACTTCATTGTACAATTGTAATTTTTTTAACGAAATTATAAAGAGTTATCTCTACCTTTTAATTAAAAGAAAAAAATCCTGAAGAAGCGGCCTAGCCGCGCACTGCCTCCGTGGGGGCAGCCCCTTCCTCAACCCTTCGTTCTCTACCAAAGACCAAAAAAAAAAAAAAAACCTCTTTGCTTCATTGTCCCTCTCCCTCCCTAGTTCAAGCTTATCAATTCAAATCAAAACAGTCACTGGCCCACCAATAAAGAAGGAATCTCCAGGCAAGCCCACCATCAGTGAGCTGCACTCCTTGGATTCAAGTTATCTGCTATCCATCTCCTTCTCCAAAAATAAATAAATAAATAAATAAATAAATAAAGGTTATCTGTTACCCATCAACTATTTGCTCAAAAAAAAAAAAGGAAAAAATTTATCACATCATCTAATCCCAGCATTCGTTTGGCTCTTCAGACTAGTTTTCTTTTAGGAGGTTTTATAAATACGGGGTTATTTTTGTCCTTTCATTCTGCCAGTAAAGTCTAGCCAGCGTTGAGGTGCAGCCGGAACAATTTTTTTTGTCATAATCTTTCTACAAATAATAGAGATGAAAAGGAAGAAATTTGGTTCATTTTACCAACAAATAAAAAGGAGCAGAAAAAAAAGGCAAAAATTAAAGAAAAAAAAGGGTCCGTGCCAACGGTTGCCGGGCTGTAGGCTATAGTTACAGATCTCAACTCGAATATTATGTTTAGATACGAAGAAAATGAATAATAAAAAAAAAATATATATATAATATAATAAAATAACGATAATATTAAATTAATTAAAAATAATAATTAAAAAATTATGAAAAATAAAATAAATAATAATTTATGAAAAAAATACGAAAAAAATTATTTAGATTAATAGAAAATAGATAAAAAAAATTATTTTCTCTCAATATCGCCGGCGCCGATGCCTTCGCTGGCCTCTACGCCGTCGTGGAGGCCGACATTGAAGCCGCTCTTCAGGTCACAAACGATTTCGATTCCTTCTTCTTCCGCCTCCTTCTTGCTGTTTTTCTACTTCTAATTTTTTTATTTTCTCTTACCGAGAGGGAAAGGCTAGAAAGGACTTCGAATTGAAGTCTAGCAGTTGCTGTGTTTAGTTAACTTTCATATTTGAAAACTTTTCAGTAAATGCGATATATAATTATCTCTTTGACTCCTCCTTTTTTTTTATTTTTTTTATGGGCAGAAAGCGGAGATTGCTTCGAAGGCCAAAAATAAGGCATCTACAGTGGCTTTGAACGCGGAGATCCGTTGAACAAAGGCTAGGTTGCTGGAGGAAGTCCCAAAGTCGCAGAGATTGGCTATTAAGAAGGTGTTTTTGATTAATTACGAGTTATCATTGTTCTGTTAATAAACCCTGTTTAAAGTGATTTCGGAAAATTTCTTGCTGTTGCAGTTGGCTTTCTTGAATTGGCAGTTAGAAGCACAATTAGTCCAATTTTGTCTTGACAATTGCGTTGATTGCTTGCATTTTTTGATAGAATTGGAAAACCCCTTTTTTACAAAATTCTTAGAAGCCCTCTTGGATCTTCCCTTTTCTTGTATAGTATTAGTCTATTTCACAGCTCTGGAATTTACAACTTCTGGCCTAAAACAACATTATGAGTGGAATAACGTATGACAGGTTAAAGGACTTTCAACAGAAGAGCTCACTGCCCGTGACGATTTGGTTCTTGCATTGCCAGACAGGATTCAAGCCATACCAGACGGAACTCCAGCTGCACCAAAACAAAAAGGCCGATGGGGCGCTTCAGCTTCCTGTACCGAAATGAAGTTTGATTCAGGTTTCCCTAATTGAGTTTTTTTTTCCCCATAAATGTGGTTATTTTTCATACCTTTAAAATGTTCCTGAAGTTATGAAAATCAAAAGATAATAGTTTCAAATATTATAGTTGATATCTTGATAGTTTATCATTAACTTTGCTTACATATTTCCTTTCTGCCATAGATGGTCGGTTTGATAATGAATATATTATCTTTTGTACAGAGAAAAAGAGAAAGGAATCCAAAAAATTGGAAGTTTAAATGAGAGGCACTTTGATATTGCAAGAGTGATGACAGTGGAAATTGGCATTTTGTGCGCAAATATGTTTTGAGAGCAATATGAACTTTTTACAACTGTGTGGACACGAATGAGGGAAGCCATATAATACAGCTATTTCAAAAAAGAAAAACCTATGAATGCTACTTCCAATGTCAAGGGGCAAATTTAATTTGTGGAATCTTTGTTCCACTGTCAGTTTCTGCCTCCAGATATATCTTAGTTTTCTGAATGATCAAGACTGGCTTATTCTTGTTTCCTGGATCTATTACTTCGCAATATTCACCCACATGTATCCTAACAATGTATCCTTCAGAAATGTTGATCAATTCTTGTTTCTTCGTACGTTCCCTTTTTCTTTTCTTCTTCTTGTTTTCTTTTCCCTTTTTTTTTTTTGGTGTTTTATTTTTCCTGGTGCAGCGCACTGAAGTGAAGCAGTGGAATGCATGGTGTGGCGTTGTTGGCTTTTTTCTGGCATAATCGCATCTCTTGAAGACTTGCTGCGGCTGATTTTTCTCTCATGTTTGAAGCTCTCGCCTCATTAAAATGTAAGTCTATCCTTTAATTCATACCTAGACATTGAGTGCTATCCCTTAATTCAGACAATGAGTTGGAGTGTCCGTTGTTACTCTGCAATGTATCTATCTCCTTCTATAAGTCTATTACTACACCCTGAATCTGAATCTGGCGCCTAGGGAAGTTTCGCCTAGTATGGAATTACACGCTACGACACGCACACGCATAGCTCAATGCTAGATGGGTCTGTTTTAAGAATGTCCCTGTCATTTAGTTTGAAAAAAAGGGCCTCTATTACCCTGTCAATTTCCTCTCACTTTTTTTTTAAAATTTTTGGTGAAATCTTTCCACTTTTCTCTCCTGCCTGTGTTGCATATCTTAAGCAGCGCCCCGTATATTGGTCCTGAAACTAGGAACCACCGACACAATATTTTCGTTGATTCAACGACCAACGTGGAATTGAAATGTAAATAAGTAAACGACGAGAGGGGTTGTCTAAAATTTAAAGCTTTTTTTTTTTCCTTCGAACTATTCGCCTGTATTATTGTACAATTCAATTGGTGGGATTGGTTAGATTGTACATGTAACGTGTCAGTCCAATTAAATTCCTGCTTGAATTGGCATTTAGCAGTCGAGCCGTTTACGAATTCCGCAGTGGAAATTGCTCACTTAAATTCCTGAAAGTTGAAACACCTCTCTCAGTGCACACACACCCGCGTGCGCGCACTTGCGTAAGCACACCCACGCGCTGGTACACCTCTCCTGAAGTCGCGTTGGAATATAATATAGCGTTGCAGATAAATTTATCCAAATTCATGGGTGAGTGGCCGCATTATGATCAACTGATTCAACTCTAACAAAAGAAAAGAAAGAAGCCCCGAAATATACATCACGGGGCCACAGGCCATGCAATTTGGCCGGCTTACTGTCGAGCATCTTATCTGTACAAATAAACGCTACGACAGTGCAGATCAAATTACCTATACATACAACACATATCTGATGCCCTTGATGGGATGATGATCCATCATACTTCTTTATACCTTTGGAAGATGTATACTCTATGTTAATCATCACACATTGAAGGGACGCCGTGATACAAATTTGCCTCCATTATAGCTATGTGTTTATTAATATAGGAGTGACTACACGTAGAAGCACCTGATCGACGAGCCAGAAGGGTCGAGTCTCGCATGATATCCCAGAAGCATGCGCAGATCCACAACCCAAACTCCTCCAAATAGTATGCAAAGTTTTCATCTTGGCTGCTGTCTCAGAGCTTCTGTTACTGTCGAGCTCGCATTTTCCTTATTCAACAAAGTAATTTTTACTTAACTTTACATCTCTTCATGTATATTTACAAGTCTAGTCGCTTTCTGTGAAGGACGGTTGCTGTCCACTGTCCAGGATCTTAGTATTGCATGAACGAATTCCATCGCCCAGCACTGAAATTGCTACCCTCCGACTGGTCTGCTCCAGATATATTAACATCAGTATTGTCATCGCTAATAGATATAACTATATCCTCTTGCTCTTCAATGTCGTCACCCATTTTGGGCTTCTTGCTCAATTTGAAGCAATTTTCCTGTTGATCATTTGCCGTCACCAGCTTCCTTTGCACTGGGTTCATCGAGTTTTCAAAAGAAATTACCGAAAACTGCAAATTCTTGTCATCAGAATTATTTTCGCAAGTGCAAGATCTATCCCCGGTTGGGGAGTTGAGGTTTGCAAATGTACCAAAATTGCATGGAAAACCTTGAGAGGCGAGGATGTAAGGCAACATCGGGCAATCCTTCCGGATCATCTCCACATTAGAGTTCTTATAGTTAGTCTGCAATAGCTCATTCACTTTTTCCACGTAGGCAGGATGTTCACGATCATGAGGGACATTCCGATTTTCCCATGGGTTTACGGGGACGCTCTTTTTTCTAACTCGACAAAGCACCCAATCATCTAACTGCAACACAAACAAATTCATTCATTAACCTCAAAGCATCAATTTTGCCATTAACCAGAAACACAACTAGACGTGTTAACGGCCCGAATGGTGAAGGACTATATCGGATTAGAATGTATTGCGACATTTTCAATCTCATCTTCAAATATGTAAGGCTAAGCTAACAGCGTAGTTAACCTCAATTAATCAACATGCTTACCCTCATCGAACCCTTTCGCTTGGGATTCGAGAACACTGTGTTAGCCTCGTGCAATCTGTATTCATGCATGATCCAGTCTGTCTTAATTCCTTTAGGAGGGCGTCCTCTATAGAAAACAAGAGACTTCTTGACACCAACATTCCTCGTTCCAGGAGAAGAGAAAATTGGTTTATCTGTCCCCGTCGCCTTCCAATAACCGGAAGAAGCTGCCCGATTAGGTCTTGCTCCATTGGGGTACTTCCTATCCCTCGGTGTAAAGAAGTACCACTCATCCTCTCCAAATATAGCTTTATCTGTTCAAAATTATAAATAACAAAGACGTTTAATTTCCATTAATTGTAAGAGAAAATTAATGAATCAGAAATATTTAGGTGGGTTTTAAGTACAAACTTGGTAGCTCCCAGGGGTCGTACTTGTAGAGATCAATCTCAGCAATAACAGGAGCGGGAAGGGGACTCGCGGTGACCTTTTTGTTCAAATAATGGACTATGAGCTCCTCGTCCGATGGATGGAATCTGAATCCAGGAGGGAGTTGAATGTGTGAGCTTGCTTTCATCTCCATATATGTATTAAGGAAAGCTTTGCTCTTGTTGATTATGGAAGCAATCAATAGATCACAGCTGTTCCTGACCATAGGAATGCAAATGTTATATAGGGTGGCCTTGTATATTCGGGGCGTTGATGTTGATTATGCTTGTAAATTAAGTTTAGGCTAAAGTTATATTGCATCGTCCAGGTTCACGGAAATTGGAGAGGAAAGCAACGCATTTGTCCCAAGTTTTGACTTGTTGCACCTTTATGTTCTATGTTTTGTTTTAACGAAGAAGAGCTACAATCTAGTCCGAATTGCTGGAGCATGTTCCACTTGACTCTTTATGTGGGGAGGTCGCTGTTACATTACGTCATGTGCAACATCATCAAGAATATATATATATATATGGAATAATGATTTTGGTTAAGTGCCATTGCGAGTAATGTTAATTTTATGTTTTTTTTTTTTTTTTTCGGATAGGTACCAATGTGACTATGTTACGGGCACCAATCCGTAGTTTTTCTGTATTGAATTATGTTTTGTGGACAATCAAGACGCTTAAATTATAACAAAAATGTGATAAAAATATCTGATTTATGAAGTAATCCTCATCACAAGAATATATGTCACAGAAGTCAAGGCTGTGAACAAAAGTTTTTCTTTCAGATATTTTCTTTGATTGACCTAAAACCAATCAGGCCAACTGACGGTGCTAATCAAACCCTTTATTTTTTTTATTATTAATTTTTTTTCTGTGTGTGATGATGATGATAGTTCCGATAATTGTGGTAATTAAACTCTACATTTTTTCCATTCCTACTAACTTATAAATCACTCAAATTTCAAGCCACAAATCAAATTACTCGAGTTTCTCTGATTGTATTTAGCTCGGAAGCATATGTATGCATGTCATGGGTACCGGATCATAGATTATTTATGCCAGAGCTATTGCATACCTTAACCGTCAACATTACTCTTTTTTTTTTTTTTTTTCTTTTAGAGTTGATAGTTTAACAGTTGAAAAATTAGGGAGAATGAGTGAGAAATTAAAATTCGAACTCTAGTTTTCCCAATTTGAGATTACTATTTCTAATTACTTGAACTATTATTAAGTCTTCAACATTATGCTGAATTGATCTATTTTAAACTTAAACAGCTTGAAAAAATTGTTCATTCAATTTTATATTGTGGGTATCAACATGAAAATGCTGTATGCCATGGGAATTGAGATTATACCATGGAACAAAAAATAGCAGATCGAATTAATAAGTAACTGTAGATGCTTATCTTTAGTTAGTTCTGTTAATTAATCCTCTTTAATACGATTATACCTCATTCCACTGTACTAGACTCCAAGATTTGGAACATGATAAGAGCTGGGCACATAATAAGGTCCACATCGGTATTTACCCGCGATTCGGCTGCATGTTGTTTTCTTATTGTCAGTCGTAAAAGTTAAAAGTTAAAACTAACAAGATAATTCCCAATGTGCAAAAAATAAAAATCTTTGTTAACCACCCATCGTTAACAAATCATATTAACAAAGAATGGATTTTAGTTTGACAGATAAAACAAAAGAAGATAGTAAGCAGTTTAGAAAAATTAGGATTCCACATGATAATTGATATCTCTAATTGATTGTATTTTAGACGGACTGAATTTTTTTTTAATTAAAGGCGAGGTAAGATTGAGGTTTTTATTATTAGAAAATTTCACTTAATTGTGCCTCATGTCTCACTTAAATTCGTTTCAATTTTTTCTGCGAGCTGTATTGACATTGTTATGCTTTTAATTGCGTCAATCAAGATTCTTGGGAATGTTACTGTTTTCATTTTGTAATAATAACATACCCTATTTTCTTTGGGTAACTTTTTTGTGAGAGAAAGAGGAAGAACAGAGAAGGAGGGAGGAGAGGGAAATTCTACATTTCTCTTTGAGTTTTTCTAATTTAATCTAAACTTATTTTTTAGTTTTAAATCAAGTATCACGGGGTTTGCCACGTTAATCATTTTTAACACATAAGTATGCCATGTATGTAAATTAATGGAATCCGTTAGCATCTGTCAACGATGGGCTAGATTTGTTAAAAAAAAATTTATAGTTATACTAAATTATTATTTTTTAAACGTCAGACTAAATATAAAATTATGAATTTATTTGTACATCAATCAAAAATTCAATTATGTCTGTTCAATTTAAAAATAGTGCAAAATCTTGAAAATCATAGAGGGAGATTTCGACGGTAAATTAACTAGAGAAACAAACTAATCATGGGTTCTAACGCACTTTGAAGGAGCACAATAAGGGCAATGAGCCTAATAGCTCTTTTCGAAGGTGGAACTCACCAACTGAGTTGTACTATGATGAATTGGTAACGGTGCATTGGAGCGGGATATCAATGTTTTTCTTTTGTTCGAGGAAATACAAAACATCCCACAAGATGTGGAAAAAAAAATCTAGCCAATTGCGAAGACGATCTCCTGTTCGAATTCGCATTTGATGTTTTAAGTAGGAAACTGTGACAATGGCATATCGTTCTAACAACTTCAGAGTTTATCTAAAAAAAGTTTCTCGTCGACAAGAAAAAGGAAAGCACTAGAGCTCAATTATTGAATCTCAATAGAGAATTGATTGGTGATTGCAAAGAGTAAGATAAAAAATAACTGTTGTTAGTAAAATTTTTATTTTTTTTGACTATTGAGATTGTTTTTTTTTTCCTTTTTAATTCTAGTCTTCTAGTTTCTTTTTTTTTTTTTTTATCTAAACCGCCCAATATCCAGTTTATTATGCTGACTAATCTGGATCGACCTGAGTAAGATCCCGAAGGACGGTAAAGGTCTTCCAGTAAGTATTTAACGCAGCTGCATTCTCAGAACTCGAAACCGAGACCTCTGGTTAAACGAATTCAAACTTTTGTCATTTGAACCAGCGTCTGCTGGTCTTCTAGTTTCTTTTTGCACATTTATATAGTGTCTTTGGTAGCTGAGTTTTAGCTGGCCAAGAACATTTAATAGATTATTTAAATTTATTGGATCGGAGAACTCAACGTACCTGGATCCATAAATCTAAAACTGTGCTTACATGTAATCTTACTGACCTGTTGCTAAAAATGTTAAACAATGGTGAGAACAATATCAAATCTTCAATTTCTCCATTGACTTACTCGGTGTTACATCACAGTAAGAGAATTGAAATAAAAAAATTCATTGAAGACAATTAAGGTCATTCACAGTGATTTTTACCTGTCCCTTTATTTTTCTAATCTGTTGTCGTTGTTTTCCTTTTTGTTATGTTTAATTCTTTAGTCATTAGAAAAGTTAATTTTTCTGTTATGCATAAAGAAGATACTATTTTACGGAAACCTGGTACAATCACATTCGTGAGTTGCAATTTTCACATCAAATAATAAATGATTGAAATTAAATAAATAAAATTAGTGTCTAAATTGTATTTATTTCTTGTATTTTTATAATTAAATTCGCTTGGATTCCCAACTGAATTGTCCTTTGTTGTTGGATACCAAATTTGCGGGCTAATCCCTTCGATTCCGGGCTCAATTGGCTCATTAATGATAGAATCAATGTGCATCCCTTGTTTTTCACACAACAAAGATAATTGGGGCAGTATGTACTATAGTTTTGTGTACTATAGTTTTGTTCACCGACAACTCCAGGCCAGTTGATGTGGGCCAAATTTGGTTGGCGAGCATTAGAAGCAAATTGGGGGTCAGAAAATCACTTTAATTTCAATTTTCAACCTTTGTCACAATCCGATCCATCCCCCTATATGCAATCATTGTCAAACTTTTTGGATTCAATTATGTAACACCTTTAATACAAAATACACAAGTGCACAAAGGACATATGATTTATCTAATAATTTATATATATTATTTTTTAAAAAAAATTAAAAAGTGTTTCTACCAAATTACATTATATTAGAATACGCTCAACGCATTCCACTCAGGAGGTTGCCATTGACTTTTTTTTTTTACGTATCCGTCTTAATTTCGTCATCAGAAAACGGACTTTTTTTTTATAAGGATGATGTTGATTTCAGTTTGAAACTTGAAACTGGAATTTACTTTTTTTTTTTTTTTTTTAGTTTTATTGTGAAGTTTGATTTTAAATAATAATATAATAGTTAAACAATTTTTAAGATGATGTTAAATAATTTATTTATTTTTTAATTTTAATTAATAATAATTTATATAATTATATTATTATTATGTTACAAATTAAGTTTTCTCGTCATCTTTCGGGTATTACCTAATATTTTAACAAAGGGAGTTTAACTTATGATCTCAAATCATTGGGTATTTATAGTCGCACCAGTGTCATTAATGTCTTGTACCCTCTAACGAGACAGCCCCACGTGGGCTTCCTCTTCTTTGACGAATTGCCCTTCGAACTCGATGTATACAACAATGAAAATTTCTTATTTTCCACGGCATTAATTGTATATACCTGATGAGTCAAAAAGAAAAGAAAATTCCACAAGTATTTTTTAAAAACAAATTTTATGTACAGATGCATGTGATACGCAAGAAAATTTTCATTAGAGAGATAATTCTCATAGGACTATTCAAAATGACATATTATAATTAAAAAGAATGATGTTTATCTGATTTATTTATAAGATTTTTTTTGTGAGAACTATATTATTCAAGTAGATAAAAATGTAAGAATCAATGTCTGCCAACTGTCATTTTAGGTTTGTTTTTATAGATCTGCCTTTTTGTTTGTTCCGTTAGATCTTTTGTTTTTTTTTTCTTTTTAAATATTATTTCAAAATCATTTCTTCCATAAAGGATTGGATTTTTTTAGGAGTTTCACTACATTACTTTATTTTATATAGCACTAAAGTATTATTCAATCTATAGTAATATTTAATTATTTTTTTTATTTTTTTAAATTCAATTATCAGATAGCCTCTATCACTTTAATTTCACTTTGATTCCATTCAAAAAAAATTCCATCAAGTTTGTCCTTTTTTTGGAACGGTTTGATAAATTCATTTCAATAATTATAATTTATAACCCATCCCGATCTGCGTTCAACGGGATCAATTTTATATGGAGAAATAAATAAATAAATAAATCGAGAAAGATTTTGGCAGAACAACATTTCTTTTAACACAAAAAAAAAAAAAAAATTATTACTATGACAATGACAGTCATTAAATTTGTGGCCGAGCAGAACAACCAGCAACAAAATCAATTTGATAACAGATAGTTTCAATGGCTGACTAATAGATTTACCAGCACAGCCATGGCATGCAAGTGGGCATACGGTAGAAGATCAAGGGCACAAGGCATAACGCCCGTTCTGGGACAAGTTGGAAAAGGAATTCATAATTTTTACACAGATTAGACTGATCACACCTGATCATTGAAAAATTCGGATATCAATAGAAATGTGTAGGTTTAAAGAAATTAGACTAGAAATTCATATATGTATGTACGTGTAACGGGTAAATTTCGAGTTTAAAATAATTAAACTCGAAAATATAAAAATAAATTACAAATAAAAATTTAAAAATAAAAGAAATTTACGTGGGGTCGATCTCCGTAGATCCTCTGATTAGTATTCCTTTGTGACTTTGTCAAGGGCTGATAGCAGTAAATTTCACAGTTTTTTCGTGAACTGGGTAGACTGAAACTGGATCTGATTTGGACATTTAGACTACGGTTAAGAACCGCAGAGATCTGATCTGAACCGATCTGACTTAATTTCACCGAGGGTCGAAGGGACTTATTCTCGGATGAGCTGCCTGGATTTTGCTGAGGGTCGTATGAGACTTGATTCTAGCCGGATTTGTAGTAATTTGATATTTTTATATCTATATTCTCATAAATTCAGATTTAGAGTGATCCGAAAATATAAATCTAAAAATAACTTTAGAAATGGAAACAGCAAATTTTTTGGGGCTTACCCCTGAAATATCTCTCAAAAAGGAGTTAGGAGAATATACTGCAGGGTAAAAACACGTAGAAAAAGGAGAAATTTTCTTCAGAGATTTTTAAAATTTTCTTTTTCTCTCAAATTCTCTGTATTTTTCTATTTACAGATTTGTTGAATATGTTTTGAACTGGAAACTGGAGGGCCTTTTTGTAGGCCCTCCAGAGAGGACTGTTGAGCCACCAATCTTAAATTTAAGATTGACGGCAGCTGCCAATTTTGAATTCAAGGTTGGTGGCTGTCAAAACATTTTTTTTTTAATAATGAAACACGTTTACAGTATCTAATAACAATAATATAAATGAATAGTTAAGAGAAGTTCTCGCCTTATTTCACTCTTCAAAGAATAAGAGAGAGAAAGTCTCTCCTTTTTTCACTCCTCAAATTTAATACAAAAAACAAAATTTACCATTCTAAACAAAAATTTCACTCCTCAAAAGAATACTGAGAGAAAATTAAGACAAAGACAAATATTCATTTTTATCCATGAATGATCAGCATCACACGATTATCAGAATCAAGACAAAGATCAGCATTATAAGATTATAAGCACTACCTCTAAAGTTGGTTCCTACCAAGAAAAGTACTGGAGTCAAATATTGATTTTTAAATCAGTCGTTTTAACTTAGAAACTAGAAAAATAGATCCCTATAAAAAGTTATTAGAAAAATAACCATAAATGATTTGTAATTTTTTTAACAATTATTGTCATAACTTATTACATAAAAATTTATTATTATATAATGTTACAATATTATAAATTGAAACCTTATTATAAATTATTTATTAAAATTAATTACAAAAAATCTTTTACCTTTAGCTTCCCCTCCAATTTTCCTATATCATACATTTAATATTATATTGGAGAATCTTCTCCTTATTTGTAATCAATCATTAATTTAAACTATTAAATTGCCTAGAACAGATTAAAAAAAAAAAGAACACGAAAAAAAAAATCAAGTAACACAAAAAAAAGACAAATCTCTTTCAAGAGAGAGAGAGTTGTAATTGGATCACGAGAGAGAGTTCTAATTGGATCATGGACTGAAAAAATAAACATGATTACCTCAACAATTTGAACAAATCGAAACAAAACAAAATGAACAAGCCTCAACAGTTTTGATGATAGAGAGAGAGCCCCAATACAGAGAGAATTCTAATTGGAATATGAACTGAAAAAAAAAATCTGCAAGTATAAACACAACAAACCCATTAGTCAGCCACAGACTAATATTCTATAGAGTACTTTAGTATCCAAATTTTACCTAAAATTTTATAAAAATTATACTTGTATGTCATGATTTTGCAATCATGATTCACGCAAATAAGGAAGTTTGACAATTAAGTAATTTAAAAATCTCATAAAATTTTTGAATGATATTACTTTCTGCCACTATATCATTCATCCATTCAATGTTGCTACTCAATTCCTTGATTTTAGCATCCTAATCTTCTATAGAGTATTTATTTAGTTCGTCATACCGAACAAATTAGTCAGCCACACGTTATGGACTAATATTCTATAGAGTATTTTACCAACCAAATTTTGCCTAAATTATAGTGCATTTCTCCGACGGAAAAAAAAAAAGTAGAAATCAAAACGAATAAGCCCCAACAGTTTTGATGTTAGAGAGAGAGCTATAATTAGATCATGAACTGGAAATTAAAAAAAAAATCTGCTAGATTACGTTACACAAAGGAAGCATAATTTGCTAGATTAGGTATTTCTGACATTGATTCTAAATGCATTTAAATAGGAAAAAAAATTAAAAGCAATAATGATGGTATTAGGGAGGAAAAGAAATAAGCGAGGAGGATTACATAATTGAGGTGAATAAATTGAAAATATATGTTATAGGTAATTGAAAATATATATTATTTATAATTTTGGAAGGTGTAAATAATTCTTTATTCAAAAGACCAAATAATTCTTTATTCTTGAGATAACTCTCAACTAAAATTGTTCTTTAGATGATTGATTTTTAAATTACTTTTAATTATCTCAATCTTCTAATTCTCTCAATTTTCAGATTTCAATTTTAATTAAATCCTTCCAATCCTTACTTCCTTCCATTTAGTTATTTTCATGACAATTGAATGATTTGTTACCTTATATGATAATAAAATTAATGCTTTAAAATTTTAGGTTAAATAAGACGATAATCTTCCGTTATTAACATTAATTTCACATAGCAACATTCTCTAATGAGTATCAAGATTAAGATTAATCAACACTCTTCTGTTATCTATTCTGAAATTTTAGGTGAAAAATGCTCGCGTTGTAACATTCTCTAATAAACCATTGAAATCGCCATTATTTTTCAATTTAATAGCATTGATAACAAATTAATTCTCTCAACGCATATTTTCACTACTTATTGCTAAGACGTTGGCCATGTCTCCAGTCCTATCGCCAAAAAACTTCCCTAAATGTCTTCTCTCCTCACTTACATAGATAATGCTGATACCAATCTTCTATATTTCTTCTTCTTCCAAATGATGTTCCCACAGATACAGGTGTGCTGAATATTTTTAAGTTCCTTTTTAAAAATGACTTTTTAATTTTCATTCTTTGATTGTATGTTATTTCAATTTAAAGCTAACTAGAAAAGTACATGTTGTTAGAACAGTTTCACCATGATGATTAAATTAGAAACAACAAGAAAGTTTCACTTACACAATTTACTTTTTTCCCATTTTTTTCCTCACAATCCAACTGCAATTTTTTTTTTTTTTTTGTAAACTTGGGTTGCTGTTGCTGGTGTTTAGAAGTGGTATTTGGCTTTGATTTTAGGTGATGGTTATTGGCCAACAAAGTCACAATGAAGGTTTGGAGGTAAAATGTAAGCAAATAGAGGAAGCCTTCTCTATTTATCTTACTGTGAAACTCTCAAATATTTTTCATGTTGAAACCTGATTGATCGCCTCCTCACCAGCAATTGCATAGAGGTAGCTAAATGAAAAAAACAATTTTCTGCATGCATCTCATTTCATCTATTGGTTTTTGTCACCTATTCTTTATTTGATCGATTTTCAGCTTGCTTTGATTTGTAAATCCACCAATGTGCAGAATGATTTTGCTGAGAATGCCAAGCTAGGAATGCAGGTAACTGAGCCAAATAGGAAGTGTTGGGAAAAGATATGCAAGAATTTTCTTAAAGGGGTTAGATAAATATTGTCCCAAATCTTCCAAGTATATTTTCAGCAAAATTTTAGTACATGTGTATTTCTAAACATCGGTGGAAAATCTTTAAAATTACAAATTTACCCATATGGGTCTTACTTTTATTGCTATTGCAATGATTTACAGACGTCAAAGATTTATTGCTGAAATAATTTCAAAAATTTTAAGCTTTTGCATTTTTTTTAATCATTTAGTTAGCTTTATACCATGTTGACTAATCGCCAAAAGAGAAAAATAGGTTTTTCTATAGGCGAATAGTTTATTGTTTATCACAAACTCATCCTTTCCAATATATGCTTAAGACTTTTATGTCAGAATGTCCAATTCCTTCCTTATTAGATACTTTCAAGAGCTACTATATTTGTTATTTCAACAAGTTACAAAATTAAATTTTAAAAATTAAATAAAATAAATTAAAATTATGTAAAAGAAAATATTAAATCTGCGCAAAGCATGGGTTCAACCCTAGCCATATGCATGTAGAAAAAAGCTTATTATACCAAAAGGAAAGCAATCGTCACTGGAAAATAGCTTACTACGAGATTGAATTTATGAGAGAACTTGAAATCAAATGTATAAAATGTTTCATAAAAATTGGGTTATGTAAACTACTATTCCAATTTGCTTACAACAAAAAGTATCAAGATTAAATAAACAATAATTCAGCCACCAAACATTTATCAAGTACTATAAGATTCTATTTAATGAAAGCAAATCTTCCATGGTAAGGGGAAGTCTCCATAAATAGTTCACTAAAAAAATTCATATCATTTAAATTATTAACGTAATATACAAATAAAATTATGAAACATGTGCAATGCGCGGGTATTTTCGTAGTGTGTGTATGTGTATATATATATATATATATATATATGCCTTACAAAGCTAAAATTGTCTGTGTATCGTACATGGCGGGGCAGATCAGGTGTGGGAATCTATGCAATGGAGGATTGCGGAGAAGATGTCGTATCCGGTCGGACACATAAGATATGGACTCATTCTCCAACACACATGATGTCTTGTTGACATTGTTGAAGTTTGCAAGTCTAGACAAATATCCTACGTTGGAAAATGAGAGGGATAAGCAGCCACTCTATAAATTGAAAAATAGTCATAATTTAATACTTTAAAATTTTAAATAAAATGTAATATTAAACGTTCACAAAATTAAAGTGTTTGCTTGATTCTGGCCTATGTTGATGCAATTAAGTTCAATTTTCTTTGGACTCTCCCCAAGCCCGTTTCCGACAGGTATATATAACATACACTACTTAATGCATGTGTGTGTATATAATTAATTTTCTTTATACGCGTTTGTGTGTGAGAGGAGAGATAGTGAGCTTTGGATACTCAAATGTGGAATGTTGAAGCATCAATTGTTTGGAAGGAAATTCCGTATGCATGGAGCCAAAGGGAGTAGAATTATTTTGTGGGTTATGTTCAATTATTCTCTATTATTATATAATAGAATTATATATATGAATGTGTACCAAAGAGTCTACTTAAAGTCAGCTTGGATTTAGACATCATCATGCGTGTGGGGACACTATGTTATACACCTAATTATGTGTGACCCTTAAGTTTCATCCCTGTCTCTCTCACTCAGGGTCGAGGATATATAATTGACACAATTAGTATGAATAAATGACAATTATGCGTGATTCCGGTGATCACTCCTACGCGTTTTGCTTAATTCAAAAGGTAGCTAAAAATTGTAATTTATAATTCAAATATTTCTATCACTATGTACCGTGCAATGAAGTTCTTGTTATTTGCTTAATGCAATAAGCAATTGGCTATGGCTAACCGGGCCAGCTGATTTTAACTTCGTTCCATATTTCAAAAAGAATCTACGTACTAAAGGATTGTTTATAAAATTTACAAATGACAAAAAATAATAAATAAATATTTAAAAAACATATGAATATAGAATGCTTAGGTGTCTATTCGAATACAATTTATCTCGTTCAAAGGCTATGCACATTGATAGAATGGTAGGACTAGCTCTCATAATTATTGAGTGCTTGTCTAGGAAGTGATGACATATATTAATGAATCATTTATCTAAAATTATAGAATGTACACTTAATTTAGAATTTTTCGGTGCAAGAATTCTCACGTAATTGTAGGTCCTTGAGTCCTTCGATGTCATCAACAACTCTTTGATAATGCCGTGATACGACTCAGAATTATTTTTCCCCGATATGTATGCACCATCTATAATTTGAATCAGCAATAAAACGAGTGAGCTGGCACTCCATGCAAATCATCATTTCATCAAAGGAAAAATATGCCCTTCCACTTGAATTTCTTCCCAATTTTCTCTTGGGAGATTATTGCATGCAAGAGAAATCAAATTTTGCATTAAAAGGGTTGAAATTTGAGAAATCAAATTTAGCAAAGTCTAAGATATGACACATATATACTAATGTCTAACGATGAAGTTATATATAAGTAAAAAAAAAAATCGTTCAAAAAAAAAAAGAGTAAAATTTATCTCTGTTAAATTACTTTCTCATAGTATCATATCATATTTGTGTATACTCATGCTTTGACGGCGGTTGTCTTCAATGACGGAGCCATGGCTCCCCTCGCTCTCCAAGGTTTTGTTTCATTCCCGTCGGAGATCATAAAGCCATGGCCACCTTTCTCATACCTTTCTGCGCCTCTCTTAACAAATGTTGGATTGATATCTATCATGGGTGTATTAATTAGCGTTATAACGAAATATTAATGTTACATCTTAAAAAGAGCATAGAAGTCTCATAGATCTTAGTTACCATATTTTGTTCTTTTGTTTTTTTTATGTTTGAGACTACCCAGTATTCAGCCCATTGAACTGACCAATCTGAACCGACTCGACCATAATCTCGAAGGGCGGTAAAGGTCTTTCAGTAGATATTTAACGCAGCTACATTCTCAGAACTCGAATTCGAAACCTCTAATTAAGCGATGACGAATCTCTATCATCCGCACCAACGTCTGCTGATAGTTACCATAATTTGTACTACTGCTGAAAAATTTAAATTATCATCATCATTAAAGAAAAGAGCAATAAAAGTACACTTAAGATGTATGTATATTATTTTGTGCTTCTAACACAATTAGTTAGTATAATCTATTAAAACTTTTGGTGATATATTTGAGTTTTAGTAATTATGTTCTTATATTTTAGTATTTCAGCTTTCCTTATAATTAAAAAAAAAAATATGTGCATTGATACAATTTTGTACAACATTTTTTTGTACGAATTCAAAACCCCTCCCCCACCGGGAAATAGAGATCCTAGGCTCCGTGGCTAGTTGTTAAAGTTAGAAAAACTACAAAAAAAAAAAAAAGAAGAAAAATTCTGATTTATTACTGTTTGTTTGTGAATCATCGTGACTCTGTATGTTAAGCCAAATAGAATTTTCTTTTATGATAAAGAAAAGAGAACTGCTTTTCTCTTGATACAGTCCAAGTAGCTTGCGTACTCACATAATGTATTTGTGGGTATGTAATGTACTAAGATGGGTCAACTCAAGCTTGTACAATATATATAGCATATGAGACACGGATGAACATATTATCCAGAACGACCATAAAAAGATTCACTGCCAAGGAGCTGCAGC
The DNA here is from genome assembly GCA_037832335.1 of Carallia pectinifolia. NCBI lineage: Eukaryota > Viridiplantae > Streptophyta > Magnoliopsida > Malpighiales > Rhizophoraceae > Carallia > Carallia pectinifolia. The sequence goes on along the minus strand of CM075444.1, from coordinate 16,859,121 downwards.
ACTGCACACATGTGAATTTTTCAAGTACCTAAGTAATCACGTGGAGATAGTTCGTACGGTCGTTCAGGGATGTATCCCAAAAAGGCTTGCTAGCTGCTAATTAATAATCGCAAAGAATTGATCCTCTATAAGAAAGGGTAAATTTTAAACGTATACGTATGATTGAAGTGCACATTAAACATTCAAATTCGAAAAACTTATCAAAATTTTTTTATATTTGGCCCCGCCTAACCGTTGTTGTGTATTTAATGCGTGAATCAAGCAGTATGCCTGTATGTGGATTATTAACAAGATTTTCTTGAATCTTTGCATGAGATTCTTTTACAAGAAATCAATCTCGCGTATACATAATTCTTTTTTAATAAGTTCTCAAAGTAATCAAACTAGAGAGCATAAGAAAGAGGGTAGTTTCCATTATCATCACAGGCATCTCTTGGTTCTACTTTCATGAATTTTGCCTACTCCAAATAAAGGAAATATCTTTATATTCCTTTTTTTTTTTCTCGAGTACTAATAAATATCTTAAAAATTATATCATAAAATATCTTAAAATTTACAATTATAGAAAGATTTATCATTTTTTTTGGCTTAACGATGTTAAAAAAATTAATAATTTTTTTCATAATTATAAATTTTAAAATATTTCATAATATAATTTTCGATATATTTATTATTACTCTTCTTCCTCCGTCTTCTTCCAAACCAACCAAAATAAATCACGAATTCTCTTTTTTCGTTTCCACACCTTTATGATTGCGGATAAAGTCCGTGATTCCGACCAAGGAATCTTGGACAGGTTATCCACCCAATTAAGCCCCTCCCTTATATGATCAGACAGTATTGTTGAATTTGTATTTCATTGTTAATTAAAATAAAATATTCAGCTTAACTTTTAAGAATTAGTGTTGTAAAAATCAGACCGAACTAACCGGTCGGATAAAATCGGTCGGTCGGACTGGTTGAACTGGTGACCGGCTAGAAGTTCGGGTCTGTTTAGAAAAATTTTGAGGGGTGACTCGGACCGGTAAAAATCGGTCAAGAATCGGTCAAAACCGGTGAAAATTAGACCAATTGGACCGGGTTAATGAAATTGAAAAATTTATAAATTATAATTTGACCCCAAATATTATTTAAATTATAATTTTAATACTAAATTTAATTAAAAAGTTCAATTTAGTCCTAAATCTGATTAAAAATTTTAATTTCATCCTTAAAATTAAAAAAATTAATATTTAATTACTATTTATAATTATTATTATTTTTAATTACTTTTATACATATATATATTATTAAATATCGATTCGACCGGTTCAACCAGTTGAATTTTGACCTACTAATATTTTTAATTCGCTGACTGGTCTGATTCTGACAACCTTGTCAAGAACTACAAACATGAAATAACTAATCAGAATTTTTCTTTTTTTATTTCTTAAGATAACCAATTAAAATTATAGAAAAATCCTTTTTTTTGTGACTCTTTATCTTCCAATCACACAGTAGTCCTCCGTCATTAATTAGGTGTAGTAACAACATTTAAATGTGAGCTTGTTGGCTTTTTAAAATTAATTAAGAAACTATTAAATGCGACAAAAAAAAAAAGCACCATGTGAAGATTCCATTGTGGCTTTCAATAACCACCAATTGTTTTCAGGATTAGTAGTAATTCACGGCAATCAATTGGCCTTTTCCATTTCCTATCATCAATAGCACAACAATGACACCACATGGTGGCATCCATAGCAATACCAAAATTGTTGTAAACATAGTTGTGCAAGATGATCGTGATTGGTACATCATCACCTACCAATAGCCCATAAACTGATGGGTCACTGCGCATGCAACACCAATGCTTCTCCCTACCTTTTTTTTCTATTAAAAGAAAAAATTACGTGCATATTAATTATCGTATTTATAAATTAAAATTAAAATTATTTATCAACTATTCTTATTCAACTTAAAAAAAAAATCTACCTAATGAGCACTTTTTCTTTTAAATTTAATCATAATATTAATAATTTTATAATTTTATTATTTAATACCATAGGTACACTTAAATCCCTTTTAATCGACAGAAGAGCAAGCTCGGCTCTCAATTAGTTTTTGGGGTGACAAAAATGGAGCAGCATCAGAATCATAGTTCAAAGCCGTGGGTCCCACATTCACACTCACAACTTCCCTCCCACAGACTGTATCACGGACCGTCCTACCAAATGCCTCGGGAAACGTAGCCTCGTTCTCTCTCTTTCACATTCTCTCTCGTGCTTTTGTCTGATGACTATGGCAGGCTACTGCGTCTGCATGCTAAATTGGGTCTAACTTTAATTATGCTATAATCATTCAATCCTTAATGAAAAGAGTTACAAAGGCAAGTAACCTTTCGGAAAGACCCTCATTCTCTTCTTTTTTTCTTTCGGAAAGACCCCCTTCTCTGGGTTGTGAATTCAAGAATCTCATCATCTGTTTTGCAAGACAATCCCATCAATTACCTCTTTTTTACACTACATTACATGCACACATGCATCCACTCACTTTTTTTTTCGCCCATAATTTATTTCCGTTATCTTTTGCGTAGAAGATTATATATTTGTACTTAAATTATAATAGATAACATAAATAAATTATTTATTTTATTTTATAAACTTAATTATTCAATAATTTATATTATTTTGTTAATTAAAACCACTTTGTAAAGGTAAAAAGTTTTGTCTTTTACTGTTTAGCAGCTGGAGAAATTTTTGAATTACAATTTATTGAATTTATTGTATAACTATATAGATTATGAGTACATCGAAGAAAAAAATTATTATTTTTTTGTTGTATTTATAATTTATGTAATTACATAATTAATTCAGTAAAATTCAAAAAAAAAATTTAATAGCAAGCCTTCGCCCACCAAACTTTTTCTTCTTTTGTGTGGAAAAGCTGCATTTAATTGGCGATTGTGCTAAAAATGCTAGAAAAAGACACACACAAACCTACACATTCCAGTTACACTTTACAAAAAAGTTCAGAGTCTCACACGCACGCAAATACGTACAGTTCTATTTTATTTAGGAAAAAGTTACATTATTTATAAAAAAAAAATTTCTGCTCGAACGTAACTACTTGTATTTGATATGTAACCAACTAAATTTTATATGTAAAGAAATAATAGTAATTTTTTCTTCTTCATTTTAATTATACTTAAAATTCAAATAATTATAAATTAAATATAAATAATCACATTCAAACAACATTTTTAATATACTTTTATCTGAAAATGTAATACGCTCATTTTATTATGCGTGCATGTGTATCCGTGCGTGCGTGTGTTGTACATTAGTGCGAGTGTGTGTGTGTGTTTGAGTAGAGAGGAAGAGAGACGGGTATGGCCCACTCAAATATATGGCTGACCGACCATGAGGATGCGAGCAGGATAAAAAATAGAGGCTGAGAGCGACCAAGATAACATCAGAGAGAGAGAGAGAAAGAGAGAGAGACTGAGAGGAGGGGAATTAGGGAGAATAATAAGAGGGAGAAGATACTCTCTTTAGACATCATGGTTTTTGGTGTTTTCTTTTGAAATCAAACAAAGGAGAAGTCCAGATCTCTGTAAGAAAGAGTCCGAAATGAAGTTTTGGACTTGTATTCTTTAGTGGGTGTGCTTTTAGGTTTAAGTTCGTTCGAGCTTTTGGAGTGGAGTTGGGGTTGAGGTTATTTTTTTCTTGTCTTTTGGCAGATATTAGAGGGAGAGTCAGTAATCAGTATTTTTGAATATACCCAAGTTTTAGCTGTTTGTGTTTGGAGAAACTCTTGTTTTGTTTTTGTACTGTTTTTATCCTTTCTCTGAAAGCTTGCTAGCTAGCTGTTTTTTTGGTTTGGTGTGGAAACTGGAACGTTGTCCGTTTAGCTTAATTCAGAGATATCCGAATGATGTCTGGTCGTGATGCTTTTTCTATGCCTTCTTCTTTGGCAGGGTTTGCTCCAGAACAAAATAATGCAAACCCTAGCCCTAAAACCAATCCCAATTCTTCTGCCAAGAAGAAGAGAAATTTACCCGGAACACCTGGTACTAATTAAGCTGTAATCCTTTCTATTTGTTCTTGTTCTTGAATATTTAATGTATAATCTAAGTGGGTTTTTTTTTTTTGTGTGTGTGTTTGTGCGCTTGTTTAACAGATCCAGATGCTGAGGTTATTGCTTTGTCTCCCAAGACTCTCATGGCCACCAACAGATTCATATGTGAAATATGCAACAAAGGGTTCCAGAGAGACCAAAACTTACAGCTTCATCGGCGCGGTCATAATCTTCCATGGAAGCTGAGGCAAAGGACCAACAAAGAGGTCCGAAAGAAGGTCTACATATGCCCGGAAAAGACCTGCGTCCACCACGATCCATCGCGAGCTCTCGGAGACCTGACGGGAATAAAGAAGCACTTTAGCAGAAAACATGGAGAGAAGAAGTGGAAGTGTGAGAAGTGTTCCAAGAAGTATGCAGTTCAATCGGATTGGAAAGCTCACTCCAAGACTTGCGGGACTAGAGAGTATAAATGCGACTGCGGGACTTTGTTTTCCAGGTAGTTCTTCCATTTTCTTCTTTTTCTTCGCCATATTCTTGATTTTGCTATAAATATAAATTTGATACGCCGTATATATAGAAGAAATAAATGCTGAAATAGCGGCCTTAATTTCTTGCCTTTTAATTGGTTTCGAATTTAATGCTACTTCATTTAATGAGTACTAGGTAGGAGTAAATGCGGTTAGATCAAATCTTAATTGGTTTACATGTATATGATCCAACAGGAAAGATAGCTTCATCACCCACAGGGCCTTTTGTGATGCCTTAGCTGAAGAAAGTGCAAGAATCACTTCAGTTGCATCGGCAAATTTGAATTTCAGCAACGACACCGTGAATTTGCCACACGGGTTCCCCAGCCGAGGAGTTCAAGATATTCCGGGTGTTACCCAGTTCGGTTCAGAGTTTAGACCAGATTTCAATGGCATGGCGGTAGCCGGCACAGGAAACTCTCTTCTTGTCGATCAACAGAAGCCGACCGGACTGTCACTGTGGCTAAATCAGGCAAATTCACAGATTACACCCACCGGTCTCGTGACCAATTCGAACCTTTACGGGCCTGCGAGTTCTAATGGATTGCCTGAGTTGGCACAAATGGGATCGGCCAATCTTTACGGTTCACCGTCAACCGGAAGTTATGGGAATTTAACCTTGTCCGGACTGCCTCATCCGTTGAAGGAAGAAGATGGAAATAACAAAGGGAATATGGCGGATGCATTACCTTCTTTCTACTCATCCGACAATCAAAACAAGCAGTCAAAGCCTGCTGCAGCACCCATGTCCGCTACAGCTCTTCTGCAAAAGGCCGCCCAAATGGGCTCTACAAGAAGCAACCAATCTTTCTTAGGCAACAGCTACGGACTTATGAGCTCTTCTTCTTCTAACATCAAGTCCCTTAATCAGAATCGGAATGAAGTTCACCAGGTCTTTCAAGATCACAATGTCAAGCAATTACCGGAGAGTTCAACAGCAACAAGTGATGTACAAGGCATTATAGGTACAACTTCAGGCAGCACTTTGGACCAACTTGTGATGCAAACCAGTGGAAAAAAAAGTAACCCAAATCAATTGAAGCTGCAAATACTGGCTTCAAACTCTATTGAGAGTGGTTTAACAAGAGATTTCCTTGGCATGAGTGGCGAGTCCGGACGTCCATTTTTACCTCTAGAGCTAGCTAAGTTCGCTTCCATGAATTCTGCCATGGGATTGAGCCAATTCACAACGAATCCTTGAAAATCCATACTGAAAACACCATGCCTCGAGCTAAGCAATTAATATTGAGGCGGCCAAATTGGTTGTACCACACGAACCAAAAGGCCACTTTAAAGCCCGAGTTGTGGTTGCGCTGGACTCAGTTGTGGAGAGTAGCTTGACAGGATCGAGAACGACGGCTTGTGAAAGGTCAGTGAAGTAGACCGGTGGGGGCCCCACCTTGAGGGGTGGGGAGGCCCAAGTTCATAATGTCCGAAAGGACTAAACAATGAGCGAACTCCAAGTCTTGCATGTTCTCGTTGTTTTTATTGTTGTTTTTTCTTCTTCTTGTTGTTTTATCTCCTGTCTTAACTCTCTTATCGTATATTTAGAATCTCTTTTTTGTACCCAATTAAAAAAAAAAAATGGATGTCTTTCCCTTTTATTTTTCCTTGCAAAAGTAATATCCATCCATCAGCACGGAAAACTACGCCATTTTCCGTTGACTGACCGTCAAAGTAATCCGGCCAACCATCAACTCTCGTCAACGTTGATGGGTTTTGGAGAAATCCAAGTCTTTGGTCGTCTTTTTTTAATTGGTTTGAAGAGACTTGTTGAATCATCGGTTCAATAATTAAAGTGCTTTAAAAATAATTAAAACCACTAATAGAAATTGTGATTCGCTCGGGTCACTGTTTATTATATGTAGATCATTATTAAATGCATCAACAACATTAATATGATTAATGAAATGGAAAAGGTAGGTGGTCATACATGATGGTGGTTAAATAATGTTTAAATTCATATTTTATGTAATAAGAAGTATATTTTGTACAATAATATTAATAAAAAATGATACGAAAAATTATTCTTATTTTTTTAATCATAATTTTTTAGTTATAATTACATAAAATGTATGTTCTATTACATAAATTGAATGGTATTTGGATGCTGTATGGCCACTTGAGTCTAGCCACCTAGAGCTCTTAATGAAATTAGTTGTTATCTTTAAATCTGTTTATTGTATTCTCAAACATTTAGTGAGAGAAAAATAAATTATGTAGTAGATAGATAGACCATATATCTACAATGAAGGGCAAATTGTTCATAGGTCTTTTGAAAGAATAATAAATTAATTTTTATCTTCATCCTCTATCTAACTAACACCGATTGTGCTTGCCTCATAGTCTTGGTTGCATCAATACGAGTAATATTCGACTGAACAGCTTACTATTATTGACATCTTTCCTGATAAATTTCAAGATTAATTTGTAATTTATACTCTTGTGGTTTATAATGTGCCAATCCAAGGCCTTAGCCTGTAGCCGCTGTGCACGTTTTCTGTTTGACTTAGGATCAAGCCGCGTGATGTAGTGCGGCGTCTCTTTACATAGGCAGAATCTAGGACCCATATATGTATATATCTAGGTTGATCATGGCCTCGCGAACCTTCGAGAGGAATTTTCCAAGGAGCAACAATAACCGTACGATTAGTCAAAATACAATAGGATGGGAATATGGAATGAGGAAAAACATGATCGAGAAAAACGTAATCCCTTGATTATTGGAGTTACGATAGACCAATCAATTTATTAAGATGACGAAATTATCAAAGGCTTGATTTCTAATTATTTTCCAAACATTTTTGTTGATTAATCCATTTCTTTAATTTTTTTGTTGAAATTAATTTTCAACTAGTTACCTTGCTTAAAAACTTATCCAAAAGTTTCATTTATCCCAATATCAATAAACCGAAAATTCGGCTAAGGTTCAGTTTTCAAATTAGCGGAAATAAAAAAAAAAAATTCAAGTGTGAGCACTCTGACTCTTAATGGGCTTGGCAAGTGGTGAGGAATGAAAAATTTTCAACAAAATTCAGAACTTCCATTGTTGAAAACCTACAATTATGAGCGAGCACCCATATTCATTGATAAGCCTGCAAATAATTCAGTCTCCTGAAAAGTCTTTGGCTGTCACTATGGAGCCGCAGCAATAGAAATGACATAGAATCTGTTGAAGTCAAGCTGATATTCCAGAAAGGCAAGTACCTATCCATTCAACCACTTTCGGCAGACGTAAGAATCCGAGTGCTGTTCTTTCGGCAGACTAAGGATGATAAAGCAGCAAAACCTTGCAGCATTAGGAAATGTTTGGGGTTCCGATGTGGTTAAAAAAAAAATTCTAAGGAAACAAATGAAATAAGTTACTTATTCTTTTTCAGAAATTGTTGGTAGGTAGAGAAATTCTGTAGGAAACGAATCCAAGTCGGTTGAAAATTACAAAATAAAAACATTATTTTTTAAAAAGTTCATGTATTTTTTTGACGAGAGAGTTAAAAATTGTAAAAATAATTATTTCTTAATATGTAGAGTCAACAAACTAGCTTATTTCTGACTCTCTTACGAATATTATTTTACCCACAAAACCGCGCTCATTCTTTTTGGATAATAATTTACTGAATTTCTATTTCAAATTCTATGCAAAGAAGACATGGATATATGTTATGAACTGGAAAGATCTCCATTTACTTTAGGAACCCACAAGTTTAGGCCACTGTTCGCCTTACGCACGTCTTTTCTGGGGCATTCTACATAGTCTATTTCGAAACTTCCGACTTTCCAATGCCTTTTACATAGAGATTTGTAAGTGAATAAAATAGGAATTTTCCTTAATGAATTGGGAACTTTTCGGTCCCAGTAATAAAAAGGCGAAGAACATCTTGGGAATTTTAAACAAAAAAAGAAAACTTTATAGTAATGAGTATTACCTTTTTATTGGTACTTACAACGACTAGCTTTTTGAGACCTGGGTCAGGCTATATCTTTGGAGTTTGCACTTTTTTAAGCTAACAATTCTCTCACATTCTTTTTTAACCAAACAACTAATTAATATTAATCCTGTGCATAAATGAAAGCCAACAAATTGGATATGGAGGTTGATTTGGTTCAAAAAGGATTTGGGGATTGATGCTATATTCAATATTCCAAGTTTGCCTTATAACGTTGTGACCCACTTGTTACTGATGTCCAATGTGCTTCTCTGTTCCTTCATCTAATGGACTTTTTTTAATCAGAAATTAAATCGATTAAAATTTTAAGGGATGCGGATTTGAACTTTCAATAAAAATTTTACTCTTATGATTTAAGCTTTATTGATTATTTAACGTTAGTTTAATCATCTTCCTCAAAAAAAATGGTAGTTTGATTATCATAATTCAATCAGCCTTCCGTTACGGTGCCATTTCAAGGACATCAAGATGCAAAAGGGATATTGTTTCCGTCATATATTGAAGATCTTTGATCATCACTTTGAATGGGTTGGATACCAGTATTTGTCGTGTGGTTGTATCAATGGATATTTATTTCACTCGTTATATAATTTCAAATTGAGAAAACGCTAGACCAGATCTCTTACAGCATTGTGATTAAAGCTAACTTATTATAAGAAAATTTATACTCAATTCAAGTTATATGACCTGATCTTTACTTTTTTTTAAAACAAAAAAACAGTACATTGTCAGTATATAAATTATCGCACATATGAGCTGAGATCGGAGTCACCTATTAACGTCTTCATTTAATTTCTTATATAGAAAGAACTCTCCATCTGAGCACTGATAGATCTGAACGTAACTCCTCCACAGTCTACTCAGTGTATCAAATCTAATTCTCACAGTCAGCCGTTACCAGATCATTCAAACTTATTTTAGGCGAGGAGACTCAGCACATTGGCCAAGAAAGATTGTGCAACATGAGAATTTGAATCTGAATTGATTACGTGGAATGCACACTAAATTACTATTTAAACTACCACCTCAATCAGTGATTTGATCCTTATTCGAAAAAACAGTTCCAGTTATCAAAAAATAAAAATAAAAAGAAACGAAATCCAAAGAAGCAACTGTTTATAGTGCAAGTTGCCGTAGGGAATGGATCTTTTGCACATATTTCCGGGAGCTACATTAATACTAGGCCTACTTATTACCAAACGCCATTTTGGGGCATGGGCTCTAAATCCGGCCTTACTAAAGAATCACCTTTCTTTGCAAGGGCGCTTTATAAGGTCGGATAATCCAACTCGAAACCATTAGCATGTCCGACTCGAACATATATGACATTGACTAACAAAAATACTCCGAGGCTGAGAATTACCTGTTTTCGGGTCAAAAAGGAGAGGCACAATAAAGGGTTTGGGTTTATAAAATTAAAATTTAAAATTGTATAAATATTATTATAAAATTTAAACTATAGATCTTTATATAAGATATTTAAAAAATTTATTAAAACATTCAAATTGGTACATGGTGTACCTTTTTTCCTAATAAAATATACCTTAATTGGTATTATAGTCGTTTTTATAATCTATGATTTCGTATTTAAGCCTTAATTAGTATTTATACAAAATCTCACTGAAAAGTTATAGTAAATAGTTATAAAATAGTTATAGGAATGAGTTTAGCTTTTAAGATATAAAAAAAAATTATTTTTTTTAAATTAAATTTTAAATATATTTAGAGTTATCTAAAATTACGTCCTATTACCTTAAATATTTATTTAAAAATTTTAATTTTTTAAATAAATTATGCTTATTTTCTATATCTCTTAATTTTTCTCATTTATAAAAAAGCAAAAAAAAAAAAAAAGCGCTGAAAACAAGAGAGGAGGAGAGGAGATGAAAGAAAGTGGGCCATGGCATGACATGGCGTCGTCTTATTGGATCCAGAAGTTACAAAGGACACCAGTTGTATAAACGTGAAGTCCACATCTCATTGTAAATCAACTATCGGCCAGAGCTCTTTGTAATGACATTGCGGATCCGCTCACGATTAGAAATGTCCAGTTTCCAGCGAGAAATCGAGTTCACCGTCTGTTTCTATCTCTTCTTTCTGGGTTCTGAAGCTTAGAAACGTGTTTATGTAAAAATCCCAGAAACGACATGCACATATGAATGTCTCTGTAACTCTGTAAGTTGGGTAAATTTAGTGTTTGTACGCATTGATTGAGAATGACAATGAATGTAGAAAACTGGCCTGCACCGTATTTATACTCAAAATTGTGTTTGCATGCCAAGTTCTGCTTCTCCAACCTCTTGTTGCTTCTGCTTCAGGTTTGTGTCGTTTCTCTTACAATTTACACTATTCACATGTATCAATGTCTTGTTTTTTACAGTTGCTGTGTTTGGGTGTTGTTTTTTTTTTTTAATTAATTAGCTCCTGTTTTTCCTTTTTTTTTTTCTGTTCATTGTCAAGGATTAAATCTTTTGGTTCTGTTTGGAAGACTAGTGGAACATAGGTTTCAGCAGTATTAGCTGTGAATTTTTATTTTTGGTCATGGGGATGGGTGGTGGTGGTGGGTTTAACCCATTTGGTGGTGGATTTTATTTTTTCAACGACGGATTAAAGCTTTGAGCACATAGATTTTGAAAATTTAGCATAATTTTAATGGCCAACTTAGTAGATGAAGTAGAATTTGAAATTTTTTGTGAGCAGCAAAATGATGAGTATGTATTGTAAAATATCATGCGAGGCAATGAAACAGAACAGATGATTAGCGCCAAGGGCCCGAATTGACCATGTGGTAAAATCATAGCCAATGTATAACCACAGTGCATTTGAGTGCTTCTGTTGCCATCGAAAACCCATTGGACTGACTTTGATCGGATGTTGAATATCTGAGATTAATTATTAAAAAAAAAAAAAAAAGAGTTTCATCGGCTGTTGAATAAGTTTGGTGCTTATAGCTAACTGGGCTTAATTTTTTTTTGACGTATTATCTTTACCGGATCAAATTTGTATTAGCCGATTATCTTGGTCATTTTACTTCTGATTCTCAGTGTCTACGCGGTTTAGTACTTTGTGGAATTTAATTGTATTCAATTGAGAATCTTGAACATAAAAAGGACCAAAAAAAAAAGAATCTTGAACATAAAATCACAAAACTTTTACAGAACAAGAGGATGGTTCCGGGATCGTGGTAATTGGTACACAGAAGAGAAGGAGAGAAAACTATGGCAAGAATGATCCAAACTCAGTCCGGGTGGTAACAATCTAATAAACAGGAGCTCCTCATCAATGTCCCGGAAACAGAGATCACAGCATCAAAACAGTTGCAGCTAGAATTCCAACATAGAAAGAGACCATTTTGCCTGTTGCACTGGAATTATCAACAGAGGCATCGTCGGACGATCCAGTAGGAGCTTTGGTAGAAACATCCTTCTCAACCTTTGAAGGTGCTGGCGCTGGCGCTGGCGATGCAGATGAACCAAAGATGTTTAATGGAAGGAGGACGTTATCCACCTGATAGACTGCTAGCTGGCCATCCGTGAATATAGTGTTAGCCACAGTTGCAGAGTTAACTCCAGTTGTTATGTTCACTTGATTCCCTGATGATGTCACATTTAGAGGGAACTCGCCACTGGCACTATTACCGGCCTGCGTACGCAAGGGATTACTCACAGTTTGGAACTGTGACATGGAAAGATAGCTGGGGAGGATGTGGAATTGGATCAACTGGACCTTCTGTTGATCGGTAAGTGAGTTGAGCGTGCCTGATTTCAGGCTGGCGAAGGCATTATCAGTTGGTGCAAATACTGTGAGACCTTGATTTGAATTGTTGAGCTGTGTGTTGATTTGGTCAGCTTCCTGGGTGGCTTTCATTAGCCGAATGAGGACCGTAAACTGACCAGCCTTCTCGAGGATCGCTGTGATGTTAGTTGGACCTGATGGGGCTTGTGATGGGGCTTGAGCAGAGGAAGTGGAGCAATAGAGGAAGAACATCAAGAAAAGAGTGATTATGGAGATAAGTTGCTTTCTCATTGTTGTAGCTAAAGTTCTCTCTATATGATAGAAGTATGGTCCAACTTACTGTTTGGAAGTAGTGATCAGGAAGAGTTCTTGGGGATTGAGAGAGTGTGAAGAGGAAATATATGTAGGGGAGAGATGAGCGGTGGCTGTTAGAGGTGGGTGGAAAAGACAAAATCTAAGGTAATAAGTGAACTTCAAGACCACATCTTGATTGTTAAGGCCACCCAAGAATGAAGAGATATTGCTTTGCAACACAGGAAATACAGTAGGAGTGGGGTACCTTTTAGTGTGTACCAAATTATGGATCTTCTTGTTGCTTGTACTTGTGGGAACTCTACTGGAACCTTCAAGTTCAAGTTTCCATCAGTAAACCTGGCCTCCAAATGAGTTCGTTAATGATCACGATAGGACACTACATTTGAGAAAAAAAATTTAAACAGGGAAAAAAATGAAATGATTATGGCAGCATGGCTTTCTTCTCAATTTTTTTTCTTTTTACTTGCATTTTTTAATTAAGAGGTCTATTAAATCGTGTATTATATATTTAATCGTGTGTTTTTTTTTATTTTTATAAATCTCACACTTATTGTTTAGGATTACAATTATAAATCTTAAAAATAAAAATATATCTTCAATTAATTGATTCTAATTAAAATTTAAGTAGGTAATTATTATTATTATTATTTTTTGTCTTTCGAGAATTAGATACCAACTGGTAAGAGAGGAGGAATGGGACAGAAGGTTTGGGAATCGAATCTCAAGCCTAATGATTAAAGGAAAACTCTTCCAACTACTACAGTCAAAATTGTACCCTACAGGCAATTAATTAGCAAACTGAAGGATCGTTGAATCCACACTGTTGTTATGAGGTGGGCTACAATACCTAAGCAGAGCAATGGTCCATTCAAAAGCCTTTCAACAGCCTTGGTATGGTTCTATCAAAAAAAAAAACCCACAACCTTGGTATGGTTGTCATGTCAGCATCAGGATAATGATAATGTGATTTACGCTGACTTCCGAGTCTTGGCCCAGTGGAAAAACTTCACCTCTAGGCTCCCTTAAGAAAATAGTCGTGATTTCGGCTCTCTTAAGAAAAAAGTCGTTGTTGAGGACCAAACAAAATAATCGTGATTTTAGAACTGGAACCCTCCGAAAACATGTTACGGCCCGGCCCAATCCTAAATGGAACTCTTCTTCTCTGCAGAAGTGACACGGGCAACAACAGTCTTGTTCCCAACCCTTTTCGTAAGGCTCAATAAACTTGGACTCTCTACTTTTTAATAGAGCCAACCAGAGCCCGGATCGAAGCAATATCTTGCACCTTATATAAAATTAGAGGATTGATAACCAGTGAGAGTTGGTGTGAGTGGTTGACGTTCGTTATCGTTTAATCAGAAATCTCGAGTTTGAGTTCTTGTAAATACAGTCGCGTTAAATACTCACTGAGAAAATTTTACCGCCCTTTAAGGTCCTATTCTAGTCGGTCCAGATTAGTCGGTCTATTGAATTGGATATTAGGAGGTTTTAGACCAAATAAAAAAAAAAAAGAATTGATAAATGTCTCTCAATTAGTAGATAGAGAATTCAAATTCTACCAAACTTTACTTGGCTCTCTCCAAATATTTAATAGGACTCTTTTTAGACAAAAACAAAAAAAAAAAAGATGATTGGTAAATGGACAAAAGATTTAGCTGTAGGATAGAGATGTCTTTTATTTTTTACTTTTTAAAAAATTAAATTCTAAATATATTTATTATCATCTTAAAACTTAATTTTTAACCAAAAAAAAATAGATTTCAATTTTTTTTTATTCTCTAATGCCATTGGTTCTATTATTTGGAAGACTCTTTATTATATCAATTTTAAAAAATGAAAAATTAATAAATAAATAAATGTAATTTCCATTAAAAAAATACCCCAATTGAGAGCATGATTTTAGTCAGAGATATACACCATGTCTCCTATTCTTTTGTATTTTCAAACAAAACTGTGCCTTATTGGGAGTTGATTCAATTGCTCTTGAAAATTGAAAATTTTTGATCGGAGATATGCTCCATGTCTCCCATTCTTTCAATAAACAAAATTTTGGAGTTGATTAAAAAAGCTTTCATTAGTGGGAGATATACACCACGTCTCCTTTCTTTTTTTGTTTTTTTTTTTTCAAACTTTTTGTATTTTTAATCTCCACCGTGCATCTTGTTGACCATCGCCACCAGTTATAAAAATACACTCTTTGCGCTCGCCAGCAAGATTGAAAACACAACCATAAAACGACAACGTTCTCACATACCAGAGGATTTAAACCTCCGTTTTCGATCTCCATTGGAGGAGACGACCCCAGAAATAGCACGACAAAGCCAAAGCCCCCCAAAAAAAAAAAAAAAACAAAGGCAAAAAGCTCGCCTTTCTGGTCAACAAACAAACACCCATAAATTATTTAGTTTCTTTATTATTCTTTTATTTTTTTTTTTTTTCAGGAAAAAGAATATTCAGAGAAGAGCTTAGTGGTAATAACCATTGCAAAAGGCAGGGCCCTTTGTTTGAAGTGTGTAATGATCAGATGCTCTTGGTTCTATTATAGTGAGAAGAGGGGGCGGCGGCACCACCACCATGATCAACACCACCAACGGCATGATTTCACCGTCATCTTCATCGGCGAACGCGCAATCGCCGGGGCTGAAGACGTATTTCAAAACCCCGGAGGGAAGGTACAAGCTCCACTACGAGAAGACTCACCCTTCTGGCCTTCTTCACTATGCCCATGGCAAGACCGTTACTCAGGTGCCTCATTATTTTTCTTCTATCAATACCCATTTGGTCTTTCGATTTTTTTTTTTTTTTGGGATTTTATTGTTTTTAGTTTTTTTTTTTTTTTGGGAGTTTTGGGTTCATATCAAATTATTGAAAGATGCTACCTTTTTAAGCATTTTTTGTATTAGCTCTGATCCGTGGCGCTTTCTAAGCAATTTTGGTGTTAGGATTTGGGATATTTCTTTAAAGAACTGTTTTAAGATGTTTTAGCACAATTTTTTTTTTATATATAGTTTTCCATGTCAATATTAGATACCATTGCTGGTTCATTTATTTGTGGGGATTTTTTTTTTGATACCAATGGTTCGTTATTTATTGTCTGATTGCATTTTCTTGTTGTGTTGTTTTATCCCCATTCAGCAAGAATCTGTGTGTAGTTAATTCTGTGTGTTGAACACTGGGGTTTTTCTTCAGTGCTGAATTTCAATAGTTCAAAGTTAGTTGCCATTTAAAAATGTGCGATTGTAAAGCTAAGCGATGCCTTAATCCCAGTCTGTAAGAATGAATTTGGCATAATTTGGTTATTAGGTAACCCTTGCTAATCTCAAGGACAAACCAACCCCATCAACTCCACCAGCGCCATCTTCAAGCTTCAGTGCCACCGGTGGGGTACGATCAGCTGCAGCTAGATTGTTGGGTGCTAGCAATGGAAGCCGCACACTTAGCTTTGTTGGAGGGAGTATTGGAAGTAAAAGTCTGAGTGGCAGCAGTAGGATTGGGTCATTGGGTGCCTCGAGTTCAAGTAGTTCAATGATAAATACAAATTTTGATGGCGAGGGGACTTACTTGATATTCAATGTTGGGGATGCAATCTTTATAAGTGATTTGAATTCTCAAGACAAGGTATTTTTCAGACTTGTGAAATTGTGTTCCTGCTTTTGAGCAAAAATGCATTGGATTGGTCACTAAGAGTTATGATGTTTTGAGTGTAGGACCCAATCAAGTCCATCCACTTTGGTAATTTAAACCCTGTGTGTCATGCCTTTGATCAAGACACCAAAGAGAAACACGATTTACTTATTGGGTTAAATTCTGGCGATGGTAATTTTTTATTTTTTCAATTTGTGTTTGATTGTTTATTTTTCCTTCTGGAAGATTGAAGTTCCTTTTTACTATTATGTGTACAATTATAGTATACTCGGTGTCACTAAGGCAGCAACTACAGGATGTTGGAAAGAAGCTTGTTGGGGCCCAGCATTATAACAAAGAAGGTTCCATTAATAACAGGCAAGACTCATTCCAGTATAGTTGCACTTTTTTGTCTTCATATGCTTTGTTGCAATTATTTCCAAGGCTTCCCTTCTCTAGTCACAGCATTTAATTTGTTACGATCTTTCTGAGTTTGTCTTCATATCATTATAGTTTGTGCCCTCAAGTTTTTAAAATTTTTGAACCACTTATGTTGCATGGGTACGAAAATATGTCTGCAAGTAGCATAGAATGTTTAAGCAATCTACGTTGTATAGCACGTAAAGTAATATATGTTCCCTTCCTCATCTTCTCAAAACTCAAAAAGGTTTTCCTCCATGGTTTTCTTTTATGTTTTCACATACAATATGTGCTCAGAAAAGAAATAACTATGATGTTCACAAGTACAAGTTTAGCAAACATATTGTATTAAGTATTCTGTACTGCATATGTACAAGAAGTCTATCTATTAGAGACCCGTCTGATTGATGCTTTTTTATTGTCAGCAGTCGATGTACTTGTGTTGCATGGGTGCCTGGAGGTGATGGCTCTTTTGTTGTTGCTCATGCTGACGGTAATTTGTACGTATATGAAAAGGCAAGCCTCAAATGTTGAAGAGAAATATCCTTCACCTGTTCTCTTCACTTTAACGTGATTGTCATGTCTAATCATCCAAGCATACTAATTATTTTTTTCTAGAGCAAGGATGGCGCAGGTGATTCTTCGTTTCCTGTTGTTAAAGATCAAGCTCAATTTTCCGTTGCACACGCTCGTTACAATAAGGTACAAGAGCTGGTGGATTGCTGTAAATAAAAGCACATTTGCTGTGTTCTGCCTATGAATGCTTTCTAAACTTGGTTTAAAGTACATATTTGGTCATTTGATACTTAGAATTAGTTTAAAACTCCAAAAAAATTTTGTTCCTACTATTTTCATGTATGAATGGTGACTAGCATTTGGTATCTTGACTGGCATGTTGTATCTTGAATCTTTTTCTCAAAGTTCCTGTTGCCAAGCGATATTTGAGGCAAATACGTAGAGCTACAGACTTGTACAATTTCAGCAAAGCAGTTATTCTTTTTGTGGAAATCTACATCGTCAATTCCTAATCAGGAATAATTTCTTTTCACCATTCATTGATGGACTAATTTTTTTAGCCAATATTTCTACTTAAATTGATTTGATGGAGAGTTCATTTGGTTGTTAGTCAGCGCATTAACTTGTGATAAATGTGCAGTCTTATCTGCTGTTGGTCATTTTCTCCCTTTCTTTCTCAATTGTTGTAATGGAATTAGAAAGTTTTCCTGGTTTTCACTCCATTTATCATTTTTTGACTTCTGAAAACTTTGCAGAGTAACCCAATTGCCAGATGGCATATTTGCCAAGGTTCAATTAATAGCATTGCTTTCTCAACCGATGGAACTTACCTAGCAAGCGTTGGAAGAGATGGTATCGTCTGCAACTAGTATTTTCTGCATGTATCTTTTCGCAACAATGTTGTCTGTGTACGTTAGGAGCCTGAATAGGCTGCTCTTTTACTGGGTGCAGGTTATTTACGAGTTTTTGACTATGTAAAGGAACAACTTGTTTGTGGAGGGAAAAGCTATTATGGTGCTCTGCTATGTTGTGCTTGGAGGTGAATGATGTTACTTGTCAACTTATAATTCATTGTTAGAACATTTCCTTCCAGCATCTAGGATTTCATTGCATACTTAGAAACTAGAAACAACCTGCTGGTCCAGCTTTAATTGTTCTGGGGACGGTGATATGGAGTTTTGCTTGTTTGACTGTTGGGTGTTGGCTATTTGGTGATTGCTATTTTTCTTGAGAAAATTGTTTTGACATGAAGTGTCATCTATCAGCATGGATGGAAAATACATTTTGACTGGAGGTGAAGATGATTTGGTTCAAGTCTGGAGTATGGAAGATAGGAAGGTTGTGGCATGGGGTGAGGGGCACAACTCATGGGTAAGATTCTCATCAACAATTTGTTGGTGTTATATAATTTTTCTGACAAAAATTAGACTTTCTTACTCAGTTCTTATGTAATGCTGCTGGCAGGTCAGTGGAGTGGCTTTTGATTCGCATTGGTCATCACCAAATTCAGATGGTACAGGGGAGACTGTCATGTACCGATTTGGCTCTGTTGGTCAGGTACTTGCATCTATGTATTGTTGCTTGATCCTTCATATTACTGGTGAATCCTTGATTGCCATTTATGGTTGTTCTATCTCTTGACTGGCTGACTGAATTTTTAAGATTGATGGGCAACCATGGGTTTCATCAATCGTTTGTAACCATTGGGAAGAGATTTGGCATATCTAGAAAACATTACAATGGAAAATAATTAGCCCTCTTTTCTGACATGTTGTGAGCCTCAATTACTAAAAGGAAAATCTACAGAGTTTTCTGGATGTATTGGACCTTTGCATTTCTTTCTTTCTTTCGTAGTTTTTTTGAGAGCATATTTTTTGTAAGACTAGATTGTCAAATGAAAATGGTTGGCTAAGTGGTTTGCACATACACCAAAAACCGGTGCCTGTGGCATCAAGCAAAGAGTTGATTGAGTCAAAACTGGGGCATAAATCTAACGCAATTTGTTGTCGTCTGTACGGCTTTGTGGCTCTCCTTTTCCATTCTTTCCTGTCTTCTAAGTCTACATGCCTAATGTTGCAATTGAATGTGTCATTGGCAGGACACGCAATTGCTTCTGTGGGACCTCGAAATGGATGAGATTGTAGTGCCACAACGTAGAGTCCCCGGTGGATCTCCCACTTTCAGCACTGGCAATCAATCATCCCACTGGGACAATGCTGTCCCCATTGGTACTTTACAACCTGCTCCAAGCATGCGAGACATTCCAAAGCTTTCTCCACTGGTTGCTCACCGTGCGCACACAGAACCCCTTTCTGGCTTAATATTTACTCAGGAATCTGTTCTTACTGTGAGTAAGGAGGGCCACATAAAAATTTGGATGAGACCTATTGCTGCAGAACAATCGGGCGGCACAGAAGCTGTTTTAGGCGCCAGTTTGAAGGATAAGCCATTATTGTCAAGCAAGATTGGCAGTGCTAATTATAAACAATGACCATTATGCCATCAAAAGCAAGGCCAAGCTCATCTCCTTTTTCATGGTTTCACATTTCAGTTTGATGGTATGTGCCGTTCATCCTTTTTCCAACCAGTTTTTCGCAGAACTCGCACCTGGTGAACACGAGAGCCGCGTGCAGTGAGGCTAGTCAACTGGTTCCTCTGTAAATTGAGGGATAAAAATAGCCGCTGGATGGCACAAAGTTCTTAAGGAAGGAGGGGGAGAATTCCATTTGTAAGTAGAAAACGGCTGTTGCTAGGATATATCTATACATATTTAACTACTGAACAGTGATATTTGGAAATCGCTTCTTTTAGATTTTTATTTTCTTAGAGGTACATTTGGGTGGTTCTTCATTGCATTGGTAATTTAACGTTACCATTTCCGTTAATTTTTTTTTGGTTGGAAATCCATTTCCTAGATCTTTAGTATGTGGTTCTTGGCTTTAGCCTTGGCCTTGGCTTTGGCTTCGGCTTTGTCGTAGTAGAGCTGAGGACGCTTTACTGGGTTCAGCGTTGATTTCATAGGAACCACTTGCGAGAACAACACAACTCTAATACTGTGTTTGGAAGGGGGGAAAGTGAGGGGAGGGAGAGGAAAGTGAGAGAATTAAGGTAAATTGTTGTGTTTAGAAAATGTTTGAAAAGTGGGGGAGAGGAAAGTTTTTAATTCCTCTAATCTTCTCTATTCTATCAAAACCAATCCTCTAAAAAATGAGAGAAAGTTGTTAGTTCTCATACTAAATTTATTAAATGACTCAATTACCTTTATATAATTTAAAAATTATAATTTTACCTAAACAAAATATCTTAATAGAATTTATTATGAATGATAAAATTATTATTTTAACGTATTTTATATTCTTTTCCTCCACTTTCCACAATTTCCTAAATAAAAGAATTTATAATTTTCCTCCCTCTCATCACCTCTTTCTAAACACAAGAGAGGATAAAAAATATTCTCTTCCTCTAATGATCCTCTCCTCCACTTTTCTCTCCCTCACTTTCTTCTCCCTCAAGAATTTTATCCAAATACAGTGTAAAAGATATTTCGAGCACTAGTTAGAAGTCAAAAGTCAATTGCTTAATCTCATCGACTTGTCCAAACAATACTCAGGATTATGTCCCAATACTTTTTTTCAATAAAGGTCTGCCAAAACTTTTCCAAACAATACTCAGGATTGTCTGGCGATGACTTGGCCTCACTTTTAAGCAAGAAAAATAAAATTATAATCAAAATTTTGGATAATATTAAATATATTCAAAGTAATGTTAAATATATTTAATATTTATTATTTATTATTTAATAAAAAAAGTTAGATGGTCTATAGCCAAATTATCTGCCCATAGAACCGGAGGGTAGAGGCCATTTTCTTTTGACAAAAACAAACCTTACTGACTGATCCAACTGCGTACTAGAACGAAAAAAAGAGAGAAAGTTTGACCCCAAAAAAAAAACAGAGAGCAAAAGTGGCAAATGGGTCCCATAAATTATATATATAAATCTTTTTTTTTTTGTTAAAAAAAATAATCTTCCAACGACTGGTCCATATCTTCAACGAATAGTTCGTCGGCGGTGCCTCGTCGTATCGGTGTTCAGGAGATGTTAACAAGAGTTGCTAGACAGTAGATATTAGGTTTGCATTGCTGAACTAACTTCTATACCTTTTGCCCAATCCCAAAATTTCCGTTGAGCGCAAAACTAATTACAGCTGGATGCGGAACTACTAGGGTTTTAGCCCAAGTCCGAATTTTCTAACGCCTTTAAATTGCTTTCTATCTGGCCATTCCAAGCCAGGGGTTTCTTGTCGGTTGATTTGCTTTTTGTAAATCATAGACATTTTCTTTTGAGTTTTGATACGTGGACGCAGTCAAATAGACGTAGAGGGATAACGTAGTTAGTCGGTCTTTTTTTTTAATTTTAGTTTATTATACATTAATTTTAAAGTTATTATATATTAATCTTAGATCTTATATACATGTTATACGTTACACATAAATTTAAATCTTATTGCGCATGACCTTAAAAATTTTATATTCTTATATTTATTATACACTAATCATAGCCTCTTACATACATAAATTATTTTTTCAAAAAAAAAATCAGTAAAACTAACTATGAATTCCACCGTCTCTCCCCCCTCCTCTCTCTCTCTCTCTCTCTCTCTCTCTACCCGTGCCTGTGCCCCCCATCCTCCTATCATTTTATATGGCTTGAATCGGTTCAATACATACTAATATAGCACTTGCCTATTTCTTGCATTTCAGAAAAATTCTAATTGAGCCATGAATTGTCTTTCACTATCATGGCCAAATAAATCATAGTTCCATGCTCAAAGAAAGGTGCCATCTCCAAGAAGAATGGCATCAAAATTAAAATATGCCTTTCCACTCATTGTTTATGCAAAAAAGAGAAGCATATGATGAAATGGAAAAATAGAAAAGAAAAATAAACAAAAAAAAAAAAAACAGATTCCTCCATTCTAATTCCAGCCTACTGGTGCCTGTAATCTCTCTGTGTTTTCTTCCATTTAGGCCGACTATCAAAATTTTCTACAGTAGTACCACAAATTTCAGCCCAGAAAAAGAAAACCCAAAGCTTAGATTTAGGCCCTGAGTTTGAACATTAGTGGGCTAAAACTCTTGAATGATCAGCAAACTTGAACTTCAACATCACAAACAAATGGTAGACCCGCAGCCATCGTACAAGAGAAGGCCCAGGCAGCATAAAAAGAAATTGGCCCCAAAGTTTCTGATAGGCCCAATATCATGATAGACCAGTATGCCTTTGTAAGTCCAAGTGAGGTCCAACAAACATTCGGATTCGCAGAAAACCAAAGGTTTGGAATCTTAGATTTCTTTTCTTTTTCCTTTTTTTTTTTTTTTTTGGAGCAGATTAAACTTCATATTTTATTTATAAAAAAATGTTCCCTTCTCCGCCCCATTAAGATTAAGAAAACGAAATTTAACAAAAAAAAAAAAAACAGAGAAAGAAAAGAAACACAAACTTGGAATTTTAAAAATACTATGTATACAAATGCAATGCAAAATAATTAATTCATTGTGTATACCAAGAATTTAATTCCCCTCCACGACCAAAATCCGAATCCAGAAATTTATAATGATGATACTGCCTTGCCATTTCCTGCCAAATTGGCCGAATAACAAAAAATGGAACCATTCAAATTTTAAAGAACATGAGAGCTAATATGAAGTCACAACTCACAAAACACCAATATGAGATGACAATTTCTTTTTTGGTAATCCATCGACATTTTTTTTGGTACTTTAGAATAAAATTGGTAATTTTGTACCAAAAAAAAGAATAGAAATGGTAATTAGCTCTTGCCCCATTAGCTAGTTGCCTATTTCTGATTTTATTGGTACATCAAAATTAAGTAGTTTCTAATTTTTGCTTAACAACTACATATATTTCAGTAACTTATGATGCAATTATCCTCTTTACTTTTCTTTTCTTTTTTTTTTTTTTAAAAACTTTTTCTTATGGTTAATGGCGTCCATCAGAATATAAATTATAGAATAATAGTAGTTTTCCCAATATAAAATTTCCATTTGAGACATAGGTGATGCCATAAGAAAAAAAATCAAAATATATGGTGAGCAAAAAAAGAGAAAAATTTTATACTAAAAAGCTAAAGGGTACGGGATATTTTAATGTCACTACAAAAGACTTTGCTGATCCGTCCAACTAGACGTACCTTGCAATCGACATGTCTGAATTTAAGATACTCTTGGTTACACAAATTACATTAGACATTTAGCATGGTTTTGATTGTGAATACCATCAAATCAAGGACACAATGGCATACCGTTCCGGTTCATTTTAATTTTTGGGAAAAATTTTAGAGGCTATTTTTTTTATAGGTAGTTTTCATAACTGTTTAGATAACGCTATAAAAGAAATTATATGACATATTAAAAAAATTATATGACGTATAAATAAAGTTTTAGTTTTTAATAGCTAATTAGAAGTTATATATTTTTTGTAACACGTCGTAAAAAGTTGACTATCAAAAAAAAAAAATACGTCGTAAAAAGTCATGTCAAAAAATTTTAATTTTTAATTACTAATTATATTTCGTATAATTTTTTGTAATATATTATATAATTTTTTTATAATTTTTTTATTATATCATTATATCGTACAATTTTTTTTATTATATTATATAAAATAATTACAGAAGTTATCTATATTCAGAAATCAGCTAGTCGGGTCCTAATTTTTATTACGGGGGATGTGTTTGAAAATTGAAAATTTTGACTATTTTTTCAACCAAAAAATATTCTAACGAAAAACCGGTGCAAAGCATAATCCGCAAAGGGGCGGTAAGTATGGAAAGAAAACAAAGTTACTCTACTTCGCGTCCAGCTAAAACCGACAGCGACAACGCCGATGTGATTTCTGAGAAAAATCACAGCGGCCCACATGGGGGTCCGTCCGACAAGAAGAATCGTAAGCCCATAAGCGGGGCCCAGAACCCGTGTCTGTTTCAGAGATAAAATGACTGATGATATGAGAAGGAAAATACACGGTAAAATTTGTTACCAGAGAATCATTACCTAACTGTAAAATTTGGTAATTGTACGTGATTATAATATATAATATAATAGATAAAATATATGATTTTTTTTATATTTATAAAGACAATATATAACACGTCAAAAAAAATATATATGATTAGTTTAAAAAATCATATATTTCTCAAATTAAAAATTTTAAATTTTTAATAATTATTCATAAAATTCTTATAATTTTTTTTAATATATTATATAATTTTTTTATAATTACTCTACTACGTTGTATATTTTATCTGTATGCAGTCATTAAATTTTACAATCATTAAAATTTTCTGCTGTTTTCAAAATTAAAATATAACCAAAAGCGATGTAACGGTAATGATTTGTGATGCGGATTAGCAGATTCCAATATAATCGTGTGGAGTTGAAGATCTTACAATTAAATCGAGATTTCGACAAGTTTGCTCGATCAGGAATGTAAACAACCTCACGGGTAAGTTTTTCTGCCTTTAGTCACTTGAATCATCACGGCCGTGTTCTCCCTTGAAAAAAAAAGAAAAACAAGAATTTGTGAAAGTGATGGTTCAATGATTTTTGTATGAGGTAAGATTAGTTGAACACTTCTTAATGTACATAATTTATTTAATAATATTTAATTATTTATTTATATTTAATTTTTTAAAAGAAATTTAATAAATTTTTTTTTACGATCTCAAGCATACTTTAATATACATATTCACAAAGTTTTTCTCTTTTCTTTTTAGAGGATGCCCACGAGACCCATAACTTTTTAGTAGTAGGTTTTTTTTTTTTTTAATAAATACTAACTTAAACTTAACTAATGAGGTAAACGAAAAACATTCAATGTATCTAACAGTAAACAACTATTTTTTTTTCTTAAATTTGATATATGTTTTATAATTTAATGGGTAACACTTGTTATTACCGAGTGTAGACAACGTAACTCCCAGCCAACATGATTTTCCGTCTAAATCAAAAACCCCACGCTTCGATAAAACTCACGTACAACAAACTATTTGAAAGCCCACGCTTTTATATAGAAGGAAAAGTTATACTATTTGAAAAAAAAAAAATATATATATATATATATTTTTATAGTTGATGTGTAATTAATTAGATTTGATATATAAAGAAATAGTAGTAATTTTTTTATTTTAATTATACTTAAAATTTAAATAATTATAAATTAAATATAAATAATCATATTTAAATAGTATTTTTAATAATGAAACTCTTTATAGAAGCCACCATCTTTTGACACGGAATCCGATGATTACGTCACTACCACAACTCACGCCGTGCTGCTACCGACACCACGCTTAGATCTAGTGATCTACAAATACGAACACTCACTACTGCGGCTTTCCGTGGTTCTCAAAGAGCCCTAGCCCCCTCAAGCCACACTAGTCTCAGTTCTCCTTTCCGGATCTGTGTTTTTTTTTTTTGGTTTTATTTTTATTGTTTTTTCCCATTTTATCAGGAAGGGGGCTTGTAGGAAGAATGTAATGTAGAGTGGATTTAAGCGTAAATATGACGTGATGTAGAGAGATCTCAAAGGAATGGTGCTTTTCAATCCAAGGAAGATGGAAATTAGCTGGTTTGAGCCAATGCCTAAAAGGGTTCACAAGAGGGTCTGGTTAAGGTTCCAAAAATCAATGGGTATCCTTGTGGGTGGGAATCACACTTCTTCCAGGTTTTGTACTCGTTAATTTTTTTGTTTTCTCTTTGTTTGGCTTCAATCTCTCCATTGCAATCAATTTCTTTTCGATCTTTAATACTTTCTGTTGAAAACCCATTACTCGCATTCGTCTTGTTTGATCAAAGATTTGATCTTTTTGAGTTGGGGGGGCCGAATTAGTTGTTGGAAGTGAAAAATGATGGATTTGAAGGCCCTGAAACACCAGATCCTTAGTGGCTCTATAGCCAGGCGCGTGCTTTTGCGCTTATTTATGATTGCCACGGCTATTTCCATCTTTCCTTTGCTGCAAATCCTGTCTGGTTCTGACCCTGGATTGTTTGATTACGCCAATTCTAATCAATGTGATGCGCCTTTGATGCATCCTGGCGCGGTTTTTCTGGCGAATCGGCTGTTGAAGCCCATTTGGGCCTCATTTAATTGCAAGGAAGATGTGAATTTGACTACTGGTGTTGTTAAAGAGCTTATGGGCATGCAAATGGTTGATTATGATGCAAAAGCTCTCTGTGTTGGTGAAGGATCGGCTGGTGCTGTGTATGCATTGCGAAAATTAGGATTTGCCGATACCTGTGGGGTTTATAGGCACCCCTTTTTCTCGCTTAAGCAAAGGAGGTTCGTCTATGAGCTTGACTATTCGGACAATTCCTTTGATTTTGTCTTCTCCAGGGACCTAGACAAGGCTTCGGTCCCTGCCATTCTCGTGCTCGAGATCGAGCGCGTTCTCAAGCCTGGCGGTATCGGGGCTGTGCTTGTGGGTGTTGACGGGATGAACACCTATAGCTTGATTAGATCTGCTACACCCGTTTCTTCATTGTTGAAAGATTCCAGTGTTGTGCACGTTGGCTATGTTGAGGATTTCACACTGGTTGTTTTCAAGAAAAGAACCTACACTACTGGTTATTTCGAGCAATTTGGCCTACCGGCTGATTGCCAATCTGTTGTTTATAACAGACCCTTGATGGAGTATCTAGAGCCTTTGGTGGAGTATCAGCAATCGGGATATGAGAAGAAGATTGCTTATTTGCCCAATTTTATTGATATGTCATCTAAGAACCGTTTAGTTTATGTCAATATTGGCGTAGGCGAGCATCTGAACTCTGGTTGGTTCTTGCCATCGTATCCTGTGAATCAAAATGCGTTCAATGTTTATGTTGTTGATCATAATAGCTCAGTTCTTCTTTCCTGTGTCAAGAAGCCCGGCTTTACCTTCATTTACTATCCTGGCCTTGCTGGAGAAAATGCTGTTCTGAATGCTGAAACTGAAGAATTGGATCCATCTGTGGAAGATGAAGGGTTTGACTTCCTTGCCTGGTTTAAGGAAACTGTGCGGTTCGCAGATTTTGTGGTTCTGAAGATGAAAGCAGGGGAAGTAGAACTGAGATTCCTCAAGGGCTTGTTTGAAAGTGGAACCATATGCTATGTTGATGAGCTGTTCCTCAACTGCTCCGATGGTGGAGACGATAAAAGCTTGGTCAAGGGGGACTGCATGGACCTCTTTAAGGGCCTTAGAAGCAGCGGTGTCTTTGTCCATCAGTGGTGGGGGGACTAAATTGAAAGGCCATCTATCGCTCCAGACCTTGGTTGATGGTCTCTTCCTTGTGTTGTCTTTGTACTTCGTTTTCCAGTGATGTTTATTGTCATCGTTGTTGTTCTGAAATGCTACTGTAGGATGTGCCGATGCGGCGAAGACATCCAATGTTGCCTTTTATGGTTGGGCACTTAACTAAATAAGCAACCATTTGTGTCTCTTGTTATGGAATAAAATTGTTGTGTGCCTCTAAAATGTGCTCTAAACTAATCCTTTACTTGTTTCTTTTTGTCGATAAAATAAAAACAAAGGGGATAGTGTCTTAAGATTTCTTTTAAGAAGTATTTAGCCCGTTTTCAAGAGAGATGAAGAATCATGATAGCTATGGCATATGATAGCTATGGCATACTTTAGTATTAAGGGAAAGCGTAAATTTAATTTTACTATTTGTCTCGACAACATTTGAATATAAGATCTATAGTTTGATAGCTATTATACTATAAGAATGATCATAAGTTGTAACTAAAATTCTAAATTTTTGAATCGTAGTGACAAATTAATTTAGTTTCATTATTCATATTAACAACATTCAAACATAAGATTTACAGTTTAATAACCATTAGACCATAAAAATGGTTGTAACGAAAATCTTTTACTTTTGAATTGGAATAACCACGAAAAAGTGGTTCGATTCGATTGTGGTTGCGGCACACATGATATGCGAAGGGCTTTATAATTAAATTAAAAAGATTATGTGAACTTTGTAGCATTGCTTTACAGGTCAATTTTCACATGGGGTGTTTTCAGTCGTATGACAAGTATGGCTGACAAGTGGTCTGTGGTCTTTTGGCATTTGCAATGAACCGGATCCATTATTTTAAATATTATAAGATGGGCCCTGCCTGCATTTTCTAACGATCTGACTAAGTACCTCGAGGCAGTCACACCACATGCCCTGCATTTGTTTATCTCTTCTTGTAACTATTGAAAATTGAAACTTTTGTTTTTTTGAAGAAAAATTTATTAGGTAAAGAGAGAAAAGCAACATTTAAAATAAATTTTACTTTTCATAAAAAAAAACAATTCAAGAGCCATGTTAAGGATAATATGATGCTCTTTTCCTACAAATAAAAAAAAATAAAATTTGAGTTTGATTTCAAGATAATAAATTATTAAAATTTCTTTTTTTTTTTTCGGTTGGATTAGAAAACATTATAACCGAATTAGAATAGATGGATCTCCAATACCAAATTAAAACCGTAATTTTTTTTTGGTACAAAATTAAAACCATAATATCATATGCTAAAAGAAACTAAATCATAAAATGTTAACTTTTTACTGCACATTATTAGTTTGAAATTTAACAATTGTTATGATCGATTTAGAGAAAATTCACTCGAACCTAATAGTACTCGAGTAATGAGTCTCTTCTTATAAATTAAGTTCAATAAAGCATAAAAATAAAAATTATTCTAATTTTAATTTACAAATCTGAAAACTAATATATTTGTTATAGATTTTTTTTAATGATAAAAAAAATAAGAAGATGTTCCATGCATTTAACCTGCAATTGACAACAAAATTAGATCTCCCCGGCATCCCTATCCATCTGGCCACTCGTAAGCGGAATAATGCCTTACTATTCCATTGTAAATCTAATTACAATGGAACAGATGTTCCATGCATTTAACCTATAATTGACAACAAAACAATTAGACCTACCCGGCATCCCCATCCATCTGGCCACTCGTAAGTGGAATAATGCCTTATTATTCCATTGTAAATCTAATTACTATGGTTTTCTCCATATGCTGTGTTGTTGCACTGCAAGTATTTATGGATGAAAATTTGACCCCTCATATCACGCAATCGCTTTTGTATCGATTCAGGATTTAGTCCTGTCTTCCAACAGTTGACAGTCATCTCTCCGTCCACAACATAGCATATTTCGGCCAACATTAAGGCAAAACGAAAGGAAGAAGCACATTTAAACAAAAAAATGCGTCACAGCAGGGGGAATTTATCAAACCAAATATACATTCTATAAACTTTGACCTCAAACTTATGAATGATTCAGGGGACCTACCCCTAAGCATTCGCGTGTGCCAGCCTATGGCATTGGCTTACACATATATTTGGTGCGATTATCCACATAGCATGCTGATTTTTATTTGCTCTTTTCACCGTTAGAAAAGCAAGTAAACTGAAGAAAGACAACAAACCGGTGGAAGAAAGATCAGATGAAGGAAAAACAAAAGCAAACTATCACAACAACCACATGGGAGAGTCGTCTCGTCTTC
This sequence comes from Carallia pectinifolia, assembly GCA_037832335.1. Taxonomy (NCBI): domain Eukaryota; kingdom Viridiplantae; phylum Streptophyta; class Magnoliopsida; order Malpighiales; family Rhizophoraceae; genus Carallia; species Carallia pectinifolia. Next base: position 16,829,401 of record CM075444.1, on the reverse strand, counting down.
CCTCCTCATTCATCAGGCTCGCCATTGACTTTTATCTCCAAAAGCCTATCTACCGGTTGCCGGCAAATTGGGCACCGGTTTGTTTGGAATCGCAGAACCTTTGCGCATCCACTGCACATGCACTGCATGAATACATAAAATCAGCAACCATTTGTCATTAACAAGATATGAGACTCAGATTATTACAAATGAGAAACATATGGCCAAAAAAAGATATTCAATAATTTCGTGCAATACAAATGCAATAATTTTCGAGCAAGCTGATTGTGATAGGTAAGATCAAATTCTCCTTGCTGGCATTTTAAGCACACAGCCAAACTAACACGACAATGTCTTGATGACCATATAATATAATATGAAACGGTTTCATAATGTCCTTTCATCTCACTCAAATGAACCTCCACGTGATGGTAACTGCATTTGACTGGCAAGAACTTGCAGACATTACATGCTAAGCTGGACAGAACTAACAGGTAAATGCCCTAAATTATGAATATTTTTTTAACAGATTGAATTAGTAATTTTCTTTCATACAAGACATCTGCTCAAAGAAAAGAGTGAGAGATTGTACTTACCATGTGTCGGCAGGGAAGAACGGTGGTGTCTCTTGGTTCTGACAAGCAAATGACACATTCTTTTCCCGGATCATTGGCATCAATATCTCCATCAATGGAATTCCCAATCCCATATATCTCCTGCAGCTCATACCTCATGCCATTAACCCATAAGATCTGCTTCACCACCCTCACCCGGTACTCACCTTTCTCCTTCTCAAACACTGCCTGTGTTATCTGAGAATTTGTGGTCCCAGGTGTCTGGTCCCCATCTGATCCATCTTGGTTAACAGGGCGTGCTTCTGCCTTTATTGCTAGAGGATACACATCCATCTCCCCGTCTTTCCGCAATTCCTTCTCCTCAAACATACTGAAGTCAATCCCGGAACCTGAAGGCTGTCTGAACTTTTGTCCTAGACCTTGTTGGAAACTAACTGTCACTGGTTGTAGGCTATTTTCCTTCATAGGTGTCAGGACGCAACCCTCTCCTTCCTTAGCAAAGAAAATAACAGTAATGCTGTTCACAGGGCAAAAGAATTCAAGATTACTTAGAAAGGAAAAAAAAAAAAATTAGAGAAACAGAAGTATAATTTGAAAGAGAAAAACCATAACTACTACTTTCTGCCAAAATGTACATAATCTAAAATGTGCAAAAGGACATCTAAAAGCAAACACAATGCTTAGTCAATCAACTTGAGCCAGAGGTGCAGAGACCACAAGCACACAAAACATAGTCTCCAGCACACCACATGTACCGCTCAGGATTTATTTCATAAACAGGAGTACTCTCACAGCACAAGCATACGATGATAGCCACTACCTACGTCAAATTGGTAAGACAATGGGACTTTTCCAGTCATTAAATAGACTAATTAAAATTGATTAAATTTTTTGAACAGGAAATCGGCAATTTTTATCCCATAGAATAAAATTCTAAATAAATTCCCCCTTTTTCGCTCCCCCTAAACTTAAAATTAAGAGTTCGGGAGATTCTACTAATAGAGCTTATGATTAGTGACAAATAAACCCCAATTTCAAATAGAGTATTCTTATCAAGATGATTGTTATAACCGTGCGACTTAAAACCTTGCAGGACTTTGCCTACGCTAATGGACAATAGAATTAGAAGCAAACAATAGCCTTCTGTGATTGCTTTGCGTTAAAAGCCTCTGTTTTGGTACAATTATTTGAAGCAACTTCTAACGGGGGAACTATAGAAAGTGGGGTAAACAAGTACATACAGCCGTACTCTTCCATCATTCAAATCCCTTTAGCCTCAGAAACTTCCAAAGCCAAAAATTCCACATGTGAAAGTATTTCACCTCTCCTTTTTTTCCAAACAAAAAGGATAATTCTACAAGAAATTGATCAAAAAAATGACAAGTTCTCTTCTAGAAGATCCAAATCAAATAGGGGCACATTAATAAACGCAGGCAAAGCAAAAGGCAAATTCAGGGTTAAAACAATGGGCTTTACCTTCCGGGAACAGTAGCGTCAAATGTAAACGCTACGAGAAACTGGCCCGGGTTCTCCTCATCCGCTTCGAGTCTAAAAGTTTCTTTCTTTAAATTGACATCATTTCTTATCGTGATCGCCTTCTGGTGCTCCACGTACGCCGGCGGCGGCGGTGGCGGCGGCATCATGGGCCCATACGGATATCTGGCGCCAACCCAATGAGCGGGATCAATACGGTGATGGGGATCGTAAGGCGCCGGAATTGCCGGTGGAGGCGGCGGGTAGTAACCGGGGTAGTGGTAGTAAGGCGGGTGCGGCGGAGGGTTATGGTTGGTAGGGTATTGGGAAGGATACGGGGTGGCAGCAGCGAAAACGTAACGGTTGGCCGCGATTTCCGGCTGAGGAGGTGCTGGGGGAGGCGGTGGCGGATGACTCCGCCTGCTCCCGTGCCTCCGGCCGCCATTCCCGCCGCTGCTAGCGTTATTACCCATGGTGGGCCTCTCTCTCTCTCTCTCTCTCTCTCAGAGTCCTATATTAATACTTCTTTGATTATGAGGGGAGGGAGTTGGAAGACTCTGTTAAAACTTCAAAATTGTAATTTGTAACGCACAAGGTGGATCTGGCAAGCCAACGGTTTTGTAACGGAAAATAACCTATCCGCTGTCCGAGGGAAAGCTTTCCTTCCTAGAAGGGGGGAAAAAAATGAAAAACGTGAAAAGAAGATCTGGGCTTGGTCGGATGAGAATCTGTCTGCTCGCTTTGTTGTCTTGCTTAATGTTAATGTCTTGCCAAAACGGCAGAGAGTTAAGAGGGGAGAGCAAAAGAGAAAATGAGATGGTGGATTTGAGATGGTGATGTGGGGTGTAAATTAATGGCATTGCGCACTGCTCCACCCAATGCACTATTATTCATGATGAGGGCTAGAAGCTTGTATTGCCATAAAGTTGGCCGCATTTTTTCTTTCCAGAAAATTTTGGTGGACCAAAAATTTAGTAGATCAAATCGAATATAATATACGATATAATAAAAAAAATATAAAATATTTTTTATATTTATAAAAAAATATGACATATTAAATAAAATATACGATATGTATGAATAAATAAAATATATTATGTATATGATCGTGTGAATAGTCAATGAGAATTTTTTTTTTTAATTTGAGAAGTATATAGTTGTTCAGACGGGTTGTATATTTATTTTTAGCATGTCGTATATTTTTTATAAATATAAAAAATATCGTATATTTCATCTATTATATATTGTATATTATAACTACTTATATCCACTAAATTTTACAGTCACATAATAATCTTTTTCTTTTTAATAAGATTATTGATTCATTTATTATACCTTATATGTCATCATTTAAATTTTCTTAGAAAAAAATCTATTATCAAAATGTTGTTAGTTCTAAGTGAACTTATGAATCTAAAATTTAACGCCACGTTTGGAACATATATTTCTTTTTTCACTTTTAGATTACAGTTTGCAAATAAATGGGAGAAGACAAGATAAGAAACAGAACTAAGAATATTTGTACTACAATATATTCTTGCTGTTTTTATCATCAATACAAACTTGTCCCATTTGACAAGTGGAATAACTTTTCTTGAAAAAAAAGAAAGACAAGTGGAATCACTTTACCCTAGTTGATCGTTTCAATCCCCAAGTTTTTTTTTTTCCCGACAACTAATGCCCAAGGTGTACATGATGATTATTCAAACACATGACATGATTTGTAGCCATGAAATCAGTTATTGGATTGAGGATAGGTTTTTTTTTTTTTAAATTTAATTCTACAAAAATTTGGTGTTTTTTAGTTTTGACTTCACTTTTTAATTCAATAATTAAACAAGAAATTAGATGAACAAAAGAAAGTTTTTAATGATGATATTTTATATGTAAAATCTTGATTGCATTATGCTAATATATAGGAGTGAAAACTTATCATAAGTAAAGGAGAAATTTAGAATTTTAATTTATACGCAACTAGTCTAAATGATAAACTCCCAAAAAAATCCTTTCTCATTCAAGCTTGCTATTATAACCTATTAATGGAAGATTGCGCGCATTTACTATCATCAAAGGTAAATGCTAAAAGTTTCGAAAATTTTATCTTGAAATATCTCAAAATGTATAATTATGAAAAGAATCGTTAACATTTTTTCTTTTTTGATTTGACAGTATTAGAAAAATTAACAATTACTTCCATAATTATACATTTCAAGATATTTTATGATATAATTTTTAAAATATTTAATATTATTTACGGTGAAATTGGCCAAAATATCTACACTAAGGGTTCGTTTGTTTGTTGTAAAATAACTTACATTTGTAAAATATTTGCAGGAAAAAATATTTACAGTGAAAATAATGATTTTTTTTTGTCACTTACTTATAGCACAATTTGTGTTTTTCCTGAAAATAACTTCAGCTTTGCAAAAGGAGAAGTTATTTTACTTGAAAATCTGAAAATTTTCCTCAAATTTTATTTATGTAAAATATTTTCCGTAAAATAAATGCTGAAAAATCTGTAAAATTTTTTCCTATAAAATATTTTATAATAAACAAATACATTCTAAGTTTATGATAGACCAAACCTCAAGACCTATCATGTGTCATCAGTTCATCTGTGACCCAATAAAACTGGTGTACATTTGATCCCACCAGTTGACCAAGCATTAATAATTGTTATTGCACATTTGGTGGTCTCCTGCTTTCACTTATGATTTGTTTGGAGAAGTTAGAGAAAGTTGATATATATATATATATATATATATATAATTATTATTATTTTATTATTTTTTTCTTTTTATTTACAACTTGTTCTTTTATCTAAATAATTTATTTTCCTCACAAATTTTTCTCTTACAAATTACTATTTATTTTTTCTTCCTATTTATTTTCTTTCTCACAACTTTCTTCTCTAACCAAATAACTTATTTTTCTCATAATTTTTTCTCTTACAAATTACTATTAATTTTCTTTCTCACAACTTTCTCCATTTATTAAATTGACTTTATTTTCTCACAAATTTTTTTCTCATTCTTTTCTTTTCTCCACCTTTCTCCTCTATCCAAACACACTACTAAAAAAAGGAAAAAAAAACTAAAAAAGAAAAGTTGGGAATATATTTAATGGATTGAATGAATAAAACATCATAAACAATACACATCTATAGATTTATGAGTACGACTTAACATGTAAGCAAAAGATTAGTACGGAAGCAAAATCAATTAATTCTTTTGGTCAAAAAGCAAAATCAATTATTAATAATGCTTTTTAAATTATTCATACTAAAATACAAAAAATATCAAACAAAATATTAAATAACATAATTGATAATTATTTCATAATTAGGAGGCACCTAGTTTTCCATGAACATGTTTGGTTCAGAAATTTCACTACAGCTTCAAAGTTCCCTAACATGCTACAAGCATAATAATATTCTAGAACATCATGTTAGCCGGATTCTGGAAGGAAAACCAGAGTGGGGTTTAGATCTTAACTTGTCTTAGGCAATTTGATTAAATAAAAAAGTATCAAATGTATAGTAAACCAACTCATACAACTGATTCAAGAATGCACCCTGTTGAAAATGGAAAAAGAAAGCAATCTTGCATCCGTGGGAAAAAAAATAAAACAAGAAGTATAAGTTGTGGATAAGATTATTAAAGTAATTGAAATCATTTTAATAAAATAACAAACTCGTCAATTTAATTGAATTCGCCTTAAACACTCTACTATCCATAAAGATTTGAGCACAATAACAAACGGATCCATACAAATATAACACGCCCTTAGCTGATAAAAGACCGGAAGTGTGCATGGCTCCTCGCACGCCATCCACCACCAAGGCCACCCATTCTGTGATGAACTTTGCAGATGGCATGCAAGGAGCCAGGCACACTTGCATAAAAACACTAACCATTTTAACCCAGTTTCCTTGAACATATATGAAAGCAAATAATTGAATCAAAATTCACAATTTTAACGGCGCACACGTATATCTAATATTACCTACTTAAAGTTCAAACGTACCTGGGTAATAATTAACAAACTGGTTTGGATTTTGGAGGCACCGGAGAGGAAGTTACAAAGACATGGACAGCTAAAGGGGGTATATATATAGAGAGAACTCCATCTGGCTAAAATCGTTCACAATCAAGTTGGCTTCTAAAGGACTAGTATCTCAACACGTCTCCTCTGTCTCTCCCATCCTTTTCCTATCGAAACCGAGAAGCTTTTGAGTTGGCAAATTTGGAATGTAGCACGAAGCATAGCTAAAGAACCCACTTCGCCTAAAAGGACCTTTTTTACATCTTTTTACGACTCTAAATTTAGTCGAAGTTTCTGGGCTATGCGTGTGACTGGAGAGAGTAAGAAGGAAGCTTTGAGCAGATAAAACAGGAAAAGATTCATGGGCAATAGTTTGAACGTATCCCTATGGCTACTGTGATCTTTTTCTTTTTGACCCTTTTCTGCACCATAAAGTTAAAGCCTTTTCTCCTCTTCTAAAACTGATTTGTCTGGATGTGGTTCGAAGTTTGATGATTCTGTACATCTAAATTTCGTAGACAACTTCTTCTTTCCATGTTTTGCTTTGCATTCACTTTTCCCATTTCCATCACTTCCATTGCATAATTAAAGATAAGTATTTGATTTTTCTACCGACATGATCCCCCAGTTAGATACATGACAAGCTACTAAAAGGCACCAACATGTTAAATTCCTGACAATTGCAGAGGCCCATTTGTTTAAAGTAACTGAATAAAAAATATACATAACTATGAGTAAAAATGGTACCACAATACTTGATGGTAATTGTTATTTGCAAACCATTTGATTCAGGCGTGGTACTGGATAAACGAATCTCATCAATTTCTGTTTTAGAAATGCACCACTCCTGAAGATTGCTGAAACAACCATCAAATTATAAGAGTGAAGGAAATTCCAAGGATAAAAACAGGAAAATTGATACGTAACACAGAGATCTCACAGTTCTAATTCCTTCTTTCCTAGTCAATGCTTCATTTCATAGTTGTGTGTTCTTTTACAATGCTTCCTTCTCTTGCAAACGAGGCCTCCTAAGGCAGCAACTCGTGCACCAGCTATAACCACCCACCACAACCTGGTCGGCAGTCTTCTTCTTAGCCCAGGAATCGTCCAGTTCTAGCACATACTCATTGACTTCATCCTCATTCCTCAGCACCGTAGTTCGCTGGCAGGCCATGTCAATAACCTATTGGTGCGGAGTCATTGCACCGCAGGCTCAGGTGCTAATGCTGATTCACTGTATGGAGGGTGAGAAAGATAGTCTGGAGACAGGAACTCTTCATATTCGGATTCCAGGGCGGGTGCCGGGGCAGTGGCGCAATCAGGAGAAGGAGCTTCGTATTCAGTTTCTGGGGTAGGTGTATAAAAGAGATCAGATGGGTGATTTGGTTTTGTTTGTTACTTGTTTGGACTAAAAACGAAAACGAGAACAGAGAGACATCTTTTAGAGACTAGTTTCACAGTGGATACGACTAGAGCTACAATGTAACGAAGAGATAGCTTGATTCACTTGTGAATTTCTGATCAGGTGCATTGGTAAATGGATTTTTGAGAGACATAAGAGTGCTAAAGTTACAAGGCCTCAATCGTTAAAAATCGAGACGAAACATGTTTTCAATTTTGAAGAAATGTGGCTGGGGCTAAAGTGAATGGAGTCCCTGCCAAAGAGTTCAGTAGAATTAGCCATACGCTTGGTTCCCAAAAAAAAAAAAGAATTAGCTATAGGCTCATAGAGTTTGGTCATGCGTCAAATATTTATTGACAGGAATCAGCAGGAAAATATATATATTTTTTTTTTTCTATTAGAAAGTTCATTCGGCTTTCTCCTATAAGTCTCACCCATTTTTTTTCAAAATTTAAATTTAAATTATTTGAAATAAAAGTTTTAAATTCAAACAATTAGAGCGTCTCTCTTAAGGAATTTTTTATTGGCAACTGGAATGCGATGAAATCGAGTTGATCTAACGGGCCTTTGAGGAATCTCTAACAGACGAGTTTCGGTCAGAATGATATACAAACCCAAATCGGCACACACACCGCACCTGCGCAGCTGGAAATGCAAAACCGATTAGACTTGCTACATCTAAACATAGAACTCTTACGAGGAGGTAGAATGTTCAATACACTGGCACCAGCTTCGAAGACAATTCACTTGTTTCTATCGATTGTTCTCCGTATACAGTAATATTCATAGGGGCCCTGTTTAAACAGTTTTCCAGAAGCAAAAATGAGGTCTCGCATTAGGTAAAAATTACTAGAACCATTAAATTAATGTTAGGTACAATATTATTTTGAAAAATTGTTAGAATTTCCCAGTTAATAATCCCATTTATTACTTCAGTTAATATTATATACTGGTTTTATAGAGTATTACTAATTGTTCGAGTAAAGGTGCAAAGAAATAAATCCAAGCAAACCATAAGGGTAAAATAAACTGCAAACACAACGCCCTTGCTTATGAACTTGTCACGATTTCGTGATTACATCACGCAACGAAAAACAAAGAAAGAAAAACAAAAGGATGACATGGCATGGCATTTGAGCACAAAATTAAAACAATTGCTCAAACCACACCAGGGATGACATCCTTAGACACCTTGACAACCGATGCATATATTTTTTTTTAACAAATTCCACGGTCCCCGACGGACCTGATATGATTTGCACAGAGAAATTCTGATAGGATCTATTCAAATTATCTGTTGGAAGAGCTCCTGAAGGACCCAAGAGCTTTAACAGCGGCTGCCCTCAAGATGTATTGGTGATAGAATGCCGCAATTGCAGCGCCAAGGAAAGGTCCAACCCAGAAAATCCACTGAAACACATACATCAAGAAAAAAAAAAAAAGTTAAAATTATATCAAAACCCAGTCTGAAAAATATTAAAACATGGAAAAAATTTGATAGACTCGAAAAGTAACAACAATGAGAAACTCGAATGATTATTTTTGTCTCATATTTCATAAGATAAATGTGTCCCCTCTAATATAGGCATTCGCGTCCCCAACCGCTGCTACTTCCCGCGGTCGTCTAATGGACTCTTAAAACATAACTAAAGGATAAGGTGCGTACTTGGTCATCCCATGCCTTGTCTTTGTTGTAGATAACAGCAGCTCCAAAGCTTCTAGCCGGGTTGATGCCCGTGCCGGTGACTGGAATGGTGGCCAGGTGGACCATGAACACGGCGAACCCAATTGGAAGTGGAGCCAACACCTGTTACAGTAAAAAAGATCGAAATCAGCTGAAAAATTCATCTACAAGAAAAGGGAAAATTTCTGAATGGCTTAAATTAATGGATTTTAGCACATACGGGAACATGGGAGTCCCTTGCATTTCTCTTGGGATCAGTGGCAGAGAAAACAGTGTAGACAAGAACGAAGGTACCAATGATCTCGGCCCCTAATCCAGTGCCCTTGCTGTACCCACCAGCTAGCTCATTGGCTCCTCCACCATATCTATTGTAATAAGCCTTTTGGAATGCCTTGACGAGCCCACATCCACATATGGCTCCCAAGCACTGGGCCCCCATGTACAACACCGCTCGCACCAGAGACACCTTCCTTGCCAAAAACAGCCCAAAAGTCACAGCTGGGTTTATGTGCCCACCTGCATGCGATCATCACAAATTAATGTGCAAATTTAGCACCCAAATCATGACTCTTAAACTTAATCAGCAGCAGTTATTTAATGAAGTATCCAAATCATTAAATTTACCTATACAAATACATTTAGTGAATTATACAAAAAAAAAAAAAAAAAAACTACACAATCTAAACAGTTTATCGATTTATTTATTTATTTTATTTTTTAAAATTTAATATACTTTTTACGATCTAATAACTAAATTATTATATATTTATCTTCTCATAAAATATTTTCATATTTAATTAAGCATGTTTAATTAAATTTTTTGAAACCCTCTTTAATTGATTAATTGCCCAGAATTAAGGTGCACTGACCTGAGATACCAGCGGTGCAGTAAACAAGGACGAAGATCATGCCACCAAAGGCCCAGGCGATACCAAGAATGCCAACACCGCCACATTGATCATCGTTCTTGCCAGGGTCAGTCTGGCTTTTGTAACCAATCACCGTCAACACAGTGATGTACAAAAACAAGAGCGTGGCGATGAACTCAGCAATCAGAGCCCTGTAAAACGACCAGCTGGTCAGCTCCTCCGGGTCGATCAAGGGTGCTGGGGGTGGGTCCTGATAATCCTTGGCATGGTACTGGGAGCCCTGCCCTCCAACTTCAATGTCCTTGGCCATTTCTCCTGCTTGAGTTTACGGGCAAAAGTGGACAGAATGAGAGATGCAGAAAGAGTTCCAGAGACTGTTTTGTAGTTGGATTAGAGAGACTTTTGAGGATTGACAGACTAATCAGACTATTTTGGTCTGGCTGGAGTAAGGAAATTGTAGGGGGAAGTGTATTATTTATAGTTGTGAATAAAAAGGTGTTCCAAAGAAAGAAGAGTGAGTGTTACTTAATAATTTAACTTAGCTTTGCCGCCCCACATTTACTTTTGTAGTGGCTTTCTTTTCTTGCACTTTCTGTGACCCCACCTAGCTGCTCTTCCAAGACACTTCCAGCAATTTCTTAACATTTCCAATTTTCTGCACAGAATAAAAATCCAACCTTAAATCTGAAATTAAGTATTGATTTTAATAATTTACTAAAAACAAATAAATGAGTGTAAAGAAAATGTAAGGAACAAAATTAATATATACTTTGTTACTCACTATGTCTGTGAGTGTTTTTTTTTTTTTTTTGAAGCAAAACATAGAATTAAATTCATTTGGACTTGAGGTCAACTTGGTAAATTTTATCCAATCCTTGCACCAGAGGGAGAGGGATTTAGGACTGTTGCGAATCCACAAATGAATTTCAAATAGGCAAGAATTTCTAAAAAATAAAATAATATAATAATAATAATAAATAGTTTATTTTAAGAAAATGTCTGTTTTAATTTTTTTAAGTGAGTATAAATTATTTATAATTTTATATCAACTAATAAATTAAGTCAATTTAAATAAAAAATTAAAAATAATATTTAAATAATATTTAAATTATAAATTAATTTTATTAAAAAATAATATTAATAAGTACATTATTTTAAAAATTCGATGTCCTGAGCAGAAACATTGGCATTGTTATTGCTAAATATGATTATTTTGAAATCAATCCAACTCCACGGAGGCGATCCGTTGGCGTTCTCAATTAGTTGTGTCTTTGTGTTCCCCGAGTCGCGCGAACGAAGAGTGAAGAATTTCAAGAATGCGACGTCGTTGAGGATAAGTGGCCAGAGCATTGCCACGTATAACCGAAACAATCGGAGAAGGACCCACAATTGCACAGGCTGTCAAATCACGGGAACGTACTGAAACAGTGACGTGGTCATGCGTGACCAAACCGACCAAAAGCCAATCATTCATTTCCCACCACTACCACCGACCGTCCAACGAGTCACCGTTGATTCACCTCACCACTACGATCACGCCACGTCCAAATGTCCCCACAGTTTCCACCAACCATTGCGTGGAATGAAGAACGATTTTGGCCCACCAAAGACTTTTATTTTCTTCTGCCCTTGTATTCTTGCCGCTCATTCCGATCGAGATAAGCATATTTTTTTATCCTAAATTTTTAAATTTTTTAATATTTAAATTTTAAATTTTTTTGATATTTTATTTAAATTTTAAATTTTTTAATTTCTTATTATATCAGTGCTTTAATTTATAAAAAGTGATCAATCTATTAATAAATAAGTTTAACTTAATAAAAAATATTTAAAATAGATTAAATATATGAATTAAATATTTTTTTCATCAACAAAATATACATATTAAATATTTTTTTAATCAATAAATATATAAATTAAATAAGTAACATGAATATTTTTAATAGAAAAGATATTTTATTTATATATTTAATCTTTTTTTAAATAATTTTTTGTAAAGTTAAAATTATTTTTTAATAGATTGATCACTTTTTGTAAATAGAAAGATTGATTTAGTAGAAAATCAAAAAGTTTAGAATTCAGATGAAATGTTAAAAAGGTTTAAAATTTAAACGTAAAAAAATTTAAAAATTTAAAATAAAAAATATGCATATCTCCATTCTAATCATAAATGAATTTTACTTTGTTTTTTTTTTCTTGTGAGTTTAACGGTACAATAACTTATGGAGCTTGGTTTTGGAGCTATGTAATACCGCTACACAAACTCACCATATCGAAGGTGTCAAACGTAATTCTTCATTTTTAAGATGCAATTAGAATTAAAATATAAAATTATACAAATATTATCTTAAAATTTTAAATTTTGGATTTCTATAATAAAACCTAAAACATATATTTTTTTAATTTCTTTAAAAAAATTTCTTACATAAAATATTAATATAATTATATTTATTAATTTAAATATGACGCATTTATATAATTACTATGCATGAATCCAAACTTTTTCCCTATCGTATCTTATTTCGCACCTTCGTCCATATGGACTTTTTTCTTTTTTGAGACATAAGTGCATATGGACTTATTTATGATCTTCTTCTTTTTTTAGTCACATATTTGTTATCTTCTAGATTCAAAGAAATTGTGAAGGCTGACCAGGAAAAATAAGGTGCTGCTACACAAAATTCTTGGATGGCATTTAGCCACGTGTGGCACACATGTTAAATGTGCATCTTCTACACTGATCAATTTTACGTCCATGTCCTGTCGGCGTCGGTGGCAATCGTTCGGTCGGTCGTCGGGTAGTACATAAATTCATCAGTCCCTTTCTTATCAACAGGGTACAACTTACTTTTGATTGGGAAAATAGGTGGTTTTGGTAAAAGAAAAATATATATAATAAAAATAATGTATATCGTTATTAAATTTTTAAAAAAAATAAATTATTAAATATTATTAAATTTAATTAAATAAATTAAATAATTATTTTAATATTATTTAAAATTAAGTTATGTGGTAAATTATTTAAGGGAGATAATAATTTTTTTTTTGGTTCCATTGTACCGGACAATAGTTAAACATGTGAGACGTTGGTAGAATTTTACTTATAATTAAGTAAGGTGGACGATTGGACGGTCATTTCTTTTATTTTTTGTTTTTGAGCAACCGGTCATATCTTCTACAGTAAATACATTTCCGAACAATTATAAAAGTACACTTATCTACAACGTACATCCACTAACCGAAAAAAATCGGTCAAAAATCGAAAAAATCGGTCAAAAACTGGGAAAATCGGAAAAATCGGGACCGGTTGAACCGGTTCAATTTAAACCAAAAAATTTTAAATTATAATTTAACCTAAAACTTTATCTAAATTATAATTAAAATTCTAATTTTAACTAAAAATTCTAATTTAGTCCTCAATTGATTAAAATTTTCAATTTAATCTTTAAATTTAAAAATTAATATTTAATCACTATTTACAATTATTATTTTTTGAATTAATTTTTATAAATTATATTTTGTTAAATATAGTAATTGTAATATCTTTAATGTATGTAAATATTAATATAATTCTTAAAATATACTTTATTTTAAATATTTATTATCATTATTATATAATATAACATTTTATATAATTATATAAGTTATATAAAAATTTAATTTTTATAAATTTAATATTAAATACCGGTTTTACCGGTTTAACCGTGGTTTTACCGGTCGAACCGGTTGAATCTTGAACCTCTCAGCTTTCCGGTTCAATGACCGGTTCGGTTCTGAAAACCTTGCTTTCAAAATGCTCAATAATCAAATCTTTGATGAGGAAATGAAGCTCCTTTCCTTATCAATTGAACTAATCTTGTTGGTAGAAAAAGTACAGTTAATTAGGGTGAAAGGAAGAAAGAATTTCACTCTTGTGGTGCTGATTTGGTTGGTTTAACATCACCGCAAGCCAGCAGTACAAGAAGAGATTGAAGAGATGTAGAAGTTGGTTGTCTGAAATAACTGCCTTAGGACTTACAGTGAATTGGTGAGTTTTTTTTTTTTTCTTTGACATAAAAAAATTGTTGTATTAAATTAATCGAAGACCATACATAAATTCAATACGAAAAACGTCTGGAGAGCCTGCGTACCGCAAGAATGAAAACGGCACTAATGACCTACATTAAACATAGTCACAAAGACCAAGCACTGAACAGATATAAATCCTATTTAAACAAGACCCTCAAAAGAGGATAGAGACCGAACTGAAAATATCAGTCGGATAAAGCTGCACAAAGCAGCAGTCACTGCGTGTCGGCGGATCAATAATGAAAATCGACCGAGTTCGCTCCACAAGAATTGATGAGTTTCGAAGCATCTTGATTATGCACTTCCTATTCCCACAATGGGCCATTTTAAAGTCAAAGTCGACGGAATAATCTTATTTTTAATCTTAAATACTTATAAATTTTTTTAATTAAATATTATATAATTTTATTTTTTTAAAAGAATATTAAACATTTAGATTTTATTTCATTCTAATTCTTTTCCAAATAGAATTTAGTCAATCTATTATGTGTTTACATTCACCCAATGAATAGATAATTAAAACTCAAAAATACTATTAAAAATTTACAGATATACTTAAAAAGAAGATGTGAAATTCCCACATGCTTATTAACCTATTGAAAAATGAGAAACAAGAGTGAAAAAATATTTGAATAGTTCTCAAATTCTCTCTCTCTCTCCTCTCTCCAGATTTGTCTTCAACTAGTAATTTCAGCAATCCCTGCCCAGAAACAAATACACACACACACACACACGAGTCTCAGCTCCGATTTGTCCCACCAAAGTCCGATCAAAGTTTGACAGTGGAGATGCGACGGATCATGGTGAGGCCCCAAATGGTGATTTGTTCTGGTTGTCTTCCTTTTATTCGCTGTTGTCTTCTCCTCCAATTCTTTTGTTTTGGATTCGATGAATTTGGGTGATGGGAACAAAAGAAAAAGAGGAGGGGGTGGTAGGAAAAGGGGAGTTAGAGAGAGAAAAGAAAAAGAAAACGTGACTTTGATTTTGTTGTTTGGAGTAAAAAATAAAAGAGAAAAGTGAGGCCTGCTAGTCGGTTTCAAAATGTGAGCGAAAAACAAATGAGAATTGTACTGTCTGTAGAATTTCTCTTAGGCTATTATAGTTTAAAATTATCAAAAAATTTAGTTTTCAAAATTTGAAATAAAAAATTCCAACAAAGAAAACACACTGGAAAGAAAGCTCCCTTAATCCAAATCCAAATAACCTGATATGTCCTCCCCACCGTCGAGGCTTTCGATCCCAAACCTGTCCATCGATGGTGACGACGGCTAGTGATAGTAGCCTAACACCTTCTTCATTTTGTTTCCTCTAAGGCTCTAAGAGGCGTTCCACTAAAATACATATATTTGTAATTTTTGGGCTGTATGTATAAGTTTTAATTGAGTATTCGTTAAGTCGACGAAGATATATAACGTATTTCGTCTAAAAAAGATTGGAATGGAATAGAAATTAAACGCTTAGGACTCCTTTTAAAAGTTAATAAAGTTTAAGATTTAATTAAAAAAATTTATAAAAGTATAGAATTTAAAATGAGGTTTTCCCCCGACTTGACAGTAATTGATAGATGCATTTGTGTGTGTTTGCACACGAATGCAAAAATAAAATGAAATATTTGTAGTATGTAATTTTATTTTTAATGATATAATTATACTCAATTTTATTAATATTTAAATAATAAATTTATTTTTTAAAAATATTTAAATATAATATTATAAATAGAATTATTTTAATTTTAAATTATAAATTTTTACGATATATTTTTTTAGGTTAAAAAAACGGTGTGTAATTTTATTTTTCATATGAAAAAAAAAAGAAGAAAGAAAGAAAACGCTTTTTTTTAATTTTGTGGGCATCTTTTATGGTAATATTTAATTGGAAGTGTGTAGGTGTAAGAACCCCTTTGCTACATCTAGATCGTAGACCAAATTCCGTGTGCTGAGTTATAGATCCTCGATCTTGTGATTTGGCCTTTGGTTGTTTGATGCGTTTAGACATTTATTTAGAGCTGTCTCACGTTGAACTTCATGAAGAAAAAAGACAAAAACTGTACTAAAAAAGAGAGGAAAAAACACAAAAAACTTCTTTTTTCTTTGGGCATAATTTAGAACAGAAAAGAACCCGTGTTGAAGAATCTTGGGCCGGCTCGCCGGTGGACGGAAACCAGAGTTCCAAACTGGAAGCGTGGTTATGGCAACAAAGTGAAAAACTTTTGGGCGTTTTATATTGATAGGAAGATGCTTCTGGACGGTGAATTGCACATATATAGAATCTTTTTCTTTTTCCCCGACCATGAACCGCCGGTTGACCGAGAACCGGAACCGGAGTGGGTAACATTGAAGTTTCAGATGCTTTTCAGTGGTTCGACCGATTAATTTCCAACTATGTCTTTTCGTTTGATTAATCAGCACCACTGATTTTGTGAGATACGGCTCTAATTGTGCACCAAAATAGGAACGCAGAGAACAATAATTGAACAGAATTAAAAAAAAAAAAAGGGATGGTGATTTTCGACAACTCGCACTAGACATATCGAACAATTTGTTAAAAGTTACAAAATTTAACGTCTTTAGCTCATTTTTGGACTGCCCAACTTTGAGCACTGAAAGCCTAGTGAACACAGGGAAAAAGAGAAGTTGTATACAAATTTAGGAATCAGCATCCCTGTCCTCGGCCTCCTCTTCAGCAATTGTCTCCAACCGAGGAGAATTGGAAGTCTTGTGCAAAGAAATGAAAAGGGCCGGCGCAACTTCAATCCAGGAACGCAAATCTTTGATTTCCTTTGCCATAGCAGATACAGAAGCCCTTCCTTCGCTAGACTTGCAACACCAAAGCGAAATAGGTATGGAATATTCCTACTTTAAACCGACAATTGTTTTTTTAACTTTGCTGCTTCACTGAAAAGAGAATCAGAATACTGAGACCTTTTCGGCGGTGGAGACTGAAGAGTTGTTTGACCGTAACTCGCTAGCTGAGACAAGCTGAGAAGAATGTGGGTGAAGATGATCAATAATGGAAGGACAAAAATGTTTGGTGACACACGTGGAACTACATCAAACTTGTGGTTGCCATTCGATGCTAACGACAAGAGGGAAGTACGAAAAAAATGTGTGAAACACGTGACAGAAAAAAGAGGCTTGCTTGGAAACATCTCACCCACTCAATTTCTTGAACGAAAAAAGTTTGGTATCACGTGTGATATTCGAGTTTAGGATCTATATTATAATAAATTTAATTATTTTTATAATAAAATTAATAAAACATAATATAAAAAATTAATATGTTAATTTTTGTTATATAAATAATAAACGTAATTATAAAAAATAATTACGTTTATTATAAAAAAATATAATTTATATGTATATCATTTATATATTAACCTATATAAATATATATACGAAATCAAACCCTGTCTTGAGTATGATTATTGATTGGACTTTGGCGTGATGAGTCGTTGGATATTTTAATAGGCCCCAACAATGGAGTGCCGAGTGACTCATGCCCTTCAATTAGTTGCACAAAGCATTTCATGGTTGCTTGTTAGAACATTCCTGCATCATGATCCCCTGCCAACGCCTCGAACAGGAACGTTAATTGGATCATTGACCACAGGGGCTCCAATTTTGTTTTGGAAATATCTATGATAATAACGCGAAGCGTAATGACTTGGTTCATTGGTTGCAAGCAACTTGCAATTTTTTTACAAAAAATATGAGAAGACTCTAAAAAATTTGTCACTTATATTGTATAAAATCTTTCAAAAATTTGTGATTTTATGCTTTTCATTGTATCCTATCCAATAATATCGGCTTGCACATAACACATACGAAACATGCTTTTCACTTATATACTATCAATTCTTTGCAAAAGTTGTGATCTTATGCTTTTTATTGTCTCCTAACCTAACAATATCAACTTGCACAAAACGTTGTTTATGCGCAACATTCGGCCAGGTCTGATAAAAAGTTTCCAAACCCAGTTTGATACTCGACAATCTTTGTCCTGGTCTCCATGAGGACTTAATGCAAGGCTGTACAACGAACCCCCAATCCTTTGTCTAATAAGACGAGATCCTACTTCATAAACGGAAGCTTTTCGATCTCATCTTTTCCTTACTCTTTCCCATAACAAAAATAATCAGCAGCAATCTTATTATGGAAACCCACACGTGCTGGATCCTTGCAACCAGGGTGAAACCAAATTTAACGCGCGTTTTTGCAAAAATGAAAGAAAATAGAGCAAACAACTAATTATCCTTTGAAGGGTATTATCTTCTCATTGATCAAGTTCTAGGTGTGAATTGTTAAAGTGCAGAACGAACAAGTACAAGGGTACCCTGCCAAAATCTTAGTCACTTCAACCATCCTCACCATGCCCATAACTGGCCCAAATCACCGCGGCATCTAATACCTCTGACGTAAATACTTATATCCAACAGAATTTGCATTATTCCATTGTAAATACAAATAATAAATCAGCAATCATTGCCTTTTCCATGAATAATTAAAAGTCCCACAAAATCTAGAAGATTACTTTTGTACTATCAACATCCTGTGAGCCAGCTGCCTCAAATGGAGCTCCCGCCCACAGCAGCAACCTAACTTTAACAGAGCAATGCAGACTGCAGAGGCAGTGGCATAAGCCTCCAAGAGGCGGACATAGCATTCAAGGATGCATAGTAGCAGAAAATCATCGGAGGAGACACCTGAAATCAATAATCTTCACCATACTCGGCAGTCTCTTCAATGATTGCCTCCAACGCAGGAGTTTTCAAGGCTTAAGAAGGTAAATGAGGGAAGATGGAGCAAACCACTACTCTCAGACATTGAACGGGAGGTGGAGCTACCTGTCGCCTAAGATGTCACAGAGAGGGTTGCGTGAAGCGCTGAAGCTGACGAGATTGTCTCCATTCTTCCGACGAGAGACAAAGGTTTTCGGAAGAAATTGACCAAACAAGAGTTTTGGGCCAAAACCCAATCCAACATGGGTCCAAAAGAATGTTTGAGGCCTTCCTACAAGGCAGAAGCGTGACAAGACATCAACAACATGAAAGAGAGGAAGCAAGTCAAGCAACTAACGATTGTGTGCTACTCCGAGCGGACAATGCTCAAATTAGTATGCTAGCCCAAAACGAACTTGGTACGCAACACCATTACTGGCCCGGCCCATTACTGGCCTCCTGATACGATCGCTCCAGAATTTCCAGGGAAAAAGGAACAATTTGTCAAATTGACACATGGGCAAAACGTGAAAAATCGATCTACCTACGCCACAAGTGATAGAATCGTGAATTTCATCTGTAATTAAACGTTAGTCATTGCCCAATAGTGGAATATGCTCATGCATAATTTATCTCGAAAGATAAGAGAACCATCTGAGTCAAAAGCCCGCCTATCGAGCTCAACGGATTCAAGTTGTATGTATCATCTATAGTAAGATTCAGTTATATAGATGAGTAAATATCCGAGTCAGCGTAGGATATGAAGTAGCATCAGAGTCCCCCGTGGAAGAGGAGAACAATTTTATGCAATTATATTTATACCCCTCTTTTGAGAATGAAACATGGTCAACAATAATCATCTATCACAAGCAGCCAACAAAACTTAATTAAAAGCCTTAGCTTTTGACTAATTACGAGTTGCAAATTCACCCTGGGCCCTCAGAGATATATAAAAACTTACCTCGATAACAGGCATAGAAAAGGATTTCAATTTTGTATGTCAGTCACTGAGATGCAATACAAAGCATACAACTAAACAAGATTCTGAAAGCCAAAAATTGATGCAAAAAATGATGGAGAAGGTGAGGTGAGAAGCCACAGGGCTTCCTTTCTCTCCCCTCTTAACCAAAAAAGGGGTTTTTTTTTTTGGGGGGGGGGGGGGGGGGGGGGAAGTGTGTTGCCCCGTTATATGAGAGGGAGCCTGGCTCCTACTCTTCCCCTGCGAAAAAGGACTGAGTGATGGGATGGGGATGCACAAGGTATGCTGTACGCCATGTGAATGGCCACAGTAATTGGGAAATACTTCTAATCCTGAAAAGCAAGAAAAACATCCTTCCATGCTTTTAAACTCAATGAAGATGAGTACCAAATCAGGATGTTACATAATTCCAAACACAGGTAACATGCTAAATTTTGACAATCAATAAATCATTCAGACAAGATGTTAAATAATCCTATGCAGAGTCAGAACACAACATTATTCTACTAAATCTCTATGACACCCAACTCACAAACAAAAGCCAAACAAAAGCGCTCAAACTAAAGGCTTCCAAACAACACCAATCTGGCCACAATCAGATCCATTCTCATTATTATGCAATCAGTAAAATCCAAATCCTACAAAGTTTTAATGCTATTCGGTAAGAATTCTGTCTAGTTCCAGAATAAAATCAAATTAAACACTAGTCATAATGAAAAAGAACATCATATCCAGGATCAGATGATTTATATTCGGTAGGACTAAGCCTCCAAACATCTCTATCAAGAAATCAATCAAGACCACATAAGATTAGCCCAAAAAACAATGTATATCCAAACCGTGTGTTTATCAAACCATATGGAAAACTAATGTGATGAACTTTGCATCTCCTTATCTAGACTACAACTTCGTAACTCATTAAAGATCTGTATGAACGACCACAGTAATTGGGAACTGCTTCTAATCTTGAAAAGCAAGAAAAACATCCTTCTATGCTCAACCTCAATCAAATTACTATCCCCAAAAATGGGATCAAAAAGCGCCAATGGAATCCAGACTAAAAGATCAAAATGTTCAAAGTATGCAATCTTAGGAAAATCACCATCCACTCAATTGGTTCAGAAGGACAGCCCCTTCAGTGTTTGAACAAATAACACCTGTATCTAAGATAGTAGGAAGAAAAACAATTAAAAGTCAAATTGGAGCCTGCCTCTGGTTGTCTAACCACTATTTCTAAAGCGGCAAGAGACTGACCCCCTTTTAAAGTTGTGGGCACATAAACATAACAAAACCAAAACAGAAATTTTTACTTTTGTTCTTTCACAAGTTCAGCAACGCGTAACCAATCATACAAGTATACGACCCACACTAATATCTGAATGTCTAACGAGCAACACCAGCCGCAATATTGAATGAAGGGATCGTAGGAATCACAAAAACATCTGGCAAAAAACATAAGTAGGGAAATGAACAGACAAAGCCAAATATTCATAATGTCGCAGCAAAGAAGGCAATGTGAAAATGAAACAGCAAGCATTATCCAAAAGCAGCTACCGTAACAATCATTAAAGCCCCTCGTTCTTAGGAAAATCCAATAATTTTTGACAAAAACATGTTAAAGTGACCCCCCAAAAAGGTGTCATTAACAACCTAAAACTGAGAATAATAACGGCATAAGGCATTAATTGATATAAATAGTGTCGATTTCTTGTTCCCTCGTTGTCGTCTGCTTAATCGAGAGGAATCTCAACCTCACCATCGGTGATCTCCTGCTGCAGGTCCTTGGGATTCTTGCCGTCGACCATACACCCAACAGAAACGCACGTGCCGAGGATCTCCTTGACGGTCCCACTCAAGTCCTTGGCCATGGACCTGGGCCGCATGACCTTGGCGATCTCGATCACGTCGTCGAGAGAGATGTTGCCGCTGTGCTTGATGTTCTTGGTCTTCTTGCGGTCGCGCTCCGGCTCCTTGAGGGCCTTGATGACGAGGGCGGCGGCGGAGGGGACCACCGTGACCTTCGCCTGACGGTTCTGGACGGTGAGCTTGACGGTGACGCGCAGGCCCTTCCAATCCTTGGCGGTCTCCTTAGCGATGTCCTCTCCGATCTTCTTCGGCGAGAGACCCAACGGTCCGATCTTGGGTGCGAGTGAAGAAGCTGCACCCACCTCGCCACCGGTGACCCGGACGTACACGTCCACCACCTGACTCGGGTCGAACTTGGGCGGCATGGCGGGTTCGGGGCTTTACAAGCTTAGGGTTTCAAGATGAGAGAGATCCGACGGAGAGACCCCAACCGGAGGCGCAGCGTAATGGAAGAATGGATCTGTAGAAGCTTTAAAATATAGAAAGGCAGGCAGGGAGTGGAGCTAGGGTTTAGGGTATGGGGTTGTTTCTGAAATGACAGAATTGTCCTTAGGGCTTTTTTTGTACAGCCTGTTGATTGGGATATGGGCCGGGCTTTTTGCGCGTCTTTTTGTGACGATCTCTTGACCTGGGCCTTTTGTTTGATTAAACGTTACCAAATGTCTCCGCCTCCCCTTTCCCGCATGTGTGCTGTGTTTGAATTTGAATTGTTGGTAAATTGTGAGAAAAAAATTATGAAAAAATAAAATTATTTAAATTAATAAAAAATTGTAAGAAAGAAAATAAATAGTTATTTTATGAGAGAAAAAGTAAAAATTAGTTATTTGAATTGATGAGAAAATTGTGAGAAAATAGTAAAGTAATGATAATATTTTTTAATTAAAATTTTTTAATTATTTTCTTTTCTCATCAAATTCTCTCAAACCAAACACACAATGACTGAATTTCGAAATTGCCCTCTCTATATAAACTTTGGCCTAGAAATTTTCTGGTGAATAATTGTGATTTGTGCGTAATCATCTCATTATTCCCCTTTAATAGGGTCCCCGATAGGTTCAGTAGAAAGATAAGACCTTATTTCAATTAGACGTCCGTTCATACGTACAGACTAAAAGAAAATTGAATGAAAACTCTTGTATCCTATAGTTAACAATCATATGGCTATGATTAACTATAAATATTAGATACATTAGAAATTGACACAACTAAAAATACGGATCCGCAAATATACAGTTATATCATTTGCGCATAAACAATAGTTATAATTGAATAAAATAAATCATAGTCCAAGTTATGTTCATTTTCAATGTCTCCATAATGAAAATTATTAATAATAAGGCCTTATATGTATTACATATAGGTATGTAGTTCTTGTTTCTCTCATGAATTTATTTTCCCAACGTTTTAGTTATAAGAGTTTTTCCGTTTGAGTGTCCCTCAAAAAGAAAGATGACTGATTGTGAAGTTTAATTGTGATGGGTAGGAGTTAAGTAGTAACCACCATTACTAAAGCTCAAATGAAACATACATAATTTTATATATAGATATCGATTTAATTAGTTGGGCTTAGACGATCTATGACAGTTACGGACTGATGGTTTACGACAGTTACGGGCCGACTGTCGCCTTAAGATTAAATAGGCGCCTTTGTTTCAAAAAAGATTTCACACATATATCAACAAATTAATTACCATGGTTTTGTGAGATAGCGTGCTCTGTCTTGCAAAATAAATTATATTTTGAAAGTACTTAAACTATCTAAGAATTTCTAGCCGGCTTTTAGGAATTCCAGTCGTTTGAAGGAGAGCTTGCTTGTATTGTTGGTTCCTAATTAATGACTGAATTTTGAAGTAGTTTGGAATATTTGACAATATAGTTAAGCCCCACGTATGGAATGCAACTTACACGTTTGTTTTTTGGATGACTTACGCATAGAGTTTTAAGTCTCACAATGATATCCCTAACTATGCTAAGAAAATGCTTGACCTTTGGATAGGATTACCCATCTTTTTTCTTTTTTTTTTTTTTATAGCACAACAATCATAGACAACCAAAATATGATGGAAAAATGGAACCCAAAATAAATAATAATAATAATAATAATAATAATAATAATTATTATTATTATAGAAGGAAGGGAAGCTTTCCTTCTATTCCCACAAGGCACAGTCAAGGACTCCAGGTACAACAATAAAATAGTTGAAAAGTGAATAAGCTCTCTGGATGTTTTAAACACATTGACTACCATCGTATATGTGCCAAAATTTTATTAAGTATTATTATATGGACATAACCTCATGAATTGTCAAGTACAGTAATGTAAAGTTATTTGTTTATTCCCTTTCTGATTTGAGAGTACCAAATAAATATATATCACCCCCAAATGTACAAAAACCACCACATTGTATATAAACATGTGACCAAGTCTAACATGCAGTGCTAAAAACTATTTTGTTCGAGTCATACTATAAGATATAAGAAAGAGACGAGTGCAAACAATAGATATAAATTCCACAATTTTTTTTTTTAAAAGGTTTACGATGCATATATAATCAGGTAGAATGTACAAACAACATTTTCAAAAACTATATCCATATTTTACATTAGCCGTGCACATAACATTTTTTCTAGACAAATAAAAGAAAAAAAAAATGAGCGATACTCATCACTAGTCTCATCCCATGTCTTTCTTTCCCCGTCTCCCTATTTTATTCCTTTGTCTGTTTGTCCTTTGGCTTGAGATTTGCATATATCATAGCCTTAGCCAAATCTACGGACGCATGTCGATAATCGGCTAATGTCTATCCTGTTCTTGAATTGGAACGCATGATGGGCTTCAATCCTCATCTAACATCAAACAATCCAGATCAATATCTTACTTTCTGGAAAAAGTGTTTCATAGTGAGCTAAGAAGCACAGAAATCGGAACTCCAGAAACGTCTAGAAAAATTTCTGCATTTTTCTAAAACTACATTTTTTATGAACTTCAAAAACTGATGGAATATCTTGGCACTCTATGGCAGTGAAACTGTAGGGGCTCCTCCTTAGTTTTTGGGCTTGGACCATAATTTTAGACAAACTTAAAAGGAAGAAGTATACACTCTAGTTTTTCCAGAAACCCTTGCAGGCGGAGCAGAATCCTTCGTGAAAATGTCGCTTGGCTTTTTCTTAGTTCCCTTCGAAGCCTCAGAACGAATATGTGATGGTTTCCAGTCGACCTACCGTGGCCAAGTGGAGGCGATTTGCAACCACAATGTAAGAATTTTTAAAAAAAGAGTTATTACATGACCAAAAAATTTAGTTAAAATTCAGTCAAAATAACATTATACTGATATTAATTTAGATTTTACACGTCACGTCACAAGGGAATAGATCTGTCTTAAACCACACAAAACGTTGGCCAAGTGACTAAGTACCTGCAAGCTTCGGTTTAGTGTTTTTGCTTTCTTTTTAGTTCTTTCGAACCTCTATTCAGTCAGCACAAAATTTCAAATTTAATGTCGAAGAGTTCATTTCTACACGTCATATCACGTTTCTCTTTCCATTTCGTGCCACTTAGATAGTGAGTAGAACGATTTTTTTCTTTCTTTTTTTTTTTTTTTTCTCTCTTTGGAGGAGGGAGAGTAAACGGATCAAAAGACAATAAGCTCAGAAAAGCAATGCCGAAAAGAGAGACGTGTATAATTCATAAAACGATGAAAGCCCTGCATATTAACTTTACATTTACAGGTCAACATACATACACATGGTCCATATGCCCATTTTAAAAAGAAGATGCTTAGCCTCGTTTGACGAGATATGAAATCGTCCTGCATATTAACTTCACATTTACAAGTCAATATACATACACATGGTCCATATGCCCATTTTAAAAAGAAGATGCTTAGCCTCGTTTGACGAGATGACATTATTCGACGTTATAAACAACGTTGGTACGGTGATTTTAGCCTCTTAAAGCATGTGCTTTCATATGAATCCAAAAGAGAAGTCGCAAGAAATTGATGCTTTCCCTTTAATAGGACGATTAGGTAAACTTGCATGAACAAGTTTATATTATGAAGAAAACAGTTGCACACACGCAAATTAATTTCTGGGGAAGCATGAAATGTTAGGACCAAAATCATGATTACAAAATAAAGTTTCCAACTTCATGGGTCATGAGAATAGTGCATTGCATGTGTCCTTATCTTGTATTTGATTGCAAAATTGTGGCTTGTGGGACATTACTTTCTTATCTTTATTACGCGTAGAGAAGTGATCAACACTCTAGTGAAGGTAAGAAACAAACAATACCATCCCAACCCAAAGATAGCTTTCATCCATATTGATACTGGAGTTAAACTTTGACATGAAAAAGAAGCAGTAGGCTCCAAAATCCTATTTTGTTAAATAAATAAGTTGAAAAATAAATTATGAATTGAGAAATTAATTATATCTCACGGTTTCATGCATGTGGTCATATTGCACCCCACCTTCTTTTGACATTTAACCAAGCAGCAGAAAGCTCGTAGAATTTGGTTAGCTGACTATAAAGCCTCGTTTCAGAAAAAAATTAATAATAATAAAAAGACCATAAAGTTTAATTACTTGTCTGTGTTGGACAATTATATTATACATACACCCACGCACAAACTTAAATGACTTTAATGGTAAACATATAGTAAACCTTAAATCGATTGAACCCAGATCATATATTTTTCGAGTCAATCTTAATAGCGCAGTTGCCTATACGCTTTGATATATTGAAAATTTTACTTGTAGAATATTTCTATCCATAAACAACAAAAACATTATTTCAGAGACTTGATTCAAATTTTGCAAAGATATAAAGGAGGGGGAGGAGGAGACAGGAGATAGAAGAGCACGCATGGTTGTTTTATAGCTCTTCCGTGAACAATTTTGTATCATTTATCATTTATTCTAATGTATTTGTTGCCAATTAATTAATAGCATTTACTATGTAATAATAATTGAAATTAACACAAAGAGCATGCTGGGTTATATTCGTGGAGAACAAAACAAAGTGGGAAGTCTTTTTTTATTTTTATTTTTATTTTTTTCTTGAGTTGGACTTGGACCTGCCTTTTGCACATAAAGATGCCACATAAACTTCACATCACGACAAAATACAAAAATTAAAAAAAAAAAAGACCGAGAAATAAGACAGTGCATGACGTGTCAAGATATGGACACCTACATCCTTATTAGACGATGAAGGAGGTGGAGCCCAGGAATTGATCTGTAGCTCCAGCCTTCAAGACCATTAACCACCAATGAATTCTGGGCGAGTTGAACGGGAAGATCTAATTGGCCCACGCGTACTCTTCTCCCTTGTTGATAAAAGTCCGTTTCTATCTATTTAGCGCCAATAATGTGACGCCTAGTTGGTAAACCAAAATAAAATATTTTGGCTCCGTTATCCCCATTAAAAAGTGATTACACGAAGAAATTTAGTTATAATTTAATTAAAATGATATTATATTTATATCATTTTAAATTATATATATAAATTTTTATTCATATAAAATTCAAAACGATATCATAAATTTTGAGTAGATTTTTTTGATTATATATCTTTTCTCCAAAACAAAACCAAAATAAAATATTCTTCCTGCGTGTCTTGCCGTGTATTGACAGTGTACATTTAATAAAAGAAATAAATAATTCTCCGATGTGTCATTCCCTGAAATTAAGGCGTTTTTAATTTTGGAGAAGTAATAATCTGTGGGCAACACATGTAAATTACGCTGAACTTTCTCGTCTGACTAAAGCATTTACGTTGAGAGATCGCATGAAGCCAAGTTTCGCCATTCATGGAAAAGGCCAAAAAAAAAAAAAAAGAAAAAGAGACAGTACGCGCGATAAAAAGGAGAAGATGCTAGCGGCTGGCCCTCGTAGTTTTCGAAAAGTCAAAAAAATTTAATATCCAAAGGTGAGTATGTATTGTCCATGATCCAACGGTTGGCACACGTGTTCGTACGTTCGAGCGAATGCACCAAATAAAAATCTTACAAAATATTAAATAGGGTAACTAATTTTTAGATCTAAATTTTTATAATTTTTTTTATTTGAAAGTTAAATTTTTTAAATTTTTTATTTAAGATCTAAATTTTTATTTTTGTTTTCATTCAAATCCTTTTGTATGATTTACTGTTAACTTTTTCGTTATATCTAATAGAAACAAGGTTAAAATTAACAGAAAAGTTAACGGTTTCATTGTAAAATGATTTGAATAGAATAAAAAATAAACGTTTAGATTTTAAATAAAAAATTTAAAAAATTTAAATTTCAAATGAAAAAAATTACAAAAATTTAGATCTAAAAATTTAGTTATCCAAAACTAAATGGATGGTAAATTATTGCCTTTGTACAGAGAAAGAGAAAGCTTATCCATTACACCACTATAAATATTACAAAAAAAAAAAAAAAAGAAAGGCCTCTATATATAATCGAAGAATTGGAGCTCAAGGCAGTGTTGATACTTCTTCTATAATAGCCATCACTAATTTGCCATTTCCAAAAAAAAAAAAAAAAAAAAGGCTCTACCACAAAAACCACCATTTTTCCAAGCTTTAAATTGGGTCCTTCGTTTGCTCATATTCCCCATTTTCCCTTCTTGTTCAAATGGCATCAAAGAAAAATTTTCATTCAAGGGCGGCTAGCAGCTACTTTTTGAAGCCGGCAGAGAGTGGCAATAACAATAATAATAATAATCACCCAATCAAAACAACAAGTGCTGGCAGCTTTTTAGAGTTTGATGAGTCTGACATTTGGAATTCTTCTTCAGCAACTCCACCAGCAGTGGAAATGACGAGGAAAATGTTACCAAGTTCATCGCGGACGCCAAAGAATAAAATTGCCAAGAACAATTACATTAATGAAGCGGCCGGCCTGCAGCCGGCGGCGACGGTGATAACATGTGCATCAATGCCGGTGAACATACCGGATTGGTCCCAAATTTACAAAGGAGATCAGAGCTGGGAGCATCATCATCAGAGGAAAGAAGGTGGGGATTGCAGTTTTGAGGATGACACTGAATTTGATGACGATGACATGATGATAACGGAGGATCAAGTGCCCCCACATGAGTTTTTAGCCAGGAGACGTGGGGCTTCCTTCTCAGTCCACGAAGGGATAGGGAGGACCCTCAAAGGGAGGGACTTGCGCCAGGTGAGGAATGCCATTTGGAAGAAAGTCGGATTCGAGGATTAATTATCAGCACATATATATATAGATATATGGCACACATTTTACAGAGGAAAAATCATGACTACAGCTAGCTAGCTTGAGCAGAAAGAGGAGATATAGAATTAGTACATACATAAAATTAAGAACGACGGCTCTGTGTGTGCTTTTTTGATCACCATGGATTTTCCTTTTTTACTAATATTGCGTATTTATTATTATTTTTCTTTTTTTCTTCTTTTTCTGGTTCAGTGGTGGGTGGTGTTCTTCGTCTAGCTGGGTCCGTCTGAATTTGTAATCAGAGGATAACTTAATTTATGTTCTGTAATAATTTTTGTTTTTTTGTTGTTTAGGAAGAACTAATTATTCTTGCCGATCATGTTGGTTTGAAATTAAGATTGCCCACTTGCTTCTTTCTTCTTCGAATTTTCTCTCTGTCACTCACTTTTCTTTTCGGCAATTAATATTATCCACCTACCTATAAGAGTATTTGGGGGAAGGATAAACTTTGCGGGGCCAGGGGGTGACTGAGGCAGGTGATGAGGACTTGTTGGTGGGTGGTTCGCAGGAAAGCTACAGGCTAGCTAAAACAACCCTTGAAGCAAAATTCATTTTTCATGAATTGAATGGCAAGTGTTGCATCTCTTTCTTTCTTTCTTTCTTTCTTCCCTACTGCAAAAACCGCAAATTTTTGCTACTATGGGCTAAGAAATAGAAGAGTTTCGAGGACTCGAACAGGCGATCAAAAGATCTCAATATAGCGTTCAAAGTGTTAAGAAGTACAAGTCATGACATTGGTATTTCCATCTTCCTGTATATATCCTAACAACAGGTTATCCTTCCTTCACATCTCTCTTTATGTATAGATAATCTAAAATTTCGTAAGAAAATCATGTCTAAAGGATGTGACCAATGACAATTGCATTATGTTTTTTCTCCAAGGGCATGTTTGACACTCATAAATTTATAATTATGAGGATGCATAATTTACAAATTGATGAGTTGTCACTAAATTTTTTTGTTTTTTTGATATTTTAAACTTATACTAACTGATTGGATGGAAAGATTAGTTTGAGAGGTTAAGAATTTATAATCAGATGAGTTATAAACTGTCAATACTATTTGAATTATAAACTCATATCTGAAACTCGATTCTTTATAAGAAAGTAATTGTATTGTGATCTACAAAATTTTTAAAACTTTTTTAATTTTTTTTTAGTAAATTCTTGTCACTTTCGCGTCAAAAACTCGCGTTTATGTATTCCTGATTTTGTTACCAAACTTCTTGAACAGCTTGTTGCATTCTTCTGGGTAAGAGAAATTTTAAAAGGACAAAATTATTAGATTACGCGGTCGATATTTCTTATACAAGATAAGAGTCGATAGTCTCATATGAGATTGATGTTGAAACGCTATGAACTATAGTCTCATGAAGTCTACCAAAACCCATGGGGTTGAATCATACTTGTGTATGTTGCTGTGCACGTGGATTGGATGCTTCATGTTTCGCATCCATTAATTAGAATCGAATGACATCAAATAAGTCCAAGTATCAGAACAAGATTCGTCTCGGCAATGAATAGGTACCTAAAAGGAGATGAATTGAACTCCAAAATCATACGCACAGTGTTTCCGTACAACAGAAATGTTGTTCACGAGTTGCTTCAAGCGTACAAGCTATTGATACTGACGATTTACAGTAAACATCTAATCAGTACACTTTCTGGAAAAAGAAACTGCCTTGACCAAATTGATGGTAATGTTGAGTGCTAGATACTGTTGAGTTGCAATATTTTGGATGACTAATACCTAAAAAAAAAAAAAACTCATTAATCCCTTCCACCTTCCAATATGTTCTAAATTTAATCAAGAATTGGTTACAATTTTCTTCAGTAAAATTATTGGTGGCTTTATTTAAATAGATTTAAAGTATTAATAAAGTACTACGTATCATTCAATAATTGAATTTATAAAAAAAAAAAAATTATCAGATACTAAACAAAAGTGTAATATTACTTGTTGATATCAATTTAAAATTATTTACTGTGACTCGTTTCTCAATAATGCACTAGCAAAATCACAAATTTTAGCGGACAAAGTATGATATTACCCATTGGATTTGCTCTGGAGTGCATCGATAAGAAACCTCTCAAGTGTTCAATTTTTATAGTTAATCATATCAAACGAGCGGCGGTGGTTGCTTGATTCCCATCCGCCGGTTGTTTGTTTTTGGCATGTAGTAGCAGTAGTCTTCTGCTGAGCTTATTACTTGGAAGGTTGCGTATGAAACATTATCAATTACTAGAATTTGGACCACCCCAAAGAACACGACCGCTCGCGTGATTTATCATTTTTTGATGCTTTAGCAACATTTTCATGGCTCGTGAATCATGATTCGTGAATTGGAGTCGTTGTCAAGAAAAAGCAAAATTGGGAGGAAAGTCCTAAAGTCACCTACAAAATGTGACTCCGAAATAAATTTAGATGGTCCATTTTCCGCAATCCATATAGTTTAAATTTGTTCGGTCTAATGGGATTATGCTTCTAAAATTGGACTAAATGCTGTCAGTGACTTTTGTAAGAGAACTGCATCTCTGAACTAATTAAACCGAAAATCAAGGCATATTATGCCCTCCCGTCTCTATACGAAATGCTACATGTAGAAGCTAGTATAATTATAAATTGTTTCGGGTAATCCCTTGAATAGTCTTCCCGTTTCAATTCTATTTTCCCACTAGGATTAAACAACTCAACGTAAGATTTACAGAAGCCTAATCTTAATTAGCAGATAATTGGATGACTTTTTTTGAGCAAAAGATAGCGGGATGACTTTGAAGCACAAGAAGTTGCGTGTTGCCTTGGACAAGGGTAGTTAAGTAATTGAGTCCAACTTCGATCATATCCAACCAAAAAACCAACAAAAAAGAAAAATGATTCAACTCGCATAATTCATTTGTAAATTATGAGACCCTAAGCAACCATTTCCGTTGTCATATAATCTCTGTTTGTCAATTTTTTTATTTTTTTGAAAATCTTGTTAGTCTCTTTTTAAACCTGCCAATGGCTTAAAGACCCGCCTACTAGCTTTTCTTTTTATTTTTATCTTTTTTAGTCTATAGTCTAGTAATTAGAGAATTCATATATAGACATTTAAAGAGGAGGGGAGATTGTAAATTAGATATGAATTCGAATTCTTACCTGATATAGTGGAGGACACTTCCTCACTCGAGCAAATGCTCGTTCACGACCTACCTACTAGCTTTTGTTTTTTTTGATCCAGTGCTAGGCTATTGCCTTTACAAGGGACCCTTGAGCGAAGCCAACGTACGGCCATTTGGTCTTGTGTTAGGATACTACGAATTCCCTGTGGAGCAGTGAAGAATTTATGCATCCCCCTCAACGCTCTCAAGCCTCAGTTGGCCACGCTCTGCAGAACGACAAGAAGACTTGGCTTTGAGAGATTGCTTCAATTTTGAAAGACATCAGTTTCTTTTTATTTAATGTGAATCTTTGTTATATTAATTATTAAAAGGAGTACTAATTACCCTGCTGATTGAGTTACTAAACAGTTTAAGAGAAACTTCTTCCTCAAGATTGGATTAACAACTTCCTAATGTACTTATTCGGCTGTTAAGCCAAAATTTATCGTATTAAGGCAATATGATTACTTTATGTTAAAAAAAAAAAAAAACCTTAGTTGGCCATCCAGTCTGCTGCTTTGTTTCCTTTTCTGTATACATGAGAAATCTTCAACTGCCACTTCTTAGCAAGCAATTCTGTACAGCCTTCAGAAAGGTTCTTTTGACCCGCCTACTAGCTGAGCATGCAAGCCAAGTTGGGCTTGGGCCCAAGATTTATCAACAGATTAGGACTTCAGGGCAATCACTAGATTGAGGCCTCATGTAAAGAAGTTCGAGCCCGGTGGGACGCACTCCGAGCAGTCCAATCATGATACACAAACTAACGTTTTGACGAGCAGAGTAATTGGAAAAAAAATTCGGTGTTGGGCATTGACAGAGTTCAATTGGTTGAAATTTAGTGTTTTTAACCTTGAACTCTATACTTGACACATTCTCTTTCCATTTTTTTTTTTATTATTGGACTACTAACTCCGATTGACACAAAAAAAAAAAGGAAATTCAGTGTTTTTCTTATAGTTCCAACTGTTTATGTTTTAAGCATCAAATTATTAAATGATGAATGATTACAAGGACTATAGCAATATATGCAATTAATTTGGGGACACACTATATAATAGTTGAATGTATGTAATTAATTTGGGACACGAACAAAATGATCACGAAAAACTATAATGAATCCCTTTTATTTTTCATTGTAAATGCTAATTATGGATATCTTTTCTCAGCCCATCATAACTGATTTTGAAACTAATAAAATTAGTCAGTGAATAATTTAAAGAGAAAAACTAAATACAAACACTTAAAAAATAATAAAGTAATAATAAACAAAATATATTAATCACATTTCACCTGATTCCATTAATAACAAACAGTTGTTTGTAAAAAAGTTCAATTACTGTATTTATATTGCTACCATGTTATTTTGTCATATTGTAATTATATTTCTCTAAGTATTAGTACATAGCCATACCCTATTTAAAATTAGATGCAAAAAGATTTTAAATTATATATGACATATTTCATACACCATTACTTTTTTTTTTTCGAAAATAATTATAAAAAAGGGGCGCGAACATAATTCAGCCTTGTAGGAGGGAGCAACAGTTCATCCCAGCAGCATATCAAATTGAATCTATAAAATAGTTATTCTTTTACAACAAAATCTCGGACTTGAACTTTTTTTTTTTCTTGTTTTTCTAAAAAAAAAAAATCACTTTACAGACATAACAGCTATCAAATCCTTAAATTAAGATCAATATTTTGGACATTGACGTCATCATTTAATCTTTTTTACAAGATGACTTATTATTAAAATATTATTAAATTTAAAATGAGCTTTCTCTAAAATCAATTACAGCATTAACAAATTGTAAAATAAATACTGTGCATCACACTAAATCCCTAAATTATAAGGAGAATACAAATATAAACATTTAAACTTAAATTAATAATAAAAACAACATATTAAATTACAATTAAACTATCCAAGTTGTATCCCGGACTTGAACCTTATGTACACGATTTTGTTTTAGATGTAGAAAAAATCAAAAACGACGCCGAATCGACGCCTCCTCGACCCTGCCCCACACGTCGTTGGTATCTGTCTTTGTTTGTACTTTGCTTGGAGTTGGAGGCATAGAGACCACCGAGAAAGAAGAAGAAGACTAAGGAGATTAAATCACCCAGAAGAAGAAGAAGAAGAAGAAGAATTAGCCAAAACTACCACTCTGTGGAACTATTTAATGGGAGGGGAGAGGAAGAAGATATTGGTGGGTTTGGCGTTGGCAATGTTTCTTGGCGTTGCTGTCTACCTCAGGCTCTGGACTATCGACTACGCCATCTCCTCTGACGACACCGAGTTGATTAGGTGGGTTTCGTTTTTCTTTCTTTCTTTGTCTCAATTTTGCTTTTCTTGGTTATTTCTGGTTCTTCCCATTGATGTTCATTATTCATCCCTTTGGCTCCAATTCTTTCTGCCCCATATCATATCTTAAAGCTTTAAATATAGAGTCTTTATTGTTCTTTTGGGTCTAATTTTTGTGTGGCATTAATGGGTTCCTTTTTTTTTCCCCCCTTTAAATTTCCTGAAATGTGAAAATTTTGTGGTTGGAGTATATTTGGTGAGGTCCAAGTTATTTCTTCCCCCTGATGGTATCCACTCACTCACACTCGATTCAAAATGCTTTTCTAGTTAAATTGAGGAATTAACTGTAGTAAGAATGCATAATTATACTGGGGATCCATTCCAGCTGAAATTGAACGCTGCAGCTTATTAGTTTGATGCTATTGTTACTCTACATTGCTTTGTTAGATCTTCTACAAGTCGAGTTCTTAAATTTGTTTGAATCTGATTGAGCATCTTAGATCTGGTCTAGTATATGAGGAGTTGAGTTCACTACAGTTTCTGTTTCCATCTATGTTTTTAAATGTCTGCTTGTTTTTATCCAAAATTTGCGGTGTAAGGATACCTTGTTCAACTTAAATCTGCAGTGGTAAGATTCAGAAAGCTGCATAATTTTACATTCCTTGAAAACTTTGTCTGCCGAACAATCAAGTGCCTTTTTTTCTTCTTTTACCAATGCGTAACTTTTAATTTCAATTTCTCTAAACTTTGTAATCTGCCTTGTTCAGCTGAGTGATTGAGGTATAATTGCTTCTTCCTCCTTTTAAATCACGTGCTATTTTATGCTTTGAGTTTCCTGCAGAAGACAATTTGATCTGGCCAACAGGGAAGCTCTGGATGAATCTGCAGAGTGGAGAATGAAGTATGATGAGGAGGCAGAAAGAGCTGCCAAGTGTGACAGGGAGCTCATAGAGGTGTGCGCTGTGTCAACCAGCTTTTATTATCCGCATAGCCAACCAGCTTTTATTATCCACGTAGCTTAGCTATTTACAAATAGGATTTTGCCTTATTTTTCTGTTGCAGTACATCTAATATTTCTGTCATTCTGGTTAAGGTTTCTATGATGACATCTATTGGGATTTGTTCCAATTATGTTGGTCCCATATGTGTAACAGATACACATCTATTTGGGCAAAATCAAAAAACAATAACACCCTGAGCAACCTTGCAGAGGCGTTTTTCTTTAGCGCTTATAATTAAGTAACTTTGCTGAGGTCTTGCCCCCTTTTCTTGTCTTTTAGAAAGAAGCATATCCAGGTAGACTTAAATTGGCATAGATCATCCTGAGTTTGCATACTGCTTAAGATTAAAGATTTCTGAAATCTTTTTGCTCCGATGTGTTTTGTTGTTTGCATCCCATGTGCTTATGTTACGGAGTTTCCATCATAATCCTATAAGATAAAGTGTTTTTTGTTTCTCAATGGGAGACTCCTCCAACCTTGGTTTGCAGAAATCCCGTCTCACTTGGGTGCAGTGCACTCTTATGTATCCAACCCTTCATAAATTTTTTATAATGGAAATAAATCTGAGAAGATCATTGACAGACACCCAGAATAACCACATTCACATGTAGGATACCCTCAAGGGCACAGAGACAAGACAGGGAACCTATCAGATGAGGGAATTTTTGCTGATCCAAAATTTTATTCCATCTTTTTAGACGTGTGAAGGATATATTGTGTAACTGTGTACATGTGGCTTCAAAACAAAATCTCTGAGTGGGCAACTTTGTCGGTGTTGGACACTATGCACTTTTTTTTTTTTTTGGAGGAAAAGACACTATGCACTCTTGCAACACATGTTTTACCACTGGAAAATTTTGGCTGTTTGGGTAAGACCTTTTATAAATTTTAGGAATAAGTTTCATATAGAATATTGATCATGCAAAATATTCTAGAAAATTTGATACAATTATACCTGCTATTCAATTCTATTTCTCATCATACGTGCCGCATGGTAACAATGCACATGTCGGCAACTAAAAAGAATCTCACCCTTTTATCTCTTGATATTTCACTTAAATGGGCTGGAATTGCATCTAAGGACTAAATATGCCCTTGTCTTGTGACAGTTTAAGCAGAAGGTGGAGGACGCTGCTAGTGTTGACCAACAGTTGGTAATGCTACAAAAGGTAAGTGTTTGACTTTGAACATCTAAATTCTTTGTATATTGTGTAACCATGTTTTCTTCACTTGGTGGATGTTGTATCTGGTTGAATTTCACTCCAACGCACATCCTGGAATCCTTGGCAGTGAAGTTCAATGTTACTTTAACTAGGGTTTTTAGATCAGAACTCTATCTTGCTAATACTTAGTCCGTTCATTCGCTATAAGAAACCAATGAATTTAAGGTGATGTATCTGTAATTTTGAATTGTCTTCGGTTTAAATTTTTGTCATTTAGCTCACAAGTTCTTGTATAATCAGGAAAACATGGCATTGGTTGAGCGGATGGAAGCTTTAAAAAAGGAGTTGTCAGCCGCAAAGCTAAAATGTCGCTCATGACAACAAATGATCTAAATAGAATTCTACATTGATATGTATTGAGTGCCAATTGCTAGCTTGTTTCCGGGAGAAGCACAGGTTGAAGATATTTTCACCAAGCCAGATAGCAGTTTGCAGTTTCTGATGTGTACAATGATCGAATAGATGTTTTGATTCACAAATTTGTGTTCCATGTACAAGGTATTAGATATTTTGCCATGTTTAAATGAGTGGCAGTGCTGTTTTATACTTGTACTAGTTGGAGTATGTTCCATTTTCTTCTTTTTTTAGGCATTACACTTGGGAAAAGCAGGACTCCGCAACAATGTACATTGAAATTTTGAAAGAACCCATTTCTCATCTATGTACTTTCTTACATTTGGAGATTGGATTTTCTTAGATTTTGCATGTTAGAAGTGCTTCACATTGGAATTTCTTTCTTGCGATCAGTAATATTATCTATAGATGCGAAAATTCCGTTAGTGCCCTTCCGTGACGATCTTAACACTGTATTTGGATAAAATTCTGGAGGGAGAGGAAAGTGAGGGAGAGGAAAGTAGAGGAGAGGATCATTAGAGGAAGATAATATTTTCTATCCTCTCTTGTGTTTGGAAAGAGGTGATGAGAGGGAGAAAAATTATAAATTCTTTTGTTTAGAAAATGATGGAAAGTGAGGGAGAAGAATATAAAATGTGTTGGAATAACAATTTTATCTTTCATAATAAATTCTATTAAGATATTTTGTTTAGGTAAAATTGTAATTTTTAAATTACGTAAGGGTAATTGGGTCATTTAATAAATTTAGTATGAAAACTAACAACTTTCCTCCCATTTTTGGGAGAATTGTTTTTTGTGGGATTGAGAGGATTATGAGAATTAGAAACTTTCCTCTCTCTCACTTTTCAAACATTTCCCAAATATAACAATTTACCTTAATTCTCTCACTTTCCTCTCCCTCCCCCCACTTTCCCCCCTCCCAAACACAGTATTAGGGAAAGTCCAACGTGAAATGCGAGGGAAATTGCATAAGTTGCGTTGGAAGTTCTGTCAAGTACTTCTTCTTACACTTTTGATTTATTGGCTGAAGTTGATGCATATGTGTTGGTGACATTAGGGTAGTAGTGTTGTGGCGGTTATGTTATAGTGTGAAATGCCTAGATTTTTTTTTTTTTTTTAGGTTTTGGTAGAGATGGTCTATTATCATAAGAAAGGGAACTGGTGAGGAGGAGACTTGAGGATCGAACTGCAATTATTCTAGTTATAAGTCTTAGATGCCAACCAATTTGTTTAGAGCGGGTCCTTAGAAATGTCTAAATTAATTTGTACAAAGAAATCACGAGGTCACGATCTCTACATTTTTTATGTTCCCTCATTTGTAGTTTCTCATAATGGGGAGGAGTAGCAGGCTACCAGCTGTGCCGTGAAATTGAACGTTCTCATTAATTTGGTAAGGCTTAAAATATATACAGTGTGAAGTTGGTGATTCTGCAACTCGCATCTCTGATAATGCCCTCGTAGAGTCACAGCTCTTGGTACATTGGCCATCATATGGGCCTAAGTGACGGCCTGGATTAGATGAAGTCCCAATGGCGTGTACGAAGCTGGCCCAAGATCGACCCAAATGGCAAGTCTAATTGCTGGCATGGTTTCAATTTAATTTATTTGTGCAGGTGCCCAATAGGGCCGTCAAGCTTGAAATTCGTAATACAACTTCAACAGAAGATAAGCCCATGGCTTGGCAATTCCAGTATGTCAAACAGCCCACACCCATCGATGGAACGAAAGGTGTGTGCGGTGTAGCCTACTGTTTGACGATTTTTCTTAAGAATTACATAATGGTTTCTTAATGAACTGGAAACAGATGTCATTTTTGTAACATTTGGGAATACATTTTACTATTGTAGAAAACAAAAGAATGGTAATAAGACCACCAAACGCTGTGGTCAAGAAGTAAAGAGCCTAGTTTGTTGTCATGTTCAAGGTCAGGGATTAGAGTTTTTGCGGAGTCGTTTAGTAGGATTAAACGTAAGTCCTTAAAGTTCACTCATCTTATAAGAAAAGATTTAAGGGTGCTGAAGGCCTACCATACTTTTTTGGTCTGAATTGTAAACGTAACAGGCAACAGGCTTCAGCTCATAAGTCCTCTGGCTTACTAAACGCGTTCCCGCTCAAAGTGGAGAAACAAATGGAGCCCAGTGCTACAGAGACGGGTCGCGATCAAACGGACGTGTACGTGACAGTGCTGTCAGTCACCACATATATTTGGATGTCGCTCGTGCGTCCATCAAAATGATTTTAGTTTGGTAGTTGGAAGGGGAGGGATGCGGGGGACCCAGCGCACGGGGGGGCCTTGTAGCTTTGCCATATCAACTAGAATCTGTGTCGGTTTTAGGAGTAATACTTTTTCCCAGTTAAAATAAAAAAGAATCCATGTATCTCGAATTCTTGGCGGAGAGTTGGACACTTGATAGGGGAAATAAATAAAAAAATAATTTATTTTTATTAAATTATATACTATCACTTAATAATATAAATTATTAAATAATTAAACTTAAAATAATAAATAAAATATAAATTAATATCATATAAACTATTTTAATAAATAAATTACATATCTATTTATTTTTTAAAAAATAAATTAAATTGTCATACTCAGAAATAAAACAGTAAATGAAAGGAGCGAAAATCGGGCTCAGTGGGCCCGCTCGTATTTAACTTGTATGAGAAGCCTTTCTCGCTCCTCCATCATACAATTGCGTCCGGTTGTTGACTTTGAGTCGAGAATTCCTCTTGTTTTTTTGTTTTTTGATTTCTGTAGCAGCTCTTGAAATGCTTGCCAGGGGAAGGCTAAAAAGAAATGAAAGCAACAATATGGTTTTACATTCAAGTCCCACATTTCTTTTTTCTCTGTTTAAGGGTTTTCCTTCTTCTTTGTTTGTTTGTTTGTTTTTTTTTTTTCTAAACAAAAAATAGACAGTTTATTCAATACTCCCAATAACATTTAGCTAATACTCTCCGTTATGTCTAGCATCAGAGGTAGAGGTGCAAACCGCACTATAAAAATTAACTATTAGTTCAATGAGTTTTATTTTTTATTTTTTAATTCTTGAAGCCCGGGAGGGCATTGTTGTACATGAGGGACAATAAAGGGCAGGGAAGGCCCACTTTGATATGTCAGAGTAGAAAATTATATGCTTCGCAACATTTCAAAAGTTAATAATTTCGGCAGAGTTTGGGTAAATTTTTTAAAAAAATGTATTTATATTTTATTTTTAAAAAATAATAAAATAATTATTTAGTAAATATTTTAGTACTATTATTTAATTTTATTTATTTGCTTATACAACTCTTTAATAACAATTGATTAAAAAGTAATTTTAACATACTCTTTCTTGCTTTTTTAATTATTTTTTATTTTTTAATATTAATAATAATTTATAAGGACTAAATCACTCTTAAAAAATATTTATATAATTTTATTTTTTTTTACTTGTCATATGAATTAAAAATATTAATCTATTTCATTAATATTTATATAAATTGAATATTTTCTTTTTTCAACTATTCTTAAATAATGTTTTTTCACTTCAATTTTTTTAATATTGACACTTATAAAAAATCTCAAATATTATAATTTTTATCATATAGTAAAAATTAATATTTTTTTAAAAATTACAAATTAAGTAGAATAATTCTCAATATTATTTATAAACTATTATTCTAAAAATATAAAAATATAAAATATAAAAATAAAAATTTTAATATGATATATATAAGTAAATTAAATATTTAAATTAGATATTTTATTATTCAATAATAACAATAAGTATAAAATTAGCCAAATACTTTATTAGTTTATTAATAATCAGTAATAAAAAATAAAAATCAGTAATCAATAACAACAATTAGTAATAGTAATCAACAACAACAACATTCAATAGATAAATTAAACAGATCTTTAAATTTTTATTTTTAAAATCTTATATTTTAATTTAAAAAATTATGAAATTTATAAAAATAATAAACTATGATTTAATGAATTATAATAATTAACATATCCACGTGAGATAGGAGAGGCAATTGGCTGCCCTCTCCCATGCCAATTACCCTCAATCTCGGGATAAATCACCTTTTACCTCAAATTACTTTCTTGTCCCCTCTCTCATATGTAAATTACTCTTTGCCTCTCTTTAATTACCCTACCCATGCAAATTGCCTACAATTTCTCTAGACATTACATTTTGCCGCATGCAAATTCGCCCCTATTTTCTTCATATGTTCAAAATTCGCCACCTAAAAGAATTCTCTAAATCTGCCCCTGCTCATTACCATATACGGATTAAAAAAAGAAAAGAGAAAAAAAAAAACAAACAGAGCTCAATGAACAAAAAAGAAAAGTACAAAGAGCTCAACGTCAGGTATATTGCCATGGCAATGCTTGCGGACAAGAGGAGATGTAAGAAGGCCATAGCTATTAGATTCAACGCGCATAAGGTTCAATTTTGCAAAGTGTGATGTGTCGGGCTCTTATCCGCACATGCGAGGGAGCACAGAATGATTGAAACCCCTGCTTTGACATTTTGGGGACTGAAAATGCACCAGTTTTTTTTAATAATAAAAAAAATTTATCGTAAGTATAATAGTTATTAAATTTATAAATTAAAATTGAAATAATTTTTATTTGTCAATACTTTATTTAACCACTACTATAAGAGTAGATTTATTATCTGAATATCAGTAAGATCAGTATATTTATGTTATTAAAGATTATGACAATTACTGAGTCGTCCACTCAAATATCGCGCTACACATTTGTGCCAATATTTGAGAGGCTGCCTAGCATTTGGCATAGGAGAGAGCATGAGTGCGGAGGCACTAATCTGAGCGGCCAATATGAAACGGATGTTAATTTACTGCTGAATTATCATTTTAACTTAAAAAATGCTGAAAATCTCGCCACCACTGAAAATGCACCATTATGGCTCTGACAATTGGCAATGCTCTTTTTTTTGTTGGCTAAATTTTGTGTGACATCTTATTTTCCTTTTTTTAAAAAAATAAGCTTTTGGCTTGTGTTGCGTTTTTATTAATATTCCTAGAGAAACCCGAGTTAGTGGTCTAAATTAGAGGTGTATCAGATTTAAACTGTTAGGTAAAGTAGATAAACTTTATAAGACAGTATAGAATTATTATGTTATAGTTGTGTGACATTATATAGCTATGCATTATATACCACATTTGTTAAAGTTATGCACGGAAATTTATATATGTTCATTTATTTATTTATTTTTCAGAGAGAATGTGCATTTGTTTTTTTTACTAAACAGAAAAAATCCATCATCACATGTATTTTGATCATCTATTCTTCAATCGGGATTGAAATAACTTTCATTTGAACAATCTGTTTAACAATTTTATAACAGTCAGAACTATTATTTAAATATCTTTGATAAAAAAAAAATTACTCTAATACTAGTAAGACTAACAAGGCCTTCTCGTCTTCCGACGTAGAAGTCCAATTCCACATATAAATCACAAACGTTTATTAATTAACAACTAGCTAACCATTTATTAAGGAGGGCCCATGCAATAATTACGTCAATTTAATAATGTTCTAGCACATAACTGGAATAGTTAATTAATAAGAAGACTTTATTTCTTCTTCTTTTTTAACTCGGTTTGTCTTTATTAATTAACAACTAGCTAACCATTTATTAAGGAGGGCCCATGCAATAATTACGTCAATTTAATAATGTTCTAGCACATAACTGGAATAGTTAATTAATAAGAAGACTTTATTTCTTCTTCTTTTTTAACTCGGTTTGTCTTAAGAATGCTCACCATCGGGACTCCAAAAAAAATTGACAGAAAATTTAAGCGACGTGCATGGGTGAGATTATGGTAAGTAAATAGTGCGTTAAACTCTTAAATTATAAAAAGTATAATAAATTTTAAAAAATAAAAAATAAATAAAATATTAAATACTGTTAAATTTATTATATATTTTATGCATATCTACTTATACCTACTTACGTAATCAACCTCAAAAATTAATCACAACATTATAGTCATTCAATGTTAATGACGTGCGCCTGTTTCCTGTACCGTGCAAGGTTTTCAGAACCGAACCGGTCATTGAACCGGAAAACTGAGAGGTTCAAGGTTCAACCGGTTCGACCGGTAAAACCGCGGTTAAACCGGTATTTAATATTAAATATATAAAAATTAAATTTTTATATAGCTTATATAATTATATAAAATGTTATATTATATAAGAATGATAATAAATATTTAAAATAAAGTGTATTTTAAGAATTATACTAATATTTACATACATTAAAGATATTACAATTAGTATATTTAACAAAATATATTTTATAAAAATTAATTTAAAAAATAATATTTATAAATAGTGATTAAATATTAATTTTTAAATTTTAAAGATTAAATTGAAAATTTTAATCAATTGAGGACTAAATTAGAATTTTTAGTTAAAATTAGAGTTTTAATTATAATTTAGATAAAGTTTTGGGTTAAATTATAATTTAAAATTTTTTAATTTAAATTGAACCGGTTCACCCGGTTCAACCGGTCCCGGTTTTTCCGGTTCTTCCCGGTTCTTGACCGGTTTTTTCCGGTTCGGTCCGAATTTCATTTTTAAACTTGAACCGGACCGGACTTAGGACCGGTTCCCAGTTTTTCCGGTTGAACCGGCCGGTCCGGTCCGGTTTTCAAATCCATGGTACCGTGTCGTTTTTGTGGTGATTGAGATCTTTTGTGGAAATGATTGATAAATAGGCGAATTCTGTCAAAAAAAAAAAAAAAGTAGAGGGAGCTGATAAGTAAATAATTGTTATTTATAAAAAATACTATGTTTTTTGGCAAAAAGTTTAGTGTTAAAAAAAGTTATATATTTTTAACGTGTAAAATCCACCTATCAATTCATCTTTGATTGTCTTTGAGTCATTTCGAAACCGCATTCTTCTTTCAAAACAAAAGCTTTTACAAGGGATGAAGGAAAAATGCGAAACAAAAGTTTTTCTGTGATCCAAAACTAACAGTCTCTTGATGTAATTCTTAACCACGTAGAACCTAGGGCAGGCAGTATTGGTGTCCCACAAATAATGTTTTTTATATATAAAAATATATATATTTGATAGGATTATTTATTAATTTGTCCTAGGTAGAAACCATGCCATTCATGGTGGAGAGGTGGCGCTGAAGACAAAGTTGGACGTGAAACGAGAACAACGCTTTAGGAAAATGTCTTGTCCCCTTATTTCCTCCTCCTATCTGCTTTTTGTTTTTTTTTTTTCTTTTTTGATTCCACTCCCATGTGCTTTTGACCCATTGTTTTCTTAACTAGTTTTTATTTTTCCTTTTTGACCAAATGGCATTTATACGTCACATAAGGTGGTGCTTAATTAATCTCACATACGGATAAATGGCTTGGGTTCATATTATTAAAGATTATCATAATATTCAGAAACTTTTGAATTAAAAATTTATTATCTATTCATTATAAAGCTAAGAAGTGAAGAACGGGAAAAAAAAAATGGAAGAATTGGAGAGAGAGAGAGAGAGAGAGAGAGAGAGAGAGAGACGAAGAGGATGCGTTGAGCAAACGTCTTCATCAGCAATTCACACCATCCAACTAGGGATCTGATCATCAGGGCCTGGCTTTGTGTTCCGGGTTGCTTGGTGTTGTTTGTCGGTGACACGT
Source organism: Carallia pectinifolia (assembly GCA_037832335.1). NCBI lineage: Eukaryota > Viridiplantae > Streptophyta > Magnoliopsida > Malpighiales > Rhizophoraceae > Carallia > Carallia pectinifolia. Next base: position 16,784,811 of record CM075444.1, on the reverse strand, counting down.
GAATCGAAAGTGAAAGTGTTTCTTCTTCTTTGCCGTTGCCCATACGCTAGATTGCTTCATAATTCGACTCCTTGTCAATGGCAGCTTAGATTTGGTGCATGGCTTGATGGCTACAATTCCCACTTCAACGCTTTTTGACAACTGGCTTTCGAACATGCAAACAATGCCCTAAAGAAGAACCTTTTTTTTTTTTTTTTTAATTTGATCTCTTTCTTTTCTTTTTAGGGATTCAAGTTACCTCGATAATTAATATAAGAACTACGAAAAAGTTAAATGAAACTGAGTTTTTCATATATATATATATATATATATATATATATGTATATATATATTTTATAAGATTTATAATAAGTCTTAATAAACATACGAGGGGAAAGAGTGAATGAGATTTGTGAGAGTTGAACTCGTTATCTTATGATTGAAGAGGCACTCTCATCAATCACTAGAGTAAATACTTAATTTCATATTTTTTTTTTTATAAGAGAGGCTGCAAGTTTTAGAAAGAATAATAAATTTCTTAAAATTTGAGTACAAGATTAAGAGACTATAATAAAATATTTGTTGAAGTATTTATTACTTTTATTTTTTTAAAAAATATAATTCACAAAATTTTCAGATTAATGAGATTTTATTAATTAAATGTTAACTTTACTTTACATTTTTTAAATAAAATTTTATAGAAGATATTTTTAAGTTGCACTCTCGATTTCCTTAATTAAAGCCCACTCGTCGAAAACGCCGCAACACTTGCAACGCTAGCTTTGCTTTTACTTATGCTTATCGTGGGCCACACCACACGTGAATCTATAATTACCTCCTCTCTCTTTTTTTTTTTTTAAAAAAAAAGGTTATAATTACCCTCTCTTTGATTTAACAAAGCCCGGCTTCCTAATCCGAGCCTCCGTTCCCCCAGCCCTAAGCCGACGTGGGTCCCCACACTCTCACGTGCCATAGTTTTGTAAAGATTATTATGGAAAAAATTTAATGATTTTGTTTAAATAATTTTAAAATAATTAAAAATAATATATATTATTAAATAATAAAATTTATAAAAAAATTAAAAAAAAATTAAATATTATTAAATAAAATTATATAATTATTTATTATTATTGATGTCAAACTACCTAATATTAGTGGAGCATTTTAATGACAGAATTTATTAAAAATTAAAAATAAAAAATAATCAGATATTATTAAACAAAATTTAATAATTACTTATCATTATCTTTGTTAATATTTATGTTAAGTTACCTAATATTACTCTCCAATATAAAACAAAGAATGTGTTTCTTTTTTTCTACTGTTTTTCCAATCATTAATCAACCACATAAAGGAAAGAATTGACTTTGTCTTTGACAATGATGTTCCCTTATTTACAATCCCAACGCCTTCTGAAATCCACTAGGATATTTTGGCTTTTATTAACCCCACACTTTGCGGCACTAGGATTGGGACATTTATTTACCATTTTTTTTAATAAATATATTATTATTTTATTATCTTGGGCGTATCGTGTAATATTCTAAGAAGTCACTTCTGCATTTCTGCCTTTGCAAAAGTGAAAACATTTCTGGGTTTGTTTTGACATTTCACGTGGCAGTTGCCCACTAGCCTCAGGATGCTTTGTTTGTCGTTGGTAATCAAATCTTTACGGGATTTTTTCCTTTTTGTTGTCGTGTAAAACATTTGATTTGTTTGGTAATCCAGAAGAGAGCATAATTCTATGGATAATTCTATTCGGCCTACATTTGTCGTGAAGTTGAGATTAGACCTCTCAGTAACCAACTATTTTTGCTTAGTCCCGCACGGAAGAACCAAAATTTCCAAAGATGCTTCCATTGGATTTGGATATAAATTACTATAGTAATAGTTTTCCTGTTAACGTTTTTAACTTTTTATGATTGGTTTTTCTTCTTATCGGTTGATGACTGCTGACATTTGAGAATGACTCCAAAATTTCCAACCAAAACTGTGCTTCCTGGACAAGGAAGACAGCCAAAGTCCTTGACCTATGTTTGTTTGTTTGTTGCGCAGCCGCACCCCTCCTCTCCTCCCCCCCCCCCCCCCCCCAAAAAAGAATTCCTTACAGTTTTTTCGTTCACACTAACCTAATCTTTTCAATCGATCAAAGAGTTTTGCTTGCCATTGATTGAGTAGTCTCCTTAAACAATGTATCAAAATTGAGCCTTGTACATTAAAAAAAAAAAAAAATGCTAGGAGAGCTTCTCCCACGATAGAGTCCAACAAAAGTTCGAATTAGATTAGTCGGGACTTAATACAATTTTCAGATACTAGAGTCTAACACCAAATAAAAAAGGGTTTTGCTTCTCTGGGACAATGGGATCATCATTTGAATGTACATATTAGCAATTGAACTTCCATTTCTAAAGGATTTCATTCCATTGCAAGAGAACTTTTGTTACATTTGACCATGTCGTACAAGAGACTTGTATCTGTAGGACTTAGTAGACAAAAACAAAACTGGCAGAAGAGAAAAAAAGAAAAGACCTTAATAAGTAAACAAAACCAACAAAATACTTAAATGAATAATGACCATATAATGGAAGTTCTCAAAATCCCAATTATTCCTCCTTCAAAAAATAAACAGAACAAGAACAAAAGAGGACTTCGGCTTTGATTTTGAAGCCCATATATTGGCTTGGAGCTGCTTCCATCACAACTTGAAGAAGGATAAGAGGTTAGCTATGGAACAAAGGATCCCACCTATCAGCTGTACAATTCGTAACAAAAGCATAGATCTTTCTCTACCTTCCTACATCATCACTGCTCGAATCCGTTAAAATTGTCAACCTCCTTGCTGTTTTCATGAATTCACTGCAACAAATGAATGGTTTCAACAACCAAGGCATAGCTAAATGGTACATATATATATACGCAAAACCCTTAGATATTACAGATAATGCAATAAGATACACACCTGAACGGTTCTCCCCCGATTTGTTTGACAGTTCCGGTGACATCTCGGTAAAGCACATTGCTCAGTGTGTCTGAATTTTCAATGCCGAACATGTCTGCCATTTTTCTAAACAATTCATCATAAGACCCAAGCAATGAAAGGTCCAGAGTGCGACCTACATCCTCTGATTCCATGAAGACTTTGCAGTGCCCCGTTTCCAAGGAAGGATCAGTTTCTCGGCGGCTATCTTTGTACCATTGGAAAACTTCGCAGGATGAGCGCTCTGGTGGGCCTTGCTGCTGAAGTGCAGATCCCGAGCCATCAGAAAAATTTGCCATCTTATCTAAATTTGCTTCAGATGAACTATTCCCTGTAAGAACTGGTGATGCTGCATCGCCAGAGCAGCTAAGAGAGATCTGCTGCTCGGTAAGTATTCGTCGACCAAAAAGTACGAGTTGGGGCATCTTTGTGTCACAAGGTTCCTTTGCAGTTTGGTTAGGACGTGACATGGTTAAAAAGGAAGAAACATTGTCACTCATTCTAGGCTCTTGAATGAAATGTCCATTCAAACCTCTAGAGCGTGTAGCAGCATGTTCAAATAGTGGCGGGAACCCAGCTGGAAGTACACCTGTCTGCATTTTATTGATGTGGAGATCTGATAAAGGAAAACCATAATCAGCATGCCTGGCTCCCTGCATGCCAGCAGGAGTGTTGTTGGGTGGACAACCAAAGGGGCTGCGGGGCCCAAGGAGGTTGCCGGAAAAATTTGGCACTGAAAATAGGCCATTGAGTGGAAAGTCAGGGTGTTGTGGCAGTCTCAACTTCTTCCTCGGTGGTGAGAACTGGGAGAGATGGATGGTGGGCACGTTCGAAACCAGTTCCACCAGCCATGGGCTGACTCGTTTCACATTTTGAAGCAAATCTGGTTCATCCCATGCAACCTGCGACAAAGAATTTTCAAGCAATAAGAAGATAGCAAAGAAAGCACCGTCAATTTTGCTCACACAGCATCATCATTATCAGACACTACCAAGATTCCTCTCAATTAAGATCCACAGGGAAGGAATTCAAACATGCTATAATTTGAAGTTCTGCATAAGTAATGCACAAACCCCCAGCCGTTAGTGAAACGGCATCTTAATTTTGCAACTGTCAGCAATTCAACATATCCTCAAACAAATTCATTATGTCGAAAGCAAAGAACGAGTGGGTCTAAGAAAAATTTTACAAGTGAGCTATAATAACGCAATCATCAGTGGATGGGTATTGGTATGTGAACTCAAGGAAATCAGCACATATTTATTACACTAATCTTTTAGCTCTGCTCATAGTGACAAAAAGGATCAAAGGACCGATGCAGATAACTACATCATTCACAAAATTAATTACTCTCGCAATTGTAAACATAATAACCACAAATAAGAAAGCAGCATTCTTGCGCTCAATGAGAACAGGTCAGGGCTTGTGACGATACCTGGAGAAGCCTCCATGGTGAATCTGGCCAACGAAGAGGATCAGCAACCTGAACAGCAGAGATAGTCCCCATGAACCAACTGATTCGTGAAGAGTCCTCAGTTTCAAAAGCCATCTTGAACCTCATTCCTGAACACCAACGGATCTGCAATGCTGTTTTCAACAAAGAGGCCTTCACACAAAATTCCGGTGTGCTCGCTCGAGGGTAGTAAACTACCTCAAAAGGCTGTCCATTTGCAGCAAGAGTGGTTGCTTCAATAACAGATTCAGGTTTCACTTTCCCCTTCCCCATAAGACCCCCATTCGTACTTGAACCGTTACCATTTCCATTTCTCAAGAGCTTATTCTCATCTTCCCTCAAAAACGTCCCAAGCACTCCATAAGGCATAACACAATTTCCACCTGCCGGATTCCAGGAAGGCTCAGGTCCGCCTCCGATTCCTCTCTTAGCCCTTCTAATCCCTACACAAAGATCCCCATTATCCGCCCTCAAGAAGACAATCGAATCCCCAGCAACAAGCTTCTTATGGTTAACAAACGAGCTCCAACCAGTAGTTAAGAGATGCCTCCGCGGTGTCCCTCTATAAATATGCCTAAACTTCCACGTATCTCCATGAACATCCTTAGCAAGGATGGTCTGCACAGGAGGATCCGCAGAGTAATCCAACCGCGGAAAAATGGTCTCTGCACAATACCTTGGCACTGAAAAGCCCCCACCATTGTTGGCATCCGATTGAGTCAATGTCTTGGCAAATGAAGCCGGCTTATTATCTTGCCCTTCAGTTCCATTCATTGGAGCCTCTTGGTCATCTAAATCAGGCTCATTGCCACTGACCGGAGCCAACTTGATTTTGGCATAGACCTCATCGGTTTCCGGATCGGCCATAAACTTGATAGCAGAGACACTGCAGAGGAAATAAGGCGGAGCCGAGGAAAGTTCCTGAAATCCACAGGCCCACAAGCGTGCTCGGCGTGGCCTTGAGGGAAGTAGAAGACCTTGGAGTTCACCGCCGGCATTTGGACCATGCCGCCGGCACAGGCATGCCAAAGTTGAGAGTCCAAGCACTTGTCCACCTCCTTAGGTTTCTCCTTTGATTCCATGAACGTAATCATTTCAGCACTCTTTGGTCATAAAGATTGCTCCTTTATATCTGCTATTTGATTATCTTCTGGCAAATGCTGTAAACAGTCACAAAAACCATACAAATTCAGGCACTTTTCGAACCAAATCAACTTTCAATCAAAAAATTACAATTCAATGACGCAATTACCTTATAAAACAAATATATGGCGATAGAATTAGAGTTCTGTAACAATGGAGGCAATTTAATATTTTCTCCTTAGCCAGCGCAGTTGAGGCTGCAAAAGTAACAGAAATTCCACTTCCAGAATTGGAACTTGGGACGCCGTAAATATTGCTACTCGTTATTGAATTTCAGAAATTTCTCTGCTTCTACAGCTTCTTTGTCTTCACCTCTGTTAATTTCCCATCTCAGGAACATCATCACATTTTCCAGGAAAATGGGATTTTGGACAGAATTCTGACTCTAGAACTCAGGATCTTTGGCTTCAAGGCAGCTATTTTCTTCCTCGCTGTAACTAATCCTCAACCAAAAGAAACAAAAAAAAAAAAAGGAAACTTTACACCCAAAATTGGAGACTTATACAGGAACTTCCGCAGATGACTGCTTTGAATTACGCGAGACTAGAAAAGATGAAATTTTTTCGTACCCCAAAATCTACCCACAAATTTTCTGGTCTCTCAAAGCAAAAACTTTTCTCTGCAAAGCTCCTTCGATATTCTGCACTAAAACTTAGCAGCACAAAACTGAAAATTGGAGTAACATAGCCTCCAAAAACAAATAAAAAGGAAGAGAAAAACAACAAAGAAAAAGGAAAAAAAAATAGAAAAGAACCCTTCTAGTGAATCTTCATATAGTTCAAAAAGATTCAATCAAAAAATTCATGGCCGACAGAGAAGCAGATAAAAAGCCATCACTGAACGGAGAGAAAGAGACAGAGAGAGACAGAGAGAGCAACTTTTTGGATCATGCAAGAGTCCAAAAGCACACAGACACACTGAAAGAACAGCAAAAGGCCTTTTTAACGCTCCAAACTATTTATTCTTTATCAGCAAACGAAAAACAACAAAATAAAAATAAAAATAAAAAACAGAAAGAGAAAAAAAAACAACTGGGTAGTGGTGGTTGTAGTAGTAAAGTAACCTTTTGATAATTAAACAAGAAAATTTAAATAAATACGTAATAATAAGTATAAAATTAATAAATAAAAATTTAAATTATTATAGTGTAATAAATATATTAAATTTTAAAAAATAAAATAAAACTAAATTATACAATTTTTACTTATTACAGACTACGTAATTATCTAATTATTATTTATTTAAATTAATCATAAAGTTGCCGTAGTACTCTTTCATGTGTTTGTCTTTTTTTTTTATTTATTTTGTTTTGTTTTTAAAATTACTTATTAGATTATCTTTTTCTGACCTGATTTTTCGATTTCTTACCTCTTTCTTCGGATCTGAAGAAGCAATTTGTATCTTCGGAGGCCAGCAAAACAACAAAGATCTTTAAGGAACCTGTCCACTTTCATTTTCTTTTTTGGCTTTATTATAATTTATTTGTTTTCCTTGCTCTGTGTTGCAATAAAATATTTATTAATTTATTCCATCGCACTCATCATTCTTGATTCTTTCCTAACTGATAAATCTGGCTTTTGTTTAAATTAATTAAATGATTAAACAAGTTGTTGTTGGGCTTCCCTTATCGTGACATTTATTGATCATTAATTAATTAATTAATTAATTAATTAAGTATGTTGAGAAGTTTGAGGAGTGTCGAGAGTGGGCTATCTCTGAAAGCAAGGCGGTCGTTAACGAGACAAGCTCAACTATGGTTAGAGGGTTCAAAGTTTCCAGTCAACTTGGGTTAACTCTAATCCCCATGGTTTTGCAAGAGAAAATTTAAGGGCCGCGCGCTGCGAAAACGGGGGGCGGACGCGCGGCCCACTTTTGCTTAAATTGTCCCCTATTTTAAGATATGATATATAATTTTTTAATCTTAAATTTTTATATTTTTTATATAAATTTTAAATTTTTTTATATTTTATTTAAGTGTTAAATTTTTTAATTTTTTTATCAAATCAGTCTTTTCATTTATAAAAATTGATTAATTTATTAATAAATGAGTTTAACTTAATAAAAATTATTAAAAAAATCAAATAAATGAAATTAAATATTTCTTTCATCAATAAATATGCATCCAAAATATTTTTTTAATCAAAAATATACGAATTAAATATACAAAATGTATAAGTTTTGATAGAAAAAATTTTAATTTGTGTATTTAACCTTTTTTAAATAATTTTTGTAAGGTCAAAATTATTTTTCTAATAGATTGATCATTTTTCGTTAAAATATGGACTAATTTGATAAAAAAATTAAAAAATTTAAAATTCAAATAAAATTTTAAAAATATTTAGAATTATATATAAAAAAATATAAAAATTTACAATTTCAAAATTGCATATTCTTTTTAAAAAGTAGCCTACCCGAGCGACAAGGTTAGAAAAAAAAAAAAAAAAGAAGGCTTTCCGTCAGTTTTCCATCTATATCTTTTGTCTACGTAGTTGAACCCATTTTGCAATTATTGTCGTTTTAATTTTGCTTGACTCAAATAATTAAGTCTAATTAAGTAGTCATTACTTACTAACGTAAGAGTGGGATTAGAGATTCGAATTTATAACTCCTTTATATATAAATTTCCTCTCGTAATCCAATTAAAAGTAAAAAAAAAAAAAAAAACTGTACTTGACCTGTTAAATGATGTTGTTCTGGGAGAGGATAATGCTGCTTCGCTCATCCTACTTTGGGCTAATCACCTATATGGAAAAAAAACATAAGAATTTTCATTATAATCTGTTTGCTTACACTATCGATATTTTACTCTTTCCTTTTTTTTTTTTTTGGTCACTTTTATTATTTGATGTATTTTTTTTTATGATGAACAACAACTACTTTATTAATAATTTTTTAAATAATTACAATATATAGAAAGAAAAAGTACAGAACAACCACGGTTAAGATTTTGTTGACTAGGGGCACGTTATTTGTAGAGAATGATCACATGCTTTAAAAATAAAATATAATTTAGAAAATTTGATTTTGATATTTTTCTCGTTTTCTCTTAAAAATACTTTCTCAATTTAAATAAAAACTAAAACACAAATTCAAACTTTTTTTTTTATAACTGAAAACAAATTGAAAAAAGAAAATAAACACAACAAACAAGCCCTTGCTTTTTTTAATTCATCATATGCGCAGTGGCATCCTCCACGTTGAGTAAAGGATATGAATTGAAGACTCAATAATAATTAAAGTAATTAGAGTTAGTTGCTTTGAATTCTATATTCTTCTGTCATCTGCCTCATCTCTTCTAGACTATTAACTCTAGAAAAACCAAAAAAAAAAAAGATATGAATTTTATTATTAATTTTTTTTATTTCAGTCATTAATATGTCCTAAATTCCTAATAAGCCACCCACACAAGAAAGTATGGGCAGTTCAAAATCAGACGCCTCTTTCCACTTGAAAAATGCAAGATTATTGTAGTATATCTAGTATGTGACTTATACATTTCTTTCCTTTTTTCTCAGACAAGTCTTTTCCACTAGGAAAGAAAATTTGGCAGCCAACGAACTTGTTCATGTCTTTTATACAAGCAATAGGTCCAGTTGGTTGGTTGTTGAGTCTGTTGTCTAATTTGTCATTAGTTACCCTTAACAGAGGTATATAAAAAAAGAAAAAATAGACAAAGAAAGCAATAGAGAATACTGCCATTTTTGGCATATGAAATGGTTAAAAATGTCAAGAACGACCAAATTCTCTCGCCTTTCCCTTCTTTCCTTAATTTTTCTTAATCCTTTTCATCCTTTCTAATTATTGCGTAAAAACCATCGCTAGATACATAGATGAATGGAATTTTGTAGCTCCCATGACAGTTTCCAAAAGAAGAAAAATTTGATGGTAACATAATGAGAAGAAAATAGTAAGCACATGTTGATGAGATATAAACTAATGAAAAATTTATTAATATTTTTTTCTGACAAAAAAAAAGATAGCATAGATTATAGATTGCGAGTCCGCTGTATTTTTATTTCTATATAATCAAGACCTTCGAAAAGAATAAAGCGCTCATTAAAATTTTGGACGAATGCTACAACATTATGCAAAACTTTATTGGTAATTATTAAATAAAGTGGGAGTTTAGTTGTAGCGTTGAATTATTGCCTCCCTATAAATAACAAAGGCCATCAATAATTACTTGAGTTACAGCGGCTTTTGCAGTGACGTTCCATCAAAATAACATACATTTCATACCCATTATTAACGAAGCATCAAGGTCAGTGTCGAATCTGTTTAACAAAATAAATCTGTTACACTGTTCCATGGCAGTTCTAAAGATTCCGATGATTTACATTGATCATCAATTAAAGCCTCCCCATCATGTCACAGGCACACAAACCACACACGAAGATCCCTTTCATCTTGTCGGCATTTCCCTTTTCCCCCAACCCAGTAATGACCCATAAGCCCACTGTTAGGTTTAGACCCAGTTTTGATTTCTTTATGGTGGGTCATAGTATTACATGATATTTAGAGCCACTTTGTGAACATTCTTTCTGGTTGGTCTTTTTACTTTTTTTTTTTTCCCTTTCTTTTGTTTGTTGCAAAGGACATAGAAAATGACCCATGAACCAGAACATTGCCTACAATTAGAAGGGGGTCTCCCCCCCTTTGTCGGAGACCGACAGATGGTATCAAACAAAAGACTCTTTGCGTTGGCTAAATTTGTTGGCCTTTTATTTGGACTCTGGGTTTAATTATCCAGCCCATAATGTCTGCCGAATGTTAGATTCAAACTCTAAAGAATTTTATGACAATAAAGTTGCATTTCAGTCGACGGTTACTATTAGTCCGACGGTGATCACTTTTTATAGTGTTAAACAAGTTAAAAACAAACAACCAAACCAAAACGTGACACCGAGCCCACCATCTGCCCCTTGGTGCATCATTATCAGAACTGAAAACCCAATACGTCGCCAATTAAATTCCACAGTGGCCCACGTCCAATGTAGGTAATAATGGCCTTTGTCTATCCTTACCGAAACTCAATTGCTTATGACGAAGACAATTGCTCACTTTGATCAAATAAAAAAAAAACAGAGAGACAATTGTTCATTTCCACAATTGCACTGAGGGTCCCATCCTGTACGAACGTGCACAAGAGCATTATCTTTGCATCGATTTCCAGTTCGGCAGTTCCCGATAAATTATTTTCCTTAAACTAAATGCCGCCTTTGTCTTAGACAGCTGACCTACCAACATGTGGGGTTGCAAATAGTGACCAAACATACTGTTCTTTCAATTCATGTTCAATTTAAGGGCTTTCTTAACTCTGTTCCATAATCTTTGCTTCATGTTCTGGTTGTAACAGTTGTTTAATTGTTACTCCAGTGTCGTGCCCCACCCACTCCAGCCCTATCCCAACCAAATTATGGGGCAATTAAGATGGTTCTAGGCTGGAAGCTAGCTAGTTGTAATGGTATGGCATGTGTCACTGCGAGGGTACTAAGATGTAGATACAGTCGATCTTGTTGCCCTATGATCTTGTGCGTTGACCTATTCTTGAGGATAAATTGCTCTGTGACACAGCAGTGCAAGTGTGTTTTTTTTTATATGGTCGTATATGTTTTCACCTCGAATAATTCTTCCACCGACCACATCGCAACATATTTCTTTTTTTTTTTTTAGCCCATCAGGAGGCCTTCCCTCAACTGTTTGGTGCCTATTTAGGGAAATTGCCTTGAACTTCAACCGGAATTTATGGATTAAAATTATTTATCACAAGAACAACAATTTAAAAAACCACTCAATATTTTGGTTTAGTGACAAAGAAAGTTAGTTCGTTTCAGACAAGTATATTAATTTAATTCTTTGTAAAAGTGTTTGGTGGGGATCAACGTGCATACACATTCAACTTATGATGTGGCGTACGGACGCAATCTTTCATGATATAACTATAAGGTATCAATTTTTTTCCTATTTTATGAAAACAAAAAGGGGCAAAGTTTCAATTGAAATTTAGGTTCAATTAGTTTTTGAACACCAAGAGATCGTAAAAGGTTAAAAAAATGTTTCCCGATAATCCCCACAACAGATAGCCAACTGTTTGTACGATTTTCGCATTTAGTATTGCATCTTCATCTTCACTCATGAATCAATACTGCTCCTTGCTATAAAATTTAGCAAGAATTATAAAATTTGATTAATATAAACTTCAGCGGAATCTTCATATTTACTTTTAACACAGTCGAATAAATAAAAGTAATTTGGTGCATATTAATTGATTGTATTGGAAAAATACTAATTAATTGTATTGGCAAAATTAAAAAAAAAAAAAACAGAGAGAACAAAGAATATATATTGAAACTCATTAGGACCTGGATCATGAATCTAAAAAGAAACGAAGTTTATGTGACAAATTAACTGTTAAACTATCTTATGTAATACATAATTGAAATTATGATATCTTAACATGAAAGATATTAGACCGTGATTGTCGAAAAAGTTAATTAGTCCACCTGTTTATACCAAAAAAAAAAAAAGTAGGGAATCAAATCCGTAATATAGGAGACCAGATGCAAAATAGTTATAATTGTCATTAATTTGTGTTTACCAAAATTTATGAAAAAAATAAAATAATATAAAAACTAAGATACTTACTAATTTCATTCTCTTTTTATTCGAGTAAAATTAACTCATAATTTAATATTATTCAAATATTATTTTTAATTTTTTATTCAAGTGAGCCTCACTTATTGTGTAGTGTAAAATTATGAGTAAGTTATACTCATTTAAAAAAAAAGAGAGTTAAAATAGAAATTCTCAAAAAAACTAATTAATACATCTGACCAATTAAAACATGAATTCAATTGCTTAAAAAAAATCATAATAGACAAATAAACATTGTTTTGAAGTAGTTAACTGCCTGTTTCTTACTCGGGCTTACTAAGTTTGATTTCCTATAATATTGGACAATGAAGAGCGAGCAAGCCACGATGAGTGGCGCTAAGCTGCTAGCCACTTTTAAACATTTGTCAATAGCAATTATCATAGTAAAAAATGAAAAAGAAAATATTGATAATAGATGTTTATGTAAAAGTTTTTTTTTATATTATACAAAATATTAGTTGTGTTGCATAATTATTTTGTATTTTGTATAAATTGTTTTTGTGGTTATTTGTGCTCACACAAAATTTTGTGGGCGTGTTGCAAAAGAAAATCAGTAAAGCCTTTGACATTTTTTATTGGAAAAATGTACATAAGCATAGCAAAAAATAACAGACACAATACAAATATATGGTAATCAATCAATTTTTTTATACAATCAAATAATTAATATTTTTCAATAAAAAAAATATTTTTTATTAATTTTTATTATCAATATTAATCATCTAATTACACAAAATAATTAATTAATTATTATACATATATTTTACGTTTACTTTTTCCTACGCTTCACCTATTGGTGCCATTTTCAACTAGTTATACGAGTCGATGGGAATTATATTACCGTTCAAGTCATGATCCATCACACGTTTGAAAACGGTGTAGTGGAAGGACAGGCAGTGATCGAGCCTGGAGGCGATCGATTCTCGAGGGCGCTGGGATCCTGTAAACGAACAGGCTTTAGACAGTGTTGTTGGAACCGATTCGAACTGATCGGTCTGAAGGTCTGGATCGATTCATATTATTTTTTAAAGAAGAATCAGATTGGTCAAAAATCGATCAAAACCAGACCAGGTCGGACCGGCTCAAAGTAAATCAATTATTTAAAAATTATAATTTGATATCAATATTTATTTAAATTAAAATTTAAGCTCTAAGTTTAATTAAAAATTTTAATTTAGTCTTGAATTCAATCAAAACTTTCAATTTAATTCTTAAAACTAAAAAAATTAATATTTAACCATTATTTATAAATATTATTCTTTTAATTACTTATATATATATATATATATATATATATATTAAATACCGATTCAAATACCGGTTTAACCCGTTCAACCGGTTGAACTTTAACTCACTAATGTTTTCAGTTCGATAACCAGTCCGGTTCTGACAATCTTGGCTTCAGATAAACATCTTTTTTTTCCATCTGGGCCTGGTTTGCTTTGGTTGAGTTTCGTGATCAATTAAACATGTATTTTGTAGTTAATTGATTTCAACTGGTTTCGTTAAAAAAAAAAAAAAAATCAATTGCTACTTAAATTGGAAATTTTTTTAGATTAAAAAAATTTGGGCCGGGCTAGTTGTAGGCGTAATGAGATTTTTCTGGCCCAAATCGCGTACCACCCGATCATAGATCTGTTTTGAGTGCTAACCGTAGATCTATTGGAAGCGGATGGGCTATTATTATTTTTTCTTTCTTTTTTTTATTCCCTGCCAATAATTAGGGGTGTAGTTTTGATTGTGAAGCGTAAAAATTTCGCGCTTCCCATGCAAATCTGTTAACAAGGTGAATTGGAGCTAAAGAAATGAAATTATCTATAGATTTCATCAATTAATCTGCTTAAAATAATGCTGATCAAATAAACTAAAAAAAATATAAATTGATACTAAAAACAATCATTTGGTAGTGATCTAATGTGCATTTCTAATTTTTTTTCTAATTTTTATTTGGATATAAGTTTCTTTACTCACATTTTCGCCCAAATAAACAAGGGATTTAAACGTGAGTGTAGTATTGAATTTCAATCTTATTAATATTATGTTTGGATTTAAGAGAAATTTACTCAGATAAAATAATATTTTGGTACCGTGTTCTCTTTATAAGAGAAGTTGAATAAAGTTATTAATAGGCACTCTAACCCCCACTTCACAAGTACAATAATAAACTTGCGTGTAATATACATTTTTTTTTCTTGAAAAAAAAAACCAATTAAACAACTATTGATAAGATTGAGTTCTGTTACATGCAACGCTCACATGGGATTAATAATAAAAAAAAAAAACTGAGAATATTGACCAGGAAGAGGAGTGAGGGAGCTAGAGTGAGACTGAATCCAATCCAAAGAGCGAGAGAATGAAGGATATAACAGACTGAAAATCGCTAATCCAGAGGGTATCCACTGCCTCATATCCACAATGTCACACCTTCTTCCTTTAGACTCGCTACCTCTCTCTCTCTCTCTCTCTCTCTCTCTCTATCCCTGCATGTGTGAATGTGAAGAGAAGCGGTAGTACTATCTAATCTATTACTGCGAATGCCAACAAGTACATGGTTCAGTGACTTCTACTTCCAAAACCTCTTTTTCTTCGTCTTCGTCCTCCTCGGCCACATTCCCTATATGTCATTTCCATTGGTTTAATTAAGGTTGCCTCCCTTTTATACATGGCCTTCATGAAGTTGGGTTCCAAACCTGAAACCTTCCATCGCGATGGCCATACTTGGTATTCCTTTCTATCTCTCTGTCCCCCTTTTTTCTTTTTATTTCCAAGAGTGAGATGGGTTCTATGGATGTCATGTCTTCGTTTCATTTTTCAGTTCAAGAATGTCTGATAATTGCTACTTGCTTTTATTAGAGATTTTAACTTTATTTTTTTTTCCATGGAACGTGCTATTCTGATCAAATCGGATGACATGACACCAATTTTATGGGAAGTGAAATAACTTCCGTTGCTACTTTTTTTATTTTTTAACCAAACTCTTGTTGCTACCAAGTCTTTGGACTTGAGAGGTCTTATCATCAATTTCATCTTCTCTTCTAACTTTCTACGTTAAGTAGGATGGGATGCTACGCGCCCAATTTACAAGGTCAAAAAAATCGCCACCTGAACTAATAATTAAATTTTAGGTAGGACTTGATACTGGTTTTAGTTGGTTAGGAAAAAATTCTTTAATTAGAGATTAAAATTTGAATCTCAATTTTTCTTTGAACTTTCGTTTTTGTTTACAATAATTTTATCATTTTCTCTACAGTTTAAAAAAAAAATCTAGCCACTCAATTAAAATAAATTATGGGCTGTTGATTTTCTGAAATAATGAAATAAAACCTGTGTTCATTGTGTAGTTTCTGGCTCTCAAAAACCCGAGAGCGAAAGGGAAAAGAATTCTGATGCGTGTTTGGAATTCGTCTTGTTGTCAAGTATTTTGGTTTCTGATAAGCGTTGCGCTAATCTCTTTTAGTTTGGGATTCTTCAAAACGTCACCTAGTGTAAAACTGTGAGCTCCACATTACATAATTCTTTTGGATAGTAAACAGAATGACTCTGATTCGAAATTAGTTTTCGCAATACATCAATCAAACATTTTTTTTCAGAAAAAAAAAGACCCTATTTGTTTAAAACTTGTTTTGAACCACAGGTGGCATCAATAGGAATGATTTGCCTATTCTAGTTGTTAATTTTCAGTTCATTTCTCTCTCCGCAGGCATTGCGTTAATGGGCTTCAAAGCGATGTCACAGTTGAGATTGATGAAATGTCTTTCAATCTCCACAAGGTGTAATATTACTTATGTACTTCGTGTGTGCGCGCGCGCGCACTTTTGTGTTTCTGCTGCTAGCTCCATGTCCTGACATTATTTTTTGTCTTAAATTTTGGTCTTTTTTATCTGCCCTTTCCTCAAGATCAAATTAATTGGTGGCCCTGTAATTTTGAATTTCCTGTAGTTTCCATTGCTTTCAAGAAGTGGGCTAATGGGAAAGCTTATTGAGGAAAATTCAGGTGAGGATGGATCAGCCTGTGTCCTAAAACTTAATGACATACCTGGTGGTGCTAAAGCATTTGAAACTGTAGCCAAATTTTGCTATGGTGTCAAAATAGAAGTCACTGCTTTGAATGTAGTTAGCCTAAGATGTGCAGCAGAATACCTTCGTATGACTGAAGATTATGGAGAAGGAAATCTCATTTCGCAAACAGAGGCTTTCCTGAACGAAATCTTCAGCAATTGGACAGACTCTATAAAAGCTCTCGAAACCTGCGAAGAAGTGCTGTCTTATGCAGAGGAACTTCATGTAATCTCAAGGTGCATTGATTCCTTGGCGATTAAGGCTTGTGTGGACCCAAATGTGTTTAATCTTCCTGTCTCAGGAAAAACTAATGAGCAGAACCAGGGAAGCATTGTTCTGTGGAATGGAATATCTACTGAAACTAAACCTCAGCCCATGGGAGAAGATTGGTGGTTTGAAGACGTCTCGTATCTCAACTTACCTCTATACAGAAGATTGATATTAGCTGTTGAGGCGAGGGGAATGAAGCCTGAGACAATTGCTGCATCCCTTATATACTATACTAAGAAATATATTCCCTTGATGAATAGGCCATCAAGCTTCAACAATCTCAACGCTGCGACGACTGTTTCGACCCCTTCCGAGGGAGACCAAAGGATTCTCCTCGAACAGATTGTGGCATTGCTCCCAAATGCAAAAGGTGTCACATCCCCCAAGTTTCTGCTCAGGCTGCTTCGAACTGCTATGGTCTTACATGCCAGTCCATCATGCAGAGAAAGTTTGGAGAAAGAGTTGGAGCCCAATTGGACCAGGCAGTGCTTGTAGATCTTCTCATACCAAACATAGGTTCATCAGTGGAGACCCTCTATGATATAGACTGTGTTCAGAGGATACTCGAACATTTCATGTCAATGCATCAGGAATCCTCTTTATCAGCTTCGCCTTGCATAGCTGAAGAGGGCCAGTTTACGGATGGCAGAGATACTCTAACACCCATAACCATGGTGGCAAGCCTGGTGGATGGATTCCTTGCTGAGGTGGCAACAGATGTGAATTTGAAGCTTTCAAAATTTGAGGCACTTGCTGCGAGCCTGCCTGATTATGGCAGGCCACTTGACGATGGGCTTTATCACGCCATTGATGTCTACCTAAAGGTAATCGAACTCCGAATCCGGGATTTAATTGCTCATTAACTACTTTTTAATTACATATTTTTCACGATTCCAGGCACATCCTTGGCTCACAGACGTGGAGAGGGAACAGCTTTGCAGACTAATGAACTGCCAGAAGCTCTCACTTGAAGCCAGCACGCATGCAGCTCAGAATGAAAGGCTACCTCTTCGAGTAATCGTCCAAGTCCTCTTCTTTGAACAGCTTCGCCTCCGAACGTCAGTTTCAGGCTGGTTCTTCGTCTCCGAGAATCTCGAAAACTCTCAAAATCTGAGTGGAAACCTTGGACTCCCCAAAAATGATGGTTCCCGTCAAATGAACACCGCGCAAGGCAGAGGAGCTGTGGCAGTCGATGAAGTGAAGGAGCGGGTTTCGGAGCTCGAAAAGGAGTGCTTGAGCATGAAACAGGAGCTTCAAAAGCTAATCAAAACCAAAAGGACGTGGAGGATATTCTCCAAACGGTTCGGTTTCAGACAGAAGTTACATCCTGTAGCACCCAAACAAGAGAAAACTGAAAATGGTGAAGTGGGTCAATGAGCTCTCAAGTTCAAATTAACTGGCCAGGCCAACACTGTCAACCTCTTGGTTTCGTTTTCTTTGTTCATTTGTTGAGTGCTTTAGAGACGAGAATCTGTGGTTCTGGATTACAAAATGATTGAATTGCTCTGTCTTTTGGAACTTGGTGCTCTCTATTTTAGTAAAGTTCTTCGTTCTGTTGTTTGATTTTCTAGCTTGCAAAATAGTTTTGAAGCTTTAAAATTCTAGCGGAATAAGTTCAAATTTAGCTCGTTAAATATTAATTCCGATCACTAAATTTTTTTCTTAAAATCTAATTCGAGTCAAAATCGTTAGTAAAAGTGTCAATAGAAGTATATAGTTAGAATCCTTAATTTTTTTTTTTAAACAAAAATCAACGTCAAAAGTTATATAATATACAGAAAAAATAGAGAGTTGCGTTGTACTTAACGCGATGGGAAGACATGAGACCTCTTTCCTATTGTATGTCCCCTTATTTTAAGAGAGCAGCCGTCTTGGAATAGCAGGCCATAGAGAAAAAAAAATTGAACCAATTAAGGACTACCCAACTGTCCTACGTATGAGACAACATGTCCGTATAAACAAGTCTTATAATATAACTCGATCAATCTCTTTTCAATCATAAGAGAAGGGAATCGCTATGTCTATTTATATGCCCTTTTCCGAATCCTCATTCCTATGGGATTTCTAGTTCCTCGTTCTTATAGGATTTTTCATTTGTATAGAATCCCTAGTTCGTGTAGGAGTCCTTCCTTCTTCTTTTTCTTTTCTTCTCTTTTTTTTTTTTTGTCAATTTAGAAACTCATTGCACCGTGAGTTACATAATAAGGATAATTCTCATCTCCCATAAATTTCATCCCTCCTTTCCTAAAATTTTAATTCAAGATCTCTAAAATAAAAACTCGTCGAATTGAAATTGTGGTGGTGGGTACTTGGGGGTCAATTTTGGGTCACGCAAACAAATAATTATTTTTTCACACCTCTTTTGTTTTTATTTTGACTATATTTGCTTTTCAAATTTACAACCGCTATTTATTTCTTTAATTTAAGCTCAAATAAAAAATAATAAAAAAATAACTTTGTCTTTGGAATTGTGATAAAATGTAAATAAATACAGGCAGCAAAAATTTTTCTTTGCCTTTGCTTCGCTGCCGAGATGACAAACTGTAAAAAAGTCAGATAGCGAAAATCACAAAAGTGCGAGCATACCAGTCAACGTTTCACAATTCTTAAAAAAAAAAAAATAAAATAAAGTAAAAATAAAATAAAATGAAAAAAACGAAAAGAGGAAGTGATAGATTCTTACTTGTAGAGCTCCAGTCTCTGATATGGGCTTGCATTTAAATACGTTGGCATATAAACGTGGACCGAGTGGTGACGCAGGCTGCAAAAAACACAAGAAATTTGCAGATCAAGGCATGTTTTTGGAAAGCCACTAATAATCAAGGAGAATGGCTAACTTCAAAGATAGAACCATGTCAAACAAAAGATAAGCTAAAAATACAGAAGTCAAAGCATTAAATGGACTTGATTTCGTGCAAATTATGGGCCTTACGTTAACGGGTCAGCTGTAACAAGTTTCTCACGGCTCTATCTTCGCTGACCCTGTCTTGGCCCAATGATAAATAGTTAACAGTTTAGTATGCAGCATGGAACTGATATCGGCCCAATAGATTTCAACTTGATTCCTCTACGCCACAAAAAAAAAAAAACCCCAAAAGAAAAAGAAAAACCCAAAAGAACACGGACGGGTATGTTTTCTCTGATGGGGCCAAAAATTGGTCATGCCTATAAACAGTTGGGATTTTTTTTTTTTTTTTCACTTTATGAGCATGATTTTAAAATTAATTTTAAAGTGATATAAATTGAATAGTTAAGTTTATTAAAAAGATATAAATTATTAGATGTCGGACTGTATTATTAACTGACATTGTGTGCATCTTCAATCGCCCTCGATGTTTGGTACCTATCTTATCTGAAGAAAAATTAAGTGGTCCTTGTATCAAGACATCATGGTTTCTCTCTTGTTTTTCCAATTTTCTTGGTAGTCAGGCACTAGGCGCTTTCATCAACGTCATTGAGGTTGAAAAACTTTCACCGAAAATAGTTCCCGACACAGATAAGAGGGGGGGGGGGGGGATTGTGCATTTCCCACAAACAGTCATTATCTGCCTACAGTAATAAATATCTTGCTTTTGTGAAGTTACCTATATTTTTATGGGTTAACCTAATAAAACAAACTTTTTGCCCGTTAAATTGAGTAAGGTAGAAATGACAACTTATTTGAAAAAGGAGGAAATGGTGGTGTTGAGATGTCGACTTTGATTAGATTAGTGGGTTTAAAGGGGCAACCTTTTTTTTAACAAAAAAAACTCCAAAATTGGCTTGCCTACGGCAACCATCGAAAGCCTTTAAAACGAACCCCTTTTTTTTTTGGACACAACTTTTAAAACGATCTTTAATTCAAATCAGTCAAATCAACCGTGAACAATTGTTCAAGCAAAATTGGGAACAGACTTATGGGTGTATCCTATTTTGTCCCAAAATGTCCATGGCATCCCAAAATGTCCATGGCAGATGACACTTCACTTCAGTTTGTTTGTTGGTAACATGTGGCCCCCATTAACACATGTCATTGTCCCATTTGGTGGACAGCAGTAGGCCCTCTGCTTCCCTAACTCAACAAACCGAAAAGTTGTATTATCGTAAGAAAGTGTTTAAAAGAATGTTTAGATTATAATTTATTAAATTTATTGTATAATTGTGTAGATTATAAGTATAATAAGTAAATAATAATTTTTTTATTATATTTATAATTTATATAATTATACAATAAATTTAATAAATTATAATTTAAAAATTTTTCTCATAAATTTTTTTTGCATGTAACAGTACAAGAGGCCTCAGTCCTTCTCTACTTTATTAATCACCGTACTGCCCTCTCCGTCCGCCTCTGGTCGTTTGTTGAGTTAGGCATGTCTGTTGACAATAGCTTCCCAAAGCATAGAGTCCAATTACTGATTGAGAATAATCAATTGACTAAATTGTAAAATTAAATAATTATTATTTATAATAAAAATATATTAATTTTATTAATTTTTTATTATAAATAGTAATAATTCAGTTGCAAAATTAAACGATTGAATGCACTATAATTTTTCTAGATCCGTTTTTTTTGGCCCGCCCTTGTATGTTTTTCTGTAAAAGATAAGAGCAAAACAAGTACTCCCTTACATCAAAATAGGCTGAACGCTGGTTCGTTGGGGGAATTAGACCCCTTCAACTCGCACTAGTCAATGACATTTACTCAACAAAAAAAGAGAAAGTGAGGGTATTGTTTTATTTTATCTCGCTAGAAAGTATTATATCATAACTTAAGAAGGATATAAACTTTTTAAATAGTTTCGTCATGACTTGCACTAGGTTCAACATTAGTTTAACCCCACTGATTATTCCGGCAAACATTCGAACCCTGGACCTGAACAGACAAAAATCGACATTTATACTATTAGACCACAATTTTCGATAGTATTTAGTCTCCTTATTTGAGTGCTGATGCTATTTAATCAAGTGTCTGATGGACTTTTTGACCGGGATTGGGTTCCATTTTTGCCCATAATGGGACAACAGGACAAGTCTTCACTCATTTGCAGCGTACGAGGATGCTCAAATTAAGCATCATTTTTAAATTTTGTTCAATGATCATTTTTAATCGCCATTAGTGCTTTCCCTCAAGAACTTTGATAATTCGAAAGAAATAAGAATAGGGGAATATAAAAAATTATAGTTGTGCATCAGAACAGAAATGAAAAGATGTGAAAATAAGATGGTTAAGATTTAGATTAAGCAACATTTAAAATGGTAATGTCCATCAGCCGCTAGTACTTACAACTATTTAGAACTGAGAAATTTTCAGAAAAGGGAATATTGAGAAAACTTAACAAGCTGAGGTTAATTGCATTAATTTACAAAAAAGAATTTCCCCAAATGATGGACATTTTAAGATCATCCAAAATAAGCTTCTTCCACTTCCAAATTGCATCTACTTCTCTGGTGCTGCTATTATCTTAGCCATATCATCTGGAGATAGCATAGTCATCAGAGTAGCCAAGTTGCTCCATTTCCCAGCTCAACTTTGAGGCAACTCCTTCATGACTAGGGACATAATCCTAACATAATTGGGAGAAGTGCTATAGCTTGTTATACAGTATACACCAGATAATGCATAAATGCTAAGAACTAACAGTAAAAACACCACCAATGAGTATTTGGAGAAGTTTTCAAAAGGCAGTAACCCTGGATGAGATGACTATTGTCTTTTTAGTTTACCTCTAATTTCTTCACCAATTCTTTTGCTGTTGGAGCAGATATTATGATGTTGCGTGCTCCGGGATTTATGAATCCTTCTTCCACAGCTTTGTCAATAAATGAGAGCAAAGAATTGTAGTAGTCATCTACATTCAGCAATCCAACCTTCAAATATCGTACATTATTATTAATTTTTAGATCAGATGATGAGGTAGAAGACGTTGCATGAATAATTCTGCCAGAAGTTATGGAACTGCATCATTGCAAACATAAGGATTACCGGTTTGTCATGAATCCCAAGTTGAGCCCAGGTTATCACTTCAAGCAGCTCTTCAAGAGTTCCATAGCCACCTATTAAAAAGTAAGAGAACCAAGTTTATGGAATGGTCAATTTTCCATAGGTGCAACATCTAACAGAACTGGTGAATATAGGCTATTTGCAAAGGAAAATGATAGACGAATAAGATGGTGACAGAGTTAGCTGTAATATATATCGTTTATAAGTTTATTAAATGTAAATATTGATTATAAGTTTATAAATTTTAACTTATTTTATTTTTACATAATTTATAACATACAAAACTATTAAAATTAATGTGTAAAAAAATTATAAAAAATATACAACAAAAGTAATTTTATCTCTTTCTCCGACGGTCTATTCCCATCCATATGTAACAGCTCCCATTTGAAATTGTATTAAGTGCTCCCCAAACTATGACATATTACAGTGTAATAACAAAAGTACAGAAAATCCTCTGCCCACCAATTAATGTCATAATGGCTTTTATCTTATCATGTTACGGAAAGGAGGCTTGTGAGGATTCCAATTCCATGACAAGATAAGGAGTCCATATGAAGAGTGAATTGACTTTTGTGTCCATGCATACCCTCCATTTCCTCAAAGGTTTTTAAAGTCCATGATAATTGGTGGACTGTGGTCTTTGCGCAGGTTCCCATCATTGCCTGTTAGGCGCAGGTGCTAGTTGCCAAGTACTATATGGCAAAACGTCTCTGTTACGGTTTTTTTCTTCTCTAAGCTCTTAATATGCTAGGAATTAAAAATTTGTACAGTAGCATTGCAGAATGGAGAAATAAAAGAAAACATGAACTTTAACCAAGGAAGCAGAGGTTCCTTGGCAACTCTAATTTTCAGTGTAAGATGTTGATGGGTCAAGCATGACATTTAAAATTGGAGTTCTGTAATCATGGGTATCATAGGATTCAGTAGTTTGTACTAATTTAGACTTCAAGCTGTTGTTTTGACAGGATCGACACTTGCCATTTGTGGTATCCACAAGACAAAAAGAAAACTTTTTCTCATGCTCCTATTCCATTTCTACTAATTTTTAGCCTTTTTCAAAAACTCCTTTCCTTACTGATTACTTATTAAACCACTAAGAAGCATTAACAAAGTAAGTGGCAGAACAAAACAAAAGGATAGAAAAAAAAGAGAGAGAGAGAAACAAATGACCACAGCAGAGAGTAGAAACATAAAAACATAGCAGAGCTCTTTCTATTTTCATTGCCCTCTTTCATTGCTATGGAGGTAGAATAGGGATGCCAAAAAAAGGTATTCCGACTTTATAACTTTTGTTAATTTGGTGTTGGGAGGGAATTTCCCAGCTTTTCAGAAGATTCAGGCAAGGATGAGATATGACCAATCTTTGCATGCTAAAATTAGCTAAACAAAAGCACCTGATCCCCTCATAATTCCTTCAATTTCCTCGGAAGCCATATACTAACCTGGTAAGGCAATAAAAGCATCTGAATGCTTTGCCATCTCTGCCTTCCTTTGATGCATGTCTGCAACTGCCTTCACTTCCCCCACTGTTTCCCCAGTTAACTGCGAAAGGGTACCACTAAAAAGTTAAAACAGATTGAAAATTCCAGAGAGAGTGGCAGAGAGAGAGAGAGAGAGAGAGAGAGAGAGAGGTGGTGCTTGGAGTGTTGTGCTGTGAAGCAATGATGAGTGTTGCAGGAATTGGTGGACTACAAAGAGTCCAATTCATCAATGAATTTCCTAGCCAGCGAGCTCTCGGGCCCCAAAAAGGCTAAATCAAAACTCCAACCAAATTTTGGAACAAGCCAATACAGAGAACCCCATAAGAAAATTTCATCAGAACAGCAAAACAGAGAAGATAGCCTAAAGTAAAATCTGAAAACCCAAAAAAAGACTAAGGCTATCAAGTATTCGGCAGAGGAACAGAAACATTTACACTATTAGGACAACCAAAAAAAAAGGGCAGATAAGAAATAAGAAGGAAAAAAAAAGGAGAGAAAATAAAAGGAAAACCTATGAAGATAATCAGAAAAATGATTAGGTACAAGAGAAGTTGCCAAAAGCAAAGGTTTGAAAAGAAATAAAGGTCGAAAAGGGTACCCAAAAAAAGGCCTAAAAAAGGTGTATACGCCCATGAGCATAGTATTATTGTGTGTTAAAACAATGAAAAAGAATGTCAAAAAGTTGCAGCCTTTGAATTTGCTTTCAAGAAACATAATTAGAAAAGGTTGGAGACTTTTACTGGTTCCAGCAGACATACCTCTCGAGGCATGAGCGTCTTGGGAATAACTCTGCAGAGACAGTAACATGACAAAAATCAGTAATGTTTTATAGAAAGAAAAACAGTAATGAAGACATAACCCACCTCACTGATTTTGTATCTCAATCCATTTCAACTTTTTTTTTTAAGAATAATTTGGAAGTATGCCAATGAAAGGCAATCTTGAAGATGAAGGCTAATTATTAGTTAGTTACCCAATAACATGGCGACCACCATCATGAACAGCTTGCGAGACCAAGCCCATTAAACCTATGCTACCCCCTCCATAGACCAGATCAATGTTCCTTGAGACCTGCAAAGTGCACACAGCCAATATTCATAACAGCCCATGGAAAACAAAACTGGGAGTCATGCTGATCATTATTGACCAAGATAAGATGTTCTTTTACTGGTAAATTCAACTTGTGTAGACTTAGTCATAAATCAAAGCCATTAAAATCTATGTGCATTTTAAAGGTCTGGACTTTTAATGCAGAGCAAAAACCCCAAGAAGGAAAATAAAGAAAATTTTCAATAGAAGGGGAAAGTTACAGACATTCAATGTTGAAGTCCGTGAGACAATTTACAAACAAGTTATAAACAGAAAAAGCAAGCCAATACTTGCATAATCAAGTTAAAGCATTGCAAGTATGCAAAATGGAACCTTTAATAATGCCACACATGTTAAAACAACAAAATTCTAACTAGCAAAGATTACAAGGACAAACAAACATTTAGCAAAACATCAAAAATCTTGTGTCATTTATAATACCAGTTCCTTGCCAAGTTCAATAGCAGCATCTTGATAGCTCCTCTTCTTGCCTTGACTACTCCCACAAAACACACAAATCCTCCTGAACCTTGATGGTGATGGCCTCACTTCCTCATTTCCCCCCTCCATTTCACTCCCTCTTTGCCTAATTTAACTGCTTCTCTGCTTCTGTATTATAAGCTGTGACCAACCCCTGTTGTTTTTTTTTTTTTTTTGCCTCTCTAGATAGTTATTACAAGTCAGAAAAACTGCTTAATCAGCCAAAGTGGCAAAACACAAGAATCTCACAAACTCTCACTTCTGTCTGTCCCTACTCTTAGCTAAACTATTACGTGTCCAAGAAAAATGCAAAGTATCAACTAGACCCCCCTCCTTTTCTGTTTCTTGCTAATTGTCCACTACTCATTTTTCTGGGAGTGCCTTGATTTCTTTCTTTCTCTTCATGCTGCCTATATATAAACCTCAACACACGTGAGTATGCCTCTACATTAGCACGCTTCCTCCGCGGCTCGCACACATACAGCTAATATTGGCACGCGTGGACCACTTAGTTTGTTGCTCCTTTTTTCTTTTTTCTTTTTTTTGTCGTTTATCTCTCGTAGAGCACTATTACGTGATTTACCTTAAAAAGATATAAATGAGCATGCAATTTATCTAACGATTTTTATTAAATTATTTTTTTATTTTATCATCTAATAACATATATAAGTGAGTACATATGTATAATACGTGACCACTTAGTTTTTCATGGGTTTGTTTTATTGTCCCAAATTAGATTAGCAAAAGGTTTTGCTTTTCATTGTCCCAAATAGAAAGAGTACCCTGCCACACTTTTTAAGCAGCATCAAAGTGTACACATGATTTTTTTTAATACCATCCAACAATTTCTCTAACAACCCATATTTTCTGTCCAGTATTTCCCAAATAGAAATAAATCACTTTTTGTCGTTTTGTTGTGTACACTTTATTGCTTGGGTTGAATCAAAGTTAGTTTAATATTCAAAGAACAAAGATTATTCCGAGAAGAATTTTGAAGTGTTGAAATGGGTGGGCTATCAAACATTGAATTAGTTTAGGTTCTGTTTATATTAGTCACATGCGTGTATTAATGTTACACTATAAAGAATTAAATGATGCGGTAAGGTGGATACGATGAGTAGTTGGGTCAAATACTATAGATTTAGTTTATTACAATTATCGTGTATCCCTAATGAAATTCAATTATTTTTAGTTATAATTATTAAAAAAAAACCCATTAAGCTAAGATTTATACAACATTAATTATCCCCCAAACAAAACGAAGGGCAATCATCCTCCATTTCAAGAATTTTTATTGAATGGAACTTGAGAATTTTTATTTAGAAATTCAAGTTCTTAACTATAGAATTGTTCATTTGAAAATTAATAACAATTATTTTATTGCACTAACGCTTAATTATAAAAAGAAAAATTAATTTAATACAGACATCACAAAATGATATATTTAATCAAACAGGACCGATAGGAAAAGCACAAATTTTCAGTCTGATCGTATGGTCTAGTATGGTTTTAAAAGTTATGGTTACATTTCTTGAAGCCTTAAGATATGGGCAAACCACAAACTATTAAAATATATGTTGTTGAAGACACAAACACTAATTAAACAGAGATCTATATGAGAAAGCATGGGTAAAATTCAGAATGTATCAGACTACGGTAATAGAGCATAGCGCATTGATTGAAATAAAAACATAAGTGGCTTGAGGCCTATCACCATGTTCCCTCTATCACCCTGCCTTACTCGACACATTTGTTGTACACTTAGGAGACACTTCATTTTAATTTCACAGACCCCCCTTTCCCTTCCCATAACCCTACCCCCACTCCCTTGCCTCTTCTCCACCTATCAAATCTCAAACTTCAAAGACCCATATTTAATATGAAATTTGTTATCATAATTTTATTGACCCACTTGATGATTCCTTGGTTTTTTTTTTTTTGAATGCAGTTTCATAGATAGAGAAAATAAGCTAGAATAGAGCCCTAGATAAATTAGTATGTGTGACCCTGCACATTAAAAAACAAAATTTTTTTGAATATTGAACTTTCCCATCATAAAAACACTGAATCTTAATATTTTTTTTATTTTGTAAGTTCTGCTTGCCAGTTTTTTGTGGCTCTCTTCCAAGAAAATTTCTCTGATTATCAATTTTTTTTCTCTGTTTTTTTTTTGTTTGAGTGGGTCTTTGTTTAATGAGATTGTTGCCCAGACAGCAGGAACTGAACCCATGATATTAAAATAGCCATTATTATGTCACTTGATTAACATCATCATCAATCCCTAGATTGGCATTTTTGGCTGTTGTTGCTTTGCTATGCCTCTTTTTTTAATGGTTGGTGTACATAGTTCCAGCCCACTCCGACAAGTATTGAGATTATAAACTCATAATTACTGTTGTTAATGGGGGATTGAGCGTTTTAATTATTTATTTTTTGGGGTACCCTCCTGCATGCTTGCATGCGCATTTGAATTTTGACGCATGTTTTTGTGTGTTAGCCATTGTTTCTTGTCTTTTGTGTATGTAGATGTGGGTGCTGCTCAGTGCGCCTATGTGCAACTTGCTTCTTTATTTGTCTGAGATCATTAATTGACTACAAATATCTATATATACTGTTAATTAAATAATCATTTTAGTATTGTTAAACACATTTCTCGACAGAATAAAGATTATTGGGATTTTTCAATACTACATATCTTTTAACAATGGATTTTCCAATTAAGGTTGGAAAAAACTTAGTTGCTTTTAAGCAATTTTAAAGTAATAACAAAAACAGTATGGATTATTGAATAATGAAATTCATAAAAAAAAAAGATAAACTATTACATTGAATGAGATTATACAGTTACTTGTTACTACTGATTTTTGAAACTATATAATGTTATCTTTAATAGTAATATTCAATGCTGTTTTTTTTTTTTTGACAATAACATTCAGTGCAAAAACTCTTGGTTTTGCATTGTCTGTTGGAGAAAGCTGGTTAATAATGGGATTCAATGGCCAGATAAATACATTAATTAATCAGTCTTGATGAGTGGCTATAAACGTGTAGGATTGATGAATCGTCAGTAATTCTTACTGAGCAGTATAAAATTTACTCTCTTGTAATTTAATATAATAGTCTAAATTATTTTGCTGTGTGTTCAGCGTAATTCTTCCTAATATATCTTCCTAATATATCTATATGTCCCATTTTATGAAATATATATATAGACACACAAAATGGGACAACATGTGACCAAGTAGCAGCTAAATTAATAACTGTCTGAAAATTTATTGTGGACATTTCACTCCAGTACGTGAAGGAGGTGGAGGAGGAGCAAAGACCTGAAAGTAAGATCTGTCAACAGCACCTCGTAGTCTCACTAACACTCGACCTGTCCTTAATTACCCATTCCTCTGTAACATTTTCTATTGTACAATTTGAATACCTTCGTACTATATCATATACAATTAAGCCCCATAACTTGCCGGATACCCGTGTGCTTGGGAATTCGGATACTACCATCTTTTTTTTTTTTTTTTCTCTCATCGGAAAATCAAAGAGACACCATTAAGGATGGCGTTATTGTCAGGATTGTTTCTGCAGTGTCGTAATGTATGTCCTGTGGAAATTACAGCATGTGTCTGAATCTGCATCTTTCATCATTATCATAACATTTATTTGTTTTTAAGGTTCATAGTTTAAACACGAGTGACGTAAGGAAGGTATGGCCAAAAAAAAAAAAAATCCTATACATATGAAAAAAAACAGGAAAAAAACTTACTTAAAAAAAAAAAAAAAACCAGTATTGGGTCCACTTTTGTCTTTTACGTTTTCAATTTTCTTTTTCGTTCATTGTGACTAGTATAGTTCCTAGTCTAGTTCTACTTCTACCTTTTTGATTTTATTCTTTGTTACGTGAATTTATGGGTGAACGAATGTCCACTCATTAATTACATTTTGTAAGTTTAATTAGTACAAAAATTGAAATATTATTAAAGAATTTGACCGCCAATCAACAACAATTGTAAACGCAATCCAATCTAGTGCAAAATTACTCACTATTACCAATAAACTATAGCTTAACGGTTATTGATTAAAGTCGTTTTTAGTGCTCAAAGTCCCATATTCGAATTTTAGTTGGAAGTAGTTAACCAGAAAAATCTCACCATCATCAATTTTTTGTGAGAACCGGATGGCCATTCCATGGGACAAAAAAGTGTAAGAATCGGCCCAATTTATTAGTTGATTCAACTATAAAAATCGAGAAAATTCAAAACCCGAACAAATTTTGAGTTGAACATAAAATATCGGAAAAAACCAAGAAAACATTTTGGACTTATGGTCTGACCTTTTTACAGAATAATACTAGAAATTATAATTTGACTTACGAACTTACAATTTGACCTATGGTCTAACTTACAATTGAGTCCTTCTTTATTATTTTTTTTACTTACAATCAACTCATAAATCTATCTAAACTTATAATTACTCATTATATCTAAAATATTATATATAAAGAAGCCTCTTTAATAACTTTTAAATTAACCAGTAAAAATTATTTTTAGTCAAAATATACCTTATGTAAATTTTATTTTTATTTTTGATTATTAATAAATAAATATTTATTTATTATTAGATAGTATTTCGGATTTTAATGTCGACTAACCCTTAATTTCAATTCGACAATGGATTTGGCTCTTGGCTCTGGCAATACATTGGCTCCCTTTGGTCACTCATCATGACTGTGCCATAGCCTTGGCCATTCATTTGTGCTCGCCGAGATCGGCATGTCTGGAGATTATAATTCACGATCCTCTCCCTGTGATGACACGTGGCCCCAGTACAGTGGGTTGCTGTTGTACCATATACATGATGATACAGGATCCATTGTCCTCCAATTATCAAACAGAGAAAAAGTTCCACCTAGTTTTGTTGGTAGGGTTTCTTGGCTCTTACCTGCCAACGTGGAAAGACACGTGGCACATTAATTCAATTTTGTTCCTTTAAATTTTAGAGGTCTTGTTTGGCGGCGGCTTTTGAGTTGTTAAGAATTCAGACTTCTCGAGGATGAAGCTTAGTTTTGTTATTTTAATAATTGGACAAAGAAGTTGATAATTGTATGATTAGGAGTTTAAACTGTAGATCTCATCTTTATTAGCTTTCTTTATTGTTGTTCTGCTACTTTAACAGGCAAAAAAAATTTAAATTTTTATTTAAAAAATCTTGTCTCTCGAGTTTTAACTTTAAAAAAAGAAAATAAAATATACAAATGAAAAAAGTTATCCTTTATTGCCACGTTGCTCACAGTCAATGCCTCTCGTGGCTATAGGAAAAGTTGGCTGTACTTCTCATGGGTCTAAGAAAAGTTGGCTGTTGGCACAGTAGAAGACCATTTGTCTGTGCCGATGAGAGCAGCTATTTCTTTCAAAAATGGTGGGAAAGAAAAAACAAAAATGAGGATAATGACAGTTTGTTTTCAAGGAACAAATATATTTTATATTTTTCGTAGGATAGGAATACGAGTGCATGTATAAGAATTTTATTGTGTTTTTCATTTCGCTTCCCTTAACCCCACTTTTGATTGGAATGAATTGGAAAATGATTCTTACTTTTCTTTATTTTGACCTAAAAATTAAGCTAACTTATGTAGAATGAATAGAAAAATTAATGCAGCCAAATTAACTTGTGATATAATCTATCAGTTACCTCTAAAAGTACTCTACTAATTAAAAATTTAGACGCCGATCTTGAAAATTTTATATTCTAATGCTTCAGAAAGAAGTCCAATCCATGTTTGGAGTTTGAGAGAGAGAGAGAGAGAAACTTCCGTGTTCTGTCGCTTTTTGACTTAATGAACTAAAACAACACTAACACTCACTAAAAGGATTTTCGACAAAAAAGGATGGTAAGATTGTTATAATTTGTGTTTTATTTTTCTAGACTCGAATATGAGATTAATTTTATAAAAAAAAATTTTATTATATAACTTAATTTTAGGTACCAACAAAAAGCTTAACTGTATAGTATTATTTAATAAAATTTAATAATTTATTTATTTTTTATTTTTAATTATTTATTAATATATATTATTTTATTATTATCTAAATATTATTGTCAGAATACTTTTTTTATAAAAATTCGTTTGAGACACTGGATGGCAAGTCAAACGCTAAAACTGAGACGTGAGCCTAACCTCATCTTGGCCATGTTTGGATTTGGTAGTAGGTAAGCCAAAGCATTAATTCTGGAAGTGCAAACAAATAATGCACATGCCCCATTGCCATTAGAAATGTGATGTCTCCCTTGTCAAAGCATTCTTTACATTTCAACCACGCAACGTAACTTATGATTGTTACGTGTTGTGGCACATCACAAAATTTGACGACAATAAAATACATTTTCACACGCTTAAGGAAGCCCGTTATTCTTCCATGGACAATTACGTTGTTTCTCTGTCGCCAAATTTTTCGTTGAATTTGCACTATGTTGACCTGTCATTTCATGCATGTAGCCGCCCCCAGGTGATAATTTCGATTCTCCTGTTGAATACTAAGAATTTACCCAGTCCGATGCGAAATGTATTCTGTATATTTATACAGCTGTTTCAACTAAAAAAGCTAGTCCTGTCAATCTTAATATAGGGTGTCTGTTAACATGTGGTCCGGGCAGGAACCTGTGGCGGAAAAGGAAGAAGATGAGCTGGGACTTAGACCAGAGATTTGTTTTTTTTATAAGGGACACCTACTCATTATAACTTAAATATCTATTATAAAAATTTTAAATTTTAATTTTAAAAAGATACGATGTGAGATATATAAAAAGAGGAAAGTTATTTTATATTGTGCAACTTATAACTTAATGTTTAATAAAAAAATGAGATAAAATTGGGCATGTAAATTGAAATTCGAATCCAGCTCGAGCTCCATTAGAATTGTTGAGTCGAGATTAAATGAGTCAAAGTTAACTTTGGCTCGACCCTTTTACACCCTCCGGACCTCAAAGTCTGAAGGGCAAGAGGAGTAGTCACATTTCTTGGCCTTTGAGTTACATTCGGCTAGGAACTTGAGCTTTAATTAAATAATCAAAGCTGGAGCACGGAAGCAAGAGATTCAAGATATGAAGTTCATCCTACCTACCCAAAAAGATTCATTCCGCTAACCTTTTTTATTTTATGTTTAGATTGACTTTGTTGAATGTTATTGGAATTTTTTTAATTGCAAAAACGTTATTATGTCAAGGTAAACGTTTGAAGGATATATAGCATACCAAAAAGGCAGACTTTAATTGCAAACAAATTCAATGTTCGAACAAGACAATAGACACATCCTCGCTGCATATGCGAATTAATTAGCGCCTCATTTTCATGGATACCAACTGGTTATTTGGTATCTCTGGAGCTCTTTTTTTTTTTTTTTCTTTAATTGATTGGTATCTTGGAGACCTGGAGAGAATATACGTGCATGGTGTTAGTAATAATAGGGAAACATAAATAAAAAATGAATGCAATGGAATAAAACAAATGATATAAATAAAATTTGAAGCGTGTAAATACACTGTCTTTAAGAATAGATTTACGTCTCTATATGCGAAATAGTTACAGTTCAATAGATATAATGGCAACTATCCTCTCAGGATACAACAAACTTTTCTATTCATGTGCACTTCACAAGTGAAGTAACAGAGACAGGACAAGTTTAAATAACCCAACAAATTTTAGAATACAGATAGGGAGAAGAAGAGTATGATCTAATGTTATGTCCTTTGAGAAAGCTAATTAGTTCTTTTATAGTAGTCTGGGTATAAAGTCACATAAAAATGAATGATGAGTATTAAGACTGGGTTTAATGGTCACGACAGCTGCTTTCAACAGTCTCTAATGGCTAGTTCTTCAGTAGCAAAAAATGACTAGCAAAAAATAGTTAGTTTGATCAAAAAAATTAAATGATCTCAAAAGAATGGGCTTAGGGGTGAACAATCCAAGGCTAGTCTACCGTGTAAGGTCGTATGAGCTAGCTTATATTAGGTCTAAGTTTGAATTATGTGAGATCTCTTATAGATCTTTTATTTTATGAAGTATAAAAAAAATATTAGTTTATAAATAAGTAAAACTTAATTTCTTTTCATGTGAAATTTTAATATTTATTTATACTCTTTTATTAAATAATACTTAATTTTTATTTTGTATATATGATTTAAGTCTTTTAAATTATTTTTTGTATTCTACCATATGCACCATGGAGAAAAGATAAGGATCTTCCAAAGTTGATTGGCAAAGAATGCTTGGCACCTAGTGCAAGCAAAAGGATATGCTTTTGCTGTAGCAGAAAGATGCCACAACTTCTCTGTTGCAGTTGAATTTCAGGTCCACAATGTTGTTGACAGATCGACAACAATACCCCTTATCTTCCTTCTACCCGGGAAGATGGTACCCTTATATGCCCCATCAATAGGGTGATCCGACGTGGAAGCTCCAGAAATATACGAATCTATCCATACATGGGATGGCCAATTGCCAATTGGAGATTTTTTAAAAAAAAAACAAAAGAAAAAATCACTTTCTGAATGTGATCATTATCAGATCCTTGAATCAAAATTAGATGTTATTTGTTGGTGTTCTCATTCGGCTTCTCTTATAAGGAGGACTCACAATCAAAACACTACTGGATTTAAAATGAGCCTCTCCAAAATTTGACCATAGTATTAATAAGTTTGAAATTCATATGTTGCGCTTACACAAATCTTCAAGTTATTGAGAGGGAATGAAATGTAAGGACTCAAATCCAAATCAATAATAAGAGAGATACATTAAATTATTACTAAACTGTCATCTCCAAAGAACTAATTGGAGATTCTGTTCATTCATTTATCATCCCCTGCACATAAAATTAAGAGCATGCTAGTTGACAAAAATCAGTTCTCTCTAAATCCTACAATAGGGTAGAAGTTATCAATTATCTTGTAAAAATAAAGATTTGCAACTTCAAATCTATTTTCGTACAAAGAAAAAAATTTTAAATTTATTTAAAAATTAAAATTAATAGTTACAAAAGTTTAAATATATTTTAAATCATATTAAATCTTTATAATTTATCATTAAGAATATTTATATTCTTTAATATATCTTCTTACCTAATACTCGATCTAATTAGGACGAGACACAAAAAAAAAAATAAATTAAAACAAATCAAAACCATATGTAACGAGCCAAGCCACCAAGCGACAATTGTAAATAAAAAGGTAAATTAAGTTTTGATATTATATTAAATATAATTTTAAATTTTTAAATTCACTTAAAAATTAAAATTAATAAGTAAAAAAATTAAAAAAGTAATATAAATTAAATTAAATATTTATATTTTGTCAATATAAAATTTTATATTTTTTAATATATTTATTTTAATCTTCAGAAGGACTACGAGGACATAATTAAAGGAGAGTTTAAGACAACTTACAGTGATGTCATGTTGGTATCAGCATGATAAAAAGTTCAATTAAAAAAAGAAAATGACCTGCAAGGACGAAAAGCTTTGCAATAGGACATTCTCATGATTTCATCTGCCAGAGAAAGACTAGAGACTTTTCGTCTAGGAATTTTACTGTAAATCTTTTTCTTAAGTTAATTAATGATACATAATTAACGATACACTTAATTGCCTAACCGGGAAATTGGGGTCAGTATGACCCATCTACTTCCTAAAGGTTAATTACGAATGGCAAGTGCTTTATCATCATCTTTTACGCCACGAACCATCATGGTTATCCGCATAAAAGGCTTGCAGGTGAATGGGCAAGCTTGAGTCAAATTTTTCGCCTGTTTCAGCTGGTTTTTTATTGCGTGAAATTAGTTCATGCATAATAGAAAAGAAACACAAAAGCCTAACTTCAAGGGGGTTCGACCATCGGCCATAGATATATATATATATATATATATATAACCATTTGAACTGAATGTGTGAAAGTAGTTCGGTCACTTCCGAACATATGCTATTATGCTCTTGTTATCATGACATAAACGATGCTCTGAGCACCAAAATTAGAAAGCTAGCATATACCTAATACAACAAAGATTGGTCTACTTGTATGCATACGTAACGGAAAAACTTCACTTTTTCAATCATGACAACATTGCAAAGGCCTATTTAGATGCATGGATTCTAAGCTCCAAGTCCCAACTGCCTTTATTTTGAATATAGATTAAGCATCGATCCTCTCCCAAGTTTCTATTTTGACTTCAATGAATGCAATCAATTTCCATGCACACAACAATACATTTGACTTAGGCCTTGGTTGGATTGAGGAATTTTGGGATGAGGGAAAAAATTTTGGATGGAAACTTGGAAATCCATGTGTTTGGGTAAAGGGAAAGCGATGGGGACAGGAGGGGTGTCACAGACACTGCTTTTTGAAGACCCCACCAAAAATTAATCTTCTTAAAGTTGGGGAAAAATGAGGCTAACAAGTTATTTTTTTTTTGTTTTAAAATAAGATAATTATTTTTATTACCTTATTTAATTTGGGAAAAGATATATATGTACGTTTGGTTATTTTATTTTTATAACAAAACACTTAATTGTTGTAATAAAAATTGAAAATATCTTTTCATTAATTTTTTTATTGTAGAAATTAAGTATCTTGTTACAAAAATAAAGTGACTGATTGCAATACGTTGGTGTTACCTCTCATTTTCACGGATCCATCTAGTGAATTTCTTTTATTTTTTTATGTTTGCTTTTTTTCCCTGTAGACATTAAGTGTCTTATCACAAAAATAAAGTAATCAATTGTAATTTGTTAATCCTAAGTCTTAGTTTCACGCATCTATTTAGTATATCTTTTTTACTTTTTATATTTACTTTTTAGTCATAAAATTAATATTACAATACATATTATTTTCATTTTTTTTATTTTTACTTCTATATGATTACAAAATTTATAATTTTTTTTTCTCAAACTACTCTTTCCTAAAGATAAAGATGACAAAAATTTTTCACTTACTCGAATTTTTCTCCATCCTATTTTCTCTTTCCTCTCTCCGACTCTTTTTTTTCCAATCAAGGTGTTAATTTCCTTTGTGACCAAAGTCTCGCCGACAGTAAAAAGGCGAAGTAGCTCATGTACGAAGGAAAGCTATGGCTCCCGGCACGTCATGTTTTCTCCCTCTAGGAAAAACCTTTTCAATTGTCTTTTAACTGCCTGTTGGGTAGCTATTAGTATATAACATAATAAAAAAATTATATAATATATTAAAAAAATTATATAATTGATATAATTAGTTATTAAAAAAATTTAATTTTTATTAATTAATTATACATTATATAATTTTTTGATATATTATATAATTTTTTTATCACATTATATATTTTATCTAATATAATATATATTGACAATTACAAAATAACAACCTAACAAACAGCCATATAATGATCTCTTCTTTTAACAGTTGTAATAGTGGGCGGGTGAGCGCTTTAATTTGGACTCGCCTGGAGGCTATAACTGAACGGAAATAATGGCCTTTATTTATAAAATTTTGAGCAGGCTAGTTAAGGAGCGATTTTGCAGGCTCATGTGTGGTCAGTGCACTATTTGGTCATTGATTTGACAGTGAAGCTTAATATTATTGGAGCAATTTTTTTTAAATAATAGTCATACAATTTATTTAATAATTTTTTATAATTTATTTTTTTAATTTTAATGAGCCATAAGTACATATTATTTAAATTCTTAACTAAAAATTCCACCATGTATTTCTTTTTACTTTGTTTGATGTCGTGGGATATTAGAGGTATACATCCTGCTCCTCCATTGATAGAAGAACTAGAATGAATCTGAGTTAGCTGGTCTAATCCAAAATTAATGGTCCTATTTGGTGGCTATGAATAGTGCTGTTTGTTAGCTGCAATTGATGTTCTATCAAGTCACAACAAAAGTTAGCCAGTGATTGAAAATTTCAAAAGTAGGCATAGAATCTCCCTGCATTTTTGTGGTTGCCTAGATTGAGTCTGGTCGAATGTATTTGATTTGGTGGACCTGACCATGCTTGACGATTTATGTCAAATTAATCATGTGCTAGTGCAACATTGATTTAGTTTAAGTTGTGAAAGGCAGCACAAAAAATTCTCGTTAACTAACGAAATGAATCCTAATTGCTTGGCACTTAGCAGAAATGGGAAAAGCTCAGTGGATTCCATGACCCCACCTTCTCCCACTACTTGACATGGCCGATTTTTTTATACTTGAGCGTTATTTCAGTTAATGCTAAGTCAAACCATATACATAACCAAGTTAATTATTGAATGTAACATCATAACAACAGCGACAAAATCCCCATCATTTTTACAGACTAAGTTAATGGCTCTACAAAATGGCTACAATTATTTTTTTTTTACACAAAAGTCTTTAAGTCAAATTTTCAAGTAGTTAGCATGGCCACACAGTGTTACAATCATCACTTTACTTAAGATGTATAGATGACACTTAAATAATTGGAATATTAAATCAAGTGTCACAATTCTAAATTTTTACTTACTACTAAACTGAGCACAGTAGTTTACAAAATGGCTATGATTGAGTGGCCTATGTTAAGGGATCATAACGACATTTCGTTTTGAAACAGGTATATCATGCAACTACATATGGGACCATGAAATTTTGAATGAAATTTTCTTAGCTTTTAAGTTCAAAAAAATCCCCTTCCTCTCCATGAACATATGACTAACATGAACGAATGAATGAGAAATACTGTTTGGCATCAGGAAAAGAAACAAAGAAATACAGCATCAACCCTTCAATAATTGAGCAGATGCGAAATATTGTGGGAGAGACAGGTGCCGATTATTTCGGGGTAGCATGGAAAGACGGTGCCATTGCAGACATGTGGAGCAGATGGGTATGGCTTCCTTGAAGATTTGTGTCACCTGCTTCCATGACACATTTATAACCAAGGTACTATTTTTCATCTGAGAAATAATTAATAAAATTTTTTAAAATAAAATCAAAGTGATACAAATTATTTATGACTTAAAAAAATAGTGATATGAACTGCTTGACGGTTGAATTAAAAAAAAAAAATTAACCGTTAGATTCCGTCAAATAAACTACACGACTATTTTAATACTATTTAAGATACAATCATGTAATATAATTATTTCCATTTTTACATAGATGCTCCGAGATGTTATTTTCCAGAGATTTTCATGCCATTACAGAGGTACCATATGCATTCCTATTTTTCGTTAGCCCCAAATTCAGTGCCATATTTGAGTCATTGGCTTTGACTTTCTTGAAAGCGAAGTTCAACTGCAACAAACACCTTTTTTTTCCAATTTGAAAAGTTCACGGATGAATGATGTACGATTCACATTCATTGTCCTTCCCCTATCAATAGTACAATTTTTCACCTAGCAAAAACTCAGCTAATGGACACAGCGTAATGGCACGTCTCTTCAACAATATAGATGTGCAGATACTAAAATTTAACTGTTTAAATGAAATTAATAAAAGAAAACCCATAAAAGTTTTAGCTTGAAAAATCGGATTTGATTGAAGTTGTAATTCCAAACTCTATAGGGTCTCGGGAAATGGGTGATACTTATTGTTGTTGCCCATGCGGGGTTGTCATTCTGATACACGTGAATGAAGCTTTCACTCAAGACAATAAACAAATGTTGAGGCACACTATAATTCGTGATTCCTAATTTATTAAGTGGGTGAATGCCATTCTATGAATGTTGTTTTTTTTTTTTTAAATAATAATAAAATATGATCATAGGATGTCTAATTATATTGAGATGTAGGGAAATGAGACGTGCACGCAATTTTATCATGTGAACTTTGCCATCATATCTCACATGCTGGCATAAATTATGTCAGGAATTAAGGGTAATAAATGTTCTAGTTTTTGAGTTTATCTTGCTTAATTTGTAAGGGAAGTATTCGGAAAATGCACCAAAAGGATCAGTTGCCTCTAAATGCAGACTCTAATGATCAGCATCATTCCAATATTTTTCCAAACCACGGCCATTTGCCGTGGTCCTTGCTGCCATTATCATCACTTGGCCAGCATTTGTTTCTCATCCTCTCTAGGATTCCTCTTTCGCTTCCTCGGCTCATGTCTGCTTGCACTAGCCTTGTCTGATTCTTTTAAACCCTTGAGAAAAAAAAAATGATTTAATTTATTTCGCCGAATCAAAATAGATATAAAATTAAACAATTTCCGAATTATGAACCCATTCCTTCCGGCGTCAAGTAATTTCGCAGCACACAAATATGTTGCGACAAGATATATATGGGCGCCAAAATCACCTTTCTTTAGTGTATGAAATAAAAAAGTATGGATAGTACCCTAAAAATTTGTCATGAATAATTACGTTTGGCGCAATGCATAGTATGTTGGACTACTACATTGAATTTGTGGAAGAGCATACTCTTCAGTGTACTGCAAAAATTACCAATCACTCTCATAATCATATAGGTTTAGACATAAATTTAGTCTTATTGAATGTGTTGATTGAAATTCAAGCTCATGACTTCATAATACGAACGAATTTATAACCTCTAGACCACAATGATTAATAGCACAAACACGACCTTAGTTCTAGTTATTATATATGTTCTGAAATTTAGATCCTTAGATAGAAAAAAGAAAATAATTGATTGCATAAATTTTATTGGGGAGATCGTAATTTAGTTCTCGACAACATGCAACATGCTATAACAATAATCTCTCTCTTTTTTTTTTTTTTTTTTGAGTTTGAACATGCTATAACAATATGCGAAAAGGGAAATTTTCTTTGTGCATTTTTTAATCTTTTCTTCGCTGGTCAAGGGCATTATTAAAATGCTGGTGGGATTCCACCCCGTTAATGCTCTTGTACCAACTCAACTTGCCGATAGAGTCAATTTGCTTCCCTTTGCGGGCCGGAGCGGCCTCATATGTCTGCAGAGTTTGGCGACTACGCTATTAAGTTATGCTTCCTTAATTAGTTCCCATGCCAAATTACCAATTGACGGTGAACTGACTCTATTAGGCTAATAGTCAAATTGGGTCCGTCTCTACCGACTAACCGGAAAGGTTTCAACTTTCATCAAAAGGCTTGATTCAAGTGGGACCATGTTCTGTCTTGGCAACTGCAAGAGGTGATTGAGTTGCTAAACTTCTTAATAATAATAATAATAATAATAATAATAATAATAAAATAAAAAAATAAGAATAATAAAAGTGTGAATTCAGAGAAGATGACAGATAAGAAATACTTTTTTAAGTTCCCTCTTCTAGTTTCTGGAGTCCATCATAGTTTTCGACTTTGTTAATGATCCTGTCCTCTTTTTTAAATGCTATTTTATGTTACTCACCAATCACTTTGTCTCCCACCCCTCGTTCTTTACTCTGGAGCAAACACTAAACTGCATACAAAGTAGGTCCGCCAGGAATTCTTCATATTGATGCCGAGGAGGAAGTTGGGGGTCCCACTCCCACTTTTTCTTAATTTCCCATAATAAAGGCGTTAATTATCCCTTAAGACCTAAAAAAAAGCATTAAAGGAAGATAAATCAAACAAAAATTTATTTCCATAAAAATCGTTGGTCCGAAAATTTCCATATTATTAGGTTTGGCAAATGTCCCTTGATGCAAGAAGTCGCCCTTGGATTTTCGTTCCCTTGACCTACAAAGCAGGCAAGCTAATAATTATCAAGTCACAGCTAATTTCTCTCTCTCTCTCTCTCTCTCTTTGTTTTTTTTTTTTTGGGGGGGGGGGGGGGGGGGAGAGGTGCGGGAGTAGTCCAGTGGAGGGCTGAGCCAAGACCAAACATCATTGCCTTGCCTTCAATCTTCGCTTTGAAATTTTAATCAGTGTGCCATTGGTTCCTTCAGCCACGCAGTTCTCGAAAGCCTCACTTATGTATAAAAGAACAAGAAGATGCAAAATGTGACCCAACTTGAATCATATTTGCGTCAACTTCCTTGACAAGAAAAGGCAACAACAGTGGATTAGGCATAGCCCAAATGTGCATAGCCCAAATGTTCAAGAGTAGTGACTGTTAACCGCAAAGTTTGAAATTCTAATCTCAGATATCACTTACATAATTTCACGTCCCCTACCACTTTTAGCAACTCAAATGGACCAAAAAAAAAAGACAAAGGAAAAGGCCAGGCCTCTTTTTTTTTTTTTCCCAACTAGTTTGAGAGTAACCTGTAAGTAAAATTGCGCTACAGCCTAGCTTATTTGCTCCGGAATATAAGAGATTTGAGAATCAGGTGAGTGAGCCCGATATGATTCCAGCCCTCACCTTTTGTTTTGGGACGGCAAAGGCCCAACCTAATAAAGGGTAGACGGCCACACTGGTCATAGCCTTCCTGTGTCTGCTGGACCAAAACGTTCTCGCCGGAACACCTGCAAAATGCAAAACAATGTTGGCCAGGCCAGGTATGTATATGGGCTCACTAACTCGATCATCTAGCACAACCATTGACATCATAACATAGTATAAAATCATATGTGATATGTGCGCTATATTCGAATAAAAAATGCAAGTAAAATTATTGAGCACTTTTGTCAATTAGTTTCTTACCATTTTTGCTTCAAAGTTATTAGAATTTAGATGTTGGAACATGTTCCAACCCATAAAATAGTATCATGGAATAGTTAAGATAGTTAGACAGTCTTTGGATAGTCATGTGCAATAATCGACAAAAGTTTGTCATAGAAGTGATCTCTCAAGGCCCCAGGGAAGGGAACTCCTAGCCGCTTACCTACTTGCCACACACCGAAGGTGTCTCGCGTGCCATTAATATTTGAGATGGCTCGCAATAAGAAACCAGTAGGATGAGCATCTCACACTTACCAACCACTAGAACTTAATTTCCATTTCTCTAGCGTTTTTAGCATGAAAATAAAAGTTGAATATTGTCCCAAGCATATGAGCAGTCTTCTGGTACAATATCTATGTGAAAGCAAAGCAACAGAACATTTTGCGATACAAACTTCAAAACTACAAGTGAGTACTCCCATATAAATCGCGGTCTCAAAAACATATCTTGAAAAACAATTTGAGCCAAATGATTGGCTGTTCTTCCTCTTAATTGACATGCCAAGTGCTGCAGAGCACCCATGCCCAGATGTGAACTGGGTGCAGTGCAAGAGGCATTCTGCAGTTGTTTAAGGGACAATGATGGATTGCAGCTGCTTATATGCCAACTCCCGCTTATATTCCAACCCCCTGCCTTTGACATAGGGGTTGTTATGAAGGAACTCATGACCTCTTCAATCATATGTTGAGATATGTTTCAATCAAAATTCTTTATTTTAATTCTGAGATATGTCAACAAACTAAAACAACAAACACAGATGAAACAAACAGATGGTACCCAAATGTTTGGTGTTTAAAATTGACGCCTGGGCTTAGGTTCTGCCACAGAGACTCGGATTGGTCTGCCATCCAATTCCTGCATTAAAAAATTTTACAAAAACCAGATTAGCAGCTATTCTTTAGGCCTCGGAGCAGATTAGCAGGATGCAAGAATATAAACAAACACAAACACAAAGGACTCTCTTAGAAACTATCACAATAAAAGGTAATACAAGCTGCAACATTAACTATTTCACCGTACACATAACAAATATACATAACAAATATTCAGACCATTAACAATAGAACAAATGATCTCTTAACTGATGGATTCATATGATTCAAAGAATCGGATAATAAACTCACCACGCCATTCAAGGACTCAATTGCGTCGTTAACTTCTTCAGCAGAACTGTAAGTGACAAAACCAAAGCCCCTCGATCTACCACTGTCCCTGTCATAAACCACCCTAGCTTCCACAACCTTCCCTTGCTCGCTGAACAAGGTTTCCAGCGCCAGATCATCAACACCCCAAGAGAGATTTCCAACATGAACACGATTGGCAGCACCATATGAATCACCTCCACCTCTAGGCCCTCTGGAAAAGGAAGTTTCCCTC
Source organism: Carallia pectinifolia (assembly GCA_037832335.1). Taxonomy (NCBI): domain Eukaryota; kingdom Viridiplantae; phylum Streptophyta; class Magnoliopsida; order Malpighiales; family Rhizophoraceae; genus Carallia; species Carallia pectinifolia. Next base: position 16,741,291 of record CM075444.1, on the reverse strand, counting down.
TGTGGTGGAGGTCCAGAATTCACCCTCAATGGCCGGCCATCAAGTTCCTGCGAATACAAGAGACTCCTGCCTAGATGCTATAACTTTGGCAAATTTCCAATGGAAAAAGAAAGGAAAATGAGAGGAAAATGGAAATCTTTTTATTTTCTTTTCTATTCATTTTCTATCAATCCAAACAACTATCTTTTACTTTTTTTTCTCACAAATTACTATTTATTTTCTTTCTCACAACTTTCTAATCATTACTTCTTATCAATCATAACATCATCATTATTGTATTATTTTCTATTCCTTTTCTTTTCTATTCACTTTCTTCATATCCAATCACACGAAAATAGGCTTTGTATGGAAGAACTGGATCACCCTCATATTCATCCGAACACAGTATTTTCAATGCATCCCACTCCAAAATGACTAGGCAGATAGTACTAAACTCTTAACTTTCCAGTGCATATTAAGATAAGAAAAAAGATATAAGAAAATAAGCAACTTACATAGCCATTGAACTGTTGAACAGCCGCTTCAACTTCCTCGGGAGAGGACATGGTCACAAATCCAAATCCTCTGCTTCTGCCTGTAGCCTTGTCATAAATTACCTTCCAAAGAGCAATGATTTCATTAAACTATAGAAAATACTAAATAACACAATCGCTCGCAGCAAAAAACAGTCTCAATCAATCAATATGCCTGTCCTTAGGAATTAACAGATTAAAAGCAAACAAGCAACAGAAAAAGAAGACAAATTTAACATTAAGAGCCTTTCTACGAATGTTTAATCTCAGTTAAGAAGCGCAATTCTCATTCATGCAAATTAACATCAACAATTTAGAACTACTCCAAAACAAAAGACCAATTATAAACCAAACAACAAAAGCAAATACCTCGACCATCTCGACATTTCCAGCGTTTTCGAACAAGCCGGCGAGCTGGGCACTATCAACGCTAAAAGGAAGATTACCCACAAACAACTTGAGTTCAGGAGAGAAACTAGAATCGTCTGCATCGCTCAACACCTGCTCCTCTTGGCCTAATTCCAAAGAAACGGCAACGTTTCGCACCAAGCGAGAGCTAAAGATTTGATCTTGGACAATCCCCAAAGACTGGAAAACAGAACTGGTGGGAACGGAAATGGGCCTAGAGAGAAGCTTGAGAGAAGAGGAGATGGGAGAAGCAAAAGACAGAGAATTGGGTTTGTTGGGGTTCCAGAAAGTTAGAGTCTTGGCGTTCAGAGATGGAAGAACTGGAGAGGAAGCATAAGCAGTAGACATAGCTAATGGCTTCTCTCTTGAACAACAAAAATAAGAGATAAGCGTGAAGTGGAGAACTGAGAATGAGGAGGTTGATAAGATTTTCTGCTTGGAAAGGCGTTTTGAGTTGGATATTTATGGGTAGGGTTTGCGGTTTTATTTATGCGCTTAGTATATATGTTATGAATATTTTTATTTTGATTAGTATTTTAGTTAAAATTGTGATTCATATTTTAAAATAAAATTAATAATTTTTTACACATAAAAATAATGATTATTTAAAAAATTTAATTTTAATTTTAAAAATATAAATCACAATTTCAATTAAAACATAACGTAAAACAAATACACTCAAAATACTAATATTTTCTCCTTATTTATGCCTCGCCCTTTCTGTCTGGTGTCCATCTATCTTGGCGTATTTGCTTTATGCTGTGTATGCCTTAGTTGCCCTTGATTTCGGAGAACATTTGCGGACGATTTTTTTTGTGATCCGTTGAGGCACAAATCTGACCGTTTACTTTGCCACCATGAGATTACAGAGGGCATTTTCATATTAGATGGTCAAAGAATCAACAGGCAACAGCCTAGAGGCAGGACAAACTGGAGAAGATATTTGCTGGCGAATGGATAACGCCGTACAATAGTCATCGCCTGTTTCTTTTTAGTTATTAACATTTTTAACGCAGTTAAATTTTAAAAAATAAAAAAAAATCATAATAATAAATTTTGACATATTTTGTGATAAGATTTTCGTAATACATATCATTATTTTTATCAGAATAATTATTATTATTCCTTGATTGTTTTTTCAAATCTAAGTAGAGACTTTTAAATTTACTAACAAATGGGTTGATACAGATCAATATCTGTTCATAAGACTTAAGCTTACTTTTTAAATTAAAAAAAATATATATTTTTTTTTATACTTTTGGAATTAGAGGCATGTTTACATAATGTAGCCCAGGGGATTATATTAGTTGGCATTTGCTTCAACAAATTAATTGTGCGTTCCAACAAATTAATTTCATTGTTAGTGTGAAACTTTGCATGGCTTGGCCTACTGTCTACTCAAATGAGTCCACAAAAAAGTGATTTCCAATTAGTCGCTCCTCACTTAACGCGACTGAGAAGCCATTGAAACCCATTGAAACGACCGTTGAAAATAAGTGATTTATCCAAACTCGTGCTTGTCATCATGCTGAGCCCAAAGTTTTTGGAGATTTTCCGGAATTTGTGATAAAACTAGCTTTTTTTATTAACTATATTAATTTTTGAAAAACCGGCCGGCCGTTAATTATAATCATTATGCTTATTATTCTCACCTATTATGCTCATTGACCTTTTCACGGCTTGAACCAGTCAATCCAATCTAAATCTAATCGTATCCTCCGTTATTATCATTGGATTATTGATTTTTATATCTGTCGTCCTTCCTGCGGTTAACTTTACTGCAATTTGCAGCAGAGCACAAGGTAGAGAGAACTCAGCCACCGGTCATGTAGTTTAGTGGTAGAGCAGCTCATTAAAGTTCAAAACCTGATAGTGAGGGAAAAACAAAAGAAAAGAAAGGTAGGTATGATTCATCAATATCGATACTTTCTTTATTGGAGTTAACCAATATTCGTTTAAAATTAAAATTTAACGTTTTAATAAAATTTAGATTAGTTGAGTCTTTGTTTTATTTTAATTTTGGTGTTAGGTTAAGAATAAAAATCAGTAGTGTTTAATACATAATAAATTGAATATCTTAATTTATTGTGTAGTTTGTGGGAATTTTGTAACGTGATTAATTGAAAAATATAATTAAAGTAAGTTTTTCTTTTATTGTGGTGTAGTGTTTTTAAATTAATAAAAATCGAGTTCATTTAATTTAGTTCTAGCAGCAGCGGTATCAGAGTAAATAATTAAGTTAACATTCTTTGCGTTTTTTGTATTCTTTGTTTTTACTTCTCATGATACAGATCCCCTACACATATTTTGTTGAGCAAGAATAATTCAACTTCCCTTTTTTATTATTTCTGTTTTCCTTCTCCACCTTTTGTTTTGCAAGGTAGGTCTGTCTCTCAATTAATTTCATCAATGGGGAATAAGGAAAGACAATTTCTATTCTTTAGGAATTTATTCATATCTCATATTAATAATTATATAATATATTTTAATAAATTAGATATTATATTATTTATAACATTTTCTAATTAGAATCATATGACGACTTATATTCTCACTTAGCTAGTATAGTTAGAATTATATTTCTAATCGATTTCAAATTTTATTTATAGTTAATTTAGTCAGTCTACCTTTATAAATGGTTTTTAATGTTAGTTTTATTCGGTAGACAGAAATACCTTACTTATGAAAATTGATTATTGATTTCATAATATTTTTCGAGTGAATTCTCATATTTTGCAGATAAATTCTTGCATTTGTTACGAGTGGATTCCATAGTTTCTTTATTTTCGGGTGAATTCCCGAATTATTCGCTGGTTCCGTTCTTCGTCTTACATCGTTCATATTTCAGAATAATGACAAAGAAGGGGACGGAAGCAGAGGAAGGAGTTGGAGCACACAGGAGCTGGGCTGATTTACCTGAAGAGATTTTGACACTCATAGCGGAGCGTCTAAACTCTCGTGTTGATTTCCTACGATTCTGCGCCACTTGCAGTTCATGGCGAGCTTCTACTAGGACTCTTCTGGATAGCACTTTTAATGGACCTTTGAAAGTCCCAAAGTTGTTCGTCTCCCAGGAGGACCAGAAAAAAATTCAGAGGACTTTCCACCCCATCGAAGGATATGGTCGCCCCGCGGTAATGGTCCACATGTACACCGTCTGTCTCCTCCGAACGGAGAAGACATGCTGGTTGGCTTACCTTCGGGAGAAGCCTTATAATGTTGGAGATAAGGACAAGAAGATGGATGTTGAATTCCTGTTTAAAACCTTGTCGGGTGACTGGAGTGAAGCAATTCCTAAGGAATCCAACATCATGGACCTGTCGATGTCTGAATTATGTAAATACTACATTCCGGTAGGAGGCGAATGGTTCCCTAGGCAGTACGTACATGGTTTAAACGTTCAAGCTGTAACGATTCAAAAATTAGCTGTTATATTTTCGAGTTCAGTGGCTGGTGAGTACGCGGCGGTGGGAATATGTGGGGATGACGGAAAATTGGCATTCCTGAAGTCGTCCAAGGATGGAGTATGGACTTCAATAGATGACTATCAGACCGGTTATAATGATGTCATTGATTACAACGACAAATTTTACGCCATTCATTACACTGGAAAACTTCTCCAGATCGATTTGTCTTCGAAAGTAACAGAAATTTCATCACCTATCAACAATAATGATGAGAGTCGCGGTACTGCCAGCGGTACGCAAAAAAGTTTTGTGCGGTCAACCGGTGATTTGCTTGTACTCAACAAGTACGTTGAGGTTAGCAATAGCTTGTGGATTGAAGCAAAGCTAGAAAGTCTTTGGTTCAAAGTGTACAAGCTGAATGAAGAACGAGAGACCCACAAATTGGTTGAGATTCAGAGCTTGGGAGATAGAGCATTGTTTTTGCCCAGCGAATACTGCAGCTATACTGTTTCTGCTCCGCACTTACTTGGCTGCAAACCAAATTGCATCTATTTTATAGAACAATGTGACAATGCTTATCATATGGATTGGTTTTCATTCCGCCGTGTATTGCGCCTCCACGTTACTGCCGTGTTCGACTTAGAGGATGGTACTTATACAAGAGTTCAATTACATAGAGTTCAGCTTTCAATGCCGGTCGAAGCATATACACGGACTCAGTGCAGTGCAATTGATCGATTTTTTTCTGCAATCAGACGCTTAATAGTTGTAAGAAAAAAATAGATAAAAAATACTATTATTTTTTGTTACAAACATTAGGTGTCTAGTTATAGAAAAAAAATTATTAATTATAATGCGTTAGTTTCGCGTCTCATTTTTTTCGTATCTATATATTCTTTTCGCTCATAAAATGATGAGACGCAGGTAAGAAAGATGTACCTAAGTTTTGTTGTGCTCCTTGTTTGGGAGCATGATTATTTTTCATAATCCATGGAGACTTTATTGTATACCTACTACTGGGTTGATGCAGGTGGACCTCTGGTTGTGAGTTTTTGCTTGGGTTCTGAGTTGACATTAGTTTGCTCCTTATAAAATGCCTAGCAGTTTTAGACAATCTCTTATTTGGATTTTGCTTTAATGTCTTTTTAATTTTGTGATCCGCCAAATTGATTTCGCTGGAGATGTGAAACATTCTGTGGGTTGCGGAATGTCTATTGTTGAGATTACTCCCTAAATGCAAATAGTTTCCGCACGAGAGGATTTCCAATTTGATTAGGTGAGTCAAGTTAATTATAATGTAGGCACCTTCTGTGTTGAACTTAGAGGATGGTACTTGCCAGATGGTCAAACGCAGGCATCTAAGATGTACCAGACATTGTTTGTCAATCTAAAGGAGACTTTATAATTTGTTTAATTACAATTAGATTGACATAGATCAATCTGATTATGATTTATGTGCTTGCGCTTGCTTTCTGAAATGACAATAATTTCCTTTAGTAGCTTCCTGTGGTTTTACAATTTTTATTGGATGGAGATACACAGAACATTGTTTATCTCCATTACTAGTATTTTTCTTTGTTTTAATCTTTTCTTCTTATATATATTATATAATTTACCCGTTATATATTTACTTTTTGTTTACCAGAATATTATGGGCACCAAATTTAGACAAGCTTATGTGTAAAAGAAATATCTAGTTGTCTAATAAGAATGTACCAATATAATTTTTGAAAATTTCTGATAATAATTTATCATGGATGCCGGTTACAAAACTTTTAATTAAATTATTAAATAAAAATCGATCTATCTAAATCGTATAATTTTTCAATCTATAGTCTAAACTCTTTTATATATGGGTTTAGTGGTTACTTTTCAGTTTTTATGTACATGACTTGAATTTTCTTATAAAAGACAATTTATTACTGAAATCGCGTTTAAAAAGTATTACCAATGACTTGTATTCTTTTATTTATGCCATGGTACTGAATTTTTTTTACATGCTTTTGTCCAAATCAACGAGGCAGAGCAGAGATTAAAAAAAAACAAAACAAAACAAGGATCATTTGAATTTATTTTTTTTTGTTTTTGGGTTATAAGGATCATTTGATTTGAATTGGCAGTTGAGACTTGAAAATTAATATTAAGTATGAAAGGTCGAGTCCAGTCGACGTTCTGCTTTGGCAAATACGCAAAGCAAAAAAAAATTATCCTTACGTAAATGTTATTTAAAAAAACATAAAAAAAAATAACTCGCCAACCACTTGAGCATGGCCAAGTAAGCCCAAATGTCAAAACGGTAGAAACCAAAAAAAAACGTCAAAAAGGTCACGGGCCGTCACGGGGCTGGGCTGGCTACCATTGCTTCGCTAAAAGCACGTGATTTTATATTGGGCACAGGAAAAAATGTGGTTTAGGACAAAAATAAAAAGGGTGACTCCAGAGATGTATTAATGTATCGGACCTGAAATTCAAGACGCTAGATAAACGGGCTCACAGGCCGCCTCACAGTCCACAATCTGATGCAAAAATAAAGGGATAAATATTTTTGAGATCCTAAATTTTTAGATTTTTTTACATTTGAATTCTAAACCTTTTTAACATTTTATTTGAGTTCTAAATTTTTTAATTTTTTACTATATCAGTCCTTTAAGTTACGAAAAGTAGTCAATCTATTAATAAGTGAGTTTAATTTAATAAAAATTATTTAAAAAAGTTTAAATACATGAGTTAAATATTTTTTTCATTAACAAAATATGTATATTAAATATTTTTTTAATCAACAAATATACGAATTAAATAAGTAACATGCATATTTTTTTATAGAAAAGACATTTAATTCATATATTTAATTTTTTTTAAATAATTTTTTATAAAGTTAAAATTATTTTTTAATAAATTGATCACTTTTGTTAAACAGAGGGACTGATTTGGTAGAAAATCAAAAGGTTTAGGACTCAAATGAAATGTTAAAAAGGTTTAGGACTCAAACGTAAAAAAACATAAATGTTTATGACTAAAAAAATGCTTATCCCCAAAAATAAATATATAAATAGAGGTTGAGCATTTGTTCAACTAGTTGAGGGAGTTGTTTCTCAACCGATAGATGAGGGATTCAAATCTCACCAAATTTCACTTCTACCTCCTCAAATGTCCAATAGGGTTCTTTATAGATAAAAAAAAAAAATATATATATATAAGGGAAAAGTTGAACCCCAATAGATCACACAACTCTAACTAATATGTGGTTGAGTGTGTGAAGACTTGAGTTTTGAATGATAAATACTAGGGTTCAAGCCACGTTAAGAGTGATTGTTAGAATTAAATTTATTCTGATCTTTATTAAGTTATAAATGGTTTAGTGACGTTTGTTAGATATTATAAAATTTACTCTTTTATAGGTTCGGTGTAAATTATCTGTCTTACTTATTTCGTATAAAGGATTTAAGTAATCATTTCTTATAGGTCTGTAGAATATCACTCATGTTTACTTATTTTTTTAAATAAAAAAATGATACAAGTAAATACTTTTTCTTTCTTGAAAATTGGAAGGAATGATATTTCACATTCTGAATATGAAATATTACACTTAATAGAGAATTGTATTTACTTGAGTAACAATTTTTGTAAATATAAGTTTGGTATCAATTTAATGACTTGGTAAGAGTTTGAACTTGATAAAAGTTTAAACTTGTGACTTGTAAAATTACAACAAATTACTTCTTTTCACTAAATTACAATTGAATAATACAAATGTACGAAAGAGAATTTTATGGGACGACATAGAGGCCCCATGAGGGGTTTACTTATGAGAGGCAAAACAAAATTACGACATGTCTGATCAAATAATAAGTCAACCAGAAATTACATAGCCTAATACAAAGAATGACACTTCAGCATGTTTGGTAAAAGCATTATATTTATGTTATTGTATCTAAGGCACAGCTAGACAACAGGATACAATGAACAGTCACCTCCTGCTCGGCAAAATTCCCCCAGTAACACAGACCCCCAAAAATCTCGATCTAATGAAGAAAACAAAAATTAGAATGGCCAAGATTCCTGGCAGTTGGTGATTCCTTACAGCTATGCTGTCTAACGTGGGGACTTTGTCTCCCAATGTAACTCTAGCATTACTTAATGTTAACTGCCAGAGCGCAACAACCATATATTTTGCAATTCCGATGGTATTTAACTACTTCGTTGTTGGTTTTACCGGCCCTCGAACTCTTAACCTCAAGCACAGTCAATGTCCTGCCATCGAGGCAAGAAGAGGCTGGTAATTAACTACTTCGTTTAAGTATTATTAACTAGCATAATCGTAATTGGTGACAATAATTTAACTTTTGCTTGGACCTTCCAGTTCAATATCTCAAAGACTTAAAATAAAAACTGTGTTACATTTTTTTTTTAGTCAAGAATGGTATTATACAAACCTATTAGGGATAATTGTACTGAATCACTATACGCAATGTGCTAAACCATCTACCTGAACCCGTGAATCAGCAAATCTTACAAATACAGCAAGCATAAATATATTATTTACAATTTCATAAAACTAACATACATTTAATCCTACTACTCAAAAATTTGATTAATATGCTCTAAGCGACTTAAAATAAAAAACTGTCTTGCATTTTTTTTTACGTTAAAGAGTGTTTGCTGATTGGGATAATGTGACAAATACGAGACACGTGGGGGAAAGAAAGTATAGTCTCGTGCATTGAATTGCCAACGACTAGGCGATCAAGCATGTGGAGAGTAGTTCGAAAATGCGTGTTGGGATGGATGGAGAATTGTTTAATTGCCACTTCCCCATTATCTTAATTCTTATTTTAATCTTTACTTAATTAATTCATTGCTTCCAACGTTGTGTTTTGTGTGTATATGGATAACATCTGACAAGAACAACAATTAATTTCATTTCAGTTGTTTGGCTAAGCCACGTATCCCCTGTTGGTAACCCGATGAAATGAAAGGTGGCATATGCACATTATTTGTCATTAAAATACTTAGTTTGAGGCATCAAAAATTAATTTACTAATCTTTCTTTATTAGCTAGCCCAGTGTTTCTTTTCATTAATCAAGAGGTTCATAGATTATGGTTATAAATCATAATTCATAAGCATTTAAGTGAGAGCATTGCACGTGAATATATTTTTTTTTTTCCAAAAGAGTGTATTCAAAAGTAAAATATCGTATAAGTTAATTTGTTCCACTAATAAAAATTTAAAACATGAAGCTATAAGCATTAGTTAAATGAATATAATAATGAAAGCATTGATTAAATAAAGATAATAATAAATAACTCTAATCTTAGTACAATAATTGACAAAATTGTGATGTACTTTTTTTAATGGAAAAAATAAATCAATGATATCATTTTGTGGTTGTATTTTCCTCGGAAGAAACCAACAAAAGATAATCCACTTTTGTTCGCCTTATTTTTGTTGTCGTCCAAACATTTAAATGAAACTCGAAAGAAACGGTCATGGGACCTTTCTTCCCTCATTGTCTTTCCTCTCTGTCTGCGTCCACAGTACGCATTATTTTCTTTAACCACCTTTTTTTCTCTACTACTCTCTAAAAATAGTATTAAGGAAATGATAACGATTATAAAAGATTGGAGTCACGTTATATAGTTATATAAAAAATTATTTAGATAATATTTAGATTATAATAATTAATATATTTTCTATAACTATAACAAAAAAATGTGAATAAAAATTAATGTTATTTTTTATTTTATATTTTATTATTTTAATTCTATAAAATATAATAATTTTTGTAATTTATATATTATCTAGATAATTTTTTTTATAGTCATGAACTTTTTGCCAAAGAATAGAAGGCTCTTTCAATACTATTGTGTGTGTGTGTGTGTGTGTGTGCGCTTTTTTTTTGTTTTTGTCAGATAGAGGGCCAATAAGCTTAATAGAAAGAACGCTCGTATATATTTCAGTGATTTTATCTCAGATTTTATATTTAGATAAATTGTAATTGTTATTTTTAAAATAAAAATTGATATTTTTGAAGTGTAAAAATAATAGGTGTTTCAAAAACATCAATTTTTATTTTAAAAATAATAATTTAAGTTTCAATCATGATAAAATTCAAAATATAAAATATCGAGACACTAATTTTTTTTTCTAATAAAAATCACAATTATCGTGACTGGAAATGTCAACAAAAAGTCGCTGTCCCATGCCCACTGGCGATCGAGATAGGTAACGCTGCTCATAGTAGCGCACAAACAAGGTTAGAAAAAAATTAAGGTAAAATTCGGGTTTGAAATCAGACATCACACCCATTTTTTTTTTTTAATTGTGGTAAAATTCAATGTTGGAAGTTGGAACCCACTTCTCCAAGTTCAGATGGACTACAAAAGTGAGGGCAGAATTGGAGAGCAAATCAGCTGTAAGTTTTTCCTTTTACAGTTTCTTTATTTGTGAATGATTTTCCTTTGATTATATTAAAGAAGCAAAATGTTACGGCACAAGAAAAAATTTATTTGAAAATTTTATTCAAATACAATAGTGCCTTAAATTTTTACAATCACTATTATATTTTTTATAACAAAAAATAAAAATACATGAAGATATTTTTAAATTACAAAAAATAAAAGAATTATTGTAAAAAATAAACAAATTATTATTTTTAAATAAAATTTTTAAATAAAATTCTTTAATACTGTAATGTGGTACCCAAGAAAAGAAAACATCAAATGTCCTTACTCTCCACTGCGTACTGTCCTTGTTCCCCACTTCCTATCGGGGATGAAGCCATACCTACGAGCTAACAATTAAGATGACATCGAAATAAAAATAATTAGGGAATTGTTATTTACACTCTCTTTTTAGCTCCTCACACGCTAATAACAAAGTAAAAGTGGGGTTATAATGGTTTATTGTGCGTGTATGAAGTTTAAAAGGGAGTGTAAATAACAACTCCCAAATAATTAATGAAAACCCAAACGCAGCACATAAAATATTGTAAAATGCTCGTGATGATTGTGGTATTTTAAACGCAACTGTCGTACCCTTGGATACTTCAATGATTACGATTTACATTTTTAATTTATAGGTCCCAGGCATTTGATTTTATTTCAATCTTTATTTTAAAATTTTAAAATTTTAATTTTGAGAAAAAGTGTAAACTTTATAGGAATGAAGAGAAATTGATGTGCATGATGTTCATTTACTTTTTTTAATATAAAAAGTTTAATGTATACAAAACAATATCCATGGAAGCAGAAATAAAAAAGTCAAATATAAACGAATTAATATTTGATTTGGTGTGTGACTATACAATTCAAATATGTCTTCCGAAATAATTGGTGTAGTCACATAAATATACTTGGTGCAAATGAATGCATCAATTATACCACTGCCAGACGGAAGGCTTGTATCATCCTTTTCCAAAATTTAAAAAGATTTTTTTCCCCTAAAATTACAATATATGAAAGTTTATTTGGTCTACCTTTTACTAATTGTTGCAACAGTGCAACTGTTTAATTTATTGACTACTTTTACTGATCATTATTGTTGATGAATAAAAAAAATAGTGTTTGATTCAAATAGTTAAAATGACTATTTAAGATAATATATATTTATATTTAATAGATCATTTTTGCCACTTATTGATATAGACTAGACAATTAAAAAAATTGACCAAAAAATTAAAAGGAAAGAGGCAACGAGAGTAGTAAGAAAATACAATCACGCATGATTCTTCAAATATGTGTCTATTCCTGCCAAAAAAAAAAAAAGACATATTAGAAACTTAAAAAAAGACATATTACATATTTTATTAGAAGTACAAATATTAATCAATTACTGTTCGATATAAAAGATAGTTCAAAGTTATATATATATATATATACCAAAAAATTTTCACTTAATATATTATGCTTGTTTTTGAGTAAACGACAAGAACATGTTGAACAAGTTAGACTAAATAACCCCTTGTCCTTTGTATGACCTTTAAAACACAAACTCGACTACGTGCATTTTCGCCTAATATTGTACATAATATTTGCACTCGTGTATTGCGAAAACCGTCGAATATCATTTCCTTACAATTACATATACTAGCAGCCATTCATCATTGTGAGTTATTAATTAAAAATTTTTGTTTATATCATATAATTATAAATTCAAATTCTCATCAATACATTTAGTAAAGTAAAACGTATATTTAACTTTACATTATTTTTTTTTTAAAAATAATTCTTATTTAACACTGTAAAATTTTCAGCTTAGCCCAAAAGTTCAGCATAAGTATGGGGTTAGAGAGATGATGGGACACTGATTCTGGGTGGCATTATCTCGGGGTCCCTTCAATGATCTAGAGTTCCAAATCTGGACATGCCCTCTTCTGTTTAACTGTCAAAAAAATTGCACATCAGCTAATTTGGCATCTGTGCGACACATGAGCATGAAGGGTGGACCAGGCCACTGTCTAGTGTATTCATTGTCATGTTTTTTTGTATTTGGAAAGCTTATCCTTAAATTTCTCTCTCCCTGCACATCCCCAGTTTTGGAAGTTCATGAATTGTCTATCTACATTCCAACAGGATTGATCTTATTCTAAATTTAGTGGTTATTAGACCCTAATTTGTAATCTCCTTCAATTTTCTTTTTTTTAAAATTTCTCTATCAGCAATTTGCGTCACAAAAAGTTTTCGATAAATATTTCCACACTTTTATCGATGGCAATGTCTTAATCTAAAAAAGGGTAAAAAAAATAAAACCCCTTTGTATATTTCTATAATTGCTTGTTTTGTTTTTATTCAATGGATAGCGATTTTAACGCAAAATGGAAGTTTCATTTGGTATCAGTAAGAAACCTTTAATCCTTATAAACTACGAAGACAAGAAAATGACGGATGGGAAAATAGGAGAAAAAAATTTGGAGTAGAAGAAATTTTTTCATTTTTGTATTTGGGAAAGAGTAATAAGAAGAAGAAAAGGTAAAAATCTTTTGTTTGGAAAATTTTTCAAAAGTGAAGAGAAGAATGTCAATTTCACCCTTGTTCTAAAATTGATGAGAGTTAATAAAAATAATTAATATAAATAAATTATTCAATTTTTTAAATCAATTAGGGAAATCAATAATTTTTTCTTACAGTTTTACAAAGAATAGATTTGGTAAAATAGGGAAGAAAAATTTTTTTCCTCTCATTTTTTTTTCTCCCAAAACGTTTCTCAAATACAAGTGTAACCCTTGTAATCTATTTTTTACCCTCTAACGCATCCTTTTTTCCCTCTTCTAAATACAATGTAATAGTTACGATCCGTTATTCTAGGGCTGAATTCCAATGTTGATTAACTAAAATATATATTTCTTTCAAAACTATTAAATTTTTAACATAGCGAGAAGTAGATCGTAAATTAACATTGTCTATCAGTATACTGATCATTTAATATTTACCATATAATCAATATTCAAAACATTTTTAGTATTGATTTCCCATGCAAACTAAAAAATTGACGTTTTACGTCGATGCTTGATGTGAATTGCAAACCCTAAATTTATCATACGAAAATTTGTAAAAGAAAGAAGGAAAAAAATAAATTTTTTTGGCGAAAAAAAAAAGAATACGCGAGTAGAAAAGTAAAAAAAGTGGAGTGGAAATAAAAGTGTGAAAATAATACATCCACAAATTAATTTTATAATAAATCTTGTAAACACTGATCAACCCAGTGAAATTTACCAAATCTAAAAAGCTTAAAAAGAAGTCGAACCCGAGTACTGTCTCATTTATCGCCGACACCTAGGCTGCGGGTTGATTTAATACTTGGTAATTATGGAAATTAGTTTAGAAGAAACTTGTTAAGTGGAGTAGGGTGGGGTTTTTTTTTTTATATAAATTAGATTAAATAAAATGTTACAAATAAAAATTACTTTGATATTATTTTAAGATCTAAGAACTAATATATCTATAATATTAAAAAAAAAAAAAAAAAGCTCGAATGTCATGTGAAAGTGAGAGAAAACAAAAAACGCTACCTTTCTTTTCTTTTGCACATCTTTACAACTTTTTAATTAAAAAGTTTTTTTTTTTTTTTAGAATTGGAAGAACTTTTTTCAGACAAATAAAATTAAAATTAAAATTATTATTATTATTATTATTATAAATCAAAGCCAACCTAACGCTAGATATGCGTTTTTATATAAACCATTTCTCTGCTCACTTTCACCATCTCACTTTCTCTTCGCGACGTTTCCCGGAAAAGTGAGCTTTCTCTCCCTAGAAAATACAAAGTAAAAGAATTCACTGAAAAAGAGGAAGAGAAAATAGAAAAGATATTTTTTTTATTGACTGCGTGGCCTTCTCTTTAAGCCCTCTCTTTCTCTGAGATCTGCTTGTTAGGCCACTAGACAAAGATTGCAGACAGTAGTAGTTAGGACCAGAGGAAGAGACACAGATGGTAAACAGCTTTATCAAGTATTTTAGATAGTCAGAGACCCTTTACTGTGATTAAACGGAATTTGGTTTTTTTTTTTGACAGTCTTGCCAAAAAAAAAACCTTGAAATACGTGCAAAGGTAGTTACTTTAGCTGATGTTTGGCTTTGTGTAGGTCAATCAGATCTGTGTTTGTGGGGTTTGATAATTCTGTATTGTTTTTTGTGGGTCATTCCTGGGTTTGGAGCTGCTGATTTTATGTTGGAGTCCTTTGTTGGGAATGTCTTCCGTTCCTCTGTTGAGTATGTTTCCGTTATTTATTATTTTTTTTTTTTGAAGTTATTTGAATATGTTTTGGCTTATGGTTTGTGTTGTGTTGAGATTTTAAGTGGGGTTTGATTGGCTCTTTGCATTTGGTTGGCTACTGGGATTTGGATTTTGATGGGTTGATATGGGATATAGCTTGGTGTTTTTAGCTGTGGTGCTTGAAACCGATCATGTTAGCTTGATAGGAGAGAGTGTTAATGTTAGTTTTAGAAAGAGGGATTGCAACTATGCTCGGGAAGGACTTGATTTACTTCTATTTAGTGTGTATACTTGTGATTGAACTTCTTTTATGGTGGATTTTGATAACTTAATTACAAGCTGTTAATAGCTTAAAGGCTTTGCTTTGTATTGGATCGATTAATTGATGCTAAACTCATTTGCTCTGCTGATATTGTATGTCTGGTTGATGGTGTATTATGTTTTACAGCAGATCATTGTTAGATTATGCATGTTTCCATACATGTTCATGCAAATGGATTTATGAAATATTGAATTTTGGTGTCAACGTTCTTACTTTATCATTTCATTGAAGACACTGGAGGGGTAAAATCCAAGTATTTGTGCAGGTTTTATACGAATTGGCTTCAATTGCTGGCGGCAATTGAGAAATGAATGGGTTGATGTGGTTTCCTCAGCACCTCTATGGTAGCAAGTGACTTGATTTAGATGCAAGCATAGATTGGTTTCTAACGATGACAGCTTGTAGTGTAAGTTTTGGCAGTTACCATGCAGCCAATTTTCCTATAAGTAGGTTTTGTTGGATTTGATCTGGTGAAGTGCATTTTTTGAGGATTGCAATTGGGGATCGCTGCTTATCATTTTCCTTCTTTAGAAAGTGGAATTGACTTTGGCTTTGCCCATCCAAAGCCTGTTTAATCAAAGAAGCTGCTATCAGGAGATTCACCTTCAAGCAGAAATGTAATTTAATTAGCCTAAAACCATTGGGAGGTTGCTCTTTTGTTGGAGATTGTGTGTAAGTATCATTCTCTGTTGCCAGTTGCATTTTGTTTGCAGTTGTGGTCCTAATGGAAGTTGAGTTTGTAAGTGGTAACCATCTGCCTGGTGTCCTTCATCGGTTGCTTCCTGCCCTTGGTCCTGCATTTTTGATTTCAATCACATATATTGATCCCGGAAAATGGGCAGCAATTGTTGAAGGAGGCGCTCGCTTTGGGTATGATCTTGTAGTGCCCATGCTTATTTTCAATTTTGCTGCTATTTTGTGCCAATACCTATCTGCTCGTATTGGTGTGGTCACTGGGAAAGACCTTGCCCGGGTAATTTTCTAATCTGTTTCAGTCCTATGCAAGTTTTTCTTTCCACCATATATAGATAAACCTATATCTATACACTTATTTTTATTCAGTTGGTTTTTGATTATGCTTTTCCTTTTCCTTATTATGGCCATAGATATGCAGTGATGAGTATGACAAGTGCACATGCATTTTCCTGGGAGTTCAGGCAACACTTTCCATGATTGCATTGGACCTGACCATGGTAGCTTCTCTCATCTTTGGACAATTATACATAGGGTTTTCTTTGCAAAAATATCCAAACTAAATTATGTTAAATGTGGTTATCACTGCTTAAAACCCTGTATGACTTTTGCTGGTAGCTCATTCATGTTTTGATCTTATCAGATTCTCGGCATTGCCCACGGTCTTAACCTTCTCTTGGGGGTGGACTTGTGTGTGGGAATTTTTTTGACTGCCCTTGATGCTGTTTTATCGCCCCTTTATTCCAACCTCATGGTATGTTCACTATTTTGCAGTTCTTGTTTTATCTGAAAAGGAAATTTATTTTATGATCCTCGACTATTTTTTTTTTCTTCAGGAGAGATGGAAGGCAAATTTGCTATTTACGGGCATCACTGGGCTTGTATTGCTCTTTTATGTTCTTGGAGTTCTCAATAGTCAACCAGAAATCCCATTTTCAATGAATGGCTTGCTGACAAAGTTGAGCAAGGATAGTGTGTTTGCCCTGATGAGCCTTCTTGGAGCAAATATCATGCCTCACAATTTTTACCTTCATTCTTCTGTTGTGCTGGTATTTCTTTTTCCTTCCTCCTTCATCTTGAGGAGCCTTTCTGTTTGTCTCAGTATTTGTGTGTATGGTCCATATCATTTTTTGCTAAGGTTTTGTTGGTTGCGCTATTTTTGATTTATTAAAAATGTTCTTCTTCATTTTTTTCCAAAGAACTTACTACTTTCTGAGACGTGTGGTCCGGAGGTCGAGAACATTTGAGCTTGGGATGCTTTTTGTAGGGAGTACATGTTTCCTTATCGTTTGAGCTTGGGATGCCTCCAATTAGAGTCCCAGTCACTTTTGGGTTTTCCTCTGTGGTGCTGTCTTGATGTTAATTTGAGTCCTCATTGTTTAACATCATTAATTTTTGCTCGTTATAGCAATATCCAGACTTATGAATATAATAGAGCCTTCTTTTATCCCCTTTGATTTGCCTGAAGCACTGTGCATTATTTGGTTTGATTTGAATGATCGGAGACAGATTGTCTCAGTGTCAATGGAAAACTTGTATTGGCAATCAGACCAGTGTTTGTCATGAATGTGAGGTGTTTGATGTGAGAAATACCGGAATCTATCATGATATGGTGTTAAATTTATGCCCTGTCATTTTTATTCCCCAGCGTTCTCTGGAATTCTGCTTTCTGTCTGAACAGCTGCAAGGCTAAACAAGGTTACTCGCCTCATAAAACAAGCTGAGGTTTCAGAGACTCTGTATCATAAAAATTTGGCTCTTCCACTAAGGTTTATGCTAGTTTTAGTAACAGTTCGAGCCTGTGGCATATGGATAGTCTTTGTTTGAGTGTTGCCAGAAATTTAGATTCAAAAATAATCTTCGCTTTTGTATTGCAATGCTTCTATTTCAGGCTTTTGTTGATGTTACTTCTCATTTCATATGGTCTTTTATTTTTATAGCCATTTTGCTCGGTATTTTATTTTTGAAAAGCCTGTAGTAGGGAGAGGATCATAACAGTTATGATGAAATTTCTTGAACGTAAATCTGCTTAGAAGTATCCTCACATGTCATTCCTTACATTTGGGAAGAGCCCAAAGGT
Source organism: Carallia pectinifolia (assembly GCA_037832335.1). NCBI lineage: Eukaryota > Viridiplantae > Streptophyta > Magnoliopsida > Malpighiales > Rhizophoraceae > Carallia > Carallia pectinifolia. The sequence continues at coordinate 16,723,157 of CM075444.1, read as the reverse complement.
GTGCAAAGATACGAGGTAGCATGCATAAAGGCAAAGCTGTCTTGGCCTGTTGCATGCAATTATGGAATGTTATTTGTCCTGCTGTATGATTCTAGTAGTAGCTAACTGTGTGTGAGATCCTGTTTGCTGTCTGAACCTTGGAAGTGGATGTTGCATATTACCTGTACAAATTGTTGGGAGATTTTGTTAAATTTATGCATAAATTACTCTAAAGGGGGTTATGCTGTCTTATTTGGCTGGGATGTCTCTTTGGCTTCTTCAAGGTTCAAACATCACATCTGTGGTTACTTGACTAGAATTATTCTTAAATCAAACTTGCTACATTTTTCCAATATCCCCATGCAAGATGAGTTTTAAACTAATTGTGGTCATACTGTGTTTCTGCTTTCAGGTGCTTTTGTTGCAGATAGCATCTTAGTGACCTTAGTTTTTGTTGGCATCTCCTGCAGTGTATTGAGTGCATCTTGGAATTTTGAATTTTGATGTTATTGTAGATTTACTGATAAAGGGTAGATTCTTCTGCTTATGAAGTTACCTTAACTTTATGTACCTGTACTTGGTGGCTAATTATGACTACTTATTTATATTGATGTCCTTTAAATACACTTGTGTGTATGGAAAGGACTGTGGGGGCTGGAGAGATTTGCTGCTTTGTTCTTTGAAGGTTTTGGTATGTTTGATTATGATCTATGGTATTGTGTGATCCCGATTTATTGTCTTCTTTTCCTGTGAAACTTCAATAAATATTGGATATGATATTTTATATTTTAATTTTCAGATTACTGAAACTCTGTATCTTTAATATTCTTGCAGCAACATCAGGGACCAGCTGATGTTTCTAAGAGTGCCTTGTGTCATGACCATTTTTGGGTCATTTTGTGCATATTCAGTGGTATATATCTGGTGAATTATGTGCTTATGAACTCAGCTGCAAATGTGTTCTATAGTACTGGCTTGGTTTTGCTAACTTTTCCCGACGCATTGTCCTTAGTGGAACAGGTAACTTTTCTTCAACAACTGAACCTGATTACTTTTTGGCTTGGAATATGCCATTCTGCTTGTACTTCACGAGCTCATTGTACTTGGGTTTTTGTCTAAATGAATAATTCAGGCTTTCAGGAGTCCCGCAGCACCCTTAACCTTCTTACTCGTTCTGTATCTCACAAACCAAATCACCTCATTAAGCTGGAGTCTTGGTGGGCAAGTGGTACTGCATGAGTTCCTCAGACTAGACATACCTAATTGGCTGCAACGTGCTACAATTAGAATCTTTGCCATTATTCCGGCCCTTTATTGTGTATGGACTGCAGGAGTTGAAGGAGTATACCAATTACTTATATTTACACAGGTTATGGTGGCTCTACTCCTTCCATCTTCTGTGATCCCCCTTTTCCGGGTTGCTTCATCAAGACAAATAATGAGTGTCCACAAAATGTCTCAGCTTGTAGAGTTCTTAGCATTGATTACAATTATGGGGATGGTAGGCTTAAAGATCATATTTTTGGTGGAAATGATATTTGGAGATAGTGATTGGGTTGGTAATTTGAGATGGAACATGGGTGGTAGTTCGTCTATCCCTTTCCTTGTTCTTCTTATCACTGCCTGTTCATCTTTTTGTTTGATGCTCTGGCTAGCAGCCACCCCATTGAAATCAGCAACTTGCTTGGATGCTAAGGCTTGGAACTCAGATGTACAAAATGCTATGCCTGAGCCATCCATGCGCCAGGAGGATGTTTTTCTTGGTGAAACGAAATATACTGGGGAGGAACATGTTCAGAAGCAGGAGGAATTTTCAGTGACTGGGAAATCCGTTGAGAGTTACCCAGACTTAACTGTTGTAAATGCTGATCCTGATCTGCCTGAGACAATTATGGAGTCTGATCAGGAACCTCATCTGACAACTATTGAGGAAAATAGTTCTGATGGTACATTTCCCAGTAGCTCAGTATCCTATCAAGAAGACTCAGCATCCACAACAGAGCCTGTTACTGTGTCAACTGCAGTCAAAGAGGTTGCTGATGGTGATTTTGTGGATGCCAAGAAAATCAATATTGAATCAATTGATATAGTTGAAAAGACTCTGGATGTAGAGGGAGACTTACAGACTGAAAAGGAGGATGAGGTAGATGCCTCGGAGCCTGAAGAATCATCCAAAGTGGTCATTGGAAGTGCCTTTTCTTTGACATCTGATGGTCCAGGATCATTAAGGAGTCTCAGTGGAAAGAGTGATGAGGGTGGCAATGGTGCTGGAAGTCTTTCAAGATTAGCTTTGGGGCGTGCTGCAAGACGCCAATTCGCTGCTACTCTGGATGAGTTTTGGGGCCAACTTTATGATTTCTATGGACAAGCAACTCCGGATGCAAAGGCCAAAAAGTGGGATGTGATGCTGGGTGATTCAAAGCTTGCTTCTTTCTCGCTTAATGTGCACCCTACTGGAAAAGAATCTAGTGGTTATTTTGCATCAGTGGGAAGTAGATTATCAGATTCCATGGTCAATTCTGGCTTATGGGACTCTCCCAGGCGGCCAAGGGTGCAAAACAGTACTGATGCCTCCTATGGATTTCAGAGGGGATCATCCTCTTTGTGGTCTAGTAACCTGCAATTGCTTGATGCATATGGGCAAGGTTCCAGCCACAATGTTGTGGACTCCACTGAGAGGCGTTATTCTAGCATGCGAACTCCGCCATCTTCCAATGGCTGGGATAATCAGCCAGCTACAGTCCATGGTTATCAGATTGCATCCATTGTTAATCGAATCGCTAAGGACTTGAATTCCAATAACTTAAGTGGTCATTTGGAGCCACCAGCACCAATATCACCCTCCTTAGGCACTAGAAAGTATGAGGATCCATATGTGTGCGCTTTGAACCAAAAATTGCAAAATGGATTAAACTCCCCAAAACCCCCAGGGTTTCAGAATATTACAGCATCTAGAAATAGCCTGCTAAACCCTCAAGGTCCATATTATGATAGTTGCACTTCTGGATACATTGATAATGAAAGTGTGTCAGCTAACACAAAGAAGTACCATAGCTTGCCTGACATTTCGGAACTTCATGGTCCACATAGGGATCTATATACGTCTGTCAAGAGTACACCATGGGACACTCCTGTGGGCTTTGGATCATCAGCCGGTAGAGTGAGTTATGATCGATCCTTGTATTCAAATATTGCATCCGGAGCAGGAGTTCCTTCTGTTTTGGATGACTTATCAAGGGGTTATGGAGATGCTTTGTCTTATAACGTGACCGGAGAAAATAGATCCATCTGGGCCAAACAGCCTTTTGAGCAGTTTGGTGTAGCTGACAACAGTCATGCAGGTGGGAGTGGAGTAGATAGTAGGTCAAATTCAAATAGTCGAGAAGGTATTTCGCTTGCGGATTTGGAGACACAACTTGTTCGGTCTTTTAGACACTGTATTGTGAAGCTTTTGAAATTAGAAGGATCTGATTGGTTGTTTAGGCAAAACGATGGTGCTGATGAGGATCTAATTGATCGCGTGGCTGGAAGGGAAAAGTTTTTATATGAAGCAGAAATGAGAGATTTGAACCTCATGACTGCATTGAAGAATGATGAGGCCGGTATTACAAATATACTAGTTTCCTCAGTTCCCCATTGTGGAGAAGAATGTGTCTGGAAAGCGGATTTGATAGTAAGCTTTGGTGTCTGGTGTATTCACCGGATAATTGATTTGTCGCTCATGGAAAGCCGACCAGAATTGTGGGGCAAATACACTTATGTTCTAAATCGCCTTCAGGTATATTTCTTCAGCTCTCATGAGGTTTTCAGCTGCTCGTAGTAACTGGTCTACCATAAGGTATTTTGGTATTGACAGACCCTATGAAAGATCCCACTCTGATCATGTAGTTGGACGTTTTTATTGCTTTTTGACCATGCAAAAGAACATTCATATTCCTTGGCATGATTCGTCCTAGACCACGGCTTTGTTATCGGGTAACCTACATGTGTTAAATATATTAGTTGGTAATGTGCCCAACTGAGAATGCAGAGTTGTTTTCATGTTTTAGTGTTACCTTGATCCTCAAGAGGGGGCTCTTTTTGTTGTTCTTTGATTCTAAACAAGATTTCTGATTAATAGGGGATCATTGAGCTGGCATTTTCAAAGCCACGTAGTCCAATGCCCCCATGCTTCTGCCTCCAAGTTTCCGCATCACAACAGAATAGATCAACCCCACCTGCTTCGAACGGGTCGTTACCCCCGACCGTAAAACCAGGCAGAGGGAAGTGCACAACTGCAGCGATGCTTCTGGATTTAATCAAGGACGTTGAGATGGCTATATCATGCCGTAAGGGTCGATCTGGAACTGCTGCCGGCGACGTAGCATTCCCGAAAGGAAAAGAGAATCTGGCTTCTGTTCTTAAACGCTATAAGCGCAGACTATCTAACAAGCCGGTTGGGAGTAAATGAGAAGCCGGAGTCCTGCGAGTCTCTGAACAGTTGCATCTCCACTGCGTGGTGCTGAACTCTTTCGCGTTGACAAGCAGCTTATCATCATCTTGATCAGGATGCTCAATCGTGGTCGCACTCTCTTGTAACAAAGCAATATATGTTGCAAATTGTGTATGTCCTGTATACATAGGATAATAATTACTGGATATGAAATCAGGTAGAAAGGAGGGCAAGTTGATCAACTGTAACTGTATCTGTAACTTGTCATCACTTGACATTTCATCATCTTGAAATGAGGTAAATGGCAAAAGGTTGGGAGACGGGTAATTTTCTGGGACGAAAGTTGAACGTAGTAACCTGATGGACTCCTAGTTTCTACTCCTTTACTAGTCAAACTCTTTTTTTTCGACTGAACTTTACTAGTCAAACTTAGAGTTAAAAACGTGCGCTTTTGCAACAGGACCTCAGACAGATGTGGAACAGTGAAATTTGATGTGAAACAAAGAATAAGCGTGGGTCCCATGTGGGCCCATCTTCCTTTTTTTGGGGGGTTGTGTTTGATATTAATTTTAGGGGAAAAAGTAGCACGTAAAAAATTACAATAAGCAGTAAATTTTTTTTTTTAGAATTAAAATTTATGATAATATTGAGTATATTTTAAGTAATATTAAATATATTTAAAATTTAATTTTTTAAAAATAATTTTTATTAAAAATTAAATTTATATATTTTAAATAATATTATATATATTTAAATTTTAATTTTAAAAAATAAACTTTTATTAAAAATTAAATTCATTCTTGTGACTAATATTTTTTTATATCTTCTCAGTCAAGTTTTAATTGTAACTACTCCAAGCCTAGAAACCGAAGGTGAGTTCCCATTTTAATTGAAAATAGCCATGTAAATCAATTGAGAAATGCTTGTTGGGTAGACGTAGACATGCAATGTCATGCAATGACCTGAATTAGTATTATTGAATTATGAAAGATGTATTTAATTTAAAAAATAAAAATTAAATAAATTATTAAATATTATTTAATTAATTATATATTTTTTACGTCTTATTAAAAGTATCCACGTACTCTTGTTCTTTTGAATACACTTACCATTTGTCATTCACTTGTACGCATGGTGATTAATGCTGTGTTTGGATTGTGAGCTTTTGATGAGAAAAAAAATGATGAAAAAGAAAGTGATTTAAAAATAAAGTTGTGAAAAAATGATAAAAAAGTAAAATTTTGTATTTAGATTGTCTAAAAAAATAATAAAAAAGAAAGCATATAATTGAAAATACCAAAATATCCTTAAATATAATTATTTGATAAGTTGAAAAGTATAGAGTTAGGGTTATTTTAATAATTTTAATATCATATGTTTTGAAATTTTTTTTACTTTTATTTTGACACTTGACAGTGTTATGATGAAACTTTTTAATTGGTTTTTCAACGTGCAGCCAAACACCAAAAAATATATTGGAAACTGTAATTTTCATTCCCACCCAATTCCAATGCTGTTACCCAACACAGCATAAATGTTTATTTGACGGAGTCTTTTTGTAAGCTTAAGCCTGCAGAGTGCAGACTCTCTGTTCGCACGAAACAAAATTTGAGTTTCATACGGAGCTGAATTTTTGCGTTCTATAAAGAATTATTGAGCTTAGTTTTTTTTTTTTTTTGAAAAACATTATTGAGCTTAGTTTATTATTATTTTTTTTTTTCTCAATTAACGACATTGACCGGAACGGCTAGGCAGCAACATTGCCATTGTTGTTGGGCTCGAATACTATATTAGTATGTTCGTTTCCATATGCATATACAAATTAATAAATAATTCTTACCGGAAAAAAAAAAACAGAGAAATTACTGACTCCTACAGATGCAAGTCAAGACACAATTGCTCGGTTCTCGTTGCTTGTTCAGTTTCATGTTTAACGGAAAGATTTATTCAAAAGATGACTCGAGGAAAAATAAGATTTTTAGCAAAGAAAGACCACTTCTTTGTACTTTTTTTTTTTAATTTTTGGATAGCATGACCATTTCGGTAGAAATGACAGTATTTCTACAAGTTAACTATGGATGATTTAATTGGTCGGGTATATCTCTTTCTCTCTCTTTTTTCAAATTTATTTTGGGATTTTTTTTTTTTTTTTGTAGCAGGAAGATTATGGGGAAAAAAAAAATTGGATACTCATCAAAGTTTCCCAAATACTCAAACTACTGTGTATTCTGGGTTTCAACAACCAGAATTCATTCGGAAATTCGGGTCATGGAACAAAGTTTTGCACAATTATATATCAGAAACCAAAGATATAGACAATCATGTCATATTATAACCACATGAAAGAAATCGGAAACAAGTTTGAACAGCAACGACACGGGGAAAAAAAAAATAAACACACACACACTTGTTTAACAGATTGGAAGAGGAGCGCCATTCCATTCACTGAGACAATCCAGCATTGGATCAATGAACCTTCCCTGGCACATAGCAGTGAACACCTTGTCAAACTCCTCGCCAGGGGACCTGACCTGTTCCCCGGTAAGCAATCCTGTGCCCAGATTTTCCCTCACAAACTTGTACAGCGGATAAGACCTGCATTCCTTGATCCTGTTGGCAATTGCCGGATTCCCACTCTCATACGCTGCTCTTGCAGCCTCGACTTCTTTCGGCAGAAGGGCCTTCAGTTCTTCCTCGAAAGCTCCAATCTTTTGGAAGATTGAACTGTTGGCATTCTTCTCATTGTCACCGTTTGCCAATGCGTGGTCTACGAGAACTTGTCTAAGTTTCTGCATCAATGGATAGGTGGAGCTGCAGGGATCATCGACGTAGGTGAACACATGTTCGCGATCAACCACCTTCAGTAAGTCCTTCTCGCAGAATCTTGATGGGTGAAGTTCTCCATTGAGACCAGTTGTTAAGACCCTCTTGGCTACTTGGCTGACAGTGTTCTTGACCGTGTGCTTCAGGTTCTCCTCCAAATGCCTCAAGTCAATAGCTTGGCAAATTGCTACTAAGAAAGTAGAAGACATGAGTTTCAAGATATCGACGGCTTCTTCTGTCTTTCTTGAAGAAATTAGTCCCAAGGAGTTCACGTCTTGGTTATGCTGCTCTGCGCTTTGCACGTGGGTGGTGACTGGATTTGCAAGATACTGGAGCTCAGAACAGTAAGAAGCCATTGCTATTTCAGCTCCCTTGAAGCCATAATCCAGGCTTGGATTTCTGCCACCGGTAAGATTTGATGGCAATCCATTGTTGTAGAAGTCATTTACAAGCTCACTAAATTGAGCAAACATGAGCTTTCCTATTGCTGCAATAGCCAGACGTGCGTTGTCCATTGAGACTCCAATCGGGGTACCCTGGAAGTTGCCACCATGTAAGGCCTTATTCCTTGAAACATCGATCAATGGATTGTCATTCACTGAGTTAATCTCCCTTTCAATTGACTTGGTCGAGAATCGGATAATTTCAATCTGAGGGCCTAACCATTGCGGAGAAGTCCTCAGAGCATATCTATCCTGCTTTGGTTTCTGCAACGGATCCATTTCATGTAGCTTCTTAGCTTCTTTCATGTAAGAGCTGCCATCTAAAATGTGCTCCATTATGGCTGCAGCCTCAATTTGGCCAGGATGGTGCTTCAATTTATGGGTCAAATGGTCTGTGAATTCAGGTTTTCCACTCATAACTTCTGCGAAAATTGCCGATAAGATCTCTGCTAAGACACCAAGGATGTTCGCCTCAAAAAGAACCATCGAAGCCAAACCAGAACCAACAGCAGTGCCATTTACAAGGGCAAGGCCTTCTTTAGGCTGCAACTCAAAGAACCCAGATTCAATACCAGCCAGGCGAAAAGCTTCCCTGGCATCAAGAGATTGACCATTTGGACCAATGGCCTTGGAATTAGGCCGGCCGGTCAACAATCCAGCGATGTAGGATAGCGGGACTAAATCGCCTGAGGCCGTGATGGTGCCACGCAATGGCAAGCATGGAGTAATGTTGTGATTGAGCAGTTTGGTGATAGCTTCCAGGATCTCAAACCTGATGCCTGAGTAACCTTGGAGCAGGGTATTGATCCTCACTAACATGGCTGCCCTCGTTGCTGTGTGAGGCAGTGTGTGGCATGACTCAGTTCCATGGCCAAAGATCCCAGCATTCAAAAATCTATTGAACAAAGTACCAAATATAACAAATTAGTGACCATTTAAATTGATATTAGGCACAACCTCAAAAAAAAAAAAAAAAAAAAAAAAAAAAAAAGATATTAGGCACTGACACAATATTTATTAACAGTATGCATAAATCAGAGTATGGGCCCGATGTTATTTCTTCTTTACATGAATACGCATTAATGTACCATGTATTAGTATTACATTAGATGTAACCATTTCTGTGCACAGTAATTCAGTGTAATTCTCCCGGATAAGATAAGTGAAGTGGGACAATCACCTTTCCCAATTTTTTCAACTCAATGTAACATGTATTAATTAAAATAATTCATATGAATTGTCAAACTAAGTGCATTATTTTTTTTATTTTTATTTATGGTCATTAACAGAAGATTGCGGTGAAATCAATTTTTGTTTTGTCGAACCATAATCTGTCAAATCGAAGGCCCAATATATACATGAAGACGATGAGGGCCGCACGGTTTTAGAGCAAGATTTCTGCTCTCGCCTTTTCTTTGTCAGTAAAGTTTGGTGGGAACCTTTTATCTTTTCCAGGGTTCACAACTCGCAATTACTTCTTAAGAAAATAATAATAATAATAATAATAATAATAATAATAATAACTTGTTTTTTACAAAGAAAAATAAAATGAAAAAAAATTGACTACTTGCTACCTTTTCCAATTATAATTTTTAATTATTAATTATTATATATAAAGAGAACTAGAGTAGCAAAAAGTATAAATTGGTTATAATTGTATATATTTTTTTATTAAATTAGTTATTATATATATTTTATTTTTTAGAAGTTCCTTTCATTTTTATTAAGAGTAGTTTGCCCATGCGGCGATAACTCACATATGACTCGGCCGAGTCCACCCGATCGGACTCAGCAATATATACGTTAGGTGAAATATTTTCACCGAGCAAACTGGACCGATTGAGCACTGAGTCAACTCGTGCGAGTTGTCAAACGCAGGCTTCCTCAAAGAAGACGAGAAAATGAGAATCATTAAATTAAAGCTAAAAATTACCTGATGAGCTCCCGCTGTAGAGCAGCGCCTTGTTTGGTTCTTCTGTGAGAAGTAGCCCCAAAACCAGTGGTGACGCCATAGCTGTCGGTCCCCTTGGCCATGCCATCCATGACCCAATCACTGCTGGCCTTGACGCCGGCCCTGGCCGACTCTGCCAGCTCCACCCTCACCCCGCCATCGTGCCCGGCGATGGCTGCCACTTGGGCAATGGTCAAGGTCTCGCCACCGAGCTTGACCAGCGGCTTCCTGTACTCCGCCACCATCCGCTTCACTTCATCCAAATGGCTGCCTTTCAAGGACTCGGCGGCCGAACCCCAGTTAAGCGGATCGTCGTGACGAGGAGGAGGAGGAGGAGTGCTCGTGCACAAGCCCTCAAAAGTACCGTTCTGGTGGCCATTCTGCGTTATCTTTTCCATGGTCTCTCGTACAGACAAAAGACAGGACCCCCCCAAACAAAACAACGTAATTATTAAAGAAGCTAATTAATTCAGACCAGTTACGAGATATGAGGGAGAGAGAGAGAGAGAGAGACACTCAGAGACTCGGAGACTAATCAAGAGGAAATCTTCAGAGATTAACAATAGGGATTTCCTGAGAAGTAACGAACGAAAGTAATGGGCTTATATAGATGGTGCTGTGCCTTGGGGGGAAGGTGGGGAGGGCTTCGTGCTCGTGGCCTTCCCTTGAATTTTCTTCTTCTTTCGCTTTTTTTAATTATATAATTTGTGCGTATATTAGTTGTTGGTAGGTAAAACGAGCAATATTAAAAAAAAAGAAATTACATTAGAGTTTACATAACACATTTCAAATTATTTTAAAATATTATAGGCAGTTAAATAATTAAATTTAAAAATAAAAAAATAACTAAATCGACTTTGGATCCAAGCCAAATAACAAAAAAAAAATATGGCTGTTGGTAGGTGAGCATAAGGATGGAGGAGGGCAGGCGAGGTGGGTTGGTTGAAAGATAATAATGGCCATTGATTTGGGATAATCTAATGGTGGAGATTCGGGAGCGCGGACTGTACACGGGGTCATTAGAGAACAGAAGGTTAAATTTGACTCGTTGTGGTGCGGTAGTATCGTCGTAGTAGTGGTGCATGAAGATTCTTGTGGTTGGTGGGAGGCCGGTAGGAGGCGGGGGTCCGGAAATTTGTTGCAATTTGCAATGCAAATTGTTGCCAGTGCAGTGCCATTAGGCAAGCGACTTGGTCGGGTCATTCTCATTCACCATATATTTCGCTTAATTAAATAATAATGCCTCTTATAAGGGATAAAAAAAAACACACAAATAGAAAACTAAAATTTCATCAATTTCACAAAATTGTGCTATATCTAATTTCTTTTTTTGGTAAAAAAATGGAAAATAGATGTCGCACTTCAAATGATAAAGTAGGTGTGCTATATCTAATCTAATGGTGTATAGGGCACGAGTGTACAGACAGAGAGAATTGGTCAGAAAAAGTGTCAATAATGCAACGGTCTTATTGATTTCTGCAATAAGATTGATAAAATATGTAACAAAAATCATCGCGTTATTTTTTGTTGCAGAAAAAATGAACGTTATTGCAGAAATATTCTTTGTTATTGTATTATTGACACTTCTTGTGTCTTTCTCTCTCTGACCGCCGATTTTTTCCCTAATGTATATAGTAATAATCACCAATAATTGTAATTTAGCAATATAGAATTCACATTAAGACAAAGATTTTAGATTTGAGTCTCTATTAAGGTGTTTGGTATAATTAAATTTATGTCAATAAAATATGCCCCTCTAATAAATATAATATTTCAGGACAAAACTAAATGATCTCACTTGTACTTTTTTATTTTTTAACTTTAAAAAAAAAGTAAAATAAGAAATGAGTGAAAAAAAACCTCATCTACTTATATGGAATTCACATTAACTTCCAGATATTTCCTTACTGGAGTTTCTCTTTTTGGCAAAGCATGCATTTGCCATATAATTTAATGAGGGTGATCAATATGAGTACCATGAATAATCTCTTGGGCCTAAATCGTTTTTATAAGTGTTTTAGAATAATGAATTTATCTTTTAAAATAATTATATTTAATATTTGAGACCTTGGCAATAAATAAAGATTTTTTAACTGCACGTCTCATTCTTTTACTTTTGTTTATCTTCTTTTTTTCTCTGTTTCTTTTTTTTTTTTTTTTTGCTAATAACTTTTTTATTTCATAAACGTCGTCAAAATTTGACTAAATGTTCTAAATGCATAAACGTTTTTTTTTTGGTACATATACATAAGAGTTTCTTTCATTTATTTAAACTTTAGACTCTGCATTATGTATATTCCTACATGTGATTATCAACTAAAACGAAGCCAAACTGATAGATTTGTCCAAACGATCTTTTTATAGGTGCAGGATTTCAATGCCACAGACATACATGGAATTTTGTAAATAACGCTTTCACTTGATTGTCCAATGTGAAGACTTTTTTTTTTTTTTTAATTGTGTTTTTTTTTTTCGGTATTGAGCAAAAGTTCTGTTTAGCATTACAGAAAAGTCATCCGAAACCAACAAAAAAAACGACTTTATTTCGCATAGTGGACTTGGTTGTCCTAGCAATAATATTTATCTTTTAATTTACCATATTCTTCTTGTTTTAACATAATATTTGGATTTAGTTTAGTGGACAAATGATGTTCCACAATATAAGACACGCATGATTTATTTATATAAGCCTGCCGCCCCCTCAGAACTCCCAAAGAGAAAACCCATCTGAATTTCGGAGTTTTTCAGTATTTAAGTTAAGCATTTTTAGACCTTACACTCCCAATTAGCTGATGTCTTACTCTTTCTTGTTTTTAAGACACAGTAAAACAAAATACATTTTTTTAATTTATCTCGAAAATTAATGATTAGTGATAATAAGAAATTTTTTTTTAACTCCTGGGACATGTCCCAACAAGCATTATAGTTTCATCGACCATTATGTACGAAAAAATATAAAAGTTATAACTAACAATTATAATTATATATTTATAAATATGTGTTTCAACTATAACTATTTTTAACATTTTTGTAGCCGGTTTTGTTATCTTACAATCAATTTATTAATGGAAAAAAAAAAAGCAAATGAAATAAAAGTTGGGCGTCGGCCTTCACCAATCAATTCCACTGTAGAATTAGTCAAAATCGTTAACCAAATCACAAAGATTAATGAATAATTAAGACCAGTAAACTGGTCAACATAGGTCGTGCTATGGACGCGCATTTAGGTGCGTGCGCGTGCGTCTTATGAAAATAAAAGGTCGTTTTTTTACTCGTAGTCATGGCCAAATTCTGAGGGTCTTAACTGGTCACCGGCACTCCATCATCTAGTTTTGGTTGTTTTTTGTTTTTTCTTTTAAAATTCGATGACTGCTAGTGCTTTTGTACCAATAACATGTTCCTGTTGACCATTATATTGGCTCCTTTTCATCCACTTTTATGTTCCGTTTATACCTTATAAATAAATACGTATATTTTGTGTCTCTTAGTAAATACCAATATTGGACACCAAAAAAAATAGCATTTAAAAATTCAACCGGTCCAATAAGTTTAATCGATAATTAAATCGGTGGACTTAGTATTTAATAATAAATATATATTTATAAAATTAATTGAAAAAATGATATTTATAGATGATGATTGAATATTAATATTTTTGTTGTAAGAACTACATTGAACATGTTAATTAATTTTAGGACTTAAATTATAATTAAAATTAAGCTTGAAGCCAAATTTTAATTTCTTTTTTTTGTTGGTTTCATTCGGTCAGTCCAACAGATCTAATTATTTACCGATTTTAATCTATTTTTGATCTGGTTTGAACTATTCACAAATTGCCCCAAATTCGACCATGGATAGGACTGAAAATTTGGTCGACCACTGATTAAATTAGTCGGACTAATTAGTCTGGTTTTGAAAACATTGAAAAGTAGTAGTAACAGTCAGAACCCAGAGCAGGATGGATTGGTTTGTTTTTTAATTCCGCGGGCATTCCTCATTTCGGATCTGATGATAAATCCAAAATAACAAAAAAAAGGTCAACGAAGAACTCCTTGACGATAATTACTATGCTCCGTTGCCAACAACTTCTGCAGTCCTTCCTCTGCTAGCTTGTTGTGGTAGGTGAGACTTTAAACATGAGAGTTAGTCAGATAAATCATGTACAATAATTAAAAAAAAAACAAGTCAAAATGTACGGATTAAAAAAAGATATTTCACTTTTATACTGTTATTATTTATTAATTAAAATTGTATTTGATGAGTATTATAAAAAAATATATCCAATAAGTATTTATATACATAAATACACATAAAAATCTGAAATATTTTGGCATCTACAGTGTCACCAATAATGCATGTATTCTTTTATTAATGAGTACAAACATATCGTTATGCCACTCATTATATTCCAAAATATAATATTGTCACATTGTCATCGTTGGAAACGTTTAGCATATTTAATGTATGTTAAACAAATAAAATTCAAGAAAAACTTCATTACACTCAAACAATACATGTGAAATGCCCTCTCCTTTTTTTTTTTTTCCGAAAAGGGGAAAAAAATGAAATTAAAGTATCTTATTCAGACAAACAGAATTTTTCCGTCTAAGCAAGAAAGGGCAAGAGCGAGAATGAATGAACAAAGATTGAACTGAACAGATTAAATAAAATTAGAGAAAGGCAGCTGCACATTAACTGGCTCAGATGGGACACCCTCAATTAAGAGTTTAGCAAAAAATAATAATAATAATAATCTTGCACAAACTGTTAATTAAGAGTTCTAACAAAAATAAGACAAAAAAAAAAAAAAAAAAGAGTCCGAATAAACCAATGTCAACATTTAAGGCCTAATGTGGGTCCACAAAATTTTGAGTCCTCGCCATACATCCTACCTACCAAAGCCACCGATCGGCCAGTCCACGTCACAACCAACTCATGCTTGATTGAGTCGAGTTGGTGTATGCAATTAGACCGATCCCAGTCAAATCTGATTAAATTAAAATCTAATAATAACGGTATGTCGTAAATTAAATTAATTGGAATACATATAAAATGGTTACAATAATCTTACTAACGAATATTATTTATTTTTTTAGATAAAAAAAATATTTATAAGTATGTTGGTCATCGTTTGGTAAACTGATATTAACACTTTGTTTGGAGTGCAAAAGGAGTGAGGAGAGAAAGTGGTAAGAAAGAAAGAGGAGGGAGAGAATTTAATTTTCTTTTATATTGTTTGGAGTGATAAGAGAAATGTGAGAAAAGAAAGTGGAGAGAAATTAATAATTTGTTTGAATATGAGGAGAAAGTAAAGAGAAATAAAATTTTTTAATTATAAATGACAATTATACCCTTAGACTAAATTAATATATAATTAGAAAACCTTGTTTACTGTATTGCTTATATATTATAAAGTGGAGAGAAATCTTAGCCTTAAGCCATGGATTTAGTTGTATTTTTTTTTTCTCATAATTGTGAACAATTAAAATTCTATCCTACTTCAACATGTTCCACATTTTTTTTTAACCTTATGCCACAAATTTTTTATTTCTCTTAAGGCTATGACTGATATTTAATACTCAGTTCTTCTAAATAAAAAAAAAAAGTGCTGCATCAAAAAGAAAAACTTAATTTTTTTTACATCAACATTTGTTACATCTTGAGTTATGGGGTAATTATTGATGCTAACTTGTCCTAATTTTTTTAATAAAACACCCAAAAACAAAAACTTCTGAAAAATAAAATACAAACCCCAAAAGCAAGAGGCTTTTTTCAATCAAATTAAAAAAAGAAAAAGCAGATAATTTTACGAAATTGGGGTTTAAGTTAATTTGAATTTGGGAATACGAAATTTGCTGGGTTCCTGCAGAATCAATGAAAAAACATAGAGAGAGAGAGAGAGAAAGAGATACAGTAATAAGCAACAAGAGGCTCGTGTTTCTGTAGCTCATTGGCTCTTTGTAGATCCGGCAACAGCAGCTTCGTTGGCTCGTTCTCGTTGGCCATTGCTCGGCAAACACAGACAAAAAGAGAGAGAGAGAGAGAGAGAAAAGCTTAGACAGAGAGGGCAATCTCGTCATTTTACTGTTATTTCTTAATCTTTCGCCCATTTTCTCTCCAATTTGGAGAGATTTGTCGTACCGTATGGCAGTGCAGAATTTTCACCGGAATTTCGTCTCCTTCTCTTTCCACTTGCACTCCAAACAGCTGATTATTCCATTACCTTCGTACTTTTCTTTCCTCCCTTTTTCTTTCTCTTCCTTTCACTGCACTCCAAACAGACTGTAAGAGTGTATTTGGAGTGCGAAGAAATGAGGGAAAAAGAGGAGAAAGAGAAGGAAACTGAAGAGAAAATAAAGTTATTTGAAGTGATAAAAAAAGTTGAGAGAAAGAAAGTAGGTGAAAAAAAGGTAAATAGTAATTTGTGAGAGAAAAAGTTGAGAGAAAATAAAGTTGTTTGGAGTGATAGAAAAATGTGAGAGAAAGAAAGTATGGTAAAAGAAAATGTAAATAGTAATTTGTGAGAGAAAAAGTGAAGAAAAAATAAAATTATTTGAAATAATGTAAAAAGTGAAGAAAAAGAAAAGTGAAAAAGAAAAGTAAATAGTAATGATTATATTTTTTTTTTCCCTCTTAATTTTCCTTTGCATACCAAACATAGCATAAGAGTCAACTGTTGACGTCTTCATTTCATTTTATTCATAGGAAAAACTCACCACCCGAATGTTAGTATGTCTGAACGACATTTCGCCATAAACAGACCACAATGATTATTAAATTTGAAATTTTTTCAGTAAAAAAAAAAAAAAAAGGAGGATGTTGCTATTGAATGGAGTAATTACCGAGAATGCCTACGGGATAAACTATGATTATTAAATGTGGGTCTTAATTCAGATATATCGAAAAAAAAAAAAAAAAAACTAGCAAGCGCTGGTGTAGATGGTAAGAGTCCGTCACTGTTTAATTAGAGGTCTCGAGTTTACCATGAAACTTTTCATAAATGATACCTATTTTGTTTTGGTAAATTTAGATTATTAACACTTGAAAAATTATTGCTCTTGATGTCAGTTATACAGTTAGCGAGACTGGCCGCAAGCAGATTTACTTGAGGTTAGACACTTGTAGAAAAAATTTGTTGGGAGAGAAAAAAAATTTGTAATACTCTAATTATCGAATTGGTTGCTCGGATATTCAGCCACCATTTTATGTTTTAAAAAGAAAAAAAAAAAAAGAAGTCAGCTGTGATAGAGAGAGACTGACTGGTGCTGCTGCGGTTAGAGTGGACGGTGCGGGGTTTGGGCGTGATGGAGGGGAAGTTGGTTCGGTTATGGGGCCGTGGACCACGTGACTTGGCCTAGCGGACAACCACTTATATTCGAAACGAAATAAAATGCCTCTTGATATTTCTCGGAGTTGATATCCGCTTGACTACAATTGGCAAGAAGTACGTTGATGTGGAGGGCGCATAATCCACACAACGTATTATATGTTTTTTTCTTATAATTTAATACATCTTACACTAAAGAGTGTCATTACACTTTCAGAATTAAATATCTGTCTGAATATATTTTTGTGCAACAAGACTGTGATTTTAAACAACAAGACTGTTACTTTGTACAATAAAAAAATATAAAAAATATAGATTTTTTTTATTGTACAAAATAATAATCTTATTACACAAAATTATAGACTTGTTACACAAAAAATATTCAAGTTGATACCAAATTCTGTAACTCTAATTTTTTCCTACACTAATAGGTCCGTTTGTTTGCTGTAAAATAACTTACATTTGTAAAATATTTGCAGAAAAAAATATTTGCAGTAAAAATAATGATTTTTCTTTATCACTTACTTATAGTATAGTTTATGTTTTCCCTGAAAATAATTTCAACTCTGTAAAAGGAGAAGTTATTTTACCTGAAAATTTAAAAATTTTCCCTAAATTTTGCCTATGTAAAATATTTTCCGTGAAACAAACGCCGGAAAACTTGCAAAATTTTTTCCTATAAAATTTTTTCCTGGAAACAAACACACCCTAAATTACAGTACATCATTGCGCGTATATTGTCTTGTTCAAAAGAATCAGCTGTTCACAACGATTTTCGATACAAAATCGAAAATATTTTACTTTAAAAAACTAACGGAACCGAAACCGGTGTATAAACTGGCAAACTATTCAATTTACCCAATCATAAATACATGACAGGTGATTCGACCAAGAAACCAGAACGCGCCCGGCCTGAGTTAGGTTTAAGAACAAGTATGTTGTGCTTTCACATTAGTAATTAGTTAGCATGTAATGCTGCCGAGTTGTATGCTGCAAGCTGTCCTGGGGAAAGCCACAGTTGTAATCATGCGAAGAACTACCCAGAAAGGGAAAAGAAAAAAAAAAAATTGAGAACTGCACTAAAAGAAAAGGCATATTAAAAGAAGGATAAAAAGCAAAAAGGAAGTTGCACAGACAAATGCCAGTAGGTAAGATGGACTTCTTCTCCTCTCTATGAGGTTTCTCTGTTCTGAGTAACAGTAGTTGTTCTGGTCTTGGCCGGACTTGTCCTGCCTTGTGCAGCATCTTTGCCTTTGTTCCCTTCTGTTCACCCTCATCTTCATACTATGGAAGAAGGGCCTCAAGAATGGGATGAAACATGCTCCTTTCAAGGAGATGTGTTTTTACAGCTCAATGATGATATAGCTAATGCAGACAAAGCCTCTAAATCCTTGTTAGTGGGGAGGGTGGTTGCGGATAAGCATTTTGGTCCTAATGTGGTGAAGGATACACTCAAAAGAGCCTGGGGTCTTAAGGGGGATCTGAAAGTGAAAGGACTGAGGACAAACGTCTTCCTCCTCCACTTTCAAAATGAAGGAGAACGCCGGCGTATCCTTACGGGTGTCCCCTGGTCCATGGCAGGTTATCACTTCCTCATTAAAGAATGGGACCCTTCCATAGCCCTTGAGGAAGTCGACCTATCTACTTCAGTCATGTGGATCCAGGTACATGGCCTTCCCCTATCTCAAATGACCCAAGAAAATGCAAGGTCTATAGGAAGTCTCTTTGGAGGTCTGATAGAAGCAGAGAACACTATTGATAAAGTCAAATCTGTTCACGGTTTTATGAGGCTTCTAGTTAACTTTTGTGTTGAAAAGCCGTTGTTGGTGGGTTTTCTGAGGAAAAAATCAGAAGTTTCAACATGGGTTTCCTTGAAGTATGAACGTCTTCCAGAATGTTGTTACCGTTGTGGTGTTCTTGGTCACCAAGATAAATTCTGCCCTATCACAGAGATGGAGCCCGATAGCAATTTACAAAGAAGCAGGCAATTCGGTCCGCACATGAGAGCGGAGCTGGTGCTACCCATGAGAGGGTATAGACAGGCGGTTAGCGCTCGCCGTAAGGACGACCTTGATGAACACCCTGACCTTCTCCGGCGAGGAGCCACCTCAGGCAACGCACCTCCCGATGCTGTCCAATCACACAAGTCTCTGACTGTGAGCGGCTCATGCCTCGAGGAGCCTACTGCTGCTTCTGACCATACCGCCTTACTACTCCACACCTCTGACTCTTACCACCCTAGTTCCTCAGCTGACCTACCATCCGTCCCATCATCTAACCTGTCCTCTATGACCCTACCCTCACTTTTTGATAATCCTCAGAACCTCTCCCAGTACTCAAAAAGAAAATCTCAATCCTCTACCAAGCACACCTGCAACAAAAAGCCAAACACAAAAACTAGATCCCCAAGCCGCCAGTTTGCCCCCTCTGGAAACCCGCCCTATGACTTAGCCAACTCTCTCATAATTTCTAAATCCTTTGCTGGCCCAAATAACCCTTGCACCTCTACTATACACCCAGCCCTTTCTGAGGCCCCATCCTCTCACAATGACGGGCCCTCTGGTGACGGGCCTCCTGGAGCCCAATTCCTTGACAACACCACTTCCAACCAATCCAAGCCCTTGAAGATTAAGACCCGAGTCAGACTAAAAGCTTCTTGCGACTTATTAAAACAAACCCCCGACCCAACACAGTTTACCACAGAAGCTGCTCCCTATTCCTCTAAACAGATAGAACCCCTTGCTTCTAGTGACCACTGTTCTCTCTCCACTCCCTCACCTAATGATCCTTCTTCAGCTGATACGGCAGTGGTGGCTGGCCTACAGCCACACGGTAGCCAATGTTAATATTAGCCTGGAACTGTCAAGGGGCGGGGCAACCCTTGACAGTTCGAGCCCTTAGGGGGCTCATTCAGAGGCACCGCCCGTGGGTTGTATTTTTATCTGAGACGAAACAGAGAAGAGGATATTTGGAATCACTTCGTAATAGTTTTCGCTATGATCATTCAACATACGTTGATCCGGTCGGTAGAAGAGGGGGATTGGCACTGTGGTGGTGTAGCTTCATTAATATCCAGGTTATTAATTCTTGTCCTAATGCTATTAATTGCCTATGTGAATTAAATGGAGTCTTTTGGCAACTTTCATGTCTGTATGGGGAACCCATTCGTAGTAGACGATCTCAATCATGGATTGAACTGAATCATTTTATTCCCCAGAGTAGTCTTCCTTGGCTTTGCATTGGGGATCTCAATTGTCTTTGCAAAGAAACAGAGAAGTTTGGCAAAAGGCCTGTCAGTAGCTCTCAAAGAGACCCTCTTCGTCTCTTTATGGATACACACAATCTCATGGATATGGGCTTTGTTGGACCTACTTTCACATGGTCTAACAACCGACAAGGCTCCAGTAATGTCCTCCAACGTATAGATAGAGCACTTATGAACCCGAATGGTCCTCCTTATTCCCAGATGCTCTCCTTTTTCACGAGGTCCGTATTGGATCAGATCACTGCCCTCTAGTGCTTTCCCTAGCTAAGAGACAAAACAGCAGACATAAGCCCTTTAGATTCGAACCGAGATGGATTTCCAAGGAGCAATGTGCACAAGTTATTAAATCAGCATGGGATCAATTTGCTATAGGCAATTGGGATTCGAAGATCATGGGCTGCCGATCAGCTTTACAAGACTGGGCCAGAGATAATTTCTCCAACTCTAAGATTCAAATTCAAAAGCTTCAACGGCAACTGCTAGACATTCAAAAGAACTCTATGTCGAGCGAATCTAGGGAGAAGGAGAAGTTCATAATTGCAGAAATTGATCGATGCTGGGCATTAGAAGAACAATTTTGGAAACAAAGGGCGCGTGTTGATTGGCTCAAATGGGGAGATAAGAACACCAGTTTCTTTCATCAATGTGCGAACAACCGTCGTAGACGGAATCTTATTTCCAAGCTACAAACAGAGCAAGGACTATGGCTTGACGAGGAAGATTCTATTAGGAATCACATAGACGTCTTCTTCAGGGAACTGTTCTCATCAAAGAATCCACATCTCTCGGAAGATACTCTAAGACACATTCCCAAAGTGATCTCGGAGGATTGCAATACAGCTCTAAATGTGGAGGTTAGGCCTGAGGAGATTAAAGAGGCTGCTTTCCAACTGGGTGGCTCTAAGTCGCCAGGACCAGATGGCTTCTTGGGCTTGTTTTTTCAAAAATACTAGGATATAGTTGGGAATGATGTGATCATGCTTGTCTCTGCATTCTTCCGAGACTTACATCTTCCAAAAGATGTCAACAGGACCCTTATCGTCCTCATTCCTAAATGTTCTAATCCTGTGCATATTACTAATTTTCGGCCTATTAGTCTATGTAATTTCTCTTATAAAATTATTTCAAAAATCTTGGCTAACAGGCTTAGACCGTTCTTGGATACTATCATCTCCCCTATGCAGAGTGCTTTTGTTCCAGGAAGGGCAATTCAAGATAACATTCTAATTGCACAGGAGGCTTTCTATTCTCTAAAGCAAAGGCGATCGGGAGGTCATTTTATGGCTATCAAGCTAGATATGCAAAAAGCCTACGATCAAGTCGAATGGGCTTTTTTGGAGCAAGTCTTACTTCGTATGGGATTTTCATCTCAGTGGGTCCAGAAAGTTATGATCTGTGTATCTACAGTGACTTACCAGGTGGTAGTAAATGGCACTCCAATGGAGCCTTTCTCCCCATCTAGAGGTCTAAGGCAAGGCGACCCGATCTCCCCGTACCTATTCTTATGTGTCTCAGACATGCTGGCGAGGTTGATATCTAGTGCAATCCAGGAGCAATCATTAAAGGGGTTCAAGGTTGGTCCTCATTGTCCGACCCTTTCTCATGTGTTGTTCGCAGATGATACACTATTGCTGGCTTCTGCTACACCCAAAGAGGCTAAGGAGTTAAAAGATATCCTACATCTATACTGTAGTGCTTCGGGCCAGACTGTCAACTACACTAAGTCGGGGGTAGAATTCAGCAAGAATACCCCCAATGCCATCAAGGAAGAGGTACAAGCAATCCTGGAAATGGGGAGCTTGAAGGATACAGAAAAATATCTGGGCTTACCAATCAAACTCGCTCGTTCCAGATCGAAGGCTTTAACTTTCATTATTTCCTGTATTGAAAGCAAACTCCAAACCTGGAAAACACGACTTCTTTCTCAAGCCGGACGAGGTACTCTCATTAAAGCTATAGCAACGGCAATCCCTGTTTATGCTATGTCCATTCTCAAGTTCCCATCTAAGGTATGTGCCAAAATCAACTCTCTAATAGCTAGATTCTGGTGGGGACAGAAAGAATCTGAATATCGAATCCCGTGGGTGCGTTGGGATACTCTAATCAAACCTATTGGAGAGGGTGGTCTCGGATTCCGAGACCTTGCCACCTTCAACCTTGCTCTTCTTGCTAAACAGGCCTGGAGAATCATTCAGGAACCTTCTAAGGTTTGGGTACAAGTTTTAAAAGGGCGCTACTTCTCAGCTTCTTCTTTTATGAACGTTGGTCCGGTCAAGCACGCTTCTTGGAGTTGGCAAAGCTTGATGCTTAGTAGAGATCTTATACGCATTGGTATGAGATGGCTCGTGGGAAAAGGAAACATCCCTATCTGGGATGAGCCATGGGTCCCGGACCTCCCCAATTTCAAAATTGCTTCTCAAAGATCCGAAATTTCTGAGTGCTTCACAGTTAAGGACCTTATAAATGTGGGAAATTGGAATATAGCTAAGCTAAAGAGCTTGTTCTCCTACGACGAGTATCGGGCTATTATTAATATCCCTTTGAGTGTTCAGCCTGTTGAAGACACCATCATCTGGCATTTTGATAAAGTTGGCACTTACAGTGTCAAGTCGGGTTATAGCATTTTGCTCAAAAGCCATCAGTCTCCCTATAGACCAGACCACTCTCGGTCTATCTGGCCCAAAACATGGAGATCCATTTGGAAACTACAGTGTCCACCCAAACTCCAAATTTTCATCTGGCGTGCATTGCATAACGCTATCCCTACTCTTGAAAACTTACAAAAGAGGAAGATTATTCAGAATAGTCAATGTGCCCTTTGTGGCGAGGAGATTGAGTCTTTAGAGCACCTGTTGTTTTTCTGCCCTCATTCTGCTGCAACCTGGCTTGGATCACAATTGGGTTACTCTCCAAACAAGGCAGGTTTTCCCTCCTTTGCCTCATGGTGGCAGGACACGTGTCTCTTCTTTACCAGTCAAGGCATGACACACAAAATTGCTATGGTTGCCATTCTCTGCTGGCAAATCTGGGTGTCAAGAAATCAATTTATCTTTGAACAAGTGAGCGTTGACCCTCGAAGAACACTTGATAAGGCAAATAGATTATATGTGGAATGTCTTCTGATTCAAGAAGGATCGAAGGATTTAAGGGAGCTCTCTGCCCATGCTACCCAAGGTGACAGTCGATGGGTACCTCCATCATCAGGTATGGTGAAACTGAATTGCGATGCATCATATGACTGTCAAAACCACAACGCTGGAATTGCTGTAGTATGTCGGGACAATAGAGGCCGTTTGGTGGATGGCAGGTCATGCTCTCGAAAGGTAAGATCTATACTACAAGCAGAAGCTTATGCAGTTCTTCATGCGGTTCAGCTCTCCAACAAATGGAAGCATATGTCTTGTCTGGTGGAAACTGACTCTAAGGTTGTGTATGAGGCATTGATGGATCCCAAAGAAGTCTGGCCATGGGATATTGCACCAATTCTCAGGGACATCAAGAATATCATTTCATCTACTGCCTATTGCACTTGTAATTTTGTTAACAGGAAAGCAAATCTTGTCGCGGATAGGGTGGCAAAACAATCCAGGATGAATACTTGTCCTTCGGACTGGGTAACCAACCCTCCCGTTGATTTGCTCCAATTGTTGTACTCGGACTTCCACTATTAATATCATTCCCCTTACTTTCGGTCAAAAAAAAAAGCTGTCCTGGGGACGTGGTGTACCCAATTCTAGCGTCAGAAACATTTATTCTGGCTGTTTTCCCAGTTAAAATATGGGTAATACCACTTAAAAATATTTAGTGATATATGTAAAATATATATAATTAATTTAATAATATATAATAATTTAATTATTTTTTTTAAATTTAATGTATATTTTATTATTTAATAATTTAAATTACTATATATTTATTATATATTTATTTATATTTGCCTACATAACTTTTCTACACAATTATTGGGGTAGACTCTTAGATGGTCCTCCACCCTCACCAGAACAGAAATTAATTGCGTTTCCTGTCCTGATGCACGTGCACTTCGTAGCTGGCCTTCCGCTCAATCCAATCAACCAATTTTCATTTAAGCCGAGAGCTAATATACGGAAAAAAAAAGAAAAAAGAATAATAAAGATTAGTGGATGTAAGATTGAGTCAAAAGCTACCTTACAAAAAAAATTAAAAATTAAAAATTAATTTTTAAGATAATATTAAATATATTAAAAATAATACTAAATATATTTAAAATTTAATTTAAAAAAAAATAAAAATATCTCATACTACTCTCTGACTAAAACTTCTGGCCGCCTCTCAAAGCCAAAAAAAAAAAAAAGAGGGAAAAAGGAAAGGCAAAGCCCATTTCTCCACCATAACTCCACCAAGTGGACATTTCTATAAGTGGTTACTCAAGCAAGCCGAAGTGCTTGGGCAACCATTTACAGAAATTTTTAAGTGCTTCAGTAACCCCATATTCATCTTCTTTACACTCCACTCTAACAATTTTTAAGTGGACCTGTTTCATGCATGTATACTTCTCACATGAGATCAGTTATATAAATAATAATGTTTGTTAATTTTACTTACTTTTTTTTAATATAACCCACACATTATATTATATTTTTTTATACCACATATATTTGTTTCAT
This sequence comes from Carallia pectinifolia, assembly GCA_037832335.1. Taxonomy (NCBI): domain Eukaryota; kingdom Viridiplantae; phylum Streptophyta; class Magnoliopsida; order Malpighiales; family Rhizophoraceae; genus Carallia; species Carallia pectinifolia. The sequence goes on along the minus strand of CM075444.1, from coordinate 16,698,291 downwards.
CATTTTTTTTATTTTAAATAAACTCTACTTAAAATTTTATTTTCACGTATATTTAAATTTGAATTGACTTAAATCTTATTTTATGTGAGTCAAATTAGAAATTTCTGTAATGTTATCCTATTCATATGAAATATGGTCCGCTCTCAATACGTTTTTAACCGAGGAATTCCAACATTTTTGCCGCGGCCCCGAGCTCTGCCAAGAACAACCGAGGGCCTCCATCAATACACATAAATAGCATAACTCACCCTACGAAATCAGAAATCATAAAGGGGTCCATGAAAGGACACATCTATAATTAAAACTTAAATTTTTATTTTTAAAATTTTGATATTTAATTTTAAAAATATTATGTGATCTATAAGAATAGAAAGAACTATCTCTATTATCTAATTTATGATTTAATAAGCTTTTTGATAAAAAAAAAAATTACTGCGGATTGATAATGCGATTAATTGTGGGCTGCCACTTATGGAACCAATTAAAAAATCAATAGTATATCGGCTAAATATCGACAATAAGAACCATTGCAGATATTTAATTTACTGAATGCAAATAAAACTGATTACACCCACCAAATCCATTAAAGTGAGGAAGGAGAGAAGCTATAAAGGATCGAGTTGAAAGGTCTTACTGACTTCAGTTTGGTTAAGCATATATATATTTCTTTGAGCTTCATTAGGTGGTCAGATTCAAGTAGGCATGCAGTATCTAAATATCATTCAATTTATGCAACAGGACATATATTTTGTATAATTGTAATTAAAAAATATGACTCAAAGAAATAAGAACAATTTTTCGTATCACTTTTTATTAATATTATTATATAAAATATACTTCTTATTACATAAAATACGAGTTTAAACATCGTTTAACCACTAACATGTATGACTACTTATCTTTTCCGTATTTCTTTTATGAGTAGTTATTTAAGGTGCACATTTTCATACATACTTTTGCACGCACACACGCTAACGGTCCAACACTATGTTTGCACGTCCAAAACGAGCCACGCAGACTACCTACCTATAGTAAGTTAGTAACATTACATTATCATTGATTTTGAAGGGAATTGATATTTGCACGAAGAAAAAACTTCACACACACAGAAACAAGGAGTAGAAGTGGACTCATATCACTGTTTTTGTGTGTATGAAGCTATATTTTGGTACAAATTGCATCTCCCAATTTTGAATTGGTCAGTTTCTCACTCATGCTTCTCCAACATAAACCTAATATACTTAGTATCATGATTTAAATTTTTTTCTAATTTCAATCTAATATCTCAATCATTAAATGCTTTGTTGAAAAGTAAAATCGGAGGCACGGCTATGCAACTAATTTATGCCGTTCATTAAGTTTTTTTTTTTCTTAAAAAAAACATCTGAGAAACCATATTAGTAGTTATTAATTTTGAATTAGTGCTCCAAGTATGAATTTAGTGGATAAAGAAGGCGATTTAAGACTGAAGGATCTTTTAGTATGTAAGATCAAATATATGGGAAGAAAATAGACGTTTTCAAGTGATCTAGTTCATTCAATATTTAGAATGAGTCGTCAAGATTTAACCTTACAAATTCCTGTTGAAGAACAATATTTAGGCAATTAAATCACTGTCATCCATCGTTGTTTCTAAACAAATTTGAGCAACCCTGCCCGTCAGGCGGAGGTCATGTTATGTAAGTGTCAATTAGGGCGAAATGCCGGATTCCCAATTTCAGCTGCTTTGCTGCCCAACCAAACTGAAATACGAATCAGTGACTAGTCTCAGTAGTATAGGCCCAATTTAAGCCCGGCCCACAAACAAACCATTCGATTGCAATAAATGGGTCAAGCCCAACAAAAGAAATCCAAATTTTAGGGGAAAGAAAAAATCTGGAAGAATCGGACCCAAAAAAAAAAAAGGAATAAAAAAAATCTGACCAAAGATCAATTTTGGCGTCAGGGGTTCGATTCCAAGACATCCCACCCTGTTATCCCTTTTCTTATTAGTTGGTCTCTAGTTTTTCAATGATAAAAAAAAAAACAAAAAAACTTAGAGGATAAGAAAAATTTAGACAAAATAAAAAGAGCATTTGGAGGCCGGGTTGTTGGTTGGAAAGTGTTTCTCCACCATCTCGTTTGATCTTTACACACCCCCCCCTTCCTCTTTCCTTGCTTTTTAAGAGAGCTATCTTTGCCGCTATAGAAAAAAATGAGGAATCTATCTTTTTAAAAAAAGTATTTTAATGATTGAAATTTAGATTTTGTCGTAAAGTTCAACTTTATCATAAGGGAGACTCTACAGTTTCCGATTTATGAAAACTTTCTCCTCCTTCTCTCTCTCTAAATTTCCTAACTATTGACAGTTTTTTTTTTTTCTTTCTAATAAACAATAGAGTAACTTATGTTAATAGTAAAAAAATGTTACAAAAGGATTCAAGAGAAGTTGTAAAGAAAGAAAAATACATAAAAAATTTCATAATTATACAATAAAATTATAATTTTACCTTGATAACAGTGTCAATGAAAAAGTTGATAATTGTACTAACATGCTTGATGACATAATTTATAACAAAATTAAGATAATTTTTAATAAAAATAAAAGTTTACCTAATCTTTTAATAAATAACATTGTGAGAATCTTATTTAAGGACGAATGAATATCTTTTACAAATAAGATTGTCGGCAGCCCAACCTAAGAGCTTTAGTAATGACCAAAACCTTACTAGTAATACTTGAATCCAAGCAGCCTACCGAGAAAACACAAAAAATGACAGCTTTATTAATATTTTTTTCCTTAATTACATTTCATTTTATTACGGACATTAGGGAAAAAAAAAGAAAAATTTGTTTTGGTTCCATAAAAACATTTGTCTATTACATTTCGGATTTATCAAATTTTTTATACAATTAAAATCTAGCTTTGATAATTAAATTATAAAAAAAAGACAATTTTTTTACATTAAAAAAAAAAAAGACAATCTTTTGATCAAAAAATAAACGACAATCTGATTTCCATTTTGTGAAAAAACACATTTTAATAAATTTATATTGCATTTCATTTTTCCGGTCCGCAGGAACCAAAAATGGAAAAGTAGAAAGTAGGAAGAAAAGGTCAGCGTTTTATGGGCGTTCCTTTGAATGAATAATATTTTTTGTTAGAATTCAATTTATCAAAAAATCAAAGGGCGCAAAGAACAAACAGATCCACGCAAGGCCACAATCAATGGCTTCCCAGCTCCTGAGACGCGCTCTCGGAAGCCGTTCGAGCCGGATCCTTGGCTCCGCCTCCTCCGCGAATACAAGCACTAGCCACGCCTTACCGGTGTCATCAGTGGCTAGGGTTTTCTCCTCGTCTGCCACTCCGATCACGGCCACTCTCTTCCCCGGCGATGGTATCGGCCCCGAGATCGCCGATTCCGTCAAGCAGGTCCCCTCTCCCTCGCTCTCTCTCTCTCTCTCTCTCTCTCTCTCTCTATATATATATATATATATATATACGTAGATTCAACGTGTGAAGTGATTTAGAATTTCAGCTGATTCGAATGAAGTATTGTTGGATTGTTTTTTTATTCTTACTTTTTATTCGATACAATCGGCTAAACGAATTGAATGACGGAAGAATATTTGAATTTTACTATTTTAGATTGTCTCTCTGAAGTCTGAACGTTCTCTTTTGCCTATTAAGTGTGGGTTTGATTTACTTGTTAAAAGGTACTTTTCTTGATTCTTGATTTTTTGTTCGTGGCAAAAGGGACATAGCTGAGTTTAGTTCTATGACTTCAATATTGAGTTCAAAGAAACCAACTGGGGAAGCGTTATTCTTTTCTTTCTAACAAAGTGGTCATCAATATGACATAGAGTAACTTTGCCCTTAGACCAAGTGCCTCCGTCTTCTTGAAAGAAAAAGGGAAAACGAAAGAGTTTGATGCATTCTCTGACCGATAAAACATATAAATTGAGGAAAACTAAAAAGTTTGACACATTCTTAACTGATAAAATGTATAAATTCGCTGTTTAATGTAAGGACAATAAACTTTGCATTGGCAGTGTTGTCATAATAAATTGAGTTAAGAAGAATTTAAATATTTCTGGTAAATAAAACATAGGGTAAATTAATGGAAAAGGTAAATTGGTGTGTTTAATTGATGGTAATGAACTAAATGAGCTCATTTTGAGTTAGTATGGCTGTAGAATTTGCCAAAATTTCCAGTGCTTTGGATGCTATGATGGTGTTATTGTTTTTGCATTATTATGATGTTTCCGGGGTAAAGCAGTTAGTACAGAATGCATTTGATTGTCTAATAAGACGTGTGCTTTCTGCAAATGAATAAAGACATGTTTAGAAGAGCATCGGGAAAATTAATAGATTGTGTTGTTGCCCTTCCTTCCTTGTTGCACGGTGTGTTGTGCGTGTTGGAGGATATTTAGATGCATAAGATATTGCGCTGAAATAGTGCAAGATGCTATGAGCCAAGGCATTGCCTATGTGGGAAGAAATCATGGTTTCTGTATGTACCTTTGGAATTTACATGTGTACCTTTGTGGTTTGAAGCTCAAGATTCATATATCTATCTTTTGAACTTTTGAACTTGGAAAATGTTCAGATGCAGTGCTAAAACTCTTTTCCTCATAACTTTAGATTATTGTCTCGTTTCATGTTATTTCTGGGTAGTCAAATGCTTTATGTTTTCATTTCCACACCATTGCAGGTTTTTAAAGCTGCTGAGGTGCCGATTGAGTGGGAGGAACACTATGTTGGGGATCAAATAGATCCTAGAACCCAAAGTTTTCTAACATGGGAAAGCTTAGAATCAGTACGGCGGAATAGAGTAGGCTTGAAAGGGCCAATGGCGACACCAATTGGAAAAGGCCACCGTTCTTTAAACCTTACTCTTAGGAAAGAGCTTAATTTGTATGCTAATGTCAGGCCTTGCTACAGCCTTCCTGGTTACAAAACTAGGTACGACGATGTGAATCTTATCACTATCCGTGAGAATACTGAAGGGGAATACAGTGGACTTGAGCACCAAGTAAGTTGTTTTCAATATTATACCGAAGCATTCTAACATATGTGCACTGTGCGAATATTAATGCAGCATTTGTTCATGGTTAGGTGGTGAGAGGAGTAGTGGAAAGTCTCAAAATCATTACTCGTCAAGCAAGTTTGAGGGTTGCTGAATATGCTTTTCATTATGCAAAGACTCATGGACGAGAAAGAGTGTCTGCAATACACAAAGCTAACATTATGCAGAAAACTGATGGTCTTTTCCTTAAAGTATGTGAATTGTAACTTTTTCTTGCATTGAGTGCTATTTTATTATTTAACCAAGTGTCCACATGTTAAATTCACTTAGTTTTTTTGCAGTGCTGTAGAGAGGTTGCGGAGAAGTATCCAGACATAAAATATGAGGAAGTTGTTATTGACAACTGTTGTATGATGGTACAAATTTTATCTCTCAATTTATTGGATATAAGACTTGTTCTATTGCTTCCTTGTCGGGGAAGAAGGGAAATCAATGAATATGTCCTCTTTTGCATTATGATAATGGTCCAAATTTTAAATCATAGCAATGAATGACATGCCATAAAAGTGCTCCTAAATTTCTTGACTGAACCTCGAAAGGCAGGAAACCTCTGATTTCTTGTGTTGTGATGTACAGCTTGTGAAGAATCCATCGCTTTTTGATGTACTGGTGATGCCTAACCTCTATGGCGACATCATCAGTGACCTTTGTGCAGGCCTGATTGGTGGCTTGGGCTTAACACCGAGGTAAATAAGGAGCTATTTTGATCCTCATCAGTGACAAACTTTAACAAACTTAAGGAATCTGACACATTTTATTTAATTTTTTCAGCTGCAATATTGGTGAGGGAGGAATTGCCTTGGCTGAAGCTGTACATGGTTCGGCACCTGACATTGCGGGAAAGGTAAGCGTTCTTAGTTGATTTACATTTTTATCGATCTTATCTGTTGGTTCTTGCTGTTGCTTTTCTGCAACGTGATTGCCTGTGTCTGCTCATTCTTAAATTGTACTAGATGGCAGCTCAAGAGAATAAGTTGAAGTAACATTTTCCTAAACTCAAGCTTATAGCCTTATATATGTAAATAGTTGTTTTGATATATGGTTAATGGCTATATTCACCCTGAACTTGACCTAAAGTACTGTGTCTTGATTGAGAGGTTTCAATCTTCAGTGAATGATAGACTCTGCATGTGTGTGGGAGTTTGAAGGTTTGCAAAATGGCAATCAACTGGGTGGGCTTGAACTAAATTCTTTATGTGAGAGAATGATTTGTGGTTCTAGGATCCCTTGCGGCATGATGAGACACTCACTTGAGCGTCATTTTCATTTTTTATTTTTTTCTGAAACTGAAATTGGAAGTGCCATGAAGGTTTCTGGATGTTTAGCATTTGTTATTAGTGGGTGGTGCAGGTGCTGTCAAGGTGGAAGTGTTGATAATTGTCATATGGGAAGTCTTATTATATGGTTTTTACCTTAATGTTCTGGCACAATTTTCTCAATAGCCAGTTGAGAGTTTGGCTAATTTAGGACCATGGAGATCAACCCAATTTATTTGTGGATCATGGTTCTAGTTTCTGACGTTCTGTCAGCCATATCAACTGTAAGTTCATTCATAGTTTGGCAGTTTAGGGCCACATGCCTAGGACACGTTTGGCTGAGTTTAGAACTGGCATGTGATTTCCCTTCCTGGTCGTTTTTATTTCTTAACACTTAACTGTGTAATATTAATTATTCTCCATGACTCTTTTTTTTTGTTTTTAATTTGATAATAACCTAATTTGCACGTTTCAATGATTGCAACTCACCAACTTCTGTGGCTCGATGTGCACAGAATTTGGCCAATCCGACGGCATTACTCTTGAGTTCTGTGACAATGTTGCGCCATTTAGAGCTCCATGATAAGGCCGACAGGATCCAGAATGCTATCCTGGGGACAATTGCTGGGGGAAAGTACCGAACAGCTGACCTCGGTGGCACGGCATCAACAACTGATTTCACCAAGGCAATTTGTGATCATCTCTGAAGAATCCCCAGAGGATTTTAGTTTTGCATTGAGTTCAATAATTATAGTTTGTTTTGATGTTTCTTTAGTGCCATACTCAAAACCCTCTCGATTTCTTTCTGTGGTGAAGGTGAATAAGACCGCATCAGCTTGTTATATAGTATGTCTTTGTGGAGTTCGTTACTTTTTTTTTTTTTAGAATAAGCCTTGTCTAAATAAACCGAAGTTTGCTTATCAGATAATTTAAGTGGTGTCATTGAGTGAATGCTATAAAGTATAAATGTACGATATGGGTCACAAGTCCCTTAACAGACTTAAAAAAGCTATTCCAAAAGACATAAATAAAAGGCTTAAAACACAATCTCACCAACCATATTTTTCTCCACTTGAGTTATGCGATTGTACTGTTTGTTAGATTAAAAATTTGAAAAAAAAACTGAAACAGTGCGGCTGCCAGGCCAATTATTCAATTCTTTTAATTTATCTTAAACTATAGTTTTATTAGAAGTTATTTCCTCTCAAATATGGAAGTCCAACGTGCTGTCAGAAGAAGAAAAGGCGAAAAAGAAAATGTCCAATTTGGGTTGGTGAGATGGAGACGCCGACACCAACCACGTTGCTGGTGCACTCCCAATAAAGATGGGACTCTTAGTGCTTAAATTGCTCGGGAGATCTAAAGCAGCCTATACCTCCAAGCCTTTCGCCCTTTTATCTCTCACCTGCTCTCTCGCCTCGTTCTGTCTCGACGCTCCTAAACGACTTGTCGCAATGGCCAGCGAGGGAATTCTGTTGGGCATGGGCAACCCACTCCTCGACATCTCTGCTGTCGTCGACGAGGAATTCTTGCAGAAGTAAGTCCCCCATCTTGATTCCTCGTATCTTGCTCGGATCTTGATTCCTGTCTTGTGTTTTCGTAACTCTTGCTAGAATTTTTGTGCCCATGTTTTTAATTTGCAGGCTTTTGTGGCTAGAAATGACCTTTTTGTGTATGGGTTTTTGTGCGAGGAATATATTGCCAATGATTTTCTTCAGATCCCCCCCATTTTTTTTCCCTTTTTGGTTTTATATTTATGAGTGTAAGTTTGAATTGTTGCTGAGAAGCCTAAACTGGATTGGTCTTGTTGTCACAGATACGACATCAAGTTGAACAACGCAATTCTTGCGGAGGACAAGCATATTCCTATGTAAGTGTTTGCCATTGTTACAAAATCAATGTGTCTGGTTGGCTACATGTGTAGACTGATTGGATTCAATTTTTGTTCTTTGCGCTTCCCACCAAAGAAACATCTCTCTCTTTTTCTGGAAAAGTTAGATTTGGAAGCTGATGGCTCAAACAAGTATCAATTTTCGGATCCCTTGGAAGTTTTCTGTCAAGGTCAATTAGCGGGTTATTAAATCTACTATTTATAGATCGGTAAATATTGGGAATTATTGTATTGGGATGCAGTGTTCAAATGGGATGTGAATGCTAGTGTAGTGCTCTCTGTTTTTTGCTTTAGCAACGAAGGGCTTTATTGCATATTTATATCTTAACTTAGCTTCCTAGCCCCACAAAGGAAAATGTAAGAATGATAGAGATAAAAGAGATGTAGATTAAGGTATTCTCCAACCTCGGTAAGCCTCATAATCTGGCAAGATGCAAAATTACTCACTTATCAGATTAGTGGTTATCCTTGGAATTCAAAAAAAAAAAAAAGGACATTTGATTTCATGTGGTCACCTGACTCATTTGAGGCTTAGGAGTGTAGATTATTTGTTATACTCTGTGCTCTGTCTTGTTAGACATTATGTTGATTTAATTTTCTTTCTAACCAGGAGACATTTTCTCATTGTTTATTTGCTAGTCAATGAATGACTAACATTTCTTCTGAAAAATGCTCTCCAGGTATGAGGAAATGGCCACCAAACATAACGTGGAGTACATTGCTGGAGGTATGTGTCGAGTCTCCAACTTTTTAAGATTGGATGAAAATGGTCTGATCTGTATTTTGGCCACCATATGTCAATTAATTTTGGGCTTTACATGATTTTACAACGTGTAGGTGCAACTCAAAATTCTATCAGAGTCGCACAGGTATATATAAATTCCATAAATGTTAATAGATGGAGTTCGGTCATGGAGCTTGCTAAAACATTTGAGCCAATTTCTCCTACTTGTTTCAGTGGATGCTTCAAGTTCCTCGTGCAACGAGTTACATGGGTTGCATTGGAAAGGACAGGTTTGGGGAGGAAATGAAGAAGAATATTAAGCTTGCTGGTGTCAATGTAAGTGCTTCTTTGGATACGTTTATGTTCCTCTATATTTGTATAGTTTATGATCATTTCCTCGTTTAGCCATTTCAATCACATATTCTGTCACCACGATTGTGCAATACTTGAGAAAAGGATAGCAAATTGTGGTTTAATTTTTTGAACAATTCAGGTTCACTACTATGAGGATGAAACTGCACCAACAGGAACTTGTGCAGTTTGTGTCGTGGGTGGTGAGAGGTTAGTTTAATAAGGATCTTGCTTTGAAACTTTGTTCGAATCTCCGTGAAATTGCTACAGTATATTTCCCACTATTGCCAAAAGAGTGGGGCATCAAAATTGTCATATTCATGGGCTAATAACATTTTCTACCATGCTTAGGTCACTAATTGCCAATCTTTCAGCAGCAAATTGCTATAAATCTGAGCACCTGAAATTACCCGAAAATTGGGCATTGGGTAACCTGCCTTTCTGTATCAGTGGTTTCTCTTTTTCGGGTCTTGTTAATCATGTTGGAGAGTTAACTTGTTTGTGAAACTTATTGGGCAGTTGAGAAGGCCAAATTTTTTTATATTGCCGGGTTCTTTCTGACTGTATCGCCAGACTCTATACAACTTGTTGCTGAACATGCTGCTGCAAATAATAAGGTATATCATTTGGTGTACATCTCACCTTTCTTGCTTTGTTTTTCCAGTAGGTTTGCAAGAACTAGTACTTACATACTTGTATATCTGCAGGTCTTCATGATGAACCTTTCGGCTCCATTCATCTGTGAGTTCTTCAAGGATGTGCAGGAAAAAGTTCTGCCGTAAGTAGTTGTGCCTTTTGCTTTATCATTTCACGGATAAATCCTAACAAAGGTGTCAATTTAGAGGGTGCATTTTTTCGGCTTCAGGTATATGGACTACGTATTTGGAAATGAGACAGAAGCAAGGACCTTCTCAAAAGTTCATGGCTGGGAGGTTAGATATGCTTGGCTATTGGATTTATGATTCATGTTTTCTATGTTAACTTGTTGGCATATCTTAATGATCAGACTGACGATGTGGAAGAAATAGCCATAAAGATTTCCCAGTGGCCTAAAGCTTCTGGGACACATAAGAGGATTACTGTTATCACCCAGGGTCCAGATCCTGTAGTTGTTGCTGAGGATGGGAAGGTGAAAAAGTTTCCTGTGATATTGCTACCCAAGGAGAAGCTTGTTGATACAAATGGCGCAGGTATGTCCCTAATTTGTTTTGACTCTGTAGTGCTGGAGTAGAATAGCGTGCCCACAAGGGGCATTAGTGTCTGAGACGATCAATTAAGAATTAAACTTAATCGGTTTGTATCGCGAGTGATGCAAACGGTCAACAATAGACTGTTTATTTCAAAAAATAAGCAAATGCACATAAAACAGAATCACTCCGTGATGGTTTACTCCATTTGGATCTCGATAGCAGTTGATGCATCAATTTTGCTTGTAGTTCATTGTGGTTGAACCAAAACCTTTTCAGGTGATTCATTTGTTGGAGGATTTCTTTCGCAATTGGTTCAAGGAAAGCCCATTGAAGACTGCATTAGAGCAGGCACCTACGCCGCCAATGTGGTTATTCAGAGGTCTGGCTGCACGCTTCCAGAGAAGCCAGATTTTCATTAGGCCACCTGCTGCTTTTATTCTATCTCTGGCGGACTTTCAATTTATCGACACTCTTAATGATTTTGATATTGCTTTGATCTTCCGTATCTTTTCCAATTACTAGCGCCGAATGCATAAGTGCCCAAGAATGCAGTAATTTGTAATCGGATTCTCTTCTTCTTTTACTGCGGGCTGAGGAAATTCTAAAATCAAAACTTTGGATGTCTCTTGACTAGGAGTGATTTGAAATTGTTGTTGAATGGTTTTGAAGCCATCTTTCCATTGCTAAATAATTATTGCATTACAGAAGGCTTACTAGTTTCCAAATGAAGTGGTCTTTTCCTTTATTTTCCTTGACCAGAGTAATGTCTTTGGTGTGTTTGTTGGTTCTTTTTTTTTTTTTTTTTTTTTTAATTTCACAACGAAGCTATTATGATATTATTTGTGTTATCCAAAGGGTATGAGAGAGAATTTGTGGAAACGACTGGGATTGTTGGAATTCTTGTTTGGTGTATGTTTGGTGGGATTTTTTAAGTGTGATCAAGGTAATATAATAGTGTGTTTGGAGTGGGAGGAAAGATGGGGAAAGGCGAGGAAAGAGAAAGAAAGTTGAGAGAAAATAAAATTGTTTGAAGTGACAGAGAAAGTTGAGAGAAAAAAAAGTACGGTGAAAGAAAAAATAAATAGTAATTTATAAGAAAAAAATAAATTATTTTGATAAATATAAAAAATTAAAGAAAAAAAAGTGTAAAGAAAAAAAATAATAGTAATATTTATTATTTTCTTTGTTTTGATACTTTTTCTTTGCAAAGGTGTTAAATGCTTTCATTGAATAAAGAGCTTCATTATATAGTAAGAGATTTATTTGAGAATTTATCAGTAACGTAATAAATAATAAATTTTTTATGATTATATTTACAAAATATGTAATAAAAATAAAAATAAAAAATTATTATTTTTTTATTATATAATTTATTATTATTGTTATATAAAATATTATAATTGTTATATTACAGGTAATAATTAGAATAAAAAGTTTTAAGTTATAATCATTTATCTTTATTACTATTCAAGGTAAAGTCACACGGCGGAGTTGTGTAAGCTGTCATCTGACGATGGCAATTTCTTTTCGGTGCATTGATTTCCTCATCCTCGAACAGAAAAGATCACCAACAAACACCCAACTGCACCTTGAAAATTTTGCCTTTTCCAATCAATCAGGGTTGTGCAAGATCAATCCTGCTGTGTTCAACAAAAGACCACGAAGTTGCGCATTTCCTTGCTGGGTGGGTTGATCAAATAAAAAAGAAATAAGTAAGGGACTGGTTCCTTGGCTTGACTACCAATCTCGTTTGCTTTCTGTGGGAATCTTTCAAAAAAAAACAAAAATACTGAATCCATTTCCATTCGAATATTTATAGTTTTAATTTTAAATCTTTAAATTTTTTTATATTTAAATTTTAAATTTTTTGACATTTCATTTGAATTCTAAACTTTTTAATTTCATATTACATCAATCCTTTAAATTACAAAAAATAGTCAATCGATTAATAAACCAATTTAATTTAATAAAAATTATTTAAAAAAAATTAAATACATAAATTAAATATTTTTTATCAATAAAATATATACATTAAATATTTTTTTAATCAACAAATATACGAATTAAATAGATAACATGCATATTTTTTATTAGAAAAGATATTCAATTTATATATTTAATTTTTTTTTAAATAATTTTCTGTAAAGTTAAAATTATTTTTTAATAAATTGATCACTTTTAGTAAATAGATGGACTGATTTGGTAGAAAATCAAAAAATTTAGAATTGAAATAAAATGTCAAAAAGATTTAAAATTCAAATGTAAAAAAATTTAAAAATTTAGAATTAAAAATATTGATATCTCGTTTCCATTCCCATTGTTTCATTGCAACAAACGCTTATTGTGTAATTCTAATTTAATTAGACTTAAAAAATAATTTTTTTCTTCCTTTCACTCATAACTAAAGTTTTGCGAAAAATTATATAAATTTTTTTTACTGCATAAATTTGTCATATCAACATTTCCAATGATTTATGCCGATAATTTTGACGACATATTAGGTTTATGAGAAAAAATATTTTGGAGACATAATTTATCAATTTTTAAAAAATGAAACTAAATTTATTAAAAATAAAAATAATAAAAATAAATTTGCATGTTAACCCTAATATAAATTCAATTTGCAACAACACATGCCCCCTGTTTCTTTCTACGTTAGTCCTATCTATCTATCCAAATCCAATCACGTGTATTATGCAGAATTACCAATTTAAAAAAAAAAAAAAGTTGCATCCCATTTATAAATGTCTCTTAATTATTACTATAAATAATAATCTAGCCCCTTTTTTTTTTTTTCGAGACAAAATAATAATCTAGCCCTTAATTAAACCTTATTAAGAAAAGATCCAAAGGGGAAATTATCACACAACAGCCAATCACTGGCATGCGTGTTGACCACGAGCTTTCTCCTCGCGTGAAATCTCGGCTTTCCTTCCTCATCCGTCGCAGCGACCGGCAAGAGCATCGAAGCCAAAAAAGTGAAAGGCGAGAGAAACATAACCAGGAAAAGAGCCGCAACGGCGAACAGCAAGTTCAAAAAGTCTCAAGAAGTCCCCCACTCTCTATCGGCTCGTCCAAGAACAGCAGCTGCTGAAAAAAACCAAGAAAACACTTTTTTCTTTTTCTTTTTCTTTTTTATTTTTAAATTTTTATGTTTTGTTTTGGTGTTTCGGCTTTTGGCGATGAGCGATCGGCTGAGGAGCGTCGGCGATCTGCGGACAACCACACAGCTGTTCAAGCAGGCCACCGCCACCTTCTCCGCCAGCGTCTACACTTTCCTTTTCCTTTCCCTCTTACTCTTCTCCTTCCGTACCGTCGTCGAGAATGGGACCCACTTCCTCACCTCCTTCATCGACCGCGACCCTTCCCTTAAGTCCCTCCTCTCCCGCCTGGACCTCGCCGGCCACCAGCTCCACCTCCACCACCACCGCCGCCGCGTTCGCGACCACCGCTTTCCTCGCCGCCGCCGCCCTTTCCTCCATCTCACTCGCCTCGGAACCCTAGAAGACGACTTCTTCTCCGGCGATGACGACGCCGATCGCTCCCTCTTCGGCCCCAACCGCAAGCTGCCTCCCAATGTCAGTTCCGTGATTCTCAACAACTTCGAGTCCAGGTTTGGATTCTCCGATTTCGTAGTCGATAACGGTATTAGAGTCCCGGAAGTCGTCCGTTCCGGCGTCCAATTCAAGGCTCGGGATTTACATATCCGCGAAGCTAGCGACTACGACGGCAATGAGGAAGAAGAACGAGAGGAAAATGAACGGGGTCGGGATTTGGACCGGGTCGTGGATTTTCAGGTCTTCATTAAAGGATTGGAATTGGGGCGGCGGGACGCGTTGGCGCTGTTTTATTTGGTGAGTCTCTTGTCCGCCGCATACGGGTGGGTGATTTTAGGGTTTACGGCTATGTATTCCTGGATATTGGGCATTGTATTTGTTGCTGTCGCCAATGATTTATTAAGCCGGTTCGGTTCATTTGTTGGTGTTGTTTGGGACGGATCTAGACTGGGGCTTAAAAGGCTCACCGGGTTTATTCTAATGAGATGGGCTATTAGGGATGCCTTAACTCAGCTTGTGGGTTTATGGTATTTCGGTGAAGTTGAGGATCAATACTCCTTTTTTAAGCTGTTTGTGAGGTTGAAACTGATGCCATTTTCGATTACGTCTCCGTGGGTTCGGGGGTTTGAGAAGGAGATTTCGGGGTTTTTGTTTACTTGGTTTCTGTTGGATACTTTTGTTGGGTTCATATTTGCAGTGGATGCTTGGGTTACCATTGTAGATTCGAGGAGAACTGGAAGAGAGATTGTGAGGGAAGGTTGTTATTTGATATCAAAAATGTTTAACCAGGCTGTCCAATTAAAATGTGTTGAAGCTATAATTTGTGGATTGGCTGCAAGATGGATTTTATCTCGGGTTGTTGGAAAGGTTTTGGCTGCGGCTTTTCAGTCTGCTGCAGAGGTTTACTTCATGGTCGCTTGGTTGATATTTTATTTTGCAGCAAGGTGCAAGGAGGCTCATGTAGAAGGAAGAAGGTTTGGGAGAAGAGAATTGGAAGGTTTGGTTGATGGTCTTAGATGATAATCATTGGTGTTAGGATGAAAGCTATACTTGCAGTTGCTTCAGCTGTATTGCAAAAATAGTGTCTGCAGTAATCTCAGTGCTTTTGTTTACTCCTTTTTGCAGTGCCAGTTAGACGGCTTTGCCACTGGTGGCTGTTGTCACCTCCAATCCGTTGTATGTAATTTTACCATGAGGCAATATATTACTTGTGTATATTTTCCAGGAGAATGAACATATGTATATTTTTCTTGCAATCATTGTTCTAAATTCCTTGCAGTGCCTCTTCTGTTGCACTTGGTAAAATTGGAAAAGATGTTTATTTCCTTCACTCAGGGTAATGTTTTGTAATGTCATTTCCTTTCATTTGTGATTAACTTCTTGTTCACACATTGTTAGAGGCACACTTATTGAGTTGAGTTTTGCATTTGCATGGGTTTCTTTTCCTTCTTGGTGGTACTTGCCTCTTCATCTGAAGAGACGATCTTAGCTGTTTACCCTTACAGGAACTTGATCAACTAGATTGGAATGCATTGTCAGAAACTTCATTAGTTATGACAAGCTAGTAAGTTTGTGATTGTTTTGTTGAGTATTTTCTAGTTCTTGAAGAAAATTTACATAAAGTTATATACCTTATCAATAAGATATTGGGAAGAGCTTTGATTTTGTTTCAGCTTTTGCATTTGTTTCTTTTAAGGCTGCCCCTTTTTTTTCTTTTTCCCGATTTGGGTAGGGGTTGGGGATGGGGCACATCCAGGTGATTCTTGTGTTGTATTTTGTTAGAAGAAATATTGCTTATTCAACAAGATATAACTTAACTGTAGCTATTATGTTGAATAAATTCTCTATCATGCCCATTGGTCTCTGAAGGTACAGAAATCTGTGTTGGAGACTTGAGCAGCCATGGTAGGAAGGATGGTGGATTGAGAGCACTATTATTTTGCAAGTTTTCGTGTGAAAATCTATGTGGAGACATTTTCACCAGCTTAATTGCATTAGATTTGAGAAAGGCTTGGAATTATTCCCAGGATCCTGCCTTACAGATCCAGGGCGATTTATTGGGGGTTATCTGTACTTGCTCAATGCAATGGGCAGCAAGCTGCTATATGTTTTTTGTTTGGATTTTTAGGAACTTAATATTAGCGGTCTGTTGCTGTATATTATCTTGAATTTATTTTATCTACGGATTCCAAGTATCTTGCAGTCAGTCAACGGGGGTAGATTATATCTTGTTGTTACTTCATCTTATCAATTAGTAGTCTGAATTGTTTGTGACTGAGGATTCATATTCTTCTCAACCCAGGCCATTTTCTTTCTTTTGTGGGGTGAGTGCATTTTCTGCCGTTGAGGTCGGGCAGTGTTGGTAGGTTTCTGTCTCTTATTTATAGTGTTGGCATTTAAGTGTGAATTGTGTGGTCAAAGAATCTTACAGTTGCTGTCACATATTCAATGCTCACTTGGACCGTGTTTAGATTTCTCTGGTTATAACCCCACATTGGCCAACATGTAGTAGCAGAGTCTCGTAAACTGCTAATATGATTTTTTTTTTTTTTTGACATATGCTAATATGATTTTAGTTTCATTAGCTCGTTGTTGGCACTTCAACAACAATGATATACACTATCTCTCAGGGTGAGGTCAGATAAGAGTTGTTCATCAGCAGTGGAGCATGATGTCATGTGTAGTCTCCTCTCTCCGATTGCAAGGGGTGCATCTAAACGGTGCCGTGTTTATTTTGGCCCGACCTTTCCTTTTCTTGTTAGTAATGAAAATGGGAAGGTAGTAGTAATTTTCTTATAATTTTATTAAGAAAGATTGCGTAATTGCGCTTGTGAGTGTGATCGAGCCTCTACACTGAACTCAAGGGGAGCATACCCGAGCAGGTCAACGAGAGTCACCAACACAAGATTCAGTGGGTGGTATACTTTTAGTTTCACTTTACGTCACAAGCATTCAAACTCTCATCGAATTATTGTCCCACAAGTAATTTTGTCGTTTGAGCCACACACGAGGTGGTGCTTTCCTTTTCTTTTAACTTCCTTGTCCTGCTAGAAGGGAAAAATTATGGTTTCTGTTGAAAGGGGTGTATGTATATAATATTGGTTTTTTTGGGTTGGGAGAGAAGGTTGGGGGGGGGGGGGGGGGGGGGGGCGGGGGGGTGTGTTTGGTGGGTGCAGTTGGGTGGGTGGGAATTAGAGCTAGATACTGGTGTAACTCCGGTCCGGCGTGAATTAGTGTACTTGACTACTTGTTAATTGTTAGTTGTTGGCTTTTTTTTTTTTTTTTTTTTTTTTCTTCTTTTAAAGGAGAAAAGAGAAACTCTGTGTGCAAAGCATAAGGGCAGAAGCAGGGTGTTCAAAAAAAAATAAAAATTTTAATTAATCGAAAAAATTGAATTGAATTGAATTGAATTCTTAATTAACTAAATATATTTTATAATCAGTTAACTAAATTGAAAAAAATCGAAATTTTCTTTTCAGTTTTAGTTTTTAATATTAAACAACCGCAATTAACCGAATCAAATCGAAATATTTTATATATATATATATATATATATATATATATATTGTTTTCCTAATAATAAGAAAAAAATTATTAATACAACAATTATTAACAAATAAATGTTAATAAAATATTATTATATCTCAAATAATTACTTCTTTATTTTTCTATATAATAATAGTTATAATTTAAAAAAAACTATTTATTAAACCATTTTTTTTTTTTTACATTTAGATTATAATTTGAAATTTTTTTGTTGTTAAATTTAATTAGCCGAACAGTTAACCTAAACTGAATTAAAATTTTTAATTAACTGAATCTCAATTAACCAAATTTTTAGTTTTGAAACAGTTTTCAATTTTGTATAACTTAAAATTTCAGTTTGAAAACAATTATGATGGTTCAATTTTGTTAACCAAACCGTAAATACCCTAATATAGAAGCACATTTAGCTTTTTATTTATTTATTTTGTCGCATGGAAGGCTATAGCACCTTAAAAAAATTACCCAAGGGCCACATGTCCCCGAGGCCCAAGGCAAGGCCACATGACACCGCCTCGATCCTGCTCCAACATCAACTTTACTTGGCGCGGAGGAAGGGGAGCTCATGAAAGCCGAGAAATAACTTTAATCCTAAATTAGGTAATCAATCTGTAGCTTGATTCATTCTCGGTAGACATGAGATAAGTAGATTGACCAGTTTTGTCTAAGTAGAACTTTGCAACTATTAATTAGATTAGAATTTGGGTGAGAAGTAGGAACTCCTTGCTGGAGAAATGCCCTTTTAATTTTTTTTTTTATTTTTTGGTATCAGCTAACCTAGTGGTCAGGGATATCCTATTAAGGACTAAGAAAAAGAGGATGAACTATCAAACGGAAGTTTGAACTCCTACCTAACTGATTAAAGCAAGCATGTTCCAAACGCGGGACAAAGTCCTAGTGACCTTTTAATTTTTAGTAGTATAAACTATAAAATATAAGCAAATAGATCCCAAACGGGCCAAACCCAAACACACGCGGGGATCTATTTCTTGAACATTTGATTTGGGATTCGCCGCCGCTAGATTTACTGAGGGCCTGACGGCGGAAGAGGCCTCTGCATGTCCAATGTGTCGTCTGCTAGGACATGGGTCAATGTGTTAGAGCCTTTAGAATAGCTTGGGCCGGTAGGAAGCGTCTTATGCAACATCAGCCTGACGGGCTGATGACTAGTAACAGGCTTTCTTTGTGGGTTCCATTTCACAATGAATACGAGGCCTTTGGCCCAATTCCAATAGTTGCTTATCATTATCGGTCCTATCCTTTTCCATCTGAGGGGCAATAATTTGTCACATGACTTTGGTTAAATCTTTGAGCAAGGTTGAGGTTGGCTGTGGGTTCCCACCCAAACGGGGTCAGTCGTATTCATAGCCCTCGAAAAAGGGGCTTTAATGTCGACAAAATCTCATTGGCAGCTTGGTTTAGTTGTCACAAACTGGAGATAGATTCATCCTCATATTTTGAAAGGGAATGCCACCCACCCAAACTTAAATGGAATTGTAGTATAATATGTGAAGGGGAACGTTAGGCCTGCTTTGTAGTCATTGAACCAAGGCCTTCAACGAGAAAAGAAAAAATTTAGACCCCTATTTTGAGATTGCAGATTTTAATTATAAGAAAAAAAATGAGATGTATAAAAATAATTAAAATTATTTTTTATTATATAGTTTATATTGTGCACTTACGACGAATAAAATAAAAAATAAAATATATTGACATGATTCACTAAGGCCCGTAAATAATGGAGATAGAGAAAAAAAAAATAATAATTACTTCTGCTCTGTTTGTCGGTAGCATCAATAGCCTAAACTGAAGCAGCTGCAGACCTCCTTTGGGTTGATTAAATTAGTGTCCCCTGCATCCAACCACTCCCAAATTCATATTCAATGGGCAAAATTCTTTTCTTGTGGGCTTGTGGCGGTTTTTCTTTTGATACCAGCAACTCTGAGTGACTTTGCCAACGGAACATCCAATAATTGCTGCTTTAAAAATTGCCATTACAAAGCCAGCAGTCGTGTTCCCTTTTACAGAGCTTTTAGCAATAATTACTTGCTTCATCTAATATACATAACTGAGAAAAAAAAAGAAGATACATCAGTAATTCCTGGATTGAATTACATTAGCGAACTCGACAATCTCGCATGTTACAATTCTACGTAGTATACAGCAATATTACGGTTATATAATTAGCATCATCAGCATAATAAGCCTCATGAATGAATCAGCTCAATTAATTAAAAATCTCATCAAGACATTCATGGCATGGGGTCAAAGGCGCAAACAGGTAGTCCTTGGATCCAGCACAGGAGAGCCAGCACATCGAACAACGTCGAGGAAAATGCTCTCATCACAAGGAATGCAGAGTTTGGAGTCAGCAGTGCTGAAGTCGTATAATTCATCCCGAGCTTGATCCAGCAGTGCCTTGAATAATGGGTGCTTTAGCAATGTGATGTTGATCACATACCTCTTGCAATTCTCCCCTACATAGACAACTAAATGACCCTTTGGGACATCTTTTGGAATTGATGATTTATCTGCCTGCAGCATGGTGGAAGACCACAGGCGCCCCCATTGTTGTTTGCAGTAGTCATAGCTGCCTGCAGCACAAGGCATGACTCTGCTCCCCAACTTTCTCCACTTGTTCATGCATGTCCTCGGAAGCTTCCTCTGCATGTTCTTCATATTTGTGTGTATGTGCACAAGTCAGAGGACGATGGAGAAAGAAAAAAAAGGACAGATAAAGAGAGGAGGAAGTGGCAGAAAAATAGAAGTGGAGGTGGTGGTACGGCAGTGGAAGAATGATTTATACATAAGTGTAGAATTGGTGTGAAAGGCCCTTCTTTTTTTTGAGGCATTAAATAGCTGACATGGATGTTAGGTAAGGGGGTGAGCCAAAGTGTGAGTAATGACACTTGGAGATATATGATATGTTTCCTGGGGCTTTTTTATTCTTGATACGAAACTGTACGAACGTGCATGTCATGGTTTCTTTGGAGATGCATGTCATGGTTTCTTTGGAGACAAAATTATTACTGCTTTAATAATATCAATACAAAAAGAGTCCAATTATATCGACTGCGTCAAAGGTGAAATATAAAATTGATAATTGTAATTAATTTATCATTTTTATAAAGAAACACTTAATATTTATAATAAAAAAGTGTTATTCATTTATTTTTTTAATACACTAAATATCAGATTACACAAAATAAATGATTGATTACAATCCATTAATTTTAATTTGGTATGCCACTTTTTTCCGTACCCATGCATCTTTTTAGATGTGAAAAAGAAAAACGAAAAGGGAATTAAAGCACCATCTTATTAAGTGAGGGATATGGAGCTTGATCACGATGACCCACTCAGTGATCTTTCGAAATTCTCGAAAGTTAAAAGACCCCACAAGTTGAGAGTGGAAAAGATAAGATAATGAAGAGAGGCGTGGGGGGATAAGCTTCTTGGGCAAAGTGCAATCCCCACTCATTCGCTATATGTACGAATAGATATGGTAAAATATATACAAGACTGAGCACTTTTCAGCACAGCAATATAAATGCCAAATCTTTATGGAAAATGCATAACTGGATCGTTCAGATATGCGTAATACTATTGGTTCCATGGAATTAAATGGTGTTTCAGTTCCAATGGGTGAATGTGGCATTGGGTTTTAACTCAGCGAGGAATCGCAATTTGGTGCACTTTATGCGCCCAATGCGCTAGACGCCATTAGCACACACAATCACCAGGAGCTTTGCTGATAGAAATGGCACTTATTACATGCCCCTTATCTTATTGGGGATCAAACTTAAAGTTATCTTTCAAACAGCTTCACCGTCAACTTGATGTGTTGATGTGTTCCAAAGGCACTCTTACATTATAATGTTATTAGGATTATAAAACGTGCATTTGTAATTTCTATTGTTAACTATAATCATATATTAAAAAATTAACGAAATATTAAGTAATAATATTTAGATAACAACAAAATAATAATAAAATAATATAAATTATTTTATAATTAAAATAAATAAATAAATAAATTATTTAATATCGTTCAACAAATTATATAATTATTCAGTTGATAAATAAATGGGCGTAAAAGCTACCAATTCGGCACTTAAAATTTCCTTCTTACAAGAGTTCTTAGAAGAGTTTTTTTTTTTTTTTGGCTGGAATGAAGATGGTGTGCTTTCCGTACACTGGGCGATCATTACGGAGTCATTGACTTTCGGCCTAAAGAAGGATACGGGATTACAAGTCTCAGCTTACATCTGCAATTTGACCATGAATGCGGGAGATGGGCTATGGCCTGTGCACAGCAAAATGGATAAAAATAAGAAAAATAAGAAAAAAGAAATAATCTTTCATCTTCGGTTGCAGAGCCAGCGAGCGAGGAAAAGCATGGAAATCCACGCTTTGAATCTGAAGTAGAATCTTTCCAGCCCAACCCCAATAGCCCCCTCCAAGAACATTCCACGTTCTATTATTTTTATGCTATGACTTAATTGTCTTTATACCAACCAAATCCTAGGCTATTTATGTTCTTCATTTAGTACTACTAGCAGTTGTAACATCCAAAGACTGACCGAATGCCCTTTTCAATTGCTGCTAAGTTTCTTAATTACCAATGATCAAATTTTTAATTCTCTCTGGGAATTGATAGTTGGACAAGGAGAGGTTGAACCCAGGTGACGGGGAGAGATAGAAAGAAGAGAAGAGAGAATCTGACTGTGGGTCCATGTTTTTTTTTTTAACATATAGTATGAAATACAAGTAAATTTAATGTGTAATAGACTTATAAAAAATGTGTAAAAAAAAATTATGTTAATCTCTCGTACGCACTTTCTCCCAACCGTCCCTCTTTGTGTCAACACCCTCTTGCAATAAAATGCAAGGTAACTATAATTCTTTGTTTTGGCGGACTTCTTTTCTGTGCTGGTGCAATTTGCTTAGGTATGATTGATAAGCCAGCACATTGGTTCATCCCCTGAAGGCAGTGCTTGCTGGAAGAGTTGACGTTCAAAGGGAAAAATTAATATTCTCAATCGTACGCATCATATTAATTAACATACATTGCAAATATTTTTACGGACATGGAGCCAGCCTCATCATTCCTGACTTTTCCATTTTTCTCTGCCGTCAAAGTATAGGCCATTTTATGCCAACTACTTTGACCAAAGTTACATAATAATGGAATGTAAGAGAATAATAAGTGTAGCAATTACCATGCCAATGACGTTGCTTTAGAGGCTTTTTCCCTTTTTTTTTTTTTTTAAATTTGTCTGAGTTTGAGTAGACTATGTTTTTTAACAAAGAAAAAAAGGTTTATTGTTAGTTTAGAAGTTATTATATTTGTGAGTTGATACTGAGTTATTCGTTATTATTTTTCATTCAATTTTTCATAAAGAGATAACTCATCACCCAAATATTGTTGGTTTTGAGTTGACATTCTTCATATTCAATTTCAATGTTAAAAAATTTTAAATTAATTAACATTATTTTTTGGCATGAAAGGCAATGTCACTTAAACTTAAAATTCAGACTAATATAAAGAAAAATATATTGAATTATTAAATAAACTATCATTTTAGCTGATGAGTAGAATATATTGTGTGATGCCAAATCTGAAATTTCATAAATATATCTGTCAAATTTTTTTTAATGTTAAACAATGAATTATATATAAGAGAGACTTGATTCGCTTGTCCGCAGGAAGTTTCTTGTTGGGAAGTGACGGGATAGAGGTGGTAGGACTCACAGGGAGGGATGGTAGAGCACATGAGGTTGGGCCACAAAGGGCTTACGTGTTGGTGAGTCATTTCAAGTTCGGAAACAGAGTAACAGAAATATAGTGCCCCCTATAAAGAGACTGACCCCAAAACCAGCTAGGCGACTTGGTGACACCACAAGGCACTCATGTGTTTATCTAAGCCCACTGGGCACCACTGCGTGGCTGCTGGTAAAGATTTGATTGGATTATCTCTCCTTTCTGTTTTTTTTTGTCAAAAAAATAAATAAATAAATAAATAAATAAATAAAATTAGAGGTAAGGGTGTATTCATCTTAAAATTAGGGAGCATCTACAAAATATTTAAAAACATAATATAATTTATATAATATATATTTATAAGAGACTCTAATAATATTTAGTATAATACAAACTTAAAATAGAGTATATCAAAAATCGAATTGCTGAACCTACTGTTTTGGAGGGACTCTCTCTCACTCTCTTGCAGGTCTTGCACGTGCAATTCTCAGTTATTGTTAGCTGGCAATCCTGCCACAAGTTTATTATTATTGACACTAACCACCCCCACCCATAACTTCTTATAGCTCCCTCCCATGCTTCCTCTTAGGAAGCACTGGCTCAGAATTTTCATTTCCATTATTATTACGTGTATGATATTCAAAGCTGACAACAAAAGAACAATCCAATATGAATTATTCTACTTTGAAATCGCACAATATTCAGTGGATTCTATGAGTTTTGATTTTGATTTGGCTACATGTGTTCTATCGTTTCATTTTTTTGTCTTGTCGACTTCTTGGTTCAATGGTCCGGGTCTTGAAATGTCTTAAACTGTACTGTGAGTATCGAAGGGTTTCAATGTTAAAGCAGTAGAACTAAAAAAAAATGACTGCTTGAAAAGTTCTCGGCTCACATTGCATTAGGCAAAATCAAGTTATCTGTCGGGGAGGCCTAAGAGATTTGTGATTTTGGTTCTTGATGATCGAGTTTTCTCCAATTTTCCTTGACTTTTGAGGAATTGTTTAATTTCTCCTATTTTCCTTCGACTTTTTGAGCAATCGTTTGACCACATCGATCTTTTTTCAAATTTTATAAATATGAGGGTCTCATATACTTAATTACCTTCTTATTTATCTTGTTTAATAATTTGTAGTAACAAATAAGAAGTGTTGTGCCCTACTGATTGGATACAAATGAAACTACTTGTGAATGACAAAACTAGGAATATGTGACTTAAAAAAAAAAAAAAACAAAAACAAAACTAGGAATATGGACTAATCTGGATAGGAAAAAGTTTGACATTCATATTTTAGTAACCATACTTGATATACACATTACGACGGGTTTGTTCATTTCTGCAACAAGATTGATAAAATATAATATAAAAAATTAACACATAATTTTTTGTCATTTCTTATCACAAAAATAATAAGCGTTGTTACAAAAATAATCAAATTCGTCACAAAAAATATATTTGTATGTATACCATCTGTATACGTGAGTGTATATATAAAACTTAACCTATCTGGATATATCTGCGTCAGTCTTAGATGTACAAAATCAGTGTTTATCCTTGGTGATCTGGCTTTCTTTTCCTAACATTGGGGCTATATATCCCCATCCAAGGGGCTGATAGTCTTTATATCTACGTCTGTCTTTTCTTTGATGTGTAACTCTTTTTGCGCGATTGTTATTTGATAGGTGTGCGTCGTCCTTTCTACAGGAAGCGTGGTCTTTTTTTTTTTTTTTTTTTTGACCGAAAGAAATCATTGCATCAAATAAACGTGAATCCGTACAGAAAGCATGGTCTGCTGGATACATTGCTGGGACAAGCATTAACGAACTAGCAACTGAAGTTACTGATCTCAAGGATGATGCTTAATTGAGTTAAATTGCAACACATAAGTGATCATGTTTCCAGTTTTCAAATTTTTGCGTAAATAAATGGTGCGTCTGAAAGTTCTTTTAAAAGGGGTTCTAATGACAGTACTATTTTCGGGAAAAGAAATTGAGAACAAAAGAAAAGAGAGAAGACTGCGTTCATATTTTTTGAGCTCATGTCTACAACACATGGGGAATAAAATGAAGCACAAAATCAAGAAAGAGTGGGAGATCAATCTCAAAAAGAGTTACATAGGTCATTAGATAGATAGCGGGTCTTTCCTTTAGAAAAAGTTAAATAAAAATAACAATACATGACTTTTGATCTCAAGTCACACATTTGATAACTGATATATTTACAATATTTTTTTTTGTTAGATAAAAAAAAATATGAGATATCAATGTCAAAAAGATGACCCCATATGACAATTTTAGAGTGGTGGCCTAACACTGATGAGAGAGCCATCCCTCAGTCTTCCACGTATTATGACAAGGCCCACCAAGGCCCATGAATCTCGAGCCCAATCTCAAGTTTTCTATAAGACATTCTTGATCTAATCCAATTCTTCTCTCCCGCAAGAAGGATTTAAATGGGCTTACCTAATACACAAGCTTTTAGAGGCCTTCTTGACTTTTCTCTTGACTACTCAACCAATCAATCATTGACCCGACTAGCATTTCAGGAGTACAGAGTGTAAATATTAATTAAAATAAACTTTTTGTAAAAAAGGAGAGAAAAAAATAAAAATAATATGAAATATTT
Organism: Carallia pectinifolia; assembly: GCA_037832335.1. Classification (NCBI taxonomy): domain Eukaryota; kingdom Viridiplantae; phylum Streptophyta; class Magnoliopsida; order Malpighiales; family Rhizophoraceae; genus Carallia; species Carallia pectinifolia. The sequence goes on along the minus strand of CM075444.1, from coordinate 16,672,320 downwards.
TTCAAGAATATTTTTTCATTTTTTTTTATCAAAGACCAATACACTAGTTGTAATCTCCAAAGCATGAAATACTAAATTCTTTTTTTAGTTTTCTGAAATACTAAATTCTATATGTGCAATTGCAAATAGCAACGAATTCTTGTTTAAATTTAGTTTGCTTCGGCTTTGGGCTTTTGGGCCTCGCCCAATACGCTCAATTTTGGGCTTGGAGAAATTGATGTGCTGAACTTGTCCGTGTAGATACCAACCGACGTAGTTTTTTTTTTTTTTTTTATGGCAAGTTTTTTAAAATCAAATTGAAATAATAATAATAATAATAATAATAAAATTAGTGGTGTACAAATCAAGCAAAATCTTATAGGGCGTGGTGTTAGCACCGGATGGTGTTACCGGATTAAAGTCATTCTACTAAAAAAAAAATTGTAACCGTTCAATAATTTAATATAATTATATTAAAAAAATTTGAAATAAAAAAGTAAAAAAACTAGAATTTGATATTAAATGAATATTATTGTAAAATTTATAATGTAGAAATTATTTTCACTGAAAAAAAAAATTCTTAAAAAAATAACGCAGTTACATTTAAATTACAAGCGGTTTGATTTGTACGGATAGGACATTTTCTCAATTGTTGATGAGAGACGAAATCTCCATCGATGGGGGATTTAGAAATATAACGGCTACTTAGGACCCCAAAAACAAAGAAATATAACGGCTACAAAACCTGGGCTAAGATACAAACAAGAAATATAATGGTTAGGCATGAAATCCGCATCGAGGAGGGATTCAGTGTTCTTTCTACAAGAAGCCATTGATTCTGTCTCCCTTTTCTCTGATTCTGAGTGTTTTCTTATTTTTAAACTCTTTTTTTGGTTACTCTTCTTCATCTTCTCGTTCCTCTCTGCTAAGAGTTTCACGAAAAAGTTTGAAATTGGGGTTTAGGGTTCAGAAATTGATTTTGTTGGCTTTCCAATTTCATAATTTGCTGGCATTTCAAGGATTTTTGGGTCCTCAAATCTTTAAATAAAGCATACGATCCAATTACATTATTTGAATAGAATGTTAATCAAATATTTTTATTTGAATTGCATAATAATTACCTAATTTATCTGGAATTCTTTTTAGTCGAAGTTAAATTCATACAAAAAAAAGAAAAGAGAAAACGTAGAGAGTCGAATTATTGACTGTCTCATAAAACTAGTGACTGCTTAAATTAATGTTTTGAGGCAATTTATCTAACTCTTGATCTAAAGAAAATGCAACAGAAGCTTAGAGCGAGTCAGTAGACCTGATCTACAAAAGTGGTACTGTTTTGTTTAACATTTGAAGAAATGTTAGATTCTCTTTTTTTTTTTTTTTTTTTTTTGTCGGTCAGATTCCCAAATTTTGGTTGGATTACTATAATACAAGGCCATAACTGGGCTTTTTCCTCTGATTTTTGACATTTTGTACGCATCAAAGGCAGCAATTTTCCCTGTTCACTTCTTCTGGAACGTCACTAACAAGAAGAAAGCCACAAAGCGGCAAAGTACGCCTGTGAGAACTAGGAGTTCCAGACAAAGGGCCCAATGACCAGTATCATGGCCGGCTTTCATTAAGGAACGACACCGAGTTATCAGCCAAACGCCCGAATACCTGAAAACACACAACGGAAAGGAATATTAGACATACAATATTTAAAGCATTGCGTACAATGTTCGTTTTTAGACCAAAAGGCCCAAGTTAAAGTGATCCAAATAAAACTGATGCCATCCTCATAAATTCTTATGTTTCTCCCTTGGGCTTATGTTAACCACTTGACAGCTGACAATTTTCCCATATTTTAAGTTGGAGATGGTTGATGCAATTATCCAAGTATCTTGAACAAATATAAATTGGAAGACTCCATCTTTTAAAAGAGAACAGAACCAAACAGACATTTTAATCATATATAGAGTGGACCTTCGATTCTCTGCCCTTTCTTTAACCTTTCATCTATAAAGATAATGAGCATGGACCATTGACTTGACCATGCATTGTTTCTTCATAACTATCTTTCTCTCTATATACACACGCGAAGTTACAGCCTTCAGTAAAACTCCTTGATCATTCACTAAGGATTGGAACATGAGGCAACATGAGTCTTATGTATTTCAGGCCACATGCCCAGGTGGGGGCATGCAATGTTGCGATAAGTCATCGTGCAACGTGAAGAAGAAGGAGATGGGAAGAACACAACAAACCTTTCAGCATTTGCAATGATAAAAGCTTCCATAGCCCACTTTGGGTAGCACAAATTTGCTAAATACCTTGCTAATCCATTTTCCTGTTTTCCCAAGAGAGTGAGAGTAACAGGAAGAAGCACTGACCACTGCATCAAGCGAAATAAAGAGAGGAAGCAAAATTAACAAATGAACAAACAGAGCCGTATTTTGAAGCTGATCTCTGAAACATTCCAACACGTACCAGTTGGGCAGGACCAGGAGCAAAGTAGATGGCCAACATGTAAGCCATGCCGGTCACACAGTAGACAAGGCAAATCAAAACAATATAATTATCTGTAAAGGAGGATCTAGGACTATTTAAGAAGTAAAACATGGATAAATAGACCAAAGGCTTGACAACTACGTTGAAAAGATCAACTGTATCCTTGGATAAGAAATAAGCAAGACTGCTGATTCCAGACGCGCTCTCTCTCCAGTAGTGTAATTTGTCCGGGGAAAATGATCTCAATGCTGCAATCTTGCACAGTAATGCTGCAAAGAAGGTGATATGCAATTAGAATGCATAGAACGAAGAGCATTTGCTCATAGGTGAAATGAGACAAAATACTGTGTTATTCTATTGGTGCCAGTACAGAAGCTTATACTTGGCTAAACTAGAGGCTCTCTTGTTGCGAATGGAAGAGATTAAATAAGCCTACAGTAATCTCAAAAGATAGATGCTGATAGAGAACAAAACTTGTCTATTGTTGCAAATGCACTTCAAATTCCTGTCTAGTTGTGCATGGAAAAAAAGGCAAGTCGAGCTTCACAAGAACTTACAAACGGCAATGACAGTATAAGTGTAGCCCATAGAACCAAATGTCTCGTCATCCACTTTGGCAAGGGTTCCTAAGGCAGCCCCAGCAATTAACAGAATCATGTAATCAACGGCTTGTAGTCTGGCTTCTCGTAGTCTTTGCTTGCCAATCCTAAAAAGATGACATTTGCAAAAGAGAAAAAGGCGTGTGAGAAAGTAGAAACGTTAGCAAATTTAATGGCAAAGGATTTTAATCAGTTCCATTTCATCCAACCATATAATGCAAACCATCTTCCAACATAAGAGTTAAATTATCAGATAACTTGCTGGACATCTTTGTTGTGTAAGCAATGCAAGTACTGATTTCATTTCAAACAGTATGTATTCTATTAAACGAGAAGTCGTTCTTGAGGCAGGTTCTCCTTGTATATATTTCTAACAAAGAAAAGGAAAATGGCATCTTACCTTCCAACAAAATATCTGTACTGTCGGCTTACACCTGGAGTTCTTCGGTTGGACAAGTCCTTAGACTTCAAGAAGTTGTGCTGTATATGATCTCGCTGTAGCTCAACATTACACTTAACATCCTGCCACAAGTCTCCAGCAAAAGAACTTTCAGTGGCCCCAGTACTTGGATCAATTCCACTATCTGGATTTGAGCCACTTGAAATAGTAGCCATTCCATCAAGGTGATGCAGCAAATCTGGAGGCACCGGGTACCCATTGTGTAGCATCCATCTTACAGGAATCTGTTCTTCAGTGATATTCCCATCTGGTTTGACTATGCCTTCCAGAATGTCAATCAAGTGATCTGGAGGAGTGACACGGTCTGGTATAGTGATCCCAATGCTAGCAAAGTACTCTTCAACCTTCTTCGTGGATCCATGATAAACCGTAAGACCCCCTTTGGCCAGGAGTATTAAATCGTCAAACATCTTGAACAGAGCATGACTGGATCAAAAGAAGCTAACAATCAGTTAGTGCATATATTTTTAGATGATGACTTAGCTGATCCTTATCAATCACTTGCATCAATTGCTTTAAGTGAAGTTGGATAGTGTATCAGATAATTTTGTTCTATCTCTCAGTCTTCTTTTTGAACTTCCACCTCATCCACTACCAGATACCTTTCAGGCTTCTTTCATTTGATGGGCAGGAGCTAATTTTCTTGGCTCGTTGACAGCATACCCTCCATGGTACGGGGATTCAGCGGCAAGGTAGAGAATTCAAGGTTAAAAGTGCTTAATCCTGAATTGAAATTATTCCTGGATTTTTGTAATTTCTTTTCATTCTCACAGTGCAGTCATTGCCAACAAGGTGTTCCTTTTCAGGAATTTAACACATTATAGTTTCGGAATATCTATTGCAGTTTGACCTGAAGAGAAGATACCTTGGTTGGTGAAGTACCATGCAGATGTTCACCCCTTCAAGAGCTTCACGACGGAGTGCTTTGAGAAGCAACTGTGATGATGAACTGTCCAAGCCAGTCGTAGGCTCGTCCAAAATCAATAAGGAAGGTTCCATGACCATTTCAATCCCAACATTCACTCGTTTTCTCTGCCCCCCAGAAATTCCGCGCTTCTCCACTGTCCCAACCAGGGAATCTCTTACTGCTTGTAATCCCAAACACTCAATAACTCTTTCAATAACCAGAACCTTATCAGCTTTAGGCATGTCGGCAGACAATCTCCAGTATAAAGATATTTGAAAAGTGAGAATTAGTCCGAATAAAATGGACAGAAACATGAGGCGTTAATTGTATTGCATTGTGCGTATTTTTGTGAATAAGTTGGATGCTTCTTACCTGCACCTTGCACTGAAACGGAGATTCTCTTCCACTGTTAAGTTCCCATGTACGATATCATCTTGTGGCACATAACCAGTGATTTTCTTATATGAAGGGATTGATTCATTCTTTCCATTAATAAGAATTGAACCTGACATAGTGCATCCAGTTGGTTTTCCTGCCAAAGCATTGAGAAATGTTGTCTTGCCGGCTCCCGATGGACCCATGACAGCAGAAACTCTGCCAGGCATGATTTTCCCCGTTACACACCTGAGCAGATGTTTCTTTTTCCCTTTCAAAGTGAGGGTTAAATCTTTAAAAGCTACCTCAATCACGGGCCTAGTCCTAGCTTCACCACCTGTAGCCATTGAAATTACGCCTGAGAAGGTCAAGTTCTTTTGTTGCTCCAGCATAGCTTTCTCCTTCTCAATTTGACCATATGCATACTTAAAAATTTGGCTGTGGGTATGCAACTGTTTTCCCTTTGGAACTTGATTTTTAATGTTTCTATCTCCAATCTCCAAGTTAAAGCCTTCTTGACTATTTGGATCATTCTCAATAGCGTGCATCATTTTTTTGAGGCTGCTTGGTTCTTTTTTGTTTGCTGCCTCATCCATAGATGATGCACTTGAGGTGCCTGGAGGCATAGGTGGTAACAATGAATCCTCTGACATACGTTTACTTGTGCTCGAATTCTTCAGTGGATCTGATCTTGAGGATTTTTTACGAGAAAACGTCCGGGACAACGTTTGTTGTAGCCCAGATGCCTGTTTCTTGGCAACATTTTTTGCACTCTTCCACCTTTCACGTGCCTGGGCAGTTTCTCGTGCATGCCTTGCTGCAGCTTCTCTAGACTTGGCTGCTCTTCTTTCTCGTGTGGATAGAGCTTGGTCAGAGCAATTGACAATAATAAGCAGTAGCAACGTCAATGCAACCTGCAGAAGTCAACAATCAGGCTACAGCTAAAACAGAGAAGAGCTGCTGGTTCTTCAGAAATTACATTTAGTTTAAAAGAGACTGCAAAAGAGATTATTGAAATCCTTGAGACAGAAGGAGAATAAACAAAGCACATAGATGGACATAGTAGTACACTGTCAAAACAAAACAAGTTCATAGTGACATTAATATTGAAAACTTGACATTGCAATTCTTTTTTTTAATTCTTAAGATAATGATGACTTACAATGAGCATGACGCCATAAGCATGGAGCTTTTGGTTTGCAGTGTTTGGGTTGCAAGTAGAAAACTTGAAGCATACTGCAAAATAATTCGATCAAATTACATGATAACATAGGCATATTTTATCTTCCCAAAAGAGAAGAACAGAAAAAATAATAATAATAATAAAATAAAATAAAAACAAAGTATTTCAAGGCACACGGCTCATGGAAGAAAGCAAGTTAAGAACCATGACAGATGGATGATGAAGTATTAAGATGCCATAATCTTCCAAATTCACAAGCATGGTTTAGATTTTGGGGCAGTATACAAAGCCATGAAATAACAGTATAGCCAAAAACTTACATTCTTGAGATATAGAACCCATCCGGCAATAATGTCTGCATTAGTGAAAAAAAATATTAAATTAATACATAAGCCAATTATCAGGATATACTAGGTGCACCTTATGGAGTTACATGAAAAGGTGAAGTTAAGAAGTTGTTCGCCATCTGAAAATAAATTTGTGTGGCAAATGAATTCAATGAGTTTTGAGATGAAATCAATACCCTTTGTCGCAAGACTTTTGATTTGTGTTTGATGGGCAGTATGATCCCGGTGCGCAGAAAATTTCACTACTACTCGTCACATCAGCCCATGCATCTGCAGCCCCACAGGTGTGATTTGGTTCTCCAGGTGGAATTTGGTAAGCGTATCTGTAAAATGTTCTCCACTGATAAATGTTAATGTTCAGTACAAATTTTAAACCATAAATTCTGAAGTAAATGGATAAAAGAATTCAAAAGCACAGGATAAGAACTTACGGTTCACATACTCCAGTTGTTTTATTGAGTTTTGCAAGTGGACAGTAAGAACCTAAGGGACAAGCTTCATTACAAAGAAACAAATAGACTATCAGATTCAGGATCACATCTTAAGATTCATCGCATGAATTCACTCAAATGACAAGATATCTTGGAAATTCATTTTATGTAGTAATCAATAGTCTAATGACTTGAGATGTGTCCTACAGATGTTTAGGATGAACTTAGAAATGCAAAACCAAGCATGTTTCATGAAATTTCACTTCGTAAACAAACATGGATAATCTTAATCATTGGAGCAGATTGAGGTAAAATTCAAGACTAAGCTCATTCTTGTGTTCCAATGACCCATGCAAACTGCAAGGATGGTTGTAGCCATCCATGATGAAAAGGAAAAGGAACAGCAATCGTGTGCCAACAACCTATCAGCTTAAGGGTTATCTAACGCCTCGAAATTTAGGTGTGAGGCTATTCAAACAATAAAAAACAAGCAATTGTCTAGTTGATGTACTAAATTATTAAAGTAAAGGGAAAAAAAAAAAAACAGAAGTGCAGGAAACTAGATTTGTAACTCAGAGCGATATTATATACTTACGGATCATGCAAGTGAGGCCTTGTGGGCAGAAAAACCCCTCACAACAAGGTTGGCAGTCCTGAGTCCTATAAGGTATTTCATTTATAGTTCTTAAATCAACTTTCAGGTTTGTTTTGGTACTGCAACCCCATCCAGGTTCGCATCCAGGAGCCCAAGAAGTCAAATTGCAGTTCTTATTAGGCCTCAAGAAATTGGTTTTTTTATCTTCCTTTCCTCCAAGGCTACTAAAATAGAATTTGATTTCTGCTGCTGTACATAATCTCTGTGTAACATCTCCTGCGTGCCAAATTGTAGCAATCGTAAGAAACTGGGGCAAAACTGTAAGCATGGCAAAGAAGCCCTCAATAATATGAGCTTGACAGGTCACATGCCTCCTCTCAGATGTTCTCTTGCAGAATCCAAATGTTTTTTTATCAACTATTAGCCCCATTCCTCACTATTGAGCCCAACTCCCTTCACTCTATCCACCCACAAAAGAAGAAAGGGCAATGTGCAATAGCGTTTTCTCACTTCTTAGGACAATATGTGGCATAAATCTCTTTGGTATGCTAAAATTCTTGAGCATGAATCTTTTGTATACTAAAACTCTATATATGTATTACGAAGTGCGAGCCTTGATGTAAAAGTACGACTATATTATTTTGTTGTGACTTGGGGATTACTGGCAAAAACACCAATAAGAAAATCCTCTTTCTAGACTCCACAAGTTATGTAATATCCTTGGAAAATATTGCAGTATTTTGTTGTTTAAGTTTATACCTTTGGTCTTCCTGACACAGTTAGTAATGAAATCCAATTGTCCAGCAAAATTGAACGCGCCATCCCAATCTGCTTTCCTGGGAGACATAAAAACCTCACTGTTAAGATCAAAATGTGCTAAAAATAAGGCAAGGAGGTACAGAAATTTTCAAAGCTACTCACACATTCTTTATGCAAAAGCCCAATGAATCCAATATAACATCATGAAACACTGAACTGAGATTTGAAAGCCGGCCATATATCATCTCTGTGATAATAGGAAGCAAGGCTGGATTGCCTGTCTTGCTATAATCACCCCCATCTACGCAGCTCGAATAGGGGATTAAATTTAGAACAACAAGAAGAAGCAATGAAACATGAGCCACCCAGCAGATGCTAATCTTTACTTTGCTCATTTCCAGAAGTTGAACTTCTCCAAGTCACAATTTTCAGGAAAACCTTCCAATAAACAACTGGGAACCCACATAATTAATAAGGTCCAGTGGGGATCGACCATGGCATTCTCGCCGGTGAAAAGCTTCAATCTTTATCAAGAAACCAAGTTAAAAATCAATCCTTTTGAAGCAAATTATGAATATGGATGACAGGATGAGGCCAGGATCATCAATAACTGAGAAATGGGTGCTTGAAAATCCTAAGGGGATGTTGAAATTCCTGACGTGGAATAACAATGGAGATCGGTGCTGGAGTAGAAGGAAAGTTTTTTCGGTCAAAAAAAAAAAAAAGCCAGAAAATGAGTGAATTTCTTTGGGTTTGGATTTTGGAAGGAAGTCCCTTGTTTTTGGGAACTAAAAGAAATGGCGGGGAGAAACCAGTGCCTACATTGTAGGAACTTTGCGTGTGCATGCGCGCATGTTTGTCTGCGTGTCTTCTTTTCTCCCTCTCTTTTTTCTTTTCCTTTTTTTTTTTTCCTAGCTTTAGGATTAATAATTAAAGATAAAAAAAATGTATATGAATGAGCTTTGAGATTTTTTGAAAGTTTATCACTTATTTTATTTTGTAGAAATTCATTGAATTCTTGTTTATGTTATTCAATTATGGGGAATGCACAAGTCATATAAACTTTACAACTAACAAAAAAACAGATTATATACAATTTTTATTATTAAGCAATGTTAACATTAAAAATAAAGCCCACCGCAAAAAAACATTACAAATAAAATACACCGAGGAAAATGTGAAATATTGCTGCCAAAATTCAATTAGGTCGAAAATTTCTGAGAGGATAGAAAAAGAATGAACATTTTTTCTTTTTTTGTCTATAAGGAGTCTTATTGAGTATTTGAGGAGAAGAAAATGAAATTTGATGAAATTTAAACCTACTAATTGAGAGATAACTCTATCAAATAATTGTGTAAATGCTCAAGCTGAAAGGAACCTTAAAGGAATGGACATTAATAGGTTAAATGGACATAAATTTAGTTTCTGGGTTGATGTATGGACTTCGGACTTCAAACGAAAAAGGGTAAAGACTGGGCAACTATTCCTGGCCGATGCTCTACATTCCATTCACTGGACATGGCCTGCTTTGCTTGATGGGCCGTAGGCGTCAATCAGCGCATCGTGTCATCTTACAAAGACGGGTCTAATGAAGATCAAAACCAAATAAGAAGTTTGCCATAGATTTATTTTAGGTATGGCTGGGCTGTAGCCCCACTGGTTCAACTCCCGCTTGGCCCACGTTACTCCCTCTTTATATATGCTTATAAGGCCCCCTACTGACAACAACAAAAAAAGAAAGATTTATTTTAGGATCCATTAGAATTTTTTCTATTTTAATCTTTAAACAGGATTCATGAATATGATATAATCTCATAACGTTGTTGGTACAAAAATCAGAATCACACAATACGACACTGTGTATAGTTTTAACTTTTGCATCATCCGATGGGTGTCTTGTAATATATTTTGCCTAATCACACACCTTTTTTTGGTAGAAAAGATAAAAAAGAATGATTGATACCCTGTAGTTTTATTAAAAGTATCATGACTCTTTGCTTAGAGGACAAGGTTGGATAGTTATGGTATTTATTGCGTCATATAGTAAACAGTAAGTTTAGTTACATAAATGTAAATTTTTTTATCTAGTTAAATCATATGATGGTTGCCTAATCAATAATCACACCTTTTTGAGAACAAGCACATCAAATGTTGCAGTGCCACACTTGATTGACTCTATTGAATATGCTGGAAATGATTTCGTGCACTGCTTCTAGTCTGTATGGGTTCTGACTTGTGGACCACTTTGGCGAAAGCCCATCAAATTCTCAAATTCACAAGCCACATAAGCAGCACATTGGATGATTGTATGATAAGGTACATAGTACAGCCAAAAGTGTGCAATTCTAGACTACTACTACTTATTAGTGAGAGCTGTAGCTTGGTGGGATCTCACGCAATGAGATTACTTGTAAAGAAATAAACTTTCTGGCAGAACTATTAGATCGTAAGAGCATTGTCTACCCAAAACCGAATAAAGAAACGCATAAGGTACAATGATCTGTTGCTTGTAGTACAGAAATTGGGTTGTAAATCCGTGATCTTCCCAAAAATTGAAGAAACCCCATCTGTGATTTGTCCTTTTATTCATTTTCTTGTTGATTGGGGCGGCAAATGCTGTGGCAAACATTGACTTTATAACACATCTGAAAAGAGAAGAATCTTGGGGAAGCAAGCAATATAAATTTTGATCATTGTACCCGTGAAAAGTCCATTGCCAATAAGAAAGCAAAGCTATCACAAAAAAAGGCCTGCCGCCCCCATCCCGCCGGCCTTAAAGTGCCGGCAGGCAGGGTCACTTGTGCAGCAAGTTGTGAGGCCTTTCAGTCAACATGTAACTATGTAAGATGTAACGTAGCAAAAAAGTAAGCTAAAGAGAGAATATTCAGACTTCTTTCCAATTAAATAGTTTTAAAACTTTATCATGATGCGTCCAGTGATACTAAAAATTGTCTCTATAGACAATTATCTCTCGAAATAGTCACTAAACATGAAAACAAATTAAATTCCCAACATCGTAACCTTAAATAGCATAAACGAAATTTTAAGTTTAGAATTCGATTCTTTTAATTGATGAATCTACCATCTCTCTTTCTGTTTTTTGTTAATGGTTAGGTTCCATTACTTTGAATACTATGGGAAGCCATCAGGATACCTGTGAAAATTAATACAATGATACGACAATTCTGACGGTGAGAGGATTTCAGATGGATAATACCAAGCCGCCTTTCCAAAATTATCTCATTGAAGAATTTTATTCCCTTACGACATATTTTAACATTCTTTTATTATTGTAATTAGCTGAGATTGTGTTTTTATTTGTTTAGACCGTATGATAAGAGACGACTGAGGAGGTCAAAGGGGGAAAAAATGAGGAAAAAAATTTATTTTGTGCCTTGAATCAGGGCAATCACCGCCCATTATTAAGGAAATATGACAACATAAAAGAAAATTCTCACAATAAACGTACTGTTCGTTGTAGTTTTATTAGAACATAATTGAGGAATTTTCCGAATAATCAAAATTGGTGGGCATGTATGGCACGCCGCATTTACAAAAATTAGTTAGGCCCTCGGTGACGTGCATGTTTTTGTCTATAGCATAACTACGTGCCTATAAATTAGAACGTATAAATTGATGTATAATTTATTTAATAATATTTAATAATTTATTTATTTTTTAAATAAAATAATTAATAACTGAGATTTCTAATTAAAAAATGTAAAATTCGATCATTAATTCTCTTCGACCAACTCATAATAGTAGATTATCTCTATTTTTTAAAAAAAGATTGATACAACAGATATCGTGCAGTAATTTTTGAAGGATGTTATATTTTTTTTAGTTACATAAAAAAAAAAACCTATTTTTTGAACGGTGTTAAAGAAAAAACTTGACAGCACATCTTCTTACCTCTGTAATCATGCGTTAGTCTATAAAGTAATTAATCTTTTTATGGTAATATCGTCTGAGTGTGACTGACACCTAAATTTTGATGTTGTGGTCAATAAGTGGAATAAATACGACTATATGGATGTAATTTAAAAAAATATAAAAAAAACGCACATTTTATCTATTAATTTATAATTAATTTTTTATTTTTTTATTTTTTTAAAATCAATAATTTATCAATTTATATTATTTTAATTTTATTTTAATTTCACCGCATTTCCACTTAACAAGTATTTTTCAAATTGAACACCTAAGCCACTTTGAAAATTATTTTTAAAATCTAACAGTGGCCACTTGGAATATTCAATCGTACGACTGACAGCCATTTTGTACCAAAGGCCACCCCACAACAGCCACCAAAAGACCAATCCGGACCGTCCAATTCTCGGACTACCCAAATCGCCGTCCACCATACGATCACCGGATCACGACTCCACATCGACGGTCACCAGAAAATCCTGCGCTTCGATCAACGCCAGATCGCTCCCCTCCCTCCAATCCGGACCGTCCACGACAACCGTACAAAAATGGCCCAACACAATTTCAAAACGCGTTCTTCAACCATTAAACGCCGCGGCAAACAACATATGCATACGCGCGTGAAATGCGCCTCTTGCTTAATTTCCTTTATTTTATTTTATTTTCTATTTTTTATTTTTATTTTTATTTTTCTTTCTTACCAATCTCAGATGGTCATGTTTAAATGTTTCATCGGCATGACTCTCACGCCTGTCCTTGTTCCCAAACATTTTATGTCAGTGCCTTTTAAAGCTTTTTCTTAGCCTTGCAGCCGAAGGTTTCAATGTTTCTGATTCGAACGAGTGCTGAATCGAAGACAATTAGGCGAGTTTAGTTCTTAATCTCTTCCCATTATTTTGATTCCTCTTTGTCTGAATTAATGTTAGTTTCTGTGAAATGGCTTGAATATATATTTTTTTTATTTATCTGTCTCAGTATGGTTGATTTGACGATTTCTATGTTGTCATCAGTCTGGTCTGAATGTGGCTGTGCGTTCACGAGTAATTGTTTTTTTTATTAATTGACTCCGACTAAAACTCGAATAGATCTTTAGTGTTACAGACAACTCGTAAAGACAACTCGTTTTTCTATTCACGACTTCATGCTTATCAATTGAATCTTTAATTTTGATTATGACTGTTTGGCTCTTTGGAACATGAGAAGACAGAAGGACAGGGCGAGAGAGGAAGTGGCGGTCAAGGAGATGAATAAAATTTGAATTCTTAACAGTTAGATGACTTTTAGGTTGTTAAAAAATTCAATTAGATGAGCGATGCGGTAACTTTATGTCAAACTGGTGATGAAATGACTCTTCAGGTATGGCAACCGCTTCTTTGAAATTGCGGTCTTGTTATTTAAGTCCAACATTCTGAATGTGTATAACGTAGTTGGATATTCTTTTAGTTCGGGATTGAAGGTTTGGTAATAGAATGGTTCCTTAGTTTGTGGGTCATTTGCCTTTTGGGCTTTAGTATCAAGCTTTTGCCCTTTTTTGGTTCGAGTTTAGCATTTACAAGTGTATTGCTACCCTGCGTTTAACCTTCTTGCTACTTATTTTCATTTTGCTGGCGGCACAGATGTTAATGATGTTTCGGGTATCTTGTTGGAAACGTAGTCTTGGATGCTTAATTGAGGACTAATTGGAGGAGGTTAATGGTGTTTCAGGTTGCTAGTCGAAACATAGGTCAAAGAATATGGTTATTTCTGAGCAAGATTCAGATTATATTCAATGGGGTCTTCGTCTCCTTGATGGTGACCCACCGTTCTATTCTGGGTATTATAGCGATGCAATACAAAATAGCAACAGCTATCACAGTCAGTATATCAGCGATCATTATGATATTACAGATAGTAACCATGTAGAGAATGACGAGATTATTGCTCGTACGCTGCAAGAAGATTTTTCACAGCTAGCAGTTAGCGAAGCCTCTGGATACTCAGCTGCTGCAGAAGAATATATGCAACCAGTTGAAGCACAAAATTGGCATTGTACGCCAACTGAGGATACTTATTCTGGTATATTGGAAACTGCTCTTTGCATCTGATCCAGTTTTGTGATAGGAAGTTTGGTAACTTATTTTCATATTTATAATGTGCAGACCATGACTCTAGCCATGAAGAGTCTGATGATACAGTCCCCTCTACTTCATGCTCTAGTCCAGGAAATGGGGAAGAGTATTATTATTCTCCAGAATATTATGATGACAATGAACTGGAAGGTGAAGTAGGCAAGAGGCTAAATCAAATGATTTCTATCCCTGTAAGTTCAGCTGCTTTTAATCATCCATGATCTATGGTCAATTGAAAGATATTATCTAGGACTTTTGGCCCCTTCTTCTGTCAGGTCTTTTGTTAGTTTATTGACAAAGTATTTTGTAGTGGACGAGATTATGTCATACTACATGGCTTCATAAAACATAGTCAACATGCCTATGTTTATTTTCAAATACAAGTGTCTACACAAATTGAAGAGGGATTGAGAATCAGGGCTGCGTATGCCCTGTACCGCACATTTCTGGACTTATTCATTCCATTTGCAAGTTTGGCATAATACGCATTCAAGAGTTTAACGTTTCCACTTTTGCTTAGTCATCCAAGAAGCATACTTTTCAAAATGATCCATTGGCTATAGTGCAGTATTGTACTCCATCATGTATAGATGAAGATCATTATATGGGCAACACTTGCATAGATCCAGACATAAATTGTTAGATCAGATTTCAGTTTTTTGAGTTTGAGGCTTGTCGTTGTAGTGCATAACTGTATGTATGGAAGTTCAGCGCTAGGTGCTTTCGAAGTTTTCCTCTTTATGTGAAATGCCGCTGATTTGTGTCATGAGAAAATGGACTTTGTCTCATATTAGCTTTCAACTTGGCAAGAATTGAAGTCTTCAAACTGGTTCATTCTCTCTTCCCTTCCCTGTTTTCTCTTCTCTCCCTTTCTTTCTGGAATTTTTGCTGTTTCTGCCTTGAATGCAAGAGAGTTTGATTATCGTCTTCATTTATTCATACATACGCTGGTGTATAAAAAGATATGAACTTGGATAATACTTTTGTGCTTGTATTCAAGATTCTATCCAGCCAATTTATTCCAAGTTATAAATCATGCCACTTCTGGTGAACACCAATAAGCTGCACATGCATGAGATGTCTATGATCTTACATCAAGGCATTTTGTCTCGTATTTTCACTTATTTGCCAACCATTTTCTGCAGCATGTTCCTCGAATAAATGGAGAAATACCTTCTATTGATGAGGCAACTTCAGATCATGAAAGGCTTTTGAATAGGTATTAAATTTGTCTTCTTTCTTTTCACTTTGTTAGATGCTTCGCACTGTTAACGGGGAGTTCGTCATGGATAAGCTCTGCCTAGATATGTAATGTAATTTAGGTGGTGTTATTTATTTTTGCGCATTGCTTGATAGAAGTTATCCCTGCAGATAAAGCATAATGTAGGAAACGACAGGTGTGGCCTGCCCATTTTGGATTAGTTGAATCGAGTTACTGCCTTCATTTGCCATTATATTATGTATTATATGTCTTTTGTCAATTCTAAGATACCATCTTTACTCTAGGTTGCAGTTATATGGCTTTGTTGAGCACAAGGTTCAAGGGGATGGCAACTGTCAGGTTAGGTTTCTTTGTCTATTTCCTTTTATGCGTCTTTAATTCCATCTATGATCTTTTGGAAACAACTTAATAATTCAGTACAGGACATTATTGTCAATTTGTCTCTCATAAGCTATTTTATTAGAGAATTGCTAAAGCTGCTTTATTTCTGTTTGCTGATCAACATTTTATATTCCAGTTTCGTGCTTTATCAGATCAATTGTACAACACACCTGATCGCCACAAACTTGTGAGACGACATATTGTAAATCAGGTTTGATTTTGCTCCTGTATTTCTTCTTAACATGTTTGATTGAGTTTATTTATATTTCTCAATTCTGATGCCCTTTTGGGACTCTGGTTTGTGGTATCAGCTTATATCTCGCCCAGAGATATATGAAGGATATGTTCCAATGGAGTATGGCGACTACTTGAACAAGATGTCCAAGTATCAACTGAACTCTTTCTTCTTTTTGGGTTGGTCATGACGAATAGCTTTTGGTAATTTTAAAATTGTTTTATGTGCATGGTTGCAGGAGTGGTGAGTGGGGTGATCATGTTACATTGCAGGCAGCTGCAGACTCTGTAAGCAACATACTTAACTTTTGCCTTCATTATTAGCATGGGGATGGTTTCTCCTGTTTAGATTAGGTTATGCATATGCCTCTCTCTCTCTCTCTCTGCATCCCTCCCTCCCTCCCTCCCTCTATGCTTTTCTCAAAGTTTTGCACTGCATTCACATTATTTGCATGCAAAGTGAAAGTATCAGCATGTGCATTTTTTTTATTTGTCATCAATAACAGAGAATATGTCATTGCAGTATGGTGTAAAAATACTTGTGATGACTTCTTTTAAGGACACTTGCTACATAGAGATTCTCCCCATCACTCAGAAATCAAAAGGAGGTAAAGCCTAGAGTTTACTATTTCTCTTTATGGTCAGACTTTTTCCCACAAATTTGCTGGTAAAAATTTATTTATTTCTGTTGGAAAATGTAAACTTCAGTCCTTTCTGCATCAGATTTTGATATATTTGTTTTTCACTCGCTGTTTTCTGAAGATACGAAAGAGTTCATAATGTGGTGTGTTGACTTTACATTGTCAACTTAAATATGTAGTTGTTAAATTTGATGGCAGCTATTTTGGCTCGTTTTTCCCTGCAATTCTGACTTTCATTTTGCTCTTTCAAACAAATAGTAGCATTGCACCTTTTAGGATGCAAGATTACCCTTGTGGAAGTTTTGACGAAGGACTTGTGTCTTCTGTGCAGTGATTTTCTTGAGCTTTTGGGCAGAAGTACACTATAATTCAATCTATTTTCAAGGAGGTAATTTCTGCTCTCATCTCCTGTTTTATGGTAATAAACTTGTATAATCAATTTGAACTTTACCTTCTATGGAAGTAACCTTGATTCTAAGAAAAACATGAAAGGGAATTTTGAATTTTGGCACTAGAGTTCCATGGATCTTTATTTATTGTTTTGATTCAGATACGACGTCTGCTGAGTTCAGAAGAAAGAAAAAATGGTGGAGCTTTGGGAATAAGCACTAGACGTGCTCGGTGGCCCATCGACAGAGTTTTCCCACATCTTCTTTGTTGCTACGCCTGCTGTGTAACCTAAGCATTGTGACAATCTTTAAGTGCAATTTCTTGTCTACATCACTTGTTGTGTAAGCGCATCATAAGGCATGCGGGACTTTAGAAAAATCGCATGCCGAACTTTCTGATGGAAAAGGAAACCAAACCACAATCATCATTCTAATTATTAATCTTTTATATATTAATAACAAATCGAGACGGCTAAGTTCAGCCAATTTTTCTACTATTCGTGACATCTTTGCATGCGTGAGTTTCTTAAGTTGATAGTTCGAACTACGATGGAAAAAAGTCAAAATTCATGAGATGGTAGGTAATAGTATCAGTAAGGAGAGGGTGTTTACTTATTTGTAAGTAAGGTCTGAAATTTAAATTATAGATTTCACTTAAGTTGTAAATTTGGTAGAATTTGATTGGCTTGATGTCAGGAGTCAAATTTTTGATTATATTTTTAGCTGACAAGATTGGTGACTATTTAACTTAATATTCGGGGTTAAGAATATGAGCGGGGGAACGGATTAATGGACTGACCCTAACAATAAAATATGAGGATAAAAGTTTCATTTTAGGCCCATTTAGAACGGAAATTGTTGGAGACTAGACTAGAGGCCTCCTATTTTAGAGGGACGGAGCCGTTTGTTCTGCCCCCTCATTTAGGGAGGCCTCTCAATTCAGGGCCTATGGCCCCTTAATGGAGGTCTTTTAAAAATAACAAAAAGAAAAAAAAATCACCCATCAAAATTACTCTCCAAGCTCATTACTTTAATCCCAAGAAAAAACCCTAACCCTAGCAATATTAGCTTTGCACATTGGTTGAGAGAAAGAAGTCGTTAAGCAGCAGCAGTGGACTCTCCGCTCTCTCATAACCAAGGTGCCTCTCTCTTTCTTTCGTGCTTATTAAACTTATTCAATGATATCTTTCTTAATGATCTATTAATTAGTTTTATGAGGTTTAATTACTGGGCGGTTAATGACGTAGCTATTAAATTTTGTTCACATAACTGCCATGTGAAGGAATCGCGAAAGGCAAAAAAAAAAATGGCAGCCGCATATGGAGCAATGAAACCTAAGAAGCCAGGTTTGGAGGAGACGCAGGGGGAGATTCACAAGATCAGAATCACCCTATCTTCCAAGAACAATGTCAAGAACCTCGAGAAAGGTCTATTTTTTCTTTTCTTTTTTTTATTTTTCATTCATTATTTTGACTAGAACGGAATTACGAGAAAAGATTATATCGGCTAGCCCTGATTATATTTGCGAATTGTGATCAATGTTTTATTATTGTTGTTGTAAATTGTAAGCTTAATTAATTAACTTTATGCTCCAAAAAAGTGAGTTCTAATTCTTGCTTATAATCTTGTTTTAATTAATTAACTCCGTTAGCCGGCTCCCTTGATTTTTTTAAAGCAAGCAAGATGTAAATTTATCAGCAGCAGTACCATGTGAACGGATTTTTGTAGTAATTAGCATTCATTGTCAAGTGACATATTGTTTCAACTGATAGTTTGTGCGGACCTGGTCCGAGGTTCCAAGGAAAGGAAACTGAGGGTTAAGGGACCGGTTAGAATGCCTACCAAGGTTCTTCACATCACCACTAGGAAAGCCCCTTGTGGAGAAGGTATGTTGTGTATTTATTTGGAATCCATACAATAATTCTCTAGTAAGTATTTTGAATTACTATATGTTGCGATAATTTATCGATCTAATTGTTAGTCCAAATTGTTACTATTTATCGATCGATCAGTTAAGTGTTTATCTGATTGTTAGTCCATGATTGAGTTGGAATTAACTCAAATTGTAATATGTTGATCAATGTGTCTTGATAATGTACCCTTAATTGAAGTTTGCATCCCTTTTTTATGCTGAGCATATTTTTATTTTTAATGTTAATGTTTTTGGCTCTGTTTAATTTGCAGGAACCAATACATGGGACAGATTTGAGCTTCGTGTCCACAAGCGTGTTATTGACCTCTTCAGTTCCCCTGATGTTGTCAAGCAGATCACTTCCATCACAATTGAACCTGGTGTTGAGGTGGAAGTTACTATTGCAGATTCGTGAATGCTCTGTGCTTCTGCTTCTGGGTTTCATTAAGTTTGGTTGGAACTTAATATGCACCTTCTCTATAGTATTTTGAAGTTTTAAGGTTCTGTTTTGCAGCAGAAGAAACTTCGTTTCATATTCTTTTCTCAAGTTTGATCAGAAAAGTTATAAAGACAGTTTTTTTTTTTTTTACTTTTGGGAAGATTCTAAGCTTTGGGGCCGCAATTGTGCCGTTTTATGCCTGCTTTTAACGTTAAAAAGCATATATAAATGTTCTACTTAAAGATGCTCAGAAGTTAAAAATTTAGATCTCTATCTCTGTCTTTGAGGCCTGAAATTCTAACTAGTCATGAAAAAAAGTTGAAGTTTATGATCATTAAAAAGGGTTCTAATTTATGGGAATGAGTGGCAGTAGAATGAATTTACTAACGAACTTGGAAAAAGAAAAAAAAACACAAATGTGGCATTTTTCTGCCTGATAGCTGGTGGGCTACAATGGCTACAGTCGAAGCCTAACAAGGCTAATATACAAAGCCCAACTCAAAGAATTAAGATCTCCATTGGATCCACAAATACACCAAGCTAAGCTACCATCTCATCTCTTTATACTTTTACTGCCCATCAGTGCTGCTGCAATAATTAACCATATATCTATGTATAGAAGCTACAGATGGTTCGCTCATCAAAAATCATTCATGGCAGGCAAAGAAAAGAGCACAAACATTAATGATGACCCACACGTGCACAATCCCTGTAAATCTTTTGGGGAGAAATGTAGCTGTCTGGTGAAGAAGCAGCGGGCCAAATTCTATATCCTCCGCCGCTGCATAGCCATTCTTATTTGCTGGCATGAGCGTGACTCTCGAGAGACCTGAAACTATATATCAGAAGCCATCTTCCTAGTTTTTATTGGCTCAAATATGTAGGTATGATTGTAACTAATAGCAACTCTTTCATATATTAAAAAATGTTGCTCCCAATTAAGATATGCTCATCTCTTACTTGCTGACAATGGTTGCTGTGCATTCGATCTCCGCGGACACGCCTCTAAGTTTTTTTCAATTTCTGTTTTCTTCTTGATAGTTAAATTCCATTACTTCCTTGTTTTCTCCCTTTTTTTGGGCAAATAGTTACACTTTTTTCTAATTAATTGATTCCGTCTAAGATTCGAGCATCTATTTTTCCATCCTGAAAACGATTTCAGGCTATTAATATTATAAAATTTGCATGACTTTCGTCTCCATTTGTGATTGGATACTGGGTGGGGGTTTCCTTATATTTACATAAACATACTAACAAAATCTTTTTACTCTGGCTCAAGAAAATATGTTTTACATGGAACATGATTTTCTTCTTTGTTTTTCTTTCCTTGAAACGCAAACAGATATGTATAGCATGATGCATTTTGCAGTTCAATCTTTGGATAAGTGAAACATGATGCATTCCACATGTTGTCATCGGTGCTTTCTTTCTGGCTATAAAGCTTTAATTCCATAGGATTTACATAGTTTCTGGTTTTGCAGTCGTTTCTTTCTTTTGCAATTTTCTCATTTAACTTTTTTAGGTAATTTCTTCTCTCTCTCTCTCTTCCACTATAAGATGGAATTAGCCGTTTTGGTTATTAAAAGTTAACTAAAAAAGGAAAACAGTTCTAATATAGAATATTTGTTACATAATTGGGAGATGTTATAGAGACAATCACACAAATTAATTTGATGTGTGTGCCATACAATTCATCTGGTTTAATAAATTTTTACTATTGTGTATTTGATGACTATCGATTATCCATGTTGAATGTCTTTCTATATTATTTTATTGAGTCACAGTCATTTTTCCACTTCTAAATAAATTTACTTAATTAATTATAAAATTCAGTTCAATCAAATAATTAAATTTTTTTAAGTTTTTAACACTATAAGGTACATATCACTTTTTTCATCAATAAAATAAAAAAATAAAAAAAATATTTTTATAATTTCGTTGAAAAGTATTATAATTTTAACACGATTCAAATCTTTAGTTTAGAATTGAATCTCTCGAAGCAGCTAAACTAGCGCACATGATCGTTTTTGTTCTTTGTTAGTCTTTGGGGTTACAATTGCATGGAGCGAAAAGTCTTCAAAAGAGGGCTGCCATTCCGACTTGTACGAAACTATTGCTCCTGCATGCTAAACATTGCATCAAGCGTACAAGTCCCATGTTTGTTTTACTTTCAACGTTGTCAGGGATGCACGTGTTATTCCTCCTCATTGGGTCCCACGCTGCGTGGTGATCTTTTGTCATGTGTTTGGAAGCCGGGCAGAAAAGAATAAGAAAAGAAAAATCCACAAATCGAGGCAAAATCGCACGTTTGGGAAGGGTGGGAAAATGGTTGGAAAATCTGATGGGTACTGTCAAATCAGTAGAAAGAAACAAAAACAAAAAAAAAAAGAAAAAAAATAGAAGCACAATGATAAAAATGCCCTCAACATTCTGTTTTGTTGTAGGAGTATTTTTATAACTTTAATATATTATTTAATTATTTATAAGGTTATTTATGTGATTTTATTTAATATTTTTTTATTATTTTTCATATAATTTAAATATAAAATTTTATTTTTTTATTATTATTTTATAACTTTTATTTTTCTTTTTTTTTTTTCTCAACACTTTCTTTTTACCAAAATCTCACAATCTAAAACACACTATTGATATAAAAAAAAGTAAAATAAATGAAAATAGAGCGACAGGTTCATGTGATAGCGTAAGTCTTGTGTAAATTTTTTATTTTATATTTTTATTTTTTAAAAAAATTTATAATATATATATATATATAGTTAAGATAAATATGAAGAAGGATAAGAAAAATTTATATACAAATATTAAAAATTCTTATTTAGTTGTATAGTTATTAAAAAACTATACATGCACATCCTTTACGTCTGTTATATCACTTCATCTTTCTATCTTGTCTCCCTTTCTGCGCTCTTATTGTTATATATATTGTTATATATATACAGCCCACCATTTGTCGTGATCTCCCCCAAACTCCAACTTTCACTTAATAAACATTCATCATTTCATTTTTGTAGTCTATAACGACCCACAAAATAGCCCCAAATTTACAAATGTATCAATCAATAGCCAATGCACTGAAATTCGAACAACCATGGATCTTTTAAACTAATATATAAGCTTAAAATTCTACAAACAAAAGCCATTTATAAAGCATGGGGTTTACACTACCAAAACAACACTGGCATCATTCAAAATAGAATGATGGACATTGATCAAATTGTTAAAATGTTCATTTCGTGTGCATAAAAATTGGAGATCCAACTCGGCAAAACGTTGGCTGAAGCTATCCATTGTCGAGAGCAATGAATAAACCTAAAACCTAGAACTGCTTAAAAGCTCCGTATGAGCCGAGCCTTTTGTCCTTTTTTTTTTTTTTAATACACAAATAGCCCCATGTTTCCCTTTCCTCAAATTTTTTTTTTAAAGAAAAAAATTCATCGTGGATACGCCAGTAATCGAATATATAAATTGAAACTGAAATAACTTTCATTTGTCAATACCTCATTCAACCACTTCATAGGGACAGACCCTTTATCGAAGTACTAGTAGAGCCGAACGTGATTACGCCACTAAATACCACGGCGACTACCAAATCTGAAATCCACGTCGCCCTTCAAACTTTTGCTTCTTTTTTTAGGCCACCCAATATTTGTCAGGGAGGACACAATCACAAGAACTCAAGTTATGATCGCCAACATAAAAATATACTAATTTATTATTAAATTATCATTTCGAGTGGTCTTTTCCTCAAATTAGAGTTTAATATATTATAGTGGTCTGCGAACTTTATAACTATTGCAAAATATTGATTAACGGAATATACGAAGCATCAGACGTTAATTTGGAAGTGAGCACGAGAACCATCAACAGTTTGTAGAGTTTGGGGGTGAAGTTGAAGAGTTTGATTTGAACTCACAACTTCAGTTTAGTTTCATCTCATGCTAATTACTAGAATTGATGAGAATATCGAAAGATATGAGACAAAACTAAACAAAAAAACATAAAAAATATGTCAAAACGGCATACTCATATCAAAAATTATATTATATATATATATATATATTCCGTTTACCATTTTGTACTTGACAAATGTTTTCTTTTTATTTTGTTATTTACTCAGCAAGTTTTAGGACTAGCAATTTACAATTAACATCAATTAAAAAAAAAAAAAAGGAAGGCATTAAATTTAGATACAAAGTAAACACTAATGCATCATAGCGGTCCATTGTATGTACGAAAACGCGATTCAACTACAATCGAAAATTATGATAGATCGATATTCATTCCGCATCCAAATTTCTTCTTGTCTCATCACAAAAAGATTTACAACTTAATGATCGGTAAAAGTAGTATTATTTAGCTATTGTCTTCCACCTGTCTACAGAACTCGCTTCTCTCTCGCGATTGAATTGAACTGAAACAAAGACTTTTAGTTGTTCAAGAAAAAAAAAAAAACAAAGATTTTTTTGTGGTCCTTTGAAACAAAGAAATTATTATTAATTTTTTTTTAGGTCGAATGAAACAAAGAAATTATTGCGTAACCCCATCAACAATTTTATTTGAGTCATGGACTAGGCTAATTCATGCAAGGGCATGGACTGGGGCCCCACCTAATAAACATGAGAGCCGAACTTCAGAAAAGAGCAATGTGACGAACATTTCAACACTGCAGACTTGTAGCCTGCTCGACAGAATTAGCATTTCTTTTTTCGTAATGATCAATAAATGCCACTTTCATACTGGCACCATGTCTGTACCCACTTCCTGTCCACACCAGTGCAAGACGCACACGTCCTCGGATAGAAGAGCCCACCGAAAGTACTTTAACCATTGCTGCGCTATTGAATTCCCCTATGCTATGGATGGATTTATTGCGTGCCTCGGGCTAAGTGGGTGTGTCTGTTGCTCTGTAGCCCCACGGCAACAGACCCTCGCTTCCAGATTCCACTTACAGAGACCACCGCCTTGGGTGGTGAACAAACCCTCCAAACCTTACCGCGTAAACACTACTCTCAACTCTACTAATACATCACTAGCGGCATGAAATGGAAGCCGTAAAAAGTAGAGCTTGTAAGCAACTTTGACAGCCATTAACCAATGGTACTTGAAATACAACATCGGGGACCCCTGGAGTTTAAAGGACAGGAGCTTGTTCAACCTGGAAGGGTTCAATGGCCAAGAGTGCCAAGGCCAACTTGGCTCAATAAATAAACCCACAGTAGCTTTTAATAGAACATACAGCAAAAATAACCAAATACGGTGTAAGGCCAACATAAATAGGGAGAAGTGAATTCGTAAACATTTGATAATAATTTAACCGTAAAGATCATCTTCTTCGGCTCCCCCAGCAGAAGCTGCAAAAGGATCAGAACCAGCGGCTCCGGCACTTGCTTCAGAGAACCTGAATTCAGTTCCAAATCCTCTCGATTGCTGCAATGTCTGGGCAAATGCCTGGTATTTCCTGATGTCAGCATCGCTTACACTCCTACGAGCGTACTTCATTGATTCCTCAAAATGCGCTGCCTTGATCTCTGCCACATCATCCTCAACATCTTCCTCCATTGCCTCAGGGTTCTCCCTCCGTCGCCTTTCCCTCTCAATATCCTTCAAGAAACAGCACAGGGATGCATTCAGTTATGTACTATAGCATAGAACCTTGCATGCATGCTGAAATATAATGGCGCTAGGATGGTAATATGATAGAGCTAACATATGCTAACATGATTATCCCTAGCCTGGGATAGAGAAAATTATGAAAACAGAACTAAACATACTTTCTCTATGTTTTCTCTTATGGCATATTTGCATGCTCGCTGACATATTTCCGTAATATCAGCACCACTGAAGCCCTGGGTGTATTTGGCAAGTGCTCTGAGGTCAACATCTTTAGAGACTGGTGATTTCCTCAGACAAGCCTTAAAAATTTGATGGCGAGATTCCTCATCAGGAAGTGGAATGTAGATCAACTGATCAAGACGACCAGGTCGCAGAAGGGCAGGGTCTATGATATCAGGTCTGTTAGTGGCCCCAATAATAAAAACTGTTTTCTTAGCTGACATGCCATCCATCTCTGTCAGAAGCTGATTCAAAACTCTATCAGCAGCACCACCAGCATCTCCTACACTGCTTCCTCTCTGTCAAGGAAGAAAAAAAAAAAAAAAACAGCTAGCATCATAAGCACTGAACAGAAAATACAATATGCTGTCCCAATCAACTAAACTTAATTGAAGTAATTTGGCAAGTTCCAACAAATCCCAGTGAGATTGATCAATGCAATGTCCTAGATGATTCAACAAACCTGAGTGGCAATTGAGTCTAGTTCATCAAAGAATAGGACACAAGGAGCAGATTGCCGAGCCTTGTCAAAGATTTCTCGTACGTTGGCCTCACTCTCACCAAACCACATTGTAAGCAATTCAGGACCCTTGACACTGATGAAGTTAGCCTGGCATTCGTTAGCAATGGCTTTAGCCAGAAGAGTTTTCCCACAACCAGGAGGGCCATAGAAAAGGACTCCCTTTGAAGGCGACATTCCAAACTTCTCAAATTTCTCAGGATGCTCCACTGGGTATTGCACAGTCTACACCGCAAAGATGGCCATAAATATTAGAGAGAATAACTTAGAAATAGAGGACAACAAATGGGCACATCTAGCACCAATACAAAGCAAAAAATAATTTACCTCTTGAAGCTCCCTCTTAACATTCTCAAGGCCTCCAATATCTTCCCAGCTGACATTCGGCACTTCAACAACCTGATCCAGAGATTAGAGTTAAGACACTGAACAGAGAAAGAATAACCTGACGTAATCCAACGCCATAGTGTACGCTAAAACCGATACTCACTGTCTCACGCAGAGCGGATGGATTGCTTGTTCCAAGAGCAGTCTTGAAGTGTTCATTTGTTACTGCCATGGAGTTAAGTATCTCAGCATCTATGGACTCATCTTCCAAGTCGATCACATCCATCTTTTCCCTGATGCATTGAAGTGCAGCCTCAGTGCAAAGAGCTGCTAAGTCAGCACCAACATAGCCATGTGTGTCCTTAGCAATTCTTTCCAGATCAACCTGTATAACAAAATCCCACACATTGAATTCAATTAAACAGTTATTTGAAGGAAACAAAATATCATATCATTCACAAAACAAGCACATGCACCAGCACATAGGGGGAGGGGGGGGGGGGGGGGGGGGGGGGGGGGGGAAGAGACTCAAGAGAGGGAGGAGGTAGAGTTTGTCATTTACATCTTCAGCAAGCTTCATGTTCTTTGTATGAATACGGAGAACCTCAAGACGTCCGACCTCATCAGGAACCCCAATGTCAATTTCTCTATCAAACCTGCCAAACCTTCTCAAGGCTGGGTCAATGCTATTGGGACGATTTGTAGCTCCAATGACAATAACATGAGCGCGGGATTTAAGTCCATCCATAAGGGTTAAAAGCTGGGAGACAATCCTCCTCTCGACTTCTCCATGTGTCTTCTCACGCTTGGGAGCAATTGAATCAATCTCATCAATAAAAATAATGGATGGTGCATTCTTCTCTGCTTCCTCAAATGCTTTTCTGAGATTGCTTTCACTTTCCCCAGCCAATTTTGACATGATTTCTGGTCCATTAATACAGAAGAAGAAAGCACCAGTTTCATTAGCAACAGCCCGAGCAATTAAAGTCTTTCCAGATCCAGGAGGTCCATACAACAGAATTCCTTTTGGTGGCTTCACTCCAATTGACTTGAACAATTGAGGATGTCTCAATGGAAGCTCAACTAACTCACGAATCTGAGCCATCTGTTTTCTAACACCACCAACATCATCATAACCAACCTCATCCAATCTATTCTCATCCTCCCTTCTCACAGGCTCTCCCTCACAGAATATCTCAGTATCTGGAGCAACAACACAATACTCTGCTGGGTCTGTCTCAATGACCTTGAACTCCACACTTCTCATTCCACCCCTGACAAGGAAGAGATCACCCTTCCTGACGGGGCGATATGCCTCAAGGAAATAAGCTGCAATTTTTCAAGTCAAAGGAAATCAGAATATCACATGCAAAACAATTATATGACAGCCAATTAAACATGGGACTTGTGAAGCAAAAAAAAACTGACAAAAACGGACCACACCAAAACCTCCCCCCCACCCCCCCAACTTCTTTCTAGAACAGTTTATACCACAATATGAAAGCATAACACAGACAACTCAGAAACCTAATGCACTTTGTTGTCCAAATGATTGCTCTTAACAGCTTCAAATTTACGTACTCACAAGACCTAAATCACAATAGTCTGGTCAAATTATTTTTAATAGTGATGAATCCACTACATATTGTAGCGACCCTTAGATACATCAGAGCAATATTACGTTAAGATCCCCAGAGTAAAGGCATTAGGCATCTTTCATAAATAAAGCTAATGGTAAAATCCATGTGCCTGAGTGAGAAGGGGGAGGAGTGAAGGAGGAGGTAATAATCATGTTCAAGCATACTACTCAAAACATGTCACTCCATTATACAGATAAAACCATTGCTACAACCACCAATGGTTGAGTCGCCAACTTCATGGATTAATGGATCTTATATCCCATGACGAGTGCATAAAACAATTTTATAAGTGAGAACAACAACTGCAACGTGAAAGACATAACCATAAGTGCAACACAATCCAAAACCAAGTCAAAATCTTGGGGAATAAAACAAAAACTATAATATAATGTCCTCTCATATAAAAGGAAGGCTGATAATAGACTCACGTTTCAAGTATGCATCGAAAAGATTTCCAGTGACCCCTTCGATTGTGTCATCAATGGGCAGTATGTGGACACGCTTGCCATATTTAACATCAGGACATTGATGCACAGAAACAACATCTCCAAGCCTAACCCTGAGGTTCGCCCTGACAACCTTATTCATTCTGATTTTCGGTTCGTCACAAGTATCATCTGCCAGAGCAATGCAGATGGTGTCTCTTCTTTTCTTTCCCTAATGCCCACACAACATAGCAATATCCACAGAAATTAGTCCCATACATGCATTAAATCTTACGAAAGTAATAAAAAAAAACCATCATATGGCAAATATAAGCCAAAAAGAGAACAAGAAATTATAAGCTTACTAATTTGTCGCAAAGGAGAATCAAAGTAACAAAGTTAACAATGCAAAAGTCCTCGCATTTCTTCAGAAAAATAGACTCACATTACAACTCCCCGATTGGAAATTCATTAAAACACTTAATCTACAAAGAAACAACAGCTTTTATCCACTACAACATCTGTGACAGATTCCCTTACACTGTGTTTGGCTAAAATCCTCGAGACAGAGAAAAGTGTGAAGGAGAGGAAAATGGGGGAGAGGAAAGTGGAGTGTTCTCTATCCTCTTTCT
This sequence comes from Carallia pectinifolia, assembly GCA_037832335.1. Taxonomy (NCBI): domain Eukaryota; kingdom Viridiplantae; phylum Streptophyta; class Magnoliopsida; order Malpighiales; family Rhizophoraceae; genus Carallia; species Carallia pectinifolia. Next base: position 16,643,548 of record CM075444.1, on the reverse strand, counting down.
TTTTGGGAAAAGTTGATATGAGACAGAAAAACTATAAATTCTTTTATTTGGGAAAAGATAGAAAGCCAGGAGATAAAAATAAAATGTATTGGAATAGCAATTTTACCCTTTCATAATAAATTTCACTCAAATATTTTGTTTGGATAAGATTATAATTTTTAAATTATATGAGAGGTAATTGAGCCATTTAATAGAAAACCAACAACTTTCTTCTTATTTTTTGGAGAATTGATTTTGATAAGTCAGGAAAGATCAGGGGAATTAAAAACTTTCTTCTCTTCCAGTTTTCAAATATTTCTCAAACATAATAATCTCCCTCACCTCTTTTCCTCTCTCCAAAACACAATGTTAGTCAACAAACAAGACACGCCCCGTTCAGATCCCAAAAACAAACCCTAAACGCCACTATTAAACCTCCCCCTCCCCCCCCCCCAAAAAAAGCAAAAAGGTAGCAGGCTACCCAGAAACCCAATTCCCAAACCTTCCCCACATTCAGACAAGACGCACATACCTAATTAAGGAAATTGCAACAAACAAACATAATATCTAAACAAAAACAGCAACAACAAAAAGTAAGATTCAAAAGACAGGAACCTTAATCAAGATCGTGTCGCCGCGGAAGAGCTGGAGCTTCTCCATGGTCTCGGGGTGGAGGGCAACCACCGAGTTGTCGTCGTTGATGGCCTCATCGACAACAAGCCGATTCGGCGACTTCTTCCGCTCCAAAATCGCTGTACTGAAGTCCCTTTTCGTACCCTTGCTGCCAATAAAAAACACACAAAAACACCCATTGAAAAAAAAGGAACCGAAATCGAAACCGAAAGACCAACGCAGCGTGATTGAGAGTTAGATCTGAGGTAATGAGAGAGAGACGATGTACTTACGAGTCCGAGGATTCGGCTTGGTTCGACATGGTCGAGAGTATTGTTTTGTAGAGAGAGAAAGAGCCCGAAATAGACAGAGAGAGAGAGATTGGAAATTTCCGTGAACTGGGATCTGATGCGGGTGGGTTTGGGCCCTGGGGATTTTATAGTGAGTTTTGCTCCGTTTCTTGTTTGTAAAGAAAAGATTTTTAATTCTACCAAAAAAAAAAAAAAAAGAAAAGAGTTTTAATTTAATTTGTTTTTTTTTCTTTCTCTTCCTAATCCCTCGAGAAACTTGGAATGGAACAAATAGTATTTAAAAAAAAAACCAAAAAACAATTACGTAGTTTTATTTAAGTAATTTTAAATTATTTATTAAATTTTATAATATCTAATAATTTATCTATTTTTATTTTTTAAAAATTTAATTATTTAACAACTAATATTATTTTGTATATACTTTAAAATTATCTAATTAAAAGTACCGAACTGTTTCTAAAAAAATAAAAAAATCGTATGAAATTCTGTAATAATTTATTGCTACTTATTTATTATATTTTTCGTGGAAAAGGATTTCTTTACTAATCTTCGACTAGTAGATATTCTCGTGAATCGTGCAAGTAATTCTTTTGCAATCAAGCATTATATCCTTTGAATAATCGGAAAATCAAAGTATCAAATTCTATCTCTTTACCCTTATACAAGTAAATTAAGAAACCACTAACAGAGCAAAAATATCTTCTTCTTTTTTTTTTCATTAGAGCATCTATTGAACTATAAACTAGAAACTAAAAATAAATTTCATCTCTTATAAATCTCAAATTCTGTTATTCAAAAAATAAAAATCAAACTCTTGTTTTCCAAAATTAAAACTGAGAATTTCTATAAAAAAAAGAAATTTAAACTTTAATTATCGAAGTTCCCTAAAAACAAAAATATCTCTTTATTTGCAGGTCGTTCGACCCTTGAGTAGCTCCAACGAAAAGGCCAAGTTCCAGATGGAGATTTTGAACTTAAATTGTAGTTACAGTATTTGGGCCAGTTAACGTTGAGATCATTTGAGCCGTGGATCGTGGGCTAGTGGGTCAACTCCAATTAAATCAAGCGAGCTTCGGGGAATGCTATGTTGCTACGTTTGTACCAAATTTTATCATTTATGAATGGATCTCAATTTAGTGGGCTCCCAATAGCTGTTCCAGTTACCCCAAATTTAGAAGTTTAACCCCTTTTTTACTACAATAAACGGCTAAAAACCCAGCCACTTTCCAGTAACCATAAACTGGTAAAGTCATGAATGCAGTAGTTCCGTTCAAGTTTAAGATTGATCCAAAGGAATTGCATCCATAAAACTGCATAACAAGAGATGTTCCCAAAGAGCCGAAGGACAAATGGATTTGCAACATATTAGTTCAGTTAAAAGGTTACTTTTGTCTGTCAAAGGTTACACGTTTACAGAAGTTCTGGATCACAATTTACAGGGAAACAAAAAGAAAGTACGCGTCAGAAAAGAGAAATGTGTGAAGTATTCAACCGTCTATTTTTGTACAGTGGTGGCGAGCGGAATGAGGAGACTTTACCTAAGCAGCCAAAGTTTTTTCTTGGCTTGCACGAGTCCCTTCAGCACACTCCTTGAGTCGGCCAAAAAAAAAAAAAGATTAATTATGCTCTTAACACCAAGTTCATGCTAGCCAAGAATTGCATCTCCTGAGAACCAGCTGTTTGAAATTTCAAACCCCACTGCCAATTTTGAACCCGGAGAATGAAATGGTTTCTTGAGTTTCAACTGTAGATGTATCTTTCTTATCCAAACCAAAAAAGGAGCAATTTTGAAATGCATCCAGGCTGCTTGCTATAAGGCGGTTCAAACTGCTGTCGCTTAGAATCAAATCTTCACTATGGTATTTAGAGGAAAGCATGTCCAGATCTAATGCTCCTAAGGAGTCAGGCTGCATGGAAAATGACGAAGTACAAAGATAAAAGAAGAGTCAGCATGCATTGGATGGCATAAAATCTGGTCAGCTATCAAAAATTGAAGGCAAATTTTGCCCAACATTAAATAAAAAAAAAATTTGTTTACAGAACAGCTTATCTTCTTTGAGCAAAATGATGATGACAATATTCAGAATACTAACTTTGTCAAACTTAAAGAGCATATGGGTAAGTGATTCTGCAGATATTAATAATGACAGGGAACATACCCAGTATATATCTGCTAATCCAGTGAAATCCTTAGCCGAATAGTCCACCATTTGTGCATCAGATTGACATTCAATTATAGGTTCCATATCCGAAGGATTTTCCACAGGGCTCTCTGAATCAGCTAATTCCTGCTATAAGAGTAGTTGAAAACAACTCTAGAGTCTAGTCAACCATTTCCTCTTTCTGACGACGAATTTGTTAAACATAGTCCAAACTTACCTCAACAAAGACATCAGAGGGCTTGGAGTTTGTTCCTTCCATCTGCTTGCCAGATACTGGAGAACCAACACACAACGAAGTAGGAACTTCTCGATTAAAAAAATGGGTCTTTTCAAATGAGAAGGCATCGCATGTTTCTTCAGCATCCCAGATTGAACATGAATGGGGCACAACTGTGGAAAGGAATGCACTCCTGTTTTGTTGCATTGACATATGAGCAGCAATGGCGGCATCAAAGGAGTCACAGCTGAATGGAATCTGCTGAAGGCATTGATTGCTTTCAGTAATTGGAGTTTCATTACAAGCAAGATTTTCATCATGAGAGACTTCTGCAAGTAAATCTCCAACACTGATGTTGGTAAGGCTATCAGCCCACTCCCCAGCAGACAGTGCAATACCATTGCAAGGTCTCAAGTCATCCTACATGAAAACAGACCGAAGTGCAAGTTCAGAGAATTTGTGTTAAGTATAAAAGAATTTTTCATAATGAGTCTATTTCAAATACTGCAACAAACGCTGCCCAGTCTCAATAACAAGAAAGTATTATTTCCTACTCACCACAGACTAACCTCACTGTTTTTGTGCATTCACATTCTACATTTTGTTTGATAACCTTTCTCCACCACATTGGCACAATATTTGACATAAATTTTATCTAATGAACAATAAAACTGGGCATTGTACTTCAAATGTGTCTGAAAGACACACAATATATGATTATAGCAAAACTCATGTTGGCAATCCTATCTAAAGAAAAAAACCATGCTAGGAAGCATACAGGAAGACATCCATGCTGCGTTAAAGAGTCACACACATGACTTGAGTAAAGGATCCGAAATATGGTGCCACGAAATGCAATGACAATAACAAATGACAAAAGTTTCAAGATCCTCAGCCAATAGAACATCTGATCATGACTGAAACAGATGGCATATAATTGATTTAATTGAATCAGAAATGATAAGTACACTTACCAAATCTTCCAGTTGTTTTGGGTTAGTCCCACCGCTGGCCTTCTTTCCATGATATGATGTATTTGTTGCAAAGTCTGAGAACTCAACAAGATTATTTCTGGTTGCTGCAGCAATGTACCCACCAGTAGAGGCATCAATCTTGTTCACAGCAGTTAGCTGATCATTACAGGGATCCACAAGTTTCTCACCTTCATCATTGGTTGAAGGCCCAGATGAGGATAAAGGATCCACGATCTTTCCCTCTCCATTATCAGGGACATTATCCCCACCAGGAAGGCAGCTGGATACAGAAGGTTCCTCTTCTCTCATAGATGTGAACTCAGTGTTCGAAAACCAGCCATACCTTCGTTGAGAATGTATGTGTCAGTTCACATGCATTTGAAACCAGCTGACGAATTACATTCAAGTTCGTGGAAATTAGAATAAACCTCAAGCGAAACACAGCAGGACTTCCAATCAAAGCATAGACATCGGCCGCAGTGGCAATGGAATCCTGCATCCATCTTTGACAACCCGTGAGGTTTTCTCTAAGGATATTGTAAGGAAAAAGTATTAGCTCTCCAGATGCTACACTTGAATCACCCCATTTCCGATTTAGATGTTCCAGTACAGATGATATCTTTTTACGAAGACTAAGAGTGAGCTCCAGATGTGGATTATGTTTATTCTGCAAGCAGATGAAAAGACAACCATCATTGACTGAATATATTATGCTGCTAAAACAACTGGACAAAAGTTACCACACAGTTTCTCTTTTTCTCACCATTTCTAAGGCTTTTCGAGTCCTGTCATCTATTGGGAACAACTGGAGCTTAAGTTTCATACTAGTGTGTGCATTACTATCAGCAAAACTGTTTTGTAAGGAGGCCGGCAGGGGGGAGAAAACTTTTTCAACAGGGTCAAGAACCTTTTGCGCTGAAAATTAAATTGCAATAAGTATCAATCCTGGAAATGCAGTAGTGGTCCTTTAAAATATCATGAGGAGCAAAAATCGGTGGGGAGGGACCAAGCTCACCTGACATACCCTCGGCATGTTCAAACTCTCTGTCAATGGCTGTTCGCTCTAGATGCTCAGCAGCATCAGCAACCAATGAAACCCCAGCCATTGCAGCTCTTTCCCATTTTTTATAGGCAGTTGACGAGATTGCACCTAGTAATATTGGAATATTATAATCTTGGATATAACAACTTATGATTTCAAATGAACTAGGTGAACAGAATTTGCATATCATCATTTGCAAAACCAAGCAGTAAGTGTGGTATCAAGAAACTCAAACAATCGTGCATTCTTTCAGGCACTAGCATTTAAAAATAGCTAGTTTGAGCATAAGGAGTCAGCAAAGATCACAAATTTTGCCATGAGATGCCTCAAAAAGAAGAAGTGGGAAAATTAATAGTCGTTCAAATCAATTTTCAAAAGAATTGCTGTCTTGTGAATTGAGGAACAGTAGCAATGAATCATCACCTGGTTTACACCTTTGCCTTGCAGGTTTCAGCGCAGTTGGATCTCCTTTGTTGTTGCTACGGATTACACCTATGTTGATATTGCGTTTCAATGACCCCCGTCCGGTTCCTAGTTTTTGTATGTTTTGACTATCTACAAAAATCAGTTTAAGAGTTCGGGTATCTTGTCCATACGCTCGACTCTGATTTGTGACAGTACTTGGGGCTATGGAAGGACCATTCTCCCCTTGTAAAGGCCGTTTTCTTACATTCTTCTTTCGGTCTTTCAAGAGTTGGTTCTCCTTCATGGGGAAAATATATCAACAGGTTGAGCATATCATGAACAGTAATCAAGATCTTGTTATCAAAGGCATTAATTTTTGAAAATATTGAGAATCTTGACTGACCAGGGCCTCTATAAATATCTTAAACCGTCGTGGCTTCAGATGGAGCTTTGAGGCTTTGCAGCTGTATTTTTCCAACAAAGACCACCTGTAAAAGAAGTGAAATTTCAAAAAGAAACCAGCCAGTCAAACTCGTGCCCAGTGGAATAAGTTGACAGAAAATATGAGCTTTAACAGGTGCAATGCAGAATCTTCAGCATTAATAGGAAACAACACGATACAAGGACCTAAATTATCAAGCCACTATGGCCTATACTCTAAACAACGATACCACAAGGTAACTCTGAAACAAGGATAGACATTTCTAAAAATTTCAAGCAATGATAACCCATACACATTATGTCTATTATAGAAGTACCACCCCACAAGTATAACGCCATGCATTCAAAGAAATGCAGTCAATTAATCCATAGTAGATTCTACCATCGTAGCATTGCAGCATTTGTTTCTTTGGAGTTCTTTGCATCTAGACACAATCCTGGTCCGAGCAATTTGTTCATGCGCCTAACAAGACGGTAGTAATAATGTCTGACCTGAAATTTTTAGAAATGTCTATCTATCAATCGCACAAGAAATATATGTCAAAGGAATGACATGGTATCCTTGAAAGCTATATCAAGTACCTGATCCTTATTTTTACTTTGAACACGATGAGTGATCTTCTCAAAGTTCTGCAATCAAAGCATGAATAAGCAATATAATAGCCGTTGGGCTGCAAACAACACTGAGCCTCATTTTTAGGCTCATTTATTAAATGAGGCAAGCTTGAGCATGCCAAAATTTAGCCTGACTCAGCTCATTTACAGCCCCTTAAAAAACTTTCAACTGAAAAGTGAATGCCAATGGTTCCAAACCTTTCCAACTTGTCGTAACGCAGTGAAGAAACTTTCTTCCTCTTGACGTGTCCAGGCAGCCCATTGTCGTGTTGTTTTTTTGGCTGCATCAAGAATTCAATGGTTAATTGAAGGCAAAATGTTACATCCCGAGCGATGTACCCACTGCAGCATCTAAAGCGTTGACAACCAACTTAAAGGAAATATGAGTATAATGGATGACATACGAGGCTGTTGTGGCTCAGAATGATCTAAGGCCAATGATGTGACACCAACATCTCCATCCTGAACTGAAGCATTCTCTGGATGAACACGTACTTCGGAGACCAAGGAGACCCGTGGCTCCATCTCAATACTAGATACTCATTTACCACAAATTTCAAAGTTTCAAGGTAATGCTACCTTTAACCTATGACTTGATAGACACTCCAAAGAAGCAAACCTAGCTGCGATGATCAAAAAATAAGCAACACATTAAAACTATGACTCTTGCTGTTTTCAACAAGAATGTAGGCCAAGAAAGTGAGCCATTCCACTCTATTCAGTTTTTACCATTTCCACTATCAGGACTGAATAATCACTTAATATTTTCCAAAACAATAGTTTCCATGAATTCTTCACTGTTTTCTCCCCACTGAAACGAACAAACGGCTTCAGAAGCAAAACAATAACTCAAAAAATTGAAGCCTCAAAGAAAAAGGCTGAGAAAGTCTAATAACATAAGCCTGAATAAAAATGCAGGAAAATAAAATAAATTAAAAATCTTGAACAACATATCTTGTTTCCCATTCAGTGAGGGTAACAATTAACAAACCTAACCCAACTGCACCGAATCCAACCAAATTGACCAAGTTACATCATTCAATAGCTAAAAATGGGCACATCAGAACTCTTAAAAACCAGGCAATTCTCATTTTCTGGTGTTTCCCCCATCTTCCCAGCATCCAAACAGGAACTAGGGTTTCTGCAGTCCGATGATCCAATTGGCTTCTATACGTCAAAATCAATACATAAAAATCACAAAATTGAGGTTATAATGCAATACCTGAGAGAAGGAACAAGAGCGAGAATTCGAAGAGGCGAGCAAACCCTAGAACCGCAGGCATCAGCTTGGAGAGATTCTGAACAAAGCAATCGAAACCGGAGAGAATCTTAGGTTTACCGTTGGCGAAAGCAACGGAATTTTTTTTTTTTTACTTTTTTTTCTTTTCTTTCTCCACTTTGGAGATGGGAAAATTAATTTTTGAAAAATTAAGAGAGTTATCACCGGTAATTTAATTTCAAAGAAATATTAAATTTAAAATAATTTTTTTTTATTTTGAATTTTAATAATAATAAATTAATTATACAGTTTATTAAATAATATAATTATAATAATTATAAATATTTTAAAATTATATTACCAAATATTTTAAAATATATAATAATAAAAAAATTATCAATATTTTTTTTTTTAATTTTGTGATGTTAAAAAAATTAATAATTTATTTTATAATTACACATTTTAAGATTTTCTTTTATTTTAGCTAAAAGAAAGTTTGTCTATAATTTGCACCCATATATTTATACCAAATCCAAAAAATAATTAGCATCTCGTTAGGCCCCCAAAAAAAATTTAATTAACTAATTAATTGTCTTGCTATTAAAATAGTCTCGGATGTCTAATTGTGAAAATGACAATAATTGCATACGTGGCATGCATTTTTTCACATCCCTTCCAAAGTAGATAAATCTCTCTCACTGTAATTTTTTTTTTCATCAAAGCAATAAATGGGAAGACGGAATTGTTGCACTAAGCAGTTTTTTAATTTAAAACATGCAATCCATAAAATAAAAAAAATAGATTTTTAATTGTACATTTGTAATTAATTTTATGCACAATAAAAACAAGAGATTTAATCAACACTATAATAATAGAACTTCTCTTCATTTAAATCTGTCTCCTGTCAAAACAATCCATATTCTTCAACAAAAACAAAGAAAACTTAATCCAATGCGTTATGTGTATCATCCCCAATATCAATTTAATGTAATGCGATGGAAAATATTATCCTGGAAAAGTGAAAAGGCTTGCTCTTAAACCGTCGTTTTGTCAAAGTTTATTTTCCGTATTGTGCAATGTGCTCTAATCGGTTAGATCAGATAAACCTATGCACTTGCATGGTTTGATTGCTTGTATCAAATCAGTGTATGGGTAAGAAAGTTTCTTTTGCCTTTCGTGGGGAAAGGTTCAACAGCCACATAAAATGGAGGAAATTAAGCAAAAAAAAAAAAAACCTCAATGCACAAAACTTATACATTATGCGGTGTGGACAATGATCGATGTGAGCACTCTTCCTTTTGTGAATAACCTTTTTAGTTTTTATTATCTTAGAACTCGTCCTTTCTGAAAAAAAATGCAAATATCACAATAAAGAGATTGGTTTGGAGATATTGATTGTCCAATTAAAGGTCCAAAGTGAACATTATCTTAAAGGTGGGAAAGGAATTGTTCAAGTGATAAAGAAAAGGGGAGAGAACAAATGGACAACTATTTGGTTCAAAAAGAAAAAACAAAAAAGAACATTTATAGATTAGTGGGGCTCCCCTTGCCGCTTCTTCCATTGCCATTTCTTAGCAAGTGGCAATGGAACTGCAGCTTCCAATTATTAGCACTGCGTTCCTCACACTCCAATTCCTTCCAAGGAATTCAGGAGATAACAACCGTCAGCTGCATCTCATTGCTTCAATTCTATGGGAAAAACTCGCGACAACTTTCTGGAATTTCCATCAATCAGTGCAAGCCTGTTTCTTATTCGAAAGTCGAAACTTGAAAAGTTCACCTTCACAACTAAGCTATTTTTTTTTTTAACAAACAAAAAAAATTAATTGAGAGTATATCAATTATCGGATATGCAGATTGAAGTCAGTGTATCTTTCATGTGTATGTCTTATTCAACCCAACACATAAGAAGGGACCCCCACTTGAGTACTATTAAACTCGAGTACTACAAATCGACTATAGCGATTGTCAAGTCTAAAATTAATCTATGTGCGCACAATCAAACTTGCGGTCAAAGAAGAGTATTACCTTTAAATGCGGATATTAAGACTTAAAACTGAGTTATGAGCGAGAGAGACGTGCTGAGTAACTACTAAATTATCACTTCAAGTGGTTGATAACTAACCTAATCATAAATAATTTATATCAAATTTACATTAATCTGAAATTTTACTCAACTTCTTTTTTTGAAGTTGAGTACAAAAAAAAAAAAAAAAAATCGTGTGAGAACTAACTTAAGATCGTAAGTTTTCAGTTATTTGAAGTCATGCCACATTTTAAACAGAATTTGGCAAATCATGAGCTGAATTTGATTTTGTAATCCACCACTCCATTGTAGACATAAGATAAGCCGTCATACTTCATAAGAAAAAATACAGTTGCAATTTCTACGCTACGGAATGTTCTTTTAAAGAGTTCCATGTATGTTTTATTGTGGCAGCTCAAAGGGGCCCAACAGCTAACTAATTTAATTTTTGTTAAGTAAACTACATCAAATCTGTTTCTGTGGTCAAACCATAGACGTAGCAAACAAGCAGTTCCAGTCAGATTCTATCGTCTACAGCCCCATAGAACGCCAATTTCTACATTAGGATTGTTAATCACCTGCCTTAGAACAAGTAATTATCGGACTGTTAATCTAATTTAAAGACCAGAGTTCGAACTTCTGTCTCCTTCTTCCACGGTTATGTATCCTTTCATTTTTTGTCCCGAGTGTACAACACGCGCTCCCATTTGGAGGGGTTATGTAATAACAAACACCAGAAACATCACCGGATAACTCTTTCGAAGACCGCTTCACTTTCAGTTGGTGCTGCGTCCCCAGAAAAGTAAAAAAAAATGTTGTTTCTCCGTCTTCCTTCTCCTGTTAGGAACACCCCACGTCCTGCTTTTATGCTACCCATTACCGCCTCAGTGCCTCCAGTCCAAAACTCAGTCAAATTCAGGAACTGGGTCTTCGATTTTCATTCCAAATCCTCTAATCTCATGCTCTCTGGCGCTCTGACTCTCTGTTTATCCCTTTCAGGCAAGTATCTTTCGGATGAAATAATGCTTACCTGATTTCTCCGTGGCAATTGTCAAAGTAATCGCGATTGTCTTTTTTAGGAATGGGACTTGCCGAGGCAAAAGTTGGCGTTAACAAGCCAGAATTGCTTCCTAAGGAGTTTACTACCGTTATAGATGTGGCAGGATTTCTCTCTGAGGGCCAGGTAGGTGTTTACAAATCTTTGCTCATTTGATCAGTTGCATACAGCGAGCAGTAGAACTTTTTACCATATGTGAAATTTGGGTAATAAAATATCGTTCTTGGAATGCCATATATGGATTGGGGTCTCTTGCATATGCTAGCCCTCTTAGCTAGGGTAATTCCAGGCCTTGGAAAATTTTGACGTTCTTATGACAGAAATTTGGAAAGTTCAAGTTTATTTTTTGGTGGTTCCGAATTGTGATGGACCATATATAGGCTCCCTCAATTGAATGAAAGTATTTGTAAGTCGTAACTTTCTATGATCAATCACATTTTCGAAAATGTGCATCAAACTGAGTTGAATAACTTTTTCTCGTATTGGGGGAACAGTTCGGGGATATCTTAACGGTGAATAATTTATAATAATTTGCCAATGGCCCTACAGAATGCAACTTGTGTGGCAGACAGGAATTTTCAAATGAATATACATGCAGGCAATGGTTTCAGCCTTGCTAATGCTGTAAGTGAAGGAAATTCTAATGAGACATCGGTAATTTGCAGGAGAAAAGACTGGCACAGGAGATTGCTGACATTGAAAAGGATACTGGATTCAAGCTAAGAGTTTTAGCTCAAAATTATCCCGAAACACCTGGTATTCTTCGGCTGTTAGTGCTTTCCCAAATTTTTCATAGTTTGAGATACTATCTTGTTAAAATACTGTCAGACCAGTTATTCAGTAAATAAATTTGAACTTTTGCAGGGTTGGCAATTAGAGATTTTTGGCAAGTGGATGATAGAACTATTGTCTTTGTTGCTGACCCCACCTTTGGTATTACAATTCCAACACAGCTTTCTTACTACATGAGCCTCAGACCATTCTGCACAACTTAGGCTAATGCATTTACTTAGCCAGGTAATATAATAAACTTCAATGTGGGAGCATCCGTTGATTTGGACATTCCACGTAGCTTCTGGAGCCGCTTAGCAGGGAAATATGGAAACATGTTCTTCTGGAAAGAGAAGGTGAAGTTATAATGTTGCTTGAGAACTCTTAATGCGTTCTGGATTATGCAAGAAATATATTGGAAGTTTATTATTTATGCTAATTGATTGCAATTTGCAAAACAGGGGGAAGACACAACTATTGAAGCTGCTGTAATGGCAATATCCAGCTGCTTGAGAGAGCCTGTTGGCCCAACCAATTGCTCAGAAATAAAATAAGGTTGGGTCTAACCCTTTTTCTTTTTATTCATGCTTTGCGACAATTCTTCAAGCAAAATGTATCATTCTATGACTTTGGTGTATAGAAATTTAGAACATATTGATATCAGTGAAAGTGGACAGCAGATGATACATTCAACATTGGAGTTTATATGTTATAGTAAATTTCTTCAGATTTCACACCTCGTTTGTGAGGACAGAGGATTAAACTACTTGAAAAGTGATATTGAACTGTCGTAATAAGAAGCAGGTACTGGCACTTCATTTAGGATAATTTAGTCCAAAAAAAAATAAAAATGAAAGAATATATGGTTAGGAAAATCAACAGTCTTTCTCTGTACCAAGGAAGTGAGAGTAGGTATCTTGGAGATGCCTTGACGAGAGACAGAGAGACATCCCTTCAATCTTTCTCAAGGGAAACTTGTCAACACACTGTTAATGATTTACATCTCTTTGACTGATTTTCAGCACTTGCTCTTCTTTCTGGCTTCCAGAATCATCTGTAATTCTTCAGGTCGACAAGGGAGAGCAAGAACTCCACTATGTTGGAATCCATATTCCTCTTTAGCCAATTCTAGTACCCTCAAGAACGCTGGATTACTGAGTAAGTCCAGCTCAAGAACAAACCTTTTTGGTTCTCCGCCCTTGACTGCAGTAACAGCAAAATGTCCTTGCTTTACATCATCTGGAACCATTTTTGCAGCCTGCATCTCTTCATCAACCTCAATGTCACTCAGTCTCGGCCTTTTAGAAGCCGAAAGCAAGATGACCCATCTCAGCTTTCTCAGAAAGAGCTTAAGCTTCGTCAAGCTTCTAATGCTTTTCTTCCAGTTGTTCATTGTTATGCTTGGAGAAAGAGCAGCAACTCGCAGAGAGAGTGGTGTAGACTTAGTGTATTAGAATCTTTGATTTCTTTGTTTCACGTCCTCTTTCTCCAATAGAAATTGAAGAGGTGGGGCAAGAAATATATACGGAATAGTCAAGGGCCATGGAAACATATCTGAATCTTCGCTATAGCAGCATGGGACCATTTCTTAAGGATGCAACAACATATCATCAATGCAACATTTTGATCAACTAGTGGGTCCTTAAAACACGGTTTGCACCGCACACTTTTTTTTTTTTAGTTCCCATTTAACTGGGGTAACCTTGTTTTTTTTTTTTCTTATTTAAAAAATTTCGTATCATCTATGGAGTATGGACTTTTGAAGATTTGTAGGAAGATGTTATGTGTATGCTTTCATGATTGAACACGGCAACTGACTAAATAAAAGGCAATTGGGTTATATTAGATATAGTTTAATTGAATTAAATTAAAAAAATTGTCAGCATAATTAAAAGCTCAACGCTCCAATGCTAAATGGGCTCCATAAATAATTGGCCGCCATGTGCATATAAAAGGTCGTTTCCTAAAATTACGTCGCAAGAAATTGAAAATTAGTTATTTAGTGTCAAGGGGCTTAGCAGGGATATGCGACTGACGGAACATTTGAAATTTACCTCCTGAGTTGACCAGCGGAAGGTTTGTCTATAGCGCCGGCTGAAATTTGATAAGGGTAGGAGCATTTATCACGTTCAAACTCGCCGGAGGGAATTTTTTATTTTTAATTTTTTAATTAAGAAACCCGTCTTCTGGTTCGTCTCACTGCTACTTAACGATGCGCGGGTCCGTCTAGATGTACGCTCGAGTTGTTGTAAGTGGTACTGGAGCAAAGTGAAAAATACATTATCATAGAATTGAAACAGTCCTGAATAAAAGGTCACCGTACGTAGTATGGAGAAGATTAATAGGCATCAAGCGAGATTAATTAAATATCCCCACAATGATAGAAAAGACATGTTTTGGAGTCCTTTTTTTTGGAAAAAATAAAATTTAGAATCAACACGAATTACTAATAATTGGCAAGGCATATAGCAACATAATTTTAACTGGAAAATAACAAATTTGAACTTATTAAGGCTTGTATAGTTTATTAGTTGCTTATTACTGTTTATTGTTGATTGTTATTATTAATTATTAATTATTGTTGTACATAACTAAAATGGAATTGCAATATTCAGTTAGATTGATATTGCTTGTTGTTTTTTGAATAATAAAATGATTATTTTATGATGTTTGATTGCAGTATTTCACTCTAGAAATATATTATAGATGTAATTTAGTCTAAAAATACTTAACTATTAATTCATTCAAAAAGTAATTTTAAACTATTTTTTGGATTAGCTACTGTTTAGATGGGCTTTTAGCAAACAGCAATCCCTACAAAAAATTTATCAAACATTATTTTTTGTATTTTTTAAAATTGAAATGCAAACTACACTTCTTAAAAGATAAATCAAATACCTACTTAGTAAAAGAAACATGCCGGACAGGCAGCTGATAAATTAATAAATTAAAAGAAAAGTAATGCGATAGAAGGACATGTGTATTCATCTATCAAAAGGGCAGTTAGTTTCATAAGGTTTTGTGTAATGTAACATGCTAGTTGTCATTAAGAGGATCTTCCAATTGCTAAAATTTAAATATTTATTTTAAAATTTTTAAATTTTAATCTTAAGAAGTGAAGTGTGATATTTATGAGAACGAAAAAGATTATCTCTATTATATAATTTATGACTTAATGAACTAAAAAAAACGTGCCTTTTTTTGTTGTTAAGAAAATAATGGAGTATTATTACAATTGACATCAATTATGCTATTTTTATTTTACCAAACAATGATTTTGATATATGCCGTTTATATTCATTCTACCGCTTCAGAATATCATACGGCAAATTTCTACATGTTTTTAGGGGTGACGAAAAACCTTCTCCCAAATTTTGGCTAACATATTATGTAAGGTAATTTTACCCGTTTTGAGTTTTCGTGGTATTTTATGTTTTCATACTAAATATTTTTCTTAAAACTATAAATCTCAGGTTAGAATCCTAGTCAATTAATAATTAAAAAGAAAAAATAAAAAAATATAATGGACTCTTCCTCTAGATTCTGTACTTTTATCCTTAATCAGGTTGCTTAATTACATAGAACACTTCAGTCACAAAAGAAAAAAATACATATAACGCGTTTACAGAATTTCAATTGAACTATGGGTAGCAACTGCACAACTTGCAGCTTGCGTTATATACTAATAAGTACATGTCTGGATATATATATATATATCTGTGCGTGTGTATTTATAATTTTATTCACAAGGCATCAAAATGCTGTACAGCATAAATGCCACTCCTTTGGCGACAAAATGAGCTAGCATTCGCGTCTGCTATGAAACTTAGTAACTCACTTGTTAACTTTAGATGTTTGCCTGATATTTTATTAATGTGCCATTTGCTATGCCTGTTTCCGTTGCAAAGACAACACCGTCTATTTGCTTGCTTGCCTGTCTCTCCTTTAGGGTTATATTTGACATAACGGATCCACTTGCGCAACTTGGAAGTTAGCTCGCTGCTTAAAATTCTCTGAGCAAGAGCAACAAGCTTCTGTATTCCGGAAAAATTTAGCGTTAAACCTCTTCGGTACGGGAACACGTACGAAATGTCGGTGAAACTATAGCAATTAAGGCTCCTCTACATCTCTCTTTGACAAGCATATGATGTACAGCTGATTTAAATGCCTAAGATAACGCTTGCAATAATAGCAACAGCCTGAATTAGTTGGGCAGAAATAATATTTGATAATATCATTAATATATAGCAAACTACATAGGATAGATTTTGTATAATGGGTTTAGGGTTAAGACTCTCAATCAGATGAAGCAATAACCATATATGCTATAAGCAGTGCTAAATATATTATATCCACATAAAATAATTTTATATAATCTCATCTTATTTCTTGACTTCTGTCTTGATTATATTAAATTGATAAATGATATGATTGTGATAAATCAATTATACACAATATATTTTTTTTATATGATTTAGTTTGATTGAGAGAAGTGTATTTTTTATGAGTAAAATCTCATTTTAAATTTTAAATTTAGTAACTACTAAATTATATACAGTGTAAATGTAAAAAATTTTGGGAAATAGAATCCCAATATTTAGCACTGTTCATCCACACATGCAGATCAAACCATGGGCCTGTACTTGAATCAAGTTCCAGGTTCCTCATTGCAAGGGAAGACCTGGTCACCTGGAGCCCAGTAAAATCAATCATCAGGTGGGCCACGCTGGCTCCTCTTCTCCATTTCCTGGACCTTATCAGGTTCCCAGGGAAGAGAACCTGACACCGAGTCATCCCTTCAACTCTAATTGGGTACCATTCCGCACACCCCCCACCCTGCCAACTCCCCCTGGCGTGAGGTCCCCAGCATCCAACAAACCCATTAATAAACGTTAAAAACCTAAACGCTCCTACCCCACAGTGGCCATGTAATCAAAGACCCACCTCACATGATCGAAACATAGAGGAACAAAACGTACCGTTTTGGCGGTAGATGATTCAGGAGAAGAGTCAAGATTGGTCTTATGGGTCGTTCATGAAGGAGCAATCCAGGATGATGAAAAGAATCAATGCTAACTCTTTAATACAGATTAAACTCGATGAGCTGGAGTAAATAAGAATATGAAAATTTTGTTGATTTTTTGTACCATTAATGTCAGGATTCTTGGCATTTAATTTAAATATCTATCTATCTGATAATTTTTTAAAAAACCAATTCATACGTTAGTATAAATTTTCTGTAGATACAAAATAATGGAGACAGGTATCCTTACTCTCTGAGCGAACATAAGGAATATCACGTCAAAATGACAAATAAAATTTGTTGCATTAGCTTAGACAAATATATCAACACATTTACTCGTTACACTTTCTACCATTTTTTTGGGAGAACATTTCTGCACGGTTAACTGTACAGTTCTAAAAACATATGTAGTAGCATTATTTGACACCGGTTTGCAAGTATGTGGATTTGCTGTGGTTCTGGGTCTTCCCTTTCCGCACAACTAGTTGGGCACAAATGTAACTACATAACCCATTCCCATGATGAAGAAAGCTGCTGCCTGAAGCGACAGATAAATAAAGAAACGATCTTTTCCAAAAAGTAGGTCATAGATTGCACAGTATAACATAAACATTCCCATCATGAGCTCCAGTACGTGAGTCCTGCGGAGAAAGACAAGGTAAAGGTATATGCTAAATGCTATGACAAGTTGTTATAGACAATGCTCTTAATAATTTTGAGATATGCACTTCTCTTCTTGTAACTACAAGTTTTTCTGATTATTTTGTTATTTGCTCCCTTTTTTTTTTTTTTAGAAGGCAGACCTCGGCAAAATAGTAAAATTATTTTATTATGATCTGAAAATCATAAATTTTAGCCATTAAAATAATCTCCTTATATAAAAAGAACGACCTAGAAAGGGCGGACAAGTAGAAGATCATTTATTGATATTAAGGTTGGAAATTTTTAATGCTGTACCCCTGATATTCAGTTTGATGCTCTGCTGTCAAAATAGGAAAAGGGCGAAAAGCTACCTCTCTCCAATGCAAGATCGAAATTTCTTTGCGGCTTTGCCACTGTTCTTTTGTCTCGAGGTGTTCCCAAGCTTCTCGGTCACGATCCATTCGTTCACACGGTTTGCTTCGAGGATTCCTATGATTGTTGCTTTGGTTCGATGAAGGGACATGACGTTCTCGAACAGGATCCAGAACACAACTAGGTGGAAAGACCTGCCCGAGCATAGAGAACCTAGCAATGAACAAAACCACACATATGATATGAGGAACTTTATATATTGCTTAAGTTTCGGACTACCTTGGAGTACAGACTGCATTTAAAATGGTAATGGTGAGTGGAATGTAAATGGCTATTGGCTTTGTGAGCTTCATTTCTGGAACCAAAACGCTAGCTGGTATAACTACACAGTAGAAGAAGAAAGTGACCCAGTGTGCAACTATCTTCCTTACAAAGAAGAAGGCATAGATGATGTGAAATCTCTTGAATGCTGACACCCTCTGCATCAAATAACATAGAAAAATATGATCTTTTGGAAATAGCAATTTAATTTAGTTAGAGGCTGAAGTGAATCACACAACTTACTTCACAGAGTATTATTTCTTTGGTCATTTTCCTGAAGAGATTAGCCGGGCCACATGACCACCGGTGCTGCTGATAACGATATGCCTTGAATGTGCTGGGGAGCTCATTTTTGACCTTCCAAGGTGGGACAAAGATCAAGTAAGCTTAAAGAAAAGGGCTTCAACCTCAGGCAGTAGAACATAAAGAGGATGAACTTTTTTGTAGTTGATTGAACTTAAACTAATTGATGCAAGAGAAGGAAAATCTCACCGCTAAGTCACCCACAAAGACGAATTTCCAGCCCTTGAGGCTAGCCCTGACTGCGAGATCCATGTCTTCCACCGTGGTTCGATCTTTCCATCCGCCAGCATCGGCTATGGTTAGAATTCGCCAAACACCAGCGGTCCCTGCATAGGAGCTCTTAGAGTTAGAGCTTGAAGTAAATCGGATCATCAAATTATCTTTGAGTCAGACAAAAAAAAAAAGGTACTCTTCGTTGCACATACCATTGAACCCAAAAAATGAACATGTAGAGGAGCCCACTTCCTGCTCTACGCTGAAATGGTAGTCCAGGGACATTTCTTGCAGCCGTGTCATTAGGCACTCATCCGCATTCACTGAAGAACAAATTAGTTGATTAAACTCCAATTTTTCGACGATTAAACTCTTATTTGATTATATCTCGTCATAACTAAGGAATGCAAATGGCAAGCCCTCTCGTTAGTAATTGTTCAACTATTAGGTAGACTAGGACCATTGTGTATTTTAAATTCGGCTGCCACGAACCAAGACAGCAAATTTTTGTCTGTACAGGTGAAGATGGGCTTACCAAACTTCCATCTAGCCTGGACCAGTCCCAACTCAGGGTTCTCGAGCAGATAAGGAATTGTTCTGCATAGAAAATCTCTATCAGGCTGGAAGTCTGCATCGAAAATTGCCACGAACTCGCAATTCTTAACATATTCCTTCTCCAAACCTTCTTTGAGAGCACCAGCCTTGTACCCATTCCTATTATTCCGGGTTTCATACTTCACGTTCACGCCTTCTTTAATCCACTTTTGGCACTCTAACTCCACCATTTCCTGCATATTCTCAAGATTCTCATTCATACTGTAGCAATTAGGTCGACGAGTTTGGCCAATAAAAAAAAGATCAGAGCTGCGCAAAAAGTGTACCCTTAGGACTTCATTGGTGGAGTCGTCAAGAACCTGAACTATAAGACAATCAGACGGCCAAGAAAGCCCACATGCAGCCCCAATGGAGAGCTTATAGACCTTTTTGGGGGAAAAAAAGGGACAAAGTTCAGATAAAAACACAATTCTATTAATTCCTAATAATTGACAAAGTAAATGAAGTCACAACAATCTATCAGGACAAGCATCTCCGAATGGCAGAAAGAGCCAAGGAAATAGTATGATAATTTACAAAAACCTTCCTGCTTTCCTGGTGAAGTTAACCAAAGTCTTGTCTCCTGGTGGCATCATCTGTTATTGCCATTTCTATGATTCATTCATTCAACCATTTTTAATAGCTCATGCCATAACACTAGGAAAGACAACATCAATACAAATAGCAGTAGACATATAGCTCGCCCCCATAAGCTGGAAATTCAATGAAAAGCAATCAAGACCAGTTTGGATCCATCAATGAAAGAAGGGAACCTTAAATCTTATCCAAAAATTTTTCGTTGAATATACTGCATAAACTTGAGAGAGACATGCTTCATATAGCATCGGACACAGTACAATAAAATTGATGATATGGGGCAGTACCAAATAATTGACCAATACTGGCCATAAGATTCTTATTGTGCTTTAAGTTACAGCATTGCAGGGCTTACCTCCTTTTCATTATACATAGGAATTTGAACTAGAACAGTTGGGTAACTTATTGTGTGTTCCGGGTCTTCTTTCGTGGCATTCAACTTATACTTGGTGTATCCTTTCTTCCCCAACAGCCTTACACAGAAGATCACAATTGCCATGTAAAGTCGTTCAATGAATAGCATAACAGACATCAGTGAGCAAACGATTACTGCTAGGCTTAGGAGAGGAACAATGAAGGGAACTCTTATAGAGTCCCATGCATCATTTAGGTTGCTTGTAAAATCTGTCACTCTCGCCTTTGGCTCCTGAAGTCCTAAATTTCTCATTGTGATGAAAACAAAAGCCCCAAATTCAGAACCTGACGGGAGGAGATGTTGGACAGTTGGGGATGAGGAGAGTGACTCAATGCAGAAAGTGCAGGCAGAGGCCTTCCAAGGAACCAAATTCAGAACCGATGGAACATCTGAAAATTTCCTTCTGAGTTGACCGGCGGAAAGGCTTTTCTATTGGCCGGCTGGAACTTGAAAGGTGTAGGAGCATTCATTACTTTCAAACTCTTCAGAGGGAATTTTAATTTTTTTTTTAGAACTTAATTATACTAGTACCCTTAATAAGACATATAAAAATATGTAATTATTAATAATATTCAACATTTTATTTATCTTTTATTTTTTAAAATTTAATATATTTTTTATAATTTAATAATTTAAATTACTACATACTCACTATATTTTTATCTATATATTCTCACTTACCATTTTCGGTTTTTTAGTAAGATCTCTGTCTTCTGGTCCGTCTCAGTGCTACGTAACGATGCGCGGGTCCATCTACATAGAGGCTCGAGTTGTTGTAAGTGGTACCAGGTCAAAGGGAAAAATACATTATCATAGAAGCGAAACAGTCCTGAATAAAAGTTCGTTTTACGTGGTACGGAGATGATTAATAGGAATAAAGAGAGATTGATTTGCATTCAAATTCTTACAATTAATATTTTTTTTTAAATAAAAAAAATTTAATTATAAGTATAATATTAAATTTTAAATTAATTAATACTTATAATTAAATTTGAGAAAAATTTATTCAAATTTAATAGTATTTTAGTTGTGATATTTCCTTTGAAAATGTTAAATAAAGATACCAACAAATAATTTTAATCTTGACACTCAAGTACAATAATCAATAAATTTGTAATATATCTTTTTCTGACAAAAAAAAAAAAAGACAAGATTAATTAAATATCCCCAAAATGATCGAAAAGACATGTTTTAGAGTCCTTTTTTCGGAAAAAAAAAAAAAAACATTATAAGTCAACCAAGGTTTTCAAACTCGGACCGGACCGGTCGGTCGGACCGGTCAGACCGGTGACCGGCCGGGAGTCCGGGCCGGTTTAGGTGATTTTTCGGCAATGACTCGGACCGGTCAAAACCGGTCAAGAACCGGTCAAAACCGGTAAAAACCGGTCGAAAACCGGACCGGTTGGACCGGTTCAAACCGATTCAATAAAATTAAAATTTTCATAAATTATAATTTGACCCTAAATGTTATTTAAATTATAATTTGAGTATCAAATTTAATTAAAAAGTTCAATTTAGTCCTAAATCTTATTAAAACTTTCAATTTAATCCTTAAAATTAGAAAAATTAATATTTAATCATTATATATAATTATTATTTTTTTAATTACTTATATACATATATATATTATTAAATACCGGTTCAAATACCGGTTCGACCGGTTCAACCGGTTGAACCTTGACCCACTAATATTTCCGGTTCGATGACCGGTCCGGTTTTGACAACCTTGGAGTCAACACGATAACCAATAATTGGCACCACATATAGCAACATAACTTTAATTGAAAAATAAAAAATTTGAACTTATTTAGGCTTGTTTAGTTTATTAGTTATTTTTACTGATTGGTGATTTTAATTGTTAATTATTAATTATTTTTTATTAATAATTAAAATGAAATTGTAATATTTAAATTTGATATTTACTTGTTGTTGTTTAAATAATAAAAAGATCATTTAAGATATGGTGTTATATGGGTGTATTTTACTCTAGAAAAATATTATGGATGTAGTTTAATGTAAAACTACTTATCATCGTCTAAAAATAACTCCAAACTATTTTTTGGATCAGCTACTATTTGGATAGATTTTTAATAAATAGTAACTTAAAAAAATTTACCTAACACTCTTTTTCTAACTTTCCAAAATTGAAATGCAAACAACATCTCTTAAAAACTAAACCATACACTTACTCAGTCAAATAAACATGCGTAGACACGAAGCTGATAAATTAATAAATTAAAAGAAAAGTAATGAGATCGAAGAACTTGCGTATTTATCTATCCAAAGGGCAGTTAGTTTCATAAGGTTTTGTGCAATGAAAAATGCTAGTTGTTCTTAAGGGATATTCCATTAATTAGAACTTAAACATTTATTTTAGAAATTTTAAATTTTAATTTTAAAAATAAATTATAAGATTTATAAAAATAAGGATGACTATTAACTCATGACCAAATGAACAAAAAAAAAGGAATGCTTTTTTTGTTGTTAAGAAAATAATGGAGTATCGTGACAGTTTACATCATTTATGCCTATTTTTAGTCTACGAAACAATGATTTTGAGATATGCCGTTTATATTCATTCTACCGCTTCTGAATATCATACAGCAAATTTCTACATGTTTTTAGGGGTGATGAAAAACCTTCTCCCAAATATTGGCTAACACATTATGTAAGGTAATTTTACCCGTTTTGAGTTTTAGGCTAGTTTATGTCTTGATGCTGAATATTTTTATTAAAACTTTAAATCTCAGCTCGAATCCTAGTCAATTAATAATTAAAAAGAAAACCAAAAGAGATAATGGAATCTTCCTCTAGAATCTGTACTTTTGTCCATAGTTGGGTTACTTAAGTACATAGAACGCATTTGTAGAATTTCAATTGAATTATGTGTAGCAACTGCACAACTTGCGTTATGTACTAATATGTATATATGTGACATAAATGCTATACAGCATAAATGCCAATCCTTTGCAGACAAAATGAGCTAGCATTCGCGTCTGAAATGAAACTTAGCAAATCATCACTCGTTAACTTTAGATGTTTGCCTGATATTTTATTAATGTGCCATTTGCTTTGCCTGGTTCCGTTGCAAGACCACACCGTCCGTATGCTTGCTTGCCTATCTCTCCTTTAGGGTTCTATTTGACATGTGGATGTTTCTGCCGACCCACTTGCACAACTCGGAATTTAACTCACTGTTTAAAATTTTCTGAGTAAGAGCAACAAGATTCTGTATTCTGGAAAAAATAGCTTTAAACTTGTCTAGCAAAAGAACACGTACGATCTGATTCTTCATCAGAATGTTAGGGAAAATATAACAATTAAGTTTACTCTAGATCGCTCTTTGACACGCATATGATGTATACACTAGATTCAAATGACTAGAACAATACTGGCAATAATAGCAACAGCCAGATTTAGTTAGGCCAAAATAATGTCTAATAATATCATTAACATATAGCGAACTACACAGGATAGATTTTCTGTAATAGGTTTAGGGTAGGACAATCAATCACATGAAACTTATGAAGCACGGACACAGATACGGCGACACGGACACAGTACGACACGGATACGAGGATATTCTCATTTCAAAAAAATTAGGATATGGACATGGATTGGACACGCGTATATATATATATAAAATAAAATATATATAAAATAATTTTTTTTTAGTTTAAAGTATAACTTTCTTTTTTTCATCTCTATAAAAAAAAAAAGAGAAAAAAATGCTTGGATCGAAAATTTCTTCCTCTTCTTTCTTAATTTTTTTGGGGTACTTTCTTTCTATTTGTTTTTTTTAATCCTCTTGTGCGTACGAACTCCACTCCTCTTTTCCTTAACTTTGTCAGTTGGCACATCTACCGAAAAAAGAGGTGGGGATCGGTAAAAAAAAGAAAAAGAGGTGGTGAACGAAGGAGGGAAAAAATTTTAATTTTTTTTTCAAATTAAAAAAATTTAAACGTGTCTCAGCCATGTCGGACACTTTTATATTCCGTGTCCGACACATGTGTCGGATGTTTTTTTTAAAAAAATTTTTGTTGGACACTTTTAGGCGTGTCCGACACATCCTACCTTTGAAAATTACCGTGTCCGTACTACAGAGCATGAAACAATACCCATATATGCTATAAGTAGTGCTAAATATAAAATATGCATATGAAATAATTTTATATAACTCGATCTTATTTCTTGACTTTTATCTTAATTATACTAAAATGATAAATAATAAGATTATGATAAATTACCTATACACAATATCATTTTTTTCTTTTTTGATCTAGTTTGATTGAGAGAAGTGTATTTTTATGAGTAAAGTCTTATCCTAAATTTTAAATTTAACGGCCATTAAACTATACATAGTGTAATGGATAATATTTGGGAAGTAGAATCCTGTTTTTTTTTTTTTTGTTACAGAAGGAGGCCTGAGGGCCAAAAGGAGAAAAGTCTTATACCATCAAATCACGGAGTCATTGGACCTCAATCATATCCTGCTGTAGTAAAGGTAATATGTCATTGGAAGGTACTGCCATCAGATGAAAACCCTGGTCCAAGGAACCAGCAAAATTGGTCATCAAATCAACAGTTTAATTTGCTTCTCTCATCACCTAAAAAATTCGAACATGTAAATCTTTCTTCAACATAGTCTGACAAGTAAGAATAAGATTAACCTACGGATGGATGGAAAAAATATCTTTAGTTAGACTAGCGACAGCCACTAAAGAAT
Organism: Carallia pectinifolia; assembly: GCA_037832335.1. Lineage (NCBI taxonomy): Eukaryota > Viridiplantae > Streptophyta > Magnoliopsida > Malpighiales > Rhizophoraceae > Carallia > Carallia pectinifolia. The sequence goes on along the minus strand of CM075444.1, from coordinate 16,618,511 downwards.
CAGATTCAAGTTAAAGTTTTCGAATGCTCCACTGCCACGACAAATCTAACCCATGGTAGAGACCTCAAATTTTAGCGGCAACAATGGAATAAGATCTAATATTATGAGTAAAACCTCCAACCCAACGACTCTAAGAGTCGTGGAAGACTCCCTCGGCACTCGCATGTCCATGCTTCCAAACACCATCAGTATTGGCCTTTGTCCATACCTCACGTGGTGGTTTCCAGCCAATTAAAGGCCTTGGACCAGGTTGGGAATCCCGTTATTCAGCACTCTTCATCCACACATCAGATCAAACCATGGGCCTGTGCTTGAATCAAGTTTCAGGTTCCTCATCGCTGGAGAAGACCTGGAGCCCAGTAAACATATCATCAGGTGGGCCACGGTGGCTCCTCTGCTCCATTTCCTGGACCTTATCAGGTTCCCAGCGAAGAGAACCTGCACCGAGTCGTCCCTTCAACTCCAATTGGGTATCATTCCCCCAGAACATCCAACAACTCATCATTCCGAAATCCCCAACTACTTCAGAGTAATAAAAACTATACCAAAACTTTATTCCACGCAAAACATCGTTTAAAAGGCCCATCATACAAAAATTTCCAAATAACTAGAGAAACCGTCGAAAAACCCATTAATAAACCATAAAAACCTAAACCTTCGTAGCCCATAGTAGCCATGTAATCAAGACCCATCTCATATGATCGAAACATAGAGGAACAAAACCCACCGTTTTGGCGGCAGATCATTCAAAAGAAGAGCCGAGATTGGTCTTATGGGTAGTTCATGAAGGAGCAATCCAGGAGAATGAAAAGAATCAGTGCTATCTTTTTATTACGAGATTAAATTGATGAGCTGGAGTAACTGAGAAATGAAAATATTGTTGATTTTTTGCACCATTAATGTTAGAGTTCTCAACAGTGGATTTAGATAGGAAAATATTAGGTATACAAAGGTTTGTATATTGAAAATACACACACTCAATAAAATCGAGAATCTCATAGAGTATTTATATTTTATTTTAGAAGGTAACATTTATCTAAATTTAAATTTAAATTTTGTAGAAAAAAATCATTAAAATTATGGCTTCAGGTGTTGCTCGGTGCACTTTCTCAATGCACCTAGCAACACCTATTCAGATATTTGTCCATTTGATATATGGGGATAAGTATTTTTTTAATCCTAAACTTTTAGATTTTTTTACGTTTGAGTTCTAAACCTTTTTGACATTTCATTTGAGTCCTAAACCTTTTAATTTTCTACCAAATTAGTCCCTCTGTTTAACAAAAGTGATCAATCTATTAAAAAATAATTTTAACTTTACAAAAAATTATTTAAAAAAGATTAAATATATGAATTGAATGTCTTTTTTATAAAAAAATATGCATGTTGCCTATTTAATTCGTATATTTGTTGATTAAAAAAATATTTAATATGTATATTTTGTTGATGAAAAAAATATTTAACTCATGTATTTAAACTTTTTTAAATGATTTTTATTAAATTAAACTCACTTATTAATAGATTGACTACTTTTCGTAACTTAAAGGACTGATATAGTAAAAAATTAAAAGATTTAGAACTCAAATGAAATGTTAAAAAGGTTTAGGATTCAAACGTAAAAAAACCTAAAGATTTAGGACCCCAAAAATGCTTATCCCTTGATATATGTATATATTTTTTAACAAATTTATACGTTAATATAAATTTTTTGTAGATACAGAATAACAAAAACAGGTCTCCTTATAAGGAATATCACGTCAAAATGACACAAATACTCTTTGCTGCATTAGCTTAGACAAATATATTAACACTTAGACTCGTTACACTTTTTACCATTTTGTTGGTAGAACATTTCTGCGCGGTTAACTGTACAGTTCTAAGAACACATGTAGCATTATTTGACGCCGGTTTGCAAGTATGTGTGGATTTTCTGTGATTTTGGGTCTTCCCTTTCAGCACAACTAGTCGGGCACAAATGTACCTACATAACCCATTCCCATAATGAAGAAAGCTGCTGCCTGAAGCGACAGATAAATAAAGAAATGATCTTTTCCATGAAGTAGGTCATAGATTGCACAGTATAGCATAAACATTCCCATCAGGAGCTCCAATACGTGAGTCCTGCGTGGAAAGACAAAGTAAAGGTATATGTTAAATGCTATGACAAGTTATAGACAATGGTCTAAACAAATTTGAGAGATGGATTTCTCAACTATAGGTTTTTCTGGTTATTCAGTATTTTGTTTTATATGTCATTTATAATTTGCTTCTCTGTTTTTTTTTAAAAGACGAGTCTCCACGAAACAATGAAATTATTCTATTGTGACTTAAAAGTTATAAGTTTGAGCGGTAGAAATACTCTCCTATAAAAACAGAAGGAAAAGCGCGGAAGAGCAGAAGATCGGTTATTGGTACTAAGGTTGGAATTTATTAATGCTGCACTCTGATATTCAGTTTGATGCTCTGCTGTCAAAAGAAAAAGGGCGAACAGTTACCTTTCTCCAATGCAAGATCGAAATTTCTTTGCGGCTTTGCCACTGTTCTTTTGTCTGGAGGTGTTCCCAAGCTTCTCGGTCACGATCCATTCATTCACACGGTTTGCTTCGAGGAGTCCTATGATTGCTGCTTTGGTTCGATGAAGGGACATAACGTTCTCGAACAGGATCCAGAACACAACTAGGTGGAGAGACCTGCCCGAGCATAGAGACCTTAGCAATAAATAAAACCACACATATGGCATGAGGAATTTTATATTGCTTAAGTTTCGGACTACCTTGGAGTACAGACTGCATTTAAAAAGGTAATGGTGAGTGGAATGTAAATGGCTATTGGCTTTGTGAGCTTTATTTCTGGAACCAAAACGCTAGCTGGTATAACTACACAGTAGAAGAAGAAAGTGACCCAGTGTGCAACTATCTTCCTTACAAAGAAGAAGGCATAGAGGATGTGAAATCTCTTGAATGCTGACACCCTCTGCATCAAATAAGAAAGAAAAATATGATCTTTTGGACATAGCAATATAATTTAGTTGGAGGCTGAAGTGGAGCACACAACTTACTTCACAAAGTATTATTTCTTTGGTCATTTTCCTGAAGAGGTTAGCCGGGCCACATGACCACCGGTGCTGCTGATAACGATATGCTTTGAATGTGCTTGGGAGCTCATTTTTGACCTTCCAAGGTGGGACAAATATCAAGTAAGTTTAAAGAAAAGGGATTTAGCCTCAGGCAGTAGAGGATAAAGAGGATGGACTGTTTTGTAGTTGCTCGAACTTAAACTAATTGATGCAAGAGATGGAAAACCTCACCGCTAAGTCACCCACAAAGACGAATTTCCAGCCCTTGAGGCTCGCTCTGACTGCAAGATCCATGTCTTCCACCGTGGTTCGATCTTTCCATCCTCCAGCATCGGCTATGGTTTGAATTCGCCAAACACCAGCGGTCCCTGCATTGAAGCTCTTAAAGTTAGAGGCTGAAGTAAACTGAATCAATCAAATTATCTTCAAGTCAGGAAAAAAAAAGGTAATCTTCACTGCACATACCATTGAACCCAAAAAATGAACATGTAGAGGAGCCCACTTCCTGCTCTACGCTGAAGTGGTAGTCCAGGGACATTTCCTGCAGCCGTGTCATTAGGCACTCATCCGCATTCACTGAAGAGCAAATTAGTTGATTAAACTCCAATTTTTCGACAATTAAACTCTTATTTGACTATATCACATCATAACTACGAAATGCAAATGGCAAGCCTTCTCTTTAGTAATTACTCAACTATTAGGTAGACTAGCACTACTGTGTGTTTTGAATTGGTCTGACACAAACCAATACAGCAAAATTTTTGTCAGTACAGGTGGAGATGGTCTCACCAAACTTCCATCTAGCCTGGACCAGTCCCAACTCAGGGTTCTCGAGCAGATAAGGAATTGTTCTGCATAGAAAATCTCTATCAGGCTGGAAGTCTGCATCAAAAATTGCCACGAACTCGCAATCCTTGACATATTCCTTCTCCAAACCTTCTTTGAGAGCACCAGCCTTGTACCCATTCCTATTATTCCTGGTTTCATACTTCACATTTATGCCTTTTTTAATCCACCTGTGGCATTCTAACTCCACCATTTCCTGCATATTCTCAAGATTCTCATTCATACTACAGCAATTAGGTGGATGAGTTTGGCAAAAGAAATTGATTAGAGCTGCACAAAAAGTGTACCCTTAGGACTTCATTGGTAGAGTCGTCAAGAACCTGAACTATAAGACAATCAGATGGCCAAGAAAGCCCACATGCAGCTCCAATGGAGAGCTTATAAACCTTTTTAGGAAGAAAACAAAGTTCAGATGAAAACAGTTCCATAAATTCCTAATAATTGACAAAGTAAATGAAGTCACAACCATCTATCAGGACAAGCATGACGGAATGGCAGAAAGATCCAAGGAAATAGTATGATAATTTACAAAAGCCTTCCTGCTTTCCTGGTGAAGTTAACCAAAGTCTTGTCTGCTGGTGGCATCATCTGTTATTGCCATTTCTATGATTCATTCATTCAAGCACTTTTAATAGCTCATGCAACAACATTAACAAAGACAACATCAATACAACTAGCAGCAGACATAAAGCTCGCCCACATAAGCTCAATTCAATGAAAAGCAATCAATACCAGTTTGGATCCACCAAAGAAAGAAGGGAACCTTAAATCTTATCCGAAAATTTTTTGTTTAATATACTGCATAAACTTGAGATAGACATGCTTCATATAACATAGAAAACAGTATAATAAAATTGATGATATGGGGCAGTACCAAATAGTTGACCAATATTGGCCGTAAGATTCTTATTGTGCTTTAAGTTACAATATAAAACGAGCTCTACAGGGCACAGCATTGCAGGGCATACCTCCTTTTCGTTGTACATAGGAATTTGAACCAGGACGGTTGGGTAACTTATTGTGTGTTCCAGGTCTTCTTTCATGGCATCCAACTTATACTTGGTGTATCTTTTCTTCCCCAACAGCCTTACACAGAAGATCACAATTGCCATGTAAAGTCGTTCGATGAATAGCATAACAGACATCAGTGAGCAAATGATTACTGCTAGGCTTAGGAGAGGAACAATGAAGGGAACTCCTATAGAATCCCATGCATCATTTAGGTTGCTTCTAACATCTGTCACTCTCACCTTAGGCTCCTGAAGTCCTATATTTCTCATTGTGATGAAAACAAAAGGCCCCAAATTCAGAACCTGACAGGAGGAGGTGTTGGAGAGTTGCGGATGAGGAGAGTGACTCAATGCAGAAAGTGCACCAAGAGGCCTTAACAGGACTCATATTTATGGGTTTTGCTTAAAATAGAAAGGCAAAGCAAAGGGGAGAAGATGGAGTCATGGGGGGTTTTGGATTTTTAGGTGGGGGGAGAATTTAGTAGGAAATTGAGAGGAAATTCTGATGAAAGGTCTTCAATTTTGAGAGACACAGAGGATACATGCAAGCAATGGTGCTGCAACATATGTCTCTGATAGCTGGATGTCTGGCCTTTTTTTGCCGACAACTGTATCATCAGGACATGTTTACAGTCTCTGGTTTCAGTTTAGGACACCATAATTACTTCTTGTACCTAAGTCTATATGATTAGTGTTTATAGTGTGTAACATTAATCTGAATATTGGTGGTGATTACGACAAGAGACATCTTTTTCTTCGGGGAAGTGGAGATCATTATTTTTCATCTTGAAAAAAATTTGAACAGAGAGCGATTGAGTATTGCAAGTTATCATTCTGCTGGTGATTAACATTCAGAAAATTATAGTTCCTTGAAAGGGTTTATTACATTTTCCGAGGTAAAAAAGACACCGTAATTTTATGTGGCCGGAGGTGGTTGCATTTAAAACTTTGTGCACGACAACAAATTGTATTCTGTCTCCAACTCAGTATCCGAATACAAATTTGGCAATAGACGTTTTGAATAAAAACAATGCAATTTGGATTCACTATGACGCTTTCAAGTGATCATCATCGGAACATTGTTTGCATACTACTAGCTCTAGGTGCGTCATCTGTGTTGTTTTTTTTTTTACTACTAGCTTCAGGTGCATCATCTGTATTGTCCGATTCGTTATTGGATGCATTTGGAGCTGCTGATATCTGTATCATATTTATTGGTGGATCGCTACCAATTTGCATGTAACTTTTGTTTTCGGGGAGGTTTGCCGTGGGGCAGATTCACAGGAAATTTGCTCCGTAATTTTGCAGTCTATTGTTTATTCAGGTGCAAGAACTTGACAATATAACCCCTCACCAATAGCTAGGATAGGGACTTCTAATTGCAGAGACTAGAATTCCCTCATCCCTTTTTTTATATAATAATTTTGTCATTTTCTCTACCGTAAAAAAAGATTTTATATAAATTCTTGATTTTGTGGTTTTTTTTATAAATAAAACACCCACCAAAATCTTTCTTCACATGATTACAAAAATTCACATTTTTAACTATTTATTTATTTAATTTTTTAATCAAAAAAACCTTTTTTTTTTTTGTTTTCTGTTTATCAACGCCAAAGACAGTTGGAGGAAAATTCTTGTCGATTTTAGAAAGGGCAACTGACAAAACAATGAATAGAAATAAAAAAATACTCTAATGGTTAAAATCTAATTTTCATTTTAAAGAATTTGAGTTCTAATTTTAAAAAAGAAATGTGTGAAGTTCTAATTCTTTGAAAAAAATTTGTGGAGTTCTAATTTTAAGAAAGAGAAATGTAACGTTCTAATTTTAAAAAGAAGAAATGTGGAAGAATAACTCATATTATTTAACTTATATTGTGTAATTTACTTAATGGTCCTAATAAACAAAAATAAAAATAAAAATCAACCCACCAGAAAGCGGAAAGGCTAGCAAAAAGGGGCAAATGCAAAGGAAGGCATCGCGAGTCAAAGCAGGAAAAACATAAATGCAATGTACAATAAAAAAAAGAACAGCGAATTACATTTTCTGATGTATGCGAGAAAAAAAAAAAAAGTATCAACGCTCAAAATTTAAAAATGTCATTCTATAATTTTGTATGCTGCTAAAGATCCTTTATGGCATACTACAAGCTAACAAAATCAACTAAATTCGTACTACAATGAGAAGATAGCAAAAGAAAAGAGTTACAATAATAACAATCTTAAAATTACAGGAGCGAAATCTAAAACTGAGAAACATCATTGGAATTAACATCTCCATGGATCTCTTAAAGCAAGGGGCAGACTGCAGAGTCTGATTTGCTTGTCATTTCAATTCCTCCAGACCAGGGAAATTCTAGAAGGAGGTGAAGATGATCGTGAGAACAAATCCATCTACTGAAAACTACTCTAAAGGATATACAGATGCTGCTGATTTTATCACCCATCATTAGATGACCAAAGCTGATAAGTGGTCATCAGTGCTCATGTTTGATACGTGCTTTTATAATTCCAGGAATAGGTGGCGAGGCAGGATGCCTAGCCGGGGTGTTAGTATTAGAGGGAGGAATGATTTGTGGTTGGCAAAAATTGGACATGCTTGGACCTTCACCTCCATCGGCAGCAAGATCAGTTTCCATATCATTACTCTGTGTCTGTGGTCTCTCACAAAATTTCATTGCCTTGAGAACATAGTTATCATCATGGAGTTCAAAAGGTGTGCTGCATGTAGGGCACGGAATGAAATGTATAAGCATTAATTGAAAGGATAATTTACCAGGCAGAGCAATGACAGGGTTCCATAAATTTCTGAGTTTAAAGAATGCAAACAAGTAAATGTCAATCCAAAAGCCTCTTCACTCATCAGGTTAAAAACATTAATTTGATACATGTTTGCAGATTTCAATTTCAAGCTGCGGATCAATTCCAGGATGTCACATGGTATAGTCCACAAAATGGTACATCAATAACAGCCATAAAAAAATAGATTTCACAAACACCATTTGTTCACTAATGAGAAAAGCGAACAAGCTTAAGGGTCTTTTACCTGTTAAAGTCAAAATGCACAAGCTGCATATCTTCTGATATTTCCACCTCAACAGTTGCATGAGGACGCGTCTACAATTAATGGGAAGAAATGAGGCCACGTCCCAATTTAAAATAATAAATAAATAAAATGCAAAACTAACATTATACACCACTTCATAATTGCAGGTAGTATGCCTTGCTGTGAGAGTAGATACTTAAGCAAAAGGATTTGATTTTACATAAAGATATCATAGCAAGGATCAAGTGTCTTTGCCGGCAGAGAAAATGATTTGTACGGAAGTCTAATACCATAAATGTAAACTTCCTAGTAGCTTCATGATGGGTTGTCCCAGTAATAGTAAATGTTCCTAAATCCAGCAGTTTAACAGCATAGTGCCATGGCATAAATTCTGCTCAACTATTCAGCTATCAGACGACTACCATATCAGGTAGAAATACTGGACAGAATTAATTTCCTTGGCTTTCCCGATAACTTTGAAGCAATTTTTTTCAACTAACCAGTCAAGAGAATAATCTCAAGTCATGCCTTTCTAACCATCTAGGCTTGATGCATAAGAAGGTTCAATAGTTCAACTAAAGCACAAGCTCCATTTGAACTCAAAAGCCAAGGCTAGAGCTGCGTTTATGCCAGCTTGGTCAGCTTGTCTCATGAACACAGGACCCATGCTCCAACTTTGAATATTGTTTTATTCCACAAGAAAAAGGATTCGAAAGCTGGTAGCTTGTCCTTAGATATGGGTTTCTCCGGAAAAAAAAAGGAGTTTTTGAGGACCAGATACCACCAACCCCTATATCTGTTCATCGGAATTCATTAACATGCTCTTCAAATATTAGCAATTATGCACAAGTTATATTTTCCAACTCTATAAAACTTCATTACAATTGATGCAGCCAAATTTCTCTTGCTCAAATCCAGACATCTATCAAAACCCAACTCATGCCACCCATCAGGTATGTAACTACAACATTGAACAAGGAATGGAAAGATTTCCCATTCATTTCTGCCAGATGCCAACCACAAATCAGCTTATTCTGTAACTTAGTACTGTCCCACATGCATTACCATCATGAGCAAGAGATAAACATGACAGTTACAAGGTCCTCATGAAAATCAAAGGGTGGAAAAGGATAATGCATCTCCAACTTTGGCAATGAGAATGATAATTAGATGTGTCAACAATACAGATGAAAGAAAATGAGAGCAATCATAGCCATTACAATGAGGAGATCATGATAATACAAATGGCAATGGCAGACATTCAGGTATTAGGCCAAATTTTGTCTGTCGGTGTTCTAAAAAGCGCTGTTTGAACAACCAAATAATATGAAAAATTTACGAAGAAAGCACTGCATGCATTTTGCAAATATATCAGCAGCTACATAACATGGCTTAAGAAAAGATGGTCTTAACACAAATGACAACATTAAATTATTATTGCCTAGTTAAGGCCCTGTTGAAGTACAACCCAATGAAGCAATGTCAGGAAATGGTAGTACCCTTCTGCATGTCTACATGAAATGCATGCTGTTAAAAACGAACCTATCACCTACAGGTTGAAGACTGAGACATCTACGAGTACTTAAAGCAAAAGTAAAATTCAGAGAGATTTACCTGCACCAAAATGAAAGGTAAGGAGACACCCCCACTAGGAGCATTTCCTGAGTTGTACAATTGCTCATTCCGTTGAATCAGGTTCTGAAGACCTATAAACTTGATAAATGGAAACAAGAAGACGGTGAACAAACGCCATCAGCTACAGATTCGGAATTTGAAAAGAGCCCCAGCCTAAGTGCATGAAACAAGCAACAGAACACTCCGACTATAGAAGAGCATAACATGTCCTTACTTGTTCCTCCAGTTCCTGCAAATAAGCAGTTTTCTTCTCAATCCTACTTCTCCGTTCATGACGATCGGCCTGCTTAAGTCACATTCAAGGAGTTAAGAAAACTCACATAACAGGCCTGAATGTTGCCCAAAAAAAAAAACAAAAAAGAAAAAAAGAAAGACTTAATACCTTTAACTCTTCAATATCACTCAGGCTAGTTCGAGGAAGACCTTTCCACTGTATTTCCTTTTTATCCTTGGATATAATATCCAACGCCATGAGAACATTGAGGGCATCATAAACCCTTCTTCGTATGTTTTTTTCATCGTATTGTTGCTGCCAAAGTAAATAAAAATAAAATCAGAGGACTAGATAATTAACTTTCACTTTTGCATCTATACACATATATGCTTAATACATAGACACATTTACATTATCTGCCGTACATACATGTACATAATTATCTAAAAATATTGGCTACTTTTTTATTTTCTGATTGCTTGGAAGTTGGAAGGGACAAAAGAAAGATCTTGTTCTTTCTCCAACAATTTCTGAATGTAAAAGCAGGTATATGCAAACTGGTCAAAAAAAAAAAAATATTCATCATTTTTAGTTGAAGAATAGCTAACCTGATCAGGGGATGACACACTGTTGCTAGGATCTGCAAACTCTGCAACGAGTTCATCAGCAACCTGCCAATTGCTTCAAACTCTTACATACAGGCATAGCAATGTAAAATTACCATTAAATGGAACAAAATTAAACTGTTGTGGTCATGTATAATGACATGATCAATGGATGTTCCTTAATCTTCTGGAAGTGAAATTTATGGACAATCTAAATGGGCTACAAGTGGACAAGGTTAATTTTGAGTTATAAATCACAATATCCCACGAAGTGCTTCAGAAGACAAAAATAGGCATATTGTTATCCTCTGTAAAATTGCTTTCTGGTCTGAACAATAGGAAACATGTCACTTGTTTTTTATCCATACTTATCATCTGCTTGGCACCAACAGTTAATTAGCAGCCATAGAAATGGTATTTGGTATAGATGTCAGTCTACTACGAATAGAGCTAACAAACACCATTGCACCTTCAAGAATCTTGCTATCTCGAGTTTTCCTTCCTATATTTCCGATGCTCAATAGGCAAACCCTTTGAGCACTCGCTAATTATTCTGTCTTCCTATGTAATCCATCAAATATTTGTTTAGCAGTTAAACATTTACTGTCAGTCATGAACCCAATTAAACCAGAGCAATGTGCAGCTACACATCTGTCTCACACAACTGACAGTGTTCGACAATCACTAACAGGTTTTCAACATTTCAACCAAAAGACAACCTATAGCAAACACGTCATCTTCAGTATGTACCAAGCATTAACAAACTCGACCAGAATAAGAAGAGCAAAGACTAAGAAACAACATTAAGAAACCACCTGACCTCATTGTAAGTGGTTGTTCCTTTGCTTTCCACTTTTTCACACACTGGAAACAATCAAAATGCGTTAAACCATGAAGTCAGCTATCAAAAGTTCATCTACAATGACGTGTGCCATCTTGTAGAGGGCAGGCAACTAAAAATAGTTTCACATGATTCCTGAAGAGCTGGCATTAAAAAATGTATACAAAGGGAAAATAAGTACCTTTCATACTGAACTGACGGAGTCCTCTACCGGTCTTATCGGCTCCAACTGCCCGTTGGCCTCTCTTTTTCTTCTTGCTACTGTTCATAAACCAATAATCAATTGAATGTATTACAGATTTTAACCATATTATCGAACGAAACAACAAAGACACACATGCCTATCTACACTATTACAACTCCACTGTAACCCAAAGAATGTCACAAAATGCTGAAGACTGAATCTCGGGGAAGTCATTAAGGATCCTTTCAAAAATCGACACAAACACGAAAAAAAAAAAAAAAAACAAAGAAAGAAAGAGTTAATTGTAGTTGGAATTCACCACTTTTGTCAGAACATCAATTTCGACGGGTGATACACAAAATCGTTAAACAATGGAGGAGACACAATAATCCGTCAAATCATAGGACAACAACGGCAACAACATCGGATAGTGACAGTGAAGTGAATCCAAACACAAATAGCATATGCGTGGCAACGCTATTAAGGATTGCCAATCACAAACAACAATAACAGCAAAAAATTCACATAAAATTCCGCCCTAAAACACCTCAAGCACAAAACCCATCACCAAAATTAAGTATTGATAACTCACAACAGTTAACATAATTATCTAGACGGAGGGGAAAAACAAAAATAAAAAATAAAAAATAAAAAACAAGAAAAAGAAAAAGAAAAACGCAGAGCGGAAGAAGAAGACAACCGACCCGGCGGCATCTTGTGTGGCGGCGTCGTCGGCGTGAATGTCGAGATGGTTCAACCGAAGATAAGTATTGTCGCTGGCGGGGGGAGTGGCCATAGCATGCTCACTCCGGCTGGAGGGAGACCCCACGCTGCCGCTCGTCGAAACGGATTGCCCGGACACCGTGGTGTTACCCCAAGACCTGGTGGCTCCTCCTCCTCCGGCTGACCCTCTAGAGACGGTGGCGGGGGCGGAGGCGGCGGTTGTTGTCGCCGCCGAAGGGTTTCTGTCCCCATCTTCCATGAGGGCCCCACCAGTTACCCACTTTCAGATTAAATAAATAAAAGGGAAAAAAAATTTCAAGTCGAAAAAAAAAAAAAAAAAGGAAAGCCAAGAAAATAAGAACCGAGGAAAGAATGAATTTGAATTGTTGCGAGTTTTGGCAAAGAAAGATTAAAATTGATAAAATGGATGGATAGAAGGGGTTGGACTAATTGATGCGACTGTTTGGTCAATTAGTCTGTTGTTTTTGTGTGTGTGTGTGTGTGTGTGTGTGTGTGAGTGAGAGTCCATGCGCGCGCGCCTTGAGCAGTTAGTAATAATAGTGGCCGTTTTGTTATTAAAATATATATATATTTTTTGAAAAAAGGCACGTAACGCGATCAGAGAAGAGAAGAAGTGAAGGACATTGGGGGCAAATATGTAAAATAAAAAAGGCTTAAGTTATATTTAGTATTGAGGTGAAAAGTGTGTTGTGTTGTAATAACTTATATTTTCGATCAAAAGTAATTTTTTTAATATTTGATAATTTTTTTTAACGAAATTTTGCAACGTAATGACTTTCAAAATTATAATTTCATAAAAGTATCTTAGACATACTTTTGAAGAAAGCAACAAAATTCAATGACTATACTACATAAATTTTGAATTAAGTGGATAAAATTAACTATATCAATTTAAGAAATTATTAAATATTTAAAATTTAAATTTTTTACATCTTTTTTATAACTATTATCAAATAATTTGTAATTTTAAGTAATAGTACTTTTAATTACAATATTTTATTTATAACACTTTATTTCACAGTATTGTTAAACAGAGTTTTAATAATAGGTTTTCGCGTTTTTTAATTTGGGTCCAAAACGATCTTTTTTTTATCGGTCTGCCTGTTATATCATTTATCATTATACTAAATCGACTCAATCATTAAATTTATTGTTAAATTAGTTGATGTGATGACGACTGATTTTCACCTCATATAAAACTCACTACATTAATATGTCACGTCATAAATTGATGATGACGATAATATCTTAAAATTTTTTTTAATTGCGAAGAAAAGCTAAAATTTGATGCCTAAAACTTTTTGGTTCGCAATTTGATGTGTAAAATAGACTCTCATTATCCTTTTTTTTTTTTTTAAATTAAAGAATCCTGTTAAGTTATGAGTTGGTAACTCTCTTATTCTATAAATTTTAATTTTCTTAAAAAAATTTAAATTTTAAAATTTTAAAATAAAAAATTTAATTTTAATTACTGAAATATCTTTATAAAATTAGAGTGCCATTATTTAGCGCTCTTCGTCAGATCAAACCATGGGCCTGTGCTTGAATCAAGTCGCAGTTCCTCGCAGGGCACAACTGGAGCCCAATAAATGTATCATCAGATGGGCCACGGTGGCTCCTCTGCTCCATTTCCTGGACCTTATTAGGTTCCCACTGAAGAGAACCTCCACCGGGCCATCCCATTGTTTCACACCCTGGGCAACATCACTATCAAGAACGGAAATTGAGATAGTGTCTCCGTCCCATTTCGTCACCACATTTCTCTAAAGGCGTCCAAACGCTTAAAAATCAAGGCGTCTTGATTTCCCAATCCTAAGGAGGATATCAAGTTCATGGATTATTTCTCTTGATAAAATTTAGAAGGGTAGAAAGCTAGCATTGAAGAGTGTGCTGCAGTAAAATTAATTTAAGACGCCTTTTATCATATATTTTTTATATATTCTAAACTCCTCTTGGATGAAAATTGATGGCTGCTTTTGTCTGTGAGAAATGACTGCCGCGTGCACATACTAATCACACGACTACGAGACTACAAAAACTACAGATTGTTAAACTATGTTAGCAGGATCCCAAGAAACAATTCTTGGTTCTACACAAAATGTGATTTAGGCTCCCATTCTTTGTAGGAAAATAATACATTGGCGTTAAATATTTTTTTATGAATTTTTTTTAAGAGTTGTTTTTGGTTGTTTGTTTGAATCCATTCGAACAATGTAATCTATAGAAAAATATTTTCTTGTTTTTGATATATGAAAAAAGAAAATTTTTCATAACGCATAAGAGAATTTTTATTAATTGCAATTAATGATTGTGCGATGGTGACTGCAACCTAAGCGAGGTAACCTTTCCCTCCTTTGATATGTAGTCCCGAAATATTTCGAAGAGTGCATAATATATTTACATTGATTCAATTGCATGTCAAGAAAAAAGGAAAAATACAGTTTCTTTTTTCGGTTGGGGGGGGGGGGGTACATTGGAGGGTGAAACCCAGCCTACGAGACTACAAAAAAACAGACTGTTAAACATCTTTTAAGTGCGCATTGTGTACCAAAAAAATAATTAGATTAGAAAGACAGTTACATTGATTCTTGTTAAAATAGAAAAAGGCAAGAAAAAAGGGAGAAAAAGAATGAGAAAAATGGAAAGGATGAACAAGAAGAATAATTGGACGAAAGAATGAAGAGGGGATGTAGCCAAAAACCCAGGGGACTATTTATCTAGATTATTATCACTTGTTTTGGTAATACATTGCTAACTTACGATCATGTAACTAGCAATGCAATGGATAAACATTCACTCCCTTGTCGTGACCTTGATCATCGTCCCCATGGGTCACCTTTGACTGTGATGATGGTCTAATAATATTATCGCAACAAGCGGCGAAGCAACAGTCCAAGCATGCATGTTGAGAACCTTTGCACGTTTGCATGCAGTTATCCAAGCAATCATTGCAGCCACCTGCAGCTATCTGCCGTGATGCAATCAGTAGCATCACCATCACCACCAACACAATACTTGTCCTCAAACGCTTGTCTTCCATTATCGATATTACAATGTTTTA
The DNA here is from genome assembly GCA_037832335.1 of Carallia pectinifolia. NCBI lineage: Eukaryota > Viridiplantae > Streptophyta > Magnoliopsida > Malpighiales > Rhizophoraceae > Carallia > Carallia pectinifolia. Next base: position 16,603,252 of record CM075444.1, on the reverse strand, counting down.
GACTTCTTCTAGGCATGAATTAATTCGTGTGACTAATTAATATATATATATATATATATATCTCTCTCTCTCTCTCTCTCTCTCTCTATATATATATATATATATATAGAGAGAGAGAGAGAGAGAGAGAGAGAGAGAGGAGAGCTAACTAGCTTGTGATAAGCAATGTTTTCCAACTGGTCAATCAACCAAGAATGGAAGGTCAAGGTTTAAGATTTAATTACTTAGATTTAGCATATCCGAATCGTTAGATTCTTGTAAGATTATATGTAAGAATTCTGTGAGTTTTTGTAAATAAATTTAATAAGTAATCCAGATTCAGTCTATATGACATGACTAAATCATATCAATTAAAAGGTAAAAATTAAATATTTTACTTAGATTTAGTATATCCGATTTGTTAGAATCCTATAAGATTATATGTTACAATCCTGTGAGATTGTGTATATGATTCTATAGACAGTTCAAAGTCAATCAGTATAATTATTTGTATTACACGTCAAAGTGAGGTGTGTTGCATGCCAACTTTTACCATTATACAAATGATGTCTACTGCACATTAATGTCACCCATATACTCTTGAGCTTAAGAAATTTCTGTATTTGAGTTTTTTACACGTCAACATTACTTATTATATACTTAACACTAATTTTTATAAATAAATAAAAAAATTAGTAAGTCCTACTATTTCCACCTTTATCCTCTTCCTCTTTTTCCGTTGCCTGTACCTTCCCTCGCCCAACTATCTATTCTCTTCAGAAAAATGACGTCAGCTTTAAATTGTTGACATGATATCTAAGGTGCTGCCAGTCTTTTAATGTGGCTTCTGAGGTGGCTCTATGTATCAATGACTAACAGCAGACCAACAATAAAAAACCAAAACATATGATAGAGTAAACAAAGGGATCAATTTTAACAAAAAAAAAAAAAAAGTGTTCATAATTAACAAAAAGACCTAATGTAGGATCAAAAAGTAATTTATGCATGTTTTGAAAATTAGACGGACCCAGTGGTCAGATTGGAAAACTGGCGAATGGAAGGCTGGACCAGTCCGATTTTCACATGAAATCGGTGTAAGAATCAACCCGGCCAAAACTGCTTGAACCGGTCTGAACTGTTGGTCTCAAAAAGTACCTAAGAGGGGGGGTGAATTGGATAGTTGAAAGACAGTTACTAAAAATGAGTAGCGTGAAAAATAAAAATTTAAAAATAAACTAAGCCACAAAAATATCTATATGAATAAACAAAACAATAAACCTTAAGAAAAGAAATTGTAATGACTATGACATATATAATGAATAAATATATAACAAATGATCCCAATTACAAGATAGCAGAATTAAAAAGATCTATACCAATATAGGAAGATAAATGAGAGAATAAATAACTTGTGAAGTGTGTGCGTAAGAATAAATATTAAAGAGTATAAGGAAGAGAAGCGGAACACGAGCAATTTATAGAGGTTCAGAACTCTTATTCTTACGTCCTCTCCTCAAGGCCTTCCGTCTTGGGAGTTTTAATTTCACTAACAAAACAATTCCCCAATTGTGAGGAGAACAACAACTTTGTGATCTTTAAATCATTATTACAACCTCAAAAATCTTGTATAACTAAAGAGCACACACACTAGCCTTCTCAATCAAAGAAACACTCTTTTTCTTTCAATACAAATACCCTCTCACTTATTTCAAAAGCTCACTCTTGCACATCACAAAGAAAAGCACTCCTCTTGCACAATAATAAAAGGAACACACTAGAGAGAATAAGAGGAATGGAGATGGATGAATGGAGCCTTGGTAGAGACACCTATTTATAGGTGAAGGAGGGTGTAGAGGCTACTGTAATACATTAATGAGGGCTGATTTTCTAGCCAATAAATCCCCAAAATCATGACATTTAATGATGATGATTCTCTTGACAGATTTAACAGTTCTTCAGAAAATCATTCGTATCTCTCTGTATATAGCTCCAAATTGCATATTGATTCATGAGTTTGAAAGTAGACATCCAAAGCTTTCCATCCATGTAAAGATCATGGTCTGGTTCCACTCCAGCTAGTCGTGGTGCCTTCTAGAAGCTGACTGATCTCACTGGACAAGACAGGCTGTACATCCTTCAGTATTTTGGCAATATCTCCTTCTACAGAAATCCAATTTGCGCGATTTTGGTCAATTTAGAAACTAGATAGAATTATATTTGTATGCATATAAGGCTCAATAGCTAATTCTTTCCCATTTGGTCACAATCATCTCTTAGAGTGGACTGATCCTATCTGCCTTGACAGAATGAGCACCTTTTAGTTCGTAGACCATAACTTCCTCCACAACTATCCAATTGAGATGATTCTTGAGAATTTGGAAACTAGACAGAATTATCTTTCCATCCATATAAGATTCATCACACGATTATTCTCCAGCTGTCCACAGTGATTCTTCAAAATTGGCAAATACAGTGTTACTTGGACAGCTTGATGTCTTGATTGAAAAGGATAATATGCAAGTAAGTTCCAGCAAGTTTGAGGCCTCAAATTTGGACCACATGTTCCTCCATTTCGGGTCAATCTATTGTTTTTTTGGGCCTTCAATTTTGGACCAATAATATTGCTACATAAAGCCTTAATTATGTACCATTATTCACTTCTTTCATACTCCAAAAAATTGAAGTTTTGCTAGCATGAAAGCATTAATACTAAACTTGTAACTACACAAACTTAAATGAATATATTAGTAATTATCAATATTTTGTAATCAATCAAAATTGAATAATGAAACCTTAGGATCTCAACATGAATCAGTAGCCCGAAACTGAGGAACTAGACGATTCAATACTGACTTGGGTTATTTCTCTAAAATTGTCCAAAACGGTGCTGCTTTTTTTTTTTTTTTGATCAAAAAAGATTGTGTATCACACCTATTTATTTTAATAAGAAATGTAGTATTTTTAGATTATAAGTTGACTTCATGATATTTTATTTTTGATATGGATGCTCTATTGATAACTCTATGATATTTTATTTTTGATATGGATGCACTATTGATTCATTTAATTAGGAAACTGTCTTAAATATCTTGTACTTTGATTCTATTTTAGTTGTAAGTAAACTTTTATTCTATTTTTTGTGGTTATACTAGTTGTTTGTTAATAAAAAATGATAAACTACAAGTATTTGTTATTATTTTATTAAATAAGAATTGATCCACTGGCTCAACCGTCATGTTAACGGTCTAAAAATTATCGATTGAACCTTTAACCCACTAATTCAACCCTCTCACTGAACCAATAACCAGTCCAATTTTAAAAACTATGAATTTATGCCAACGATAATTTTTTGGGAACCTTTGTCGACTACTTGGTTAAATGCCTGTGACGCCCAATACACCAACCAATTTTCCTTACGGCGGCTTAAGCCTAGCTTAAGATTGACCTTGGTTCTGTTGGGTTGGCTGGGCAGCTTTTAGACCATTTAAATCACAAAACCCAGTCCAAAACATCTTCTAGCCCATTGCAGTTGAGAATGTATGTTAATTATTTGTCCAAGTTACTTTGTTGCCCATACTTGAGACCCTAGGTCCCTACCTCAAAGTGTTATAAAATACAATATTTTTGAAAGGCTAATCATCATGATTTAATATTTTGTAATAGTAATCGTTATATAATTGTTAAGCTAATCATTTTATTTTTATTATTATGTAGTCATTACTAGCCATTGCAGTTAAAATTCATACCTGTGATCTATTATTTTTATTTATAAGTAATCAAACTTATTATACTATAAAAGGAGTTATTGTATCATCTTCTAAGACAGACGAGAATGACAATAAGGTCATTCTACATTATTTCTTATACTCTATTTTTGAGAGGCTTATGATGTTGGATTGATTAGAAGATGAATCGTTTTAATAACTTCACTATTTGAAGTACACATTAGTGAGAAAAGCCTGTCATATTCTGAGAGAATAGTCGCTCCAACCTGATACACTGAGACTATTTTGTTTACAGGAGTATAAATTATTCTTAAAGACAGTGCTATGCACACTTCAAACACTCGCTATCCATTTTCTTCTATCTAACTCTATTATAGTATTATAAAATTATTGTTGATTATTTTTCAATAATTATAATTCTGAATTTATTTGATTGTATTTTACATATATTTTACGGTTTATTTTCCTACACAAAGAATTTCAAGAATTTCTGTTTGATAATAATAAAAATAAAATTAACGGAATGGTAAGAGTTTGAGTCTTACTACCGCCATTTCTTCCTCTCTGTTTGCATGGGCAATAGCATATATATATAAACAGTGCTTGTCAATAATTCCTTTATTTTGTTCTCGGAGGTTTAACTGCTGTACTCGCAAATAGGACTGAAGGGGTTTGGCCTCTTGGAGCCCCCCTACTTTGAAGAGTTTGGAATTGAGGTTTTTTGTTTTCGACATTTTCTTTGGCTTTGATAATTGGAGGCCAGCTAATTGAGAAACGAGTGGCATGACAATAGACCTATGAATGACACCTCAATCAAAGCAGGTAAAGTTTTACCTCATCTTCAACATAATTATATATGAGGTATGAGATTTATGTGAAGAGAAAATATTACCCATAATACGTAATTTATTGTTCTATGACTCTCTTAACAAATAAAAAGTAACATTTTTTTTTTGTCCTAGGGTAGGCTATAACTCCTATGCAAAAGATAAGGGTGCTGCTAGGTGCATCAAGAAAGTATACCCAATACTCTGAGGAATTTAAAAATTATTTTTTATTCCTTTAAAAAATTTAAAATTAAATTTAAATGAATATTATTTTAGAACATAATATATATATATAATATGAGATTCTCTAAAAAAAAAATTTCCTTTGTAAAGAAAACAATTTTTTTAGCTAATATAAAATAAAAAATAATTATTATATTTATATGTGTACGAGTGTGTATAAGAGAATGTATGTGTCTAACATTTTCCAAAGATAAAAGGCAACATTCTAATTTTTTTTTTGTTCTGCTAAATTCGAGCTTTAAGAACTGGGCTTTTTTTTCTTCAGTTTCCTTTTTTGTTAATGCAAGAAACCCAAGTTTTGGGTTTGTTTGGCTTACCTTTTGATTATTATTGTTACTATTATTGATTACTATTATTGATTGCAGATTGTTGTTGTTAATTATTATTGTTGATTGCTAAAATAAAATTATGATATTTTGTTAAATTAATATTTGTTGTTTACTGTTCAAATTATAAAATGACCATTTTGTATATTACATATTTTTTTTCACTAGCATCATTATTATAAAGAAAAAATCTATTTGTTTTAATTGTCTATACGTTAATGAATTTTGACTACATAATATATACTACGATTCAAAAAAAAATTTTGGAACAAATTCCAATAAAAAACAATCAATAACTTTTTACATAAAAAAACAATAATTTTATGAAAAATTTTAAAAAATATGTTTAATGAAATTTCACATAGAAAATAATATATTTTTTTGTTTCTATTAATATTATTTTCTACAAATAAAATAAAATAACTTAATTTATTAAAAAATTTAATATATATATAAATTCAGTCTTACAAATAAAAGTAAAAAAAAAAAAGTATTTTGATCTAAAGAATTTATATCAGTAACTGAGAGTTTCAAAAAGTAAGGGACTGTTTGAATTATCTATCGAATGTTGTTGTTCTGATTGTTGCTACTGATTACTTATTGCTGATTCCTATTTACTATTGCTGATTGTTGATAAAATTAATGAAATATTGGGTTAATTTTATACTTGCTGTTACTGATGAATAATGAAATGTCTAATTTAGACATCTAATTTATGTAGATATATTATATTGAGAATTTTATTTTTATATTTTATAATTTTATATTTTTATAATCATATTTTATAAATAATATTGATATTTACTTAATTTTTAACTTTTTTTAAAAAATTAATTTTTACTAAATGAAAAAAATTATTATATTTGAGATTTTTTTATAAGTGTCCGTATTAAAGAAAATTGACGTGAAAAAACTATTATTTAAGACTAGTTCAAAAACGAAATTATTAAAGTTATAAAAATACTAATAAAATAAATTAACATATCTAATTCATGAGGCAAGTAAAAAAAAATTATATAAATATTCTTTAAGGGTAATTTAGTCCATATAAATTATTATTAATATTAAAAAGTGAAAATTAATCCAAAAAGTAGCAAAAAGTAGTCTTGAAATATTTTTTAATCAACTGTTGTTAGGGAGTTAAATAAAAAAATAAGTAAAATTAAACAGCTGTACCAAAAAATTTACCAAACACATATCTTCTTACTTTTGAGAATGAAATGCAAATGTACCCCTTCAAAAGTTTACTCAAGCACTCATTCAAAAGTTTACTCAAACACTCCCTAAGTTTAACATACTTTTTGAAATAATTGTTAATTAAACTCTTTATCAGTAATCAGCAATTTCTTCAAATATTTTACCAAACACTCATACCCTTCTTTTTTCAAACTAAAACGCAAATATACCCTCAAAAAGTAGAGCCAAACACCCTTTTTACATTTAAGGCAAATCCCTAGCTGCGTAAGCAATGAGTTGGAGCACTTTCTAAGGCAAATCCCTAGCTGCGTAGGTCATGAATTGGAGCACTTTCTAGGGCAAATCCCTAGATGACCAAACTTGCTAAGACTTTGTAGTTTGTACATACTAGCAATTTTTTTTGCTTGTTTAGTGCTTAGAACCAGGTGATGAATTGGAGCTTGAGTGTCATTGAATGAAGAAATGGGGGTGCATGAACTGGTCTTTTAATGCTCTCTGTTTACTCGACAATAAACGTTTCTATTAGTTTTGTTTTCCATTCTTATATTTGGCTCAAAAAGAGTTATATTTCAACTCAGAATCAAGATTTTAAAAATTAAACCGGTCGTTAAACTAGAATGTTTAGAAGTTTAAAGTTCAACTAGTTTAACCGTGGTTAAACTAGTAAAATCGGTATCTAATATTAAATATATATAAATAAATTAAACAAAAAAACATACTAATGCATATTAAAGATAAATAATTTATGTCAAATATTTTAAATAAAAATATATTGTAATTTATGTATTTTTATCTAAATTGATTCATATTTTTTAAAAATAATTTAACAAAAGAGAAATAATTAATAATTTTTAAACAAAAAAAAGAAAAAAATAGTATTTGTGAATTTGTTGTCGACATAATATAGAAGAATGAGAAAAGAAATGAGGCCAACGCTAACACTTGATTGGTGTACATCGTGAAAACTTTAATTAAACAATAAGTAAACAAAAAAATAAAAAACACTTAAGTTAAACAGAACACAATTTGGTTTAGGGGAGAGGCGCCTTCTTTGGCATATGACAAGTGAAAGGTTTGAATCCTGGAGATTGAATTGTCGTGGGCATATTTTGCCCATTATTTGGGGGCGTGGCTTCTCTATGAGCGTCACGTTAGTGCATATCAAACCAATCAAATCGGATGAACTGTGATCGGTTTGCTAGTTTACGGTTAAATCGACCAGTTTTCTAATTCAACACCTGGTTCACCAATAATGTGGTTTGAAGAGATAATCGAACCAAACCAAGGTCCAATTCTTAGTTTTATCTGTCTGACTAACCAGCCTAATCTGGCTCTACCAATTATACTTAGAATGGGCCATCTCGCGGTTGTCTCACAGTCTTCTTATTAATGGTCAGGAAGCCCGAGCCACTTTCTTAATATGATTTTCTTGATAAAACCACTTTAAGGTTTTAATAAGTTAACAAAAATCAAGTCTTTAATCTCTGCATGTCTTGGTAACGAACTTCTCATGTTATCTTTCTTCTTCTTCATCCTTTTTTCCATTTTTTTTTTCCTGGGTTTTGCATATAGTCTCATGTAAAAGATGAGTCCTGCACCACACGCACAGAACTAGCTGCTGGGATGGGAATGCCGGACAAGATGGCCCTAAGCTTATGTCTATCTAAGCTGTAAGTTCTCGGTTTCTTTCTAATGGCATCAATATCTAAACATAATTCCTTAGCATTGGGTTGCGATGCTTACTGTCATTATTATTATTATTATTATTTTGAACTTTAGCAAATATATTATTCGCGGCATCCAAAAATAAAGGATGCCCAAAATATAGTATTTACAAGAACCTGTCATAGATATCATCACAGCTCCGAAGCTCAAAACCAAGGCTCTTATTCAAACTTGTATGCTGCTGTAGGAGAAAAATAAGAATTTACAGCTTAGATAGACATGGACTCACTTTAAATTCGTATAGGCGACAGTCGTCATTCCTATAATGAACTAAAATTTTTTGAAATTTTTTTAATGGTGTAAAAAATAGAAAAATAAGAATAATATCTACAATTTTATTATGGATAATTGCAGTCTATCAGTGAAACTAATTTTGAGAGCATTTAGCCTCGCATTCAAATCCATAATTATTAACATAACAATAGACTAACTCTTTTATTATTAGACCACAACTTTAAATGGTTTTAGAAACTTTGTTTAGCTGTATAACTCCTTCTCATCTCCGCACAGATGCACTTGCTGCTTACAAGCGACGGGATTTTTTTTTTTTTTTTTTTATCAAGCAAGCGACGGGATTTTATTAAAATAAGTATCTACCAATTAGTAGACCGCCTCCAATTTAACATGAAAGCTGCAGGCTAGCTGGCCCCGATTGCTGGATTATTGTGCCTAAGAGCACAATTGCAATTGCAAGTACAGAATCAATTTGGTTCCATATTCGGCTGTAATTTTAGTTTTGGGTGTTTACACTAATTGCAAGCCCTGGAAACCGTCAATTACCACGTCATCTGGGTCCATAATTGTTTCTATAACAAATATGTATACCAATATTGAGTATTAATTCAAGTGATCACCAGTCTTGATCACGAGCCTTGTTAATTTAAGGTGTGATCAAATTTCTGATCACACTCCTCTTTTATCCTTTTTGCAAGGGTTTAACCTCGTTCCAAGACCGAAAAAAAAAAAACACAAACAAAAACAAAGACAAAAAACAAATATGCATGCCAAAATTTATTTTTCGTTCTTCACTGTCTGACAGCTGCTACTGCCGAACATGCTTGATAAGGGCAAAAGAGGCCGAAATTATGCAGATGTAGAAGAACAATGGAGTACAACTGCATGCTAGGAGCTAGCTAGAAGGACTCACACTTCAGAACCTAACTTAAACGACACATTCACCAGCTTTATTTCTTTATTGAATTGTTCCTTTGACCCTTTACAATGCTGGCGCTATAGCCTTTTTTTTTTTTATCCCTTTAACAAAATGCAGAAGAGCAAGGATCGAATGAAACGTGGATCATCTGCAACTTTTATAATTGTAAACTTAGTATCTTAGATCTTGGATCGAACTTTTTCTATTAGTACTCTCCTCAGTATCTTCCCGGAAGCCGATTTTGGGACACTGTTTATAAATGTTACTCTCCGTAGTCTTTTAAATGGTGCAACCTGCAAAGGGCAAAGAAAGTAGCAGAATTTGAAATCGATGATGTGCATGAGCTGAATGTCAAGACTCTGCAAAACATAAATAGCCACCTTTCAGGGTAACCTTTGTCTAATCGTTATATGTAGAAGAAAACTCATGTGCAGAAATAAAGCCACGAATTAAGTTTATAACAACATTTTGCCTTGGGCAGATTCGTTGAGTTCTCATAGCTATGATTACAATCAGACTAAAAAGCAATTTACTTATAATTTTGCATTCCAGACATGAATATAACGTTGGCAGAACTCTTACCTGTTTCGCAATAAATTCCTGAATGTCTTCTTCGGTGAGATTGCTGTTAGGCGAGCGAACAACATATGCAATTGGGACTTCACCAGCTTTAGAATCAGGAAATCTAGCAAGGAAAAGATTCCCAGTTGTCATTCAGTGAAACGAATATCTGGGGAGTAACTGCTAGGAAAGCAACAAAGAAATACAATAAGCTAGATGTTGGTACTTACGGTATGACAACAGCATCTAATATTCCAGGGTGAGAAAGTAATAGCCCTTCAAGTTCTGCTGGTGCTACCTACAAGGAGCCAAGTAGGCATATAAGACTTGAGTGCCGATCTAACCAATTCAATTAAAAGCCAAGAGCCTTTGAAAAGGAGTATATTCGAGGATACCAACCCAGATGGAATCTCGAAAATAGAAAAGAATGGGGAGCTCTCCTCTGGTGCTAAAGTATCGGCAGATAAATGCAAGGGAAAATTTTACCCTGAACCAAAAACGTTAATTTACCTGAAAGCCATAACACTTGATCAGCTCTTTTATTCGGTCTACAACATATAGCTGTCCTTCACCATCAAAATATCCAATATCTCCGGTGTGTACCCAGCCTTTATCATCTATAGTTAGCTTTGTAGCTTCTGGATTGTTATGATAACCTGAAAGTTTGAATGACACGAAAAAGTTTGAATCACTTGCCAAACCGTGTCCCCATGCCAGAAAAAGAGTTCAAAGTGCCAATGGTACAATCTACTTGAATGAGTTGCACTTTCTTTTCCTTTTCCCCTTTGTCTTTTCCCTCTGTTCTTCTGTGCATGCACAAATGGCTATTCAATTAATTCCTGTACTTAAGCACAATCCTTAAGGAGTCGTACAGAATTGAAACCTAGGCTAATTATATGACCAGCCAAAATGCTTAAAGTAGATGTTTATGGACATTTAGCTTGAGAAAATTACATATTTTGGAATTTTCTTATTGAAATACATCCTAAGGCGATCTATTGATCTACAGGCCTGCTTCCAATACATCACAGCCATATCCAAGATGTTCCTCAAAAATATTAATTAACAATCGAGCTGGATAAAGGTAGATGAGGCAACTAGACAAACATATGTATGAACAGAAGATTGTAATGTTTGCAGTGTGCACGGACACGCTTAACTATTTACAGAAAATTAAGAATACTTTACGAGAATATGGAAATAAAAATAAAAACTCTCAAATAAAACATTACCTTGCATCATATTTGGCCCTCTAAGACATATTTCTCCTATTTGATTTGGTGGACGAGGCCTCAATGATTCCACACCAATTATTTGAGACTCAACTCCTGGAACAAGCTTTCCAGTCGAACCAGAGAGACGAGTTCCTTCTCGCGTATTCTCAAGTGAAATAATGCCACATGTTTCTGTCATGCCATATCCCTGCCATATTAATTGTGCATATCAAATCATAACAGAACTTCCTCACAATAGCTATCTTTGAGTACACTGCATAACTTGGATGCAACCCCATCGATTAATAAGGGACACCAACTTGGCAGTACCTTCTTTTCATAAAAAATAACATGAATTCAAATTAAGAAAAGGAATAAGAAACTGAAGCAGCAGTCCCATTAATCACCTAGACTCGGACAAATGGGATAAGCAAATGTAAAAGTTAAAGATAGAAGCTTTCTTCCTTTTCCTTTTTAGTGATGAGGAGCTGGTCCATAGAATCCAACAAGGGCAGAAGGGACAATATATAGCCTAACTTTCCAATGGAGCCAAGTCTTGATAATTGAGGGATACCCCAGCCACATAGCCAATAGCTTATTGGCGTCTCAACAGACCAAAAAAAGAGGTATTGATAATTCTGTCGCAAAGCCAGGGAAAGCCATTGAAGAGTCTCTACTCTAAATAAATAGATGTTCAAAACACAACTCAAATAATGGCACCCTTCCATTAGACCATCATAGCATAAAATACTTAAGCCAAATTCTTAACAATGAAGCCAGAAAGTGAGCTTGCAAATGAGCTTAAAATACATCAGATTCTTGCAAGTTACCTGACCAATCTGCGCATTAGGCAGAATCTTGGCGCACTCCTCCATGACATCTTTGCCAAGCGGCGCCGCCCCACCCGCAAGCTCTCTCAACGATGACAAATCAAACCTTTTCAACACTGCACTCTGCTTGGCCATCGCAATCATCACTGGCGGTGCCACGTACAAATGCGTGACCCTATACTTCTCTACACTCTGCAGCGCTTTCTCAAGCTCAAACTTCTCCATAATAACCACTGCATTCCCTCTCCTAAGCTGCGAGTAGACAATCACCGAAAGCCCAAATATGTGAAACATCGGCAAGAAGCACAAGAACACGTTTTTCGGATCTTTATATCTATCTTGATCGGCGGTGACCATCATTGACGTGGCAATGAAGTTCTTGTGAGTCAAGATCACTCCTTTGCTCGTCCCCGTCGTGCCGGACGAGTACAGAAGCGCTGCGACGTCGTTTTGCTTCACATCGTTAATTGGCAAGTCCGAAACTTGATCACCAGATTGCTTTATCAAATCTGGGTATTGCCAAAGTTTGAAACTTTGCAGGATTGGATCAGTGGGATTGGGAGATTCTAAGAGAATCAACGGCAAATTGAATGTTTCAACTTTTTCAAGAAGTTGAGGCACAGTGATAATGAGCTTGGGCCTGCAGTCACTGACTTGCTTTGAGAGTTCGCCGACGGTGTAGGCCGGGTTGCAAGTGGAGGCAACGGCGCCGATGGAGACGATCGATAAGAAGCAAATAGGGAAGCGGATTGAGTTCGGGGCAAATATAAGAACGACGTCGTTTTTATGTATTCCAAGTCTACGAAGCGCACGGGCGAGCTTGGAGACCTGAAGTTTGAGCTGCCGGAAAGTTAGAGTCTCGCCGGAACCGGCGTCGACGAGGGCAGTGGAGTTAGGGGAAGAGAGATTGGATTGGAAGAGGAAAGAAGTGAGTGACAGGTTGGGATCTGTTGGGAAGTTGACTGCTGGTCTGGGAGATGAGTAGGTCATGGTTTTGGGGTTGAATGAATCTGCCATGTGGGGTGTTTGGAAAGAAGGAAACTTATAGAAAAATTGGGGAATCCGTATGTTGTCCTTGATTTTCTCGGGAAAGTTGAGTTTTTATATATATATGACAGGGTCGGATTGATAATGGCGAAATAAATGGTAAGGCAAGAAAAGTCGAGTGAATAGAAAATCCTGCGGAGCAGAGTCAGACTCATGACTCTTGCCAAAGCGAAAGCGGATGAAGTTGACGTCAAATTGGCGTAAAATTCAAGTTCGGCGCCTGCCATTCACCGGAGTCCACCGCTGTGTAAATTATTCTGGCTCAATTAACTGTAACAAACTTCATGTTTTCTCACATCTCATTAATGACGTTCGAATTCCGACAAGGTGGTGGGAGAAAAAAAAAATTCGACCAAAAAAAATGCCGTTATTAAAATAAGAAACTAGTGATAGATCAACGCGATCTACAAGTTATTATAAATATGTATTTTTATTTTTATTTTATTTAAAAAAATTTACTTGTATTTTTAAGAAAAAAAATATTAAAAAATAGTTTTTCTCTTTAAGAAAACAAAAGGAGAAATTTAGAGTAAACTTTTTTTCTTTTGTTGTTGAATTTAGGATACCTCTCGTTAAATAAAAATTATTAGAAGGTACAAAAGAAAAAGAAACCACCAAGAAAATTAATATCATCTAACAAATAAATTGAAAAAATATAGATAAAAAGAATTACTTCTTAATGGTGTATATATAGAATAACACGTTAAAAAGCAAGTATCCACAAATTTGTTGTTACATTCTATAAATTAAATACTTACGTATTAGCAATAGAACACATATTTCATAAATAGATGCACAAAAATTAAATTAAAGGTATTGTTAAGTTGATGAGAAAAGTTATAACAAAAAAAAAAACCAAAACAAACAAAAGAAAGATGATCAAAAAGCAATCAAACAAAAGATTAAAAATCAAACAATTATCAATATGTATCGATCAAATACCTCTTTTTGAGAAAATCAATAAAAAAAATTATGAACTTCCTAATATGATAAAAAAAATTCAAAATAATTGTAATTAATTCTAAATACTAACCTCGATGAGAAATTATTTGCATAAAAAAGCTAAAACCTGAAAAAGTAAAAGAATAATAATGTAAGTAAAAGATACTTATACTTTTATAATGCGAAAAAGATTATTGCATGTATATGAGAGTCTTAAAATTTATTAAAATTAAAATTCTAATTTTAAAGAATAATAATGCAAATAAAGAACACATGTGTTTTTATGATGTAAAACATGGACTGCATATATATAAGAATTCTAAATTTATTGCTATTAATCAAAAAAATTAAAATAACTATAACAATTACAAATACTGACTTTAATGAGAATTTGTTTGAATAAAAATACCAAAATCTAAAATTAAGAAATTCAATTGAGAAAAAGTAAAGAATAATTGTATTTTTATAATATGAAAAAGAAAATTCCAGAATCCTAAAATTTATTGAAAGTAAAATTTTAGTTTTAATAAAATACTAAAAAATTTAACAATTATTAAAATCTTAATTGGATTAGAATAGTAAGAAAGACTTTAATTCTATTAGAACACTAAGAATGAAAATCAATAAAAAAATCATGAACTTCCTAATATGATAAAAAAAACTAAAATAGTTGTAATTAATTATAAGTACTAACTTCAATAAGAAATTCTTTGCATAGAAAAGCTAAAACTTGAAAAAACAAAAGAATAATAATGTAAGTAAAAGATACTTGTACTTTTATAATGCGAAAAAAGTTATTGCATGTATACGAGAGTCTTAAAATTTATTAAAATTAAAATTCTAATTTTAAAGAATAATAATGCAATAAAGAACACATATACTTTTGTGATGTAAAACATGGACTGCATATATATATATATATATGAGAATTCTAAATTTATTGCTATTAATCAAAAAAACAAAAATAACTATAACAATTATAACCTTAATGAGAATTTGTTTGAATAAAAATACTAAAATCTGAAATTAAGAAATTTAGTGGAGTAAAAGTAAAAAATGGTTGTACTTTTATAATATGAAAAAGAAGGTTCCAAAATCCTAAAATCTATTGAAAGTAAAATTTTAGTTTTAATAAAATACTAAAAAATTTAACAATTATTAAAATTCTAATTGGATTAGGATAGTAAGAAAGACTTTAATTCTATTAAAATACTAATAATGAAAATCAATAAAAAAATAATGAACTTCATAATATAATAAAAAAATTAAAAAAATTATAATTAATTATATGCACTAACCTCGATGAGAAATTGTTTACATAAAAAAGCTAAAACCTAAAAAAGCAAAAAAATAATAATATAAGTAAAGGATACTTGTACTTCTATAATGCGAAAAAGATTATTGCATGTATATGAGAGTCTTAAAATTTATTGAAATTAAAATTCTAATATTAAAGAATAATAATGCAAATAAAGAACACTTGTGTTTTTATTATGTAAAAAATAGACTGCATAGATATGAGAATTCTAAATTTATTGCTATTAATTAAAAAAACTAAAATAACTATAACAATTATAAACTCTAACTTTAATGAGAATTTATTTGTATAAAAATATTAAAATTTGAAATTAAGAAATTTAGTTAAGAAAAAGTAAAAAATAGTTGTACTTTTATAATATGGAAAAAAAAGGTTTCAGAATCATAAAATCCATTAAAAATAAATTTTAATTTTAATAAAATAATAAAAAATTCTACAATTATTAAAATCCTAATCGGATTAGAATAGTAAGAAAGACTTTAATTCTATTAGAGCACTAAGAAAATTATAATTTTTGAGATTTTATTAAATTAAAAAAATTTTAAAATTGAGTTTTTAAAAATTTTAAGTATTAAAGACTTGTCACTATAGGCATGTAAATATTTTTTAAATTTCTATTATTATATTTTAAATATGGTGTAGCTTCCAAAAGTTGCAAAAAGTTTCTACTCAAGTATAATATTTGGCTGTTATTCAAATCAGAGTTACAAGCATTTTTTTTTCTAAATTGGTCCATCGAATAATTGTGACCCTCTACTACTAACCTATCATTAAATGAGTTACGTCAGCATGACGTATTGAAATTTCAAAGTTTAGATTTTTAAAAAAATTCTTAGATTTTACTTTTAATTTTAAAATTTTTAAACTTTATTTTTGAATTTATAAATTTTTTGATTTTTTGAAATTTTTACATTTTTTTATAAACCAGTTTTTTTTGTAAATACCACTTTATCATCAAAATTGATGACCACGTCAAATTAATGAAAAAAGATCAAAATCATTAGCAGAGAGAATGGTCTAACCAATTTTAATAAGTAAAAATGTTTTGAATATAATTTAAAACGTGGTTAAATATTATGGTCTAATTCAAAATTTTTGCCAATAATTTTTGAATTCTGAAAAAGAAACAAATGTTACTCTTGAAATGTCAAAAATGTTCAAATTTCAAACTTTCATTAAACCAAGCCCAAAGTAGTTGATTATTTCTGTGGAAGAAAGTGTGGGAAGAAGAAGAAAAGTACAAATCAGATGACTAAAAATGCGGACAAGATTTCCAAGAAGTGACCAAAGAACCAGATTTGTCGTTCAAAACCCGGAACGCACATTTGACTTTCGATTCCAGAAGCAGGAAAAGTCCAATAAATAGTTAGATTCTGCCACGTGGCATCCTCTTCCGCATACGCTAAAATCTCTGCCTTTGACCAAACCAACGGCTTAGGCCATCAGCTATCTTTAACAGCTGGGCCTCAAAATACCAAAGTGGAGCCGAAGGGTCTCTTTGTCGTGCGATAGAATGGGAAGAAGAAAAAAAAATATAATAATTATTATATATATATATATATATATATATTTTTTTTTTATATATATTTTTTATTTTTTATATTATTCTAAATAATTTTATTTTTTTTTATTTTTTCTCTTATAAATTACTATTCATTTTTTCTTTCACGATACTTTCTTTCTCTTTAATTTTCTATCACTCTAAATAACTTTATTTTTTTTTTCATTTTTTCTCTCACAAATTACCATTTACTTTTTCTTTCACCATACTTTCGTCATCTTCACTTTTTCTACCACTCCAAACAATTTTATTTTTTTTTTCTTTTTTTCTTTTTTCCTCTTTTTCCTACTCTTCCACTCACTCCAAACACACTTGAAGAGTATGTAAAACGGCATAGGTGGGAAAGCCCATTTTCACCCTCAGAAGTTTTTTATGTTTTTGGTTTTTTCTTTTTTTAAGAAAATTTTTAGTACAAGCCTAAGAAGTTAAATGCCTTTTTCCCTTTTTTTTTTTTTTTTCTTTTTTATCCTGAAGCTGCCAAATTTGTCTGACAAAAATGTTTTGATAAAATAACATTTCTATTATACCAAAACTCTCGTCGTTTTAGCTGCCAAACTTTTCTAATATTTTGAAGTCTCATGTTTCAAGTTGTTGCTCCGGAGAAGGCATTGCATGAGAAGTTGACCATGACGGTGGAATTTTTCGTAAATGAAGTTTCAATTGTCCAATCTCTCTCTCTCTCTCTTTTTTGTGCATTCAGTGTATAAAATTGTTGTGGTCATATGGACAAAACTCTCGATGTACAACTGACAATCAACAACGATTGTATGATAATGTACAAATTGATCGCTGGATCTCTGTGTCCTTGTCTATTTTAACTTACCCAACTTTGACGCAGAGACATTTACCGTCTGTTTGGTTTTAGTGTGAAAAAAGGTTAAAAATAAAAACACAAAAACCGAGACAGAATTCGTCGTTTGGGAACCAGGAAAAAATGGTTTGAAAGAACAATGGCATGCAATTCTATATGTGTCAGAAAAAATATGTAAAATTAATTGGGAATGAGTAAATAAACTAAAATAGCCTCAATTTTTTTACCTTTATTCAATTTATTATTTAATAATTATAAGAATATTATTATTATTTTATCAATAAATTTTTTTCTCTCATTATTTTTTATAAAATTTAAATATACACTTTTACTTTTTTATTATTTTCTCATAACATTTTTTTCTCCAAATTTTATTTTTCACAACTTTCTTTTTCATTAAAATCTCACAATCCGAACACACTATTAATGCTCGGGATGTGGATATCCAATTGTCCGTTCAATACCAATAAATAAATAAATAACAATAATAACATCAGCGACGATGATCACAATCCCATAAATCATCTCGCGTGGTTAATGGTTGAGTGTGCAAATCTTTTTTTCTTTGGTTTGTTATGTCCTTGCAGCTATTGTAATATGCATTTTTCTCATTTCTGATTTTGCACTTCAGTTTAATACAGAAAGTCCTTTCCATTAGCTCGCATTGCTCTGTCAATTAACTGTATAGTCAATGGTGATGGAGCTGTAAACAAATAACTTTTTTTTTTAAAAAAATAAATAAATAAATAAATAAATAAAAAAAGTGGTTGGCCGCCAACCTTGAAGTCAAGGTTGGCAGCCAACCTTTAAAAGCCACCAACCAATTGGTTGGTGGCAAATCAATTGAGGCAGAGAAGCAGAAGAGAAAAAAAAGAAGAAAAAAGAGAAGCCAGCAGCGCAGCGCGCAAGGGAAAAAAAAAAAAAGAGAAAAGAAAAAAAAGAAAAAAAAAAAAGAAAAAAAGAAAAAAAAAAGAGAGATAGTAAAAAAAAAAAAAATCGAAATATTACAAATCCGGCTGGGATTAAGTCTCATACGGCCTTCAGCAAAATTCAGGCAACTCATCCGAGAACAAGTCCATTCGACCCTCGGTGAAATTAAGTCAGATCAGCTCAGATTGAATCTCTACGGTTCCTAAACGTAGTCAAAACATCCAAATCAGACACAGTTTCAGTCTATCCAGTTCAAGAAAAAAAGCGGTGGAAATTATTTCTGTCCAGATCAACCTCGTGCAGCCCTTGACGGAGTCAAAAAAGGAACACTAATCGGAGGATCTACGGAGATCGACCCCACGTAAATTTTCTTTTACTTTACAATTTTTATTTGTAATTTATTTTTGTATTTTTGAGTTTAATTATTTTAGACTCGAAATTTACGCTTTACAAATTTTTGGCACGCTCGGTGGGACATCTTCACCTCCCATCTCTTGTTCCTTAAAAAAAAAAAAAAAAAAGAGGTAAAAGGGGAGCCGAGAAAAAAAAAAAAAGGGTCAAAAAAAAAGTAAAAAAAAAAAAGTAAAAAAGTAAAAAGTAAAAAAAAAAAAGTAAAAGTAAAAAGTAAAAAAAAAAGTAAAAAAAAAGGTAAAAAAAAAAGTAAAAAGTAAAAAGTAAAAAAGTAAAAAAAAAAGTAAAAAAAAAAAAAAAAATTTACAGGTGTTCAACACATCAAATGGCACCGAAAAGGAGTACAACTGCTGCCACAAAAAAGAAGGCAACGGCTCCATTGCCTGCATCAACTACCCTACCTGGGTACGCAGGTCCAGAAACCCGGGGACGGACACAATTTCTTGCCGTCCAAACCCGACAAAACATCGAAATGGAGAGTCCACAGCTCGCACAACAGGATCTCTCCCCTGACTCTCTTGCCGCATGGAGGAGTCGATCACCCACCCCGATCGAAATCGGGGGCAACACGACGAAGCCTGCTCAACAAAATCCGACTCACACAGAAGAATCAGAAGAGTTTTCTCCCCCAGTCTTTCCCGGAGCCTCATCTGTTGCCGTCATGATGACCAACACAACCAGCACAGAGGAAAGAATTTCAGAATTGGAGAACAAAATTTTACAGCTGATCAGAGTCGTGGAGGAAAAAGATCAACAGATCGCAGCTCTCAAAGGAAAAGCCCCGATCCAAGTTGATCCCGAAATCCGCGAGGAGCAACCATATCCACCCGGTTTCACTCCAGAAGCCACACCAGCTGACGTCTTCCCTGCAGAAAAGCGACCAGGTAGTTCTACACAGCTGCCACCCTCAAATTCTGTAGCTTCGCTATCTGTTCAACAATTGCAGGAAATGATAGCCAATACGATCCGACTGCAACAAGCTACATCCTTCCAAGGATCGCAGATGTACGTCAAACCGTACACCAGACGGATCGAAAGTCTCAACATGCCTCTGGGCTACCAGCCGCCCAAATTTCAACAATTCGACGGACGAGGCGATCCCAAGCAGCATATCGCCCACTTCGTTGAAACCTGCAACAACGCAGGGACTTACGGAGATCTCTTGGTGAAGCAGTTTGTTCGTTCACTTAGGGAGACCGCTTTCACCTGGTTCATAAATCTTGAACCAGAATCGATCGATAGTTGGCAACAGCTACAACGAGAGTTCCTCAACAGATTTTTCAGCACTCGAAGGACGGTAAGTATGATGGAGCTTACCAGCACCAAACAAAGGAAAGGAGAGCCCGTTGTCGAATACATCAACAGATGGCGTGCCCTCAGCTTGGACTGCAAAGATCGCCTGACGGAGACTTCTGCCGTGGAGATGTGCATCCAAGGAATGCATTGGGAGCTGTTATACATCCTGCAGGGTGTCAAACCCCGAACTTTCGAAGAACTGGCGACCCGTGCACATGATATGGAGATAAGTATCCAGACTTCCGGAGGCACGGTTCCCATCCAGTTAGACCAGCAAGGGGGCAGAAGGGAGATTAAGAAACCCAACAGCTCCGGAAAAGGAAAGGAAGTGATGACTGTTGATGCCGCACCAGTAAAAGTGGGCGCCAGAGCTAAGGTAAATCCTCCGACCCAAATAACTCAGCCAAAACAACAGGAAAGACGGAAGGTGACATTGCGAGAGCTGGAGCAGAAGCAGTATCCATTCCCCGACTCAGACGTTCCTGACATCCTTGACCAACTCCTGGAGGCGAAGCTGATCGAACTCCCAGAGTGCAAGCGGCCGAATGAAAAGGATCGAGTCACCGATCCTAGATTCTGCAAATATCACCGGATAGTAAGTCATCCAACCGAGAAATGTTTCGTCCTGAAGGAGCT
Source organism: Carallia pectinifolia (assembly GCA_037832335.1). Lineage (NCBI taxonomy): Eukaryota > Viridiplantae > Streptophyta > Magnoliopsida > Malpighiales > Rhizophoraceae > Carallia > Carallia pectinifolia. The sequence continues at coordinate 16,582,520 of CM075444.1, read as the reverse complement.
AATCATGAAGCTCAAAAGCCAGAATAAAATCATTCTGGACCAGGAAGGCGTAACCTCGGCAAACCAAACCACCATCACTTCAAAACCATCAGAAGAGGTGACACATCGTAAGGAGGAGCCGCTCGACAACAAAAAGTCGACAACGGAGAAGGTATATGAAGCTCTTCAAACCCTTCTCGCTAACCCTCAGCTGTTTATAGCTTTGCAATCAACAGAAGTGTGGCAAAATCAAGTCGGCAATACTCTCCAGACCTCAGCTGAATCACAGCCATCAAATGAGTCTAACTCAGCGGAGCAACAGGCGGACCAAAATCACGTCGGATGTTACTCTGCTATCTCATTTTCAGATGAGGATCTCCTGCTGGGGTCCAAACCCCACAATCGGCCGCTGTATGTATCAGGATATGTGAAAGAACAGAAGGTTCGACGTATTCTGATCGACGATGGCTCAGCAGTCAATATTATCCGAAAATCCACCATAAAGGAGCTCGGCATCGGCATTGATGAATTATCAGACAGCCGCTTGATGATTCATGGTTTTAATCAAGGTGGACAGAAAGCAATTGGGATGATTCGTTTGGAGCTAACTATCGGTAATCTCACTTCTAGCACTCTATTTCACGTGATCGATGCACGTACCACATATAAGATGTTGCTAGGACGACCGTGGATTCATGGAAATGGAGTTGTGCTCTCAAGCCTGCATCAGTGCTTTAAGTATTACAATGGTGGCGTTCAAAAGGTCAATGCTGATTTAAAGCCGTTCGATGATGCTGAATCACATTTGGCGGATGCAGTCTTCTACACTGACACAGACAATCCGGAGATCATTCCGTCAAAAGCTACTTGGACTGGGGGCATCCACAAAAAGGGAAAAGCTGTCGAAGAACCTGCCAATGCTCAACCTCAAACTCCGGCAAATGAAAAGCTGCCACAGCCTGCTGAACTTCGTCCGAAGGATGTTGCATCTTCAAGCTCCACTCCAGTCCTACGCTATGTGCCGAAGTCACGACGCTCGGAAGGTCAACCCCCTTTCTCTTATTGTATTGATCTTAAACAGGAGCAAGGTCATAGCCAACCCAAAACAAAGGAGCTGCACAACCTGAAGGAGACTTACACTCTGCCGATACCAAAGATTGAGCCGGTTTTGTCTTCAAAACCATTAAAAGGCTTCGTCAAACCACACACGGGGGCAGTCGAAGGTGGCTCACTTCCAGAAAGAAGAACACATTAAGGATTTGATCCTAATGCATACAAGCTTTTGGCAAAGGCGGGCTATGACTTTTCAAACCCGAGCACAATGGGTACGCTGCCGTCCACACATGACGCCGCTTCTCAAACATCACAGTCCCGACCTGGCTTGGGCTATCAGGAGAAGTCACCTGTGCGGATCACGCTAAAGAGTCGAAGCCGACCAGCTGATGCACATGTCATCACCACCACAACCAGACAAGACAGGCTTATCCAATCAAACGAAGAAGGCGAAGTCAGAGGCTCCACATTTCATGTCACAATCAGCGAGGAGGCTGAGTCTGACTCATCAGATGGTGAAGTGAAGGAGGCTCCCCCGGAACTTGAAGATGGTGGCCAAGCGACTGTTGATGAACTCAAGGAGGTCAATCTTGGCTCTCCGGAAGATCCTCGACCTACATTTGTAAGTGCTTTACTTACTGCAGAAGAAGAGCAAGAATATGTTCAGGTATTAAGTCAATACAGGGACGTGTTCGCATGGAATTACAAAGAAATGCCTGGACTTGACCCAAAAATTGCGGTGCATCGTCTAGCAGTAAAGAAGGGTGTCCGTTCTGTCAAGCAGCCACAACGACGGTTCCGCCCAGAACTCATTCCACAAATCGAGGAGGAAGTGAACAAGCTGATCAATTCCGGCTTCATCCGAGAGGTCACCTACCCAACGTGGATTGCCAACATTGTCCCAGTAAGAAAGAAGAATGGACAGTTGAGGGTATGTGTTGATTTTCGAGATCTTAACAAGGCCTGCCCGAAAGATGACTTTCCATTGCCCATAACGGAGATCACAGTCGATGCAACAACGGGTCACGAAGCATTGTCTTTCATGGATGGTTCTTCAGGTTATAACCAAATCAGAATGGCACCAGAAGACGAGGAGTTGACAGCATTCCGCACCCCAAAAGATATATACTGCTACAAAGTTATGCCGTTTGGATTGAAAAATGCTGGTGCCACTTATCAACGTGCTATGCAAAAAATTTTTGATGACATGCTGCACAAGATTGTAGAATGTTATGTTGATGACTTAGTTGTAAAGACTAAGAAGCGCAAAGACCACCTCGAGGATCTCAAGACAGTGTTCGAAAGACTTCGGAGGCATCAGCTCAAAATGAACCCTCTCAAGTGCGCATTCGGTGTCACATCAGGAAAGTTTCTTGGGTTCGTGGTGCGCCATCGTGGAATCGAAGTTGATCAGTCAAAGGTTGAGGCAATTCAAAAGATGCCTGAACCTAAAAACCTGCACGAGCTGCGAAGTCTACAAGGGAAGCTAGCCTACATTCGCCGTTTCATCTCCAACTTAGCTGGGAGATGTCAACCTTTCCATCGGTTGATGAAGAAGGATGTCAACTTCGAGTGGGACGAAGCTTGCAGCAAAGCCTTTGAAAGCATAAAGAAGTATCTTTCCAATCCACCGGTCTTAGGTGCTCCAATTCAAGGAAAGTCGTTGATTCTCTACATTGCAGCGCAAGAAAGATCTTTGGGAGCCTTACTTGCACAGGAAAATGAGCAGGGAAAGGAAGTTGCCCTGTACTATTTGAGCAGAACACTAAACGGTCCGGAGCTGAGTTATTCGCCCATTGAAAAGACATGTCTAGCACTGTTCTTTGCCATTGACAAGCTGAGGCATTACATGCAAGCTCACACGGTACGTCTCATTGCCAGAGCTGATCCTGTCAAATATATCTTATCTAGACCAATCTTGTCAGGACGACTTGCCAAGTGGGCAGTAATCCTACAAAGCTACGACATTGTCTACGTGCCTCAAAAAGCAGTCAAAGGACAGGCTCTAGCAGACTTCCTTGCAGATCACCCTGTTCCGTCTGTTTGGGAGTTCACAGATGATCTTCCAGATGAAGAAGTCTTTTACATTGAGACATTGCCACCATGGACGATGTTCTTTGATGGTGCAGCAAGGCGTGATGGTGCTGGTGCCGGTATAGTGTTTGTCACTCCTCAACGACAAATACTACCATATGCTATCATTCTCGGAGAGTTATGTTCAAATAATGTTGCTGAATACCAGGCTTTGATCATTGGTCTTCAAATGGCTGTCGATATGAAGATTCCAACTATAGAAGTCCATGGAGGTTCCCAACTCGTCATCAACCAACTTACAGGGTTGTATGACGTGAAGAAAGAAGACCTTGCACCTTACCATCAACGTGCTCGACAGCTAATGGATGAATTTGAAAGCATCACCTTGGAGCATGTGCCTCGACGAGAAAATACTCAGGCAGACGCATTGGCTAACCTGGCCACCTCTCTTGCAAAGTCAGAAATCCAGGCTACAGTTGTTGCCGTATGCCAGAAATGGATAGTGCCGCAGAAGGATGATGAAGAAACTACAGCAGCCAACGCTGTATCTATACGTCTCGCGGAGGACGAAGATTGGCGCCAACCAATCATTGACTATCTACAGCACGGGAAGCTGCCCGAAGATCGTCGTCATAAGACAGAAATTCAACGACGAGCTCCCCGCTTCATATACCTCAAGGATGCTCTGTATCGAAGGTCTTTTGATGGAGTTCTACTTCGCTGCCTAGCCAATGAAGAGGCAAAACAGGCTCTCACTGAAGCACATTCTGGTGTTTGTGGCGGACATCAATCGGGGCCTAAGTTGCACTTCCAACTCAGAAGGATGGGATACTACTGGCCAACCATGGTACGTGATTCAATTGAATTTGCTAAAACTTGTCAAGCTTGTCAATTTCATGCGAATTACATACATCAACCACCGGAGCCACTGCATCCAACTGTCTCATCCTGGCCCTTTGAAGCTTGGGGTCTCGACTTAGTGGGGCCCTTACCAAAGTCATCCCTGGGTCACCTGTACATCCTCGCAGCAACAGACTACTTCTCAAAATGGGCCGAAGCCATTCCACTTAGAGAGGTAAAAAAGGAGCATGTTGCCAATTTCATCCGGACTCAGCTGATCTATCGCTATGGAGTCCCTCGATTCATCATCACTGATAATGGTAAGCAGTTCTACAACAGCTTAATCGACAAACTTTGCGAGAAATTCAAGTTCAAGCAGTACAAATCATCCATGTACAATGCCCCAGCAAATGGCTTGGCCGAAGCATTCAACAAGACCTTATGCAACCTGTTGCGGAAGGTAGTCTCTAAATCCAAAAGAGATTGGCATGACAGAATTCCGGAGGCATTATGGGCGTATCGTACAACTTACCGGACTCCAACACAGGCGACGCCATACTCACTTGTCTATGGTGTCGAAGCAATACTGCCGTTGGAAACACAGATTCCATCCCTGCGCATGGCTGTTCTGGAAGGACTCACACAGGAGGAGAATGCTCGCCTACGTCTGGATGAGTTAGAAGCTCTCGATGAAAGGAGGCTCGAAGCACAACAGCAACTTGAGTGCTACCAAGCCCGGCTCACCAACACATTCAACCGCAGGGTCCGCCCTCGATCTTTTCAAGTTGGAGATCTTGTTCTTGCAGTGCGACGGCCCATCAACATGAAGCATCGGCCTGGTGACAAGCTTACTTCCAAATGGGACGGGCCATACTTAGTGCAGGAGGCCTACACTCACAACGCTTACGTGCTGTCAGACCAAGAAGGCGTCCGAATCGGCCCAATCAATGGTAAATTTCTGAAACAGTATTATGTGTAAATATGTTTAAAAAAAAAAAAAAAAAGAAAAAATCAAAAAAAAAAGAGAAAAAAAATCAAAAAAAAAATCAAAAAAATCAAAAAAAAAGAAAAAAAAAGAAAAAAAAAAGAAAAAAAAATGCGAAGTCCCGATCTGAAAGACCAAGCGAAAGTCCAAACCCAAACATTAAAGCCCAATTCAGAGTCAAAACCCAAACACTCAACCCAAATCAAAAAAAAATTCAAATCCAAAACCCAAACACTCGACCCAAGTCCAAAAATCCAAGTCTAAAAGCCCAAACACTCGACCCAAATCCAATCCAAAACCCAAAACCCAAAAATTTCAAGTTCCAGACACAATCCAAAACCCAAGTTCAAAATCCAATCCAACTCCTGGCCCGCATGAGTATAAACTGTGAACGGCCCAAAAATATAAAAGTAACGGAGGGTTTGAGTCTGAAACTCAGCATCAGTCTCAACCGATCTTCACCACACACCAGACCTTTGCTCCTCTGCCGCAAGAAAGATGGAACCAGTTGCAGAACCTCAAGACAAGGGAGAAGAAAGGTCACCTCGCACAAGGTGGCAACCGACCATGGCACAACTGCAAATTTTGGAGGAAGTCTTCTACAACGATGGAGGTATTGTCCCTAACTCTACACAGATTCTCCAACTTGTCTCACGACTTCGCCCGCTAGGGGCAGTCGAAGGAAAAAATGTATATTTTTTGTTCCAGAATCGGAGACATAGGGAAACAGTGGCGCTGAGAGATGGTATTTCCAAAGCACAGCCTGTTGTTCCTATAGTAGATCTCACCAGTACAGCTTCACCCTCAAATGAAGCCGGCCCAAGTTCTACCACTGCAATGGTCTCTCCACGGTACGTTTATCAAAGCCGTCGCCTATGGGAGCATACATACTGGTCCTGGTGGTTTCACGGAGTCAGCCAAGGGTTCATCCCTCCTAGATACTTAAGTCTAGGAGGAATTTTTCTAGCACACAGGAGTCATTCCGGCGAAATTTTGCCTCTCTTTCCAGAATATTTCGACAGCATCAACCAGCCGGAAAGCGACGTCAACATCATCGGCCCACCAGACGAGGTCGAGCTTGACTTGGAGCTGCACCTCGGGCCCCGCTAGGACGGCCGACAAGATAAGGTGCAACGACTTTGGCAGCACACGGCAACGACTTCTGCAGCACACGGCAACGACTTCCGCAACACACGGTAACGACTTTCGTGTCACGCGTCAGCCGCTGCCTCTTTTGTCTCTTATGCAGGAAAGGGACGTGGATGGCCCTACTCGAATCTGCGTATCTTTTTTTTGACTTTTCAAAAAAAAAAAAAAAAAAAACAAAACTTTATCGCATGTATATATATCTTGCATTCCCGAGTTATAATACTCACCCCTCAGCTCTTCTTTCTCAAAAGAAAATGGTTAGTCTCTGCACTTGTCTCAGGAAGTTCTTCGATCAAGAAGTTGGAGGCGCACGAGCTAAGAAAAGAAGGAGTAGTCTTCTTCGAGGGATCCCTAAAAGCCCTCGAAACTCAGTCTCCGACGCCATCGGTGTCATGGAGTTCCAACTACTCTCCTTAGTTCACATTTACCACAGAGGGATGAGAAGCTGCAATTATCCTAATCTTTCTTTGGATGCAGCGACGTACAGGGAAGTTCCAACTACTCTCCTTACGTCGAAGCAGACTTGGAAATCATCACTACAGTCAGTCTCTCTGTGAGCCGGTCTTGAAGTTCCAAGGTCCTGAGCCTTTCTCTTGGGGAGGTTGAAGTTCTTTGCCTACTGGATCATCCTCACCAGAGCTCTGGAACTTTAAGAGATATAAAAAATCCTTTGCGGGCTATGGAAGCTCGAATGCACCTGGAGCCAAGACTTCAATTTCTATATTGGCTGGGCTGCTAACTTCTTCAAGATCATATCGGTTTCCTATTGCGATCCAACAACAGCGGAGATGGTCAAAGATAGAAGACTCCAAGATTCAATGTTCATCAGGACTTTCCAAATTTCAAACTGAACTTCAAGACTCGGTTCGAATTATCTCTGTAAAAATCTTTCTTACCGACCCTTGAAGTGGGGGCATTTGTAAACAAATAACTTTTTTTTTAAAAAAAATAAATAAATAAATAAAAAAAAAAAAAAAAGTGGTTGGCCGCCAACCTTGAAGTCAAGGTTGGCAGCCAACCTTTAAAAGCCACCAACCAATTGGTTGGTGGCAGGCAGGTGGGGGAGGCCTATAAATGGCCTCCCCCCAAATCAATTGAGGCAGAGAAGCAGAAGAGAAAAAAAAGAAGAAAAAAGAGAAGCCAGCAGCGCAGCGTGCAAGGGAAAAAAAAAAAAGAGAAAAGAAAAAAAAGAAAAAAAAAAAGAAAAAAAGAAAAAAAAGAGAGAGATAGTAAAAAAAAAAAAATCGAAATATTACAAATCCGGCTGGGATTAAGTCTCATACGGCCTTCAGCAAAATCCAGGCAACTCATCCGAGAACAAGTCCATTCGACCCTCGGTGAAATTAAGTCAGATCAGCTCAGATCGAATCTCTACGGTTCCTAAACGTAGTCAAAACATCCAAATCAGACACAGTTTCAGTCTATCCAGTTCAAGAAAAAAAGCGGTGGAAATTATTTCTGTCCAGATCAACCTCGTGCAGCCCTTGACGGAGTCAAAAAAGGAACACTAATCGGAGGATCTACGGAGATCGACCCCACGTAAATTTTCTTTTACTTTACAATTTTTATTTGTAATTTATTTTTGTATTTTCGAGTTTAATTATTTTAGACTCGAAATTTACGCTTTACAGGAGCCAACCCTTCTGGCATTTTGATATGAATTGAAATAGAGTTAACCCTCAGCTCCATTATAATTACGTCGGCTGTGAATTGGGAAAGCGTGTAAACAACTCTGCAAAACTGCAGCCTCTGTTTGTTAGCCACCTTGCGGTTGTTTGATTCATATTGACTTGTGCGTGTTATATAAAGTTTTAGAATTTTAAATCTACTTAAAAGTTCAAACTAATACGTAGATAAATTCAAGAGTATTATTTGTCATCAGATTTTTTGTATTTTATTTGTACAAGACTTTAGACTTTATACTTATTAGATAAGGAAAAAACAAAAAAGTAGAATGCAGGTGTAAACTTTTACATGAATGGTACCGTTCGTGGATGAATTGGCTTTTGCCTTCTGTCACTCCCATTCCTTTTCTCATAGGACCTTAGATTCGCTAGCTGTGGAGAAGAGGCAGGCGGCCTATGCTCGTCGGATTTGATAAATTTTAGCTCTAGCATACAAAAGTAGATCCTAATTCCACCGGCGGCTAAATTATCCAAAAGGGGTTGATTTTTTTAGAATATGCCTGGAATGAGGCATATTGGAGACAAGAGGGAATGATTGCTTGAACGGGAAATATATGCTCCATGTATGCTTGGTCAGAAGCTTAATATGATTGCATGGAAGTCTGCAACAAAAAGTTGTTTTGATATCATGGTAGAATATCCACTTCATGGAATGGAAGACAAGCTTTTCTTTGTCTCCATGTCGCCACTTGGAACTTTACGGGCTATCTATTATTAGCTTGCTGTGCGATCTCTTTGATGATTACCAAGTCAATCAAGGGAAGTATTAGAGAAAACTACCTCATCAGTAAATATTCGGATATGTAGCGATATGACGGTTATAAAAATGATTTCAGAAAAATTAAAAAAAAAACAGATAAACTATTAAATATTATTAGACGAAACAACGTGTTCACTTATACCTAAACTGTTCAATTAATTACTAATTAAGATGCTAGAATTAATGTAGTTCATCAAGAGATTTTCTCCTTCTTTTCTGATTCCGTGAAAAAGGCATTAAAAAGAAAAAAGGGAGCTAGAGCAACAATGTTTTTGCCCATTTATTACCTTCCAGAGGGGGAAAAAAAAGAGGAAGAAAGAGAATTTCGTTACTCGTGGTGTACAAGATTTTACGGGCTGTTCTTTCCACCCTTTTTCTTCAGAAAGTGATTTGCATCTGAAGCTCAATGGAAATTTTAATTTTATGATGGAAATTTTATTTGTAAGTTGGGGCCATAATTTGTCACTGTTAGTCCACTATTTTTTTTTTTGACATTAAACGTGACATGTTTCATTAATTAGAGAAATCAAAATATAACAATTGTCTAAGGGTTTGCGGAGGGTTGCCAACCCAGTCCACGGGACACTCCCCCACTCTGGACTGTTTTGCCACCCAATCTGCAACCCTATTAGCTGAACGCTTGATAAAGGAGACACTACAATTAGGTAAAGTGCTCAAAAAAATCCTAACATCGTTGAGAATTAGACCAATATCCCAACGGTATTGTGCTGCCTTACAGTTAAGCTCTTCCCAAAGCTCTTTAGAATCCGTTTCAATGAGCACATAGGGCGCCTCCAAAGAGTGAGCCAGCTGGACTCCAATGCGTAGCGCTAGTGCTTCCGCCATGAGAGCAGTTCTTGGTCTGCAAGATGTTGCTCTACCTGTAACAATGGCACCCCTCGAATTCCTTCCAACCGCTGCAAGGCCTGATCTGCTGGATTGGCTATCAAAGGAAGCATCACAATTAATTTTTATGTATCCTGTTGGTGGGGGGGGACCAAACATGGTTGAGTTGTTGCACTGTTAGTCCACTATAAAACGCACTCGAAAGGCACATAAAATGTTTTGTTTATTATTCATGCTTTGGTGCTCTAATATGTTTATGATCCCCACTGTCCCAACATATTTTGTCTGATACACTTTGTTGGTTCTTCTGATTCTTACCCACTTGCCAATTCCAGACTACCCATCAGACATTGATTTAATTTTTAATAGCTCTTTCGATTGTCTTGCCACACCCAATTCATCAGTGTTTGGATTTAAATCATTGTGTGTAACATTTTCAAGTTCATTTGCGTAGAAGAATTGAATTGTATTATGACAGTGACATACCAAAGGAGCAACCAAGTTCAGTACATAGATGAAAAATGGAGAAAGCAATTGCAGTGTTGAAACTGCAGTCTTTGTTGGTAGGTGCCAAACCTTTTTGACATTTTTTTACAATCCATTGGAATAGACATTCCTAGAAAATCCTCCCCATGGCTTAAAAACAATTTCATGTAAGAATATTGAATAAGACCTGTAGCTGGCAAGCTTCGTTAATCTAACCTTTAATCTGAGAAGAAAACAAAATGGTGAAAAGGTCAATGCCTGCATCTTTCAATATTGGCTTCTCTGAGCTTGGGAAGACAACAAAAATAGTCAATTTTTCTACAGAAACAAAACAGCAAAACCCTTCCACCAATGAATGGCAAAACCAAGACATCATTATCCTAAGATCGCACTTTTTTTGGAGTCAACTTGGACTGTTTCCCCAGAAGGATTCTCTATTATTTGCATCGCTAATGACCTGAAGCTTTCAGTAATTTTAATTATCCCTGGCTGCTTCCAAGTGCAATTTGTTTATAATTGGTCGGTCTCTAAACAAAGATTTTGGCAGTACTTAACACCGAATAAGTCTTAATCAAAGGGTTATCAATAATTGAGCCACGGAAACACGGTTAGCGTGTGTGTCCCATCTTTCATCAAACTAATCTAGATTAATCGGAAAAATATTATGTTTATATATACATGTATTTCTTTAAGAAGACTATATGATCAAGAATGCAATCAAGTCAATTTTTAAAATTTTATTTGATGCTATCGACAAATATAAATTTACTTTGTTAAGTACCTCAAGCAAGCTTGACGGGTAACATAGTTTTTCTTTTTTCAAGGATTCAAAACACATGAAAACATATTTAATTCAGATGCTGGAAATATTCCCATGAAAATCAATAAAATAATGCCCATGCTAAGACTTTAATTTTGTTGCTTGAAACACAATGGATTCTCTAGTTTCCATGACATATTTCTGAATACTGCAGTTAACTGTACCAACACACACATCATTTCCCAAAAAGCAATGCACAAAGGGAACTTTTCACCATGGACTGTTAAAGATAAACAAGACTCAGTCCAAAATCTCAATCTTTAACCCATCCCTTCCCTATCATACAAATCTTGTGATATTACTCACAGTCAGCATCAGTAGTACATGACCCTTTCCCCTGTCTTGTTTTCATCAAACAAAAAGTTGTTGCAACTGCCAGTGCTAATAAGCTCCTTAATCTCCTCTAGGCCACAGTCTAGTGGGTTCTCTCCCCATAGCCCACTTTGCTTCTGATCAGTCCATTTATCATTGACAACACCCACATTTGAAATCACCAACTTCTGATCCTGATCTTCAATACCATTGTATAAGTAACTTGGTAATGCAATTTGTTCAGTGTTATTTGTACCACCACCAACACCACCATCATAATCATATCTTAATTCTTTGGCATGGCTGCTAATTATGTGGTTGTTGCAACTACCATCAGAAGAACTGCAGCTAGCTTCACCCCCAAACATTAGCAGACTATCTTTGACTGGATAGTTTTTCAAAGAACCCACAAAACTTTCTTGGGGTTGAAGCATAGAAGCAGTGGTGGTAGAAAAAGAGTTAGTGCTCAAAGGACTTGTCGAAAACGAAATCTGCTGAGTAAAAGTCCTAGCTTGGGAGTAATAAATACTATTGCTGTTGCATTTGTATGATGATGACAGTTGTGTGGATGGTGATGCTTCTAATGATGAAGCTTGAAGAGGAGATGAAAAACAAGTGGCTTGGTGGGGTTTTCTCTGAGATGCAGGATGAATCATGCCCATGAGTTTCTTCTTCAGCTTGGTGTTCCAATAGTTCTTTATGTCATTGTCTGTCCTGCCTGGCAACTGAGCTGCTATTATTGACCACCTGCAATTTTAACATAATGAGATTCAAACTATGGCCAAGTACTCAAGATAAATCTAAGTTTGGCATGCAGGCATAGCATCATAAATAAGCTATCATCGAAATTTAGCAGTTTCTTGTAGTAGGCTATATTTTCTTCAAGTTACACTTTTTCCTCCCACAGAAGAGAACCACTATGAGAATTCTTATAAAGCAGGTTTTCCACTTGTAGCAAAAGCAAAATTTTTCATGCCGAATGAGAATTATATAGGACAGAAAAAAAAAATTTTAAAAGTGAGAAAATTTGTAAAAGGGAAACATTAAAAACAATCAATTTCATTATAGAATGACAAAACATGTGGAGGACATGAATTGGAAGGGCTGGAAAAGTAAGAGCTGAATCAGCTGATGATACCTGCTTCCAATGTTAGCATAAAGGCTACAAATGATCCTGTCTTCGTCGTCGGAGAATTCTCCATGCTTAATGTTGGGCCTCAGATAGTTTAGCCACCTCAATCTGCAGCTTTTCCCACATCTCCTAAGCCCTGAAACAAAAGCAAACAGATTCAAGGATTATTGCTAAGAAAACAAAAGAAAAGAGTGGACCATGCAAGTGAAGATCTTTATATGATGGTGGTGTCACGTACCTTGAAATCAGCTTACCAACTACATTAAAATTCACCAATTAGAAAGAGGAAGTATGGGATGAACTGCTTACCAGCCTTTTGTGGGAGAGCAATCCAGTTGCCTCCAGTCCCTTGTTTCTCTATATACTCCTTCAGCTTTGCATCTTCTTCAGGAGACCATGGCCCTTTCTTCACATTAGCCTTATCACAGCAGGGAGCCCTTCCCATCTCTCTCTCTCTCTCTCTCGCTCTCTCAACTTTCTTCTGTGAAACTAGGTAGTTATTGAAAACAAGCAGGCTTGATGTGTGTGATGTTAGAAAGGTGACTTTGGTTTCTATAGAGGACTAGGATTCTGGACAACTGGGATAGTATTTATTGTGAAGTGGCACAAGTCAAAGGACAGGCTTCTATAATTTCAATTATCAGTTTAATTATCTGTCATTGATGAGCCAAAGAGAAGTTCCCATCATAAATAGATCAGCACTAGGGGTCCTTCCATGGCTATATACCACCGCCCCCCAAAACCCCGCCCCCCCCCCCCCCCCCCCTTCCGACCCTTTCTCTTGTCGCCTGGTCTCTACATCCATTCACACAAAGAACCCAAGGTCTGGTCAACTAATTAAATGAGATACAGTGTGTGCAAATGTTTCAAATCATAGTACAATTCATAAGGGTCAGGACCAATAGAAAGCCACCGCCCTTCTGTTTTTCTTTATCCAGGAAATTTGATACAACTCTTTCTCTGCATGTGACATATAAATATAGAATTTAACTTTATAGATGCGTTTATAAAAATATATGTGTAATATATAATTAATTTAATAATATTTTATAATTTTTTTATTATATATATTTTTTTATAATTAACAATATAGATCACTTTATATTTGTCACGCTTTTATTTATACGTATCTACTTCTCTTTTACTATAAAGATATGTAAAGCACAAGTCCGGGAGTTAATGCATCATTGTTTGTTATCACTTAAAGTGGTAGTGGGACATGTATTTTTTGTTGGTAATTCAAGCTCAAGTTTGTATAGGCACAATTTCCTTCGAACAAAAAGTTGAGTATTTATTACAGTTAAAAAAATTAAATGAATTGTGAGTATGAAAAAATTTCCTTCGAACAAAAAGTGGGTACATTAAATTTGTAATAGGGTATATTTTTTTAGTAGTAAAAATTAATAATTATTTTCATAAATATATAAAATTAAATATGTATTTAATTTTATTATATACTTTGACAAAAATTTAAATTTATAACCTTATAATACCAACAAATTACTTAACCAATAAGTCTAAACAATATGTGGTACAAAATTATGTCATCCGTTGTTGGTCTCAATGGGGGATTGTGAGATAATTTTGGTTCCAATGTTTTAGTAAGAATTTAAATTCACGATTTTGTAATATGGACGAATCTTTTAATCATTGCATCATTAAGAATTTGCTATACAAAATTTTGTCACTATTTGTTGGTCTCGATTTGCGGATTATGAGATAATTTTGGATCGAAGGAAAATTTTGTAACACAGATATTGTACAGCGTCCTCTCTTTTATGGAACTGAAGATCACTTACCTTTGAAGAGGGGAACCCACTTGGATCATATGCCATTTTTTCAAATGACCCAGATTTTAATTATGGAAAAGTCACAACTTGTGGTATTCTAAAGCGGGAAGGTCGAAAAACAACAGGAACAATAATAATAAAATATTAACCCTAATAAAATTAAAAAAAAAAACGAAAAAAAAAAAGGAGAAGAAGGAACTCAAGTTATGGCTGAAGTTTTCAACTTCTGGCCAAAGTTTTCCGTTTCGGAGAGTAATAAGTAACAATCTCGATTTGATTCAGTTGAAGTCTGGCCGAATAATATTGAACTAGTGAGGATGAAAAAAAAAAATTAGAAGATTCAAAAGAGTGTTTTCTTCCATAATTCAAATGGTCATTGATCACGCGTCATGTTCCACGAACCAAATTAATTACTCTGTGCGGTTTCTGTCCACAAACACAAGTTAAAATGGGGCCAAATTATGAGACAATTGATGAAGAGGTGATGTAAAGAAGGCAACTAAGTCGCTTCCTACTTGTCTAGCCGTAAACGGATTGAAAAGCATCGCAAATCGACCAATTAACGACAACCGGCTTCCTATTTATAAACAAAAAAATTGGACCAATTAATAGGACCCGGCTTTCATGCATAAATTAAAAAATACCAGGCTTTATTATAGGAGTTGCAACAAAAGTGCACATAGGATTAAATATGAGAAGATCTAAATCATCAATTGTAGTTGCAGTTAGCTCATTATTTATCAAAAGACGAGTTAATTGCAACTAACAGTTAAGATTTTAAAATAAATAGCAACTAACATTTCAAATTTTCTCCGCTTCCTATTATTTTCCAAAATATTAATCGAAGAACTATCATGCAACAAACAACCGTATCCGTTCATCATTCACCTTTTTGTTCTTTTTTTGAGAACAACTATTCCATTCCCACATTGTTCAGGAAATTTAATATGTTGCAGTCCAAACTTGGGGATGATGTTTCCATAATCCAAGGTAAAAATGCTTGTTTTACACTAATAATTTTTGAACAAAATATGCCATTACTAGCTAGTTTAGTAATAAAGACGAAATTGAGACTATATGACAAAAATGGTCGAGATCAAATCGTGCAACGAAGGTTGCAAGAGTGAAAGTAATGCCAACAACTTGGGTTTGCCGGCAAGGATTCTTCGTCATTGAAAAAAAAAACAAAGAAAGAAAGAAATTGTGACAAAAATCTGATGTAATCAACGATGCAATTTAGATATAATTGGGTAAGAACTTTAACAACCCAGAAGGAAATTTGCATGGCTTGAGTCAAATCTTGATTGAACACGTTAGATCAGAAGTTATTGTCAAGTTTTGTGTAATCGAGTCAACGGTTCCATCCATGGTGTTCAAGTTTCTTTCTCGGGCAATTGATACATGGGCATGGAGAGATTGGAATTGGAGTCTTCAGAAGCAACTCACCCGAATCCAACTCCGCCAGTTAGTTGGTTTATAGAACAGGGAGATGTTCGAATTCAAAGTCTACAAGTATGTGGTCACCGGTCACCGGTCACGAGAGTAATACTATTACTCATACTTTTTTGTTTTTTATAAAAAAAATATAATGCCTCCTACTGGGTTAATATACAATAATATCAATTTTATTTAAATTAACAAATTTAATATCAACTTTAAGAAATAATAATATACCCCTTCTTAATTTTTTTAATAACAAATTTAATACGTCGTGAAATTTTTTAAATAAAATTTATCTGTTACAATAATATAACATTAATGTATATAATTATAATGTTATCAAAACAAATATATTTTTATAAATCTGTCATCAAAACTGACAGATTCTATTTATATGAAATTATTGTGTATTCTATTTGTTACAAAAAAAAATTTAAAGAAAAGTAAATTGTTACTTTTTAAAAATAATGTTATGGTGATATTTAATCCATATAGATGTTTGGACCATGGAGGACACGATTTCAATTTTTCCGTAAATTTCATCGTATTTTCTCTTCAATACGATGGCCCAAATTGTGTATGTTTAATTTAAACGAAAGCACAATGGTGATTACCCTTTTTTTTTTTCCGTTTGCAATTTGACGATACTGATCAATTACGAAAAGAAGTTAAACATATTTTTAAGCCTTAAATATTAGGTAACAATACGGTGACGAATTATGATTTGTAGTCTTTCAGTCTTAAAATGAACATAATACTGATAAACTAAAACTCATGCGCATGAAACATTTCTCCTAACCAAACTATGCACAGATTTTAGAAATAGTATGATTATGTATAAATGTTGATCCCAATATAACATAGGCCTAATATAGCCTAAATTGAGAACAATGTGACAACCACCCTTTGGGTGCTTTGAGTGATTAACAACCTCGTGTCTCCGTGTGAGATATTGCAAGTTCGATGTGAAACTAAATTAAGTAATAAAATTAAATATATATAAATTTTGTTGGGTCTTAAATAATTTAATAATACTTTTTAGACTCTAAAATTTGTTTTCTTGTTTGTTTAGTGTAAATAGTCAAGTTTATTTGATGACAATAAAATTACATAATTCTCTTTAACGAATCTACGAAGTATTATCTCTTCGTCACTTATTTTGTTAAGAAAAAAAAACAAAAGAAAAAAGAAAGAACCGTGTGTGTGACAGCGTGATACCAAAGTGAGCTGTACTTGGACACAGAGCGTTGAAATATTGCTGTCTCATATAAGACTTTGCTTTTAAATGGGTGCAAGACATGAGATTAAAATATTATTAATCCATAAAGACTATTACGAGCTGGTCCCACGTATTCCAAAATGAAAAACTAGACCATGTCATTGCTGACCCTTGCTTTGATACGCTACCGATTCCCATATTTGTTAAACACACATAAAAAATTTCCCAACTAAAGATGGTTGTGGTCCAAACTAAAACATTACAATTAAACACAAGAGCTATAGAGCCCAAGGGCTACAGGTCAGTTAGATAAAGTACTTTCTTTTGACACACGCCAATGTGTGTATATGTGTATATATGTCTCCATTGAAAATCGAGACGTCGTTAAAAAGAGATCGAAAAAGGCAAGAAGAAAATTTCTTTTGAATTGCACACTTCCAAGGGAAGAAAAGGTCAGTGTCTAATTTTGTCAACGATATTAATATCCACATTGAAAATCTGTTTGATGCTTTGCTGTTGATTCTCCTCTCGTCGGGCCCTACTTGTTGACCATTGTCCGGGAGAAGGGAGATTGGCGATATCTGGAAGGTTTGTTTGTTCTTAATCTTACTCAATTAAAAACAAAACTTCTTCCTTAATCAATTCGTTAATTTAGTGAAATTAATGCGTTTGCACGAAACCCACATAACAAATTGGGAAATCCAATACAAAAATAATGTCATCAACACAAATAGACATGAAATTTTTACTATACATTTTTTACATCTTATATAAAATATTATTTATGTTGTATAAAATATTTTTATATAATATAAATCATTTTTTAATCTATATATAGTTATAAAATTGTGCGTTTATGTAATCGTTTCGTAACTAAATCAGCTTGTCCGTTCAAATAAGCAATTGTGCTTTGGGATTCCCTTCTGTTTGCGGTGAAATGTAGTCCTTGCTACTAGTATAAAACTATAAATTATAAGAAATCGTGACAATGCGGTAACGGTTTTGACTTGGTTTAAATACAAACACGAATAAAACGCTGTAATGGAAATGATGGGAATAAATAAAAAAAATGTGCGAATCAAATTATTTTTAAAAAACTTTATTTTTTGGTTGTCCATGCTTAATTCTTCTTTTTTGCCCCTTTTTTTCTTTTTGGGAACAGCTCCTTTTGTCGAATCCATTCACACGTGAATCCTTTGCACAAATGTATTGAATTCAATATCGTGGTCCAGTGAAATCTAAGTTATTCATGGATTCTACCTTGATCATAGGAATTGATAGACTTTGTCGATTGAACCTTGTCTTAAGACGAGATTATTTTCCCGACTTTGTTTTTGTGAAGATGATGGAATCGACTGTTAAGATAATATGACCGACATCTATCAGCTTCAGAAAAAA
Source organism: Carallia pectinifolia (assembly GCA_037832335.1). Lineage (NCBI taxonomy): Eukaryota > Viridiplantae > Streptophyta > Magnoliopsida > Malpighiales > Rhizophoraceae > Carallia > Carallia pectinifolia. The sequence continues at coordinate 16,564,592 of CM075444.1, read as the reverse complement.
AAAAAAAAAAAGTTTCTTTGTTCTTTTTGCAGAGCGATTTAGCGCAGTATTGAATAAAAGAGTACTATTATATAGTTCTCAATTCAGTAATACTCAAATAGCAACATATCTAATGCTGTCTTATAGATTTTTTATTTTTTTTTTTTGTTCCTTTTCAATTCAAATGTCTGACTGCCTATATTATTTTAAATTTCTTTAAAAACTCTCAATATGAATCTCTTAAAAAAAATTGTACATAAAATAAGATTATGTTTTGACTGCTGGAAAATATATTAGAGTCGGTACTTTTTTTGTTAGGAGCTAAGACTATTCTTGTGTTCCACAAATTTTGGTCCATTAGGATTTTTTTTTTAATATATATACACATAAATCTTACGCCGATGAGAACTCTCAAACAGATGTTTCTAAAGACTTGGCAACAAGTGAATCCCTTAGAGACATGCACAAAAAAAAAATCTCTTAGAGACATGGACAAAATATTGATTATAGGACCTTTCTCCTGTTCACACTTGTGAAGGAGAATACATGAGCCAAGCCTTTTTTTTTTTAAATTCCATTTCCTTTTTTTTTTTTTACAAAATGGGAGAGCGGCATCAATGTTCGACAGTCCCATCAGAGAGTATTAGATCTCCTTTCCAGTAGTATAGACAATCTGGATGGTTATGGTACGACCCATACTGAGGAGACGCATAGATTTAGCCTCACCGCGTGTCCCAGTGTACTCGAACTCAAGACCTTACAGCCCGTTCATTCGACATATTACTGTTGCACCATAACACGCTGTGATAAATTCCATTTCAATTTCTATGGCATAAAATAAATGCATAAACAGTTGTTTGGGCGACCCAATCAGTCCTCGTCAAGAAATGCAACAAGCAAACTTTAGGAGCGTTTAAGGGTATCAATGTTGATTTTCCGTTAAGGGTTGTTCAACAATATTCTGTATTTCTGTACGATGCTTTTTCTCTTATTTAGTGGGTCAAGCCATTTATTAATTAAAAACTCTTAGGTGAATTTGATTCACCAATGCGATCAAGAACTTTATTTATATAATTTTCTTTCATGATTGTTTAAATGTTTGTAAAATTTTGATGAAATTTTAGTACCTTACTGTTGTATTTGCTAGGTGCATAATCATACACCATTTGTTTATTTAACATATGTTTAAATTATGCTTAATTTTTTTTATTACGAGATTCATTAAACTATAAATTATATAATAAGAATATTTATATTCATTTTTTTATCTTACACCCATATTTTATGATCAGAACTTAAAGTCTCTAAAATAAAAACTCAATTTATTAATTATTAAGATATCTCTTAACACTATAAGATAGAAACTCGATTAAGTTATGCTTAAGTATGGCAATCATTGGGAGACAGAATGGGAGTAAAAGGAGAAGCATGCAACAGCTAGTTTTGACACTGTAAGAGAAATGATCGACCACTTAATCATATGCAACTTCTTGATTGTTCTCCTACCTAATCAACCATCAATCATAACTGTAGTTCAAAAGCATGCATCAAATAAGACCCATAGCCTGCTCTGTTTTTCTTTTTTTCCTTAATGTTTTTTTCCTAGGGGTGGCCCGCCATGCTAAATAAAACAATTAAAGGAAGAGAAAAAGGATGCCAGTGGTTGAACTACTTAAGAACTTTTTAACGGACCAGGCTCGCATGATGCCTTAAACAACAAAGGAACAAAAACACGCGTAAATTATAAGGTCGTCCCCTAAATTTATATTTTGAAGTAATAAGGAGCCTCTTTACCTTGATCTTATCTGCCTGTCCATGCAACTTCACAAGTCAAAAGGCATCTCTTCCTTGAATCGATAATTGATTGGCGTTATAGAATATATGGCCTATAGACCTGCTCTTATATTGTTTAGTATGAGATAATGTTGGAACTGTTCAAGTCAGAATTCGATTTTCTTGGACGCATGGATTCATTGTTTATTTTTGGGTTAAATGTATTTTAATCACTTATAGTGTGGTTGTTTTGCTTATTACTTCCATGTGATTTTAATTTAAATGTTAAACCTTCCTGTAATTTTTAATTTTAGCAATCAACTCTCATAATAGCAATTTTTTTAATTTATTAATAAAAATTAACTATAACTACGTTATTTTATAATACCAAACGCTTTATTATATTTCACATATATGTTAATCGTGAATACTGTGTTAAACACATTGATATCAACATCTGTAGTATACTGAAAATAAAAAAAATATAAAAAATAATGTAGAATGCAGTTAAAATATACACTAAAATTTAATTTGAGAAATATATGATATATTTTTTAGTAGAGAAAAAATCAACACTTACAAAACGATATAATTTTGACTAATTTTTATTAATAAATTTAATAGATTGCTGCTTGGAGGTTAATTGTCAAAATTGAAAACCACAGGAGAATTTAATATCTAAATTAAAATTATAGGGAGGTAACATGCAAAACAACTGAATTATAAAAGATTAAAATGCATTTAACCTTTTTTTTTTTTTTTTTTTGTCTTGAAGGAGTATTAACAGCTACATAGAAAGGGAGATAAGTGGAAAGGGAGATAAGTGAGTAGTAGGTGGAATCAAATTCCTGCTCACTGCAACGAAAATACACACCTTATTATATTAAAGTAACAACTACGCATCTAGATTCATCATTTATCGATTAAATGAGTATATAAAACTCGGACGATAATGACATACTATTGTTTTCATTGGTTATTGTTACTTATTGTATTAATATGACTGTATGAAAGACGGTGATTGACAAAATGACATGTAGTATATTTTGGGTGAATGCTTTGTGTTGAATAACTTGAATTTGGGTTAGCAATTGACCAATAAGGGGCTTTAATTTCCAATTTTCTCCATCTTAAAAGAGACACTATTTTTTTTTTAAAAAACAAAAAACAAGAACAGAGTAACTAAATTTCTTTAACCTTTTTCTCAATAAATATAATTATTGTAGAATATATAAGGAACCATAAATCATAAATTTTCTGTACTTCTAATCAAAATATTAAGGTCTGATTATTCTCAGATTAACTTGATAGAGAATTTTTTCAACTGATTAGATTAAACATTTTACTTCTTCTTCTTCTTTTTTTTTTTTCCTTTTTTTTCCTTGAAAACGAATCCGGGTGCATGGAATTTCATATATCATGACAAGTTACTGTTCATGCATGTGAAAACTGGTTGAAAGTAGGCCTTAGAAAGTGTTTCTTTCTGGGCCTTTCGGCTAAGGTTATGTTCTTATCAGTTTCATATCTAATTCCTCGGCCATTGGCCCATATAACGTTAATGGGCCCGCCATAGCACTACTGCAAGGGCCTGGAGGTGGGCCACCCCCTCCAATTCCTTTTTGGGTCTGTTGGCCCCTCCATTTCTTTTCTTTGGAAACTACAAATTCGTCAGCCGATAAAAAGGCCCAAGTTCAAGTTAAACCGATTGGGCCTTTCCAAAGAAGTGTTTTACCGTGTCTGAAATTCCGATCTGACGTTTGCTGATCTGGGGAGTCACAAATTGTCCGATACTATTTATTGGCTTCGCGAGGTTTGTTGCTTTTTGATCTTATAGAGGACAAAGAACTAGATTACATCAATATAGTACGTAATAAAATAACATCAGTAATATCTTTATGAAGTAAATGAATCACTCTACGAGGGGGTCTTGAGAGGAACAGGAGTTTACAATGAAGATCTAAAGTTGAGGAGACGATAGCATTTACCACTCTATTTCTCTTACAAAAAATATAATGGATCTTGATTTCTTATGTTCTACGTAAAAGTTATTGACAACTAAAAAAGAGGTTGGCATGAGCATGAGTGGGAGGAACCTGTTGCTTAATAATTTCTAAAACTTATGTGGAGTCTATTTTAATAATGACACTCTTAAAATCTATTTACTAAGTATAAATTAAATTTTAGAGTATGTTTGTTTCTTCACAAAATATATAATCCATCTTACTTCATCTAGTGATCCAAAGCAATCTTCTTTTGTGAAACAACATTTCTACTTACTTATTTTAATAACGAAACTAACCAATCTCCCCTGCTCTTCTCATTATCTCCTCACTCTCATCAATTCTTTCCTTCTGTTTTGGAAATAATAGATGAATTCGTAGAGCAAGACGAAAATACAATATATATATATATATATATATCGAGAAATTTATTGCACATAAAACCCGGATCAAGCAATTCCTTAAATACGATGGATCTTATTTTATCCTTAAATAATAATTTTCCTTTTGAAAAATAAGAATGTAAAAGAGAAGGAATCCAATCCTCGACTAATTAAAATAATGTACAATAAGAAGAATATCTGCGCCTATCTCCCTGCATGACTCCGCATCGCTGAATTAGAATTTTTTTATTTAGCCATTTTCCGGGATGAAATTTTTTTTTAAATGAGAAAAAATTATTCCATTAATATCACAACAATCGAATTTTTAGTTTGACGTCAATTTTTTTTTATCTATTAACATTTTTATTTATTTTTTTATTTATTAAAAAATCTATTGAATTATAAGTTATATAATCGGATATTTTTTTTTCATAAATTTTATAAACTTTTAAATTTAAATCTAAAATTTTTAAAAATAAAAATTTTAAATTTTAATTAATATAATATTTTTAGAAGACTTTAACGTATTTTTTTAATAGAGAAAATACCCAAAGAAAATATCCAACCCAAATGTTTTCTGTTTTTTCCCTACCCAGACGAAACATAAAGCATCTCCCCACGCTACTGTAATGCAGCCAACCCTCACCCGCACAGGCTTGCGGCAAAAATAAATTATAATAACATAGAATTAAATAGCCTTCAAATGCAGCAAATCTTACGCACAAAAGCTCTCCCATGGCTGGCGTTCTCGTACTTAGTAAACTTCCTTCCTTCCTTTCATTACCTTCTTGTAAACTCTTATTATCGAGGCAACAACAGCACCTGCTGGAAGATTACAGACTCGGTTTTAAGATTCACGAGTACCCATCTCTGAAAACTTCTACAACCTGTGCTTGTTCGATCAAAAGTAGTAAAAGGTCCATTCTTTTTTTTTTTTTTTTTCTGTTTTTCATTTCTGGGTGTTTAGTTAATTCATTAACATGATTGGTAGGGTTCGTTTTTTTTTTTTTTTTTGGGTTGGTGATATAATATAGGGGGAGTAGGAAGGTAAAGAGCAAAGCGGAGCTTTGCAATGAGTTGCGGGATTTTGTGTCATCTGCTGGACTTCCCGAGGGTCATGTCCCCTCGATGAAGGAGCTTTCAGAACATGGAAGGTTTGCTTTTCTCTTAAATCTTCATTTCTCATTTATGTGTTGCTTGATGATTAATTTTGCTGAGTCTATATATATTCATGTACAAAAATTTAGGCTAGCTGATGATAACTCTGCTTTAATTTCATTCCTTATGAAGATTTCTCTATTTCACTTAGTTCAGAAGTGGATATTTTTACAATTAAAATTGAGACAATGGGGGAATTCTCCTGGCCATCCGTCATTCGATGCGCCGCACTGGTTCTTCCTGCTGAGACCTCTACCCTGCAACTAAGAACTTCTTTTCGAGAAAAGGAAATGGCTTCTGTGTTTGTATCTTTTGTTAAAGCTATGTTTTTTCAGACAATCTCATGACTGATTATACAATTTTTTCTTTGAATACTAACTTGTTCTTATAATTTGCTTTTTCATTATGCTGAGAGAGCATTTTATATTTCCCGCAATGGAGAAAATGAATATGATTACAACCTTGTGCCATGCGTAGATTCCTGCAAGTGCACATTTTTCTTGAAGATAATGAAATAATATATGACTTTCAAGGACTGACCTCGCAAACATTGTGAGACGGAGGGGATATAAGGTTATTAAAGATCTTCTTTCAAACTCACCGAAAAAGGACCTTGATAGATCTAATGTGGACAAAAGGTTAGCAGAAGAACAAGATGCAACAGGGAATCGAGATACACAAACAGGTCAATATATTTTTCTTTTGTCTATTCTCGGATTTTTGTTTTGAGTTTCATCGTTGATGATATCTTCTATAATTTAGTAGGCCAGGATGAGAAAGTGAATGATATAAAGAGAGATGGATTGCTTTCATCTGAAGTTTCCATCACTGGGAGCCTCTCTTTCAATACTGATATTGACAACTCAGACAGCCAGGGTTGCATTTCTGTAGATGTGCCAGTCAACTATTCATTAGAGGAGAAGGCATTGTATAATGCTCAAGTGCAACATGAAGATGTTGAAAGCATGGCTGAGGATAGTTCCTTGTCAGCAGCCACATATAATGCGGAACAGCAGGATGAGGAGGTTAAATTGGTTGATGATTTATATAATTTAGAGCAGCATGACAATGAGGTCTTAAGCATGGTTGCAAAAACTCCTTTATCGAGTGAAGTTTTCATTTCAGATACCCATAATGATAGTTCGAATATGTCTCCCAATCTCAACTCTGATGATAATGTCAGCCAGCATATAGATACTTCAACCAGTTTTCCCTCAAAGGATACGGTCACCTTCAATCCAGAAGATCAACATGAGGAGAAGAAAAATATGATTGATGACATTCCATTATCGACTGAACCCTCAAGTGCTGAACATCATGTCAATACTGTTCCAGGTATCAACTTTATTGATCATGGTTCCATGCACACAGACTTCATATTTAATTCATCAATGGAGGAGAAGGTGGCAAATTTCATTCAAAATGGAGTTTTAGATGCCATTGAATGTAAGTTTGACAATAATTGATCAATCTCTCTTTGAAGCTTCAAGTTGTTTTTCTTCTGGAACTTCAAAATCGGCTATGAGTTCCTCTTTTATGGATGCTCTTGTGTATGTCTGTGAAGTCTTATGTCTACCCTTGAATTATAAGATACCTTAGTGCCTTAGTGGCTTAACCTTAAGGCTGACACCTATATGCTCAGTTCAAAGGCTAGGACTCTGCCATTGAAATGCAGTAAAGAGCATGGCTTTTTGATTTACGGGAGTGAGACACAGTCTTGCTAGTGCACATACTTGATGCACCTCCACTTGAACCACATTGACATTCTTAATCTTCATTATATCATGTCTTTGGCATTGAAGCTAAGTATCTGGACTGCTTGATTATCAGATGATGTCTATGACGTCTCTAAGCCAGAAAGGTCAACTGACATTCAATTGAAGAACCTTTCTCAGGACAGCTTTGCACGTACAGTTGACGCCAGTAATGCTGCTTTGACATTGAATGGCAGTTTTTCAACATCAAAACCAGCGCCTCATGTGACAGCAGACCACTCTGTTAGGTTTGTGTTTTATAATTCTCAAAAAGTGTCAAGCTTCTAGCATGGCTGAATTTGTTTCACGAAGAAATATTTTCCTTTCATCCAAGCAGGATCTAAAGTATCTGGCTTACGGGATGGAATGCCTTCTGCTCTGGGTTCCATTGCATTGCCAATTATATCTTTTCAGCTTAACTTTTTGTTCACAATCTGCAAATTAATTTCCTTTTCAAATGAAAATATGTTCTGTTGTCTAGTTCCAGCTTTCTAAGTGTATCCTTTTCTGTTTGATTAATTATAGGAATGATCTATTGTCATGCGACACTTTGGTCAATGGTGATTCTGGCAAGGATTTGGATAGTGAGGTCGTTATATATTGTGGAATAGCATCTGCCACTCTCATTGTCATTGCTGCTTTTTTTTTTTTTTTTTCTGGGAATAAGTGAACTTATTGCTGCTGTTTGTATTAATTTGTTATTGTGCACAGTTTTCTTAACTGCCTGTTGACTTTCCATTTTTTCATTTTTATTTGTGTGATGCAGACCAGCAAACAACAGAATCAGGTTGAGATTAATAATCTCAATTTCTTGCTGGTATCCATATATATGCCTTCTTTGTGACTACTTCATGGATTTGTTGTAGTGGTGCTTGTGACATAGAGTGGCTCAATATAAACTCTTGGTTTAATATAATCCTTTCTCTGCTCAGCATCAGAAAGAGTTGGAATTGTCTCAATTGAAAGAGCAGATCGAGAAGGAAAAGGTAAATGAGCTATCAGTTCACTGCTTATAATTATCTTACAAAGGACTGAGAAATAAAGAACTTGTGTTATGTAAAAAGGTTTGTCTAGTGTTTGAAGTTGAACTAGAACACTTGTTGTATACACAAATATTTAGATGGCTAAGCTTAGAAGTCTACAACATGGATAGAGTGTTTGGGTGATAAATCACTTATGCATAGCTGACTCAATATGAAGGTGAAGTGGATTAATAGTGGGGAATTGTGTCTACCGTATGAGGATGTGTGTGAGATGGGTTCTATTTTTCCAGATAGTTGATGGATTGACTTTAAAAACTAAATTGACAGAAATTCTTAACAACTTTGGAGATGCTCAATTACTTTCCTTCTAAATTTGTGCCTGCAGCTAGCTCTGTCTGCTTTGCAATCAAAGGCTGAAACAGAGATCAGTAAAGCTCAAAAACTTATCTCAGAAAAAGATGCTGAATTAGTTGCTGCTGAAGAAAGCTTGTCTGGACTAGTGGAGGTATTGCTTTTGAATTCAGTACTGGCCATGTTAATTTAATGCGGTCAGAAAATATTTGGATGAATTATCCTTTGCAGTTGCACAAGAAGTCCTAATATGATGAAAGAACCTGTGTGTTTAACCAAATTCATGTAGGCAGAAAAAGGCTGAACCAATATAGATCCACACAACTTTCTTACATAATCATATGTCCACCATATCAAATAACTTTGTTCTGTCTTGGGCTTGTGACCAATGTGACTTCTGACTGCGAGTAAAATTTTGTCAGGTTAAGATCCATTACTGTGGGGATGGTGAGATTGTAGAGGTGGGAGGTGGCTTCAATGGTTGGCATCAATGGGTTAAAATGGATCCCGAGCAATCTGCCAGTGTCATAGATTATATTGGATCAAGGTCTTTGACATCCGCACTTCTATATCATTTTCAATAGTCTCTATAAACCATCATTTCTCCTTAATTATCTACCATAAAAAATCTCTTTAATTATCATTATTTGTTGTGCTATTAATTGGGCATTATTTCAGTTTGAGAATTTTACTTGTTATGCAACGGTGTCAAAGGTCTTCTTGTACCATTGTCCTTCTCATTAGATGGCATCTAATTAATCCTTTTGCCATGAATGGTAGGTTGTTTCGGGCTCTTGTGGCCATTCTAAGATATTTGTGAAATCTGAAGGTTTTAGAGTTTTTCTTGCTATCATATTCCTCTTTGCCTCTCCCTGCCTTTTTTAGCGTCCATCAAGATCATAGTCATAATTTGAATTTGTGAAGGAATATTAAGCTCACTGCGATGACATGTTTAACCAGGAAATCCAGACTTTGGTCAACAACTCTGTGGCTTTATCCTGGGGTATATGAGGTGTGAACGCCTTCTAACTAGTAGCTAATTTTCACACTGAAATTTAGAAAAGTTGATCATTCCTCCTTTTCTTGTACTTCAAGATTATGATGTTTTGCATTTTTAGCAACTGCTTGGTTACCGTTGTGAAATGGGCTGTGGCCCAAAGAAGCCCAAAGCTCAATATAACAGCTAGAATATGCAACAATCAACCTTAGAAGTTCTCCAGGAAAATGTGAAATTTGTACCAAGTACCTGAAGTTCATTATTAGCAGGAAATTGATCCTGCTTGACTGCTAATTTTTTTTCATCTCAAGCACAAATTAATTCCCCTGAAATATATCAACTACTGCCTGGGAAAAGGATTTGTGATGCTTAACTATGAAGACCTGAAAATGTTGCCAGAGTATTCATTCCTTTCTGTAACATAAATAACACCTCATATAAGAGAGAGATGGGTAGCAGGAAACAAGATTAGCATCTCTAAGCATGTTATTTGCTCACAAGTTAGTATTGTCCTTATATCTTAAGTTTCCCTAAACGAGTCATTTATGTGTTTCATTGGGAATCCCAGACTAAGAGTTCTTCGTGCACATTGAAAGATGCATTTCTAGTACTGGTCATCAATATTTGATGTAACTTTTTGTTTGCTTGGAAAGTAAAAGGAGCCAGTCTTTTGTCAAGTGTTAACACTATGCTTTGAATTTTCTCTGCAAACATCAAAAGACTGGATAATCTTAGACAACACACTGCATATTCTGTTAGCAATATGCAGAACTCAAATGTCTACCATTTTGTATATGATGATATTCTCCCCGCCCTACATCAGATGGACTAATTATAAACTGTATTCAACGTACTGTCATTGCAGATAAAATTCATTGTTGATGGCCATTGGAGGATTGATCCTCAGAGAGAATCTGTAACCAGAGGTGGAATCACTAACAATATTCTTCGAGTACACAGTTGATGGTTTCCACTTTTGGCAAAAGATGTCCTGCTTGTGGATTTCCGTGTGAGGTAAGTACGTCATTTTCGCCTACAACACCTTGAACTACTATTTATCAAGGCTTTTGCATCAATACAAAAGTAGTTCAACCACGGGGAGCCTTTTGTGGCCCAGGTGGATGTTAAATGGGGTCATTTACCTGTTATCAACCAAATACCAAGATGTTTAGGATCTAAGTTGATTGCTGTGGGTAGACCCAGTGGACCATAAATAACTGCTGCCTGTTCCAGATGGCTATGTCACTGTTTTGTAACTTTTTGCGGTCAGGCAATGGGCATTGCAGTTTCTGCTACATTATTGTGGTTTAGTAACTTCTGTTCGTGATATGATAACCCTTTCATGATCAAATTTTTAGCCCACGGTGTCTTTGCCACGCTTTCAACATGCCACTTGTTTATACTGGGAACAATACAATGCAACATGAACAACTTTTACGAATTTTGGGATCCGTCCCCCTCCCCCACCCCCCTCTCATCAACATGATGTGCATACTCTTCCTCTTTGCAGCTCTGACAACATCGTTCAGCAGTTGAAATTGCCGTGCCTTTGTATAGAAATGAATCAAAATGCCAAGGGCTTGTTCAGACAATGGAGACAAGCATGTAAGATTCAGCAGATTTGGATTACCGTTACTACTTTGTATTAGACAGAAGGGCCTTACGCGTTTAACCTTACGGGCAGTGTATATAATCCCCCCCAGTCATCGAGATCAGGCAACATTCATTGTTCCCAGGAATAAAGGCCATCATCAGCAACAAGAATCCCAGGCCTTAACAATAGAGAGTATATGCAGATGATGAAATCGAGTGGACCATGAGTTGCCATCAGGCCATGCTGTCGGTGCTGAAAAGTTAGATCAGGTGGATCGATGTAGTCATGGGTCTGGTGCAGGTATAAACCTTACAGCGTTAAGCGGGGTGCAATTTTTGGACCCTGCAAGAAACAGCTTTCAAGAGGCTTAGAAACTGGAATAAGCAATTCTTGATATTCTAAATTATACCATTTGCGAAACTTTGCCAGGATTCACGAGACATTCAGAACCCAAACAGGGGAAAAACAAAAGAAAAAAAATTGGTGTCCCGGTGGTTTTTGTCTCAGGATTTGTCTTGGTTGAAGCGGTGATTGATATTTTTGAACCACTTATTATTTTTACATTTCAAAAATATCAGTTTTCGTTTCAAAAATAACAGTTATAATTTCGTTTGTGACATTTCCTGAGAAAGTTTACCTGAGACATTTACGGATGCTCAAAACAAAAACACACACAACAAATGAACAATTCTGGTCATATTTGATGTCCGAGACCCTCAAGTTTATTTTAAAAAATTAGATATTATGAGATAAACGTAGGGGAGCTGTTAAAGATTGGATCTTTTTAGCCCCTAAAAGTTGATCTGGCTGGCAAGAAGTGTGTTTTTGTTCGTAGTGAAGAATGTGATTCTTTGTGAATTCGAAGTTTCGCGGAAAAAAGAAAAGAAAAAAAATTTAAACCCAGGAAATGTCCCTGTTTTGTTGGATATTTCGAGGAGATAATATTCTCTTTTGGATTCTAAAAGAGATAATAATTTATTATTAAAAAGAGATTAGTGAGAAAAAAAAAATTTAAATTCTGAACTTTTTATTGAAATATTTTATTAAAAATACATATTTTTAACTATTTTAATTAAAATAACTATTTCAATTAAAATGAATCTTTAAGAGATATATATTTATAAATCTGACATATATTCGTAAATCCACCGCGGCAGATGGGTCCACCAATCTTAGAGGGGTAACAGCAAGGAAAAAAATAGGAATAGAGATGAAAGGAGAATTGGGAGTGGATTCAATCATTCATTCCGTTATTTTAATTTTTCTGGTTTGTTTGAAAAATTAAATTATGTGCATACAATTAGGACAATATATATATACACTTAAATTAAAATATACATGTAGTTTTATAAAATATTATATGTATGTTGTAATTGACTGTAAATAAATCAGAAAATTTATATGACAAAAAAATAATATATAACTTTTTTTAAAGACTCTCCATGTGTTATTTACGTCTTTCAGACTCGTTAACTCTATAGCGTGACAGGAAAGGCATAAACAAGGATAATATTAGCAAGACTGCAGGAGCGCGTTGAGACCACGTGGATGGGCTGGCGCTAATTGTCCTTGGCGGAAGGCGTGTCTAAAGTTTCACCTTTGCTTTACCTGACCGCGATCTGGTTGGGTTTTAGGTCCATTCTCATTACATTGAATCTTGTTCGTTTTTTATTTTGATTTTTGGTCGGTTTTGGTTTGATTTCGACTTAGTTTTGATTCAAGACTTCCTTAATAAGAAATTATAAACTATTCTGGAATTTTCTTAATAAAGAAAACTAATTTGTTCAATATGTAAATTAATCAAAAGTACCTTGTACTTAATTTTAAAAAAATTAATTTGACTTACTTTTAAAAATAAAAATTGTAGCCGAACTGTTTCCTAGGTTTTATTCCATTTTAATTCCCGGCCGGTCCGGTTTCAATTCGAACCGGAATAGAGGTTAGGTGCAGCCGTTGCTTCTCCCTCCTCTCTTTCTTTATCCCTCTGTAGCCCCTCCACCTTTCTTTCATTTCTGTCTCAACAAAAAAAAGAAAAACAGGTTTTACTCGGGTCGGTGCAGATTAATCAGCCTATTAGACTGAATACTGGACGATATCAGACAAAAAAAGAAAAAGAAAAAGAAAAGCAGAGTGTTCAATTCAGCTCTCTTCTTGTTGTTCTGTACACAGAAATGGCAGTGGTCAATGCTTCTTCTTTTGCTCTCTCCCCGAGGAATGCTTATTCTTCTCTTCTTCTTCCTTTATCATCTTCATCATCCAATGCGTCTTCTTCCTCTTTCTTTAAAATACCATCTGGGGCACAAAATTTTGGACGTCTGCGTTCATCATTTGCCATGAAGAATGAGCTCATTGAAGCTGCTGTTGATAGGACTACTGAGGAAATACAACTTCTGGACGAGCCTAGACAGACTCTGCTCTACTCATTTAGTCCTTTGCCGTTGCTTTTGGTGGCTGCTCTTCCTGGTGGTAATACTTATTTCTATTCAAACATATGCAATTGTCCTAATAGTGAAGGGAAAGGCATATGCTTTATAGCTTGTTGATGTGCTCCAAAATCAACTTAGGAGTAAGCAGTGCCCATTTTCATGTGCAATTATCCTAATAGAATATTGGGATTGGCTTCTGCAAATGAAGATTGATGTGTTTTTATATCGAGGCTTAACTTAGAGAATTCATGTATGGGAAAAGCTTGATTTGAGATATCTCTTGAACTACTGCAGTAATGCATTCTTTGGAAACTATGGCCAATTAACTTTTGCAAATGCTTAGAATTCATTTGTGGGTATGAATGTATATATTTTCACAGCTGCCACCGTGAGGTCTCTCTTTGGGCCATTTGTTGAGCTTGTGAAGTCATGGAATCTTCCGGACTGGCTAGTGCATTGGGGTCACCCTGGCAACATGGTATTGTTAATTAGTATTAAAATTCTTTGTTAGCAACACTGTCATCAAGACTCATATTTTTTTCTGTGGTTATGTCTAATGCTTTCCTCTGACAATTAGGCTGTGGTGCTTTTTGCAATGGGTGGATATGGAACATATTTAGGATTTCGAATCCGTTATTCCGAAGATGTGGTATGTTATTAGTCGAAAATTATTGTTTCAACTACATAAACGTCGCGTTCCAATGTCATTAACAGCTTGATAATTTCTGATCATTTCTAGGAGGAAAAGGCCAAAGCCAAAGACTTGCACCCGAAGCTTTTAGGTGGAATGTTTTTCTTCTTTGCTCTTGGAGCAACTGGTGGAATAACATCTTTGCTCACTTCAGACAAACCAATTTTTGAGAGGTACACACTATGTTCTTTTATCTTTCATTTCTTCCCTAGTAAGATGTTGAAAGTGATTTCAGGGCAGCCTTCTAGTACGTACCTTTACTGGCTGAATTGATTTCCAGCAGTCAAGTAGGGACACTACATGCAGTACAGTAATTTAGCAAAAAATTAAGAACTGGTCAACTAACAATTTTTTGATCGACTGGTTGTATGTTGCATTTTGTTTGCAGTCCTCATGCTGTTACAGGTATTATTGGCCTAGCACTACTGACCATACAAACCATACTACCGGCCTTATTTGAGGTAACAATTGCCACTAGCAATAGCATAACCACCTTATCAGTTATCAGTCTCAAATTCTTCCGTTAATTAGTTTGCTCCTGCTTCCTTAGTTATCGAGTTCCACCAAATTTTGCTCTCATTTTCAATGGCATGCAGGGGAATCCCGGATTACGAAATGTTCATGGGATCTTAGGCAGTGGAATCATGACCTTGTTTCTTATCCATGCTGCGCTCGGACTTCAACTTGGTCTCAGTTACTGATCATGCAAACAACTTGATCCACGCGCACCCGAGAAGGCCCCAGAAGTTTTTGTGACTAGTTGTTGGTTAAGTATGAACCATTCTTTCTGGTCTGGGGGCTATCCGATCGCCTGACTTTATAGCAATTGGAAAGACGAATTTTACTGCGGCAAAGGTCGTCAAAAGAAGATGAAATAAGATTATAATTCTGTCTTTTGATGCCTATGCCATGAAATGTCAGCTTAAAGTCTCTATTTGGACATGAAAGTTAGGAATGGAAAGTGGACAGAATTGGATTTGAAAGTAATCCAATGTCGGTAATTGACAATGGGCTGCCATTTTTATAGACACTCCTGATTAACAACGTGTGCAGTAGTCAACTTCGGCTTTTGAAAAAAAAGAGGAATGATATACATTCTAAAAATTCATCATAAAATATATTGAAACGTATAATTATGAAAAAATTTATTAATTTTTTTAATTTAATGGTGTTATAAAAATTAATAAATCTTCTTATAATTTTACCTTTTGGAATAATTAATGATACGATTTTCAAGATATTTATCATTACTCTAAAAAAAATTCTTGATTTATATGTACAAAGATATGCGAGCACACAGTTTATCAAATAATATTTAATAGTTTATTTTTTAAATTTAATACATATTTAATAATATAATCGTCCATATTGATGTGTATCTACCACGTGCTCTATTTGGTATTTCTCTTCTCAAACTTCAACAAAATGTGAGCCTTAATTGTAAAAAGGGGGAAAAAATGCTTACCTTGTTTTCAATATTTATGAACTGTAATTGCGATTGACAAATGACCATCGATATGGCACACATAAACTGATTTCAGGAATTTTTCTCAGAAAAATGCAAAATACAAGACAACAATTTTTTCTTTTAAAAAAAGAACAAAGAAAGAGGCCTACAACGGTAAATTTTATTTTTCGCACAAAGACCCAAAAAAAAAAAAAAAAAAACAAAAACCAGGTTAGTGTCCAATTGAGGGAAGAATGGGCCTTTCCACGTGAAGCTCCAAAATACCCACATGGCAAGATCCGATATTGCTAGTGGAGCTCCACTAACTACTGGATCATTGAAGGATCCAACTCGCAATTACGCGTTATCCGGAGCCCATTTACAACCCACACCCACTAGCCCTACAAACCGGGCCACAGGTTCGGTAGTTAGAACCTTATCCCCCCCCCAAAAAAAAAAGAAAAACCAGCATCACTACATCCAAGTCGTACACGTAAACGGATCACACTATTCCCACGAATTTTACCGGTCGGATTCAATCCCAACTCTTTATCTAGGGGCCCACCTACAACCCAGACCCACCAATTCCACGCACCAAGACCCACAACTTTGGCAGTTAGGAGAACGTTATCCCCCAACAAAGATCACCACATCATGACATGATCCACGCCGCACACGTACACGAATCCTACTAGATGCCACGAATTTAGCAGCCGGATCCAATTTTAACTCTGAGCAAACACTCAGACGATCAAATCCAAGTAGCCGATAAAAACGGGGAAGAGCAAAGAGAGAGTGAGAGCGCGCCAGCATTAAAAATAGAGCGAGTCAAACGACGCCGCATTTCTCTCTCTCTCTCTCTCTCATTTCTATATAGTAGAGAGATCTATAAAATCACGCCTTTCTGCTTCTCTTTGTCTCTCTCTCTCTCTCTCTCTCACGCATCTTCCATTTCGATTTGCCCTTTACGCGACTGGATTCAGCAGGTGCGTCTCTTGAATTCTCCTTGTTTTTCTTCAGTTCTATTTTGATGCTTTTTTTTGTTTTATTTTTTTAATAATTTAAGGATCAGATCCAGGTGCCGTTTGATTTTTTTTTTTTTTCCCGATTTGTTTCACCTGGAGACGATGGGAGTGAAAATGTTGGCCGTGGCATGATCTCTCTGTCTCTCAATCCAACGGTGAAGGAGGTCATGCAAGTGATGGTCTATAATAAGACAATGTGAATCTCCATGATGTATCGTATGCTTTTTTTGTTGGTTGGTAATTGATCTGTAAGATTCTGGGGATATGTGTGTAAATTGGCTCAAACTTTGTGGATCTTCAAGAATCTGGAGTTGAATGAATCCACCTTCTATGTTTTCAAGTTATTTGTTTTTTACCCGCTTCATTTTTCTTTAAGAATCCACCTCCACGTTATTTTTATAGCTCATTTATACTCATCTCCGTCAAGTTGCCGTTAAATTTAACACGGCTACTTAACGAAGATAGATACAATTCAGCTACGGAAATATACGGAAATAACGTAGAGGATGGATTCTAAAAAAAAGAATAAGTGGGTAAAATTCGAAAAACGTAAAAATGTGGAGGGTAGAATTTTTTTTTTTTTTTTTTTTTTTGGCCAAAATCAGTTGGTCATGTTTTAATTCTTTGTTATCAAATGGTGTGGTGTGATTGGGATGTGCAGATGGATACCTTTTTATTCACTTCTGAGTCTGTCAATGAGGGCCACCCAGACAAGCTATGTGACCAGGTCTCAGATGCCATCCTTGATGCCTGTCTAGAACAAGACACAGAGAGCAAGGTTGCTTGCGAGACCTGTACCAAGACTAACATGGTCATGGTATTTGGTGAGATCACTACCAAGGCTAAAGTAGACTATGAGAAAATTGTCCGAGATACTTGTAGGGGTATTGGATTCACATCTGCTGACGTTGGCCTCGACGCTGACAAGTGCAAGGTCCTCGTCAACATTGAGCAGCAGAGCCCTGACATTGCTCAGGGAGTTCATGGGCACCTCACTAAGAAACCTGAGGAGATTGGAGCTGGCGATCAGGGTCATATGTTTGGCTATGCCACCGATGAAACCCCAGAGCTCATGCCGCTAACTCATGTCCTGGCTACTAAGCTTGGTGCCAAGCTTACTGAGGTGAGAAAGAACAAGACATGCCCGTGGTTGAGGCCTGATGGTAAGACCCAAGTTACCGTTGAATACCGAAATGATGGTGGAGCTATGGTACCCATCCGGGTTCACACTGTTCTTATTTCAACCCAGCATGACGAGACTGTCACGAATGAGCAGATTGTGAAAGACTTGAAAGAACATGTGATTAAGCCTGTTATCCCATCCCAATATCTTGATGATAAGACCATCTTCCACCTCAATCCTTCAGGTCGTTTTGTCATTGGTGGACCCCATGGGGATGCTGGACTTACCGGTCGAAAGATTATTATTGACACCTATGGTGGATGGGGTGCCCATGGTGGAGGTGCTTTCTCAGGGAAGGATCCCACTAAGGTGGACAGAAGCGGTGCATATATTGTTAGGCAGGCTGCAAAGAGTGTGGTGGCCTCTGGACTTGCCCGCCGCTGCATTGTGCAGGTATCATACGCGATCGGTGTACCAGAGCCATTATCGGTTTTTGTGGACACTTACAAGACAGGAAAGATTCCAGACAAGGATATTTTGGCATTGATCAAAGAGAACTTTGACTTCAGGCCTGGAATGATTGCAATAAATCTTGACTTGAAGCGAGGAGGGAACTTCAGGTATCAGAAGACTGCCGCTTATGGACATTTTGGCCGTGATGACCCAGACTTCACTTGGGAGACTGTCAAGCACCTAAAGCCCAAAGCCTGAGGCCATGGGTTTTGGCTGCATACATTTGCCGAGAGTGGTTATCATCGTAGCCATTATTCTGCTTGATGCCAATAATAAAGAAGCTTCAACACATCTGATATTGAGGAAGGATTTGAACGTGAGGCAGGATTCAAGATGCGTGCTTTCTAGTTGAGTTGGTAGTTTATCTAGTAATGGTAGTAATTTCATTTGCCATTCTTCTTTTTTTTTTTAAAAACAATTTATTCAATTTATGTATGTTCATTTTAAAATGTTGATCTCTGCAATCACCCTGTTTGGTAGATGAGAACCATAGCATGTTATGGAATTGGATTCATCAATTTTGGAAGTACAATATGCCAAGAAAAATAATTATCCTGCTGATTGTTTGCTTGTGCCCATCACACGCAAGTGCGACCATCCAGGAAGCAGAAAAGGCTGCAAAGAGATACCCACAATTCATGTGCTTGAAGCAAGCATTTTACACAGGAATTGGACAAGTATTTTACAACTGCAGCTTCATAAATACGAATTCTAGGACAAGAAAGATATCATCAGGAGTGCAACCACAGGCGGTCATGTAGCCGCTCCTCTCCAGCACCGAACATCTCATCAACTTGTTCACCATCGCGGTAAAACTGAAATGTGGGCGTGTATCGGATACGTTGAGTTGTTTCCGGGCATTCATCAATGTCAGCGTATACGAACGAGAGCTTTGGGAAGTTGTTGCTCAGCCTGCAAAATGCAGGGAGGATTTGGCTACATACTCGACACCTGAAAGTTTTATAAACAACCAATTAACGTGTTATCAATAAAAAATTCCCAAAATTTAGCCCAAAATTTTCAGAAAACAAAAATCGAAAAATCGCCATGCAGCCTCCGTATCAAACACTTCGACTGCACATTAAATGGCACCCAGTAGACAAAGAAAAGAAAAAAAAAAAAAACCCAGTAGAAAAAAGTTTAAGAGGGAACGCACCATGATGCACCATAGTTAATAACAGCCTGCAGAACAAGAGAATCTCGTGGGTCAGCCGAAGAAGGAAGGAAGGAAAAAAAAAGAATTGGAGAAGAAGGGAGTGGAAGAAAAGAAAAGAATAAAACGGAGGGAAAAGGGAGTGTGAGCATACGGAGGACTTGGAAGATCTGATGTCACAGAGGATTCCAGTGAGGTTTTCATCGCTGGTAGCGCTTTTCAGGTTGCCGTGGCGATTCAGTGGCAGCGCCAGTCCCGTCCCTGCTAGCCCTCTCTTTGCTCCCTCCTCCTCCATCCCCTTTTGCTTTTCTCGCTTGATTCAATGATTTCAGTGATTTAACTGGTTTCGACGATCGCGCTGGTTGGAGAATTATAGTCTTAGATAAATGAATAAGAAAATGCTACCAACAAGCACCAGTGGTCTAGTGGTAGAATAGTACCCTGCCACGGTACAGACCCGGGTTCGATTCCCGGCTGGTGCATTTGAAAGAGCGGTGAGGAGAATTGCGCCTTCTGTGATGGCGGGTTCCATCACAACCATCTGATTTCCAGATGACAAAATGGCGCTCCTGAGCTCTCTCTCTTTTTTATTTATTTTTTTTTAATCTCAATTCAATATTTTTATAATTGTGATGTTAACTGACTGTTGGATGAAGTGAACAAAACAATGAATAAAGGAAAAGAGGCCCTCGCAAATTAATGCATGATACCGCTCGATAAGATAGTTTAATAGTAAATTAACATAATTTTATATTTTAAGTTTTGTATTCAGAACTTCCATATCTGTACTCTTTTTTGGTTAAATTATGTTGGAGACCGTACTAAATATAAGCAATGATAAGTAGCGTTAGACTTAAATTTACCTGTTAAGATTTCAGTAGCGAAGTTATGTTCGACTATATTAGTACTTGAGAAGTGGGTTGGTCCTTTGGAGATGATTGAACGGGATTTAAACAAACGAGTGTTACTCCAATTTGATGCAAAAATTCGATAACTGACACGTCCACTAGGATTTTTTTCTTTGATAAACAAAATAAAAATAATGCATGACAACAGATGATAATTAAATCAGATAGTGGGAAGGAATTACTGAACTATTTTTATTTAGCAAATTAATACTCAAAAAAGATAATTTGAAATTATTTGTTTGAAAAATTTATGTTTTTATATTTTTCTTATCAAGCAAGTAATGCGCGGAAGAGATTTTTTTTTTTTTTGAGACAAATATGATTACATTCATTGACGAGAAGAGTCCATACAGAAAAATTTACAAAGATCAAGTGGCGGGCTACTAAAAACCAATCCATAAGACATAAGTGAAAGTTAAATTATTTAGCAACCTAATCTACAGTTTGATTGGCTCTGCTAGTAATACAACGAATAGCATAATTAGTTAAAGACATTACAATGGACTTGATATCTCCCAGGATAGTTCTGATTTCCGACGGCCACTGCTTCTCAGAGCTTTATAGAGCATCATCAGCGAGAATTTATGAGTCCGTTTCAAGGATAATCTCTGTTGCATTTGTTGAGTTAGCAAGACGATCTCTCAAAAGTATAGCCTTTGCCTCCAGCACGAGGGGTGATCATGGCAGGCAGGTAGTTGAGGCTCCATTGACAATTTGCTCTTCAGAGTCACCCCTAAACCAGCAAATTTAAAGTCGCAGTGGAAATAGCCATCACAATTAATTTTCTATTGGTGGGAGAGGTAGAGAATTCTAAAAGAAACAATTGTATAGTTTTAAGGGACCACCACATGAGCCCATACTCTTCTTTAAAAAAAAAAAAAAATCTAAATATATTTAGTATTAATTTAAATATATTTAATATTATTTTTAAATATTATTTTTAAAAAATTATTTTTTTTCTTTTTGTCTTACTTGTATTGGGCAGACGTTGGCCCAAAACGACTGTCCATGGACTTTTTTTTCAGAATTTTTAAGGTCGGCTTCGAGATTATACGGCTCCACGTGCTTCCTCCGAGTCCAAAAAAAAAAAAAAGAAAAGAAAAAAAATATCTCGAACATTTGTTCAACTAATTGAGGGAGTTATCTTTTAATCAGTAGTAAATAGAGAGTTCAACTCTCACAAAATCTCACTTCTCCGTTCCTAAATGTTTAATAAAACTCTTTATAGATAAAAAAAAAAAAAACATATTTGAAGTGTTTTTATTCACAATGCGAATGTATAAATTATTTTATTTATATTATAATATGAGACATGTTACATAAGTGAGAATAATTTCAAAATTCAATTAACAAACCTACACTTTTTTTATTATATAAATTAATATATTATTATATAAATTTTTTATGTATAATTTACAAATTATAAAGATATAGTAAGCGTAAAAAAAAAAAGAGTTCCATTACATTTTCAGACAAAAATTTGCTAGAAATACTGCCCAAATGCAACTGCCTGTATTTAGTTTGCAATCATCTGAATTATAAGTGCAACTAAAACGAAGAAAAAAAATTACTGTCGTTTTTTTGCATATGAAATCTAGTTAATTGCACATCAAATACAAATAGTTGCATTCGGACATGATTTCGGACTTTTTTTTTCAGGTAATGTAACTTTTTCCAAAAAAAAAAACACAAACATTGAGATTTTTAGTTGAATGTGGCATTTGGCAACCAGTAGATAGGCACATTATTTTTTTTTCTCTAAAATAAAAAAATACATTCTATAAGTTTGTTAGAAAAAATTATACTCTAAAGTAAACCAAATTATATATATATAATAATTTAGAGAGTAAATCTTAATTGTCCAACAAATGTTATCAAATGATTAGTCACTCTACAGAGACAAACTTACGGTTTAGCTCCATTAAGCTGCTCTCATCTAACGTTTAATGTGCTTTAAAAAAAAAATTAATAAATCTTTTACCAAATAACAGTCAATACAGTGCATTTTATTGGCGTTACTCCCACTACGTTTACCGCTTTTGCTAAAAAACGAAATTTATGTCTATTCCCTTGAATCCGTGAAGATTTCTTCGGGGGATTGCGGCCGCCACTCCTAGCTCTCACGGACAGACCCCGATAAAAACATAAACATAAATAAATACGATTTTAAGTTCCAACGTTAAACAAAATTCAGTTTGCGTTTGGCAAAAACCCCGACAAAATTCCAAGATTTGCTGCTGTTCCTTCCTTCCAATCCATCCAGGTATGTACGACTACGAACCGAAACCCTAATTTCTAAATTGCTACCGTCTTATTCATTGTAATTATTGATTCGGTGGTCCAATGTTTATTAGGGTTTCATCACTTTGGTTTTCCTTTTCGATTTTTTTTGTTTTAAGTAAAAATTGGGCGGAGAATCGCTATTTCCTTTATATGCAATCAGATTGGTTTCAATCATCGTCGACCCATTTTAATTCTCTCGATCTGGATTCTTCACCCAATTGTTATCCGTTAAAAAGTTTCCGACTTTTTTTTTTTTTTTCTCTTACGCATCTCTTAATGTTCGACACATTAACCTCGCATTTCCGTTCAAATTTTGCATGTGATTGATAAATATTATTATTCTTTTTTGGGTTTGATTTGAATCAGCCCGAACACATACTCAGTAACTTATGATTGTCACATATGAGAATTTAAGGGAGTCATAGTGGATTCAGTTCTTTGCTATTTACATGTAGGTGCTCATGTTCTGCAATTTGATTTTTTGGAGTTTTTATAAAGATGACACCCATAATTTCTGCTTATCTTTTATTTGTTCTTTATTTTATTTTCTCTGGGTATTTAATTTGTCGTGATAGATTTCATAGTAATAAGCAAAAATGGAAGACGGGAAACATAAATCCAGGAGGGAAGATTCGGAGAGAAAGGAGGAGGACTCGAAGAGGATTCGTGATAAGGATACAGAAAGGGAGCGTGATAAGGAGAAAAATGGTGAGAGGCACCGTGAAAAAGAGAAACGAGAACGTGAAAGTCGGCACTCTGAGAGAGAGAAAAGTTTTGACTCTGATGACAGATACGAGAGGGAAAGGGACAAGGAGAAGGATAGGGATAGGCACAGGGACAGGGACAAGGATAGAACCAGGAGTCGGGACAGTGACAGAGAAAGAGCAAGAGATAGGAAAAAAGATAGAGAAGAAAGGGACAGAGAGAGACAAAAGGAAAGAGAGGAGAAGAGGGAGAGGGCAAAGGAAAAGGAGAGAGACAGGGAGAGAGAAAGGGAGAAGAGAGAACGTGACCGAGAAGAACGCGAGAGGGAGAAGGAGAGAGAGAGGGAGAGGAGGGAGCGTGACAGAGAAGAACGTGAGAGGGAGAAAGATAGAGAAAGGGAGAGAAGGGATCGTGACAGAGAAGAACGAGAAAAGGAGAAAGACAGGGAGAGGGAAAAGAGGGAGAGAGAAAAGGAAAAGGAAAAGGAAAGAGAAAGGGAGAGGAGGATAAGGGAAAGGGAGAAACGTCGGGACCTGAGCGGTGATGAAAGTGATGATGATGCCAAGGAGCGAGGCAAAAAGCGTCACAGGAGAGGGGATGATGATGATGATGATGATTATAGGGAGAGATCGCAAGAACGAAGCATTAGCCGGTCAAAAAGAAACAGGGATTATGATGGGGACAGCCCAAAAAGAAACAGTGGTGAGGATGACTCAGGTGAGAAAGAGAGAAAAACCCGAGAAGAGGAATTAGAGGATGAACAGAAGAAATTGGATGAGGAAATGGAAAAAAGGAGGAGAAGAGTTCAGGAATGGCAAGAATTAAAGAGGAAGAAAGAAGAATCTGAGAGAGAAAGGCATGGGGAGGCAGCAACTGTTGATGAAACGAAGACTGGTAAAACCTGGACCCTTGAAGGAGAATCTGACGATGAAGAAGCGCCTCTAACAGGGAAACCAGGTGCTGACATGGACTTGGATGATAATGCGAAACCTGATAAAGAAGTTGAAGATGCAGTGATGGAAGACTCTGAGAATGGAACGGGTGTTTCTCAAAATGGGGGTGATGCTATGGATGAGGAGATTGATCCCTTAGATGCTTTCATGAATTCTATGGTCTTACCGGAAGTTGAAAAGCTTAACAGTGCTGTGGTTACTCAGAATAATGATGAGAAAGTAGTAGAATCAAAGAAGAAGGATAGAAAGGAAGAACGAACGATTGGAGAACAACCAAAGAAAAATTCTAGCAGATCTGTTGGTAGAATCATTCCTGGTGAAGATTCTGATTCAGATTACAGGGACATTGAGAATGAAGAAGATCCTTTAGAAGATGAAGATGATGACGAGTTCATGAAAAGGGTGAAGAAGACAAAAGCTGAGAAACTATCTATTGTTGACCACTCAAAGATTGATTACAAACCTTTCCGGAAAAATTTCTACATTGAAGTTAAGGAGATCTCAAGGATGAGTCTAGAAGAGGTTGCTGCTTACAGGAAACAGTTAGAATTGAAGATGCATGGGAAAGATGTGCCAAAACCTATTAAAACATGGCATCAAACTGGACTCGCAAGTAAAATTTTGGACATGATAAAGAAGCTTAATTTTGAGAAGCCAATGCCAATTCAGGCTCAGGCACTGCCAATAATAATGAGTGGCCGAGACTGCATAGGCATTGCAAAGACTGGCTCCGGCAAAACCCTTGCATTTGTGCTGCCGATGCTGAGGCACATCAAGGACCAGCAACCTGTGGAACCTGGAGATGGGCCGATTGGACTTATAATGGCACCTACAAGGGAGCTTGTCCAGCAGATTCACAGTGATATAAAGAAGTTTGCCAAGGCTCTTGGAATTAGATGTGTGCCAGTATATGGAGGTTCTGGGGTTGCCCAACAAATTAGTGAATTAAAGCGGGGGACTGAAATAGTTGTCTGTACCCCTGGCAGAATGATTGATATACTTTGCACAAGCAGTGGAAAAATTTCAAATCTGCGCAGAGTTACCTATTTGGTTATGGATGAAGCTGATCGTATGTTTGACATGGGTTTTGAACCTCAAATTACTAGAATTGTCCAAAATATTCGCCCAGATCGTCAAACAGTGCTTTTTTCTGCTACTTTCCCGCGGCAAGTTGAAATTTTGGCACGTAAAGTTTTGAACAAACCTGTGGAGATACAGGTTGGTGGGAGGAGTGTGGTGAACAAGGACATAACTCAGTTGGTTGAGGTAAGGCCAGAAAGTGAGAGGTTCTTAAGACTGCTGGAAATACTTGGTGAATGGTATGAGAAGGGCAAAATTCTGATATTTGTCCACTCACAGGAGAAATGTGATGCTCTGTTTAGGGACTTGCTCAAGCATGGTTACCCTTGCCTCTCCCTTCATGGGGCTAAGGATCAGACAGATCGTGAATCCACTATTGCAGATTTCAAGAGCAATGTCTGCAATTTGTTGACCGCAACAAGTGTTGCAGCCAGGGGTTTAGATGTCAAAGAGCTTGAACTGGTGGTAAACTTTGATGTTCCAAATCACTATGAAGATTATGTTCATCGCGTTGGTCGGACGGGCCGAGCTGGCCGCAAAGGCTGTGCAATCACATTTATCTCCGAGGAGGATGCAAGATATGCTCCTGATCTTGTCAAAGCCTTGGAGCTGTCTGAGCAATCTGTTCCTGAGGACCTGAAAGCTCTCGCTGAAGGTTTTATGGCTAAGGTAAATCAGGGGATTGAGCAAGCCCATGGAACTGGTTATGGTGGCAGTGGTTTTAAATTCAATGAAGAGGAGGATGAAAAGAGAATTGCGGCTAAAAAAGCACAGGCAAAAGAGTATGGCTTTGAGGAGGACAAGTCAGATTCAGAAGATGAAGATGAAGGGGTCAGGAAGGCAGGTGGTGACTTCTCACAGCAGGCTGCCCTTGCTCAACATATAGCTGCAATTGCTGCAGCTTCTAAACCCACTACATCTGCAATGCCAACTCCTATATCTGCTGCCCAATTGCTACCCAACAGTGGAGTATCTGTTTCTCTGCCTGCTGTCATGGCATTATCTGTTCCAGGATCAGCAACAATTGTGCCTACGACTGGGCTGCCTGTTGTTCCAAGTGAGGGGGCTGCCCGGGCGGCAGCACTGGCAGCAGCCATAAACCTGCAGCATAACCTTGCAAAGATTCAAGCTGATGCAATGCCTGAGCATTATGAAGCAGAGTTGGAGATCAATGACTTTCCCCAAAATGCTCGGTGGAAAGTTACCCACAAAGAAACATTGGGCCCAATTTCAGAGTGGACCGGGGCTGCCATTACAACCAGGGGACAATATTTCCCACCTGGCCGGATTGCAGGACCAGGGGAGCGCAAGCTTTACTTGTTCATTGAGGGTCCCACTGAATTGTCTGTCAAGAGAGCTAAAGCAGAATTAAAACGTGTATTGGAAGACATCACAAACCAGGCGTTATCACTTCCTGGCGGGGTTCAACCAGGCCGATATTCTGTTCTATAAACGTGAGAACTCTATTGCAACTTAAATTAGTTCTTTATATATTCAATTCAGGTTGACTCTTAAGTTTGGCTTATTATTACTTCCCAATGCATGTGGAGTTGAGATGTAGCGTGCCAGATTAGTTTGTAATTATCTATGGATTCTATGTGCTTGTTATATATTTGCTTGCCTGGATGACTTGAGACTTATAAGGGACAGCTTATTAGATATATATATATATATATTTTAGTCTGAAAATTTATGGTTGTGGGTTCTCTTGTAGAAATGTGGATTCAGCTTGGTTTCAAAGTTGGGAAGGGTTAGTGAATCAGTTCATTTATAGCAAACCATTTCTCAAAATTGGAAGGCTCATGTTCTTTTGTCATTGGTACAGAATTGGATGCCTCAGGTCCATCATCCCTGTGCTTTTGGAGATGCAACATTACTGATTCAAGCCAGAAAGATTTCTTTTGTTTCTTTCTTATGCTATTAATTTCCATTCCTTCTCCCATGCTTATGATGCCTGACTGTAGGATATTAAATTTTTCATCAATTTCCACGAGTCTCTTCCCTGTTTAATTTCTTCTCTGTTTTTGTTTAATCTTTTTCTGTGGATGGAGGGATGATTTCTGCCCATAACCTTTGCTACCGTGGCTGTTGGCGAGGTGGCGATCTGGTGCGACATGCTTGCTTTTTTCTCCACCCTAGAGGAACATAATGAATTGTTCAAAAATCTTTTTTGCCGTTGTTTTTTTTTTTTTTTTTCAATTTTCTCATCTTGTCAGTCATTGGATCTGAGTTACGGTTCCATTTTTTTTGTTTGCAGGTACAGTTGGAAAAATCCTAGAAGATACATTTTGCCTTTACAGGAGCGTGCATCTCAAAGAGGATGCTAAATGCAATTATATGTATAAATGGCGATAAGGCTTAAGAGGAAGCAGGTTTGTCATGCCAAATATCTCCAGCCCTTGAAACAGCCATGTCTCAACTGTTTTCTCTCTTTTTTCTTTACCTGACTGCGCACCTATCTCTGTCCTTGTGGCTTCACTTCTCAACTGCTTTCCCTTGTCCCTCTATCTCTAGCTCACACACAGCTCTCATGTATGGAGTTTCGATTATAGTACGATATAGAAAGACTCGAAGAATCTGACCTCTATTTCAACTATGGGCCTTTTTGTACTGAGGCTGGTTTCATGAAGGGATATAACCCATATGCTTGCTGTTTCTATGTCAGTGAGTCTGTCTACATACGGTTGTGTCCATGTTGTGTTTATCTGTCCACATCTCGCTGTCTCTGATTGTGGATGTTATCGTTGTGTGAGACTGACAGACTGAGCAGTTTGAAATCACATCGGATCTAGGGTGTTTGACACCGTCACCGTTGCTGTTTGCAGGCATAAGGATGATGGGGACTACTTTAAATTAAAAGATGAACAAAATTGTTGCTGAAGAATGTATTTGATAAATTGGCTCCTGGTAAACAATCGAAGGTTGAAAGAACAAGTTGCTTCTGCTCTGATAAAGGAAAAAGTGGACGCGGGGTTGTATTGTGTTGACTTGAGCCCTTTTTGGGTTCTTACTAGGAAATTGTTTCACTGCTCATTGTTAAGGATTCTTAGATTTGCTTAATCCAGTTACCTGCATTTATTATTGATTCTCTTTGTTCATGTGTGCGCATTAACTATTGAATATGTTGTCTAGCTACTGCCCCGTAAACGCCATGATTTGTTTACTTTATGAAACTCCATTTCTATGTATAATATGAAGTGGGGTGCTTAGACACAGAATCATAAAGGCTTGGTTCATCATGAAAGAATGAGGTTTGATGTGCTTAGTAGGCATTGTTTGAAGAATTGGCCAATAATTTTAAAGCGATGAAATTCAAAGTTGTTGGCAGAAAATTTCTTATTGTTCTGATTGGAGGTTGGTGTACTGTTTATGCATTAAGCACTCGAGGTCAGATGATGCAATTGATCTTTAATAAGGATAAGCTGAAGGAATTGAAACTAAAGGATAAACCTGTTTGTGCCTAGAAAGATTATTATGCAAGTATGAAGCATAACTTTCGGAACAAAACAAATTCCCGTAGGTGGAAGCAAAATTTGCAGGAACTGGAGCACGTGCATGGTGAAAGCACAGCATATGCTGATCTTCCATGAGACTACTGCTGTGTTTGGGAGGGGGGAAAGTGGGGAGAGGGAGAGGAAAGTGAGAGAATTAAGGTAAATTGTTGTGTTTGGAAAATGTTTGAAAAGTGAGGGAGAGGAAAGTTTCTAATTCCTCTAATCTTTCCTACCCCACCAAAATCAATTCTCCCAAAAATGGGAGGAAAATTGTTAGTTCTCATATTAAATTTATTAAATGACTCAATTACCCTTACATAATTTAAAAATTACAATTTTATCTAAACAAAATATCTTAATAGAATTTATTATGAAGGATAAAATTGTTATTTCAACATATTTTATATTCTTTTTCCTCACTTTCCACCATTTTCCAAACAAAAGAATTTATAATTTTCCTCTCTTCCATCACCTCTTTCCAAACACAAGAGATGATAGAAAATATTCTCTTCCTCCAATGATCCTCTCCTCCACTTTCCTCTCCCTCACTTTCCTCTCCCTCAAGAATTTTATCCAAACACAGTGTACGTGGCTGCGAGTTCTTTATGATGTTTTTATTTCCATCAACACGCGACAAATTGTTAGATACTTTTGTAATAATTAAAAAAAAAAAAAAAACAAAGGGGACTTCTTTGGTCTTGGGAAATATTAAATTCATACCAGGGGAAATGAGTAGGGATGTAAGGGGAAGAGCGGACTTCCTGTAAAATGGACATTTGCATATTCATTGTTACCAATTACATTTGCCTGCGAATTAGAAGCTGAATTGTAGACCACAACTTGTGAAAGATAGCAGATTAGGATCTTGTCGAGATCGTTTTGCACCAATTTTGGACAGAGTCGTTTTTCATACTATGGCCTGATGTGTGTGCCTATTTTATTTTCTTTGGGCACGCCAGCGAATCGGGCATAAATATGCCCTCTCATGATGATTCAAAGTGGCCTGCTTCGGCTTCACCCAATTCCAAGAATTTTTGTCCAATTATTCCAAAATATAACCATGTCAATAACCAAACAAAGTTCCATTCCTACACGAACTTTTGTTTAAGGGACCGTTTGTTTTATGGTTTGGAATCAGAATCAGAATCAGAATCGGAATCAACTGGAATGACATACAGAATCACTTATTTTATAATATATTTAGTTTTTACTATAAAATCGGAATCAAAACCCTTCATAAATGTTTGTTTCATTCGGAATCGGAAACATTAAATATATGATAATATTTATGCCATGATAAATATAAGATAAATGTAATTAAAATTAAAAAAATTATTAATATCAAATTAAAAAGTATGAAATTTAAAAAAATATTATAATGTAATTTCAAATTAAAAATATTAAATTATCATAAAAATAAAATTAAAAATTATAATAAAAACTAATAATAATAATAATAATAACAATAATATACTTCACAATGATAACGATAAATATAAAATCCAAAAAGAAAATCTTAAAATAAAATTTTATTGTTATTATAATAATAATCATTTGTTAATTGATAATTTAAATATTTTTGAAATTTAAATTCTCATTATAATATTATGACATATGATCATTAATAAGTAGTAATGGTAATGACAATAATAACAATAACAATAAGAATAATATTTTATTATTATTATTATTATTATTATCGAAATAATATTGTAGAGATTATAAAATAACTTATTAATAATAAATAAACGATTATTTTAACTATAAAATTTTATTATTATTTACAATTTTATTATTATCCTGAGGTTTGAAATATTTAATTTTTATTATAATATAAAAACATGTTATTGTTATTATTATTATTATTTTATGAATAAATAAAATCAAAAAAATAGTATAATAACAATATAAAAATAAAAACATGGGGTAGTGGAGAAAATTGAGGAGTTAGAAGTAGTTAGGAGGGGAATGAGAATGATTAATAGAGTAAACATAGGAATCATAATTCTCTTAAAATAGAGAATTTCATTCCCTTTTTTAAGGGAATGAGAATGCATTTTATATAAAACAAATAATAGGAATAAAAATTTAGTAGTTGATTCTCATTCTTACATTATTTTTTTTTCTAAACAAACACCTCCTAAATCTTTTAGTATTATCCAATGGAAAAATTGTTAAATTTCTCCAAACTTTCTTTTTTAGTTCATAAAAGGCTCATTGGGTTTTTAATTTTTAATTTTTTTTTCATAAATCTCATAATTTTCTTACAAAATTTGAACTTGAGACGTATATTTAAGCTTTTTGCAACCAGAGTACCTTTTTGGATACTACTCATTATGTGCCCTTGCTTATTTATATCCTGTTATTGAGTGCTAAGACTTGGATTGGCGTAGAAGGGAAAAACATGGAAAGCAGCCCCCCTTTTTTCGGCAGTCGCCCCCTTGGCTCTTAAGTTTGTATGGGTCCTTCGGTTACAAATTATGAATGACTGTGTCTTTGTGCTCAAAAGGACTTCGATCTCTGACAAAATAATAGCTGGACATTAACTCTACATATTATTACTTTCACTTTTCAGGGAGTTGGTGCAGAAATAATAGTATTGCTTGGGCAAAAAAAAAAAATTAAATAAATAAAATGGCATGTGGCATGAGTCAATAAAATTTTACCCTTAATTAAGCCTGATTACATTTGCCTAAATTCATATTTGAGGAGTGTCAATTATCCAATGTGATGCTTTATCTTAGAAAAAAAAAAGAAGTTTTATAAGGAAATTTTTAATATTTCTAAAATTATATAAACATTACATTCAATTGAAAAAAAAAAAAAAAGGCAAACAAAGTTACTAGCTTTTTTTTAATATAAAAATGGTTAGTGGTTAATTAGTTTATTATTAAAGGAGATAAATAAAGTAGATCCATAAATATTACATGAGAGTACAAGCATTTCAATCCTGTTAAAAAGAAAAATTCTCTATTAAACGAAGGGATTTGACTCTTGATATCTTATGTCAGTGATCAATCAAACTACTCCAGTTGGTTATAATGTTACTAACTCGACTGGTTAGAGTAAGTGTAACTTTGTACAGTGTAAATATATGTAATGATCACTGAAAACTAAATTGCTTGCTAGTTGCTACAGAAATCAACTTCAACTAGCAAGGACTAAGGACCATGGAGTACTCCAAGGAAGTGCATAAATCATTTTGCTTGGTGTCGGCTGACAGTACAACTTATTAAATTGTCTCCCTCTAATTAATTTTTTTTTACCCAAAGTACCCCTCTAATTAAGAGCCTCGTGATGCTTTCTTCAATGATACAAGGGAATAGAGAAAAGATACAAAATGCCCAATTAGCATACTTTCAATCATGTCCTGTGTATGATGTAATCATGAACATCTAATTTAAAAGCTTCATTATTAAATGTTGCAATCCAATTGCTGATTTTATCAGCTTCTGACAAAAATCATAATAGAGAATCAATAACGGCTGACCTCACATTAACCTTTTATGGTTAATTTAGTAGTAATGACGAATTTTAGATTATGTGAATTGAGAGCACATTTTTAATTTTTAATTTCTTAAATACATTTTATGGTTCGGGTAAGAATTGTAATAATAGAACATGCTAACAACCCCAATATTACTTATAGAGGATTAGGAATTAGGAATACAAAAGACTATCCTCACCTCATGTGTTTGTAATTACACCTTTTTTTTTTTCAACCAACAATCAATTTGCATTAACTGAAAAAAAAAGTACAAGGTTTGCAGATCCAAGCCTGAAACCAAGCCTATACAATAGCCCAAAAAGGAAAGCCAAGCCCAACAAATTAGGAGTGCAGGAAAGAGAAAGCAATCTAAACAGGCTGAAAGGAGCAACCAAGCTAAAGGAGAAGCAGGAAGCTACAGTAAATAGAGCATTTACTCTAATAGTTGAAAAGAGTATCTCTCAATTACGAGGTGGAGGTTCAACTACCACCAACATCATTTCTCCCTCTTTTATACCCAATAAAGTTCTTTATAAAAAAAAAAAAAAAGAAGTAGGGAGCTCCACCCACAACAGTCGGTGAAGCCCCTGCCTCAGCCAATCACTGGAAAGGAAAAGGGCACCAGCGCATGAGTAGCCTGGCACGGGAAGGGCAACAGTTGGTCTACTGGCCTCCAGCACCACTTCGGGGCCCGGATTAGTCGCTCCACAAGCGGCTAAAACAAGAAACTTAGTAGTTGCCATAGTCAGCCACAACTCCCAAAGCACAGACATGGCGGCCCGACGTTCCACCAATGGCTGTATAAGGCCTGTTGGGATCAAAGAGAGGAGAGAGTCCCCAACCCCATGGCAAAACGGAGCTAAAATGAAGGGCGGGGCACTCAGGGGCACACGAACAGGAGCTCAGCACCAAGAAGCGACGAGCAGCACCTGAAGCACCAAGGAACCCCAAAATCAAGAGGCGAGATAAAGCAAAGGCAATCAGACCACCCCAAACACCAAGAAAACCACGAAAGGTACAGAGCAGCACAGAAGAGTAAAACACTGCATGAAGATGGCCGGTGGAGAAAGAGGAAAGGGACATGATGCACGATAGCACAGAGGTAGCAGACGATAGCACAGAATAAAGTTATAAATTTTTGTACTTCTTTTTTTTGTAATTACACCAATTGGTGTTTGTAATTATGCCAATTGTAATTATACCAATTACTAACCCCTAGTTTCACCGGTGGAAAAAATCGTTGCCTTAGAGGTTTGGGCACAATGATTCTTACCGCGGCAGTAACACTACCCCACACAAATCCAATCAATCTAGCCCATGTCATTCCTACAACATCTAGCACCTCACGTTTAAGCCACTCAACAAGGTTCAAATAAAGTTTCATGCAGAGGAGGTAATTTTTCAATGAATTTTCTGGGAAAAAAAATTATAGATGTGCATCTTTTTTCCAAATCTTAATGATCAGAAAAGTCTTAGCCAAATATTTTGTCTCCATCTAACTGGATTTTCTCATTAAATTATAGATACTCGATTGATATAACATTTGAACCAACACAAACCCCATTTATCTTATGCATCGCCGCTTTCTGGAAATAGAAAAAAAAAAAATGAAGAGAGAAAGAGAAAACAGATTTAATTAAAGATTAATAAACATATAAACTATGATAATCTGTACCGTACAACCACACATTACATTACGATTGGTTATATTAGATTAGAAATAAACTAAGTTCGTGACTAAATAAATAGTGAAAGACTCGTTTGTCCACTTGGACGAACATAAATACAATCATCAATTTTCTATTTAATAGCAATCATGCCGAAGAGGGCGTCTTTTAGGCAAATGTTACTTACACTCTAATAAAACTTCATGCACGCAAACACAAGTGCTAATGGGCCCCACTTTCGCTTTCCATCTTCGTGAGGTGATTTTTGGAGTGTAAATATCAATTTCCCGTCTTTTATAAGGATGTATTTGTAATTTTTATTATTAATTATAATTTTATATCCAATTATTACAAATATATACTCAACAACAATGTTATATAATATTTTTTTGTAGACTCACAATAAGCAAAATAATTTGCGTTCATGTAACATTTCTTCCGACATGACATGTTTTTTCTTTTTGGTCCACGACATGACTTTTTTTTTTTATCTAGACCGATCAGTATTCAATTTATTGAACTGACTAATTTAGACTGATCCGAGTAGGATCCCGAAGGGTGGTAAAGATCTCGCAGCAAACATTTAACGCTGTTGTATTCTCATAACTCAAAACCGAGACCTCTAGTTAAGCGAACTCAAATCCTTACCATCTGAACCAATGTCTACTAATCCACGACATAACATTTTTTTGGTGCATAAAAGTGTACCCGTGAGCCGTGGCACGGTTGCTTTGTAGGGAAAATGGGCCCGAGTCCGGCCCGCTTAGGCCGGCAGCTCCGCCCTGCAACAGCGCTCTCTCTAGCCGACATAATAGTGCAACTACACTGTCAGCCATGGCTGCACAATCAGATTTTGTTAATATATATTGTGGTCCACAACTGAGGCTCGGCTCTCTTTTGAGGTACGACCAAGGCCTACTTCGAAAACAGTATCTTTAGATAACACGTGGCAGCCATCTGACGGTGATTCTGTGTAAATTAAGTGGTCCCTTCTAAATCATCCTTATAATTTAAAGTCATTAAGTTACGTCACAAATGCTGCTATTTGATAACGATATATAGTAGGCAATGACATGAGTAATTGGAAAGTAATAAATATATTAAATTTTTTAAAAAAATATAAATTATTAAATAGACTATATGTCTTTTGTATATTTTTTTTTATTCGTCTACATTGTCAAACTTTGCATCCATAATTTTTTGACAATAGACGGACCAATTTTTCTTTTTTGTTTTTTTTTGGTACATATGAGGAAATGTGGACCATTTTGATTCATGGGACAATCAAGAAATTAATATATTGAATTGGGTATCATTTATACCCTAGTCCTGGAAAAAGGTCGAGTCAAATGTGCACAGGCTTTATTGCTCTAAATTCCCTACTAAATGAGGGCCTCAAGAACATATCTTATCCGAAGCAGAGTGCCATATCTTTTTTTTTTTTTTTTTTTTGACGTAGCAGAGTGCCATATCAGTGTCTTTCAATTCGATCACTGAATAATCAAATGGTTTACATCAGAAATGATGTGATTATCAATTGGCACGATAGTACCGACAACATTATTCAATGGTTGGCTGTTTAGATAATTGCTCTAGTTGTGACAAATGGCCAAATGGGTATCTTGATTATGATCAGTAACCATACATGCATCCAATGAGTACGGGAATCCATCAATATTTTTTCACAATTTCCGTCTCTGAACAAAAAAGTGAAAGGTTATATTAACATGTAAGTATAAAGTTGATATGTAAAAATTTTGATTATTAAATTATAAAAAATATATTAAATTTTTTTAAAAAATAAATTATTAAATTAATTATATATTTTCTATGTATCACAAACTATGTGATTGTATAATAATATCTAAATAAATAATAGTTCATTCTTCCTAAATTTTTGAATAAAAAGTCAACTGCAAAGAGAATTAAACCAACTGAGTCTTTTCACGATTAACCTTATATAGTTATTAACCCTTAATTCAACCGTTTTCATATAGAAGACCATCCACCCGAAGATTCATGGGTTCATGCAGTTTCGTTGTAACCATGACTCAAACAATATCAAAATTCGAACTCTAGCCAGAGGCATGACGATGGGAAACATGCTTGCAGGAGTGTCACTCAAACAAGTTACACCGAGTGGGCAACAATTAAGGTCTATTTTGGTCACTGACTCAACTTCTTGGACGCAAACATGTACCTTATCGCCTGGACTATTACAATTATAGAACAAACACCCTCAAAATCAGATCGAAAATGGGCCCCCATTTTTGATACCTTGTGGCCCACTACGTTAATGCTCAGGTTCAAACAAACTAATTTCACGTTTGATTCACAAATTTGACTAAATCAGAATCCCAAGTCCAAAGTTTCTGCGC
This sequence comes from Carallia pectinifolia, assembly GCA_037832335.1. Lineage (NCBI taxonomy): Eukaryota > Viridiplantae > Streptophyta > Magnoliopsida > Malpighiales > Rhizophoraceae > Carallia > Carallia pectinifolia. The sequence continues at coordinate 16,528,287 of CM075444.1, read as the reverse complement.
TAAAAAAATCACATTTGGGTTATTGCAACAATGGTAAAGGCAGATTGCTTTTGTTAAAAAAAAAAAAGTAAAGGCAGATTGCTCAAAAAAAAAGGGTAAAGTCACAGACAAAAATGCAATAGCTTTAAATGGGAAACAGAGCCAATTATAACCAAGTTCAAGTTTCTGTGGTGTCAAAAATTGATCAGTCATTTGCTCACTACTGGTGCTTACAGAAAGCACATTGAAGAGAAAGTTATCTGCCCGTCTCTTTTCCTGACATTTCCAGCCAATGCAGCTGTAGGAAATGAGCTTCTCATAAATAATTGGAAAGAAGTAGTTGGATGAATTGGAAAGTATGTTCTCTATTTTTTTTTCACATATTTAGATAGTAATAAAATAATATGAATCGTTAATTGAAATTTGAAAAAAAGAATAACAGATAAATTATTAGATGTTATTAAATGAATTGTATAATTATTTTATTTTTACTTAAAATTAAATTACACAGTAAAATTACATATCAGATAACCCCCTGAATAAAACCTGATTTATCAATTTTAATCAACAAATATGCATGGTATATGTTAACTCTATAAATGGGGTGCCATATCTTCCCTCAATAAGTCAATATGCTACTCCTCTTATATGTCCTTTATCTCTCTCTCTAACACTTTGAAAATAATGCAGGCATACACACCCCCTGAATTTATATACCCCCAATCATTCTATCTTCTCCTCACATAGATCTCTTCCACATCTTATTTTCCTCATTGATGGCTTTCTTTCTCTTACTAGTTCTCATTCTTATGACTCCTCCAAGCAATGCTGAATGGCCACCATCACCAGGCTACTGGCCCAGTTCCAGGTTCAAGTCAATGAGCTTTTATCAAGGGTATAGAAATCTCTGGGGAAATTCACATCAGAGAGTAGACCAAAATGCATTAACTATCTGGCTAGATAGTACCTCAGGTCATACATATATTACTTGTCATTCCTTTTGTTAATCAATTGAAATTTGTACAATTATTAGTCACTGTAGCACCCAGTCTAAAACGTTTTTCCTGGTAAATCTATTGATTGCTTTTATGTTCATGCTTTGCACATATTTTCAAAACAGGAAGTGGATTCAAATCAGTCAAGCCATTTCGATCTGGGTACTTTGGCACCTCTATTAAGCTCCAACCTGGTTACACTGCAGGGGTCATAACAGCTTTCTATGTGAGGAATTGCAGTCACTTGAAAAATTAAAAATTAACTAATCAACAATTTTGCATAGTGTTTAATATGATTGCAATTAAGTTTGCAATTATACTCTTTAGATTTGTTCTTCCTCTTCATATCACTGATTAATTAATACATATTTTAAGAGAATTTGTATGTTCTGCATTTAGAACTAATAAAGTCCAACGCATTGGTGAATGGCAGCTATCAAACAATGAAGCCCACCCAGGTCACCATGATGAAGTGGACATTGAATTTTTAGGGACAACATTTGGGAAGCCCTACACTTTGCAGACAAATGTTTACATCAGAGGAAGTGGGGATGGCAGAATCATTGGCAGAGAGATGAAATTTCATTTGTGGTTTGATCCAACCCAAGATTTCCATCATTATGCCATCCTTTGGAGTCCAAGGGAGATCATGTAAGTCTTGCTATCCCCAAATAAAGCATTGTTGGACTTGTATATATAGTAAAACTTAGTCACAAATTAGTCTGGAGTTTAGAGCTAAATCAAATATCAGATAATGGGTTTGCAACAAATTAATCAAGTTGATTATCCAAATAATCATGACCCATCTGCATGACTGCATGGGATAGATGACAAGGACATTAGCATTATAATTTTGCTGATTGTTTTTCTCTGTCACCTAGCAATAGCCACTTTTTGAGTTTTGGACAAACTTTAAATAATTGAGGATATTAGTCACTTTTTGTCTTTGAAAATCACAAGACCACATAGAAAAAGGCAGAGGCCACTTTGATTCTTACTTAGATTAACCAAAGGACAGTTATTTGATAGGATTAAACTATTACATAGAATGTATAAGTATCACTTCACTACGTTATAACATTTTACAAAGGGGTCAATGTAGTTTCTGAATATTAAAGTTCAACACTAAAAAAATAGATGTAATGTTTGATAAATTAAATCTCGTTGTACTAAACAGTTGATCTTATTGGTTAGTATGGTAATGACTAAGAAACTATTAATCTATAATTTAAAATTAAAATCTGACAGCAAAGAAAAAAGGGGAAAGAGTTTATGTTGCTTTCATTTTTGATGAATAAATGGTTATTTTTGTGTTATTACAGATTCCTTGTGGATGATGTGCCCATAAGAAGGTACCAGAGGAAAAGTGTGGAAACCTTTCCACTAAGGCCAATGTGGGTGTACGGCTCAATATGGGACGCCTCATCTTGGGCCACTGAAGATGGAAAATACAAGGCAGATTATAGGTACCAACCATTTGTAGCGAGGTACACCAATTTCAAAGCAAGTGGTTGCTCGGCCTATGCACCCCGGTGGTGCCGTACGGTCTCCGCCTCACCGTACCGGTCCGGTGGGCTGACGAGGCAGCAACGCTGGGCCATGAACTGGGTCCAGAGCCATCACATGGTCTATAACTATTGTTGGGACCCCAAGAGAGATCATTCCTTAACGCCTGAGTGCTGGGGCGGAAAGTGATCATCATGTCATGAATTGGCAAATTGGAAAAGTTGGGACAATAACGTGACCGTGCAATGCACAGAGTGCCACTCCAAAAAAATTTCACTCCTTTCGTTGGTCATTTTCCTTTTTGTTTTTTGTTTTTTGCTTTTGTCTCACTATTGTTTTCTTTATTTATGGTGTCCTGAGATGGGTGCCCACTTGCAGTCGAATTAAATCATGCAAATGGGGTAGTTAAGCGTCCAAGGCTCCCCCAAAAAGAATATACAAATTGGGAATTTTGGTGTATTGAATATTTTCATTTTGGCAACGGTTATTGCAAGGGCAGCATTAGGCTTATGGACAGAACATGGTGTTTACTATAATTAGCTACAAACACGAGAGAGAGAGAGAGAGAGAGAGAGAGAGAGATGCTGAGAAGTGAGAAATAATAAATGGTGAAGGGGAGATGGGGTTGATGGTCAGGGCCAAAAGGAAAAGGGGGACGGAATTATGGATGTGGGGTCATGGGAATCCAGCGTGTGTTTCTGTGTGATTTCACCTGTTATTTCATTATTTCTGAATAAAGAAAAAACAGTTTTTTTTTTTTCGATTTATCATATTTCTTTCGGCCTTATTTTTTACGGAAAATGTTCATGAGTATATATTTTTATCTTACGATTTGGTTATACTATAATAATATTTATACTTTTTATAATAATAATTATATTTTTTATAACAAAAATTTATATTTTATTTTTTTACTGTAAAAATTATATATATTATTACAAAAAATATGTATATTATTGTAATATGACTGAATTATACGATAAAATTCGTACGTTGATATAATAATGCCTTTTTTTTTAAGTATGTGCTGCCATTTTGTTTTGACCATGCGACGATAGTGTATGATCTGGTGTCTTCTGTAATAATTTTATATGAGCTCTAATACAAAAGATGTTTGTTAGGTAACATTAAATTAGATATATAATTTATTTAATAATGTCGTAACGTTTTATTTTTTAAAAAATTTAATCATTAACTATATATGTTGCTTTGATCTCATCTAAAAAATTTTATCAAATATTTATTACTTTATATTTCAACCTTTAAGTCCAGTAGTAAAATTACTTGAAATTTTAATTTCAAGTTTAAGGTTTTAGACGCCGGCTTTGGCAAACAAGGAAAATTTTTTTTATATTTTTATGAGATAATAAATTATATGGATAAATTAAATTTATTTTTAGGAGAAAAAAATTTCCCACGACTTTCTTAAATTTTTTGCAGGCCTAGTGTCGGCAACGCTGTCCCAAAACAAGAGGTTCATTGATTCTCTCCCTGAAATGTACGCATAAGAAGAGCCGTTGTCAGTGGATTAGGGCTTTTGAAAATCGTTATCAGTAATAGTCGCTGGACTTGTGTCTTAAGTCTGTTAAAGTGTGTTAAAGTCTGACTAAATTAAATTTAATTATCATGTTAGGATTAGATAGATTTAATTTTAATTTAATTTATTTTTTTTATTAGAGGATGTGGTTTAAATAGATTTTGTGTCTAATTTATTCTTATTAAAGGATTATATCCAAACGAGTTGAGTGTTCTGTTGGTGAATAATTATTTTAACTATATAATTTGTAGGTTTTTAAAGTCGTTTTATTCTCCTGTTTTGTGCAGTACTTTTGATCCTTTACATCGATTTTATGTACGTATTTGACATTTATTAATGAACGGTTTTCTTTTTAATAAAAAAAAAAAAGAGCCGTTGGGCACTCGTGAGTGAACAGCTAATTCGCTTCCGTAAAAAGTCAATCAACTATGGCCCTTCTTTACAGATCACGTCTGACCCCATTTATTGTCTGCTGGATTTCTTTTTTAACAAAAACAAAAAAAAGAAAAAAAAGGGCATCACTGCAAAGAAATAGGCATCCAATTTATATAATACATCTAATTTATACAAAAATATTACTATATAATTATATAATTTATAACACATAAAAAATACGTAATTAATATAAAAATTTATTTTTTAAAAAATTTAAACATTTAATAATATAATAATTCAAATATTTATGTATCAATTTTATATGTATTATTATGTATTAATATAACTTTTCTTTTTATATAATTATAATTTTTTCCTTCTCTGTCTCCCAACTGGGAATTTAACTGCAGCGGGTTGATTGAGTTCGCATCTTCAGGATGAGACCCCATTCTTCTATTGATCAAGACTGTATCTTCGGTAGCCGGTGGCCACTTGCCAGTGCTGCCTTTTAACTGCTTAACTATATCCCAAGAGACTGCGAAACAAATACCCAGAGTGCCAAAACAAACCACTCGGGCAAACCAACGGAGCTATGGCCTCTGGAGTTTGAGATGATTTGGGTGCTTGTCTCCTAGAATGTAAATCACTTTTTTAAACCCGCGATTCCTCTTTCTACTAATATCTAACAAACTGACTACTAATTATTTTAATGTCAAAAAAAAAAAAAAAGCGTGCCGAAACAGGCATGCAAATACAAACATGGAAAAATGGAGACGTGATTGAAAACGACCATGCTGCCAGTCAAAATCGATGGAAAATGCCTTTGAGAGTGATATTATCACACTAGTGAAGCCTTTGGGCTACAATAATGCAAGAACACATAAGCCATACCTGACGCCCATATGAAAATAAACAAAATAATAAAATAACAAATGGGGTCGTTGGTGGGGAGCTTTTGAACTTTAACATGGATTGAAAAGAGAGTACATATATAGATTGAATGTGGCAGTACATGACTGTATGCTAAGCAACAGTAGCAAGAGTCCAATTCCAAATCGTCTTCCTCCTTCAACCCTATGCTTTTGGCATTTTCCGATTCTTTCGTTTCTTGAGAGCATTTCCAAAATGAGTCGACTGGCTACAATTACACGCCTACATAATATAGCTCACCTCTTTATTTATTTATTTATTTTTTCTATAATTTTGTCTTATACCCAAATGAAGAAATATCACAGTGGGCATAAAAAAAAAATAAAAATAAAGGCTTGAAATGATTGAATCTACATGGGTGTACGTGTATGTGTATACGCACACACGTACGTAGCCCAGAAATTATTTGGTCATGGCGTCTTGCTCCACATTCTCCATTATGCATGTTGGAACCACATTATTTGATGGGAAAAACCGTACCTAACAAAGCCGATGCTACTGCGACATCCATTGGTGTCTGTTATGCCACGTCGTTACATGCACTGTCGATCGTAGAAAATATGGGAAACGAAGACCGGCGGAATTAACAATTAATCGTCACTTACTTGGTTTGAATCAGGCCTGCCAGGCCCCATTTTCCGCTTTTCCCTCGGGAATTCTCTTCTACCATATGCCAAAATGAAGTTTTCGACAACATTCATTTCACGCAACCTCCAATTTGCTACCGGATAATGATATCGGAGCATTTCCAATTGGTTTCTTTTTTGGTCTATTTTTCCCCTGTTAAAGGAGAACTCGGATAACAGGGCAGGGGATTACCACGAATATGGTTATGTATCATTTTAATTTACATAAATGAAATTAATATTTACAAAAGAATCAAAGTTTGTTCTAAGACAACAGCAAACCACTGTCTACAAGTCAGCATGAAGACTTACTTCTCTCTACCGTGTCTCGTAGTGGAATGTACCCTCTTTCTCAAGATGCATCTGTTTGAGCCCTTTTCTATCGCCAGGAAACGTGTTAAGACAGCCGTTAATTTACCGGCTACTGGGCTGTAAGTTTATGAAGCGAGAGCATAAACCCCCATAGATCTTGGAGACCTACAACTGTTTCAAAACAGTCAGTGAATACAACACAACTCACAAGTCACGAGTGATCAAGCATAAAGACGACATCAAAACAGAAGATATGGCTCTGCAAACTCATAGAATGAAATCAGCTAAATGCACAAAATAAAGTTTGTAGCTTAATACACAAGGAACTTCTACATTAGTACTCAGCAAAAATCAGAAAAATACTCCTTTGAAACAAACTTGAGAAACATTACAGAAAAGATGCATTGAAACAGGTAATTTAATTTTAAGAAGTGCAAAGCATCGACAGACTTCAAGGGCAGAAAGTACAACAACAAACAAGTAAATGGGATGGAGAAACATTACAGCTGCATTCACAGGGTTTACCTCTCTCATGACAGCCTTCTACTAAAAAGTTGGAATGTCTCCTCACTCAAACAACCAAGTAAACCTTGGCTGAATGCCCTTTTGTACTTCACATCACAAATAAAATGTTTGTGCGACTTAAAACGCTCAGCAGTGATAAAAGATGGCAACTCTTGCAGAACCAGTTGATGCGTAATTTCATCTCCGGCTGCAAATACAGGCTTCTGATCCTCTCCATCAATGATGGTAGATTTGGGCAGTCGAATATCACTTACAGTAGCACATGTAATACCCAACTTCTCATAATTGTTGCCCACTCTCTTCAAATGAAGATGGGAACCCAAAATTCCTCGGCCAATAGTAGCAGAGGAAGTGAGTTGCGATTGAGAAAAAGCCATCTCAACAGACAACTCGATTTTGGGACGATACGAAGCAATGATGTCATCACTACTGGGACAATAAGCAAGGGATATACAGACTTCCCCATTGGCAGTTTCAGGAACCAAGGATGACCTTCAAAACAAGTCACTAAAAAACTGTTAAAACAGCATGTGACATTAAGCTGATTACATAATATCTGATACTTTCCCTTCTCATAATGCAGAACTAAATCTAAATTATACCCAAAGAGTTAATAACCTTAGCAAGAAGACTAGAATAAAAAGTCCAAGACAATTATATTGGCTGAATTAACTGTGCTATGAATAGAAAACGACAGAAATAGAGATGTCAGAATTCTCAAATATTGATGGAAGAACAAAATAGGAAACAGAAAAAGCTAAAGAAAAAAGACAAAAAAAGTGAGGTAACAAATTCTGATGAGACATCTTTAAGCATAGCAAGTGACAAGGCCAGATAAACTATTAACCAACATCCCACCTTTCTTCATTACAGCCAAAGTTCCATTGACAGATGCCAATGGAGGAAGCAGATAGAACCATTCTGCCACCAGAAGGATGAGATGAACGGTGCTGAAGAGAGTGTAAGGTATGAATTGGGTTGTTGCTAAGCCCAAACTTGGACTCCAAAGGCCTCCCAGTTTGTCGCATATCAAACACCAAAAGCATGCCAGTCTGCGAGTAGGTAAAAGAACAAATAGCTCAGGGCACAAGCAGACTATCATGACAAACAGCACATGTTTAGTGGTCAGACCTGTAATCCAGCGTATATGTAATGCGAACTGTTTAGATCCCATGAACATGACCAAGCAGCAGCCTACAAAACACAAATCAACACAACAACCCATCAGTGATACTAAAACCAGAAGAACATGTGGGGAAAAAGAGTACCTTAATTATATATAATATTCAGCCAATGGCAAATACTATGCAACATGACATTTAGCAATTGAAGAGAGGGAACACCCCCAATGGTGCAGTCTCTCTCAGCAAGCAAACATTTTCAGTTCTCACATTAGTATCCAGCATTTAATCAAGAAGACAATAATCCCTTGCAATGACAAGATCATAATTCATAAGACACCACAACATGCTATTATAAATTCTGATAAATAAGTAACATCGCTTACCGGCAAATCATAGGAAAGGATTACGTTGTTGCTCTCCGTGCTGATACAAAACAAAAAGTATAAAATGAAGATAGGTTTCTTATAGATGCAAAAAATAAATCTTCGAGAAGTAACTTCACTGATTGCAAGTAGCATTCACCTGAGAACTGACAGTTTCTTGCCCAAGGAAGCCAAAAGTGCATGATTTTCATCAAATGGGGAAATGTGAAGGTCCTTCACCAATTTCATGCTAGATGGAAGAAAAATATCTTCACAATCATGAGGAGATATCAAGCTCATCTACACAATAATGTAAAAAAACCTTCAGATTTTTCTAACCTAACAACGTCATTGATTGCAAAAACCAAAATTCATGTTAGCTCCCCAAAAAAAACAAAAAAGATAAAAACAAAAAAACAAAAAAAAAAACCTTGCTTAGCACATGTGATCCACCCGTCCTAGGCAGCCTTCGTGCAAGTAATACAATTTGACCAGAAACATCTATATCAAATAAACGAGCACCTTCCACTCCCAATTCTCTCTACGATGATTAAAACTAACATGGTTAGTATTACACAAACACAAGTACATAGACAATGGGTAAATTAAAATACAAATTATTAATCATTGAATAGAAGAGTGCAAAGGAGAAAGGAACGGCATGAAAGAAAGGCTTTGAAAAAAGAAACAATGCCAAAGCTAATGATCTGAGGTTTTTGCCAGTGAGTCAAAATTCCAGGACAAGCATAAAGATTTGGCTAATGACTCAAAATTCTAAAGGAAATGGTTTGTCTTTATCCATTAATGAGAGGGATCAGAGACAGCCAATGTTTAAAAGAAAATATCTGATGCTTCACCTGCAACACAAAGCTGCCAGAAGATCTCGGCCAACTGTCCTTTGAGTTGACCATCGGTCCTAGAAGATGAATGAAAAGAAAAGAAAAGTTCATTTAGTTCAGAAGAAGGAAAGAAAAATAACCTGATTCTACTTCTAGTCATTCAAACAGTAGAGTAGTTAAAACTCCAATAATCAGCAAGCAAAAAAAAAGAACTCCAGTATGATAAAAAAACAAATAATGTCATATCTACTCAACGACAAGTGCTCTACTGAAGTTAGTGCAAAGGGGATGTATAACATCTAAAATATAGGGATCTTCCTATTGAAAGGATGATTACCAATTATGAATTCTCCTCCATCAGCAGTGCCTAATCTGGATGGCCTGCTGTCCAAATCTCCCAGTAAATTCTTCTCAAAGTATGTTATCCTCTACAAAGCCAAAAGTTCAACACGTAAGCTCAACGTGTAAATAAGTTCACACATAAGTTAACAATGAATTACATTCTTAAGCTCAAGTTTCCCCACCCTTAAAATTCCTTAGCCAACTTGCCTGGAGGAGAAAAGTACAAGGAAGAAAAAGGAAAGAAGATGAACAAACAGAAATATATTTACCAACATCAGTACCATCAACGCTGATTATTATGCGCACCAATAATTCTTAAGACACTCTACAGAAAGCGGAAACCAAAACACACAGGCAGCAAAACCAGCTAACAGCAGGAGCAGGGAGAGGAAACTAAGAACTGAAAGATATCATATAAACTGAAATTGTTTTAAATTGCAGACTCTATCAAAAGGCCAGCAAAGACAATTGCCAACACCTAACAAACCCAAAAACAAAGCCCCAAAGCAAGCTGTCCTTGAAAAAAGCACAAAAGCTAAAACAAGGTCTCAAATGATTCTTTGCTACTGGAAGCACCTCCAAATTACACGCAATTTACAGTTACCATACCTCTTTAAGCTGGCTGAGTTTAAATTGCAACTCTGTTTCTCTCTTTTTCCAGTCAAATTCCTTTTCAAGCCAATCAGCATCCTTCAAGCACAAGCAGAAAACTTTAAAGCTGCTCCAAAAACTGACCAAACGCCAGAAAGAGACTAGCACATTGGAATTAATGCAGTCTTTTCAGGTGGTAGAAGGGGACTATATGTTTAGAAAAAATATCACAATACACTGCGGTGGACATCAAACTTGCAAATAATTTTAAAAGATACAGCATTTTTTAAAGATGTGTACCTTCTTCTCAAGAGAAGCACATTTGGCCTCAAGAAACTGAATTCTCTACAAGCAAGTAAAACCCACTTAGAAAGTGAAACTTCTTTTCAGTTTCTTATAATCCCTAATTCATCAAATGCATGAGAATTTGGTGGTACCTTTGTACACTCATCATCAATCACAGATATCCTAGGCGCAAACAGCTTTCTGACATCCTTCAATGCGCATTTCCTATTGCACTGGGGGCACTAAAATTGGGCAAATTGGAAAAAATATAAATTAATAACTATCAAAATCTTGGCTAATTCACAACCCTAGCAGCCTGTTAGAAAATACCTTCCCAAGACTTGGCTTTTGCTGCAACCATTTTCGGATGCAAGAAAAACCAAACAGATGCCCACAAGGAAGACAACTAAAAATTCCGAACCAGAACCAAAAAAAAAAAAAAACAATTAAATAATTATTAATAAGCATTAAGAGAGATAATTTTATTAAGACGACACCGCACCAGACGTGATGGTCACCCTCTCCGGTACACGCTTCCATGCAAATTGGGCAAGATAAAACCTCAGATTCAGGCCGGTTCCGCTGGCTCCCCTGGGAACATCCCTCTGTTCTCTCATCTCCGTTCCCCAAACACGGCTCTCCTCCTCCTCCTCCTCCTCCTCCTCGGCTCTCCACTCTCCGCCGCTTCTCCGTCCCTTCGTCGCCGGCAACAACGACCGTCGTCCGTTGGCCGCTGTTGTCTGGAACCCTAGGCCAGTCTACTACCTGGATGTGTTCCTCCGCCTCATTATCATAATCTTCGTCTTCATCTTCTTCTTCATCATCTTCTTCTTCGGATTCTTCTTCTTCTTCTTCGGATTCAGGATCGGCTTCCAATTCTCGCAACTCACGTAATACAAAGTCCTCGGCCGCAAACTCTAGGTCTTCGTCGTACAAGATGTACGGCGGCGACTCCGCCATTGGGGAGCATCAATGGTGAAAAGTACTTTTTCGACGGCGCGGGCGGGGGCGGGGGCGGCGGCGTCCGCGAGCGAAACGGCCAAATAGATGAACCGCCAGAGGTTTTAGCGTTTGACAGAGTGCGCCAGTGCGGGAATTTTGCTTTTTCCGCTCGTGAACTGAGAAGCATTTTATTTTGTTATTTTTTTAATAAAAAAAATTTATTAACCATCCCTATTATCGAACCTTTATATTAGAGTTGGTGTAATCATAACTCGACCACTAGAGTACAAGTAAGCGAGTTTTCTTCTAACACGACATATTGCTACTTACATCTTGATTTAGTTCGTAGGACGAGTCAATTAAAAGGTGCATAGGCACGAGAACTCGAATAGAAGATTTACAGCGTGGAAACAAACTGATTTTCTAGTGACTCACCACCTCACCGGTAGGAGCGTTAGATTTTTTAGCATCTTCTATCTTGATATTAAACAGTGGGGGAAAATTGCACGGTGCAAATCTTAAATAAGGGCTGCGGGGTCTCCAGTAATCGTCAGATTATGGAAGAAACATGCGAATGACTGACATTGTGCTTAAGACATAATACTAAAAGACTTTTATATTAATTAAAAATATTTAAAGACTTTGTTGTCTATTAATTAAATCATCTATTTTTCTATATAATGATTAATATAATTTAATTCAAAAAAACTTATAGTTAAGTATAATTTTACACAGTCAATTAATCATTATTAATAATAATGTATAATAAAATAAAAATTAGATATTATTCAAGAATAATATTTTACATTATTTTATGAAATTAAAATTTCAATTTTATAAACATTAGCAAATATGATTTTCTATAATATTCTCATATTATTTATGTTACAATTGTAATTAAAAATTCAATTTACTTAATTATGATTCAACACGTATTACAATTTACTCAATTTATTTTATAATTATTCATATGTCTTCAGAGCTCGTACTTTGCAAATAGACAAAATTAATGAAAATAAAACAATGAAATTTTCAAAAAAAATATATTCTTAAATTTCTCTCTTTATTTTTTTTAGAGAGAAAAAATTTTAAAAAAATAATACTCAAAATAACTTCAAATATGAAAAAAGGACAAGAATGAACTTCAAAACGACGATGCGTAAACAGAATTAATTAATTAATCAAAATAGTATTTTTAGCGAATATTGCTAAGATTATTACCGAAAGAGTAAAGACAATTATTCACTGGCAAAAGATAAAGAAGAGCGTTAATAATAAAATAATGAGGTATATTTTTATAATAATATTAATTATTTTATAATAAAAATAATATTATAATCTTTTATATTATATTTTATTAATTTTATTATAAAAATAATTCAAATTATTGTATTATTAATATTTTTTCTGTCCTCTTCATCCGGTCCTTACGCCCTTGCCCTATTTCATCGTCCAATTCGCAGGCCGACCGGCCAGCCCCAAAAGCACAAAAGAAGAGAAAAAAAAATCAGAGAAAAGGGAAGGGGGAAGCAAGGAACGGAAGCAGTCATCATTTACTCATTCATAAGGCATCCATCCATGTCTCGAAGCATAACGTACATAACAGGCTCTCAGCTTCTCTCTTTGAAACGCCGCCCAAATATTGCCGTTATTGATGTTAGGTACCTAAAAAAAAAATTCCCCCACTTTTCTTTTCTTCTTTTTTTTTAATCCAAAATTTGTTCAAAAATTATACGTATCATTTGAATTAGACTCTGTTGATTGATCCACTGATTGTTGTTACCTTTAATGAAATTGGGTTTTGGGTTTTGCTTTTTAATGTGATTTTTTTTGTTTTTTTTTTGGTTTTGTTTTGGAAAGGGACGATGAGAGGAGTTATGACGGGCACATAGCAGGGTCACTGCACTACGCCAGCGGCACCTTCGCTGATAGGATCTCTAATCTTATTCAGGATGTCAAAGGCAAAGATACCCTTGTTTTCCACTGCGCTTTAAGCCAGGTTTTTTTTTTTTTTTTTTTGCTTCTTGTTCTCTTTTTTCTTTTTTACTGGGATTTGTTGATTGGTATGTTTAATGGGATGTGAGGATCCAGATTCGTGTAGTTGCTGGAGAAAAAAGGGCAAATCAATGACCTTAAATACTCTAATCAGGAGGATCAGGTTAATTGTTTAGTTAATATTTACCATGAAATATACCTGCAGATAAATGATTTGTTGGCAGTTTGTATTCAAACTTAATATTCATACGTTTTGCTTCTCTGCAATAATGCTGTCCTGGTTTCTTTCCTGTTGTGTTCCTGTTGTCTCATAACATTTTTGTATTTTTCCGCAGCTCTGTATAGTATGTCTACTCAACTAGATTATTAGTTAACGATAAGGTTGACATGCACGCATTGCTTTTAGTCTAGGACAAGAGAGAGCTAGATCGTGCATGGTAACATTGATTTAGCAGTTCAGTCCACTTGTATTGGAAAGTCCGTATCTTGATGAGTGGAGATAGACAGGTTGCTGCCTGAGTTTTTATTTTATTTAATTTTTTATGTGTTGGGTGCTACAGCTCAACACATCTAACTTGTTTCATTATGGAAACATTGGTGAGCTGCTTGGTAGATCTAGACATTAATTAACATTCCACTCCTGGATCCTGCGTTGCTTAATTAGTACATTATGTTAAAGCAATAAGATTCCTTCATCAAAAAATTGGTGTTATCATGGCATTGGCCTTGCGGTTGTCTGCCTGAAGAGGTTCTGGCACAAAAGATATAGCACATTGCAAATCAAAGATCAACTTAGAATACAAATTCCGTGTTTGGAACGTAGAAAGGTAGCATTTATGGCTTACTGAGCTGTTTCTGTTAAATTTTTGGGTGGATATAGAATGACATGAGCTTGAGCTTCAAATGTTACTTACAACTATCCCACCTCCCTCCTTTTCATGCATAGATCTTTGGTGTTTAGGCATTTGTTATCTTTAGCCATGGCTTGTTTGCATGCTCCGTATGCATTTCATTATGCTTATTTTGGCATCACAACTAAGAACTTGTCCGGGAAACCAAAAAAAAAACAATCCTATGTTGGACTTTATCTGGAAAGTCAGTTTTTCATTTTCATAAAACTGGAAAGTGAGGGTTTTGAGACACTTTTGTGCTACTGCTAGACCATAAACAGTAAATTTATCCTTCTACTAAAGTACCTAAAACCAATTGAGCCCCAATCTCCTTTCAAAGGTCTACATAACTAGGATGAGATGATCAGCATGATCCTATCTTCGAAGTCCATGCTCTTAAAATAGTAGTCTTGGTTGGAGTCCATCTTATATATATTCTCGAAGAGATATTGTTTGACTGTTCATGTTAATTGCAATATTCTGTTTCAGGCACATCTGCTAGTGATATCCTATGTCTAGGCTTTATGGCCAGTTTAGCACAACCCATTAGTTACTACTAGGACTGGCTGTATCCTGTATGGTATATTTGCAGACTCTGCCACAAATAGTCCTTGGCTTATCCTGCTTTAACTTGAGTGCAAGCTTTTGACAATGCCATGCTTATCACTTGAGAATTAACAGAACATTTTTTTTTTTGGCAGGTTCGGGGCCCAACTTGTGCTCGAAGGCTTGCCAATTATCTTGAGGAGATGAAGGATGATGCGGGAATTAAAAACATTGTGGTCTTGGAGCGTGGCTTCAATGGCTGGGAAGCTGCTGGTAGACCTATTTGTCGTTGCACTGACACTCCCTGCAAGGGTGAGAGCACTCAATAACTAATTAAAACATGTCCCTAGTGCGATGGAGGCTTTCTACATCAACCCAATTTCACACTATGTAGTATAATTGTCGCAACATGTTTTCTGGTATGCTATGAATGATATTGAGAATGGAACTACACTATTGTAAAATTTGCTTTGCGTGGAACATGTGAGTGCAAACGATGTTACTGTAAGGGCCCCTTGTGGTAACTGGAAAGAAATTGTGCTCAGAAATATCCTCCCCTATCGTTTGAGCTATGCTGCCGAAGATCTTAAGTTACATACTCAATTAGTGTTTGATGCTTCATAGCCAGAGGAAACATCATTTGTACATCCCAATGAAATAATGTAGAAAGCCAACGTAAGAGTGGATCATGCAGGAAGTAGAGAAACTATTTGAGTAAAAAAAAAAAGAACAGTACTTTTCCCACCCGAGACATCAGAGAATATGCTAGTGGTTTGATCACAGCATGGTAGATCTCACCCATCTAGAGAGGTAGGTGTAATCCAACGATAATGATACTACAAGGTGGACCTAATCACCTAGTAAGAATTATGCAAAAAGAAGGGGAAATGCCTTTCTGCATACACGCATGACGACGGAAAAGTCTGAAACAATTTAGAATAAATCATATTTTGAGTTCTAAACACCGTGATTTTTAACTTTCAAATTTGTATGGATTCAACTTAAAATACTATCATTGTTCTCAAAAAAAATTTAAAATTATTATTATTATTTTTTAGGGCTTTGGCTAATCGACAGAAAATTTAGTCACAAAATTGTTAGAGACGTTTTTTTTTTTTTTTTTCTAAACATTTAAGCTCTAAATGGAATTTGTGTTATTTTAAATATGCTTAATATTATTTTAAAATTTAAATTTTAACTCAAAAAAATTCAAATTTCTTTTCTGACTTAATTATTTACCCACCAATCCTTATTGTACTTTAAATTTCCAAACTAAAGTCAGCTAATAAAGAATTAGATGCTTTGCTCCAAAAAAACAAACAAATAAAAGGATTAACATACAAAATTATTACTAATATTTCAAAAAGTAATAAATTTAATACTAATTTTAAAAAGTAACAAATCTAATATTACTTTTATTTAAAATAACAAATCTAACACATAATAATTTTATATAGATAGAATCTTTCAGTTTCGATAACAGATTTATAAAAATAATGACATGATAATCATATAAATTAATATTATATTATTAAAACAGATAATTTTTATTTAAAAAATTCCACATGTTATATTTATCATTTTAGTTAAAATTTATATTAAATTTATTATTTTTTAAAATTAATATTAAATTTATTATTTTAAATAAATTTAATAATATTTTTATATATTAATTCATAAAATTAATATTTTGCCCAATTCCCTGGACGCTGGAGTCTTGACGATTTTTTTTATTCTCCTCGCCCTGCCAGATAACTACCAGATTTCACCCCAAAAAAAAGTCATCAGAATTTGGAGAAGCAATTAATCGCCAACCCAACACGGACCCATCTTCTGTTCTCCATTTCCTGTCCAAAGATCATAGATACCCAGAAAAAGATGGTAAATTTCTTCTTTTTTTTTCTCTTTTGCTTTGATCTTCCCAATTCGTTTTGCTTTACTTTATAGTTCTTGATAACTTTGAAATCCATTTTGGGGTGGGCTCCTTTAGGTTTGCATAGCGTGTCTGTTGCCTCTCTTCCTCATCCCAATCGTCAACGCTTTGCCAATTCTCTTTGATTATATCGTGGTAAGACTAAAAAGAGCATTCCCTTGCAAATACGCGATTGCTAATTGAGGATTATCACTTTATTTGGTAGACGGATTGGAGTTTTCCCTTTTTTATTAACCTTTTCTTTTTCGTGTGTATATGCAATGGGAATTTTCAGGGCAAAGTTTATGCTCTTTTGGGATGGGAATACAGGAAACCACAGAGGGCTCCTCCAGCTTGCCCATACAAGCCGGCGGCTAAGAAGGACGGCGCTTCCAAAGTGAGTAAATTCTTTTGATTGATTGTTTAGTGATTATTGCAGAATGATTTTATTGCTCAAGATTCGTGTTTTTTCAGACTGATTGATCTTTGATTTTATCGTATGGTATCATAGTATTGGGTTTTTTTCTTTTTTTTTTTTCTTACAAGTATGCTTGAAAATTAACATGTCTGCTCTGTGAAGTTTTTTCTGCTTTTGGGGGTTGAAAATTAACGAGTATGGGTGGGAATCATAGTTGGTCTAATGTTTAAGTGAGGTGAATGTAAGGGCATTGTCATAGAGATTGAATTCCGTGCGTAGAATTGGGATTGTTTTGGTCGAAACAATTTTCATATCCCTATTATGGTGTTGAATAGAGAAAATTAAGAAGTATTAGTACACACAGACCTCTAGGAAGAGTGGCAAAGACCTGAGGAAGAAGAGCCTTAGCATTGTTTCAAATTAATGGAGCATAAGCATTAGACTTTTGCCGAGCCAAGTTCATTGCTATGTTGCCCAGAGTCTTGGAGTGTGACGGATTAGCTTCATACTTGATGGTAGAATTCATCCTACAGTATGCGTCCGCAGGCTGGATAGGCATGATAGTTCTTGCAAAGACATATATGAAGGGTGAAATTGCATTGCTAATGACATATCCAATTCGTGGGAGATCATCAAGTGGTTGTTGCAAGCCAATGGGCAGCACAAGCTGCCACCATTCAATCCGGTGGCGTCCTTTGAGACTCAGAGAGGCAACAGCATTGATGCTCTCTCTCTCTGGTATCCATTTTGTTAATTTTGTTTGAGACCTCGTTAAAGTAAGTACATTTATCTAGAATGCAAATGAAACAGACAGAGTCTTTGGTGTGTAGAGAACTTGTAAAAACTAAGTGGGTTGGTTTCATTTTTGGGTGCGTTGTTTTTTTCTATAGGGGCGTTATGGTGCTGCTTGTAGAACTTATGAATCTATATGCAGACTGCAGTGATTTTTGTTTCTCTCTGTTGCACTTCGAAAGGTTTCTTAAATGCATTTAGAGAGAGAGAATATGGCCGCCATGTGAATGAGGAGGGAGGAGAGAGGACAGTCAGTTTCAGTCAAAAATGGGATCTGTGCCCCCAAATAGGCCACATCAGCCACATAATGAGAACAAACTAATGGAACCTAGCAATTCAATTTCCTCCCACTGTTCCAGTTTGAAACATTACTGACCTTAATTGGAAAAATTGAAAGTTACTGATCCACAATGACAATGACAAAATCTAGTATGTTACTGAGCCAATTGTACCTTTATCTCTTTTCTTTTTACATTTCAATTACTGGCACTAGCACTTTGTGGTTGGATGCCTGGGGCTGGGGGATTCGGTTTTCCTTCTGTTTTTTTTGGGGGGAGGGGAGGGGAGGGGGGAGGGGGGGGTGGTGGTGGTGTGTGGATGGAGTTTTGTGGGCTTGTTCTTCTTTTTCTTCTTTTTTGGTTGGTTCTCACATTTGTGGTGCTCATGTTTTAGCAGGTGCCAGGATTAGGTGAGCCCAGCGAGCAGGCTCTCGGTTCAAAACCCGAATCAGGTGGAGATGTTAAGCAGGAGTGAACTAGATGACTTTTTAAAAGTCGCGAGGTTTCTTATGACAGCTCCAGAGGAATAGAAACTTATTCTCGAGGATAGCATGGCGCCCTGATCCTCCTGCCTTTGCTTCTCCATCTCTAATTAGTATTCTTTTTTAAGCGCACAAGACTGAGAATTGGTACTTACAGATCCAAGTTTTCATGAACTTGGAGCTGGATTTTGTATGAATGAAACTTTGTTGAACATAAGTATGCATCCATTGGTTGTCATCAAAACAGTTTTCAACTCTGGACCAAAGAGAAAACCAGTATGTTTTTAGTCTCTGTAATCGTTGTAAGTACACAACTTGACAGCTTTATCCACATTGCAAGAGCGGAGGATGAGCAGGTTTTCAACAGTTAACGTAAAATAGAAGAAGGGAATTTTACCGTACTTGGGTGTGGTTGAACTGGTAAGGCGCTCGGATTCAGATTTCAGTTAAGAAATCTCAAGTTCACCAAATGCAATGTCGCTTGGTTAGCTTGGTTAGGATTTTTGGTTGCAACTGAACTTAAACCTCCCATGGTGCGATCTCTGTCATAACCCTGTGCGACTAAATTTATGCCTTTCCTAATGTGATTTTTGTCATAAAGGGAACTCTTCTGACGGCCTTGGCAACAAACCCTGGAAACAATCAAACAAATGACCAAGTGCAAGTAAAACAGCTCTAAATACAAACGAATTTATGACACCAAGGATTTATTGATATTTATATAATTGAAACCTTAAAATTAGATAAAATGAAGGCAAAAAGTATAATTTCACTCATTATTTTTGTATGTTTTAATAATTTTATCCACAACATTTTTTTTGTCTTGAATTTCATCCTCAACGTTTTTTTCGTTAATTTTTTTTACTCTTTTCTATTAGTTGACCGCTAAGTATGATACATGTCAGTCTAATTAGTAATATATCATCATATTTATAACTTACGTCAGCAACATGTTATTATCTTACCGTCGACAATCTCTTTCATATGACTTTTTTTTTTAATCTCTTTCTTTCAATTATATAAAAGTATCAAATGTATCGCTGATTAGACTGTTACATGTCACACTTAACGATCAATTAATCGATAAGAGCAAAAAAAATTGACAGAAAAAACATTAAAAATAAAATTCAGTACAAAAAAATATTACAAATGAAAATCTTAAAATACGCCGTGTAAAATTATAATTTTTATCTAAACTCACTTAATTCCAATTCAAACTGATTTTCACGAGAAAGTGGTGAGAAAGTGATGGATGGAATTAGACTTTGATTAATAAAAAAATGTAAAAATTATTATAATAGTGTGAAAAATAAATTAATATAGACGTAATTTTTCTTTTTCATAAACTTTATGATGCTGGCTTGTCTACCTTGAATCTTGGAGTCACTGTCATGTCCCTCGGTTAGATTCAACGCACGCGACATATAATATGGCGGCCTGTCGGGCTTTTTACATTACGGGAAAGTCTTTTTCAACGAGCTAAGGTTATGTAAAAATATTTATTGAAATATATAAAAAATATATAATTAATTAAATAATATTTAATTATTTATTTATTTTTTAAAAATTTAATATATATTTTATAATTTAATGATATAATTATCACGATTATTGCATACTCAAAAAAAAATATATATTTTTTCTTTATTTTTCAAAGACACTGTCGGGTTAAGGTGTGCGACTTGTGCGCACTGAAGACGTAGGATCTGAATGCTCTGTGTCAGTAAACTTTGATAGGACTTTTCGAAAAAAAAAAAAAGAAAAAATCTTTTTTAACGATTTGACAAAGACTAGGCACCAATGAAGGATGAAAAATGTGACAGGGCAGATCTCAGAATCCGGACCATTATTATTAATTTATTTTATTATTATTATTATTATTTTGAACAACATCCGGATCACTATTGGGTGAATTGAATTGGGCGGCGCTCGTCTGCCACCCATGTCGCGGCCATAGCATGTGGGCCCTTAACCTACAGAACTACATCAACTATAACTTAACCCAGTATGTATTTTAGATCACAAATAACCATAGAACCAGCAGGCATTAGGATGAGTAGAAGAAATTCGTTTCTGTTTAATTAAAAATTTTAGATTTAAATTTTTAAAAATATAATCATGTTGAATATTTATTAAGAAATTTATATTATTTTTTTAATTTTATTTAAATCAGTTCAGATTAATCAGTCTATTAAATTAAATATTGAACAATTTTAGACAAAAAAAAATTAAAAAACTAAATATTTGGATAAAAATAAAAGGTTGTTGAAAAATTATAATGAGATTTGTTAAATAATAATATTTTGATAATAATAAAAAGGGTGTGTCCAAAAGATAACAGTAAAAAGGTCAATTAGATAGACTCACTTTTTATAGTCTAATAAATGTCCACAATAAATAAATAAAGATGAAAAAGACGAAAAAATGATAATATTTTATATTATTATACATTATAATATGTGTAGTTTTTTAAAATATTATTTTTAATATGTATATTAGATAACTGAAAAAAGAGACCACTAAAAATTTTCATAGTAAAAAGAGTGATGGAGCTCCTCGCACGTGGATTCTAAATACATTATACTTCTTTTTTCTTCAATTTGCCATTGCTTTATTGATGAAAGAAAACGATTTCAAGATTGTTGTAATAACTTGATTATTGCTGAATGTCTTGAGTTTTTCAAGAAATTTTGGGAATGTCTTGTGAGAAAAATTGTTGTGATGACATCGTAGAGTTGGGTGTCTCATCTATGTGCCAAAGTTTTTTTTTTTTTTTTTTAATTGTATGATTCTCTTCCTTTAAACTTGCATGAGCTCCTCTTTCATAATCTGAATGGAATTACCATATCGGAGAGAAGTTAGTATTGCTTGAATTTTCCTCCTATAATTCCTTTTTCCTTTTTTTCTGCTCTTGATATATATATATATATAAAAAAAAGAATTATAGCCTCTAACTATGGCGTCATGTGACATACACACCACAATCTTGCCCACAACAGGCATCTTGTTCGAATTGTTTTGTACCAATACAAAATTCTATAAATTTGCAAACACAATAAAATTGTATATTACATGTAAAACATTTTGAATATAATATAAATAATTATATTTAGATGGTTTCGACAATTAAACTCATAAAATAGATAGATTTAATTTAAAAAAGTTTAAACTAGATTAAATTTAAAGAAGTTTCATTTAAATATAACGGTATTTAAATAATACATCTTATTAATAAAAAAAAAGTTAAATAGAGAACCGCCAGACAATCGCAGATTAAGAGTGTGTTTGAAGTGCGAGGAAAAGAGCGGAAAATAAAGAAAAGAAGGAAAAAAAAAGAAGGAAAGTGGAGAAAAAATAAAATTGTTTGGAATGATAGAGAAAGTTGAGGGAAAGAAAGTAGGTGAATAGTAATTTGTGAGAGAAAAAAGTGGAGAGAAAATAAAATTATTTGGAGTGGTAAAAAAAGGTGAGAAAAAGAAAGTATAGGTAAAAGAAACTGTAAATAGTAATTTATGAGAGAAAAAATATAAAAAAAATAAAAGTTATTTAGAGTAGTGTAAAAAATAAGAAAAAAATAAATAATAATAATTATACTTTTTTTTATCTTCTAATTTTTCTTCAGAGATCAAACATAGCATAAAATCTACAAATAAAATAATTGAGATATATATCCATGATGCACACTTCATTTTTCTCCAGTGTTTTTTTAAAAACAAAAACAACGACGACGACAACAATCAAACCAAAAACGCGATTAGGGACAAAGACAAAAGGAGTTTTTGAATCCTTCTGGATAAGCACATGACAGGGATGCCATCAGCAAATCAAAAGAAAAGGAAATACACGTGACGGCGGCTGTCGCGAGTGGGCCACTCCACTTACCGTCTGCGGCGAGACGCGCGTGAGAGGGCGAGAGATATTTGCATCTAAATAATGGTCAGCGGATCTCTAATTTATCGCGATATTATTTTTTGACCTAAAATAATCGCGATATATTGATGTGGGTTTTTGAGCTCCAACGCTCCAAGATGTGTCCGCAAATTGAGTTCAGGATTGAAGGGGCTGTCGGTCAGTGTCAACTGTCGACCGCCCGACAATTTTTAACTTAAAATAGAGAAAAAAAATTCCAATAACGTTCCACCAACGACTCTGCCACGTCAGAATGTTTAAATCTTTTAAGCAAAAAAATAAGTAGAGGCGCATGAATAAAAATACGATATATGTAAAAAATTTTAAATTTTAAATCGTAAAAATATATTAAATTTTTAAAAAATAAATAAATTATTGAATTTTTTAAATTAACTGCATACTTCCGATATGTTTAATCATACATTGTTATATAAAGGTGCTCAATCTTTTATGATTCACGTACACATATTGGGATACATGAGCAATACAACGCGTTTGGTTCGTTGATTGGCAACCATGAGAAAAAAATTAGAAAAGAAAAATGACTGGTGTCGAATAAAGAAATTAAAAATTAATTAAAAAAGAAAAACACATTGAATCTTAATGACTAAAATAACCCTAATTAATTTAATTAGTTGTAGGAATTTTTTTTTGTAATTTTAACTCACTATTCAATATTTGTAGACATTTTTTTGTAATTTTATTTATAAACTTTTTTTAATATTTTCTCATAAAATAGAAATAAAAAATTTTACTTTTTTATCAATTTTTCACAATATTATTTTCTCATAATTTTTTTTTACAATTTTCTTTTTTACTAAAATTTCACATTATTTTCTTGTTTCTATAAACGCATATAATTAAAGGTAAGAAATTATTTATTGTCTTCATGCACTAATAACGTGTTCTAATACATAGTAATACGTAACGATGCTTTTTAATTTATAAGATGAATGAAAATATCGCAACTTCGAAGATGTAGGCAGATAAAATTATAATATTTTGGTGTCTTAGTCCAAATTAAAAATGCCTCGCGATAGCAAATCGATGTTTGTATTTTCCCTCTATTAGTAAAATTATTATTATTATTTTCGTATTTGCATATGGGTTATTTGGAGAAAGCACAACTTAAAAGTAAAATATAACAAGTTGTAAAATGTCAAAATTAATTTTCGTGGACATAATTCACACAAATCGTTACATTTGAAAGTAACACTCTGACACCGTGAATCGATTGGAGTAGTTTAGTAATTAAAAAATTTTATTCATATTATAAAAATATGAATTCAAATTTTTGTTAAGAAATTTAACAAAATTAATATCTAATTTTATATTACGAGAGAGATTAATGACTCTTATAAGATATTATAAAGTTTGGACTTGTTACTTTTATAAATTTGATATGCTAGTCCAGCGTAATATAATATTTTCTAATAAATTAGTGAATATTACTCTCACTTTTTTTTTTTTTCCTCAAAAACAAAAACCAAAGTGACCCTTGTTTGTTCTTCATCAAAATATTTGGCTTTTTCTTCACGGACACACGGAGACCTCCAACTCAAATTTTTTTGGTGAGACCTCCTAATTCAACTTTTACCAAACCACCAAAATGGCTTTGAGAAAAAAAAAAAAAAGAAAAGGAAAAGGAAAAGGAAGACGAAAAATCGACAATGAAAAAACAACAACAAAAACAAAAGCAAGTGGAGCCCACGCAAAGAAAGGCAGAAGATCCACACTCTCTCCGGACAACTTTTTTTTTTGTTTAATCTGTCCAATCTCCGTTTTGTTCACACCTACGAAATACAAGTCCACAAAACAAAGAACAATTACACGTGTTTATCTCTTTCTCTGTCTGTGGTAATAAAGCTTCAATCTTTGGTCAAAAATTCACTCGAAAAGACACCTCTAAACAGAAGAAGAAGAAGAAGAAGAAGAAGAAGGAAGAAGAAGAAGGAAAAGAAGGTGGGGAGAGATGGGTATTCTCCACGAAGACGTTGTAATAATCAGGCAATCAGTGAAAGTAGGAGACCCGACCATTATCACTGTGAATTGCCCTGACAAGACAGGCCTGGGTTGCGATTTGTGTCGCATCATACTCTTCTTTGGTCTCAGCATCGTCAGAGGAGGTCAGTCATCAACCAAGTTATTAAGTAGTGATTGCTCTGTTGTGGGGTTTGGTTGCTTTATAAGACCACCCAAAAGTTGGCCTTGCTTCTTCTTCTTCTTCTTAAAAAAAAAAAAAAAAAAAAGAACCATTTTTTTGTATGTATTTTGGCTCGAATTTTTGGTTTTTGGGTTAATTTTGATAATTTCTTGCATTTTTCTGAGGCAACCAAACGATAAATTAGGCGTCCTGATGTTTTTCATGCTTCCACTTTAAATTCTCAACAAAAAGAAGAGATGGGTAATTTTATTTTGGAGAAACAAAGCTGCGAGAGGACTAAGATATTTAATTTTAATTGATTGGCCATTTGGGGTTTCTGTGAGGTGCAGACGTATCCACTGATGGGAAATGGTGCTACTTACTATTTTGGGTGGTGAGCAAGTCAACAACAAGATGGGATTTGTTGACGAAGAGACTATTGGAGGCATGCCCTTCTTGCTCTTCAGCATCTGGAATTTCTTTCTACCGGTCAGACTTGGAGCCTCCTAGGCCTCCCGATGTCTTTCTCTTGAAGTTGTGCTGTCATGACAGAAGGGGGCTTTTACATGGTAATTCTTTGGAACCTTAAATTTGGAATCAGTTCATGTATTGTGGCAGCCTTGTTTGTTGATTTGTTTTGCTGGTCATGTTTTGACTATTGCTTGGTTTTCTGATTGAATGTTTGCTTGCTTCAATTGTGTCTCAGTTTGTGTGAGGAACTGAGAGAAAAAGAAGTGAGAGGTTGGGGCAGGGAATTGGGGAGGATGTTGGCTAGAGAAGTAGATGCTGTTCAGTGTAGGTTTTGTTGGTGGTTGTGGTTTTTTTTTTTTTTTTTGACTTTGTATCCTTTTTTTCCGCTGTATGTGATTGTAAACAGGAATTGAGCACCTTTTTCTGTGATTGCAAATGATATGGCTGATGATGGAATGTTTTTTGTGACCACTGCTTACTGTGAGCATAAAGTTTCCCGTTCTGGTGATGTGGGTGTTTTGGTTAAGAATTTAGTGACCGTAACATTTCTAGAGCTTCAGGTCTTTTTTGTTTCCTATTTTCTGGCAGATGTGACAGGGGTACTTTGTGAGCTCGAACTTACTATCAAAAAGGTCAAAGTATCCACAACACCAGATGGGCGAGTGGTGGACCTGTTCTTCGTTACAGATACCAGGTCTTGCATTTGAATATTCCTTTCTGAGCTCATATTGCTTTTTTTTTTTTTATGAGCTTTCTATTACTGGTTCACTGGTAATAAACTTGGTAACACTTTAGCATTATTTGTATCATATATGGTGCTCATTACATGTCATTTATACTTTTTGCTTTGAAATGTCCACAAACCCAAGATAAATACAACAAAATTCCACTGCAAACATTTAAGTTTAATATGTATCTTGTTCAAATCAAGTTTTTCTTTTTACCCTTGTTTTTCCATACAAGATGTTATATATCTTAAAAGTATGGAATCATCTATACCGGATGACAGATTATCCTACAAATTGACCAGCTGTGCATTTTAGTTGAGCTTTGTCATTCTAATGCAGTTTTCTGTGGTCTCAACATCTTAGGAAATTTATCTTCTTTGACTTTCTCTAGAATTTAGTTGATTCCACTTTTAGCATTTTGGTAGTAGATGGTCTGGAATTCTGCCTTGGCAGATGCATAGTGACCAAAAGACAAGTTAACATACAAGCTAAAGCAGTAGCTCCTTACCATGTTATGCTCTTTTGCCTTTTATGTAGGATGAGATATAGGGGATGATTTGGAATTAAATTTATTGATAGAGATGCACATTCTCTTTCAAAGTCCATTTTTTGCTCCTAATTTTGGTCATGTTTTATCTTAATTATCAGACAGAGTTGAAGGAACAAAAAATAATTTTCTCAGGTCCATTTTATATTTGTGAGGAAATTTTTATTTCTGGCTGTTTTTTTTCTGTGTATAATTGATGTTTCAAAATGACTCCGGTTTATCAGGGAGCTTCTACATACAACTAAAAGAAAGGAGGACACATATGATCATCTAAAAGCCGTTGTGGGAGGTGCAATGATAAGCTGTGACATAGAAATGGTTGGCCCTGAAATTACTGCATGTTCACAGGAATCTTCATTTCTTCCAACTGCAATTACGGAAGACCTGCTTTGCTTGGAAATCCCTGATGAACTCCCAAGTTCGCTTACTTCCTCTAGTGTCTCTGTTACAATGGACAACTCATTGAGTCCTGCCCACACACTTGTTCAAATTGTGTGCCAAGATCACAAAGGTCTTCTTTTCGACATAATGAGGACTCTGAAGGATTACAATATACAGGTGGGTCGATGAAACCAAGTGTTTTTTTTACCCTGTGGTGTACAAATACTAGGAAGTAATGTTCATGTATGTTGTACACTGATTATATTATATGTCTCCTCTGTGAGGGGAAAATTGCTTTGGTTACCATTCTCATTTTTTGAGTGAAATTAAAAGATGCAATCTCTGTCTACTCTTGTTTAACCAGATATCTTATGGGCGCTTCTTTATAGAACAAAGAAGAAACTGTGAGATTGACCTGTTTATCATGCAAGCTGATGGGAAAAAGATAGTTGACCCCTGCAAACAGAAAGCATTGGCCTCTCGCCTGGAGATGGAGCTAATGCGTCCTCTCAGAGTAGCTGTTGTCAGTCGTGGTCCTGATACAGAGCTTTTAGTGGCAAATCCTGTGGAATTGTCTGGCAAGGGCCGGCCACTTGTTTTTTACGATATCACCCTTGCACTTAAGATGCTCAACACTTGCATTTTTTCGGTACTTATTTATCTACTCGCTACATAAAATAGTTTTTAAGCTTTACTTGCAGCTTGATTTATTCTTCTCCTTTCCATGGTAAAGATGCTGTATGCCTATCGCTCTTTCAGGCTGAAATTAGGAGGCGCATGATTGGAGATCGGGAATTCGAAGTGTATAGAGTCTTGCTAGATGAGGGGGAAGGGCTGCCTGTCCCAAAATGCAAAATAGAGGAAGGTGTTTGGAAGATGTTAATGGGTTGGGAATGAGGATCAGTTTCAGATACAGATCCTCATAGACAGCCATGGTCTCCTGTGGAGCATACATCTCTCTTCTGCTTTGTTACCTCATGTGATTCATACACGATAGGGCATCAGAAAGGCCGAGCTGGTTACATTCATATGCACAGCTTTGCTAGGATAAACTTCGTTGCATAAGAGATTGGAATTTGATCTTGAGGAATGAAGAAAGTGAAGCTGATAAAGCATTTCATGCGTGAAATACTTCTTAAGGATGTGCACAGCCTGGTTTGGCAATTGGCATTGCTGGTCTTTCTAGCAGTCCATAAATTAGTCTCTTCCCTTTTGTAAATACAATCTTGTAGATTATGTTGTATACAGCGATAAGCATTTCTGTAATTCAATGCCATTCTCTGCACGATATAGGAAACCGTGCAAAGATCTCCATTATTAGGCTTCCAATGCCCGTAATGTTGCCTTTTCCTTTTTATAGATGATAAAAATTTTAGTGGCAATGCTGATAGGCGATTATGACTATAAATGGATTTTTTTTTTTTTTTGGTTTAGTACTTTAGTCACTTGTTATTTATTTACTAAAAGTTATATTGAGTCTTTTTCATTTGTTATTTATTACAAAAAGTAATATTAAGTCTTTATTGGATGATAATGCATATTCTATAATCAACATGTTTTATATGAAGACCGGAGGATTTGTCTAAAGTAAAAAATTATTTGGCATCAATCAAAGGCATAAGCACATCACATGGTCAAACAATTGTGACTCACTATGTGCGTTACTATTACTTTTTTTTTTTTGTTTACAAAAAAATTCTATTGAGTATTTAGAAAAAGAGAAGTGAAATTAAGTTGAGTTTGAACCCTTTACCTACTGATTAAAAGATATTCCCTTAACCAGTCGAACAAATGTTCAACCTTTATCTTACTATTACTCAACAAAGCAAGAAACTATCTTTATTAATCCTGGTCCTGTTTTGTTCTTTCTAATTAAGGCGCCCACTTTATGAATAAAAATTGTTTCCATTTGCCAGGAGAAAACGAAATTTTAGTTCCTTTCCAAAGAGACAGGCCAAGCAGGCAAGTCCAAAGCACTGTTGTAACATGAAAGGTTCTATTATACTGGTTTGGTGAGCATTAATCTTCCATAAGCTAAAGAACTGCATCCTTTGATTGAAGCCCATGAACAGAAACACAAAGTCAACCTTAATTCTTGTGTTTATAAAGGACTTTCCGTTGCAGTTATGTCCTAATTCCCAAGTACACTCAATACTCTCAGCTTCTTCAAGGACTTGGGCGGCAATCTTGGTGTCTCGGCAGGGCTTCTCTGCGAAGTGGTGCTACCGTGGGTGGTTCTGTCCGTTGGTTCAGTCATGAACTTCGCTGCACATTTCATGATATGGGTTGCAGTCACTGGCCGAATTGCCAAACCCCATGAGTGGCAAATGTGTCTGTTTATGTGCCTTGCTACAAGTGGGGCTTCGAACGCCCGCCTGGCCGGTTAGAGTAAGCATGCTCTAATTACTCGGACAAAGCCCGAGGCTCGGCTAGCCATTTATATGATAAAGAGGCCTTGAGGCAAATGGAAGCTTTGGGCCTCAGAAGAGAACCAGGGAAGGAGCTGAAGTGCACTGGGGTGCATTGTTTTAGAACTGCTTTTGTTATAACAACTGCAGCCACATTTTTGGGATTTCTGGTTTCAATAGTTTTAGTCTACAGGACCAGAAACTTTTACAAGAGTGATATTTACAAGAGGTTCAGAGCGGATGAAGGCACTGGCACGACAGCTTCCACTGTACACAGTGTTGTTCCAGGTGGAAATGGACGAGGCCAACGTCCCCACGGGCCGCTCGGCCCATACCCGTTAGGCGTATTAAAACAAAAGTCTTATTGGATTCGGCCACCTAGCCCATTCAGTTTTTATTTATATTTATATGTGAACCTCGATGAAAATAATGTTTAAAACACCAACAAAAATTAATAAGTGAGAATAATGTTTTTGATTATGCTTGTTCAGAAATCAATATGCTACGGCTTTGGTTCTTAGTTGAGTTGACCTCGTCAATCGAAATTAAAATGTTTTATTTTCACGTGTCTCAATAGTCGGACATACAAATAGAATCCATTTTTTTTTCACATTTTTTATTAATTAATAAATTTTAGAATTTGGATTTATTCTAAATTGAGATCTCTTCCTAAGATGTGTAGCAGAATGACCTTCTGCAATTAGATTCTCCCCACACTATAGGAGTCCTTATTCTTAACGTGAATATAGTTTTATATATTTTTTAGTGAGTATAATTTATTTTTTTATCTTATATTACATAATGAGTGAGGTTTATTTAAAATAAAAAAATAAAAAAATAAATTATGTGGTATTAGATCATGAATAAATTTTACTAAAAAAAAAATAAATTAACAAAGCCCTAACTTTATATCCATAAAACACTCTTGGCATGCCTCTAGATTGGATTATGATAGTAATTAGGTTGAATTTGTCAAATATTATCTTATAATTCGCTTCATTTATGAAAAATTTTCACGTACATTTGAAAAAGAACAAAAAACAATAAAAGTAGAATTGACTTAAACCCCAATTTTCTATTCCTTGGGACCATCAAGATTAATTAAGGACGCAAATGTCTTTTCATTGGGACCATCGAGATTAATAGGCACTAATCACTATCAATGTACGGTTCTTTTTTTTTTTTTTTTTTTTAACTATTTATCCCCTTCTATATTCTAATGGCTTGCCGTTTTGAGCACCAAAAAGACTTCAAAAATCCCATGACCCAGTCTTCATCCCAAGTTGACCCAGTCACAGGGGCACTAAAAAGTCTACAAAGGTCCTCCATCAATGTTTTTGCATCTTTTTTTATTTAATATCTGAATCGTTGACTATGACTCAGTTTCACTCTGTTTATACTTACACAATGGGTGACCAGCTCCACAAAAGGTCAAGTCACCGAAGCCAAAAAATGTCTGGTGAAGATACGCTGGGCATTATTTTTTTTTTCAAATACACTTGCCATTATCAGTAGATTGTTTGTAATGATTTTTACAAAATCTGTATTAACTTAAGCTATATCATTGATACACATAAAATTTAATACCGTCAACAAATATTTTATTTTATTTTACCAATAGTTGTAATCTAGTAAGTAAATAACTTTTTCGTAATGTAATGATCATAAGTTTAAATGTTGCTTATGCATTTCATGACACTAAATGTATATCTGATTGGTGAGAGAGATTGGTGATTTTTACTGAATTTGATAGAATTTGCTCTTGAATTCAATGAGTGGCCTAACCTATTGTGCAATGCACGTATAATAATTTTTCTTGAAAAAACTATAGACAACACCAATACGTTTTCATTTGGAAAAAATTAAGAGGATATAAAATATAGTTATAATGTAGTTGTAGGTAGTAAAATTTTTTTTTTGAAAAAATTTGAAGTTTTTTTAAAATTAAAATTTAGCGTAATATTAAGTAAATTTAAAAATAACATTAAATATATTTAAAATTTAATTTTAAAAAATAAATTATTTCTTTTTTAAATTAACCCCATTTCAATAATTACTCTATAACTATTTCTTATATTTTTTAATAATTTTTTTAAATTTTGCTTAAAAAGAAAAACAATTATGCCATTCTGAAATCAGCACATAACAAATAAAGCCAAAGCTTGATTAGAGCTTTTAACTCCTACCGTACATTCCACTACACGTGCGCACCTATATTCTTTACATTCCTTTTGATTTAAATAAAGAAATAGAAAAGGATAATTGTTAATTAAAATTAAAAAAAAAAAAAAGCATGATTGAACGGGTCCTTACCTGCAACTATCACCTCCTTCAACAAAATCAGGCCGACAATCCACCCCAACCTAAGCCTAATAACTAACATCATAGATTGACTTTTGTCATTGCAGCGACGGGAAAAATATAAATAAAGATAATAAACCTAAAGTTTTTAAGATTAAAGTAAGTAAATTGATTTAAGTAAATTTCTCAAAATTTAGAATTTTTTTAATTTAAAAATAAATTATTATTATTGTAAAAAAAATTTGATAACTTCACTGAAGTTATTTTAAAATAATAGTAAAATGATGTAAATAATAAAATTATGTGAATTGTTAAATGATTAAATTTAAAAATTTAAATAAATTATTTAAATGTGGTTGGACAAAATTTCATTATTGTTTGTTACTATTTTATTAGAAACTATGTATTGTTCCTCTAATTTTTAATACTTTTGTCAAGAAAAAAAAAAAAGCTGTTCAGGTTAATTCTCTAGAGATAACAAAAATTAAAAGATCCAAGCTTCTCTCAAATGCTCAAATTTCGGACTGGTCCCATGATGGAAAAAAGTTACATTTGAATTCAGGTGCCAACGCTTGCTCAAAATAAATAAATAAATCAAGTGCCAACGCAGCAAACCCTCTAGGATTTTACTATTTGAAACCCCCCCCCCCCCTCTCTCTCTCTTTTTAAATTCTTTATAATGATTATATGCTTTTTTGGTCTCGGCCAAAAAAAAAAAAACAATTTTTTGTGGGTCAATTTTTTTTTGAACGTGAAAAAAAATTTATTAATCATCGAAGGTGTGAGTCGAGTCTAAGAGTCATCCGTTATATTATCATTCAATTTTCTTTAAAAAGAGAAGCTATCACTCAAGTACTGATGGATACGAATAAATCTCCTTCACTTTCAGTTTCATTATCAACAAGTCTTTAATCAAACTCAAAACTAAGTCACTGTAAGAATAGACCCACTGACTTGCCACTCTATTACCACATTAGATAATTTTTGTGGGTCAAATTTAATCTTTAATTAATGATTAATTAAATTAAACAACAAGAAGATTAAAGATATAATTCCCACAACTTTGGCAAAAAAGAAAAGATATCCCTAAAACCATTAGAAGAAGATCTTTAATGAACACAATTTTGTTAAGATTCATATGAACACATATCGACATAAATTATTATTTGTTGGAATTTTTAAAAAATAAATTATCAAAATTTGTTAAATAAATAATTTAACTATTGTATTTTACGGAGTTAAATAAAAGTTAGATGATATTTTTTATTTAAAAAAAAAGGCTTCCACCTGGTTGAAATTTTATTTTGGCTATTTTTCACTTCTTTTGTTTAAACTTTATTTTCCTCCAATTATCCACCCTTTCCGCACTCCATTCTCTCTCTCTCTCTCTCTCTCTCTCAAAACACACACAAACGCACTCTCTCTCCATGTCTGGCTCTCCGGGGAATGGAATTTTTATTCCTCCGTGTGGCCGTGTCTGTAAACGATCAACGACCGCCGTTTGATCAACAGCGACCAGAATTCCGGCGATCAATCGGTTCAAATGAGTAGTGGTCGGCATTCTGATTCCGGCACAGCTGAATTTATAATAAAAATAATCCGGTTGGATTCAGCAATTCCTCTCCAGCTCATTTTCCCGCGGATCCATTTTTCTTGTGATGATTTATTATTATTATTATTAGCTTAGCCAGCCTCGGATCACAAAAAAAAAAAAAGAAAGAAAAAAACCGTTTTGATCCGCTTCTCGGGGGGTGGCTGCCATCCAATGCGTGCCGATCCATTGAGACTCTTTTACGCCTCCGGCTCCACTGCCTCCTGATTCCGTTCTTTTGAGAATCTCTCGGTCCATAGCTTTCCTTTAGGAGGTTCTGATTTTTAGGGTTAGGGTTTGATTTCGGCTGATTAAAAAAAAAAAATAAATGTTGAAGAAGATCATGAAAGGCGGGCGAAAGCCCTCCAAATCCGACGGTAACGATTACGGGTTCGGACCGCCCGGCAGGAATTCGGGCCTCGGCGGCGGTCCTGCTTCTAATGTTGTGGTTAATCATGCGTCTCGTGCTGCTCCTCTCTCGCAGGGCCCTCCAGCCGGTGGTGCGACGACGGTCACGGCTCCGCCGCCGATGAACGCGGTGGAGCCCCTCCCTCTGTTCCGGGACGTGCCGGTGACGGAACGGCAGACTCTGTTTCTCCGCAAGCTCCAGGTTTGCTGCTTCCAATTCGATTTCGTGGACACGCTGAAATCGGTGCGGGAGAAGGAAATCAAGAGGCAGACGCTGCTGGAGCTCGTGGATTTTATTCAATCCGGGTCGGGCAAAATCACGGAGGTGTGTCAAGAGGAGATGATTAAAATGGTTGCCGTTAATATATTCCGGTGCTTGCCGCCGGCGTCCCATGAGAATACCGGGCAGGAGGCCGCCGATCCCGAGGAGGAGGAGCCTTATTTGGAGCCCACCTGGCCTCATTTGCAGCTTGTTTATGAGCTTCTCTTGAGATACGTGGTATCGTCCGATACAGACACCAAGGTTGCCAAGAGGTACATTGATCATTCCTTTGTTTTAAAATTGCTTGATTTGTTCGATTCCGAGGACCCCAGAGAACGGGAGTATTTGAAGACTATTCTTCATAGGATCTATGGCAAGTTTATGGTTCACCGCCCGTTTATTCGGAAAGCAATAAACAATATATTCTACCGGTTTATATATGAGACTGAGAGGCACAGTGGTCTAGGGGAGCTTTTGGAGATTCTAGGGAGTATCATTAATGGGTTTGCTCTGCCCATGAAAGAGGAGCATAAGTTGTTTCTCGTAAGGGCGCTTATTCCTCTGCATAAACCGAAACCAGTTGCTATGTATCATCAGCAATTGTCTTATTGTATCGTTCAGTTTGTGGAGAAGGATTACAAGCTTGCAGACGCGGTTATACGGGGTTTGTTGAAGTACTGGCCAATAACTAATTGTCAGAAAGAGGTTCTCTTCCTTGGAGAACTTGAAGAAGTGCTTGAGGCAACACAATCTGCAGAGTTTCAGCGCTGCATGGTTCCTCTTTTCAGGCAGATTGCTCGTTGCCTTACTAGCTCCCATTTTCAGGTTTGTGAATGTTCCTGCAATATATAATTTGCTTAGGAATATATGGCATTTATTTTATTTTATTTTTTTGATAAGTACATGCCATTGGTTGTTACACCGTTCTAAATTATCATAGGAACTTATCTTAGAATATATGTTGAAATTCAGGAACACTAACAATCATAAATATGAAATTGGTACGGTATCAAGATGGCAGCTCACAGATTACTTTAGACAAATTGTCATTGACGAAGTTTTCTGTCGTCTGCACTATGGGTATTGCTTTTATTTTATTATTATTATTTTTCTGTCTGGAACTTGTTTGTTATAGAAGGGTGAGCCACAGTGTTACAGCAAGGTTACTTTATTGTGACCTAGAGGTCAGAGGATCGAGATGCAAAAATAGCCCTTTTCGTTAAATTAGGGATAAGGCTGTGTACGCGTTACCCTTCCATAGACCCCGCGTTGTGGGAACTTAGCGCACTGGGACACCCTTTTTTACTTGTTTGTCATAAATTCTTCTGATCACCTTTTGTTTTGTGTTATATACATCCCAAACTTGCTTATGATGGGATATCTACTAAATTCTTGCACTCTATTTCATTTATCTCTTTCCTTCTTTCTAGGCGCTGGACCATGGGGCATGGGTCAACTATTTGCATATTGTCTTCTTGTTAATGCTATGTGCATTGAGGTTTCACTCCTTTAGAGGAACTATTTCTTAGTGGAACATGTTTGTGTTGATTATCTGTTGGCCATTCTCTACTAATATACTTTTATTTTGTTACTTGCATGGCAAGGTCTAGATTCAACTTTGTGAAGGAATCCATGCCAGTGCCTTGTTTTCATATTGTTCATTCAGATACTTCGCGTTTTGCTTTTTAGTCAGCTAATTTTGGATGGCTATCTTGATTATCGATATAGATTTTCCTTAAATTGATGGCGTATGCATGGCTCCCAATGTGCTCAGTTGAACACTGTTCAGTGTCATTAAAAGCAGAAGTGATTTTGGAAACAAGTTCTGATTGAGTTTTGCTGCAGTGACGTTTTAGTTTTAGCTTTCATTATTCTCTCTCTGTGCCTCATATTACTAAATATAAGTGTTGCATCCATTTGGCATTGCCTACAGCGATCTGTTTATTTTGCTATCCTTTTCGTGTTTTTTCTGTTAATAGATGCATGCATTTTCTTGCTCATAACCTTAGTACTATTTCTTGTTACTTGTTTTCCTTTATTCCCACTTCCCACCTTCAATCTGTGCAGAAATAATTGGTAATTACTTATCACATTTTGTTTTCTTTGCTCATTGCCCTGAAATTCTGATTGATCATGCTCTGATCTTTAAGAGACATTTTTTTTATTATAACTGCCTACTTATGTTTAGCATGATGCTGCTGTTTGAAGCTGAGGTATCTGTGTTGCTTTATAAGCTTTTATTGCCCCTGTACTTTTCTGTTATTTAGCTCCCATATGTCCTTTGGAACAAGCCTCTGGCCTTCCCACTGAAATTTCTTGTATCTTCAGTTTCAGTTTCTGACCCTGTCAACCAGCAGGGAACTGCAATGATCAGTTCTAGTAGCCTGCAGAATTTTCTGTAATTTCAACTACATTTTTACCTTTCATTTCTGTTTGTTTCAATGCAATTTTTTTCCCCTACGAGATGATTTCTTTCTGTTGTTTATCTCATGGAAGGTGTAAAGTTTCTTGAATGAGCTTGGGAGATTACTTCTTGGTTTGCTTATGACTCCTCTTTGTCACAAGACATTTTTTTTTTTAGATTTTTTCCCCAAAATTGGTGTTTTCCAGACCAGAAGCAAAATTTCCCCAATCTGGTACATTTATACTGGTG
The DNA here is from genome assembly GCA_037832335.1 of Carallia pectinifolia. Taxonomy (NCBI): domain Eukaryota; kingdom Viridiplantae; phylum Streptophyta; class Magnoliopsida; order Malpighiales; family Rhizophoraceae; genus Carallia; species Carallia pectinifolia. The sequence continues at coordinate 16,491,902 of CM075444.1, read as the reverse complement.
TTTGATGCCGTGTTAATTTTGGAGCTTCTTAAAATTTAGCCGGGGGAGGATTGTTGATTAGATTAGACATTAATGTGCCTTTATGCCATGTTTTGTGCATCCACTGGGCCCGAGGACTGGTAGGAGAATGAATTAGCCTTGACCCTTCTCTTTTGTATAACAAAATGACTGTAACAAGTTTGTGATGGATTTTATCCACTGGAGGAAGTTTAAAATTTCCATTTTGTTAAGGAATTCTTGGATGTGATTCTAAATGAATGTCAAGCCATAAGAAGTATGCAGTTTCCCTGATTTTCTCTTTTGTGATTGTTGAAAAAGCTGTTCGGTATTCTTGCTTTTGAAGGCTTTGCTTAGGAAAATTTTTGTTGCAGGTTGCAGAACGAGCCCTGTTTTTGTGGAATAATGAGCACATTGTAAGCCTAATTGCCCAGAATCGCGCTGTTGTACTGCCAATTATATTTCAGGCATTGGAGAAGAATATCCAGTGTCATTGGAACCAGGCAGTTCATGGGCTAACTGTCAATGTTCGAAAAATGTTTCTAGAAATGGATGCTGAGTTATTCGAAGAGTGTCAGAGGGAGTACACAGAGAAAGAGTCCAAGGCCAGAGAAGTGGAAGAGCTGCGAGAGTTGACATGGAAAAGACTGGCCAATGCAGCAGCTCAGAGAGGGGGAGAGGATATGGTCACTGTTTAGCGGATTCCTCGGGGTTGGATGGACCAACATAGATTCTATGGAGGAATGGGAGATGATGGAAACGCACATCCCCATTTGGTGCTATTCTTTTTTTGATTTTTTTTTTCTCAAATTTATTGTTCTCACTCAAATCATTAATATATCAGTTAAAAAAAAAAAGCAGCTATAACTGTAATTTAATTAGTGAACGGAATATGGGAGCAATATGCTGCACACGAAGAATTATTTGTGAGAGTCCCTTGTGATTTTTTTTCTTTTTGTTGTCCTTAACTTGTTTTCTGTTTTCTCTGTAATAGAAGAGGTATCGATTCCCTTTAGCCCCCAATTGGATTTCATGTTCTCTCTGATTTTATTAGAGCTGGAAATTTCACCGTGGGTGTTCCATTGCCCCCGGGTCTTGCACGATAGCCATCTGTTTGCTTGTCGAATGCTTTCCTTTAATTCTTTCTGTGGGAAATCAGTAAAATTACAGTGAACAAGAGTCTGGAAACTTGTTATCTTGTCAATAATCTCGTTTGCGATTCGTTCGTAACAAAATTTAACATTAACTAGGCGAGCAGGCCATGGCCATCCCCCAGAGAGCGCTGCCATTTGTGGTGCTCTGTCTGAATGAAACTTTTGTGATTTAACAGAGTTCGTTTATAAGTTGCAAGGTCTCAACTTAAATCTCACTATTTGGTGACCTCTCTTGATCTCTATCCAAAGTGGGTGAGTGCCGATTTCGTGCATTTTAAGTTTTATGCGAACCAAGCAATCTATGCTTCTCGGCTGTATGTTGCTGTTACTATTTTTTCACTTGGTTAATTTGTTCTGGGAATATCTTATTACAGGAATGGCATGTTGAAGTTGACCTGTGATTTGGGGAACTAGTTGGTGGAAGAAGACGTCCAAGCGTGCGCCGAGTCAAGGCACTCTGGGTTTGCGGTAACCCCCGAGAGCGCCTTTCTAGCCTTTTGGCCGCTTGCGGAGCTTGAATGCAACGGAATGTTACTTATCCCCCGAAACATGAGGACTTGTGATTCCAATTCTAATACTTTTCACCAATGCCTAATTAGCGTTAATATACTGAACGCAATTAATTGAAGAATGTTGATCCGAACTGATCCCTTAGGGGATGTGGACTGGACCACCAAAGGTGGCAAGGTGAACGGGCTGGATCTCGTGATTTGTAAGATTAAGCACGGTTAGGAGTGTCGGGGTGGGACCTACTATTAGTACTTTGATGCTTAAGTTAACAATGGATGAGACAACGAGGGATCAAGATACTTAAAGTATGAAATCATTATCTTAAAAACAGTATCTTTTTAGGGTATTTGTTTGATAGGTTCTTACAGGTTTGGTCGGCAGTTGTACTGAAGGCAGGGTGTCTTCTTCGGCTCGTCGGATCGGGATCCCGGGTGGTGACTCAGGTTCTAGGGTCGGGCCAGGAATCTTCATGGATGGGCTCTTCTTGCGAGGTGACTTTGGTTTTATGGACTTGGGCCTAGGCTTGATCCTTATCAAATGTTTTTGCCAGCGCAAATATTTTACCTTTCCACGGAGCTGAACTTTTTTTCTGAATTTGCTCAGAAAAGTATAAAATGTTCACCAGTAGAAATCTACGAGTAAATCCGAAAAACATAAATGGAGTCTATCTTAAAAGGCTTATGTATTGCATTCTATAAATAAACAAAAACAAAAAGAAAAAAAGCAGAGAGAGAATATCTGGATAAAGATTCAGATTGGTTTCCCCAAATTATGAATAAACATTCCTATCCTCTCAACTTTTTTTTGTTTAATAACAATAAAGAAATGGGCATTCAGGATGTTTTAGAACATCTAGAGACAAAACTATGTAGTAGTACAAGTGATGAACATTTCTTTGAAAATAATGCCAAATTTGGTGATGTATAAAGGGATTAGAACTCCATCTATCCTTACATTAATTTCCTTAAAAAGCCCAAAAAAAAAAAGAAAGTACATCTAAGCGAATGGTGGCGTTCCCACAAGCTAGTGGTTGCCATGTAAGATTTTCTGGTCAGCCTTTTGTTTCCATTTTTATCTCCCCAATTTTTGAGCCGCTTTGATCCTCATATATAAAGTCTCAAGCTTTTCCCTGGAGCAGTAAGCAGTCACGGCAATAATGGCTAATCAAGGAGCCATGCAAGGAAAAAATTTGCGTAAAGGACCTTGGATTAAGGAGGAAGACGAGCGATTAGAAACTTTTGTGAAGCTTTTAGGCGAGAGAAAATGGGATTCCATTGCAAAAGCTTCTGGTGTGATTGTCATATAGATGTTTGAGCTAACAAATTTTATTGTGTTCATAATATGTGATCCCCTTATAATATTCCAAGTTGTTTAATTGCTTGCAGGCCTAAAGAGGAGTGGTAAGAGTTGTAGGCTGCGATGGCTGAACTACCTTCGACCAAATATTAAGCGCGGGCATATCAGTGCAGAAGAAGAGACAATTATCATCCAACTTCATGAACGATGGGGTAACAAGTAATGCTCCTTGATTCTTGCAGGGTTGCTGGCATTTTTGAAAATATTGACATTGAAGTTTTTCACTAATGGTGTTGTTCTCTAGCAGGTGGTCTAGAATTGCTCGTTGTTTGCCAGGAAGAACAGATAATGAGATTAAGAACTACTGGAGAAGTCATTTGAGGAAGAAACTACAAGCTCAAGAAGAAGGTGCAATGCAACTTTCACAATTGCTTCTTGGCATGGCTAGCTAGTTCTTTCTTCTTTATTAGACTATTATTTCCACGGCTAATGCAATTATTGCGCTATGTGCAGAAATCATTGCCAAGCAAAATTTTCTGCATAGGAAAGATGACGCAAGTGCATGGAACTATGAAAATGAGAATAAAAGCTCTTTCCAAGATGTCGTCGGAGCCACTTACTCTCGTTCCTTGGACCTGTGCGAGTTATCAGACTTCACATACCCAAATTCCCCGTATGAGATCAGGTTACATAGTTGGATGACAGAATTATCAGATGATCAAGGCAAAACCAGAACCCACAGGGATAGTTTAGACGCTTGCCAGTGCTGTCTGGCATGGAACTTTGAAGATACAGAAAATAACATATTCGACCCTTTGGGCTCCCTCTGGGAAATGAATTAAGCTTCACTGATGCCTAAGATGAGATAACTTGAGATTGTGAATAGAAATGTTCCATCTTTTGTCAAGTTTCCAACTTGTACAAATTTTCAGTCCTTTCATGAAGATGTATTTTGTTCTTGTTATTCATGGTTCCATGTGGATCCGGGTGACATAACAACAAAGATGATGAAATATGCCAGTGCCCAACTTTGGACTAGTGTGATCCCGTGAGTCAGACTAAGCTGTATTGATTGTTTAGCCTAATTACTATCAGGAGTGAAAGCCACAGAACAGGTACACATTGGCAAAAAATTTCATTACAAGAAACAGAAATTCTGATATATTACAGCAAGAATAGATAAAACTTGATCATCATTTGCTTAATAGATGAACTAAATGAACGATCCTGACAATTCATCTTGGCTCATTAAAGCTTATTTAAAGTATTCTTTAAACTATTCTGTTATGTCTGTCTCTTGACATATAATAGCAGCCCATATGCACTTGGTAGCATGTACAGGTGGAATTTATTTTTTCACATAGCACAAAACCCTGAATCCTGCCAACAAATCCATTTAACTTGCTGATTTTGTTTATCGATGCCTAGTTGCTAGCACAACTTGGTCACTGATTTAACTTGCACCCTTTACCTAGTCACTTGGAGATTGTTCTTTAATTGAGACTAAAAAACTGGAAACGTCCCAACAATGATGATATTGCAAAAAATAGTCTTCATGAAGCTGTAATCATGAAATTATGAGCAAAAAAAAAAAAATCTTTTACTCCTTAGATTTTATCCAGACATAGAGCATATGGGCCCACAGTTCCACAGTTTTCTGAGCCATAACAAACCAGAATGTAAAATGTTTTCTATAATCTTCCAAGAGTTGGTCTGGTGAGATAAATACAGAGAGATAATATGGTCTACATCAACTAGAATACTTGATGAAAGCAGAAGAAGTATGTAGACATGAACAGAATAATCCTCAGTTGACATCACATGCTTTAAATGAAAACATCACCCTTATTCTTTATAATCTAATCCTCTGTCAAGACAATTTAGCATAAAAACCTACCAGGAATTGCATCAGCTTCTCCCACATCTGTTTAACTTTCATTTATCGTTCAGATGCCTGCAATGGATATAAAGTTCAAATCTTACAAAAGAGAAATCTTAGTCATAATCAAGTTGCATCCTTTTTATTTTTTCCTTGAATGGAAAGTAACTGGCAGAGAACTGCATCATCTTCAATCCATTATATTCTTAGATTTTTAACATGGATATAATTTTCTATAATATCCTCACTTTCAAAACATCTTGTTCTGATTTATTTATGTTTTAAATTGCTTTCTGGCAGGCACAATGTTCTTGCTAAAGCCACAACTTTCTTGCCACGTCACAATTACCTCAATATTATATGTATGATCGTGATATGCTTAATTCTGAGACCTTCTGGTCACTCAGCTTGCTTCAGTCTATGACACTTATTGTCTGTGCTTCATGATTAAACAATGCTCATTTACCAAAAACAGAAAGTAAAATAACCCAATTCTCTTTTTCCCTTTAATGTTAGCTTATTAAGATGAACCTGTACAATGCACCAGTGCCGTCCCGATATCTTTGAGGATATAAATGGCTGGATTGTAGATAACATTAGAATAATTCCACTAAGAGCCATTTATTGATGGATTCCGCACGCTCAAATGTCATGCTATGGCTAAAGACATCATATGTCAGCATAAAGTCATATAAAATAGTAAGGCCTCAGGCCCTCAATAAGTCATCCAAGCAAGGCCTAAAAGAGAGAGGAAGGAAGGGTCAGGAGGAAAATAAGAAAAGAGAAAATTGAGATGTAAGCTGTCAGCAAGCGATGGATTCATTTGAGAATGTTGCGAGTAATGGTTACAAACATGTTTTACAAGTTTACAAACCAACCCCAGTTGAAGTAAGTTGACATTAAAAATTACAAGCTTAATTTCCTGCTACAGCATGGATGTCAGGGCCATGACGATGGTGTTAGAGCGTAACAAGAATGACAATGCAACCAAAATTGTCAAAAGAGCACAGGCCGAGGGGGGTGTCAGAGCACCACTCCCTGAGTAGTAATCGAAGTAGTACTCATCGTCAGGTCCTTGTCCACCTGCACCACCGTTGGGTCCGGTGCTCCACATACCCAAATTGTTGTCCCTGAATTGTTCACACACAATAGGCAGATCTTGTCACATACTATATATATGGTGCATCATTGCATTCTGAACACATGTTTAAGAAGGACCCTTCTGCTATTTCATCCATTTCTAGCAGTCTTGAATGTTGGATAAACAAGAAAGTTAATCTATTTTGAGCTAGACTATCTACAAGATTCCTTCGTTTTTTATTCTCCATCAGGAATTCTCTTTTTTTTTTTTTTTTGTGTTGCTGCCAAGAAGTCACAATTTTGAGACCAATAATACTGTTTTGTTTTTTTGAACCAAAGAATATTGTTTTGTTCGGTTGTTCTTTTGGCAGTGACGAAATTGGCCAGCTAATCTGACCTCTGAGAAACCATATTTTAGCATTCAATTATGAACAACAATCCATTTCGGCCCAAAACTTATTGGGGCAGCGAAATGCTTAGGCCTTGTCCAAGAGTCTCAATCAAGCCCATATTCCAATGATTAGGCTAGCTTGCGCGGCAGTCAAAGGTTTTGACTAAACGCAACGTAAAGTAACGTGAGTGGAGTTAAGCTAGCTGCTTTTGAGGGATTTTATTATCAGCTGGTTCACTGAAATTATACCTGAGAAAAATTTGAAGATTTTATTTTATTTTATTTTTTAATTTTCACCCTTTTACTTATAATATGAGATTTGATTATCTTTTAAGATAAAAAAATAAGAGTTGAGTAGGATAATTAGTTGAAATTATTAAACTTTTGAGGGCGTGGAAAGAAAATTTGCAAAAAAAAAGGGGTAAAATTGAAAAAAAGGACAGAGAGCAAAAAAAGTTAAAAAGAAAAAAACATGGAAAAGAAAAAGGCGAAAAAAGGAGAAAAAGAGAAATAAACCTGCCACCAACACCGAGGACACCGGCGTACAAGGTGAGGAAGTCGATGATAGCAGCGGACTTGGGCTCCACACTGTAGGCCTTCTCGTACTTAGCCTCTAGTTCCTGACCTGACGCCACAAAGAAGGCCCCGTTCACCATTATGTCCCCTTCCGATCTCCAGTTCCAGCCCCTCCACTCCCCTTCTCCTGTCTCCAGCCTCTTTGTCACCTGCCCAGCTCAGTCCAGCCCCCACTATTATAGCACATAGCCATTCATACATGCTCATCAAGTAGTCGTTGGTTTCTTTGAAAGTGGGTAATTTTTCCTTATGATTATGTCTCATGTCTTAAAGTAAAAGGAGAAAGAGCACTAATATATACCTCTAATGTTAATGTTTGTTTCGGTTGGTATCTTAATTAAAATTAAAATATATATTTTTAAAATAAAATTAATAATTTTTTAAATATAAAAATAATAAGTGTTTCAAAAATTATCAATTTTATTTTAAAAATATCATTCTTAGTTTTAATCGGAATACCAATACTCGGAAATACTGATATTTTTTCAAGGAGAAAAGGCAAAGTGGGCAGATTAATTTATTTGGACAGAAAATTGAATTGGGATTCTATGTATCAAAACAAAAGAAAAATTGAGAGATTCTGCTAACAATTTATACTTGTGACTTTCCCAATTTCTTTCCTTTTTTTTTTTCAATTTGTTTTTTTTTTCAATTAAGAAAACAAGCGAAATTCTCTGGACCAAGAACTAACGTTAGCATAGATAAGATACCCTTTTACCCTTTTCTTTTTTTATACGCTTTACACTTTCTTGTTGTTTATGCATATTCAATGCCTCAACAAGAGACCCCACATAATAAAGTCCTTATCTTGATCTATTAAAGCACATACAGACTCCAAATATTGATTCATATGGAACTAATGGAATGTTGCTTGGAAAAAAAAAAAAAAAAAGCTACTCTTCTGATTAGAAATGAAATGTTTCGAATGTTTTTGGAAATTCTTACTCTTATTAGACCATTTGAACTTGTAAACAGTAAAACCAACACAGGCAATAGCACCAAAAAACAAAAAGTTTAAAAACGAAAAGTAATTGTACCTCTTTAGCTTTTGGATTGGAGGGGGCAGTGTAGCGATTCCCTTGGCTGTTAATGGTTGGATTCCCACTACCACCAATAGCATACATTTCCCAAGCTGTGAAATCATTGTTCACCACATGAACGTACCCTCTTCTACACCTCGGCATTCTCTGCACCAATTTCTCTCCAAAGTGGTTAAAGGCTATGGTCACCTGCATCCCGGAGTCAGGCAGGTAGTCATCGCTGTGGCCCAGCAGCATCACTTTGTTGTGATGGGAGAAATAGTTGTTTGATATTGTGATCCCCGTGGACCCCATCACCGCATCAATCAGGCCGTCCGTGCAGCGAGACAGTGAACAGTGGTCGATCCATATGTCATTGGAACCGAATATGGAAATGCCATCTCCGTCTGATTTGGTCCGGTATCCATAGTGTGTTGGGCTCGAACGCACATTAGTATTACCTAAATTGTGAACAGTAAGAACTAGATTGTACATTTTATTGCATTGCATGATCATAATTGATAATAAGAAACACAAATGTGCAATAAAGTGTGATGTTAGTACAATATGAATCATGCTCTATTCTCCATTCTATGTATTGATGATTTTTTTTTTTTAACCCTCACAAGTAGACATGAGGTGATTCTTTTTTTACCCAAAAAAAAAATTTATCGTAAGTGTATTAGATCTACAGGATGAAATCAAAATAACCCTATATGTATACATTATTCAACTTAATTTATAAGAAGGGACTCATTATTCAAGTACTCTTAGGTCCAAACAGATCTCCCTAATTCGACCACGACAATTGCTAAATTTAGAACTAACGCGCACAGTCAATGGTCAGATTAGGTAAATTTGAAGGTCAACACCTTTAGACACGGTAAATAGAATTCGAATCGAATCATAAGTGGGAGAGCCACGCAAAATTATTACCAAACTGTTATTTCAAATGGTTATAAAGTGAATTTAGAAATTACTATTTATTTTTAAAAATTTAGAGAATAATTTATCCAACTATTTAACAACTATTCATTGATATTCATTAGGCCAGTGTTCCAATAACTCACCAGATTGAACACAGTGGTGAATGTGGATATTATGTATGATGACATTGCTTATAAACTGCAGGGTTATGCAGCCACCGCCCACAATGTGCACATTGGCCCCACGTCCATCAAGCGTCTTGTAGCTGTTGAAAATCAGCTCCTGGGAGAGCCTAATGAGCATGTTGCTTGGGAATACAATCCACAGCGGCTGAGTCTGGATGACTGCATATCGCAGCGTGCCGGGCTTTGGATTAACCGCATCATCGTCTGAGGAATCGGTGACCACATAATATTCACCATTCTTGCCACCCATTGCATACTGGCCGAACCCAATTGCGCAATCAGCCAGTCTCTGGCGGTTCTTAAACCAGTCTGGATCGCACTTCCAACAATCGTCGATGGGGTTGCCTGTTAGGCATGAGGACTCGTAATTTTGGGATGTGTGCAACATTTCCCTTCTTGATATGGAAGCGTTTACCCTTCTGCATTAGAGAAGAATTAGAAGGAGAATGATCTACACAACGAAGAAAAATTAAGTTACAGAAAGAAGAAGAAAGAAGAAAGGCCTCAAAGGTCCTGTGAACATTTGATGAGACGCACCCACCAAACAAGGGGGCACAAAAGGAAAAGAGAACAAACATAAAAGGACGCAATGCAGAGGATCCAAAGTCCCAAAATGCAAGCTTGACAGAAAGAGCACAAGCTACCAAGAAACAGAACGGCAGGGCCTATACATTAAAGCGGCATTGTATATACCTTTGAACTTCTTGAGCAACTTCTTCAGGATTAGGGTGGGAAGTGGGAAATGTAAGGTTAAGGTTCCTAAGGTTAAGCATTGCCATTCCTAGTGGACCAAATGTGCTCAGAAGCAGAATTAGTGCAATGCAAATCATTTGCAGCATTGTTGTGATGCTCCTGGGGAAGGCAGCAGACTGTTTTACTGTTTGGGATTGGAAAAGTTTGGTGCTTTTGCCCTTGTTTGATTCAAAGGATTAATTATCTGTTAAGAGAAATAGAAGTGGTTCTGTGGCTAAGTGGCTTTTTCAAGAAAACATGCTCAAACAACTCTCCATGTAATTATGGATAGGGCGAGGGCGTATGGATAGAAGTGGGCGAAGGAAGTGTTAATACTGTAATAATTATAATTATTTTTGTAATAAAATTAATAAAATATAATATAAGAAATTATTATATTATTTTTTATTATAAAAAAAGTCAGTGTTGTTGCAGAAATATTTCTCATTATTACATTATTGATACTATTTTTTCCACTCCACTCGATCATTCCATCTTTTTCGTTATTGGATACATGTGTGAGACCAGTAAACAAAGTCACTTGGGTATCTTTCAAACTCTTACTTCTCTTTTTGCGTCTTTCTTGTCCTCATTGGTCTCTTTAATTTTTTTATAATTGTGGAATGGTAACTCACTAATTCAGCTTTTGAATTTCACTTATTGGTGGTTAAAAAAAAATGCAGAGAGAGAGAGAGAGAGAGAGAGAACCACACAGCGAATCCGCCCATCACAAGGAAAATGGTCTTCAGTTTTCTTCAGTGTTGTAGAAATTAAAGTCGTTTCATATCAATTTGGTGGTGCAAAAGGTCAATCTTTGTTTCCTGTGGGAAAGATAGGTGTTTTGGTGTGAAGGGGCCGCCAACTCAAAATTCAAGCATGATCCTGTCTGAAGTGCGGGGCTGGGTAAGACTCATTATTTTTTAGCAATGTTAGATGTCTTTATAAGTATGTTTGCTTAAATGCACAGGCTAAGAGTACATGCAAAAGAGTTGTTACCCCTATTAACATTATGTTGTTCAATTAATTATAAAGATTTGGATCTGTATAAAAAATAACAAGTTCGAATCTTTTTGAATCGATTAATTGGACTAAATTTATAACTTATCATCTAACACAAGGACTATCACTACAACATGTCCTCCCCGATTAAAAAGGAGTTGTTATCCTAAGTCCCGAATCAAGCAAAATTGAAAATTATACTAGGTATGCCATTCCATAAATAACACCAGTATATAATATGAAGTTTTTTCATAATTTTTTACAAATTAGTCTTTTTAATAATGCAGTAAGAGGTCTTTTATATTTATATTTTTATTTTTTAAAACTAAATTCTAAGTAGATTTAATATTATCCTAAAATTTAAAAATTTTCGTGAGTTTTTGTGAAGAAACTTTTATGATATCTATCTTTATTTATTTATTTTTTTGGTTACATATCTATCTTTATTTTCTATAAATAAAAAAAAAACCTTTTTCGGCCCAATGTGAAATGCAGTCAACATTTGAGTTACATGGACTAAGACCTTCACCAATAACCATTTATTGGCCCGTCGCGTTTAAGAGTTGCCCCAACTCCCTCCAGAAAATAATTAAGAATGATGTTTGGGATATTAATTTTTTTTTAGCAATTGACGTGATGTATATTATTATCATGCTAAGACTTCACTCATAAATTTTGTGTAGGAGGAGATTGCATAGAACATAAAAACTATTTGGTTAACCTAATGTTAGTGAAAAAGAAAATGTTGGTAATTTTTTTAATACATCCTTGACATCACTCAATAATTAACCCCACTCACTAAGTAGGACAAATTGTATTCAAGTACCTACCTGCATTCTAGCATGAATTTTTTTCTTTTCTTTAAAGTAAAAACTTTTAATAAATTATGTTACTCTAAACTTATAACTCAAATGATATTGACAATATACTAATAACAGAGAGATAAAAAATTTGAAACTTTAACCTTTCTAATTATTTTACTCCCTCAACTAATTAGACCAAAAAAAAAAAAAGCAACCAGAGGATTTTTGCACCAATCATCTTCTTTTAATGAAAAGGTAGCACCATTTTAGCAACCAACGAAGATTCTTCCGGGAGATATGGTGGGTGACGCCAATCTTCTTTTAATGGACATGGGGACAAGTAAAAAAGCAACCAGAGGATTTTTGGCTTACTATTAGCAATAATCTCTCGTTTTGTTGGGACTTCCTTTTTATAACTATTTCACTTAAAAAATTGCTAGTTGGGGCACTTTGTTCGGCGAATCTACACTGGCCTTGAAATTGGCTTTTGAAAAGCATTAGTTTCTTCTTGTTTTGCATTGTCTTAATAAGAGGTGTATATTCCTTTCCGCTGCAACATGCAAAGCCGAACTCTTGTTCACATTGAGAAGAAAGGCAAGATATATAAGTCTTAAAAAAAAAGGACTAAGCTTATTCCTTTTATGATGCATGTAATCGGTATCTAATTTCGTTGAATGACAGTATCGCCCAGCAAAAAGAAGTGAAGAACTGAACAGAAAAGAGGAAAAACAGCTTGTTATCCCCTTGCCGTATTCCCTTATTACGTTTTAACAAAAAAAATGGCACTAGTAGTGTGGCCTTGGACCACCAATGAACTATAATTTAATTAATATTATAGTTGTTTCTAAAATTAAAATTTTAATCAATTAAAAAAAAAATAGTATCTTAGGACTACAAATTCGAACGTCTAGCTAATTCATTTTTAAAGAAAGTCCAGCATGTATAAACTGACCCAACATGGATATACATGGTTGCCAGGTTTGTCTGTGTTGTTGGGCCCAGATATTATTTTCTCAGTGGAGATTGTAGGGGGTCCCTACTCCCCATGGCTACTCTCTAGGCCCTCATCCAGTCTTTTTTTTTTTTTAATTTATAAAAAATCTTAGTGAGCATTTATAAAAAAAAAAAAGTGAGATTAAATGATATTTAAATCTCTCACTTACTAATTAACAGACTCTCCTTTTAATCAATTAAACAAATGCTTAATCTCGAACCTCCGGCTCATCCAATCTCACAGCCACTAGAGAGCCGTTTTTGACAATTTATCATCTGTAGGCCCCCATTTGTTTGACCATTATAAGACCAATTAATGTTTACGATACTAACTTTCACGGATAATCTGTATTTATTAGAGTAATCGACGCAACAGACATTTAAAAGTTACGAATTTAAACTTTAATCTTTGAGATTTTAAGGTTTAATCCTTAAAAGGGATATGAGATATAAAAATAAAAAAATTTATTTTTATTATATAATTTACGACTTAATAAATTTCTTAAAACATAATTATGTATATTAATTATTTTTTAACGTTTGACAGTCAGAAGACAATTACGTTTTAGAAGACACACACCTAACCTTTAACGTCCCGTACTATCCGCAATTAAAATCCCAGGTTTCAACGCCCGAATGAATGCAACATTGATCGAATCGAATAAAAGCCTAAAGAAGACCGGTAAGTTGGCCATTTGTAATTGTATGTGGGGCGGGGTCAAGCATTAAGATGAAAGAAGCAACCTTTTTTCTTTTTCTTTTTTTTTTTTGTGTGGCAGAGAAACAAATTACAAATTTGAAGCTATAGGCGGGGGTTCATCGTTCTCATTCACCACGATGATTTGATAGGTAATAAATAAGAGCACCAATACATAATTTTAATATTTTTGTTAGAGGTAGTTGGATTAAAACTAAAATTAATATTTTTAAAATAAAATTGATAGTTTTTTAAATATAAAAATAACAAACGTTTCAAAAATTATCAGCCTTTTTTTAAAAATATCAATTTTAATTTCAATCGAGATACTGTTTAAAAAAAAATCACTCGGGACACTAACATATTTTCAATAAATAAATAAGTATTTTGCCCTCTTTTCTAGGAGATTGTATAATGTAGAAGGTAACTTTTAACTTGCTTAGATTGCGGAATATGTCAAGGGCTATTGTATGTGTATGAAATACGCAAAGGAAAATGTCTCGACAAACTAAAATGTTGCTGGCTACAATTGCGGACATTGATAACCGAGGCCACCATATATCATTCGCAAAATAACCAAAAAAAAAAAAAAAACTTTTAGGGTTTAGTTCGAGTTGTTGGGGTGCACGGTGCACCCAAGAATATCACAATAAAATAAAATTGAAGCAAAAAAAAAAAAAAAAAACGAAAGGAGGATAAGTGAATTGAGATGACTGGGAATCAAAGCTTGGAATTTGGATAGCCTCTCCTAGGTGGTTTTCTTTTAATTAATTGCTTACATGTTCCTCAAAAAAATCTATTGCTGATATGAATATATTTAATATTGGTGAAGCATTACCGCTCTATGCATAACAGAAATCATTAACCTGAAATTCCAGGAATTAATACTTCAATTGTAAACACTTTGATAGCAAAAATTCAATTCGAAAGAAAGCAAGAAAGGAAGCAAATATATCACTAACAATTCTTTAATTCTTCCAATTTTACATTCATGTCAAACTTTGAGGCAACTTCATAAGAGCTGCAAGGCTCACAGCACATCCACCACCGGGACAATTTCAAGGTTACCCATTCAACTCTATAATACATTTCATACATATTTGTACTTTTTCACATTTTTTTTTTCATTTGCAAAGTAAACCTTTTTACACTTTGAAAACGGTCACTACTAAGAACCTACAGGACCCTGAATTTATGATCGTTATCTAACCAAGGAGTCTCCGTTGGTCCATTCTGATTGCTACCCCCATAAAATTGCCTTGGAATGCTACGGTGATTGTTGTTAGCTTTAAATTAACTTAACACTACGATTTTATTAGCTGAATAATGAGAAGTACACCCATAAAACATAAATCACACGTCCTTATATACTAGTAAAACAAAATCCTAATTGTACTCGAATATTAAAACAAACTAACCAAGTTCTACTTAAACAATAATTAAGAATTAAATCTGGATTAACTTCAACATCTCCCATTAATCCTGATTTGGTGATGCTCGCATTCCCAACATCTGCTTCAGCTTGACAAACGCATCATACTTCAATAGTTTCGTGAGAATAACTGCAACTTGATCTTCAGACTTACAATAAGCCAATTCAATCTCTCCTTTATTAACTTGATCTCTCAGAAAATGAAAACGAATATCAATATGCTTACTCCTTCCATGCGTCACTGGATTCTTGGCCAAATTAATAGCTGAAACATTTTCAACAAATATCTTCGTAGGACCTTCAACTGGAACATAAATCTCACTCAATAAATTCATCAACCAAATAGCTTGACAAGCACTGGAAGCTGCGGCTACATATTCTGCTTCACAAGTCGAAAGTGCAACAATTGATTGTTTCTTCGATGACCACGAACAACCAACTGTGCCAAAATTGAAACAGTAACCAGAAGTGCTTCTTCGATCATCAACATCTCCACCCTAATCACTATCAGAATAGCCTACAAGAGCACAATTCTTAAATGAAGTATAAAGTAGGTCATGATCAAACGTCCTTTTAATGTATCGCATAATCCTCTTAGCAACTTGCATGTGAGATTGACACGGAGACTCCAAAAACTTACTAATCAAACCAACTTCATAAGATATGTCGGGTCTTGTGCATGTCAAGTACCTCAAACTTCCAACAATCTACTTAAAGTGTGTGGAATCAACAGGCGTGTCATTGCCTTCCTTAGACAATTTAGTTCCAACTTCAACAGGTGTTCTCACAGGATTGCAATCATGCATCCGAAACTTCTTCAACAACTCGGTAGCATATCTCTTATGGCAAATAAAGATTCCATCATCTCCTTGAATCACTTCAATGCCAAGAAAATATGACATTAGGCCCAAATCAGTCATTTTAAACTCACTCATCATCGACTTCTTAAAGTCTTCAATCATTCTGGGATTGTTGCCTGTGAAGATCAAGTCATCAACATATAAACATACTAACAAGATATCACCATCATTATTAACTTTCACATATAAGTCATATAAACTTTCACTTCTGACAATTAGCTTCATGGAAGAAAAAATCAATGCGCTTATTCCATGCTCTAGGTGCTTGTTTCAATCCATACAGTGCAATCATGCATCTGAAACTTCTTCAACAACTCGGTAGCATATCTCTTATGACAAATAAAGATTCCATCATCTCCTTGAATCACTTCAATGCCAAGAAAATATGACATTAGGCTCAAATCAGTCATTTCAAACTCACTCATCATCGACTTCTTAAAGTCTTCAATCATTCTGGGATTGTTGCATGTGAAGATCAAGTCATCAACATATAAACATACTAACAAAATATCACCATCATCATTAACTTTCACATATAAGTCATATAAACTTTCACTTCTGACAATTAGCTTCATGGAAGAAAAAATCAATGCGCTTATTCCATGCTCTAGGTGCTTGTTTCAATCCATACAGCGCTTTCTTCAACTTATACATCTTCTCTTCACTTCCTTCCTTCACAAAACCTAGAGGTTGCTTCACAAACACTTCCTCTTTAAGTGGACGGTTGAGAAAAGCTGACTTCACATCCATTTGATGAATTCTCCAACGATTCTGAGCAGCCAAAGCAATAATGAGTCTAACCGTTTCCATGCGAGCAACAGGGGAAAAAAACTTCATGGTAGTAATAACCAGGACGTTGTTCAAATCCTTTAGCTACCAATCTTGCCTTGTATCTCTCTACTTCTCTATTTGATTTCCTCTTCGTCTTGAAAACTCACTTCACATCAATAACTTTGTGACCTCGTGAGACTTTAGTAAGCTCCCAAGTCTTATTTTTCTCAATCGCCTTAATTTCTTCATTCATTGCATTCACCCACTTAGGGTCTCGAATTGCCTCATCAAATGATATAGGTTCACAATCTGCAAACATCGCAAAATGCACCAAATCTCCATCATCATTAATAGCATCATCAGGGATTACCTTATAATCTTGTAATCTAACTGACTGTTGGCGATTTCTCCTCGATCTTTCATTCTCTTGGGGAGCTTGTGGTATTGGATTTTGAGCAGGAACTGGGGCAACTTCCCTATTTGCATTAGGGACTACAACTTGATACTCCTCTTCTCCCAAAATAGCAATAGGACGTCTCTGAGAATCATTGTGCTTCTCAGCATCAAATTTCCAAGCTTCATCTTCTACAAAAGTCACATCTCTGCTCAAAACTACCTTCTTTGTCACAGGATTAAACAACTTAAATCCTCCTTTTGAATAACCAACTAAAATTGTCTTCACTCCTCGATCAGCTAACTTTGTCCTTGTCTCAACAGGAATATGTGCGTAAGCAATCGAACCAAACACCTTCAGACGCCTCACACTAGGCTTAAAACTGGTCCATGCTTCTTCAGGAGTGATATTCTGAATACTTGCTATTGGACACTTATTCAACAAGTAAACAGAACACAACACAGCTTCTGCCCAAAAGGGATTAGGCACTCCTTTGGCCTTCAATAAGCTTCTAACCATATTCATGATCGATCTGCACTTCCTTTCAGCAACTCCATTATGCTGTGATGTGTAGGGAAAAGTAACTTCATGCTTTATGTCATGTTCTTCACAATAGTCCTTGAACTCATTAGAGACATATTCACCACCTTCATCAGTCCGCAAAACCTTTATATAACAGTCACTTTGCCTCTCAACAAATGCCTTAAACTTCTTAAAGCAATCAAACACTTCAGACTTCCTCTGCATGATATAAACCCATGTCTTCCTCGAAAAATCATCAATGAAGGTGAGAAAGTACCTATTGTTCCCAACTGATGGAACACTCATTGGACCACAAACATCAGAGTGAATAAGCTGGAGTGGATGCCTTGCACGCCAAGTTATCCTTTCCACAAAAGGTAATCTGCTCTGTTTTGCAAGGATACAAGCCTCACATATCTGGTTCGGATGAT
This sequence comes from Carallia pectinifolia, assembly GCA_037832335.1. Classification (NCBI taxonomy): domain Eukaryota; kingdom Viridiplantae; phylum Streptophyta; class Magnoliopsida; order Malpighiales; family Rhizophoraceae; genus Carallia; species Carallia pectinifolia. The sequence continues at coordinate 16,474,254 of CM075444.1, read as the reverse complement.
CAATCCTAAGCAAACCTTTCACCATATTATCCTGTGCAAGTACCTTCAAACTACGAAAATTCAAATGACCAAACCGAAGATGCCACAACCAAGATTCGTCTTTCACAACAGCACTCAGACAAGTATAAACATCTGTGGCAATATCAACTCGAAACATCCGGTTCTTCGTCAAAGGAGATTTGAGAATAAATGTACCTCTACCATCAGTGATTGAGAGACTGTTATCACGCAGCATAATGTTATACCCCTTTTCAACCAATTGGCCCAAACTAAGAAGGTTGATCTTCATATCTGGTACATAAAACACATCTGAGATGTAATTACGGTTTCCATTCTTCAACTTAATGAGAATTCGCCCATTTCCCATCACTGGAACGCTGCTATCATCAGCAAATTTAACTGTGGAGCGGATTGACTCATCAAGATCCACAAAAATCTCCTTCTTTGCACACATATGATTGGTGCATCCAGTGTCCAAGAACCATGTGTTGTAATTTGGTGTTCCAGTGGCTACAGTAACCATCATGAGGGCTTGATTTCCATCACCATCTCCTTCTTGTGCATGCTCTTGTGCACAGTGTGCTGTCTAATTGTTTTCCTTCAACCAACACTCATGAGAGTAGTGGCCACGCTTGTGGCATGAATAACACTCAATATTAGATTTATCTTGCCTTCCTCTACCTTGACCTCTTCTTTGGCCTCGGCCTCGACCACGACCTCTGTTAGTCTGATCCATATTTCTCTGATAATTGTCTCCACCTCCATAATTATTGTAGCGACCTCCACGACCTCGATTGTTGTAAAATCCACCACGTCCTCGTCCTCTTCCTCTTCCACGAGAGGAATTTTGTCTCTGCTGTGATTGATCATTCTGCTCGCCTCTGATGGGAGCTTGACTCTGAAGGGCTTGCTCGATTGGCTTCTCAATGCGCTTCTCATTCATGCGCTGTTCGTGAGCTTGCAACGTGCCCGTCAATACATCAACTGACATCTGCGACAAATCATGTGCTTCTTCAATTGCAACCACGATGTGTTCATATCGCGGTGCGAGTGTCCTCAAAATCTTCTTAACTTTAATTTGATCATTAAGCTGCTCTCCATAAACTTTCATCTGATTCGTGAGGGCGAGAATTCTACTGATATAAACTGAAACTGTTTCTGAGGTTTTCATCTGCAATAACTCAAACTGACGTCATAAGGTTTGGAGTTTCACCTTCTTCACTTTATCCGCACCTTGAAAAGACGTCATGAAAATATCTCATGCTTGCTTAGACGTAGTTGCACCTGCAATCTTCTCAAAACTATCATCATTGACTGCTTGATGAATAAAGTAAAGCGCCTTTTTATCCTTCTTCTACATATCTAGATGATCAGTCCGTTGTACTTCTGTTGCATCTGCAGCAATCTCTTCAACTCCGTTCTCAACAACACTGAGCAATTCGTTGTAGTCAAATAAGACTTTCATCTGCACACACCATCTATTGTAATTTTTCCCATCCAAAACAGGAACTGAAACTGAAATTGAGCCGTTCATATTAAAATTCACCGTCAATCTATTTTATATTTTCTAATTTGGCCCCCCCTTGTTTCTTTTTCTCAAAACAATTTGCTGTTAACCAATGAATCTCTAGCGACAAGGGTGAACGCCGGCGAGGTAATTTCCGGCAACAAACTCTGGCCGGCAATGAAGAGACCTCCGGTGAGACGTGCGGATGGTGGTTGCAGCACCGTCGGCGACTTAATCGGTGAAAGATGACGGTAGAACGTTGATCCAACGGGACAGAAACGGAAAGAGGCTGATGGCTTTGTCCGCTCACTTTCCAGCGACGAATCGGCGAGTTGAAGGCTGGGGAAGGAGGATCGGTGGCCGGGGAAGCGATTTCTGAGGCTTTCGTTGCACGGCGGTGATTGGAGGAGACGGAATCGACGAGGGAACGGCGGCTGGGATCTGCGGTCTTCTTTCGATCCGCGGGTTTCCGGTGAGATTTCCAGCGCGTGGGTGCTGGAATCAGGGAGATCGGCGATCTGCGCTTCAGATGGTGGTGTCCGGCGACTGAACGGTTTCTGGTGGCGGATCGTGTTGCGGCGGTCCAGCGGAACTCTGGCCAACTTCCGGCGACTACTGTTTCTGCAATTTAGTTCAGATATCCGCTTCTATATCTGACAGTGACAATAATATTTGTTTCGTTTTCAACCTGAACGAATTTAACACAATTCATTATTATTGATGAACTGATCTAAAACTCGGTAACGACGACTTCTCAATCGGCCAGCTCTGATACCACTGTTAGTTTTAAATTAACTTAACACTACGATTTTATTAGCTGAATAATGTCACACAATAATAATGAGAAGCACACCCATAAAATATAAATCATAAGTCCTTATATATACTAGTAAAACAAAATCTTAATTGTACTCGAATATAGAAACAAACTAACCAAGTTCTACTTAAATAATAATTAAGAATTAAATCTGGATTAACTTCAACAATTATTAACACCAGGAACAACAACTTCTTCGGAGTTTTCCCCCCACGGCGTTGCTATTTGAATCTTTCCTTGGAACCGTTGCCAATGACTGGGGGCCGCTGGATTTGTTGGGATTGGCTTCATTAAACACCATCCTCCTGGTTGTGGCACCAGTACAATCAGCCATCACAAGGACGATTAGCAACAACAATAAAACTGATGCAAGCTTCATGGATTCGGAAGTTTTTTAACGTGATTTAATTCGATGTTCGGAAGAAGATGCCCCGGGGGGGGCGGGGGGGGGGGGGGGGGGGGGGGGGGGGGGGGGTGTGGCGCGCTTACTTATAGATTGGAAAAGGTAAAAGGGAAACTTGGTTGGATGGCTTACCAAAAAATCTGATTGTGGACTTCCCATCAGTGTCGAGTTAGTGGCGTTTTATGTCTCTATTCCTGATATTTTGGAACACATGATGGTGCACTTTGTTGTTTAACTATGGATTGGAGGATCATGTGGGGCACTGAATATGGCTATTTGGCTAGCTATGTTTGGGCGCATGGATTGTTTAACTAATTATTTTCTTATCGTAAAATATTGGTGTGTGTGAATTAGGTAGAATTAAAATGTTATATGTTGTTGTATAGATGAATTGAAAAAGTTAAATTTAAAAAATAAAAAATACACAAATAAAAAAAAGATTGGAAAGAAGTATAATATAATTAGTTAATTGAATTGTGTAATTAAATAAAAAAGTATACGTAATAAAAAGTTAATAAAATTAATATATGTTTTATTGATTTTTTGTTATATAATTCTTATATTGTAGTTTTTCACGATTTTTTTATCCCGATTCGTGTAATTAAATTCTTTTAAAAAATTAAAAAATAAAAATAAAAAAATAAATTATTAATATTATTAATCATATTCTGTATTTTTTTATTTATGTTACGTAAATCTCTATCTAATTATTCACCTGCTCGTTTTCTTTATCTTATCGAGCAAAGTGCCCCATCATTAGCCATGACAGGTGTCTCCGGATTTGACTTGGCAGCTGGAACCCAAATAAAGGCAGCTCAGTTCAGCTGTTTAGATCATCACTTGGCCCGTTTTTCTTGGAAGCCCCAGATTCAGTTGTGCGGACTTGTTTTCATTTTGCTGTCACCTATTTAACAACCGGACGACAACCGGCCCGGGTGGTAAATTTTTGTATGTTTGCTGAGTTCTAAATCGGAGTCGAAAGAGTGATCGACGAAATAAATGCGGAACAGTAAACATTTTGTAGACAACACCAAACAATTTCACTGGACGTTGTAAAGTAAAATGAGTTGTCGACAATCTTGAATCTAGACGTTGAATATTGTCAGCCGCGTGCAGGCGTAAATGTGTACAGAAAACCAAAAAATATACGCGGATGGCAAAATCCGACGTGAGTTAGACAGGGACAGGGACAGAGACAGGACAGCAAAAGTAACAGTTACTGTTCCTAATAAATAATTGTTTTTGATTAAGAATAATTTTAAAAAAAATTCAATTGTTTTCAATTAAAGTTTAGAGAAATATTAAAAACGTTTAAGTAACATTATTTATATTTAGGATTTAGTTTAAAAATATTAAGTTTTTATTATTTTGTTATTCATAATAAGAAATTAATAAAAAATTGAAAGGAAAAATTCCAGTCGGGGACGGGGTCGAATTGGCCCTTCCCTATAGGGAGACTGATGGAAAATTGAATCTGGGCCGTAAAACATTTCGCACAATATTCTGCTTTTATTATATTTGACAAATAGCACGTTATGTATGTAACAAATATATTTTTAACTTAGAATATTTATTTTGTTAATGTTCGTGATGGAAATGACACAATTTGAAGCTATATATAAAATATGTTATATATAGTTTTAAGATTTGTTGTATTTAAACAAACTCTTTTCTTCCAATGTAAAGAAAAAATATTTATAATCATACAGAAGGTTATTCATATATTATTTAAATTATAATAATCAGTATTTTTTATATATTAGACTGTAATAATCAATATTTTTTATATATAATTATAATAATAAAATATAAAATAAAAAATTATCACTATTTTTTTCATTTATATTTTTTTTGTAGTTGTGTAAAATATAATGATAATTGTAATTTAGATAATATATGGATAATTTTTTATTTAGTGGAGTTCTAATGAAAAGTACAGTTTTCTCAAAGGAAAATTACGATTGGTCGGAAATTCGGAATAGACGCGGATTGCCAGGACAGCTGCACATGGCTTCCATCGTCTTTACCGTCTCCCTTTTGTCCGTACGTAATGGCTTGCTAATAAAACTTTCCTCGTTCGGAACATTTTGAACACAATTTTCAAAAATAAATAAATAAATGCATTTAATTTCTGTAATTTAATTATTTTAGATTTTACTCTATTATGATGTCAATTTAAAAAAAAAATCTTTTTATATTTTTTAATTGCGACAATTAATTCCTTAACAATAATTTATTTAATTAATTAAAAGAAATTAATCAAAATTATATTATTTTGTAATTATTTTTTTTACCAAAAAAATATGACACTTATTTCTTAAGTCGAATTTTGGTATGCGCTTTAATTGCATCTCACATTATTTATTTCATTATTTTTGTTATTTTCAGTGTACTACACATATCAATATAGAGGTAGTTTAAATAGTATTCATCATTAATTCTTACGTGAAATATAATGAAATTCTTATAATTATAAAACAATATAATTGTAATTAATTTCTATTAATCGATTTAATAAATTATTGTCAGAGATTAATTATCAAAATTGAAAAATATAAAGAAATTTATTACTTAAATTAAAATTACAAGAAGATAAAATGTAAAACAATTAAAATATAAGAAGTTAAATAAAAAAAACATTTTGACCACCGACGACCAAAATTAAATGATTATTCATTTATTCCATTTCTTTCTAAGCGAACAACCGTGCACTGGTGCACTCGTTTCTTGCCTTGGCATAGAGATCAGAATAGGGGCGTTTAAAAATTTTAAAAATTTTAGTTAATTGAAAAAATTAAATTAAATTAAACTAAATTAAATTTTCAGTTAATCGAATTGATTTTATAATCAGTTAATTAAAATGAATAAGAATTGAAATTTTCAGTTTAATTTTAATTTCTAATATTAGAAAATCGTAATTAACCGAACTGAAATAAAATATTATTTTATGTATATATGTATATTTTTTTCAAATAATAAAAAAAATTTCTAATATAATAATTATTAATAAATAAGTGTTAATAAAATATTATAATATCTCAAATAATTACTTATTTATTTTTTATATATAATGATAGTTATAATTTTTTAAAAGTTATATATCAAAAATATTTTTTTGATATTTAGATTAAAATTTTAAGTTTTTTTGTCATTAAATTCAATTAACCAAAATTGAACCGAAATTTTCAATTAACTAAAATTTCTGTTTGATAACAGTTTTCAATTTTGTATAATCAAAAATTTTAATTTAAAAATAATTATAATGATTTAATTCAGTTAACCGAATCGTATATACCCCTAATTAAAGACACACCAAATGTGCTTTGCTTGTTAAAAAAAAAATGTCCTTTGCTTAGTTGCTGACTATGCATTCTATTCTTTTGAAGTGACCACGTTAAACTAACAATCGTAATCATATTTGACGATATTTAATAATTTATCTTTTTGATCAATTTAATTATATATATGTTATATATGGGCATCAATTTTATTTAACTTTGGATTCTTAGCTTCATCCCATGATGAATCCAAGAAACATGTAGGAAACACAATCATGCCATCAACAGGGAATGCCAAGCAAGCAGCTTCTAAGCAAGCCATAGTTTCCCATCTGTCTTCTCCTTTATATAGACCCATTACCTGATCACATTATATTCATATGTAAACAAGACTTCCTCTCTCACAGCTTCCCCTGCTAAAAATCTCTTGCCTTTTGGCTTTTGCTTCCCATAATTTGTTGCTTCCTCCAAGGTTCTTGAACATGAAGCAACGGAGTGCCCACAAGCTCTTGTCTGCTACTCTTATAATCTTTAGCCTTCTTTTCTCGCACGCTCCAGCTCAGGAAGTTGGTAATTTTACATCTCACACGTTGCATCAATGTTTTTTTCTGTTGATTTTGTGATTGTTTATGCTTGTCTGATGGATGTGTTTTGGGGCTATTGAGATGGTGGGCTAGCTGTAACGATTTAACTCATCTGATGTTGCTGCAGAGGATGAGAGGGAGTTCGATTACGCAGCGGGGAGCGAGAAGGGACCAGGACACTGGGGAGAGCTTAAGACAGAATGGGCGGCTTGTAAGAACGGGAGTATGCAATCTCCCATAGATATGTCACATCGGAGGGTGAAATTGATCCGAAAGCCTGAAAATCTTAACAGGAACTACAAACCTTGTAATGCAACTGTCAAGAACCGAGGCCATGACATTGCGGTAAGAAACCGATCGCATCGATCGATCGATCCAACAACAGATCACTGTAGTCTTTCAAGCTATCTGATATTTCATCATCAGGAATCTTCTAATCCCAGATAACCAATTGAGCGTTGCATTTGCTTTTTTTTTTTTTTTTAAATGTTTGTAATAAGACTTGGTAGGCCTATATATAATACATCTAATCAACAGAGTACATCAGATGGGCACTTGTTGAGAAAATTCGTTTTTTGTTCATCATGCAATTTATGTAACTCGTCTTAACTCGGTGTGATCTGTAACTCTTCTGCAGCTGGAGTGGGAGAAATATAATGCAGGTTCAGTACGGATTAATGGCACTGAATACTTTCTCCTACAATGCCATTGGCACAGTCCTTCCGAGCATACCATCGATGGCAGGAGGTTCCTCTCTCTCTCTCTCTCTCTCTCTCGCCGTCCCCCCAACAAAAAAAGTGAAAAATAATATTATTGCTGACAAAGTGGTTCAACAACCACGCCTAATTTGACTCAATAATTGTTTGTTTATATAGGTATGACATGGAACTTCACATGGTCCACGAAAGCCCAGACCCGAACGTTAAGAATAAAATTGCTGTTATTGGATTCCTCTACAAAATTGGTCGTCACGCTGATCCTTTTCTCTCCAAGGTAATTAGTACAGTCACGCCGTTTCTCTTACGGCAGTATAGACGTGTATAATTTAATTTTCCGATTATTTTTACATTTTATCTTTATTACTTACATTTTAATATACTACTTAATAATATGCACATTATATAATTTTTTTAATAAAAAAATATATAAATTTCACGCGAAACTCACAATTTAACCCCTTCTCATATCAACTCTCCACCCTGTTTATCTCTCGTACTTCTCTAATTTTTTCCAATTTAAAAACGGCACCCCACCTCCCCCAGCAAATTAATTGTCTTTATGATATCATTAACATCACCGTAGCAGTATACTAATTTTCTTTGGGAATAAGGATTTTTTTAATCTTAAACCTTTAGTTTTTTTTTACATTTGAGTTCTAAACTTTTTTGACATTTCATTTGAGTCCTAAATTTTTTGATTTTCTACCAAATTAGTCCATCTGTTTAACAAAAGTGATCAATCTATTAAAAAATAATTTTAACTTTACAAAAAATTATTTAAAAAAGATTAAATATATGAATTGAATGTCTTTTTTATAAAAAAATATACATGTTACCTATTTAATTCGTATATTTGTTGATTAAAAAAATATTTAATATACATATTTTGTTGATGAAAAAAATATTTAACTCATGTATTTAAGCTTTTTTAAATGATTTTTATTAAATTAAACTCACTTATTAATAGATTGACTACTTTTCGTAATTTAAAGGACTGATATAGTAAAAAATTAAAAGATTTAGAACTCAAATGAAATGTTAAAAAAGTTTAGGACTCAAATGTAAAAAAATCTAAAAGTTTAAGATTTTAAAAATATTTATCCCCTTTTCTTTGTACATTTTCTAATCAGATTCTCGGCGACACAATTTCAACGACCGATCAAAGGTTGGAGAGAAATGCGGGAATGGTTGATCCTTCCCAGATCAAGATGGGTGGGAAAAAGTACTACAGGTACAGGGGTTCACTCACTGTTCCTCCTTGCACTGAAGGTGTTACTTGGACCATCAGCAGAAAGGTAAAACCATTTAAGAGGACAGAAGCTACAAATCCTAAGTAATTAATGCTTTGCTTGTTAAAAAAAAAAATGCTAACCCAAAATTCAATTGCACCCAGATAAGAACAGTTTCAAAGCATCAAGTTAACGCACTTCGGGACGCCGTTCATGATGTAAGTAATTTGGTGATTGAAGTTGAACTCGTACACTAATGATTGATTTTATGGGCATTGGCTAACAATTAGTTGTTTTTGTGCAGTATGCGGAAAGAAATGCAAGGCCACTGCAACCTCTCAATCAAAGGCAGATTCAGCTTTATAGCCCAAATCAAGCGCAGACATCCAATTGACTCCCTTCCAATGAGTCGATGACATGAAGTATTCTCGGGGTTTTAAATTGGTGTGTGTGCAATGAGCAGCAGGGTGAAATAAAAATTTTGGTAGAGCAGACCATCCTTGGGCATTTTGTTAATTCGAATTTCTGACCGTTGTACGTTGAATCGTTTATTTATTTATTTATTTTTTTTTTTTTAACAAAGTTCATCGAACCGTTGGGTGCTAATAATACTTATGTTTGAGAATTTATTAGATTACGCGTACTTGAGTGGAGCCAAAAGCCTGCGACGGGTACCGAGTATTGTACAAGAAAATAATTTGTTTTAGAAATTGAATTATCTTTTAAAATGTGAAACAGAATTGTTTGAATTTGGGTAGATCAAGACAATTTTATTTTACATTTAATCAGTTTATTATACATCCACTTAATTTTGATACTAAAATTTAAGTTTCAATCAATATTACTGTACATTCAGTGAGTTTAGACAAAAAAAAATTAAATTCTAAAAAAGCGAGCCTTTTTCAAAAGAAATATTTTTTTATTAAGTTTTTTGGCTAGGTACTCATGGTGTGTATAGGTTAAAAGAATGTTATGAAAAAAAAAATTGAGAAAAAGGTAATTTTCATAGATGAAAAAGTTATGAAAAATAAAATATTGAGAAAAAAAATGAGAAAAAAAGTTGTGAAAGAAAAAAATTATGAGAAAGTTGTTTGGATGGATAAGAAAGTTGTAAGAAAGAAAATGATAGGAAAGAAAATGAAAAAAAAGTTGTGAGAAAAAAATTATGAAAAAAAAATATTTGGTTAAATAAAAAAATTTTGTGAAACAAAATAATGAAAAGGAAAATAAATAGATTTTTAGGTTAAATGCATTTAACTTCCTGAAGTTTGATTGTTTTGTATTTTACTTCTTTATGGTTTCAAATTTAGGCAATAAATTCTTTTGTACTTTTCAATTTTGAGAATTAATTCCCTAGTAGTGATTTGTCAAATCAATTAACAGAAATTAATCAAAATTACATTATTTTGTAATTGTTATTTTTTCTTACCAAAAATTATGTCACTTATTTATTAAATTGAATTTTGATATATACTTTAACTGCATCTCCCATTATTTACCTCACAGTTTTTATTATTTTTAGTGTAAGATACATATTAATATAAAAATATTTGAAACAATATTCATAGTTAACTTTTATGTGAAATATAATAAAATTCTCATAATCATAAAATAATATAATTATTGTCAATTTCTATTAATCGATTTAATAAATTACTGTTAGAAAATTAATTACTAAAATTAAAAAGTACAAAGAAGTTTATTGACCAAATTAAAATCACATAAAGATAAAACACAAAACAACTTAACCACAGAAATTTAACCCTAGATTTTTTTTTTTTTCAAATGAAAATCTTTCTCAGCAAAATCAGAAAAAACCAAACTCACCGTCAGTGCCATGTTCTTAGGGAACTTTTCCCATTTTATTAATAAACAACAGCACTGCAATATATGATATAAAAAATAAAAAACGAAAAATTAATGACAAAAATATGCGATACAAAATAATATTTTTTAAACCTTTTTTTCGATTTGTGTGGTTTTCTAATATATATATATATATTATGTTCAATAAAAAGTGTCCGTTCATGTAGTCTTTTTCTAAGTATTATTATATTGCACGGGGAAGAAAAGAAATATTATATTCTTCCTTTTTTTTTTTTTTTTTTTCTGGTTTACAAATATTATATTCTTCTGATTTGACAAAGCTTGCCATGTCTGTAGTAAATGCCCAAAGAAGTGTACACCGGCCTTTCTACAAGCAATAGTTTGGGCCACAATCCAGTGGGGGCCCAATAAGTGGTCGGAGATTTGGACCTAATATAATGAAGGTCCTGGTTCGTTGTTCCTACAGACGTCTCTTCCGGACCAATTTTTTTGTTTTTTCTTGTTGGCAAAACTCATTGAAGTTTAGAATTTGGGTATATGGTGGCGGCGTCCAGCTTGAGCAGTGAGGGTGTGCCCCCACCGCTCTTGGCAGAAGTTCGAATTTTTGTTTGGGTAGATTTCTCAATGTCTCAAGTAAGCTCTTTTTAGTCAGTTAAACCAAACAAATCCGAAAAAGGAAAAAGAATTTAGGTATATAATTATGAAGGTCCAGTTACTTGGGACGGAATCTTCGATGGAGTGAGAACAAACTTCCCTTTTTTTTCCTTTTTCAATTCCTCACAATAAGAGGGTGTGTGTCTTCTCTATCAAATTTATTCATTTGGAAAAATTTTACTCTAATTATAATGTCATATCGCCACCTGGAAACTAAATTAAGAAGTATTTGTTCATTTTAGGTGAGATGAGAGAGTATTAATCCTACCTTTTTTTTCTAATTAATTAGTGTGACGATTCTTAATCAAAATTGAATTGAAGTACTATAAACATGAATTTATGGAATAATTTTCTAGTTGAATTTATCGAATAATTTTCTCCTGACATATTAATGTTTTAAATAGTTAGGAATTGTCAGTATACTCCGCGGACGGTCACCCCTTGCAATAAAAGACGGACATTTGTTAGGAACCGCCACCCCATAAAGCGGGTCCCCAAAATCCACTTTTGGGGATCCTCTGAGGACGGTGACAACGACATGCCAACTTTTGGATAAGTTTATGCCACTTGGCACCGTCCCATTGGTTCTAGGTTAAGCGGATCCAGGAAGTCCAGCAGACAGCGGCTCGTCCGCTTACCAAATTCCATTAGCCACCCAACGGCTACTTTTATACAACACAAGACCGAACAAAAGCTACGCTTGCTTTCAGAACATTGCCAATCTAGTAAAAAGTTAAGACTGTTGGCGAAGGACTCTAATGTCGCTGTGAACTAATCTCAACAATAATAAAAATAATTTAATTTTTAATAAAAAAATTATGTAAATATATAATAATAGGCACAAAATTAGTATATAAAATCAGAATTATTGAATTATAAAAAATATATTAAATTAAAAAATAAATAAATTATTGAATTAATTACATATTTTTTGTATATCATAAATTATGTAACTATATAGCTTTGCTTTTTTAAATATAATTAATTAAAAAGTTACATCAATTGAAAATTTATGTCATAACAAAGACTTCACAGCTTTAAATGATAGCAAAAATCTAATTTTACTCGGCTTGTGAAATCGTGTTAAATACTACTTAATAAGTCTAACTCCAACTTACCTGCAGACTTTTAGATTGTTCTAACTGACTAATCTCTATTAACTTTAACAAATACGCTTACAGTTTACTAGCAATTCCTTAATCAATTGAATGACAATATGAAATGATAAGGGAATTGACAGTCCAAATCACTGCTGAAAGAATCAGACCAGAGCCACTAGTTCAATCGGAAAAAATTGAGAATCAGTCTTTAAACCGGTTTTGTTAGCTTTAAAAAATCGTTGAATTGAAGAATCGGTCAAAAATCGGGTGAACCGGCCGGTTGAATTGAAAATCAGAGAACCGGTCCTAATTTTTCTGATTGAAAATGGTTTGATTCAAAGAGAAAAAAAGCACAAAAAAATGAAAAAAAATAAATATCAATAAATCTTAACATACTTTAGTCAAAATTAATTAATATTTACCATATTAAATATCTACATGTCTACTTTCTTTCAAAAGTCATTAATATATTTTAATTTTTTAGAAATAATTAATACATTGTCATTTTCAAAAGTAATTAGCATGTTTTTATTTACCAAAAATATTCACTACTTTACAAATATATAAATGATATATTTTTAGAAATAAAATTAAATGAGTTAAAAAAATTTAACAGTCATTTTTTGAAATATATGTTAAAACATATTATAAGAATAATTTATAAATTATATGATAAGATTAATAAGTTTCATTTTAAAATAAATTATAAATCATATATATTAAAATTATAAATATAAGTATTATATATATATAATACTTATATCTTATACAATATTATATTTTAAATATTAATATATTAAATACATGTATATAATCATTTAAATTTTTTATAGTTAATATTAAATACTTAATTTTACTAATTTAATTATAATTAATCTGATTAAATTTTAAAATTTTTAACTTTTTAATTTAATAATTGATTCAATTATTAAAACTTTAGTCCAAACAAATAGACCGACTCTATTCAGCCGCCCCTTTTACACAGAGGCCCCAGCCACCACAAGGTCCACAACCCCAAATAAAAAAAAAAAAAACAGAGAGAGAGAGAGAGAGAGAGAGAGACATAGAATAAGATATTGGATGACTTGTATTTAAGTGGTCATTAAAAATATTCACATAATTTTTTTTTAATTGTACTTATAAGATAAATAAATAGAGAAAATTGATTAAAACGATAATACAATTCATGGATTATATTGTATAATTAAATTATTATAAATTATAACAAAAATTAATATTTTATTTATATAATTTTATTAAAATTTTATTATTATTAATTATCATTTATTTGTAGAATTTAATTAATTAATTACATTATGTCTCGTCCTGTCATTTTTTTCCCGTCCTTTTTTTCCTTTTTTCGGGGGGAAAAGTTACTCTGGGCATCATTTGATGCTAACAGGGACAAAGTCTCACATGCATGCTGCTGTGGAGTTTCATTGCCATAATTGCAGGGAAAGCATCTCCAGTTGGCACTGTTGAATCTGGTACACAAGTTATGAGAGTTGCGCGCGGTAGTTAGATTCACCGGCCACTTTCCGGACATCTTTCGCACTTGTTAAGGTTCTTAAGCTGGGAAATCATACAGACTTCGTACTTGTAAATTGTAATAGGAAGGTTCCACTAAACACAACAATTGCCTTTTTCTCGGAAAAAAGAAAAACAACAATTGCCTCGAAAATTAAGAACTTAGCAGAATTTAACTAAAATGATATTATACTGCCGTCCTTTTCATACTCATATCGAATCTTTAGTTATCTGTCTTTAGTTCTAAAATTTACCGCGTGAAAGGAAGAAAGTGGTGTGAACATGATCGTGTGTAGCATTCGGACTTCGCAGGATCTCGCTGTCTTAGGAGACGTGAAATTACTAGCTCAAACGTTTAACTCAAAGTTTTTAGAATCGAACTGGTTATTGAACTGAAAAAATGAGAAGTTCAAGGTTCAACCAGTTTAACCGGTAAAACTGTGGTTAAATCGATTAAATCGATATTTAATATTAAATATATAAAAATTAAATTTTTATACAGCTTATATAATTATATAAAATATTATATTATATAAGAATGATAATAAATATTTAAAATAAAGTATATTTTAAGAATTATATGAATATTTACATAAATTAAGAATATTACAATCAGTATATTTAACAAAATATAATTTATAAAAATTAATTGAAAAAATAATATTTATAAATAGTGATTAAATATTAATTTTTAAATTTTAAAGATTAAATTAAAAATTTTAATCAATTGAGGATTAAATTAAAATTTTTAGTTAAAATTAGAGTTTCAATTATAATTTAGATAAAATTTTGGGTCAAACTATAATTTAAAATTTTTTAATTTAAATTGAACTGATTCAACCGGTCCGATTTTTTGTCGATTTTTTCGATTTTTGGACTATTTTTTTCGATTCGATCCGAATTTCATTTTTAAACTTGAACCGGATCGAATTTAAGATCGATTCTTGATTTTTTCAGTTGAACCGGCCGGTCCGGTTCTTAATTCATTGGTTTAACCACAAAGAAAACAATTAATTAAAAGACACGAATTTGAAACATTGAATAAGAAAAAACAAAAGAGACTGAAACTTGAAAAATAGAAATTGGGAGCAGATTACACAAATCAAACCCCCGACATGATGATGATGATGATAATGATAATAAATGGAAAGCTCAACGACCCCAAAATTAAACAGAAGCTAAAAATATTAAATAAGCTCAAAGCCACCAGAAAATGAAATACACCAAGGAAAAAAGAGCGAAAAAGCCGGAGCTCGCATGCACAAATCAACATGACTAAGATACATGCTTAGTACTCAGTGGTGGGGAGCTGCTCGTGGGTGTTATGGCCAATGAAGAAGAACTCATAGACGACGGCAGCAAGACCGCCGCCGATCAGAGGGCCGGCCCAGTACACCCAGTGGTGCTTCCACGTCCAGCTCACCAAAGCAGGCCCAAATGATACGGCTGGGTTCATGGAGGCTCCGTCGAAAGCCCCTCCCGCTAAAATGTTGGCACCCACAATGAAACCGATGGCGATTGGCGCGATCGTCCCCAAACTTCCCCTCTTGGGATCAATGGCCGTGGCGTAGACCGTGTACACGAGCCCGAATGTCATCACTATCTCGAACACAAACGCGTTCCATACGTTAACTCCAGAGGAAAGCGAAAAGGCCGAGGTTGTCTGTAAATATGAATGACATTAACAAGTGCGAAACCAAAGACACTTCAGTTACTTATTACGAAAAAGCTCAATTGACAATAATAAGTGAAAGTATAATGAATAAATTTAAATTGTTAAATTATAAAAATATATAAAATAAAAAAAAGATAAGCCTTATGATACTTTTTATGTATTTCATTAAATATATTTGTATAATTGAGCTTCACGAATTGTCATTATCGTTAAAGTTTTGGTACAAGATGACTAACTAGCTTACCAGGCCGCCGGTGGCGAACTTGAGGAGCAGGCAGGCGACGATGGAGCCAAGGAGCTGGGCAATCCAGTAAAGAATACCGCGGAGAAGAGTGATGTTTCCACCGATGAAGGCACCGAAGGTGACGGCGGGGTTAACGTGTCCACCGGAGATGTTGGCGCTTACTGAAACAGCCACAAAAAGAGCGAAGGCGTGTGCAATGGAAGCGGAGATAAGGCCGTCGGGAGTAGTGGAGCCGTTGTCGGTGAGTTTATTGAAGGCCATGCCGGAACCTTCGCCGGCGAAGACGAAAATAAGGGTGGAGATGAACTCAGCCAGGGCTGCCTTCAAGGCGTCCGGGTGGGTTGCCTCGTGGGGATGGCCTACGGCTATGTTTCGGATCGGCATCTTTGTCGTCTGATCAAGATCAAACGGCGAAGCTAGGCTACTGCCTGTTTTACAAGGGGCGGAGCTTAATGGAGAGAGAGCTCGGAGTGTAAGGCACCGATCTCCACTGCCCAACTGGTGGCCTTACTGGCTTACTTATATTGGAACTGCGGTCCCGGTGAACCCGTAATAGCCGGTTGCCGGTGGTCGGTTTTAATCAGGAAATTAATAGTTATTCTTAAAACGAAAATGATTGGTGGACAGGGCATGGAATTATTTTTTTAAAAGAAAAAATTATATATATATTTTACACTATATTTAGATTAAAAAAAAATAAGTAGAAAAAAAAATAAAAAAATAATACAATAATAATAATATTATGATTAATAAATAATAATAATTAAAAAATTGTGAGAAAGAAAATGAATATTAATTTATAAAAAAAAATAAAAATTAATACTTAAATTTATAAATAAATAAATAAATAAATAAATCGAAAATATTTTTCTCTTTTTTTTTTTTTCTTTTTCCACCGAAAAGTTGCCAAACGGGGCCTTAAAGATGATTGGTGGACAGGACATGGAATTAGTTTTTTAAAAGAAAAAATTATATATGTTTTTAAAATGATTGGTGGACAGGACAGGGCATGGAATTATTTTTTAATAATATTAATATATAATTTTATTTAAGTAATATCAAAATATCAAAAAAAAAAGTTAAAAATTAAAGATATTTTAGATTTAGAGGACTCCTTCAATTAATAAATAATTAATTTTAAATAATAATATTTATATTTTACATAATAAAAAATTTAAAATTCCTCTCACAGAAAATCCTCTAACCCTAAAACGAAGTTATATATATATATATAATTTAATCTTAGTTAATAATTAATTTTTAAATTTAATTATTTAATAAATTATATCAATAAAACCTTTTTAAAATATCATACACCAAGTTCGAGTTTTTTGTTTGAATACTTTGGCCTCATCTGATCACACATTTCATCAATCTGTACTGTTCCACACAGCGAAGCAGTGGGCTATGGACGCTTGTATTATTGACACGTGTAAAGACTTTGTAGGAGACACGTAATGTGCGGCAGTAGTAAATTTTGTCTCCTCTGCTTTTTCTTTCTCGAAGGACCGAAACAGAAATTTCATGAAGGGAAAAGTTAAATCGACGGTGTGCGTGAGGGTAACGTAAATATGCAATTATTTCAGTCGTTAAATTAAAAAAATATATTAAATTTTAAAAATTAAATAAATTATTAAATTAATTATATATTTTATATATAACTATTTATACGTGTTTACTTAATTAAACTTTTCAGTATTACTTTCTTGATGTTAATACAACTTAAAAATTGCTGCACGTAGAAGGAGAGCAAAGACCTCCGATTAAATCAAATATTATCCGATGCACGATGTTGGACGGACGTGGCTTGAGAAATCAGCATGGCTTAAACACCGCATTTCAAAATTTGCGTAATTTAAATATGACATAATTTTATAAAAAAATAAAAATGATATATCAATCGTTAAATAAATTATACGTTTCTCTTACATAGTCAATCTTATAAATATATGACGTCTTTGTTTATTACTTCTGTCCATGTGGGTGTGGCGCACGAAGATGAACCTTAGTGCCAATATAGATTTAGTAAATTCTTCCACTAAATTTACAATATGGAAAATAATTTTTTGGAAATTAAAATCTAAATTTTTCTCAAAATCCCTAAAACTAAATACTCTGATTTTTCTGAAAAAAAAAATGTCGCTGTGAACAAACGCAAATGACATTAGGTGAAAGCCTGATTTGATAAAAATGTGATAGACTTTGGATTTAAGTAGAGTAATTAATAATTAAAATTTGTTCTTCTTTTAATTTAATTTTGTTTTTCTGGTTTTGGGTTATAATGACTGTCGTTTGTCCACGTGCTTTAGGTGGAAGGAATATTTTTAAATCCATTTGTAAACACAAAATATTTGAGTGAGCCTACACAGCAACTTCAATTATTAAATACTAATTGTTTATGTAATTATCGCCAACGAGTCAATTTGGGAAATTCAGAATGAACCTAGTCATCGGGAGAGCCGATCAATGTGTTTTTTTTTTTGTCTTCTCAACCAAAAAAACATTCAGTCGTTACCAGAAAGCTTAAATTTGGTCTTACCAAAAAAAAAAAAGCTTAAATTTGGAAGTGTAATATCATGATAGAGCTAATTATTATTGAAATTTAATTCTCAGACATACTGCGCGACTGTAATTTATTGTGTAAAACAATGAGAAGGGGAAGGGATCATCTCGGCATCTCTATTAAGGAATATTACATCGTATTTTTATAACAGTACTGTAATTTTAAATGATTATAGCAAACACAATATTGAGACTAATATAAGTTTAATGCTACTAAATAATTTAGCAAATTCAAATTTAAAACTTTCCAGTCAATAAATTCTATATTTATCATTATACTAAAAATGTGCGGTAGTTGTGTATTTTTTTTCTTGAATAGTTCCCATTTGTTAATACATATTTTATTTTAATTATTGGCTTGCTCTTAGTTGTTTGCTTTGAAGCACGAGCATGCCTAAATTTAGAAGTATTATCTGTCGAACACATATTCACATATACACACGATAGACATGTATTGAATATGATTAAAAGTGTTTGTTAAAAAAAATTTTTTAAAAAAATTTAGAGATGTATGTCGGACATAAAAAGTATAAGTGTTCGATATACCACAGACATGTCTGAATATTTTTATAATCACTTTTAACAAATAAAAAAATATTAAAAATTATAATTTAATATTATCTCTTGTCAATAATTTTTCAGACGTTCAGAATTCAATTTATTTTTAACATTAATAAAAAAAAATTGATTACATATATTATGTTTTTATTTTAGTACTTTGTAACAAAGAATGAAAAATTTTACGATGTATTTTTTAAATAAAAATTCTTAAAATTTATGATAATTATATAAATATATTTTTGTGTGTTCTTATATATATATATATATAATTGTGTCTGAAATGTATATATATTTTAATATTTTTAAAATTAATTTATTATTATATTTATATTATATTATATCTGTATCATTGTATTTTATAAATTGTTTAAATTACAATAATTGATGGTGGCTGTTGTCACTTGGGGCCGCAAAAATTCAAATTCAAAAAAGTTCAATCACTACGTACCAGCAAAACCAAAAAGGAGCAAAGAGTTTAACCAATGCTTGCTTTCTGGCTGGCACTTTTTTGAGAGTAGAGGAAAAGTATACTGTCTTTTGTCCACGGAATCCACGCTGCGCGTGTGATAATGTGAATGAAATATTTCCCTGAACATCTTAAATAAGGATAACAAACCAATACCTACTAAAAAACGTACTAAAGTCTAAAAACGAGCCTTAGCTACTGAAAAAAAAAAAAAAAAACAAAAACCCTCCTAAAAACGTTGTTCCAAAAAAAAAAAAAAAACAAACCTACAAAAATCGAGCCTTAGCTAGTAGGGAACTTTTACAGCCTCCCAAAATAAAAAAAAAAATTCAAACAAAGTCATTACAGTGTAACGAAACAATGTTTGAATATGTTGAAGTTAACAAAAAGAAAAAAAAGATTAATAACCAGAGACAAATAATTAGCAGAAATATTCAGAAAATAATAAATTTAGTTATTTAAATAATTAAATTGATCTTTTTTATAATAAAAATAAAATAATAATTTATTATGTTATATTTTATTAATTTAATTACACAAATATAAAATTTGTTGCATTTTAACCACTTCTTCTCGTCGTTTACTTTTGACCATATACCGGTTCACTGACTCAAATCGTTAGTTTTTTTTTTTTTTTTACCAGCAAATCATTAGTTAATGAGTGTTTGAGTTGAAGTCAAATGAATTTGATTCTTATTATATGGTTTAGCATTGGCTTCTTGGCTCGTGGGAGAAAAAAGTAATTCTCAATTAATTGGAAAAATTCCAACCAAGAATAGGAAGAAAACTGGAAAAGAGCATTAATTTTTATTCAAATTATATATTGGTAATTTGGCATCTTGATTACGTTTCAGGAGCCTTTTCCCCATCTTTTTTAGAAAAGATTAAAGATAACTATCACAAAATTTTTTTTACAAAAATTCACGGTTAAATTCTTAAATTTTAGGATAATACTAAATCAACTAAAAATTTAGTTCCAAAAAATAAAAATAAAGTTACCAAAAACTCTCTAAAAAAATCAATTCATAAAAAATAGGGAAAAGAAAACCTTAATACTATATAACACTACTAATTAGAAGATATCCTATTAGGTCATTTAATTTCCACAATTCCATCTCTATCCACATATCATCGACAGAGGATATACTCTAAGATCCGTTTATTCCTCACCTTTTATTTCCACTGTATTGCAATAGGAAAGGGTCCCATATTAATTGTTATGGAAGAAAGTATGGGCGAAGACTAGGAAGTTCCCCCTGGCATACAGACATAATTTATCATAAAAGGCTAACAACAAAATTTAAATCTCTATTTTCAAATTCTAATATTGTAAGCTTGAGAACAAGTTATAAAGTTTATAAAAGTAACGAATATTATTTTTATTGTATTGTTTATAGTCTAATGAATTTCTTAATTGATTGAAAAAAAAGCTAGTAATTTATTGACCAAGAAAAAAACAAGAAAAGATAACAAAGAAAAAAAAAGAAATTCTGTTTTTCTCTTGTGGTTATGCATGTTTTGAACATTATTTCTTTCTTCCATAAATTTTGAGATTTATTATTTTAAAGTTAAAAATGCGCTTGTTTAAGTTGTGTGGCCGCTTGATGCTTCTTAAACATTACCTGGCAACCACCCCTTGCCGAGAATATTTGAAGAGGACCCGAAGAACTCTCAATGCACATTATGTGGATGGATTAATTATCCAATTTCTTGATTGAGCAATTGTTCGTCCCTTATAATTTTATACTATACAAAAAATAGAATCTACTTGAAATAAAAAGATAATAAAATATATCATATAATATAAAATTATAAATAAATTATATTTATAAAAAAAGAATAAAAATAACAAGCTACATTGTCAGATGGCGAAGAAGAGATATTGTTGATGTAAGTGATTGCCACAAATGGAAAGTGAATGGGGACCAGCTAAGACATATGCTGAGTGCAAACCAGTGAAACCATGTGTTCAAGTTCATTCGTTTGATTGATATGTTAGTATGCTATGGAACAAGTTTGGTCATAAAGCTTATACTATGCTTATTGGGATTACATTTTATCGAAGACAAACCGGCAACACTTGTTCTACCAACTTGACTCGCGTATAGTTTTTTTTTTTTTACGGCAATTTTGCTTTTTTTGTCTGTCTTTTTAATTTGGGCTTGGGTACCCGTACCAAGTAAAGCTTAGCCAATAACCTTTTCCGTTTTGATTTTCATTGGATTATCGTCCAATCCAAGAACAGCATTTACAAAATGAAGAAACGTCCATTTGCACTCCCACTTGAACTAAGTAAAATAAATGTGGGCCCTCTTGGTTGCATACTTTCATCTCACCACCAGACTTGATACATTCACTGAACTATAAAAATAACGGAGAACAACGCCTGTTGGTTGAAGCGGCGAGGAGTTTGGTTCCTTATAAGTAAGATCTTGAATTCGAGTCTTGCATATGAAAAAAATAGGTGTTAGGAGAGTTTTGCCTCATTTATAATGGGTTCACCCGACTCGAACTGAATTAGTCAAAATCCAATGAACTTCTGGATGTTAGGACTTTCAAACACAAAAAAATAAAAAATAAAAATAACGGAGATAATTTAAAGTGATGAATCTGTGCAATTTAATTGCTTGTGTTATTGAACTGCTCTCGCATAATCAAGGCCGTCTGTTGACAATGTTGACTGTATGAATCATTATCAAGGCCATCCAGTTAATACTATGACTTACATATGCTGGGGAATAGGTCATTAATTAAAAAATATTACCAATGTTTTATTATATAATATTGAATATTGTTACGAATGGATGTTTATGTTGGGTGGTGCAGTTCGCATGTAGACATCACTTTTAATATAAACAATTTATTCAAATTTTAGTACCTGGACGCATTATTCAAAAACTATTAATATCAATGAATTTAATTTTGCGCACGCCATTAATTTGAACTTTTAGATATCAATTATTATTGTAATAATTGTAAACGAGGAACAATAATAGAAACAACAATTGTAAACGAAGTGGTGCACTTATGCCCCCAAAAAGTGGCTAAAATGGTTAAAAAGCTTGAATTGTAACCTAACTCTATTTGTACAGTCTAATGGTAGCACAACTAGATTTTTAATCTCAATAATTAAGATTTAAATTAATAGTTAAAAAATTAATCGACGACTCAAATTTACTGCACGTCTTTAGTGTTGTGGTATGGTTACATTTTAAAACTTCGTCCATCTTTATATTTTAAATTTTGATCTCAAAGTAAGTGTGGCGAGGATCTGATTAAATATGTGAAGTTTTGGGTGCAATGTTTTCGTTTTGGTACAGAATCAATTCATCTTCATACCTCCTTGGCAAAACCTATCAAGAAATGGTGCCGTTATAATACCGAATTTCAATTCATAATTAAAAAAAAAAACGCATAAAAGATCCAAAATCATTAATCTACATACTCTTATATATGATCAAGATACAAGAATTTTTTTTTATTTTTTTTAATAAGTGTAAATTATTTATAATTTTATACCATATAATAAGTGAAATTTATTTAGATAAAAATATTAAAAATAATATTTAAATAATATTAAATTATAAATTTATTTAATTAATTAAAAAATTAAATTAAATTAACCAGTACAGAAAAATAT
The DNA here is from genome assembly GCA_037832335.1 of Carallia pectinifolia. NCBI lineage: Eukaryota > Viridiplantae > Streptophyta > Magnoliopsida > Malpighiales > Rhizophoraceae > Carallia > Carallia pectinifolia. The sequence continues at coordinate 16,451,461 of CM075444.1, read as the reverse complement.
TTACGTGTGCATCGCCATCGCACTCGCGCGTACGTTAGATATCTTTGGCAAGTGTGGCACGTGGGCAGGCATACAGTGCCTGCATGGAATGCACGAGGCATGTGACCTTGCCTGGCCGGAGACCAAAAGCTGTGGTCGGTTAGGCATTAAAAGCTACAAATCAATAATTGACAGCTGTCTACATATACTTCTCCTTAGTGGTAGGGGCCCGCTTCATCATAGGACAAACAAGGGTAGACCCATTTCCACGACATTTCTGCACCGCATAATTGTCAGGGAAAAAGTACCGCATCTAAATTTTTGTTTGAGTATAACGATGTTTTGATTTTTTATAATTGTCATAATATTTTTTGTGATAAAAAATATATTTTATTAATTTTTGTTGTAAAAATATTATAATAATTATGAAAAAATTAAGACATAATTATATTTAAAGAAAATTTGTGTGCAAATTCCTTTAATACGGTAATGATGCTCTAATACTTATCAGTAATGCCGCAGCTTATCCCCTCACATGGCTTTTATTAGACGCCCATTAAAAGTCATTTCTACCTTGTTGCTTTTTTTTTATAAAGCAAATAAAGGAGTATTATATAAATATTAGTCATCATTTTTATAGACTAATTGGAAGTTATTTGTTAATATTTTAATTAAATATTTTTATAAAAAAAACTAATCACCTAAGTTATGATGATTTCGAGCAAAACCTCTTTAAATTACAACGATTTTTGTATATGGAATTTAGCACCATACTACAACTCACACCCAATATTTTAGTGTAAAGAGATTGCTGGTGAAGAATTCCCATTTAAATCAAATACATAAAAATAAAATCATGGTGAGACGATTTTTAATTTTAAAAATGACTCCAAGTACTAAATGATATAACTCATTGATAAACAACCCAGTGATTTATGAACACTGAAAAAGAATAGTCAATCAAAATTATAGTAGAATTTAAATATTGGTCAGACTAATTAATTAAGAAAAAGGATAATTATTTGTGGGCCGAGACACCGGACTTGGAAATAGCAGGAAAAAAAATTGAATCTTTTTTTTTAAATAAAGAATTAAGGTATAATTAAGTATGTTTAAAGTAATACTAAATAATATTTAAAATTTAACATTTTAAAACAATAAAAAAATATGTCTTGCTAATGTGAAAAAGGCATCTTCGCCCGCGATTTTTGTCCCGGCAAAAGGTAACTATGACTGTTTGCCTTCAACAAAATAGTCCGGTCTTCTCGTTAATATGCGGATGAGATAGATGAAGTTAATTGAAGTGTAAAATAAAATGATACACAATAAGTTGGTCCCGGCAGAAAAGCGTCAATGCATCATCACTTGTTCCACCACTCCACCTTCATGCAAATCCAGATGGGAGTGGGGGCCCAAGAAGTGGACTGGATGAACGTCGCCTGGCTCAGCTCTATTCATGGTCTAGGGTCTTTTTTTTTATTGAGTGCTAGCACATGTCTCCAGAATTTTATTTCTAAATTTTATTTCTGAGTGAAATTGTGACTATTATTATTGAAATTGTGATTGATATTTTTGAAATATAAAAATAAAAATTATTTCAAAAATATTAATTATGATTTCAAAAATAACAATTATAATTTTATTCGGCACAAAACACGACACACAAATTACTGAAATACCAACATTTATTCTTTTTTATTTTAGCAGAACAAAAAGAAACACCACCTATTCTCACCCTTCCAAACACTATCAAGAAGCTCGTCATTAATAATTAAACCGGTTAATAATCACACTCATTTCTATCAAAACGCCCCCAAAAAAAATCACACTCATAAAAATATCTTGAAGGAACACTTCGTTAATATTAAAACTGATTAATTTGAATTAATGCAAAATTCCTTATAAGAAGAAATAAGGAAACTATTTATTTATTCATAATCTCATGTGTTCACTAATTTATTTTTCGTTGAGTAATAAAAAAGATCGTCTGTCAAGATATATGAGAATAAGTTCGAAATTCAATATTATAGTCTCAAATATCAACAAAAATAAAATAAAATTATGTGTTCACTCAAAACTTAAAAGGGATTTTAGTCGGACGCTAAATTATGTTCTGATTCCTCTGTCCAAACTAGCCGTTTGGGTGCTGTTTTGTTTGCCATGTATGAATTTATATGACTTGACTGATGTTATTATTGAATAATTCAATTCTATGCACTAAAACATTAATTGAGCGAATTGTCATTATCTGCTGAAAGTTTCCGTCCGAAAACTGCATTGTGAGTCTAAAACATCAAAAATGTTAAAATTTTGTTTGCTACTCGGACCATTTCTCTAATCGGTTATTAGCTAGGGTGATTATGCGCTAAAGACTTCTTAATGTACATCCGTCCAAAATGATTTCCTGGGAAAATCAGCGATAAAACGAAGTGTTACAGCTGTACATTATCATCATCATTCTGCAAAGTCAAATTCTTGGTCGCTTTACATAATGGTGAGCGATGGGGACCTCTTCCTTCTCTAGTTACCACAATTTCCATGGAGCTTGACGTAAAATGACAGCAAAATCGTGGCATGCAGGTACACCATGAAGCAAATAATTACCGTGCAATGCTATGACCGAAAAGAAAAATCCCAGTCCTTTTTTATGCCTTTTTTTTTTTCTGTCTAATTGAGACTTTCAGTCCCTTCTATACCATTAAGCCATAATTTATTAGTTCTGCTTTTCCCCGAGGCTGGAGCAGACGGGTTTTAGGGTTTTTTTATAAAGACCCATATCGTTTTAAGGAGCATATTGTTCTGGGCCTTTTGGCTTTTCTGTTTGCTAACTTGTCAATGGGCTCCTTCCTCATTCTAATCCAACATTACTTGAGACGTTTTTTTTGCTTCACATTGACAGACCAAACCTGCCCACGCTGGTAATATTGAAAGATCGTGGCAGGACTGTTGTGGAATTTAACTGCATCTGCCCTGTCCTCCAAAACCAAAGTGAAAAATGAAATCTGAAACTTTCTAGAGAGCAGCCAGCGGCAGCAAGGCGACCGAATATCAAACTCCCGAAGAGGGATATTTGAAATTGAATTTCTGATGCCATGTACTTTTGTCATTAGAAGTTATTATTTACTAACTTATGTGAAATGGGAAGGGGGTGGTGCCACTGTTTCTGCTACTGCTAGGGAGTATTGCAGTTTCCTTAAGGAGGTGTGAAAAATTAAGATAGTTATTGTATGTCTCAACACCAAAACAATGTAAATTTAGTCTCATTGTTTACATTGATAACACTTTAACTTAAGACTGACAGTCTAATAATATTCTGCACTTACTATTAAACTACAACGGATAGTGATTATTATTTGCTTTTCTACAATTTTTTTTTTTTGTTCCCATTACAGCTCTAGAGCAACGGTAAAGAAGAAAAAATTATGTGAATAAAATTCTTATGATTGGCTGTCGTTACTTCTGACCAACCAATCCACTCCTTTTGTGCAAGTTTTGTTTGCAACAATGGCAATAAAGTCCACGAAAAAATTGTATAGCCAAGTTGCAGGTTTGAGGCCCACCTTCAAATAAAAACATTGGAACAACACGGACCTGTCTCTGTCGGCCCAATGATCAAACAATCTCGAGCTCAACTAATATGAGAGACGCACAGCGCCAAGCCGGAGCCCATCTATCTGCCTGTTTCACGTCCCAGTTCTGCTGCGCACAATACAAGATATGACTGGCAGGGTGTGGCATGCATGCTGCCATGCCATGCCATCTGAAAGGAACAATAGAAGGAACTCTCCTTATACTAATCAAGTACCCCACCCAGATTCACATGGATATCTCACAGAAATTGCATTTGATGCTTTCTTTTGGCTAACAAGCTGCAGCTGATGCTGGCATTTCCCCTAAAATGCCTCTCACACCAACAAGGTCTTCACTACTAATTTCTCACCCCAAGAATCTCCCCATAATCTGCCAGTTGGATGATTGGGATGTTTTATTTAGATCACTCAGGTCTCAATTATTCCACCAAAACGATGCTAATTTATATTGCCACCAAAAAATTTGTGTAAATTCCAGCTTGATTAATTAAATTAACTACGTGAATTAAGCCGCCAGATGGAGCTTTTTTGGGTTGCCCTGTGATTAAATAAAACAGCTGCCAGAATTTCATGCCTACCCTTCTTTTATTTTTGAGCAAAATTTCATGCCTACCCAAATGATTGGCAGAGCATAACTGCATAAGCTAACAATCAAATAATTGGATCATATAGCCGGCGCGATTTATGGGTCATTGTCCATTTCATAAGTTAATCAGAATGTGAACGGAAGTAGGTGTGGGTCACTTGCACATGTGCTCCCGAGTACGTGCTAAGTGCAATGTCATTTTTCTTTTTTTTTTTTTTAATTACTAGATTTTATTATACTGTGAGTTATATAATAAGAATAACTCTTATTATTCTACGAACCTTTTCCCAGGATCAAATATGAGATTTTGAAAATAAAGATTTAAATTTTGAATCACTAGAATGTACATAAGTAACGCAATCACAATATCGTAGATAATCAATAGATACACTTTGCCACGTCAATTACAATTATGGACCTAGGGAACAGTGGTTAATCTCTTGTTCAGGTCTTAATAATCTTTTTCCTAGGACCCAAAAATAATAATCCTTTTTCTCCACTTATTTTCTAAATTTTTCCATAGCTAATAAATGTAATTATGTTACGCGCACAGTAATCACAAGCGGCACACAGCAAGAAGCAAATATTTTTATTTTGTTTGACTGAGCTGAAAATAAGCAAAGAATATAAAGTAAGGCCGAAAAAAGGGGAGGGAGAGGAGCGCAGCTTCTGCGGTTCCAGGCTTGCAAACCAAACTTCCAGGAGGAATCGTTTGGAAAAAGTGATGGGTTTGCTTCAAAGCCAACCGAATCTCACTCATTTCCTCGCCTCTCCGCTCATTCTTATAACATGTAAGACTATCTTTATATGTGATCTGTCATCCCTCTCTTAACACATATACGACCTGTATGTGTACATATATATATATAAGTATATTTGCCTATATATAAATAAACAAAGATTCTATATATAACTTACAAGATTGGAAACTAAAAACTGGCAAGCAAGGCAGTTCAGGGTTAGCATTTCACGGGGTGACTAAGCTTCTTCTGACATTGCTTCTGCACTTGTATTTCTCTCCGGATGACGGAAATGGCGATCGACGCTCACGACCAAGAAGTGATGGGGTCTCATGAAATAGCACAGATCATCAAAGGCAAGCGTACAAAGCGTCTGTGGCCAGGGTCTCCGATGGCCCTGGCGACAACGTCTGCCTCATCTAGCGCTGGAGGAAGCTCAGTCGAATTCGCCGAAAGCACCGCGGGCGAGGAAGAGGAGGAATTGGCTAATTTTTTGATTCTGTTGTCAAAAGGCCACCAAGCTGACCTTTCAACAGCTACCAGCAATAAGGGCCGGCAGGGGTTGAACGTTTACCAATGCAGGACTTGTAGCCGTTGCTTCCCCTCATTTCAAGCGCTCGGTGGACACAGGACGAGCCACAGGAGACCCAAGGCCAATATTGAAGAGAAGAAAGCTGGGAACACGAACACATATATTCCATTAATGCAAATGGCAGAAGGAAGGAGTTTGTGTAGTAGCACCGCGAAATCTGATAATAAGTTTCACGAGTGTTCGATTTGTGGTGCCGAGTTCTCGTCTGGTCAGGCCTTAGGCGGCCATATGAGGCGGCACAGGGCCATGGCCGCCACCAACTCATCAACAGCAACAGCAACAACAACAAAAAAAAATAACGAGTTTGAGTAGAATTAGTCCTGAAGGGTCTCAGGAATACGTGAAACCGACAAAAAGCCTACAATTGGATCTTAATCTTCCGGCACCAGACGCTGAACTCAGAGAATCCGAATTCTCATTTGCATCAGAAGAACAAGTTCTCAACTTTTCAGCTTCTGCTCTGGTTGATTGCCATTACTAGAAACTTAAATTGGCAGGCTCTGCATGATTTTTCTGGAGTTGCTTTCCACTGCAGATTGAATTTGAATTATTGATTTTATATTCAGTAATTGTTCATTCGTTCAATTCTTAAACATTGTGATAGTCACAACCGGTGCTGCTTATTTAAAATTGAGTGTATAGGGAGAAAAAACATGTGAGAGTTGGTAAAGCAATTCAAGCAGTTTGGCAATGAGAATTGGATTGGCACTGCCAATATCTCAACCGAAAGAAATGGACGGACTAACTTCACTTGTTCGGTTTTGCAAGAATGTCAGAATCACTAGTCTAGTTGAACCAATGTTTGTTTCTTTTCTTTCTTTCTTTTTTTGCTTTTTTCTAGGTCCTTCGGACTTGGAGACTAGCTGGTTAGAAAGTAGGGTGGTGAGGTAACAAACTTCAGACCCGTTGGTTGGAGGATAACACTTCTAACTAATGCAACCAAGCTGCTGCCTCCCAGTGCTTGTTCCTTGTTACCAGCACCACCTGTTTAATTGGCAGGTCGGGTTGGACTCGGTTCAGACCTAGTTTGGACCAATTCTTTCATTATTGGTTAGGCTCCGGCCTGGCTAGCCCCAGCTGCCGGCAGGTTCAGACCTCATAGAAAAATAATGAAGCAGAAATGCAGTCCAACTACAAAACAGGTCAGACTGGTCTGGGGTCCTAAGCCCATGAACACGTTTAGGTGCAACTCCGAATGCAAGGGTGAGCGAACGCGCAGACATAAGACAGATGAACTCACATCAGTTAGATCAATTGAATGCTGTTCTTGGAAATTGGAGGTGAAGATCTTGCCAAGAAAAAGGAAGGAAAACGAATTTACACAAAGCTAAACAGATGTTATGCAGGAGTCCAATGCCAGCGTTACAGTGCAAATAACCAAAGCAACTCGATCACACTTCTAGAAGTAAGCAAGGAAAGCAATTATCATATACAGGATGTGTTTGTGATAAGTCAAGCAGAAAATCATTGTACATTGCCATCAGGGATCCTATACGTTGATGTGGACATATGCAAAGTCACGCCATCATATAAAAGACCTTCATCACATTATTTCGCAGCAATCGCCACTAGAAGCTGCTTGGTTCTCCGGTTTCTGGTTCTCCGTTTTCTGGTTCTCCGGTTTCCCCTTGAAAATGTTTCCTTCTTCCACAAGACTGGGAACCTCCATTATCTAAAAGAGATGCGAACATTTGTTATAAGCCGAGTACAGAACGCTTCATCTCCATATCAGCTGACTAGTGTATACATGTTTAGCAGCATTGTGGGACAATTTCTTTTTCAACATGATTCAGCTGTTTCAGACAATTTAATGCTAATTTTATAAATCTATGATTTTTTTGCTTGAAATCATTGGCCGATTGACTGATAGATGTTTACATGAGTCTCCAACTGCAAATAGAATATTCTTTAATTTGGACCATTAATGTAAATTCCATAAAAAAAGGTGGCAAGTACCATGGTTTAACATGACATTCTGTTCTAAAGGGAATTATGTAGGTTAGAATTTTGATATCAGAAAGTTTTTGCTACTAAGAAGATCATACCTTCAGTGCCAGCTCTTCAAAGCACTTCTCCACATTCTCCCTAGTTTTTGCACTACATTCAAGAAACAAAGATCCAAGCTCTTTTGCCAGATTCAAGCCCTCTTCTCTGCTTACAGCTCTTTCAGCGTCCTAACATTATATGCAAATAGAAGAACAACATCTTTGTGTTAGAATAATGAGACGATACTCCTTCGTTTCTATTTAAACACTTGACTATCTACTTATGCTATTGTGGAGAGAATACTAAATCATACTCTATCAACTTTATTGCCGACGAGCATCTTGACACAATCCTGGTTTGTGGAGTACAGTTCGACTTCTTTAGCCCATACATCTGATAAGTTACTAAAGGTTTCTCTCCTTGTCACATCGTAAACTGTTAAAACAGCAAAGAGCACATTACAATGAAGGCAGTAAAAACAATGGAGTTTGCACAAGATATTACAAATGCAATCCGACAATGACTGGCAGATTACTAAAGGAGGTTATGGGAAGCCATTTTGCCAAAATGCTGACATGAAGCCTGAATTATAGGATGAAAGTACCGCTTATTTGGCTTTACATGGGAAGCCACTCTGCCAAAATGCTGACATGAAATTTATATGATAAAATTATAAGCTTTGCTTTAAATCGTAGGAGAGTCATATAAAGGAAAGGAATGCATGATAATCTACTAGATAATTATCCCTTGTATTCAATATGATGCATGAATTTAGGTGAGATTCCAGCAGAGTGTAAATCATAATTGTTTGCGTGAGGCAATCAATATCACATTCTTTATGAGCCATAGGACATGGATTATACAATCAATAGCATACCAAGAACAATTCCTTGGGCATTTCTGTAGTAAGAACTGGTTAATGTTCTGAACCTCTCCTGTCCAGCTGCAAGAAGCAAAAATCGTTTTGGCTAAATCAGTAACAGAGCTTAACAAAATTCTCTTACTTTTAAGTATTTGAGAAGCATTACGCAAGGATAAATGACACAGCACTGTTCTTGTGGGAAACAAACATTATAGCCTCAAGACGAATCAAAATAAGCAATCCAAATAATTAATTTGTGTTTCACCGTTGAAAGCAACTAGAGTAGTGAAGTGGATCCAAAGTGTGAAAAATTGAAACACGCACTTCAACATAAGTATTTGGCCTCATTGGCCTTTGTTATTCCAAAGGATCTTGTTTTATTCTGGAAATCTCAGTATCTCACAGTCACTGTTGCACAGATAGCAACCTTAAATATAGCCAACGTAAAATGAAGAAAAGCAAAGGCTTATGGTTGATTGGGAACATAAACCAAATGAATGGGAAGATTAAGGTTGCATACCAGTATCCCAAATTGTCAGCTTCAATCGCTTCCCACCTACTGTTAGCTGCTTGATCTTAAAGTCCACACCTTTACCCAAACAAACCAAAAACAAGCAATTTCAATGGATATTATTATTCACATCAAGGAAACTTTCTATTCGATCGCAACAATTAGTCAAAAAATACATGCAGAAATAAAGCGCTCATCCTTTTCATTGTTTCCTGAATCCTTTTGTGTCCACGTGTATGAATTTAATTCTTTAAATAGTTATCAATCCAAGAGAGATCCAAAAGCATATTTATCGAAGAATAGATAGAACAGTCAAATACGAATAAAATTATGGAAATAGACAAAGAGGAGTTGTTAAGTTACCAATGGTGGGAGCAAGATCCTCCGCAGAACCAGAAATGAAGCTGACAAGAAGACTGCTTTTGCCAACTCCTGAATCACCGATCAACGGGATCTTGAATGAAAGATCATAGCCACTGCTTTGCCCTGAAGATGATCCCATTATTCAAATAAGAAACCCCCCACCCCCTTCTTGCTTGTCAGCTCAAAATAGAACCCCAGATGAAATTTCCCTCAATATGTCAGACTCTGTGTTGTATTGTATTTAATGATGATAAAGACTTCTGGGTTTGGTTTATCTCTCTGTCTCTCTCTCTCTCTCTCTCTTTCTCTCTCAAGAGTACAGTAAAAAAGTAATGTATACAAAATTCAGACACGTACAGAGAGAGAGAGAGAGAGAGAGAGAGAGAGCCAGAAAAAGCAGGAAAGAGGAAAGGCAGTGGGCATCAATGTGGCATTTCCACTGTTGAGAGAGAGAGAGAGAGAGAGGGAGAGAGAACGGCTAACTGGAGAACACATGACACCAACGTTATTCTTTACCTTTTTTTTTTGTTTGATCAGAAGTTATTCTTTACCTTCTGATGTCGATTTTGATGCTCTAGACACGATGCCGTTTTCGCAAAACACTAGCGTGATGTCCCAACTAAGAGGGGTCCGATTTTCTTTTTTCTTTTATTTTTCTTATTACAAGAGATGAGAAGTGGGAAAACAGTAGAGTGATTAAAAGTCGAATAAAAAACAACAAATTTTTGTAATTGATTGTGAGCTTATGATGGAGCAGCCGTAAATTCAGAACAAATACTGGACCATTCGTTATTTAAGAGGTGTTGAATAATTTAGTTGTTTAGTTCTTAATGTATTTTAATTCACATAAATTTAGAATCTAAAAATTGATATATTCAATGTATTACTGTTGAGTCACAACATGCAATGATCCGAAAAGAAGAAATTTTATGACTGGACTGTAATCCAATTAATAAGAGATATGTCCCCACCACCCTAAGTATAAGTTGGACTGCCGCTTGAATCATATTCTCCCTCTTTTGATGTATGCTTATAAGATTTTTTACTGTAAAAATGTCTAGCCATTTTTGCTGGGGTCCCACTTTTAGAGCTGTCTCCTCCGCGGGTGCTGCGCGTCGCTTCATACTTCGACCGTCAGGTGAGGTGGAATTGTCAATTTGAGATGATTAGGGGTTGGTGTTGGGGCCTGTTCAGCGTGTATTAATGAGCTACATACAATAAATAGGAGGGTCCATTCAAATTGTGGTGTGAGACTTTACCCGCAACTCCTATCTTGGATGTGAGTTCATAACTCACATCTATCTATGCTCCTTAGATTTTTACAGCATGTTAGATTATACATCTTATCAAAAGGGATCTAATTATTGATTTTTTTCACTAAGAATTAAGATTTTAAATGGGTAAATCAATTAAAAGACTATAAGATAATTTAAAAAAAAAAAAAAAGAATACTCGATTCCTCAATATTAAAGCTTTAATTTTGAGTAAAAGCTCAACAACTCAGATTCTCATGAAGAATTGAAAACACTATTTTGATTAGTGTCAGCGAGGTATCGGCAAAAAAAAAAATGAACAAAAGAGAGAGAGAGCGGCAATTTGAATTGACGAAGAAAACTCTCCGTGAGGACAAAGTAATTTATTATTTTGTCACAAAGTATTATTATATAATTTTATTTAAATAATATTAAAATAACGATATGATTTAGTCTAACAAAATTTAATACTTTACTTATTTTTTATTTTTTATTTTTATAATTTAATTATCTAACGATCATATAACATTAAAATTTTTTTACGTAAAACTCACAAATTTTTTTATTTGTCAAATTTGGGATAGCCTCCAAGAATAATGATAACCAAATACCATCATTAAGCATGCGATCCTATTATATTGCATACATTAATAAAAATGCTCTCGCAGGCCATCCAACGTTATTACAAAGCCTGGGCCACCTCTTAAATAGTAGTTTTATGATTTTGCATCGGTTGATAAAAAGCTTTAGCAGTGTTTTGGATCGATTAAGGAAAGTTCAATTACACTCAAATGAAACCCGAAGAACAAGTTTTCCTGCTGTGCGCGCGAAGATAAAACATACCCAAATAAGATCCCATGCTCTGTTAGGAGAAAATAACTTAAGTGGCTTTGCTGCTTCCTTTAATTGTCTGATTTGGTAGGAAATTTGCTGGTAGTCCCTTTCATTAGAATCCAAGGAAGCACCTCGCCAGTGGTGAAAGGTACAGTTTACAAACATCTCACCATTATATTCTGGGACATTGGTATAAATGCTTTAATTACCTATTGCTATTTGATAGCAGCTATAATATTTCATAAGGGGTTCCGGACCAAATTGTGGACTACATTGGCAAAAGAGTTAGCAATTTAAAATGTCGAAATCAGTCCAATAGTCGACCACAAGTTTCTTGTCTGTTGCAGTGGTCTATTAGCGAATGTTGGCATGTTCTTGGCGTTTTTTATGTGGCTGCAGTTCATGTTTGGTTCTGGGCAGCCATGATGGACGCATTCGTGCGTACATATTTACTTGTTCACACAAAAATGGGAACTTTTTTTTTTTTGAGGAACATTGAAAAACAACCAAAAAAAAAAAAAAGAAAAGAAAAATGGGAGTTCTACTTTAAGGATGTATGTATAACTTAAAGAAAGCTATTGCTTGTGACACTGTTTTTAGGATGATTGTTAATTTCTCCGGTATTGTTTTGTTACCTACTAGCTTATCCAGTAAACTCTTGTAATGTTGTCTTAGAGACTGGTGAAAGAATTCCACCACACCTAAAGTTGGAGGATTGGGGTATGACTACTACATGTCGTACCATAGACCTATTAGGGGTTTTGATGGACAATAATAATAATAATAATAATAATAATAATAAATGAAAGACATCTTTAGGATATATTTATTTATTTATTTTGGAGATACAAGGCAGAGAATTTATTGAAATGTTTTATTAATACCACCAATAGTGGAAGCTTTTTATCTAACGATGAATGTGTCATAGACACATCTCATCTGAGAATAAACAATATTGGTTAGTGGAGGAATATTGCGAATCAATACTTCACAAAAAAAAAATCCCTTTACAATGTCCTATAATAAGGCAAGGGAACAGCATATTTTTTCTTTCAAGCATTGCAAAAATGCAAGATACCATAGAACAAGAATAACCCTTTTGATTTTTTTTTTTGGATCAGAATAACCCTTTTGATGAAGGGAACAAAAGGTGGGGAAAAGATTGAAAAAAGAAGAAGAATAAGAAGACAACCGTAATACTGTTTTTTTCTTCCCTTGATTCTTTTTTTTTTCCCTGTAAAACAAAAGATAGAGATGATACTTATAATTCAACTAAAGAGAATTGTAACGTGTACATTGGTAAACTATTAATTTAGAGTCCCTTGATGAGCACACTCAAGATAAGTATGGAATGATCGATCCTCTTACCACTTACCACTAAATCACAATGAGTTCAATGGTTTTCCTTGATTCTTTTTATATTTTTCGTCTTCAGGAAAAATGGGAGGAAAAAGAAAAAAAATGGGTGAACAAGTAATTACTACTATATATTTTTTTTGGTCTATAACCGCCTGATATCTAGACCAAAGATTGACAAATATGGATTTACTTGAATAGAATCACACGAGTGACAAAAATCTCTCAATAAATATTTAAAACGACTATATTTTTAAAACTTGATACTTCCACTATTTAGTTATTTACTTAATTTTTTTTTTTGGTCTGTGACCTCTCAGTATCCAATAAAATGGGCTAACTAATATAGAATGACTTGGACAGGACCCCGAAGGGTGATAAAGATTTCTAAGTAGGCATTTAACGTGTCTGTATTCCCAAAAATTTAAATTTAAAACTTTTGATTAAATAGTGATGGACTCGTACCATCTGCACGAACGCCTGTTGATATTATCTACTCTACTTAATTTTCTTTGCTCTATTACGTCCAAAGGCGGTAACTAAGTAGCTGAAAAGCCCACGAAAGGTATCGGGTTAGGCCCAGATAATAAGGGCCCAAAAAATAATTAAAAAACTAGAACCCTTGGACCAAAAAAAAAACACAAAAATCTGTGTGTTTTGAAAACAAAAATCTCAAAACCCTACACCTGGCTTGCTCCCTCACTTTCCTAATATTCCCGTGGGTTTCCTCTGACCACTGGGCTAAGCTGATAACAAAAAAGAAAAAAAAAAGAAAGAAAATATCGCGTCCGAAAGCGAGGCAACTGCCAGCGAGAGAGAGAGAGAGAGAGAGAAAGAGAAGAAATAGATCATGGATAGAGACTGGGGATCGAAGCCCGGCAGCGGAGGCGCCGCCTCCGCCCAAAACGAAGCCATCGACCGCCGCGAGCGCCTTCGTCGGCTCGCCCTCGAGACCATCGATCTTGCAAAAGACCCCTATTTTATGCGAAACCATCTCGGAAGGTAATCAAGAAAAAAGTAGCGAAATTGTATGGATTGACCCTATTATTTGTCGTTTAAGCTGGTGGGTTATTTATTTTTTGGGTGTAGTTATGAGTGTAAGCTGTGTCTGACTTTGCACAACAATGAAGGGAACTACTTGGCGCACACTCAAGGGAAGCGCCACCAGACCAATTTGGCCAAGAGAGCCGCCCGCGAGGCCAAGGAGGCCCCCGCTCTCCCTCAGCCCAACAAGCGCAAAGTTAACATCCGCAAAACTGGTAACACTTCCTCCCTTTTTTTCTTTCTTTTATACTGATTCCCCAATTTGGGGTTTTGTAGTTCCTGCTCTTTATTCATCTTTTTTTGTTGCATTCATTTTGTCGAACATGTGGTGGGCACTGGTGTGGTTTTATGTTAATGCTGCTAAGAGGGGTCTGTGAGTTGGTAAAATAGGATGCTTTGGTTAACATACGATATAGCGTTTCTGGGTTTATGTTATTTGTGTTTGTTTTTGCTCTGAATGCAGTCAAAATCGGTAGGCCTGGGTACCGTGTGACGAAGCAGTTTGATCCGGATACAAAGCAGCGGTCTCTTCTCTTTCAGGTATGCAATTGCCCTCTATACGTGCATTTTTCTGTTTGTTTTTCCTGTTGATTTTGATTGTTCTGTTTAATGATAATTTTTTTATTTTTTTCTAACTTGTAGATTGAATATCCTGAGATAGAAGATAATACAAAACCTAGGCATCGATTTATGTCTTCCTATGAGCAGGTAAAATCTTTTTCTGTTGTTGTTTTTTTCTTGAGAAATTTCCCAAGGTTTTGTTGACTACACGATATCTGGTTCTTCTGGCAGTTAATGACGGAATTTCATTCTCAAATCTGATTGCTAATTTATGCTTATGTCTTCTTGAATATTGGGCTTGGTTTCATTTTCTGTTCAGTATCCTGTTCTTGAAGAAGTGAGTAAAAATTACTTCCCCAATGAAAAAATTACCTTTGAAAACATATTCTATCCGTGCAGAAAATTCAACCCTTTGACAAGAGATACCAGTACCTTCTCTTTGCAGCGGAGCCCTATGAGATCATTGCTTTCAAGGTTAGTTTGCAAAATTGATACATTGTTTTGACTTATTGTTTCAATCTCATTCCTCTTTCTGAAATATTAATAACTATTATCTATGTCAGGTTCCCAGCACAGAAATTGACAAATTGACTCCAAAGTTCTTCTCACATTGGGATCCTGACTCAAAGATGTTTACGGTTAGTTTTTTTGACTCAATTCTTTCATATTAATGTTGTAGTTGTTATCTTAGGCCCTGTCAATTTATGTTAGTTACTTAGGTTAAATATTGACTCATGCAATGAAGGTTTGGCCTTTGTCTTAGTTGTCTGTTACTTGTTTTGGTTACAAAATGGAAGAAGTTGTCTCAACTTGTGATTTTTCTTGTATGGTGTGCTTGTATACTTGCCTGGCTGCAAATAAGTTCAGTTAAATGCTATACTTTTCTATTCTCCGCTTGACCTTGAGCTGCATACAAGCTAAAAGCCACATGGACCTACCTTATTCTCTTGCATGATTAGTCTGTGTTTTGTTAGTATTGACTTGCTGTGGATTAGTTCATTCATCTTAAACGATATGCTGCCTTTGATCAAATGTTCAGTTGCAACTGTATTTCAAAATCAAGCCACCAGAGGCAAACAAACCTCAGTTGCCCACTACTGCCAATGGCACTGCAGCTCCACCGCCGCCGCCGCCGCCGCCACCTCAAGGACTACCAGCAGGATCTAGACCCCCACCACCTCCACTACACGGATCATTACCTCCTCCTCCTCCTCCTCCTCATCCCATGGCAGTTGTGCCTCGGCCCATGCTTCCCAGTGGAACTCCACCGGGTCCACCTCCTCCTACTGGTGGTAGTGGTACAATGGTGAATTTCACTCCCGGTACTCAAGTGGGAGGGCCTCCGCCAATGCCTCTTCAAGGTTTTCCAGGCCAGCAGATGCAGGGCCAAGTTGTACGTCCACCCCCACCAGCACCAAGCATGGGACAGTAAGTCTCCTAGTTGTCTAGGTCTTTTTTGGCAGTTGAGCAGACAGCTGTATTGGATTTTGAATGAATGGCCCTTGTTTGAATTAATGTATCACAATCATGTATGACGGTTACTTTGGCTTCAACCAAAATTTGTTAAAGAATTAGTCACAAGTTTTTATATGCAGAATCTCAGCGGAGATGCACGCCTGGGTCATTCATATTCAACTTTTTAGTTACGTTACTCAACTCGTTTTAAGTGTAGTAAAAACTTATAGTCCCAGCATATAATTTTTGTGTGCATTTTTACATACATATAAATATAGTATAACATCTTAAAATATAGAGTAATTAATTTGGATATTATGGCCATAACTCACTTTTTTGTAGTGATCAATAGAAAATACGGTGAAATGTCATATTTCTGCCCGTCAATGATATTTTAACTTCTCAACAAATGACAGTGACACGCATCAATCAGAAGTTAAAACATCGTGATCTGACTTTGGTAGGCCATTTTCTGTAGTTTCTCTCTGTTTCTAGAAGAATAGTACTGAATCATTGCGGTGGAAATGGCACTCCTTTTCAACTTAATTTTATCCTTTCCATGCAAGCGGCTTAAATCTAGTTGGAATTCTCCATCGTAAGACGTAACCATTTCCTCTTTTGTCACACGCCCGTCTTTTTACTCCAGTTCTATTTCATGAGAGCTTGGCTTCGCGTTTCCCATGGACTATGAGAAAAAACTAGTCAATGTCCAATGTGCTTAGGTTACAAAAACGTAACATATGCTTGGCGCGGAAGAATGATCCATGGCCCAAATGGGAAAACTGTAGGAAACAATGATTTTCTGAGGTGCATATATATAGTGAATTTTTTTTTTTTATGGATCAAAACAGTTTTTTTTTTTGTTTGATTGAAAAATAAGTAAGGATCAATGTTGTTAAAACCGGCTCGGACCGGCCGGTCTGACCGGTTCAACCAGTGACCGGCCAAAGGTCCGGGCCGGTTTATGGCTACAGTTACCCCTTAACTCGGACCGGTCAAAACCGGTTTGAACCGGTCAAAAATCGGTGAAAACAGGTCAAAAACCGGACCCGGTTCAACCGGTTTAAACTGGGTATAAAAGTTTTATAAATTATAATTTGATTCTAATGTTTATTTAAATTATAATTTGAGTTTTAAATTTAATTAAAATTTTCAATTTAGTCCTAAATTTATCAAAACTTTCAATTTAGTTCTAACTTTATCAAAATTTTCAATTTAATCCTTAAAAATTAAAAAAGTAATATTTAATAATCATGTATAAGTATTATTTTTATAAATATATATATTAATAAATACCGGTTCAAATACCGGTTCGACCGGTTGAACCTTAACCCACTAATGTTTTCGGTTCGATGATTAGTCCGGTTCTGACAACTTTGGTAAGGATAGTACCTAACACCAGGAAAAATTGCACTCCACCAAATGAGCAAATTCGGAAGACAAACCTTTTTTCTTTCGGTCATTGGCCTAGTAGTTGGGAGCACACAATTGGGCATTTGGGAGGAGGGGGGGGGGGGGGGAAGACAACTGTGGATCGGGTAGGAGTTCGAACTGCCACCTGGTGTGGTGGGGGTCACTACCTCTAGCACCCGAGTAATTGCTCGGCCACTCTGAAGACAAAACATTTAACTCTACTGGACGCCTGCAAAGTGCTATTTTCTTGTTCAAAGCCGCTTTGATTGGCGGGGTGGCTTCCAAATTCCAATTCCCATTAAGAGGACCTTGGAGATTGGGCCGAAAATGGATGGTTCAAGATTGTAACTTCGGCTTCGGACAAGAATATTCATTTTGTCCAGGTCCAAAACAAACGGACAACCAAAGAAAGCCTCAAAAAATTTAACCCAAAGAGAAAAAAGGTCAAAAAGTCAATGAGCCGAAAAGGCTTAAACCCTTAAAACCTCGTCTTTCTCTTACACAACTGAGAAAACCAGAATTTTGAAAACCGCCAAAGTAGCCATAGCAGCAAAGCACAGAGCTATAGAGAGGCTCCGCACAACCAATGGTGAAGGCGTACCTCCGGTACGAGCCGGCGGCGTCGTTTGGCGTAATAACTTCGGTTGAATCAAACATCACCTACGACAACTCCGGGAAGCACCTCCTCGCTCCGGCGCTTGAGAAGGTCGGTGTTTGGCACGTGCGGCAAGGCGTCTGCACCAAAACCCTAGCCCCTTCCGCCTCCTCTCGCCGCGGCCCATCTCTCTCTGTCACGTCCATTGCATCCTCCCCCTCCTCTCTGGTAATTCATTAAAACAAAAATCAAATCGCTCTCCCTTTAAATTGTTTTCTTTTCTTTTCTTTGTTTTTAAAACATATTTTTGAAATTTTTAGATGTTTAATGGGTTCGTTTGAATAGAAAGGAAGCTGAATTTTTGAATTGGAATGTAGATAGCAAGTGGGTATGCAGATGGTAGTATAAGAATTTGGGATAGTGACAAAGGAACCTGTGAGACCACGTTGAATGGACACAAAGGGGCTGTCACTGTTCTGAGGTATAACAAAGCTGGGGCTTTGCTTGCATCTGGAAGTAAGGATAATGATGTTATACTGTGGGATGTTGTTGGAGAGACGGGCCTTTTTCGCCTACGTGGCCATCGTGACCAGGTATGTTTCTAGACTTGGTCCATCATGAACCTCTCCCTCTTTTTTTTTCGTACTTTTTTTGTTAGTTCTATGACATTGATTTCATTTCCTTTTGTTATTAATGCAGGTCACTGACCTTGTTTTCTTGGAATCTGGGAAAAAGCTTGTTAGTTCCTCCAAAGACAAATTTTTGAGGGTGTGGGATCTTGAAACACAGCACTGTATGCAAATAATTAGCGGGCATCACAGTGAAATTTGGTCGATGGATGTTGACCCAGAAGAAAGATACTTGGTTACAGGATCTGCAGATCCAGAGCTTCGAGTTTACATGGTTAAGCATGAATTGGTGGATGGACATGCCATTGCAAATGCAAATGGAGCTGCAATTGTGACCAATGGAGATTTGTCTTCTCAAAATAAATGGGAAGTCTTGAAGCAATTTGGTGAGATTCAAAGGCAAAGCAAGGATAGAATTGCGACTTTGAGATTTAATAAGTCAGGAAATTTGCTGGCTTGTCAAGTGGCAGGAAAAATAGTGGATATATTTCGTGTGCTTGATGAGGCTGAAGCAAAGCGTAAAGCAAAACGCAGGATTCATAGGAAGAAAGAGAAGAGGTCTGCAAAAGAAGCAGTTGATATAACTGAAAATAAAGATGCAAAAGTTATTGCTGATGAAGATGGAAACACCAACACGATTGTTGTCTCTGATGTATTCAAGCTTCTTCAAACTGTTCGAGCTGGTAAAAAGATATGTTCCATTTCATTTAGTCCACTCACTCCAAAGAACTCATTGGCCACTTTAGCATTGTCTTTAAACAATAACTTGGTGGAATTTTATTCTATAGAAAGTAGTACGACAACTAAAACCCTAGCTATTGAGCTTCAGGGACACCGTTCTGACATCAGAAGTGTTACACTTAGTTCAGATAATACACTTTTAATGTCCACTAGTCACAATGCGGTGAAGTTTTGGAATCCAAGCACTGGTTCTTGCCTTCGAACTGTTGACTCTGGGTATGGACTGTGTAGCTTAATTCTACCAAATAATAAGTATGCAATAGTTGGAACTAAAGACGGAAAGATCGAAATAATTGACATTGGGAGTGGCACTTGCATTGAGGTTGTGGAAGCTCATGGCGGTTCTGTACGGTCAATTGCTGGTATTCCTAATGAAAATGGGTTCATCACGGGCAGTGCAGACCATGACATGAAATTCTGGGAGTATCAACTCAAACATAAGCCTGGTCAAGTACTGTTCTTCATTCCTCTTTTCATGTTTATATGTATGCATGTGTTGTGTGTGTGTGTTATTTTTATGGTTCTTTTTTCCTTGTATATACTATGCCATATGCTGTAGTTTGCAACTATTTTTGTGTGGAAAACCTCTCCCTTGTAACCAATTTTCTTATCCTCTTCTTCTGCATAATACGGTGTAATCTCCGAAAATTATGGATGGTTAGTTATGCCCATGTCTTATAAACTCAAATAATTACAGCAGCCATAATGATAGTGGTATTCCATTTAATTCGCAGGATTCCAAGCAGCTCGTGGTGTCAAATACAAGGACTATGAAGATGAATGACGATGTTCTAGTGGTTGCAGTTAGTCCTGATGCTAAGTATATAGCTGTTGCATTGTTGGATTGCACAGTGAAGGTTAAATCGATATCTTTAATGTCTCCAATTAGATTTTGAAATGTCTGTTTGTTATTTTCATGAATGTCTTCTTTTAGATCTCTCCAATTTGTCAACTGGATGAATTCTGTATGTTTGTTTTCTCTTGTTTTTCTTCTTGGACATCTAAAGCATGTACATGATTATTCTTTATTCAATTTCACTTTTCTGTTTTTTTTTTTTTTTTTTAATCTTATTTGTTTTGAAGGATAATATTCCAAATGTTTGTAAGGACACTGTGATGCTTATTGATTGTCATTTGATACAGTGTAACAAGTATGCTGATGACTGCCAGATACATGCAAATGCTCAACTGGTTGCTAATATCTGTCTTAGATATTGTTGGTGATTGTGAGTCCAGTATTTCACCTTTTTTGAAAAATCATATGATTTCCAATAGATACTGAGTAAGTTTCCATCTGCTTGTTTTTGTGTGTCTAAGGAAAAGTATCTTTAGTTTGCAAGTGGAAGGTAACTAATAATTTGATTGAATAAAATGTCAACGAGACATCCACATCCTTCCCAGTGTTGGTGAAATGTGTCATTGATGTTTCAACTCTTTTGGCTGTGTGCCTCTTAACTTTTGGTTCACATGGATACCAATTAGAATGTGAACCATCACGAATAGCTGATTGCAAAATTTTATTGGTAAAAACATGTCACCTATATTACCACCTCCATTTCATGCCTTGTTGCAAATGAGAAGTATTAGGCAGGGTTGTGACTTGGATGTAGGCTCAATCTGGGGTTTTTAACTTTCTTCTAGATAGCTTGAGGAAAAAAAAAAATATGCTTCATGACTTTATTTCTCAGTCAACATAATACCTCCAATGCACATGGCACTCACATATTTGTGTTTGCTTCCACAGTAAACTTGTCATTGTCTGATCAAATACCATCTTCATGACATTGAAGGAGCTGTTTATTTTTCTGACATATGCATAACAACGATACTCAGGTTTTCTTCATGGATTCTCTCAAATTTTTCCTTTCATTGTACGGTCACAAGCTACCTGTGCTATGCATGGATATTTCGTCAGATGGAGATTTGCTTGTTAGTGGCTCTGCAGACAAAAATTTGAAGATCTGGGGCTTGGATTTCGGTGACTGTCATAAGTCTCTTTTTGCTCATGCTGACAGGTGCTGCATACTAGAATGGACATATTTTCTTTTAAATTTGGATTATGTGGGTTGCTGGCCCACAGAGCAATCCTAATTAGCTTTTTTATGTAGTGTTATGGCAGTGCAATTTGTGCGGAACACTCATTACATGTTCAGCGTTGGAAAAGATCGTCTTGTAAAATACTGGGATGCTGATAAGTTTGAGTTGCTTTTAACCCTTGAGGGACATCATGCTGATGTTTGGTGCCTTGCCATCAGTAGTCGTGGTGATTTTGTTGTCACTGGGTCTCATGACCGATCCATACGCCGTTGGGATCGTACTGAAGAGCCATTTTTCATTGAGGTATTTTCTTGTTTTCTTCTATGGTTTTCTGCGGTTAACTTCTGATGCACCATGCTGCATTGATTTTACGAATTATCAGTAAATAAAGATGTTATCTAAAGGAAAATTTGCATCATGGATTTGCAGGAAGAGAAAGAAAAAAGGTTGGAAGAATTGTTCGAGGCTGACCTTGACACTGCATTTGAAAACAGGTATACTTCCAAAGAAGAGCTTCCAGAAGAGGGAGCCGTGGCCTTAGCAGGGAAGAAAACTCAAGAAACCCTTACAGCAACTGACCTAATTATTGATGCTCTAGATGTAGCAGAGGTAGAATTGAAGCGTATTGCTGAACATGAGGTATGATGGATCTCCTCCATGGTTCCATTTTCTCTAATTTGATGCTACTTGTAAAGATTTGTAGAAACATAGGCCAATAACTTAAACGGGCCCAATAACTTAAACGGATAACAATAGGGAAGAAGCAAACAATATTAAATGGGTTTTTTTTGGACACTACATCTTACCTAAAACCTTAAGGTTTAGGTTATGGGTCTTTTAACCACACTTATATATTATTTTACTCCTTCCTTCCTTCCTTTCCAATATGGGACTTTTATATTTTATACTCCAACACGCCCCCTCACGCGAAAGCCCAACTCACCTGGGATGGACCCAGCTCACTTAGGCTGGAAGCGTGAACAAACAACGAAAGTCCAACTCACCTGAGTTGGATCCAGCTCAACTAGGCTGGCTCTAGTTCACCATTAAATGTGAGGGGCAACAACATTCGGGCTCTGATACCATGTAAAGATTTGTAGAAGTATAGGCCCAACAACTTAAACGGGCCCAATAACTTAAAAGTCTCATATTGGAAAGAAAGGACGAAGTAAATCAATATATAAGTGTAGTTAAAAGACTCATAATCTAAGCCTTAAGGTTTTAGGTAAGATGTGGTGTCTAAAAGCCCATTTAATATTGCTTGCTTCTTCCCCGTTGTTATCCGTTTAAGTTATTGGGCCTATACTTCTACAAATCTTTACATGGTATCAGAGCCCGAATGTTGCTGCCCCTCACATTTAATGGTGAACTATAGTCAGCTCAAGTGAGCTGGATCCAACTCAGGTGAAGTTGGATTTTCATTGTTTGTTCACGCTTCCAGCCCAAGTGAGCTGAGCCCATCCCAGGTGAGTTGGGCTTTCGCGTGAGGGGGCGTGTTAGAGTGTAAAATATGAAAAGTCTCATATTGGAAAGAAAGGAAGAAGTAAATCAATATATAAGTGTAGTTAAAAGAACCATAACCTAAGCCTTAAGGTTTTAGGTAAGATGTGGTGTCCAAAAAACCCATTTAATATTGTTTGCTTCTTCCCTATTGTTATCCGTTTAAGTTATTGGGCCCGTTTAAGTTATTGGCCTATGTTTCTACAAATCTTTACAATACTGTTTTAGCAAATTCATTGGACATACTTCGGTAACAGCCATTGAATCTTTGTAACATAAATGGAAGAAAAGCATAATGTTGATAGAACTTACAGAGATGTGTCAATACAATATTGATGTGTCTGTATCAAGATTGATATGTTGATATTTTCCAGGATGAGGCTGCCAGGGGAAGGGTTCCCGCATTCCAACCAAATGCCATTATGCATGGGCTCTCTCCGTCTGATTATGTTCTCCATGCTCTCTCAAATGTTCATACTAATGATCTTGAGCAGACTTTATTGGTATGTAGACTGTATTTTTGTGATTAAATTGCTGGTGGAATGTCAATAATGAAGAAGAAATCATTATCTTTTGGAGTTCCCAATATTGGTTATTTTATTTTTATTTTTTTCCTGGGGGTCAGCTTTTAAGCTCTTCTTTTGCTGTTTTTGTCTGGAGTTATATATCTCAGTTGGTCTGATTTTGAGCCTGTACATTGTATTCGGAGCACACATGATCCTCTTTGCTGGTCATGTCAGTTTTGTGTAATTCTCATAACTGCTCCAATGTTGGAGAGTCCACCCTGTTTGAACTTGGCAGACAAAAAGGAAGCAGTGAAGGGCTATCAAGTTTCTCTTCAATTTTCAGTTGATCATTCAATCATGTTTACTTAACTAAATGGAAGTCTCTTACTGGCAGGCTTTACCGTTCTCTGATGCTTTGAAGCTTCTATCCTACTCGAAGGACTGGGTCTCAAATCCTGACAAGGTTAGCACTAACAGATGAGAAGAAGGATGGAGAACTCATTTTTTCATTTGTTTTGACCTTTAAATCATTTCTGATCTTCAAATTGTAACAACTGTTGAAAGTCGTTATTGACTATGGTTTTCAGGTTGAGCTTGTTTGCAGGGTTGCTACCGTGCTATTACAGACGAATTATAATCAGTTGGTTACCACCCCAGCGGCAAGACCTATATTGACTGTTCTCAAAGGCGTTCTTTATCCAAGGGTCCAGGTAATCATATAATTTGGTTGCATTGTCTTTCTGATGTGAATTGCATCTTAGGATGACTCTTCTGCCTTTGGATTGTAGCTGTCTATATTTCATTTGTAAGTCGTATGTAATACCTATTGTAACATGCATCTCATTTACATATCAATTGCTAACTTTTTGCATATATATATATATATATATATATATATATATATAAATTTTTAATGCCTCTACATAACTAGATCTTGATAAATTATAATATTGCCGCTAACAAGGTGACTAGTGAACTTGTATCAGGAATTTAAAGATACTCTTGGGTTCAATCTCGCTGCAATGGATCATCTCAAGGTACGAAGGCTTGTCTGAAGTTTTGGCAATAGAGATTATCTTTGTTAATTATCCGCTCCACTTTATTGATCTTTTCACTTCTTTTTTTCCGGTGCCCATTAATTGTATTCAGCAATTAATGGCTTCACGATCAGATGCACTCTTTCGAGATGCAAGGGAAAAGTTGCTGGAAATTCGCTCACAACTGTCCAAACGTTTGGAAGAAAGGACGGACACTCGGGAAGGAAAAAGGAGGAAGAAGAAACAGAAGAAATAAAGTGATGTGAGTGCTTGAAAATATATTGAGGAAGTCAACCTCGGTGAAACGCAATTCCGGCCTATGCGAACATATAAGACCACCAAATGCTACAAAAGCAACATAGAAATCCCACAGAATAGCCGGATCAAAGCCATGATGGTGTCTTGACTAGGAATTCCTCACTGGCCAAGCAGATGGGCCAAGACTTGTATCTTTCAGACTGAACTGTAGAGGGCAACTAAAGGCTTCAACTTATCCCTTCAGCATTTTCTGACTGGCATACGGCCGCAATTACAACGTTGTACACAATTAGGTAAATTGTTTTTTTGGGTTACGCAGGAATTTCGAAGAACCAAGATTCCAGACTGGAAATTGGGAAATGTACGGTTTTGAGCCTTTTGATAATCTTTGACTCTTTTTATATATTGCATCGAACTTTTTGTTTTATGATAATAACCTTTGCAGTTTCGAAGTTGCAAATTTGAAAGGAAGACATAGGTAAGCTCACAAGTGATGGAAAATTGGTTTGCAGTTCATTAGTTCATCATTTATATATCGTATTGCATGGAGATTCCATAGACATAAAATTATTAGCAGAACTGTGCTTAAGAAAATGTCATCTTTAACAAATAAGGAAAGGAATAAAAAGTTTTCATTGAGCACTGCTGTATTCTACAGTTCGTTAATGTTAGTAGAACTGTACTTGAAACAAAAAAAAAAAAAGGGTAGAAACTGTCTACTTGAGTACAATCATCCATTCGTAGCAGTCTTCAGGAGCAACAAGAACAGCCAGGTCGGCCGCTTCCGGGAGAACTGTAACCTTCTATCTGAAGTTCTTGCCCTCAAAGGTCTGACCGAACTGCCAGTTTCTAGGAGCAACGCGCCATGAAGTTGAGCTTCTGCCATCACTTGCACGAACCCGGAAGGTCAGCGATTCACCAGCCAAATGGGCACAAGTTTTCCAAGTTGCGCCCCAGAAATGTTCCATCTCTGTCCATTTCACCTTGTCATCACCTTTCACTTGCACCCCAACAACGTCTCCAGCTCCTGCAACGTTCCATACTAGGACCTCATAGAACCATGGATTCCCAGTTATGGTGAACCGAATGCCTCCCTGCTTCTTGCACGGAACTCTGCAACATCATCGTACATGTATAGAAAATTTATCACTCTTAAATATATCCGATCGAGCAACATGAATAAGCAACAAAAGCAGCTAAAATTATGATGTAATTTACCTGCGATATTCGACAGGTGTGATGCCAGCTACGTATTCAGCAAGTTGGCCAAACGCAGATCTGGAAAGGTCGAAATGTTCTCGTGGTTCGTTGCACCAGCCTCCATTGTCATTCGCCAAGTAATAATTCGGAGGGCAATTGTCGGTTGCAGTAACAGTGACAGTTGGCTGCCCCGGCTTGCACCACTGAGGGTTATCCACACATTTGATCTCATAGCAAGAGCCGCATCCCTGTGCATTCTTCCACAAAACGTTGCTCAATGCTGCAGTGTCCGAGCCATAGCCGAGGCTAAAAACATCTTTGTAGTTGCATGCTCCCCCTACACAGAAATTTCGTAACAGGAAATATAGTCCATAAACAAGGGGGCTTGATTAACAATATATTGAGAGCGAAGATGCTTTCCACTAGCAGGGATAATTCTAATTCGACTTAATTAAAATATGAGTCAAGTTTACCCTACTACGTACGTATACTCGGTAAGCAAATGAAAAATGAAAATTGGTAATGATTCATAACATGGTAATAAAGTGGGGGGCGGGGGGTGTGAATTGTTAGAGAACCCAAAATAAAGTATAAAGTATGTTAAAAGTAAAATTCCAAAAAAATGAAAATACTTTATGTATGCATTAATTGACTAAATGACTAGTACCATAATGAAATTGATCGCCGTCATAAAAGGTGGCATGAGCTTTCTTCCATGGCCCTGCAGTGAACTTTGGTTTGGTCTGTGCGGGACGGGCAATATTGGGGTGGAAGTCACGGCGACCAATTGCATGGTGAGCAGAAATCAACCCTCCATTTCCTAATGTTGCATGGCAGTCAGCAGGCAATAATGCAATGGCGAAAAGCAGCAATAATAATGGGGGCCCATAGATGGCTTTCAAACGGAATGCCATTTGCAGCTCTGGCACGAGATCGATCGATCAAGGAAAACAAGTTGGCAGGCACTGCCTTTGGATCTTTTTCGATGGTGGGCTAGATTGCTTTCTCCTAATTAGATTAATTCTATTAATTGTTGTTCCCACTAGATCCTTGGGATGGCCTATATATTGTATGTGTTCGTTGTGCTGTTTGTTAATGATAGTTTAATTCAGGAATATCGAACGTACTTGGCAGCTAACAGTGGTTAGATATGTTCTCCTTACCTCCCGTTCTTAACAGACACATGCCTTAATTTTGCTTGCACATTTATAACACTCGCTTTCGTTTTCCTTTTTTTTTTTTTGGTGTTTTAAACTGTCTCTCTTCCCTCTATGCTATACATAGTATATAGCATGGCGAGAAAGGCGGAAACACTAAAGAAAAATAAAACTAATGAATTGTTTGTTGGCCAGAGCCTCGCTTGGTCTTACCAGTATTCTGGTGATGAATCATTCTTATGAAGAAATTGAATGAGAATGTTAATATGTGACTGACGATTCTCCATGTATAGATGCGAGAATTGACACTCGTACAATATATTTTTTTTCTTGTTTAAAAAAAAATGCTCAATTCTGTACACGAGTTCAAGCTGCATAATGCATTAATTTGTCAACTAATGTATATTGGACGTTTGATTTATACTGTCGCAAGAGTTTCTCTTATGTATGTGTTCCACATACATAGAAAAATAATATGACTCCACGCACAAGACTGTCAGCTCGAGAGGTTTAAAATTAACCCAATTTATAAAATAACAAAATCTCTATTTCTCTTAAGTTTCATAGAAAATGTGGCATGCCTACTTTGTCATGGCAAAGAGGCTTTGAAGTTAATTCCTAAAACAGATATGCCCCCCAAATTTATCATGAGATTAATTTCTAGGCGCCTTTTAGGATTTTATGCTTCTCTGTCTCTGAGATTTTGTGCCTTCAAATGATCCACGGGACAGAGCATGCGAAAATCCAAACACCTTCCAAAAGGACGGTTTGATAAATTTAATACTATAGTATAATATAATATACGATATGCTATTTTTATTTCTAAGCAGTAACTTGCCCATTCTTTTATAACTGCAAAAGAAGCTTCTCCCCGGTTAGATCCTCCAAAACTTTGTCGTTCTCGAGGTCTACTAAAAATTCTGGAAGATATCGATGGGAGAAATCTCTTTTTAAATTTTTGTTTTTTAGAAAAGATGGACGGACTTCTAAAATTCTTAAAACATTGGTCCACGCAGACTTTTTTTTTTTTTTTAATCTGAAACCGTTCAGTATCTAATCTAATGGACTGACTAATCTTAACTAATCTGAATCGAATCAGGACTTCAAAAGGTGGTAAAGGTCTATCAGTAAATATTTAACGTGACTGCATTCTCAGGAATTCGAATTTGAAAACTTTGGTTAAGCGATGACAGACCCATGTCATCCACACCAACACTTAACCTGAACAAATGGAGACACTAACAATCTTAATATTTGTAATCACGGCCAAATTACCTGCCAAATTTCCATTCTCATCATAAAATTTCCAATTGAATAAATGTTTACGGCATGAAGATCAAGCCTTGATTGAGAATATCCTTGTTAGTACGGGCTTTCAATTGGAAAAAAAAAATATCTTGAATTTTTTTAAAAAAAATTTATTTTTTTTTGCCACAAAATTAATTGATGCGCAATTAAAGTAATTAGAAGTAAAAAAAAAAAAAAAAAGCAACCAGATAATATCAGACATCAATTTATACAACCTATTACATTTTTTTTTTCACCAATTAGGACCTGGTCTCTCTTCAGGTCAAAACTTCGAATCATATGTAATAATACTCTTTCAAATTATGAGATTTACCAAATGGAGCCACATGTTATCTTAAGGGAAAAGTATTACAATTACGTAATTCACGCATCGCAAATGTTGTAAAATATATAATTATGATTATAGAGATTTGATTATAATTAAAATAGGATTTCATAAATCAATCAATATAAATTCGATTGGAATTAAATAAGGATTTTAGTAATTAATTAATATTATAATAAAATTTTAGTATTATTACTGAATGATTTTCTCATATGTAAGATAATTTTCACTATATATTTGAATTCATGGTACTATATATATATATATATATATATATATAAGATGTAACATTTATATATTTTTAGACCTAAGTCATCGCAACCGAACCACACGCATTATTATTTTTTCATCTCTTTTTAATCTATTTTCCTCAGATGGTGTATTCCATATTTTAATGCACATTGCACGACTCTTAGTTGCATATCACAATGAGAAGTACAATTGTACTCATGGAAATATCCTCTATTTATAATTCTTTATTTATTTTCCTTTAAAGGTTTTGTGATTATCAATAGGTTTTGTATACCATTAGGTTATTTAATCTAAGTTCTATATATATGGGACTCCCAAGGCGTCGTTACATTCTGTCTATTCAAGCAGCCAAAGCATTCTATTATCTTTTCACTTTTATACTTTTGAGCAATAGAAGCATTCTATTATCTTGATAATGAGGAGTCCAGCAATTTTTATCCTCTCCTTAGCCATCCTCTTCTTCTCCGGTAAATGACTTTCTCAGTTTTTCTTATATTGTTTATGGTCCCATTACGTACCATTGCATGAACTTTTTTGAGGACTGATATTCGTTTATCAATCAGGCCTGAGATGATAGAGAGCATTGATTTTACTGTTTTTTCTTTATTTTTGTTTGGCAATCCAACTGATTCGTTCAATTGATGATCATTGATTCAGTTCTATTGCCATAAACAAAACAAAACTAAAAAAAAAAAAAGGAAGAAAATTTTTAGAAAAAAGCTTCATTTTTTAGGGGGGCCCATATGATTCAAGGCCCTTCAACGACGGCCTATGTATGTGGTCTCGATGTGCTTGTCTTGTTACTATTCGATCAATTTTTGTGTGCATAACAGCATATTCCATTTGAATAACTATAGTTCTTTTCAATACATTATTATGAAAGTAGCAGTTTTTTGCACATTTGTTTGATGTAACCTAACAAAATTTGATTTTAAATTAAAACTGTGCTTAGGAGAGAACAAACTGAGTACAAGGAATGAAAATTTGATTTTTTTTTTTCCTTGTTTGGAAGATACAAAAGGATGACATTGGGATCCCAAGAAGGGGCAGATTAGGTTGTCAATAAATATACAAGCTCATAACAATATATAATCACATAAAATGCTTTTACAAATAGTAAGTTGATATCTGCCAAGCATTCATGAGATTCAATTTGATATCAATCAACTCAATTTGTCAAGGTTAAGACAATATTTCCTTTTCTTATATTCTAATATTTACTTGGATTTACCTGTCAATCAGCCACACTTCAGTACATCTAGTATCTTGACTTTCAAAATTTCTATGAAATAAAGGAAATATATTAATCAGGGCTAATTTCCACTTTATCTTTCTTTTATCATCATTTCCTTTTAATTCTAACTTTCGCCCTCTTTTTTTTCTCCCAGACATCATGTAAAGAATTAGAAATTGGTCAAATTTTTACATTAGATATAAATTTTTCAAGATTTGAAAAGCTCTTTTGTTTACCATTAGGAAAAAAAACCACTAAGCATCAGTTACCAAGTTTATAATTCACCATAAGTTAAAAATCTCTTCCCATTTCAATTATACCAAAAAAAAAAAAAAAAACCAATAGAAAAAACGATTTATGGAAATTTTCATTCTTTTCTTTGTTTCACCTCCTTTGACAGATTCTTACTCCTTTTCTATCTTTTAATGCAGAAGCCTGTGCAACCACTTTCACAATCCAAAATAATTGTCCGTACATAGTGTGGCCAGCAACCTTAACCGGGACTGGCCAGCCTATCTTGACCGGGGTCGAGTTAGCCCCACAAGCATCATCGAGTCTAGATGTCTCCGGTCAATGGTCTGGCCGTTTCTGGGCCCGTTCTGGTTGCTCCACCGATCCTTCCGGGAAGTTTGTCTGTGCCACAGGAGACTGCGCCAGCGGTCAAATTCCCTGCAACGGTGCCGGAGGAATTCCGCCGGTATCCCTTGCAGAATTCACTCTAGCAGGGTACCAAGGAAACGATTTCTACGACATCAGCCTTGTCGACGGCTTTAACTTGCCTCTCTCTATAACCCCACAAGGCCAAGGCCAATGCAACACCGCAGGTTGTCCGAGCAACGTGAACGCAGCTTGCCCACCGGAGCTGGCAGTGAAAGGGTCCGACGGAAGCACTATTGCTTGCAAGAGTGCGTGCGTGGCATTCAATCAACCGCAGTACTGTTGCACCGGGGCATTCGGCACGCCGGAAAAGTGCCCGCCGACCAGTTACTCGATGTTTTTCAAGCAACAATGCCCGCAGGCTTACAGTTATGCCTATGACGATAAGTCTAGCACGAACACCTGCCCAACTGGTGCTAATTACGTTGTCACTTTCTGTCCATGAGATTATTTATAGAAACAATATCATGAGCCCTTAGTTTTTAACGTTAGACAAGAGAATCAAAGACGCTAATGCTAGAAACCTAGCTTGGTGTCGGATCGAATAATTAGCTATGCGATGGAAAATGTGTTAATAAGCTATCGTGGAATAAATTCGGGCTTTCCTCTTCCTTTCTGCATTAATATTCGTAACTTTTTGTTTTTGTTTTTGTTTTTTTTAATTCACTGTTGCAGGCTGCTCATGATGGATGGCTGCAGTACCATGCCCTGACATCACAATTGTTGTCCTTTTAGTTTGCTATTAATTACTGCATATAAAGATCTTACCGCACGGCTTTCATAAATATACAATTATATAATTATTAATTACAAATTATTACTTTTTTTATACATATTTTTTTGTAATAAATAATGATTAGGTGTCCACAGATAATGGTAGAGGGAGACATGAGCAAAAACTCTAGCTTCCAAATATATCTCGACTCTTTTTCATTTATAGGGATGCCGTGAGTAGCAGTATTAGTTTAAATTAAAAAAGATATTTTTTCTTCATGACTGGATACTTTAATAATTAAAATTTAAAATTTAATTTTAAAGATTTTAAAGTCTAATTAATTTTAAGACAAAAATATGAGATATATAAAAAACGCATGAAACTCATTCAACATAAACTATACAGAGGGAGAATTATCATCTTTTTATAAATCATACACATCTTATCCTATTATTAGATTTTAAAAGTTTTAAAACAAATATATTTAAATTCTAAGTACTTAAGTATCCCTTAAAATTATATATAAAAGAAACACATAAATCATAAAAGCAGTTTTCGAAGGGTCTGTTTGGAAATATTGTCAATTTTTTTTTGTTATTTCTTATTTTTTATTTTTTTATTTTTACTGTTTGTTGAATTTTTGTATCTATTATCGTCAAGTTTTATTTTTTTATAAGAATAAAAAAGTCGATAGAGAACGGATAGTGAGAAAAATGGTAAAAAAAAGTATGAATAGAGAGAGAAAAAGAGGGGAGAAAGAGGGTAGAGAGAATGACAGAGAGAGAAAAATGAGAGAAAAAGAGGGTAGAGAGAATGGCAGAGAGAGAAAAGAGAGAGAGAGAGAGAGAGTAAATAAAGAATGAGTAAAGAGAATTTTAAAGAGAGAAAAATAAAAAAGAGATGGTAGAGGGAGAATGAGTAGAGAGAATGATAGAGAACGAAAAAAGAGATAGAGGTGGAGAGAAGAATAAGGAGAGAGAATGAAAGAGTGAGAAAAAGGAGAGAGAGTGTGGGTAGAGAGTGAATAATAAGGTTGTCAGAACCGAACCGGTCATTAAACTGAAAATTGAGAGGTTTAAGATTCAACTAATTTAACCGTCGGTTAAACCGGTATTTAATATTAAATATATAAAAATTAAAATATCTGTGTATATAATATATGTAAAGAATAATATAAGTTATAAATATTATATATATATATGTATTAGTAGAATACATATACTTCTGGATTTAATATATATTATTTACAATTTATTGTAAAGTAAAATTAAAAAAATTAATAAATTAATATATGTAAATATATTAAAAAATAGTTTTATATATACATAATATAAATAAATTTCGATTACACATGAGTGAAAGATGATATCTAAATTATATAGTTGTTATTTTTCAAATAGTATGACGAAAAATTTTAATAAAAGATAATGAGTATTTAAAGCAAATTATATTTTATGAACTATATTTACATAAAATATTAATTTTTATTTATGTTAAAGATATTATAGTTTAATATAAGAAGGTTGAGAAAATATATGATTAGAAGAATTTGTTAAGTTTTACAGTATAGTCCTTAAACTTTTGGTTTGAAGAACACAATAAGTTAAGAATATTACTTTATAAATTATATATTTATATTTTAAATTAATCAATGAATGTATGAAATAAAAGATCTTTAATTCATGATTTCAAAAGAGACATTTTTTTTTAGTAAAAAGAGTGACATTTCCTTGCATTATTAGTGTATTATATTTAGTACTAAGAAAAAATAAAAAAAAAACTTAACAATGCTCGGCTATAAAAAAATCACTATATATGTTATGATAAAAACTGTGGCTAAATTAATTTAGTTTTTTTAAAAAAAAAAATTTCAAACCGGTTCACTTGAAAAAACTGGGACCGGTTCACTGGTTTCCGGTTGAACTGATTGGTTCTCCGGTTCTTGGGCCGATTCTCAGTTGAGACTGTTTTTTATGTTAACCGGATCAGACTAAGGACCGGCTGGTCCAGTTCTTACATCATTGGTGAATGGTAGAGCAAGAAAAATGAGAGAGAGGGTAGAGAGAGAATGAATAGAGAAAATGGAAAAAGGAGAGAAACTCTGAGTAGAGAGTGAATGGTAGAGAGAGAAAAAAAGAGAGAGAGAGGATAGAGAGAGAATGAGTAAAGAGAATGATAGAGCGAGAAAAAAGAGAGAGTGTGAGTAGAGAGAGAAAAAGGAGAGAGAGAGAGAGAGTAGAGAAATAATGAGTAGAGAGAATGGTTGGGGGAGAAAAAGGAGAGAGAGTGGGTAGAGGGAAAATGTTAGAGAGAGAAAAAGGAGAGGGAGAGGGTAGAGAGAGAATGATAGAGAGAGAAAAATGAGAGAGAGAGAGGATAAAGAGAGAATGGTAGAGATTGAAAAATGAGAGAGAGAGGGTAGAGAGAGAAAAAATAAAAAGGGATAGAGAGAGAATGAGTAGAAAGAGATACGATGAAGAGGGTAGATAGAAAGAGAAAAGGTTATAAGAGAAACTATAGAAAAGAAAATGAAAAACAAATTATGAAAACATCTTTTATTCTTTTCTCAATTTAGTTTTTTTTCTTTGAAAAATACTTTCAACTTTTCAACAAAATATAAAAAAAAAAAACGATACTAAATATATATTTTTTGTGTGAAAAATAAATAGAAAATAGAAAACATAATATATACCAAACAGGCTCTAAATATATGTAGTGCTAAATGAAAATTTTAACTTGCAATGGATGGTGAACATATTTTATGTGTCAAAATTTAACTAATTAAAAGTGATGTTTCCAAAATTGTTAGTGAGTGTAACGTTACTCAAATTTGAAAAATTGAAGAATTAAAAGGTTATTTGTTTTTTTTTTTTTTGTTAGTAAAATGAGAAAGCGAGGTGGTGTCGCGACAGTTCCGTTAGGGAATATTGAACCTCCTTTCTAATGGTGCGAACAGTCTAAAATTTACATTAGAGGAGGCCAAAGTTTAACCTTACACAAAGACATTGACTCAAACGACATTGTGTTTGACAACGTTCAAACTTAAGATCTTTTACCTTGAAACTTGTGTGTCTTAATCAACTCGACTATCCTCAGCATGGTTAAAAGGTTACTTGTTCAACATCACAATAGCTTGGCGTGCTTGCAGATGGACAGCCTATGACTCGCCTCCGGCCCACCGAATGACGACCTGGGTCCCCAAAATGGACCGGGCACTCGAAAATATTATCGATGACTCCATGAACCGGTAGCATCTGGGCACGGACCAAGTGCCCTTCCAATGCCACCATTACCAACTGCTTCTCTTGTGAAACCGGAACTTGCCGGTCGGGTGTGGAGATTGACAAGGTCCAAAACCCACTAACCCGGTTACTCTGTTCAATTTTGGCATTATGTTAACCAAAATGTGGTCTCCTAATTCCTAGGAAGTGAACTTGACCCGCGGTTGGCAGTGCGGATAGAACCAGTTGGCGGTTCATTAGCGGAAGGCTGGTCCGGGCCATGCCCTGTCGTGGACTGCATTCAGGATATCAGCAACAGTTGTCCAGCCCCCTTCGTACTGCATGTGGGCCTACTATATACGGGCTTCACACAAATTCGAGCTCTTAGACGCAAATAATTTTTACATATAAAATTATGGAGTTTGGAAACGAATTCAGAATTTTAAGTATCTGAAACATTATTCAAATGAAACGATAGTGAGATTTTTTAAAATTATAATAAAATTTGTTGTAACTAAAAAAATTAATCAAATCTACTTTTTACACTCTCGTTGCAAAAAATTTTATAATTATTTTAAAAAAAATGCACTCTCATTTTATTTAGGCAATAAAATTGAGGCATGTACGTTTTTACCGAAATTATACTATACTAAAAGCATTTTTAATATAACATGCAAAAGATTTTCCATTTATATTATTTTCTATACATCATAAAATATTATTTATATAATATAAACATATCAATTATTAATAAATATTTTTCTACTACAAAATTATCTTCATAAACAGTAAAGGGAAAAAAAAAAAAAAAAAAGGGTAAGAAGCTCTGCTTCAAACCACATGCAATGAGCAAAAAGGGCGAAAAAAAGGCTGACTATTCGTCAATGTAAACTAAACTTCTTTGCGTCTCTGCGGAGTGACGTCAGCCGACAAAGTAACATAGGATAGATAAAAGACACAGGACAGAATACTCGTAGCACTTTGCGTGCGATGATCCTACTAGAGCAGCAGCATGAGCCTCCGATAGCATCGTTATTATAAGATTTACTGCTTAAATATATTTATAATATTATATAGATAATATATAATTAATTTAATAATTTATTTTTTTTATAATTTAATATATATTTTATAATTTAACGGTTTAAATCTTTATCCTCTCTTAAATATGATTAAATAAGATTTTCGTATTATTATTAAGCTCCTCCATTAAAAAAAAAAAAAAGGTGTCCTAAATAGAGAACAAAACCAAGAACAGAGCTGTCAAAGCTGGCTGGGGGTGCGTGGTGGTGGCCCATTCCAAAGCCCCCAAATTCTGGTTTCTTGTTTCTTTTTAATTAATGCTCTCCCTCTGCGCTTCTCCTTCTCTAGGGCTTCTCTAACAAAGTAACTGTTAATCGTTCTCAAAATCGGATTGGGCAATTCACAGGGCAATGACTAGGAAGAGAAAAGCAGAGAGCCGAAACAGAGAGCACCGCCACTCTGGATTGGATTTTCACCCAATTGACAGCATTCTCAAGTTTACAAAGCAGCGAAGAAGTCCTGCACCTAAACGCCGATCCCATTTATCCATCTTCTTGTCCTCCTCTTCCGCTTCTTGTGCTGGCTCCAATTCAGGTTTTTTTTTCTTTTTCTCCGACTCTGTCTTACGTATGTATGAAATTATGAATACGTGTTTTTTTTTTTTTTTTGTGTGACATTCATACACAAATTTGAATGGTGAACATGGTACGGATTTTCAATTCAGTCTCCTGCGATCAAAGGTTGTTGTGTCGTTGGATTGATGTTGTAATTCAAGATAATTTCTGATTCTGTGGCTGCGAATTGATGAGGAAATTGGACTGGGACGCACTAACAACTCTGAGAACACGCTGCTCAAAAACAAATGAGTTAGTTTTAAAGGCACCCTTTTGTGTTTGTAAACTTTAAAATTGTCCGAAAAATTGGGGCGACCAATTTTGACAAATTTTAGTCAAGTGAATGCAATGGCTATGTTTAGCCATGCAAAGTTACAGACAAAAACCTAAGAGAGATTTTTATATGCCATTGATTTTCTCCTCAAAATCTAGCTTTCTAATGTACATTGACTAAGTTGAGCATCTATTGGTTGTGTCTGCTTCCTTCTGCCCTGAACACAAGATTCGACAACGAGGACCGTCAACTGTAAAAAGAATATTCAACACTCGAATTCACGATCCTTTCAGAACTATGATCGTTGATTTATTGGTTGATTTGAGTACAAAAGATGCAGAGCACTCTAGGTTTAGTGAACCTTAATTTACTTGTATGATAGGCAAGATTTTACCAGTGTTGATAAACTTGATTTACTCCAGTTGATTACTTATGTGCTTTGCGGAGGATAGTTTTTTTCACTATTGCGGTTGCTACCTTGCTGAATCTTGTGTTACCGTCTTGGGATCCATGGTTTCACGAAATTTCTGTGCTTAATCTTGTGAATTAGCAGTTTAGTTCTGCTTGAAGCATCAATTGCAGCACCAGCATTTTGTTTTGGAACATCTGATATACAGGTTCCACTGGGCATGGGTTATCCAGCAAGACTACAATTTGTTTCGACAATAACGAGGGTGGAGAAGAATCGTCTGATCCTCCTCTGGTTCAAGTTATTAGATCCATAGATAAAAGATCAAGACCATTGTCGGATTTCTACGAAGTCCCAGTTGTAAAAGTTGAATCAATTCCGCAAGCAGCACCTATTGACCCCTTTGTAGATAGGTATGCTTATCAGACACATGGCCCAAGCTGACCAGTGGCAATATGAAGTCCATTTGAATACTTTTATCTAGCAATGACTTTTTATCTTGTTTCTGAGCACCAGCAGGCATAAAATTGATACCACCGCGAGATTGAAACCTACCCCTAAGAGAGTACAAGTTATGGAAAGCAATCCTATCTTTGTACATGCAACAAGTACCGGACATGCTAAAACAGCCTGCTTGATGCCACTGTCTGCCGAAGTAGGTACTCTTATCTTTGTTGATGTAATGTGACATAGTGTTCATGCCCCCACTCATTCTGGTCAAATTGTAAAACAGTTTAGGTCCCTGAAAGATTCTGAAGCGAGATTTATCTCCGTTACTAGCTATGATTCACGATGGGGCTTGTCTTTACCTCTAATTTTGAGCAGTCTTCTCATCTATGATATTTTTTCATAAGAAAAAATGAATTGACATCTGCAGATGATTGGAGAAACATCTTCCTTAGCTGATTCAAGAAGCCAAGACATAGATGGGCATTTTATGTTACAGCTTTCTGGAGATCATTGCAGGTGGCATCTAATTTTCTTTCTTCTTTTTCAATGAAAGTTATGAAATCAAAAGCAATTTATCACTTTCCTTCTTGTCTTTCGCCTAATCTTAGCTGAAATCATGATTAAATGATTTTCAGTGCTTGGGATGATCAAGCCAGAGATCTTTCAAAATTTCAAGATGTAAGCTTTTGGCTGTTTCCATGACTACTCTAACACGGTCTAATGTCATTATCTATCAAAACAAGCATATGCATTAAAAGCCTGAATCTTTGCAACATGTTGAATTTTTTCCAGGCTCTAGAAATGATGCAAGCTCCAAGTGCACGACGAGGACCGGTGCATGGAAGCCCTGATGGATCTAGTCGTTCAAATCAGCTAGACCATTCACGCAGTATGCAAACTGCTTGAAAACAAAAATCTCTCATTTTTCTTTTAGTTTTTGCCTTTGTATTTATTCCGTAAGAGCTCTCTTTCATCCCTGATGTTCTAATTTTAGCTTCGTATCTGAAGCAAATAAATGGGCGCCAACAATATCAAGTAGAACAGAAGGGAGTCGCCTGAAAAGAGGCAATGGCAACAGGGAACAAAAGGTTGGAATTGGCGTTCGTGTTTGAGTGATGCCCACATTTGGCTTTCCTTGTCACGAACGACTTACCAAATTTCCAAATATATCGATTCGATCTAATTTTCCTTATGGAATTTGCTTATTCGTTTTTTTTTAGTTAATTGGTTCCCACTGGCTCATTCATTGTTTTGGTGGCGGCATTCTTTTTGCA
Organism: Carallia pectinifolia; assembly: GCA_037832335.1. Lineage (NCBI taxonomy): Eukaryota > Viridiplantae > Streptophyta > Magnoliopsida > Malpighiales > Rhizophoraceae > Carallia > Carallia pectinifolia. Next base: position 16,412,920 of record CM075444.1, on the reverse strand, counting down.
GGAATCCATGTTTCCATTAAAACGTGTACCGGAGGTCCGGCGATTCAAGATAATGCGGCATCTCGGTCTCGTGGCTCCCATTGGCTCCCCTTTTTAATTCGGCAGAATTTTTTTTTTTTTTTTGCATCTCCGTACTCTTCTGTAGAAGTATGGGTTAGTGAAAAAGAAGTGGCTAACGATCAATTTTTTTTAGACATTGAGTTGTAATAACTAAAAATATTATAGAGAGACGGAAAATTGACAATCACGATATATAATCATAATTATTGATTGTAATTTTTATATCTTTTTGTGCATAATAATAATAATTATAATTAATTAAAATTAATATATTTCAAATTATGTCTATTTCTTGTGTTTTGGAAATAAAGTTCTTTTCGTATACACTGGAAACAAAGTTCTTTAGTAAACTGCTGGCGGACAGATGGGTAAAATGAGTTTTTACATTTTCACTTGTCAGGGGGGAAATCAAGAAAAGCACGTTGAATTAAATGGGAAGCAGGGAAGTGCTTGATGGGGGTGGATCTGACTTGTCTCAATTGATTTTTTTTCCTGAATTGGGAGATTGACTTTTTTGGCCTATACTCAGAGGGTGCATGCGTTAAAATGACATAAGCTATAACGTTATTAAAGAAATAAAAAATAATATATATATATATATATATATATATTAAGAGTTAAGTTTTGTATACACACATAATATACATATAAATATATTTTTGTGACGAGCTTAATTATTTCTTTAATAACGTTTATTATTGTTGTGATAAAAAATTACGTGTTAATTTCTTATATCATATTTTATCAATTTTATTATAGAAATGAATAAAGCTATTATAATATGTATATCAAATATGACTACCAAAAAATGTTAAAGTTTTTCCATATATTAAACAGCGAAACAAAGTCATATAATTGAAAAAAAAAAAAAGAAGGGCAAATTCGGTAACTTTCATTTGTTTGCAACTATTTATGAAATTCAAAAAATAAAGAGCCCAGTGTGTCCGCAAAGTCGGCAGGGGTATTAAGGTAAATACGCTTATTCACCCCTAATTAGGACCGTAACGGCTAGTCCCCGCCTCCAAGCCTTTAAATAGGCCTTTGCTCCCATATTTGCCCGTTAAATTATTTTTCTGGTTTCACGGACTCTGGAGAATCAAAAGAAAAGGGAAGAAGAAGAAGAAGAAGAAGAAGAAGAAGAATGGCATTGTCTCTAGAATACCTTGCGGGCATCCCTATTTTTACAGGCAAGAAATTTCTTTTTTTCCCCTTTTCAGTAATGTATTTGTCACGATCTCCTCTTCTTCTTTATTTTCTTGACTGGTTTTTGATTCTTTGATAGCTATTACTCGTACGTTAATTTGATGCTATATTTTGTTCTTCTTGGAAGCTTTTTTTCTTTACTTACAAAAGAAACAACGGAGGAGACACCCAGTTCACGGTGTCGTGTGGGAATCTTGTTCTGTAAAAACGAGTGGATTTCAAGATTATTAATTCTGGTAAACCTTCTTTCAAGGTTCTCGCGGTGTGAATTATCGGTAACTGTTCAAAAGAGGTAAAAAGTGTAGAGTTCTTTCCTGAATTATTGAAGTTTTCCAAGATCTTGAAATCCCTTTATTGCAGTTTTATTTACTGATAATAATTGGGTGATTTTTTGAGTTTTGTAGGCATATTTGTTGTTCCAGAATGTCTGCTGGACACCATGGTGCTGACACTGTGCAGCCATGAAGCGCTCTTGAAGCAACAGCTCCAGTCTTTCCCTCCAAGAGATATTTTTCTGTTATGTCAGTTACTTGAAGTTGCTGGAAGCATATGTTAGAGATTTGTCTTATTTTGTATCTCTAAGTTTAAAGTTTAAAATTTTTTGAATCAATGTAATCATGCTTGCTAAATCAAGCTTATGCTCTGCTGATGTAATCTATTAAAGCTGCTGGCTTATCTTTCAAATTTGAATTTGTAATTTCCCTCTTTTTGTCTCATATATGAGACTTCTTGCTAATGAAATAAAATTCATACTGGTCCAATCTACTTTGAGTTGGTTTTCTGCTCTGCTCCTTTAATTTTTTCCTAATCTTCCTTCACCCAAAAACGAGAAGCATAGCTTCTGTAGTTGCCCAAAACTAACAATATTCTACCTTTCCTTTGATTTCTGGTATTGCACATGTGGGTATAACTCAATCTAAAAGTTTAGATTTATCTTCTTGTTTGTTTATTTATTTATTTACCTTAATCTTTCTGATTTTTGATTTCTATCTCACTCTAAAACCTGAGAAATCTTTATGTAAATGTGGAAATCCAAGAAGAAATCCCAGCCACAGGTGGAGAAGGGAAACAGAAAATAAAGCTTTGTGCTTTAACAGGAGGAAGGCCCAGCAAGGCCAGGCAAAAACAATCAAGAAGCAACAGACTAGAAGCCAGTAGCAGCATCCATCCATAATGGCGCATACAAATTTTTAAGGCACCCCCATTGTGTCAATCACCATCATCCTAGTGCTGTTGCGAATGGACTCACTAGATCACGGATTTAACATGATTAATTTTGCGGAATAACTTTGGCAAAAAAAATAACACGACACGGCACAAGAATTTACGTGGTTCAGCCTAAAGCCTACGTCCACGGTAAAGACGATCAGAGAATATTTCACTATAAAAAACAGGAAATTTTACAAGCTGCACACAATATACCTCACTGTCCAAATCCCACATACACCCAATGTCACTCAAGTATTTCTCTCCAAATACTTTCTCTCTCTTGATTCTCTCCCACTCTAGTATATATAGGCATTGGAGTCATCTATATGCATTCAAAGTCATTCATGTGAAAATGATCATTCAAAGTTCAATTTGGCAACTTCAACATTAGTAGGTTAGTCAAGTTTGGTAACTTCAACTATGGTAGGCTAGTCAAAGTTTGGTAACTTCAACTTTGTCATTGTTAGACTAAAAATCGAGACATGTGTTTCTTACTCCAATTGCAAGACATCAACTTCAACAAGTGCAATTGAAGGGAAGTAAATGGGTTTACATTAGGGTTTATTGAAATCTTTATTCTGTTGTTTCTTTGTTTACCCAATTGTTTTGTTTATTTGTCCAGGCAAGGCGTCATAGGGAATTGTTGCCAAATATCAAGTGGCAACTGTTAAAAAAATGTGGGTGTCTGTCTGAATTGTTGCTTGCAACCATCCTAATTTTACAGGCAAAGATTTTTTTTATTTTATTTTATTTTATTATTACCTTTTCAGTAAGATTTCTAAAACTACTCTGTTTTCTTGACAGGTTTTGATTCTGTGATTGCCTTTATATATTTAATTAACATGACATTTGCTTTGGTTGCAAGACAAACTTCACCGTGGAATCTTGTTCGGTAAAAACGATATTGGCTTTCAAGATTCTCCGGTAACTTCTTTCTTTCAAGTTTCTCACAATGCAAATCATTAGCTACTGCTCAAGAGGACAAGTGTAGAGTTCTGAGTTATTTAAGTTTCCAGAACCTTGAAATTTCTTACAATTTTATTTACTGAAACATTGGTGATTTTGAGTTTCGCAGGCGTTTTCCACCTTTCCTTTTGTCTTCTGATTTCTCGTATCTATCGTGGGTAAGTTCACTCTGAAAATTTAAATCTGTTTCTTTTTCATTTTTTTAACCTTATTTTTCCTATTTTTGTTTACTCACTCTCTCCCTTTTGAGCACACGCTTATGCAACGCTTGGTGGGTTCGGGCCTACGGTGGAACGAAATAACTAGAATTTTCCTGCTGTAGGTGACCTCTGTTTCAACTTCCATTTTCAGTTCAATTTCTCTCGCTCAATATGATTTTTTTTTTTTGTTGTCTAATTCTTTGCAGTAGGTGCCTTTCTCTTTGCTCTGGGATGATTCGCCTTTCGTTCCGAAAAGCCTTCATGGCAAGGACATTGTTTCCCTGTTATATTTCTGTCTGCATGTTTATGTAGATCTCTTTGTTTTTAATCAGTTTGTAATTACTGCACTAATCCTCTTCTATGGTGCTTGATTGTTGCTCGGCTGTTTCTCGAGGAGGACAAAGAGTACTGCCACTAGTTTTTCTTTTTTTTTTTTTTCCTTAAATTAAATTTTGTGCTTTGTTGTTCTTCTGTTGTTTCTGGTTGTGGACTGAAGAATTTGGAGTGCGATTGAGATTTGTGCAACTTGTTTCAGCAGTTTGAAACATGGTGGGGGCGGTGCTTCAAGAGATGGTTTGAGATTCTTGTTATGTAAAAACGAGTGGCTTTCAAGATTATTGATTCTGGTAACCTTGGTTAACTGTTCAAAGAGCTAAAAGTGTGGATTTTTTTTTAAGTTTCCAATAAATTTAAATTCCTTAAATTGCAGTTCTATTTACTGATAACTGTTGGAAAATGACACTATGCTGTCATAGTTTAACCTTTAAAGTTTGGAACACTTAGTTCAAATGAAATGTTTTTAGTTAGAATGTAATTTATGATTTGTATGAAATGACAAATGCAATAGCCTTTTGTAAAGCTGTTTTTGCTAGTGGGATTAGGTAGAAAAATCTGTCAAGTTTAGCTTGCTTAAGCTATTGAATTTTAAGGCATGGGAGACTTGTCTTTTCTTAATCATATCATGTACCATGTACTTTGTATAAATTCCTATATAATGAAGCATATGAATCAATGAAAATTAAGCCTTTTGGCTTCATCTTTTGCTGTGCTTTCCCACTTTCTTCATTTCCTTCTTTGCTGCAATTTCTGCAGCATTGTTTTCACTGCTGCATTTTGCAGCTCTAATAACTTTCATCTTCTTTCCTCACTCAAAAAACCAACAAGTGGTATCAGAGCATGAATGATCTTTGGGGACCTCTCAGAATCTGTTTTTTGGGTCCAAACTCAATTTTTCATCATCATCTTGCTACTCTTTCATTTTCTGCAGCAGTTCATCATCTTTGATGCTTTTTTTACAGCCTCATCTCTGCTGCAACTCTCAATTTCTGCATTTTGCTGCACTCATTTTCTGCAAAAACTCCTCTGCTGCACTTCATACACTTCTGCAGCAATTTCCAGCTTCTGAACTGGTTTGAAACTCTTCCTTTGGGCCAAAATCTGGTTTTAAATGCTCATTTTCTGCATCTCTCATCTTCTACTGCATCATCATTTCTGCAGTTCTCATTTTCTGCTGCACCTAACTTTCTGCTACACTATCATCTAATTTTCTGCTGCATTTCAAAATCTTTACTGCATTTTGAAATTTCTGCACTATCAAATGCTGCAATCTGCATTTCTGCAGTTCTTTATCTGCACTGTCAGAACTTCTACTGCAATTTCTGCAGTTTTGCTGCTTCAAACTGTTACTGCAATGTTTCTGTTTAGCAGTTCTACATTTCTGCTTTGTGGTTCTGCATTTCTACTGCACTAAAATTTACTGCAATCCTTCTGTTTTTACAAATTCTAGTTTCTGGACTGGTTTTCTGCAGTATCATTGCTTGAAACTGCAACTTTCTGGTTTAGAACTCTTTTCATCAAAAAAACAGCTTCAAATCTTGGTTTACAAACCACTCATGTTGCACATACAACACTCATCTATCAACAATGATCTCTCATCAAGTTAATGACCTCCATCTTGAGTTCGGGAGGCTAAAAAATGAACTCACCCATCATTGCCCTCTATCATGAGTTCGAGAGGTTAAAAAATGAACTCCAATACCATTCCTGCTGCAAAGTCTGTACAGGGATGTTCATGCCATCAACAACAACAACAAACTCAACTTTTTTCTTCAAATCTCAGCAAATCCTTCAAGGAGGAGCAATCAAAGAAGAAGACCACATCAGTTTCATCAAAGAACTTTTTGTTTTCAATGCATCATCACCAAGGAGGAGAAAAATAATCAAGTCATCTTTTAAAGACCCTCCATCATGATTTCAGGAGGAGAAAAATTGAAGTCAAGTCAATTTGAATGAAAAAATTTTCAATTTTCCAGCAGTAGTGTCAAGGAGGAGTGTTGGAAAATGACACTATGCTGTCATAGTTCAAGCTTTAAAGTTTGGAACACTTAGTTCAAATGAAATGTTTTTAGTTAGAATGTAATTTATGATTTGTATGAAATGACAAATGCAATAGCCTTTTGTAAAGCTATTTTTGCTAGTGGGATTAGGTAGAAAAATCTGTCAAGTTTAGCTTGCTTAAGCTATTGAATTTTAAGGCATAGGAGACTTGTCTTTTCTTAATCATATCATGTACCATGTACTTTGTATAAATTCCTATATAATGAAGCATATGAATCAATGAAAATTAAGCCTTTTAGCTTCATCTTTTGCTGTGCTTTCCCACTTTCTTCATTTCCTTCTTTGCTGCAATTTCTGCAGCATTGTTTTCACTGCTGCATTTTGCAGCTCTAATAACTTTCATCCTTCTTTCCTCACTCAAAAAACCAACAATAACAATTGGGTGTTTTTTTTTAGTTTTGTAGGCATATGCTGCCTTTCCTTTGATTTCTGGTATCACATGTCTGGGTATAACTCACTCAAAAAATATCCATCTCCTTGGTTATTTATTTAATTATTTTTTTTACATTAATCTTCCTGATTTTTTATTTCTATCTCACCCTAAACCCAGGGAAATCCTCGAAAGAAAATAAAGCTTTGTGCTTTAACAGGAAGAAGGCCCAGCAAGGCCAGGCAAAAACAGTCAAGAAGCAACAAAGTAGAAAGAAACCAGTGGCAGCATCCATCAAGAATGGCGCATACAAATTCAAAGGCACCCATTATCTGAAGCTTGGCATGATAAAAGGCCTTAACTTGTTGATGCTTAGATGTCTTGGCTAGATGAGAAAATTTTGGGCATTTGAAAAGCTTTATCTAATTTATATCTGCATGGGTAGTTGGTGCTTAACTATTCTTATAATATTGGGGTTGTCAATTATGCTGCTTTGTTGACAGTTGATTGTACTTATGGATTTTACACTGATATTTGATTGGTCCAACTGGGAAGGTTTTTGTCGACTATCTTGCATGTCATCGTGCTTTATCAGATCAGGATGGATGTGATCTGGAGAACTTTGTGGTATGCCATGCCTGAGAACTTTTTAAATTGCCGAAGGTTGGATAATTGCACCCTTCTATTGAGGCTTTACCATCGTACCTAACTTGAGACAATGCTTTTGGAAATTAATTGGGACGTACATATTCTATTTATTGGCTTAGCAATTTCACTGCAAGATTGAAAGTCTGCTTCTTTTAATTTGTTAAAATATAAAATATAAAAGTCTCATATGAGAAAGAAATGGAGGAGTAAAATTGTGGGGTCAACTCCAAATAAAGAATAATAAATAATGAAAGAAACAGAGTGAGTGAGAGACAAAAGAGAAAGAGTAAATAAAAGAAAGAAATGAAAGATAAGAAAGAAAGAGAGGGTGTGTCGTGCAGAGTGTGAGAGAGGAAGAGAGAGAAAACAAAAATTGAAAAACCAGAAGAGAGAGGTGGGAGCTCGGGGAAGAAGAAGAGGAAGAAGAAAGAAAGCCATTTCAGAAGATCCAACGGTAGATTTTGCTCCGATCGAGCCCATTTTTCAATATGTTCATCCTGGAAACGTGCTCTACACATCTAACGGTTCAGATCTTCCATTAGTCCCTCTGGGTTTTACTGTAGTTCCACCATTTGGTGAGATTATTCTCGTTTTCTGGTAGTATATCGTCTGTGTGATGATATTGTAGAGAACTGGTGAACCAAGAATGTGTTTCTTGATAAATTTTTAGTACGTATAGGTGAACTCTAGTTGTGTACTAGAAAGGTTGTATTGTGATCCCATTATATAGTAGAAGTTTTGTTGAACTACCGTCCCGTAGTTTTTCTCTCTATATTAGAGAGTTTTCTACATAAAAATTCTGGTGTCTCGATATTATTATTTTTCTACTGATTATTGCTGCTTCGTTGGTGATTATTGGTACTGGTGAAATTAGTATCCAGTCTATTTATTAATCCGTAGGAAAAGAAGACAGATCCGGGACCGTGGCCTATTTGGTTGCTGTGTTGATATCTGTTATTATTGTGATCATATCCTTTCCCCAACAAAAGCGATATATAAGTGTAGTTAGAACACCCATAACCTAAATTTTAAAGTTTTAAGTAAGATGTGGTGTCCAAAAAACGTATTTAATATTGCTTACTTCTTTCCTCTTGTTATCTATCTAAGTTATTGGGCATAAGCTTCTATAATATTTATATGGTATCAGAGTCCGAATGTTACTGCTCCTCATATTTAATGGTGAATTAGAGTTAGCTCAGGTGATCTGGATCTAATTCAGGTAGTTGGACTTTCGTTGTTTATTAACGCTTTCAGCTCAAGTGAGCTGGGTCCATCCCAAGTGAATTGGGTTTTCGCGTGAGGAGGCGTGTTGGAGTATAAAATATAAGTCTCATACAAGTGAGCTGAGTTTTCGCGTGAGAAGGCGTGTTAGAATATAAAATATAAAAGTCGTTTATTGGAAAGGAAGGGAGGAGTAAGGTACTATATAAATGTAGTTAAAAGACTTATAACATAAATTTTAAGGTTTTAAGTAAGATGTGATATTCAAAAAGTCTATTTAATATTGTTTACTTCTTCCCTTTTATTATTCATTTAAGTTATTGGGTCTACACTTTTATAAATTTTTACACAATACTGTCAATTGTTATTGATGGTACCTCCATGCCAACATTTTTTATCATGCCTCAGCTTTTGTGCTAATGAAAGTCCTTTTGATTTTGGGATCTGACATTGCACTTCCTTCTATTTTGACAAAGTCAGTAGTTTCTTTTCCCTTTCAGATTTTGTCAATGCATTTTATTTTTTTTTTAGATGCATTATTCACTGCAATGTTATCCCATGACTTATAACAGGACCTAACAGTAATAATTTTCATCAATAGCGATCGCTACGAGCATTCAGATTTTTCGGTGGGGCTAAAGGTTTGTACGCCTATGGGAACCAAGCTTTTCCGCATGTTATGCATTATTTGAATGTGTACAAATTCCCTTTCTTCTACTTGCATATCCTTTCATACAAGTTTTGTTTCTACTTTTGTCCCTTTATGTTTTTCCTTGCTGTAGACATATAATGAAGTTTGGTGTTCTGTTCTGACTATTGGCTGGTGCATACTTATTATATAATTTCACCTTCCTTCTGCATGTGAGTGTTGGTTTCAAGTTTAGAAAAATTCAGTTCTTGCTGTAATTTCTTTTTACTCTGATATGCAAGTAGTTGTTGTGTACTTTCTGTATCATATGGAAGCGAGGATTTGGTATGTTGCTGTTATATTTGTTGTGAATTTCTTATGCTAGAAATGCTGGTTGAAGGAATGTTACTTTTGGTGCACTGTGTATTTTGAAGCATCTGTTTCCAAGGTATTTTTTGCTCCTCTAATTTTGAAACTTTTTCGATTCATTCCTTCATGATCTTAAGTGCATATTTTTTAGTTAGGAGGTTGTCTGAAGCTTGGCACAATAAAAGGCCTTTACTTGTTAAAGTTGTAACGTCTTTGTTATATGAGCAAAATTCAGTTGTCCAAAAAGCTTTATATGAGGTATGTTTGCATGGGTAGTTAGCCCTTAACTATTCTTAGAATATTTGATCTCTATTTCGGATGTGCAGTTGTGCTGCTTTGTTGACAGTTGATTGTAGTTATGGGTTCACACTTCTATTTGCTTTCTACCTCTGGGGAGTTGTTTGTGGACTATCTTGTACAGCATTTTGCTTTATCAGATCAGGATAGAAATGATCTGGAGAACTCTAAGGTATGTCCTTCGTAATAACTGTTTGGCTCTTTCTGAGTTATTGTCTTCATTAGGTAAAAATACGGGCTTCTTCTACGGTAGAGTTGAAAGCCATCTGTGACAGCAATCTTCTTCTGATAACTGTTACGGTTCACTGAAATGTAGGTATTTAAGCTTTTAGTTGGGAAAATTTACATTCAACATATTCTATTTTGGTCCCGATAACCATTCATACCTTGCATTTCAAAGTGTAACAAAAAACATATTGACAATTGATTGCGGTAGCAATTAGCATCCTCTTTTAATTCTTCGTTAAGTGGCTGTTAAATTTCCCTTTTCTTTATATATTAGTTAGATCTTTGCTGCAACTACGGTGGTAGAGATCAAGTCATGCCCATATGATTATGCCAGTTGTAAGTTAGCATTTTTTCCATGAAATTTATCTGGAAATCGTATATTAAATCTATGCAGCATACTCTTTGGCCTTTTTTATTGAAGATGATTGCTCTGCTGGCTTATATTGATGCTGCTACAATCGTAGGTTTTTCTACATCTCAGTTTTCATGGCCTTCTTACTTAAAATGCATGGATATTGAGGTGTCTAGGCTATTTTTCCATTTAGTTTTCAGTCTGTATATTAGTATTTGGTTAAATGTAGTCCTGCCTGGTATTACCTGGGTGATTGTTCGCGCTATTTTTGAATGTTCACGAATATGGTGCTATTATAGGTTTGCTGATGCATCTCCAAATCATGCACCTATTGATCTCCTAACATTAGTAATATGCTTAATGACTCCAAAGATGGTGCTGATATTCCAAATCCTGCAGTGTTTATTTGCTAATGGCTGCTATGAATGTTTTCCTGCCTCAGAGAATCTTAATCTAACTTCTATTTGGAATGTATATTTAGGAACCTTTTGCCCACCGAGTGGTGCTGTTGCATGATCCAGTAGCCAGGAAGCATCTTGCAACTCAGGTTCTTACCGTAATTATTCATTCTTGTGCTTAGTTTGGATCATACTTTTACACTAAAATCGTGATATTCTTGCAATATTGAAACAGCAAGTCACCAGTTTCATGGAAATTGCTAGTTCCAACTTGTTATTTGCTCCAAGCATTTTTTTAAATTTGAGCAAATTTCCCCTTTGGTCAGCTTCCTTGTTGAAGTAAGCATGGAAAGTAGGGTTGAAATATTCTGAGAGGGGCCGAGTAAGATGAAAATACTGAGAAACTAAATGGTTTTGTTTTTTGTTGTTAAATCCTTCAACTTGAAATATCTATAGGGGTTTTTTTTTGCTTGCAAAATTGGTTGATTCCTATGTTTCTGAATGGAACGAATATCGGCCATACTTGTCCTGTGTTATTTGGCACCTCTGTTTCCGAAGATTATCAACTTGTTTCGGCAAGATATGGTATTCATTTATGCTGTGAAATCTGGGTAAATGGAAGTTGTCTTAGTGGTGAACAAAATAATCTTGAAAACTGGGAGAAGCATTTCTAGCAAAAGTTGATTTTGCTATAATATCTGATTGGCTATTGCCTTTGGTAAGCTCTAGATACCTCAAAAGAAGGCATATGTAAGCGATACAAAGGACTTAAAGCTTGATCCGTCATGGCAAGAGAAATGGGATGACATGAAAATCAATGTACGGTTCTCTTTCCAGTGCTGGGTAATTTTCCTTCGAGCGATGTTCTGGATACAGTACTTCTCACATGGTAAGACCAAACATGCATGTTGAAATCAGATAAAATTTAAGTGCAATTTTTTTTGGGCATAAACATAAAATTGATCTGAAAAATCATTACTGCAGTTTTTCTGCAAGTCTAATTTGAAATTGTTGCTGTTCATTCGTTCATGACCTTATGTGCATATATTTTGATTTGGAAGTCGTCTGAGGCTTGGCACGATAAAAGGACTTGTTGAAGCTGCAACGTTTTTGCTGGATAAGAAAAATTTTAGGCTTTCGAAGAGAGTTTATCTGAGGTATGTTTGCATGGGTAGTCAGTCCGTAACTATTTTTAATATTATTGGGTCTCTATTATTCCTGATGTGCAATTATGCTGTTCTGTTGATAGTTGATTGTAGTTATGGCTTCACACAACTATTTGGTTGATCCATGCTGGGAGTTGTTTGTTGACTATCTCGTATGCCTTTGTGCTTTTTCAGATCACAATAGAAATCATCTGGAAAATGGTAAGATTGGATGACTGCACTTTTGTCGAGCCTTTATCATTGTACATAACTTGAGAATAATTTTAGAAATTTATTGGCAAAAGAAAATGTTCGTATTCTCTTTTTAGCTTGGCAGAAGTACTGCTAGATTTAAAAGTCTGCACCTGTCGATACTGACATTCATTAAATTGGATTCACGTTGTGATAACACAGTCATTACTTAGACTGCTTTAGAGTATTTGCCGATTTTGAGTCTTGGCACCGGATGCCTGCTTTTGATATATGATGAATATTGCTTATATCTAGTCTTCTATGATGCACCATAAAAGCTTGTTTTTGAGTTTTTGTTTTCATTAAGCGAAGATAGGGGCTTCTTCTACAATAAAGTTGAAGGCCATCTGTGACAACTCTCTTCTTCTGATAACTATTACAGTTCTTGAAATGGAGGTATTCAAGGTTTTCTTTGGGAAATGCACATTTTATAACACATTCTATTTTGGTCCCAATAACCATTCACACCTTGCATTTTAAAGTCTAACGAAAAACCTACCGACATTTGAGCGGAGTAACAATTAGCATCCTCCGTTAAATTTCACTTTTCTTTACAAATTAGTTGCATCTTTGCTGCAACAACAGTGGTAGAGATCGAATCATGCCCACGAGATTACTCAGTTATAAGTTCTCGTATTTTATCATAAAATTTATCTGGAAATCATATCTTAAATCTATGCAGCATACTCTGTGGCTTTTTCTATTGAAGATGATTGCTCTGCGGGCTTATGCTGATGCTGCTGCAATAGTAGGTCTTTCTATATCTCAGTTTTCATGGCCTTCGTAATTAATACGCACGGATTGAGGTGTCTGGGCTATTTTTCCAGCTAGTGTGCTCCTTCGGTCTGTATATGAGTATTTGGTTACACGTAGTCCTGTCATATATTACCTAGGTGGATGTTCTTGGTATCTTTGAATGTTCACACATGTTCTGCTATAATAGGTTTGCTGATGCATCTCAGAATGTTGCACACATAGATATCCTAATATTAGTAAAATGCTTAATGGCTCCAAAGACAATGCTGATATTCCAAATCCTGAGGTGATTATTTGCTAATGGCTGTGATAATGGCTGCTTGAATATTTTACTGCCTCAGAGAATCACAATCTAACTTCTATTTGGCATGTATATTTAGGAAGATAAACATATTGTTAATTTTTCGTGATGTTGACTATTATGAGCGGGAAAGTGTTGAGTTGAGTTTATTTCATTTGAGTTGATGGATTCGTTATTTTGTTAAAATAACTTAAATTACTTTAATTAATTTATCTTTAAGCTTATATTTCATTTTCTCTTTATATCCCCCATCAATGTGGGATTACAAACTTCCAACACATATTGAGAAACTAAATAGTTTTGTTATCTGTGGTTAAGGCCTTCAACTCGAAATATCTATAGGTTTTTTTTTTTTTTTGGCATGCAAAATTGGTTGATTCCTATGTACCTAAGTCGTGTTATTTGGCACCTCTGTTTCCCGAGAATATCAACTTGTTTTGGCAAGATAAGGTATACATTTATGCAGTGACATCTTGGTTAATGGAAGTCGCCTTGAAACCTCAGAAACATTTCTAGCAAAAGTTGACCTTTTTTTTTTTGGGGGGTCTATGGGTACGGTCATAGCCCGTAGATATATAGTAAGTTTGGGATACCTAAACTGGGCATATGCAGAGGACTTAAAGCTTGATCCGTCATACCACAATGACTGAGATAACATGATAATCAATGGAAGGTTCTCTTTCCAGTGCTGGGTAATTTTCCTACGAGCCATAATCTGGATACAGTACTTCTCACATGGTGAGACCAAAAATGCACGTTGAAATCAAATAAATTTTTGGTGCAATTTTTTTGGGCATAAACAAAAATTGATCTTTAAAATCATTATTACAGTTTTTTCCTATTTGTCATTCCTGCTAAAATGTGGTGTCATCTTGGGTAACAGTTTATTTCAGAATCCTTGGATGTGATTCAATACATTGATTGGGTGATCGCTTCATCTCTGGAATTTTGTTTTGACTTTGCTATTTGGCATTTCCATATATTGTTATTTTCATGTTATAGTGGACCACAGTGGAAGTTGCATTTTTGGTCTTTCACACGAGTCTGATACTTTTGATTTTATTGAAATTCAGCTTTAAATGAGAAAGCTCTTTTCTTTGTTCAATATTTATTCTGAGGAGCATGAAAAATTGTACTGTGAAACCCATCTTTTATAGGATACGAACATTAATTTGGATTCTTGCATCTTTCACTTCATAAATGAGCTAATCCGCAAAATTTTTGGAGCCAGTCAAAGGAAATAAAAGCTTTTAGCTTTGAAACTTGATTAAGTTGTTTGGTTTTACTGCATGTGCATCATATGCATCTCTAGCTTATGCGTAGAACTCTTTCCTGGTAAATTATGAGTGAAAAGGTGCAGCTTTTGACCTTCCTTGTGTGAATGATGGCCATTTTGGTGCACAAATGGTAAAAATGGTGATGTTTGGTTGGAAGTAATTTTTCCATACAAGCAATTGTTAGTGAAGATTTACATGCATTAACGTCTGTATCTGCTGTGGTTTGTGTGTCTCCATTTCTTGCTGAGTGTGAATTTTCAATTAAGGTTCCAAACTATGAAAACTTTATAGTCAAACTACGAAAACGGATAACAAAATTAATTAATTAATTAACAGGTTAATTGTAAAATACTGAAAAGACCCTAATTGAAGAATAATTATGGAAGACCGCCTGTTTGAAACACATGATTTGCAGTCTATATGTCAAGAGGCGAACGAGAGTTCAACTCTTGACTCGTCTATTTCCTCTCTCTTAGATAAAAGAATAAGTAATAATTAATTGTTGAACGTACCAGTAACAAGCATTAGCACATGAGCTTGTCGCTCATATATATGAATCAAACAATTGATTTCCCGTAACATGACGCATTCCCAAGATGGGTCTTTCTGGTTATCGTACATAAGTACTAGTAGGGGTGTGTTTCTGGTCTGATTCAGTACGCACTTGAATAACAGATATGATCATGGCCTTATGCTGCATGCGCTTCGATGATGTCACATGTGAACCATCAACAAGGAACCACTTGTGGCATGCTTTGCTAAGAAATTGCACTCGGCCTCGTCGCAAACGGACTCATGATTCATCAGCCTCATTTTTCTAATTGGTGCTATAGGAATTAACCAAAAAAAATATTTTGTCAGACAATGAACCAGTGCAGGTACATGAACCTTCCCCTATGTATGATTGACATCCTTGACGGATTGGCACATATAATTGCAAGATGGAATCTCTTTTGACTAAATTCGTTATTATACACACCAAATGCCTATAAAATTTGACCTTTGATAAAGAATGTCGTCGTATGTCTTGTTTCTCAGGGCCGAATCCATTGGGAGGTTTAATTTCAAGATGACGTGTAATTAATAAAACAAAAAAATTACATGATGCAAAGTGGAGGCGACTTGGCATAGACAAAGATGTATGTATAAGAAATGTACATTTGTAATTGTTCAATTCACAATCACATTTGTAATAAGAAATGATGTAAAGTCGCATTAAATTATGATAAACTGTAACTGTACATTTGTAATTGTTCGATTCACAATCACAATTAAATGAAAAGACAAATATTTTAAAATGCATAATTTATAACTATGATAAATATATAATTAACAACCACCCATTATGTGATTTAATTGGTAAAAGTTTAGGTTATGCGGGAAAAATATTAAGGTTTGAATTTTATAAACAGTAGTTAGTAGGAATAAATTTATTCTAAATTTTTTAGAATCACGAATAATTTAATAAAGTTTGTCAAAAATACTGTGAGTTGCTCTCTTACAGATTTAGTATAGATAGTCTTATTTAATATATATATATATATATATATACTAACGACTACCATAGTGTCCCCGTGATAAAACTGTTAAGTAGAAGTCCCAAAAGTCAACGGCTATCAATATTTGTCAAAAGAAGACACGATGGATGGTCAAAATATGACAACTTATTCGTGCAGTTAGATAGGCCATTTAGCACTTTCCGCGATTCGAACAAAAATCAGTTTCTGCACGATTCTTTTGATCATCTAGTACTCATATTTGAATATTTGTCGACCGTAGCCATTTCTTTTTCTTCTGAAGATAAGCACCGTCTGTTCTTTTTTTTTTTTTGTTTTTTTCTTCATCTCTTAATTGGAGGGTCAGAACCCCAAACAGACAGATGAAGAATTAGCGGGGGACCCCGACAGCGGCAAAGGGTCCCTGTTTCTTTTGCCACTCATACAAATCTGATCCTCTATAATGAGCATCAATTCATTAGTGCGTGTGTGTTTTTATTTTATGTTATTTTATTTTTATTTTTTATGAACACGGCTGTCCTGACTCGCTGTCTTCGTCTAAGCGTGCCTCTGGCCCCCTTTCGGCAAATGCACAATTGACAAAAATATGTGGAACAATCAAGGAGCATGACAATGACATGGCCTTGATGTCAAAAAAAAAAAAAAAAAGACATGGCCTTAAAGACGGTGGAGATTTTTCTTATAAGGCAGGCCTCCTTGAACCTCAACCTCAAGGAGACACCAAGATTCTAAATTTCTTCATTAATCTTAATCGTTCCCTACTCCTCAACCCATCCAATAGCCATGGCTTCCCAGCCTGATCAACTTCACATAGTTTTGATACCCTTAATGTCTCCAGGCCACATCATCCCCATGATAGACATGGCCAAGCTTTTTGCCATTCATGGCATGATTGTCACCATGATTACAACGCCCCTCAATGCCGCTAAGTTTAGTTCGACAATTGAGCGTGCCATTGAGTCCGGGCTTAAGATCCAACTGCTGCAGCTCCAATTCCCAGCAACTGAAGTTGGCCTCCCAGAGGGATGCGAAAACGTCGACAAACTTCCCTCCAGGAACTTAATCAGAAACTTTTTCAAAGCTGCCAGTATGCTACAACATCCATTTGAACGAGCATTCGAAACGTTACGCCCCCCTCCTAGCTGCATAGTATCCGGCAAGAATCTTCCCTGGACAGTTGATTCGGCTCGGAAGTTTGGCATTCCGAGGATCTTTTTCGATGGAATGGGATGTTTTTCATTCTGTTGTACGCACAAACTGGAAGTTACCAAAGTACATGAGAGGATCTCCTTGTCCGAGCCCTTCGTGGTGCCTGACTTGGCTCATCATATTGAATTGACTAGAGCCAAGCTGCCTGAATCCTTCAATTCTAAAATGCCCGACCTGGCAGATGTCCGCAAAAATATTAGAGCAGCTGAAGTCGTATCAGATGGTATCGTGGTTAATTCCTTCGAAGAGTTGGAATCGGAGTACGTAGAAATGTATAGGAAGCTGAAAGGAGATAAAGTTTGGTGTATTGGTCCGCTTTCAGCTTGTAACAAGTTAAGCCTGGACAAAGCTGAGAGAGGCGAAAAGAACTTAATAGAAGATCAGTGCTTGAAGTGGCTTGACTTATGGGAGCCTGGATCAGTGGTTTATGCTTGTCTTGGTAGCATCTGTGGCCTCGCAACCTGGCAACTCCTGGAACTCGGATTAGGTCTGGAAGCATCAAACCAGCCATTCATTTGGGTCACTAGGGGAGATAAAAAATCAGCAGAACTGGATAAGTGGATTGTAGAGGACGGCTTTGATCAAAGGACTAAAGGGCGAGGACTTCTGATTCAAGGTTGGGCTCCCCAAGTGTTAATCTTATCCCATCCATCTGTAGGATGTTTCTTGACACACTGCGGTTGGAACTCAACTGTGGAAGGGATCTCCGCCGGCGTGCCACTTGCAACATGTCCATTATTTGCCGAGCAATTCTTGAATGAAAAGTTAGTCGTGGAAATTCTGGGGATTGGAGTGAGTGTGGGAGTTGAAGCTGCTGTGACATGGGGATTAGAAGAAAAGTCGGGATTGGTGATCAAGAGGGAGAAAGTACATAATGCTATAGCATAATAATGGATAAAGGTATAGAAGGAGAGGACAGAAGGAAAAGAGCAACGGCAGATTGGGGATATGGCCAGGAGGGCAATCGGAGAATGGGGATCTTCCTACATTAACATGCAGAAGTTAATCAGATACATTAGCCTTGCCAACAACCACTGTGCCACTGAGTCTGATTCATAGAGAAATAAGGAAACAATCATTCAAGACGCAGATGATATTGCAAAAGACCCAACATTTTTCTGCATCTGGTGCATGTATAATGTATTTTCTTTTGTGGTTAAAAAAAAAAGAAAAAAAGAAAAAAAGAATAGAAAAAGAACATGGAAGTCAAGTACAATTTGAGTCCCTATTTCTCAAAATGGTCACTCCTCGCCTAAAGATCAGGGCCAAACCCCTTCTTTCTACGGGTGAAGCTGCCATCTCCAGTATAGTTTTGACCAAAGCTCCATACATATACTTGGCTGCAAGCGCAGAAATCAACAAGAAATGGCCAACATAACCCAATGGCATTGCAGCCATTAAAGTGTACTTATGTCATACTGAAGCATCTTCAAATCAATATACTCACAGCACACATGCTCGGCAAAAATTGGGAGTCTGTAATGTTCCATTAACAAAAATATAACACAGTAGAGGAATTTTGATTAGAGAAAGCACTTGTTGCTCAACAACAAACATGAAACAGAAGTAATTACGAAGGAAAGGTCCAGGGGAATAGCAAACAGTCTGTAGAGAGATGCAATCATTCTGCCTTCCCATTGCCAAACGCTTGTACAGGGAACCTTGCGCCATAGCTGTCCTATCAACCTGCTCTTATTTGAATGTACAGGCATGTTGCTAGAAAAACTAAATAAAAGAGCACCGCTAAAGGGCCATGACAAAGGCTTTTGATTGGCTTTGAATTCACGGAAAATTGAATAAGTAAAAATAATCTAAAAAACTGTCATTTGTGGTAAAACACACTTTCACTATAAACCAGTACATTTTAATGCAACTGTGCACCATCATAGACAGACATCTAACGAGTTGGCAAGGTTGACTGCTGCAAACAAAATTAGGCCACATAACTACCACATGTCCTGGACAGTCATAAAGTGAGTTGTTCAGTGCTGTGGCCCTGCAATACTCTAAAGAAATCTAACGTCTACCCAAACATAATCAACATGGCAGCAAAATGACTCTTAACAATGGATTTGGAACATTAAATGCAAATTTCACAACCACCATTTTTGCTAATTCCCATACAGGACCGCTAGACTCTTGCATTTTTATAACACAAATTCACACTACAACGGAACCTGAATGGCATAGCTTGATTCACTTCCAACCCATGGAGACAAGGAGATGAACCGTGTTGCATAAGATGCCCCTTCGCTCGCCTGCAATAAGACCATGTCTATATAATTAATATCTGGAAATCTAAAACCAGTCAATAGAAAGACCACTGCACAATTAAGTTAACAACTGCATCCCGACTTTGTAAAAGGCTTATAATCACCTTTAGATTACCTCTTGTAGCAAAGCAGTTGCAGACGCCGCACCTACTGTCTGCACTACATTCGGCACAACTTGTGGGGCCTTCTCCCAGCTGCTTTCTCAATCGTTTATAACATTCTTTTGGACTTGGGCCGCCCGCGACGTTTCGCATTAATTGGATCTTCAATGCGGGTAGTCCGCTCAACCTCACAGTCATCTCTCCCAGCATCTCCATTATCAACACATACATTATTCTCCGTCGCCACAGTAACAGAATTGACAGCCCAATTCTCCAGCCGTTGGTAGTGTTCTTTAAGACCAGTCATGAAGAATTCGAACTTGTCCAAATTATCAACAGCAATATCAACTGCTGAATAAAATATTTTCTCCAAGTCTTTCGTCCTCCGCAATTCCATCGATGGATTGGTGCTCCCAACCTTTATCTTGCTGTGACATCTCCCAACACCCTTCCTCCACCGCCTCAATATGTATCTCTCTGGTATAACATACACATCCCTAGTAATCAACACCTTAAACACATGTGCACACAATATACCTTGAAACTCAAATAATTGACAGTTGCAATTAATTTCAAGAGTTTCTACATCAAATTTAACAATAAACTTGACATGCCTTCTCTTCACATCTGCCACAACTATCATCTCAGTCACCTCATAGGTCATTATCGTTCCTTGGTTCATTGTTTCTTTCAGCTCACAATACATTGTATCAACTATTTGTTTTTGCACCAGTTTAAAGATTCTATTTGTGTATGCTTTACAAAGCTGCAACTCAAAGGGCCATCTTGTCACACATGGGATTTGAGCATGACCTGAAAGAAAATTCTCTTGAATCTCCTTTTCTATCTTATCTTTAACAGCCAATTCATATTGTTCGATAAATTGGTGTAGCGTGCTTCGGGGATGAACATATCCATCAAAGAAAGAATGTAGATTTTCACTTCTTTGTGTGGAGGACATCCCAGCCCAAAAAGATGATTTTAAAAACACAGGAACCCACCTTTTTTTGTTATCATACAAAGTACTCAACCACTCATTTCCATCAAGCTGAAAATTGGATATCATTTTCCCCCAACTTTCCTCAAACTCAGTGAAACTAAGAGAATCATAGACAGCTTCCATGAAGGCATCTTTCACAGGCCCATAATTAGTGGTTTTTGCTAGCTTGGTAGGAAATTTTCTTAGAACATACCTTATACACCACCTATGTTTGGTATTAGGGAAAATAGTCTCAATCGCATTCCCAATTGCTTCACATTGATCAGTAATAATGGCATCCGGGTGTTTGCCTCCCATGCATCTCAACCAAGTTTCAAACAACCAAACAAATGTTTTACATTTTTCATTATTTAGAAGAGCGCATCCAAGGAGAATTGTCTGCCCATGGTGGTTCATTCCAACAAACACTGCACATGGCATGTCATACTTGTTCACTATATAAGTAGTGTCAAAAGTAATCACATCACCAAACTCTTCATAGGCTGCCTTACTCCTACCATCCGCCCAAAAGACATGCTTTAACCTTCCCTCTTTGTCTGGTTTTATAGAATAAAAGAAATCTTTGCTTTCAATCTGCATCTTTGCAAACATCTGATGCAACTCTTCGGCATCTCCTCCTGCTAAATGTAGCCTACGAAATTTGTTCACATGATTTTTTAGATCAACACTCAAATATGGCATCTCCTCATGGCCACCTACTTGAAATACCATAGATTTCGCATTTTGCATGGCTTCTAGCTGCCTCTTCATATGGATATCCATAACCCGATGTTGCCTCATGAATCTAGCTTGACATGGAGTCACCTCGTGATTGTGCTCTAAGACAACTTTTGTAATTGCCCATACCCCTTCTTTCTTCGCACAACAAATTCGAGCCTTACAACCAGATCTCCCACTAGGCCTTGGAGACAACAAATTACTTCCACTTGTCTTGTGCTCTCGCCCTTTACTGCATTGTATTGTCTGCCACCTGTGTTGCCCTGTCAGATCATCCTTTCTTGCACCCCTCTTGGCAATGCCAAAACCGATTGATCTAGCATAGCTCTTGTAAAATTCATACAACTCATCAACACTGTCAAACATCATTCCAACAGCAGGTGCCTCCACACTAGCTTGGTTAGTAGTTGCTCCACTATTTGCCAGCACAGGCATTGCTTCCCCACCATTATCATTACTCCCAACTGCCGCTGGATGAGATCCTTCACCTCCAACAGTAGCATCCATTGCTAGGAAACCAACCCCCGACTGCCATAATAAAGCTTTCGTTAACTTCCACAACCACGTTTTAAAAGAAATTATAAACTATTTCCTAAATTTTGAACTGACTCAACCACAACAGCAAAAGCTAGCAAGCCTTTTTCTTTCAATCAATCCCCACTAGCAAGACTGGAATAATTTCACTCTTTTTCACCATCCTATAACATTTACTATACTGTCCAACGTTGAAAGCAAACACCACAAATATAAAATTCACTAATTCCCCTTAATTATTCCATTTAAGCCAGCAAGCAAGCCCTACTCATAACAAAATTCACTAATTCAATAAGTGTAAAAAATTCAATGCAAGCAAATTTAACCTTTTACTTACTCAAGGAGGCCTACTGTTTGAGCTCACACAATCAGCACAAAATTTTACCAGACATGCTTGAATAATCCCCGTTCACAATCACCAACTCAACATACATTGCTACAGCTAGTTCATATGCAGTTCACACCCCCAAAATGTCCAATTATTCAAACTCACTACAGAAATTATCGTTCGAATCTTTTGATATATTAACAATCTAAAACTAATCAGAGCTTATTTAAATGAAATTAAGTATACATTATGAATTAAACTCTGCCACTCTCAAAAAATCATGGATTAAGGAGAAATGTTTACCTCTCAGTCTCTCACCTTGCTGCGTGTCCGCCTTTCCTTCAGTCGACGACGAACCTCTGCTGCCTATTTGAAGGATTTCACCTAACCTACCTTCCACTCACACAAGCTAACCTAAAATTACCCATTCAATCTGCAGCCCATTCCCCGAGGCCGAAAATTTAGGCCGCCATTAATCTCTCTGCAATTTTCCCTTTCTTTTCCCTCTGTACCAGCTTCACTTTCCCATCTTCTTTTAATTATTTTTTAATATTGCCACTACCCGGCGTCGTTTTGTGTCTCATGGTCGAACTACGACTATAACTGTTAACATGAATCATCAGGTTGGGTTGGGTTTGAGTTTGGTTACTTCCGGTTCGAGTCACTTCTGGTTGAGTTATTTATAAGTCAAATTATCTTCACGTCATTTTAGGTTGTATCACTTTTGATTCGATTCGAATTTGGGTTTAAGTTAACTCAAAGATTGGTCACGTTATTAAAAATAATAACATGATATATTTTATTAAAAATTTTATTAAAAATTTTTAAAAATTAAAAAAAATTATATGATCAAAAAATACTTTAAAAAATTTCTTTTAAAACATTTTAAAAAATTAAAATAAAATTTAAAACTGTATAAAAAATCTCAAAATATGCTAAAAAAATTTATAATTAAGATTTATATTAAAATAGTAGAATTTATACCTTTTATAATATAAAATATGTTAAATTATTTTATTTTATTTTTTTGTTCTTTTTAAGAAAAAAAAATTCGGATCAGATGAGTCGGGTTAGTGTTAGATTCGGATTTGACCTAAAATTTTCGGGTCATTTCGAGTTAGGTCATTTTTTGAGTCGAGTTCGAGTCGTATTTTTTTAGACATGTTTAGGTCAATCTATCGAGTCGGGTCAGATTTTGACACCTCTGCCTACGACCCACCTTTTCTTATATATATATATATATATATAATATTACTAATTTTAACCAAAATAATAAATTTAACACAAATTTTAAAATATATCCGTTTACTACTCTTTAAATATTTTTGTAATAAATTTAACATATAATAATTTAAACAAACAAAATTTATTAATATCGATAATAGATTTATCAAAATATATTTATTTTGATGACATAATGTGATATAAATTAATATCAAATTATTAAAATAAATAAATTATATTTAAGAAATTTTAAATCGTATTAAATTTGTTAAAAAATTTAAAAAAGAACAAATTATTACTTTTTAAAATTATTGTTAAATTTATTATTTTATATAAAATTAATGATATTTTTTATATTAACTTTTAAAAAAAAAACTGAATACTCGTAAAAAAATGAAGGCTAAAATATCCAACGGCTACAAAACTTCCACGTCATCACAATCGCGGGGTGAAACGTTGTCCATATCCAACGCCTTGACAGGAAGAGAACCTTTTAGAAAAGTCAAAACGCGGAAGAATCCAACGGCAGAAAAACAATTGCGACATGAGCAACGAAGACATTACAAAGGCCTAGAAAAAACAAAGGCAAAATAATAGCCAAAACACCATTGTAAAATATTTTCTGAAATTATGTGCCAAAAATTTTTTTTCTGATATTAAAATTAATGACTTAGATTTACCTAATATATTGAAATATTTCATGTAAATTGTAATTTAAAGTTAATTCACCTTGAATTTTTAAAGCAGCATATCAAAACTAATTCTAAGAAACAATTAAAGGATCATCTGTTTTTCAAGCATGGATCAAAGCATTTAGAGTTGCCATTAACATAGGTTACATAACATTAAATTTAAAAACAAGGGTATATGTTACACGATGAGACATTGAATGCAGTTTTACTTTTGTAACAGTTTTGTAATGTTGCATCTGCATTTATATATGTGCCTTGGCTGGTACTACTCTCGCGTGTGTTCAGATTCTGAGTTTCTATGAGCACAATTTGTGTCGTTGCTTGGTATGCAATATTAGAATTTTGAGCACAATTTTTCTGCGACAGTTTTGTATACACTCTTGAACTGATCTGCATGGCCTCACATTGCAAGCAACTGCACTTTGTATTGTTTCCTTTTATGGCTCAAGGCCACATGATTCCCATGGTAGACATTGCCAGATTGTTGGCTCAACATGGAACGGCGGTCACTGTTGTCACCACCCCCGTTAACGCAAAGCGTTTTGCAGCAACGCTTACTCGGGCCGTAGAATCCGGACTGCAAATGCAGTTTGTTGAACTCCAATTCCCGTGTGAAGAAGAAGGATTGCCAAATGGGAGCGAGAATCTTGACATGCTGCCATCGTTAGGCCTAGCCAGCAACTTCTTCTCCGCGGCCAACAAGCTGCTAGAGGAAGTTGTAACATTGTTCAAGGACTTAAAACCAAGGCCGAGTTGCATAATCTCAGATGGATGTTTACCATACACAATTCATGTTGCTAACAGGTTTGGTATTCCGAGGATTTCGTTCACTGGATTTTCCTGTTTTTGTCTCCTGTGCATCCACAAAATGCACACTTGCAAAAATTTCGAGAGCATATCTACCGAATCAGAATACTTTATTTTGCCTGGAATGCCTGATCCTATTGAATTCAACAAAGGCCAGCTGCCAGTATCGGCTGTGGTTCACAACACAGATGAGTTCCATGAACAAGTAATAACGGCAGAAACAATGAGTTATGGATCCATTGTTAATTCATTTGAAGAGTTGGAGCCGGCATATGCTCAAGGATACAAAATGGCCAAAAGTGACAAAGTTTGGTGCGTTGGTCCGGTTTCACTGTGCAACAAAGACAACTTGGACATGCTTCAGAGGGGCGACAATGCTTCGGTAGATAAATGCCAGTGCTTGAAGTGGCTTGATTCACAGCAGCCATTGTCCGTTATTTATGTTTGTCTTGGCAGCCTTTGTACTCTAATAACTTCACAGTTGATAGAACTTGGATTGGGTCTGGAATCATCAAACAGGCCGTTCATTTGGGTGATAAGGGGTGGGGAGAAATCGAAAGAACTAGAGAATTGGTTGGTAGAAGAGGGTTTTGAGGAAAGGACTTGTGGCAGAGGCCTCGTAGTCAGGGTTTGGGCACCACAAGTAGCAATATTGTCACACACAGCAATTGGAGGGTTCCTCACTCATTGTGGTTGGAATTCAGTACTAGAAGGAATATGTTATGGCACACCACTGGTTACGTGGCCGGTTTATGGAGACCAGTTTTGTAATGAGAAGTTAGTGGTTCAAGTGCTAAGGGTTGGTATCAGGATTGAAGCAGATCTTACCAATATAAGGTGGGGAGAGGAGGAAAAGGTTGGAGTGTTGGTGCGGAAAGAAGACATAAAGAAGGCTTTAGAGAGGCTGATGACTGAAGGAGAGGAAAGCAATGAGAGAAGAAAAAGAATTAGAGAACTTGGAAAGTTGGCAAAGGAAGCCTTGGAAGAAGGTGGATCTTCTTTTCACAATATAAAACTGCTAATACAAGATATTGAAAAAAACCAGCTTAATGCAGTGGCAGAGAAGTGAGCTGTACAGATTTTGCCAATTCAATTGCTGCTCCAAAGTAGGTGAAGGGTGTCAGCTATGAAAAGATCGGCTTTTGTTTCTTCAGGTAATTCCAGTGAG
Organism: Carallia pectinifolia; assembly: GCA_037832335.1. Lineage (NCBI taxonomy): Eukaryota > Viridiplantae > Streptophyta > Magnoliopsida > Malpighiales > Rhizophoraceae > Carallia > Carallia pectinifolia. The sequence goes on along the minus strand of CM075444.1, from coordinate 16,387,073 downwards.
CTCCCCTCTACATTTTCTTTCGCGAAAGCTCTTCCTCAAGTTAGTTCTTTTAGCTTCTCATAAGAGCTTTGCAACAACACATCTACATATCACCTGTAAATTTACTGTAAACAATATGACAGTCCAGCTTATTGAATCCTCTGAGTCGAGTTTGACACATTGAAACCCCGACCACCGTCTAGCTTCCAATAGTTTTCATTTTTCAGGCCACAATTAGCATGTAACACTATATTTTGCTTCCATAAGTGATGTGCGAATTTGCCTATCAATATAACAGTAATATAATTTTTTGGGATCGTAATAACTCCTAACTGTATTTTTTGTTGGGTAAATTTTTCATTATTTTTATGACATATTTAGATTTTTTATTCTCAACATTGAAGAACTTGATATACCATATACGAATCTGAATGAAAAATTAGTCATTATAGAATAAACTGACTGAGGGGGCAAGGAGAATTCTTGTAACCATCTTGCATAGCTTTATTTGTAGTGCAGCACAGAAGATAAATCCTATGTGTACCTACCTCGGAAAGAAGAAAGGTCATTTTTTTATGGAAATACGACACCAGAACTTTAGAGCACATTGGAGAAAGGACCACAAAAACTGGCCAAGTAGTCCTAATGCAACTTCATTGACTACAGAAAACCAATCTCTATTTTGTTGGTGGTCCATGTTGACCATTGGCTTTGTTCTATGCAGTCGGCCCCATTCGCAGAAGGACTAGGACTGACAGGAATAGCTCCGCGAATAAAATGGTAGATGTAGACATGTTGAAAAATCAAAACAGAAACCACAACACGAAAACAGTATCATTATAAAGTTTAATTATAAGTAATAATAAAATAATTACATAATTTATTTAATATCTAATAATTTACTTTTTTTTTTAATTTTAATCATCTAATATCTATATTAATTTGATACAATTTTATTATTAATTAAATATTACTACTTAATACTTAATATTTCCCAAAGAAAAAAGAACACAGGCCAATGTCTCCAAAAACTGACAATCTAAGGCCCGTCTCCTGAGCTTTCTTCTGGGGGACGACTTTTCCCTGGAGAAGCGAATTTCATTTTGTACACCATAAGCATGATCTCTTTGTTCTATGCAGTCGGCCCCATCCGCAGGAGGACTAGGACTGACATGAATAGCTCCGCAAATCAAATGGAAGATGTAGACATGCTGCAAAATCAAAACAGAAACCACAACACAAAAATAGTATTATTACATAATCTAATTATAAATAATAATAATAAAATAATCACAAAATTTATTTAATATTTAACAATTTTTTTTTAATTTTAATCATTTAATGTCTGTATTAACTTGATACTATTTTGTTACAAACTAAATATTACTACTTAATACTTAGTAAATTATTAAAAGAAAAAAGAACATTGGCCAATGTCTCCAAAAACTGACAATCTAAGGCACGTCTCCTGAGCTTTCTTGTTGTGGACGACTTTTCCCTGGAGAAGCGAATTTCATTTTGTGCACCAGAAACATGACCTCTTTCTAATCACCCCCAGAACAAAAAAATTGAACTTCATAATTGAACCGTCTCCAATCACTTCCTCCACTTCAAAGTTACAGAAATTCCTGACTAACGACAGCTATGGCCTTCCAATCCAATCAACTCCACTTTGTTGTGTTTCCGTTCATGTCTCCTGGCCACATGAACCCGGTGATGGACGTTGCCAAGCTGTTAGCGCAGCAGGGCGCCATCATCACCATATTCACCACACCAGACAACGCAAAACGTTTTGCAAAGAATGTTGCCCGTGCCGTGGATTCAGGACTCCAAATGAAGTTAATTGAAGTCCAGATTAATTTGGAAGAAGCAGGACTGCCAAAAGATTGCGAGAATTGTGACTTGCTGCCTTCGCTAGGCCTAGCCAACGAGTTCTTCACTGCGACCAACACGTTACAGGCACCAGTGGAAATCTTGTTCGAGGAACTAACACCAAGGCCAAATTGCATAATCTCGGATGGCCTTCTTCCTTACACGGCTAATATTGCTAGCAAGTTTCGTATTCCGCGGATTTCTTTCAATGGAACTTCTGGCTTTGCTAACTGCTGCTTCTACCTCGTACATTATAGCGGGATTCTCAACAGCATTACATCTGATTCAGACCGCATTATTGTGCCTGGAATGCCTGGTCATTTCGAATTTACCAAAGACCAGTTGCGTTCAACCATGGTTCCAATGGAAGATTTTTTTAACCAAATCGCGGCTGCTGAGGCCATAAGTCATGGGGTGATTATTAATTCCTTTGAAGAGTTGGAGTCAGCATATATCCAAGAGTTCAAAAGGGCCACAGAAGATGGAGGAAAGAGAGTTTGGTGTTTCGGTCCTGTTTCACTCTGTAACAAAGACAACGCAGACAAGCTTGACAGAGGTAACAAGGCTTCAACCGATGAATCTCAGCTGTTCGAGTGGCTTGATTCTAAGCAACCAGAATCTGTTATCTATGTTTGTCTAGGCAGTCTCTGTAATCTAGTAACTTCACAGTTGATAGAGCTTGGATTGGGGTTAGAAGCATCAGGAAAACCATTCATTTGGGCTATAAAAGGCGGAGATAAATCAAAAGAACTAGAGAAATGGCTTGCCGAAGATGGTTTTGAGGAAAAAATAAAAGGAAGAGGCCTCATTGTCCGGGGTTGGGCACCACAAGTCCTCATATTGTCGCACCGGTCTGTTGGAGGATTCTTAACACACTGTGGCTGGAATTCAACCCTAGAGGGGGTATGCGCCGGCGTACCAATGGTTACTTGGCCGCTTTTCGCAGACCAGTTTTGCAACGAAAAGCTAGTTGTGGAAGTGTTACGTATTGGTGTAGGTGTTGGGGCAATTTCTACTATCAAGTGGGGAGAGGAAGAGAAATTTGGAGTGTTGGTGAAGAGGGAAGATGTTAGAAAGGCTGTGGACCAGTTGATGAGCGACGGAGAGGAAAGCAAAGAGAGAAGAGAAAGAACCAAACAGTTCAGCAAGTTGGCAATGGAAGCAATGGAGGAAGAAGGGTCTTCTTGTCTCAACCTGAAACAGCTAATCAAATATGTCCTGGAACAAACAAGCTGAAAAACCAGCATATTTGTCGGAAAGGAAAGAAAGAAAGCTCAGTTCAATCAAATTGGTTACTGAATTCTATTTTGCCAACTACATTGGCTAAGATTGTAAGTGTTAGAGATAATGAATAAAAAGGAAGTTGCATAAAAGATCAAAACTTTCATTCCTGCAAAATGCTTCTTGTATAGGAATTCAATACAAGGATGTACAGCAGAACAAAAAACTATTTAGTTTACTAGTACAAGTTATTTCCCATACTTTTTGTTATGATAAAAAAAAAAAAGTGCATCCCCGGTATAAGATCAGGGTCACCCGATGACTAATCTCACTAACTTCTAGCACAACAGAAATAGTTACTTCAACTTAAAGCTAACTAGTATGGCTCCACATTCTCAGCTGCTGCTGCTGCTGCTTGTACTGTGCAGATTCTTCTTCTCTTCTTCTGCTGCATGTTTCTGCTATTGGAGTCCTCAGGAAAAACTCTCAGTTACACTAATAAAGATGCTGTCTTGGGTAATAAAGAATCTGTACATTTGCGTGTCTATTCTAAGTAGATACCTCTGGATAGCAAAGCAGCCGAATAAGACCAAGAATTGTCTGCCAACATAATTTGGTCATTAGGGCCTCGTCAGCATTTAAAAAACAAAAAAAAAGGTTAGTCTTGTCAACCAAAATAGGTAGATTTAAGACTTTGAAAGGAATACGGAAGTTACATTTTTTTTTTTTTTAACAACAGAAACTTACAAATGAATATGAAAGTTACATTCCCCAAAAGAAACTTCAACTTGAATATGACAATGGACAACCAAATGGGATTTGTTTAAGGCCCCGATTGATTGTCCACCCTGAGTTGTTCATCTTTGAGGGTGGGCTCCCGTCTATTGTAGATAGACAGAAATTCAAAAAAAAAAAAAAAATGGTAGCGCGTATTTAGGAGAAATAAGGGGGAAAAAGGCGTAAATTTGAGAAAATGATAAAATAGAGAATTACGTAAAAGAAAAAAATAAATTTTTAAGGACTTTATTACGTAAATATTTAATTTGTGCTATATAAATGATATGCGGTTAATCTAACGATTTATTTATTTTTTTTAAATTTAATACACTTTTCACAATTTAACAATTCAAATTTTTATACATTAATTTTATGTTTATCGTCTACATAATTTTTCTTAATTTTTAATAGTGCTTATCATTTTGCATACACGCCTACTCACGTATATGATTTCCATATGTCTAATAAATAGCCTTTTTAAATGGGAGTATGGTGACTGCTATAGGAGTGTTCAAATAAATCGAAAGTTCCAATTAATCGCATCAATCGAATGTAGCCAAACTAGCCTATGCAGTTAAACAAATCGATTTTATCTTAGAGTAACTGAATCAAAACAAAATTAAAATTTTTAGTTCAAATTTAATTTATAAAATTAAAATAAAATAATTAACTACATCGAATCAAAATATTAATTATATATATATATATATATATAGTTAGTATTTCCTACAATCACCTAAAATATATTAATTTATTTGGGTACATAGGAAAAAAAAAGGACTGATTCAACAAATACTTATTTGACAAATATTATTATTTGTCAAATAACAAATTATTTATATTTTAAAATAAGATCCTAAATTTAAGAATTAATTGAAAAATAATTCTAAACGAATATATTTTGTTACATCGATCAAATAAATTATATAATTATTTTTGTGACAACGCTTATTAATTTTATAATAACGCTTATTATTTTTATAATAAAAAATTACATGTTAATTTTTTGTGTTATATTTTATTAATTTTATTATAAAAATAAATAAAATTATCATAATATATATACTAAATATGATTACTAACGAATAGATACCTAACCTTTTTCTTACATTTTAAGGTTTTCATTTAAATGCATTTACTTTATCATCTGAAAAATGCCGTTTACCTTTTCCATGCCAAGGCCCTTCAATGCCTTTTGCTTATTTTCTATTGGCCCACGTAAATCAAGACACCTATCGTAGGGACATTCTGTCTGCGCCTCAAACTTTTCCGCAGCCGGCTTTACAAAAAGCTGGGCAAAAATTCAGCGCCACGTCCTAGTTAGCTGACAAAAATAAAAAATAAAAAATGGGCATAAATCCAGTGGGAAAAACTTTATGATTTTATGTTATTGAATTTTTTGTCATTATAAAATTTATTAGATTATAAATTATATAATTAAAATAATTTTTATTTTTCATAAATCTTAATTTTTTTTTTTAATTTAAATTTAAGACCCTTATAATAAAAATATGAACTCTAACTAATGAAGTGTCTTTTAAAAGACTTATATTACTAATTTTAAAATAATATAAAATAATATAAATTATTAAATTTATAAAAAAATAAAATTTTAAATATTATTAAATAAAATTATATTATTATTTATTATTAGTTAAATCTAGACGTACGTAAACCAATTGTACAATGACTCAATTATCTATATCACTCGGTATGGTTTTTACATCACAAACAATCATTAAAAGCAGACAAACCCACCCAAGCAGAGGCAAGTTCGTGCAAGTGAGGGCAGCACTTTGCCCACTTTCAATGGGAAATTTTATTCAAAAAGACTAGAAAATGGCGAACAACTGTACGCGGACGGAATTGGTTTGCGCTTACTTCACGTGCAGGCTCTACAGCTTCACAAGTATACAAAGCAACCAGCTAAAATCGAACCAAGGAGAACATAAAAAAGGAGTAAAAAGGTCCATTTTCGAACCTGTCTATTTGATTAGCAGTCTCTTTCTTATGGAATCCAAACTTCAATGGCTTCAGAACCGCGCCTTGTTTTTGATACCCTTCTTGACAGGAGTAGTGATCTGTTGCATAAAAGCTTCTTTTTTGTTTTTTAAAAAATTGGTATTATTGCCAATATAATAACAAACTTTTGATAATTTTAATTATAATTTTTTAAAGTGTTAATTGTTATTCGTAAAATTTTGTGAATAAATTTTTGTTAAATTTATCATTATTCTCTTGGTAATAGTTTACTAACAAAAGTAGTCGTCTGAGAAGCACGGACACGATAGTTTGTAAGAGTGTGGTGTGTCAAATACACGGTAGATACAGACACAAGCCCAACACAGTTTGGAGTATTCGATATGATTAAAAGTGTACGATAAAAAATTTTGAAAGAAAAAAAAATTGTACATGAGATTTAGGCGTATTCGACGAGCCGACACACACATGATGGAATTTGCCACACACTACTGTGAGATTAGTCGATTGCTTGATAGAAATTTATATCCGGAACCTCAAGCTTTCGTCCTTCACGCCAGCAATCTTCTTCAACTCCTCCACGGCGGGGTTGCAACAAACGAGTAGGTAATGGGACGGTGACTCCAACATGGGAAACTCGCCAGAAAATCCGTTCATAGTGACGTCGCTATCTTGATTAAAGATTAGATAAGAATTTTCTTGGGAAACAAATGGAAAAACGAGGGGAAAGTTGGGTGGATTTTAGTTGCCGCGCTCAAATAAGAATTCACAATGTTTATATCGCATCGTGTCCGTGTCATTGTGTCTCTGCTCCGTAGGTAGTTGTAGACTAGTCTTTTGTACTCTTAATAATTCTTAAGTATTTTTCTCTTTTGCACAATTTTTTTTCTTTTTTTTTTTTCAAAATAAATAAGTTAATTCTTATGGCAGGACCATTGTTGGAATCATCTCGCATAAATTTACTCGCAGTGCAGCACAGAACGTAAAAATCCACGAAAACACAACACCGAAACATTGGAAGCTCATTAATTATTTGATACAGACAATCAATCTCTGTTGTATTAGGGGTCCACATCCACCATTCTGTTCTTGGCTGTTAGCCACTCGGGACATAAAAAGCTCCGACAAACAAATTACAATAGAAGAAGTAGACGTGCAGACAAATTAAATTATAAATCGATAAAAACAAAGAAATATGCCAACAATGTCACCCATCTACAAATCTTTTGCTTGTGGACGGCGTTTCAGTGGAGAAGCCAATTTGGTTTTGTGCATCAGAAAAAGGATCTTTCATCTTAAAGAGCCCAGAAGCAAAAGTCATCTTCAGTCACTTCCGGACCAACGACAACTATGGCCTTCCAATCCAATCAACTCCACTTCGCCGTTTTTCCATTCATGGCTCCTGGACACATGAACCCCATGATGGATGTTGCCAAGCTGTTAGCGCAGCAAGGTGCAATCATCACCATATTCACCACGCCACAAAACGCAGAGCGTTTTGCAACGAACGTTGCTCGTGCCCTGGAATCAGGACTCCAAATGAAGTTTGTTGAAGTTCAGATTAAGTTGGAAGAAGCAGGTCTTCCAAAGGATTGCGACAATATGGACTTGCTGCCCTCGCTAGGCCTGGCCAACGAGTTCTTCAGTGCAGCCAACAAGTTGCAGGCACCAGTTGAAATGTTGTTTGAGGAACTAACACCAAGGCCAAACTGTATAATCTCAGATATGCTTCTTCCCTACACGGCTAATATTGCTGGCAAGTTTCATATTCCACGGATTACATTCAATGGAACTTCTTGCTTTGCTAGCTTATGCTTCCGCTGCATACACGTTAGCAGGATTCTCGACAGCATTACCTCCGATTCAGAGCGCGTTATTGTGCCTGGAGTGCCTGGTCATTTTGAATTTACTGAAGACCAATTGCGTTCAGCCAATGTTACAAGGGAAGATTTTAGTCACCAAATCGTAGCTGCCGAGGCAGTAAGTCATGGGGTGATTGCTAATTCATTTGAAGAGTTGGAGGCAGAATATGTCCAAGAGCTCAGAAAGGCTAGAGGGGATAGAGAACAAAAAGTTTGGTGTGTTGGTCCTGTTTCGCTCTGTAACAAATACAACACAGACAAGCTTCACAGAGGTAACAGCTCTTCAACAGATGAATATCAGCTGTTAAAGTGGCTTGATTCACAGCAACCAGCCTCTGTTGTCTATGTTTGTCTAGGCAGTCTCTGTAATCTAATACCTTCACAATTGATAGAGCTTGGATTGGGGTTAGTAGCTTCAGGAAAACCATTCATCTGGGCTATAAGGGGTGGAGAAAAATCAAAAGAACTAGAGAAATGGCTTGCAGAAGATGGGTTTGAGGAAAAAATAAAAGGACGAGGCCTCATGATCCGGGGTTGGGCACCACAAGTCCTCATATTGTCACACCGTTCAGTCGGAGGATTCTTAACACATTGTGGCTGGAATTCAACGCTAGAGGGGGTATGTGCTGGAGTACCAATGGTTACTTGGCCGCTTTTCGCAGACCAGTTTTTCAATGAAAAGCTACTTGTGGAAGTGTTACGAACTGGTGTAGGTGTTGGGGCGACTTCTAGCATCAAATGGGGAGAGGAAGGGAAAATTGGAGTGTTGGTGAAGAGGGAAGATGTTAGAAAGGCTGTTGACAGGTTGATGAGTGATGGAGAGGAAAGTAAAGAGAGACGAGAAAGAGCCAAACAGTTCAGCAAGTTGGCAATGGAAGCAGTGGAGGAAGAAGGGTCTTCTTGTCTCTACCTGAAACAGCTAATAAAATATGTAGTGGAACAATCAAGCTGAAAAACCAGTATATTTGACGGAAAGGGAAGAAAGAAAGTTCAGTTCAATCAAATTGGTAACTGAAATGTTATTTTGCCAACTACATTGGCTGAGATTGTAAGTGTTAGAGATAATGAATAAAAGAGGAAGTTGCAAAAAAGATCAGAACTTTCATTTCTGCAAAATGCTTCTTGTATAGGAGTTCAATACAAGGCTTTACAGCAAAACAAAAAAGTACTTTGTTTACTAATACCAGTTATTTCCCTTTCCTTCTTCTACTTTTTTTTTTTTTAATTAAAAAAAAAGATAAATATCCAATATATAAGTTATCATACTTATGAATCGAGGTTTGGATCACCTATTACTAATCTCACTGACTTCTAATACGACAAAAATAGTAACTTCAACTTAAAGCTAACTAGTATGGCTCCACATTCCCAGCTGCTACTGCTCCATGTACTGTGCAGATTCTTCTTCTCTTCTTCTACTGCATGTTTCTGCTGTTGGAGTCCTCCGCAAAACTCTCAATTACACTAATAAAGATTGTTTTTTTTTTTTTTTTTTTGTACTCAATTACACTAGTAAAGATGTAGCCTTCGGTAATAAAGAATGTTTACACTTACTTGTTTTTTTTTTTTTTCTGGGTCAAAAAGGAAGGCGAAGTCCCTTCGGGGACATCCGAAAAAATTTACTTGTCTATTCTAATATTTGTTATAAAATCCCTACCAAAATCTAATAATATGACTATTCTTTTTTTTTTTTAGTCCAAATAATATGACTATTTTTTTAAAACTAGGCAATTAGCTCAAGAGCGTTCAGCGAGCACAGGAATTCACTTACGAGCCCAATCTACTTAATCTTCAGTATATGTAGTTGATCCCAAAGCCATAAGCATTTCCCTCCCACAATCTATTTGTTGGGCTCATAAGTTTGGGCTAGCCTTATTTTACACGGTTGAAGATTAAGATACCTCTGTATGGTAAAGCAGCCGTACAAGACCAAGAATTGTCTGCCAACATAGTTTGGTCATTAGGGCCTTGCCAGCACTAAAAAGATCGTTAGTCTTGTCAAGCAAATTAGGTAGATTTGGAAAGGCATGCGAAAGTTATATTTACCATAAAAAAAACTTCAACTCACTTATCCAAAACAAAAAAAACTTAAACTCAATTACGACTAAAGTTGTCAGAACCGAATCGATTATTAAATTAAAAATATTAATGAGTTAAAATTCAATCGGTCGAACCGATATTTGAACCGGTATTTAATAATATATATGTATAAAAGTAATTAAAAACATAATAATTATAAGTAGTGATTAAATATTAATTTTTCTAATTTTAAAAATGAAATTGAAAATTTTAATAATATTTAAGACTAAATTAAATTTTTTAATTAAATTTAGTACTTAAATTATAATTTATGTAATATTTGATGTTAAATTGTAATTTATAAATTTTTTATTTTCGTTGAATCGGTCCAATCGATCTGATTTTCACCTGTTTTTATCAGTTTTAACCGATTCTTGATAGGTTTTAACTGATTTTTTTCGGTTCGGTTCATTCCTCAAAATTCACTTAAACAGATTCGAACTCCTGACCGATCACCGGTTCAATCAGTCCGACCAATCAATCCAGATCAGTTTTCACAACAATGATTATTATGACAATTGACAACCAAATTTACAAAACTTAGGGCATAAATCAACTGGAAAATTTTTTTTGACTTCATGTTAATAATTTAAAATACTAATAAAGTGATATAAATTATTAAATAATTAAAATTTTAAAATAAATAAATAAATTATTAAATATTATTAAATAAAATTGTATTATTATTTTTTATTATTTACGTGTAGTCATATATATCCCTTGGTATAATCTAACATCTCATGCAACCATTGTAAGTAGACAAACCCACATGAGCGGAGGCAACTCAGGCAAGTTCATGGAAGTTAGGCCAGTACTTTGCCTACTTTCATTCGGAAATTTTATTCAAAAAGACTAGACAATGGCAACCAACTGTGGTTTTGTTTATCGTTTGTTTATACATAGGTATGCGCTTACTTCGTGTGCAGGCTCTACAGCTTGACAAAAATACAAAGCAACCAGCTAGTATCCAACCAAGAACACAAATGAGCAGCAAAAAAGTCCATTTTCGAACCTTTCTATTTCATTAGCATTCTCTTTCTTATAGGATCCAAACTTCAATGGCTTCAGAACCGCACCTTCTTTTTGATGCCCTTCTATATTGCATGAAAGCTTACTTTCCGATTCTTTGCGAATTGATATTGATATTATTACTGATGTGTTAATATGTTTTTGTTAATTTTGATGTTTTCTTAAAAACTAAATCTTATATAGATTTAATGTTACTCTAAATTTTAAATTTTTAATTATTATTCGTTAAGTTTTGTGAATGAACTTTTGTAAAATTTATCGTTATTCTTTTGACAATAATCAATTAACAAAAGTAATTGTAAACTAGTTTTTTGTACTCTTAATCATTCTTAAATACATTTTTTTTGCATAATATTTTTTCTTATTTTTTTTCAAAATAAATTAATTAATTCTTATGGCAGGACCATTGTTGGAACCATCTCGCATAAATTTACTTGCGTTGCAGCACAGAACATAAAATTCCATGGAAACACAACACGGGAACATTGGAAGCTCACTGTTTATTTGATACAGACAACAAAACTCTCTTGCATTAGAGGTCCACGTCCACCATTCTGTTCTTGGCAGTATGGCCACATGGGACATAAAAATCTCCGACAAACAAATTGCAATGGAAGATGTAGACATGCAGAACATCTTAATTATAAGCCGATAAAAACAAATAAATATGCCAAATTCACCCACTAATATCTATAAATCTTTTGCTTGTGGATGGCGTTTCAGTGGAGAAGCCAATTTTATCTTGTGCATCAGAAACAGGATCTCTCGCCACAGAGCCCCAGAAGCAAAAGTTTAACTTCATAAATAGACTATCTCCAGTCACTTCCTCTACTTTTAAAGTTAAAAAAATTCCTGACCAACGACAACCATGGCCTTTCAATCCAATCAACTCCACTTTGCCGTGTTTCCATTCATGGCTCCTGGCCACATGAACCCCATGATGGACGTTGCCAAGCTGTTAGCGCAGCAAGGCGCGATCATCACCATATTCACCACACCACAAAACGCACAGCGTTTTGCAACGACTGTTGCTCGCGCTGTGGAATCAGGACTCCAAATGAAGTTTATTGAAGTTCAGATTAAGTTGGAAGGAGCAGGACTTCCAAAGGATTGCGACAATCTTGACTTGCTGCCTTCGCTAGGCCTGGCCAACGAGTTCTTCAATGCAACCAACACGTTGCAGGCACCGGTTGAAATGTTGTTTGAGGAACTAATACCAAGGCCAAACTGTATAATCTCAGATATGCTTCTTCCCTACACGGCTAATGTTGCTAGCAAGTTTCATATTCCACGGATTACGTTCAATGGAACTTCTTGCTTTGCTAACTTATGCTTCCACTTCACACTCGTTAGCAGGATTCTTGACAGCATTACCCCGGATTCAGAGCGAGTTGTTGTGCAAGGAATGCCTGGTCATTTTGAATTTACTAAAGACCAATTGCGTTCAATCAATCCTGCAGGGGAAGATTTTACTAACCTAATCATAGCTGCCGAGGCCATAACTCATGGGATGATTGCTAATTCTTTTGAAGAGTTGGAGCCAGAATATGTCCAAGAGGTCAGAAAGGCTAGAGGAGACGGAGAACAAAAAGTTTGGTGTGTTGGTCCTGTTTCGCTATGTAACAAAGACAACACAGACAAGCTTCACAGAGGTAACAAGGCTTCAACAGATGCATCTCAGCTGTTGAAGTGGCTTGATTCACGGCAACCAGCCTCTGTTGTCTATGTTTGTCTAGGCAGTCTCTGTAATCTAATACCTTCACAATTGATAGAGCTTGGGTTGGGGTTAGAAGCATCAGGAAAACCATTCATTTGGGCTATAAGGGGTGGAGAAAAATCAAAAGAACTAGAGAAATGGCTTGCAGAAGATGGTTTTGAGGAAAAAATAACAGGAAGAGGCCTCGTTATCCGGGGTTGGGCACCACAAGTCCTCATATTGTCACACCGTTCAGTCGGAGGATTCTTAACACATTGTGGCTGGAATTCAACACTAGAGGGGGTATGTGCCGGCATACCAATGGTTACTTGGCCGCTTTTTGCAGAACAGTTTTGCAATGAGAAGCTAGCCGTGGAAGTGTTACGTACTGGTGTAGCTGTTGGGGCAACTTCTAGTATCAAATGGGGAGAGGAAGAGAAAAATGGAGTGTTGGTGAAGAGGGAAGATGTTAGAAAGGCTGTAGACAGGTTGATGAATGATGGAGAGGAAAGTAAAGAGAGAAGACAAAGAGCCAAACAGTTCAGCAAGATGGCAATGGAAGCAGTGGAGGAAGAAGGGTCTTCTTGTCTCAACCTGAAACAACTAATGAAATATGTCGTGGAGCTATCAAGCTAAAAAAACCAGTATATTTTTCGGAAATAAATGGATATTTTTTGTCCTCTGACCAGTTAATTCGATCAAACTCACCTTAGCGTATCGGAATAGCAACGAGTAGAGAGCAAAAGTTCCACTTTTATATTTGTTTTGTATATGTATTCAGTATTCTACCTTACCTGTTGGTTAAACCGATTTAATTGTGAACCAGTCAAGTTTTTATTCGTTTTCTATCCGGTTTCTATAATCAAACTGGATAAATGAAACCGGGAAACCAATCCGATCAGACTAGTTTAAGTATAAATATCAAAAATTAAGGCAAGCCGAAAAATTTAGTTTGAGAATGGTAAAACTATTCAGACCACACTGTTCTTAGTCACCATTCTGGGAACTTCTATCGTTATCGGAAATGGGATTCTTAGTCAATCCATTTCAGATCCAGCAGTGACATTATATGATCAGCTCTACCAAATACCAATATAAAAGAAAAGTTTCACTATTGTTCACGCTTATATATGGTGTTTAGCAAGCTAATCAAGGTTCAAGGATAACACTGACCAGCAACACTCTTTTAAGACAACATCTTGGTCTTTTGTACATTTCTTTCAACTGTCAGCGGAATCAAATCCCTGGCACTGCCACTACACCTTCAATTGTATTTTCAATCTCCTGATACTAGCTGCAATTATGGCATTTGTTATACATTGGCCCTTGCCATTGAGCAATCACCACAAAGCTGGAGTATCTTCTATATTGTTTTCAGGGCCAAAAAATGAGGACTTTCGCCAATTATGTGCCTATTGGCGGAACCCAGTCACAAATCTTTGAATGCCAGAGAAATCAGATACCACATTCACATTGCAAAAGCAGCCAGCAAGGTCATCTTTCATGTAATTTGCTAGATGCTTGCATTGCTCCTCACCATTGGTTTCAAAAGCAAAGAATCCACCGGCTCTTAACATTGTGGCAGCCCCATGGCAGAGATGTAAAAGATAATCCATACCATCAGCACCTCCATCTAACGCAAGTCTCGGCTCATGTCTACCAACCTCAGCCTGCAGCCCTGAGATATGGCTGCTTGGTATGTATGGTGGGTTACTCACTATACCCGACAGGCTGCCCTCAACATCCTTCAATGGCTCAAACCAAGATCCTTGCTTTACCTCAATCACATCCTGAAGGCCATATCTTGACGCATTGAAACTTGCCACAGAAACCGCAACTGGACTTAAATCTGTGGCTAAAACCCTCCCATGGCTTCCCAAAATCCTCCCAATTCCGATAGCAATAGCACCACTACCAGTCCCCAAATCTGCCCAAAAACCTTGACCCAAATCGCCATTATTGGAAACCACATCACTAACCAGATCAACAATCAATTCAGTCTCCGGCCTGGGAATCAAAACCCCTTCTTGAACGCGCAACACCAAGTCCCTCCAGTGCTCACAACCAACTATATACTGAAAAGGTCTCCTCTCATCAATCCTCTGCCTCCACAAACGATAAAGATCATCCAAACTAGTCCTAAGCATTACATTCTCATTACTTTCCTTAATATCATACTTGGGGTCTTCAAGTGAGTCCTCCAGCAGCCACTTGAGCTCCCTGCACAAGAGAGCGGAGTCAGGGCCGTTGACACGGTCTAAAAAGGACGACCCAACAGAAAAGGCGAGACCTTTTGCCCAACCATGCCATTTTCTTAGGTCCAATGAAGAGGCCGAGTATGTGGGCGGCCTTAGAAATAAAGGGGTTTGGGGATTCGTCGCCGTTGAAGATGGTAAGGAAGTTGCAGAGCAAATGGGTCTGCAGTGAAGACATGCCCGGCTAAACCCCAACAACCTCATATCTCTGTGCCTGCCTAAACCGCCGCCGCCTTAATTTTCTTCTCCAGAGATTAGTTGGATGTGATATAGCGACAGTCGAGAGGCACCACGAAGAAGATTGATTGGAGAATTGCATTTGGATGTGATGAAGGAAGGTCTCGCGTCCTTGCTTGTCTACCATCGAATTAACAATATCAAAACTAAAAGATAAAAGCAAAAAAAATCCAAATTGTTTTCTTTTTTATATTTTAGTGGAGTTTTAGATATTTTAAATTAGGTTAATTGATTAAAAAAAATAGTTAAAAAAAATTAAAAGTTCAAATCAACCTTTAACATTAAGTGCTCGTTTGGCAAATTTTTATTAAAAAAAAATAGAAAATTATTTTCTTTTTTTAATTTATTTTTTAACTATTTAGATAACTATTTTTTATTTTTTTTCTAATAAATTATTATTATTTTTTAAATTTTTTTAATTATTATTTTTTATCAGTTATAATATTATTAATATTATATTATTTTTTATTCATTATTTTTTATTTACTTTTAATTTAATTTCTCACTGTCTAATTTAGTGTCCGTTTGTTTGCTGTAAAATAACTTACATTTGTAAAATATTTATAGGGGAAAATATTTACAGTAAAAATAATGATTTTCTTTTATCACTTACTTATAGCACAGTTCGTGTTTTCCCTGAAAATAACTTCAGCTCTGTAAAAGAAGAAGTTATTTTACCTGAAAATCTGAAAATTTTTCTCAAATTTTACCTATGTAAAATATTTTCCGTGAAACAAACGTAGGAAAACCTGTAAAATCAAACACACCCTTAGATTCAAAACGATTTCAATACCATTAGCTATCGTTGCTTGCACCCTGCCGCTCCACCGGATTGACAATATTTGCACAAAAAAGGGGAAACAAAATGACAAACTAAGGCACTAGATCTTGAATAAACGAGCAATGTAATGTAACTGGAAATTATGTAACAGCCAAATGGTCCAAGCACAAGCCCACCAAAAGCCAATAATTTTGCAACAAAAACATAAAGCAATTCATCTCAAAAGCTCTCTAACCTCTCTCTATCCTCTGCACCTCTCTCAAAGTGCCCCCAACCTCTGGTCAGCGGCGGTGGCGGTGGCTAGGCATTGCATAGCTACCGCCACCAGCCAGACACGCCCCCTTCTCCCCATGTTCTTGCCCATTTTTCCTCCCTTTAGTGCCAACATCTTCTTCATTTCTCCCATCTACTGCCTCTTCTGCTTAGCTGCTATGGAACCTTAGGTAATTTTAGTAGATATATTTTCAATAAAGACACTCATGACCATTCTAATACTAGATTCAGTTTTCCTTCACCTCTGAGGCCATTTTCAACCTTTCAGTCTCCTTTTCCAACGACGGCGCCGCCACGTTGGTGGTCACTGCTGAAGACAGCACCCCCCACGTCGCTAATGCAACTACCTCTACAGACCTCTACGGATCTTGTTCCTTCCTCGGCTGCCAGGGCCAACACTGTCGTCATTGTTTTCACCGGCGCAGCCCCCGCTACCAGGGCCGCTGATGTCAGCGAGGCCAACGACCCGACTACCGTGCTTTCTGCCGTTGCCATTGACCTTAACGCCACCGCCGCCCTCACCGGCGCTGTTTGCCACCACAGATCCCGATGCTAGGGAAATTGGTTTCTGTGGATTCTTTTTGGGAATGAGTGTTAGGCTAAGTTTGAATGTATTATTTTGGGATGCATGCTCAGATATTTTTGCATTTAATTGCGTGTTTTAGTAGGCTAGGTTTATCAGACGTATCCAGTCGATTCTCGTTGTAGGTCCATAAGAGTGCAATTTGTTCTGTAATATATAATTTTGTTTGGACAATATAAATTTACTTGAAACTTCAATTTCGGATAAAATTAACCTCCTTCTGATTTCCTTCTCTATTACGGAGTCTCTTTTAAATAAGTCATGTGTCATGTTAGTTAATGGTCATTCAGACCATGTCTTATGTAGGTCATATTGATCGTATTGTACTATTATTTTTTATAAATTCTTTCAATACTCTTATATTAAAATTGTATGCAAAATCGACTCATATTAATACAATATATTTTTTTAGTTAAAAAAAAAAACAAAAAGCTAAGCACAAAACCAACGACGGAGTCGTCTATGTAATGCCATTTTGTTATAGATGACTTGTTGGCACTACTCATGCTGATGTCATCGGATGTCATGTTCATCATACTCAACACACTTTTTATAAAAAGGATAGATACATATAATTATGCAACTCTTTTAAGGTATTTATAAATTTTTTTTATTTTTTATAATTAATTATTTAAAAATTTATATTATTTTAATTTCACAATAATTTTATTAAATTATTTGACCTAGTGTTCAAGTCTTTGAAGCACCTGAGCAATAAATTCAACTAAAGAAGTCATCGAAGCCTGCAAATGTTGAGCAACTTATAAAAGGACGTATGCGTGCAAATGTAGGGAGACGGACTCAGGGGGACACTGGGCAGCGTGCAGGCCGTCGCGTATTGCTGCATATTGGACGAGACAATCCGTAAGTACATTAAAGTCGAACTTCTGGCCAAAAAAGGTTCTCATGGCCTCATGGGTTGTATCTAAAATGGACAAGGCCAATGCAGCTTGTCAAAATCAAATTCCAGGGTTTCATGGTAAATTACTAGTTGAAAAATCCAATCTTTTTTTAATAAAAAGAAGTGTATCGTCTGATATGTATGATATTGTAACTGTATATCGACGTCCATGATCATTCATTTACATCTTTATTTAATAATTTTAGAGAAAGAACATATCACCCGAATACTGTTAAATTTGGCAGGTTTTCCTCACATTCAGTTATAGTGTTAACGAATATAAAATTTATAACGCATAAGGCATGACATCCCTATCAATTAAAAGCATAAACTCAAACTCAAATTAATAAAGAGGAAAAACATACTGAATAACTAATCAGGCTTATGATGGTGGAAAAATCCAATCTCCTATGCCGAATATGAAATTCTTCGTTGGCCTGTACTGTTCAATCAGCTGTCACTTTCTTGTGACCACCCCAATGATAAATTTTGGTGGTTTCTTTTCTCAACCCGTAGATATCATCTTCTTACTAATTTTTGTTGTTTTTGGAATTTGCACTTTGCAATAAAAAGCGTGGTCTACTGACGGGACAACCCATGATTCTTTGTATTTCTCACCGCTCATAGGCTATGAAAAATGTCTCTGACTGTAAATTGTGATCTTGTCATGTTCATTTGCTTCCACTTCTTACAGCTTATATGTTCATTTGCTAGGTCGTAAACCGACAGATTTTATACCTACAATTCAATTCCCTCAGACTCTACAGCAAAACAAACGTAAAGCCCAAAGTTTTTTGTTTTTTTTGGAGTAGCG
Source organism: Carallia pectinifolia (assembly GCA_037832335.1). Lineage (NCBI taxonomy): Eukaryota > Viridiplantae > Streptophyta > Magnoliopsida > Malpighiales > Rhizophoraceae > Carallia > Carallia pectinifolia. The sequence goes on along the minus strand of CM075444.1, from coordinate 16,368,734 downwards.
TAAAGCCCAAAGTTGGTAGCGCATAGAATATATCACCCTCCTCGGAAATCACCAACTAGCTTGCATCTTGCATCTTCTCTCTTAAATCATCACTCTCACTCGTCTACTAGCCGTTAGTTGAGAAATGTTATTGCTTAGGGTCTTGTCTTTAAAGGAGAGTATGCTGGGGTTTTACAGGACTAAGTCATGAAGTCTGCAGAGAGAATTGATTTCCTGTTCTCTAACTTTAAGGCAATCCAGGTGATTAAAAAACGTACAAGTCTCATTCTTTTTTGGCAATGGGGCATTGTGGCTTTGTATCTCATCTTTTGTGGTGATTTTACAGGTCCCAGAAGGATGGGACAAGCTGTTTGTGTCACTTATCTCCGTGGAGACAGGAAAAGCTATTGCCAAGCTGAATAAAGCAGTTGTTAGCAATGGCAAATGTTGGTGGACAGAGTCTTTGTCAGAGTCTGTATGGATTGCACCAGATGATTCTTCAAAGGAACTTGAAGACTGCCTTTTCAGACTTGTTGTTGCCATGGTGCTTTAACTTGGCTGTTATCTTATGCCTTTGAAAAACTATTAGAATCACAATGAACTAATAGGCATAAATGTGCAACCAATATTCAATTTACAGGGATCAGCTAGATCCGGTATTCTGGGAGAAGTTACAGTCAATATGGCAAGCTACATGGGTTCAAGTGATTCTATTCCAGTTTCATTACCATTGAGGAGATGCCACCATGGCACCGTTTTACAGGTTAGCGTATGCTAAATCCTGTGATTGCTGTTTGTTCTGTCATTCTATTTTTTTGGTCTACCAGCCAGAGTGGCAAGGGGAGCCCAATTAAGAGCATAGTGGGGTGAGGCTCCAGCCGGGGGTTTGAACTCCTGCCTGCTGATTGGGGATCACAATCCCGAACCATACAGGCTAGAGCCCATCCGCTTTGTTCCATCATTCTGATTCATGTATTTTGACTCAAGAATGACCAACTCATAGCTTCCTCTTTTTTATCCTTAGTTTGCATCGTTTTTTCAATTATTTTGGCAGTATAAAGGAGTACTTCTGAGCATGGTTGTAATGAATATCTCCTGTGGGCTTACATTGTTGATGGATCTTCATTTGGTTTAGTCAAAACATGGAGTGAGAACAAAAAGACTGATTCATTTAATGAAGGCAATGAAAACTGGTTAATTAACATAACGCATGTTGTGGTTTTCTGACTTCTTTCTCGTACCATAGATCAAAGACAGAAGAATAATTACCAGTAATGTATTTTTGCTATGATAAGTATGCAGAAATAGAATGCCATCATATGGAAAAATACTCAGGATCAGGTTTCATCTCATAAAGCTTTTTGCTATTGTCCATCTAATTTGCAGTTCAAGATCCAATGCCTGACGCCAAAAGCAAAACAAAGGTTTGTATCAAAAGCTGAACACCTTCAATCTTATGACTTTCCTTTATGACTCTTTAAGCTTTATGATGTTTTTGTTCGCAAAAGATTAACTGTCATACAAATCTAGCGATGAAGAATTAAAAGAGATGCATCCCGACGAGGAAGATACAAATGAGAACCTCAATGATGTTGACATCATGTCAGAGGCATCTGATGGTACATTTGCAGAGAGTGCAGGATACAACTCTAATGAAGACATTGCAACCACCCTGAATCAGGAAGAAAATGGGCAAAGGGTATGCTTACATCTCCCTTTACATTATTCTGCTTCTTTATTTAGATCATGTTGCATTGCTCCCTTCATTCATTACCGTGCTTATTGTTCTCCTCTTTGTGATTCTGATGATACTGAAACTAATAATGTAATGCCAACATCTAAGTGGCCTTTGAAGCCTAAAGCTTAGGACCCACAGCCCCCAACCCAATAATTAAAAATAATAACGATGAAAGACACAAATTGTCATCCCAGTTTAAGTCTGATTTCTGACTTTAGCACATTATTTTTGGATCTGTAGATATCTGTGCAGTCTCATTTGTTTGTAATGGATCTCTGCAGAAAAAAGAATTGCAGACTATTTCACCTTTTCAACATATGGTGCAAGAAATGAGCTTTGACGCTTTCAATTGTGTTAAATAATCATAAAATTTCTCCAATAGTGTGGCTGTTAATGTGAATATGTTAGCCTTACAAGCTTGATATCCTACAGCCTTTAAATTCAAAATGCTTGTGTAGAATTTAGATTCACACAGTCATGCACAAACTAACGCTAGAAAAGAATCAAAAAAAGCATTATACACATCATTCGAACCATCACAATAATTTTATGTCTGCAAGGCAAGAATTAGTTTGCTTGCAGTAGGTTTTGACGGGGCAACATTGCTTCAGATTTAAACAGTTGGAGGACTGGAGAAGTAACTTGAAACGAAAAGTACCTGGTATATTCACAAACTTGCATTCAGTTACATCATAGTTATTTTCTCCTTCAATAAAATGATGGTCATATTGCTTCGACTGTAATCCACTGTTTTTTTTTGCCCTACTTTCTTTCTTTTCTTTTCTTTTCCCTTTTTTGGCATTTTGGGTTGGGAATATTATGTTTGTTGTTTCAGTACATCTCCCTCCAATGAGACTAATATAAGCTCTACCTTTGGTACAGAGATCAACTTCCTTTATTTCAGGTTCACATCACAACTATGAATCAGAACAGGGTTCAACAGGAAGGTCAAGTTTTGGTCATCCAAGCAGCAAGTTGCCAAATAATGCCACTCGAGGCAGTTATCATGTCAGAAGTTCCTCTCAGTCAACTCATACATCAGTTGACTCACAGATCACAAACTCAGAAGGCCTTTCTCAGGATGACCTACAAGAACTTCCAGCATCCTCTTTGAGAATTTCACAATCTTCTAAAACCATGTTGGAAGCTGCAGAAGATACTATTGAAGACCTTCGCGAAGAAGCTAAGATGTGGGAAAGGAATGCCACGAAGCTGATGCTTGACTTGGACATATTGAAGAAGGAATTCTTGGAACAGTCCAAAACTAAGGCAAATTTGGCTATGGAGCTGTCAGCAGCATGTGCAGAGTGCGATGGGCTGCAAAAAGAAGTTCAGAAGTTGAAATTGTTGTTAGAGGAACTGATAGTGAAACGAGAAGCTATGGAGACTTCAACATCGCAAGAGGAAAGTGTAGACCACTACTTAAAGGAATTGGAAAATGAGCATAAATTTCAGAAGGAAACAAATGTGAATCTCAGTCTACAGCTGAAGAGGAGTCAAGAGTCAAATGTTGAACTTGTTTCCGTGCTTCAGGAGCTAGAAGAAATTGTAGAAAAGCAGAGAGTTGAGATAGAGAATCTCTATGCTCTACAATCAAAATTCATTGATTTGGAAAATTGCATCAAGGCCAACTCAGAGAGCACAAACTTGGTGTTCCAAATGCAGCAATTGCAAGAACCAGATGAGAATTTGCAAGTTGAAGTGGAAGCACTTGAGCAGGCTCTGAAGGACAAAAACCAAAGCGTGGAAGCATGGAGTTTGAAAAACTGGAGTCTTGCGAATATTGAGGCAGAATCCTTACACAAGATATCGGCCAACGGAAAAGAATTAGTCCCTGTGGAAGGAAGACATCATGCTGTTAAAATAGAGTATAAAAATGGGAGTCAAGGTGACCTGACCAAAGAAATTGAAGCTCTGAACTCTAAATTGCGGGAGCTAGAACGTGACTTTCGGGAGGTAACAGATGAAAATATTCAGCTCTTACTCAAGCTTAAGGCAACAAAAAATGGTTCCATGGAAGGAGGCGTAGGTTGTACCTGTTCCAGTGCCAAAGTGGGAATTTTTGATCCTCAATTGCATAATCTCGAAGGAGAAGGGAAGCAGAAATTTCTTGTGGAGACTGAGAACGACTACAAATTTTCAGCTCACGAACTTGAGAATGAGAAATTGGAGTTAGAAATCAAAGTCAAAGAACTCAGGAAGGAACTGGGCAAAATGAGGCCTGAGATGGAAAGACTCGAGGCTGACTTGTCATCAAAAGAAGAGGAGATTGCAAAGCTCCAAAAGTATGAAAGGGAATTAGAAGCCAAGCTTTCTGTTCTTCAAGAAGAAAAAGACCAGCTGGAAGAAAACATCGAAATGATCAAAAGAGAAAGTGATATTGCTGCAAGGTGCCTAAATGACTCGAGAAATGATTTGATGGTTCTTAGCAGTACTGTTGATTCTCATGTTTCTGCCAATAGAATTCTTGAGAGGAAAGTTTCAGAGCTAGAAAGTGATAAACACGATTTGGAACATCATCTATCAGGTCTAAGGAAGGAAAATGAGGAGCTGTTGGCACACATATCTGGCCTGGAATCTCAACTTAGGTGCCTGACAGATGAGAGAGAATCAACTGCATTTGAACTGGAGAGCACCAAATCTCATGTTGCAAGTCTTCAGACTGAGATTGCAAGATTGAAAAATGAGACGGAGGTTCAAAAGAAGGATCATATACAGAAGTTACAAGAAATGAACAATCAATGGTCAGAAGCTCAAGAAGAGCGGGAACATCTGACAAAGGAAAATCAAAAGTTACAAGATACAGTGGAGAGACTTAAAGAGGAGTGCAGCTCACTGCAGAAATCGAATGGAGAGCTGCATAGTCAGAACTTGGAGTTAGAGGAGCATTGTAACCAGTTAGAAGTGAAACTGACCGAGTCACATAGAGATTTTGCAGAAAGCTCTGAAAGAATTAAGGTTTTAGAAGAAGAAATTGCTTCGATTGTGGAAGATAGTGCCTTGAAAGAGAAAAGCCTGACTTCAGAAAGGGATGCACTCCTTGAGGAGAATGGCAAGCAGAATGAGAAACTTAGCTTATTGAACCAGAAGTATTTAGAGAAGACAGCTGAAAATGAGAATCTAGAAAGAGAAGTAAGGGGCCTCACCGAGCAGCTTTCGACAACTCAAGAAGAAAGAGACAGAATAGCTTCTGAAGCTTTGCACAAAGAAACTGATTTACAGGCAGAAATAGCGAAGCTGGAATCAGGTCTCAACACCTCACAGTTAGAATCCGAGGCAAAGATTCAAGGCTTGGTGGAAGAGCTTGCTGCTTCCACACAAAGCCAAGAAACTTTGAAGACTGAAAATGGAAGAATGGACAAGCTATTGGAGAGCTACAAATCACATGAAGAAAAGTTCAAGACCTCACTTAATCATCTTGAACTAAAGCTTACGGTATCCGAGTATGAAAGGCAACAGATAATGGAAGAATCAACCAGTTTGAAGGCTCAATTACTGGAAATATATAATCTTCAGGATGAGGTTTTGGCTTTAAAGAATGAGCTCAATGCAGCCAAGCTTGAGAAAGAGAAAATGGAAGCTTCATTGCATTTGATATCTGCAGAAAGCCAAGAATTAAGAGAGGAGAAGGATTCATTTCTTGACATGATCAGAACCCTGCGGAAGGGTGTATATGAATTAAAGGATTGCAAAGAGAGCAGAATTGCCCTAGAAAGAGAGCTTATGCGGATGGATGGTGATATCACTGCAAAAGAAGTATTAATTGAGCAGAACGCGGGGGTTAAAAATGAGCTCAGCCGGGTTAAGAGAACAAACATGTACCTTCAACGGCAGATAAAACAACTTGAGGAAGAGAAAGATGAATCCAGAACAAGAGCTCAGTCCCTTGAAGGAGAGTTGATTTTGATTAAGGAGGAAAGTCTGGTTTTGACAGAGCCAAACAACACGAATTCTCTAAAAAATTCACTGCAGACAGAAGTATGGCATCCACCTCTGATTTGCTTCTAACTAAATGTGGCCACAAAAAGTCATCTTTTATAGTGTCACACTACTACATTTGTTGTTGGTTCTTGAATGATTTAAGCTGTAGTCCTCTTATCCTATGACTTGTTTCTCTATATTCATCTAAACAGGTTGATGGTATATTCGGAACTCATGATGAGTGTCTGGCTGCTGGTACGAATCCTGCCTCAAAAATTCGGATCCTTGAAGATGAACTGGCCAAGGCAATGCAGTCAAATAAGCTGTACAGGGCCCAACTTAAAAAGTGAGTCCTAGATTCGAGCATTTTTAGCCATCCAAGTAAATCATGCCATACGCCTTGCAAGCGCAGGTTCTGCCTACTTGTTAACAAATTTCCAACTGCCATTGGCCGTGAAACAGGTTGACATCTGAAGCACGAAAAGGCCATGCAGGATCATCAAGAAGATCAGCAGCAGAAGGCAAAACAGCTGTGCCAGAAGAAAAATCAGACGGCATAAAGTCATCAGCAGAGACAGAGTTGAAAGATCTTCAGGAGCGCTACTTCCACATGAGCCTCAAGTATGCTGAAGTAGAAGGTCAGCGTGAGGAACTTGTCATGAAGCTGAAGGCAGTTAATACTGGAAAGAGGTGATTATAAAGAATTTTTCGGTATGTCCAACTTAGCATTTTTGTTTTAACACCCCACTTCCAAAGTGGTTTTTATCTACTACCCGTTTTAGGATACGACAGTCTTCAGTCGCAATTTAGGTCCCGGATTGATTTGATGGAGAAAAGGGAAATTTTTTGCAGGTCATAACAGCAACGCTCAGTTAGTGTCTACCATAAGCAGCATCAAAATTTTAACTGAATCTATAAGATGCATTGCCACGATACTCCCAGTAGCTCAGAATTTCCCAGAAGATTAGCAACAAATCAAAGCTCCGAAAGCGCCTTGCTGCAGAGATAATGTTCATATTGTATTCTCAAAAAATAAGTATTCAGTAATTATTTCACTTTATTCTTGCACATGGAAGCCATTTTCTAACATGCACCAAACTTATGTGTGATTGTAATCGGAATTCTCTTCCCTTGTCTGCGACAATGACTATATCAATAAACAGTCGGTCTGCAGCGTAGATAACTGTTGGACTTTGAAGAAAAAGTACCTAACAAAAGGCGTGGGTTTGTGTTTTGGAATAAATAATATTCCTCTGCACTTTCTAGGATACCCCATATGTTGGATCCCACATCAGATCCTGTCACTGATGCTTTTTCCCATGAATTTCAATTTATGTTCATCTCAAAACATCATCATTTAACTTAATTAGTCTCCTGGAAATTGCAAAATTTCTACAATTCAAAATTGCATCTTTCTTCACAATAACCAATTGACCAACCATTCCTGACTCGCTTTTAAGTTTTAACCCATGAAACCAGCCATATTAGCTAATGCTGCCTTTCGGTGACTCGTGAAAGGGAAGATATCGCTTTCAGAGTCATTACGCAATCGAAGGGAATATCCTACGCATCCATTTGTGAGAACAAAAGAATGATACTGCTGGTGTCACTAAGAACCTGAAATCTTACTCGGACTGAACAAAAGCTAAAGAACATCAAAGTAATGGCCGATCTTTAATTAAAATAAAATCGGGTCTTTTCTGAGGAGTATGGTTTCGTTTACACGTGACACCACTATGTTAATTGTAACGTGGCAAAAATAATCGGACGCGGCGTAGGAAACGTATGGTAGCCAAAAAAAACCCACTTAGCAGTTTAAATCGTAAATCTCCACGTTTGGGGTAGGGGTCAAGGAGGCCCATTACATAGACACAAAAAAGTGAGATGCGGTCTAATATATTATAATCGATTTTTTTTTTCATAATCATATATTTAATATTTATAATAAAAAAATATTATTAATTACAATAAAAAAAATTGATTATAATATTTCGATTATGCACCATACTTGTCATGAGTGCATGTACGATTGCTGCGGCAAAGTTGATCAAGACTCAAATCCTGTGGATATGATGACATGGAAGAAATCTAACTTATTTCTGCCAAGTGCCAACGATTCACCCGTGGGCAACCTGTCGGGCCTAAATTGACCCAGTTAGAGGCTTGTGTATACTATCCTAGTGCGCTAGGTGAATAAACCTCTAAAGAGAGTTTTTCCCTTTGACATAAAACAGGAAAAAGGAAAGGCAAGGGATTCGAAAATACATGGGCTGGAAAAAAGGAAAATGAAGGACAGAATGGAAGGAACTAAACTATTATCATCAGATGTGGAGCAAAGGAGGTGGAAAATGGCATATCCTTGGAAGATGCGAACATTCGATCTCCATTTGCACTCTTTTTCTCGCCTTTTCTTTAACAAAAAGTGACCCACACACTCCTGCTTATAAGTCATCTCACCCTTTCATTGCCCTCAAGACCAAGAAAACAACACCCTATAACAGCCACACCAGGCTTCATGTGCAAACCCTCTTCTTAGTACTACACCACCATCCCATCATGTGATACTCTTGCTCTCCTTCAGCCACCCCTTCATCATAATGATCTCTTTTGCTCAACAAATGGGGTGATGGGGTTGGCCAATTCTTGTTTTTTGGTGTTGGTGTAGACTTCTATCATATACATGTTTATCTTTATCATCTCCTGCAATTCTTTTTCAAGAATTGTGGGTTCAATGGAAATTGTTGGACCTGAATCGCCTCCTTAATCTGGGGCGGTTTCTCCTAAAGGGCAACTTCGATCCTTTGGCATTTCTAGTTCGTTCAGAAATATCTACTTTCCTTCCATGTGATTTGAGCTTGGAGGCTGTTGTGTCTGTTGTATTTCCTTTTGTTTACTGTGTTCTATGAATGTAAGTGATGTCCGAATAATTGCTTACTGCCTGTGCTAACTAAATAAGTTTGCAGGCCTCTGGCCAAAACTTGGAGTCTCATTCTACGAGTCTTTATTTGAAGTTGTTGCTTTATTTATGTGCTTTCTAATGTTTTATGGCATTAGAGTGGGAAGTGTAGCAAAGGAATCAGACCCAAGTTACTCCTGAAGAAGTGTGTGGAGACTATAATACGAAAAAGGTACATGTTGACAGTACGTCTATGTTATAATAAAAAAATTAGGGAGACATGCTTAGAAGATATACTTTAGACAGAAAAAAATATATTTTTCAATTAATTTTAAGTGGATAAAATTATTTTGTCTAAACTATGATTTAAAAATTCTTAAAATATATAAGTAAGGTACATGTTTGTTAATAATAACTTTTTTTATAAGAATAAAATTAAGGAGATATACTCAGACAGAGAAAATATATTCATTAATTAATACTTTATTATAAATAAATAAAATGATAGTGTTCTTATTACAACATCGATTTACATGTTTCTAAAATTTCCTGACCAATCTCATCCATTTTTCATGGATATTTGATTGTTGAACTTCAAATCAATATGACCCCAAGAAACATGTCCCTGCCGGCGGAGTAAGTCTTTTCTTTTCTATGTCACTATTTTTCCCAACATTTTTATTTTTGTTGGGAGATGTAAAGTAGACGACACCATTTTTTTTTTCTTTAATCACAGTTAGCTCATTTGCTTCTGATTCATCCCATTTGAAAAAAAAAAAAAAAAAAAAAGGTCTTTGCAACTCCACTATATGTGCTAAGGTGTAAGGAACATGGCATTTCCCCTAGTTCATTGGCCCTTCCGTTGAAGGGGTGATAGAGAGACAAACAGCATTTTTTTTTTTTGGAATTAATGAGAAAAAAAAGACTCGGTTAATTCTCTGTGTGCATCACAGTATCACCAGATTTTTTTCCACCGGGATAACAAATTGATCACCACTATATCGTTGATGGGCATGTGCTCTAGTGAAATGACTCATAACACAAAATAGTTTTAGGATTATTTTGTTTTTTATTATTGTCATGCATGATCTGTAGCAAATTATGACATAATTATTTATATAATTCGCAACTACTTTAAGCACAAATATAGTATTACTTAACAGGACAAAAAAAGTATCATTACCGCTTTCTTATTTTTAAAAACTCCAATTATGATGCCCTCTTTTCATGCTTGGACATGTTCCTAGTGGATCGCACACCCTCGTGGATTTTTGTTGATGTTATCTTGATTGGTACAATTTTGAGTACTTGTACACCCAATATATCCCACAATATTTTCCTTCTTGTTTTGTTTTCACCTAATCGTGACGACGGTGGATTGCACTGATCATGATAATCTTTAATTATTATATTATTTGACAGATTTCAAATTACATTGTTGCCTGCCGAACAATCAACTCATTGTGTATATAAGAAGGGAGGATTAGGGGGTTTCTTCGGGAAAAAAAAATTAGTGGCTAGTGTTTAAGTTAATGTTTGATTGTAGACACTATATGTTTTGTAAAATCAATTTTTCACGTTTTTACTGTATAATAATTTAGTATTTTTTTTTATTATCTAACTGTTAAATTTACTGTAATACACACTATTTTCATCAAGTCATCAGATCATTTTTAATAAGATGTTATATCATTAAATATATGATAACGTGACATTTTTTTCATTTTTTCATTAATTTTTTATTAAATTCCAAAAATTAAGAAAAAATGTTACATTAACATATTTTGAATAATATATATCCTACTAAGAGGTGGTTTGTTGGCGTGACAAGTGACAAATAAATGATGTACACTTCAATAAATTCAACAATTAGATGATTAAAAAGTATTAAATTACTCACAACAAAATATGAGAGATTGATTTTACTAAACAGTAAACATTATATTTATAATTAAATATTAACCTAAATAATTTTTTTTTGACATGAATATTAACCTAAATATTGGACGCTAATTTAAAATTTTAGCTATATTGGAAATAGAAGAAGACTTGTTTGTATATAATCGTTACCTGGATGTAAGACATGACAAAACAACAGGGACGCCTGTGGGGTAAAAACATAATAATACAAATTGTCTATGTCTATTGTTTTTTTTTCCCCTAATTCTTGCTCCCTTTTCGCGCCTCTGCCGTCCATTTTCGTTCATTGAACCAGAAATAACATATAATTGCGCACTGACATCAAATTAACAAAAATGAAGTTAAATGTTTATTTTAATGATTAAGAAGAGTGTCATTTAATTACGAAATGATGGATTTAACTAATACTAATTTCATTTTTTTCTCTTTTTATATGCCTAAAAAAAAAAAGTGTTGTCCTAACTCCTAAGAAATAAGAATGTCAAGCTTCTCTTCGGTGAAAAAAAAAAAAAGAATGTCAAGCTTCTCGACTCTGATAGTCTTCCCAGAGGAACACTTTTTCAAATGTCCCGGAGTGTCAACGATGCGGCAATTGTCTCATATTTTAACATAATTGGTCGATCTTATATTTTTTTTTATCTTTTTGAGTTGATAGTTTAGAGAGAAAGATGTGAAAATATGGGTGAAGATAACTTCTAATTATGTGATTAAAATTAATTACTTTAATCATTCTAATTAAATTTAAACCTGGTTGATCCTATACTCAATTCCTCCTGATTGTTATTGTTGTTGGTAATACCGAAACTCGTACGATGCCATTGAGATAACGAGAGGTTTGGTCCCTTATTCGAATTTTAATAATGATTCTTTTTTTAAACAAAAAAAAATTATTATAAATATCAGATTTACTGTATGAGATTGAAATAATTTTATTTATTAATATTTCGTTTAACCACTTTTATATGGACAAATTTAATATCTAAATATCAGTAGAGTCGAGCGTATCTAAATTACTGAAAATCATAACGATTATTGAACTTAAAATTTAATATTGTATTACAATCATTAATCACGTAATATGACTATTTAACATTTATTAGAAAAAGGCACAATTTGAATCACTTAATCTGAATCATTAATCACGTAATCTGAATCACTTGCCGCTAGCTTACTATTTCGGTTGACAATAATAATCCCACTCAGTCTTTTATCTCTTTGGGAAAAAAAAAAAAAAGGAAAAAAAAAAGGCGCAATTGCAATTCGATCACCAAAATGAAAACAGGGTCCAATGTACAATCGTGCGCACCATCACGAGCGCCTTGTGAAACTGATATGCGGACCCCACATTACATCAAACGGTTAAGGTCAAGCCCAGAGAGGCATCGAACGGTAGAGAAGTAACATCACAGGGTTTATTACGGTAGATCCCCTCCCTTGCTCTGTTCATCTATCTGTCCATATCCACTACCCGGGTCAGTTCCCCTCCCAAACAGTCCGCCCGGCACCCTTTTTCTCTGTGTCTCTCTCTTTATTATCGAATTTATAAACAAAGTTCGATACAAAATCAAACCCTAATTCGCCGCCCGATTTTAATTTCGGGTACCGAATCGCCGCCAATCCTCGAATTTTACACTCTAGACAGCAACTGCATAGTCCCGAAACCCTAGAAGAATCGGCCGGTTTTTCTCCATACCGCTTTCATGCGCTGCGTTCCGATTCTCCGATCTTTCTTGACGGTTTCGCGGTGATTATTTTATTTGGTTGGATATTTCCGCAGGAATGAAGCGGGAGCTGGATTCTGCCGTCGTCGGCGGGGTTCGGTCTCAGGCGGCGTCGAGTCCGTGCGTGGAGGTTATGGACGATGTTGGTTGCAAGAGGTTCAAATCCGCCAAGGTAAACGGTTACATTGTTTATTCTCGAGCTAGGAAGAGTAGAGATGGTGGATTTGTTAACGGCGTCGTGGATACCGGTGAGAGGCAAGTGTTTGAAACAGTGAAGAGAGAGAGTAGTCAAGCAGTGGTTGAAAACGCGGTGGAAAGCGTCGCCTTGTGTAAGGACGAGCCGGCGGGCGAGCCTGAGCAGTCTGTGGTCAAGGAAGAGTTTGACGACGACGGTCCCCTCATATTGATGGCTAAAGAGGCTCGTAAGTTAAAGAACAAGAAGTTGAGACGGCTTAATCGTTCGCCCTTGAAGCTGAAGGGCGAGCCAGTTGACGTTACGGTTCGTGGATTTGAAGATATCGAAAGCGGAGCGGTTATGGCAGTAGATGTGGAAATGTTAGCTGAAGGGAGCGCATTGACTCCGCCGAAGAAGAATTTAGAGTTGAAAATGTCGAAAAAGATAGCGTTGGATGATGTACCTATGACAGTGAAGGAGCTCTTTGAGACTGGTCTGCTTGAAGGAGTACCCGTTGTTTACATGGGAGGCAAAAAGGTATAATTTCTTTTTCTATCTCATCTTCCCTCGGTTTGTTATTATTTTGGTTGCAGCCTCTAATTGTTTCAATTTTTTCGCTTTGAGAAACCATAGTTTCAGGCATTTGGTCTACGGGGTACCATTAAAGATGCTGGGATTCTTTGTTCATGTTCCCTCTGCAAAGGATGCAGAGTCAGTATGCTTCAATTATGTTTTTAAGAATGTTGAATCAACATGCCATTCAATTTCTGTCAATTGATGATTTCTTTCAGTTTGAGTATGTTTTATTTGTTGTTTTGCACTAATATAGGTCATTCCGCCTTCCCAATTTGAGATTCATGCTATCAAACAATACAGACGTGCAGGACAATATATTTGCTTTGAGAATGGGAAGAGCCTGCTTGATGTGTTGAATGCGTGCAGAGCTTCTTCTCTGGATTCCTTGGAAGCAACAATCCAAAGTGCCATTAGTGGTTTGCCGGAGGAAAAAACTTTTACTTGTCGGAGATGCAAAGGTGAGCTTTTCACTTCAGCAACAACAACAACAAAGCCTTAATCCCAAAATCAGTTGCAGTCAGCTACATGAATCCTTTGTTGCTATTCCGTTCACTTGAACTGTTTATTTTTCTTTGGGTTATAATTTTAGGGAAATGATGTTTTAACCTTCTTGAGGATTTTATAATCATTTTTTTGCATGTTGTTTTTATTAAATGATCCAGGTACCTTCCCTTCAATTTATGTTGGCAAGGTAGGACCTCTTTGCAATGCTTGTGCAGACCCAAAGGAATCTCACGGAAGTGCAACTTTTGAGAATAGCTTAAGAGCTAGGTATGCCATTGCAGCTTTCAACTCATGCCCTTTGCTATGTAATTTATGGTGCTTGATGAGCTAAGATTATTGAACTCTCAGTAGTTTTGCTGAGCCTGATTCTGATAGCCTTGACTCATGCAAGTATTGTTCATTTTCATCCTGTGTCAAGTGTCAACATACAAAATGAAAGTACATGGGCCATAAATCGTAGGACATTTATATATGTGAAGAGAGTCTTTACCATCTTGTCTGTGAGTGGTGTTAGTTTCAATGCACTGATAGAATTATTTAACAGAGATATAGGTGATGCTCATGGTCACCCTTTTTCCTTTATCGCTTTACTAGGACTTGATCGTTGGTCTCTGGGATTGTCCAGAGATGCTTTCCCATCTTGACTTGCCACCAGCGCATGCATATGCCTGCCCATTTGGGTTTGCAACAGTTTTTTGTATCTGGAATCTATATTGCATATTCACTTGATTATTGCTTCATCAGATCAAAGCCATGGCATATAATTCTCCAAATTGCAATGCTGTGATGAAATCAGCTTCTTTGATTAAAAGTACATTTCAGCCTGTACTTTTTTTCTCATTTTACGGTCATTTTTATGAATTAGGCAACTTCTATGTGTAGATGATTATATATTTAAAGTGCTTTTTTTGTTATTTCAGCTTTTTAGAAACCATTTCTTCCTTGGAATCATGTAGAAGTGCTTCTATGCCTAGCTCTTCGCTAGATAGTACTCCATTGAAGATTAGAAGAAAGTTGGTATCTTTTTATTATCCTTTGTCTTGATTGTTGCATATTATATAAATGCCATTGTTTTACTTGTTGTTTCTGCTTTAAAATAATAGAAACATTTCTGACATTGTAGTTGGTTTTGTATTGTGAACTGGGATTGTGTTCCTGTCTATGTCATTGCAGGTCATTGAAATCAGAATCAAGGAAGAGGTTGTCCCCAGCTGCTCCAGTGCGCACGTCTTCAAGAAAAAAGAGTCAACGGTAAGTAACATCAAAGTTATCATCTTGTCTATCTCCCTTGGTTGAAATAACATTGTTTCTAAGATGAGTTCGAATTTTCAATTTTGGGGCCAGTAAGTTATGATTGTTTCTCCTCCTAAAAGATGGTTAAACGGTATTCCCTTATATGCTTGGAATGCCATTTAGCATCCATCTCTTACTACTCTTGTTTGCTTGACTTCAGCTCTCCAAAACAGGACTTGAGCAAACAGCTGTGTGGGGGTGCATCAGTGCATCTCTCATCGCAGAAAAATAAGCAATTGAAGACCACTCCAAGGTTAATTCCTTTTTATATTGTTGATTTGTGGCTGAACCGAGAAGATTTCATGGTTTGATTTTTCTTCTTCTTTTTGAGTATATGATGCCTTTTTACCTGGAATCACATTGAGAGATAGCTGTGATTTGATGCATTTTGTATTCAAATAATACTCTGCTGCTCGTTTTTCAAGTTTTTTTTTTTAATTTTTCTTTTTCAGTTTTTCATGTGTCAGGAAATTAGAACCTTTATTAACATCAAAGTCCTTGGAAAGCCCATCACCGTGTGCTTCTCCACAAAATAAGTGTCAGTGGAAGATAACAATGAAGTTGGCTTCTTTCTTCCCATTAGTCCTTTTGTGTTGAATAGCCATAGTAGTTACAATATTTGTAGCTGTTGTTGTCATTGTATTTTTTACTGCTGCATAGTTTTGTTTTAAAGTGCTGCTCTCCAGTTTTGCAATTAATTAGTGTTGTGGTACCTTGTTTCCATAGTTATGCTGCATATTCTAAAGGGCTGCTATCCATTTTTGGCATGTACCATTGTCTGTGCTGGTAACTTTTCTTCTCAAGAGATCAGCGGCTTCATAAATTGGTCTTTGAGGAAGGTGGATTGCTTGATGGAACTGAAGTAGCATACTATGCGCGTGGACAGGTGGTTGAGATCAATATTTTACCTTAAATTGTTACCTTCGTAGTGTGTGAAGTAATTGATTCTTGTGGACAGAAATTACTTGTGGGGTATAAAAGGGGCTTTGGAATACTATGTCGTTGTTGCAATTCTGAGGTACATTTTCTTCCTGCTGGAATGACGCAGTTCCTTAATATTCCATTGGATGTACCAAGATTATCCATTATTGACATGCAGGTCAGCCCTTCAACATTCGAAGCTCACGCAGGCTGGGCTACTCGCAAAAAACCGTAAGCTTTTAATGCATTACCTTTCAGCTTCTCAGATTATTTTTCTCCTTAGACATGTGTTATGAGTTTAGTGCTTCTTTGACAGCTATGCATACATTTATACGTCTAACGGTGTGTCACTCCATGAACTGGCAATATCTCTGTCAAAAGGCCGCAAGTATTCTGCTAAGGACAATGATGATGTATGCATCATCTGCGCTGATGGTGGAAATCTTATTCTTTGTGATGGATGTCCAAGGGCCTTTCATAAAGGTAATATAAATTCTTACAGCTATTTAAAACAACTATTGGAATCATTTGCAGCCCATGAGTCCTTTGATCAGGTGCAGGTCAAAGTTCATTCTAGTCGTTCAAAGTGGATTGCAAATGTTGAATGTGAACTATAAACATGTGGAACCAAAAAAAAGAGAGAGAGAGAGAGAGAGAGAGAATGGTAGCAGGAAAGAGAAAAAAGCAATTATTAATTTGCAGATTTTAATGATTTTGGGATAATTAATTTATCTTGTTTATTATGTTTTATTCATATGCTTGTTATTTTGCTCTTTATATGTAAAATGTGTGCTACTGTCTCTCTATCATTCTTGCCTTCTCTTCCTTTCCTCTCCCCCCCCCCCCCCCCCCCAAAAAAAAAAACCAAAATAAGAAAAAAAAGGTGTGTGGCAACGCATATGTGGGATGTGGGGAAGAAGGTTGTTGATTTGTTTTATTTCTGTTTTTTTTTTTTCTTTTGGTATTATCTCACTTTTTTGCACTTAGCCTGGAGTTGCAGTGAGTTTGAACAAATAAATAAATAAAGCAGGTTGACTTGTTAGGTTATTTTCATAATGGTGATTTGCATGAGTTGGTTTTGATGAGCAATGTCTTGGTCTGTGAAGGATGTGCATCTCTGCCAAGTATTCCCCATGGTGACTGGTATTGCCAATATTGCCAGAATATGTTTGAGAGAGAAACGTTTGTAGAGTATAATGCAAATGCTGTTGCAGCTGGAAGGGTTTCAGGAGTTGATCCTATTGAACAAATAACTAAGAGATGCATACGTATTGTCAGAAACATGGAAGCAGAACTTAGTGGATGTGTGTTATGCAGGTGATATTGATGCTTCTGCATTTATTTGAGCACAAAATTTTCCATGGATTCTATATGAGTCACCTTTAACTTAGCTGTGGTTTTGTTGTTCCTTTTTCTTGCTGTGTGCAGAGGTTATGATTTTAGCAGGTCTGGATTTGGTCCACGCACAATTATACTATGCGATCTGGTAATTCTATCAACTACTTCTTTCTTGTCCGAGTCTCTCTTTCTCTCTCTCTCTCTGTTTCCTTTTACTGCAAGAGATTTTTACTTTGGTACTAGGTAACTCTTTGCTTTTCATTTCATGTTTGAGCTGTCTAGGGCTTTATACATGGAGCTAGATTCATCAACTGTGTTTCCCTTGTATCAAAATAACTGGTTTGTACAATTCTTGGTTTTCTGATTTTATGCAGTGTGAGAAGGAATTTCATGTTGGTTGTTTGAGGAGCCACAAGATTGCAAACCTAAAGGTTTGTGTTCGTATGGTTCATATTTTCTTCTACCTTGGATTTTTTGGTTTTTCTTATTGCCTCTCCAGTGGACCTAGGTTAATTTTGATATGTGTTTGCAGGAATTGCCGAAAGGAAAGTGGTTTTGTTGCATGGATTGCAGCAGGATCCACACTGCTTTGCAGAAGTTGCTAGTTTGTGAAGCAGAAAAACTCCCAGATTTCCTTTTGAATGTTATAAAGATGAAGCATGAACAAAAGGGTTTGGAGATCATCAAAGATATTGATGTGAGATGGAGGCTTCTTAGTGGCAAAATTGCTTATCGTGAGACTAAGTTGTTACTTTCACAAGCTCTTACTATTTTCCAAGTAAGTACTTCCCTTTCCTTTCCTGAATGATTGTTAGATGATTGACGCTCTGTTGGTGCCGTAAATTAATAAATGCTGTGAGTAGGATTTCCTATTAATCATATTTGGATGACCATTTTTATATTTTCTTTAGATAATTGTTTTTTTTTCTGTTTGTGCCTTCTTGGAGAAAACCTTTTTCTTTTGTCCGTTTCTTAAAGAATAACTTCCCCTGAACATTTATTTAAATATGAATGATTGAACCGATTATGCATTTTTGTTATTGGTTATGCATGTGGAACTATTTGCTAAGTCTTCACTGTTAGATATTTTCATGTAATTATTTGTTTTCTTCCACTGTTGGAAATTGGTGATTTTCTGATTTAATTGACTTAACTTCACACAAAAACACATGCGCGCGCGTGCTCTTGCTTTCTATTTGATGGGTCAATAAGTTATGGAACTTTTTTTTTACCTTTATAATGGTGCTACGGCAAATATCTCAGCTCATTGGTAAGAAGTTGCGCACAAGCAAGGAAGAGACATGGTTGCAATTGGGAGCATTGATGCACGTACTGATCCAAAATTTTTCATTCATGATTCAGGAATGTTTTGATCCTATTGTTGACTCAACTGGACGTGACCTAATTCCACTGATGGTTTATGGGTATGCTTAATATTTGCAATTATTTTATGCCTTCTGCCTGCACCTAAATTGGCCAAAGGCATTTCTTATCATCATTCCCCCTTTCCTTCAGGAAGAACTCTAAGGGCCAAGATTACGGAGGAATGTACTGTGCAGTACTAACGGTCAAGTAAGTAATAATCTTATATACCTTTAGGTGCAGTTTAACTTCTGAATATTGACAGGTTTATATTTCTCATTTTCAGCTCATTTGTTGTATCAGCTGGAATAGTTAGAATATTTGGGCAAGAAGTTGCCGAGCTTCCTTTAGTTGCCACGAGCACTGGTAACCACGGCAAGGTGATACTGGGATGCTGTTACCGCATTACTGTTTTTTTTGGTGTTCTCATCAATCTTTTCAGCTATAGCTGAAATTCAGTGTTCTTCCACCCAGAGAGTTTGCTCAAGTGATATTTGGTGTAATTTTTTTTGATCTATTATATCAATAAGCATAATTTGGGGGCTCCAAGATTTAATATTATAAATTTGTGTAACACACAGCAGACCATTGCGAAACTTGTCTTGCACATCTTTGATTGACGGAAGGTGATTATTCTCAGGGCTACTTCCAGTTACTGTTCTCCTGTATTGAGAAGCTGCTGTCATTTTTAAATGTTCAGAGCCTTGTGCTTCCAGCTGCTGAGGAGGCAGAATCTATATGGACGGATAAGTTTGGTTTCGAAAAGATAAAACCAGAACAGGTAACAATACATGTACAGTATGCAAGCAATCGGTTGCACCACACATCTGCAATTATATGAATATCTTCACTTTTATTCACGAATACAAATATGTCTATAACTTGTGGATCTTTCTCT
Organism: Carallia pectinifolia; assembly: GCA_037832335.1. Taxonomy (NCBI): domain Eukaryota; kingdom Viridiplantae; phylum Streptophyta; class Magnoliopsida; order Malpighiales; family Rhizophoraceae; genus Carallia; species Carallia pectinifolia. The sequence continues at coordinate 16,349,492 of CM075444.1, read as the reverse complement.
TTCTTGACATTTCCCTCGTGCTACAGCTTGACAAATATAGGAAAAGCTGCTTCCAGATGGTGACATTTCAAGGAACATCAGTGTTACAAAAGGCGGTTCCTGCATGTAGAATTGTTAGTCAAAGTACCGAGTCTATAGTATCGTAGAGAAGTGCAATGAGGAACCATTTTTGTTTTTTGGGTGCGAGGAAAAAGAAGCTTAATGTCTTCATTGACATTTAATTTATTTGTTGAATTATTTCTTTTTCCTTCTGAAATTTGTGTATAGATTAGATACAGAAAGTAGTTATATGTTCTAGAATGACTGATAAGCGTCATAAATGCTAGGATTCCACTAAGATATTGCTAGTTTTACCCATAATCATAGGACCTTTCTGGAGTGTTCTGCAACCTTTTGTAACCCTCTTTTTCCCTGGTTCCAACCCTTGAAGATAAGAGAAGTCTCTTAACATTACTATTTCTTCATTATTTATTGGCCAATTTTTGAAATTTTTTTAGCATGTGGGAAAGGACATGGATGTTCAGAACGTTGATGACAGGTTTGCTGGAAAAGCATGGAATCTTGGTCACCTAATTTGATGAGAATGGGAATTACTTATGGGGTTCAAATTCAACACATTGCTTACCTTTTCGCCATTAGTGTACATGGATGCGGTTTCATTAATTCCATGGGAATGGCGGTGTAAACGGTAGACACCCATTGATTCGAAAGAAAAATTTGACTTGTAGCTCACTAAATTAGGGCTGTATGTGATGCTTTACCGACATTTTTGGATGGTGCCACAGGTTGTAAGCAACAAAGCAAAACAATAATTATCTATTGGGTGCATGGCAGGCCTGCGAAACAAAATTAAGGTTGGTTTCTCTTTTTATAAGCAACATAATCTTTTTTATCTGGTTGTTATCATCCAATGCCTCCGTCATTGATAGCAGTATTGCATCAGCTGAGGCCTGAATGCACTGCTTTTGCCGCTGAGGTAGAATGTCTGTCACCGTCCACTGGGCAACCTCCGCTGCTTTCATCATTTGCACTATCGCTTAAAATGGTCATCAAACTCCTGCTGAGTACATGGGGAATTAAGAATTTTCGTTGCTTGCATCATGACCATAATCTCTCTTTAAGATTAGTGTACGTGTATGTATCGTCGGAACCGCCATTTTTTTCCCATTTGTATTTTGCTCTATCTTTTTAGCTTTAAAAGCAGAAGCTTAGCTCATCATCATCATCACCACCATTAGACCCATACATTGCTTACCTGCCACGCCAATCAACACCAACATCTTCTCATAAAATACGACACTGTTATTACTCCACTCCATTTTTCCTCGACTGGCACGCACCTTTCAGAAACAAACTCTGACCCTTGAGCATGAGGACCAAAACAACCTTATTCTGGCTGTTAGCCTTTGCCATTGCTCTAATTTCCACGATGATCGCTCTACATACAATTCCTCCTCCCCCTGCGGCCGCCATTTCCTTCAGTGCTCAAGATAGCTTCGTACTTGCATTTCTTAATAGGGTTATCAAGAAAAGTTGTATAGATAATGTCTCATCTCTGGCGACAAGGATCTTGTTTAGACACCATCACCGGAGGAAGCATAGAGTCAAATGCAACAGGAACAAGTGGAAGTCCAGCCTAATATACCGTTACAAAGTGTCAACTGTGTTAACAGTGGGCTTAAATGGTTGTGCAAATTTCAGTAGCATCCAGAAAGCTGTTGATGCTGTTCCAGAGCTTAGCCCCACTACAACTCTGATAATAGTCGATTCTGGTACATACAGGTTATTTTCTTACGCTAAGTATCAGTTTCCTGTCCCATGGGATTATCTCAGTAGTTTTTTATCGCCAACTGGATTCTAGGATATTAAAACTAAGAAATAAATGGTGGCAGGGAGAAGGTGGAGGTGCATACTAACAAAACAAATTTAATACTTGAAGCGAGGGCTATCTTAAGACTGCCATAGAATGGAATGACACTGCAAATTCCACTGGAGGAACTGTCTATAGCGCTTCAGTTGCCATCTTTGCTTCCAGTTTCACGGCTTACAACATAAGCTTTAAGGTGGGTCAAAAAAATTTTTGTTTATAGGTCACGCACACACGCAAATTTTTGTTTTTGAGTTTTACCTGCAAATTCAGTTTTCAGATTAGAGCAGTAATATACGGCACAAAAGATTTTTGTACAATTCTTTACGAATTGGATTTTTGCCTGATATGACAAGAACTTTTTTGTAATTAACTTTTATTTTTTAAAATTAAATCTTATGTGAATTTAGTATTATTCTAAAATTTAGGAGTTTTTATGAAATTTCATAAAGAAATTTTTATAATATTTATCTTTATTTTTTGGATTAAATAATTTCTTGATATGATATCAAAATAGATTAGGCCAACATTCGAAATAAGTTATTGGCAACTCCAATTAAATTGTGAATTTTTCATACTAAGTAAGAAGACTTATGCTGTATGGGCACTTTCAGACCAATGAACTTGTATGTGAGAGGATATTTGAGAGGCTAATGTATAAAACATTCCCGTATCGAAACATAAGCTTAAACTTTCGGTCTTCTATTCATTATGTGCCCTTAACAGTATCTTTGGGAGTGGGAAAAGGGAGAGGGAGAAGAACCGAAAGAATTATAATAAATTATTACATTTGAAAAATATTTAAAATGTGGAGGAAAGTAAAGTTTTTAATTTTTTTAATCTTCCTTTACTCACTAAAACTAATCCTATCAAAATTAGAAGAATTTGAGAGGAAAATTATTAAAAAGGCTATATTACTCTCATTATATATTAATAATTACAATTTTACTTAAAATAAAAAAATCTATATTTTTTAAAATTTTATTAAATTTTTTAATAAAAAATTTTATAAATATTATAAACTTATTAAACTAAATTTATCTAAGTATTTCATATGTAATTTATAAATTAAATATTTTTCATATTATATATAATATTTTTTTATTAAAGGGTAAAATTGATATATATATATAATTTTCTACTCTATCACTTTCTATCCTTTCCTAAGTAAAAAATTTTTAATTTTCTCTCCTGTCACCACCTCTTTTGAAAATATTTAAAATATTGCTCTCATTTAATAATTATATTTTCCACTTTTATCTTCCTCTGGAATTTTATCCAAATATAATATAAGAGGATTTGTTGCTCTCAATTTTCTCATGCTTGGATATTTACTTGTGGGCTTCTCCTTTTGTTTTGTTTTGTTTTTTTTTTTTTTTTTTTTGTAAATTTAAAGAATACGGCTCCTTCGCCGTCTCCTGGCGATGTAGGAGGACAGGCTGTGGCACTAAGAATAGCGGGTGATCAAGCTGCATTTTATGGATGCGGATTCTATGGAGCTCAAGACACCCTTCATGATGATCGTGGACGACATTATTTCAGTGAATGTTTCATTCAAGGATCAATTGATTTCATTTTTGGAAATGCCAGGTCACTTTTTGAGGTACGTCCATATCCTCTTCAAACATTTTTTACTTTTGGAGGTGCGTAATCTATTTAATCAAAGTGATAATAGGCAGTAAATCGCTATGAAGTCGAGGCAAGAGTTTTAATTAGAATGAATAGTTGCTCTGATTCGATTCAAGATGCCTATGACAGGGTTGCACCATCAGCTCCATAGCAAAACCGCCAACAGCCGGAGTGAGCGGGTCAATTACAGCTCATGCAAGGCAATCGATGAGCGAGCAAACTGGGTTTTCCTTTGTGAACTGCAGCATTAGTGGAACCGGGAAAGTGTGGCTTGGCCGAGCATGGGGAGCTTATGCTACTGTTGTCTTCTCCAGAACATACATGTCTGATGTTGTCTCCCCAGACGGATGGAACGATTGGAGAGACCCCTCTAGAGACCAGTCTGTGGCTCGACTCTCAAATAATTACCTGCCAACTGCTTAATTTTTTCCTTCTATTTTGAGATTGTTGTTCATGTCTGTGCCTGCCCTTTTGTTTTAATTTTTTATTACAGGACGGTATTCTATGGAGAGTATGAATGCTTTGGAGCTGGAGCAAACTATACATATAGAGCTTCTTATGGAAAACAGCTAAAAGATTACGAAGCAGCTCCCTACATGGATATTTCCTACATCGATGGGAACCAGTGGCTTCAGAATCAAAACATTTTGTACGGCTTTCCTGATGATGACTGGCGGGAAGAATCCACTCAGACTTACTAATATAAATGCAGCAGTTGCATGAGGCAGTGAAGTAATAAGAGAAATTTAAGTATAAAATTTGGCGTGGAATAATTTATTGGATTTGGCTACCTATCAACAAATAATAATAATAATAATAATGAATTCTAGGATTTTCCTAAAAAAGTTTCTCTTTTTTTTTTTTTTTTCACTCTCAGACAAAAACAAAGGATATGCCGTTCACATGGAGTTTTTTTTTTTTTGACATTTTTTTTTTCTGACAAATTCCAAGTTGTTGGCACGATTCATCCAACATGGGGTTAATGTACTCTCTAGCATCGATGATCAATATAATATCTTAAGGATTTCACAAATTTAATCATATAAAACCTTGTTAGACATTCTCACTATTCGGAATTGTCTCTACCTTGGCAACAAATTAATGTTGCGAGACATCTAGGATTGCCCGCATGAGAAGAAAGGGCGACTTGAACCAACACAGGGCAACCGCTAGCAGCCATCTAACTCATCATAGTCCACCACATTTGCTATCACCTTTTGAATTTCTAGATAACGGTGTAGAAATAATCATATATATAATGCACAGAATTAAGATTTCAACAATAACTTCATCAAATTTTAGTCACACGCAATCGATCATGCAAAAATTTGGCCAATATTGTTTGGGGGTACAGTCAAGATGCCAAGGAATGCTGCATTCTGCTATTGCAAAAATGATACCCTTTACGGTTATTATCAAATGAAAGAATTGACCGTGCATTTCACATGCTTAGATATTACACAGGAATCTAGTTAATCAATGGAATATTATCTACAATTTTACAGCTTACCTTCAAGCAGATGCAGCAAATGATTGTTCAATTTTCCTTTGGCTCAGTCTCATGTACAAGCCCTGCAAACAACAATAGCATATTAGCACACTTCAACTCATTTTCTATTATATTCCTGGAAAATGAAGGTCATCATACTTATGTTCATAGCATCAAGGCATCATAATGATCACACTGTCAAAATTTACCGTCTTTGGCATGCATTTTCACAATTGGACAAATATAAATTAATCACACGATAACCACTCCATTGTTGCTAGAAACTGCTTTATTGTAACCCAAAATAAGGCATAAAGTGATTACGTTGGTGGTGTGTATTGTGGCTCCAGTAGTCATGCCGATATTCTGATCAGGAATAAGCTCAAAGTTCATGTTCTGCAGAAAGATTGCAAGGGAAACAATAGCTTCCAGCAAAGCAAACTGGTCACCAACACATTTTCGGGGCCCTCCACTGAAAGGTATAAACCTGTGAAACATAAAGTAGTCAATCCAGCTGATGAACAGGTATTGGTTCATATTCATTAAGTCCGATAATTGACTCATGCAGATGGAAGCACAAGGAACCTCAAAGAAAAAGGTACCTGAAGTCTGTATTTGTTTCATTAGGCACTGGGCCTTCCAAGTCAAATCTTTCAGGAAAAAATTCTTCCGCTCTTTCCCAGACCTTATAAAATGAGAAGACAAGACACAAAATAAGAGGACAATTTACGTGGTATATTTATTTCCATAAGATGACAACTGAAGAACATCGAACCCAATTGAAATTTGGAATAAGGCTTTGTTGTTGTATTTATTCTCAAAATTATTCAAGCACAAATCACAAATGGTAACCTTTGAGTGCAAAATGCTCGCTTGGATGAGAAACATCAATTTAAAACTTTAAACAAACTTTAGTCAACTGAAGTAGACGTCGCTGAACTCAATTTATGCGTTGAGTACCAAGATTTGCTTAAAAATTCAATGTAGGATTGGCAACAATTTGTTGGAAGACAATGAAGGGATGTCAAACAAGGCAAGGTTATCACTCATTGGCTTTGGTTGAGGGAGTGACAGCTTGCAATGTGGTAGGTTTTAAGTTTACAAAAAGAAATAGTTCAACGAAGCCAGTTACAACTTGCTCCGCGCAAGTTCATGAATGTTGGAAATTAAAAAAAAAAACAGAGAGAGAGAAATATTAGTTGGCAACACTTATTGAGGTACATGGGAGACACGAGATGTGAAATAATCACATCTCCCTTGTTGTCCCAAATAAATGAAGCTGAAAGTAGAAAAATTACTTTGCTGTCCTACTGTGCCTACCATGCGCCCTAAATAAGTGTTGCTATATAGTGGTGCTCTAAAAAATTTACACGACTGAAAGAAGCAAATATAATATTTCAGCTATGAAAAAAGCGCCTAAATTTAATTAGCTTTCAAATTTTCCCTGAAGAACATCGGGCCATCAAATTTATAGGCATTGGCTGCAAGGATATACATACAACTGAAGAGAACAGGTCTTCAAAGTGCATTACATATTGATACCTTAGAGGAGTGATGGATATTGTACACAGAGATCATAATATCTTGACCAGTGTTAACCTTGTAATTTCCAGGAAGCACGTCAGCAACATGAGCTCTTCTGATCAAGACCTACCAGAATTTTTTAAAATAGAATATGCGCAAATCAAATTCAAGAATTCACACACGTTTTTGCTAATCCAGTAATTGTTCACTTTAGCAGAAGGAAAAGAATTGCAACCTACAGGAGGATGTGGGTAAAGACGCAGTGACTCAATAATGCAGCGCGTCAAAAACTTTAGATCCTTTATGTCTTCATATGTGGGAGGCCTTCCCTGTAATACTTGGTCAACCTCTTCTTGAGCTTTCCTCAACAAAGAAGCATTCTGCCAATAGTAAATTAATAGGCTCAATACGTGCATTCATCTTTACCTGTATGCTAGTCTGTGTGCAGTCAATTTTTTTTCCCCTCTTTTGGGAGGTGATGAGACGGGCTTTCAAAAGATCGAGATATAAATTCCTCAGAATAGTTTTTCTACAAACTTGAGGATAGCAGAACGTCAAGCAGACAATCAATCAGACAGGCTACCTTACTTAGAAGATATAATGTCCAAGTCAATGCTGAACCAGTTGTCTCATGGCCGGCAACTAACATTGACAATAGGTCATCCCGCAATTGCACACTTGAAACCTTACACATTATGGCCAAAATCATGTTAGATGATAATTACAGAGATAACAATAATGAATTACAAGCAAAGAGAACAGGCAGACCTCTTCCCGACTGGCGAGCAAGAAGCGAAGGATGCTTGGATCAGCATCATTCACATATTCCTCCTCATTAATCCTTTCGCCCTCAGTTTCCACAATCTGTTTGCATTTTGCAATAAGCTCTTCGACAGTTTTTCTAATTACCATAACAGCCTTTTCGGCATTTACTTGTCTTGGGACAATCTTACACAAAGCTTTAATCTACATTAAAACCAACACAAATTGGTCAGCATTATCCACCACAACAACAACCAGAACAAAAAGACAAACGAACCAAAAACACAGGAGAAAGAGCATGCCTTCCAATAAGGTAAAAGATCGGTGGAACGGGCCTCGGCCTCTTTAAGTGCAGTGTAGACAGCATCAATAACAGGGCTATCAGCAGTTAAGGAATCAAAATTATAATTAAAAAGGGCTAAACCAATAACGTCCAGAGTTAATTGAGAGAACTTTTCTTCCATATTTACAGCAGTGCCACTCAGTGCTTGTGGCCGCAGCTTCTCCACCAATCTCTCGGCACATTTACAGAACACCCGATCGACTATCAATGACAAATACTTCTTGTGAAGAGACGGAACCACAGCCCTGCGCCTCACCTATCACACAACATAACATAACGGCCAGCAATAGTACTTATTAGCAATAGTACTTATGTATTAAAGTTTATTTCGTATAGTCACTTTTTATCTTCGTTTTTTTATGATCACTAATCAAAAATCAACATATCGCGTGCCACTTGGGGCGATTGCAAAATAAAAAGTAAAAAAGTGCCTGTAGCTAAAACCCATACGGAAGGAAGCCGCAACGGGTCGGTTCTAGTGGTTACCGTCCAAAGGGGGCCCTCGGCAATGGCGAAACCCGACCCGAAAAGGAATTCGGAGACCTCGGAGACAAGGCCCTTGGAGTACTTGCCGTAATTCCTTAAGACGTGTTTGGCAATGGCGGGGTCACTGACCACCACGAAATTTCTGGGGCCAGCGGCGAGGCGGTAAATGGGTCCGTAGTCGTTCATCCATTTGAAAAGGGGGAGGAACAAGGCGCCGCCGAGAAGATCAGACACGTCTTCGAGCTTGGCGCTGGCTACGGGAATGCCTGAATCGTTGTTTTGGTTCAAGGCCAGGGAGCGAGAGAGGGAAGTGAGCCAGTCTGGGCTGACCCATGAGGTGGGTTTAGTGGTGTTTGAGGCCGTGGGTTTAGGGTTTTTGCTGTCTAGGGACGATTTGACGGTGAAAGAATTGGTTTTGGAAAACAGAAACGAGGCGGTGGCGGTGGTGGTGGCGGGTTTGTGAGGAGCCGGTGGCGGCGGGAGGGGGAAAAAGTGAGAGAGAAAGTGTAGGCGGCATGAGCTCGTAAGTATGAGTTCCGCGAAATACGACGTCGTTTGTTGCTATTAGCTCGTCGAAGCTCTGTCCGCCTAACTGTAAAAGTTTTGAAGCAAAGGAGGGAGCGGAGCATTTTGGCACCTTTCATTTTTTGAACCTGTAAGAAGATAAGCGAATTGGTTGGATGGCCACTACGACACCGTTTCATTGGGCTGTTGACTTTGTGGGCTTGGCCCGTCTAGACATGGCTTATATGACATTACCACGCTGGGCTTTCTGTTTTGGGCTTGGAACCAGGCACAAAAATACTATCACTTGGGTCATTTCAATTTTTTCAAGGGTAATGGCAAAGGTAATGGGCTTGTTTGAGGAGACCCATGGTTGCTACAACTTATCTTCTAACTCAAGTCGGGATTAGTTTTTTTTTCTTGGAAAAAAAAAAGAAAGAAGAAGAAAAAAGGGATTAGTTTGGAGTTTTGACCAATGTTGTAAGAATTAGACTGGATATTAAATCAGAAAGTTTAGTGGTTTAACGTTCAATCGGTTCAACCTATTTAACCGGAAATTGAACCTGTAAAACCAGTATTTAATATTAAATATATAAAAAAATATTTATATATATTATACATCAAAATTTATATGTAAAATGTAATATTATAATACATATGTATGTATTAGAATACTTGCATTTATAAATTTAAAATATATGATTTAGAATTTATTATAAGATAGAATTAACAATTTAAAAAAATTAATAATTATCTTAATAAAAAAAGAAAATAATAAGTGTTAATTTATAAGATATATAAGATACTATGTGTATTATACGAGACATTTGAGAAAATAATAAGTAAAAAAAAAAAAGATCACAACAAATTATAAATTGGTCTAGTGGTATGAGACTTACCTTTCATGTTGGAGGTCAAGAGTTCAAAAACTAAATTTTACAAAATTGTGTGAAATTTTTTCTTAATTATTAAAAGTGACCAACCCTGGACTGGTTTACCGGTCCGACCGGTTGAATCAGTCTGTTGACCGGATTTTGACCGGTCCGGTCCGCAGCCAATTTAAGTTACAACTGGGACCGGACCTCTGACCGGTCACCGGTCCAACCGGTTGAACCGGCCAGTCTGGTCCGGGTTTGACAACAATAGTTTTGACAAGTTTTTTTTTTGACTGGTTGAACTGATCCGTTGACCGGATTTTGACCGGTCCGGTCCGCAGCTAATTTAAGTTACAATTCGGACCGGACCTCTGACCGATCACCAGTCCGACCAGTTGAACCGGCCAGTCTGGTCCGAGTTTGATAACAATAGATTTGACAAGTTTTTTTTTTTTATTTTTGATCGAAGGAGAACTATTTGTTGATCATATCCTTTTTGACTGGACGTCTAATCACAGAGATAATTATGTACATGACTCATATTATATCAGTACATCAATATTTTGTCAAGAATATAATTTGTTTTGTTACATAATTGAACATGCGTAATTAATATGTTATTGGCGTTATATAATTTGCTAAATTTCTTATGTAATGGTTATGAAAATTTTTTTAGCTTATTGTGTAATTCTATATAATTCTTATTGAATGGTTAAGTTCAAAAACTTTTATAAAAATAGCTTTCATTATGCACTTAATATGTACGGAAAAGTTTATCACACTAAAATGATATTTTTTATTTAAAAACAATAAAATAAATATTCTTATAAATTCTTACTTTCACACAAAGAAGGTAATGCGGGAAAGTAATTGATGTACTAATTTCTTAATTAAACTAGAACGTAAAGATGGGTTAGATGGAGTTGTTCTTAAGAAGTCACCCTCAGACATTAGTTTGCTCTTGGATGGAGATCAACAGGGTGCGATTTTTCTTAGAGACTAGTTGTTTTCATTCGAATTTTCTTTTATATGATGTAACAAAAATATAAAAGTAATTTTAAATTCTTTAGATAATTTTTTAATCCACGGAAGGCAATATTATTCTAAAGGAAAATGAGGACGAGAGATGCAGGAGTCAAATTTTTTACTTTTTCTTTGGCAAAAGGTCATGACAAGGTCACAGGTTCAAGTATTAATCACAATAAACAGTGAAATTAAATGAACGTAAATTTTCTGTGATTTCAAATTATACCAGTAATACTTCTTGAGTTCACCGATTTTCTCTCTAATAAGTTTAATATGAATAACTACCTTGATACTGTAAATGCGTCATTCGGCCTAACAAGCCTATACGAACTCACATATGCTTACCTATTTCTTTGATTAAAAAAAAAAAGGTACTCAAAGCATAGTAGTCTCACATTCCGACGTGCTTCCGATAATCTTACATAAAATTCTCGTAATCCAGCAATGTCGACGATAAATCTGACCTCTTCTACTTCAACACATTGGACGAATCTAGCAGGCAGCAGCCAGCTTTACTACAAAACTAGATGTTTGGCAGCTATGTCCTACACGTTAAAACTGATGAAAAAAACAAAAAATGGAGGCAGTTGAATTTTTTCATCTTTTTCTCCCCGACATAAACAGAAACAAGGACCGGCGGCTGTCGACCAAAGGTTATGGTCAAAGTAAAAAGAAGGAAGTCAATTCTTGTAGCCGAGCGTAGGTCAAGTCAACAGAGATTTGGTTGGTGAAGTCAAGCCAAGAACGTGTTAAATTGGCGTTTTTTACGGGGAAAAAGGAGGCCATTAGTCACCACCGAAACTTAGCCGCTACCGTTGGGTGGGGAGGAGCTAGGCGGCTTGAATTTTTTTTTTAAATAAAAAGATATATGTCAGTCATATAACTTATAAGTTAAGACTAAAATAATTTCATTTAAAATTTAATTCAACAATTCAATTCAACCTCATGAAAAATTACTGAAATGCCACGGAATATTACTAATGAGACTTGCGATAGCCAGAAATAAATGTTCTGGGAACTGGGGAAGCCCATGTTTTCACATGATGTTGTAATGGTTTGGTTTTCCTCAAGGCCTTCTGTCCCCTAACCTTGTTTTGTCACCCTTTGGTTATGTTTTCAAATTTCATTTCGGCTGATAGGAGAGGTCACCAAGTTACTAGACGTGCTCAAATCAAGGTTCTCAGAACTGAACCGGTCATTGAACCGAAAAACTGAAAGGTTCAAGATTCAACCGGTTCGACCGGTAAAACCGCGATAAAACCGGTATTTAATATTAAATATATAGAAATTAAATTTTTATATAACTTATATAATTATATAAAATGTTATGTTATATAAGAATGATAATAAATATTTAAAATAAAGTGTATTTTAAGAATTATATTAATATTTACATACATTAAAGATATTATAATTAGTATATTTAACAAAATATAATTTATAAAAATTAATTCAAAAAATAATATTTATAAATAGTGATTAAATATTAATTTTTAATTTAAAGATTAAATTGAAAATTTTAATTAATTGAGGATTAAATTAGAATTTTTAGTTAAAATTAGAGTTTTAATTATAATTTAGATAAAGTTTTGAGTTAAATTATAATTTTAAATTTTTTGATTTAAATTGAACCGGTTCAACCGGTCCCCGTTTTCCCGATTTTTGACCGATTTTTCCAATTTTTGACTGATTTTTTCCGGTTCGGTCTGAATTCCACTTTTAGACTTGAACCGGACTGGACCTAGGACCAGTTCTCAATTTTTTCAGTTGAACCGACAGGTCCAGCCCAGTTCTTAATTCCATGGCTCAAATCTGCCAAACCTTGATTCAAATGTATTTAAATTATGAGCAAACGTTAGGAAAAAAATTTGTTAGAAAGAAAAGGATTAGAACAGGGAATAATGTCTTAGTTGGAAATTCCATAGAAAGAAAAGACTTAAAATGGTAAGAAAATCTATTTTGGGCCCACATAAATATTCTCTTTCTTTCTAGAGGATAGTGCAGAGCTTTGTCCTTTGTTTTTCTTTTGTGACTGAGTTTTCCTTTTTTTTTTTTTTTTTTTACTCTTTTGGGCATAAGTGTTGATTTGTATCTCAATTTTCTTTCTTTTTTTTTTTTTTTTCACTTTCACACCATATTTAAACAAAGAAAATTATATATTTCATTTATTTCGAAAGTATCCAAACTGTTAATTAAAAAATTATTTTCTTTCTCCTCATTATTTCTCATAACTTTTTTTTTCAAAGTTATCTGTCACACTCGTATTCAAATCAAATAAAATGTTTAACAGTTAAGATTTGATTTGATTGTCTGAAAAAATATCTAGTTAGTAATAATATTATAATTTTTAATAATAATATTATAATTTTTTATAATAAAAAATTAAATAATAAATTTTTATTGTTAAAAATATAAATATTATTATTTAAAATTTATCACTTATTTTTTTTTTATACTCTTAGATTAAAAATCTTCAGAGGCAACCTCGCGTTGGCACTTCGTCCAGCCTAAGGACAAAAGAGTGTCAGACAAGCAAAATGGGTTCCAACAGGCCCGAACCGGTATTGTTGGAGTCTAGCTAGAAAGACAGGAAACTTGCGCTTTTATTATTATTATTTTTTTTAATAAAAATTAATTTGACACATTATATTTTACTTTATTTTAAATTTTATCTATAATATTTTTTTTTTATTAAATTTGATCCATAACGTTACGTCCGTTAGTCTAATTTATTCCTTCGTCTATAACGTCATTAACCCTACTGATGTGGTATGACGGAGTTTGACACGTCATCAATTTTTTCACTTCAGCATACCACGTCAACATCTGTTACTGACGTGATATAGGTATAAAAGCTAATTTGACCCACAATGTTTCAGTTTATTTTAAATTTCACCCGTAACGTTTTTTTTTATTAAAATTGGTCCATAACGTTATATCTTTTAGTTTAATTTGATTTTTTTTCGTACATAACGTCGTTAACATTGCTGATGTAGCGTGACAGAATTTGACACGTCATTAATTTTTTTCCAAAGAGATGGCTCCGTACCGGCAATGCTAATGGTGGTTGGAGGGCGCGGCAATAGTTTGACGAAGAAATAGTAATAACAACAGAAAAGAAAAAATTTAAAGATAAAGATAACAATGACTTTTGTTGAATTTTATTAATTTATTTTTTTTGTTAAAAAAAACAAAAGTATTCAAGTTGATATATATTCATGAATTTTAGTTTTTTATTTGTTTGAATTTGCAAAATATGATTTTCAGTATAAATGTTTGGTTTGGATTTTAAAATTTTACTGCAAACGTGATATGTTGACATAGACGAAAATTATTGATGTGTCATACTCCGTCGCATCATATTTGGTGTGTTAACGATGCTATGTATGAAAAGATTAAATTAGACTAAAATATATAACGTTATGGACCAATTTTAACAAAAAAAAATGTTATGGGTGAAATTTAAAATAAACTGAAACCTTGTGGATCAAGTTAACCTTTATACTTATGCTACGTCAGCAACAGATATTGACGTAGTATGTTGACGTGGAAAATTTGATGACGTGTCAAATTTCGTCATACCACGTCAACAGAGTTAACGGCGTTATGGACAGAAGGATCAAATTAAACTAACGGACGTAACGTTATGAATCAAATTTAACAAAAAAAATGTTATGAGTGAAATTTAAAATAAAGTAAAACGTGTGGATCAAATTGACTTTTATTCTTTTTTTTTTTCCTCAAGAATTTTAGTATATGCATGTAAATAAGAGTATAATACAGTATATATAGATTTTTTTTAATAATTGTACAAGCAAATTTTTATCTCCAATAAAAAACTGTAAAAGTAAACCAAATTTTATTTAATAATTATATACACATTTTTTTCACATTTCTTTATATTTATCTTAACAATATTCACACTACAACTTTTTTTAAAAGAACAAAAAAAACGCAATCAACGCCACTAAATCAACTCGTCTTCCAGCTACGTCTCCCTGACTTTTCCGTTTTGAGTGGTGTGTCTCAGGGTCATCTCGGACTTTTCTGGTCTGGGGTGTGAATTAAGCCAGAAGAAGACGAAGGGCTCGTAACGTGTTTTTGGGTCCAGTGAGGAGACTGACTGGACTAGATCTAGATGGTCATTCCTTGTGACTGACTGTCCCAAATTCGGTTGTATCTCAATCTGGGACCCTCTCGTTTTGTATGCATGATCATTTACATGTTAAGCACAAGTTCATTTAATTTGGTACCCCCCCAATTTTGTCATTCTAGTTCTGCATGCTGCGGGGTTTACTTTTGCCACTCTCATTTTATTTCTTCGATGATGGATCTACCAATTGACTTAGAATTTTTCTAGGGGACTAGTTTTTTTTTTTTTTTTAATTTTTAAGCAAAAAAATGAGGGGAAATAGAATTAAGTGCTTAAATGTTAGAAACATGAATTCTTGACTGACTATACTGGTGGATAATTATATATTTGTTTTTAATATGTAACTTTTTTTTCCATCAGAATAAAAATCCACGCTTCCTGAAAATTTGAAAAAGAAGACAAAAAAGAAAAATATGAATATTCTGTTGCATCTTCATTATACAACAAGGGTTCCATTACATGTTCTGATGAATTTATTAGAAAAAATTTTGGTAGTATAACTATATAAGTTTATTGTATAATCTCATTAATTACAAATACAATAAAAAATAAATCACTACTTTCTTCATCATCTATATAATTAGAGAACGTTCTAACTCATTGCATTATAAAATTTTTTTTGATAATTTTATCTTCGGATATATATATACAATAAATGAAATCTATGTTACAATGGCCCAAACCATTGGTCTAATCAAATATAAAATGATATTATTAGTTTGGTAATAATTTAGTGTGTTTTTTATAGTCGCGACTTGAGTTTGACTTTCTTACATAAGGGTTCTCTCTTAATAAAAGGCTGGGTGGTCGTTGAGGTGATTAAGAATTGTAGCATGACGATAAATTTCAGATTTGATAATCGTCGTGGTCTCATACTGCGGAAATACGTTTAGCCCCACTGATATTTGGATAGTGAGTCTGTCCTTTTAATGTTAGTTAAATGAGACGTTACAAATGAGAATTATTTCAACATTAACTCATAAATCTAATAACTAATATATCTATAATAAATTTTTTGTTGTTAAGCAAAAATCAAATATTAAAAGGGAAAAACAAGCAACAGCTCATTGCTACATTTATTATCGATGCCTACGACATGAAAGTCAACTTGCAATTTTTTCCTATTGCCTGGCGCCCACTAATTTCTATCATAACTAATGCTACTACATATACTAAACTTCTAGTTTTCACTAAGTGATGACCTATGTACACCAATTAATAGTTTTTATCTTTTTTTTTATTTATTTTCTTTACGAACTCCACTAGTGTAAATTCATAAGAGATATATGATATGTATGTAACTATTGCAAGAAACTTTTTTTTTTTTTTTATCGGAGCTAATAATCCAACAATAACATAAAAAATGGGGTAAGGTGTAAGTTTAGGGGCCTAAACCTCAGACTTGCAGATTGGACGGACAAGCCTCCGACCACTGCAGCACTCCTCTATTGCAAGACACTTTGTTTTGTTTAATATGTGGTTTCCAAGTCTGTGATCCGTAGTCAACAGGTTACTAATAATAAATGATTTTTTTAGGTTAATTCAAGCGATGAAGCTGTTAGATTTTGGATTTTGAATCTAAGACCTCTCAAAGTCTTGCTGGGCATTTTTGCGACTTGATTAATTCATTAAACCCTTTGGAATATTGTAATACACTTTTGCATCATTTAGCCAAAAGAAGATCCTCTCAACAAAGGTACATTATTTAGCATCGATCGTTATTCCTTTTAACTTAATAAATTAGTACAATTTCCTGGACTCCAGAAACTCTTTCTTCTTGGGCTCACGAGATGTTATATATTCGAGAAATGTTGCAAAATCTGTCTCTCTGTAGCGCACTGGATTCGCTTCATCGATGAGCTTTGGCCATGGCCTAATCCTGGACGTGTAAGGAAGACTGTGCAAAGAAGCCACCGATATGCGATTCTTGGCCGAGTTCACCACAACTCTGTGCAGTAGACTTTTGTACTTCCCATTGCTAAATATCTACATATATATATTTGCAGAGCAAAGAATTAATTATATTAAACAACCCCCGTTAATCAGTAAATTAGTGTAATTAATCGAAAGAATTATTTAATTAATGCTGAATTGAATTTAATTACTATACAAACGCAAAAACCCACCTCAAGATGATCGCCAACGTTAACGACAAATGCATTGGCGATCGGTTCAACAGTGACCCATTCGTCCTCATGCTGAATTTGCAAACCCTCGACCCCATCTTGAAGAAGAAGCGTGAGGAATCCATAATCAGAATGGGGTGGCATTCCCAACGTAAGTTCGGGCTCCGGGCACGGCGGGAAGCAATTCACAACCATTAGCTGGCTCCCATCTTGGAATTCTTTGCTGATTATTTCCTCCTCTTCTCTTGTCTTGTTCTTGTTTGTTCCCAATAATAGGCTCTCTAGTATGGCGTCCATTAGCTTTAGAAACAAGTATTTGGTCTCTTTCGCGTAGGTGGCCGCCAATTCCCTGTTTAACCATGACAGCGATTCTTAATTTTTTTTTTTTTCGGGTAGAAAAAAAAAGAAAACATTAGCATTGTCATAATCCCCTTAAAGAGTGCTATAATCCTATACTCAAAAGAGACATGAAGTAAACAATTGATTATAATATTTCTCGTATTAGTTGATGTAATTCTATCACTTAATTTTAACAGAACTGAAACTCTTGACTTTAACACAGATTCAAATTGCTTTAGTGCAATTCTTAATTTCTTAGAGCATTAGCATTATGATACTGAATCCGTGACAATGGCTTGTTCAAGAATTGTCTTTTAGTAAGTGGGTGGCCCAGGAATTTTTTATGAACAATAGAATAAATCATGTCCACAAGTTGTAAAAAAATTAACTTTATATAACAAATTATTAAATTAAAACATAGAGGGCCACCAACTGCATGAAAGTATGACTCCTAGTTCTAACATTCAGGGTTCAAATCAAGGATATCTGTAGGCGAAGGAGGGCTTAATTAATTAGGATTATTTTTAAACTTCAATGATTCTCACCTAAAGTCTGTGGGGGAGGAAGGCCAGTGGGGAAGGGCATCTGACAAGGGGTGGCACATAAGCTTCAAGAAATCTCTCCAACAGAACACACTGTCCTTGCTTTGGTTAAAGCTAGTGCCGTATCTGACCAGTGCGTGCATATCCGGCGACATGTACTTTGATCTTTCCTCATAGGGTAACCCGAAAAATTTTGTAGCCACATGGATCATATTGCTAATGACTTCGCTGGGGATGCCATGGTTTATTACCTGCATTCAGTAGAACATCATTGAGGTTTAATTTCACTTGTCATTTTTTTTTTGGGAGGGGGGGGGGGGTGTGTGGGTTCTTAATGCTAATTAATTACCTGGAAAAACCCATATTGCTCACAAGCATTGGCGAGGGACTTGAGCACTTGTTGCCTGTTAGGACCTTGCAATTCAGCAAAATCAATTATGGTCAACTTGAGATTTTTCTGCTTGACAGGACCAGGTTCTGCTTGAGTTGTAGTACTGGGTCTTTCCTGAACCGGCAATATGTACTTGTTGGGAACTCTGTTTACACCTTTCTCCCACAGCTGCTTCACCCCTTTTTGGTACTGGCTTTGTGGGTTTTCATCATCATTTGCTTCTTCCTTCCTTGCCATTGCAGGAGACATCTTGGTATGTGATTCTGAAGTACTTCCCGCACCTGAGGAGATGCATACACAATGTTAGAATCTCTTTGATTTTGATATATAGTCCTGTATAAAGTCCCGGTTCATTGTACAGATATTTCAGAACAATATCAAAGATCTTTATAATCTTTGGTAATATTATTCTGTAAAATCTATACAATGAAGTTGACACACAAGATTAATTAGATGAATTACATAGCTAGCAATTAGCACAATAGCTACATAGTATAAGCGCACCTAGCTAGAAGCTACTTTGCCTTGCAGAGAAGGGTCTTGGAGAAGGATATATAATTGTGGGAATGATATAGAGAAGGATGTGGTGTATATATAGGAGGGAATCGGTGGATGGGGGCCATACATGCATAGACTGTATCAAAACAAGTTAAAACAAGTTTGAATCCGAAGACCGAGTGGTTCTACAATTCAGAAAGCGTTGACAAATACAAGGCAAAGGCTGGGTGATGATATGATATGATGGCATGTAGGGACTACTAGCTAGTAAGAATTTCTCCCGGATCTATCACTGCATGAACCTTCAATTAATACTTTGTCTTCTTTTCCAGGGCCCTACCCTTGACATGGAAGCTACCATCACTATATATATCAATTCTATTCTACAAGATATTGTAGCGCTGACTTTTTGCCCGTCTAATAAAGTAGCCAGCCCCCCACCCCCCAATCTACGAGCATTGTATGATAGGCGAAAGAAAAAAGGAAACACCCTGGAAGCTTAGGGATTAAAATGATATGCGTTGTTTATAATTGAATTCAACATAATTAAATAATATATAAATTATTTGATATTATTAAATAGATTACATACTCACTTACGTCTTTTTAACTTACTCAAAAAAAAAAAAAATTAAATGTTTGACCTCACACTTCACAAGTCATTTTTGACTTAACCATGAATTTCATGAGTCATAATTCACGAGCAAATTTAATCACGTTGGAGATTTTATTATTGACCATTAATTAATTACTAATGAAGAGATTACCCGGAAACAGTGAGTATACTTTTACCGAGACTTTCGTGACCTGCAATCTAGGAGTTGGTCGGATGGTTCCTTGTCTGATTGTTTCAAACGAATATCGATTCCCTTAGATAGATCACTTATAAAAACAAATAATAACTAATTGCGTTAAATAGGTCGCAAATGATGAATAACAATAACATAAAAGTTAGAAAATCATAATAAATGTGCCATATTTGAAGAATCCAAAAAGATGGTGACGACGACTCATTTGGTTTCAAATAACGTCTTGGTGGGAAATCTCACGTATGGGCTGCAAGTTGCGATATATATATTTTTTCCTTATGATTGTCTTAGTTATGTCATTAGTTCCCAAAAAAAAAAAAACATGTTATGCTGATTGTGTTCGGAGGCTTTCATCTTAACATCAGGTCCTCAACTACGACGGATCGACCGACCAGCCAATGAACTCTTTCTTTACACGTAGATTTTTGCCCAAAAAACAGATTTATTAAATGAATAAGCCTGCTAGACCTATAAATTTCTTGCCCTAAGCCCATATATTTTCCACGTAAGTGTATAGATTTTGGAGCGACAAATATATTATAATAATCAATGTCAACGCCCCTAAATTTTAAAATTTTTCATTGACAAATTTCTGTGACGTAGGTACATATATATGTACCATAATAATCACTGTCAACACCCATGTATATCTATATGGTTTGAATTCGCAATCACATGGTACATTACACTATCGAATGTATTACGGAATTTTTTTTTTTCCATCATAACAAAATACAGTCAGTAGTAATCCAAAATTTAGCGAAATGATGACATCTGGCAACAAATTGTGTCCTTATTTAAAGGAGGTATCTATTCACTGTAATCAAAGAATTGGTAGGCTCAGACTCAGCACTTACATATATATGTACAGACACACACAAAACCGAAGTAATTAGATACGATTTTTTTGTCATATTAAAGTACGATTAAAGTAATATGAGTAGTTAGACAATTAAATTAAAATAAGTTAATTATTATTTATCATTAAATAAATTACGTTATCATTTTAATATTATACAAAATATAGTTATGTATTAAAATTTATTTTTTTAAAAAAAAAAACTTTGGCAGATACAATGCTTTGGCCTCGTTCCGCGACAGCACCACTAAAAAAGGATAACGAAAAAGTTAGCCGATGTCGACAACACTTCATTTAACATGTGAATGGCGGACGAATAGGATTATCGGCGTCCGTGAATCACAGCTGTTGACCTCAACTATTACACATAAACAATTGATGGTTGATTATGCATACATGCATATGCGTAACATAAATATGAGGGCCCAAACTAGTAATAAAATGGCAGACCCAGGTAGGATTTTCAAGTTCTCGATCACTTGGTCATTAACTGTGTTGGGGCCCCTAGCCATTAGCTCTGAACATACATGACTTTTGCAACCATATTTTTAAATTACATTAGTACATTTGCACCTTAATGTATAAAATAAAACAGAGTTGTGTTTTTTTTTTGAAAGTTAATTGGCTTCCTTTTTTTTTTTTTGGACAAATAATTGGCTTCCTTAAGAATTGAAATCAAAACTTTTAATTTTCTAAACGATTCTAAATCAATTCAACTCTAATTTATTGTTTAAAACAGTTTTAATTAAGGCTGGTAAAGTTATTTAAAATATAGCTAAAATGGAATAAGGGGTCGTTGTTCCTAAACCGATTCCAACTTCGATATGCCCTTTGGTGTTGGGCCATTCTGGCCCCCTAATTATATTCCATTGAGGCACGAGTAACCTAGGAGCCATCTGCAAGTCAATCCAATTAGTGGGTATATTATTATATGTGTGTGGTTGAGGGTGGTGCCAAGCTGGTCCAAACGTTTTCAACGGTGTATATTGCTCCCTATCTGGTACTTGATTTTGTCCTTTGTTCCACATTCCATTCATGTGGGTTCTCGATCCAAGTCAGCTCCACCATATATTGCTTTATATATTGTTCATGTATACACATTATTTTGTGCCTCTCCTAGATCACGCCTTGCGTACACTGTGTACCCTTCGTGTGTGTGTATATATATATATATATAGAGAGAAGCCCTTAATTTACGTATGTGCGTACGCGTCCTTGAGACCTTGACTCCTTCCTAGATTTGGTGAATTATAATATATTGAATATTCTTACTTCTTCCTACTCCGCAAGTTAGAAATATTAACATTTTACTTACTCTTGATTTGAATACATGAAATCAAATCAACATTTGATGTGATAATTTAGTGATAAATAAGTGTATATTCTACATTAACAACCTAAATTCAAGTTTTTGCATGCGTAACTTTTCTTTGGTTTAAAAATGGTTAGGTGCTTGTTACAATTGAGAAAGATTGAGTATACTGTGAATTTTAAACTCAACAATTATTTTGATCTCTAACGGCGAAATCTCGCTCAATTATATTAATGCTCGGGTGGTGAGTCTTTCTCTACAAAAGTTGGTAAATGGAAACATAATAATTAGATAAAACTGAATCCAATCCACAAATGTAACGACAGAAATACTCATCATCCACATTTTTTCTTGTTTTTTTTTAAAAGCACAAAATCAAATGAATTTTTAATTTTGGTACCTATGGATTGAACTGTTGTCAATTTTAGAAGCATTATAAATTAGATAAATGTACTCTATACACACACACACACACACACACACATACATATAATGGTACTTCTTCTCCCTCTAGCCTAAAATATCCATATTTCCACGAGTGTATTGTACTGCAGCCTTTCTTTATCGATTTCACAGTCACGCTCGAAACAATAATAAAAGAATAGATTGGATTATTGACATAGAAATTTATCTGTGTGCAACGCTCCTCTCAACATCTAGTGGAAAAAAATGATGAGACCTCAATTTTTATATTTTGGTTTATGGTGGAAACGTGAAGCTATTGATGCGTTTCACATGGTTGACTATCATTCTGTCGCTAATTTTAAAGAAGGTATTTTTTTCTACATGATATTTATTTATGTTGCATTTTGATATATGCATATTTTATGTTTTTTATCAACTAAGTTTTTAAATTATTTATCTTAAATATACATACGAGCTCACACACGCGCACGCAGGCATCTAGAGCTTTACCCTAGTTTTATTTTTTTAATAAAGATTATCATATCACCATGTGTGCGTGTTGTGTCACCTACGTTTATGCCACGCATTATTCCATTGGGAAAATGTTTATAGTTATAGGAAAATTATTCAGATAGTATTTAAATTATAATAATTAATATATTTTGTATAACTAAAATAATAAAATATAAAACAAAAAATATTACATTTTTTTAATTTATATTTTTCATTATAATTATATAAAATATACTAATTATCATAATCTAAATACTGTCTGAACAATATTTTATATGGTCATATAATGAGACTCCCGTCCATTAATATTTGATCACTGGGCAACTTGTTTATTCGCGTTCCTAAATCGAAAGTCGCCATTTGTTTTTTTATATAGTTGGAGTGAAGTAATACTTTAAGCTTAAAATTTACATTATTTAGCTCAAATATTTAGAGCTCCAACTCCCAACTAAAACAAGGTTTTTGTCCCGTGTAATGTCAGGTCAATAATTCAGCATAGTGCTCTGTTTTGATCAAAAAGCACCTCCCCACCCCAGCTCCAACAGTTCTTTTTTTTTTTTGGGTACCCGTTGTTTGGTTTCCCAAATTTTAGTGAATCTGTACTTGAATGACCACTTTTTACTCGGGACCTATTACTGGGAAGTTCAGTTCGATTAACCACTGGATTCCACTAAATTCATCTGTCTGTTATTGTGTGGCCGGCGCGGTACCAAGGTTGGTTGAACTTGGACAGGCGTATACATATTGTTACTCAAAAGTGGCCTTTATATGGTCGAAAGTACATGAAGAACGACATTGATATCATTACTCTTATCGGTAACGAAAAAACTTTTTTACAATATAACCATAGAAGTAAGTAAGATGGGTATAGAATGATTTATACAATTGAATTATAAAAAATATATTAAATTTTTTTAAAAAATAAATAAATTATTTAATATTATTAAATTAATTATATGATTTTTATATAATTTACTAAATATGTTTATATAATCTTTCTCTTGTACGTATGTTCTGTGGCGGAGGGGCACAAAAACGACAGCAAATAATATTGGCTCCGACCTGCGAACGAGAAAGAAAAGAGGGAAAGTAATGATTCAGGAATTGTTCCCAGATATTTGTTTGTTCTTGCTTGTATGTGGGAACACCAAGGACTAACTTGGTTATTTTTTATTGTATTTGTATCATATCTATATTTATATTCATAATATTTATAATATTATAATTAATGAATTCAGGAGATTAGTTAGGACCAATGTACGTGACGAAATTAGGTGAGCTTTGAAAAATTTTTGAAATTTTTTAGTGAAATTTCCTGAGCCAATATTTTAGATCTTTGTAAAGCGTAAATTTCGAGTTTAAAACAATTAAACTCGAAAATACAAAAATAAATTACAAATAAAAATTGTAAAAATGAAAGGAAATTTACGTGGGGTCGATCTCCGTAGATCCTCCGATTAGTGTTCCTTTTTTGACTCCGTCAAGGGCTGCACGAGCTTGATCTTGACAGAAATAATTTCCACAGCTTTTTCTTGAACTGGGTAGACTGAAACCGGATCTGATTTGGATGTTTTGACTACGGTTAAGAACCGCAGAGACCTGATTTGAGCCGATCTGACTTAATTTCACCGAGGGTCGAAGGGACTTGTTCTCGGATGAGCTGCCTGGATTTTGCTGAGGGCCGTATGAGGTTTAATCCCAGCCGGATTTGCAGTATTTTGATATTTTGGATATTTTCTCTCTCAGATTCTGATTTGAGGCGACTGGAGAGTGTATACCCAAAATATTTTTGAAAATGTGTATAATAAATATTCTAGGCCTTTACTTTAGAAGATCGCACTTAATGGCGTCTAAAGTGTATATGCCCAAAATATAAAACGTATGGAAGAGAATGTTTTCTCTTTGGGACAATTGCAAATTGGATTTGCAATTCCAATTTGCAATTGTTGCTGTCCCGTCCTTTGTTTTTTTTTTTGTCTTTTCTTTTCTCTTGGCAAATGGTCATTGGTTCTGCCTATTTATAGGCTTTTTGGGTGGCACTGTGTGGTACTGTGCCACCAACCTTTTGCTGACCTTTTTTTTTTTTTTTTTTCTCGCCGGTGCCTAACTTTGGATTTTTTCTTTTTCAAGAAGTTGACCTTCTAAATTGCCTCCTTTTTTTTTTTTCTTCATCTGCCTAACTTTGATTTTTTTTTTTTGTCTTTTACAAATGCCCCCACTTCAAGGGTCGGTAAGGAAGATTTTTACAGACATGATCCGCACCGAGTCTTGAAGTCTAGTTTGAAACTTGGAAACGTCCTGATGAACATTGAATCTTGGAGTCTTCTATCTTTGACCATGCCTGCTGTTGTTGGATCGCAATAGGAACCCGATACGATCTTGAGAAAGTTAGCAGCCCAGCCAATATAAAAATTGACCTTCTGGCTCCAGGTGCATTCGAGCTTCCATAGCCCGCAAAGGATTTTTTATATGTCTTAAAGTTCTAGAGCTCTGATGAGGATGATCCGGTAGACAAAGAACTTGAACCTCCTCAAGAGGAAGGCCCAGGACCTTGGAACTTCAAGACCGGCTCACAGAGAGACTGACTGTAGTGATGATTTCCAAGTCTGCTTCGACGTAAGGAGAGTAGTTGGAACTTCCCTGTACGTCGCTGCATCCAAAGAAAGATTAGGATAATTGCAGCTTCTCATCCCTCTGTGATAGATGTGAACTAAGGAGAGTAGTTGGAACTCCATGACACCGATGGCGTTGGAGACTGAGTTTCGAGGGCTTTTAGGGATCCCTCGAAGAAGATTACTCCCTCTTTTCTTAGCTCGTGCGCCTCCAACTTCTTGATCGAAGAACTTCCTGAGACAAGTGCAGAGACTAGCCATTTTCTTTTGAGAAAGAAGAGTTGAGGGGTGAGTATTATGACTCGGACATGCAAGATATATATACATACGATAAAGGTTTTTTTTTTTTTTATTTTGAAAAGTCAAAAAGAAGGTACGCAGAATCGAGTAGGGTCCTCCACGTCCTTTTTCTGCATAAGAGACAAAAGAGGCAGCGGCTGACGCGTGTCACGAAAGTCGTTGCCGTGTGCTGCAGAAGTCGTTGCCGTGTGCTGCAGAAGTCGTTGCAGCGTGCTGCAAAAGTCGTTGCCGCGTGCTGCAGAAGTTGTTACCGTGTGCTGCCAAAGTCGTTGCACCTTATCTTGTGGGCTGTCCTAGCGGGGCCCGAGGCGCAGCTCCAAGTCAAGCTCGACCTCGTCTGGTGGGTCGATGATGTTGACGTCGCTTTTCGGCTGGTTGATGCTACCGGAACATTCTGGAAAGAGAGGCAAAATTTCGCCGGAATGACTCCTTTCTGCTAGAAAAAGTCCTCCTAGACTTAAGTACCTAGGAGGGATGAACCCTTGGCTGACTCCGTAAGACCACCAGGACCAGCGTGCATGCTCCCATGGGCTACGGCTTTGATGGTTATAGCCTGAAGAGACCATTGCAGTGGTAGAACTCGGACCTGCGTCATTTGAGGGCGAAGTTGTACCGGTGGGATCTACCATCGGAACGGCAGACTGTTCTTTGGAAAAATCAGCTCTCAGTGCTGGTTTTTTCCTGCTTCTCCGATTCTGGAACCAATAAAACACATTTTTTCCTTCGATTGCCCCGAGTGGGTGCAATCGTGAGACAAGTTGGTAAATCTGAGATGTATTAGGCATAATACCTCCATTGTTGTGGAAGACTTCCTCCAAAATTTGCAGTTGTGCCATGGTTGGTTGCCACCTTGTGCGGGGCGACCTTTCTTCTCCCTTGTCTTGAGGTTCTGCAACTGGTTTCATCTTTCTTGTGGCAGAGGAGCAAAGGTCTGGTGAAGATCGGTTGAGACTGATGCTGAGTTTCAGACTCAAATCCCCCGTTGCTTTTATATTTTTTGGGCCGTTCACAGTTTATACTCATGCGGGCCAGGAGTTGGATTGGATTCTGAACCTGGGTTCTGGACTGTGTCTAGAACTTGGAATTTTTGGGTTTTGGGTTTTGGATTGGATTTGGGTTGAGTGATTGGGTTTTTAGACTTGGATTTTTGGATTTGGGTCGAGTGTTTGGGTTTGGATTTGGACTTTTTGGATTTGGGTTGAGTGTTTGGGTTTGGACTTTTGGATTTGGGTTGATTGTTTGGGTTTGGACTTTTGGATTTGTGTTTTCTGAATTGGGCTCAAGTGTTTGGGTTTGGATTTTTGGGTTTGGGTTTTCGCTTGGGCTTTTAGATCGGGACTTCTGAACTTTTTTTTTTTTTGATTTTTTTTCTTTTTTCTATTTTTTGATTTTTTTTTCTTCTTTTTTTTTTGATTTTTTTTTCGATTTTTTTTTGAACATATTTACACATAATACTGTTTCAGAAATTTACCATTGATCGGACCGATTCGGACGCCTTCTTGGTCTGACAGCATGTAAGCGTTGTGAGTATAGGCCTCCTGCACTAGGTATGGCCCATCCCATTTGGAAGTAAGCTTGTCACCAGGCCGATGCTTCATGTTGATGGGCCGTCGCACTGCAAGAACAAGGTCTCCAACTTGAAAAGATCGAGGGCGGACCCTGCGGTTGAACGTGTTGGTGAGCCGGGCTTGGTAGCACTCAAGTTGCTGTTGTGCTTCGAGTCTCCTTTCATCGAGAGCTTCTAACTCATCCAGACGTAGGCGAGCACTCTCCTCCTGTGTGAGTCCTTCCAGAATCGCCATGCGCAGAGATGGAATATGTGTTTCCAACGGCAGTATTGCTTCGACACCGTAGACAAGTGAGTATGGCGTCGCCTGTATTGGAGTCCGGTAAGTTGTACGATACGCCCATAATGCCTCCGGAATTCTGTCATGCCAATCTCTTTTGGATTTAGAGACTACCTTCCGCAACAGGTTGCATAAGGTCTTGTTGAATGCTTCGGCCAAGCCATTTGCTGGGGCATTGTACATGGATGACTTGTACTGCTTGAACTTAAACTTCTCGCAGAGCTTGTCGATCAAGCTGTTGTAGAACTGCTTGCCATTATCAGTGATGATGAATCGATGGACTCCATAGCGATAGATCAGCTGAGTCCGGATGAAATTGGCAACATGCTCCTTCTTTACCTCTCTAAGTGGAATGGCTTCAGCCCATTTTGAGAAGTAGTCGGTTGCTGCGAGGATGTACAGGTGACCCAGGGATGACTTTGGCAAGGGCCCCACTAAGTCGAGACCCCAAGTTTCAAAGGGCCAGGATGAGACAGTTAGATGGAGTGGCTCCGATGGTTGATGTATGTAATTCGCATGAAATTGACAAGCTTGACAGGTTTTAGCAAACTCAATTGAATCACGTACTATGGTTGGCCAGTAGTATCACATCCTTCTAAGTTGGAAGTGCAACTTAGGCCCTGATTGATGTCCGCCACAAACACCAGAATGTGCTTCAGTGAGAGCCTGTTTTGCCTCTTCATTGCCTAGACAACGAAGTAAAACTCCATCAAAAGACATTCGATACAGAGCATCCTTGAGATATATGAAGCGGGGAGCTCGTCGTTGAATTTCTGTCTTATGACGACGATCTTCAGGCAGCTTCCCGTGCTGTAGATAGTCAATGATTGGTTGGCGCCAATCATCGTCCTCCGCGAGACGTATAGATACAACGTTGGCTGCTGTAGTTTCTTCATCATCCTTTTGTGGCACTATCCATTTCTGGCATACGGCAACAACTATAGCCTGGATTTCTGACTTTGCAAGAGAAGTGGCCAGGTTAGCCAACGCGTCTGCTTGAGTGTTTTCTCGTCGAGGCACATGCTCCAAGGTGATGCTTTCAAATTCATCCATTAGTTGTCGAGTACGTTGATGGTAAGGCGCAAGATCCTCTTTCTTCACGTCATACAATCCTGTAAGTTGGTTGATGACGAGCTGGGAATCTCATGGACTTCTATAGTTGGAATCTTCATATCGACAGCCATTTGAAGACCAATGATCAAAGCCTGGTATTCAGCAACATTATTTGAACATAACTCACCGAGAATGATAGCATATGGTAGTATTTGTCGTTGAGCGGTGACAAACACTATGTCAGCACCAGCACCATCACGTCTTGCTGCACCATCAAAGAACATCGTCCATGGTGGTAGTGTCTCAATGTAAAAGACCTCTTCATCTAGAAGATCATCTGTGAACTCCCAATCTGACGGAACAGGGCGATCTGCAAGGAAGTCTGCTAGGGCTTGTCCTTTGACTGCTTTTTGAGGCACGTAGACAATGTCGTAGCTTTGTAGGATTACTGCCCACTTGGCAAGTCGTCCTGACAAGATTGGTCTAGATAAGATATATTTGATAGGATCAGCTCTGGCAATGAGACGTACCGTGTGAGCTTGCATGTAGTGCCTCAGCTTGTCAATGGCAAAGAACAATGCTAGACATGTCTTTTCAATGGGTGAATAACTCAACTCCGGACCGTTTAGTGTTCTGCTTAAGTAGTACAGGGCAACTTCCTTTCCCTGCTCGTTTTCCTGTGCAAGCAAGGCTCCCAAAGATCTTTCCTGCGCTGCAATGTAGAGAATCAACGACTTTCCTTGAATTGGAGGTCCCAGGACTGGTGGATTGGAAAGGTACTTCTTTATGCTCTCAAAGGCTTTGCTGCAAGCTTCGTCCCACTCGAAGTTGACATCCTTCTTCATTAACCGATGGAAAGGTTGACATCTCCTAGCTAAATTGGAGATGAAACGGCGAATGTAGGCCAGCTTTCCTTGTAGACTTCGCAGTTCGTGCAGGTTTTTAGGTTCAGGCATCTTTTGAATTGCCTCAACCTTTGATTGATCAACTTCGATTCCACGATGGCGCACCACGAACCCAAGAAACTTTCCTGATGTGACACCGAATGCACACTTGAGAGGGTTCATTTTGAGCTGATGCCTCCGAAGTCTTTCGAACACTGTCTTGAGATCCTCAAGGTGGTCTTTGCGCTTCTTAGTCTTTACAACTAAGTCATCAACATAACATTCTACAATCTTGTGCAACATGTCATCAAAAAAATTTTTTGCATAGCACGTTGATAAGTGGCGCTAGCATTTTTCAATCCAAACGGCATAACTTTGTAGCAGTATATACCTTTTGGGGTGCGGAATGCTGTCAACTCCTCGTCTTCTGGTGCCATTCTGATTTGGTTATAGCCTGAAGAACCATCCATGAAGGACAATGCTTCGTGACCC
This sequence comes from Carallia pectinifolia, assembly GCA_037832335.1. Lineage (NCBI taxonomy): Eukaryota > Viridiplantae > Streptophyta > Magnoliopsida > Malpighiales > Rhizophoraceae > Carallia > Carallia pectinifolia. The sequence goes on along the minus strand of CM075444.1, from coordinate 16,319,852 downwards.
GTTGTTGCATCGACTGTGATCTCCGTTATGGGCAATAGAAAGTCATCTTTCGGGCAGGCCTTGTTAAGATCTCGAAAATCAACACATACCCTCAACTGTCCATTCTTCTTTCTTACCGGGACAATGTTGGCAATCCACGTTGGGTAGGTGACCTCTCAGATGAAGCCGGCATTGATCAGCTTGTTCACCTCCTCCTCGATTTATGGAATGAGTTCCGGGCGGAACCGTCGTTGTGGCTGCTTAACAGAACGAACACCCTTTTTTACTGCTAGACGATGCACCGCAATTTTCGGGTCAAGTCCAGGCATTTCTTTGTAACTCCATGCGAACACGTCCCTGTATTGACTTAATACCTGAACATATTCTTGTTCTTCTTCTGCAGTAAGTAAAGCACTTACAAATGTAGGTCGAGGATCTTCCGAAGAGCCAAGATTGACCTCCTTGAGTTCATCAACAGTTGCTTGGCCACTATCTTCAAGTTCCGGGGGAGCCTCCTTTACTTCACCGTCTGATGAGTCGGACTCAGCCTCCTCGCTAATTGTGACATGAAATGCAGAACCTCTGACTTCACCTTCTTTGTTTGACTGGATAAGCCTGTCTTCGAAGCACTTCTGACTTGGGTTGGGTATGTCCTTCCTCCTATTTAAGATTAGTACAATAATAAAAAAGGGAAAAGGGGGCTAACCTTCTAGACGTTGTGACTTCGACACATAGTGCAGGAATGTGATGGTGCTTGCAGATGGAGCCTCCTACAGGCAAAGTTCGGCAGGCTGTGGCTGCTTCTCACCTGTTAGGGTCTGCATTGTTGTATTGTCGCCTTTTATACTCGTGCGAGGCAGGAGTGTTGAATTGTGGTGTCGCTTTTTATGCTCGTGCGAGGCAGGAGCGTTGAACTGTGATGGATTGATTATCGCCTTTTATACTCGTGCGAGGCAGGAGTGTTGAATTGTGATGGATTGATTATCGCCTTTTATACTCGTGCGAGCCAGGAGTGTTGAACTGTGGAGCTGTTCGCCTTTTATACTCGTGCGAGGCAGGAGTGTTGAACTGTGAAGCTGTTCGCCTTTTATACTCGTGCGAGGCAGGAGTGTTTTGTTGAATTGGTGAGCTGTGGAGCCGGAGAGTTAGTGAGCTGCTGAGCTGTTGAGCTGCTGAGTTGTTGAGCTGGTGAGCTGCTGAGCTGTTTGGTAAGCTGCTGAGCTGTTGAGCTACTGAACTGTTTGGTGAGCTATTGAGCTGCTGAGCTGGAATTTGATTCAGGGTTTAAGTTTTACCCTCAAATCTGAATTTGGATTTGGAATTTAGATTTGGGCTTTGAGTCCGAGTTTAGCCGAGTTTATGTTTGGCTTTGAATTTGAGTCGGGATTTGAGATTTGCCCCCGAATCTAAATTTGAATTTTGATGAAGGGTTCTGACAATGCACAAGAGCTTCAGACGTCTTTTTTTTTTTTTTTGCTTTATTCGTGCTTTTTTTTTTTGCTTTTTTTTTTTTGCACTTTTTTTCTTTTTTCTTTTTTTTTTTTGAATTTTTGGCTTTTCTTTTCGAATTTTTTGATATTGTTTTGCTTTTCTTTTTTTTTTCTTTTTTTTTGTGTCTTTTTTTTTTTTTTGAGAATTTTTTTTTTTAACATAACAGTAATTTCGAAATTTACCTGCTTTATTGGGTCAGGTCGAAATACATTTCTGACCTGAAAATATGAAAGCATTTTTTTTTTGAACTAGACATGACCCATCCCACTTGGAAATGAGCTTGTGGCTGAGTCGGTACTCTCGTCCTTCTGTTGGTCCGATTGGCTAGAAACTGTGCCCCCAAATCGAGATGATTGAGGACGATCTTCGCGGTTGACTGCATCAGCGGGTTGTGCTTGGTGAAGTCTTTTGTTTACGTCTTCTATTTGCTGTCTTAATTCCTTCATATTTTCAATCAACTGTGCATATCCGCTAATCAGCTGTGAATATCTGCGGTTTAAATCTGCAAACATTTTTTCTATTCTGGTGGTGTTGGTCAGCCTGACATCAGCAGCGGTAGATGGTTCTCCACGGAAGACTGTTGTAGAGGGCCCGTCGGATCTTTCCTGACTTGTTTCAGCACAACGCGTTGGATTTTGCTGTTCAGCAGAATTTGATGCTCTATAGAAGACTGGAGTAGAGGAATCTTCTTCTTCCTCTGTGTTCGTTTGTGCAGAATAGGTCGGATTTTGCTGTTGGGCAGAATTTGATGCTCTACCCCTAATTTCGGTAGGGGTAGGTGATCGACTCCTCTGTTTAGTGACAGAGTCACGTGAGAAATCTAACTGCTGTGTGAGCTGCAAGTCCTCAATTTTAACTTTGTTTGTGGCGAGTAACTTTGTTCTTGCGCGAGTCTGTGGACTCAATTGAGTGGCAAGGAACTGTGTTCGTCCGCGGGTTTGTGGTCCTACGTACCCAGGTAGGGTAGTTGATGCAGGCAGTGGAGCAGTTGCCTTCTTTTTTGAAGCAGTGGTTGTACTCCTTTTTGGTGCCATTTGATGTGCTGAACACCTTGTTAAATTTTTTTTTTCACTTTTTTTTTTACTTTTTTACCTTTTTCGTCTTTTTCTCTATTTTGTCTTTTTCTCTTTTTCTTTTTCTTTTTTTTTCCTTTTTTTTTCTTTTCTTCGGCTCTTTTCTTTTCTCCTTTTTTTTTTCTTTTTTTCTTTTTTCTTTTTTTTTTTTCGGCTCTTTTCTTTTACCTTTTTTTTGTTTTTTTTTTTTTTTAAGGAACAAGAGATGGGAGGTGAAGTGGTCCCATCGGGCGTGCCAAAAATTTGTAAAGCGTAAATTTCGAGTTTAAAACAATTAAACTCGAAAATACAAAAATAAATTACAAATAAAAATTGTAAAAATGAAAGGAAATTTACGTGGGGTCGATCTCCGTAGATCCTCCGATTAGTGTTCCTTTTTTGACTCCGTCAAGGGCTGCACGAGCTTGATCTTGACAGAAATAATTTCCACAGCTTTTTCTTGAACTGGGTAGACTGAAACCGGATCTGATTTGGATGTTTTGACTACGGTTAAGAACCGCAGAGACCTGATTTGAGCCGATCTGACTTAATTTCACCGAGGGTCGAAGGGACTTGTTCTCGGATGAGCTGCCTGGATTTTGCTGAGGGCCGTATGAGGTTTAATCCCAGCCGGATTTGCAGTATTTTGATATTTTGGATATTTTCTCTCTCAGATTCTGATTTGAGGCGACTGGAGAGTGTATACCCAAAATATTTTTGAAAATATGTATAATAAATATTCTAGGCCTTTACTTTAGAAGATCGCACTTAATGGCATCTAAAGTGTATATGCCCAAAATATAAAACGTATGGAAGAGAATGTTTTCTCTTTGGGACAATTGCAAATTGGATTTGTAATTCCAATTTGCAATTGTTGCTGTCCCGTCCTTTGTTTTTTTTTTTGTCTTTTCTTTTCTCTTGGCAAATGGTCATTGGTTCTGCCTATTTATAGGCTTTTTGGGTGGCACTGTGTGTTACTGTGCCACCAACCTTTTGCTGACCTTTTTTTTTTTTTTTTTTTCTCGTCGGTGCCTAACTTTGGATTTTTTCTTTTTCAAGAAGTTGACCTTCTAAATTGCCTCCTTTTTTTTTTTCTTCATCTGCCTAACTTTGATTTTTTTTTTTTTGTCTTTTACAATCTTTGCAGATGAGAATAACAAAACAAGTTCAATGAAGTAGTAAAAATCAGAGACAGACAATACCACCTCCACGATCACATTCAATGATCAGTTATCCGACTCGTCACCGGCCACTATAATAGCTCACGGGCTTCTTTAAATGGAAATTGAAATGTCACGCTTTAAAATCGCCTTTGAAATCGCGTTGATCCATAACTTCGACCCAGAAACTTTACCAGTGTTTCGTTCATTGTAGGGAATGAATATCGTTAATGAAAGCAATACATTGAAATTTGACTATAATATTACGACCACCACCTGGATTTGTTGCCTACCAAAATTTGCAGTGCTATCAGCACATTGCTGATTTTCTGGACTCTGGGCCGGATTATTTGTTTGAGGGAAGTTTTGTGGACGAATATTTAGGACTCTGCGAAGACCAAGTTTATTTTTATGGGTTAAAACCACATTGGCCACCTAGAGGGCTAGTGGGCCATGCTCTGGCCGAATTATTTATTCATCCTCATTTCTAGCCTAACTTGTCCGATTCTCTATTGGCGGGTGTTAGCCCAGCCCCCACCACTCCGATGCAAGAGTTCGAACCCTTGGCGGGACCATACTCTCGTCCCCTATATGCTTAAGTATTGGCTATCTTTCAGTTTGGCTATTGAAGAAAAAAAAAAAAACATACTCTCTTTTCTTTTTTAATTAGGATTCAGTTTAGTTATAGTAATAAAAAATATAAGTTTTTTATTGAAAAAATTAGAATTTAAACCTCAATCTTCTCTTCTACATGTCATATTCTCTAGTGATGAATTTTTGTCTCCACTATAAATTAAAAAAAAGATCTCTTTTTTTTATGACTTGCCAATCCAATGGTTTGGTTTTTTTTTTTTTTTTCTTTTATTAAGTTTTACTATGTAGATTTTGTACTACTATAATAAAATCGACCCAATATGCTCTTAACTTTGTACCTAATCTTAGGTTGTGCACCAGATGAATGAAAAATTTTTTCTTGAAAAACATTAATGAAATAATGAGTCTTCCAACATCTACCAAACTACCAATATTATTTCTCATTGTAAATGGTATTTTTTGGACTATAACACCTAGGCGTCCAAAGATTATGGCATATTCTAGAACTTTGCTTTCACCAGCAACTTTCGTTTTGTTTATGCAAACATCGATGCGGGACAAAATTGTGAAAAATAAGATATTAAAGATCAATACTCGATTGAGTCTATTAAGGAAATTTTAAAAATTTGCTAGAGAAGATAAACAAGGGCCAGTCTGCCTCTTGGACTTTATTTTTCTCTTCTTGTTGCAAGATTTGATCCCTTCATTATACAAACAAATCATGCGAATCGTTGCATGTATTGAATAACAACAACAATAACAATACTAAGTTTTGCGTCTTTTATCTCGTCGAGTAATCAGTAAAGGTTTTATCTCTTCAACAAAAAATGCAAACAAGTAAAATATGATATACAAAGAAATATTATATAATGTGCATCCAGCGTTTTGATAACTGTTTACATTTTTTTTTTTTACTCCTCTTGCGCATTATAGTTTAGCTATTTAGTATTTACACGTTTTATATATATATATATATATATATATATATATATATATATATATATATTATTTTTTTTTTGGTTTACACGATATATATTTTTTGTTAAAAAAAAAGTGAGCAAAACTTAGGCAGAATCCATCCCACCCATCTGCCTCGATCCCCTTACACCCTCTTCCTAAAGGTGTTAACAGTTTAGTTAATTAAACTGAACTCTCGTAACTGTTTCTGAACTGAAATTTTTGGTTATATAAAATTAAAAACTGTTCCTGAACTGAAAATTTGGTTAACTGAAAATTTCGATTCGATTAATTTTGGGAGAGAAATGTCAGAACATTATTGATTAGCCACATCTGGTAGTAGCTTCTTAACGTAGTTGAATCATAGAATGTACGCCAAAAGAATTACAGTTAAAATAATAATAAATTTCACAAATTTTTTTCACAAAACTTCACAAATCACTGCCGGCGGTATCCAATTTTGTAGCTTCTTAAAGTAGTTTTTTTTTTTTCTAACAACAAAAGAATTATTTGACAAACATGATAGTTACCAGATCCTTAAGTTGGGGGTTAACTTTTGTCATTTTACGATCTCCATTCAACCTCTCCCAAAAGGAAGGTCTATTACTAGAACATTACTGATCATAAAACAAATCTCCACCAAACTCAACCACGTTGTTAATGAGTCTGAAACTCAACGCCACGCTCAATCTTTCACTACGTCATTATCTAGTCACCCAGCTTCAAATGTCAGGGAAGAACGCAGGTACAGAGAGTTAAACCCAAGTTAATTATGAGAGAGAAACGTTAGAATATTAGTGAGTAGCCACATCTAGTAGTAGCTTCTTAATGTAGTTGAATCATAGAATGTACGCACAAATATTACAGTTAAAATAATAAAAAATTTCACAAATTTTTTTTCACAGAATTTCACGAATAACTGTTAAGATCTTAAAATTTAAAGTAACAATATATTTACATAAAATTTAATTTTTAAAAAGGAAACCAAAATTATTAAAAATTTATTACCATATCAACAATAATATCAATTCATAAAAAAATTTAAAAAATAAACTTTTATACCGTTTATCACTATTCTTATGGTTATATGCTCTTTGTTGTTCAACATAGTTTTCATCACAAAAGTTACGTTCGAGAAAAAAGGAAAAAAATTTAAAAAGAAAAAATAAATGTCAACACATAAGCCACAAATCTCGCGGCTTTTGGCTTACCATACTCACTCTTTATATAAAAACTACAATTAAAATTAAAATTTGAGATTTTACACCTAACCCACAAAATACTTAATTCATATTAACTGTTAGGTATGGGTAGTCGAGCAGGTGAGCAATTTTGGTGATGATTTTGGCGACAATCATGTAAGTTGATTTCATAATTTATTTTTTTTTACAAGAAAAAAAGATTCATAATAGGTATATCGATTATTAAATATGCGAGCTAATGTCAGAATAACTTTTATTTATTAAAATCTCTTTTAATTACTTTCAAAAAACAAACTAACCATTTGAATATGAGTAGAACTTAGTGTGACTCTATCACTAGATAATCACAACGATTATCAAGTTGTGTATCCAATGCTGCACATTATTTTTTATGCCTAAAGGTCACTCATCTTGTGTCAAGGATAGCGCGGATGAGAAAGTTTGAATTCGAATTACCAGCGTAAAAATATATTGATTTATTATTAAACTATAACATCGAGTGTTCATGATTATAGACTCCTCTTAAATTAAAAATAACATAAATTATCATGGTATTACGTGTGACGAATAGATTTAATTTCTTATGATTCATAGAAAAGACAAAAGTTAAAATCTAAATAATTTTTGGAAAAAAATAAAAAAATTAATTTATTAATTACATTATTTAATAGGACATTTTTTTAATCTGATGATAAGACGTAGTTTCTTGTTTGCGAATGTAGTTTAATCCAATCCTTAAATACATATTGTATTTTGGTCAAAAAAAAATACATTTTGTTTTTGTTTTTTTTTTTTTTGGTATTTGACAATAAAAGCCACTGTTTCTTTGCGTAAACGGCCCACGTGGTTGACGGGCCCCATGAAAACTATAAAACAGACCTTACAGACACTTGCGTTTAAGTCTTTTTATAATGGAATATGCACATTGCAACTATCAATAACAAGCATGCATTATTGACGAGAGAATCTTGTTGTGCATCGGGGCCAAACCCAATTTTTTATTTGAAATTATCATACTTTCAAAGTAACTACTACATGGTGGCATCTTAAATAATGGTTTTTTTTTTTTTTTTAACTATCTAGGGCCCTTAAGATGATCCCATCTAATAATTATTGAAGACTCAATTCCCTATTTTTAATTTTCACAACTTACAAACCCTTATTGATCTTTGGAAACACCGAAACCACAAAAGTATCTTGGGCTTCTTTAGTTGGGAAAATGACCCACAAAAAGTAGCTTGTGCAAATAATGAGGGTTTCAATGTACCATTTCAACCCAAAAAAAAAAAAGACATTTTATTTTCCAAAAGGCAACAACTAGGACCCAAAAGGTGACCTATGAGGGATGCCTTTTCTTCTTCTTGCACTTGAAGGAAGTGGAGGCGGCATGGGCGGGCAAATGTCTTGTTGTGAGCCTTCACGCAATTCTTCACCCTTTCTCGATGACACTATTCTTGATTTCCCTTCTTCACTTCCCATTAACACCTCATCCTTAGCCTCCAAGGTAAAGCTTGCATCACTATTTCTCTTTATTCCTACAAGCTGATTAAGTTGTCAAAAAGAAAATGTCAAACAAATTACAAAACCCCAAATTAAACTAGTCTATGTCATTGAGTTCCTCAAAATTAATGACTTATAATAAAGATTGCAATGTCGTATTCTTGGTTGCAATTATGGGTGGCTTTTCACTATCATTGTGAATAAAGAAGGGCAATGGTGATGCTACGGGCTAGTGAACTTTAAGCCATCATATGTGATGGGCAAATTAAGGTGGATGATAATGTTGGGTGCTATGATGTTGACACGGTTGTGTGAATGTGGGTCATGGTGTATAGCCATTGGCCTCTATGGCCAAGAGAGCTTTGATCCAGAGGAGGTGGGGTTCGAATCTCACCTCCATCAATTCCCTCCCCGTGGGCATTTAGCCTTCCAATAGAAAAGAAAAAAAAAAAAAAAAAATGTGACTATGCCATAACTTGTGAGCGGTGTTTAATCAGATCAATATTTTGAGGGAGAGTGAGGAGAGAATTTTAAGTTAAATGCCAACCTTACATCCCATCGAACAAAAACGAAACGGGTCGAAGAGGCTCCTCCCACATGTTTCACAAATATGAGCAACTCCTCCTTTCCCAGCTTTTGGCTGTGGCCTTTCGTTGAGAAACAAGACTCTGGCACTGTTTATCACATAAGTCTGAATTCCAGCAACGTCTAACACCTTTTGAATCTCTGCAACTCTCACAACATTATGGTACGATGATCTCCTTATCTACCAAACCAGAAAGAAATACTCAATAAACAATATTAGCCCATTAATTACAAGAAATTGAGATGATATTAATCAACGAGCAATGACCAAATTGGTTTTCTATTGGGGGAAGGGGGTGAAAACAATTATAAAATGTGAAATGACCTGAATTACTGGATGATCTTTGTGCTTGGCAGGACGACAATAAAAGCAGAATGCGTCGCCTTTGCAGTCCAAGCAGTACATATTGCATTCACTCCTTGCTGCGTCTCGGTGTGTCCGGCACACAGAGAAAAAGTCCGTGCTTACCAATGACTCTAGCCATGGTGGCACCAGTATTGTTTCCTGTTAAAAGCAACATCCTCAGATTATATATACATTGTATGGAAATGTAGAGAAAGTGCATGACGAAGACCAATATTTACCATTTTCAAAGTTGTCTTTGAAACAATATTGAGGTTCTTGAAAGAATGTGATTCTCTCTTTGCAAAGAAACTGCTTGCTGGATTTCATTTTATGACACAATTGCTGGACTTCACTTTATATATTCGGACTTCACAATGCAAAGAGAAGACCTCCAATACAAAGGCATATTTTACTTAACACTGAAGCGATCACACAGTATTTTTTTTTACAATATTTAATAATTTATTTATTTTTTAAATCTAATTATCCAACAACACATAATATTTAAATTTTACTTAAATCACAATTAAAAAATCCTGATAAATATTTTTTTTTAAGAAAAATTCCTAAATCAAGGGACAAGGGCTTATAAAACAAATGTGGCCATTCTCGCCCGTTGAATGCTTAGGATTAATCGCGGTGGGTAAAGATTACCCAGGTCCGTCGGATCAACAAACATGGAGGTTGTGGGGTTGACACTTACACTACCTTTGGATCTTCTTTGCGTCTTTCGCATCAAGGTCGGCTAAAGATCATGCACCAATCCTCTGCCACATGTGGCTAATTTCCAAGTGACAAAATCTTGAAGTGGCATTTATTATTAGTCGGCTCAAATTTCGTTTCTATTACAAGCTCTAACTGAGGCATGTTGTGAAACCAATGCATGATATTGATGAGGGCATCGAGAGAACTTGGTTCGTGATCGATGGGTTTATAATCAACCTCGATTTCTAAGAAAATAAATGGCGAGTTTTAATTCCATTGAATAAAATAGAGAATTAATAACTTTTTCAATTTTCTTGTTCCATTTTAATTTAGAATAATGATACCTATTTTGCCTTAATAGTCGACTGAGTTGCACGAATAAATTTTTAGTTTCATACAGACAAAATTAGTTTAACCATGTAAAAATATTTAAGAGCATGGTTTGATAATAGATAGGGAAAAGTAGGTATAAGAAAGTCAGAAATAAAATGATATGTGAATTCTAAGCATTAAAAAATAATTTTTAAAAAAATTTGAATTCTCCTAAAAAAAACACACTATTTTTTTAAAATAATTTTTTATCTAGTGGGACTTGTTCGTTAGCTTATTCTGACACTTCTCTTAGATTTCTTCACCAAACAATTTGCAAATCTAATTCCACCTTCACCTGTTTAATCTTTAATGTATTCAATGGACAAGCAAAAGAATGGCAATGATTTAGGAGGAACCCTTGGCGTGCGCTCCTATGGGGACACTAGAAACGAAAGTAATCAAAGAGGTGGAAACTCAATAGAGAGCAAACAGAAAAAGGAAAAAAAAAAAAAAAACTTGCAATTTATGTGAGCAATAGTAAAACAGAATAGAAAAGCCTTGCAATTTGCGACAGACATTCCAAACCAAAAATACTATTATTATTGAAAAGTAATGATATTGACGCACAGTCGGCCATATATATTATTTTCCGAACTAGATTTTCGTTCTATCCAAGGTTGTGCTTTGAAAAATTATTATGGATAAAAAAAACAAAAAACAAAACCCATCAAAATAAAAAGAAAATGATTATACAACACTTTTATAGTGAACACATAAGCCTAATATTCTGTCGGATAAAATGATTTTGTCAAAAAGTTATATTTTTGTTATCTATAAGAGAAAATAAAGTTATGGAAATTTTCAGAGAGCACTCTTTTTTTTGTTATCAAAAAAATTGGGAGAGCAGAGTAGTGTCTCAATGATCCTGCCAAAAAGCATTGTGCTTGTGTTCAAGAATGATAAGAATCGTTTGGATGGTTACGTTATAATTCGCATTAGATTAGACGTAAGTTTAGCCTCATCAATCGTTCTAATAAGCATTCAAATTCAAAATCTTTAGTTTGTTAATTTTCGGTATTTTTATTGTTAAACCACAACTTTTGGTGATTTTTGAAGAACCCTCTAGTTTGTGACTATAGGGGGTGTTTGGATTAGTTTTGAAGAGATGCATTTGTATTTTATTTTCAAAAAATAAGAAGATAATTGTTTGATAAATTTTTTAGTGTTACTGTTTTATTCTACTTATTTTCTTATTTGACTTCCTAACAACGGTTGATTGAAAAGCAGTTCTGAGGTACTTTTTGCTGTTTTTTGGATTACTTTTCATTTTTTAATATTAATAATAATTTATATGAACTAAATTATCCTTAAAAAATATTTATATAATTTTACTATTATTTTTTTTTTACTTGACACATGAATTAGATATGTTAATTTATTTTATTAGCATTTATATAACTTCAATAATTTTTTTTTAAGTATTCTTAAATAATATTTTTTTTCACTTCAATTTTCTTTAATATTGACATTTATTAAAAAAAATCTCAAACATAATAATTTTTATCATTTAATAAAAATTAATATTTTTTTAAAAAAAATTAAAAATTAAGTAAAATAATTCTCAATATTATTTATAAAATATTATTCTAAAATATAAAATTATAAAATATAAAAATAAAAATTTTAATATGATATATCTACACAAATTATATGTCTAAATCAGACATTTCATTATTCAACAGTAATAACAAGTATAAAATTAACCAAACACTTCATTAATTTTATCAGCAATTAGTAACAGCAAGTAAGAATCAACAATCTGCAATAGCAATCAGCAACAACAATCAATAACAATAACATTCAACAGTTAATCCAAACAGACTCTATATTACATGACTCCATTGCAGATTTTCTTGCCAATTGCAACTGCTAGCCCGCGGCACATTAGCGGTGATTCGATATTAGAATAAAGAATATATGGTGAAAGGAGACGATATCTATTTTTGCCCTCTAAATTCCAATTCCAAACTTGTTATTGGTGATTAGAAATAATGTGATTAATAGAGTTAATTACAAGAAAAATTGGGATCTTAAAGGCGCATTAAGCAATACATAGACCCCTAGACTGGTTAAGATGCTCCCATCAATAGGCCACTAAGGTAGCTAATGTCAACATTGGTTCGGCCAGCCAGCACACTACAAGAAACATAGTTTTTTGGAGGTAAATTTTAATGGGGAAGTCAACAATTTACCCACCGAATATTAAAATATGGCACCCAACATTTTTGTACGCTAATAACCATTAACAAGTAGGTGCTGGGCAAATGGTATATGAACTTATCACCGAAATCTAGAGTAATTAGGAAAAGTTAAGGAATTTTATGTGGGCATGGCAACTGAATTAAAATTGTGAACGATTGATATTATTGGAACTTTGAAAGAAAATTGCATGCTTCAAAATACATCTTCATATAACTCATTTTAGTTATTAGTTGTGGAGTCTCAGATGTTACTTGGGATGAGCTACCATTTTCTCTACAGACAAAAAAAAAAAAAAAAATCAACTGCGAATGCGGATGCAATACAGAGATGCATCAAAAGGACCAGCTTTTTAGGGCTTTGTTGGGTCATATTACAAAACTGGAGAGGGAGCTGGCCCAGTAGAACTTACTAACTTTCTATGATATATGTAGGGCCGGTACATTTCAGGGCTGGTACACCCACAAACATCAAATTGGTTTATTGAGGAATTACAAATTTACAATTCATGAAAGCATCGAAAAAGGCATAATTTTTGTAATCCTTTTTTCTTTAATCTCTTGTAATTGTTCTAAGAAGATGGAGAGAGTAAAAACTCAATGATATAAAATATAGAGTTCTGATTTTTCTCTTTTTTAGGTTTTTTTCCCCTACTAAGATCTTTTTTCAATAATGTTTTAAATAATAAATGTATATAAAAAATGTAGAGAGAGAAAATGTGTGGAGAGATGAAAGATAATTTAGGAAAAGGAAGTAATGTGTCGAGAGAGAATAGAGTACTCAAGGGGGAAATTGAGACAGCAAATAACTTTAGTATCTTTGAAAAAAAATAATTCAGAAAAACTTAATTTTCTTATTTTCTCATATACTTTTTCAAAAGTACTTTTATATTTTAAATAAAAAATAAAATAAAAAAAATCCGCTAAATAGGTGTTACGTTGTATGACTCAAGAAATAAAAAAAGAAAACGACAATGATAAACCCTAGTCACTAGCTTCCAAATTTGAACAAGCTTGCATGGGGTCTCGACCTTTTTTTTTTTTTTTTTTTTAGTGTGAACTCAGGCATCCAAAAGTTATATTGTATCTTAACTAATTCGGTTCTATCGAACCTCTTGTGGAAGACAGTTTTTCCAACGTTATTTTTTCTATATATAAAATTTAAATTCAAAATTTTATTTAAGAGACATTAAATTTTTTACCACTCAAACAAACAGTTATTAATATAAGGTCTTGAATTATGTGTCCGTCATTAACTGCATTTTATCACATCATCATTGAATGGCCGTCTAGCATTTGTATTTGTCAAGGACAGCAAGGTGAAAATTCTTATGTCTATGCCCTATTCGTTTGACCGAGGAAATAATATCATAAACCTTCTATTTTATGCCTCTTGCTCAAATATTTAATCCGATGAAAAACAAAAAAAGTATGGTAGTGTTCTAAATTCCTGTCAGATACTATTAACAAAACTTTTATTAGTGTTACTATGATCTGAGTCCGGACTATTAACAAAATTTTTGTTTGAACAAATTAGCTGTACCTGTGAATCCATTTTTTGGGCTCGTTATTATATTAAGAGACATTATTGTTATTTACAGTTGTCTTTATTTGTAGCTGCATAGTTTTTCTTTGACCTTATTTGATTTATCCATTTTTCTTTGTTGGCATTACGAGGGATTTTACGTTGTACATACAGTTGGATTTTGATTCCTTGGAATTGTCAATTTTACTTCGTTGTCCAGTTTTCTTGTTCAAGCTAATACAGTCGGCAGCACAGACATGAAGCTGAAAGTCTCGATGGTTCTGCATTTTTGGGTCTAGAAGATGCTGCAGTTATTGTTTTGTTGTGAGTGACTGCCAAAGACTCGATTTTTGTTAATGGCAATTGTGCCGAGTTCTAAAAGTTTTTGTAGGAGCTAAAATGAGATATTTTGATGTATGTGGTTTAACTTAACTTATCAAGCTGATATAAGTTTACTTTTCCCTAGGCAGCTTTAGTTTAAACTTCTTGTTTAAAATGTAATTAAGATTTGTAATGATTAAAACCTTTATATATAGACTAATGAAGAAAGAGAAGATAAAATCAGTTTCTAAATGATCTCACTCTTTTCTATACAAAGCTTCTCTCTTACAGATGTCAAAAAGTCGAGCTGAGTCAGGTTCAGGTTGAATCGTTTTTTATTCGGATCATTTTTAGTTGGATTACTTTCAGTTCACATTACATTCGATTTGTATTCAGGTTGGATAGTTTCAAATTTGAGTTGGATTCGGATCGAATTCAAACCGAATCTTTATTTTTTCAAGTCATTTTTTACTAAAGTAAAATATTTCAATTAAATTCAAAACGTATTCATACGATGAATTAAATGTTTAAATTTAGTTTTTTTTATCATATATATCTTTACTATACAAAAATGGTACCAATTAGTACTTGAGATAGATAAGTCAAAGACAAAAAGTTAAAAAATCTTTCACTATTTTATCTTTTTCTTAACTTAATGGGTGACCCGAATCCAATCCGATCCAACCTAAATTTTTTGGGTCATTTTTGGGTTCGGATTACTTTTGGATTCGAATTGAAAAGTCGAGTTTCTGACCCAATTGTTTTGGAAAGATTCAATCGAATTATCAGGTCGGATCACTTTTTGACACCTCTTTCTCTCCTATTTCTCTATTTTTCTGGTTCCTTTTTTGCTGCAGTTTGTTAGTTTGCCCAGAAAATCTAAAAAATTCCAACAACATGGTATTAGAGCTACAAAGATTCTCATGAGACCTAAAAAGAAAGAGAAAAAATGAGCTTAAACACCCTAGAGTGAGAGAAAATCAAAGAGCTTTCTTTCTTAAACTAGACCAAAAACATATGGCTTCTTTTAACTTTACTCCCTTGCCACCACCAAAATTCACTAGGGAAAACTATTCTTAGTGGATAATGATAATGAAAGTCTATTTAAAAGCTTTTGATTTGTGGGAAGTGATTGAAACAAGAGTACAACCACCTCCCCTTCCAGTAAATCCATCCTTGACTCAAATTAAACTCCATAGTGAGCAAATTGCAAAGTAATACAAGACTTTGACTTGCATTCACTCAGCTGTTTCAGAGACCATATTCAATAGAAATATGACTTGTGAATCAATAAAAGAGGCATGAGACATGTTAAAGGAAGAGTTTGAAGGCATTATGAGAATAAGGAATAGACAACTTCTCAACTTGCAAAGAGAGTTTGGGTTCTTGAAGATAAAAGAAACAAAGACTATAGAAGATTACACTGACAAACTGATGAAAATTGTAAATTAAATCAGGATCCTTGGTGAGGATTTTCCTAATAAAAATGTTGTGCAAAAAGTTCTTGTAAGTGTCTCCGAAAGGTTTGAGTTTAAAATTGCTTCTTTGGAGGACTCAAAAGACTTGACTACCATCAATCTTGCCAAATTAATCAATGCACTCTAAGCTCAATAGCAAATGAGGCTTCTAAGATAGGAAGAAACTATAGAGGGAACTCTTCAAGCTATACTCAAGTAAAAGAAGAAGCAAAGGGGCAAGCAAGAAAAGAAAGATGTAGAGACAAGCAGATTAGAAGGAAAAAGATAGTATCCACCTTGTGAATATTGTAAAAAGACTAACCATCTTACTAAAATTTTGCTGCAAAAGACATGATCTTGTGTGCAAAATTTGCAACAAAAAGAGTCATTCAAAAAGATATGCTGGCATAAAGAAAAGTAGTAGTAGCAACAAGAACAATGAGAGCAGAAAGTGCAAAAAGCACAATCAGTTGATAAGGACCAAGTTGTTGAAGATTAATTGTTTGTTGTTTCTACAAACATCAATAGAAGTTCTACTGACATATGGCTTGTGGATAATGGATGCACAAATCATATGTCACCTAACCCTCAACTATTCAAAGTGCTTGACAGAATATTCAAATCAAAAGTGAACGTTGGAAATGGTGAAATCATACCCGATTGAAGGCAAAGGTACAGCATCTATCAAAACAAATTTAGGTACAAAACTTATAACTGAAGTTCTTTATATACCTGCCATCAATCAAAATCTACTCTCTATTGGTCAACTATTTGAAAAAGGGTGCTCTTTGATCTTGAAAAATAATGCATGTATCATTTATATTGTTGCTGGTACTAAACTCATCATAGTAGCAATGCACAAAAAAACTTTCAATTGAATTTAAATAGCATGTATTATCATGCTTTGGCTGCATCAGCTGATGAATCAATGCTTTGGCATTAAAGACTTGGCCATTATCATTATTCTAGACTGCATAAATTACAAAGAGAAAATCTTGTTAATAACTTGCCTTTTATTATTAACGACAATAGTGTTTGCAAGGTTTGTCAACTTGGAAAGCAGTCAAAATCTCCTTTTTCTTCAAATCACTATTATAGGGCAAAAGAGAGGCTTCAGCTCATCCATATAAACCTTTGTGAACATTTGTGGAGTCTCTAAATGGTAGCAAATACTTCATTAGTTTCATTGATGATTTCACTATATTTTGTTGGCTCTACTTTTTTAAATCTAAAGCTGAAGTCTCAGATGTTTTTCTCAAATTCAAAGCCTTGGTGGAGAAGCAATCAGGCATAAAGATCAAGGCTATTAGATTAGACAATGACAGTGAATATGTATCAGAATTTTCAAGAAAATTTGTACAGAAACTGGCATTCAACAACTTACTGCACCTTACTCGCGCCAACAAAATGGGGTAAGTAAGAAGAAGAATAAAAATCTTCTTGATATGGCAATATGTCTCTTATTTCAAAAATCTATGCCTAAAAAATTTTAGGCTAAGGCTGTCTCAACTGCTTTTTACATACTTAATAGGTTGCCTTCTAAAGCCTTGGCAAAAATGACACCATTTGAATCTTCATTCCAATCTAAACCTTCGGGTGAAACACTTCAAGGTGTTTGGCAGTGTATGTTATTCCCATATTCCAGAGTAGAGGAGGAGTAAGCTTGATCAGAGATATGCAATTTCAGTGTTTATTGGATACATTGATTCTAATCAGAATTACAGGATCTATGACGTTCATACAGGAAGAGTTTCAATTCGTAGGAATCTCAAGTTTAATGAGCATGAGCAGTGGAATTGGGAAAAAGCTAAGATTGAATTAGATCAAATGCAAAGCAAACAAGTCCACCACACTCAAAATCCTGATTCTAAGTCATCTGAAGATGAGAATATTGATCATGCTCCTGTTAGAGGTACTAGGACTCTTACTGATCTCTATGAGAGGTCCAATTTTGCCATACTTGAGCCATACAGTTATGAAGAAGCATCGAAGCTTCCAAAATGAAGAGCAACTATGCAAGAGGAAATTAAGTCTCTTGAGAAAAATAGGACTTGGATCCTAGTCAACAAATTAGAAAATAAAAAGGCTATTGGAGTGAAATGGGTGTATCCAAGTTGAACTCTGATGGTTCTTTGGACAACCTAAAGGCCAAATTAGTAGCAAAAGGGTATTCACAAAAATCTATTGTTGATTACACTAAAACCTTTGCCCTTATTGCTAGAATAGATACAATCAAGTTACTACTTTTAATTGTTGCTCAAAAGGGCTGGTTTGTACGTTATTTGAATGTCAAATCAACTTTCTTAAATAGAGTAATTCAAGAAGAACTCCATGTGGAACAAACTCAGGGGTTTGTCAAAGAAGGAGAAGAAGAGAAGGTCTGTTTGCTCAAAAAGACTCTTTATGCGCTTAACAGACACCAAAGGCTTGGTATAGCCGAATTCATGACTACTTGCTGAAGCTTGGATTTACAAGGAGCATTACCAAGGCCACTTTTTATATTAAAGCTAAGAACTCTCACTTTTTATACATTTCTTTGAATGTTGATAATTTGATGATTATTGACGACAATTTGAAGTATGTTGAGAGGTTCAAAGTTGAAATGAGAAGTTAATTTGATATGACTAACTTAGGTCAAATGCTTACTTTCTTGGCTTGGAATTCTATCATTCCAGCCAAGGCATTTTCCTAAGCCAAGCTAGATATGCAAGAAAAATATTGCCAAGGTTTCAGATACATAGATGTCGGAGCTCCAAAACTCCTTTTACTCCAAGTGACAAATTGTAAAAGGAAGATGGAAGTATCAAAGTAGATACAATTGAATTAAGAAGCCTTATTGGCTGTTTATAGTACCTATAAGCTACTAGACCAAACATAACGCATTCAGTCAGCTTATTATCTAGGTATATGCACTCTCCCAGTGTAAATCATTTTAAGGTTGGTAAAAGAGTATTAAGGTACATTCAAGGCATTACAGATTTTGTCATAATATTCAAGAGAAGCAAAGAATTGGAGCTGGTTGGCAATGACTGGACAAAGTCATTTGATGACATGAAAAGTACAATTGGCTATGCTTTCACTATGGGGTTAGGATTTTCAGTTGGAGCTCAAGGAAACAACCTTCTATAGCTCAATCCACTACTGAGGTTGAGTATATTACAGCAGCCTCTACAGTGAATCAAGCTATTTGGATCAGAAAGGTGCTTTGTGATTTAGTGATAGAGCAAACTGAACCAACAAAGATCATATGTGACAACCAAGTAGCCATAGCAATCTCTAAGAATCCTATATTGTATGGCAGGATAAAACATTTTAATATCAAGCTCCACTTCATCCGAGAAGCACAAGAGAACAAACAAGTTATTTTATTATATTGCAACACCAAAGATCAAGTTGTTGATATATTGATTAAGAGTGCGTTTGGTACGTAGATTAGATAGTATAATATATGACAGTATAGGCTAACATAATATAAAATATGTTAAACTATTAGCCTATATTATGTGGGTAATTTACCCATAGCATCCTCAACTTTGGCCTTATTACAAAAAACATACCGTGTTATCAGAAATTATAAAAAACATATTGAGACTAATGACAGTTAGTCAAACAAGACGGAACATGTGAAAAGACAACAAAGCCCTCGTATATAAAGAAAATGATGGGGCCATCAGGCAAACCCAACCCTAATTTCTTCTTTTCTCTCAAACAGCCAATTCTCTCAAACTTTTGAACCCAAAATCATTCACAATCATCACCAAAATTATTGACTAAAATCTATCAAAGTCTTTAATTATCGAATAGCCCAGCATTCAAAATGCTAAAATCTGTCTATTTATTTCGCCTTATATCTGTTGCAGCCGATCGTCGCCCAAAAGATTCTTGTTTGTTTCTCGACAAAAGAAGCTGTTGGGGACCATCACTTGTGGGGATTTGGGTTGTTCAGTTTCTCCATTTGAAAAGGTAAGTGTTTTTCTTTCTTATTATTAGTTTAATTACAGATTTTTTTTCTACTGCAAAAAAAGTAAAATAAATATCATTTTAAATTTTTTTGTGACCTTGCACACCCATTTTGTTTAATCAATTTTTTTTGGACATTTGATTTTCGGTGGGTATTTGTCTTACACGATTTTGATAAATTTGGACCTTGCATATTCATTTTCGCTAATTTTTTTTTAGACATTGACTAGACAATTTGGAAATTGGATGAATTAAGAAGGGGTGAATTTTGGTGGACATTTGTCATAGGCTACCAGACAAACAAAGTGTAATTTGATGCTTCTCAATTTGCTGACCCAAATGATTCGAGAATTCCCTTTTCTTATTCCCGAAAAGTTCAAATTTATTTGTTGTAGGTGTTTTAATTAATATTCTGAAGTGTGGGATTACAAAAAGAGCAATTTTTAAACATAAGTAATTGCTGTGCTAGCTTTAGTAAAGGGAAAGAACGTTATGTTAGTTTTGGAGTTTGGGACCACTTTAATTTTTGTTTTAAGAGTTTGTCCAGTAAGTTTGTTTATTTCTGAATTCTATGTTTGACAGGGACCACCATGTTTACTTTTGTCGTCCATTATGGAGACAAACAGGAAGTCTTAGAAATACCAGACAAAGACTATGCCAGTTTTATTGAGATTTTAAAGATCTGCAAGTTACTTTTCGATGTGGACAAAAAAGGATTCTCTCTTGCAACTAATAGGAGCATAGAAATTAAAAATGATGCTGATTTGCTGAAGGTAGTTGATAGTGAGAAGAGTGACAAACTACATTTATACCTCAAAGCAGATTCACACTCCAAGCCTCTACAGTTCAAGCTACCTGATGCACCTATTAGATCTGAAACCAAAGTTGATGAAGTTCTTTTGCAGCAGTCTGAGTTGTCCAAGATTGCTAGGAATTATGTCTTGTGGAGGCTTAAAGTTATAGATGAGGGTCCAAGTGGTAAAGATTATGGGAAAACATTTGGAGTTGATGTTCCATTGCAAATCTTGCATCCTGTGAGTGACAAGAGTGAGCAACAGAATAAGGAAAAAGATGATGTGCATGGGCACAAGGGTGTTAGTCCCAATCCTAGTGAAATGCAGAATCTTAGTGGACAATACACACCTAGTTCTGGAAAAAAGGTTAAACAACTAGCCAAAAAAGTCTGTGACTAAAACACCAAAGTCTAAGAAAAAGCTGGCTTATAGTGGGCAAACTATTAGTGCTTCACAACCCAGCAAGGTGACTTCAGATAGTCCTTCTAAGCAGGCTAAGAGCCCTGCAACTAAGAAGCAAGGTGGGTCACAGCCTGGGAAGGTGAGAAAACAAAGTGAAGAAATAAAGAAAAATGGGAAGAAAACTGAGGAGGGGTCTTGCATTGGTAGGAGTGGAGGACAAAAGCATCCAACTTTAGAAGAGAATGATGAGAGATCTGATGATAATGATAGTGACGATTCGGATTTTAGAGTTTCAGATGAAGAGTTTGTGTATACTGAATCCGATGATGATGAGTGGCTAAAAGAAGCTGTTGATGAGGATAAAATGCTAGATGCAGAAGCAGAAAGGATTGTTGATGGTATTAAACTTGGAGGTGGTTTTGATGGTAGTGACAGTGACGATTGGGACCTGGATAGTAATGAATCAGATAACACTGGTTCAGATGGAGAAATTTCAGTGGAAGAGGATGGGGAAGAGAAAAAAATTAATTTTAAAAAAGTTGATCCAACTTTTGGGATAAAAGGCAAAACATTTAGGCCACAGGAAGGAGGTAGAGTAGTTTTGGAGGCGATGCACATTTTTAAAGATGTGTATCATTTTAGAGAAGTATTGAAAGAATATGCAGTTTGGGAAGGCATTAACTTCATTTATAAAAAAAATCAGAAGGAAGCAGTGGGAGCTAAATGTGCTGCAGATGGGTGCCCTTTTTATATATGGGCTTCTAAGGTAGCTGGTCCTGGGAGTACATTTATGATCAAGAAATTAATCAATAAGCACACTTGTGTCAGGCTGGAGAAAGTTAGGACAGCCACTGCAAAATGGATAGCAAGGGTTCTGTTGCCTTTCCTTCGTGCAGATCCGGACATGAGCAATGAGCTAATGTTCAAGTGTTTGAAAGAACCCTATGGAGTTGAGCCACACCCACATAAGGTGTGGAGGGGTAAGCAAATAGCTATAGATTGGATTGATGGATCACATCATGATTCTTTCCTCAAGTTGCCCCAATATGTTGACCACCTAATAGCAACAAATCCTAGGATCATAGCTAAATTCAAATATGTGGAGAGAGATGTGAATGATACTTCCCCGCCCATATTTGAAAGAATATTTATATGTTACAAGGCATCTAGGGATGGATTTGTTGATGGTTGTAGGCCATTTATAGGGTTAGATGGATGCTTTTTAAAAGGTCCATATGGTGGTTGTCTTCTTTCAGCAGTCTTTGTAGATGGCAACATGGGGATCTTCCCAATTGCATTTGCCATGGTGGAAAAAGAGAGCATTGACAGTTGGAATTGGTTCTTGGACCTTTTACATGATGCAATTAGAGATGACATAGAAAGAAAGCCACTTACTTTCATGTCAGATAGACAAAAGGTCAATAAGTTTTTCTAATTGATGTACTTTCTTTGTAATATGTTTAACGTCATATAATCTAATCTGTTTTTTATGCTTGGTGTAGGGAATTATAAATGTTGTAGATAAACACTTTCGTTGGGCAGTTCATAGAAAATGTGCTAGGCATTTGTATGCAAATTTTAGATGAAAATGGCCTGGTTTAGAGTTAAGAAAGCTATTTTGGAATGCATGTAAGTCATACTGTCATAGTGACCACCAGAAGGCTATGCATGAAATTGCTATGGTTGTTGGAAATGATGATCCTGTTAAGTGGCTTAGGCACACAAAATCAGAAGAGTGGTGTAGATGGACATATGATGAGAGAGTGAAGTGTAACCATGTTACCAATAACATGACAGAATCCTTTAACCATTGGATTGGAAAATTTAGAAATAAACTCATCCTCACACTCTTAGAAAATATTCGAATGAAATTGATGGCTAGACTGCATAGGCGATATGCCAAGGCTGCATCTTGGCAGGGTAGGGTCACACCAAAAGTGAAGGAAATGTTAGAAAAGGTATCCACAGCTGCTAGGTTTTTGAAGTTGGTGCCAGCAAGTAATGAAGAATTTCAGGTCATTGAAGAATCTGATAAGTTTTCAGTAAATTTGAAAACAAAGAATTGTAGTTGTAGAGCATGGATAGTGAGTGGGATTCCATGCAAGCATGTTGCAGCTTGTGCAAACTATATGAGGATGAACTTGGAGGATCTATGTGATGATTATTTCACTGTGAAGAACTATCTTGCTGCCCACAAGAATATGATCCACCCTCTTTTTGAAACAAACTTGGATCTTATTGAGGGAGCTAAACGGATACAACCTCCTCCCTTGAAGAGGAAACCTGGCAGGCCAAAAAGGTTGAGGACAAGGGAAAAGGGTGAGGAGAAACAACCCCGGATGAGGTCTTGCACAGTAACATGTGGGAGATGTAAGAAATATGGACACAATGCGAGAACATGTAAAGAGGTAAGTAATTAATATTATATATATATATATATTCTAATGTAATATACACTTAGTTTAATTTACAAAATGGTGGTATGCAGCCTGTACCTGGGGGCAGTACAACTCCTAATACCCGACAACGTAAAAAGAGAAAACAAACTAGCAAAGGTGATGGTAAGAAGTCAAAAAAGGTACATCTTATTTATATATTTTGTGTTGTTATTTATTTAGTTCAATTATTAGTAAATCCTCAATTATGTTTATGCTTTATTTTAGGATCATAACTTGCCATCTCAAGGAGCCTCACAAGAAGCTAGTATATCTCATTCACAGCCATCAGCATCACAACAAGCCCAATGAATTTTATGGTATGTTAAAATATGTATCCTTAATATGCAATTTTATTTAAATAAATAACAATTGAAACAATGATTAACACATAAAGTATGAGTGTACAACATATTAAAATCAGTCTAATCATCTTAACATAAGTAGTTTGCATTCCTAAGTTATGTATTTTGTTATTTAACTTCCTAAGCTCTACTCTCACTAATTGCACTTCACCCATTATAGATGCTATGTCCACTTCAGTTTCTATTCTTTTTGTTGGATACTGAGTTTCATTAGCTTCTGCATGCTCTTCACTTTGCTTGTAAATGGGTACACACCAGCCTAGGAAGCTTGCACTGCAGTTCTTATCTTCACAGCAATAATATATCTTATTTTTATTCTTTTCTGACTCACTCACTTTCACTGCTGCTCTTTTCTTGCATGTTTTGCATGAAATATTTCTGAACTTTGGCCCTTCAAAATTCATGGAGTTTGCGCTGGACATGGACATTTTGTTGGCTTCAAATAAAGATTTTGCTGTTTTTGCTGTAAAAGGGGGAGCTACCTGGCTGTAATTGAAGTTTCTGGCGTGTTGAAGGAGGTTGTGAACGATGAAATTGTGTTGCTGTTTTGTTGTAAAAAAGAGAGATGACTATTTGGGTTTTTTGAAGGAGCTTGAGAAGGATGCTGGTGCTGGTTTTTATAGATGTAGGTCCAACGGTGCTTTGGTTAGAGAATCCAACGGTTATTTTTTGCTTTTGCAGATAATAGACATATTTTGTTGTTTTGTAGCAGCCTATTGTTCTCTATTTTTGTTGACCCAACGGCTATATTTACTCAATTATGTATTTACGGTATTTTGGACCCTTTGTGGCAATTATAATGGCATTTTTGTTATTAAAATGGATGTCTACAAACGGCTCTTTAACGGAGTATGTTTTTTGTAACCGCATTCATAATTTGGTATGTTTTCTGTAATTTCTGATAATACGGTATGTTTTTTCTAATAAGGACAAAGTTAAGGATGGTGGAGGTAAATTTCCCATATTATGTTTAGATAATATCAAATAGTATAGAATAATTATCTTATCTAATGTTTGGATGATATGAGACAGAATAGTATAATATATCAAAATGATTTTTTTATCTTTAGAAATAATTAATTTAAATTTATTGTTAATTTAACATTTTATTATAAATAATTAAAATTAAGTGATAAAATTAATATTTATTTTACATGTTATTGTGCATTATACTATTTATAAATTTTCAATTTTATAAAAAAAATAGTTTTCAAAATTAAGCATTAATTTTGTTTAGACAAATACATAAAAAAAATATCAAAAAAAGAGATTAAAATTTTTTTTTTTATTTTTTAAGGAAAAAGTTAAATAAATTATAAAATATAAATTTTCAAATTTATATAAAGGAAAATGAAGGAACGAGAGAGAGAGAGAGAGAGAGAGAGGAGAGAGGGAGGAGAGAGAAAGCAAAAAGAGAGAAGCGGAGTGTGAGAGAGGGGGGAGGAGAGAGAGAGAGGAAAGATGAGAGAGAAATGAGTTTTTTTAATTTTATTAATTTTTTAAAAAATATTTAAAATTTATTTTAATTAAGATGATATTTTTGTAAATATTTAATTTGTCAATACTAACTCATGATATGAGATATATTAGCTTATAAAAGTGGGAGAGATAATACTATCTCATATTTATAAAATAGTAAGTTTATATTAATTTATCAGATACTTATCCTACTGAACAACCAAACATAAATTAAAGTGAAATAGTTGACTTTTAACCTATACTATCATACCCTATCTTATGAAACAAATAATCTTAAATGTCTACACAGGCCGGTTTGAGGAA
The DNA here is from genome assembly GCA_037832335.1 of Carallia pectinifolia. Classification (NCBI taxonomy): domain Eukaryota; kingdom Viridiplantae; phylum Streptophyta; class Magnoliopsida; order Malpighiales; family Rhizophoraceae; genus Carallia; species Carallia pectinifolia. The sequence continues at coordinate 16,294,670 of CM075444.1, read as the reverse complement.
TTAAGGACAACACTTGGAATGCAAAAATATAGTATAGTGCCTAGGAGGAGTGAAAGTCTCAGTGGTTATGCATTTTGGCTTTTAGAAGATGCTGCAGTTGTTGCTTTGTTGTGGGTGCGTACCAAAGACTCAATTTTTGTTAATGACAATTGTGCCAAGTTTTAGAAGCTGCTGTAAGGAGCTAAAATGAGATATTTTGATATATGTGGTTTAGCTTAATTTATCAAGCTGATAGAATTTTACTTTTCCCTAAGCAGCTTTAGTTTAGACCTTATGTTTAAAATGTAATTAAGCTTTGTAATGATTAAGACCTTTTTATATACACTAATGAAGAAAGAGAAGATAGACTCAGTTTCTAAACCATCTGACATCTTTTCTCTACAAAGCTTCTCTCCCATTTCTCTGGTTTTCTGGTTCCTTCTTACTGCAGTTTGTTTGTTTGTCCAGCAAATCTGAAAAATTCCAACAGAAGCCTCCTACATGCTGCATACGGACTTATAGAGATGTGTTAATTAGCGAGAGACGCACACATATATAATCTAGCTCCTCTCGCCATTTTCTCCACAGAACAAATTCAACAATTGTTGGCATAATGAAGAAACTCTCCTTGTTTTTGCTCTTCCTGGTATTTTCTTTTCCTTTGCTGCAAAGTTTTCTAACCTCAGCGGCAGGGACTGAAGATGGATCCGAACAGTGGGGATACATAGAAGTTCGACCCCGTATGTAAAATCTAAAGAATTATTAAATTATGAATTATATAATAGAAATAATTTTTTATTTTTTATGAATTTCATATTCTCTCTTTTCAAGATTAACACTTGAAATAGAGGTCTAAGTTTTAATTATTGTGTATCCTGAAGTAAAATTGTTGCTGATGACTAAAATACTCGTAGCAGTGTTCAAAAAGGAAAATATGCTATCGCATGTAATGTTTGTTGGTAGAATTTTACAACGTCAGTGCCGTGCCGATTAATTGAATGTGATTTGTTATTAATTGCTGATATCTGTGTTTTTCTGGCTTGGCAATTTATGCAGAGGCCCACCTGTTTTGGTGGCTGTATAAAAGCCCTTACAGAGTTGAAGATCCATCTAGACCATGGCCAACAATCCTGTGGCTCCAAGGAGGCCCTGTGAGTGATATAATGTTTTACGTACACTATATATGCGAGACCCATTTGTGTATACAACCTATGTTTGGTGGTATGTAATGCTGACACATACTGGCACCATATACTTCAGGGGAGCTCTGGTGTTGCATTTGGTAATTTCGTAGAAATAGGACCATTGGACAGAGACCTGCAGGCCCGGAACTACACTTGGCTCAAAAAGGCGGATCTCTTATTTGTGGTACGTGCTCGCTGATCTTTGCCATATTCGGATGTTTAAGGAACGGTAAAGTTTGAGTGAAATTTTTCTGTGATTTTCCACGGGATTCAGGATAGTCCAGTGGCAGCAGGCTTTAGTTACGTAGAGAACAAGACCTTGGTGGTGACAACGGACGAAGAGGCAGCAGCCGATTTGACTACATTGCTGAAAGTTCTCTTCAACGGAAATGAGACCCTCCAGAGAAGCCCTCTGTACACTTTTGGCGAGTCATATGGAGGCAAATTTGCTGTCACTCTTGGAGTTTCTCTTCTTAAAGCCATTGAAGCAGGAGAAGTAAAGCTTCAACTTGGGGGTAATAGAACATTTTATAACTTTCATTTTAAGCATTTAATCTCAGGGGCAGAGATTTAAGGATGTTATTTTCCAATTATTTGCAGGAGTTGCTTTGGGAGATAGCTGGATTTCTCCAGTTGATTTTACTGTATGCAAATTGATGTACTAGTGTTCTGATATCACCATTGATGGCTCTCCGCTTAATTATATATTCATCATTAATGACATGCAGTTTTCATGGGGACCCCTTCTGAAGGACTTATCAAGGTTAAATGATCGTGGATTAAACATCTCAAACAGGTCACAAAGATCTGTCCATGTCCTTTCATTTTGTGCCATAAAATAAGAAGTTTTAGTACTTAAAAAACAAAAAAAAATTGCTTGCCAAAAACAGCCTAGCTTCGAAGATTCAGCAGCAAATTTCTGAAGGCATATATGAAGAGGCGACATCAACTTGGTATGATCTTGAGGTTGCGATTGCCGTAAACAGTAACCATGTGGTATGCATCTGTAGTACTGATTAGGTACATGAAACTGCAGCCCACAAAAAGCATTAATTCATTGTGGAAAGTTTGAGCTGGTTGATTTGCACAACTTTTATAACTTTTTGCTGGATGCTGGAACTGGCCCTGTTCCTGAGACCACAGCTCAAGGAACAAAGGAACTTGCTAGTGATAGGCATACCAGATATCTTGGTTCCAAGAACTTTGCATCACCGAATGCAGCAGCAGCTGGAAGCTTTGATTTTGGTACATTCATGAATGGGCCTATTAGAAAGAAGCTAAAGATCATTCCTGAGAATGTCACGTAAGTACATATATATACTACTATAAACATTTCCATGTACAATTCCAAGGCAATAATTACCATTAGTCTATTTATATAGATGGGGAGGACAAAAACGTTTGGTTAGCCCGGGTTTGAATGGCGACTTCATGAAGCCTAGAATTCAAGAGGTATAATGAACATGATTATTCCCGGATTCTTCCTTATCAAAGTAACGTGGGAAACAAAAAAATTTATTTGGCTGCGCCATTATATATGTATATGTGTATGTATATGTGTAGTTGACCACTTTGGTATGGTCTTGATCTTCGTTCAGGTTGATGAGCTTTTAGCCAAAGGGGTAAACGTGACCATATACAATGGGCAGGTACGTTTAGGCAGTCAATAATACAATTTCCCACTTGAGAGTTTCAATTTTACCTATGCATTTTAAGTTTTGGTTGGTTTCCTTGTCATAGGTTGATCTCATATGCTCAACCAAGGGGACAGAAGCATGGGTCAGCAAATTAAAGTACAATTAAATTACTATCTATTCCATTAATAATAAAATTTCATGCATCAGCAATTCAGCTTTCTGGTATTGTAGAACAGGAGCTAAGTGTAATAATGGGGTTTTCATGTTGATTTCAGGTGGAACTATTTAGAAAATTTTCTGAGTGTGGACCGTACTCCCTTGTATTGCGAGGACCCGAATATAACAAAAGGATTTATGAGTTCATATAAGAACTTGTTTTTCTATTGGATTCTGGGAGCCGGCCACTTTGTACGCACCTTACTCTATCAAGCTTAGATTTCATTACTATTCTGTTGTCATTAATTTACCAATGTGGTGGCATTTAGAGTATTTTTATTTTTATTTTTTTATGATCCTCTCTTAGTCGTTTCTTCAAGGGTTCTGGTATATATAGCAGTGCATCTTCAGCGTTTTCTTTTTTACTTCTAATCATAGTCTTATTCAATTTTTTCGTATCGGTAAAATGTATGCAGGTTCCTGCTGAACAACCGTGTATTGCTTTGGAGATGGTTGGGAGCATTACCAGATCACCAAATAACTAATCAAGTAGCACATATGCATGTCGAGTTGGGTTATCTCACATGTATGTTGAGTTGGGTTATTTCCATTGTTGAGTCATTTAAATTTTCGATACATTGATTATTACATTAAATTTCAAGTTTTTCGAATTTCTGGCTTTCAGAATCTATGTTAATAAGATTTCAAGTCATTTGAGTTATTTCCAATTACAAATTATTGATTTTTCAAAGAAGACTACATGGATAAAATTAATGACACACAGTTAATTTAATAGCATTCAAAAAATTTTTGTTTAATTTTAAGATATTTTCATAATCTAATAATTTAAATAATTGTGTATCTATTACGTACTTACACTTATGTATTTAAAAAATATTTTCGCTAATTCAATCAAGAGTTCCGCTACAGTGTCACAAAAAATAGACATGAAAGGGAGTCGAGCTGATGTGACAAGTATGAGTCTCGTATGAGACCACGCCTTTTTCTTCTTTATTATTTGTTGAAAAGCCTTAGCATGTATGTATAGATAAGTAATAATGTGCATCCAAACTTTTTTTCAATAGTTGTATAAGTAAATAATTTTTTTTTAATAATTATATACACATTCTTATCATCATTTTTTTTACATTCATTTTAGTAGTATACATATTATAAGTTTTTTCATAATGAAAAAAAAAAAAAAAAAAAGGTGAGATATGAGCAAACTCACATGGACACATCACTTTGCCTTCCTTCCTCTCTACCCACTCCATCTCCATTTATAAGTGATATAACTAATATAATTGAGATGAATATATTTATTATTATTATTATACTTCATTCAATTATCTTAAAGAGACAAATTTACTACTTAAGTATTATTAAATTTGAGTATTACTCTTCTAAGCTAGTCACAGATTAATAAATTTAAAACTAATACTGCGCTGCAAGTTTATGAATATAAGAGTTTGATGTTGCGTCAAACACTTGCATTAACATCATACCCAAATCAAACTTAAGAAAAGTACACCAAACCACTGTTAAAAAAGTGGATTAGCGAGAGTGTTTTCAGTTTGTAATAATCTTTCATCTTCTCCTTTTTTTTTTTTTTTTTTCTTTTTTCCAATAAAAGTTGAAAAAGTGTAGCATTCCGTAATAGTTAGGATGCCCATATGACCTCGCTAAAAATTTTATAAAAAAAAAAACAAAGAAAGAAAAGTAAGGTGTTGTCAGTTACTAGGCTAAATATCACCAAAAAAAATTTATAAAATTTCACAAAAATTTTTAATTGTAGGATAACATTAAATTTGCATAAAATTTAATTTTAAAAAAATAAAAATAAAAATATAAAAATACCTTTATCACATTAAAAAAAAAAACCAAGTAAAAAAAACACCAAGTTGCGAAGAATGGTGAAAAAATTCTTCGTTCGCTCAAGTTATTATCCTTCAGCAATAGAAACGCCCCACGCGTACAGAGGAAACTGCCAGGTTAAAACCGTTTCTTTTTCTTTTATTTTTTTATTTCAGCTTTGTAACACACTTTCGTTTACAAATAATATACATACAAATATATTTTTTTTTGACGAATTTAATTATTTGTTAAAAAAATTTATTATTTTTATAATAAAAATAATAAAAAATTATATGTTAATTTTTTAATATTATATTTTATTAATTTTATTATAAAAATAAATAAATTTGTTATAATGTGTATATTAAATATAATCAAAATGTGGATGTTAAATTTTTTCTTATTTTCTTCACTTTTTCTCCCGATAATATATAATAACATCTGAGAGTGTGAGACAAAGACGAAGGAAACTGTGGGCAAAAAATCAAAAGGGAAAAAGAAAGAGCATCCTATCGGTCCCTGTGAACATTTCTCTCAGAAAAGTGTTTTTTTTGTTCTTTTTTTTTCTTATCGTGAACTTAGATTTCGATTCAACGAATCAAGTAATCGTGCGATTGAGAGCTCTGCTCCCATGTTCAAGTTCTGGTATAACTCTTTAATTTTTTTTTTTCCTTTTAATTATTTTTCTGTTAAGCAATTGTAACCCTTTCTGGCAACGATCACTTTGTATGCGATCAATTCGTTTCGTTGTACTGGAGCCCTAGGTTTTGCCTTCTTGAATTTGGATGAGTAGCTTCAGTTTAGGTCATTTACTTGCTGGATTCACCATTTGGGGAAAATTTTCGATACTTTTAATTATTTCTGTTTATTTATTTATTTATTTATCTGTATTTTCTGCAATATAATTCGAACTTAGATTACTTCATTTCTGGTTTTATTTTTTTATCTTTTTCGTTCGTTTTGATCTTTAAAATATGCCGACATTCAACACCACAAAACATTACAAGGTTTAACATTTTTTCACCTGATCCGGCAGTCTAGGCAATGTGCACAAATTCTACTTTTCTTGTTTGCTACTGTGTCACTGATATCAATATGCTTATGTTTAGATGCTAATCGAGTGCTTGTCGTTCCGAGATTAACACGATATGCTGTCCGTGTTTCATTTGAAATATGACTGAATTGACCGTGCTTATTTTGCTGTTTGCCGTGATATGCATAAACCTAAATTGGACTTTCAATGTCTGTCTGTCCATTCTATTATATGCTATTCTTTGAGATGATGTTATCTTGCACCCCTTTTAAATGCTGGTACCTCGTGGTTCTTTATTTGCGCCTTCGTTGCTTGTCTGTCATTCAGGCACTGATCTGCTAAAAAATAATGCTTGTAGGTGCGAATGGTATTGAAAAAAAGTGACAATGTTATACTAGTCAAACTGGTTGCATTGCAGTTTAATCAACATTCTATTTTATGTATTTCTCTTTTCCCCATCCTTTTCCTTGTCTCGGATCTTTGTTGGAACTGGCCAGCTTTCATGTGTCTGTTCTGTTCCTTATACTTTTTCATGCTTTGCATCACTTTTATGTTACTGGGCACTGGCTGCAGGGGCTCTCAGGAGCAAGAAACTCAGCCACGTCCACCGGATTTTACTTCACAGTCTTGGTTCCAAACTCCTGTAGTTAGCTCCCCAAATTCCTCTCACCCTCCAACACCAAGTAGCAGTTCTAGTGGCTACAGTTTACACAGGCCAACAGAACGACCACAATCCCCTGCACATGTATCACCTGCTGAAGCTGCTGGCATAATTGCTCTTTTGAGGAATAAAAGGTATGTTGCCCGATCCATGGCATATGGTAATCCTTAAGTTTTCTGTTGCTGAATTTTCTCATGCTTTTCTTTGTCAGTTCAGATTGTTTCTTTATCAGTTTTATTTTTGAAAACTAGAGCTGGGTTATGTTTTATTCATAATAATTTTACTCATGTAGTAAGGGAAACTCTTTTTGCACCCACCATTAATGTTTTGAACCCATGTGTGTTGCGTAAATTTGTGCATGTCATAATGCTTAAGTGAATGGAGCAGAGTACCAAGAAGGGCTCATTATTATTTGTTCAAATTGTTTCTTTATCAGTTTTATTTTCGAAAATTGGAGCTGCTTATCATTTATTCATACTAATTTTGCTCATGTATTGAGGAAAACTCTTTTTCCACCCACCATTCATGTTTTGAACCCATCTTTGTTGAGTAAATTTGTGCATATCATAATGCTTAAGTGAATGGAGCAGAGTGCCGACAAGGGCTCATTATCTATCATGATATATTTTTGTTGACTAAATGGCCAACATCCATTGTGCTTGTGTATACATTTTGCTAATGCAAAGTATTTTTTTTATATTGGCAGGCATTAAGTTCATCCAGACATCTTTAATTATTTTCTCTAGTTGAGACTTCTTTTTTTTTGGGTATACCGTTCTTGTACTTTAACTTTCTAAGATATATGTGTTAGCTGTTCTATTGAGACATGCGAACAGATATTACATTTCCATACCTTCTGTGGATTAAAACAGTCCAAGAACCTAGTTTTTGTGCTCGAGTTGCAAGCTCACCAGCATATTCACATCTCTTTTTAATCAACTCACAGTTTTGATGAGCTACGGAAGTTGTTGTCTGACAATGATGCATACAATCAATTTCTACTTTCACTTGACCAGGTTAAAAGTCAAAACAATGTAAGTTGGTTATTTTCTCTGTGCCGTTTTGAAGTTCAGATTTCATATTTTGGTGGCTTCTATGTGTTGTATGTGTTGAACATTCTTGGTCTTAATGCATGTATGTGCTTTTAGGAAAGGAGGCATCGCTGTTGCTTTCATGTTAGGTTAACGTGCCATTACTTATGTTCAGCCCTTCCAGAAAACAGAAAGGAAAATGATATACCATGTCTGTTGCTAATGCCTATGACAGAAATTTAATGGAAAATTAGATATTATCTATGTGCTTTTGCTATAAAGAAAGATGTGAGAATCAGCGGGCACCTGAAATTCTATGCAGTATTTGGGTTCCTACTCAGCTTTAACTTAACAAACCATCATGGTTCTTTGAAAATATATTGTGTTGTTGGAGTGTTCTGCTTGTGCCACAGTGCTTTGTTGGAGTGTTCTGCTTATGCCACGGGTCTTTGGATCGCCTCTGCTACGTTGAATATCGAGTCACATTCATTACTTCTCTACATTTCTGGAGAGAAAATTTGAATATTAATTATTTGCAGACGAATAGACAAGAGATCCCCTTCACCGTTCAGTCCAATGTGAGTTGACGAGAAAAGCAGCAACTTAAAAATAAGGGGTTCTAGTTAAGCTCACGCTTTTCTCGCCAACTCACATCAGAGTGAATGGTGAATACCTAAGCTCACGCTTCCGCAGTCCTAGGCCCCCCCCCCCCCCCCCCCCAGGGTGCGATATACGCATATAGCTGAATTACCACCACCGTGTTGCAAGAGAGAAGGAGGCAAACGTACACTGGTGCTAGTACATGGGAATTTGTCACATCTGGCGATCATTTGGCTTTCCTTTTCCATATACTGATATGCTTAATATTATTGCACTTTCTGTGTGACAGATATTTTGTATCTTAATGTGTTTACTCATTCGTAAAGTATTGTAATGCTTTCTTTTGCTGCTGTCATTAGATAAGGGATGAACTGCAAAAGGAAACTCTACAGTTTGCTAGTAAGTTGTTGGATTGAAGTAGGCTTTGCTGTTCAAAATAGTTATACTAGGTGGGAAAATCAATAGTTTATATTTGTCTTGTTTAAATAGGAGAGAACTTGGAGAAGGAACCACGCATCATGGAGCTAAGAAACCAAGTAAAGTTCGGAAGACAACTTTATATCTAATTGATTGTCTAATTTCAAAAATAGCGAATTTCACGCCATTTGCTTTCTCTTTGTATTGACAGTGCAGGATTATACGGACAACAGAGTTAGCCACCGCGCAGGAAAAACTAAATGAGCTGGAAAAACACAAAGAAGTGCTACTGAGAGCACGCTCTCCTACTGCAATTCTGCAAAGACTTCAAGGTACGGAATTTTACTGTTGTAGATAGGTTTTAAGATAAAGTTTTGGACTGCGATCTAATGTATTTATTACTTTAGAGGCAATGGGTAAGACGGGGGAGGACTCCGAGACCCTGCACAGACAGTTGCTTGACAGGGAGATTGACCTGGGAACCTTTGTGCAAAAATACAAGCAGCTCCGTAACACCTACCACAGGCGGGCGCTAATCCACCTCGCTGCCAAAACATCTTCATCTTCGACAGGTTGATGTCACTGCTAAAGAATGTTGTTGCTGCTCTGTATCTCAAGATCATGCAAATAGAACGTACGTGTGTATCATTTCCAATGTATTCGTGCAAAAAAACAGTTTGGCACATCTGTTTTTTTTTTTTAATGAGCCAACAATCTCTTTGGAACCATGAGTAATTTTGTTGAATTGGTGCTGTAAATTTCACCCGCCATTGCCAATTGTCATATTATGTATGATATGTCACGATTGCTGTCTGGCGATGATGATTCAGCATATAACAGAGAAGAAACAACATTGACTACAAAAGAGACGGGACAGGAACAAACTTAAGAAACTATTACATCATCATTCATTCGGGTGAAACCATGTCGTCCAGGCGATCAAGCTCTTTTTCCCACTTGAATCCAAACATTTGACGGCCGAAAGGAACGATGAGATTGTACCGGAAAACCTGCAATTCATACGCAGCTATTCCAAGTCAAGTCCCACGCCAAGCTCGCAGAAGAATCAACCAACTGAACAAAGCTCCTAACAAAAATAAACACACCAGGTGATCACAAGGACGGACCTTATCATTGATTTGCCGCAACTGCCGTTTTAAATCATCGGAACGGTGAGCCCATTCCGATTCACCGCCACTGCACTTTTCGAACCAAGCTCGCTTCAAGGCGGACCGCCATCCGGATATCTGACCTCTTATTTCTTTATTAAGCTCAACCCACTCAGGCGCACAGCCATTCTTAGAGAGGATTCTATATAATGTGTCTTCAGCCGGATCGGCGTGAGGATTTGTGTTCAGATTTAGTGGCTTCCCTTTTCCCGGTAAGTTCTCAAAGTCACCTTCTAACATTGAATGCCATATTCTCTGCTCCACCACGTTTATTATGTCTGTTTCCGATCTGTTCCCGCCGCAGAAAGAGAAACAACAATGAAAAAAATACCGCAAATTATAACAAAATTTTCATAATTTCGACAATTTTTTTTTGGAATTAAACGGTTAAATTTTCGATATCTAAATAGAAAATGAAACCCTAGTGATCACGCAAGTTGAGTAGAAAATAAAAATTAGATGTCCGACCTGACGGAGTTGCGCTGGCCTTGGAGTTCAGGAGGGAGCTTGCGGTCGTTCACGGCGTCTATAACGCCGGATAACCGCTCCGTCATCTTCTTGTTATTATTGGCCTTCGACGAGGAAGAGAAGGAAGCAGATGATGACGACGAACAAAAGGCCGACTTCCGCCCGGACACATCCCTACGGCCCGAAAATATCGCCGAATTATCAATTATCGATCTTCGGATCAGTATGATCAACGACGAGGAGGAGGAGCCTAGTGTCCTCCCGGCCATGGCTGAGCCCTTTGTGGAAAGCTTTTCCTTCCCCGTAACTGTGGGTGGTGCCGTTGCAGGCCGTCAAAAAGCAAGTCGTTAAGTCTTGTTGGCTCCTTCAAGTTTTGCCACGTGGCTCTTTTGGAGCGATCCACGTCCCTGCTTACGCACCGGTGAAAGCTCACTCTTTTGAGAAGTGACCTTCAGCCCATCAGATTGGAATTTGACAAAAAAAAATCACCGTATTCTTACTTCTTGAGGTACATATATTTTAAAATTTTTTATTTGAGGTGGTATATAAAATACAGTAAAATATTCGTGAAATTTCTTAATTTTTGTTACTGATTAATTAAAATTTTTTTTCTATTTTAATTATGCTTCCATTCAAAGAAAAAAAAAAATCAAATAGTTTTCTGACGGGTGACCAACACTTGAGGTAATGTTACGGCGGTGTTTCGCTTGTTACCTTGCATTTATAGATATTAGACCCGACTGACTGATGATTTGGTCAAAAAAATATATAGTCATTAGGTGATTAGTTCAATTTGTCCGATTACTGATTGAATTGTATAAATAATTAAAAATATAATAATAATTATTATTATTAATTTAATGAAATATTGATATAAGATAAATTATAATAAATAAAAATATTTAATCTTAAAATATAAAAAATTAAAATAATACACTATTCTTATAATTTAATATATTTATTTTTATTCATTAAATAATATTCAAAATATTCATCTTTATAATAAATTTTAATTTACACTTTTTATTCAATTAGTATTAATTTAATATATTCATTTTTGTTCAGATAACATCTATCTTACGAAAATTCAAAATCGCCCACCAAATTTTAATGATTAAGGAATACAAAAAAGAAAAATTCAAACGAGGAAATTTGTGATAATAAGTAAAAATTAATTCATTAATAATTAAAATAAACAGTAAATTATTATGGGATAAGTGCCAAAAAGTTAATAAAAAAATTTAAAATTTTTTAATTAGAAAAAGTTGTGATGTTTTGAATTGGTAAAAATTCGACTGGATTTTAGTTTTACTGAGTTACCGGATTTGGTTGGGTTTAACCAGATTTTGATCGTGTTATATGCTTTTTGATATAATTATATGACTCAATCCGGTATGATGTCTAGGTCATCGGATTTTTAGTCCAACCGATCGGATCGGCTCGGATCTGATAACTATACTTACATTAATTTGAATTTGATGTTAATAAAAAAAAATTAGTTTGAACTAGAATCTTTGCACTGTTTTCCTTTCTCTTATTAAATCTGAGGAGTTAAAACCTGCGGTATTCGAGTTCGGAAGTCAAGAAAAAAAAATGGTTAAATATTTTTTTAGCAGGTGACCATCACTTAAGGTAGTATTTTGGTAATATTTCAATAATTATTTGACATTAATTTAAATTTAATGTTAATAAAAAAATTTTAATTTGAATTCAAAGTTTTGGACCGTTGTCGCTTCTCTTATTAAATTTGAAGAGTTAAAAGGTGCAACACTTAAGTTTTAAAAGAGACTAATAAGTTTTAGTAAGTTTTACACTTGGTAATAATGGGATCCGACATGAGAGATTGGGTTTGACAGTAATTAGGTAATAAGCTCTCTTAAAAGAAAAATTGAATGAAAATATAAAAAACTTTTGGTTTCGAGTATAATAATTAATAAATCGATAATACAATTTTTATTATGAGTTAAAAAAATAAATTTAACCAATACATCAAATTTGTCATCAAAATATAGCATTTCACTTTTATTATTACTATAAATAATTTTAATAAATAGTCACGGATATATATAAATATATAAAATTGAAAAATACATCTATTTTTTAACACTTGTTCATTTTTTTTCTTTTTTTTGTTTCTCTAACACCAAAAACATTAGGAATGGGTGGTTTGGTCAGGCGAGCAATTCAAACTCCCACCTAATTAGTTGTAGAATATTTTTCCTAATTAATTAGACTAATGTCCATCCTCTAAATAGTATTTCATGCATAGCTCTAACAATCAATAATGTATTTCATTTTCGTTAACATTGCCCATAATTTATGCATCTATGGGCCGAAAAATCCAACTAATCGTTAGTTAAATTAGTTTATTTCATTTTGGTCATTCTATCATTCTTGCAATTTAAACCCTCCCAGGAGCGAAGGAACTCTACAAACGTCTGAAAAAAAAAAAAAATCATATAGAAAGCATTAAATAGCCTAAAATTTAATTAGAAATCCTTTTTCCCGCTTTTATAAAGCAGAACTCGTTTGATGTTGAATTTCGAGATTGCATTTCACCCAAAAAAAAAAAAACAAGGATGTTATTATCTCCCTGTTTTGATGTTATTATTTCCCTGTTTTGAGAGAAAGGGTTTAAGGAAATTCACAGGTTATGGCCCATTTTGTGGAGAAAAAAAAAAAGGAAGTTGTTTCTGCACCAAAGAAATTTGGAAGTTTTGTGTGGAAAGTTTAAAAAAATTTCAACTTAGATATGTCCTATTAAATGATTAATTCCATAAAAAATAATAGAATAAATAATAAACTATCAAAAACTATTTCATAATAATGTATTATTATTTAAATAATAAGATTTTGTTAGTAACAAATATTTTTATCTTTTTAAATACTATTGAAAATTATTGATGTGTTGATTTTTGATTGATACTTATAAAAAAAAAAAATAAAAAGTGACTGTCTGTTGCAAAATTTTTAAATAATATTTAAGTGAAGAGCCTAATTTTACGGAACGGGTAATTGGAAACCTAACCAACAAGGTAATTATAAGATCAAGGGGATATCTTTGCTTGTTTTGGAACAAGATCAAGGGGATTTCTACTTTGTCCAGGATGCGGATTTTCTCCTCCCACTATAAATAAGGCGCCACACCCTTGCTACCTCCCAAAACCGAACCAAGAAAAATTGCAAGCAGAAAGAAAACCTATTTCTATGCTCCCGCGATATCCATAGCCATAGCCATAGCCATAGCCAAAAATTACCAAAATTGAACCTCACAAACACATTCAAATCTCGTTCCTACAGTGCCCATCTATCGGTTGAAGATTAGACTCGATTCGATTCCATTCTTTAGAAAACATGAAGATTGTTGAAGATGAGAAACTTGCTGCAAACCAAACGGGATCAGTCACCATCATCCCGGAAGAACCAGACGACCTGTTGCTAATCAGCAAGCTGATCAAACCTGGAGACACCGTCGCAGCCGATACCACCCGTAAAGTCGTCCGCTACGACAACGGCGGCAATGCCAAGGACACTGTCCGCGTCAGACTCCATCTCAAGATCCGAATCACCGCCGTTGAGTACCATAACGACTCGTCTTTCGTACATGTTCGCGGCAAGAATTTGAGCCCGAGGGAGCACGTCCTGTTAGGGGCGTTTCACGCTGTGGACATAGAGAAGAAAAAAAAATTCTTGCTTGACAAGGACGTTTGGACCGCGGAAGAAATTGAGGCTTTGCGGGAGGGTTGCAGACTTTCAGGGGCCGATCTTGCTGTAATCCTAATGCAAGGAGGATCCGCTGAAGTTTACTTGGTTGCCAAGAAGGACGCAAACGCAACCCTTTGTGCCAAGATTGAAGGTCATCAAGGCTACAACAACAACAACAACAACAACAGCAACAAAAAGGGTATCAGTAATAGCAAACAGGGTGATCAAAGGAAGGTTTTTGAGACCCTTTTCCGCGCGATTGTCAAGCATGTAGATTTCAGTGAAATAAATGGCGTCGTCATAGCAAGCCCGGATTCCATCAAAGACGAGTTCAGGACTTATTTGCTTGAGGAAGCACGAAAATTGAAGTTGAAATCGATTGAAGACAACAAGTCACGCTTTGTGATGGTTACTACGGACGGGGACGTAACTAGTTTGAAACAGGTTTTGCAGGCTGATGAGGTGATGAATTCGACCAAAGACGCAAAATCTACCATGGAGATAAGGGCTTTCAAGGATTTCTCTGACAGATTAAGGGTCGACTCTGATCGTGCCTGCTATGGTCCAAAACATGTCGCAATGGCGCACGATTTCATGGCAATTGAGACCCTTTTGATTACAGACGATTTCCTCAAGGCAAAGGACACAGCAACCAGGCAAACGTACGAGGACTTGGTTAAATCGGTAAAGCAAGCAGGAGGGAAGGCGTACGTGTTTTCCTCCAAGAATGTCTCAGGAGAGAAGCTCTCGCAGCTCACGGGCATTGCAGCTACATTGAGATTTCCTATTCCCAATCTCGATGACTTGGTGCTATAATTGGAGCATGTAGCACTGACTTGCCAATTGTAGCCACCACCCTCTAGATTCCTAATTTTTTGAGCAACTTATTAGCGGCAAGTAGGTTATTTAGCAATTAGGATAATGCTATAATGGTGAATTCTCATGTTGACAGATTGCTTGTTTGCTTTCGTTCTATCCTCTTCTACGATTTCTTTTTCCACTGCGGGAAGAAAAATTAGTAGACATTCGGTTCCCGACAAAGAACACAATCGAGTTTGATGAGCAGATAAAAAATCTTAGATCCTTGTTTTGTTAGTTACCAGAGAACTGTTTACTTAACAAGTTGCTTTTACAACCGTAACTTTCGGAAAATTCAAACTTCATTACTCAAAAACTCACCATGCACGTTACAATGGCAATAAATATAGCATCTTTGGAGCTGCTTATTATAATTTCTGCGTTATAAAAGTTAAGGTAAACCATTTGTGCCCAAATTATAAGAGTCAAAAATCATTCTAACAATTTTTTTTTTTTTTTGGGGAAAGAAAACAATTTATATTATGTTACCCTTACATTCAATGACAAAACAAAGGATGCATCACCAAAACAAGAAAATAACAGCTCACTCAAGGTATTCATGGACTCCGTAGATACATGTGGAGCAATAATTCGCCCAAAACTTTTCATAGTAAACCAGCTTCCTTGAGAGCAACCTTGAATTCTTCTTCACTGTTCCAGGATGGAACCTGCATCAGAGAGCAGAAGGGGGAAATTAAGCCATCTATAGTTTCTATACAAGAATGCTCAAATACTAAGGACGCATGCCTTTAAACTTGCTATAAAAAAAAAATCCCAAAAACACAGGACAAGAAACCACCAATGCCCCTCCCTCCCTCTCGCCTCTTCCATCTGGACTCTACATAAAGTTTAACCCTAGCTTGTCCTCCTCTTTCATCCACAGAGCATTAATGGAAGCCCTTAAAGTAGAATAAACCACATAATCCCTTAACATTACCTCAATCACTTTGGTACCAAAGTACTTCTCGATTTTTTCCATGATCATGTTGTCCCTATCAGTCATCAAGAAGTTGAAGACGGCTCCTGCAGGATCCAACAGAAACACTCAAGTACAAAAATTCAATTGACTGAAATCAAAAGAACAAAATCCATTTCCCAGTACCATAGAACATGAAAAATAAATGTTTCCTTTTCTTTTCTCAAATCATCATTCTGATACAGGTAAAAGTGGGGTGTTGTGGGCCTTGTGACTAGGATTTGCATGTTTCAATAATAATTCCAATATCCCAAAAGACACCAATCTTCATAGGCCACGTTGTGGACTTCATACAGCACATAAGTAAAGACAGTAATTTTGTCATGGCTAAGAGCTCAAAATACATTGAAGGAAGGGGGCAAGCATGTTAAGATCAATATCCTAAATAAATGTTGATACCTACTATAGATAAATGCACCAGGCTACTATGATCAGCGAGGGTAGAGAGACTTGCCTTTACTGCCAAATCGTCCAGCTCTACCAATCCTGTGCAAGTACACCTCATAATGAGGCTCTGTTGGAGTTTCATACTTCACAGGAAGATCATAATTAACAACCAAGTTGACCTGAAAAAGGACAACATCAGAATCAACACTTCAAGCAACTAACAGACTCATTAATAGGAATACAATTCTAGGATATATAGTAAGAGCCACCTGTCGTTGGTCAAATCCTCGGGCCAAAAGGTCAGTTGATATGAGAACTTGAGTTAGTCCATCTTTGAACTCCTTCACTATCTTGTCTCGGTCTTCATGAGTGAGAGCACCATGAATAGTGGTAACCTCATAGCCAAGATCAACAAGGGCCTTATGCAACATGCTGGCACTACGTTTTGAGTTAACAAAGATGATTGTCTGCCCTAGATTCTCCCCCAGTTCAAGAATTCTATCTTTTATTGCGAGAATCTTGGCATGTTCATCTGGGCAGTTTACTTTGTACTGCTTTACTGCCTCTAGCGACAACTCTTCCTTCTTTACAAAAAGTTGATTGTAATCATTGACAATTTTTGATACAAAGTTTTTGACAGTCTCGTCAAATGTGGCAGAAAACAGAAGGACCTGGAGATAAGAAAGGAACAGATGAAACTAACTAACTGTTCCCTGAAATTTTCATCCTAAGAAGATCTTGACATAAGGCAAAACACTGGACTCATCAGATCTAGACTTATACAGATGATATTATATTTGTTTCATATGAACATATTGTTATCATTCTCCACAGGGTAAAGTGATTGCAGTGGTTTCAACGAGATACTTGGTTAGAATTATTGGCGAATACTAGGATGTAAAAAAATATGTTATCAGCCAGACAAACCTGCAAACGAGGATTGTACTTCTCAATATCCTTCATTATCCTCAAAGAGTCATCTTGGAAGCCATCCTGCACCAATTGCATCTTAATAAGCAACAGTAACAAATCCACAAAAGAAAAACAAAGTGCTTATAGTTTGCACCAAAACAATAAAAGTGCTTATAGTTTGCACCAAAGCAATGTCCGAATGAAAAGTGCAAGAAATTGCAATGAAGGCAAACGAATGACTTAGGACTGTAGTTTTACTCTCCCATTCTCTACTGTGCAACGTCAAAGGTCATCGGACCTTGAGATAGTTACAAACATAACATGAAAGCTCTAATCTACTAACGGACAGTACAGATTTTCATTTTTTAGTCACTGAACCATCAGATGAGTATTACTTGCATCACTGACTCTTTAGGGTTCACTCTCAAGTTGTCACCAAAGACAATATGCATTGCAGCTGGAAAAATCAGCAGCAAGGAACCAAGGAGAACTTTAAAAACTTAAGAAAAATCGGGGAACAAAATGTATGTCATCATTAGCTTTCCATTCAATGCACCCAACACCATTCCAGAAATATTAAATTTGTTGTTAGTCAACAATGTTACATCAAGTGATGGTCAACAGCAGAACAAAGCAGACTAAAACATGCAATGCAGGTAGATGCAATAAGTCTACAATTTTTATGGTAAGAAAGTAAAAGCATAAGCAGTATGGTGAATGTACCCTGGCCAGCATATGATCAGCCTCATCAAAGACAAGAACTTTAATATCAGTAACACCCAATTTCTTCTGTGACATGAATCTCTTAATTGTACCAGGCGTTCCAATGACAACTTGTGCAGTTATTGGAGGCCTGTATCTTGATGATCTGTCATTGCTGGCACTATCCATAGGCACAGCGCATTCGGAAGTTATTTGTGTGTACTTTCCCATCTTCCGAAGAACTTCCAAGTTCTGCAAGGAACATTGACCATCATCAATGCTCAAAACTCAAAATGTTAAGGATTCAACGAATAGATAACCCTCAATAACGTTGCTCAATCTCCAAGGAAAAACTAAAAATTTTCATCAGCAAGGGGTTCGATGAGAGAATCTGAAGACATTCAGAATACAGATACACATTTCAGCTTCCGATGGATAATGCAAGTAACTTCCCACTGTAAATGCCGCCAAATTTCTTCCAATAGACTTATTTGATGTTTCCTTTACTATGACTAGGATTTGACAAATAACAAAATTACCAAAAAAAAATAAAAAAGTGTGGAGAAAGAACTTAACCTGAATAGAAAGTTCTCTTGTAGGGCAAATACAAAGGGCTTGAGTTCTATTCAGCTTTGGATCAATTCTACTCAACATACCAAGTACAAAACAAGTGGTCTTCCCCGATCCATTATGCGCTTGGGCAATAAGATTTTTGTAAGGTGGTGTCAAAATCATGGGCAGACTTATCGCCTGGATTTTACTCGGCTTCTGGAATTTCATTTCCACGTATAGACCTTTCAAGAGCTCCGGTGACAGATTTAATTCTTCAAAAGTTTTTGCCGATGTGTACGGGGTATCACCGGAAGTAACCTTCGCAAACATTAAACTCAAATATCTCAAACAAACAAAAGTAAACAAATCCTTTTCAAAGATTCTCAAACTTGATAACTGAACGATAATCACCATTCAAAACTGAACTCCTTTCGTGAAAAAAACTTTAATTATTTGTTCGATCTTCCATATTAGCTAATTTAAAGGAACTAAATTGTACTATTTTCTGCAGTAATCCAAACCCTAATCAGTTTTAAACAAAGAATTAGAGAGAGATATCATACAGCTTGGATACTGGAGTCTTCGGGCTCGTCGAGGAACTTGTTGACTTTCTTGTCATCATCGATAGACAGCTCGCCGACTTTCAGCTCAGACAAGGCTTTTTCCTCAGACTGGGAAGCAGCGGGCCCGCCGCCGCTCGATTGTTCCTCTTCTGTAGCCTCGTCAACCTCGTCTCCCCAATATCGCTTAGGCTCCGTGGCAGGCAGCTTGCTCTCGGCCTTCGCTGCCGTGGCCGTTGCGGTGGTTTCTGTGGCATCCGCCATCCAGAGTGGACTTAAATCGAGAAGACTTGGATCGGCGAAGTTCCCAAAGACAACAGAAATTTACCAACCGCTGCCACCGTTGTTCTTTTTGGTTGTACTTGTATGCTTACAGCCGCTTGGCGGCGGAGGCGGTGGTTCTGCGTAGAATGTAAGCAGCTTTGTCTTCTCTGTCTCGGATTGAGATCGGCTCAATTACTCGGCGAAAATACAAGATAAGCCCAAACAAATTAAATGAAAGTTTTAACATAAAGATAAATTAAACTTTTCGACCGAAAAAATAACCAGATTTTTATTTTGACTTTTTTTTTTTAAGTGAGTGTAATTTACTCATAATTTTACATCATATAATAAATAAAATCTACTTAAATAAAAAAATTAAAAATAATATTTAAATGTATTAAATTATGAGTTAATTTTACTCATAAAAAAAGAGTAAAATTAATAAGTACCAAAATAATAAAGATCCACACTTTCGCTTTAAATTCGAAACTTGATAATTTATAATAAGACTAAAATATAAAAATATTATTAATTTTATTTAAAGAAATAAATTTAATATTAATTTTAAAAAGTAACAGTTTATTTCTTGTTAAATTTTTTTATAATAAATATAATATACTATGAAATTTTTAAATAGAATTTCTCTATTTCGGTAATATAATATTAATTTATATAATTATCACATTATCAAAATAGATATATTTTTATAAATCTGTTATCAAAATTAATAAATTTTATTCGTATAAAATTATTGCGTATTAAATTTGTTACAAAAATATTCAAAAAGAGTTAAATTATTATTTTTTAAAATAAATACTAAATTTATTATTTTA
Organism: Carallia pectinifolia; assembly: GCA_037832335.1. Classification (NCBI taxonomy): domain Eukaryota; kingdom Viridiplantae; phylum Streptophyta; class Magnoliopsida; order Malpighiales; family Rhizophoraceae; genus Carallia; species Carallia pectinifolia. The sequence continues at coordinate 16,274,732 of CM075444.1, read as the reverse complement.
AATAAAATTAATAATAATTTTTATACATTAACCCTTTATAATATAGAGGGCAAAAAAAAAAATCCTTTATAATATTAACTTTTAAGTTCAATGTAACAAAATAAATTAAATAAATAAATAAACACCCAAAGTGAAAAATTGGTGGCAGCCAGGTGCTGGTTTAGCGCAAAAGAGATTTGCCGCGTGGCACTTCAGAATCTGTAATTAGTGTTGTAGATTGTAGCCAAAGTTTATTTGATTATTTGATTTTAATAGTGCTTGAATAATAAATTTTTTTTATAATTATTGAATAATTATGTCAGCCTGATCACTTTTATATATAGAGCATTATTATACCGTCAAAAGAAATTTATAGAAAAAAATTTTAATTTATTGAATTTATTGTATAATTGTATAAATTATAAGTTTAATGAAAAAAAATTATTTTTTTTTTGTTATATGATAAATCCATATATTTGAAAAAAAAATTTAAATGATTGCACTTGAAAATTCCTCCTATAATTTAGCTTTTGGAGAACAAACTTTTTCCTTATATACGGGCCATAAGCCTTTAGTTGGTGTTCCAAAAAAAATGTATAAAAGAAATAAAATAAAAAAAACCATTTCTTCTCATAGCATTAGGCATTACTCTTTTTTTTTCATTAAAATATTCATTATATTATAAACTATATAATGAAAATAACTTTTTCTTTTCATATGTCTCACTTCTTCTTTATTAAAATTTAAACACAAGACCTTTATTTCTAACTGTCGAATTGTCTCCTAAAAAACAGCATTAAACATTACTAAAAATCAATTCTAATGGTTAAATTTAAAATATTAAATTTTATCGACAAAAATAATTTATAGAGATACTTGATTGCATACCAATTTGAACTTTAATGGCAAGTTCAGATTTTTTAATTGTAAGCTCGAATAAAATTTGTAAATTAGATATATTTTAGAAATCAAATTATATTTATGATATTTTCAAGGTAAATTCGGTTAAACCACTAATTGCTCTAGTTTTCCTTTTTTTTTTTTTTATTCTCCATTTTTTTAAAATTAAACTTGAGATTATTTTTTTTTTACAGACTTTAGAAGTTTTTTTTTTTAAATATCTTGAATTTAGAGCAACTAATTGAAAGAAGAGTGAATAGTTAGAGAGGTCAAGATCTTTTTTGCTGATATACTGTTAATATTATTTGAACTACAAGATTATGGCTAAACCAAATCAAAAGTTAAATTGATCAAGTTCTTATAGTGACTTTAATAAGTGATGGGAAAATTTGTAGCAGTAATGTATTTCTCTTGTTTCTTGTTTTTTTGTTATTTTATTCTGCGCCATAATAAACATCATGTTGTAGTCTGTACTTCTTCAACTAGTGGAGACATTCAATTGAGATCTTTTGATCATATATTAAAATTTTACATTTTGGTAATTCTTTTTTTTTTTTTTTGGTTTACGGTAATTCTATTTTTTTAATAAACAAATAAATAAATAACCTTGATGGACCTAAACTAATTTGGGCTTTAGTGGGGGGGTACAAAATTTTTCGATTGGAAACTTTAATGTACTTTTGGAGTCTAGAAGCACCATGGCAACTCATCGGCGATGGACCTTCTTTGGGGCTGACCATATGACTCTTATTTGTGCTAGCGATAAAGTTCTCGATCGTTATTCGTTTGAATGACATAAATTTAAGTATTTGTTATGATAATTGATGAAATTAAATTTATATTAGACACGAAATATGTTCTGTCGTAATCATTCCAACCATACACTCTTTTTTAGAATTATAGCGTAATGTTCATTGATGAGAACAATTGAATGCCACCCAGCTTTCCTATTTTATTTGAAAAAAAATCTGAAACGTTAGGAGGTTTGAAATTTTTTGTTTAAGCGAAAACAAAAACTTGATTCAGAATTCGCCACCGCTCTGATCATAAGTTCTTGTCTTAATTTCTCAAGCACTGCGGAGAAAAGGACAAATTTGCATTATTATTTGATAAAGTCATAAAGCAAAGTAAAATGTACGCATAAATATACTTAAATTAAGTGAAAGCTTACTGCAATTGGTAATTTGGTAGGTTGTAGCCTGGCTAGATGAAATTAATTTTGATCCATGAGTCGCAATCGTCCCCAGTGTGGAAAGATCTGTCGCTGTCTGTCTATTTTCCTTTCAAAGCGTTTCTTTCTTTGACGGAAAGAAGAAAATCAGTCTCTTTATCTTCCTTTCATGTTCATGGAAGCTGACCCTGAAAGCACAAAAGTTGTTGTAGTAGCAGAGACTACATCTCATTGGGTTTTTTTTTTTTTTTTTTTGAATAAAAGGCAAAGTGCATTCCATTAAAACTAAATTTATATACAAAGAGGGTTAGTCTAAATAAGAGCTCACACTAATAGTAAAAATAAAAAGTAAAACAGACCACCCTATCATACAAAACAAACCCCACCATAACTATAGTTTAGTACTAGCAACAGTCATGTTGATCAAGAAGTAACTCATGCTCAAGTCCATAGCTCAGAAAAGAACATGCCCGCATGAAAGGAGGGACAGGGCCCAAAGCCCAATTAGTGTTTTTAAACTTGAACCGAACTAGTCAGTCGGACCGTTTCAACTATTGACCGGTTGGGGGTCTGGGGCGATTTAGACAAATTTCAGCAATAACTCGGACAGGTAAAAATCGGTCAAAATCAATCAAAAATTAATAAAAATCAGTGAAAACTAGACCCGTTTAATCGGTTCAATAAAATTTAAAAATTTAAAAATTCATAAATTATAATTTGACCATAAATTTTATTTAAATTATAATTTAAGTATTAAATTTAATTAAAAAATTCAATTTAATCTTAAATCTATTTAAAAATTTTAATTTCATTTTTAAAATTAAAAAAATTAATATTTAATCACTATTTATAATTATTTTTTTTTTAATTACTTTTATAGATATATATTTTATTAAATATCGGTTCGACCGGTTTAACTGGTTAAACATTGAACCATTAATATTTCTAGTTCGATAATAGGTCCAATTCTGACAATCGGTCCAGTTCTGACAACCTTGAGTTCTAATGAAAGAGAGCTTAAAAACAAAAGGATTCCATGCTCTCCACCACATCGAGTGCAGTGAACCCGCAGCACACAAATGACGAATCTTGAAAGGCCAACGGCGGCAAGACAACAGCGGATGGTTGGACGCTCACCGAAATTGCCAAAGTGCCAATCAAAAGGTGCGTGAGAAACCCAAAGTTGCGAAGCAGAGAGGGACCAGACGACAGAGAACTGACCAAAAAGCGGTAACCAAAAGTGAAGCAAGAAGTAGGCGTAGAGCTCAGCTAGAGAAGTACTCTGATTATACAGATGCGCCTATTAATTAAAAACTCATCTCCCCGTCTCTCCACCCAACATAGTGAAGGGGAGGAGGCAGGCCAGACAACTAGAGGAAATTCAAGATGAACCAGACAGCACGAACATGAGAGAACCCGACAAAGAGATTAAAGACTCACAAACACTATAGAGGGGACGAAAACTACCAACAAAACCAACGAAAAGTACCAAACAAACAAAAAGTACCAAACCCACAAGGAGCACAACGCTAATTCATGCAAGCTTGTAAAGAGTAATTGTTAGCATTTCAATAATAAAGGGTTAAATGAATTTAATTTCTTTATAATTTAGTTATTTTATATTTTACCTCTTACCGTTTTAATTTACTCAATAAACCCCTTTATATTTTTTTAATTTTAATAATTAACCTCCTGACAGTAATTTATTAAATTAATTAATAGAAATTGACAACAATTACATTATTTTATAATTACAAAAATTTTATTATATTTTACGTAAAAGTTAATTATAAATATTATTTCAAATATCTCTATACTAATATGTGCAGTATATTAAAAATAACAAAAATTGTAAAGTAAATAACAGGAATACAGTTAAAGTACATATCGAAATTCAATTTAAAAAATATATGACATATTTTTTTGTGGAGAAAACAATAAAAATTATAAAACGATGTCATTTTGACTAATTTATGTTAATTTATTTAATAAATTACTGTCAGGAATTAATTGTTAAAATTGAAAAATACAAAGAGATTTAATACCTAAATTAAAACTACAAAGGCACAAAACGCAAAATAACTAAACTATAGGTAAGTTAAATGCATTTAATTCAATAAACTATAATCATTCTATTGTACATTCCTTGTTTTCTTTTTTCTTTTTTTTTTATCACTCTATATAACTCTAGTTATTGAGATTAAGGTGTCATTAAATTTCACGACTAATGACTATATTCTTTTCTTTTTAATTGTCCAAACAGATGCATGGTCCCCAATTAACGTTACAACCATTTCTTTCTCTAATATCCAATTGCAAATTAGTATGCCTAAACGTGTGGTTAGCGTGGCTCGGTGTGATTATCATCATTATCATTGTTCCATCTTGGAAAGAGTTCGAGAAATTTCTTTCTCTATTCAAGCTGGCTTCCAGGCATGCAATTATGAGCATGAATAGGACCTCAAACTAAAAAGGAGTAAAATCTCATGCTCTCTTAATTAAGGGTATCTCAACAAAAGAAAAAATAATAATTGTATTTACCCTATTGTTCAATGAACGTTGTCATATAACAATACTGAGGATTCTTATTGCTACTGAGTATGGTTGAAAATCGACTTTGTAAAGGGAACATTCACCAATCATGATTGGAAAAGATTAAAAAAGATCTCTGTTTGAAAACATTCAAGTATTTTCAGGGCAATGGACGACGTTCTACATAACAGAAATCCTGTTATTAAATGATTGATCGTGGTTGATATTTCTTTGGAGTGTTTTATACTTCCAATAAATAAGCTTAAATTACGGAATAACACGTTATATATAAACACAATTAAAGGAGAGAGGTCCAAAAGATTTGTCGACCATGAAGTGTCCATTGCTTCGTTTTGACAAAATATTTGCCCTAAAATATGAAACTATTTGATTGTTTATCTAATCAGCCAGAAAAAAAAAAATGGATGATGGACGAGAAGATTAAAAGGGTATCATCATCACTAAGTTGGGATTGGAAAATTCAACTTCAACACATCTATTGAGAGGCTAATTTTGTGGTTGGCTACTTGGCTTCTTTTGCCTTTGCAATTGGCGTTGGTTTGCATTACTGGTCCACCCTGTCGGGAGAGTCAAGCAACTTGGTCTTGGCTGATTAGCGCTGGTGTCTCTTTTTTTCATTATGTAGCTTCTTAGGCTGAGTTTAACCCTCGTACATGATCCAAAAAAAAAAAAAAGGATATCATCAACAAAAAAAATGCAGATTCAAATTTTACGAGTAATCTGTAATATTAATAAAATTTATCATAACAGTAAATCTCATAAATAATATGCTACAATTGATAAAAAAAATGTTTATGTTAATTTATTTTCGATCCAGTACAATCGCACAAAAGTTTCCTAATTTGACTGAATGAATACATAAATTTATAGATTTATTTAGACATATAATATATTCTAATATTATACAAATAATAGTTTATATAGTATAAAAATTTGAAAATTTAGATGGCATAATAAGTAAATGAAAAGGGTCGTTGACGACCTTCAAGTCTTCGACGATAGTCGTCGTTGAAAACCTGGTCTCTCTGCGTTCGGAGCCGGAGGGTTCACACACAACGGTCGAATTGCAGTCTCGGTGGGCCATGGACCCCGCAGTCTGATCCTGGGTCCACAAAATGTCTGGCAACAGGTCAACAAAGGCGTGCTTCACAGGCACCGTACTGTGGCTTTTATTATACTTATCTCCAAAAATCTTTCGTAAAATTTTACGAAAATATTTTAAAATTTTAAAATAATATTCAATTTAATTTTTTTTTGACATGAAATTAATATTCAATTTAGTTAACTTTCATTTTTTTAAAATAAAATAGAATAATTAAAAACTCTTTACCACAATAAAAAAAATTAAATTGTTAAAAAAAATTTATATTATATAGCATTACTTTTTACCAAAAATTCAAGAAGGTTAAGACCCTTAAAAAAAATTCTAAATAATATATAATGGTATAATAAATATACTTAATAGTTAATATTATCTTAAATTAGAAGTTTATTTGTTTTTCCAAAGAATTAAGCTATAATACTTAAGATGGTAGTTCAGTAATAAGTAAGCGTGCGTTTTATATTAACAGTTCAGAATTAAGTATCTGTGTCTGTGCTATCTCCTAACAAATGACTAATTGCCTGCTTCAATAGTAAAAGAATATAGCACAACACGAGGTTTTATACTTAGTAATTGTCGTAATCTTTAGTAACAAATAGACGATCGGCTCCACTGATACTCTAGTGGTAAATCTACCTTTTTAAAGGTAGTTGAATAATGTATTATAAATAAAAATTACTCTAATTTTGATCTATAAATTTGGCAACTAATGTACTCACAATAATTTTTTTTCATTCAAAAAATAATAAAAGAATTTACCGCAGTTTTTTTTTTATGATGAATCTTGGGTCATCAACATTTATCCATTTGGAAAAGGCCAAATTGTCAAAATTTGACAATCTTATATAAGAAAAATTGGCTAGCAATATGGTCGGAATAACGTAGTGGCTAGCCTTAGCCCTTAAGTATGTATTAATATGATATATTTTGATAAAAATTAAATTAAAAATAATATATAAATCATTTGATACACCACACGTCTCCTACTATGTAGTCAAGCTCATCTTATTTTTGGGCAAAAGTGGAATGTCCTTTTCTTTGCCTATCATTTATTCATTTTTGTATAATGAATAGTGTATCAAGCAATTTGCACGCGCACACACGCTGTATCGCTCTAAATTATGTTAATGCATGATACAAAAATGAAAAAAAGAATAGTTACACATAGATCCAATAATATAATGGGGCAACTTTTATTTTTTTTATAATTTTGTTTAGTAATTCATGATTGAAACCTGTATTTAATGAGAATTGTTTTTAATATGTCTATCAGTCTATACTTATTCTGTCAAAAAAAAAAAGTCTATACTTATGAATAAAAATTATCGTGCAAGCAAATAAAGGTAACCAGACTTTCCTAAAACAAAATAATAATAATAATAAATAATAATAATAATAATAATAATAATAAAGGTAGCATAAATTTTAGAGGCAGACTCCATTAGGCAGGTGCATATATATATTTTTTTCTTTAAAATTGGTAGTCTAATAGTTTGAAAGATTAAGAATGATCTCTCAATTATGGACCAACAACTCCAAGTAATCAAATTATTGCAGACTCCTCAGTCAATGCATAGATACTTAGATATATGACAAAAACAACCATAAGGTAAAGTTAATTTTATTATATCAGCATCTTTAAAATTGTTGAAAGTCTAAAATTCTAATTAAAATCACTTATTTTCTTAGTTTTTTAAAGTTAATAATTTAATGAGTACCAACGAGAAACAATAAAAAGATTGAAATTTCAATTCAAAATTTTATTGTCACCACATTGGTCTAGTTTTGAGTCTCACTAGTATTACTTTCTCTACAAAACTGATTGATTTATATGACACGGTATTTAGTTACACTGAAGTTAAGTATAAGGGAGACCTATTTAGCCTTAATAGTGTTTACGTGATAGGTTCTCTATTTTAGAGATATTAAATAAAAATTAACAGGTAACTCTCAATCTCAACTTACATATACAATAATTTATATACCAATAACAACAATACATATTTTTTTCTCATAAAAAGAATTGTTCAATTAAAGATAAGAGACCATTATCTCTAACTTATCCAATTACCAGAGACTCAGAGTCAATTAATAAAAAAAATTTTAAATCCATCATATTGGAAACTTCCGTTAATAATCCCCACGCCTCCCAACTTTGTCAAAGACTCATAGTCCCGCTTCTCTCGTTCTTTCCTCACCGGCGCCTCTCTCCCTCAATGCGCAAAAGCAAGCACCGCCGCCGCAGCCGCCGCCGCAACAAAATCTTTCTTTGATAAGAACTCCCACACTCTCTCTCTCTTTTCTCCTTCAAAAGAACTAGTGAACAAGAACCGTGAAAGCCCACCAAAAAATGCGGCCTCTTTGGCCCGTGCTGATCCTAGTAGTAACGGTACTGCCCGTGTCGGTGGTTTACTGTGCCAGTATTCTCCCTCTGGAGAGAAGTATTCCTTTGAGCCGACGTGTCGACTTCGAGCAACTCAGGGCCTGGGACCGAGTCAGGCACGCCCGGCTCTTGCAGGGCTTCGTCCACGGTGTTGTCGACTTCTATGTCGCGGGATCCTCCGATCCCTTTCTCGCCGGGTAAATTGCTTAAATCTTTCTTTGCTTATTTTGGGTGTCTTTATTTTCTATATTTTTTTGTTGTATGGTCTATTTTACAAGCGGAGTGTTAATTGAGTTTGCATTGGTGTGTGTTTTTTTATAAATAAATAAAAAAAAAAAAAGGTGGCAAGTTTGTGAAAGTTGCAAATTTTCTTGTTTTAGCATATATTTGATAGGAACATTGTGGCTAGTTTCTTTGTGATTTGTGACCAATAAAGATTGAGCCTTTATGAAATTATGTGAAGAATTCGATGTTTGATTTGTTGTTGCTTGATTTGTTTTTCTTTTTTTTTTGGTCAGATGATTATTGACTAATTTGTTTTCGCTGTTCTTCTTGGCGTTTCGTCCTTTTCAATCAGGGTCGATGGATCTTCAATACCATTGTAAATATATCTTTGTCCCTCAATTTTTGTGCTGTTTTTGTGCTCCTGTCTCAAATGGGACTGATGACTAGCAAGTTTATTTTACAGAATTATATGTTCTTTAATTCTTGTTTTCTTGGTTTTGTTTAGACTTTATTTTACGAAAGTGAAACTGGGCTCTCCTCCTCGAGAATTCAATGTCCAGATTGATACTGGAAGCGATGTCTTGTGGGTTACTTGCAGTTCCTGCAGTAATTGCCCCCAATCCAGTGGCCTCGGAGTAAACCCTGTTCTCTACTTTTTTGCTGGCCTGTCGATCCTGAGGAATTTTTTGGACTTTGAAACTAATTTTGTGTCTATACTTGTTTGCAGGTTCAGCTGAATTCCTTTGATGCCACAGGGTCATCAACTGCTGGGATGGTCCCCTGTTCAGATCCATTCTGCTCATCAGCGGTTCAAGCAATGGCAAATCAGTGCTCTTCCCAGAGCAATCAGTGCAGTTACTCATTCCAATATGGGGATGGAAGTGGAACTTCAGGATATTATATAACTGATATATTCAGTTTTGATGCTATTTTGGTGGATTCAATCCTTGCTAACTCTTCAGCTCCTGTTGTCTTTGGGTAAGCTTTTCCATTGGAAACAAAGTGAGGTGTTTGAATGTGGCAGCAGAGTACAGGGGATGGCAAAATTGTAGCATAGAATGATAATTCAGTGTAGCATTATAGGTGTTTGAGAATTTTGAACTTTCCAATGAATTGGATGGCTATTTGCATTTCCTGGTCGTGGCCAATTCATGGCCTTTTTCCTTCACCTAAGCCTCATATTTGTGCCTATCTTATTAGTGCTTGGTCTTACACCGATTTTTTTTTTTTTCTGTCCTGTAACCTTTAAGCTTAACACTTCTGGTGGCATTGAAACAGGTGTAGCACCTATCAGTCTGGGGACTTGACTAAGATGGACAAAGCAATAGATGGGATATTTGGATTTGGCCCAGGAGGTCTCTCAGTTATATCACAATTGGCATCCCGAGGGATAACACCCAGAGTATTCTCCCATTGCTTAAAAGGAGAGGGAAATGGAGGTGGTACATTAGTTCTTGGTGAGATTTTGGAGCCAGCCATTATTTATAGTCCACTTGTCCCTTCACAGTATGTTATTTCCATCCTGTAACTTTCTTCATTTTTATAGATTCCTCCATCCTGGATCTTACATTTCATGCTCTCTATGTTGGTGCTGTGATTGATCTTGTGCAAATTTATTTTCTAATGATGCTTCCATGGCACTTTTTATTATTTTGCACTGTGGGTAAAATTTAAACTTGAGAAAACCCCCAAGCAGTCAAACACTCCCATCGCTTACAACTTAAGAAGCCATCCTTCATTCTTCTTTGTGAAATTGTCAAGTAGTGCATTTGTCACCCTAATAAGTGTCCATTATATCATTTCATTTTTGCTAGTTTGATCCTTCCATTTTAGACCACAATGCAGTGTGTGTTTTAGTTAGATGGAAAAAAGTGCTTCCACGTTCTCCAACTCTCCATTGACTGACTAGTCATTGCAGGCGGTTGAAGGTTGTTTGTGATGCTCAAATGTTTCCTTTTCTTTGGTCTGCATTTAGGTGGAACTGAGAGTTATTATGACTGAATTCCAATATGGCCCAGGTTTTTTGTCTATTTCTGCTGGAGGACATTTGAAAATTTTATGGTTGTTAAAATGTTTCTCTAAGGCTGCATATACTCCGAAGATTCTACTTTTTCCTTGTTTACTATAGTTGTTTTCAATCACAGTATCAGTTGGAATATGTGATCACTAGTTTGTAACTATGTTGACTGCTTCTTCAATTTCCAGGTCACATTATAATTTATATCTGCAAAGCATTGCTGTCAATGGGCAATTGTTAGCAATTGATCCTGCAGTATTTACAACATCAAGTGACCGAGGAACTATCATTGACACAGGAACAACCTTAGCATACCTTGTACAAGAAGCTTATGATCCTTTTGTCACCGCTGTAAGTAATGTTTCCTGTGGGTGTGCATGGTAGTTAGGACTTTGGGCAAATTTCTTCTTTACTCTTTACTTTTGGGGGGACAGTTGCAACATTGTTGCATTATGTGAAGCAGTCAAGAAGGTTTGTACAGAACAGGTTTGTACAGAATCTTACTATGCTTCACAAAAAAGATAGTTCTCTGGAAGGTTAAAAGTAACGTTAAAAAAAAGAGAGAGAGAATACATCAAGGAAAATGAGATAATATCTGTCCGTAATAGTTTAGCTTACTGTTAGTTGCAAGCTGCTTATTACTGATGTAAGACAGTGGAAAAGTTATTGAATTAGTTTGATTAAAGGAATTGCTTTAAGTTACTTCATGTGCTGTGAAGTTGATTTGCTAGTTGGGTGCACAGATAACTTCAACTGTCTCACAATATGTGACTCCCATGACATCCAAGGGACGCCAATGTTATTTTGTCTCCACCAGGTTCATTTTTCTACTTGGTTTCCTAAATAATGTTTTTAGCAGTTATGTTTACCAGAAGAGGAATTTGTGACCCTGTTTCTTTTTTAGTTTTTACAACTTTTCTTCTTCCATGTGAACTGAGTAGGACTTGACCCTTTTGATGCAGTGTATCCCAGATGTTTCCTTTAGTCAGTTTCAACTTTGCCGGTGGAGCATCTATGGTGTTAAAACCAGAAGAGTACCTGACGCATTCTGATGTTTACGTAACTTCTCACTTGATCTTTCTCTGTATATATGTTCAACATGCCGATGCCTTTCCTGGTATGTATGTATCACAACAGGTCCATTTTTCTTTTTCTGTAGCAGGATGGTCCTGGAACGTGGTGCATTGGCTTTCAAAGAGCTCAAACAGGAGTATCTATTTTAGGAGGTTAGACTCAAGTATGCTCAAACATTGTTGTTCTTGTGTTCCTTTTGTTTTGTTGGGGGTGGTCTGGATCTGCCCTAACCTCCAAGTTGTCACATTTCCTTGGCACTGCCTAGTTGGTGATTCCCACTACCACAAGCCCAAAAAAACACTCCTGGCGCCAAGGGAAATGAGAATCTCTTTTCCCTTCTAATAACTCGTTTTCTCAGCATGGTAAAGTGATTGAGCGCGTGCTGATATCCCTTCTCCCCTTTGGTGACCAATCTTTCACTTGTGGCTTTATAATTCAAATGTTAGGCACTATAGATGAAATCGTGGAAGCGGATCTTTGATTTCAGTTGGGGTAGTAGCATATTTCTGTCTTGTCTTAATCACTCCACTCATGCTCCTATTATAAGTGGCAAGAACAACCTTGATTGTTTTACTAAACCTTGATTGTTTTACTAAGTATCGGAATTGAATTATTTTGTTGGTCCTTTCAATTTGCAGATCTTGTTCTAAAAGATAAGATTTTTGTTTATGATTTGGCTCATCAGCGCATTGGATGGACAAACTATGACTGTAAGTTCAGTGGTGTCTTATAGTTGGATGGATTCTTATTGTCCAATCTTATGTTACATTTCCTGCACACAAGAAATTTGCCCTGATCCCAACACTTAGCAATTTTCTATTTTTGCAGGCTCGTTATCTGTAAATGTCTCTGTTACTTCTAGCAAGGACTTCATCAATGCAGGACAATTGAGTGTGAGCAACTCGTCCAGAGACACGCTCTTCAAGCTACGACCTCTGAGCATTATACTTCTCTTAATGCACATATTACAGTTGATGAAGCTCCAAGTTTTGTAATTTAAAAACGCACATATTACAGTTTCGATTATTCGCCTAGGGAGTATTTGCTTGACCAGCTCTAATCAAAGCGATCGGCTAATCATCATGCTGCTGTTCAAGTGGCCAAGGTTAGCCATATCTCTCTAAATAATTCATCTCTGGTTGTATTGCCGGTGAGCCAGGTGTCTTCTGTTCTTCTTTTGGGCATCTGGCAATTTTTTCATGGAAAGCATCCTGTCTGTAGTGCTGTCATAACTGTATATCATGTTTATAACATGTAATCATCATGTATTGTAGCCATTGTAGTAGAACAAAACCAATCAAAAAAATGAGATCCTGTTGTTACTGCTTAACCAAAAGAAAACGCATATTCTAATTGATGAATGCTGTTGAAATCAACCGCTGGCCCACGACTTGCATGAGGGCTCCCCCCTTTTGGCTTACGCAGTAGTAGCCAGATTGACATCATCCGCATCTCTTGAGAAGTCAATGACCTTTTGGGAGGTGAGGAGCTGAACCAGCACAACCCCATAACTATTATACATCACCCTTATCAGTTAAATGGTAGTCCTCAAAGAATATGGAACAGCCAGATTGACATCATCCGCATCTCTTGAGAAGTCAATGGCCTTCTGGGAGGTCAGGAGCTGAAGCAGCACGACCCCATAACTATTAAATATCACCCTTATCAGTTAAATGGCAGTCCTCGCAGAATATGGAACCTCAAAGACACCACCGGTTTCGGCAGTCTTATATACGCCTATAAGGGAAAGAAGGTTTTGCATTAGTTTTAGGTGTGATCATCTTGCTAGCATGAGCATAGCTGCAAAGCTGCATTGTACAAAGAGGAAAGCAGTGAGGTGAATAACAGGTTGGAGAATGAGTTTAAAGTCTGTGAAATGAAAATTCGGAAACTGGCTGCAAAAGAAAGACTTTTGCCATTTATTGGACTGAGAGGATCCCTTCTGACTTCTCCAGGGTTTGCACCTGGATGGAATTTCAATTTCTAGCCGTGTTGCAGGCAAGAAAATCTAATGCCAAAAAAAGCTGAAGATTGTCTGGTGGTTCTTCTTGGTTTCTCCTTTCTTCATGTGGTTCAACAGCAAATCATGAAACCAAATAAACATCTATCAGGATAACCAAAGGGGAAACCATTGCACAAGTACCTTCTAAATGCCACTAATTTCAACTTTCTATTCTCTTACAAACTTACATGTGGCCGGAGCAACAAAGTAATTGACAATTAACGAGAGGCATTAAACACACGCATGAAAATAAATGACATAATCTGTTTATGTGACACTTTCCAATTGAAAGTACAAAGTCAATCTGGTCTCATTGAGGGTGGCACATTGAAGCAGGATAGCAATCCAATTCAGCAAATAAACTATTAGCCGCGCTGCTTGGCTTGTCCTTATTAACAAACCAAAAGGACGAGTGATAATTGCATTAACCTTCAACAATTTTCACAGGAGACCTGCACAACAAACCAATGATTTAAAGTACTGCTAGCGAACCACCAGGAATCATAATCAGATGGACAAAATGGTTTTATGATTGATTAGCAATGAAATACTAATTAGGCTCGCAGACTTACCCAAATGGGCTTTGTTTGATGGCCAGCAGTTCAACATCCAACTGCAGATTTAAAAGATATACAATAAATTGACACATCACCCCTTTGTCTTGAGCTCAGAAATACTAGATGATACACAAAGGCAATGAAAAATTACAAATTCAGACTTTAAGAAATGAATTGCATGTCAGGGTTTGATGGAGGCTCAATTCATTGTCCATCCCAGAAAAAAGGAAGAAGAAAAAAAATCATGGGTAACTACAAAGTGGAACGGTTTGATCTCACCCATAGAAAGCTCCTTTAACTCTTAAAAGACTCTGCCGTCTTAAAGAAATTAGATTTTTGTACTAAAACGTTTTAACTAATATGACAAGCAATAAAATGGTTGAAGAGACGAGAGCAACAAAGAATGAAGTTGGACGTTTAAACAGATAGAATGAAGCAGAAAGGCAATTGCACTGTTCTTTGCATCAAGGTAAATATGAATAATTTACTGTAAATGTATGTGAACCTGGAACATATACAAAATGCTCCTATGAAGTCAATTTGTTCAAAACAAAGGTGAAGGCATGCATTTCAGACATTAGAAAATTTACTGATCTTATTCTTGACATCCATTCTTCTTTAGGATACATGGTTTGTGTACATAACTACATATAAAAATTTTCCCGTAATATTTATGGATGACACTTAAATTGGTTCTCACTCTGAAAATTTTTTAAAAAAAGGACTAAAGAGTAAAGAAATTAAACTTCTCACCTCTATTGTTGCATTTGGAGGAATTTCCTGGACTCCTTTACTTCCATATGCTAGCTCAGGAGGAACTATCAGCAAACGCTGCAGCATTGTCACAAGACTTTATCAAATTTCTTACTTGAGATCCAACCAAATTTATAGTCCCAGTATGACTCTATTTCATCTTGTGTCATATGTGCTTGATTCAATATTGAGCTTCTCTTAAGAGTGGCTATGGAGTCAGCTAACTCATAACAGAGGAAAACAAATAGTGGCAACAACCTTTATCTCAAAATATTGATAAGCCAACACTACTTTTTTGGCCCGACTGATTGCATGGACATGAACACAAATAAGTTCAAAGAATATCTACATTAAGGCTTGGGGTTTGAAATGAAAGACTAATTATAGGCTGTATTTTGACGGCCAAAATTAAAAGAAAAGCCTACTAATTTAAAGGCTTCTTTTTATGTGATATTACACCCTTGCATATTATATAGGTTCTTGCTCATGTGCTTTTCGGCAAGATGGTATAATATAGTACATTTCAAAAACCAATCTCACCTGGCCACCCACACGCATGCCTTGAACACCGAGGTCCAATCCTTTAAGGACTGTTCCCCTCTCAGACTGGCCAACATCAAATCCATAGGGCTGCATTAATTGAAGGAACTAAAGGTGAATGAAGAGGCAAAGGATTTTAAAGAAAAGAATGCACTTTATCATTGAGAACCCTATGGCATGAAATCTAAACGATTCCTTTCTACATGCAAAAACTTCAGTGTTGCATACAACACCTCTATAATGAAGCAGCAACTCTATTTGAACAGAGCATGAAAGTGCCCAACGGAGTGCATGGCTCTAGCCTTACCGTTCCACCTCCAACACCAAGTCCTTGTCTACTCGTCATAAACGTGATTCCTTTCCATTTGGCAACATAATGTACCTAGAGTAAACATAACTTCATGAACACATATTAGATATTACAAGGCAGCAGATAATGATAAAGATGTGCTTAGGACATAATGATAAGTAAGGGTTCATTACTGACTTTTTTATTGTATGCATACTAGCTACTCAACAAATCAATAAAACAATCTCATTGGGTACCCAAACTTCTTTTCTATGTTTCCAAGCCGCTTAACTATAGGTACTGTAGTAGATCTTGGCTACCTTGGAAACAAGCCTAAAGAACTAATAAGGGAATGGAACATACCAAGAAGTTTGAATTGATTAAAACCATGCCATTGAGTTCAATGGAAGCAGATATGAAGTATTATCAAAGGCAAACCAAACAAATGAATCGCAGGCAAATATCGACATGTTACAAAGTGAAGATCAAATAGTCAAAATATTGAAATTTATCCGGGCCACAACCATACTGCAACCCGGGATCCCTTCACAGCCTCAGCTCCTCCCCCAACCTTCAAGTCATAATACCTGAATTATTTTTCAATCAGGATTTAACTGAATTTGTGTATAACAAAAGACTTTCATGTAAAATCATAAAATAATCTAGATATAACACAGCGATGAAAATTAAATGAGAAATTGCATTGTTGGTGGAATGAAATATGACTAATTTATCCGGCATCATCGTATACAAAGACTTCTTCTTTACAAGGAAACAAAATTTGTATATGTGTGCTTATTGTATAGAAATTGGCTTTCAGTTGGATTTGTTTGAAGTTAACATTCAAATAATCTATAAAATGCAATCATAGATGACTTCAATGATGTAAAAAAAAAAAAGATGCAATCACAGATAATTTAAAAATTGAGAAAAAAGGACAGAATCACAGCATAAATTATTGAAGCTTGAGCCATGTGTACTAACTTCAGGCCATTTGGAAGGGTCGTGAATTCACTCTCCGGTATCTTTGCACCTCTAAGCTGCGGAAAACAAAATGTTTGCACAATTTGGAAACCATTCAAATTCAATAGCACCAAACAATGAGCCCCAAGTAAAGGAAAGAACTTACAGCTCTTCTACTGGTACTAACAGCCTCAGCCACATCACAGAGAGAAGTTCCAACAGCTGCAGTCAAAACTTAAAAGGAAAGAATAACAAATGAACTGAAAAATTTGACCATCAAATATTAAGGGAAAAAAAGAAAGCAAAAAGAAAAAGCAAACGATAAGATTTTATCCAAATTATTATTGAGTGTAATGTGTTAAGAACAAAATAAAGAATAGCCTTTACAAACAGAATTCAAGACCCAACAACCAAAACTGCCATACAAGCGTACTTGACTAGTGTAGATTGTCAAATAAGGCCCTTGAACCTCGAATCTTCAGAACATTATATTTTATCAATACGGGACACTAAACTTTTTAACATAGATAATAAAGATGTGAAAAGAGATAATGAACCAACCAGTTGAAAGGAGAGAAGCAAGCAGTGGTCTCCTACCCTCATGGAGAAAAGGGTCTGAGGTTGGCTCTTTATTAACGTCGTCTGAGGAAACCAAGGAGCAGCGACAACCGAAGGCGCCCGATTTCCTGATGGGTGGCCTCCTCAACCCTGCAAGAAGTTAGGACAAAGACACAAGCTTTAAAGTGAAACCCCAGTATTTGTAAAGCGTAAATTGAGTGAGATAGAGAGGTTGATGGAGATTTACTTGTAATGGGAATGGAGGGTATAGGCTTGTGGAAGAGGACTGGTTTCTGTTGGTAGCAATGGAAGAGCGATCGTTCCATTTTGAGTTCGTTTGTGACGGTTAGATGGGCGATGGGAAAATTTAATTAAACTTTCTGTGTTCTGCTCTTTTTGGTTTTGGTTTGTGCGTCAGGATTTTTTTTTTTTTTTTTTTGAGAGAAGAGGATAAGATCGTCAATACCATCCACATAGCAAACAAGCACTCCAAAATGTAATAAAGAAAGGGTCTGAAACTTTGACCAAAAACAAGGAAAAAAAAAAAAGAAAGAAAGGTCTACAACTGAAGTGAGAGGCTCTAGAATTTTGACTGAAGAGAAAAAAGGAACGCATACAATCATAGTTCAAACAGGACCTGAGGCATACAATCCTACTAAGATATTTGTCATCGGACTTGGGTGTACTGAGAGCGCTCAGAGTGATCAAGCTTTATCTCAAATGGTGGAGATTTTGGCCGATCGTGCTGGAATGTGAGGTACTGAACTAGACACATCACTTACAAAATGAAAACAAAATTATAGAGTTTTAAAAGAAGATTTGACGTTAATACTCTCGTGTTTAAATTGGCCGAGTGTCAAAAAGGTAAAAAAGTGAGGATTCTTGAAAAAAAAATAGAATGCAAAAATTACTAAAACATGCAAAAATTAATAAAATAATTTTTTTGGACGTTAGATATGCCCTAGTCACAAAAGGTTGTATTTTAATAGAAGAAAGTTGTATGGCGATCAGAAGAATTTTTTGATTACAATCGTTTGAGAAACTATTGTAATTTGATAGATTTATTGTGTAATATAATTTTTTTAATTATATTTATAATTTAAAAAATTATATAATAAATATAGTAAATTACAATCTAAAAATTATTTTGACAAATTTTCTCTGATCATATGACAGTATTTATTTTAATATTCTCCTCTCTCTCTCTCAAAATCGACCCCAGCAAGGCATCGCAAGACCATTTCGTCTTCATGGTGGCCAATTGCAGGCATCCATCATCATCTAATCGGATCCTAATTCCCTCATCAGATCCGATCCATTCCTGCTATTTTTCTCCATTTCATTTGCATGTTGTCTTGCCAGGGATTTGATTGAGCAACAACTCAACCTTAAGGGTGTTTTTTTCTTTTTTTAAACAAAAAAATTTATTGTGAATATGACGTCTTTCGAATTTATGAATCCATGAATCTTTAAGGATGTATTTTGAGTATTTGGCAAAAAGAAAAAGAAATTAAAAACATAAGTCAATATGGACACGATCTTGGCCTAAATTAAACGGATCAATGTGAATACATCTTTGATCTGAATTTTTAAATCCAAATTGGGTTTTATGTCGTACAAAAAGTGTCTGGGTTTGGTAAATGGGAATTAAAGGTTTTGGTAAATTGATTTCAGACAACATTTGACAGAAGATTTGGCAATCATAGAATTTCTATGCCTATTGTGCAAATATAAGAATCATCAAATCTGGATAACTTGTCAGGAACAGTGCAATGAAAGTCTCATATTTTTCTTTTTTTATGGGTTCATTACTAATGAAGTTATTAGTTCATTCTGTTGATTACATTTATATAGCCAATGCAGTTTGCCATGTTGACTGCAATAAGGCTTGAATTCTACCTAAATTATAGCTCAATTGGTACTGTCGTAGTTTACAGGACTAAAAGTTTCAAGTACAAAATTCTAATAATAACTAAATATATATAAAAAAAAAAAAGAGTAAGAGAGCCTCATGGGAAGGTCTATAGGTGGCCTTCTCTAATGTTTATGCACTAGCAAAAGAGCTCCTAGCATGAATTAGCTGCTCTTCTTCGATGTGCCCAGAAACATGCCTGCCAGAGCACTTGCTTTCATGCTTTTCTTTTTCATCCAACTTTGTTTTCATGCTCTCACCTCCTTCCACCCATCTTTTCAGCTTTTGAATCAACTTTTTCTTCCTTTTTGGACAAGCCTGACCACCAGTTGCTGCGGCTGAATCATGGTGTTGCTGTTCTGGGTCTTGATCTTCAAATTCTCTGCTTCCTCCAAGTTCTAGTTGTTCCAAATGACTTATCCTGTCCTCAATCTCCTCCTGGACTCCACGATTTCTTGTTAACTCATGCCTTAAGCACGCATTGGTCCATCTTAAGTAGGCAAGTTCCGTAGCTTCGGCCACTCGATCATTTTGCAGCTGTTTTAACTCATTTAGAAGATGATTGTAATCTTCCTTATTTATGTGTTCCTCTTTGATCTGCAAAATGGTAAGCCTCCCCAAATGTCATTAAAAGTTCATGCTTTCTTTTTTTTCTCTTATTAATTAAAAGAGATAAAATTGGACCTTTGAAATTGGTGGGGCTGAATGTTCCTCAGAGTTTAGCCTTGCCAAATGCTGATTCTTTCCCTCTTGTAGTTGATTGACAATTGTATGCAATTCCCGGATTTCATCCTCCAGTTTCCTGATGACATTAGTCATTGTATCAATCGCTTCACAGCATCTCAATATTTCTGCTTCTGCAGCCTCAATCTTTGAATTCTTTTCTCTTATAACAAGTGTTTGCTCTTTTCTTTTCCTTGATAGCTTCTTCAGCTTCCTTTGAAGCAACCCATTTTCCTGCTTGGTGAATTCGAGCTGTTGCAGCACATTTAGATACTCCACCAACAAATTCTCAAATCTCTGTTTATCAGTTTCCATGGATGAAAGCTCCCTAGCCAAGAACTCGACGCGAGCAATCTCTGATGACATCATGTTCCTAATCTCCACAAGCACAGATTCCTGCTCTTTGATAGAGTGAAAGCAAAGAAACTGTTTCTCCAGTTCCCATTCTCTATTTCGAAGCTCTTCCGTTCTGTTTCTAAGACTTAGTACTTCCTCTTCAACATTGACCTCATCATGATCCTCAGATTTTTCTATGGGGCTCAAAGGACAATAACTCTCCATCATTTTCTCTTTATTTTCTTTAATGGGTGATGAAGTATATTTGAGATTATGATCGCTAGCTTCATCTGTCAATTCCTCATGACAAGAATTAATGGTTTCCTGGGAACTTACCCTGGTTTCCAATGATGAAGGAGGATTGGCTCCTATGTTTCTCGCTATGATCCTAGCATATGCAAAACCAACCACAGATATAACCATGGGAATTCCAGCTTTTAGCAGCAATGGCTTGATGACCGCTGTCTTTGAATCTGTGCTCTCCATCTGAAACAAGTCTGATGTTCAAACCTGTACCAACCAAAGAAGATATAGATTGTTGGCATTAAAAATTGATCAAATTGTTTGGCATTGATAGAAAGTTGCTATGAGATTCTTTACCTTTGTGATTTTTCTTGGCCTTTGCTTTTTCTTGAGGTGGGAGGCTCAGTGGCCAGGCCTTGTGCTTTTTGACTACTCAACATCACCTTTTAGGCCACCTTCATTTCACATATCTCTCACGCTGCTTGGTATCTAATTCCTTTTTGCTTCATTAAGTTGCTTTTAAAATGATGATGGTTTTCTTCCTTGAAATACTATTTACGATTCTTCCATACCTATCATCCAAAATTAGAGGTGTCAAAAAGTGACTCGACTCGATAATCTGTTTGAATACATCCAAAAAAATTAGGTCAGAAACCCAATTTTTCAACACGAATCCAAAAGTGACCAAACCAAAAAATGATCTGAAAATTTTGGGTTGGATCCAGGTTACCTGTTGGATTAAAAAAAAGACAAAATAGTAAAAAAACTTTTGACTTTTATCTTTAACTTATCTTTTTTAAATACTAATTAGTACCATTTTCGTAAAATATAAATATATATGGCGCAAAAATTAAATATAAACATTTAGTTCATTATAGAAATGAATTTTAAATTTAATTAAAATATTTTATTTTAGTGAAAAATGACTTAAAAAAATAATGGTTCAGTGCGAATTCGACGCGAATTCGATCTGAATCCAACCCAAATCTGAAACGACTCAACCCGAATCCGAACTGAATATAACGTAACCTGAAAGTAATCCAACTCAAAATGACCCGAACTCGAAACGACTCAATTCAAACCCAATCCAATCCGACTTTTTAACACCACTATCAGGAATACCAGTCCATGGATTAAAATTTAGTCCGAGCCCATAGGTAAAGCTTGCCACAAGTAAAATTTTGCCTTGCCAATTGTTTTGGGTTTGTACTTCTTTCGTTTCTTCCGTCATATAAAACAGAAATAATAACTATAGATTCATCTACGAAATTGCATGCGCCTCGGTAAAAGTCGCGAACTAGTACATAAAATATATTTTTTTTCGTGGGGCGGAGGGGAGGAATATTAGTATACAATTCAATTTATGAGGGGTATATGAAAGCTTAAAATACCATCAAAGCGTAATACCAACAAAACAAAACCGTGTAGCTTTTTTTTTTTTTTTGGTATTAAGAATATCAAAACTCATATTGCAATTACAAAATGTATGAAATTTAAGCTTTTAACCTTTTCTTAATATAATTTTAACGAACCAGTTGTTTTAAATAATTATTTTTTATTCATATTTTTTTGTTTATTTTTTTAAATAGTGGTCAAAGTGAGCAATCACTTACAGATAAAAATAAATACTCTTCTCCCAATAAAAACTTTTATTATGTTTCGAACTCTTTATTTTATTGATTAAGATATTCTCTTAAGAAGTTAGGTTTTGACTGTTGTATTCGTATTTAATATGGGATACATAGTCAAAACTCATGGTGAAAACAGCAACAACAATCGCCCATAGTCTCTTAAAAGCCCAATTCACAAATCTTGGGTTTACAACAAAAACCCATTGCCGTTTGGGGCGGAGCAGAGCTGTTTTCCCCTAATATCTTCTCAACAGGCCTACGCTCGTCTAACGAATTGACGTTTTGTTAAACAAGTGCGAATTGAGAACCGGCAACCGGTAAAGCTTGTCCACAAAGAGAAATATGTATCCTAAAAACACTAATAGAAGCTATTTACCGTATTAGTTAGCTAAATTGCTACTGGCAACCGACAATGATAGAGATTGAGGTGACTGAACCGGACCATTACGACAATGGTGCTGTTTCATTTCGCCCACATGCCCCTTTTATGAATTGAGCTTGGCTGCGAATTCTAAGAATTAAGTGTCTGAATTTTTGTCTAATTAAATAAAAAAAAATTATTGACCTAAAAAAGAAAGATATTTTTTAAATTATGATTATATTTTTTGTAATAAAAGTAAAATAATGTTATATATTTAATTATTTTCATTACAAAAAATTTCTTAATCATTTTAAAAAATTGCATCCTTGTTTGTAACGTTTCCCTTATGAATTTATGATCTTGGCGTGCAGAGATTTGTTTTGGTAACGACATTGCTGGTTGCATTTTTTTTTTATTTAATAAAAAAATCATTGAATTACGAGTTAGGCAAACGGAAATAACTTTACGAAAGGATGGATTTGATGCTTTGAACACTCAAAAGTAAAGAAAAAGAAGAAAAACGAAAATGGACATTCCAATGCTGACTCTTGCCGAGGACGCGAAGACGTGGAATATTACTGGATGCGCCCAAGAGTAATTGTCAGAAGTCTGCCAACTCACAGTAGCTATGGGGCCTACGGTCTAATATAATCCCAAAACAAACCAAAAAAAATGACGTGCCCGTTTGATATCAAAGTCAAATTTTACCGCGACTATGAGTTATCTCATGCTTTTGTTCAAAAAAATGAATAATCTCATGCTGCGGGGCCCAAGGTGCTTTTTTCTTTTTTGACCGCGTGCCTGAAAATTAAGCTCGTGAAAAATGCGATTACAGTGTTCTTCGTACAACAACAGTCTAGTAATTAAAATTTAAATTTTTATTTTATAAATTTTAAATTTAAATTATTGAAAAAAAATATGAGATTTATTAAAAAAAATAAGTATTTTTATTGTATAATTATAGTTCAATAGACGTTTAAGTGGACCCAAACGAAAACACAATTATAGTTCTACCAAAAAAAATAAACGCAATTGTGATGCAAAGCTGCTTCAATTGAATCTATGTTGGCTACTCCTACTCGACTGACATATGAAAGATTTTTCAAAATCTATAAAAAGGAAAGATTGCTCACAATAAAATTTTGTGCCAAATAAAACTTTCATCCAAAAATCATCAACTGGTTCAATTTTAAAAAGAAATTCATTTTTCTTTGTCTGAATTTTTCAATTTTTGTTAACACCATTTCACTTATAAGGAAACATTTTTTTTTTGATCTTATATAAGGAAAACTTTTTAAAAAATATTTTTCAATAAAATTCACATCTGTAAATATTAGTATAATTTAGTGATCATTAAATAAAAAATTTGAGATCGAATATGAGATATGAATTTCATATTTCAGTCATAATTAACTGTCTCCTCTCTAATCATATTAAGAAAAAAAATTGTGTTTATTAGAAAAAAAGCTCAATAAATTTTTTTTAAAAATATTATATGGATGTTAATATTATCCTTTTTTTTTTAAAATTTGAAGACCATTGGACTAGAAGTCTAAATTCTATTTACTGCATAAGAGTAATTCTCTATATCCCCAAAATTCTAAGTAAGTTTTAACTACTAGAATAGAGATAGTTCAATTACTCTCTTCCTACTATTAGAATCTGAGATACAATTTTAAGTTATAACTATTGAAACAAATATTTAATTTCTAACTATTGGAGTAGAAGTAACTCTCTCAATCTTTGTAAATCTCATACATATGTTTTTTTTGGACCATGATGCTAAAAATTTAAATTTAAATTCTAGTCATTTGATTATTTCTTAAAATATGAATATTATGATATACTTATTCATTGTGTTAATTAAAGATTGGGTCACAAATATGGATAGAGTTTAGCTTAGGTTATTAGCTCAATTAATGAAAAAAATAAAATACTGTAAAATTTCAAATTAACTCATATTTTTTAATAAATATAAATTACTTATTATCTTATACTGTATATAATACATGATATTTTTTAATATAAAAAATAAAAAAAATTTATATAATATAAATTTATGAGTACATTTTAATAAAAAAACAATTAAAAGCATCCAAATACAGCGGAAGCCGACTTGCAAAAGAAGCCGTCACCACGTGTTACCTTTTGATAGGTAGGCGTACAGCTCGACAGAATTCAACTGCGCCTGGTAGCAGCAGATCAGAAACCCGAACACAAACCCCAGCGCTAGCGCGCCCGCCTAATATTTAATGCCGCTTGCAGGAGCCAAAAACTGCAAAACCTCTGATTTTGCGAAGCCAAAAATGGAGTCCCTCCGCCTAACGCCGCCGCAGCCTCAGGTGGCCCTTCTCCGCCGTAAAACTTCGAATTTGGCCTCACAATGGGCCCTTACTAGGCCCCAGAAAAACAACAACCGCTGCGGAGCCGCCAAGCCGTTTGTCGGTGTCGTCGCCACCTTGTCAAAGCCGACTGCGGAGATCCCTCCATTGCCAACTTCTTCATCCGTTTCTTCCGTCGAGAACTCGCTGCCGACCTCAACTCCTCCGTTACCGCATACTCGGATGAAAGTCTCTTCCAATTCTCTTCAGTACCCGGCCGGTTACCTTGGCGCCGTGCCGGAGCGCACCGGCCAGGATGGACATGACGGCTCTGTAACGGCAATGGGCTATTTGACGAGCATTCTGTCTTCGAAGGTTTATGACGTGGCCACTGAATCTCCATTGCAGTTCGCTCCTAAGCTTTCCGAGAGATTGGGTGTCCAGGTTTGGCTCAAGAGGGAGGATTTGCAGCCTGTAAGCTCTTTTTTTTTTTATTTTTTTTTTAAATGAAAGTTTTTTTTTTTTGCTAATAATTGCCTTATAATTAGTGGATTTGAGTCGACCATTTTTGTTTTTTTAGACCGTGGGGTTGGTTTTGATGTTGTATTGTTGTTTTTATATGCGCTGAATGGTGATTTTTTTTTGGCTGTAAAGGGTGAATAGAATTTAGAACATTAAAATTTTCATCTTTGTAACCAGCACATTTTGTTTGTATATTCATTGTTCACAAGTAATCATAAGTTATTTGATTGAGATGGCAACAATAGTGATTAGTTGGTTTTAGGTCTGTTTTTTCCTTATTTCTGGCTGCATGAGAACCTTTATGTACTTCTTGGTTTCTGGAGATTATGTTGTAGGTTGGAAATGCCTTTTGGATATTTGAAAAGGTAGGTGCATGGCCAATTGATTCAATATTCATGGGTTTGATTGCTTGGTTTTTAGGTTTTCTCATTTAAATTACGTGGAGCCTATAATATGATGGCAAGACTTCCGGAAGAGCTGTTAGAAAAAGGGGTTATTTGCTCATCAGCTGGAAACCATGCTCAAGGTGTTGCATTAGCTGCAAAGAGATTAGGTTGCAACGCTGTGATTGCCATGCCTGTTACTACACCTGAAATTAAGGTACTTTTGGATTTTTCTCTCATTGAATCACGATAGCATGATTTGTCTTTGAATGATGGTTTTCTTGTCTTACAGTGGAAATCTGTGGAGAAGTTGGGTGCAACAGTTGTTCTAGTTGGGGACTCCTATGATGAGGCGCAGGCATATGCTAAAAAGAGGGGTGAAGAAGAGGGTCGAACATTTATACCTCCCTTTGATCACCCTGATGTCATCATAGGACAGGGAACAGTTGGAATGGAGATTGTGCGTCAAATGAAAGGCCCATTGCATGCAATCTTTGTGCCTGTGGGTGGTGGTGGTCTCATAGCTGGTATTGCAGCTTACGTGAAGAGGGTGAATCCCGAGGTATGTTGATTAATGTGTAAGAATTATTAAACATTTTAAAAACTTTCTGGGATGTACGTTAATGTTCAGCAATAACTATTTAAGTATTTTAGGTATTTTCTATGTTTTTGTGTTTGGAAAATCTGTCATGGGTTCCACAGGCATCTAATGCTCTCCTGAATTTAGTTTCTGTATTCATTTTCCTTTCCTTGACTTTGCATTGAGTTGAGTTTCTGTTTTTCTGCTACGCATCCTCGAAGAAATATATTATTCGTTTATAAATGCAGGTAAAGATCATTGGGGTGGAACCCACTGATGCAAATGCAATGGCCTTGTCGCTTCATCACGGTGAAAGAGTAGTTCTGGATCAGGTTGGTGGTTTTGCAGATGGTGTGGCTGTTAAAGAGGTTGGTGAAGAAACTTTCCGCTTGTGCAAGGAACTGGTAGATGGTGTTGTTCTTGTAAGCCGCGATGCCATCTGTGCTTCCATAAAGGTTGTTGTGTGTGTTTATTTTTTTTTTTATGTTTGAACTTTTTGACTGCCTATATGTGGGCACAAATGCTTCTTTATATCACATTATGCATTTCATGGGGTCTAAGTATGAGTATATTGGTTGTTGTTATTTTAAGTTGTACTTTGCAAGAAAGGAAAGAGTTCCAATAAATTTATGGTATAACATAGTAACCCATAGTCGTGCATAGCTGAATTTTCATTCACATATGTTCCATTTGATTCAAGATACAATAACATGCACAACTGTTTTAAAACTTATGCATTATAACAGTGAGAGAGGATGTGAGGGAGAGAGGAGGAAGATTCTGTGTCCTTGATATGCAATATTCTCATGGTTGCCCTAGGCCATACCTTTATTGCTTCCTTCCTGCATGTCTTGTTAACTTTCTCTTATTTTGTTCAGTGATTTTTAGGGATCGTTGAACTTTTCATGTTGGAATTAAACAAGCCAATAATTGAACTTTTTGGTTGTTTTTTTTTTTTGCAGGATATGTTTGAGGAGAAGAGGAACATTTTGGAGCCAGCAGGTGCTTTGGCCCTTGCTGGAGCTGAAGCATACTGCAAGTATTATGGCCTCGAGGGAGATGCTGTTGTTGCTATTACCAGTGGAGCAAACATGAACTTTGATAAGTTGAGGGTTGTGACTGAGCTTGCCAATGTTGGAAGGCAAAAAGAGGCTGTGCTTGCAACCATTATGCCAGAGGAGTGTGGGAGCTTCAAACAATTTTGTGAACTGGTTTTCTCTGCAGCTTTGCTGGCTTCCCTGTAGAAAAATTGTATTACTATCGGTGGGTAATCAAATTATTTGTGTGACAGGTGGGGCCTGTGGATATCACCGAGTTTAAATATAGGCGTAATTCAGAAAAGCAGGCTGTTGTCTTGTATAGGTCAGTGTAAACTGAGCATTTTATGAATTATGGTAAAAACAACGATTTTTATAGTATGATTGGTTGTTTCATGATTATTCTAGAGATACTATTCGTTCCGACAGCATTATGCTGAGTGAGAGAATTTTTTTTTTGGGGATTACGTGCAGTGTTGGCCTTCACACAATTTCTGAACTTGAAGCGATGCAGCAGCGGATGGATTCTTCTCAACTAATTACTTACAATCTTACAGCAAGTGATTTGGTCAAAGATCACCTGCGTTATTTGGTAATCATAATTTCTTAATTCCTTCGGTTGATACCTTTAAGTCATTCTTCAGATGGATGTGAACATATCCTATCAAGTAAAAGGTGTCTATCATTTTGTGCAATGCATATCTCCGACCACCTGCTTGAGAAGAAACAAACCATTTTGATTAAACCCAGTTCCACCACATGCCCACTGCCATCTATATAATTCCATTTCTTTAGGCACAGTGATCTTTTTTTTGTCCTGATTCTTTTTAAAAGGAAAGGGGAGTTGCAGTTGAAGTCTGCAACTAGTCTCGTACCCAGTAGGTAAGGATTCACTGGGCTAAATTCTTAGCCTAGTAGCGTGGCAATTTGTCTTTGACTTAACATGAACAATAAATGAAATATATCCTGTCTTCTGCCCTAAAGAAATATTCTTTGAGTCGCTTCCCCTATCAGTGAAAATTGAGGTGCATATTATAAAGCAAAAGAGTTTCAACTTCTTCCAACCTCCCATTTTGATGTTATTTCTTCTTGTGCAAAACCTGTAAATTCTTAACGTGAGTCCTGCGCCTCTCCCTCTCTTCTGCTGCTGAGTGCTATTGTGCAACACCGAATTTTTGCTCATGCGTCTGCTGCATCATACGGATCTTTTGCAGATGGGTGGTAGATTAAATGTTCCCAATGAGGTTCTTTGTCGCTTTGTTTTTCCAGAAAGGCCTGGTGCTTTGATGAAATTCTTGGATGCTTTTAGTCCACGATGGAACATTAGCTTGTTCCATTATCGGTCACAGGTTTGCTTCTTAAATCTTCTCCTGTCTATGTTACTGTTCCATTAGATGAAATCTGCATTGGAATTTTCTACAATCAAAATTCATGTCATATTGTCGCTGGGTTTCTCAAATAGGGCGAATCCGGTGCAAACGTATTGGTTGGTATCCAGGTCACGCCTAGTGAGATGAATGAGTTCCAAAATCGTGCCAACAGCCTTGGGTATGATTATGAAGTTGTAACCAATGACCATCAGTTTCAACTTCTGATGCATTAATTAGGGTCGTGTTGCAAAGTTATAATGGGGGTCCATTAGGCAGCTTGGCGGTGAATTGGTTACAAAGTACTGAGAGGAAGAAGGAATCTCTCAACCATTCCAGGAGAGATGCAAGAATTGGTGCCATAGGTATTTAACTCGTGACTTCCTGACATTTTCGCTGGAGAAGAGGGAGGAGTCTGTGCTGTGTCTTAAACCTTGTGATTTATCTCTATCCCATCATTTTTGTGCTATTTGTCAGATCTTAAGGAAAGTAATGTGCTTTGTTATTGTAGTGGAAGGTTCTATGCCCATGCAAGCGTGTGATCTGGGAGGAATTTTGTAATATCATTGTGCCGCTAAATAAAGCTTTCGTTTTCAGGATGAAATCAATCCAAGTTCTTGTTATACATCTAACATCTACTTAAGGATGGTGCAGAACACCTATCTTGCAAATCTAGCACAGGTCCAGACAGTCATTTGGATTTTCTGCATTAATTGAGTGTTCTTGTCTATTCATTGATCAATTTGCGGGTGTGGAACTGTGTCATATGATCTCGGGAGATTGCTGCTACTTGCACTACCACAGTATGTCGAGTTTTATCTTTATCGAATGTGTGTCTGTGGGAACCGTGACCATTCCATCTCAAGAATCCGTGTTAGGATTGTTCTTTAAGGATGTTCATTTGTTCGCACCACTTGGAACATCAAGTATTTCAAACTGGCATTAACTTATTTTCCATAAAAACAAAATGTGATGAAAAATGCATTGTAGCTCGAATTTTGCTAGTGTCATTTTCGCTTTATTTTCAATGATGCCGTTGTGTAATGGCTTTGTCTCAAGGCTCTATATATATATATATATAGCGCTTAAAAAAGTGACTTCAAAATAACAACGAAATTATATGAACTTTTGCTATTTAATTTTAAGTGAAGCTATGTTAATCTAGCTCCTTTTGTTTTTTTTTTCAACCCGCATGGCATCCTGATTTTACTGTTTCGTCCCACAAAAGGCACTTCGAGGCTTTGGGCATACTTGCTAGGAAGAGGGAAAGAAACAGGACAACCAAAGTTGTATGCCCGTGGCATCCATCCGGTCAAGAGGTGTCTCAGGGAGTGACACCAACAGCTAAACCAACTTGGGTTGGCTTTGAAGGGCGTGTCTCAATTTCTGGCAGGGCCTTAAAGACAAAGAAGAGCACCCGGTGCAACACACAAAAGTTCTTAAATGCAGTTACTGGGCAATACTGATCAGTTCTGCAGCAGCCAGTAGCAACATTTACATATAACCACACAGCACGCCGGACCCAATTTCCCAGCAAAAGTAGGACTTTTGTTCAAAAATATCTCGCCCTAATTCCTTTACTAGCCCAATGAAAAAGAATTGCCAGTTGACACTAGTTCAGTTTCTTTATACAAATTTGGAGAACATGTGTGGTTACATTTATGCCCCATGAGTGCATCATGCAAATGAACTTGGTTTGAGCAGTGACCAAAAGGGGTCCTAACACTTTTCAAAAATAACAGCACTAGTTGCTTCCACTTGGTGGAGGTGAGAATTTTCTTCTCGGTTTAATTGCTCCCACTTTCTCTGGTGATAAATATCTTTAGATATAAATTTATTAAAGTAGTTGAAAGGATAAATAGTTCTATGCTCGAGCTATGCATGATTGTTATCTTCGATCTTTGCGAATTGCGATGAGTAAAGTTACATGAGTGGCATCGGCATTACAATATGCTGGCCAAGCACTAACATTCTCCATAATGTGGTGGCATTTCGGCGGACACTTGGCAAGAGGCTTAAGGGCACAATCATTAGGTCCCCCTCTTGGCTGCCTTTCATGCTTAATTTATTCATCAATTTCCGTTTGCTTTTCGTAAATTTCCCATTTTTTCCCCTTTTTCCTCAAAGAGTATGCCTCAAAGATTTAATGGAGTATTAGGTCTTTCTTGTTGCTGTAAACACTAAAAAAAAAAAAAAAAAAAAAAAAAAAAATCAATGTATGCCCTACATGAAAGCAACAAGTGCATGCATATGAAAATGATGATTTCCATTTGGTTGATGACCATGCAAAATGTCAAAATTCAACCACCAAAGAGGGTCCTTGCCTTGTAGGATCCTACTCATGATGAATCATATGGAAATTTTAATTTCCATTTGATTGCAAAATGTCAAAATTCAACCACCAAAGAGGGCCCTTGCCATGTATGATCCAAGTCATACAATTTTGGCATCCATCCTCCCCCAAAACCTTATAAATAGGGATTCCCTCAAAACCTTTAAAATCCATCCCAAGCAAAGCAAATCATTCATCTTCTAAAGCTTTGCATCTCTTCCTTTCTCTCTCTAAATATTTTGGGTGTATGCTCTCTAGCTGCCACTAAGTTGGATCCGCTAGATCAAAAACCCAAGATATTAAATATCCGAGTGGGATCAAGCCTCCTACGGCCCTCACCGGAGTCCAATCAATTCGAGTGGGATCAAGCCTCCTACGGCCCTCACCGAAATCCATCCAGTCCGAGTGGGATCAAGCCTCCTACGGCCCTCACCGGCGTCCATCCAGTCCGAGTGGGATCAAGCCTCCTACGGCCCTCACCGAAGTCCATACAGTCCGAGTGGGATCAAGCCTCCTACGGCCCTCACCGGAGTTCAACTAATCCACTTGAGATCAAGTCTCGGCCCTCAGTGGGATCCATTTCCTACAGTTCAAGTTCACGCTGTGGAAATTCACCATCTCTCGGTCAAGATTAAGCCTTCACGGCCCTTGACTAAATTACACAGGAGCATTAATCGGAGGATCTACCCAGAGATCGACCCCACATAAATTTTTTTTTATTTTACAATTTTTTTTATTGTAATTTGTTTCTGTATTTTTTTGAGTCTAACTGTTACAGGCTCGAAATTTACAGCTTCACAATTTTTGGCACGCTCGGTGGGACATCTCTACCTCCCATCTTTTGCTCCTTAGAGAGAAAAAAAAAAAAAGTTCGTGGCACAACGGCCATTTCATGGCCTATGGGCCGTGAAATGGCCAACACCAACACAACTCTAGAAGGCAGGAATCCGGCGCATCGGTGGCACTAAAGATGAACAAGATTATCGCCACCAGTAAAAGGACGACTGCTCAATCACCTGCATTAATCATCCTACTTGAGTACGTAGGTTCACAAACTCGTGCATGGACACAGTTCTCATCCAACTGGACCAGTAGAGGGACACAAGCACCGACTCTACGACAAGCTCACTTCCAACTGGAACGGGCTATACCTGGTTCAAGAAGCCTACGTCAATTATGCTTGCATGCTGTCAACGCATCCCGACCTGGTTTGATCAAACGGTAAACTTCTAAAATTTACTGTGTAAAAAAAAAAAAAACAAAAAAAGGCAAAAAAAAAAGAGAAAAATAAAAAAGGAAATAAAAAGAAAAACAAAAAAAAGCAAAAAAAAAAGTACAAAAAAAAAAAAGCACGAAAAAAAAAAAGCCAAAAAAAAAGACAAAAAAAAAAAAGAAAAAAAAAATGTCTGAAACTTATGTGCAAGTTCAGAATCCTTCCTCAAAATCCAAATCTAGATTCGGGGGCAGATCTCAAACCCCGATTCAAAACCCAACAAATCCAAATTCGGGGACAAAATCCAAGCCCGAACCCAAATTCCAGTTCAAAATCCAAGTCCAAATTCAAACTCGGGCCTAAAGCCCAAATTCAAATCTAGGTCCAAAAAACCTAAACTCAAGCCCCAGCCTAAAGCCCAAATTCACCAAATCTAAACCCGGGTTCAAAGCCCAAATCCAAGTTCCAACTCAAAGTCCAAATCCAGATTCGGGGGCAAAGCTTAGACCCTGAATCAAAACTCAAGCCAAGCAGCTCAACAGCTCACCAGCTCAGCAGCTCAACAGCCAAGCAGCTCAACAGTTCAGCAGCTCAACAGCTCACCAGCTCAGCAGCCAAGCAGCTTAACAACTCATCAGCTTAACAGCTCACCAGCTCGCTAGCTCAACAGCTCAGCAGTTCAACACAACACTCCTGCCTCGCACGAGTATAAAAAGCGACATCACAGTTCAACACTCCTGCCTCGCACGAGTATAAAAGGCGACATCACAGTTCAACACTCCTGCCTCGCACGAGTATAAAAGGCGACATCACAGTTCAACACTCCTGCCTCGCACGAGTAAAAAAGGCGACATCATAGTTCAACACTCCTGCCATGCACGAGTATAAAAGGCGAATAGTTCAGCAACAAACTCCTGGCCCGCATGAGTATAAACTGTGAACGGCCCAAAAATATAAAACCGACGGAGGGTTTGATTCTGAAAGTCAGCATCAGTCTCAACCGATCTTCACCACATACCAAGACCTTTGCTCCTCTGCCGCAAGAAAGATGGAACCAGTTGCAGAACCTCAAGACAAAGGAGAAGAAAGGTCACCTCGCACAAGGTGGCAACCGACCATGGCACAACTGCAAATTTTGGAGGAAGTCTTCTACAACGATGGAGGTATTGTCCCTAACTCTACACAGATTCTCCAACTTGTCTCACGACTTCGCCCGCTAGGGGCAGTCGAAGGAAAAAATGTATATTTTTGGTTCCAGAATCGGAGACATAGGGAAACAGTGGCGCTGAGAGATGGTATTTCCAAAGCACAGCCTGTTGTTCCTATAGTAGATCTCAGCAGTACAGCTTCCCCCTCAAATGAAGCCGGCCCAAGTTCTACCACTGCAATGGTCTCTCCACGGTACGTTCATCAAAGCCGTAGCATATGGGAGCATACATACTGGTCCTGGTGGTTTCACGGAGTCAGCTAAGGGTTCATCCCTCCTAGATACTTAAGTCTAGGAGGAATTTTTCTAACACACAGGAGTCATTCCGGCGAAATTTTGCCTCTCTTTCCAGAATATTCCGGCAGCATCAACCAGCCGGAAAGCGACGTCAACATCATCGGCCCACCAGACGAGGTCGAGCTTGACTTGGAGCTGCGCCTCAGGCCCCGCTAGGACGGCCGACAAGATAAGGTGCAACGACTTCTGCAGCACGCGGCAACGACTTCCGCAGCACGCGGCAACGACTTCCGCAGCACACGGCAACGACTTCTGCCACACACGGTAACGACTTTCGTGACACGCGTCAGCCGCTGCCTCTTTTGTCTCTTATGCAGGAAAGGGACGTGGATGGCCCTACCCGATTCTGCATACCTTTTTTTTGACTTTTCAAAAAAAAAAAAAAAAAAAAACTCTTTATTATTTGTATATATATCCTGCATGCCCGAGTTGTAATATTCACACCTCAGCTCTTCTTTCTCAAAAAAAAAAATGGCTAGTCTCTGCACTTGTCTCAGGAAGTTCTTCGATCAAGAAGTTGGAGGCGCACGAGCTAAGAAAAGAGGGAGTAGTCTTCTTCGAGGGATCCTCGAAACTCAGTCTCCAACGCCATCAGTGTCATGGAGTTCCAACTACTCTCCTTAGTTCACATCTACCACAGAGGGATGAGAAGCTGCAATTGTCCTAATCTTTCTTTGGATGCAGCGACGTACAGGGAAGTTCCAACTACTCTCCTTACGTCGAAGCAGACTTGGAAATCATCACTACAGTCAGTCTCTCTGTGAGCCGGTCTTGAAGTTCCAAGGTCCTGGGCCTTCCTCTTGGGGAGGTTCAAGTTCTTTGCCTACTGGATCATCCTCACCAGAGCTTTGGAACTTCAAAGAACCTTTGCCAGCCTTTGCCAGCCATGGAAGCTCGAACGCACCTGGAGTCAAGACTTCAATTTTTATATTGGCTGGGCTGCTAACCTTCTCAAGATCGTATCGGATTCCTTTGCGATCTAACAACAGCAGGCATGGTCAAAGATAGAAGACTCCAACATTCAACGTTCATTAAGACATCTCAAGTTTCAAACTGGATTTCAAGACTCGGTTCGGATCATTACGGTAAAATTCTTCCTTACCGACCCTTGAAGTGGGGGCATTTGTAAACACCAAAAAAAAAAAAAAAAAAAAATCAATGCATGCCCTACATGAAAGTAACAAGTGCATGCATATGAAAATGATGATTTCCATTTGGTTGATGACCATGCAAAATGTCAAAATTCAACCACCAAAGAGGGTCCTTGCCTTGTAGGATCCTACTCATGATGAATCATATGGAAATTTTAATTTCCATTTGATTGCAAAATGTCAAAATTCAACCACCAAAGAGGGCCCTTGCCATGTATGATCCAAGTCATACAATTTTGGCATCCATCCTCCCCCAAAACCTTATAAATAGGGATTCCCTCAAAACCTTTAAAATCCATCCCAAGCAAAGCAAATCATTCATCTTCTAAAGCTTTGCATCTCTTCCTTTCTCTCTCTAAATATTTTGGGTGTATGCTCTCTAGCTGCCACTAAGTTGGATCCGCTAGATCAAAAACCCAAGATATTAAATATCCGAGTGGGATCAAGCCTCCTACGGCCCTCACCGGAGTCCAATCAATTCGAGTGGGATCAAGCCTCCTACGGCCCTCACCGAAATCCATCCAGTCCGAGTGGGATCAAGCCTCCTACGGCCCTCACCGGCGTCCATCCAGTCCGAGTGGGATCAAGCCTCCTACGGCCCTCACCGAAGTCCATACAGTCCGAGTGGGATCAAGCCTCCTACGGCCCTCACCGGAGTTCAACTAATCCACTTGAGATCAAGTCTCGGCCCTCAGTGGGATCCATTTCCTACAGTTCAAGTTCACGCTGTGGAAATTCACCATCTCTCGGTCAAGATTAAGCCTTCACGGCCCTTGACTAAATTACACAGGAGCATTAATCGGAGGATCTACCCAGAGATCGACCCCACATAAATTTCTTTTTATTTTACAATTTTTTTTTATTGTAATTTGTTTCTGTATTTTTTTGAGTCTAACTGTTATAGGCTCGAAATTTACAGCTTCACAGTTGCTTTGACATAATGAAGACACGGCTGCTTCAGAAGCATCACATATAACGTGATTCTTAGATAGAAAAGGCATGGACTTTTTTCCTCAAATTCTTCATGGCGTCCAAAGCTTTATCTAAACTCTTCGTCACCTTCTGTAAACATTACGTACAAGCGTGGACAAAAATGGGTACTCCATGGTTGGCCAAAAGAATTAACCTACAAGCCAACCTGGCCAAAAATGGATTTACTTTTAGTTAGCCTAACAAGACTCAAAATAACATAGAGGAAAGCCAAGAGGGGGGGGGGGGGTGCTAATCGTGCATCCTTCCCATAAAATAAGCAACCTTTATTGGAAATCTGATCAATTCAGTTATTACATTTGACCATTATTGCCCACTTACACTGGAGTTCCCCTTCTTAAATTCTCTCCCCACCTGCCTCCCCCTCCACACACTCTTTCTTGCTTGCCCACATATGCAAAAGCAAATGCACACATACTAACACTAGTAGAGGGACAGTGTTGAGAAAGGAAGGTAAAATGGAGTTTGCATTCAGTCTTTGGGCTAGTTTCTTGCTTGCTTTGGTGCTCCCAGTGGCGCGCGCGGATCCTCTTGTGCCAGCTCTTAACATCTTCGGGGACTCTGTTGTTGATGTGGGCAACAACAACAACCTGAGTACAATCGTCAAAGCAAACTTCCCTCCTTATGGAAGGGACTTTGTTACTCACAGACCAACTGGAAGATTCTGCAATGGAAAGCTGGCCACAGACTTCACTGGTAACATTTCTTAGGAATCAGCTTTTGTTTCTTCTTGTTTTCAAGTCCTTTGACGGTTTGATTTGCTTCATGCACAGCTGAGTACCTTGGCTTCACCTCATACCCACCAGCTTACCTTAGCCCAGACGCCAAGGGAAGGAACATCCTCCCTGGCGTCAACTTTGCCTCAGCTGCTTCTGGCCTTTATGACGGGACAGCCCAGTTATATGTATGTATCTCTCTCTCTCTCTCTCTCTCTCCCTCTCTCTCTCCTACAAAACAAGATGAACATATGGCCAAATCACTCGTTCTTGTGGCCTTTGCAGGGTGCCATTTCATTGACCCAACAATTGAATAACTACAGAGAGTACCAAGCAAGAGTTGTGAACATGGTGGGAAACGCCAGAGCCAACAGCATATTCTCAGGTGGAATCCACCTCCTGAGTGCGGGTAGCAGTGATTTTATTCAGAATTACTACATCAACCCCCTTCTTAACGGAGTCTACTCGCCCGATCAGTTCTCGGACATTCTCATGAGGTCTTACACAGCTTTCATTCAGGTATCACATTCTATACTTTCTTTGTTTCTGAACAAACACTTTCGAGGACAAAAGTTACTCAGAGAAAAGGGGGCAAAAATTAGGTTGAGTAAAGTAGACGAGAATCTACCAATCAGTTAAATTTACATTCCACATCATCCACATTATCAAACTTCTGTAAAACCCATCTATCTTATACATGGGAGAATATTGCACTATAAACTTTAATAGCATGATGTTTTGCTTGAATATACATAAAACAAAATCCAAAATCCTCTTCTTTACTTTCTTCGAAGCATCAAGTTCTCACTGATCAGAACGGTATTGACACAGAATTTATATGGACTGGGAGCAAGAAGGATTGGAGTAACAACCTTGCCGCCAACAGGGTGTTTACCTGCAGCTATCACCCTCTTTGGTTTGGGAAGCAACCAATGTGTTGAGAGGTTAAACAGAGACGCTATTTCGTTCAACAACAAGCTAAACAGCACTTCTCAAAGCCTGGTGGATAAGCTCCCTGGGCTCAAACTAGTGGTTTTTGACATCTACAACCCCCTCTTGGACCTGGTTACAAAGCCTAGTGATAGTGGTAATGTTGAGAATCTGCAGAATACAGGCAGTAAATATTGCATGTTAAATAACCCACATATACATCACATATTCCATAATGATCACACTGGAAGAGTCTCAAAATCAAGCATTTGTTAAAGCAAAGACTATGCATATAACATCAGATGGATGTCATGATAGTTTTTGTTTAAATGTCATAAGCATCCAGCATTTGGTTTGCATGCCACTGAAACTTTTGTTCTGTTAAATTTGTCTTGTGGGCACAGGCTTCTTTGAGTCCAGAAAGGCTTGCTGTGGAACTGGTACATTTGAGACGTCAATGCTTTGCAATGCCAGATCTGTAGGAACATGCTCCAATGCTACACAGTATGTCTTCTGGGATGGATTCCATCCCTCTGAAGCTGCTAACGAGGTCTTGGCTGGTGACCTACTTGAACAGGGATTCTCCCTCATTTCTTAAGATCAATCCACCATAAGTAGAATCGTACGTGGCTACAATCTATTTCGTATCATTTTCTATATCTGTTCTTTGCTGGTTGTGTTACCGTCATTTGGTTATGTAAACCTTTATAGCTATACACACAGCAGGAGAAACTTGTGGTCTTACCTTATTTTCAGAAATATTTTATGTCAGTCACTTATTTAAAAAAGATAACCATGGTCATTATCAACTGAATACCAGTCGAAGAACAATAAGCTGTTGTCCAAAAGATTCAATAAATTTTTTCCATTGCACGACTGTTATTTCAGCATTAAAGAATTACAGCCTGTGGAAGCAGCCCAGAGAATTTGGTTGTCTACTTCATTCATGCATTTTTCCCACCATCTCCATTGCGATGGCATCCTTTTAGCAGAACTTAATTATTCTTTTCCTTCTCAGAATAGACCTGATTAAGTAGAACGATTCTTCATTTAAGGGTGCTCATGCAACACCACTATGATGGCATAAAAATGTCCAGCTGATAGATTGCAACTAAAATTGTACTTCATTCAGTATAACATGAAAGATTTGGGAAGACAATCGGGTAAAGTTTCACCTGAAGCAGCAACAAGCCAAAATCCCTAAGACAGTTCAAAGCCAGTGTTCGAACTTATTGCATAAAGAAGTTTTGCTTTCAAAGTGCTAGCACGTTTGTATGTTGGAAGCTGTAAATCCAAAAGGATGAGAACAAAAAAGACACTGATTAGATGCATGCCATTTGATGTAGTTGTTCTAAGCTTTGAATAGAGTACCTTGAGAGTATTGTAGCATGTAGAAGCTGAGGGAAGCCGCTCCACATCCTGCCCTCCAATTGTTGCCCATAGAGAGGCATCACATGTCACCTACACAAAGCCAAGATACTGATTCAATTTGTCCCACCGGTAAAAATAAAAACAAATTTTTTTTCCCTGTACTTGTCGCTAATGTACAGCAGCCATCATAGTCCCACCACCTCTACTCTATTAAAGAGGAATTGATTCAAATCTCAACAGAGATTCCTGACCAAATTTTGACAAGCCTCTGTACACGGCCGGGAAACAGTAAAATTCTAACAAATTGAATGTGATTCAATGACCCCTGGGGGCCAGAATTACCTTATGGATGGTAAAAGATGGCTGCAAGTGCTTGAACCCAAGTAATGGTGCTCGTGAACAGCTGGTCACAAATTTGAGCATCTTACAACGTTCATCTGGTGTCAATCCTTTGATTACCTGGAAGAATCATCAAATGATGAATTGAATACGAAACAAAATTAGACCAATGCGTACGTGCATGCATCTTTATCCAAGATAAACACTCTTATGGACGATAGGATCCTACTATCAAGTTTGTAATGTGAACAAGAACATTGCCATTAGACCAATGTGTATGTGAATGTATCTTTATCCAAGATAAACACCTTTATGGATGATAAGATACTATTATCAAGTTTGTAATGTGGACAAGAACATTGCCAAGCAGAAGCATATGTAAACTGAATGTCATTATTTCCCATTTACAGGGAAGCTGCCTCCCCACTGACTAAGAAGTGGGTGGCACAGGAGCAATAAAATAGCCAAAAAAAAAAAAAAAAACCAAAGCTGAGACCACAGGAAGATGTTGTGATTGTATTTTACAGAATGAGAAGCTACGAGGACATGGACTGAAAGGAAAATATTCTAACCACTATGACCAGACTAATAACAAATTAGAGAATAAATATTCCATTATCTTAGAGCAAGTGCAGAAGTTTCATCTGCATAAGGAGAGAGAAGAAATAACCAGGCTAAACATCCTTAGATGGTCTGTTCAAGATACCTTCCAAGTGAACATAGCCAAATTTTGTTACCTAGGCAAGCAATTATGCATCTTCCATTATTCAGAATGCAGCTCTGTTTGTTTAACATGCAAATTTCTCCCCAGTAAATACTAGATAAAAGAAGAGAACTGAAAAAATTAGGGTTCAGATGTTTGAGAAAATTTATACAGGAAGATGACTAAAAAGCAGAGGAAAATTTGAGTTAATTTACATTTGCTAAATGCGGAAAATACCTCCCAGAAAAGCTTAATAGTCCGGCTTCCCTCAGAATAGCCACCAGTGTATCTTGTGTTATTTCTCAAATCATCAACATCAATATCAAGGTCACCACCTGAAAGTAACTGAATAAGAAATCTGCATTAGCCTACAGAATGAACTGCTGAAGAGCAACAAGAAAATGAAAGTTGAGAATTTCAAAGAAATCCATGCATTTTCTCGTTGAATTCAGCATTCTATGTTAATGGTGGAGGATCACCAGTGTGCTAGCCCAGTAATTTGATGATTTGTCTTCCTAACTTCTGAAACGTGGCATCATGTATTGAACAATAATGGTAATACAAAAGAACAGATGACCAAAGCCAGTGATCTCAAATTATTGGAAAGACAACTAATTCCATAAACAATCTGTATAATAGACTCGATGCATGTATGGCAGATCGAGAGGAATTACCTGATTGAATTCACTTGCATTAAATAATTTCAACCATGATGGTGATACAAGATCTGTCAGTCCTCTATAAAATGCATTTGAAAATGGCAGTAACTGCACTTTGAAAACACATCATATTGTAAATATAATACAAGCTTAGACCATTGGAATGCTTTATAAACAGAAGAAATTAAAGACCTGTCGGTTGAGTTTATAATCTGCCATTGCATGAATATACTGCATTTTGTTCTCATTTGTCACAAAGACATCCTTGCCACCAGGCTTAAGCTCAATGACATGCCGCTTACCAAATGCTTCTTCTGTAATTGTGAAGTCCAAAGAGAGATCCTTGATGTCACCATCGTAATGCTGGGGATAAGACATGACAAATTTATGAATTTTGTCAAATTATTAGCAAAACAGAGTCAATAATTTCTCTGGGTGACAAAAATCTCAAGCGACAAAGAGGAGAATATCCAAACAATCAAAGTGTCCCAACCAGTAACCAGTAAGCCTTGTTTTAAATAATCCAGCTCACAATGATACCAATAAGATCGTTCACAAAGTTTTGCATAAATTGTTGGCAATTACAGCATATTTAGGAACATGTCACTTAGTGCAGGTCGGGGCACCTGGCAGTGTTGCGAGGGGAACAAACTTAAGAATGCTCCCCATGTTAGCCCAAAAATTATCAAACTAGATTTGGAAGAATATGGATGGATGGATAAATAAAACTCAACTTCAGGGGCAGGGCATCATAATAGTTTGAAGAAACAAAGCTTAAAGTTCAAGGAAAACTTTAGAAACTACATTGCATGAACATGCCCCCTATATTAGTAGTGTAAGGGCTGTTAGTATTAAATGCTTCAAGTATAGACCAATTTTCCAATTTGAAAATATCCTGGATTCTAGGAAGGGGAAGTCCAGTACAAGAAAAAAGTATTGGTCCCCCTAGTGGAACTAGCCAAATGCTGAAAGCACGCTCTACCTGCTGTCCTTCAAGCACTCTGACTTACCTGCAACTCTCTTTTTTTCCTCTCTTTCTCTGCCATCATTTAGGTTCTCCTACTATCTTCATATTCTCTTCTTTTTCCCCTGTCCTCTCCTTTCTGTCTCAGTATTGGCCTTTTCATAATTAATATTTATTGCTATTTCTATATTGCTTATCCGTTTTCCCAGCAACACCATAAAAAATTTTGCAAACAAAATTTTATCCCACATGTTTCAAGAGATGTCACCAATCTTGATCAGATTGATATCTAGGTTCCAGTCAAGTTGATAAAATGCCCATATCTTTGTTCCAATTCCCAGAAACATTACAATTCTTTCTCATCACTACAAATCTAACAATGCATTTTGAGTTTGCACAAATAAGACTTGGTATAGTTTCTTTTTCTCGGATCCATGCCGCATAGTTGACATGTTTTTGAATTGACTTTTTTAGTCACAACAATGGGCCACTTAATCATTTCTACATTGGCTTCATCTTCTTAATTACTAATGGCCAAGGATCAGTTAACCAATCGCAAAGAAGCTAAGCTGAACACAGTCAGCGATTCCCTGCAGCTGATTTACAGTGAACCTACCACCTTGTCATCATCCATTGAACATTTCACCCTGACAACTCTTTACTAAACCACATGGTTATTGGCAGGTTAATCATTAAAGCTTAGCAAGGACATAGCAAATAACCTGATAACCAAATGCACAGCATGAACTTATGCATGTATGCAAATCAGTGCATCTCATCATGGTCTTACCTTCACATACATAAGGTTTCGATAGAGCTCTGGATCAAGGGTTGATAATTCATCAAGAAAGCTATACCGGCCTAAAAGCTTTTGAACAAAAACATGTGAAAAAGAGTAATCTAGTAAAATCCCTTCATATAAAGCTTTCCCGACAACTCTTCCAAGGAATTCGATCATCTGAATACCATTCTCCAGAAATTTTGCAGTCGGATTGGGAATAAGAAGCCTGTCCGAACTTGAGGTTTGAGAGAATAGGCCATACCTTAAACAATGAGCAAATGGTTTAAAGCATTATCTTCTGAAGAGAAAATAGTGAAAGAATGAAGAAACACTGCAAAATACTCAAAGAAACTTACTCGGGGGAAAAAACGGCTTTTGATATATCAGTCAGAAACTCCTTGGATAATCCACCATAGTCCAAGCCAGCCTCTGGTAGGCCACATTCGCTAACAAATGAAACATGAATAGAATTCTTTAGCTTCGACCCAAGAGAATTCAGTTGCTGGAATCCATCTTCAACGATATGACTCCGGCGAACAACAATCTCATATGCTTTGGAACCAGGACCAGCGACTTCACCGGCCATTTTTTGAGAGACTTTGTCCATGTTGATAAGCTCTCTAAACATCTGAACCCTGCCAACAAACAATGTAACTAAAGAGCTGGATAAGGATCCTAAGACAATAACAAAGAGAATGGTGTCACTACATGATGAATTCCAAAGGCCAATAGAGGGAAACTATAAGACAACTGATAAACTAAGATTCAGGACCAAAGTCCATTTTGCATTCACTGTTGTCCCTAAATCCATTAACATAAAGATTGGAAGAGATATGGAGGGAGCTGATTAGGTGTTATTTTGAATCTATTTTTCTGGAGGGAAAGGGGTAGCTCCGAAGAAATGCAGTACAGCTACCTACCACCTGTGCTCACCTTTCTTCAAATGGATATACATGCGGAGTAGTAGTGATAATAGAACCAATGCTTGGAACACTCTCATCTGATTTGGCGTTAGCCAACAAAAATTCACGAGATCTTGCAGCAACTGCAATTGGTGGCCGGCTGTTTCTAGCAGGTGAAAGCCACAAAATGGGGGGACAAAACTGGTGCCTGCAATCCCTTTCATACATCAGATGTAAACATCTGATTGCTGAATCCATAAGGGGTCTATTGTGTTGACCAGCGCTATGAGCCAAGCCATTGTATACCAACGTATTGAGCACTGATGCAATTCTTTGTTGTCGCTCCAGTGTAAATGGAACCTACGTCAGTCCACAAGATGATCAAATAAATGAGCATGCACACCACACACACACACATGCAAACACATAAATAATCAAATAAGTACCCTACGGTAGTCCAGATGATCAGGCAGACTTTGGAACAGCCACTCACAGGAAGAGAAGGAAAAAAAAAAAAAAAACCCTACCTGTTTTTCATAGAATTCTATGTCATCAAGAACTAACAACAGGTGTGAATAGGTAGCACAGAACAGGTGAAGTAGGCACCCCATATCTTTTGAGACCTTTTGTGGACCACGTCTCAAACATTCTACATCCCAAACATCAGTCACTTCCTCGTCGGCATGTTTACTATGTTGTCCATCAATCAAATTCACATAATCAGCCCCAGCCTGAGGCTTGCCTGTGATTTTATTGAGTACATTGGTCCACTTGTTCCCTCCATCCCTTTTGGGCTGTTTTTTTTTTTTCTCAAAAGCCCCATGATTTCTGCCCTCTGAAATCCGGCTTGCATAAAAGCCATTACCAAGGGAAGGGCGTCCCACTTCAGGGAACAGTAAATTTTCCAATGCTTCCCATAAAGTAACAATATACCCAGGTGTAAATGATAGCATATT
The DNA here is from genome assembly GCA_037832335.1 of Carallia pectinifolia. Classification (NCBI taxonomy): domain Eukaryota; kingdom Viridiplantae; phylum Streptophyta; class Magnoliopsida; order Malpighiales; family Rhizophoraceae; genus Carallia; species Carallia pectinifolia. The sequence continues at coordinate 16,230,739 of CM075444.1, read as the reverse complement.
AAGGACAGGCAAAGAACCAACCACAGGATTCAAGATTGAATATATCCTGATAATGCAAGAGTAGAAATGTGCAATATCAAGCAGTTCAAGCTTCCCCAAGAGTTTCATATTTCTGACTGATGAATCCACATCACCTCGAACATAGGCATCTGCCTTTGTGACTGCCAACAGTTTTGTTAGATGCCACTGTTGACAGACAGGCGTGAGTAAATCCAGATATGTCATCTTTAAAGCACATCTTGATTCAGTCTCCCCCAGAACATTATTCATGGGCTCTTGACCATCTTGATTCCCCATTTCAGTCCATCCACTACTGTCATGACATGACAATAAACTTTCAGCAAGAGCAATAACAACTCGGAGATACAACGCAAGATCTGAACCTTGGATCCCTTCAGGATCCATAAAATCATTCTGATTCCCAGCAGCCAGACAAACAGTGTTTGCAAGAGCCCAACCAACTGGTGGAATCCCCTTTGAAGACTGCTCAGTTTTCAACTCATCCATCTCCAACATCTTCGTTAAGATATTATCTCCCAGAATCTGTCATCATCTGCCATAGTTTGATTAGTTACCACAAGTCTTGAATCATAACCAGTCTACGAGGTTAAAACATAGAGCCTCAGAACATTAGGGACTTCCTAAAATATATTAGGTAGGACTGAATAAAGTTAAGTCAACTGTATAAAACTAAAATTAGTGCGAAAAAATAATGGAAGGATCCTCTGATCAAGAAAAATTAATGTGCTCCGTTGCCCTATATGCCAAGTATGAAGCTTTTGGTTTTAAGCAAGCCAAATATCCAAAAACATAAGACATCCACCAAAATGGACTAAAAATACAACTACAGGGCAAATATTTTGTGATATAACATTCATACAAAAAATAAAGGGTGAGTTTGGTTTAGCGATAAAGTTACTCCATTATGAAATGGAGGTCGCCCATTCGAATCACAAAAACAACCTCTATGTAAAAACAGAGTTAGGGCTGAGCCTTATGCACTAAGAGGCCATACACTTAAAAGGAAAACAAAAAAAAAAACAAAGAGAAAACTTGTTCATATATGTATGTGCAAATTTAATGCTTCTTACCAGGATTGTCTGGAAGCATTGTGAGAGAATAGACTTATGCTTTAGAGCAGGTGTAAGAATAGGAGGTAGACGCTGTGTGAGCCGAGGAATTGTAAGTACAAACAACCAGTACTGAGAAGGTGCCTCCAATGGGTCAGTGCCAGTCAAATCAAAGTCTGTCACATGAAATGGTCTTAGAGCTAACGTTATTAAACTCGCTGTAATTAAGAACTTATCATCCGTCTGGACCACACTGCTTGTTTGAGGAGAACAAGGCCTTTTTTTCAAGTACCTCCTAATAGATTCATAAAGACCACTCTTACGACTTCCCATAAACCTAACCAGATCCGTCACTGCTTCATCTGCATCCCTATAATTGTCATCAATAGCAGTTTTCCAAGCCTTTACATCAGTTAAGACAACAAGAAGTCGCATTGCAAGGGAGGCAAGAACAGCAACATCTTCACTAGCTGCATGATTGTTATTTCCCTCAGCAAGAACGAATGAGCACAGACAAATCAACTTTTGGGATTGATAAATCCAAATTCTTCTATCTTCAAGGGTATCCGATGCCAAGGAGCAAAAGTTCTTTCTTGAATCTATCCTTAAAAAGTACAAGTAGAAATGAGGTTGGATAGAAACAATGGAACAGGAAATAGTATAACTAAAGACAACAATATCAGGTCTTTGAAGATCTCTTGACAGAGGATAAAGGCCTTATTAAGGGGGATCAATGAGATGTGGTGGCCGCAAAAACATCAAAGAACTAAAGACAACACTGAGCTCCTTTATTTAAGTTATCCCCTGTGCAACCAAATCACCCACAAGCTGTTGTAATACATATCTGCTATTCAGGACTCCAGCTTGCAATTAGTAAAGAGTTCTAAACAGAATTTTGCGAGTGGTCCCAACTCACAGTCATCAGGAACAATATAGCACTATTCATACATTTTGACACACCACCACACACAACTGCATAAGTAAAACATTAATATCTAGGAACTAGGCAGCATGAAGAAGGCAAATAAAAAAGATGAAGCCATTGCATGTAACAAGCTGATGAATAAAAATAACAAAGGCAAGTTCCACCATTGATCACCTTAACACAATAGCATTAATACATAATTGCTCAACAACTTTAAAACGCAGAGGAACTGCTGTTCCACGGACTATGCAAATCAACAATTACAGAGATAGCTAACATAATATGCAATATTAGTAAGCAAAAGTGCATACCGGTAGAACTAATACTTTCCAGCAGGATATTGAAGCACTTCCGGATACAGTCAACATCCCTGGTGCGAATCTTCCGATGCCGCATGGACAAACATTCGATAAAGAATAGAAAAGGTCTCAAGAGATTGCCAGAAATCCAACCGGAGCTCATGGAACCGTCACGACAATCCACCATAGACTCCCATTCTTCCTGAATCCGCAAGGCTACCTTCTTTGTGGCTATGTATCGCCTCCAGAACCTCTGCAAGTAAATTTAACCAAGAAGCAACCGAATTAGAGTAATATGATCACCAAAACCACTCGAAAAACGCAGAAAAAGAGGGCGAAACGCAAGCTTTATTTTCGTTAAAATTCATGATAATAATATTAATGATGATGATGATGATGATTCTTATAGAAAAGAATGAAGGACCTGGACGAGTATGGCAGCGGCCCAGGCTCGCCTAGCGTAACTGCGAAGCTCCCTCTCAATAGAGACCTTCTCGAGCAGGGCGTCCCTCGATATCTCCCTCGCGCTCGCCCCCCGTAGAGACACCTGAACCAATTTTACGTTTCAACGGAGATTGAAAATCGGTTGACGAATTAGGGAAAAAAAAAAGGGAAATTAAATTGATTTTTTTTGAAAATCAGAAAATAGTGCAGTCAACAAATTAATTTCCGGAGAATCGGAAGAGAGAGAGAGAGAGAGAGAGAGAGAGAGAGAGAGAACCTGATGCTTGCGAGGCTCGTCCATGGAGCTGAGAGAGTATCAGATCGACCGGAACAAGCTTTGAGCTTTCGTCGATGGAGCCTAAGCCAAAACTGCAAGATTATATGGCAATGATTTTTCCGTTGTTGAGGAGCCCCTTTAAATACAACAGATTAACTTCCTACAGTTTTTTTCTTTTTCTTAGGTTGTTAATTATTCTTTTTACCGTTGAATTAAAAACTATGTTAATTTTTTCGAAAAAAAAAATAAATCAACGTGTTAACAAGAAGAATTTTTTGCCTCTATAATTAAAAAAAAAATATTTCGTGAGCTTATAATTCATAATATGTCAATAAAATTGTGTTTAGTCTCTTTCTTTCAATTAATTGATTTAAAATATCTTATAAAAAATAATTTGTTTCTTTTAAAATAAAAATAGAGAAGTAATTATTATATAAATTGATATCTAAAAGAAATTTAAGCACTGTTATGTAAGTACATAAATTTATAGTTAGATAACATCTATATTACAATCACTATATATTTTATATAATAATAATAAAAAAATATACATCAAAATAAATAATTTTATTTTTTTATTACATATTTTAATATTATGATTATATAAAATATAACAACTGTTACAATACGAATACTGTTTAATCATGTAAACACGTGGTCATGTAAGATTTATGGAAGAAATTTATTATGTATGCTGACTACTTTTTTTGGCAAAAAAGAAACAAGAACTTTTTTGTACGTCGCCTGAACTCCACCGCGTGAACAACGTTCTCTCCCTCCTCTCTCAAACCCAAAGCTCTCCGCCACCGCTGGCACTACCAGCGTCAATTCTCAACAACCTCCACCGCACAATTTCTTGTACCGTTGCTTCCTTCTCTTTCTAACAACCGAAACCCCCAGCCCTCCTTTTCTCTTTAGACTATCTCGACGGCTCAGCTTTGAGCACCAAGCCGGTCGCTGAATCTCCGATAGACGTTGATTATTTGCTCTATTCGCTTCGCTTGTCGGTCAAATTCGCTGATTTTGGTGTTTCAGAGAAGCAAGATTTGAAGAGGAAAGGGAACTTTTCAATTAACTGAACCTACTCACAAGCTTCAAATTTTAACATATTAATCAAGAATGACTCAACATTTAGATTATCAATTGCATTCGAGCAAAATTCAGTACCGGGTTCCATTTACCAAACAAAACTATATAAACAAGTAGAAAAAGAAAGAAAAGGTCAAAACAAAGCTTTAGTCCCAAAGAAAAAGAAAATATTAAAAATAGGAATCACCTGCAGTCAACCGCAGCATCAAAAGTGAACGAAACCAAAGAACCACCAAATTTACCTCATTCAGAACGACGCTTGTGTTATTTTTGTGCACATTCACAACATTCTTGATCTTCTTGGCATGACTAATATAAGGAGGTGCCACCAACGGCTGAGAAGGCGGAGGCCTCATTGTCACGGCTGTGAGCCCATGGTAGGAGGGGGATACGAGAGACCCACCAACTGGACAAAGAACTGAATGAAGTCAGAGGAGGAGGTGGGGCGAAATTGGTCGTTATGGAAGTTGTAAGTGGCCAAGATTGGAAGTTGTGGCGGTGGCAGACAAAGTGCCGTTGAGGGTGGTCGATGGGATTGAGTCAGAGAGAAAGAGGGCTGGGCTACATTGTCGTGTACAAAGATCTGTAGTAAAATGGGCCTGACTGACATTGGGTCAGTCCATGTTAAGTGGACTAAATACAGTTGAACAAAATTAAATCCTGAAAAAAAAGTTTATACCAACAAATGTTGTCACATATGGTGGGAGTTTGATACTATTTAATTAGAGGTATCGAGTTTATATTTTAAAAATGTAGTGACGTTAAATACCTATTATGAGACCTTTCGTTGCCCTTCAGAATCCTACTTGAATCAGTTTAGATTAGTTAGTCTATTGAACTGGATACCGAGCAATTTTAAATAAAAAAAAACTGTAAACCAAAAAAAAAATTTATCTAAAAATAAATCATAGTTCGGAAAAAAAAATCATAGTGGCATCCGGCCCTAAAAAAAGTTTAAACTAAATAAAATTGCTTTTCAACTAACAATTTAAATTGTTTGTGTGATTGCTTAATCCTAACAATAATATTGTTCAATAAGTTACGCATCCAGCCTCCATAAGTGCCGGGTCTGCAAAATTTAGTTTTACCAATTGTTTGGATGAAAGGGGGCGGTGGATGCTAAAATGAGGGCTTTTTTTTTTTGAGAAATATGCTAAAAATGTGGTTGGAAAGCAAGAATGCCGGGTGGGAAGAATTGAAAGGGAAATTAATGAAACACTGGTTGCAATCTTTCCTTTAAACAATTGATTTATTTATTTTTATTTGCATTCAACTTGGACTTTGAAACGGAATGCTAGGCAAAAGTATTTTTTTTTTAATCTTTGTTTAACTATTTTTTAACCATTAATTAAAAAATAACTTTGGGTTTAATGATAAGTTTTCCTTACAGTCAAGAAAAAAAAAAAAAAAGATGAGTTCCCTTCTGCTTCTGTCTTTCAAGTTATCAACCAGCCCAACCCAAAGGATTCAATTTGGGTCCAACATCTAAAAATAGGTTAATCACCTTCTTTTTGTCCTCCCTTTTCGATCCTGTCGACCCATCCCTTCCTTCCCAACGCTTGGTTTCTCAAACAAAAGTCAAAGAAAACACTAGCAAATGACAGGTTCAAACCTTTGGTAACCGTTAACTCACCCTCCTATTTCTCTCTGCACCACCTCTACGTACGCAAGCATCACGTCTCTCCCTCCAGCTCTCTCCCGCCCTCCGCAAGACCCATAAACAATCATTCATAACCATTCCCCACCCCCTCTCCATACAAGGGAAGAAGACAAAGAATCAAGGGAGACGCAAAAAAAGAAGGGGTCCAAATCATCGAAACATGTCGGAACAAGCGGTACGAATTCTAGTTTTTTCTTTTCTCTGTCTTGTCTATCCATAAAAAAATAAAAAAATGCGTCATCATCAATTATATACTTTTTGTTAGGTTGAATTGCGAGGTAGTTGAATTTGTTATCTTGTGGAATCCTTTGGGTTGTTGAACCAGAACCCATTCAGCTATATCTTTATATGAGTTTGTACGTCTTTCAAAGAAATATAATTATAAGGTTATCATTAGACTTATTAGAACCTGCAGAAGAACATGGTTATTTGGCCAATGAAACGCCTTTGATTTTTATAAGCATTCACTCGGACTGATCAAGAAGCATCAAATGGGGGAGAACATTTCTGCATGAAAACTAATAATAACCATCTTTTAGCTAGGCGCATTGCATTTTGTACTTGTCACATGCTAAATTTGAGAATCTTTGTTAATTTAAAAAGCGTTTACTTTTGCTCCGTGATGTTAATCACAATGTTTTATCTTTTTGATAAATAAAATTTTGAAACCTAAAGGCCCCAATGTGCATAATCCATGGATGGTGAGTGTCAAATATGAATTGATACAAGCTGACTCTAACTTCATATGGTTCGAAAAATAAAAATAAAATTCAACATCCTTTCCACAATTTTATATTTGGTGCAAAGTGTTCGAAGAGTGTGTGACCTCTCCCCGAGTCGCGGACAATGCGGTTGGAGGAGCATATACAGTTAAAATTTTTCTAGGGAAAAGACTTGGACATATCATGTGCTGTTTTTATCAAGTGGTGTGCGCACAAATCTGGCCGCATAGGCACTGGCCAGAGATTAATCTTTGATGTCCCCAAAAATGTCTGGTTAAAAATCTAGTTCATGGTCTGATTTTTGATTTACACACGCATATGCTTATTATGTATAGACATAACGGGTAATAAACTTGGTCAGAGTACAATTTTCTTTTAAACGGATAAAAGAAAATTTATTCCAGTTTGGTAGAGCCAGGAGAACTGACAATGAGGCAAAGTAATGTTGAACGATACAGCAAAATTTTCAATTTCGATTAATATTGTGAGTCTTAACATTATCCTATATAATTTTTATGCTAGCTTCACAATTGACCATTCGCTGAGCATCCAACCAAAACGTTATAGATTTTATATCTTTGTATCTTAAGGCCCCAATTAGTTATGGATGATATGGTCTAGCAGTCTGCACAGGATTTAAGATGGGGAAAACTATAAATACACAGACAGATTGATGCTTTCCTTATTTAAGGGGTCGTTTGGTTTAAGAGTTGGAATCAGAATTGGAATTAGAATCGGAATCAAGTGGAATCGGAAACGGAATGATTTTTTTTATGACATATTTGATTTATTCAGAAATCAGAATCAAAATCTTTTGTAGTCGTTTGTTTTAATTTGAAATCGGAATCAATATCAAATATATGATAATATTTATTTCACTAAAAATAAATAACCAATAAATACAAAAAATAAAAAATTATGAATATCAAAATAAAAATTAAAAATACAAAAATATTGTAACATAATTTCAAATTAAAAATATTAAATAATAATAATAATAATAATAATAATAATATTATTATTATTATTATTATTTAGTTCACAATAACAATCATAAATATAAAATCTAAAATTAAAAAATAACATAAATTTTTATTAATAATGATAACAAAGAAGAAGTATGAATAATATTGTTATAATCAAAATGATATTGTAGATATTATAAAATAAGTCATTATTAATAAATGAATTATTATTAAAATTATGAAATTTTTATGCAAATAATTTTATTATTTATGGTTATTATTAATATTATGAAAATATAGATAATATTATTATCATTTATAATGTAATTATTATCCTAATTTTTGAAATATTTAATTTTATTATAATATAAAAATATTTATTATCATTATCATTATCATTAATTATTATTATTATTATTTATGAGATTTATTTGTAATATTTTATTATAAAATAATTTACAAAGTGAGAGAGAAAATGAGAATGATTAACTATTTAAAGGTGGGAATGATGATTCTTAAAGATGGGGGAATTTCATTCCCAAAAATAAGGGAATGAAAATAAGATTTTTCCCTTCCAAACATTAAGAATGGGAATCATTCATTCTCATTCTCATTCCCAAATAAAAAAAAGTCAACCAAACACCCCTTAAATGTCACGCTCTGAGGTTCACAATTCAACTAGTTAAGACCTTGTGATTTTCACCCTTGTTAGCTACACGCGTCACGACCACAAGATTTTGGACATTTGCCGAAGTGAAGTATTCGAATTTTGTTTTGAATATCGTACTTGTGGCCACTTACACAGCTGTTCGATGATAGTGGTACTCGACTAAGGCATAATGCTTGTCTATATGCACTCGTGACCGAGTCGTGGTCATATATATACTGACATATTGGAGTGCCATATGAGTTTTGGACTTTTGTACTGCTAAAACTGGTGAAGATGAACTCATCAGAATCTTGATTTGTTTTGCCATGTGATTTTATGTATAGCACATGAACTATATAAATTTCTTTTAGTCGCAAATTTTGCTTACCATATAAATTTTCTTAATCCATTGGCTTGGTATACATGTGACTGAAGTAAGTTTGTATCTTTGAAAAATATTACAAAAATACGAAAAATGAATATGACTGTAGACCCATACTTTTAAATATATAATCATACCTATTAATTGTGTTTTTTTTTTATCTTTTCGTTTATAATAATCAATAATTATGTTGACTAAGATGAACTTGTATCTAAGTTGTATTTATTTCTCGTCTTTTTAATAAAATTTGTAACTTTAACTATTATTATTTATGGACCTCCGTCCCTGAAATTGTCATTTTTTTAATGATGTCTGTCACGGATAGCAAACTTACTTCGACTCACATGTATTATATACAGCAGTCAACAGTTTGTGTGTGAGAGGAAGTTGTAGGCTGTAAGAATCTACGATACCAATAGCAAAAGGGGGCAAAGCGCATCTATGTGCCAAAACACACATTAGTATAGCTTTGTAAGTTCTCTCAAGTTCTTCTTCTTTCCCCTTGTTATTGCTACTATATATTGCGGCCATAGCTTTTATTACATTGATGCTTTAACCCTGACTTCTTGCATATATGTCGTCCCATTCAAATCATGCAAACGATAACTAATTAGCAAAGCTGTATTCGGAGCAAAACCTGTGGTGCAAGAAATTTTGGGAGCCAAGCTATACAATAATAGTTTATCAACATTTATTTGTTATTAATAGTTGTATTAGTAATATTTGTTCTTATTGTTAGGATAAACATAATATATGTACATAACATGGCATTTTGGTTCGATTTATTTGACCACGGTTTCTTAACATTAGAAATCAAAATCGAACAAAAAAATTTCGGTTCGGTTAACAAATTATAAATTTGGTTTGAATAACTAAAAATTTAATTCGCTTGGTTTAATTTTATCAATTAACCGAAATTTTCAGTTCTTTTAACACCACTAATATGTAGTCATGAAAGTGAAGCGTTACACGGTGTTTGCGAGAAAAAATGAGAACAGACTAATATTAAAAAATTTATAACGTAATATTGAAAAAGTAAAGCTGTTAAAATTCATCCAGGAGGGGTTTTTTTTTTTTTTTTTTTGGTTTTTTTTAGCACTGCAAGACATAGCCTAACAGATGTGGACAAATGCCAAATTTTATGCATGAACATTTTTTTATGACAAATAATTTCTTTCACGTTAATTGTAGAGCATACTAATATTCATAAATTAGCGAAAATATGCTTAGAAGTGTGGTCTTATACAAATTTTTTATCGACTAAGGGCCTGTTTGGATTAACTGTTGAATATTACTGTTACTGATTGCTGCTATTGATTGTTGATTGTGATTCTTATTTGTTGTTGCTGATTGCTGATAAAATTAATGAAATATTTGGTCAATTTTATACTTACTGTTACTGTTAAATAATGAAATGTTTAATTTAGACATCTAATTTATATAGATATATCATATTAAAAATTTTATTTTTATATTTTATAATGTTATGTTTTTAGAATAATATTTTATAAATAATATTGAGAATTGTTTTACTTAATTTTTTACTTTTTTTAAAAAAATATTAATTTTTACTAAATGATAAAATATTATGTTTGAGATTTTTTTATAAGTGTCCATATTAAAAGAAAATTGAAGTGAAAAAAAATATTATTTAATAATAATTGAAAAAAATTATTAAAATTATATAAATACTAATAAAATAAATCAATAAATATAATTCATGTGACAAGTAAAAAAAATAATAGTAAAATTATATAAATATTCTTTAAAGATAATTTAGTTCATATAAATTATTATTAATATTAAAAAATGAAAAGAAATTTTAAAAATAGTAAAAAGTAGTCTGAAACTATTTTTCAATCAGCTACTATTTGAGAGTTAAATAAGGAAATAAGTAGAATCAAACAATAGCACAAAAAAATTTACTAAACACTCATATTCCTACTTTTTAAAAATGAAATGTAAATACATCTCTTTAAAAACTTATCCAAACACCCCCTAATTATTAATTATATTGCATAAATAGTAATAAAGATAGTAATCAAGATATCTTAAACGTAACAATTTGGTAGCCTTAATTGGCAGTAAAATCAATGTGGCTGTTGACCAGACAAAAAAACAGTTGAATAAGGTGAATATATTGTGTTGACTTGCCGTCTCTGTTGTTTGTGGCTGACTGGTTGCTGTTCTTTCTAGAGCTGATTAATAGCTAGGGAAAGGCTGTATGGCCTTTTTTTAGAAGAATTGATGAAATACAATTAATTAGAAATTATTTATAATTGTATAAATTTATTGTGTAATAAAAATATAATAATTTATTTTTTAAAAATTTGTAATAAATATAATTACATAATGAATATAATAAATTACATTATGATAATGTTTTTAGTAAATTTCTTTTGATCATACAACAGTATCCTAATTGCTATGTGTCCCAAGTGCTGGGTGGACAGCTCAAATGCTTTAGCCATTCAACTAAGCTATTTCGTATCTCTCTTTTTTTTTATTTATTTTGCTAGAACAAAATAAACATTGTTTGATGCACTAAAACTTACTGTATTTCCATGCCAAATTATTATAAACATTCAAATTTGCAAAAAAAAAAAATATTGTTATTGATATTTAGCTTTATGATTTAAGATTTATAAATTATTTAGTCAGGGAAAATGATCTTAAAAAAAAAAACTTGATTTCATAATTGTATTCTTATTTGGAATGTACATATAATAAAATTTTGAAAACAAGATTATTCTAATGAATGTGAATGTAATCTTGTTGTATAATATTTGAATTATATTTTTGTATAATACTTAAATTAAGTTGCATTAGATTATATTTTTATATATTTATCTACCATTATATCTATGATAATTCAAATATAAAAAATTTATTAATTATAAATGAATTTAATAATAAAATATTAAATCTGATTCAACTAGTGACCCATCGGTTAAACTAATATGCCAGTGATGTGGTCTTTCGACTAAGTTAATAACCAAACCGAGTTTGATAATTATGTTTGGCAGCGTCACCTAAAATAAAAATTTTAAAATTTTCATTGTAACACATGTTCAAATTAAGTAAGAAAAAATTACTAAATATTATTAAATAAAATTATATAATTACTTATGTATTGATCTACGAAAAAGTCACCAAACCAGTTTTCCATTCCAGAAATCCGCTGTAATTGTAACGAGCCTCTTAAAAAAATAAATAAATAAATAAATAAGTAGATGTAATAATAATGATATGGAAGTAGTGCTAACAACTGTTATTTTCAATAACATCGTTCGCTTATATTCTCGTCTGCTTTGAAACAAAAACTAACGTAATCTTTGTCTTTGAGATTGAAAACGGGAAGAAAGAACTAGAGCGTTTGTTTCTCTTGTTGCTGCTGCTGCTGCTGCGCTCCTTTTTCTCGTTACTGTCGTCGTCTCTTCTGCAAAAGTAAAAGCAAAGACACAGATAGATAGAAAAGCTTGTATGGCTACAAAAGTATTGGTGCTTTATTTGCTGTTTGGTTTCTCTGTAGCCATAGCTTCTACCTTCTTTGTGCCCCAATCCAATGCCAAGGCTTCTCCAAACGGCTCCCACCTTCTCTACTCCCCATATGCGCTCGCCACAGAAAAACTGGTTTGGCCTGTACGCCGCTCTCTCTCTCTGTGTTTTGTTTTTTTTTTTTTTTTGTGTTTTTCTTGTTGTGGTTTTGAGGGAATCGTCTTGATGGGAACTTTGGTGTTATTGCAGAAATTGGAGATCAGTTGGAGGGTGTTGGTGGCGACGGTGATAGGATTTTTGGGATCGGCATGCGGCACGGTTGGCGGAGTTGGCGGCGGCGGCATTTTCGTTCCCATGCTCACTTTGATTGTCGGATTTGATGCCAAGTCCGCTGCTGCTCTTTCCAAATGTATTTTAAACCTTCATTTTTCCCTCTTTTTTAAACTTTTAATTTTAATATCTCTCTCTCCATAGAGGTACTTATAAAAATTAAGAAGCTTCTAATGGAACAGTTCACATTGTAAAGGAAAGGTGACAAGGGTATCTTCAAAAGCGGGTTATTTTTATAAAGTTGTGAATTTTTTCTGCTTAAATCCTTTGTTTTAAATAAATTTTCGTATATTTTGCGACAATGATCGGATTCAATGATGGTTAATGCTTTTTGTTACTTGTAAATTCCCTTTGTTTTGGGACTAATGATGATGAATTAGTAGTAATGGGATGGCATACTTGCAGGTATGATCATGGGGGCATCAGCAGCATCAGTTTGGTACAATCTAAGAGTGCCTCATCCGACAAAGGATGTTCCAATCATAGACTATGAATTAGCACTTCTGTTCCAGCCCATGCTCATGCTTGGCATCACTGTTGGTGTTGCTTTGAGTGTTGTTTTTCCCTACTGGCTAATCACTGTTCTCATCATAATTCTCTTTTTAAGTACACCTTTGAAACCTTCTTTTCTCTTTGCAATTGATTATTCTTCATAGTTCTTTTTTGAGTTTTCTTGGTAATGACCGCACTCTAATTGTTTTGATCTAATGGTATGACCAGGTACCTCTGGCAGATCCTTTTTTAAGGGAATTGAAATGTGGAAGGAAGAGACAACTTTGAAGGTAAATTTTACTATTCCATTAGTAAGCCGTGTAACTGGGAGGTCTTTATAGGTGCTGAAACATTCCAAATTGTCAAATGTTGTTTAAATTGCAGAAGGAAATGGCCCGGCAAGAAGCAAATCCAGTGGACTCCAGTGGCGAACGTAAGACTCAGACATCGATGAGTACATAAATCTTGTAGATGATAGGAATTAAAGAATCAACAAGGCCGTTGAATATTGATTGGTCTGTTTTCAATTCTCTGGCATGCAGTTGTGATCAATGCAGATTATCAGCCGTTGGTTCCAGTGGAAGACAAATCACCAATGGTATATGATAACTATCCCTCGAATTATCTGCAACTACCATTCTCTAACTTCTCAGATGACACTAACTGAGTTCAGTTTCCCATCAATCTTTGATTAGCAAATAATGTGCTTCAATCTCAAATGGAAGAAACTTTTGGTTCTGCTAGTTGTTTGGGCTGCTTTCCTTCTTCTCCAAATCTTGAAGGCAAGTCTAAATACCTCTGCTCCCCTCTGTCTCTTCTTTTTTTTTCTCTCTCTCTCAAGTCTCAATGATTCCATGGATTCATTTTATTTTTTAATTGGTTTTGCAGAATGATGCAGCAGTTTGCAGTACATGGTATTGGGTCCTTTTTTGCTTACAGGTACAGATAATTACAAAAATCATTGTTAATATCTCTTTGGGTTTTTCTAATTTTTTCTTTCTTTATATTTTCTGTATTTGCATTTTGCAGTCCCAATAATTTTTGTGGTCTTTTGCAGTTCCCTATAGCAGCTGCAGTATTTGGATATGAAGCATTCAAGTTATACAAAGAAGACAAACGGAGGATTGACACTGGGAACACAGAGGCAGTGTGTGAGGCTTCAATCGAATGGACCCCAATCCACATTGCATTCTGTGCACTCTGTGGCATATTAGGAGGCACTGTGGGGGGCCTACTTGGATCGGGCGGTGGATTCATTTTGGGCCCACTTCTTCTTGAGATTGGTGTAATTCCCCAGGTCTGGCTAATTATGTCCTCTCTCATTGAAAAAGAAAGTTTTACACTGCCCCATCAAACAGTTTAAGCTTTAGACAGAAGAAAAAATCACCTTCACTTCTATACATTTTTAATCTAACCATGAATTAGTAAGCCTACGAATAAGAGTTTTCTAACCAAGAATGATGGCTGAAAGCAAAGTCCCCACCTTTGTGTTCATCTTTGTTAGAATTTTAAGCCTTACTGAATCACTTCTTGAAAAGGACTTTGACAATATTATGTTTTCATTTTTATCTGTTATTTTGCTAACAGGTTGCCAGTGCAACAGCAACATTTGTGATGATGTTCTCATCATCCTTGTCTGTGGTGGAGTTTTACTTGCTAAAGAGGTTCCCAGTGCCCTATGGTATAGTTCTCTCAACCAACTAACGTTCCTATTTTGTGTAACACTAAGCGAATAGTAGATGGTGATTTAAGTAGTATGGACCAGGACCTGCTAAAAAATATTGCTTTTAAATTCTTTTGCAGCTCTTTACCTGGTGGCAGTGTCTGTTTTGGCTGGCTTCTGGGGACAATTTTTTGTGAGAAAATTGGTCACTATTCTGGGAAGAGCTTCCCTTATTGTATTTCTCCTCTCTGGTGTCATTTTTGCCAGTGCTCTCACAATGGGTAAAAAAAAAGCCAAACCCCTTCTTCGAAAAGAAAATAAAAGTGTTACCATCTTCCATGACATGTTTACAAGCTGATTGATTTCTTTGTTGTTTATCTCGATTTTTTTGCAGGGGTAATTGGGATAGAGAGCAGTATAGAAAAGATACGCAATCATGAATTCATGGGATTCTTAGGATTTTGTACCAGTCAATGATCATTGGCAGAGATGAAATTAGGATATGAAGATGCAAGCATTGCATGGAATGGTTATGGAGGTTGGCAAAGAAACTGCTTCATTTCCTTGTCAGAAAATCAGTAGAAGAATTGATGGCCAGCACCTAGTTGACCTGCCGAATACAGTTGTGGTTGCTGATTGCTTGTTTGTTTGTGAGAGTTAGCTACTGGCTAGCCCCAGCTTAAATAAGTGCAATTGATTTTTATTTTCCCAGAAATATAGCGCTCATTTCTTCAAATTTCATGTATAATTGGATGCTCTTTTCTTAAGCATCCTTGACTCTTTACTCTCAACTCTCAAAGACTACTTTCTAGATACATCTCCTTGCTTGTCATAACTGGCGGGAAATCCAGCAAGCATTACGGAATATTTTAGTATCACTGTCAGATAGTATAGCAAACCGATTTTTCTGCCCGCCTCAAGAATTTTTTTTTTTTTTTGCTTAAAAAATCTCTCTTTGTTTATCATACTCCAACCATGTCTACAAGACAAGAAGTACAATCACTTAACCAATTAACGAGACTAATCCTTGAAATTTAATGTGATTATACGAGTAAATGGACGAAATTTTTAATTTGACTTACTTTTTTTAATAAGTATAATTTATTTATAATTTTACACTATATAATAAATAAGATTCATTTATAATAAAAATAACAAAATATATTTATGTAGTATAAAAAAATTGACAAGTTTTATTTATACCTCAAAAACATTCTATACACACACTCTATACACACACTATGAAATAGTGTTTTACGGCGTGCAAATAATAATTACCAAGATAATGGATGAGTTATATTAAAAAAACATGAGTAAGCATAACAAGTAATAAAAATAGAATAAATTCGCCACCCTGGCAAATAGCAAATGGTATTGGATTGGTCTCGGGGCAAGTCTGGCGGAGGGAGCGAGTACTCACACTGTAGACCGAAGTTAAGAAGTTAGTTTGCTCTAAACTTGCGAGTTGAATAATGAGATAAAGGACACCAAAATAAAGGTTAAAACAACTATGATAATAACTTTAAGACAAGAACTAATTGCTAGTGGGTATTTGTTTTACAACGAGGTTTACAACTCACTAGTGGAAAAATGTGACCTCCAAAGTGAAACAAAGACTTGGTACTAAGACGCGAAAAATTGAAACTATCTTTGACAGGATTTAAATTTATTATTTATTATTTTTAATATTACATTAGTCATAAAATATTATTTTTTAATAAAAAATGAATTTTAAATATTTTTATTACAAATGAGACCCACGTTCTTGTCTCCTTTCCGTCGGATTCTCCCGTTTCTCTATTTTTTCAAAGTCATTAATGTGCTTTCAAACGACACTTACTTTTATGGTTTGTCATACATCACGGACTAGGCTGAAGCTGCCTTTTAGAATATACTTACCATTCAACAAGGCAATTTAGAAGCAAATTTGATTGGTTGTTGTAGAGAAAAGATTGGTCCACCTGGTTCATATCTATTGTGAAGAAAATAGCGTTGGTTGGCATCATTTCCTTACATGTGGAGTATGGGGTTGTTTGAGACTGAAAAAAACGGTTTTTCTATTTTTTAAGACAAATATTTAACTTTTGTAACAACAAAAAGAAGAAAACTTTTTTTGTTACAAAAAATAAAACTGTTATCGCAGAAAGTAAAAAACTCATTGTAATTTACGTAAAAAAAAATCGGGTAAAAAATCATAAAAGTGTACTCCTGCCCTAGAACTATCAAACATAAACGTCCGCATGGCTAATAATAATTAATCACATGTTTTGCGCTTTCTTGTCATATGGAGTTATTTATTTTTAGGGAGAACCCCCATCTTCGTGAGATTCTGCAGGTTGACTTGATTGCAGTTTGTTTCCCTAAACAATGGCTTCTTAGTTTAGTCTGGCTTCTAGCTTCTTTGTAAACCAAAAAAAAAGAAAATCACATGTTTGCTTCTAATTAACGCCTCCGTAATTGAGGATCGCACGGTGGGCTGGATAGATTTTTGACGGCTAGTTGCTTCGACATATATAAATTCGAGCATCGATACTTGTGTGGTTACCGAGCTCAAATTTAAATGAGAAATTACGGTTCAAATTCCATCAAAATTAAGTAGTTGAAATAAATTTACAATTTATTATTTGTGTGCAATACGTTATAATAATCTAATCTCTTTACACCCTTTTTTAATGCAAAATTGCAATACTCTTTAATAAGTCCGTGAAGTATTATACATCCTTACCCATTTTTATAACAAAAATAAAATGAAATGAAATAAATTCGAGTAGTATTGGCAGAGCACAATTTGGCGTGGATAAATTAGTCACCAATTATTTTTGCGATGCTTCTCGCTTTTGACAAAAATTTTCATATCTTAGCCCATAACAATTTGCGAATTTCATTCAAGATAGTGTTTTCGGGTAATGACATTCATGCTTCCCAACTCTCAGGCGTGTATTTTCCGTCCATGGAACGACTGGTCATCCCGTGGATAAAGTGGACTGTGGCGTTAATAGCAGAGTTTCCTTGGCTTGTTGCTTATGGGTTTACATAACTGCATGTGGTATGGGATGTATATTTTTTTAATTTTAAACTTTTATATTTTTTTTACGTTTAAGTCTTAATTGTTTTTTGATCTTATTTGAATTCTAAATCTTTTAATTTCATGTCAAATTAGTTCATCCGTTGATAGAAAGTTGTCAATCCATTAGTGAACGAGTTTGACCTAATAAAAATTATTTAAAAAAAGTTAAATACACAAACATGAATTAAATATCTTTTTCATAACCAAATACACAAATTAACGTGTCTATTTATTGATGTAAAAAGCATCTAATCCGTATTTTTAATCTTTTTAAATAATTTCTGTTAGGTCAAACTCGTTGATTAATAAATTGACCATTTTTTGTTAATAAATAAATTAATTTGATAAAAAATTAACAGGTTTAGAATTCAAATGAAATTTCAAAACGTTTAAAATTTCGATACAAAAAAAGTATAAAAGTTTAAAGTTAAAAAAATGCATATCCCCATGTGATATATAGCCTTCCATCTCTGTTTGCTCTTTGGAGAAATTCATATGGTAGTCCTCGTTCTCTCCTTTTTTTTGGTGTTTTAAAGCTGATAGTCTAGTATTTTAAGAATGAGAAATGAACGAAAAATTGAAATTTGAATCTCAATTTTCCTAGTTATATGCCACTAATTCCAACTATGTTAGCTATTGCTAAATCCTCAAATCCCCATTCTCTTTTAATTTTTAGCAATTTGGTTTTCCGTAATCATATATGCATGAGGGATTATACGATATAGATGTGCCCTGTAGATTCTATCAAGGGAGAACCAGTAATTTGAAAGGAAAATAAGGTATGAACTTAGATTTTTTTTTTTTTTCGGTTTAAAAACAGAACCAATCAAGCCACTAATAATAAGTGCAAATATCACAGTCCGCAGTCCAAATAAAAAATCCGCAATTTATTGCTGATAAAAGGTAAATAAGCGCAACAAGCACCATTCAAAAAAAAAAAAAAACAACTCATGTAAATCAAATCTAAAGATTACCTTTTGAATGATTGGGTGAATATTTTCACTTGTAAATTTGTTTATTCAATAAAATCTTCTTATATTTGACTTACCCAAAAAAAAAAAAAAAAAAAGAACGGAGGCTTTACACAAAATTTTACTTAAGAATCCATTGTGGATGGTAAAATGGATTTTTTCACAATTAATATGATTCAGGTGAAACGGGTAAATTTTGAGCGTAAAACAATTAAACCCGAAAATACAAAAATAAATTATAAATTGAAAATTGTAAAAATAAAAAAAAATTTACGTTGTTCGATCTCCGTAGATCCTTCTATTAGTGTTCCTTTTTTGATTTCGTCAAGGGCTGCACGAGCTTGATCTTAACAGAAATAAATTCCACAACTTTTTCTTGAATTGGGTAGACTAAAACTGGATCTGATTTGGACGTTTAGACTACGGTTAAGGACCGTAGAAACCAGATCTGAGCTGATTTGGCTTAATTTCACCGAGGGTCGAAGGGACTTGTTCTCGGATGAGTTGCTTGAATTTTGCTGAGGGCCGTATGAGGCTTAATCCCAGCCGGATTTGTAGTAATTTGATATTTTCAGATCTATATTCTCATAAATTCAGATCTAGGGCGATCGGAGAATATAAATCTAAAAATAATTTTGGAAATGGAAACAGCAAATTTTTTGAGCTTTACCCCTGAAATATCTCTAAAAAATGAGTTAGGAGAGTATACTGCAGAGTAAAAGCACGTAAGAAAATTTCAAAATTTTCTTGAGAGATTTTCAAAATTTTCTTTTTCTCTCAAATTCTCTGAATTTTTCTATTTACAGATTTGCTGAATATATTTTGAACTGAGGGGTAGGGGCCTATTTATAGGGTTCCTTTCCCATGTGAGCATCACATGGGAAAGGAATCTTTTTTTTTTTTTAAATTTTTCTTTGGCCGGCGTTGCCAATTTTGAATTGGCAACGCCGGCCATTGAATTCATTGAATTCAATTTTTTTTTCTTTGTTTACAAATGCCTCCACTTCAAGGGTCGGTAAGGAAGAACTTTACGGGCGTGATCCGAACCGAATCTTGAAGTCCAGGTTGAAACTTGAGATGTTCTGACGAACATTGAATGTTGAAATCTTCTATCTCCGACTAATCCAACTGTTGTTGGATCGCAATGGAAACCGATATGATCTTGAGGAAGTTAGCAGCCCAGCCAATATAAAAATTGAAGTCTTGGCTACAGGTGCGTTCGAGCTTCCATGGCTCGCAAAGGCTGTCAAAGGTTCTTTGAAGTTCCAAAACTCTGGTGAGGATGATCCGGTAGGTAAAGAACTTGAACATCCCCAAGAGGAAGGCCCAGGACCTTGGAACTTCAAGACCGGCACACAGAGAGACTGACTGTAGTTATGATTTCCAAGTCTGCTTCGACGTAAGGAGAGTAGTAGGAACTTCCCTGTACGTCGCCGCATCCAAAGAAAGATTAGGATGATTGCAGCGTATCATCCCTCTGTGGTAGTTGTGAACTAAGGAGAGTAGTTGGAACTCCATGACACCGATGGCGTTAGGGATCCCTCGAAGAAGACTACTCATTCTTTTCTTAGAACATGCACCTCCAACTTCTTGATCGAAGAACTTCCTGAGACAAGTGCAGAGACTAGCCATTTTTTTTTAGAAAGAAGAGCTGAGGGGTGAGTATTACAACTCGGGAATGCAATATATATATACATACGATAAAGTTTTTTTTTTTTTTTTGAAAAGTCAAAAAAGAAGGTACGCAGATTCGAGTAGGGCTATCCACGTCCCTTTCCTGCATAAGAGACAAAAGAGGCAGCGGCTGACGCGTGACACGAAAGTCGTTACCGTGTACTGCAGAAGTCGTTACCGTGTGCTGCCAAAGTCGTTGCACCTTATCTTGTCGGCCGTCCTAGCGGGGCCCAAGGCGCAGCTCCAAGTCAAGCTCGGCCTCGTCTGGTGGGCCGATGATGTTGACGTCGATTTCCGGCTGGTTGATGCTGCCGGAATATTCTTGAAAGAGGCAAAATTTCGCCGAAATGACTCCTTTCTGCTAGAAAAATTCCTCCTAGACTTAAGTATCTAGGAGGGATGACCCTTGGCTGACTCCGTAAGACCACCAGAACCAGCATGCATTCTCCCATGGGCTACGACTTTGATGAACATACTGTGGAGAGACCATTGTAGTGGAAGAACTCGGACCTGCTTCATTTGAGGGCGAAGCTGTACCAGTGGGATTTACTATCGGAACGACATACTGTTATTTGGAAGAAGCAGTTCTCAGTGCTGGTTTCTTTCTGCTTTTCCGATTCTGGAACCAATAAAACACATTTTTTCCTTCGATTGCCCCGAGCGGGCGCAATCGTGAGACAAGTTGGTAAATTTGAGATGCACTAGGAATAATACCTCCATTGTTGTGGAAGACTTCCTCCAAAATTTGCAGTTGTGCCATGGTCAGTTGCCACCTTGTGCGGGGTGATCTTTCTTCTCCCTTGTCTTGAGGTTATGCAACTGGTTCCATCTTTCTTGTGGCAGAGGAGCAAAGGTCTTGGTATGTGGTGAAGATCGGTTGAGACTGATGCTGAGTTTCAGACTCAAACCCTCCGTCACTTTTATATTTTTGGGCCGTTCACAGTTTATACTCATGCGGGCCAGGAGTTGGATTGGATTTTGAACTTGGGTTTTGGATTGTGTCTGGAACTTGGAATTTTTGGGTTTTGGGTTTTGGATTGAATTTGGGTCGAGTGTTTGGGTTTGGAGTCTGGACTTTTGGATTTGGGTTGAGTGTTTGGGTTTTGAGTCTAGACTTTTGGATTTAGTTTTCAGGCTTTTGAGTTGGACTCTGAATTGGGCTCAAGTGTTTGGATTTTCGCTTGGACTTTCAGATCGAGACTTCCGAACTTTTTTTTTTCTTTTGATTTTTTTTTTGATTTTTTTGATTTTTTTTGAACTTTTTTTTTCTTTTTTTTTTGATTTTTTTTTTCTTTTGATTTTTGATTTTTTTTTTAACATATTTACACATAATACTGTTTCAGAAATTTACCATTGATCGGGCCGATTCGGACGCCTTCTTGGTCTGACAGCATGTAAGCGTTATGAGTGTAAGCCTCCTGCACTAAGTATGGCCCGTCCCATTTGGAAGTAAGCTTGTCATCAGGCCGATGCTTCATGTTGATGGGTCGTCGCACTGCAAGAACAAGGTCTCCAACTTGAAAAGATCGAGGGCGGACCCTGCGGTTGAATGTGTTGGTGAGCCGAGCTTGGTAGCTCTCAAGTTGCTGTTGTGCTTCAAGCCTCCTTTCATCGAGGGCTTCTAACTCTTCTAGACGTAGGCGAGCATTCTCCTTCTGTGTGAGTCCTTCCAGAACATCCATGCGCAGGGATGAAATCTGTGTTTCCAACGGCAGTATTGCTTCGACACCGTAGACAAGTGAGTATGGCGTCGGCTGTGTTGGAGTCCGGTAAGTTGTACGATACGCCCATAATGCCTAGGGAATTCTGTCATGCCAATCTCTTTTGGATTTAGAGACTACCTTTCGCAATAGATTGCATAAGGTCTTGTTGAATGCTTCAGCCAAGCCATTTGCTGGGGCATTGTACATGGATGACTTGTACTGCTTGAACTTGAATTTCTCGTAGAGCTTGTCGATTAAGCTGTTGTAGAACTGCTTACCATTATCAGTGATGATGAATCGAGGGACTCCATAGCGATAGATCAGCTGAGTCCGGATGAAATTGGCAACATGCTCCTTCTTTACCTTTCTAAGTGGAATGGCTTCAGCCCATTTTGAAAAGTAATCGGTTGCTGCAAGGATGTACAGGTGACCCAGGGATGACTTTGGCAACGACCCCACTAAGTCAAGACCCCAAGCTTCAAAGGGCCAGGATGAGACAGTTGGATGCAGTGGCTCCGGTGGTTGATGTATGTAATTGGCATGAAATTGACAAGCTTGACAAGTTTTAGCAAACTCAATTGAATCACGTACCATAGTTGGCCAGTAGTATCCCATCCTTCTGAGCTGAAAGTGCAACTTAGGCCCTGATTGATGTCCGCCACAAACACCAGAATGTGCTTCAGCGAGAGCTTGTTTTGCCTCTTCATTACCTAGGCAGCGAAGTAAAACTCCATCAAAAGACCTTCGATACAGAGCATCCTTGAAATATATGAAGCGGGGAGCTCGTCGTTGAATTTCTGTCTTATGACGATGATCTTCGGGCAGCTTTCCGTGCTGTAGGTAGTCAATGATTGGTTGGCGCCAATCCTCGTCCTCCGCGAGACGTATAGATACAGCGTTGGCTGCTGTAGTTTCTTCATCATCCTTCTGCGGCACTATCCATTTCTGGCACACGACAACAACTGTAGCCTGGATTTCTGACTTTGCAAGAGAGGTGGCCAGGTTAGCCAACGCGTCTGCCTGAGTATTTTCTCGTCGAGGCACATGCTCCAAGGTGATGCTTTCAAATTCATCCATTAGCTGTCGAGCACGTTGATGGTAAGGCGCAAGATCCTCTTTTTTAACATCATACAATCCTGTAAGTTGGTTGATGACGAGCTGGGAATCTCCATGGACTTCTATAGTTGGAATCTTCATATTGACAGCCATTTGAAGACCAATGATCAAAGCCTGGTATTCAGCAACATTATTTGAACATAACTCACCGAGAATGATAGCATATGGTAGTATTTGTCGTTGAGGAGTGACAAACACTATGCCGGCACCAGCACCATCACGTCTTGCTGCACCATCAAAGAACATCGTCCATGGTGATAGTGTCTCAATGTAAAAGACCTCTTCATCTGGAAGATCATCTGTGAACTCCCAATCTGACGGAATAGGGTGATCTGCAAGGAAGTCTACTAGAGCTTGTCCTTTGACTGCTTTTTGAGGCACGTAGACAATGTCGTAGCTTTGTAGGATTATTGCCCACTTGGCAAGTCGTCCTGACAAGATTGGTCTAGATAAGATATATTTAACAGGATCAGCTCTGGCAATGAGACGTACCGTGTGAGCTTGCATGTAGTGCCTCAGCTTGTGAATGGCAAAGAACAGTGCTAGACATGTCTTTTCAATGGGCGAATAACTCAGCTCAGGACCGTTTAGTGTTCTGCTCAAGTAGTAGAGGGCAACTTCCTTTCCCTGCTCGTTTTCCTGTGCAAGCAAGGCTCCTAAAGATCTTTCCTGCGCTGCAATGTAGAGAATCAACGACTTTCCTTGAATTAGAGCACCTAGGACCGGTGGATTGGAAATGTACTTCTTTATGCTCTCAAAGGCTTTGCTGCAAGTTTCGTCCCATTCAAAGTTGACATCCTTCTTCATCAACCAATGGAAAGGTTGACATCTCCCAGCTAAATTGGAGATAAAACGGCGAATGTAAGCCAGTTTTCCTTGTAGACTTCGCAGCTCGTGCAGGTTTTTAGGTTTAGGCATCTTTTGAATTGCCTCAACCTTTGACTGATCAACTTCGATTCCACGATGGCGCACCACGAACCCAAGAAACTTTCCTGATGTGACACCGAATGCGCACTTGAGAGGGTTCATTTTGAGCTGATGCCTCCGAAGTCTTTCGAACACTGTCTTGAGATCCTCGAGGTGGTCTTTGCGCTTCTTAGTCTTTACAACTAAGTCATCAACATAACATTCTACAATCTTGTGCAGCATGTCATCAAAATTTTTTTGCATAGCACGTTGATAAGTGGCGCTAGCATTTTTCAATCCAAACGGCATAACTTTGTAGCAGTATATACCTTTTGGGGTGCGGAATGCTGTCAACTCCTCATCTTCTGGTGCCATTCTGATTTGGTTATAGCCTGAAAAACCATCCATGAAGGACAATGCTTCGTGACCCGTTGTTGCATCGACTGTGATCTCCGTTATGGGCAATGGAAAGTCATCTTTCGGACAGGCCCTGTTAAGATCTCGAAAATCAACACATACCCTCAACTGTCCATTCTTCTTTCTTACCGGGACTATGTTGGCAATCCACGTTGGGTAGGTGACCTCTTGGATGAAGCCAGCATTGATCAGCTTGTTAAACTCCTCCTCGATTTGTGGAATGAGTTCCGGGCGGAATCGTCGTTGTGGCTGCTTGACAGAACGAACACCCTTCTTTACTGCTAGACGATGCACTACAATTTTTGGGTCAAGTCCAAGCATTTCTTTGTAACTCCATGCGAACACGTCCCTGTATTGACTTAATACCCGAACATATTCTTGCTCTTCTTCTGCAGTAAGTAAAGTACTTACAAATGCAGGTCGAGGATCTTCCGGAGAGCCAAGATTGACCTCCTTGAGTTCATAAACAGTTGCTTGGCCACCATCTTCAAGTTCCGGGGGAGCCTCCTTTACTTCACCGTCAGATGAGTCAGACTCAGCCTCCTCGCTAATTGTGACATAAAATGTAGAACCTCTGACTTCACCTTCTTTGTTTGACTGGACAAGCCTGTCTTGTTTGGTGGTGGTGGTGATGGCACGTGCATCAGCTGCTCGGCTTCGGCTCTTTAGCGTGATCCGCACAGGTGAGTTCTCCTGATAGCCTAAGCCAGGTCGGGACTGTGATGTTTGAGAAGTGGCGCCATGTGTGGACGGCAGCGTACCCATTGTGCTCGGGTTTGAGAAGTCATAGCCTACCTTGGCCAAGAGCTTGTATGCATTAGGATCGAATCCTTCCTGTGTTCTTCTTTCTGGAAGTGAGCCGCCTTCGACTGCTGCTGTGTGTGGTTTGACGAAACCTTTTAATGGTTTTGAGGATAAAACCGGCTCAATCTTTGGTATCGGCAGAGTGTAAGTCTCCTTCAGGTTGTGCAGCTCTTTTGTCTTGGGTTGGCTATGTCCTTACTCCTGTTTAGGATCAATACAATAAGAGAAAGGGGGTTGACCTTCTGAGCGTCGTGACTTCGGCACATAGCGTAGGACTGGAGTGGAGCTTGAAGATGCAACATCCTTCGGACGAAATTCAGCAAGCTGTGGCAGCTTTTCATTTGTTGGAGCCTGGGGTTGGGCATTGGCAGGTTCTTCAACAGCTTTTCCCTTTTTGTGAATGCCCCCAGTCCAAGTAGCTTTTGATGGAATGATCTCCGGATTGTCTGTGTCGGTGTAGAAGACTGCATCCGCCAAATGTGATTCAGCATCATCGAACGGCTTTAAGTCAGCATTGACCTTTTGAACACCACCATTGTAGTACTTGAAGCACTGATGCAGACTTGAAAGCACAACTCCATTTCCATGAATCCACGGTCGTCCTAGCAACATCTTATACGTGGTACGTGCATCGATCACATGAAATAAAGTGCTAGAAGTGAGATTGCCGATAGTTAGCTCCAAGCGAATCATCCCAATTGCTTTCTGTTCTCCTTGATTAAAGCCATGAATCATCAAGCGGCTGTCTGATAATTCATCAATGCCGATGCCGAGCTCCTTTATGGTGGATTTTGGGATAATATTGACTGCTGAGCCATCATCGATCAGAATACGTCGGACCTTCTGCGCTCTCACATAGCCTGATACATACAGCGGCCGATTGTGGGGTTTGGACCCCAACAGGAGATCCTCATCTGAAAATAAGATAGCAGAGTAACATCCGACGTGATTTTGGTCCGCCTGTTGCTCCGCTGAGTTAGAATCATTTGATGGCTGTGATTCAGCCGAGGTCTGGAGAGTATTACTGACTTGATTTTGCCACACTTCTGTTGATTGCAAAGTTATAAACAGTTGAGGGTTAGCGAGAAGGGTTTGGAGAGCTTCATATACCTTCTCTGTTGTCGACTTTTTGTTGTCGAGCGGCTCCTCCTTATGATGTGTCACCTCTTCTGATGGTTTTGAAGTGATGGTGGTCTGGTTTGCAGAAGTTACGCCTTCTTGGTCCATAATGATTTTATTCTGACTTTTGAGCTTCATGATTAGCTCTTTCAGGACGAAACACTTCTCGGTTGGATGACTTATTATGCGGTGATACTTACAGAATCTTGGATCGTTGACTCGATCCTTTTCATTAGGCCGCTTGCACTCTGGAGTTCGATCAGCTTTACCTCCAAGAGTTGTTCAAGAATGTCGGGGACGTCTGAGTCGGGGAATGGATACTGCTTCTGCTCCAACTCTCGCAATGTCACCTTCTGTCTTTCCTGTTGTTTTGGCTGAGTTATTTGAGTCGGAGGATTTACCTTAACTTTGGCGCCCACTTTTACTGGTGCGGCTTCAACAGTCATCACTTCCTTTCCTTTTCCGGAACTCTTGGGTTTCTTAATCTCCCTTCTGCCCCCTTGCTGGTCCAACTGGATGGGAACCGTGTCTCCGGAAGTCTGGATGCTTATCTCCATATCATGTGCGCGGGTCGCCAGTTCTTCGAAGGTTCGGGGTTTGACACCCTGCAGGATGTATAACAGCTCCCAATGCATTCCCTGGATGCACATCTCTACGGCAGAAGTCTCCGTCAGGCGATCTTTGCAGTCCAAACTGAGGGCACGCCATCCGTTGATGTATTCGACAACGGGCTCTCCTTTTCTTTGTTTGGTGCTGGTAAGCTCCATCATACTTACCGTCCTTCGAGTGCTGAAAAATCTGTTGAGAAACTCTCGTTGTAGCTGTTCCCAACTATCGATCGATTCTGGTTCAAGATTTATGAACCAGGTGAAAGCGGTCTCCCTGAGTGAATGAATAAACTGCTTTACCAAGAGATCTCCATAAGTCCCTGTGTTGTTGCAGGTTTCAACAAAGTGGGCGATGTGTTGTTTGGAATCGCCTCGTCCGTCGAATTGTTGAAATTTGGGCGGTTGGTAGCCCAAGGGCATGTTGAGACTTTCGATCTATCTAGTGTACGGTTTGACGTACATCTGTGATCCTTGGAAGGATGTAGCTTGTTGCAGGCGGATCGTATTAGCTATCATTTCCTGCAATTGTTGAACAGATAGCGAAGCTACAGAATTTGAGGGTGGTAGCTGTGTAGAACTACCTAGTCGCTTTTCTGCAGTGAAGACGTCGGCTGGTGCGGCTTCTGGAGTGAAACCGGGTGGATATGATTGCTCCTTGCGGATCTCGGGATCAATTTGGATCGGGGCCTTTCCTTTGAGAGCGGCGATTTGTTGATCCTTTTCCTCCATGACTCTGATCAGCTGCAAAATTTTATTCTCCAATTCTGAAATTCTTTCCTCTGTACTGGTTGTGTTGGTCATCATGACGGCAACAGATGAGGTTCCGCGAAAGACTGGGGGAGAGAATTCTTCTGCTTCCTCTGTGTGGATCTCTACAGAATGAGTTAGATTCTGTTGAGCAGGCTTCGTCGTGTTGCCCCCAGCTTCGATCGGGGTGGGTGATCGACTCCTCCATGCGACAAGAGAGTCAGGGGAGAGATCCTGTTGTGCGAGCTGTGGACTCTCCATTTCGATATTTTTTTGGATTTGGACGGCAAGAAATTGTGTCTGTCCCCGAGTTTCTAGACCTGCATACCCAGGTAGGGTAGTTAATGCAGGTAGTGGAGCCGTTGTCTTTTTTTTTGTGGCAGCAGTTGTACTCCTTTTTGGTACCATTTGATGTGCTGAACACTTGTAAAATTTTTTTTTTTTTTTACTTTTTTACTTTTTACTTTTTTTTTTTACTTTTTACTTTTTAATTTTTTATTTTTTTTTTTACTTTTTACTTTTTACTTTTTTTTTTTTTTAGGAACAAGAGATAGAAGGTGAAGATGTCCCACCGAGCGTGCCAAAAATTTGTAACAGGTAAATTTCGAGCCTAAAACAATTAAACCCGAAAATACAAAAATAAATTACAAATTGAAAATTGTAAAAATAAAAAAAAATTTACGTGGTTCGATCTCCGTAGATCTTCCGATTAGTGTTCCTTTTTTGACTCCGTCAAGGGCTGCACGAGCTTGATCTTAACAGAAATAAATTCCACAACTTTTTCTTGAACTGGGTAGACTGAAATTGGATCTGATTTGGACGTTTAGACTACGGTTAAGGACCGCAGAGACCAGATTTGAACTGATTTGGCTTAATTTCACCGAGGGTCGAAGGGATTTGTTCTCGGATGAGTTGCCTGAATTTTGCTGAGGGCCGTATGAGGTTTAATCCCAGCCGGATTTGTAGTAATTTGATATTTTCAGATATATATTCTCATAAATTCAGATCTAGGGCGATCGGAGAATATAAATCTAAAAATAACTTTGGAAATGGAAACAGCAAATTTTTTAGGCCTTACCCCTGAAATATCTCTCAAAAAAGAGTTAGGAGAGTATACTGCAGAGTAAAAGCACGTAAGAAAAGGAGAAATTTTCTTGAGAGATTTTCAAAATTTTCTTTTTCTTTCAAATTCTCTGAATTTTTCTGTTTACAGATTTGCTGAATATATTTTGAACTGAGGGGCAGGAGCCTATTTATAGGGTTCCTTTCTCATGTGAACATCACATGGGAAAGGAATTTTTTTTTTTTTAAATTTTTCTTTGGCCGGCGTTGCCAATTCAAAATTAGCAACGCCGGCCATTGAATTCAATTTTTTTTTTCTTTGTTTACATCAGGTACTTATTATTTTTACTCTTTTTTTATTAATATAAATAATTCATAATTTTACACTATACAAATATAATTTTTTATTTTTTTATTCTAAATAAGTTTTACTGTGTAATGTAAAATTATAAGTAAGTGATATTCACTATAAAAAAAAAAATGAGTTTAATGAAAAATCTTCTGGTTATACATTTTTTTATTAAAGAATTAAATTTAATGCTGACAGCAAAAAGTTAAATTTAGTTAAAATATAAGTCAAAATGAAATGAAAGGACTATAAATCGATAAGGTTGACACAATAGGGACTTCGATTTGCGGATTAGTAAGCACTGTCTCAAATTCAATTTTCACCGCTATTTGGTAGAATAAGATTATTTGATTTTAAATAGATAATAATAAAAATTCATATTATTTTGTTGTCATTTTAAATTTATTTAAGTAAAATCATTAAATTTTTTCTTAGTTGGTATAAATAATTTATGTTAGTGGCCCCAATTGTTTCGGATTTAGATACCTTTATTAAAAACTAGCAAAGATATCGAAATATACACGAATCAGCATTTATCAGGCCACAAATCTAGATACCTATTGATAAAGCACTGATTCGTGTGCATGTGTCATAGAAATATAGTTAACAAACAAGAAGAACTCCAGTTCAAAATAAAAACAAACGAGAAGAACGGCTGGTGGTGGGATGTATCAGTCGTATTATTGGACAATAGCATTGGTCCGGTGGGTGCATTGGCCTTTACGTTTGGGTGCTGGCCATCCCATTCTTTCTCTTTAATGCTCCGTTTGGGCAAAGGAAAAGAAAAATAAAAGAAGAAAATAATTTATTTATTTATTTATTTTTTTTATTAATTTAAATAATTAATTTTTATTTTTTTATAAATTACTATTCATTTTCTTTTTTATAATTTTTTAATTATTACTTTTTTTCAATCATAATATTATTATTATTATATTATTTTTTTATTTACTTTTTTCAATCTAAATAAAATATATAAATGCATTTGCTATCACAAAATTTTGTTTTTTTATTTTTTTCCGATGCTTCTTGAATTTCAGAGAGACACATCATGGTTGACTCTTAGCAACTTTACTGTGGTCGATCCAAAGGATCCAAAGTACAGCTGGAAATGAGATGGCAATTTCCAATTTCTAATTATGTCAATTGTCAACCACTATTCATATACCTCGGAAACTAGAAACGGTCAAAAGTTGACTGTTAGTAACTTCACATTTATCCACTATACATACCCAAAAATAAATAATAATAATAATAATAATAATAATAACAATAAATTGAGTGGCATATCTCGGATAAGGGATCCCATCAACATCAATTTAAGCTTATTATTGTATTGGAAGAAGATAGGATCACATTAAATATTAAAACTCGCACCATGCAAATCGAATCTCACGAATGACAATAACAGGTATAAAATGTTATACGTGTCTAGATTGTATGGTCCGTCGTGAGCAGGGGCCGTTCCAACCGAATACTTGCGTTCATGTTGACTTTATGCCTGTGCTTTTTCTTTTCAATGTCGGAGACACAGATTTAAGTGAACTTATAGTTGCACATTCAACTTGAGTTAGTTGGGAAATGAGGAAAATGTAGCTGGATAGGGAAGAATCAAACAGGGTGACCCGGAGAAGAGAGAGAGAGAGAGACAATTCTTACTGTCACTTCGGTGTATATATAGGCAAAAATAAAGAATTATGATGTATAAAACAATTACAGTTTGTTTAGAGTGGTGAGAATCCTAGAGAAGAAATGCAAAAGAAAGAAAAATGCAATAGAATGGAATTTTTGCACGAGGAAGGAAAGAATCAGATGTGAAACGGGGCAAAAATTATGCTGACATGTACCATCTGAACTTTGATGCCATTTTGGGAAGAAAGTTGGACAAATAAACTCTTACTACAGTAACATTACAGTTATGTCCTCACCACAGTGGTTCCCTTTTTCCTCTCTTTTTACCTGATTTAGAACGATAATCAATGCTAAAAAATTTAAGGATCCGTTTGGAATAGATTTTATTTTTTGTTTTCTATTTATTTTTCACAAAAAAATAGAAAATGTGTTTGGTATTGATTTTGTTTTCTGTTTTTTGTTGAAAAGTTAAAAGTATTTTTCAAGAAAAACAAAAAACAAATTGGGAAAACAATAAAAACTAATTTTCTTATTTTATTTTTCACTTTTTTTTCTATACTTTCTTTTACAACATTTTCTTTCTCTATTTATCCTCTTTACCATATCTTTCTTTACTCATCCTCTCTCTATCCCTCTATATCGTTTCTCTCACTATTCTTTCTCTCTCTACTCTTTCTCTCTCTACTGTCTCTCCCTTTTCTATCTCTACCATTCTTTCTCTACCCTCTCTCTCTATTTTCTCTCTCTACTCATTCTCTCTCTACCCTCTCTCTCCTTTTTCTATCTCTACCATTCTCTCTCTACCCTCTCTCTCTTTTTTCCCTCTACTCATTCTTACTCTACCATCTTTCTCCTTTTTCTCTTTCTACCATTCTCTCTACTCATTCTCTCTATACCCACTCTCTCTCTCATTTTTCTCTCTCTACCATTCTCTCTTCTTTTTCTTGCTCTATCATTCTCTCTACTCGTTCTCTCTCTCTCTCTTTTTTTTCTCTCCAATATTCTCTGTCTACCCAGATTCTCTCTCTTTTCTATTTACCCACACTCTCTCTCCTTTTTCCCGCTCTACTATTTTCTCTCTACCCTCTCTCTCCCCTTTTTCACTCTCCAGTCGTTCTCTCTGTACCCAGACTCTCTCTCTTTTTTTTTGTTTTACCATTCTCTCTACTCATTCTCTCTCTACTCTCTCTCTACTATTCTGTTTACTCATTCTTTCTCAACCCTTTTTCTTTCTGTCATTCTCTCTACTCATTCTCTTTCTTCTCTCTTCCTCTCTCTTTTTTCTCTCTACTCATTCTCTCTCTACCCTCTTTCTCTTTCTCTCTCTCTCTCTCTCTCCCTTTTTTCTCTCTATATTTATATTCTTTTTAGCATTTCTCTCAGTATCCTTTTTCTCTCTATTTTTTTATTCTTATAGAAAAAAACAAAAATTGACAGCAATAAATACAAAAATTCAGCAAACAGCAAAAACTAAAAATAGGAAATGAAAAATAGAAACAAAAATCTGATAGCATATCCAAACGGGCCCTAAAAGTTCCTTTTTTTTCTCGTTCTACGTGCGCTCTAAATTTTTTGTTTTTATCAATTCACTCCAAAGCATTTTCTTTTTGCAATTATGTTTTCTTTTTTCCCAAGACTTAAGCTTGATTTAACTTGCTAACTAAACATTAACTGTGTGGAGGCATAATTGTCATTTTATTAAAAAATTTTCTTTCTCTTCAATTTTTTCATCATATTCAAATAAATAATTTCTTGTTTTATCACTTTTTTGTTTACATATTTTTCATTTTTTCATATAATTTGTATAAAAATTAATTTTTTTCTTCTCACTTTCTTTCTCTCTACTTTTTTTTCACACCGCTTTCTTTTTTACCTCAAATCCAAATCTAAACATGCTGTGAAAGTTAATGTCCAAAAAGACATATAAAAAATATGCAAAACAATTATGATAATCTCTCTCTTTCTTCCCGTTACCCTTGTGTACCCCTCTTCTGTCCCTGTATCAAGACCCGAGTTATTTTTATTATGTCCTATGTATTACTGGACTTTCCGAAAGAAATCTGCAGAATCAGCGATTAGTGATTATAAAAATCGTAATTAACAAAGTTAATTAAACGCCTTGTTATATCGTGTCTAGCAGCGAAGACTTCGGTTTTAAACTTGACCAACGCCATCGCCCGAGGGATGTCGAGCACTAAAAAGTACAAAAATTTGTAGGGAATTTTATTAAGTAATATGTGTCTACTAATAGGTGCCCTAAACCCACCACCATTTCTCCTTGGCTTAAATCTTTCGTCCTAGAATGTAGTAATGCCGCAACTTAGATTGTCATTTTCAAGCATGAACCCTGGTTCTCAGACCATTCACTGCCCTTGAATCAGAGAGACACAGTGGATTTATGATCCTGAAACGAGGAGAAATTTCCAGACGAAAGGTTTTAAGTAAAATGACACCAATCTTCCGCCAAAAAAAATTGTTTAGGAATTATATAAGTTCTAATAGTTCCAGTATCCAAGATGAATGACATGAAATGAAAATATTCCACAAGAAAGAAAATTTGTAGGAATGCCCCTCATTTAATAGTTCCGCTCTCGGAAGGCAAGCCTCTGCTATAGATATTCTCTTGGGGGAGAATTCTCTCAAAATCTTGGTATCTGCAGACATGCTTAATCTGATGCTCCATACAAATGTACATATGGAGTACAGGATCAATCCATCACCGAGAGAAATCTTGCCTTCCCAGAATGCTGGCTGCTGGTGGAGATAAATGTATAATGGACCAGAGGGCAGACGTAAGTTGTTAGTCAAATAGGCCGAGTCCTACTTCGATGGACTACTCGTGCCTGACTCGAAAACTTTAGTGTCAGATGGAGGATCCTTAACTGCTTTTGAATCTGCATTGATGGCAATATTCCCCATTCCAACCTCCATTGCCTCCCTCTCATCCTTTTCCCTCTTCTTTTTTTCATTTGGACTGTCCCGAGCATGGTTTTGACTAGATGAAGCAAGTGGCTCAAGAAGATTGGGGCCTGCATTGATCCACGGATGAAGAAGGCACTGAGCTGCAGTAGGCCGTTTCTCAGGGACAAAATCAAGGATAGGAACCAAGAAATTAGTCAGGTCATTTGCATCTTGCTCACTGAAGTCATACTTCTCGACAAGAACTTTATTCAATGGCCAGAAACGCAACCTACGTATGTGCCTCAGATCACCATATCTATTAAAGAAATCTCGGGAATAGCGGCCACCCAAAGCAATCTGAGAATATCGTCAACATCTCACACTTAGACCCAAGTCTTTTATGGTGTTAAACAAGTTAGGCAGTTGAGTAAATTATTTCTAACCTTGCGTGGCATCATTCCAAGTAGCTCCATCATCAATGCTAAATGGTCCTGAAACAGACGGAAAATAAAGGCCATGAAAATAATAAAGCTTGGCGATAATCAACAAAGCCAAATCATGGTTATATGCATGAATGCAGAAAAATTCATCCCCAAAATAAAATTTTATTTTCCAACTCCATATGCTACCATGTCCACACCGCTTATATACACACTCTCTTTTGTTGATTAGATATTTTCAAAAGCTAGTAAACATTCTTTTGGAGAGCTGAAAAAACCAATCTGCCTAATAAAATCCCCACGAGAACTTGGTCCATAAATTTGAAGAAAGCTTTCTTTTGAATTAGGCCTGATTGGGTACACCATTTCACGCAAATGCTCACACAATGTTGGAGTACATTCAGTAGGACAAGGCTATGGTGCAATGAACTGTTTAAATCTATTTTTTATTTAGTATGGTCAATTGTGGATACTACAGATGGTGGAACCCTGCCTCGTTCTCTCCCTCTCATTCTTTCTCTTCTGATGATCGTGATTTGTTAGGATTTACAGTAAAATGGGGGCAATTATATGATCCTCCAAGCTCTGCGTGCTTCTCTACTTTCTTTCTTTGTTTTTATAAATCATAATATAAGCATTAAATGCTGACAGGAAGATGATATATTATAAGATAATGAACTTCATTATAATGTATGGGGTTTTTTTTTTTTTTTTTTGGTTGGGGGGGGTGGTGGTGGTCGTCAAAACCAAAAAACATAAACAATGGGCCACACTAAATGCGAAATAGATTTAAACAGTTCATTGCACCTTGGTATGCGCATCTTGATATGTATAATACTAGGCAACAACAAGCATTAACAAGCAATAAAAAAACATCGAGCAATCATAATGGATACTAAGAGAGCATTATACAGCAGGCACTCACCTCATCCCTATCAAAGTTATCACCGCTGTGGGGGTCAAAAAGTACATCACCAGTTGCAAGCTCAAAACAAATACAGGCAAAGGACCAAAGATCAGCTGATGTAGAATATTTAGATCCAAGAATCACCTCTGGACACCGATATTGTCTTGTCTGAATATCATTTGTAAACTGTTTGTAAGTCCAGCATGCATTCCCAAAGTCAACTAATTTGCATTTTAAGTCAACTGTGGCCAACAGCCTCTGCCTTGTGGCGCGGCTTCCCCTCTTGCAACCCTGTGTTCCTAGGCCAGTGCCCTTAGCCCCATCAGCATCAGATAATCCCTTTGTATTGTCAGAACTAGTAGCCTGGTCACCAGCAGAACCCACATTTTTCTTTGCATTAGCAGACAACTCCTCTGTGGAAAATTTTTCAGGATCTGCCTCAGCTTCCAAGGAAATTTCCTTCTCCACACATCCTTGGGCTGCTCGTTTGGCCTTTCTTCGTATCTTTTTCTTTTGATTCCTAGTCAAATCTCCATTTGATTTTGTAATTCCAGACTCCAATGTGCTCTTGTCCTTACTATTTGGAAGAATAAGGGCGGCACCAGATTTCCTTGGATCTTTTGATGGGTCTATCATTGATAATAGCAGTATATTCTCCGGTTTCAGATCAGTATGTATAATAGAAAGCTGCCTATGCAGGTAATCTAAGCCCACTAAAATGTGGAAACAGATCTCCTTAACCTTATGAATAGGCAGTCCGCGGTAATCAGTATATTTGATGAGGGTTAAAAGATTATCCCCCAAGTACTCAAACACCATACAAACATGCTGTCCATTTGGACCAGAATGCTTAAAATGATCCAGAAGTTTTACTACACATTTTTTATCATCAGGGTCTCCATCTGCTATTTGCTGCAAAATGGTTATCTCATCCATGGCTGCCTCAGTGTAATGCTGAGCACTTTTTTGTACCTTCAGCGCTACATATCGCTGCAAATATAGGCAAACAAACAAAACTTGTTAGGAGACCAGATAAAGACAGGCACAAAAAGCGTATCCCTATAATAAAACCTTGACAGACAATTAAACCAACAACAAATTATTAGTGCCAGAGCCCAGTAGGGAAAATATAGTTTCTTATGAAGAACCAGAAAAGGTCCCCATTTTCCTGAGCTGCATAATGCAAAAGGTGCCTTTGCAAGCAAATAGATATTTCCTTCTGCATTTTTTTTGGAACTGAAACAGTGCTTTATTGACAAGAACCCAAACCCAAAGGCTTCTCGCTTAATCACAGTAAATGATTCAGTAATCTTCCACCTTCACTTATTCAACGTAAAGAAAGAATCCATTTTCCTCTTTATCATTTTGAGATAAAGTTACAAAATTAAACAAAGTTAGTTCACCTGCGAATAGAACATCTAACAAACAAATGTCTCACTATTTGTATCAACTTCGAATCACCAATGTCCATTCTTACCAAGTTTCCTAAGTAAAAGAATGACCATTGACGGCATCCTCCTCATCTAAGAAACTGCTTTCGAGTAAATAAAAGACTTCTTCTCCTCCCCTTCCCCCACCACCCCCTCGCGCGGGCGCAGGGCACCCGAACAGCTCTATAATGAATACAACTGACATTAAACATTTATTTACATACATTCTCCGACTCAAAACATCCTCTGTAGTCCATCCTTCATCTGCAATATTGCTGTAAATGACACAAATCATTTGACTAAAAACACTAACTCAGACCATGACGTGCTCAGCTATATTCATTTGGTGACAGGACGAAGAACCGAACAGCATAAAAAAGAAATTCATTTTTCAGATCTTCCTTCACTATTTCTTTTTGCTATTTCAGTATCCAAATGATGAAACAATGAAATTAACCGAGTCAGTGGCTGAATTTCTTTAAGGCACAAAGAGGGATTCTAACTTCTTCTTTGAAAGTCACTGCAATCTAAGCCACAAACAAATGTCACGAAGCTTCCTGAACACAAGCAAAGATGCCCGTAGGGAAAGCTCAAATACAAGTCAAAAAATTCAACTCTTCCTCTACTTTCTGCCTCCAAGAGAAAGAAAAGAAAGCAAGAAACAGAAAAACGATGGAAAAAAATAAAGAAAAAACCTCTAACCAACCAAATGCAAAGCAAATTGAAGTACTTACTAAGCAAATACCACAATCGAGAGAAAGAAAAAATGAAAAAGAAAATAATAAGACTGAAATTGTGTTTAAAATGAGGAGATTACCGATTTTTGAGTGTCCCAGGCGAGCCAGACGGTGGAGAAATGACCCCAACCGAGTTTACTCTGGACGACGTACCGGCCATTCTTGAAAGCGTCGCCGATGCGGACGGCGTGGTAGCCACCGCGGCGGTAATCTTCGGTGCCTTCGTCCTCCGACGTGTAGTCTCCGCTCTCGCTGCTCCGATCCTCCTCCTCTTCCACTGTCACTTGCTGCTTCCCGTCCATTGTCAACACCTCCACCCCTCTCTCTCTCAATGGCCTTTTGAGTTGAAAGTTCGACGAATTGGCGGAGGGGCTACGGTGGGGCAGTGGTGAAATGGATCTGAGCTCGGTTTCTTGGGCGGCGGCGGCGGCGATGGAGGAGAAACTTCTCGATCTTCGATTCGTTAAACAGATTTTTTTGTCTTGCAGCGAGCGGCTCGCTTGCTGGCTGCGTGCGTTTGTCACTTGCGTGTCTCGGGCTTTGAAACTATTCTGTTTTTTCTTTTTTTCCTCTTCTTGTCCGTTGAGTTTTGAGAACGGGTCTGGGTACCGAATCGGGATCCGTATTTTACAAGAAGTTGGCTGTATTTATTTCGATTCATAATAGGTGGGCCGTCGTCGTCGTCATTTCATCGAAATGGAAATGATCGCGAGACAGTAAACTCCGTTTTTTTTTTTATCTTCCTTTGTGTAGTCTACTTAATTAAGATATTTTAAATTTTGATTAGAAATTATGAGTTCGAAGCATTTTTAAAACCAATGTGGCTTAGCGTTAGGAACTTTTTAATGGGATTAAACATGAAGTTAATGTAGAATTAGACTACAAATTTGTTTTCTAATAACTTAATATTTCTCTTATTCACAATCATACGCTACAATATATTTCGTTAATAAAAAATTTTTAAAAAAAAAATAAACTCTTTTTTTTTTTTTTTAATAAGCAACTTTAAAATGTGTAAAAGTTCACTAATTTAAAATTGTCGGGACAAGACTAATACTCTGTTTGGATGCTCGTAAAAAAGAAAATGAAAGAAAACTACTTTTTGTTTATTTTTTTTTATTCATTTTTTATGAATTTAAATAATTAATTTTTACTTTTTTTCTTAAAAATTATTATTTATTTTATTTCTCATAATTTTTTAATTATTAATTTTTATCCATTATAATATGATCATTCTTGTCCTTTTTTTTTATTTATTTTCTTTCGATCCAACCAGAGCATAAACGTACAATCAAATAAGTATTATTAGTGAATAGTGAGTGCAACATGGTCGTCAACGCGATCCTCCTGAGGCTTTTTATCCTTTCCCAAAGGCCCAAAATAATGTTTGACATTTTGCCGAACGGAATATGAGCCAATAATAAAGGCCTATGTAAAATACTCGGTCATGCATATGAGACAACTTGGGCCGCGAGCCCAAAATACTTTGTCTGCGGAGTGGCATTTCCGTGATAATCTCCCAACAGTCAGCTCATTTACGTAAATTTCCTGATTGCCCATACTATAAGAAAACTTTTGCCTTCTAGGGTTTGCACAGGAAGGCCAGCGGCAGCAGCTCTAGGCAGCAACAACCGCATCATCAGCAGCCATGGTTCTCAAGTACTCTCTCTCTCTCTCTCTCTCGCAGAAGTTGATTATGTTACATTTAGAGCTTTATCGATTTGTAGCGGACGCGAGATCTGTTACGTTCGTGCCGAAATTTAGATGATTTTTCTTTTTTTTTTTTTGGATTTTTTTATCCAAAATTTTGGTTTCCATGGGAGCTATGCGTTATAGTCAATGGAAATTCATTAGCCTTATCTTGTTTCCTGAATTAAACAGAAAATGTACATGCAATTATTAGCTATGTGCGTGAGTAAGCTGAAATTGCAGAATATTGGACTATTTGATTGCGTGTATTTGTTTTTTTTTTTTTTTAACTTTTGGACTTGATTATTGAATGTGAGAAAAGATTCATGTAGCCAATTCTTATTAAATTTGGGATTAAGGTTTGGCTGCTGTTGTTGTTGTTGTCGTCGTCGTGGTCGTCTGAACTTGATGATTAAATACTATCACTTAATGCTTAGCTTCAACGTGTCAGGACGGAGCTCTGCCGTTTCAGTGGGGCTAAGATCTATCCAGGGAAAGGAATCAGATTCATTCGTTCAGATTCTCAGGTTACAATATTTTTTAATTTGAGTGTATTTTTTTTCCTCCGCGTTAGATGTATTGTTGCCATGTTTAGGCTGCACATTTAGATTGGATGTTGATTATGGGATATTTTTTGCCTTTTGTGATTGATTTAGGTGTTCCTGTTTGCCAATTCGAAATGCAAGAGGTACTTCCACAACAGGTTGAAGCCATCAAAGCTTACATGGACTGCCATGTATAGGAAGCAACATAAAAAGGTGAAGTTAACTTAATATGTTGAAAGATTTACATCTTTCATACTTATTTAGGAATAGTTTCGTACAGCATGATGGCTCTGCAATGCATAACTACTTACATTTTAATATCTAGAAAGGCAGACTAGGATACTTAGTAATAACGGTGCACTTGGTATGAAAAGAAAACATATTGGGGGAGGAGAGAGGATTGATTTATTCATCCTTGTTGAGGACTTTGTTGTTGATTTTAGCTTCAAATTTGTGTCGCCTGGATTATCATAATTTTGTTGCTTCTGACACAATCTAATTTTTCACACCTATTTTTTTGATTAGGACATTGCACAAGAGGCTGTAAAGAAGAGGCGACGTGCTACCAAGAAGCCATACTCTAGGTCCATTGTGGGTGCCACCTTGGAGGTTATCCAGAAGAGGAGAACTGAAAAGCCAGAAGTTCGTGATGCTGCCAGGGAAGCTGCTCTCCGGTATTTACTCTCTTTTCTATTGTTTGCCAGCTTTTGGTCTGCTCCTCTTCCTCGGGTTTTAGGGATGTGCATTAAATGAAACTATAAAATTGGTTCCTAGTGCATACATTTTCAGTGAGTTGGTCATACATCCACATACAAGCAATATTCTACTGATTATTGACCCTGTTATGTAGAGAAATTAAGGAAAGGATCAAGAAAACAAAGGATGAAAAGAAAGCGAAGAAGGCAGAAGTCACAGCCAAGGCGCAAAAGACGCAGGTCAAATCTAATGTTTCCAAGGGTGCTGTGTCAAAGGGTCCGAAACTTGGCGGTGGAGGTGGAAAGCGCTGAGGTGCTAATATATTCTGTTTTTTTTTTTTTCGGCAAGTTACTGGCTAGTTTATTCTCATCT
This sequence comes from Carallia pectinifolia, assembly GCA_037832335.1. Lineage (NCBI taxonomy): Eukaryota > Viridiplantae > Streptophyta > Magnoliopsida > Malpighiales > Rhizophoraceae > Carallia > Carallia pectinifolia. Next base: position 16,190,382 of record CM075444.1, on the reverse strand, counting down.
GATGGAATCTGTTAGTGGAATTACTATCATGAATTTTGTTGCTTTTTATTTTTTTGTAAGGATTGCTTGGCCAATGCAGTTGTACTAGTCATATTTTTGTTTCTGTTATTTTGTGGACTTGGGGGTTGAAGTTGAGCAACTTGTAGTTGCTTCTTGTTTCTTGCTTTTGTTCTTTCCGGGAGCTTGGCAACGTAATTCTCCAACAAATTCTACGTGGGTAATTGGCTCTTGTTGAGATAGGATTCATAGGAGCAATCAATTGATGCATATGAAAGGGTCTGCATGACTTTTGGAATACATGCTTCGATACGAGGATTCAAGTTGCATTTTCAAATGAACCAATTTTGAAAGATGCAGTAGTGAGGGGTGGAGACTAGAAGCCAAAGTCTACAGGGAATCTATATCCTATGACACAGCGTGAACGTGGTCATAGGATTAGGCAATGCAATACCAATTATGCCTTGCTAGCTGCTGGTCGGTGAGTGGAAAAATCCCCATCTAAGGAGCCATTTGGTTTCGGATCTTAAATTGAAATCAGAATTGTGATTATAATTTTTTCTAATGAGTTTACTGCTAGCCTTAAAGGTTTGTAACTTGATCGATTTTGAAGATCTGTACCTAACATGCGTCCTCCATTTTTTCACCGTAACTAAGTTGGAACATAGTACATCTTTTACATTAATGGGGACAAAAAAGAAACAAAGAAACTGATTAGGGTAAGCAAAAGTTGGAAGAACAGTCCAATATGGTAATGATAGCATGTTCTATTCATCGACATTAATGATGACAAAGTTGCACTCCACAATCTGATGCTACCTTATTAGGTACTCCTACTCGCCGCCTTTTAGAGCTGCAAATTGCCGCTGATGCGCTGCCCGTTGTCTCTTCCCTTGAGATCCCCACGTAACTTCTGACTTTGGCTTGCTTGTGGCTCTCTTAGCATAGCTTTCAGTTTCATCTACCTATTAAGGGCGTGAAAAAAAATCAAAAAATTTCTATTAACTGACAAAATTGTACCGAATTGGACAGAAATTTTGGTTAATTTAACCCAATTTTACAATTGGTTATCAAATAGGTGAAAACCAAAATTTTCAGTTTAGTTACAGTATTTAATTTTAAAAAACTGTTATTAACTGAACCTTTAACCGAAATGTTACTATATGCATCTCTTGCATTTTTAGTGTAACAATATTAAAAAACATTATTGAAACAATTGTTAAGAAAAAATAAAATGTTAAGAAAGTAGTATTATATCTTGTATACAAGCTGCATTATTTACGCAACCCCATCCTTGATCTGATTTTCCGGTCAAAATTGACTAAGGACCGAAGCATGAGCATTATCAAGTTTCCCCTTTTATATTTGCATTAGCATAGTTGAGCTCCATTCTGCCAAAAAGCCAAGATAGGTATTCACTTTCTTGGCTTCTGTTCTTTTTCAAAGAAATTTCCACCGTTCAAATGTGCTCTCTCTGTTTACATTGGACGAATAAATGTATGAATCATTATGGAGATATAAGCATCCTCTACATATCTTTACAATCTATCTACTTGAACCTTCAGTTTGAAGGTTTAAATTTTTAACTATACCTAGATTTCTATTCAATAGCATTGTATCAATGCATATGTAAAATGTACATATAAATGCTCAGTGTGTCAAGCCTTTTTTTTTCTTTTTGGAAGAACGTTTATGGTCTTTGAATGAAAAATAAAAAATAAAAATAAAAATAAAAAAGAAGAGAGAGCCCAAAGCCACCAAGGACAATCCCGACATCAGTTGTCACAATTTGGAAGCCCGCGATATGTTTGCTTTAAGTGGTTGAAGCCCAAATCTAATCTTCGGCCCAAAAAACCTGTAATTTACTAGGCTGAAATATGTACAGATAGGTTCAACAAGCATGTTGATTTTTATGGGGTGGCTCTGCCCCGATCAGTAGCTTTGTGGGCTGGGTCTTGACCCTCCATGTACACCAAAAAACAAAAAAAAAAAGCATATTGATTTTTGATAACTTCTGAGTTCTGACTTGTTAGCCTCTTACTACTAGTTTGGGGCAAAAAAAAAAAAAAAAAAAATTGAGAAAAATAAAAGTCCAAGAAGAAATGACTGCTAGAAAGAGGAAATTTTTTTTATCCTTCATGTATTTAGATGGTGTAACGTGAAAAAAGAAAAAAAAAGTATTTTGTTTGAAAATAAATGCAAAGTAAGAATATATATATATATATATTTTTTTTTTTTTAATTTTATTTTATTTTTTTTTTTTTTTTTTACTTTTAAGAGATAAAGATAAAGACGTAATCATGAGAACAAAATATAATTTTGCATTAAAAAAAAGGAGGCACTGGCAGAGTGCCAGCCAAGTCCGCGCCAATTCCCTCAACGGCGCGGATTGGGATCCGCACTATGCAATCATAAATTTTACGAAACAACAAAATATAATCAATCTTAATTTAATATAATTATATTAATAAAATATAAAATAATAAAATTAAAATTTAAAATTATATAAGTATTATCTTAAAATTTAAAATGTAATTATAAATTAATATGCGTTAAAAAATTAAAAAATTATTTTCTTCAAAAAATAATCTTTTAAAAAAAATTTATACAAAATATTAATATAATTATATTTAATTAATAACTGATTACTTTTATTGCTCCCGTATAACTACACAATACGGCACAAAAACTTTTCTCTTTCCCAGTATTGGGAGAATTGCCTTCTTCCATGAATTCTCTCTACGTAAATACACTATTAATCGAGACGTGGAATACACTTTAAGTAGTTCAAATTGAAGATTGTATGTTTAACACACCCAATCACTGGGCTGAAAATGAGGATTCAACAAGCATATTGAATTTACAAGGACATTTATATGCTATAAATCCATAACACGTAATACCAAATATCGTGAAGTTACTCCAAATTGCAGCTTTCCAACTTCTGAGGGGAAGCACCCTCTTCGCGAAATACCCTTGATGAAAGACAGACAGTTTCGCGAGTAAAAGTCCATTGACAATTACATACTATAAGTCTAGAAGATGAAAATAAATCTAAGGTCGGAACTAGGAAGTTTCAGCTTTGGACCATTTATTATCTCCCGTCAGGCTTGACAATAGACCACGTCGTAATTTTGCATAACCTCCACCAGTTCAGTGTTTCTGACCAGTTCCAAATAATTTGTCAAAGGCGCTTCAAATTTGACAATTGGAAAATAGTGTATAATTGATAAAATAAAAAAAAGGGGTCGATCAACATCAAGATTCACTCTGATGTAGAGATTAAAGACCCCAAACGTTGAGATAAACTTAAACACTACCCAATGAAAGGCAAACCATGCTTGGAGGGTTCTGTGAAATAACGCTTTAAATCTCGTATTTGAAGGAGATTGTCCTTGAATATTGCAAGAGCCTCTTAGTGAAAAATTCTGTTATGGTAGTTAGTTTATACCCAGCAGGAATGGGATGTTCTAATTCAATCTTTAGTCATTTCCTCTATTAGTTTGTTTGAATCTTTAGTTTGGTTTGACAGATTTTGCTGTAAGCTCATGATTGAGCTAGTATTTAATGAGTTTAGTTGATGCAGAGCATGGACTTTACTTGTAACTTTGGTTAATTTCATTAGGTAAATAATGTGCTTATTAAGAGTATGGTTCACTTGTACTTTGTTACTTGTGTTAGTGGCTATAACCTATCATCTAAATATATCATTTGAGGTGCTTTTATACCCTAATTTCAGTCTCTCCTCTTTTTCTATTATGCTGGTTTTGTTTTTCTGTAAAATCAATTTTGCTGATTTGCTCTCTACAAACACTTACACTACTTAAGTCTATAATGTTCACTACTTGCTATTTTTTACTAACAGTATTCACCCTAAAAACTCAAGTCTATAGGTGACAAATCCACAGACGTTATAGGTCACATCATATCAATAAAAAATTTTTTATATTCTTAATAGGATCATTAGCAGGTTTCGGGTTTCTGGAGAACTTTACACTCATAGGACTTCAAGCTAAGCTAAAAACACTATTTATTTGTTTTCTCTTAGGGTCTCAGATCAACTATAATAGAAATACGGAAGGACACCCTTAACCCGCCAATTGGCAAACATGAAAGCGAAAGAAACAGATCAAGCTAACTTTTAGTGGTCCACTACATGCTAAAGGTAAACTGGGAAAAGTTAACCTACAAATTTAAAACCAGCAAAAGCCTGGAACAGTAATGACGAAGATTGTCCTATGAACTGAGACTTCTATTTTATGTGGTCCAAAATCTACAAAATAGATGCACACGCACACACAAACCATATTAATTAAAGGTAAGTCTCCGACACGCCATCTTCAGCCCCAGATAACATAGAACCATATCCATCAAAGATTCCTGCACCGCACCAAGTGCATCATTAATTTCTACTGTTGGCGCCGAGCATGCAGGGACGGATCCGGAGAAATTTTTAGGGGGGAAATTTTATATTTATAATTATAATAATATTATTAATTTATACGATAAAAATAAAAAAATGTTAATTATTTTAAGTAATAAAGGTTATAATTATATATTATAAATTTTAATGTTTTAAGATTTAAAATTATAAATCTTAAAACTCAAAAAGATGCATTTGAAAGAAATAAAAAATAGTTCTCAAAAATGAAAAAAAGAAAGTAAATTTTACAAAGATTTAAACAAAAAAAAAAAAAAAGGAATGATAAAAAGAAGGAATGGTAAAAAAATTAAAAAATGGTTCTAAAAAATGGAAAGAACTTTACCCAGATTTAAACCCAAAAAAAAAAAAAAAAAGGAATGGTAAAAATTTTTTTTTTAAAAAATCAGAAGAGTTACGCACGCGTCGAACCCAAGTTCTAGGGGCCCCTGGTAGGGGGCCAAATGCCCCCCCGCTACTATACTAACGAGAGCATTTGTGTGCTTGCGTGCAAACAATTATTAATAAATTATATAAAGTCAGGGGGCATTCTCTCGCCCCCAAAAACCCTTCACTAGATCCGTCCCTGCGAGCATGGACCAATCTTTCTCAAAGAATGTATTTAATGGACAATTACTAAGGACTGCCCCATAAAATACGAAGTGTAGACTGACTATTGCGAACGATAAAAATATTAACACGTCTAATTTGTAGCGGCCTAGTCAGGTTGCCAATATTTTAGTATTTATTCTAATCATAGTCTATCCGTCTGGATTACGGAACTTATGCCTCCACCCAAAATTTCTCCAACGCAGATGTTTTCTTTCTCTTTTTTTTTTTTTTTTTGAATAAAATGGATGAGTAGAAATGGTGTCCCACTGGTCAGCCAAGGAACCGCTAAAGAGATAATAACCAACCATAAAGGGATGAAAACTCCAAAAAAACGTCTACATTGAGTGGACCGCTTTGTATTTCCGTTGCCACGCTCCAGTACCTTGGTTCAAGCACTCCAGATGGCTTATTTCCATCGCCATACTCCAGATTCCATTTGCGTGGACCGCCTTGTAACGTAAATCGAGGAGAAGAGAATCACGTTGCCAGCATAACGATCTCAAATATTAGGAGATTGCGTTGAATTTTAATCAGACACAGACCTCAGGTCCAACCAATAACAACGTGGACATTTTCCAGTCACACACAGCATTCAGCCTATCATATTCGAAATGATTGCTTCTCAATCACCTATTTTACCAAATGCGTGCGTAACATTGTTGAAATGAAGTCATTAAGGCAACTAATATTGTTATCACCCTTAACTTCCTCTCGGAAAAAAAAATCATTTAAACCCTCCGCTTTGACCAGGACAAAACCTGTCTAACAATCGTGCAGAGACATGGGAACACCTCAAAGATAACTGCTCTCACCAGAAGCAAACCAACCCCCACATAATCCAATGCCGTCCAGACCAGGAGCAGCGAAAAATTAGCACCACAGGTCACAAGCACAGGAATGTAGGGATGATTACAAACAGCCTGCTTTTCTTTACATTCAAAGACCACCATAAGTACACCTTGAAACAGAAAATTGATATGAATATTGAATTTGAACTGAGACTAAATTTCACGTCATGTAAAAAAGAGTTTCAGAAATGGGGCGATTGAATGAAAGAGGGCATCCAACCATCCTAGTCTCCAAATTAAAATAGCGATGAGTGAAGGAATGGCCCAGGAAATAGAATTTATTTTAGCCCTAAAAAGAAAAGCCGAAGTATTTTGACAAAGACAAATAACCCTTAATGACAGGATAAACAATGTCTTGCACTGCATAGGTCAATACAAACAACGATTCTGTTTCAGTTCTTTTCGAAGGAAAAACATGAAGAATACAATGAAGTCAAAACATTCAAATAGAGATTCTAGTCTAGAAAGCTTGAAAAAGCATGTACATGGCATGCGTATGTGTGTGTGAGAGAGAGAGAGAGAGGGTACTCTTACAACCATCCAAAGTTCACAAGACTCGCAACAAATATTCAATAAAACAACAATTACAAAAGGGGATAAGGATTTTTTTAGTCCTAAACCTTTAAGTTTTTTTACGTTTGAGTCCTAAACCTTTTTGACATTTCATTTGAGTCCTAAACTTTTTGATTTTTTACCAAATTAGTCCCTCTGTTTAACAAAAGTGATCAATCTATTAAAAAATAATTTTAACTTTACAAAAAATTATTTAAAAAAGATTAAATATATGAATTGAATGTCTTTTTTATAAAAAAATATACATGTTGCCTATTTAATTCGTATATTTGTTGATTAAAAAAATATTTAATATTCATATTTTGTTGATGAAAAAAATATTTAACTCATGTATTTAAGCTTTTTTAAATGATTTTTATTAAATTAAACTCACTTATTAATAGATTGACTACTTTTCGTAATTTAAAAGACTGATATAGTAAAAAATTAAAAGATTTAGGACTCAAATGAAATGTTAAAAAGGTTTAGGACTCAAACGTAAAAAAATCTAAAGGTTTAGGACTTTAAAAATATTTATCCCATTACAAAAGTGCCTTTAGTAAAAGCAAGTACTGTTTGCATTGATGATGTCAAACTAAGAAATTAAATTATTAAAAGAAAGCATTAAGAATAAACAAGGAGACAACCCAAAGCATTCTCCATTATCCTATCGGCAAGAGGTACAAATTGAACAAAACTGCATCAAGTACACGAGTGAATATTACATAAACATAGAGGAACTATGCCTATATCAAAAACCAGTTATGATCACAACATCTAAAACACCAAATGCCTTCAGAAGTATAAGTTGTATGATAAAAAGCCAACTAAAAACTTCTGGGATCACTGAAAAAACTGATTAATTTTCCTACGATATACCAGGCTACTTCAGAAACCTCTTCTTTTACGGTCTCTCAAATCACTTGGGATGATAAAAACAGAATCTACACAAAGCCCACCCTTGGAATGAGTACAATCAATCTGTTTCATGGAGAATCTGACTCCAGTTGCAGGTCCCGAGTCAGTTACGATAAATTCACCCACCTTGTATTCCATCCAGCATCCACGCTTATGACTGCCATTTCCTTCAGATTGTTCAGCATCATCTAAACAGTATTCACACGATGCTTCCTGGCCATCAGAGGTAGACAACTCAAAACGTACTGGCTTTACATCCCAACCATGTGTGTGTTCAAAATTGCAAACACGCCGTCCCAGCCTTTTACTAAATCTTCCAAGGTGAAGCCTAAAAGATAAAGTGTAAATGTCAGGAGGAAAGGGGAACTTTACAAGCCCATCTACCTCAAACCACCAGATTTGCTGCAAATAAGCCACGACGTGGAATCTGAAAATTGAAAAGGATAGGCACTGTCAAAAATAGTTAGAGTGTTATATTGCCAGGATTTCTGTTAAAAAACACTACTAAAAAATTAAACAAATGCAGACGAACATAAAAACCGAACAAATGAAGCAGAAACACAATCACAATAACTCCTATAACTCAGTAATCCCATCAAATTCAGGAAGTTGAAAAGACACCAGCACAGGAATCAACATCCCCATATTATGAGGCTGCAGTGGCATACGACTACTATTGAGATAAGAGCTGTTCGTGCAATTTCTTCATGCATAAAGACACCAAAAAGGACATGTTATCGGCAATTTTTAAGAACTATTTGGCAGTAATGCTTTCAGTGCTAGCAGGAATGCTTGAGTGTGTAGGAGAATGACTAAACATGATACTCTATAAAGGCATGAAGAAAACTGTAGAATGAGGGTACTGATCCTCTCCGAGAATAAGGGAGTACTCCTTGAATTTCTATTTTAAACAGGGAGCATTATATTGATTGAAAGAGAAGGTTGCATGTACAGACTCTGACCAAGGGAATAATATATATACAAAACATAGATAAATAATAGGTTTCCACCTCTTCCAAAGACTTGAATATAGCAAATCCCAAAACCAAAAAATCTCAGAATTCATAGTCTATGGGGGGAAAGAAAAATATAATCATAACTCACAAACAATTGAAAGATTTTCAATCCACTTTGTCTATATTTATATATATACAACTGGTAATGAAATTCTACACATACAATATCTAGGACAAGAAAGATATTCTAAAGAGGGCTCAGCAGTAGAAGTTTCACATTGACCTTGGACCAAACAAACCACAACTGACAAGATATATTACAGGGAGGGAAAGAAGGGTATTCTTCTTCTTTCTTCACCTCATTATTTCTCTTTCCATTTCTAAGGAATGGAAGATTAACAATGAAATGTTGATAGCTAACCGCAGAGCACAAAAAGCATCTTTTGCCATTATATTGTTGAGATAGTGAAAGAAAATAAAAATCACAGTGAAACCAGCTAATAGGCTGACAAATAAGAACACAAAAGGTCCAATAAATCTGATATCAAACCCACCGGCCAAAGGCTCAAAAATATTCAAACCAATTATGCAAAGGAAAACCTTCAGCCCACTTGCTATAAACTTATATTCACTATTTTAGTAGCAGGAACTAACATGAAAAATTCAGGGTTCAAATAAAAATGCATGTCCATCTAGACCCATACATTGAAAGCAGATTTCTAATATAGATGAAAATGAAGCAGGTCATCAAGTACATGCTCATTATAACTTCTTCAGAAACAAATTCCAAGCACCTTAGATCATTATACAACTTTCCTCTGCAGAAGAGGGAAAAAAGTTCCCAATTCAGAAGTAGCCATGTTGCCATAACAGCCAAATACAATGAATGCCCACTCCAAAGCCACCGAGACAATGGGCTATGTTTTCCACTTTCGTTAACATTTAGTCCATACATAAAAGCAAGAGACTTTAACTCAGCATGACTCCTTAACCAAAAGAGAATTTCAACTGATGGCTGAATTCACACAAACTGTAGAACAATCTAACTACAAAGCAACAAAGAATTATCCCTGGTAACATTCAACTCTGAAATTGCCTTCTAGCTAAAAGAACTAGCAAAACTAGATTACAAACTTGATTATAGATTTAGCTGCGAAAGACACATAACTAGAGCAAATCTTAGCTTGACAGCAAAATGTAGGACTAAATCTATATAAATTGAGAGCATCAAATGATAAATATAGTTCCCTTTTCAATACATTTGATTGAATGATCAAGTTAAATGCCTACATTTAGCAACTTCCAACAAGAAGAGACGAGCACAAAGGTTCCTTGCAATCGAAATCTGGAAAGTTCCACTAAAGCTGCTGCTTTAATCATGAGTAAACCAAAACTAAACATTTAATTCAAAATATTATCAAGCCAATTTTATCATAAGTGAACAACACAAAAAATAGACCGAAAGAAACGAATTAGTTTTGAATTCAGATGGCATCATTTGATTACAATGCATATATTCTTCAACAAATGCAAACAATTCCAAGTGTTCCTAACCAGATGGTCCAGATCCCAAGACTATGCTCCAACCCAACATGTCACATGAAAGGGGTTTAGAATGCAATTATGACTGCCACAAAGAACTTGCATAATGCAACTTAAAAAATGCTACACTCATCCAAAAAGTTGCAAACTGCCCCCTGAAAAATGTTGCAGTCTCATTCCTAGGGCCAATATGAAAAAGAATGATGTACTTCATGCTATCCCATTAAACCTTTAGTATAATATTGTGAAAAAAACATATTTACCCATATGTCCCTTAATCCTAAATTAAGTTGGCCAAACAGAAACTGAACTAAAATCAAAGTTCGATAATTTCCTAAGCGCTCTAGTTACCATAAACAGTTACTTTGCAAAAGGAATCTTGAAGCTGCATAACCAAAGAAATCACTTCAATACCTTAACAACCATTAATAGATATTTGAAATTGAGAAACAAAAAGCAAAAACTTAGCATCTTTTTGGGCCTGTCTTGAACAAAGGATCAGAATATTGAGAACATCAGTACCTCTACAGAATAAAACAATCACACAGAACAGTTCAAATCAACACTAATAATCTACTTGCAATAGCATCAACCCAACCAACAGGCAAAACTATCAACCGTTTTGCATATGCGGCTCTGGTTCTCTTCTGAAGTCTTCGAAAGAAAGGGAATCAATCAACAATTAATCGCATTCGTTGTTTGTTGAAGCACCAACTCTAAATTAGGCAAGTAGTACAAAAGGCTTGCTCAAACAACAGTGACAGTATGACCATCAAAATCGAATTAAAAACAAACCTGGATTCTTCAGTAGGCACCCAATTCCAATATCTCCGGTCGTCAATCCCAGTTATGGCCATCCCCTTGGCTGATATCGACATGCAAATCCTTCCCGTCACCCTATCAAGCCACAGCTCCTATCCCACAACAAAAAAAAAAAAAAAAAAAGATAGTAATTCAAAATTTTAAAAAAAAATGAAAAAAAAAACGCCAAAACCCTAATTCGTAATAAAAAAGGGGAAAAACCACAAAGAAAACCCCAAAACCTTATTGCCGTCGTCGAAAGGAACGGGCCGCGAGAGGAGGGCAAAGATGTCCTTCTTGGACAAGTTCTGGTAGCGTTCGGGAGGCAGCAAATCGAGCAGATCCTGGTAATTGGACGGCAACTTCTGTTCCCAGACGGAATCGGAGGAAGCGGCGCCGCGGAATGCCTTGTTCAACCGAGCTAGATTGCAAATCTCCGGCGGGGTCAGGTAGGTGAACACGCAAGCCACGCAGCTCTCCGGTATGTCGCCGAGCCCTGGTCCCATCGCAACGCCGTTCGCTCCCTCCGTCAGGGCCGTCAGCGCCGCACCCATAGTAACCCCACCCCCCGCTCCCTCCCACCTCTCTCTCCCTCTCCTGTTTGTTTCTTTTATAAAAACCTAAACTATATTTTACACAGTGAGTTTTTGTGCACAAGTAAGTGCGTGTGAGTTGGTGTGCTTCAGGTCATTTTAGGAGTGTTTGGTTCGTGAGAAAAATGCCAGAAAATGAAGAGTGCGTGTTTGCTTGTCCTTTTTTTTCTTTTTATTTTTTCCTTTCGGAGAAAGGTTTTTTTGGGAGCATGTGCAGAGGTAAACATTGAGTAACAGCACTAGACAGGCAGAGTGAGAGTGACAACCAGACCGACGAGCCTATGTGGGGTCCATTGGAACTCAGAGCTGATGATCATGGAATTTTCAATTTTCTTGGCTAAGTCAATTTTTTTTTGAAAAAAAAAAGGAAACGAAAAAAAAAGGAAAAATAACTTTTTCTTTTACTTTTACGTCGATCTTTAATTATTTTTAAAAAATTATAAATAAATAAAAGATATTATATTTTAACTTATAATAATTAAATTTATAAAAAAATAATAAATAAACTATATATCGTTAAAAGATATTATATTTCAACTGATTACTATTAAGTATGGATAAATAGTAGTCTGTTTATTTTTCTACATTTTCAATTCAACGCAAACAAGCTTGAACTGTCAGTCTGAGACTCATAAAATTCAAACTACAAAAATAAAATAAAAAATAAAAGAGAGCCCACTATGACCAAATAGACCTATAGTTGGCAAAGTAAGTTTGAGCAAGAGCTTTGTTTCATGAAAGTAGTTACGTAGCAACGGAATATTAAGCATAATATTAGTATATAAAAATTTAAATTATTAAATTTAAAAAATATATTAAATTTAAAAAAATAAATAAATTATTAAATTAATTTTGTATTTTTTATATATTGTAAATTAAGCAATGCCCTTGTTTTATTAGCTTGTAATTCAGTTGGTCAATGAAGTGATTAGTTATGGTAAGAAATCTAAGATCTTCTTTCTAATATACTTCGTGTCCAAATTTCAACCGTGCTGGTATGTTTTCCACCGAATTGGGGGAAAAAAAAAAAGTGTATTTTTGCAACACAGATAAAAAAATTTTCCGCCTTACCTGAATGCCAAAAAACAAATCTCATTGCCACCATCTACGAGAATTGAGAGAAAGTGGAAGACTTTTCTGACTAACAATTATGAAAAAACTACAATAAGCAGAAATTTCTTCCCCATTTCCTAAGGTAACTTCACACAAAAGCCATAAATAGATGGCCCCCATTAACATTTTGGCAACCAAGTCAGCCTTGTCTAGTTTAGAAAGTGGAACGCCATTCTTTTGACAAAAGCAATTGGTGGAAATATCAGCAAGAGGTGGTCGGGGTATTCACTAAAAAGTTAATCGAAGCAAAAAATAAAAATCAAAATTGAATCAAAAAATTTGGTTATATTGTCAATTGAAAATCGTAACCAAATTAATTAAATCATTTTATATTAATTCTATTAATTAATTATAAAATTTAATTCGATTAATTAAAATTTCAATTTCATTTGATTTTGTAGATAAATTGAATTTTTCTTTTTTTTTTTTACACCCCCAGGAGTTGGTAGTAATCTAGTTGACGTGTAGTATGCATTGCAAGGAGATATCAACCGCATATCTCTAACTCTTTGACCAAGAGCCAGCATGGGCGTGTGGCTTTGGTGGGAAAAATAAAAAGCTTCTCCAAAAAGCCAATAACGCTTTTGGAATAGGTAAACTTGAGTTAAAATCTAAGACCAAGTCTATTTTTCTTTTACTAGAAGAAGAAATATGTATTGCATTAAAGTATAACGGTTACAAAATAGCTATCTTAAGAGTCCACTCTAATATTACATAAGATAATATAATCAGTCACCTAATACATTCAACCCAACCTACAATACTAAACTCAACTCTAACAGCTAACCTGGTAGGTTAAAAGAAAAACAGGCTTTAACCTAAAGTCCGGATATAATGAAGGATTGCCAAAAGGAGAATAGGAACAAGTAGCAAAGCCACCTGTCCCAGAGCCAACCGTCCCACCGCCGCACACAGCGACGAAACCCAAACCACCTCAAAGGCGAACAAGGCCATAATGGCCAGCAGCGGCGAAGCCACCAAACACGCCAACGCGTCATCCATAATGCGCTTAAGGAGTCCAAACGCTGTGGAGTGAAGGTCGAGCATCCAGACAGGGACCAAAACAAGCAGCGACTTTCCCAGAACGCCAACGAGGTAGGGAGCAATAGAAACCACCTTCGGTCTATACACTGATGTCCCCAATGTGTAAAACCACCCCTCCCTCACCCTCGCCCACCTAGGAGAAGGGCGGTAGGTGAGGGAGTCCAACCCCGACAAATCTAAAGGTGAGAACCAAGCCAAATGCGTCGGAAAAGAGTGTCCAAACCAAAACCCAATCAAACCCCTCGAAACCAAGCTCACAAGGAGCATCAAGCCTACAAATGAGGCACAAACGCTATAGGAGCGGCAAATCCGACTAGCACAGTCTATCGACGGACGATAACAAGATCGCAGCACATGTTAGGCCCAACTGACATAACCTAAACCAAGTCTAATTAACTAACTAATATAAGGGTTTCATTATAAAGGTTAATTTTAAGTAGTACTAAAAAAAATATTGTAATTCATTTAACGATAGTTAAAAGTTTATATATATATATATATATATATATATATATATATATATATATATATATTATTTTTATCATCTAACGATACATTATTTTGATCTAATTGAAGAATCATACTAAGTATTTTTCTTAATAAATTTTAATTAATATTTGAAGTGTAAAGATACGTTTGATTTAGTTCAAAGATAATGACCAATGATTTTTTTTTTTTTTCAGATGTGGCCAATGATCAGATTCGGCCGAAAAGGAGGCCAGCCGGCCCAAGAAGGGACTCCAGAGGCTATGGATTGAAAGTTGTAACACTATTTAGTAAACATATCGACATTCTTGAACCTTTTACGATCTTATTGATTTTCTATCTATGTACCAAATCTCATATTATAAATATTGAATTTTTTTAAAGAAAGCAATTCTTCATTAAATCCTTGAAATTTGGTCACTTTTACACAATCCTTAATTATTCAAGTATTCTAATGATTCCTTATATTACCACCCACCATATGTTGAGCTGCAGACGTTTTACAAGTCAAAACATCGCTATTAATAACCAAAAAAAAATGCAAAAATAGTCGCTGAACTAAAATCGTGTTTAAGATCAAAAATTTTGAAATTGAGTTTCAATTAAAATCAATTAACCAACAAAAAGAAATAATTAAAGAAAATCATCTTTTACACTTGAGTTACAATAGTTCTTAAATTTCAAATTCGATGACAACGAGTCAACATTGTTATTATATATTTTTTAGTTCATTATAATTAAAAAAATTATCTTTTATTAATACAATCTTTATAAAAAATGTGTAAAATGATACTCATACTTTTCTATTTTTATTAATAAAAAATTTATTTTTTTAATTATCAATTCAATCTATCTTTTTTAAGATTAACGCCGAGGCCATCGAGCGCAAACTTGATGAAGCGACCAAAATGATGTGTTGGCAGGTTATCTTAGTACAGAAACTCCTTTAATGTGCAGGAAATTATTGTTTAGGGAAAAAGTAATGGGAAAACTATTGTTTAATAGTTTTTTTATAGAAAAAAATTAGATAAAAATAGAAAATAGTCAACAGTAAAAAAAATTTGAGAAAAAAGGAAAATTTTTATTAAATTAAGAACTAAAGTAATAATAAACAAATTTAAGATAATATTAAGTACGTTTAAAATTTAATTTTAAAAAAATAAATTTTTATTATTTCTTATAGGTTAAACTAATTTTTATAATTATTTTATTATTATGTTTTATATCATTTTAGTATGGCTCTTTTTTATTAGTAAAATTATTGTTTAATGGTTAACGAACGCTGTTAATTCTGGGTGGAACTCAGCTTACACATGCATAAACGTAACTATGCTTTTATCTTTGGTTCCGAGTTTTTTTTTTAATGATTAAAATTAAAAAAAAAAACAATAAGATTTTTGTACTACAAAAATAGTTGTTCCAAATTCGAAGTAGCTGACGAGATTCTAATCAAGCGGTTGCAAGTCTAAAATAATTTTTGTATAATATACAACAAATTTTCATTATAGATTTTATGAAATTTACTATTTTATTACAAATTATTACATTTTTTCAAAAATTAAAAACAGTGTGTTTTTATGCGTAGGGCTCACCAAATCCCTAAGTAACTCGTCGGTGTATTTGAACAAAATATTCAAAACAAAGACTAATTTATACGTAAAACGGTCTCACATATCAGATATTGATGGTCATACTTATCTTTTTTTTAAAAAAAAGATTGAATCTTTAATATATTTAATGCTACTTTAAATGTATTTAGTACTATTTTAATTTTTAATTTTTAAAAAGAAATTCAAGTTCTTTTTTTTTATTTTATTATTGTATGGCCTTTCCCTATGTAAAAAGTGAAGTGAATTTGGACTTTTCTTTCTGTATTTGAATGTTTTTTTTTTAGAATTTAAAAAAAAAAAATGACAGAGGGAGATCAAAGTCCTCACCACCGTCCGTGACGTCGTCACGTTGCACGCTCGTTCGCTTGCGTGAGTCCTTTTTTATTTTGGTGCTCCAATTGCCCACTAAATGGACTGGGGGACCTTTTGTTCTCTTTAAGGGTAGTGTATTTCTACAGTATTGTAAGATTTTTTTTTTGTTAATATCTAATTAATTAATTATTAATTTTGTACTAAAAAACAGTTTCGATGCTAAAAACATGTTTAATTAAGTTTTAGCATTTCAACATCTACAATGCAAAACCAGAAAAAAAAATTATTATTAATGTTTTTTTATTAAGAAAAATTACCTCGTGAGTATAACGATCGCCAGATCTTTATGTTAAAATTAAGAGTCATTTGTTGAAATCTTCATTCAACCTCTCTCGTAAGGAGAACTTATTACCAGAACACTATTAAGTTTAAAATGAATGTCTATCAATTTCAATTACAGTGTTAACGAATATTAAATATATACGTCGTACTCACATAAATCTTCAAGTTACTAAAAGAGTGCAGATTCTAAAATTCAAATTCAAATCAATACTAAAAACAATTTGTTAGATCACCGTTAAACATCTATCTAAACAACCATCTCTGATAGTTATTGTTAATGTTATAATTTGAGTTATATTTTAAAAGAAAAAGTTGTATAGTCAGAGAAAAAATTATCATAAGATTTTTTAGAAATATAACGTACTAAATTCAACCTCTCTCATAAGGAGGATTTATTACCAAAATACTATTAAGTTTAAAACGAATTTCTCTCAATTTTAATTACAATATTAACGAATATTAAACATATACATTGTACTCACATAAATTTTCAAGTTATTAAAAGAGTGCAGACTCAAAAATTTAAATTCAAATCAATACTAAAAATAATTTGTTAGATCACCATTAAACATCTATCTAAACAACATCTCTGA
This sequence comes from Carallia pectinifolia, assembly GCA_037832335.1. NCBI lineage: Eukaryota > Viridiplantae > Streptophyta > Magnoliopsida > Malpighiales > Rhizophoraceae > Carallia > Carallia pectinifolia. The sequence goes on along the minus strand of CM075444.1, from coordinate 16,173,643 downwards.
TAGTTATTGTTAATGTTATAATTTGAGTTATATTTTAAAGAAAAAAGTTGTATAGTCAGATAAAAAATTATCGAAAGATTTTTTAAAAATACAACGTACTAAATTTATTATATAATCATCTAGATTTATTATGTAATAAAAAATAATAATTTTTTTCTCTCATTTAATTACACTTAAAATTAAGACAATTATATAATAAATCTAATAAATTATAATTTAAAAATTTTTTCAACTAATTTTTTCCAACATATAACACGATTGTATTTTAAATACATTTAATTCCCTTGAGTCGTGAACGTGTCAAATTCCTCACTACGAGCCATACAAGGCCACAATCGCACTAGAGTCAGTGTGATCAACTTTTTTGTTTTTCGAAAAAAATATACATAGATAAGTAATCTATATGTCTGTTAGACTGCCATGCACAATTGTCGCCACTTTTATTATGGTTTAGTAGGTAAAACCGCAAAAGCTATTATATTAAATTTTTAAAAGAGTAAATCTTTAAATTTCGATAAAGATTACCGAATTATTTTTAAAATTAAATAAAAATAAACGTGATTTTAATCACACAAAACACTTTAACAACGATGGTCAACTGTTTTCAAACACGAAAACGAAATGCATGGGGAAAGCGTGGGGGATGGGGGTACTTTTCTCGATTTTTCTTTTTCCTTTTCTTCCAGACAAATTATTAGGAGGAAGCTGATCAAGAAAATGTGGCCACCAGTGAGCCGCAATGATACCTAAAGTGGCATCAATGCGTTCATTTTTGCCAACGATGGAAAAAACAGGCCTCCATCTGCGCACAAATCCATAATATGATATATCTTTCTTTTCCTTTTTTAAGTCTTAATCTTTAATCGTTCTATTCAAAAAAAAAAAAAAAAATTAATCGTTATCACTTGGAATAGCTGTTTAGTAATAAGTCGGCATTCGTTTTACACTAATGATTCATATTCGATTCTCTGTATTCACGTCTTTCCCTGATAAATGCTGGGTAGTTACACTACATGGCTAAAAATTGTAGCGTAACGTTGAATTTCAGAGTTAGTAATCGCTATGATCTTTAGTGTCAGAGACACGCTCGACTTCATTAGTATTCGAATAATGAGTCTACCCTATAAAGAGTAGTTGAATAAGATATTGATAAAAGAGATTATCTCAATCTCAACCCGCATATCCTATGATTAATATATGCGCAATAAACCTTTTTAGCTTTTCGAAAACAATCTTTAATAGCTAAATTATTTTTCGATCGCTTAACACTTTGTCATTCTGAATTGAAAACGTATCAAATCAATAAATTAAATCAATGCAATAGCTGTATGATTTTTTTGAACAAGAAAAAATAATGCCTGCAGTATGTTAATTATAATATTTATAAGTTAATTATAATATTTATAAGATAAAATTAGAGTAATTTTATATTTGAATATCTGTTTCAATTACTTTCATAAGAACATACATATTATTCAAGTACTGTTGAGTTTAAATAGGTCTCTCCCACATTCGGTATTAGTGTTAACGAAACGTAAACTCATACAACGCGCAAGCACAACTCTACTGGCATAAATGGTGATGCTGCAGGGACTCAAATTCGAGTCAATGTAGAGAGAAACACACTAAATTACTACAAAGTTACTATTTTAGATGGTTGCAATAGATCTATGATATCATACTCTAAAATAGCAGAAACCGATTCAATAAAAATTGAAACATAAATTTCTTATTCGGCTATAAATTATTATTCAGTTTGAAATATGGTTTGCCGAATGATTTTTCTGTTAAATGACCAATATTGAATTTGAGTTCGTAGAAATAAGTTTTTGATATGAGAATATTCAATAATTGTACATTTTTTAAATTAAAATGTAATTAATAATTGAAAATATTATATTTGAAAATTTTCATTTTTTTGGCTTGAATTTGATCATTATAACATAATTACAACAGTTAAATACAATTACAACTGTTATATACATTTTCTCACAACATTCTATACATTTAGAAAAGAATAACTGTTCGCGGGCCGGCAATTCAGGACCTAGACTGTCCGAGCTCCCTTAACCCCCCAAAAAAAAGAAAAAAGAAAATTAAGATTTAAAGGTAAAACAAAATATTTTAGAACAATATTAAATATTATTTAAATTTTATTTTTTGTAAAAAAAATGAAATCGGGACAAAAGCACAAATTCGTCGACCCACCTAAGAGAATTATTTAGTAAACAGGAAATAATATGCCAAACAGAACTATTAATGATAATCAATTGAGATTTTAACATGAAAAAGTTACAACACTAGATAAATTGTGGTTGGCAATTTTGTCCGAATGTAATACTGATTTTTTTTTTATAATTATGCCTTTACTTTTTACAATAAAAAGAGAGAATACATCTTATTGAATTTTAATTTTAAAAAATAATTAATTAATTGTTAAAAAGAAGACACAATTACATTGAGACAAAATATTTTAGTATTGTAATAATGTCCATTTTAATAACGATAAATATTGAGGTAGGAGGCCCCAACCTTTGATAAAAAAAAAATCCTTTCAAAAAACAGAGTCCCTACAATGAAAGCAGTCGGCGCAGGACTCGATCCTCTTAACGAAATGCCGAGTAAGAAGAGCCAAGACTTACACTGTGTCTGTTGTGCTGTTGAAATGTGGGGAAAGAGAAAAAAAAAAGTAAAAAAAAAGTTATTTGAATAAATAAATAAAGTTGTTAAAAAAATTGTATAAAAAAATAAATAGTAATTTATAAGGAAAAAATTAGTAAAAATAAATTTTGTAGATAAATATAAAAAATTATGAAAAAAAATACATAGAAAAAAAGTAAAAAGTAATAATTATAATTTTTTTTCTCCACCTAAAAAAACAAAACAAACACGCCCATTCTTCCCAACAAAATCCTTCTAATAATTATTATTAAGGTTAAATGCATTTACTTTCCTTATACTTTAGTTTTTTTTCACGTTTTGCTCTTTTATGATTTACAATTAGGCATTAAATTCCTTGTAATTTTCAAATTTTGCAATTTATTCTCTTAGTTAAGATTCTAATCAATCTATTAATAAAAATTAACTAAAATTACATCGTTTCAAAATTAGTAATTTATTTTTATCTATCAAAATTATAAAAAAATATTTTATATATCTATCAAATTAAATTTCGATGTATATTTTAACTGCATTCTATATTATATTATTTACAGTATTTGTTATATTCAGTGTACTACACATGTTAATATAGAAAAATTTTAGATAATATCTATATTCAATTTCTACATAAAGATATAATGAAATTTATGTGATTACAAAACAACGTAATTGTAGTCAATTTATATTAATAAGTTTAACACATTTTTGTTGGGGTTAGTTACTAAAATTAAAAATGATTAAAAGATTTATTATTTAAATTAAAATGACGTAAAAATAAAACGTAAAATGACTAAAATATAAGGGGACTAAATGCATTAAATCTTTATTATTATAATGCATGATTATTTTAACAGAAATAGTTTTTAGAAACATAATTATAAAAATACAATACACACATAATAATTTAATAATTTAGATTGTTAAATTGTAAAAAAATATTAAATTAAAAAAATAAATTATTAAATATTTTTAAATTTATTATACATTTTTTTGTGTATCAAACTTAACATATGTACGTAATTATTCTTATTTTAATTGCCAAAATTTCGTGGTCGTGTTTGAGGCCGAACTCCCTCCTTTCCGTAGGTTTTGAGACAACCTGTGGGTTTCAGCATTGTATCAAACAACAAAAGCGGGCGAGAGCAAAACTGTGGGCAGTTTTCTGTCAGAAAACAACAACACCCCTTGGACAGTTAAAAACCATCTGCTTGAGCTTTCTTCGTCCTTTCCACCCCATCTATAATACTTGTCTTGTCCTCCAGCTTACGAAACCACTCACCCTTTCCCCCACCAGCCCTCCCTAGTCCCTACTTTCTCTCTCTCTCTCTATTGTTGGGTCTTCAAAAGTTGAATAAGCATTGAATTTTTATTTTTATTTTTGTTTTTGTTTCTTCTGGGTTTGTATGTCTGAAGTTCATTCTATCCGTTTTGGTCCTCTGAACCGTCAGCTTTTCTGGGTTTAGTCCAGAGAATACTGGGTAAGTTTTTTGTTTTTTATTTTTATTTCTTGTCTCTACTGCCATGCCTTCAAATTTCGCTTAGTAAATTCATTCAGGTTTCTACTTGCTGCACAGTTTGAACTTGGAACTTTATCTTTTAAATTTATAGCCTGAATAACAGGGTTAGTTTAGGAATCCTGAACCAATAGGCAGGTTTAGAAGCACAGCCCATGCGTTTTGAAAATATTTGGAAAATTGTAAAAGTTAGTGGTACGTGTAGTTTTTGGTTTGATGGAGCATAATGGTTTAGCTAGTGGGATATTTTCAGGCTTGACATCAGGAATGTTAGGGCTAGAAGTGCCAGTACACCAGCAACAAAACCCTCAAAATCCTCAAAACCAACAGAACCCCCACCAATTGCACCACCCCCAGATGGTGGCGTATGCCCACCATCATGAATCTGATCATCATCACCACCACCCACAAACTCAACAACCTGCCAAGCATGCTTACCCATATGGGTCCTCAGCAAAACCCGGACAGCAATTATCATTCAGTGATGAAGATGAGCATGGATTCACTGGTGATGATGGCAACAGTGATGAGAAAAGGAAAATGTCTCCTTGGCAAAGAATGAAGTGGACCGATAACATGGTTAAGCTCCTCATAATGGCAGTCTTTTACATTGGCGATGAGGCTGGTTCTGAGGGAAATGACCCCACCACGGGCAAGAAAAAGGCAGGTGGGTTGGCCCAGAAGAAAGGGAAATGGAAGTCTGTCTCAAGGGCAATGATGGAGAAGGGGTTCTTCGTGTCCCCACAGCAATGCGAGGATAAATTCAATGACTTGAACAAGAGGTATAAGAGGGTTAATGATATACTTGGCAAAGGAACTTCTTGCAAAGTTGTGGAGAACCAAAGTTTGCTTGATGCAATGGATTTGTCACCAAAATTGAAGGAAGAAGTAAGGAAATTATTGAATTCCAAGCACTTGTTTTACAGGGAAATGTGTGCTTATCATAGTAGTTGTGGTCATAGCTCTACTGCTGCTGCTACTAATCCCTCGCCGGATGTGGGCACGGACCAATCGCACGCTCAGCCCCAACAAACAACAGAACAGCAGCAGCAAAGATGTTCTCATTCATCTGAAAATGCCCGAATGGTGACCAATTCAAGGATGGAGGCAGAGGGGTCAAAAATGGTGCTCATTGAAGAAGATGACGAAGAGGAAAATGATGGCTCTGACGAGGATGTAGATGAATATGGCGAGGACGAGTATGAGGATGAGGCGAGGGAAGGCAATTCGAGGGGCCAAAGTAATGAAGATGACCATGATGAGAAACCGTCTGAGAAAAGGCCAAGAAATGATGCCTTCACTTCAACTTCATCATTGGTGCATCAATTCAGTGGAGAATTGATGACTGTGATCCAAGATGGGGCAAAGAGTACATGGGAGAAGAAGCAGTATATGAAGCTGAGATTGCTGGAGTTAGAAGAGCAGAAAATGAACTACCAACTGCAAGCATTTGAACTGGAAAAGCAAAGACTAAAATGGGTAAAGTTTAGCAGCAAGAAGGAGAGGGAAATGGAAAGAGCACAGCTGCAAAATGAGAGGAGGAGGCTCGAAAGTGAAAGAATGATGCTTCTGGTACGCCAGAAAGAGCTGGAGTTGCTCGATCATCAACATCATCATCATCAGCAGCAGCAACAAATTTCCTCAAACAAGAGGAGTGACCCATCTTCCATTACTGGATGAACTACAATGCAATCAGCTGCACTAGATAGCTTTGCTTTAGGCAGGTTAAGCTGGTTGCTCTGTTGCTACTTTTTTTGTGATTTCGTTATTTGAATTTTCTGCAACTCTATAGCGTTTTTTTAATCTTTTTGAATGTATGACAAGTCAGATGTGTTTCCCACGGATACAATTAATAATAATTGATTCGACACCATACTGAAAGATGAGCGAACAAACATTTTTAGGCTTCCTCGATGTTATAATTGATGTTAAAAGAAGGAGGCGTTAAAAGGAGCCATGCACACGCCTGGTGGGACTCGAACCACAATCGTCTGATTAGAAGTCAGACGCCTTATCCATTAGGCCACAGGCGCCTGGGATTACAACAGCCATATTAACTACACTCAGTTCTGTCCTCCCCAGCAAAGAGACAAAGTCAAATAATTCCCATCACGGCGACATCTTCAACACCTTCACATTGTACAACAAATCCATATTTAGACATGGTTTCTACAACTCCATAGATGGACAAAAAAATAGATGAAGACGATAAGGAAACTGGGCCTTAACCACCTCGGCTTTGCCGAAATGGTGCTAGGACTTTGGTCCCAGCAGGTAAAAGGGAATTCGAACCCCCTCAACCCTAAAATCTTTCATCTAATGAAGATTGTTTACTTTGAGTGGGTAAAATGCTTGCACCTGTGCAGTGTTTTTTGACTCGGGTTCTCTCATTCCCTCTAACAATTAATTGACTAACTGCTAACCATTACCAACGAAAAAAAAAAAAAACAAAAAAGAAACTGGGCTTTAAATTTTAATGCTTAAACAGTTTATTATGGACGTACTATCCATAATATTGTCTTGGACAAACTTCAATAATTTATTATTTGACAGTTTACACTCCCAATATATTTCATTAAGTCACAAGCTAAGTCCTCAAAACCTGAGGATATACCTTGCAGGTGGCAGCAATGGGATCCAACACCGGTTGTCAATAATCAAGCAGGAAAACTCCATAAAATGGAGGTCTGGACAAAATAGTCTAATCTTCGAGTTCAATAATCTTGACCACAGATGCATCCCCAACTTTCTGGCAAACGACAACCCTGTCATGAGACTTTATCACTCCAGAGGCCTTCCCGTGATCAAGAGCAACCTTCAGGACAGACTCATTTGTTGCGCTCGTAGATTCCGCCTGAAAAGTAAGAGGATACATAGGCTTCAGCACTGTCTTAAAGTGACGCTACATTACAGAAGGGCAGAGAAAGGAAAAAAAAATGCCAAGGCAATCTGCTTGGAATGATGTTCTTCCAATGGCATGGCACTTGCAACATGCATGACGAGGATTACTCTTTTTGGTAGCCAACGTTGCACTTAGTCACATAGAGGTGACTGCATAGCCCATTGCATACGTATTTAAGAATTAACCCAGATGATGACCAAGATCCAATACATAATCCAGAGAAAATATGAGCAGTGCATGCCATAATCTAATACTACCTTGGCTCCAGAGAGAATCAAATAACAAATTATTCTGGCCTAAATTTGTATACAATAAGACAAACGGTTTTTGGGAACTCATGCTAGGTAACTAACAGCACAAGCCAAATTGTTTTGCCAAGCAACTAGCAGCCATTCACATTTACTTGATGCAAGTTTTAAATGCGATCATCACCACCCAGGAGAAGCAAAGGACGGTAACCAAGCTACAGGGAAGGAAGCAAATAACTTACAGGATGTCGTGGGTCGGCAAGCATAGGAAAGAGACCTCTGACAATAAGTGATTGCCTGGCCTGTATAGAATACTAGAGTTCATCGGTTCTACAATGATGATGTACATTATGAAAAGAACAGATCACACAAATATATAGCATAAAAGAACAACTTGAAAGGGGTTGGCATACAGGACAAATCATAATAGTTCAAGCTCATTTTTTTTTAAACAACAATCCATGACGCAATATTCCAAGAAAAACAACAGGATTCCAATGCAAAAAAGGCAAACTTTGCTTCATATTTAACAGAACAAATTGAAAGTAACATGAAGAACTGAAAAATATAGATGGCCTATCAAAGGCAGGGTATTCCAGCCAGCCAAACCCATTCAAAAACTGAAAAGATCGGACAACGTTATAGTAAGTCATATTTCCAGCAACAAAATTGGCAAACAGCAAACATCAAAGGTGAATTTAAAGCCGATATAATGGACTTGGTATAATTTATCATATTATACCAATAAATTGACTTTAGGAACATAAAATTTACAAGTATAATCAATTTGCTTAACTTTACTTAAATAAATTTGCATCAAGAGGTACCTCGAATGCGCCAGTAAAGCTCCATTTCAATTGATTTGTCCTAAGCCGGGGTATTACAACAGACAAAACAGGCATTGTTGGCCTATACTTGGCAATCAATCTGCAAATATAAGGCATTCACAAGTTCTGCAGAAATCAGCCAATTTTGAACTACATATTGTACAAGAAAAGTTTCAATTATAAGAACTGCAAGTCCACTGAAATCACAAGAACACTCAAAAATTAAGGCAACTGTAATAGAAAGATACCTAGCAGCCCTCCCTGACGAAGTGAAGCATACAATGACAGATGCCTTCACCTTAATTGCTGCTCGTACCTAGACAAGAATTGAATAATGCTCTTTTAAGAAAAATTGAAAGTATATAATCATTTTAATAGAAACTAAAGTCAGCATAAACTATATTACACAACCATACTTAAATGAAAATAACAATACCGCAGAAGATGCAATTGATTCCAAGTGGGTCATTGGCTCTCCAACATGTTTGACAGTTTTCTTGAAATACAGGTCTTGATTAAAAACCTTCTCCGCCTACATAAACGTGACCAAAACAAGCAGAACTTTCTAATCAAGGTTGCCAAAATATGAGAAATACCCCAAACCTAATTGGGGTTGGCTATATAAATCTTTTCTCGTCATTCCGTTTTATTATGAACTTACATTGATGTGAGGTGTAAGTTCCTAAGTCCTAACTAGAGATTCTCAAGTCAACTTAAGTGGCCCTCCTCTCCTCTCACCATCCTCCCGGATTTGGTCCCACTCTTAATTGGCATAGTACAAACCAAAACGCAAAAAGGTACCTCGGCACAAATTTTACCAACAGTAGAAATCGTTTCTATAGGGTATAGTCCACGAAGAGTTTCAGCACCAAGAAGGATTGCATCACTTCCTGCACCAAATTGAGAATATGACAAACATAAGCTGCAGATTTTGCACACACAAGTTCTATAAATCAAGATTAAAACTATCAAATTAAAGGAAGAAAATAGATTAATCATCAATATAGAAGTATAGAGTACCATCCAACACAGCATTTGCAACATCAGTTGCTTCTGCACGAGTTGGCCTCAGGTTACCAGTCATACTATCCACAACTCGAGTACACACTGCAGGCTTGCCAGCCATGCTACATTTGTACAGGGCAGCCTTTTGAAATAAGAACACCTGACAATAAAAGAGGTTAATTTCTAACATGCTCTAGATTCTTTGGTGCTAGGTTCTAACCTAGTCAGAAGCATTTAAACCAAAAAGGACCAATATACAAGCTGGCATAATGCAAAAAGCATCAGACTAAGTCAGGGAAATGGGAACAGAATATGGCAGTGGGGCACAGGGCAGTTAAAATATCTCGGAACTTCTTGGCCATATAGATGGAGGGAGTACATCATTGCTAGCCAATAAGGGATATTTTGCAGTCTATGCAGCTGTCGAAGCACAGTTTGCAATCCCTTTAGAGCATCAAAACGCATAAAACGATGTCCGCATTTTGTAGATGCATCCGCATGATTAAGGGTAAGAGGTAAGTACATTTTAGACATCAACTTATTATGATGCATAAGACCTAAACACTGTAACATTGACCAGATTTACAGAATCAGAATACTGACCTTTTCAGGGGGGAGATCTATGCCCAAATTTCCACGGGAAAGAATAACACCATCAGCTTCTTGTAATATCTCATCAAAGTGAGTTAATCCCTAAATCCATAAATGAATATAGATGATGAACCAGAAAGTTGTACTTTTTTTGGAAAATGAACAATATGTGCTTTAAGATACTAAATTCTGAAAAACCACAAAAATCCACAGGCAACTTACCTCTACATTTTCAATCTTGGCAAAAATTTGAGTCTGGTAAAGATCACCCAGCTTTGAGAGAAACTCACGGGCCTGAAGTTTAATTAAAGAAAAAGGTATATCATCAAATATAGAAACCGAAATAGATAAAACAGCCATTGAATGACAATTAAGACTTACTTGGCGAACATCTTCTGCATGTCGTGTGTAAGACAATGAGAGAAAGTCAATTTTGTTTTGAACTCCCCAAGTACTTATAACCTATAATAAAAGCCAAAATTGAATCAAAAACCTCATTTCTTGACAGAGAATCAAACTAAGAGATCTGAAAAGCCTTGCGCTGCCAAAGATGTTAATTTGGACAAGTTAAATGCAGGCCTAACCTCCTTGTCTTTATCTGAGAGAGTAGGCAAGTCAATACGAATTTGCGAAGCATGCAGAGTGAACAATGACCCAGCCAGAGTGGCAGTGTTCTTTATCACACAAACAACATCACTGCCCTTCACCTCAGAAACCTGCTCAATGCCAGTAATGACTCCATAGTCAAGCAATGTGGCAAGTCTGTTTACCAGAAATGCTTGTGCAAATCTTGTTCCCGACATATAGCAAGTATTTTATTCCCTCTTTTTCACCAAGTCACCAAGAAGTGCTGGATTCAACTTCTTTAAACCTCAACTGATCTAATCAAGAGCTTGGTTTCATAATCTTACCTCCAACCATACAGAAGTGGTTTCACTTCCAGTAAACAGGTATTGACCAATAAAAATGGTGTCTCCTGGTTTCACTGCCTGCAACGATCATTGCCAAAGGGGGTCATGCAAATTGTAATAGGAAAAAACATAACTCCAACTACACAATTTTTAACTTTAATAACAGAATTGAAGACACTTTCAATTGTAGTAAGCAGACTATTTTGCAGCATCCACCCAAAGCTACAACTTATCCTTTGCCCATCAGCATGTCATCTAAACACCGTTTGCCATGAAGAACATGTGCATGTTCCAACCATAAAAAATTTCACAGAGACATGGTTTCGCTGATAAGAGCCCAATGAAGACTAATGATAATCGAAAAGCCATCTAAAGTTCATTGATTTAGGTGGAGAACTTCAAACCTTGGATAGTCCATCAAAATTTATTGGCAATACTACTGAAGAGGCTTCTTGCTCTTGATCTGGGGTTAGAACAACTAAACCATCTGCCTGAAGTGAAATGGATTTCTCACTTCTGTTAATAACCTGCAACTCAGGGCCCACTGTATCCAGCATAACCTGAAGATAAAAATGCACCCACTAAATCCTCGCGAAACTCACTCCCCAAAATAACAACATTACAATGACAGGTAACACATGGCATTTGGGATCCTCATAGAAATTAGCTTCCTCGATTTTAGAAGCAACCTAATCAAAACAATGGATTTCAATAATAATTTAACTTGTCATACCTTACCAAAAACACTCATTCTTATAAGATTTTCCAAGTTTACTTTAAGGGGAAAAAATCCAAGCTATCAGTTACTACTATTCTACTAATAAGAACTTCCAATAACCCAGAAAAAAAAAAAAAAAGAAAAAAAAAAAGGACAGCACAAACTCAAAACAGAAAAGCCCGAGAAACATACAGCACAGAGCTTCTTAGTACTCTTGACAGCCGCCTTCAAGTTTCCTAAAGTCTCCTGGTGATACTCCGGGTCACCCCACGAAAAATCGAATCTTGCCACTTCCCCGATAAAGAAACATCAAAATCCATCAGATCCCTCAGCATATAAATCAACCAAAGACATGAAGAACAAAAAAAAAAAAAAAAAAAACTGAAAAAATCAAGTGAAACAAAATTGTGTACCAGACATCCCGGCATTGAGGCAGCCAGAAATAACCTCCACAGATCGAGACTTGGGCCCCAAAGTCCCCACTATCTTCGTCATTGCCGGGAAGAAACTCTGAAAAAAAAACAACCCACAACCCAAAGCACCAAGAACACTAATTAAATTTTTTTTAAAAAAAAAATCTATCGCAAATTTTGAAAGCCAAAGAAGACAAAGATCGACGAAGAGAGCAGCCATCGAAACAAAAAGCTCTAAAAAGACATGGACTTAAAAGGGTTCGTATGGAACGGGGCACGTACGGGCTTGGAGGGCTCCAGAATTGAAGCCATCCTTATTGGCTCCTCGAGAAGCAAGTGATTCGAATGCATCTTCCCCGATCAATGACTATCCAAATTAAACTTATAACGAAGCGAGCGAGCGAGCGAGCGACTGAGCGAGAGCCAAAGGTAGACAGTACACAGAGAGTCCTTCGATCAGACTGTGGCGTTAATCGACCGAAGGTTTGCTTTGCCTTCTGTTTTTTTTTTTTGGTCTTTGACAGAATTCTTTTTTTTTTTTTTTTTTTTTATCACTGTGTGAAGGTTTGCTTTGCTTTTGACTTTTCCATTTTATTTATTCGTCTCTTCATGGGCCTCAAGGCTCCGAATGTGCTGCTCCGACCTCAGTGCTCTCCTGCTTCCTTTTCATTTTTAAGTATTACGACATAATACATTAATTAAATAATTTATTTAAATTTAATTTATTTTTTTTAATTTAAAAAATTAAATTTTACGTATTAATTTTATATTTATTATTATTATTATTATTATTATGTGGTGTTGTTTTTCACTCTTTTTTTAAATTAATTATTACTTTATTAAAAACAAATAAAATACTAAACTTCTGAATTATAAAATTTAACCGCTCTTCCCCAAAAATCTTTTCGTAGTTCTACTCATACCTTCCCTTCTCCTACAGGTAAAGGTGTAGGAGTGGTTTGTTGATTGTTTGGTTTATGCAAATATGGTTTTAGCTATACATAGTAAAACATTGCAATTCTCTTTTTATTAACTTGTAAATTTCATCTTATTTTTTTTATTTTTATGAAGAAAAAAAAGTTCAACCACTTCTATTTTAAAACTACACCGCTAGAAGATCAAAGAGAGCCTTAATGGAAGAGAAAAGTTGCCTAATTGTGATCCATAATAATTAGTTAATTGCGGGTCATTTTTTTGGGTCCTTAATTACGGGTTCATAAAAACAGCTTCTTTTCAAAAACATTTTTACAAAATGTTCATAGTAAAACATTACAGCTTCTTTTTTTGTGTCCTTAATATTCATTTTGGTCTTATTTTTGGAATTTTGTGCGCTGAATGCCCTTTTACTGTTTGACAGCCGACCCGTCCGTATTTTTGATTTAAAAGACCCATGAGAGTTTTATGTGCCATCATGTACTAGATTAATGCGCGGAATAATGTCATTTATGGGATAATATTATTTTTAGTTTTAAATTTTTATAATTTTTATAATTGAATTGTAAATTTTTTAATTTTTTTAATTGAGTTTTATTATTTTAAAATTCTTTATAATTAAATTCTTCTCATTAACAGTCGTTCGTTAAATAATTTAAAATGTATTTTAACCAAATAGATATGAACAAAAAAATGTATATAACTTCTCTTTCGTATTTATTTGTTATAATATTTTTAAAAAATAATTAAAATATAATATTTATGATTTTTTAAATTCACTTTCATTTGGTCAAAATACTTTTAAAACGATTTAATTAATAACTGTTAACGAAAAAAACTCAATTGTAAAAGAATTAAAAGATATAAAATTCAACTGAAGAACTTAAATTTTAAGTAAATTTAATATTATTTTAAATTTTAAGTCTTCATTAACTATTCATAAAATTTTATGAAGAAATTTTCAGTAAAGTTTATTACTATTGTTAGCAAGTAAACCGAGCAGTTTCTTTTTTTTTTCTTAAGGTCTTCAAAACCGAGCAGCTTTCGTCGGGAGTAATTTTGATTGGTAGATGATCTGCGCGTGGCAGCGACTGGTTCGGTTGGGGACTAAGGTCTGGTGGGCATTGGTGTCTTTTGCTGGAGTGTATGGGGAAGCCAACACGCACTTAGGTTTGGGTAGGTCGCATTACAAGGTTCGTGACGGTCGTGCTTGCGTCTGATTAGTGATTCCTAAATCGATTATCATTGAACTGAACTTGAATGGGCCAAAAGCATTGTAGCTTACTTCATGAACCATGGATTTCGTGGGATTTTTTTTTTTAGATTTTTAAGATTTAAATTAATTAATTAAAAAAAGAAAAAATACTTGAAAAAGTAAAAGATTCAAATGTTAACTTATTTTTTATTGATATATTGTTAATATTATTTAAAATACAAATTATATTACTATTATTTAAATTATAAACTCATGATACTATAAATTTTATTCGACTATTATTTTTTTCCGTTTGGTTTCTATTATTTTATTATTACCATAATACCAACAACAACAATAATTTTGTTAGTGATACGATAATTCTTTTATATATTAATCTAAATTCAAATTTTCATAATGCTACACACAGTCGTAAAGAAAGAAGAAAAAGAAGAATTTGTTGAGGCTCAATGAAACACTCGGCAAAAAGACCAATGAATTTACGACTTACTAAATCCTATGGTGAGGTGTTAATCCTGTAATGCACATTTTTTATTTTTTGAAAAAAAATAAAGAACAGATAACGGCAAGATAGCATTTGATTGCATTGTAGTTTATCTTTGAAAATATTTTCTTTCTTGTAAAAGAGTAATATTTCACCCTTTTTGGGTGAGAAGCATTTAATATTTTCACTAAATTAAAATTAATGATTGAATTAAAAAAAATTTACTTGAAAGATAAAATTGGAACACTCTTTATATTTATATGTGTGTGTGTGTGTGTGTGTGTGTGTGCGCGCGCGCGCGCGTGTGTGTGTGTGTGTGTTTTGGTTAAACTCTCGAAGTTATCTATAAAGTCAACTGATACTCGAACAGCTCTCCTAAAAAAAAAAATATAAAGATACTCGAAATATTAATTGTAGACAAAGATTAAGTCATGAATTAATATAATGACAGTAATTGTGCATCTTTTTTCTTTTTCTGTTTTTTTGATCAAAGAAAAACCTAATCATTTTATAAATCAAACCAGATATAAAGAGGGTTATTCAAATAAGAACCCCTACCAACTATATAAGAGTAAGTCAACCTAATCATCATAACTAATAGAATACAGCCCACTACAAGCCTAGACTGACTCCTACACTCCACAACAACCTTGCGGCCCAGCTAAAGACTTGACTCGGGCCCATAGCCCGAGAACACAATCTCCAAGGAAGAACAGAATAAGGCCTTTAAGACTAGAAGGTTTCTAGCCCTCAATTGCCAACAGGTTGTAACAGCCCCAATTACCGAAAAAAGCGGCTAATCCCGAAGGGCCGTCGGCGGCAGAGTTCGAGCACATAGCTAATCGCATGCCAAATGCGCCATGGCGCCATCACAGAGTGTAAACAACACCCAAACACCACAGAGCATAGAGAGGCTAAACGAAAGAAGATTGAACAAAAGGCGACGATCGACGACCGAACAAAACACATATGGGCTTAGACGAACTATACATGGCGACCCTTGGAGCCCAAATATCACCCTCCCCCACCATCGAAGGCAAGGAAGACTACTAGAGAGCCCCAACGTTGAACCAGACATCACGAGCAAAAGAAATCTCAACTGAGATAGCCGACCCCACCAACCACCAGTAAAGCCAATGAACCGAGACCAACCAAGGGGACAGAAGTACCTACCGACCCCATGAAGTGTACCATGCCCACAAAAAGAGCGCTAATGCTGAAGCCAAGGTCGAGCGATGAAAAAAATGGATAAAAAGCTCTTGGTGCACTTTAGTGCAAAAGGGCACGATAGCCTTCTTTTAATGATCAGAGGTGAAGAACTTTATATTAATTGTGCATTATTATTTAGGTTTGTTTCATAAAACAGTTTCCCTATTTTGAAAATAATATTCATTTTTTTTCCTCAAAAGTATAATATTTGACTTGCATCTAGCTATATTTTGTTTAAAACTACTTCAATAATTTTTTTTGACCAAATTGGGATCATTACATTACGAAAACGTATATAAGGCCGATGCGAAGTGGTCGGGAGAACCTGCTTGAAGTAAGAGAGAACATCAGTATATATGGCCTACATATCATATGCTTAGACTGACCATTAATGAATCGGCATAAAGCCCAAAACCTACCGAACTGCAACTAGATCTACCCAACTTCGAAGTGTTAACTATATATAATCCAATTAAAAAAAGCTGCATACTACAGTACATACTGTACCTCGACAAACCTATGACAGAAATCATTTGAGTTTGTCCGACAATGATTTATGAGATAATATAACTACAGATACAAAAATAAATACAAGCAGTATAAGTCACATAAACCAAAAGTAAACAGTAGCATTTCCAGTTTGTTTCGGCGACGATGGATGACGGCAGGGGGGAGAGTTGTCGGCGGCGGGAGGCAAGTGGTCAGTTGTAGACGAGACTTTGGTGGCGGTGGCTAAAGCGCTTGGTGGTCGATACAACAGCCCTGACAGTAAAGGCATGGTCCAAAATATGCTCGTCAGTAGTCGGTACAGCGGTGCTGCCGTCGAAACTGTCAAAAATGGTGGAAAAGCACCGAGAGATGCAAATCCGAATATTGAAAGGTTGTGAATGACGTTATTAGAGCCCGATCTAACACAAAATAGGCCAAAAAGCCTCATTTGGAGGTTTTGGGGTTCTGAGATATAAAAAAACAAATGAGAGAGAAGGGAAAAAGGTTGAAAATAAAGGATAGAAGAGGGATCTGGAAGTGATGAGCCTGGATAGTGTGTTTGGAGGCTGGTCGGCGGAAGTGATGAGTTACCACTGTCAACCAGCTAAGTTTTACCACGTAGAAGTTGAGAGAGTTTTAGTGAGAGGAAAAGTTAGAGAGAGAGGGAGCTCTACTTCAATAATTTTAATTTTAAAGAAGAGTTAAACTCATACAAAAATAAAAGAAGAAAATGTGATAAAAATCAAACTCCTCAATACGCTTGTAACCAATTAAATTAATAATTGTTTGAACTAATCATCCACCTACGCTTCTGATTAATAAAACGAGTAACCGCTGACAGCTTGAATTAACGTTTTTTTTTTTTTAATAGAGAACAGCAAGGGCCCCACTCTATTATTTAACGGGTCCGTGACGCCCCATCCCACTAATTTCACGACCCTTGTGTTCCGTTAAAATCACCGCCTTCTCCCGTTCCTCAACGGCCAACGCAGCACCCCTGCATCTCTAACGCCGTCGTTTACAGCCCGTAACCCACAACCCTAACCCTTCACCGTAACGGCGCATTCCATGGCTTCCTGTGACGACGATTTCCCTCTAATCGGGGACGATAACCACCACCAAACAAACCACCACCACCACCAGCACATTCTCCACCAATCCTACGCGCCTCACCGTTTCTCAACGAAATCGACTCAGATAGACGCGCCACCTCAACAGATCCTCCCTCCCCCGGCCTCCGCCGCCGGATCCCGTGCCAGCACCAGCGACCTCGACGGTGGCGGAGAAGGAGAAGAAGCGGATGATGACGAGACCGATTCAGCTTTTCCCCAAGCCAGTCCGTTCAGCGAGAACTCAAATCCGTTTAACAGCGCAGCAAACGTACGGACGGAGAAGAGAACTGATCGAGAAGATCAGACCGACGGAGGCGACGATGAGAACAACGATAAAAACAATAACTATTCATACAGTTACAAAAGAGCAAGATCCTCCGGCAGCAGCGCCGCCGCCGCCGGAGAGTATAGGAAGGATCGGGAGGAGTGGAGCGATGCGGCGATCACTTGTTTGCTGGATGCGTACACAGACAAGTTTGCGCAGCTGAACAGAGGGAACCTGAGGGGCAGGGACTGGGAGGAGGTGGCGGCGACGGTGAGCGAGCGGTGCGAGAAGCAGACGAAGACGGTGGAGCAGTGCAAGAACAAGGTGGACAATTTGAAGAAAAGGTATAAGCTAGAGAGGCACAGGATGAGTAATGGCGGTGTCTCGATTAGTCATTGGCCTTGGTTTAAGAAGATGGAGGAGATAGTCGGAAATTCGTTCCCTGCCAAGGCGGCTGCCGCTGCTGCTGCTGCTGCCGCCGATGAGTATAAGGGCGGTGCCGGTGGTTCTCCTGCAAGCGTGGTTAAGCAGCCCAAGAGGTAGCTTTTTCAGTTTTAGTTAAATAAATAAATGCTAGCCTTCAGTTTAAGAGAATACTTTTAGTTGCTGGAAGATTGTTATTTCTTGGCCTTTGCCTTTCCTGAGTGAATGAACTGTTCCTGGAATTTGCAAGCTTCATATGCTTTGTGAATAATGCCGAATCTTAACAGTACATGTACTAGTGCTACACTGGCTTTGCCTGGATATGACGGTTTGGTTTGAGAATTGAACGAAATTGGCAATCGTATGTTGAATTATTCTGGAATTTGCGAAATCAGGATATCTTTGTAAAGCTTTGTTTTCATTTCGCTGAATGGAAGACAAGTATTAGTCTCATTTAGGTTAAATGAGAACAAGATGTTATGCTTGGAATCAGTTGCAGTGCTTCAGTTGTAGAATATTGTTTTCTGAATTGAAGTTGCTAGGTTGCTTTTATGCCTCGAATAGCATTACCCCTAATTGTGATTAATGGGACTTTATTTTTAGTCCTACTTCCTTTATCTCTTGAGCTTCTTTTGATTATGAGAATGAGTTTGTTTTTTCAATCCTGCCCAACCTGGATATGGAATCAGGTTATGACATTTTTTTCACAGGCAAATTTTCATCCTCATCCCCTTTATTCTGGGTCAAGTAGCTCATGAGATGGAAATGAAGCATTTGTCATATCTTCGTTTGCAATCCTGGTCTCTCATTTTTGTTAATCAAAATGGGGCCTTGAAGCATATCAGTTTGGACCTTTAAGTTGAATATAACTTCCACTTGTAAGATCATTTAGAAAACAGAGGCAATAGACCCCGATCTTCTCAATCATCCTTGTCTTGGCAAATTTGCTTGCCTTGTTTCTGTTCACATTTGATTTCAATATGTAGCAAAACTCGTTGGAGTGTATCAATGGAAAAAATGTTTTGTGCCTGGCCGAACTATCATCGATAAACTGCTCAAGGCTACACCTGAATATTTTGCACTTTTCCCATGTCCAGTAAAGCTGCAATTCTTTGATCCATTTTCATTTACACTTGGCATTTTCATGTTTGACAGATACACAACTGCAACCTCGAGCCCTGTGGGTCAGACAAATAGTGTCAAGTCTAAATCAATGTCCAACACCAGATGGCGGAGGGTAGTCTTGAAAATCAGTGGTGTTGCTCTTGCTGGCACTGGTCCTAACAATATCGACCCAAAGGTTAATTGTGACCCCACTTCATATGTAGGCAATTTGAATGCACCTAATATCCTTACCCTGAGCAAGTGTATTATATAATTGCAGTATTATATAATTGCAATGCATTAAACACTTATTGAGTTAACCAGGGTTTGAATTGATGATTTTGAATTTTAGGTGTTGTTGCTGATTGCCAGAGAAATTGCAATGGCATGCCGCCTTGGAATAGAGGTAAACAATTCCTATGTAATTTTACATTACATTTGGGAATTTTTCTTCCTGAATTTGATACAGCGCAGGTTTTAATGATACCTAGATTGCAATTGTTGTTGGAAGTCGTAATTTCTTTTGTGGACACACTTGGGTGACTGCAACCGGTTCCGATAGGCGCACTGCATACCAAATTGGGTAATTCATTAATTCCACATAACAATTTTGTTTGCAATTTAATCTCATAGTATGTTTTTCTTTGATATATGATTATGCTAGTAGAGTGAGCATATAACACGAAGCTCAGGCTGGACCATCTTTTGTTTGTCATGTCGCCACAAACTTTTGTTTGCTATCTTCAAGCACTATTTTCCTTTTTGTCTCCTACCATAAGGAATGCACAATGCCCACATGACCTCTTCTTATGTGCCATGTAACATCAAATCGCAAGATGCACTTTTTTGTGCTTTATGCATATAGGGGTTAGAAACAGTTATAAATGTGCCAGAGAAAGCTAGGCATTTATTCGAAGTCACCTGTCATTGTCATGTTGCTTACAAGTTGTGTAGTCTAGATGCCCACTTAAACATTTTGGTGTATAAATTGTTACTAATTTAATCATACTGTATGATATTGAGTAGATTGATGGTTAGTTTTGATACACATGGACATTTGCCTCTTGGTCTTTCATGAAATTAGAAGAAGCATAGTTTCTTCTGTTGCTTAATACGGATCCTGATCGTGGAAACAAAATGTGTTCGTGACTGTCATACTTGAGATTGCTAAGCTTTCCTAGTGATATATGCGGGTCTCACTTTGTGTGGTTAGTTGTAACCTAAACGTTCCCTTTGCAATTTGTATCAGTATGATGGCAAGTGTGATGAATTCTTTGTTGCTCCAGTCAGCATTTGAGAAGGCAGGTATCCAAGCACGTGTACAAACCTCATTTCCAATTCATGAGGGTGCCGAACCATACAACAGGCAACGTGCCGTTAGACATCTTGAAAAAGGCAGAGTTGTAATTTTCGGCGGCATTGGCGCTGGCGCTGGAAATCCACTCTTTTCTACTGACACTGCTGCAGCTCTTCAAGCTTCTGAGAGTATGCTTTAGTGTATTCACATTTCTGTCATACACACATCCACCGGCACTTGCATTTTTGTCACATACGGGATACTTGTGGAATTCACTGAGCACTTTTGTCTCTTGCAGTTCGTGCTGAGGTGGTCCTTAAAGGTACCAATGTTGATGGCGTTTATGACTGCCATTCCCGAGACAACAATGTTACATTCGAGCACATATCTTTCAGGGACCTGGTCTCTAGAGGAGCAACATCAATGGACATGATGGCCCTAACTTGCTGTGAGGAAAATGGCATTCCTGGTTAGTACATTGTGTGTATTATTTTTTGGATAATTAAATTGTGTTTTGCTCTTATGATAGCGTTATACTTTTACAATTTTCTGTACTTAATCATGCTTGGGAAGCTGTGTGTATTGATACCACCGAATTGTAGGACTTTATTGGTATGTTGACTCCATTCTAACTATATAATTTGGATTTTTTCCCCCCGTCAGTTGTCGTCTTTAATCTTCTTCAGCCTGGGAACATCTCAAAAGCATTGTGTGGAGAGCAAGTGGGCACATTGATAGATCAAACTGGAAGGATCAGCTAATATCGTCTCACGACTCCATATAAGTTGCTGTATCATGAGAGAGAATGTCTAATTGCTTTTCCATAGTCTCTTCTACAAGCGGTTGCTGGTGCATCTAGACAACATGCTGATCCTTCCAGATTAGAGTAGCCCAAAATTGTCTCGTCTTACATGGGAGGACAGGGTGGATCTCCTTGCTCACCGTTGACGATTATTTGTAGCGATAGATTCATTGGTGATGATGCATTGCAGTGGATGTACATTAGTTTGACTCAGTGGAGAGACTGATGATGAACTGTTGGTGATGGATTTAACTGTTTAGTACCGTGAAAATGTGGTATTTAGAGTGCTATACAGTTGAACCTCGTGATAGGGGATGTTATGTTTGTGTAGTAATAATTGCGTTTATTTTATATAAATTAAAAAAATTTTCTCCGATTGTTATTGATTGTTTTGTTATGTACTATCCTCTAATATATTCCTTATAAAGAGCTAAGCAAGAAAAGGTATGCCCCCATTCCATTCAATACACGACTGTTCTCTCAATACGGCCGACTTGGACACACCTGCCGATTCGGTGTTGGTGTCTAAATGCAATAACGAAAAAACTACATGGACGGGAAAATTAACAGGGAAGAGACGGCTGAGATGGTAAATGGGTAGATCCCATCCCACTTTTTTTTTTTTTAAACTTATTTTTTCTTTTTTAGGTTTTTTTAGTCTAAAATTTTAGTAAAAAATATTAAATATGCAATGAGAACGATTAAATATATAACAAATTGATGTAATATGTAACAAATTATTTTTAAAATGTAATTAATAATTTAGTGCGTATCTTATCAATCTTGTTATACATCTATTAAATTTTGACTAAAAACTTGGATTTAAAAAAAAAGAAGAAAAAAGAAAAACGAAAAGCGAAAAGTATGTGGGATAACCACTGCCGCATTATTCCACATTAGTCCGTCCCCTCCCTGTCTATTTCCTACGTCTAATCAAACTCATTAGCGTTGTTGTCCAAAACACAGTTGCTATTAAATATGAAGACCATAGTTTAAAATCGCGAAAAAAAATATTAAGCCCAGCCGAAAATCATCAATTCTTCCTTAGGCCCAAAACCACGGCATTGATTTTAAGCCCGAAGTCCTCAATTCTTAATCCTGAAGCCCAAAACTAAGGCATTGATTTTTAATGCCCTAATATCCTTCCAAGTCTTAAGCACAATGATTCATAGCTTTTTTTAAAAAAAAAATAAAAAACATGGCCGCATTAGGTTCACCAATTTCGAATCTTCCTTCTTAGCCCCCGCCGTTGGTTCCATTTTACGGCCGTTTGCGTTACCGATATTACGGAAAACTTCGTTGCATCAGCAAAATTGCATCTTGTTGAGGAGATTTACCTTAACTTTCTTATTGATACATCCAGCAATAGACAAGGATTTCTTCGTGAAATTTGGTTACTTCAGTTGTCACTGCAGGACAACAGTCTTGCGTTAAACATCTAAAAACAAGGAAAATTGTAATCGAAGAATATGTGCAATTATGTTCCCCCTTTTTTATGTTTTTTTTTATAAAGCTACATCAGAGAAAATGTTGCTTTCCTACCGTAGCCATTGGGTTGGAAGCCATATTAGTCTCGTGATCCTACGCGAATGTTTTCATCATGCAATGTTTTAACAAAAATAATTGAAATTCTCAAAATGAGGAGAGTAATATATAGCATATACACCAAGGCGAGTGAAATCACCTCAAATTTCCTTAACCAAGGCATATAAATTTTACCACGTTCTACAAAACAGAAACCAGAAGGGATACATAAACTATGAGCACGAGTGCTTTGTACAGTGCAAAAACTTAAAACTGTGGCAATTCTGGCCTTAATATGTCACGTCAATTCCACGTTCATATTCAAGATTTTGGTAAATGAAAATCTGAACAAACAAACAACTCGGGCATCTCCCTGATAGTACCCCGCCTAAGTTACTACACAGGGACAAAGCACAACTAGAGAAGCAAAGGGGCTAGTGAGAACAAACATCGATTCATTTGTAACACATTGCACATGTATGGTTTTGCACGTAACGATAATTAATAATTCCTTGACACAACTGCAAGGGATGAAACTAGCCTTACCCGGTGATGATAAATGCCTTGGCAGGATGGGACGGAATCAGATAATAATTCTGTCATCTGGTTGACAAATTCTCACCTGTGTCCACGCTTGCAATTCTTAGCAGCACTGAAGACCTCGTTTCATGGCTCATCCTACAAAGCATTTCTGGTGTGACATCTGCAACATTGTGAAGTTCAAAAGAATTGTCAACGCCTGGGGGAAGTTAGCAGGAGGTGTTGAGAAGAAACTACCTCAGGATGTTCCTCCAGGTCATTTAGCTGTCATAGTTGGGGGAGGGGAAAAGAGATTTGTCATGCTAGTCCATTACTTGAACCACGCAATTTTTAAGCAGTTACCGCACCAGGCATATGAGGAGTATGGTTACAACAATAAAGTTCCCCTAACCATACCAACTGAAGAGTTTTTCTTCCAGGACATAATCCATTTTCTCAGGGCAGCACAAATGTGACTTCATTCTTCTGTCATGTTGCAGAAGAAAAGCTGGGATCAAGCTCATGGAAGGATACAACACCACTTCTTCAAGGCAATTCAAGCAGTTCCACATGCTGGAACAGCTTAAGCATTTATTGAGGAAGCTGCAACTGGACCTGTTGTCTTCCTCTTTGAAGGGTAACTAACAGGCATTCTGGATGCTTGTGGTAGCATAAATTTTTCAACCAAAGGTGTCTGGATGTCTAAGGTGGCATTCTGGATGTTTACGGCTGCTGGTGTGAAAATAAATAGATGAACAGTCTCCGCAGGCAGGGGCAGAGATATTCTGCCAATAACTGGCCTCAGGTGTGACATTGCCACTTCTCTGAAAAGCATTTATTTGCAAGCTTGACATTCCCAATTCAATGTGGCCTTCATTTACTTTCTAACAAACTGCCTGAAAACATGAAAATTCAGCAGGTTCCAAATATTGGTGACGATTCCACTTGACAGGGCATGAAATGCCTGTGTTGCAGCCATCCGACGTGCTTCTAGAACTTCAGCATTACCCAAGAGTTCCATCATGGCTTCTCCAAGGTCTAATTTTCCAGATACCTGTATGCAACAATTAAAAATCTAATAGCAATCAAGGCAAATGGACATGTACACAGCATCATATATTCGCTCATACTTCTTATCAAACTAACAATAATTTCTCCAATCTTCTTTCTTTGTGGTGCAGAGAAGCTAACAGATCTGATATCTAACAGTATTCTTCTAACGCAAAGGTTATAATACGACTTTATCTTGCCGTCATTTTGATGTTCAGCTACCAAACTAAAACTTACAGCTTCGATAGATAACACTATGTTTCAAACAAGAAGAGATATCCTGGAATATGAAATTGATTAAAGGCAGGTGTATGCATACCAGTTTATTTTTAAACTGATTCCAAAATCTCATAGCATAATTTTCATGTCGTATGTCATCAAGACATATGATCATTTTGACAATGGATTTTGATATGAATCTATGTCTCCAGAATTATGTTATTTTTTGAACATAATTATGAAGAAAACAGAGTGACTCTTCAAACCTGCAAAGCTGATAAAGGATTTAATTGTTGCATTTCCTGTATCATGTGTGCAAAATGTCCAATGTGGCGACCTGAAAGAAGCAAAATCAAGCTGTTGATAGCAATATGTTAACAACCTTTTATGAAGCATTTAAGGCCTTAAAAAGGAAGGAAGAATTTACCTGTCAAAACAGCGCAGCCAGCTGCCGCAGCTTCTGATATATTATGTCCAGCAAAACCAGGGAAGAAAGAACCTCCAATCACAGCTATTGGAGTCAACCTATAAAAATATCTCAATTCACCTGCAGAAAAGGTTGCAAAAAGGTACACTGATATTATGAACTGAATCTTCCATAAATGGAGGATGTCAAGAAAAAGATTTGCTAGGAGCAGCAAACCAGCCCAAAATATGTAGCGTTGTTAAGATTTCACAAGCATGAAGTTGCTTTATCTTAGGTCTTAATTAATGGAAAACTTAACCCGCACTTCTTTCATTCCCTTTCCAACTTTGCCGCACGTACTCACAATTCAGGTCCCTCTACAACAAATAGGTAGGAACCTGGTCTATTGTTTTTCTATAGCTTCATTCTTAGTCTGAAAATAAAATTGACTGTGTCTAGTACAAATACTTCTGCTAACTTCAGATGAACATATTAGACGCTAGCAGGGCAATTGAGAGAGAAGGGCAGGCACAAGCAGGAAAAAGCAACCTTTGAGGGTCAGCTGGCAACACTAGCACATGGCCTTTTATCAATGTGAGCCAAATAGGTTTATCAATCAATTAAACCTACCAAAATACCTCTTATAGATGAAAAGATGGCAAAGGTAGATGACACAATGGCTATTACCTACACGTCTAGTATCTGACTCATATTCATCAATGCCCAGATCCTTTGCATATTAGATTGTTTTTTTGCCCCTTAGAGACATTATCATTTTCCATTTATCATTATCATTTGATCCCTATGAGCTCACTATTCTCCTCTAGAAACAATCATGTCAATTATATCATGTGCCAACACACCTTGTCATGCCCTAGCTAATCAAGCCAATAACAATTTTGATGTCATGACATCATTCCCAAGGTACAATATAGCCTTAAACTAAAAAGTGAATTTCTGGAAAACAGAAAGAATAGAAAAGTGTGATACTGAAGTCGTCTCTAGGGCTGAAGGTCTCGAGTTCGAGTTCTAGTTGAAGCCAATTAACTAAAAAAAAAGAAAAATGTGATATGATTCTGACCTAATGTGTCAACCACGTACACATTTATTCCTGGTTTAATTCCTTGATTTCGAGACCTCAAGGCTATAGTTTGTCCTTGATTTTGAAATTCCTGCAGTCATTAAAAAAAATGATAAATAAATTAGTTTCCTGACAGTGAAGTGTGGACTTGAACTTGAGACCTTTTTTGGTCCCAAGTTTTACATTTAACCATTTGGCTGATGCCTGTCCCCAAAATAATATCAACGAAATTAAAGTGCATATTCCACTTTATAGCCGGTGAATTTAACTACTGTATTCACTAGAGAACTACAAGATATGAGTTGACACAAGCACACCAGCCCTGTATGTGCGAGAGAGAGAGAGAGAGAGTAAATGTGGCATTAGAGTTAGAAATCTAGGACCATACCGATGCAATCTCTTGTCCATGTTCGGGATAGCGCGGTACAACCATGGTGACCAGATCAGGGTACTTCTGCATGAGCACTTTGTGCACTCCTAGAACAACTGCAAATGGAATAGAATTTCAACAAGTCAAAACACCTAGCTGGCCAGAGGAATTGCTTATTAGCAAATGCAAACAACAAAGCAGCATTTAATTAAAAATAAAGCAATCAAAAAAATTATTATTATTAATTACAAAAGCTTTGAGCAGCTTTAGGACATAAAACTAGCAGTTAAATGTGCTGGGATGGTCTTCAGATTTATTCTCATATAATTGGAAAAAAGAAAAAGAGTTGCAGCACGTGACAGAGGAAAGTAGGAGAGCTAACCTTGTTCTTCACCCCTATGTATGGAGGAAGCCATCCAAACCTGCCTGTGGGCAAGCTGCACTTTCAAATCTTCTATGCCTGTTATCTCTTCCTTAGAAGTTTCATAATCTACTGCTGCACCAAAAAACACTGGTGGTTTCAGACAAGGATATGGCACATACATCTTACTCAACAATCACCAAAATATAATGGTAGGGATGCAGGAATCAGACCACGACAATGGAGTCCAATGGATATAACCTTTATATTACCCATAAAAGCACCACGTATGGATAATAGATGATTACTAGTCCATCAGGGATCGATTTAGTTTCATGGATCAATTTCACATCTTGACCTACAAAATTTTCCATCATTTCTAACAAAGATATTATCAACATACCATATTTCAAATCACCAGAAAAGTTTATGGTAAATGGTGGGGCCTGAAGAAGCTGGAAACGGATTGCCTGCACAGTACTCTGCGGAAACTAATAAGATAGCGATAATTAAACAGAAAACGCAGTCCAAAAATATACAAAAAAATGCAAGAACACAAACCAGAGGGACAATCAAGGAAAATTTGGACAACATTAGCGAAATCAGCGGAAGAAGCATCGGTTGCATCCATGAAGTAAACGATTTCTCAGACATTCGGGCATTTAGCAATGTCAATGAGATCTGCCAGGCACAAATTTGTCGTGCTCAAATGGCATATAAACATTTGAGAATGAGGATTCCATGTATTGCAACATGCTATGAGACCAAATATACAGATGACTATTTTATAGTGTGGGAGCCACGTGCACTGAAACGTTCCTTTTTAACCATTAGCATACATGGTAATGGTACATGTGGATGAATCCAAGACATCATAAAGTATCAACGTGTGTGAAGAGATAACTTACACCCTTTCTTGAAGAAGCCATAACAAGATTTGGCCATAGTTCACTCTCTACTAAAATGATTGCACTGGGCTTCCAGTAGCGGAGAAAAGCATCCACAGCAGCAGGCGTATCAATTGGCGAAAACTGGTTCAAATATAAATTTTCATTGCAACAGAAAAGGATACATCTTTTCAGTTAAAAACAAAGGAAAATTACCCTAACACAAAAATAACACAACAACAACAACAGGGACGAATGATATAGTAAACTAAAATTCGGTATCAAGAAACAAAAACTCGGAGAAGTACCTGATATAATACACTATCCGGAAGCTGATTCTTTATGACATTACTGCACACGTATGATTAAAAAAATAATTACAAAAATTCAAAAAAAAAATCTCTGCAAATTAAAAAAAAAATTGCATAAAAACTTGGTAAGTGTTTATTACAATGCAGAGAGCGTTGTCGTGGTCATCAAGATGTTCAAATCGGGCCGGCACTGAACGCACCGTTTAATGACAGGAATTGCAGCCATTCCTTCGCCTACAAAGAATATACAATAATCAAGATTAAAGTTCGCCAAAAAATACTTCCGAATTCACAAGAACAAAGGCAAGAAAAGGCAAAAGAAGTTGAGAATGTTGTCTCATGGAACCTAAGGAGACGGCGTGGAACCATAGGAGAGGACCAGAGGAGCGAGGCATGGATGGGCGGCCCAACCGCTCCTGCCACCGCGTCGGGTGCTCCAGACCACGGAGCTTGCGCCACCGCAAATGGAGGTGCAGCAGCGGAGCTAGAGCGCGGCTCAATGCCCTGTATATCTTGTAGATCACCATTCCCTTCGCCGCCGAAGCCATCTTCCCCCGCCGCTCTTTTCTCTCGCACTCGCAGCTTTGCCTCTGCAGACAGACGGTTCTGTGACTTCTGCCGTTCAGTCCAAACTCCAAATCGTAACGGGATTGGTCCGGACCCGAAATGTTTGGGTTTTCCGCCCGATATACGCTGTCGGACCAGGCGTGACCCACAATGTTGCTAGCCAAGATGTTATGGGCCGATAATTCAGAAAATGTACATCTTTATGGGCCCTTATGAGCCCAAAAAGAACGGCCCAGTCATAGGTCTCACTTCATGATTCGTTGTGGCCTTGTGGGCGTAAACCACCGAGATCAGTCTAGTTCCGACTCGATTAGAGTTTTGCTATGTCTGAGTGATACATACACGTTGTTTTTTTAATTTCAAGCAAAAAAAAAATAAAGGGCTATTTGAGATATTTGTGACAAAAGGCAAGATTTCACTCATAAAGTTTGTCTTTTTTGTTTTTTTATATATAGATTACGCTATCAAAATTTTTTTTCTGACCTTGTATACTAATTATTTGTTGATGTTCTATTTCAACTTTTTTCGTGAAAAAGAATTCATCATCAAAATTTTAGACCCGCACAGGCTTCGTGCCACCTAAAATAGGAATACCAAGCTTCTCCAAATGACATTACTATATTGGATGAAGTTATTTTCATGCAAGTTATTCACTTTAAAAAAATTATTTACTCTCAAGAAACATTTAAATAATTTATATCTCTATTTTAAAAGTTTTAAGTTTTAATCATGAGAAGATGAACATAAAATTTACCAAAAAAAAGAGCTACCTCGAGTGAGACCCGGAAAAAAAAAAAGTCATACATACATTTTTTTTTTCCTCCTATTATCACGACATGGAATATTCATAGTGGAGAAATTCTACATCCAAATCGTTATAGATTGTTTGTGTAAATCTCAATCTACAACCAAACCATAAACCACCCCAAATCGCCTCAACCAATGTATTGGTTGCGGACGGTTTCGGGCGGTTGAGACTTGTATTTAGTTTTTTTTTTTTTAATATAAACCTATATTGTTTTTTTCTTTAACTGCAATCCAAGTTTTAATAAACATACCTCTCAATGAACTAACATTCAGTTTTACAAATTTTCTTAGCTAGAAAAAAAGTATCTATTTATATTGATTCTTAGAAAACAAAACGAAGTTTTTGAAAAAAATACTCTAATTGTTAGAACTTAACCTTAGAATAAAGATTCTAATTTTAGAAATAAAGAGTGCGAAATTTATTAGAAAAAGAAAACTACTAATATTATATACTTTATAATCTAATGGATCTCTTAATAGATTTCAAAAAAAATGAAAACAAATAGAATCTTCAATAAAACTATGTATATAAGAACAATGAAAGCGTAGGATTTAAACAAGTAGTATAAGCTGCCTCCTAACTGAAAAACGAAAACTACTATATGTCATTTCACTAGGAAACTAG
This sequence comes from Carallia pectinifolia, assembly GCA_037832335.1. Classification (NCBI taxonomy): domain Eukaryota; kingdom Viridiplantae; phylum Streptophyta; class Magnoliopsida; order Malpighiales; family Rhizophoraceae; genus Carallia; species Carallia pectinifolia. Next base: position 16,143,792 of record CM075444.1, on the reverse strand, counting down.
TAGATGCAGTAAGCTAAATGTTGCTTCATCACAGTATACATCACCGAAAAACTAGTATATACAAAAAAACTCAAAAATACGATGTTATTTCTATCACAATATATAATTTTAGAGTCCCGTTAGGTGGACGGGATTAGGTGGACCGAAAATGGACCGAAAATTTTTTTTGTGCAACCAGGTGGCTTATTTGTGCAACCAGGCGCTTAATTTTTATAACAAAAAAATATATGAAAAAATACTTCAAAATTTGTTGCAATAATTTAATTTCTCGTTGCACAAAAAAATTATCTAGTTGCACAAAAAAATTCCCGCGTCTATTCTCCGTCCACCAAATCCCGTCCACCTATATTTTTCCATAATTTTAATGCTCGTTAATTAAGGTGGACTTGGTCAACTTTTGACAGTTTCCAAGAATCTTTATAAGTCTCCAAAGTGCTAAAAGCAGTTTTTGAAAAGTTAAAAACTGTTGATCTGTTTTTATTCTTCGATTTTGGTAGATATGAGTGTCGGCGCTTCGAATCAGACAGTTTTTGACTGATTAAAGGATTGTAAATTTGTCGGTTGAGAATGGTGTAATAATTGACCTATATTTAATTGAATAATGCTTCGTTGAAAAATCAAAACGGGTCGTGTTACACAGGTTGTAATTTAAAAAAATCTTTCAGTAACTTCTTTTTTGTTATACAACTTTTTCCAAAATAAAAAGATATTATAAAGATACAGAGTCCAAAAATGAGGATATGTATAAAAAAAAGTCCTAAATTTTTAGATTTTTTTTCATTTAGGTTCTAAATGTTTTTGAAATTTTATTTTAGTCCTAAACCTTTTGATTTTACTCCAAATTAGTCCTTCCGTTAGTCAAACCGTTAAAAATTACTGTTCACTAATGAAAATTTTTTTAAAAAGGTAAAATACACTATTTCAATTGACTAGTTAACAGAAATACTTTGTATAATCTTAAAAAAATAAAATAAGAAATAAAAAATCTAAAATCTCAACTTACGTGTTACTATTTGAGAGTAAAATACAAGCATTTAACAACAAAAAAAATATTTAAATAGTGTATTTTACCTTTTTAAAAAAATTTCCGTTAGTGAATAGTAATTTTTAACGGTTTAACTAACGGAAGGACTGATTTGGAGCAAAATCAAAAGGTTTAGAACTGAAATAAAATCTCAAAAAGATTTAAGATTTAAATAAAAAAAAAATTTAAAAGTTTAGGACTTTTTTTTAATGTATATTCCTCCGAAAATGTATAGTAGATCTTGACCCAGAGGATAATACATGCACAGATTTGATGCACCTATCGGGCCGAAGGTAAGGGACCGAATAAACTAGTCCAGGTCGGCAATTACATCTTAGTTATTTTTTTTTTTAGAACAAATATGCAGACTTTATTAATATCTAAACTGTGTACATCTTTGTGAATAAGATTAAAAACATCAAAAAAACTGGAGCTAGTCCATGTAACTACACCAGAGGTGGACAAAACTTTTTGTGCAATTGCATCCTAGTTAAAATGGGACAGATTTCACATTTTAAGAAAAAAACAGATCTGGACGCAAGCACCAGGAATCCTTCTTGTTGTAGTTTATCATCATAGCACGTACAGCATCAAGTTGTTTGAATGTGAGGTCGGCCTCTACACGGTTACCCACAATTAATATTATACAATGAACGTCGGTCTTGTTGCTCAACTGTCCAGGAAAAAAAAAAAAGGAAAAAAGAAAACATTACTAGTTCATATAATACGGCCGCCATGGTCAAAAATAACGTCGTAGAATAATTATTGATTGTCAAATGCCAATAAAAGTTGATTTAGTTAGTAAAAGGTTTTGTCTCTTACTTAAAATATTTAAAATTTAAATTTTATAAATAAATCTTTTTTAATAAATAGTATATTAATTTAATGTAAATTCACTTTAAAACTTATAACTTTTCTTAATCCTTTAACCTTGTATAAAGGCAACATCCCTCACCTGAATTTTTAAAGTTTAAAAAAATAATAATAACTGTTTAGTCAACGCAATCTAAACGTTTTGCCAAAAGAAGATGCCTTACAACGAGTTGAAATGTTGAATTGATTTCTTGGAAACCCCCGCCTTTATTTGTGAAAATAAATATAGATAGAGGCGCGGAAGGGTGTGTCTTGGCTTGGCACTTGGCACGGTTTGGTGGAGTGGCCAGGGATGTCTATGGCTGTTGAATTTTCGGGTGACGGTGTCTCCGTAGACCATGGTGATTGGCGCTGAATTAAGAGCTATTTACGTAGCTCTCCAAACAGCATGGGAGAAAAGATTACGCAAGATTGTTATTGAAAATTTGAAACCGAGTCATTGTTTGGCCTTCAAAAATTGAAAAATTGGTTGACACGTTTATTGTTACCGACCCATCATATCATATTGCCTTCGGCTTCTCAAACGGCGTAAGTTGTTGGAATATAAAAGATATTTTAAAAAGTTTCAATCTCATATAAAAAAATGTCAAGTATTAATTAATAAAAGAATATAAATAAAGATTAAAATCCTGCATGAGAAAGAAGAGTTAAGTTTTACTTATTTATAAACCAACAACTTCTCTATGCATCATAAAAAAAAAAAATTAATAAGAAATCTCGTGCAACCTATACCTAAACCTGATATAAGTGAACTCATGTGACACTATGTGGTCCACTCCTTTTAATTACAACTATTATAGACTGTTAAAAAATTAACTGTTATGACCATTAAATCCAGTGAAACTTTATATCCAGACTACTATAAAAGGATTAAGTTGATTTCTCTAAGAAACACAACACTAATCATACTTTTATTTTCTCTCTGCTTACGTTCTGAAATTTGTTGGATTATTTAAATTTGTGCTATTTTTGTCACCTCAATTATAAAGTGCACACCAATAAAAATGTTTGTCATATTTTAGGAGGATAATCGTCATCATACCTATTGCACTGTGACTATTTTGTATATGAAGGCGCAAATCCATCTTTAAGGACAGCACATTTGCACGCTTCAGAGTTAATACATAAATCTTTTATTTTATTTTGTTGCATTCAAATTTTGTTTATTTTCACTATTATTTATTAACATTTTTGTTTATTTTCACTATTTTTTATTAACATGAGGAAGTTAGTTTGTAACATATTCTACACTAAAGTAATTATTGTACTGATTTCATAACAAATTTAACAATTGTTGGAAATGAAAATTTACATTTCTTGGACAGGCCCCATATTAAGGCTCTACTGCAGGCAGATATGTTTGGTGTTAATATCCCTTGCTGTTGCTGCTACCATGCCTAGAACCCATGACCTTTGTTAAGATCATGGATGCATTGCCGTCAAGGCAATAAGAGGATGATGCCAATATTCCTTGAAGGAGCAAGAAATCTGGTAAATTCATCTTTTCTTTTTTTCTTTGTCTACTTTGCATGGAAAAAAGAAATTCCTGATGACATATTTTATGGTTGGGTAAATCATGACACACTATGAAAAAAAAAACTCTTTATATTAATCCCAATTATAATTGTAAACCAACGTACTAACCTAATTAATGGTTATAAAAACGAAAGGCATACGGATTGCTTCCTTTTATTAATTAGTAATGATATCTATATAATAAATTTTAGATCAAAAAATGCAAAAAAAATGATCTTGTGAATACAATGGCATGCAATGAAAATATGCAATCAAAAGTTTCTTAAGAGACATCTTAGAGATTAACACTTAAAACATTTATTTTAAAAGTCTTAAGTGTTAATTTAAAGAAAAAGATATAAAATTTATAGGAAAGAAATAATTATCATACAAAATAATTATTTGAGTTTAACAGCCATGATCGTCATTTGTTTTATTTAATTTAACGGTCACGAGCATCATTTGTACCAGCATGTTCACATACGATCAATTCGATGTGACTGTCCCAAGTAGCAATATGCAAACGTTAGAAATACTTATTATTATTTTTTTTCCTGTAGTGATAAACGTTCTAAGGGAGTATTCATTTATCATAGAGAAACAATTGCAAAGTTCAACAATCTAAATTAAAACTGGCTCGCGCTAGTTAATACATATAGCGCTCAAGCTCAAAAAAATTAGGGTTGAAGGTGACTGCAAACAACTTTTGGATGAATTTCTTCAAGGGATCTAGCAAGGCTAAAATCCAACTGCTCGTTGTGATGCTTTTTTATACTAATCTGGTTAAGGTTGTCCATTGCTTGCGGCTTTCTTTCAGTATGCAACAGCGAATTTTAGCGAGAATCCAATCGCCTCACAAGAGTCAATTTCTTGATTTGACATGCCTCAATCCTAACAAGTTGATGTCATGGAAATGCATGAAAAAGCCAAAAAAATTATTATGGGTCAGCATCAATCGCTAGCGTTGTAGTTTCGAATAATTGTTGCTCATCAAATTTCTGAGCCTATGAGCCTATTTATGTTTACACGTGTCTCTGTAGGAGTAGGTGGGGGATTTGGTTTTTTTTTTTTTTCAATGCTGAGAAAGGCCCCTTTGCTCTTTCCCTTTGCTCTTTTCTGCCATGCAAAAACAAGCCCAAACAAACGGTGACCTGGCAAGTCGAATAATTGTTTTTTATGAATACTGTTATATTTTTAAATTAAAAATATAAAAAAATTGTTACAATATAATTGATTATATTTAATTTTTAACTATCTTAATTTTAAGTATAATTAAAAAGAAGAAGAAAAAATTATTATTATTTTTTTATAATAAATCTAACTGATTATACATTAAATTCAATCAATTATATTCGAATAATTTTTTTGTGTAATATTTTTTTCTAAAAATGTAATTTTTTTCATCTTTTATTTCACTGGCCGCATTAGCTAAGAAATAACAACGGCCAATTAAGTTCGATTTATTGACTTTGGAGATGTATGCATTCATATTGCAACGGCCAATTAAGTCTGATTTATTGACTTTGGAGATGCATGCATTTATTAACAACGGTGAATGTTTATGTACAAATTCATATTGCAAATGGGCAAGTCGTTGTAGTGTTCCTTCCCCAATGTTGAATGAATGCAACTTTGCGACTCAAAAATGGCAAGTATTACTACATGCAGGGAATTTATACTCTATGTATCATGAGCTAAATTGTCTGAAATATAACATACCTTTATTTATATGATCCACAACGCTAAAGACGCTAGGTAATAACATGACGATTACAAATGATTTAACAAAGTTTAAGAGGGTATTTGGTTTAGTTGCATTTCAGTTTAAAAAAAAAAAAAAAAAAAAGGTATCTGATAAGTTTTTGTTAGAAGTTGCCGTGTAAACAAATAAATTTTAAAATAAATAAATAAATAAATAAATAAATATATATATATATATATTGACAGCCGCCAACCTTGAAGTCAAGGTTGACAGCTGCCAATCTAAATTAATTAATTGCCACCAACCAAATGGTTGATGGCAGGTAGGCGGGGGAGGGCTAGGCCTCCCCAAATTGAATAAGAGAGTAAGCAAAAAAAAAAAAAAAGTAAATAAGAGAGAGATAGCAGTAGAAAGAAAAAAAAAATTTATCAAGTCCATTTCCTTTTGTGTACTCTGTGATATATTTTTTTTTTAACTCTTTTGAGGAAGATATCTCAGGTACAAAGTCAAAAAAATTTACTGTTTCCGTTTCTAAAGTTATTTTAGATTTATATTCTCTGATCGTATGAGATCTGGATCTGTGAGAATATAAATCTGAAAAATATCAAAATATTATAAATCCGACTGAGATCAAGCCTCATACAGACCTCAGTAAAGTCCAAGCAATTCATCCGAGAGCAAGTCCATTCGACTCTCGGTGAAATTAAACCAGATCGACTCAGATCAGGTCTCTGCGATTCTTAACCGTAGTCTTAACGTTCAAATCAAATCCAGTTTCAGTCTACTCAGTTCAAGAAAAGGTTGTGGAAATTATTTCTATCAAGATCAAGATCGTGCAGCTCTTGACGAAGTCAAAAAAAAAAGAACACTAATCAAAGGATCTACGGAGATCGACCTCACGTAAAATTTCTTTTATTTTAAATTTTTATTTGTAATTTATTTTTGTATTTTTCGAGTCTAACTGTTTTAGACTCAAAATTTACCCGTTACAAATTTTTGGCACGCTCGATGGGACATTTTCATCTCCCATGTCTTGTTCCTTAATAAAAAAAAAGGTAAAAGGGGAGCTGAGAGAAGGAAAAAAAAAAGAAAAAAAAAGACAAAAAGACAAAAAAAAGTAAAAAGTAAAAAAAAAATTTTTACAGGTGTTCAGCATATTAAATGATACTAAAAAGAAGTACAGAGCCGGTATCAACAAGAAGGTAACAGCTCCGTTTCCTGCATCAACTACCCTACCTGGGTACGCAGGTCCAGAAACCCGGGGACGGATACAATTTCTTGCCGTCTAAACCCGACAAAATATTAAAACAGCTTGCACAACAACAGAAACTCTCCCCTGACTCTTTTGCCGCATGGAGGAGTCGATCACCCACTCCGATCGAAGTCAGGGGTAACACGACGAAGCCTGCTCAACAGAATCCAACTCACACAGAAGAATCAGAAGAGTTCTCTCCCTCAGTCTTTCGCGGAGCCTCATCTGTTACCGTCATGATGACCAACACAACCAGTACAGAAGAAATGATTTCAGAATTGGAGAACAAGATTTTGCAGCTGATAAGAGTTGTAGAGGAAAAGGATCAACAGATCGCTGCTCTCAAAGGAAAAGCCCCGATCCAAATTGATCCTGAAATCCGCGAGGAGCAACCATATCCACCCGGTTTCACTCCAGAAGCCACACCAGCCGACGTCTTCACTGCAGAAAAGCGACCAGGTAGTTCTACACAGCTGCCACCCTCAAATATTGTAACTTCGTTATCTATTCAACAATTGCAGGAAATGATAGTTAATACGATCCGCCTGCAACAAGCTACATCCTTCCAAAGATCACAGATGTACGTCAAACCGTACACCAGACGGATTGAAAGTCTCAACATGCCCTTGGGCTACCAGCCACCCAAATTTCAACAATTCGACGGACGAGACGATCCCAAACAGCACATCGCCCACTTCGTTGAAACCTGCAACAACGCAGGGACTTATGGAGATCTCTTGGTGAAGCAGTTTGTTCGTTCACTCAGGGAGACCGCTTTTACTTGGTTTATAAATCTTGAACCAGAATCATTCGACAGTTGGGAACAGCTACAACGAAAGTTTTTCAACAGATTTTTCAGCACTCGAAGGACGGTAAGTATGATGGACCTTACCAGCACCAAACAAAGAAAAGGAGAGTCCGTTGTCGAATACATCAACAGATGGTGTGCCCTCAGCTTGGACTGCAAAGATCGTCTGACGGAGACTTCTGTCGTGGATATGTGCATCTAAGGAATGCATTGGGAGCTGTTATATATCTTGCAGGGCATCAAACCCCGAACCTTCGAAGAACTGGCGACCCACGCACATGATATGAAGATAAGTATCCAGACTTCCAGAGGCACAGTTCCCATCCAGTTAGACTAGTAAGGAGGTAGAAGGGAGATTAAGAAACCCAACAGCTCAGGAAAAGGGAAAGAAGTGATGACTGTTGAAGCTGCACCAGTAAAAGTGGGCGCCAAAGCTAAGGTAAATCCTCCGACCCAAATAACTCAGCCAAAATAACAGGAAAGGCGGAAGGTGACATTGTGAGAGTTGGAGCAAAAGCAGTATCCATTCCCTGACTCAGACGTCCCCGACATTCTTGAACAACTCTTGGAGACGAAGCTGATCGAACTCCCAGAGTGCAAGCGGCCGAATGAAAAGGATCGAGTCAGTGATCCGAGATTATGCAAATATCACCGCATAGTAAGTCATCCAACCGAGAAACGTTTCGTCCTGAAAGAGCTAATCATGAAGCTCAAAAGCCAGAATAAAATCATTTTGGATCAGGAAGGTATAACCTTGGCAAACCAGGCCACCATCACTTCAAAACCATCAGAAGAAGTGACACACTGTAAGGAGTAGCCACTCAACAACAAAAAGTCGACAACGGAGAAGGTATATGAAGCTCTCCAAACCCTTCTTGCTAACCCTCAGCTGTTTATAGCTTTGCAATCAACAGAAGTGTGGCAAAATTAAGTCAGCAATACTCTCCAGACCTCAGCTGAATCACAGCCATCAAATGATTCTAACTCAGCGGAGCAGCAGGCAGACCAAAATCTTGTCGGATGTTACTCCGCTATCTTATTTTCAGGTGAAGATCTCCTGCTAGGGTCCAAACCTCACAATCGACCGTTGTATGTATCAGGCTATGTGAGAGAATAGAAGGTTCGACGTATTCTGATCGACGATGGCTCGATAGTCAATATTATCCCAAAATCCAGCATAAAGGAGCTCGACATTGGCATTGATGAATTATCAGACAGCCACTTGATGATTCATGACATTAATCAAGGAGGGCAGAAAGTAATTGGGATGATTCGCTTGGAGCTAACTATCGGTAGTCTCACTTCTAGCACTCTATTTCATGTGATCGATGCACGTACCACATATAAGATGTTGCTAGGACGACCATGGATTCATGAAAATGGAGTTGTGCTCTCAAGCCTGCATTAGTGCTTCAAGTACTACAATGGTGGCATTCAAAAGGTCAATGCTGACTTAAAGCCGTTCGATGATGCTGACTCACATTTGGCAGATGCTGTCTTCTACACTGACACAGACAATCCGGAGATCGTTCCATCAAAAGCTACTTGGACTGGGGGCATCCACAAAAAAGGAAAAGCTGTCGAAGAACCTGCCAATGCCCAACCTCAGGCTCCAACAAATGAAAAGCTGCCACAGCTTGCTGAACTTTGTCCGAACGATGTTGCATCTTCAAGCTCCACTCCAGTCCTATGCTATGTGCTGAAGTCACGATGCTCAGAAGGTTAACCCCCTTTCTCTTATTGTATTGATTCTTTTTTACCGGGACTATGTTGGCAATCCACATTGGGTAGGTGATCTCTCGGATGAAGCCAGCATTGATCAGCTTGTTAACCTCCTCTTCGATTTGTGGAATGAGTTCCGGGCAGAATCGTTGTTGTGGCTGCTTGACAGAACGAACACCCTTCTTTACTGCTAGACGATGCACCGCAATTTTCGGGTAAAGTCCAGGCATTTCTTTGTAACTTCATGCTAATACGTCCCTGTATTAACTTAATACCTGAACACATTCTTGCTCTTCTTCTGCAGTAAGTAAAACACTTACAAATGTATGTCGGGGATCTTCTAGAAAGTCAAGATTGACCTCCTTGAGTGATATGTAATGTAGAGATCCTGACTTCATTTTTTTCTATTTGATTGGACGAGTCTGTCTTTGAAGCACTTCTGACTCGGGTTGGGTGTGTCCTTCCTCCTATTTAGGATTAATAAAAAAAAAGAAAAGGGGCTAACCTTCTGGACACATAGTGTAGGACTGGGATGGTGCTTGCAGATGGAGCCTCCTATAAGCGAAGTTCGGCTAGTTGTGGCTGCTTCTCACCTGTTAGGGTCTGCATTGTTGTATTGTCGCCTTTTATACTCGTGCGAGGCAGGAGTGTTGAATTGTGGTGTCGCCTTTTATACTCGTGCGAGGCAGGAATGCTGAATTGTGATGGATTGATTATCGCCTTTTATACTCGTGCGAGGCAGGAGTGTTGAACTGTGGAGCTGTTCTGCCTTTTATACTCGTGCAAGAGAGGAGTATTGAACTGTAGAGCTGTTCGCCTTTTATACTCGTGCGAGACAGGAGTATTTTGTTGAACTGGTGAGCTGTGAAGCTGTTGAGCTGCTGAACTGTTTGGTGAGCTATTGAGCAGCTGAGCTGGACTTTGATTCAGGGTTTAAGTTTTACCCTCAAATCTGGATTTGGACTTGGAATTTAGATTTGGGCTTTAAGCCCGAGTTTAGTCGAATTTATGTTTGGCTTTGAATTTGAGTCGGGATTTGAGATTTGCCCCCGAATCTAAATTTGAATTTTGATGAAGGGTTCTGACAATGCGCAAGAGCTTCAGACGTCTTTTTTTTTCTTTTTCTTTTTTTTTCTTTTTTTGGCTTTATTCATACTTCTTTTTTTTTGTTTTTTTTGCACTTCTTTTTTTTAATCTTTTTCTTTTTTTTTGAATTTTTTTGGCTTTTTTTTATTTTTTTTATTTTATTTTGTTTTTTTTAGAACTTTTCTTTTTTGCTTTTTTTTCTTTTTCATTTTTTTTATTTTTATCTTTTTTTCATTTTTTTATTTTTTTATTTTTTACATAACAATGCTTCAGAAATTTACGGCAATTTGGGCCAGTCTAGATGCCTTTTCTCGATGGCAGCAATTTGCTCGTCTACGATTTCCTGCAGCTGTAACATTCCTCTTTCGATTTCTGTAAGCAAGTCATCAAGGTTAGGAGCGTCTGTCGGCATGGGGTCAACGTTGATAGATGATGCGCCACCAAAGACTGTTGTAGAAGGCTCTTCTAGTCTCTCCATGCTTACTTCTACAGAACGTGTCGGATCCGGCTGTTGGGTAGAATTTGATGCTCTACCCCTAATTTCGGTGGGGGTAGATGATTGATTCCTCCGTTTGGTGGCAGAGTCAAGTGAGAAATCGAACTGCTATGTGAGCTGCAGGTCTTCTATTTTAATTTTGTTGGTGGCGAGGAACCTTATCTTTGCGCGAGTTTGTGGACTCTTTTGAGTAGCAAGGAACTGTGTCCGTCCGCGGGTTTGTGGTCCTGCGTACCCAAGTAGGGTAGTTGATGCACGCAGTGGAGCAGTTGTCTTCTTTTTTGTAGCAGTGATTGTATTTCTTTTTTGTGTCATTTGATGTACTAGATACCTGTTAAATTTTTTTTTTTAACTTTTTTACCTTTTTCATCTTTTTCTCTATTTTGTCTTTTTCACTTTTTCGTTTTCTTTTTTCTATTTTTCTTTTTCTTTTTGCTTTCTCGGTTCCTCTTTTTTCCTTTTTTTCTTTTCTTTTTTTTCCTTTTTTCTTTTCTCTGTTGCTTCTTTTTGCTTTTTTTTTTTTTAAGGAACAAGAGACGGGAGGTGAAGAGGTCCCACCGAACGTGCCAAAAATTTGTAACGGGTAAATTTCGAGTCTAAAACAATTAAACTCGAAAATACAAAAATAAATTACAAATAAAAATTTACGTGGGGTCAATTTCCGTAGATCCTCTGATTAGTGTTCCTTTTTTGACTCCATCAAGGGCTGCACGAGCTTGATTTTGACAGAAATAATTTCCACAGCTTTATCTTGAACTGGGTAGACTGAAACTGGATCTGATTTGGACGTTTAGACTACGGTTAAGAACCGCAGAGACCTGATCTGAGCCGATCTGACTTAATTTCACCGATGGTTGAATGGATTTGTTCTCGGATGAGCTTTCTGGATTTTGCTGAGGGCTGTATGAGACTTGATCCCAGCCGGATTTGTAGTAATTTGATATTTTTAGATCTATATTCTCATAAATTCAGATGTAGAGCGATCCGAGAATATAAACGTAAAAATAATTTTAGAAATGAAAATAACAAATTTTTTGGGGCTTACCCTGAAATATCTCTCAAAAAGGAGTTAGGAGAGTATACTGCAGAGTAAAAGCACGTACAAAAAAGAGAAATTTTCTTGAGAGATTTTCAAAATTTTCTTTTTCTCTCAAATTCTCTAAATTTTTCTGTTTACAGAATCTGTTTTGAACTGAGGTGTAGGGACCTATTTATAGAGTTCTTTTTCTATGTGAACATCATATGGAAAAGAAATCTTTTTATTTATTTATTTTTCTTTGGTCGGCGTTGCCGACTTTAACTTTTTTTTTTTTTTCATTTACAATATTCAGAGCGGAACCACAAAACCACAGGGAGCTTGATTCGTACAACGATTACTCATATTATTACTATTATTATTATTATTATTATTATTATTATTATTTGTTTTTATCTTAATCTCTCTATAACTCATATACATTTTTGTTCTCATAGTTGTTTTTTCCAGTGAAGATGGGAACCGCGCCTGGATTACCCTGTTCTATGGTAATATTTATTGTAAGTTTATATTGAATAAGAACAGTTTAAAAAATTGCGGGCATTAAATAGTTTCCCAACGATGCAATATTAGAATGTATTTCAGCCACACTAAACATGTCCTTACGAATAAGCTCCCCTAGTTTGAACTTAATGCATGGTTGACTAACAATAGGAGTGTTTTTCCACAAAAGAAAAGCTTTTTTTGCCGTGATAACTTTATCTTTGAATTCTTCATAGGTAGCTAACGAAACTTGAGAAACATCTCTTGTGAAGCCTATCGAAAAACAAACCACATATATAGTAGATGATCTATTATCTATAGTTGAAAACTTGAGCAAATATGAGCTTATTGGTTTTCAACCATCAATAATGGTAGGCCTGCACGACAAATATGAGCTTATTGGTTTTCAACCATCAATAATGGTAGGCCTGCACGACTCCACAAATTTTCCTCCAATAAAATTACTAACCTTCCTCTCGATGAGAATGCTCTGGCATGTCTTTTGAAGATCGAAGGTTGCATTCTCCATTAAACAGGCTTCTATTTAATCTTGTAAAAAAAGAGAATTTGAGAGTAAAACTAATGTGTATAGTTTTTTCCTTTTTAAAACAACTTAAGTAGCATTTTTTTTAATAAGAAAAAAGGAAAAACATAAAAAGACAATTAAATTATTTTTTTTTCCTTTTCAAAAAAGGAAAAATATAAAAGAATTAAATTTTGAGTAATTTTATTTTTTTTCAAGAAAACAAAAAGGGAAACTTAAAAGAAATTTTTTTCTTCTACTTTTAGAAATTGACTCATAATAGAAAAAAAAAATTAAAGACTTTCTCTCAGCTTTATCATACTAAAATAATAGGCAAAAAAAAATCCATTTTACCTAGAACGTTTTCTATTTTGTTGATCCGTATCTTCAACGTTTTTTTTATAATCAAAATTGGTCCACAGAATTCTCTCCGTTAGCTTAATTTGTCACATTCATTAGTTTTTCTGTTCAGTAATGCGTAGTGGCGACATACAGGATGACCCTTCAGACCTAAGTGCTGATGTGTCATGCCACGTCATACAAATTTTTTTGATGACATGGTATTTAAAAATAAAAATAATATTATGTCATTATGTTTATTTTAATATATATATATATATATATGGGCTCCATTACATGGCCAAACAAATTTTCCTTACTGTGTCCACATGAATTTTTTTTGTGTAACCAGAAGTATTTTTTGTGCAACTAAGAGCAGAAAATGTGCAACAAAAAAATAGTAATATTTTTTGTATCACTTTTTATCATTGTGGTTGCACAAAATACCCTTATAGTTGCACAAAAAAAATTGCGTGTGGAGACAATAGGAAAAATTTGTTTGGCCATAAACATTTTCCCTATATATATATATATATAACAACAAAAGTTGTTTATTTTGCCCCTTAAGGCTTAAGCTGCGTTGCCCGCTTGTGGTTGTGTCCGTCCGGCGTTTGGTGAGGGAGCAATCAATTGGCAGAAGGAGCGCCCAAATTAAACATCACTCGGAGACTCAGAGAGAAAGAAAGAAACTAGACACGAGTCTCGCCGCCGGCCGAGGAATTGAGGCGGCCGTGTTTCTAGGTCTAGACCAAAATAAGACATTTTTTTTTAATATTTTTTTTCAAATAAAACAAAACTCGTTTGGATAAGAAAAATCTTATCCTCTGAAATATTATCCTCTACCACTCAACACAACAATGGACGATCCTCCGTATATCGAGTAGAACATGACGAATATCTTAAGTTCTCGAGTGGCAAATAACTCGATTGCAGCGGCGGTTCTACTATTGTCGAGCAGGTATTGCTCATCGGGGAGCGGGGCGTCGCAGGTGGTGCGGCCATGGTCGTCGGCGATGGCCGCCTTCTTGCTCTCGCTAGGGACACAGCCGCCTCCTTTGCCCGCCGAGAAATTACGACATAATTTTTACAAGATAAGATTTTTCTTTTTTTTTTTATTTGAAAAGGCAAAAACATGTAAAAAATATGACGCAATTTGTACAATGCTACATCATCGACAATTTTTATGACGCGGCATAACGCGTTAGCACTCACGCGTGTGGTGTTATGTCACCAGGCATTATTTAACGAAAAAATTAACCGATGATACAAATTAAGCTAACGGAATAAATCCTTAGACTGAATCAACAAAATAAAAAAATTACTATACAAAATATAATTAATTTTACTGAAAATATTAAATTTAATATTGATTTTTAAAAAATAATAAATTTAATATTAATTTTACTTAAAGTAATAAATTTAATATACTGTAAAATTTCTCAGACTAAATTTATATATTTTAATGATATGATACTAATTTATATAATTATTATATTATTGAAATAAATATATTTTTATAAATCTGTTATCGAAATTAATAAATTTTATTTGTACAAAATTATTATATATTAGATTTATTACTTTGTTATATTTATTATTTTTTAAAATTAATGTTAAATTTATTATTTTAAATAAAATTAATAATATTTTTATATATTTATTTAATAAAAAAAATATTTTACATAAAATAAAATTTTTTACCAAAATAATATTATTTTAATTGTAAATTATAGCGTACTTTCTTTTGCAGCACTTTGCAAGTGGCGCAGGGACAGCGTGCTCTACGAGGTGTCAAAATATTTTTTTTTTCCAAAAGAGATAAGGTGTGCATATTTGACTACAGATATATTATATATACAATAATTTAAATTATTATATTATAAAAAAATATTAAATTTTTAAAAAATAAAATAAATGATTTAAATTACTGTATGTTTATCGCTTATCTACCATGTCATTATTATGTAGTCTGCCTCATTTTTTTTCCATTTTTTTATATAAATGATGAAATAAATAATAAAATAATATTCTTTTATTTATAAATATTAACCTATATAATAAAAATAATATTATTTTACTAGATAGACAGTGACCTCCTGACTTCTACATTGGGAACCCCTTGTTTTATTCATGTTAAATTAAATGCTTCATCCGTCACATGCATCATCACCCATTATTGTTTTAATAATAATTCATACGTGGGTTTCTGGGCAAGCTCCCCTTCACCCCTTGCTTTTGATTTTTTCATATTGTCAAAGAGTCGAACAAGAAAATAGATGACCAACACTTGATCGAATTGATCGGCTAACCTGATAACAAAAATTTTGTAAGGAGATTGGAGCGATTTTTTGTTTTTCGACAAAAATCCGTACTAAAAAATATCTATTTTGAAGTACGGATTTTTTAATATATGGCTCATGGTCAACGTTGTTTGAGATATTTTGCTTTTGTTCTCTAGAAAATTCAAACCAAAGCGGAAACCTTTATCAATTGTGTACTGAAATCAAACCCAACTTTTCCGAAATTTAGATAATCACAGTTGTTCCTAAAGGTTTCTCCCTTTTCTTAAAAAAAAAAAAAAAAATCTTTCGTAGATCGTAATTCTCTTGGAAAGGTCGAAATAAATTAAGTAAGAATTATGTTCAAATATGTTATTGATTTATTTATTTATTTTTTCATTGGTATCTTCTATTTTAAATTTTTTAAAAATATTCTCAACATCCAAAACTAAATTATTTGATCTCTGTTGGATAAAGTTTTAACCTTTCTATAGAACTGAAATCAGAACCAAAGAGTAGCTGGCCATAGAAATTGTCTTGATATTTGAGTGATTGCTATACTTACTCTTTCATCTTTCTTTTTTTTTTTTTTTTTTTGAGTATAGCATATACATATTCTACACAACACCAATCTATTTTATTATTTTTTTATTATAATTGGATCCCACTGAAATTTTTTGTTATCTTTCACATTAACGTTGAGTTAACTCGACTTACCGTTGTAAGTAAGTCGAAATCAAACATTCCGAATATTTGAATGCTAATTGTGTATGTTACTAAGCTTACATGTTTCTAATAGGAGCCCAAGACCAGCTGATTATCGGGAGCTCGGTGCAAAGTGCAAAATGTTCCTGGAGATGCAAATCCATGATGGTTTGGAGCAGCGAGTTCTGACTAGGTTCAGACTTCACAGGCAGTAAACCCATAAAAAGAGGGTCTGAACTGTTGTTAGTCCTATGCTTATCAAATACCTAATTTTTTATACGGTAATGTTACAACAACAAAGTCTCCTATACAAAATGTATATATATTGATTAAAAAATTATTTTTTATTACTGTTTTAGATAAAAAATTTTCTGAAGAAAAAAAATTTTATAGCAAATTTCATGTAATACTTATATTTTATATTCTCGAATAATATATATTTATATCTAAATTTTAATTTTAAAAAAATTATTTTAATACTCGATGCCGCTCAGTGCACCAAACTCAATACACTGGGTTCTTTTTTTACACGTCTTTTTCTTAACGGGTGCATTTACTCTTATACTCAAGCAGCTCCACGCGTTCAACAATTGCTGTGATAATGAAGAGAGAAATATTCTTTACAAAAGCGAGAAGGATGCCACTTTGTTTGTTTATGGACTTGAAATTTATGGGTAGTATAAGTTTTGATTATATATATATATAACTAACTAACTAATGCTTTGTTTGGAGCATAAGAAAAGAAATAGAAAAGAAAGAGAATAGAAGATAATATAATAATAATGATGTTATGATTGATAAAAATAATGATTAGAAAATTGTGAGAAAGAAAATGAATAGTAATTTATGAGAGAAAAAGTAAAATTCAATTATTTGAATTAATAAAAAAATAAATATAAAAAAATATTAATCAAAAATAATTTCTTATCATTTTCTTTTTCGACTCTTTCTTATACTTTGCTAAACAAAGCATAAATAACTACCTATTGAGCTTTTGACTCAATGATTTTGAAATAATTTGCACGACTGATCTGCCGCAATACTAGCCAATTGACATTGCCCAATGTTTGTATCATAGCCCGTAGATAACTTACGATAGCTTGGTCCCACTCTTGCGGTCGATCATTTAAAAAAAAAATTATTAATTTCGTAAGAAATTTTTTTAAAAAATAATAATAAAGTTATATACTTTATTCTACAATTGAATTTATAAAAAAATAATAAATTATAAAATATTACTATATAATATCATTTATTACTATTTAAATATATTCATATATTCTCATTTTTTTTCTTTTTCATTTTTTTCACATTTTTATTAATTTTTTTCTTGCATATTTATTATTTTTTTCATACTTCTACAGTGCGTGTGATCTGAATATATATATGTAGCCGGGGACAAGTTAGACAGCTCATTAGTTCCAGTGTAGTCATGGAGTGGCCTTCAAATGTTATCATCTCCCTCATCATTCTCTCAATATCCGCCTTGTTGCTCCGCATCCTCCACCGTAAAGCCACCAGCCACAATCGGCTTCCTCCGGGGCCACCAGGATGGCCCATACTGGGCAACTTGTTTGACCTTGGTTCACAGCCGCATAGGACCCTAGCGGACCTCAGGCAAAAATACGGCCCTGTAATTTGGTTAAAGCTCGGTTCGATGAATACTATGGTAGTCCTGTCAGCTAAGGCCGCCGCTGAATTCTTCAAGAACCACGATCTCGCGTTTGCAGAACGCAACGTGACCGAAACAATGCGTGCCCATGGCTACGACCAGGGCTCCCTGGCCCTGGCGCCTTATGGCTCGTACTGGCGAGTCCTCAGGCGCCTGGTCACCGTAGATATGTTAGTCAACAAGCGGATTAACGAAACTGCCTTTATACGCAGGAAATGTGTGGATCGAATGGTGCAGTGGATTGAAGAGGAGTCGATCAAAACTGGAGGCGGCGGAATTCAAGTGGCACGGTTTGTGTTCTTGACAACGTTTAATATTCTGGCAAATCTCATGCTTTCGCGTGACTTATTCGACCCAGAATCGAAAGACGCAGCAGAGTTTTTCACAGCTATGATGGGTCTAATGGAGTGGTCCGGGCATGCCAATATGGCAGATTATTTTCCGTGGCTGAAGCGGCTCGACCCGCAAGGATTGAGGAGAAAAATGGAGAGGGATCTTGGGAAGGCGATGGCTATTGCTTCAAAGTTTGTCAAAGAGAGAGTGAAAGAAAAGGAGGCCATGAAGGGAGACAGGAAGAAAGATTTCTTGGATGTTCTGCTTGAATTTGAAGGAAACGGGAAAGACGAGCCTGCTAAAATTTCAGACAGGGACATCAACATCTTCATACTGGTAACCGTCTTATATGTCAATTAGCCTCAATTCCTTGATTTTGTTTAATAAATTTTTCTATTATTAGAAAGACGAAGAGTAATTCTCTTAATTTCTTGTAAATATTACGCTCTTAATTTCAGAATTTGATCGATCATCGGATTACCGGGTGCTATGATTGTTAATCAAAATTTAGTGAATTGGATGCTGATAAGTTGAGAGCGTTGAGGCCCATAACTAACATATTTATTGCTATGCGTGGTCCAGGAAATATTTATGGCCGGTTCAGAGACAACCAGCAGCACAATTGAGTGGGCCATCACAGAGCTCCTACTTAAACCGGAGTCAATGGCCAAGGCCAAGGCTGAGCTTGCTGAAGTGATCGGCGGAAACAGGAAAGTTGAAGAGAGTGACATAGACAACCTCCCATACTTGCAAAACGTGGTCAAGGAAACGCTGCGATTGCACGCCCCAATCCCATTCCTGGTGCCAAGAAAAGCAATCCAAGACACCAACTTCATGGGCTACGAAATACCCAAGAACACCCAAGTCCTAGTCAACGCCTGGGCTATTGGGAGGGACCCAGATACCTGGGAGGACCCCTCGTCTTTCAAGCCCGAGAGGTTTACTGATTCAAAGATTGACTACAAAGGCCAGCACCATGAGTACATCCCATTTGGGTCCGGCCGGAGGATGTGTGCGGGCGTGTCGCTTGCCCATCGGACCCTTCACATTGTTTTGGGGTCACTGCTTCACGAGTTTGACTGGGAGCTCGACCTGAGCATCGATCCAGCCACCATGGACATGAAGGATCGGTTGGGTGTTACTACACGCAAGTTTGTGCCATTATTGGCGGTGCCCAAAAAAACGCGTAGGATGTGAAGCCACCGAACCCCGCCTGCCGCGTGCCTCCTGTTACCAACTAGGCTTTGCCTGGTTGGCAAAAATATAGTGGCTCTTTTGCAAAACTTATGTTTGAAAATTTTCATAACGTGGGGGCTTTCCTCTTACAGATAAAAAATAGTACCTTTCACGGCTACAGCTGTAACTTGCTTGCATAATTTTTTTTATGTTAATATAAACAAATTATTATTTCTATGTTTTATAATAAATCTAACATATTTTTTTTTAAAAAAATAAATATAACATAATTAAATTATTTTATAATAAATTTAACATGCCGTTCATTAACACTAATAAAATGTATTAATATACACATATGATACGTTTATGTATAAATAATTAACAATGTGACGAAATACGTGTTATTTAAATTTAAAATTAATAAATAAATAAAAATAAAAAATATTGAAAAATTTTTGAAAATTCTCTCTTTTCCCTCTTCTTTTCTAACACCAACCCAACGGACTTTTATCTTCCACAAAAATAAAACAACACCTTGCAAAATCAAATGACAAAACTGAAAAAAAAAAAAAAAAAAGAAAGTTATTGGGAGAGAAAAGGAAAATGTGTTATTCTGATTTTCTTAATTTTTTTTTTTTTTTTTTCATATAGGATACAACCGGCACCAGAGTTGAGGTTGAGGTTAGATTCTGAAATGCAAATAATCGAATCCGCTTGAGTCCGCTCCACTTTGTTTGTCCGCTCTCACACTATTCGAAAGTTCAAATCCCCAAATCCGGTGGAGTCCAAATCGGAGTCGCGCCAAGAAATCTCCAAAATCCAATCGGTTCTCCCTCCCCTCTCACCTTACCAAATCCGATTCAGCAGTTAATGGAGAACAAGAAACAAGCGGTTTGCCTTGAAAGAGAGGAATTCGTTGAAGGAGGATACAGACGAGCATAAGCTTCACAAAATCCATAAACTCTTGACTCTCTAGACATCAGGCCTCTTATATGCCATTCTGTAGAGACTAACTGACTGATTGTAATTGAACTAATTACAAAAATGCTGTAGACTATTTTTTAGACTTGGGCCTATTAGCTGGACTGAATTTGATCCACCAACTTCTGGGTTCTGACACCCTCACGTTAAATGAGGGTTTTATTTTACGAATGATGGTGCTCTTGGTGCTGTTTGATCTTTGCGGAAGGTAGGGGGACGTTGGGTTGGCGTTAGAAGAGGAGAGAGAAGAGAGAAAATTTCTAGAAATTTTTAAATATTCTTTATATTTATCTATTTATTTATTTTAAATTAAAATAACACGTAATACGTCACCTGATTAATTATTTATACGTAAACATACTACATGTATATACTAACAGATTTTGTTAATATTAATTAACGGTATGATAAATTTATTATAAAATAATTCAATTGTGCTAAATTTATTATTTTTTAAAAGATTTGCTAGATTTGTTATGTGACGTAAAAGTATTAATTTTTTTTTATATTAACCTTTTTTTAAACCGAAAAAAAGATTAATCGTTGATATGTTAGTTATTGGATCTGAAGATTGAGATTGACGTAACTCTCGTTTGTTTTATTTCATTCAATTCAACTCATAAAAAGGAATTTATAACTTGAATACTGTTGGACTCTAACGACCTTCTCTAAATTGACTAAACGATATTAATGAATTGTGAATCAAGGTCACGCAAGTCACGATCAAACCGGATAATTGCGGAGGTTAATACCTCACAAGTGTTGTCGGTAGAATTCAAACTAAAATTAAGAATGAAGAAAGCATATCGAATTATTATCAGACTCTTATCTTAAATAATTTACTAATCTAATTAAAATTATTACTATTAGACAATTATTATAATCCATCATTTTTCTTTATGAAATTCAAAGTCTTTCGACAACCAACTTTGATTTTGACCCAATATTGGATTCCAAAGACTAATTCACCATTGCGCTCATTCCAACCCCAACGGCCCAACCTTATTTTTCCTCCCTCTCTTGTCTCTTGTCAATGAGCTTTTTCATCCAATCTCAATCGGGTATTGCGTTCTTGACCAATAAATGCATAGAGTTTTTCTTTGAAAGGATCCGGGTACAAGTTAAAAATTTGTGTCCTATTTTTTGCACGATTGACACGTGGGAGTCTAATGAATTTTTAATTTATGTCATTACAGTAACAAAATGTAAAATTAAAAAAATATACTTTATTACTTTACTTTTTTATAGTATAAAATATTAATATAATTGTATAAAATTAAAAAATTTACATTTTAACACATTAATCGGTCAAAAATTTCAACAAAAATCTCCACATGCATGCTTATTTCCTCTTTGAAATTCTTAACCCACGTCTCTTTCAATATTCTTATCTTCTCTTAAATGCACAAATTGTCGAGGCGTAGACTATTTTGTTGAAAATATAAACTAAAACCAAACTAAATTGTACACGATAGTTAAACTTTTGTACAAGATAGTTTTTTTTTTTTTGATAATTTATACAAGACAGTTAACTTTCAGCAGAAATCATCGTCCCAAAACAAAATCTCTTTTTTTTGGTCAACTCCCAATACAAAATCAATATAATCATCGTTTGATTACAAGTATATTTATATTATTAATTTATGAAATTTTAATTCTGATAATAATATAATTTTATATTTATATAATATTTTAATATTTTTAATTCATAAATTTGTGAGAAGTTATCACATGATGAGAGAAAAAAAAATAAAATTTTCGTTTAACTTTAATTATATATATATCATAATAAAATAATAGGCAAAAAGCTCCATTTCACCTATAATAAAATAATAGGCAAAAAGCTCCATTTCACCTATAACATTTTCTATTTTGTTGATTTATATGTTCGACGTATTTTTTTTTTATCAAAATTAGTCCACAGGATTCTATCGGTTAGCTTAATTTGTCACATTCATTAGTTTTTCCGTTCAATAATGCCCAGTGGCAACAAGTAGGATGACACTTCAAACCTAAGTGCTGACATGTCATGCCACGTCACACAAATTTTTGATGACGTGGTATATAAAATAAAATTAATATTGTGTAATTATGTTTATTGAAAACAAATACATAAAAACTAAAAAAAAAAAACAGAAAACAACAAAAATATTTTATTTTTCCCCTTAAGGTTTAAGCTGCGTTGCCGGCATGTGGTTGTGTCCGTCCGGAGTCTGGTGAGGGAGCAATCAATTGGCAGAAGGAGCGCCCAAATCAAACATCACTCAGAGACTCAGAGAGAAAGAAAGAAAGTAGAGAGAGAAAGTAACGACAAAGAAGAAAATGTGGAGTGGACGACTATTCAGAGAGAGACAAAGAAGTAGACGTGGTATCGCCGCCGAGCGGCGAATTGAGGCGGCTCTGTTTCTAGGTCTAGACCAAAATAAGATTTTTTTAAAAAAAAATATTTATTTCAAATAAAACAAAACTCGTTTGGCTAAGAAAAATCTTATCCTCTACCGTACAACACCATAATGGACGATCCTCCGTATATCGAGTAGAACACGACGAACATGTTAAGTCCTCGAGCGGCAATTAACTCGATTGCGGCGTCGGTGGCGTCCGCATTGGCGTTCGCGCTATTGTTGTCGGGCAGGTGTTCCTCGTCGGGGCTCGGGGAGTCGCTGGTGGTGCGGCGGCGGTCGTCGGCGATGGCCGCCTTCTTGCTCTTGCTAGGGACACAGCCGCCTCATTTGCCCATCGAGAAATTATAACATAATTTTTAGAAGATAAGATTTTTCTCTTTTTTTTTTTTTTTTTTTTAAGAAAAAGAACACATAAAATTTGACATAATTTTATAACATAATTTTTAAAAGTTAAGATTTTTTTTTAAAAATATATAAAAAATATGACATAATTTGTACACTGCCACATCATCAACAATTTTTTAACGTGGTATGATATGTCGGCGGTCATGTTTGAGGTGCCATGTTATGAGTCTACCAGACATTATCTAATGAAAATATTAAGAGTAAGTTTGGTACACAGATTGGATAATACAGTATAATATAACATAAGTTAAAATAATATAGGATAAGTTAAATTATTGGCGTATATTATATTTAGATGTTAACAGATAATATAGAATAATTATCTTATTTAATATTTAGATGATATGAGATAGAATAGTATTGTATATCAAAATTACTTTTTTAACTTTTGAGATAATTGATTTATATTTACTATAAATTTTAATATTTTTATTAAAAATAATTAAAATTAAGTAATGAAATTAATATTTATTTTACATATTATTATACATTATATTATTTATAATTTTTAAATTTTGTAGAAAAAATATTTTTTAAAATTAAGCATTAATTTTATTTATATAAATAAATTTTAAAATATAAAAAATTAATATTTTTTAAATTTTTTGAGAAAATTAAATAAATTTTAAGAGATAAATTTTCAAATTTATATAAAAAAATGAAAGAATGAGCACGAGAGAGAGAGAGAGAGTGTGTGTGAGGAGAGAGAAAGGAAAGAGAAAGAAGATGAGAGAGAAATGAATTTTTTAAATTTTATATTAATTTTTAAAAAAATTTAAAATTTATTTTAATTAAGAGGATATTTTAGTAAATATATAATTTATTAACATTAACCCATAATGTGAGATAGATTAGTTCATAACAATTAGATGAATAGTACTATTCCATATTTATAGGATAGTAGCCTCATACTAATCTATCATATATTTATCTTATTAACCAACTAAACATGAGTTAAAGTGGGATAATTGACCACTAATCTATCTTATCATATATTATCTCATGAAACAAACGCACCATTAGGGTCTTATTACATAGTTGAAAAATTTTGGTAGAAAAATTTTTAAAATGTAATTTGTTGAATTTATTATACAACTGTCTTGATTATAAGTGTAATTAAAAGAGAAAAAAAATGATTATCTTTTTATTACATAATAAATTTAAATAGTTGTATAATAAATCTAATTGATTACAGTTTTACAAGATCTTTCAATAATTTTTTTTTCGGTCATACAACTTTTTTCAAAAATTAATAGATGAGATAAATTAAGCTAATTAAATAAATCCTATAGACCAATGTTAACCAAAAAAAAAAAAAAGTACAGTTCGAAAACATTCTACATGAAATAAAACTTTTTGCCAAAAAAATATTATTTTAGTTATAAATAATAACCGCGGGCAAAAAAAAGTTATAAATAATAACCTTCTTTGCAGCACTGTGAAAGGGGTGCCAGGACCGCGGACACTCTAGCAAGTATCAAAATATTTTTTATTTCAATTTTTTCTATGTAGCCGGTGAAATAAATATTAAAATAATATTATTTTATTTATAAATATTAATTTTTATGATAAAAATAATATTATTTCAATAGACAAAAAGCAACATCCTGCCTTTTTCTTCTTTTCTTAATTTTTTATTTTTATTATCTAAACAGTAATTTACACAATAAAAATAATTATATTTTTCAGTACAATAATTTGTATAGTAAAAATAATATTTTTAAAAATAATCTTATTATTATAAATTATAGTTGATTTTCAAGTTATACATGTAATAAATTTTTATTTAAAGATATAGAAAATACATTTTATAAGACTAATTCAGAATCTATCATAATAAAACAGCAATATGATATTTAAAATAATTATTTTATTATTTCAATAAAATATTACAATTTCATGTAAGTCATGAGTAAGAGTATTTAATAACAATAATTAGTAGTCCTAAAAAACCTTGGGAAAGATTTATTGATTTACAAAAAAAAAAAAAAAAAACTCGACAGAGAAGATGAAAAATGAAGAATGTCACTAAAAAAATATAAAAAATAGTTATAAAAATGAGTTTAGTTTTTAAAAAAAATAAAAAATTTATCTTTTTCAAAACTAAATCATCAATGCATTTAATGTTACCCTAAATCCACTTGATTTAATTTTTTTTCAAATTTTTTTTGCTAAAAAATTTTCTACTATGTATGACTACTTTATAACTATTCTTATGTCATCCTAATTTTTCCCAAAAATAAAACTGACAAAAAAAAAAACCAAAAAGATAAGGAAGTTGACTGTGCTGCGTTACACCTAGCGGTACTTGATAAATATTTGACTATTATGTTTTTAAAATTTAAATTTAAATTTGAATATATGTTATTCTAAATTATATACCTTAAGTCTTAAATTTCTAAATTCTTTAAAAAATTTGAAGTTTACAAAATAATAATAAAATGCATTTAATTTTATAAAAAGATATGTAATAAATATACAGTTATTTATACTGTTAAATTTTAAAAATTATATTAAAATTTAAAAAATAGATAAATCATAAAATATATTTAAATATACAGCTTACCCCTTATCAGGTGCTACGTAGCCTTGCTCATTTATTAATTGGTTTTTGTCTCCTCCTGTATTTGGACTCCCTTGTTTTATTCATGTTAAACTAAATGCTTCATCACATTCATCATCGCCAATTATTATTTTAATAATAATTCATATGTTGGTTACTAGGCATGCTTCCTTTCTTCCCGGGGTCGGCTTAGAAAATCCAGAACTGAAGTAAGAGGGTAGCAGTTCGTCCTCTTTAAAAATCAAACCAAAGCCGAAACCTTAATCAATTGTGTACTGAAATCATACCCAGCTTTTCCGAAATTAAAATAATCACAGTTGTTCCTAAGGGTTTTTCCTTTTTTAAAAAAAAAAATTCTTTCATAAATCGTAGTTCTCCTAGAAAGGTCGAAACAAATTAAGTAAGAATTAGATTGAAATATGTTATTTATTTATTTTCTTTATTGAAATCATCTATTGTTACTTTTTTTTTTTTTAATCTCTGTTGGAAAAAGTTTTAACTTTAATATAAAATTGAAACCAAAACCAAAGAGCAGCTGGCCATAGAAATGGTCTTGATATTTGGGTGATTGCTGTACTTACTTTTTCTATTTTATAATATATACATTATCCTATACTACGTAAATTTATTTATTATATTTTATTTTAAGTAGATCCCACTGAAATTTTTTAATTTCTTTCACGTTATAATTGAGTTAATTCGACTTGTCATAATAAGTGAGTCGGATAAGATATTACGAATATTTGAATGCTAATTGTGTATGTTGCTAGACTTACATACTTCTACTAGGAACCGAAGACCAACTGATTATCAGGAGCTCGGCGCAAAGTGCAAACTGTTCCTGGAGATGCAAATCCATAATGATATTTTAATTTGCAAGAGGAAATTCTCATTATTTCAGACTTCACAGTTAGTAAACCCATAAAATGAGGGTCTGAATTGTTGTTAGTGCTACGCTCATCGAATGCCTAACGATACGTCTTATTCTTAACAGGTGTGTTTACTCTTACTCTTATACTCAAGCAGCTCCACAACTTAACGATTATAGTGATAACGAAAGAGAGAAATATTATGTAATTTACAAAATCTAGAAGGATGCCACTTTTTTTATGGACTTGTAATTTATGGGTAGTATAAGTTTTGATTACATATATTATTATGTTCTAAATAACTAAATAATTAACTATTGAGCTTTTGAGTCAATGATTTTGAAATAATTTGCATGACTGATCTGCTGCAATACCAGCCAATTGACATTACCCAATGTTTGGATCATAGCCAGTGGAAACTTTATGATAGTTTGGTCCTATTGCCACAGTTGATCATTTTTTCTTCGGAAAAAATTTTTATTTTTATTTTATGAAAGTGACTTTAAAGTAACAATAAAGTCATATGAATAATTAGACAGTTGAATTTATGAAAAAAAAGAGATAAATTAATAAATAATACTAAATAAAATTATATTATTATTTTTTACTATTTAAATGTAGTCATATAATTTTATTTTTTTCTCTTTTTCATTTTTCTAATTTATTCACGTTTTTATTTTTTATTTCTTGCACTTTTACTGATTTTTTTTATTAATTTTCTTTTCCATTTCGTACTCCTACAGTGCGTGTAATCTGAATATATATATATGTAGCCGGGGACAAGTTAGACAGCTCATTAGTTCCAGTGTAGTCATGGAGTGGCTTTCAAATGTTATCATCTCCCTCATCATCCTCTCAATATCCGCCTTGTTGCTCCGCATCCTCCACCGTAAAGCCACCAGCCAGAATCGGCTTCCTCCGGGGCCACCAGGATGGCCCATACTGGGCAACTTGTTTGACCTTGGTCCACAGCCCCATAGGACCCTAGCGGACCTCAGGCAAAAATACGGCCCTGTAATTTGGTTGAGGCTCGGTTCGATGAATACTATGGTAGTCCTGTCAGCTAAGGCCGCGGCTGAACTCTTCAAGAACCACGATCTCGCATTTGCAGAACGCAACGTGACCGAAACAATGCGTACCCATGGCTACGACCAAGGCTCCCTGGCCCTGGCGCCTTATGGCTCGTACTGGCGAGTCCTCAGGCGCCTGGTCACCCTAGATATGTTAGTCAACAAGCGGATTAATGAAACTGCCTTTATACGCAGGAAATGTGTGGATCAAATGTTGCAGTGGATTGAAGAGGAGTCGATCAAAACTGGTGGCGGTACTGGAATTCAAGTGGCACGGTTTGTGTTCTTGACAGCGTTTAATATTCTGGCAAATCTCATGCTTTCGCGTGACTTATTCGACCCAGAATCGAAAGACGCAGCAGAGTTTTTCACAGCTATGATGGGTCTAATAGAGTGGACCGGGCATGCCAATATGGCAGATTATTTTCCGTGGCTGAAGCGGCTCGACCCGCAGGGATTGAGGAGAAAAGCGGAGAGGGATGTCGGGAAGGCGATGGCAATTGCTTCAAAATTTGTCAAAGAGAGAGTGGAAGAAAAGGAGGCCATGAAGGGAGACAGAAAGAAAGATTTCTTGGATGTTCTGCTTGAATTTGAAGGAAATGGTAAAGACGAGCCTGCAAAAATATCACACAGGGACATCAACATCTTCATATTGGTAGCTGTCTTATGTCAATTAGCCTTAATTCCTTGATTTTGTTATATTTTTTTTTAATTTATTATAAATCTCACGCTCTCATTTTTTAAATTATAATTCGATTGATCATCTGATTACTATGATTGTTCATCAAAATTTAATGAATTGGATGTTGACAAGTTGAAAGCGTCGAGGCCCGTGACTAACATATTTATCGCTTTGGGTGGAACAGGAAATATTTATGGCCGGTTCAGAGACCACCAGCAGCACAATTGAGTGGGCCATCACAGAGCTCCTACTCAAACCGGAGTCAATGGCCAAGGCCAAGGCTGAGCTTGCTGAAGTGATCGGCGGAAACAGGAAAGTTGAAGAGAGTGACATAGACAACCTCCCATACTTGCAAAATGTGATCAAGGAAACGCTGCGATGCCACCCCCCAGTCCCATTTCTATTACCAAGAAAAGCAATCCAAGACACCAACTTCATGGGCTACGGCATACCCAAGAACACTCAAGTCCTAGTCAACGCCTGGGCTATTGGGAGGGACCCAGATGCCTGGGAGGACCCCTCGTCTTTCAAGCCCGAAAGGTTTTCTGACTCAAAGATTGACTACAAAGGCCAGCACCATGAGTACATCCCATTTGGGTCTGGCCGAAGGATGTGTGCGGGCGTGTTGCTTGCTAATCGGACCCTTCACATTATTTTGGGGTCACTGCTTCACGAGTTTGACTGGGAACTTGACCCTGCCATCGATCCAGCAACCATGGACATGAATGATCGGTTGGGTGTTGCTACACGCAAGTTTGTGCCATTATTGGCAGTGCCTAAAAAAAAGCGTAGGGTGTGAAGAAATATCTGCAAAAAAAGATGGTGGCTCTTTTGGAAATCTTATGTTTGAATAATTTGATAATGTGGGGTCGCGGTGACATGCATGGAGATGACTATTATTATCTTATTTTACAATTTTGTATTAGTAAATAATTTATGTGATACGTAAGATCAATAAATTTTTTTAGTCAATTAGTTATACATTTTGGAAAGGTACATATACAATATTATTTTGTGTGCCTCAAAAATTTTCAAGTTATTTAAGTATTAAATTATCTAGAGCTCAAATTAATTAAACAAAGAAAAGAAAATGAAAATAAGCAGATTGTCCAAGCCAATTGAATTGATGATCCATCTGGATCGATTGAAAGGATTTGCAAGGGCACTATGATCATTAAATTGGATAAATTAATGGGATTGATCAATGTTGGAAAGAGATTATTAAAATAAAATAAAAACTTAGTTAAATTTTAGAGAAATATAAGCATGACTGTCCACCTTTGTCTTTGTTCAATTCGGGGGTGAGCACCTGCCTGCATATTTTTCTCAATCCAATTGAATCACGAAAGATACTTACTTGAAAAGCATTAAAAAAAGCTAATATCTATATGTAAGGATAAAGTCATGTGCAAGTTGCCAAATCTAATGCAAATAATTTAAATCTGCCATTTTAGAAATGATCTGCTTAAAGGATCAAAAAAGTAAAATAAATAGGACAATAAGAAAAAAAAAAAGTTACATACAGATATATCATAAACCTAAATTGGAGATTAGATGTGGTTATATTAGATTGGAATACCTTTATCCTTAATATTGTCGTTTGGTACCTAAACGCTATGTTTAGTATGTCGCGTAGAAAAAATTTTTCTTAAAGTATGGCTAAAATTGATATACCATCTATATCACAAAAAAAAAATTATATCTATATGTAAAGATAAAATCAGGTACAGTTTTGAATATACAATTTTAAATATGATATGTTTAAAGGATACATATTTAATATTGAAAAAAAATAAAAAGACAAAAAAAAATTACAAATTCCCAGCGATGTGTTTATAAACAAATACTATTTTCTTAGTATATGTAACACTGACCGCACGTACAATGACCAAAAAAAAAAAAAACAGTATTAAAAAAGCGTTTAAATGATAATTGAAAGATTTATACTACAACCATTAACCTTGAAAAGAATAGTTCAGATGAAAAATTGTACTTATAATTGAGAAATATAGGTGAGAAAAAATAAAAAAATATTAAAAAATATAAATTTTATTCAAGTATGCTCGTAATTTTATATTGAGAAAAAGACGATTGTATGTATATTAAAATTTAAATTCTATTTAAATTTTGAGAAATTATATAATAGAATTATAATTCTAATTGTAATTGAATATTCATAATTATAAAATATTTTAATATTTTTAATTTATAAATTTATGAAAATATATCACATGACAATTAAAAATATTAAAATTTTCTGTCGACTTTATATACTTACATATAGATTAAGCTTTCCTTTTAAAGAAACAAAATAGCACCTTTCAGGCCTACAGCTGTAACTTGCTTGTATTTTTTTTTTATTAAAAAAAAATTGTCAATATGTTAATTATTAAATTTGAGAGTCGGAGTCAGAGTAATTCCCGTTTGTTTTAACCATTCAACCCAACCAATAAAAAAAAACTCATAATCCGAATACTGTTAGACTCCAATAGTCTCCTCCAAACCAACCAAATGTTGTTAATGAGTTTTGAATAAGGAGCGCGTAAGTCACAATTAAATTAAATAATTGTGGATGTCTCATAAACGTCGTGATACTCAAACTAAGATTAAAAATAAGAAAAATATTTCAAATTATTATTAAACTACTACCTTAAATAATTTATTTGTAATAGATGTTGCTATTATTAGACAATTATTGTAAGCCATTATTTTTCTTTATGAAATTCAAAGTCCTTCGCCGACCAATTTTGATTTTGACCCAATATTGGATTCCAGAGACTAATTCACGAGTGCGCTCATTCCAACCCCAACATTATTTTTCCTTTCTCTCTAGTCTCTTGTCAGCGAGCTTTCATCCAAGTCTCAATCCGGTGTTGCGTAATTGACCAATAAATGCATAGAGTTTTTCTTTGAAAGGATGCGGGCACATGTTCAAAACATTGTGTTCCCACGATTCGTATATCGTAATATAACGAATTTTTAATTTTATATCATTATATTGATAAAATATAAAATAAAAAATAATTATATTTTATTATTTTATTTTGTTGTAGAACAAATATCAATTTATTTTATAAAATTAAGAGAAATTATACTTTAACACATTAATTAGACAAAAATTTCAAAAAAAATCTCTCGATGCATACTTTTCCTCTTTGAAATTCTTAACCCACGTCTCTTTCAATATTCTTTCCTTTTCTACAATGCACGAATTGTTAAGGCGTCTATTATTTTGTTGAAAATATAAACTAAAACCAAACTAAATGGTACTTCATAATTTAGTTTCGTTTAATGGGGTAAAATTATGATCTAATTTGAGAATTTGAAAAATTATGATTTATGGTTTAGGTTTGGCGTCTTTCAAAATTTAAACCAAACCAATCTGAAAACTGTATTTTAATTGTATGTCATACGGATATAATTTTTATATGCATTATTATTACATTAATTAAATAATTCTTAAATCAACATAACTCTATAATCATATTTCTACTATATTTTTATTATACGTTGTCATATATATTTACTTTCACAAGATCACAATTCGGACAAATCCATACGATAACTTTTAATGATCTTGTTTCTTGTGCTTGTCCGTGGGGCTTATACGACGGAAACTTAGTAAGTTTCAAATCATCTGTTGTTCAAATCTTTCCTTTGTTGAAAGGAAAATATTTCGATCAATTTGGTTTGTCAAAGCACAGTAACTATTGCATAGTTTGTTACGGCACGACAGCCAAGTATACAAAAGTCAGGCAGCGTAAATGCAACGTCATACCTTAACGGCGAGTCCGAGACTCCAATTAGGAAAAAAAATCACAATCAAACGACTCCCTCTCTTCTTTATTTTGAAAAAAGTTACTTTTTACATCTTAATTTTTAAGTGTATTAAAAATTTATATCTTAAGTTCTCAAAAATTATAAAAAAAATATATCAACATTTTTTAGTGGTAACAAAAAACACATATATCAACTTACCATTAGTAAATATTATTTTTAGTTACAAAAATGCTATTAAAAATGACTTGAAAGGACTAAATTAAATATCTTAAGAATCACTATTCTCTTCAATCTCTCTTTAAAATGATTTGAAGGGACCAAAATTCCTTGGCTCATCCATGGAAAATCTCAGCATGCACTTGAAGGTGTAAGGTCCAGCTACTTAATTGGTTTCAAGAGCATCCACTATGATTTTAACATTTAGAGATCTAGGTGGTTTCAATTTACAAGGCAAAAGATCGTTAATGTTAACGATTTAAAATTTTGATATTATGATAATATTTCCCCCTAAACCGGTCCATCTTTTTTTAAAAAAATTATTTTTATAAGCGGAAACCATCATGCTCATCTAAGCAGAGAGACCAAACGGAAATAAACCCACAGCTGGTTACTCGTTAGCCATTGACGACGGCAATTAGGCAATCGAATAATGGAATTTATGGATCAATTAAGGTTGATAGGCAGAGGATCAAGTTAGAATACATTAGAAGCATTAGAAAGTTTTAAAAAAAAAATGAATAAGTTTTTGTTTTTAAAAGTCAAGCTTTAGAGTAATACTATGTATATTAGAATAAATTTTCACTAAATTTTTATTTTATATTAAATTTTTGCTGGATGCACAAACATTTTTTTTTTACTTGTACTAAAAAAAAAAAAAAACTCTCTCTTGAGCTTCAATTGGCTGGGTACATGTCGATTTCCACTTGAGATACCGTGCGTATGATGGATCTTGCCAAAGTTTTTGTCCTTACCGTAAAGTTCTTTATAAATCCAGAGTATTAATTTAAACGCACAGAAATTAAAATCTGATAGAACCTGATTGCAACACAAATATGAGTCCAATGTCTTTTTATTTCATGTGTCCAGCTATCTATTTGCCTAATTTTTATCATATGTACTTGTCCAATATACCTTTTACTTTTCGTTTGTTTCATGAATCAATTAAATCGCAGCATGTGTTAAATATGACTTTCATTTCATATCTAATATATGAAATAATGATTTGTATAGCTTAAGTTTCCAACAGCTTTCATCAATTAAATCATCAAATTATGTAAGTGTAATGATATTATGATAATGATACATCGGGAACTCGAATAAGAAAGGTACTGGTCTATACCAGCGTTTGAGGTCCATTAAGCACTTCAAGTTACAACTCACAAGCCCCAGCTGAACCGCTTTTTCGGCAGGTTATCATTAATTTATTTCTTTTGTTGGTTAAATTATTAATTTATTTATATTTTAGTCTGTATAAGAGATTATAAGATCATCATCAAGGAAATCATCAAGGAAGGAGGGGCGCGAACCCCATCACACTAGTGAAAGGCCGTGGCTTTCCAACAACTTACCAATGCTGAGTTCTCAAATTATTAGTCTATTATGGAAAGGATCCCCCTCCTTCAGGCCTAAAACATCAGCCCACTATAGACTTTTGGGTCAAACACCGAAAAAAAAAAACTTGAAAGAAGAGAGAAGAACATGATTTGAGCTATGGTCAGATTCTATTTACTGTTATTGAAATTATGAAATATGCCATGGCGATATTATAGTATAATATATAACGGCGGGTTGGAAAAAAAATTTAACAATTACAGTAACATGATATCACAAAGTATAGGTAAAAGGCCAGGCAATTTCTAGTTGCCGCTTCATTACGTCTATCCACTT
The DNA here is from genome assembly GCA_037832335.1 of Carallia pectinifolia. NCBI lineage: Eukaryota > Viridiplantae > Streptophyta > Magnoliopsida > Malpighiales > Rhizophoraceae > Carallia > Carallia pectinifolia. The sequence goes on along the minus strand of CM075444.1, from coordinate 16,110,123 downwards.
CCATTAATCAACCAAATGTAAAACCATTCTGCATTTGACCAAAAAACAAAAAAAATGTAAAACCATTCTGCATGCATTACGATTTGTCCTGAAAGAAGTGGGGTTCATGTAATAGGTAAATGATGCAAGCTTGCAAAGAATAAAGATGTCATGCAAGTCCTTAAATTATATCGCCATTATTGCCATTATTTTAGATTTGCTTCCTAGCTCCTTCTTTTAGCAGAATTTTGGTCTAAAAGATCAGATTCTGTTAGCAGAATTTTAATTTAACATATGATATCTAAATGTTATATCAACCTAGTGGGCAGTGGTCATTAAGTATATCACTTGAGATATTAATTTGGATTGGAACACCAGATTTCACTGCATCTCAATAATAGTTAACACCAAATCTCACTAGATTTCACTGATTGTTAATCCCTAATTCAACTAGACCAAGAAAATTTATATCTTTATAGAAAACTATCTATCATTGCTCCAAGACTGGAAAATCTGCATTTCTTGGAAGCAAAGATAGACGATCTCTTGATCTAGTCTTCGAGTTTTAGTAACTTAGTTCTCATATCCCGACCTTTCGGTAAAAGAAGAAAAGATAGGCCTTAACACCCAACTTCTATACACATGAAGGTTATGTCAATTACGCCTTTGCTCTGGCATGGAAAATTAGCCGTGGAAGCACGGTCTAATTATGCCAACGGGCTCAGGGTTTTTACAAGGTTTAAACTTCATCCCGAAAGGCAGGTGAGACTGTTGCAACAAACCGTCATCCTTTTTCCCCAACTAAACAAGACAAGGCGGCCTGGACCTAGACAACTGTCGTCGAGGTCTTTTACTGGCGCCCTCGGCCTTAATTCGGTAGATGTAGTTGAGCCCCACAAGAAGCTCTACTATTACAGCTTCGGTTTTCGTTTGATCTGCAAAATGGAGGGTCTGTACCAGAAGCACATTTGCTTTGAAGTCCTCTTCCTTCCTCTCAAAGTTACGCTCGGCTAGCCATCTTATGGTGTTATGTGCTAACGGAGACAACCATTCCAACATCCGTGAAAGCGCCACGCTCCACTCCGTTACAAGGGAGGCGTTGTACACTGATGGAGCAAGAGATTCGGCATATAATTTCAGCCTCGTCCTCAAAGACATCCTGATAGTTGTTGGTAACATGTTGTATAGGTCGTCCCTTGTTTCCGAGTCGATCAACTGAGGCGATGAAGCTAGCTTCCCAATAAATACAATCAGATTTGCGTAATGGAAAGCCAAAGCAGAATCACCAAGTGTAGACGGAGGGGCACCAAACATCCTGCGTTTCAAATTGAAGATGGCCAATTTGCAATAGATTCTACTGCTGCTAGAAGGAGATCCCAGGTGTAGGCCATCTGTTTTGTCAACAGGTTTCAAAGAATCACCAAGGTACCTCATAGAGCAGCCAGCTGGTGCCTCCCAGCTCTGTGGAATAGGTGACTTATTTCCACTTACCACACATCCTGTGAAGGCTCCGACAGGAGCCAACTGTTTGGTTTTTGAATGTGCGAGCTTTCCATACAGGAAGGGCAACTGATGATGATGTTGCAACTTCTTAAACTTACACTTCTCAGCCGTCGATCCTGCCATGGCTATTGATTTCCCAATAGGTCCTCTAGATAAACCATAGACCACATTTTTTTCTGATGAATGAATTGAAGAGAGCATAAAAGCAGAACACGAATGGGATCGAAGAAGATAATCAGTTTGTATATGTTTGTGTTCACTCTTGTGCTCTGCAGATGGCCGCTGGTTATTACTCGACTTAATTTCATGAACAAGCTTGATCCGCTCAAGTATTGTCAATAGTGAGCGTGCCAGAAGCCGAACAATGTAATCGTATGAGCGGATCCAGGGCGACATCTCACGGAGACTTCTAACTGCCTGGCGCTGGCAGATAACCCTTTGCTGACAATCTTGCAACTTCCGCCCATCTATGTCAGGATTGGCCTGCATTTTCTTAAAAGTTTGTTCAAGCTCTGCAAGGACTTCCAGCTCTTGAGCCATTTGTTTGGTGACTCCAACAAACCTCTCCATTTTTTTCACTTTCTTCTCCATTTTCTTCAATCTAAAATCCCATCCACGCCATTCGCGGTGATTTTTGATGGGGTCATTAACAAATCGCTCAAAACACGAAAAAAGAGGGTCTGTGCACTTCCTCCCTAAAACAGTCACAGATCTGCCCACGAGTACGAAATTCTCCATGATTTCGTTTAGCGCGAGGTCCATAAGGTAATTCTCATCATTGGATACAAGCTTTTTAACCCCAATTGAATCCACAATCTCTTTCCTCAAGCTGCACAGCTGCTTCTCACTCAAACACTGCCATAGATTAATGACTTTGGACATCAATCTTGCAACTTCAAATGCCAGAACTCCAATTTCTGCTTTAGAATTCTCCGGCACACCCTTCCCAGAATGCCTCCACAAATTACCAAGCCCCAAGTCAGCCACCGTTGCCCGTCCCATTAGATTCTACAAACAAAATCTAACGACTGATCTCTTCAAGTCTCATGATCCCTGCACAAAATTGGAAACAATCAAGTACAAAATGCATATGATTAATCAATATACTAAAAGTCAAACAGACATGGAAAATTGCCATTCTACAACTTGAAGGACCAACGACGGAAGTGGAAAATTACCGGAAGAGTTAAAAGAGAAGCAACAAGGCAGATAATCAATTTAAGTGTAGAGTAAATAAAACCAAAAATTTTGAATCATCGATTATCAACTAGTTAGGCCTTTCAAAATCAAAATTTCAATACGAATCTACTTGGCTTGATTAAAAAGGTGTTCTGTTTTTCCTTTCTTTTCCTTTGCTCTTTCTTTCACAAGCAAGCGGCACGCACACACAGAGACCAAACTCACCCCAACAAACACAGGCACACACACATTACATCACTTAAAAAGACTCAAAATTTCCGTTTGCTTTTCACTAAGGCTGTGTAACCCATTATCCCCAGAAAAGTAAACTTTCAAGAAAAACAACGAAAACTGAAACCCCAGATAAAGAACGCGGCAAAACTTTCAGATAATCCATGAAATTACAATGGTCACAGTGGGGTGACTGATGCTTCTTCCCAACCCAGATCCCAAGCACCAATTTTTTCCACCCAAATCAGCAATGCAACAATTAAGCAAGAACAGAAAAACTGAAAAGCTTTGTTTTTTGAGTAAAGACACATGCCAGTGCGCCCGTGCACGCGCGTGCATGCACATCTTTCTATGCACCCACCTCCGCAATGTAGAGGAGAATGAGCAACATTGAGACCCCGAAAGTTGCGAAAGATCAAACCGTACGATATATTAATGACAACATATATAAGAGTGGCACATCCGGACGGCGGGTAACTATAAATGTAGGATAGAAAAGGACAAAAATTCGACGACGCGAGGAAGAGTCAGGATTCGACAATTTCGAGGCAACAGCCTTTCCATTTAATTTCTACTTCGTGTGGCATATGCTGTTACGAACAATAAATCCATTTTATGTGTGATAAAAAATAAGAAGGGAAAAAAAAAATAATTATTATTATTTTTTTATTTTTTATCTCATTTTAAATAATATTATTTTTTATTTTTTTATAAATTGTTTTTTTTATTTTTTTTGTTATATTTTTTTTCTTTCACTTTTTTTACCACTCTAAATAATTTTATTTTCTCTTTATTTTTTTCTTTACAAATCACTATTCATCTTTTCTTTTACTTTCTTTCTTTCTTCCAATTTTTTTTACTTCTCCAAATAATTTTATTTTTTCTTCACATTCTTTCTTTTTCTCCTCTTTTCCCGTAATTTCTTCGCACTCCAAACACACTATAATTGCTAGTTTGAGTCCAAAAGAACGTTCCAAGATTTCTTTTTGCCGGTTTCCGTTAATATAAGGAAATACTATATAATAATAAAATAAAAATAAAATAATATAAATTATTAAAAAATTAAAATTTTAAAAATAATTAATTAACTGTTAGATATCGTTAAATAATTAATGTGATTATTTTATTATTACATTAAAATAAATTGTGTAAGAGAACTGTAAAGTTGAATACCAAGTATAGGTTTCATTTAATGAAAAATAATATTTTGAATTCTTTCAAAAATTTAAAAATAATTTGAAAACATTTACACAGTTAGTTTTTATTAAATAAGGCCCACATCGGATTGTTTTCTGAATACATCCTCAGGCTATGCAATGGAGCACGTTTGTTAAATGACAACATTATTGTTGACCGGGTCAACTAAAGAATTGGGGATAAGTATTTTTGGAATTCTAAACCTTTAAGTTTTTTTATATTTGAATTCTAAATTTTTTTAATATTTTATTTGAATCCTAAATTTTTTAATTTTTTACTATATCAGTCCTTTAAGTTACGAAAAGTAGTCAATCTATTAATAAGTGAGTTTAATTTAATAAAAATTATTTAAAAAAGCTTAAATACATGAGTTAAATATTTTTTTCATCAACAAAATATACACATTAAATATTTTTTTAATCAACAAATATACAAATTAAATAGGCAATATGCATATTTTTTTATAGAAAAGACATTCAATTCATATATTTAATTTTTTTTAAATAATTTTTTTGTAAAGTTAAAATTATTTTTTAATAGATTGATTACTTTTATTAAATAGAGGGACTGATTTGGTAGAAAATCAAAAGGTTTAAAACTCAAATGAAATATCAAAAAAATTTAGGATTCAAACGTAAAAAAACCTAAAGGTTTAGGACTGAAAAAATGTTTATCCCCAAAGAATTGTTAGTCCGAGACTTGTAGGTTTTTGTGGTAAAAAAAAAGAATTGGATGTTCGTTGTACTAAATTTTTAAGTTCATTAGGCAGTTTGTTTTACCGAGAGCTATATTAGGTTTGATGTATTAGTCTTCTCCCATTTATCATCATACTATAATTTTACAAGGTTTAGACTTTAAAATTTTTAAATTAAATATTCAAATTCTTAATCATTAGTATGTACACTCTGAGAAAATTTTAAGGAATATGGTAAGTTAGGTACTCCCGCGTTTAACCTTGTAGTAGTAACACATTGTTACTTGAATCTATCGAACAAGAAATTAACTATTGACATTGAGTCAATACGGGGGCGGTTAAATTATTTATATTGTTACCATCATTGCACAACAATGCTAAAGTTACTTGTGTCAAAAACAATGTGTAATTTACCTAAAAACAATTCACGTAAGGGTTAAAATACATGGACGGAAAAAATAACATAGGAGAGACATGACTTGCATGAAATGTGAGCTCCCTAAATTAATAATAATTTTTTGAGTTTTTAAAGTTTTTTTCACTAAAAACATGCAACATACAATAAAAATGATAAAATAGACAACAAGTAAGATATAATATACAACCAAATTAAAATACATTTTTTAACCAACCGGTTGCCTATTTTATCATCTCTGTTTATATATTCTACTTTTATTTTAGCAGTTTTTGCCAAAAACAAAGAAAAAGAAACTCACTTTTTCTTGCGGCGCCAACAGGCCCGTCACCGATCCGATCCTATATTTTCCGCACACGTTGTACTCACTGAACACCTCCCGGCAACACAGATATGTCTTTGTTTTGCAGTCGCAAATAATTGTATAGTTTTGGTCGGGAGTGCGAGAAATGCGTACGGAAGAGAAACTCTCCTATCGATTTTGTGGACGGCGCCAATGGAAAGATTGAGAGGTGTACACGCTAATGCTATAACACAACCGTACAAACTATAGCTCGTTTGGTTCATTATATGATGTAGAATTGCATAAAATAGGTTAATATTATTCTAATACATTTATATTCGAATAAGATTAATTTGTCTTATATTATCATACTCTATATTATGTTTTGAAAAAAAAAAAAAACTCCTTTGATTCCAACTAAATGGTTTCGGCTTGGCTTCTTCTTCTATCGCGCAGAGGGAAGAAAAGAAAAATGTATCCACGGCTTTGGCTCTTCCATCCATTTAATTTGATTGATCGTTAGCCGGTGTAAGTCAAATTTTCGGTGGCGACAGCATCAAATGTTGGTAACAAAACGCCCCTTTATTTGCCGAATGTTTAGGCACTTCTATCGAAAGAGAAAAACAAAAATGTATCAACGGCTTTGGCAGTTTCATCGTTGGTAGAGCATTTTATTGATTGTTAGCCGGTGAAGTCAAACTTTCACCGTGGCAACAGCAAAACATTGAAGAAACGGCGCATAAAGAGGTCTCTCGGTCTTTTTTTACCTACTTGTATCTTTAGTCCCAACTCTTAAGATTTATCTTTAGCAATCTCTTCAAATTCAATCACCTCTATAATTTTTTAAAATGAATAATATTATGTGGACATGAGAGCGCTTCAAACATACGAAAAGTAAATCATGATTATTGTAGTTTATATTTGTGATCTTATATTTGTACAGTACAACCAGTAATTCTTATTACATTTTTGTGAATCTATGTCAAAAGGTCACGTCTATGTATTATTTTTTTTTTTTTGACATAAGTCACATCTATGTATTAGAATCATTCGAAAATAATTTTGATTATGTGTGCGCATAAGCATACAATAACATTCGTCACAGTCATTAACTAGATAAACATATTGTAGGTCACCCGATAAATTTAACGACTAACGTGCTACTTTTGTGCGTGCCATAAGTGCACCAAATTGTCCACTTAACCAATTATTCCCTTTCTTTAGCATCAACTGATCAATTACTGTTGGCGATCAAGGGATCTTTATGATCATCAATTCAATCGCCACTTTTTTTTTCTTGTCGTATCCCAATTGGTTGTACTGAGCACTACATGAGAATTTCCCTTAGAATGATCACTCGGCATATCCAACCGTAGTCCAGGATAATCAATTACGTGCTTGGCTTTCTCCTGAAAACCTTTTGCGTAGGTATTAACCAAGTTCTTTGGTGCGATATCCATATTCTTCCGCCATTGCTCAAGGCATATACCAATACCGCATATGCCATAGTTATTATTGTGAAGCACTAGAACTCTAAAAAGCATCAATTTCAAATTACCTTACTTATAGATTTCGAGTGTCTTAGGCCATGAACTATAATTGTAACATTTAGTTTACTAGATAAAATTAATCGCAGGGTCTTCAGCTTATTTGCTCCCCAACAATCCACATGGGTTTAATATAGAAGAGTCAAACGTTCACTTACAACGACCCTTCGGGAAATCCTATGGTAATCCAAGATAATCAATTACGTGCTTGGCTTTCTCCTGTTAATCTTATTTGTGGTGACGAGGAAAATTATCATCGAAGGGTACTAGATTCAGCGATCAGGTTGAGGATGGTCAATCAAAATTTAATACTCGTAAACTAAAGTACGGTTACGAAGGATCAGAATTCTATCCGATGTTAGTATTTTAATGCTTAAATCAGTCCTCTGAGTCCAGGGGGAGAGTGTGTATTTAGAAAAATATGTTGTGTGTGGTTTAAATATATGATTTAGGAGATAGCCCCATAAAAGTATAAAGACACTTATATTTATAAGATCTATAAAGGGGTTCTAATGTATTTGTTGGAAGGCCCGTGAGACACTAGAAAATGCATAAGTCTAAAATAGACTCATATAAGTCTAAAATAGACTCATATGGTGATGGATATAACGACAAATGAAAAGGTTTAAGGCCAAACGGACCAATTTATTCCTTATCAGTGGGTACTATCACAGTTCTTTGGTGCAATATACATATTCCCTCGTCATTGCTCATGGCATATACCAATACCGAATAGATCATAAGTAATTTTTGTAATACCAAAATGGTATTATTCATATCATCCTGGAATTCCAAGGATACGCAAAAGGCCATTTACTATATTTAATACAGTTAAGCACTAGAATTGTAGAAATCATCAGTAGCAAGATATGCTCTAATCTATTGGATATTCTGAATTAAATCTCATGATAGGTGAATTCCCTGATAACTAAAATGGTAGTACTGACAATAAGTGCTAGTTAGATGCTAGTAACGTCCATGTGTCTCTTAGGAAAATTAGCTTACAATTGATGTTTCTTTACTCGTCCTTCTTTCCCATTCTTTTGACCTAAGTTCTTTATCATTTTTCTTTTTTGTGCATGCTCTAAGCCCTGTGTCTAACACCTTAGTTCTTAGGCACACAAGTTAACATAATAATAAAGTGTATACATGTCACCAAAGTTTAATTTAAATTTCAGTCACCGAGAGAGCGTCTAGAGTGCAAAAATATTTGCGAGAATGTTCACCGAACATTTTACATTCCAACATTTGATCTATAATATTATTGTAGAGTGCCATTTTGTGGGCTGAGAAAAGCAGTTATAGTAGAGCCAGAAATGAACTGTCACGTGGCTCTCATATATTAAAAAACAATTGTATGACCAAAAATAAATAAATTATCATATGGGCCGTCATTCAACTAAATTTAAGAAAAAATAAAAAATAGATAAATTATCAGATACTGTTGATAAGACTATGCAGCTACTTTGAAGTTACCTAAATAAAGTCGTAAAGTGTTATCATTTTAAAATTTGAACTTTCCCGCAAAAAACACATTGATTTCTAAACGATAATATTTCTTGTTCTATAGGTCCCGCTTATTAGCTCACTGTAACTCTCTTATGGTAGAATTTCTCTGAACACAAACCTTTTCTTAATAGAATATTGTAATGCCGCATATTTGGGAATCTCGCGTTACCTTAATTATGGTAAATCGCATTTTATCATGAGGAAGCATTCGCAGACGAATGAATCAGACTGATTTAATATTATTGGGAATTGGAAGTGTAAGATTATTAGGAATAATTTTGGCTAAGAACGATTTAGAAAAAATTATATCTCACATAAAAAAATAGAATAAGGAGAAAAAAAAAATAATTAATGATAAGACAATCAATCATTTTTTTTTTTTGGTATGTACAATCATTCATTTTTTTGGGGACAAATGAACCACCAAATGATAGTTCTAGATGGAGAAATGTATGGTTTTCTCCAATTTTGAGTTGGACATATTGACTATGGATGGGTCTCAGATCATTATATTAGTAGTTTTCTTTTCCGCTCTAGCAAATTTCGGATGCCAATCCTTCCTGTCCAATATAAACCCAACAACATCACGAAGAAGCATTGGACCCACTGACTCAGGCCAGCCGGGTCCTGGAGAAGGCAATAGGAGCCCAAGCCCGATTGTTTATCTTTTTTTTATTAAAAAACTTATTAGACTGTGATTTATAAAATATGAGTAGTTTCTTTTTCTTATAATTAAAATTTAAGATTTTTAAAATAGATATTCAAACTCTTAATTGGTAAGGAAACGATTGTTTACCTTTCTTAAATGTAGGCCGAACAACATCTAACCACATGGTGTGCCATGTTTATTTGCATTTTTATATATCTCAGACTGTTAAAAAAAAAAAAAAAAAGGACATTGATGCCTGCAGAAGCGGAGAAGGACTTCTTGGCTGCATATATGAGATTTGGTGCTAAATCAGCGAGAGAATAATCTGATTTTTCTTCCTTTTGATTTTTATTTTCCTTTCTTTTCTTTTTTTTTTGTGTTTTTTTTTTTGGGTTGTACGTCTCAGGACCTTATCAGCCCAAAGCCCACCTACAGGCCTAATGAGGCCTTAATTCCTACTCCTTAACTATGTCGATTCCGATCCCACACCCCTTGCTTGTTTTGCTGTCTGGTTCTGTAGTTTTCGAATGCTTTTGGTGAATGATGATAGGCTTGCAACAGGGACGGGAAATTCTTTTGATCGTGTGGTATCGGAAAATGTGTCGTGAAAAGATTTTTAAGTGAACTCAGTATGCCACATTCATAGTTATACAAGTAAATTGTGAAGAGTTCGTTATTTGAAAATTTTTGTCAATGTCAAATTTTTGAGAAATATCGTGCAATTTTATTCGTTTGAGTTCTTATCTATGTTGATTACTAAGGCCAAACTGTTTACCTTTCTCATCTTGAATTTTATTTTTTCCTTGATGCAAAGTTTTCTAGTTCCTTTGACTGAAATCTGCTCTAATATTTTAGAAAAGAATAACCCTAGTAATTTTATTTAAATAATTTTAAGTTAATTTTACAGTCTCATCAACAATATTTAATAATTTATTTTTTTAAAATTTATTCAACTAATGATCTATATCACTTTAAAATTACTTTAAAACTGTCTAATTGAACTCACCATTTAAAAAAAAAATGACATAGAGTATTTTATTTATATATATATATATATATATCAAAATTAGTTTCAGCTAAAATTAAAACTCCAGATATGCAAAGATCGTTGCCTTAGCTTTATAAAGCCAACAAAAGGGAAAATGCGAGGTAACCTCGTTATGGATTCACGAAAGAACTGTTTATCTTTTTGTAGGAATTGTTGTTCTGTTTTTCGTTAATTTTAAACGCATCTTCCTGAATTTTAACATAATCAATGCACATGAATAGAAAGAGGCTTTGATGCATTAGCCTTCCTACGATTACAACTTTGGCAGCTTTATTTGATGCATGGTCAATTTATTACTCCCTAAGCACGTGATCACTGCATCTAGAATGGTCCCTCATCAAAGCTCGCTCTCTCGCTCTCTCTCCCCCTTTTTCGTGCACATCACACAAACACAAAAATAATTGTTTTTAAACATGTGTTAGTTTGCAGTAAAATTTTTTATAAGATTTTTTTTTTATTTTTTAATATTAATTTTATATAAAATATTTTACAACAAAAAATTTAAAAATAATTTAAAAAAATCTTTGAAATTTTTGAGAAAAATAATTTACCATTTTTTTAAACTGAAGTTATTTTTTTTAAAAAAATACAAATATATTTTAAATAAATAATAAAAAAAATTATTAATTTCATGACAAATATTTTTTCTGTAAATATTTTATAAAAATAAGTTATATTACAGTAAATAAATAAATCTTAAATTGGACGCAAACTACATGAATAGTTGGATACTCAATTTTATGAAGGGAAAAAGTTTATGGTCAAATGATTTTTCCCTACTATTCTACACGAAATTTTTTTTGTGCAACTAGGAACGTGTTTTGTGCAACCAAATCGATAAAAAGTAATTCAAAAAATATTATTATTTTTTCGTTGCACATTTTTCCTATGTGGTTGCACAAAAAATATTTGTGGTTGCAAAAAAAAATACATGTAGACATAGTAGGTAAAAATTATTTGGTCATGTAATGGATCCCTTTTATGAACTAGACACAATAAAAGTTTATGCTTGTAAAATATTTTATATCACACACATAATATTTTATACAACATAAAAAAAATTTATATAAATATCTACTGTATAATTTTATACAATTTTGAATAAAACTGTATATAACATATGTTTAATTTTATTACAGTAAAATTTTTTTTATTTGTTATTGAGAGTTGAATATTTGAGCCATATTCCTTTGATCAATGCGCTGCTTTGGAAACCAAAATTTCTTATTTTAATCGGTGGACCCACAATGCATAGCCGCGGATCTGGAAATAATCACCATTTCGAAAGGAAAAAAAAAAAAAATCTAAATCACGTGGTAATTACTTTAGGGAAAACCTCCTTTTAAAACCTACATTATTCTTTTTTTTCTTCGGTGCAAATATCATTCTTTATTATAAGATAATATATGGTAGATAATGCAAAGACTCTCGGGTATATGCTTGCAAACAAAACGAAAAGCAAAACTTATAGGAAAAAGGAAGTCGCTATTCGATCTTATATGATTAGTGAGAACAGAAACCTGAACTTGATTTCAGATCACATCAAATGGCTGCTTTGTTTACAAGTAGCTCTTGTATTTATTTATTGTTTCGATATTTGCTTCTATTTTTATGTTGGCATCGCTTACAGTTAAAGGACTAGTTTTTTATTTTTATTTTTTTTGACAATAAGGACTAGTTTTTTATTGGTCAAAAAAAGATTAGCTTTTAAAATATGTGGCAATGTGAGCGTGTTGACTGAAATATGCAAAATATTTCACATGTTTTGTTTCAATAATATTTCATTTGTGCAAGTTGATTGAAAGTTTAAAATCGTGGCACCATGATAAATCTCATTTGAAATTTTAAAACTTACTAAAAATTGTTATTTTATAATAATAATAATTATTATTTTTTTACGAAAGAAGCATGATTCTTTCCATTAATAAGAATGATCCAAGGATAACAAAAGTTTTAGTAGATCCGGAGGATTAGTCACCCAGTTCAGGGAACACGATCCACTCTTGGACTAATGTATAACCTAATCGACCACTAAAAATTTTGAAGTTGCTTTTGTTTTCTATTGCTGAATGGTTAAATTTAATTTTGGCCATTTGATTTTTTCTTGAAAATCGTCTACACATGTTACCACGCGTTAGAAGTAAAAAAAAATCTCAAAGTTATTATAAATTATATTATAAATTTATTTTTTATTAATATCGAACATTAAACTCTTTAACATACTTTCTTAATACGTGCTAAATCTGATTAACACGTGACACAATAAAATTGCAAAAAAAAAATCAAATTTATAAAAATGAGCTAAATTAACGAGTGCAGATAAAAGAAGTAAACTAAATTTTGATATTATATCAAATAATAACTATGAGTCTTAAATTTTATCAAAAGTTCTACCCATAAATTAAAAAAAATTAAAGTTATTATAAATTTATTTCTCACCAATATGAGAATTAAACTCTTTAACAGCTGCAATTAGAAATCATTACTCAAAAGAGTCTCATTAAAAAAATATAAAAAATAACTATAAAATAATTACAGAAATAAGTTTAGTTTTTAAAAAATAATTAAAATTTTATTTTTTTAAACTGAACTTAAATATATTTAATATTATTATAAATTTACTTAATATTATCTTAAATTTTAATTTTTAAAAAAAATTTCAAATTTTTTACTTATAATTATTTTATAACTATTTTACACATCTTAACTTTTTCTCAGCTAAAAAAATCGAAATCCATTTTTTAGCGCCCTTTTTCCGCAAAACACATCTTCACTCTTTTTCTGACGTGGCGTGCCTTTATTAACTTATATAATGTTCTGCCACGAGCAAATGGGTGCAATCTAAAATGGTCAAGTTTAAGAGATCGACATTTCTTCGGTCCAAGATCGAACGAGGGCAATTTTGTGGACATCAAACTGCAGATCAATGGTCAACGGAGCGGGAGCACACTTTCAAAACCGGGAGTGATGCAGGGAATTTCACCTCTTTCAAACTGACTAACACTTTCGTGTTTGGTCCAAGTCGTCAACGGTCTTACCGACAGCTTTTATGTAACTGTTTTGCTTTTTGCAGGATCAGATTGGAGTCTCCTGTGTTCCTGTATATATATTTTTTTTCATCTTGTTGTTTTACCTTTTTTTCATTTTTTTTATTAGTTTTAGTTAGCATGAAGTTCAAAAAAAAAAAAAAAATTAAAATTCAAAAACAATATTAAGAAGTCTTAACAGGATGTTTCAATTAAAACAGATGTAAATATTTATATATACGGAGACATTCAATATAGGCGCATGGTTAGATCTATTTCTCTTCTGCTGCCCCCCCATACATATGTATATCTAGCCCACTTCTAGGCGGCTGCGGTTCGTTGCTAAGAAAATTGAAAAAATTTGGTTAATTAACCCATGTTGAATCAAAATAAAATTATGAGTAACTGAATCGATTGATATAAAATTAATTTTCTAATTCAGTTATGATTATTAATTTTACAAAAAATACTCTTCCCTCGTAGTAGCTTCTAAACTACTAATTTTGAATCAAAATTTTTGTATCTAAAGTGGATAGCATATGGCATGAAAAACCTTCTCTTTAGACAATGGCCATCTATTTATTCACAATTTTTTTTTCCCGTTATCCATTTCGGGAAGCTTTTTACGGAAAAAGAAACGGAGACCCTATCGGGGTATGAATGAAATGGTTCCGTGGACCAATCAAATTTTCATGAACGTGAGTTAGGGGTTTGTGCGTTATTTCGGCTTAATAAAACATAAGGCATATTACAGCAGGGTCGCTCGCTTTATGTGCTGCATATTTTGACTGAAACTCTTTTTTATTCTGTTTTTATTTGGTCTATAAGAATACAAAAAGTTAAGGTGACATTCTATTATCTGATTAAAATTGGCTGTGTTACCAATATTTGTTAATTTAAGTGGTAAGTAAATAAAACATAAGGCATATTACAGCAGGGTCGCTCGCTTTATGTGCTGCATATTTTGACTGAAACTCTTTTTTATTCTGTTTTTATTTGGTCTATAAGAATACAAAAAGTTAAGGTGACATTCTATTATCTGATTAAAATTGGTTGTGTTGCCAATATTTGTTAATTTAAGTGGTAAGTAGCCTAATTTTCTTTAAAAAAGATCTTGAGTTCGAGTCTTATATATAAAAAAAATAGACACTAAGAGAGTTTTACCCTTTTTAATGAGTTTACTCAACTTAAACTGAATTAATCAGAATTCAATAAATTTCTGAATATCATAATTTTAAGAAAATAATAATAATAATAATAATAATAATTGTGCTGATTGCACACACCGGTAACTTAGGCATTTGAAACTCTTATGTGCCCCTTTTTATAGCCAAGAAAAGTCGTGTTTTAGAAGTTCTATGACCATCATGCGATTGCTCTGGTCATTTTGGTAAAACCAAGACCTCACCACACCCCCCTCCCCCCTTTTTTTTTTGACTGAAAGACTTTACTTGAGTTAAGTGTGTTTAAAAAAATTAAAAATTTTAATTAGTTGAGAAAATTAAATTGAATTGTTAATTAATTGAATTAATTTAATAATTAGTTAATCGAACTAAATAAAATTGAAAATTTTAATTTAGTTTCAATTTTTATATTAAAAAATTGAACCGAAATATTTTTTTATATACTTTTTTTTTCTAATAACAAGAAGAAAAATATTACTAATATAACTATTATTAACAAATAAATGTTAATATAATATTATTATAACTTAAATAACCGCTCATTTATATTATATATATAATGATAATGTTAAATTTCTTTTAAAAAATAGATCAAAAATATATATTTTTACATTTATATTAAAATTTGAAAATTTGTTTGTTATTAAATTCAGTTAACCGAACAGTTAATCAAAACTCAACCGAAATTTTCAGTTTACCGAATTTTAATTAACTAATTTTTCAATTTGAAAACAATTTTCATTTTTGTATAACAGAAAATTTTAATTCGGAAATAGTTATAGCACTTCAGTTTAGTTAACTGAATCGTACACACCTCTAACCTGAGTACCAACATGCATTAGTGCATTCTGATTGTTCCCGTGATAAATATGATTTTTTCCCTTTTTCTACAACTAAAAAATGAATAAAAATATGTGACTTTACATAAATAGTAACAACTAGTTATATAGTTTCATCTAATAATTCTCACAATTTATAATTTTTGATTTTTTTATAAATTAAATTATCTAATAATCCATATTACTTTATAATTTCCTTAAAACTAACTAGATGAATCCATCAAATTTTTTTCTTAATAAATTAGTGTAGTTTGTGTATTTGGACGCTTTTTTAATACAAGTTTCTTCTTTTGAACAGGAAAACAAGTTTCCTTTTTTACTACAAGTTTCCCTGGCATGTCACTGACCATATGTGTATTCATTGAGTTTTGAGTAACAGGAAAAACAATAAAAGGCAATCATCTTAAGATATTGTATATTTAATTAATGATATTTTATTCATATCCTTGTTTATTCTTCCTTTAGGTTTGCATTCCTTTTTTTTTTTTGGTGCAAAAGTTTGTATTCGTGTTTTGAATTATGTAGCCAAATTAAATTGCGCAAAGAAATGCTTCTAAGTTTGAGATCGCCAACCGTCGATGGTAGTCAAATTTTAATTTTCCGTTTATATACTAAGTCAAACTTTGAACCTAAAAATCATTAAATTATGTACTCATTATTATAAAATGAATGAAAATTAAAATACGTAAACGCAGCGAAATATGTATAAATGTACCGCCCATTCAATCTCATTTAATAATATATATATATATATATATATATATATATTAAAATTTAATTATTTAATAACTAATATCATATGCACTTGTGCTCCGATAAAATCATCATCTCTAAAAT
Source organism: Carallia pectinifolia (assembly GCA_037832335.1). Taxonomy (NCBI): domain Eukaryota; kingdom Viridiplantae; phylum Streptophyta; class Magnoliopsida; order Malpighiales; family Rhizophoraceae; genus Carallia; species Carallia pectinifolia. The sequence goes on along the minus strand of CM075444.1, from coordinate 16,094,003 downwards.
TTCCTAATTGAAATATACCATGAAAATCGCATATTCCTTGCTTTGAACAGCTATACATGGTATTATGTTCTAAAGCAGAAGGACAATGCGGTAATTCTGTTTGTTAACGTTTGGAGTCCAGACAAGAAAGAGACTTTTTTTTCTTTTCAGAGAACTGTTAAATTTTTTTTGTTAAAAAAATAGTTGAGACACTATTTTAATATAATTAATTAAATTTGATATATAATTAATTAAAATTTAAATATAATTAAAAAAATTATTATTATTTTTTTATATATAAAATTCAGTTAATTGTATATTAAATTTAATTAGTTACATTTAAATAATATTTTTAATTTTTTTTTTAAAATGTCACTTATTTTTTTTTTTTTTTTTATTTTTATTTAATGTGTCTTATTTCTTCCGCCATTACTGGATTGGAAGCTTTAAAATCTCTCTCTCTCCCTCTCTTTCTAACAAAAGCAAAAAAAAAGAAAAAAACAAAGCGACACAGACTTCTGGCGCCATTTGCAGATTCCCTTCTTTGTTCAAAACTCTCCTTCACTTTTTCGCGTCTCTCTTTCGGCTTCTAGAGACAATTACTCTCTCTCTGTGCACCGACCACAGTTTTATCTTTTAATGGATGTAAAGCAGAGCATTGTTTCCGAGTCGGCCGGGAACTCGGAGCCGGACTCGCCGCCACCCGCTGTGACCAGTGCGGTGGTGCCAGTGCCGCGGGTAATGACTACGAACGTCGCCGCAGCAGAAAGCGTCGCGATGGAGAGAAGCAATAATATTAGTGCAAGAACAACAGCAACTATAGGAAGTGGCGGTGACGGCGGCAGCGGTGGTGGAATAGGAGGAGGGCAAGGCAGTGGAAGTGCGGATTTGTTTGGGAATAAGAAGAGAGGGAGGCCGAGAAAGTACGACGCACATGGGAACCTGAGAGTGAAATTGAAGCCATCGCCTTTCCAGTTTCAGCAGGCAATAGGTTGTGGAGAAATTGCCACCCAATCGCCGCCGCATGCCTTCTCTTTCTCCCCTTCTGAACATTTTCTCTCCTTTTCTTCTTCTTCTTCTTCTTCCAGGCGAGGCCGAGGCAGGCCTCCTGGCTCCGGCAACTGGCCGCTTCTTGCTTCTTTAGGTGAGCCAGTTTCAAGCAACCAGAGAACCTTTATTTATTTTTTGATTTTCTTTTTCAGTCTCGTCGACGACGCACGAAAAAGATAGACTCGAGAGCGCATATTAATAACTGTTAATATCAGTTATTTTGTACAATCTGAGGATTAATATTTGTAAAAAAAATTAATGAAAAATATGTTTAATTGTCTGAATGTTGATCAATTAAGTTTCGCTTCTGTATTTTCCATGTACATTTTCTGTTTCTGTTTTTTTTTTTTTTGGATGATTTAACTCTGGTGTGGTGTTTGGCATATGAAGGAGCGGTGTTTGCAAACACAGCAGGAGGGGATTTCACTCCTCACGTGGTAACTGTTAATACTGGAGAGGTAACGTGTACATGATGATGGCTTTTAAAATATGTTGTCTTATCGATCTCTCTTGTAATTTCAGAGTTTTTCTCTTTCTTTTGGGATTATGCCGTGGATTTCTTTGTTTTGTTACGTGCAGGATGTGGCAGGGAAAATTGTGTCATTATCTCAAAACGGGCCAAGGGGGATTTGTATTCTCTCGGCCAACGGCGCTGTTTCAAACGTTACCATTCGCCAACCCGGTTCTTCTGGTGGTATCCTGACATACGAGGCATGATCTTCTGCTACTGTTCTTTTAACACTTGTTACTGTCACTCCACTTTACTTGGCTTTTTTTTTTTTTTAAATATATATATTTTTGATGATAATCTGTTTAAATATGATCCTATTTTTGTCTGCTTCAGCAGATGATGTGTTTGAAGTAATTGCGTACAGTTGTTATTCAAGCTGTCTTAATTTTGGGTTAGGTTATGATAGGTCACCCTGGTTTTTTCTGTTCATCTGTGATTGGGAAGTTGAATTAGCTTTCTGCGTTGTGATTGGCACGTATGCATGTCCCAACCCATAAAGGCACTGTTTTACAATTAAGTTGCTAATGATTAGTGGTTGCAATCTTAGATCTGAGAATTGAAACGGATTATGGGTTGCAAGGACGGGAAATGTGATGTCCAATTGTGTAGCCTATTCCCCAAATTGTATTTCATGAACCTCTAAACATGACCGACCAGTGCTTTGCTCAAAATTAGAAAGAGGAAAATGATTTGTCATGTTTCGACCATGTTACTGCTTGCTAACATCACAAAATAGTGTTTCGTAGCAAGATGGTTGTCTATGAAGTGTGTTCATCTATTTCGTAATGGTTTTTCCTACAAGGTATTAATTCACATTGTCAATAAATGTTAAACTTAAATCTAAGGATGGTGTTTTTTTCAAAAGTTGCTCCTTTGAGATGAGGAGAGATTACCCACTGGAGATTTTAAGACCTTGAATTCCTATTGCCAGAACGTTCTAGACATAGCTTTCTAGGTTGTGTACCAAAGGATAGGTATAAAGTTTAAATTTTGCCTTCCCATTTCCCAAAAGCAAAAGAAAAGGCAAAATTTACGATTTGTGTATTTTTCTCCTTGTTTGTGAGGACAAATTTGCTGCATTTGAATTTGAATGTCTTCGACCAGATTCATTTAGGCAAGCATTTGACTACAAATATGTATTCTTTTACAGGGCCGCTTTGAAATACTTTCATTATGTGGGTCATTCACACTAACTGAAACTGGTGGTGTAAGAAGTAGGACTGGTGGACTAAGTGTTTCATTAGCTGGCCCTGATGGTCGTGTAATTGGTGGTGGTGTTGCTGGTTTGCTTTTGGCTGCTAGCCCCATCCAGGTACTTAAAGTTCTGTGTTATGTAAATTTGAGTCGCCGGAATCAATGAATCTAGCTAATGCAGCTAAAACATCTACAAGGCAAACCATTGCTGCCCAACTTTTTTAATGGGGATTTTCTTTATTTGTTAAGATTGTTGTAGGTAGCTTCATGCCAAATGGTTACAAGATACACAAGAGGAAGCACTATCGTGAACACGCGATCGCTTCTGTGGTCTCAGGTGCTCCAGATATGGCGACAGAGGGAACATCAACCTCAGAGGCAAAACCTGAGGACCAGAAATATGTAACCCCTCCTGGATCTTTGGTGGATAGTGAAGCCCCACCAGCTTGCCTGGCAAAATCGGGAGAGAGCCAAGGAAGAGCAGACAACAGTGAAATACAAGTTTCCAACAGTTCTGCATCTTGGAATGGAACAGATCACGCATCAAATCAAAAATTGTCTCGTGACATCAATGTATCTGTGTCCAGTGAAGAGTGAAGAGGATGTCCAAAGGTGTGCTATTTGTCCAAAAAATGTCTTTTCTTTTCTTTTCTGGGTTGTGTTTTCATCCACTATGACAAGTCTCCTGAAAACTTGTATATATTTGTACGTTGCAGATGTAGTTTAGGCTCTGGATGCTGTGAAAGAGAAGTGAAAGACTAATTGAGCATTGATTGCAACAATTGATTTATTGACAAGAAGTCAGTTATTCAGTCTCATTGCGAGAATATAGTGGGCTTTGCAGCCTCTTTATCTTATGCTGAGGGCTCCTGTTCTATTATTTTCCCGTGGATTGTGCCATTAACTAAAGAGCATCTCCCTAACGTGTTCCCAGAATGAAAGACGAGCAAATGAAAGGATGATGACAAAAACATGAACGTTCTTGCTTGTGCAGTTAGTTACAAAAACCTGCATTTCAAGTTCAACTTCATTGAAATCATTAACTAGACACAAAGAACACAAGTTTGCAGCTAGACCAATCATCTGCTCATGACCCGGCCGCCCGCCCATTTTCTGCCATGTTTGTTTGCCCTGTAGTAACAACCCGATTGGGTTGCATGAGCATTATAGCCGTCTTTCAAAACGGGCGCTTAGCATATGCAGGTACAGCAGCTGTTTCTGCAAGGTCCTCCAAGTAGAGACGCAGCTTGCCCTTGGGACCTAATGAAAATTTTACACTCTTGAAGGATTTGTTTGAAAGTAAGTAAAATATTAGTGGAAACATTTTTGTAAAAGTGCTTTAACGGAGGATACGCAGTCTGGAGCATTCAGCGTAGCCTTGCCAGGCAAATCATCGATCAGCAAAGTATTTGCTGGAGGTCCTTCGAGGGATAGTTTAAGACCGTGAGATTTATGAGAATGAAGAATTAGTTTTAATTATATAATTAATGATTTAATAGATTTTTTAATGAATTAAAAAAAAAAAAGTATTTGCTTGAGAATATGGCCTTCGCACCATGCTGTATACAATTCACCCAAATCCTCTAGAAGGATGGGTTTGTCCAGAAAATGTAAGATTAACAGCAGAATGAAAAATAAATATTATGAAATTAGGACACATGCAATGCTGACCAAAACCAAAAACACACGAAGCCTCTTCACAACAGCTGAGAATTGCGCTTCGTAAGAGGCTTCGTCTTCGTGTGTTTGATCTTGGCTGAATGCTGTGCCGCGTGGTGCACTGTGGTGGCGTGTCTGGTGTCTCGCGTTGCTAATGTGGCGTATGGAATCTTTCTTTACAATTATTTATTTATTTACTTTTTTTTTTCTCTTTGTAGAATGGAAAAGTAAACATAATACTTATAATATCGCCCAAGAAAATTATATTTTATTAAAAAATTAATATATATTTAATTATGTAAAATAATTTACAAAAATTTAAACTCATAATTTTTAATATAACAACCAACTCACTACTTTACCGACTTACCGCTGGGTACAAATTTAGCACTACTTTTCTCGGCGCACAACACCGGTCCGATTAGCACACGTGTATTGAAGCTTGTGCACCATTCTATCGCTATGATAATTTCAACAATCTTTTTTTTCTAATAAAAAAAAATCTATTACAAACATACTAATTATTAAATATGTGAATCGAAATAAAAAAAAGTCTCATTTATTAAAATCTCATTTAATTATCTCAAAAAAATATGTCTATCAATTAAATACCAGTAAGATCGAGTGTAATTTTATCACTTAAAATTATAATGATTACTGAACCGTCCATCCAATACAGCGCATAATTTTTTATGCCTAAGTGTCACTCAGCTCATCTTAGGGAGAAGTGCAGGCAAAACACTCAAACTCATATCACTAATGTAAAAATATATTGATTTACTGCTGAAACGAATGATAAACTAATCTTTCCTTTAACTTATTTTGTGCTCTCTCACTCACAGTTTACAATAAGGCCCTGCTGTGAAGATTTTATGGGATTTTAGCCTTGTAAGATTAGGGCATCAGTTCTTTTGCAAAAGAGATAACAGAATTACTTGTAAATTTCTTTGTTTTTTTCCGAATTGATTATGCTGTCCAATTTTGTATTTTTATTTTTTATCCTTAAAAAATTATTATAAAGATACGAAAAAAATAAGAATTGGATATTAATTATTATGCATAAAAACTCCACATAACTTTTTCCTTATTATGCATAAAAAATTATTATGCTGTCCAAGTCTAAGGACTGAGAGTTGTGTCCGGACAATTCCAAAATATGACCTCTCGCATTTTATGGGCAATCACATTAAATTGAAAATTATAAAATTAAAATTTAAAATTTTATAAATATTATTTTAAAATTTAAAATATAAATTCTACGTAACATCCATTAAAAAAATCTTCAAAAAACAGTTTGTTCCTAAAAAATTCAAGACAATTAAACTGGCCGGCGGTTGAACGTCCGGCCTCCAATCTATACGGTAATAATATGTAGTTTCTTCTTTTCACATACTAGAAAACCAAATAACACGTGGCAACAATGTCAGCTGACAACATGAGTTTCTAGCTCGTTCTTCCATTCCCTCGTCTTTCCAGCACCTTCTACTACCATACCATCCTTAATAATCCCTTCTGTAATTTTCATTATTATATAATGTTCCAAAACGTTCTCAAAAACCTCGCAGCAGAAATTCCAGAAAAAAAAAAACAAGCAATACAAAACTTTCGCAGCAGTCGTCTGAATCAAAGTACCAGCGGTTAGCGACTGTCAAAAACAAAAAATGAAGCCCATCGACGACGAGAAGAAACCGGCGGTGATCAGGGCGGTGAGCGTTGACGAGGAAGGGAAAAAGAGAGTTGAGAAAAGGGAGATAAGCACCCACAACGTTGATACCATCAAGCACGTGGAGAAGAAGCTTGTGGACAAGGGAGTACTCCGCATGGACCGGCACCCTGTGGATGGGCTCCGCGGTGGGATTGGGAGGCCGCCACCGAAGTCCGGCCACGGTGGTAAGTACACGTGGGAAGGGCCCGACGACGAGGTGGAGAACGAGCTGGAAGCCGTACCGCCGGCGATTGACGAGAAGGATCCAAACTATGTGGATGAGGAAGCGGAGGAGAGGATTGTGAGAGGCGAAGAGAGTGAGGTGGCCGGACTGGTGGTCGGAGCGGTGGAGGTCCCTAAAGCTGTCGAGGCAAAAGAGGGCGTGGCAAGAGTTGAGATTGATCCTGTCTTGAATGCTTGATTAGCAGACAAAGTTACAACCTACGCTTGTGATTTCGTTATGTTTTGCTCTTGTTAATGTTTGCTGTTTGGGTTTCTTTTGCTTGATTTGATGTGACCAAAAAAAAAAAAAAAAAGCTGTTTTAACCAGGAGGGACTAATGTAACAAGTGTATTCTCATATTGTTTGTGTGGCCTCTTTCATTTCTCTTCTTCTTTTCGTCCATTTTTTCAGTTTTACGATGCAAAGTAAGCATAAATTCCGATGGACCCAAATAAGGCCTTAATCTGCCCACGATACAGGTTCGATTTTTTATTCCCCACTTCATTCGTACATCCATGTACAAATTTTGGTGAAAACTTCTACCTACCATGTGCCAATGGTTCAAATGATAGGATCTCCAATTATTTATGTGTATATAGAAATTTTTTTTTTTGAACCAAGATATATTGAAGTTAATTAATATTGAATATTGTCAAAGTGATCAGTGAAATTAGAATTATATTTTCTTATTAATTTTACTGACCACCTCCTTATTCGGTGCCAGTATATTTTTGAGTTTAATAATATATTTTTTTTAGTAGTTCATTGGTGCAAATATTCTGTCGAAATCTTAGAACGCCACGTCTACTATTTTATCTATTATTAAAAAGAAAACAGAGGAGTCTAGCTATTATTCATAAAAAAAAAAAAAAAGGAGTTTAGCTATTGCTTCATCGCGAAATTTCATGTTTAATGCGACGAACCGATTGTAGAAAGACGCTTTATGCGACAAGGCAAAAAATTTGGTTCACCCAATTTTGCGGGGTGGGGATAGAGGGCTTTCGATACCCGTCTCTATGGGCTTCTACACTGGGAGGGTGGGCCCATGACCCCGGGTACTCATCATCACTTATTCTATGAATGCTGGGTCACCTGTAGCACCAGCAAAAGCTCTAAGCTAGGTTGCCTTTTCCTTACTCATAGAGAATGACTTGTCCGTAAAGCAAAAAAAACCAAAAAAATAGAAGGACTTGTCCATTGGGCAGTCTGTTGTCCATTGCTGGCTGCAATGACGGAGCTGGGCCAAACATATGGGCTGAAAATGTTAAACCCCCATGTGATCAGGCGCTTTTCTGCCAATTGGGTACCATCGTTTCAGATACAGATTTAAATAACAATCCTCTTATTGCCTCCACGGCAATGCATCCATAACCATGAGCATCATGGGTTCAAGGAATGGTGGAAACAATAGAGATTTAAACAAAGGAAAATTTTATTGAAGAATATAAATGACTATAACAACAATAATGGAGGAAGTCGCACAAAAAACAATAGTAATGCACGAAGAACTTGGGCGATCGTTCGGTTGCGATTCTCCTTGACCAAAGCATCGCAACTATAAGTTACGAAATTAGAACTGAAACTAGGCATGCCTGTGGTCAAACCAGGATGAGCCTTGTCCTTGAAAATAACTATTAAGTGCACAGCATAATGGTAGGTTAGGAATTGGTGTCGCTTAGCCTTGGTTGCTTCACTAGACAATTAGGATCAACCAGTTGAACATTATTAAACTTGCCATACTGATGGGCATGCTAGGAGCAATTTCTTTCCTTTGAATGGAGATATCTCTGTTCATTTTTTTCCAGTGTATGTGTTATATATACATACATACATACATATATATATATATATATACCAGAAATTCACTAGAGATGCTAGTCCTAAGAAAATTGGCAGATTAAAGTTCCAGAATTATTCCCCTATTTAGGAGTTATTGTTTTAAATAAAAATTTGTATATGTGAAATTCTGCCGACCTGGGGATGGTTAGCCAACCCCCATAAGGAGTACAGTCAACCTTTTATATCTATCCAAGAAAGAATTCAAATTGCTGTGCATGAAAAATTTGTACTGATAATTAAAGTGAGTAATACCTACTTGCTAGTATAGCTGGCTTTGTAATATATTCTGCAAGTTCTAGCTAACCATATTTCAATGATTTGGTACATAATAATTTGTTGGCAGTTAATGACATGATTTTGGCCCCTGAAATCAAATAAATCTAAAAGTAAGGACAATGGAGGGGGGAAGCTGATTGTTTGCTTGCACAATCGAAACGAAATGCTTTGATCAGTTCCAATCCATTTTGCATTTGATAATGAAGTTGTACTATTTAGGCTTAGTTAATGATTAAAATGTTCCTATCTAGAGTATGTAGATCACATTTGATGGGTTACTTTCCATCAGGTTGGTGAAAATATATATGAAGGGGGTTTTCTCGAACAAATCAGATCTCATTTGATAATTCAAAATTTGTTAGGATTACATGCTTCTTCAAGTATAAGCCCCAGATAGTTGTCATTGGTGGATGAGCCTTGTCCTTGGTCGTCCACCACACGATTATAATCATGTAGCCTTATTATTGAAGACTAAGAAAGTTCAGATTCTTTCATAATGTATGGTGGATGACAGCGATGGGCTTGACTGAAAAATCTTTTGGTGCTTGTTGGTTTTTCTTCTTCTTCTTTTTTTTTTTTTTTTTTGCCAGCTGAAAGGAAGTCCAAACTTTATAGTATTTTTATGAGAGTGCAGGTTTGAGTTTGGGGGATTCTTGGTTATATTTGAGTATCCCAAAAATTGATATTGCTGGTCATTTGTTTTTTTTTTAATTCTTGAGGCTTGAAATGGACCAAATTATCTAATCTCTATTTTCTTTTTTTTTTTTGGTCAAGACTAATCCCTATTTTCATGTCTATATATGTAACTTCGCAAGCTCAAGCCATGGCAGAAACATTTCACTACCGTATTTGAGTTTCACCAAGCCGGAAATGACAATTGAATCAGTATCGCTAAAATCTCAATATAGAGATAATAAATGCTGAAGAATTCAGGGCGAAGATACCTCAAATCTGGGAAAATCTATGCAACTCGACAATTGTTTAAAGAGTTCATTTTTTCTTTCAACCTGAGTTCATATTATATTTCTTTCCTTAATACAATTAGATAAGGAAAACAGAATACGAATATAAAATCTGATTTAAGGAAGGAAAAAGATAGTTACTTTGAAAATCTATTGACAATCTATTAAGAATGTTGTAAATATAATGTCATTTTAAATCTCACATGAGGTGGTCTGGCATAAAAAAAAATATTAAATGAATATTTAATAAAATTCATACTTTTTTGTTATGGAATAATTCATACAATTCTTAATAGAAGGTTTTTAGTTAAAAGCCATTTTTATGCATTATCTATAACTCGATCGAGCCACATATGTCCATGGGAAACCCAACTTGAGTTCTAAACTAAAATGTTTATATCAAATCTCAAAAGAAATGATTAGAGAATATCTATAAGATGTGTAAAATTCCATTCAGTTATGTAGTTAATGAACCAATAAGTCTCTTAACAAGTCATAACAAATCAGTGACTGAGTACTTATAAATTGTTTAGGTTAAAAGGTGCATCAATGTCAAAGTAGGGATAGTATATGCTAGACTTTGTTTTGAAAAATATAAATCTAAATTTCTTTTAACTATGTCATTAAAGAGTTCATGAAGGAAAGAACCATTAAAGGGAAATGGATTTTTTTTTTTTTGGGTCCTTGGAAAATGGTATGTTTCTAACCTTTCTTTTCCGTCTTAATTGTTTTGACGTGTGGATAAGGTCCGCATATTGTGAACTATTCGATGCTTGCTCGGCATTTTTAAATTTCCCAATATAGAATACATGTTTTTTTTTTTTTTTTTGGGTGTCATTGAGATTTGAATCCGAGACACCTAACTCTCAAGAGTATCAAAATAGAATACAATTGGATGTCATCTATCCAAAAGAAAAATAATACAATTGGATGTTAAAGGAAAAAATGAAAAAAAAAAACCGGGGGGGGGGGGGGGGGGGGGGGGAGAAAACGGTCGAGAATGTTGTTATTAATTTAAAAGTTGCTAGTAATAGCAGAATGCAGGTAGGACGTCTAGTTCAAAACAAACAATTTGCTTATTCTAAGACGAAACTTAAGCTTTGACAAATAGTTATTTCACAGGTAATCGAATTTCTAAGGCCAAGCTAGACAAAATTAGATGATACATCATTTTTTGTGTCCGTCAATGATCTTGGTTACCTATCAATTCTTTGCTCTAAAAGTACTCTTTGGGGTTAATTGATTAAAGTTCTTCACTAACCACACATAATTTAACACCAAAAGTCTGTAATAATAGCATTGACGCTGTGATTATCTAATATTTAATGTGTGCTGCCAACAACTTAAAATTGGATGTTTACTTTTGCGTTCCAGGGAAAACAGAAAGGAAAAAATAAAAGAGAGCAATAATTGATACCTTTTGTCGTTTGCACTATATTTAGTTAAAGAGGACTCATACCTAGTAATCTTATTTTAATTGATTAGCTGTATAAAATTATGGAATGAATGTATTATTTTATCAACAACATCATGCATTTAGTTGATAACAGGTTGCATTGAATCCTAAACACAATGCTCAGGTAGTGGATATTCTCTACAAAAGAGGTTTTAAGAAAATAACAGATAATTTTTAACTTCAATTTATAAGTTTGAGAATTAATAAACTTGCGATTGTATTTTTTTTAAAGTTAAAAAAAAGGGTTTACATTGAATCAATAACAAATAACAATCTTTAACACGTAAAAAAAAAAAACACATATGTCTCAGGTAATTTTTAATCTTTTCCTGCATTTAAATAAAAAGCAAAATGGATTGTTAAAAAAAATGAAAAATAGTGTTACATGTCAAATTTTGTTGTCGAGAGAATTAATTGAAGTTGGTGCACAATTTGAAACCCAATTAAATTAACATAGACAACATTGACGCCGTTTAAATAGAATTGATGTCTTTTTTTGGTGCAAAAATAGAGTTGATTTATTAATTGACTAAGTTGAATGTATTAGGTTATGATTAAGAAGTGTTAGAGACTAGCTAACACATGGTTGATTATATTTTTCTAATTAACCCACGCATCAAGCATGCACTCACTACAGTACTGCAGTTTGCCGACACTTAAAAGGAGATAATGAAATTTAACTCTGATATATATGTCAACAACAAGAAGTTGACAATGGAGCTATTTCTTGTTACTGGTGACGAGTTAACTAACTCAAATAGCTTAAATAAATGAGAATTATAACTTCTAAAGTGTGCAACCTTGATGTTTCTATAGTTTGGGGTATCAATTGATTGCTTTATATCTCGCACATGCTCTCGATTGTTCTTGACAGAGGGAAAAACCAATAGTTTCTAAAAGTATTTTATATGGAAAATTTCTTAAAATATTAAAATATATTATTTGAACACATATTCCTGCAATTATTCGTGTTTCCATACCCAAAGAGACTGCATGTGCCAACTCTAGCAAGGGTGTTTGTCAAGTTCCATTTTCTAATAATAACAATTTGTTGGTTTGTTTTTTCTAATTAAAAATTTCTTCTTATTACGCTGTTTGCTGCTACTATTGTACTTCAATAAAAAATAAGAAAAAATTAGAGAAACACAAGACGTAGATAAGGTGAAAATACGGTATGAAAGAATGAGAGGTTGTGAGTATTACACAAGACTAATATATTTTTTTTTTAAATTATATTTAAATATATTTAATGTTATTTTAAATATATTTATTATTATTCTAAATTTTGATTTTAAAATAATTAAAAAAAATTTATTGCATGAGTCCCACGTCGGGCTCCACTATGGCCATTCTTTAATGACCATGTATGTTTATTATTTCTAAATTCAACCATATAAGACATCATATTACTTTAATTTTATTCAAATTACATCTACCAAAATTTTTCAAATAATGATGAATTCACTCGAGCTATCTTTCCAAAATTTGAGGACCCAATCACCAATACAATGATTAACGTTGTTTAATGTGACAAGCTGCTAATAGTTATTTATTAGACAAAATCGTGGTGCCTACCCAGACGCTAGTCCCCTACTTCCTGTTTTCTTTCGTTTCCATTTTTTATACACCGAATATCTTAAAAAAAAAAAATCACCTTCATGAAAAGTCAACGAACGAAAATAACCATAAAAAAAATTGAAGCATGTAATATGAAAATACGTTGAATATATAGTAATTTATATAATTAAATCGTAAAAAATATATTAAATTAAAAAATTAAAAAAATAAATAAATTAATATATATTATTAAATTAATTAAATGTCTTCTGTATATTAAATATATCTACATAATCTTACTCACTTTATTTTAAAGTACAAGAAAATAAGAAAATTGACGGTCCCACCATTTATACCTTCAAGAGTCATGAGCCATGACATGTAAGAGTTTCGCGGGTGTTACAACTATAATCTGCAAAATATTATGTAAAAAAAAAAAAAAATGCAAAATTTAATTTTAATCTTTTTTTATAATAATCAATTTAGAAAATAATGCAAGATTTAGATTTGAGGGTGGGAATTTCCATTTTAAAGTTAACGAGAGATGAATGAAGTGGGATCTAATGAACGTCTTTTTAACACTAAAACTTGAGAAGATTTTTCTTTAATTACTTTTCCGTTGCCAAAAGTGCCAATTATTGTTGTACTATTACTGTTACTGTTTCATACCTCATGAGTTTATTTAAGAATTCTGTTAAAAAAAATGTTTATTTAAGAATATAAATATTCACCCTACAAAAAAAGCCTTTGATTCACATTTTCACGAAATATAAAATTTATGAAAAATAAGAAAATTATCATGGCAATTCATAGTCCTATACCCTTATTGATGAAAATAAAAAAGTCAGAGAATAGAAGACTAAAATGGGTTAGATAGGTCCTCCCGGCTTAAGTCCTCTCGAATTTTAAATTTTTTAGGAAATTTTGCTATTGAGTACTAAATTGTTTTAATTTTGAAATTAGATCTAAATTTTTTATTTTCATTCCATATAAATCTCTTTTTGAACAAAATTGATCAAATTATTAGATGTATAATTTGACCCAATAAAAATAGTATAAAAAAACACGCAAATGAGACTTGAAATATGTTCACATGCATATTTCGTTAAATTTTTCTCGTTTCTTCTATATATAAAAGGTAAAAGCTCTAAATTTTTTTCCAAATTCGCATGAAAAAAAAATGTATGATTTTTGCGTTTAATATGTAGAAGAAATGCTGAAATAATAGTGAAATATATACATGGACAATTTTGTGTTTTTATTTTGTATGCATCTGAGTAATTTTTATACTATCAAGTCAAATTACATATATGGGCAATTTAATTAATCCCTATACAAAAATGGGTTCATATTGAATGAAAATTATAGATTTAACACTTATTTAGAAGCTCAAACAGGTTTAAGGACCGATAGAAAAAATCTCTAAAAATTTGGAACTTCTTGTTTGTCTTCATTATTGCTTTGTGAAGCCCTATGTGCAAAGATACATACATTAGGAGCAGATTTATTTTTGGCCCTCTCTTTTATTTCTAAGGACACAATTCCAAAACAGAATAATCCAAGGAAAACTCGTATAAACATCAATCAATGCAATTTAATTGATAGATACAAATAATACGTTTGGGTGGGCCGGAGGCAATCGTTGAGCTGTCGCTTTATTTCTCCAGCTGTGAATTATCTTTCCTCTTGTGCAGTTTTATTCCGTCTGGGAAATTTTAGTTTATTCCTCTAATTGTTTCTATTTTCCCATTTGGCCACGAGTTCCCCTTGGGAGTTCATGCGTGCCACCAAAAACTGGGCCCCTAGGCCGCGGCATCTTTTTATTGCATGCCTTTGTTTCTTTATTTAATTTCTGGTTAAGGAAAAGTTAATATAAGGTAGGTAAAAAGCTAGTATATAAAAATTTAAATTATTAAATTATAAAAATATATTAAATTTTTAAAAAAATAAACTGTAAAATTAATTAATTATTTTCTGTATATCATATATTACGTGATTTCGTAGTAACATTTTTTCTTGTATTAATTAGTCCCTGGTTTTAATTTCCTGTGTTGATTAGTGTCAACGCATTAAGCAATGAACTGCCACTCTCAGCAATGATTTAGTACGACTACAAAGCCACACTTTGCGAAGTCAGCTACAATTTTTTTTTTTTGTAATGAAAAAAATACAGTATGTCTTTTAAAAAAATACATTACATTGACAATACAATATATTTTTTAAAAAAAAATTTCAGATCTGGTAAAAAAAATAAAAATAAAAATTTCAGAAATTTGTGTCAAATGTAATATATTTTATTTATTTTTTATAAAAATTAGTGTTACTGATTGCGCGCCCGCATCACCCTTCGACTGCCTAACAATTTTGTAAATTATTTCTCTAAACCCATGAGATAATATGCATTGTTAGTGGCAAATGTACTTTATTGAACCTTGGAAAGTCTCCCACTTTCGTGGTTTTTATTTTTTTGGCAAAGAATAAAAAAATAAAGTTGGTACCCACAGTTCCACTTGGAAAAAAAAAAATTATCTCCTACAACAAGAGTAAACTGAATATACATCAAGTCCCATTAAACGCGAAGAAAAACTAAAATTTTTAAGTAGGCATATACAAGAGTCTCACAAACCAGAGACCCATCATACAAACTTAAGCCCAGCTCAATGCACTGGGAATCCCTCGGAATTGCAAAGGAAAACCAAACCCTGACGGCAAGTAGACAAGAGAAGTAGACATTTATAGTAGAGAATTTATTTGGTTTTGGTTCTCGCCGGGCATTTTATGCCGATCTCAACAACTCTCAATTGTCTTTTTTTTTTTTTTTTTGGCTTCTATTGCAAAACATATTCGACTGTCCAATGAGAATGGTGCATCCCCTTATCTCAAAAGATTTGTAATCTTGATATCCAATGATTTGAGACTGAAAAATAATACTAAACTGAATTATTTAAATTTTAAAGATTGGAATATCCGTTTAAAATTTAATTTTAATCATCCAAAGAAAATAATTGTTTTAAAATGCTACTTCAACTAGGACATATCACGAAAGTTATTGTCATAAAGTTCTTCGAAAAAGGTACACGTAGCATGACGATTCACGTTCTAGATTGTGATCATATACTTCATTCAATATTGGCACACCTTTAAATTATGCTAAACACTCGAACTAAGTGTGGTTGAGGTCTATAAACTAATTAACTAGACGAGCTAAGGGTAATTAATGCAGCCTTTGCAAGAAAAGAAAATTTTCTCACTTAGATACAAGTCTAATTTTAGGCCCAAAAAAAGACCCAAATTAGAACCATCACGCAACCGATCTCCCATCAGTGCCATTCTTCTCCCCCAATTGCCTGTGTATTTTTTTTCTTAATGTGTCAAGGCGTTCATGCCTCTTGCACCCCTTTCCTAACCCCAAAAAACGAATGAACATTATCACATGACCAGAAAATTTTTTTGGATTTCAAATAAAATGATGTCATGCCGAATTGATTTTAGGTCGTTCATATTAGTTTTTATTCATATGAGACACAAATTAAACTTATACTTACATCATTCTGAATAATTGTTGTCAAAATTTTGTTTATCTACTAAAAATCATAACACGAGAACTTCCTTAGACTTTATATATAGGATAGAAGGTAAAAAGTAAATAAAAGCCGTAAGTTAGAACCAGGTCATCTTATTATGTTAGCATTAATTAACATCACCTGCTGATTACCGACAAAAAATGATTAGTTATGAAGTAGATGGGGGCATTGGACAATTTGATAATTGTGATTCTAAATTAGGTGCACAAATGCAAAGGGGGTTGGGTCCACCATTCCGGGGACATGACGTCAGAAACCGGCGACTCAGCCGCCGTTCATTGACTTGCTTTTAGTAGACTCGTTTTAAATAGGAGGCACACTTTTGGTTGAAACACTTTCCCTCTGATGCACACACGGAGGAAAATAAAACAGATTAAATTAAAAAAAATAAAAAAACTGCTAAAAAAAGATTAGATTAAAGGTAAAAAACAAAAAGATTATTTGCAGAGAGCTAGCGTCTTATAAGAGGGCATTATTCTCCCTCATTTTCTCTAGCTCTTCATTTTTCTCTGTTTTTTTTTCCCCATCTATTTTCACATTAGTAATCTCATTGATCTGCTTCTGTTTTCCTCTGGTCACAGAAGCAGAAATAGCCTTTTATTTTTCTGGTTAAACCTTTGAATTCTTGAGGTTTTGTGTGTAATGTGAATGATGAGACTTTTATTGAGAGGGATCTATGGTAGGTTTCTTGCTTCAAGCTTACTTTTTTTGTTGTGTGCTTCTGCTAGATAGTGTGAGGAGGAAGGTGGGGGTTTGAGGCCAGTGACTGACATTCCAGCTCTGCAATCCTCCATTATTCTTGCTTATAACAGAAGCGAAACCGCAAAGCCAAAAAAAGGAAAAAAATTCTTGCTTTTTTCACAAAGGAGGTTTCTTTAATTAAAACCCCATTTTAGATCTAGCTTGTTTCTTTTAGAAATCTTCAAACATCTGTTTCTTGGCTTCCCATTATTAGTATATATATATATATATATATATATCTTTCCTTTGTTTCTGCTCTGCTTTTGCCCTGCAAAAACCCTCTTCTCACTTCTTTAAGCCCACAAAAATGGATCGGCTGACGTCAACGACTGCCATTCCTGATGCATTCCAAGGCGCCAGAGACGACTTTTCGATGCAGTTTTCAATAGTTTGGGACCAGATCAAAGCCCCATTGATCGTGCCTCTGCTGAGGCTCGCAGTCGCCATTTGCTTGATCATGTCCTTGATGCTGTTCATTGAAAGGGTCTACATGGGGGTCGTCATTTTGCTAGTCAAACTGTTTGGACGGAAGCCAGAGAAGCGCTACAAATGGGATCCAATGAAGGACGATGTCGAGTTGGGTAACTCTGCTTATCCAACGGTCCTTGTCCAAATCCCAATGTACAATGAGCGAGAGGTCCTTTTCTCTCCAGTTTTTTTCTCTGTTTCCGTTGTTGAACTAATGTTTGATGACGTTGATCGTGAGTGAAATGGCTTGTGTTGTGGAATTTTTAATTCTCTCAGGTTTACCAGCTTTCCATTGGTGCTGCTTGTGGCCTCTCCTGGCCTTCTGATCGCATCATAATTCAAGTTCTCGATGATTCAACCGACCCAACAATCAAGGTTATCCAGAATTAATTATGCATTAACGCCATTTTTTTATTAGCATGTTGGTGCTTATTCAATGATCCTACAGCATTTCTAACAGAAAACCCATGATCTTAATTAAGACGTGCAATATTTTAACTGCATGAAAACGAATATTGCAGGACTTGGTAGAGTTGGAGTGTCAACGATGGGCAAGCAAAGGAATAAATATAAAGTATGAAATAAGAGATAACAGAAATGGTTATAAAGCTGGGGCTCTAAAAGAAGGCATGAAGCATAGTTACGTGAAGAATTGCGACTACGTAGCCATTTTTGACGCTGATTTTCAGCCGGACCCTGATTTTCTCTGGCGCACCATTCCATTTCTAGTTCACAACCCACAATTGGCTTTGGTTCAGGCTCGTTGGAAATTCGGTAATCTCGCTTTCTCTCAAATCTTTTTCCTGGCCTTAATTTCGCTGTTCATTATTTTGGTTCCGTCAGGTATTAGGTAACAAATCTGTGTCTTTGTTTAAGGACCATTACCTTAATTTAGAATTTTATGTGGGGGGGAGGTTTCACTGTCTTCAATAAGCTGTCGGTGGGTCTTGTTTTTCGTGGTTCTGGACACTGTTTGGGTTAGTGGAAAAGTGGGTCCTACCTCGTGGATCTATCGGCTTCCAATCCTTGCTGGCCACTTATGTATTGAACACGTGTGACGTAATTGGCTGCGTTTGAATGGATGGGTCCACATGTTAAACAACCCCCAACTGGGGCAGATCTTACAAAGGTTGAAGGTGATGTCTTGTTTGTTATTTTGATTATTTTCTGTTTTAGTTGGGGAAAAAATTATATTATCTGAGAAAAAATTGTCTGAAATTTTAGTTGAATGTAATTATTTGTATTTGATGTGCAATCAATTAGATTTTATATGTAAAAAAATGATAATGATTTTTTCTTCTTTGTTTTAGTTGCACTTGGAATTCAGATGATTGTAAATCAAATATAGATAGTTATATTCAGATAACATTTCTGATAAATTTTTGTCTGAAAATGTAACGGAGCTCTTTAGTTGGTAGCTTAATTGGATTCTTGGGGACGTGTTAAAGGCACCCCAGAAAATGACAATAAGCGGAGAATCACGTCTTAATTGCTACAAAATTAAAAAAAAAAATTGCTACAAAATCTGGGTGGGATTTTGTAAATAAATTTATTGTATAGTTGTATTTTATATAATATCAAAATAATTACATAATTTATTAATTAGATTTGATAAATTTTTTTTTAAATTCAGTCATCCACTTTGATCTTACTTAATAATTCCTCCCAAATTATCCCTTTGATTGATTTGGTGATAATTTGGTGACAATAATTGCGCCTTCCAAATAATTCTTTAGATTTCCTTTCTTTTGTTTTTGTTATTTTTACCTGGGATAAGTCAGAGTAATTAATCACTATTAAGAAAAAAGATAAGTACAAGTAATTATTAAGTTGAAGTTCTAATAGGCCAATACCAACCAATGAGTGTCTAATAAGATATCATTTTCCATTCAAATCTTTTATTTGTTATTTAAGCGTTGAAGTCATGTTTTAATTGCTTTGTCTAGAATGAAATTATTTTATTTAATAATTATGCACACAAAAAAAAAAAAGCTCTGTTAATATTATTTTTGGTCAACTCTGTTAATATTTTTCAACATATAGAACCTGGGAAAATCAAGTACATTTGCATTGCCTATTTGCCTTGCTGTAAACGGACCATCAATGATGGTCCATGTGAACCAAGCCGAATTAAATGTTGCCAACCAATGCCAATGTGTCACAAACTTTTCTCTGTAAAAGCTGCCTGCATTTGCATTGTGTCCCTTAAAATTACTCAGCAAGTAAGTGCTAGATTTTTGGTGTGGGGCTCATCTACCCGTATTTATCCCACATAAATGTTGAACAGTAAAGCTTGGAGGGGACATGATTGGCCTTTGGATGGTGTTTTTAGGGGTATTTGTGTCTGTGGCTCAAAAATGGTTTTTTCTTCCCAATAATATTCCCAGCAGCTGCATGTGCAATCTTGATGGGGGTGGCCCTAATGCTCCTGTCAGAATCTACTGCTACCAAACCGCATCACACATGAATTTAATGTTTTGGGATTAAAACGTTATTGTTGTAATGAGTGAATAGTAGAAGCCTTTTGCTCTCTTGAAATAAAAAGATCACAGCCCCACCAAATCTTTTTTATTTTCTATTGAATTGGGATGAGGCATGCAGTCACAGTGGCCAACCCTTTTTTTTTTTTTTTTTAACAATAAGAAAGAAGTACTTGCACATATGTTGATTATAATTATTATAAGTTGAGATTAATTTTTAGACAATTAATATTTTTATTTAATTTTTTTATAAAAAAATTTACTACTCAAATATTATTAAAATAGAATAAATTTTCTACGTGTTTTATTTCAATGTCAAGAACTTGAAACCCACCAATGTGCTTGCTTCTTTTTCCATTGTTATA
This sequence comes from Carallia pectinifolia, assembly GCA_037832335.1. Taxonomy (NCBI): domain Eukaryota; kingdom Viridiplantae; phylum Streptophyta; class Magnoliopsida; order Malpighiales; family Rhizophoraceae; genus Carallia; species Carallia pectinifolia. The sequence goes on along the minus strand of CM075444.1, from coordinate 16,073,955 downwards.
ATTTGCCTCTTTCCTAAACTCAATTGTTAGCCAGTTGTTTTGGTGACATGACATTGACTTTTGGTTTTCGAGGGTTTGTTTGCAGTGAATGCTGACGAATGCTTGATGACAAGAATGCAAGAAATGTCACTGGGTTACCATTTCACAGTTGAACAAGAAGTTGGTTCCTCTACATATGCCTTCTTTGGGTTCAACGGTAAATATTTTTACCAATCATTGTTCCGAACCCACGTTAATTAAAAAGCCATAAGAATATTCAATAATTGACATGAATTGATAAATAATGGCAAATATACAGGGACAGCAGGCGTATGGAGAATTTCTGCGCTTAACGAGGCTGGGGGATGGAAGGACAGGACCACGGTGGAGGATATGGATCTAGCAGTCAGAGCTAGCCTGAAAGGCTGGAAATTTCTCTACCTTGGTTCTGTCAAGGTACTCACAATTCAAGACTTGTCAGAGCTGACTTTTCAACCCCATTTGCAACGAAATGGAAATATTGTTGTCTAAGATGGTTAGCCGGATAAAATATTATTAGAGCTTCAGTTAACTAAACAGTTGACTGTCCAAGCTGCGCTGCTGGTTAATCTATTTTTAAAAGGAAATTGATGCTAATTACCTACCGGATCGATAAATTATTTTGCATGAAACTCCGACAAGCCCACGTGTTGCCAATGCTTAGCAGGATGGCCTTTCTAGTTTCAGGCAAGAGAAGTCATTTGATTGCTTTTCGAACTGGTAATGTTTTGTTCAATATTTGGAGGGACACCTTTCTATTATGTTCAATAGAAACAGGACTTGGGATCTCTAAAAGAAGGCTGAGGACCACCGGAATATATGTCTTTTATACACAACACTCCATTAGTAAATACGCGATGTTAATATCACGTCCTGGCCTTTTGCTTAGTTTGCCATGTTGGTAACTTTGTTCTACGTGCTACAAATTTCCTATGGTAGATTTGAGTGTCAGCAGCAGAAAACTAGGAAAGACCCCGAAAAGGATATGGAAAAGGGAACTAGGATAAAGGTTTTTTTTTTTTTTTCCTTTACCGAATTTACATTGCTAGTCTTTACAGGTGAAAAATGAATTGCCTAGTACATTGAAGGCCTATCGGTATCAACAGCATCGATGGTCATGCGGTCCTGCTAATCTTTTCAGGAAAATGTTAATGGAAATTATTGCAAACAAGGTTAGTTACTTTTGTTTTTACCTGTTTTCCAAATTCAGAAACTGAAGAGGAAAATTGCATTCTGCAGAAAGTGAGTAAGTGGAAGAAGGTTCACGTGATCTACAGCTTCTTTCTGGTCAGGAAGATTGTAGCCCACATTGTCACATTCGTATTTTACTGTGTCGTATTGCCAGCAACCGTCTTGGTGCCGGAAGTTGGGGTTCCGAAATGGGGTGCTGTTTATATTCCTTCTGTTATTACTATCCTCAATGCAGTTGGAACTCCAAGGTCTGATTCTCTTACGTTTTCTGTGATTATCTTTCTTTCAAACAATCAATGACAATAGAAGAGTTATGTGCTAATCTGTTAGAGGAACATAGAATTTCAACTACAACTCAAGTGCAATCTTAAAATCGACCAATCATAATAAATTCATGAATTGAAAAGTATGGGCTTTTTTTTTTTTTTTTAATCTTAAGAAAATTGCTCAAACTCATGTTATACTTAAAAGAAGGAAAACTGGAAAGATATGAGATTTGAATTTCAAATCCTTCCTTTGATGTAGTGTTAATAAATCACCCACTCTAAATAGCCTGTTATTTTTTTACACGAGACATTGCTTTGCTCTTAGTAAATGATGTAAAATTTTCAACAAATGTTGTAACTGTCTATAAAAATTTATATCTTTTACGGAAAGATTGCGCCATAGCCTTATCCTTCCACTAAAATGCGTAGTTTCTGTACTTTTTCTTTTTGGCAGATCACTTCACTTAATGATATTCTGGATCCTTTTTGAGAACGTCATGTCCCTCCACCGCACTAAGGCCACCTTTATTGGCTTGCTAGAGGCTGGTAGAGTGAACGAATGGATAGTTACTGAGAAACTAGGTGATGCCCTCAAGGCTAAAGCCACTAAAGCACCAAAGAAAACTCGATTCAAGTTTGGAGAAAGGTAAAGTATCAAATCTTTTGCTGAAAATCTCCATTGTAATGTAAATTTAATCAATCTAAATTTACATTTTATCATCTCTTATTTGAATGTTGCAGACTCCATATGTTGGAGCTTTTGACAGGAGCTTACCTCTTCTTCTGCGGTTGCTATGATGTTGCCTTTGGAAGCAATCACTACTTTCTTTATTTATATGCACAAGCAATTGCCTTCTTCATTGTGGGGTTCGGATACGTTGGCACTTTTGTCCCCCATTCTTAGAGTTGACTCTTCAGGGTAACAATTAGCACACTTCTTCGGCAATTCTTCATCGTTCGCCGGGACCATTTGCTTGCTTTGCAGCATGGTATGTGGTGTTCATTAAGTGGAAATTTGTGGTTTACAGCTTGTATAAAAGGACAAGGAAGGACCATTCTTTTTGATTGAACGTAAATGATGGAGTGCATTTCTTGAAAGAATTAGTTCCTCTTGCGAATATGCAAGAAGATTCAAGGGAACTGAAACAAATAAACTGTCGTTTTGGGATTTTATTTTTTATAGAGAGAAGATAAGCAGCGAGTGAAAGTAGCTTCAGGGGTTCTCAATCCCCACGTAGATAGGAAAGTAAACTTCTTGGAATGAAATGTAATTGTGAGATTCTGTAGCTTTCCACATTTTTTCACCTTGTCCTGTTTGTATCTGGCATTGGCTTGATTTAGGAAATAAAGTCATAGAAATGTCACGGTACTCTGAGCCTCTCTCTCTCTCTCTCTCTCTCTCTCTCTCCCCCCATCCTCCCTACATCTGTGTTATTATCCGGAGCGGGCTTTATGAAAGTCACTGTGTGAGAGGGAAGACACTTTGAATACAGTGACAAAACACAAGAGGAGCCATCACATTTTGCTGAAAGCCCTTCTTTTTATTTTTTTCATTGGTCCCCAAGCAAGGATTAAAAAGTTGGCTGCCAGTCATAATGATAATTAAATTGCCAAATGCAACAACCAAATGGTAGAAGCTATGCAATTTTAAACAACGAAATGTCAACAGCTGACGCAGCGGTATCCTATGCTTGCAATTCTCTGAGCAGGTGTGTACCTTGCTGCATTTTAACAAAAAAGCCAATAATGATGGACAGATAGAGACATCTCCATGTCTTTTTTTTTGTTTGTTGGGTCTAATATTTTTTCTGATCTGTTAACCGGAATAGCTAGGGAAAACCATGTAAGAACCTCTGCCTGGTGGTTGGGAACTGGGCTAGAGCCGGTCCTATCGCTAATATTCAAAATTGAGTTTTGCATCTTGAACTAGTTTGTCATTGGCCCATAATTTTCTAGTGGGCTAAATTTGTCATCGCCAGCAAATTCCAATTTTCTTTCGGCCCATATCTTCTTTTAGGCCATCCAGGTTCCTGCAAAAGATGAGCCTAATCTTAATTCTGAGATCCACGAAAGCACAAAATGGCAATTTAAGAAGCATTTTAGCGAAGATAGACGAGACTTGGAACAAAGTTAAAAGCCTGCTGCCATGGCCCGATACAACCGCCTGTCCTGCAAGCTTGAGAGCCTGATATGGTGGGGCCTCTTATTCGGAGCCTTCATGCGAGTCAATTCTGGAATCTACCCCTTGCCGCTCGATGGCTCAAGTTGTGTAGCCAAATTCAAGTAACAGGTTTCATCAGAATTGAGCACAAACAGATCACATGGGGCTCTTTGGGAGGCTGGTTCGGTGAAGATATTTCTACCTTCATGGCGTACAAGCTTCAGAAGAACAGTTGTAGCATTTGTATCATGCCAAGACTTAAGCCTTGTAAATTCCTCTTGGTCTTGAATGTCACACTTCCTGTAAGCTGCATAGATCCATACAACCTATCGATGGTATTTTAAGTCAAAGGAGGTGTGGAACCAGGCATAGAGGCGAAAAGGGTTTGCAGAACGCAATTATTAGGAAAGATAGAATTATACCTTTGGTTGAGTTCTAAGAGGTGCAGGAGTTTTCAAAATGTAGTGTTGGCCACAAACAATTAAGTGTTTGTTATGTTGTTTTTCCAGCATACCACAAGGCACAACCTTCAGAAATACCAATTACTACAAAATCTAATGTCGGATTCAGTGATAAACTTATTACTCTTCTAATTACTACTTTGAAGCCTCGTCCCCTCAATACTGATACACGGGAGATCAATCCACCAGCACCAAGGCAATTTTACGAGGAAGTTTCAAGGTTCAACAACAGCTAATGAATTATGACCAGTGTAAGATGTATCCGTCTGCCATCACTTCCCATACAGACTTAAAAGTCAGGATATCTGCTGCGTTGCAATAGGAGGCAATGATGAACATGCACACTGTACAGGTTTGTTTGTGCAGCAGAGTAGATTGGTTTGGGTTCAACAGCAGGGCAGCCAGATATACACCAGTCTAAAACACGAGACATATGGCCTTATGTACATAAAAGTGACAAAAAATTACAAGCCTTAAAACAAATCTTCTGTAATTAATTATTCAGTATATCAGAGGCAATCTTAAGTAACTAAATAAACTTTGTGTGGAGTAAGTGCAGAGCAATCTCTATCATTACTGAATGTTAGCATGATTTACAGCAATATCACTGCCCCAAGTTCAACCTTTTCACTCAATGAGCAGGGATGCCAGGCCATCGTAATGATTGCCTCAGGACTCAATACCGTAGCTTTTTTAAGTCCGTCCATTCCTCCACTATCACAGCATCTAATGAGCAAAAAATATCTAAAAACCTCTTATCATGACCCACATTTTGAACACATTGCAACATACAATCGTCTGTAGGAAGAAATTTTCCAAGTTAAAAATCTGAAATAAATAGTCCGTGGCCACATAAATTCTACTGGATTTCACACCAACAAGGAGCTCTTCTTCACGTACAGCATTTCAAAAACCAACAATTTTCGTAAATTATTACTCTAATCGGGCCATTTGAATACTACTCAGATTTCGCATCCACCCATCTCAAAACAAAAACATAATCTCAAAAATTCAACGAAAAACAAAGAGCCCAATTAAACCTCATTGAAAAATTCAGAGCGCTTTGAGCATGTCTTCAGCGCTACTTGTAGTAAAAGCGCCACCTTCCTCCAAATTGAGCACCTTCACGACGCCGTCCTCCGCCAAAAGCGCATATCTCCTGGACCTCACGCCGAGCCCGACCGGCTTGTCGCTCAAATCGAGCTGGAACCCGATAGCCCTGGTGAACTCGCCATTACCGTCGGACAACAGCAGCACCTCGTCCTTGATTCCCAGATTCTCCTTCCAGGCTTTCATGACGAACGCGTCGTTGACCGATATGCAGGCAATGGTGTCGACCCCTTTGGCCTTGAGTTCGGCGGACTTCTCCACGAATCCCGGGAGGTGTTTCTGAGAGCAGGTGGGCGTGAAGGCGCCGGGGACGGCGAAGAGGATCGATTTTCCGCCGGATGTGAGGGCGGAGATGGAGGTGGTTTGCAGCTCATCGGAATCGTCGAAGTAAGAGAGAGTGGCATCTGGGAGCTTGTCACCGACGGAGATGGTGGCGGAGATAGAAGGAGTGGCGGTGGTTTTGGCCGAGAGCCTTTTGCATTTGAGGGAATTTCGGAGTCGGTGGTGAAGGGGGAGAGAAGAGAATGAGAGGTTAGAAGAGAGGGAAAGAGGAGATAGGAGGGTTCTGGTGGTGGTGGTGGTGGTGGTGGTGGTAGTGGTGGTGGCGGTGGGGGAGGAGAGGAGGAGCCTTGAGATGGAGAGAGATGCAGAAGCCATTGCCAGTTCTTTGAAATGAAGAAACCTGAGTGACAACGTTGTGGCCTGCGCTGCGTAAGATGGCGTGGAATTTGGGGGTGGGGGGTTTGTTCGTTTTGTTTGCTGGGCGGACGGGACGATGGATGCTCTGGAATAAGTATATTTTTTGTTTTAAATTTTTAAATTTTTTTATATTTGAGTTTTAAATTTTTTTAATATTTTTTTTAAAATTTTAAATTTTTTGATTTTCTATTAAATCAGTCTTTCTGTTTAATAAAAGTGATCAATTTATTTAAAAAAAATTTAAATTTTACAAAAAATTATTTAAAAAAGATTAAATATATGAATTGAATGTCTTTTCTATCAAAAATATGCATGTTACCTATTTAATTCGTATATTTGTTGATTAAAAAATATTTAATATGCATATTTTGTTGATGAAAAAAATATTTAATTCATATATTTAATCTTTTTTAAATGATTTTTATTAAATTAAAGTCACTTATTAATGAATTGACTACTTTTTATAACTTAAAGGACTGATATATGAGTGTTACCACTTAACAAATTTAGAACTCAAATAAAATATTAAAAAGGTCTATAATTTAAATATAAAAAAATTTAAAAATTTAAAACTCTAAAAATACTTATCTCAATGCTTGGATGGGTGGGGGATATCATCACGTGAGAATCACGTGTCACAGATTTTCCTAAAGGAAAGAAGAAAAATTTTTAATACCAATATCTAGAGTTTTTATTTTTATTTTTCCTTTTTGAGAACATCTAAAAGGTTAATCTTTATTTGAATTGTATATTATCCATGCTCCATCAGCTAAAGGATTGTTATGATAGGCATACCTGGAAATATGGGATGTCAAAAAGCATATCATACCGATTTGAATCTTCTTTAGTCGTTATTATTTAACTTTTATTTTCATATCACTTCAATTAGTGGTAAATTGCATGCAAGGACATGATCATGCCAGGAGTGGGCAGTTCATCTAAAAGTTTAACTATTCTAATCACAATCATTAGTAATTGTAAAACACAATATCAAAAAGCTTCTGTTTTTTAGAAAAAAAAAAGGTAGATATTCCATTGGTCATCTTCATCCAATCTTTCTTATAATCATAAGCTAAATATCAGTAGAATGAAGGCTCCATCATAAATCATTGAAATTATCAAATCTAAAATTTATTGTTGCACGTCAATTTTTTCTCAACTAAAACAAGCACTTAGTTTATTTGTCTGGAGAGAGTGCGGATATAAAAATTCGTACTTGCTTCGCATGAGTAATAATAAGTTTACTTACCATTGAACTCTCACGTTTGATGTAATATAATATCAAAAAATTGGCGTCTAGAGTGTGAAGTAAAATAATTTATAATCACCAGTCTTAGTGATCTAATAATTGGAGAATATCGTCCTTACTATAATACCGTAGATTTAAATTTTACAAAATATTTGGTAAATTAAATATATGTTTGTTTATAGTTTATGATTGAACGGTAACTTTCACTTAATAGTATAAGATTTATTTTTTCGTAATTTAGTGTAATCACCCAACTTATCTTGCAATGCGTTCTGTGTAATTGTCTTGACGTTGGAGTAATTACCATAAATTTTTCATTTTTAATTAGCAAAAAAACATATTTTTATAATATTTGTGAGTGTCGTCATTTTTATTTTTTATTTTTTTTTTAAAAAGCACCAAGTTTCCAGAAACAAGAAAGTTCAACTACCAAGACCGAACGAACCGGCTTGGAAATATGGCCTATGGGCTATGGCCGGTGGGTTGTGCAATGTCTAGAAGGTCGAGGGAGGCCCAGAAGGCAGGTTTCTTAGAAAACGGCGAAAAGCACTCAAAAACCGGTGTCCGCGTCACAAGACAATGACCCAACATTGTTATTTAATATTGACGATGGCTGAAGATACAAATACAAACAGCAGCGGCAGCGGGTATCTCAAAGGTGCCAAAGAATATCTTTGTACTCCCAGTCTCCCAGTCCCATGTGATACCTAAAATTTTATTTTATTTTATTTGTGTCCCTTTTCTTTTGTGCTGAATATGAGTTTTACCACTTAACAATAACATATATTGAACAATTCAACTATCTAATTGAAATTTCACGCCAAGAAAACTAAGAAAAGAAGAGGAGAAGACCCTTTGGAGTCAGGAAAACGGTATAAATTTTGAAAGATTTTATTAAGTTCAAACATTGTATTCAACTGTTTCTAGATAATTGCTCCATAGATTTACAGGCCTAAGCGTTTCGTTGACCTAAGATTTACCTAAACCGCTCATCATTGATAAGAAACAGAAGAAGTAGAAGGAGAAGTGCAAGCTTTTTTATGGAAATATCAAGATAATTGACTCGACATCAATTTCTTTTTTTTTTTTCAGTTTTAAAGTTTAATAAGTCAAATTATATATATATATATATATATTCTACACAAATTTTTCTCTTGTTGTAATTTTAGCATAATGTGTAATGAACTGTTTGCTGACAATAATCCAAAACAAGTTGGCAATATTTGGTATTGAAGTCACAATTTCGAGCCGGGAGAACGAATTGATTCTACCGGAAGGCGTTTGCTCGTCATTATCGATCGTCCCTTCTTGTTGGCCAGTCTTTTTTCAAGAAAAAATATATATAAATAAAAGAGGGAGAAAAAAAGTTTTTTTTCAGTGGTTAGCATATTATGTCCCATGCGCCGTAATCAAACTGCCATAAAATATCCAAACAAATGCTTGCGATCGTACTTTTGTTTTCTGTCCAGTGTAGTTTGTGCATTGAACGATTTTGGATGCATATAGACACACGGCAGTTATATAACATTTCTACAAATATTGGAAAGAAAAATTATCAATTAATAAGCGAAGAAAAGCATGTGAACGAGCACGTTTCCCGTTTCATCTTTTTTGGGTACATTGAATTATCGGTTAGCAAATTACCGAAAAGGAATACATTGCTTTCACTTATTAAATGCTTCATAAGCCCTATTTTACGTGAAATAGTTGGTAACTGAGGCTATTAACTGAGAATTTGAGTTTTAATTCTTAATTCTCTCCCTCATTAACCTTTTCCGCTGTAATGGGAGATAATCTTCATTAAGACTGGAAAAAAAATGCTTTACAGAGTACTGAATAGAAGAATAAGGAACTTATGGCAAACATTTTAATTAGTCACTCCATAGTCATCACATCAACCCATTGGGATGCCGCAGGCCGGCTATTGACAAACCAATTATATGTGAAATTTATTAGTCTGGGAGTTAAGAGTCAACCATTAAGCAAACAACATCACGCTTGGGATGATGACATTGTGTGACATTCACTAGCACAAGTCATTACTCTGTGGCCATAATCAGAAATACTTAGAAAAAGCTTTAAGCTTCCTAGCTATAAAGAATTGAGAGCCTATGAAATAGTTTGGCTTCATAATTAAATACCCCTTCCCAAAAAGTGCCACAGATCATCATATGGTAAAACATTTTATTTAAAAAAAAAAAAACAGTTTATTAACCCTCTGTTTGTTTTTGTGTTGACAACCTGTTGGAAAGAAAATTACTCATTTCAAGAAACTTTTTGTTCTTTGGCAAAATCATATCTCAGACGTGAGAAAATGGATACAGTACAAAAAGGCTAACCGTATACAATGCGTTGTCATGGTCAACTGCCATTTTGGAAGAAAAAAATAAATGATAAAAAAAAAAAAGTAGAATTACAAAAAAATGCATAGTTATTAAACCTGACCTATTCCGGTCGGTCGGACTGGTGACCCGGGTACTGGGTCGGACCGATTCGCGTGAACAGTAATCGTGTCATTTGAATAATAATTTTTTTTTTCACTTTTTACTGTGCAAACAGTAAAAATAATATTTTTTAATGATAAACAGTGTTCAAACAGTAAAAATTATATATATTTTTTTTTATTTTTTTAACTACTTGAACAATAATATTTGCATAATATTTACACACTAAAATTTATTTTTTTAACTTTTTACTGTGTGAATGATAAAAATAATATTTTTATAATACTAAACAATATTATAGAATATTATTTTTGTACAATTTAATAATTTTTTTACTTTTTATAATCTATTTTTCTGTATGCAATAATTTAACATTGTTCATATATCAAATAATATGTTACAATTAACCTTAAAAAATAGTTTTTTAAGAATTTTTATCAAAATTTTGATTAGTATAAACTATTTTTTAATTTATGAAAATGTAGTTATTGTACTAAATTGTACAAAAAATATATATATATTATTTGATATATTTATTTTCTTAAAAATTAATGACTCATTGGTTCAACCAATGACCCACTGGTTGAACCAATGACTCACTGACCCAGTCGCCTGACTGGGTTAGTGTTCAAACCGGTTTTAATAACTATGAAAAAATGACCTATTTTCTCATTCAATCTGAATTAATTATTTCACATTTTTTTTTCTTTTTGCACATATTCAAAAGTATCAAATAAATAATTGTAATTTTGTAATTTTAAACGTATAATTATTTTTTTCATCACTTTCTTATATATTCTAAACATATCAATTCATTTTCTAATTATTTTTTCTCATATTTTTTTATCTGTCCAAATAATATATTCATTTACTTTTCTTTCTTACAATTTTCTTTTCTAATCAATTTTTTCACTACTTTCTTTCTCACCAAAATTTCACAATTCAAACACATTATAAAAGTTTTTTATTAAAATGAAAGAAATGCATCTTATAATTCACAAATACCATGGGTTAAGCCCACAGCACGACAGTGCAATGGTAAAAAAAAAAAAGACTAAAAACTCTTAATACACATTGATTATAATGTAGCTAAATTGACTTCATTATTATTTTTTTTCTAATTTTAGCCCTCCATTAGAGGGCGACAAATAAGTATACAATTTAGACAATTTAAAACTTTCCAGTCAAAGACTTTCGAGAACTTGTCCAAAAAAGAAAATTCATTCTAGATTTCTTTTTTTTTTTTTCGGTAATCATTCTTGATTTCGCATATTGTCTTCACCCTTTTTTTCGTATCTTTTCGTGGACGGAAAGCAAGAGGGAACGGCACGTGACTTGACCTACTGTTTTGAGCCGTTGTAGCAAATGCTAAACGTGACCCCGCCCACCAACAACAACAAAAACCACTCTCTTTCCACCTTACTCAAACCGTTGGCGCCACTTCCCCATCCATAGTTTTATCTCACAAAAGTAGCACTTTACAATTATATTTTTTTTCTCTTAAAAAAAAAAGTTCGATTTATATAGATAATATTATTAAATAAAATTGTGTAATTACGTGTTATTACGTAAGTGAAGCGCCGATTCCTCTTCGAAAAGAAGAAAATCAAACAACTAATACTGCGGCTATTATTGAGCCCAATAAAAACTGCCCCGGCCCTATAAGTATTAATAAAATTACCTCTTTGCTTTCTGATCACAACCCTCTCTAAACCCTCACAAACACATACACTCTCTCTCTCTAACACTCGCTCTGTGTTCAGATCTAGCGGTCTAACTATGGCTATTACGATCGTCTCCATCAAGGCAAGGCAAATCTTCGACAGCCGTGGCAATCCGACGGTTGAGGTTTGTTATCAAACCTGTCGCTCTATCTCTCTGTCCCTTGGTTTTTATCATTTTCGATGCTTCCGAGGTGTTGGATCTGCGAGGCTTCCGTGACACTGATAGTTCAGTTTTAGGTTTCAGATTCGGTTTCGAAGTTGTTTCTTATCCTTTTGAATGAATCTATTTATTTGCGGTAATTGGAACCATCTGGTTTAACTTTGAGATTTGATTAATCGTTGAATTGAATCGGCCTCGGCTCGAGCGTTTCTTTCTATGTCTTATGTTTGTGCCTTTTCTGGAATCGGTGCGGGTACTTGTCTGTCTGGCTTTGGAAGTTTACGAGGTTTTTAGTTTAGAGGTCTGTTACATGTACAGACGCCTTTTGGGCAGATTTCATCCACATGTGTATGGTTTGTTTGTGCAACTGCGGCTCCTTCTTATGTAATTATAATTAAAAAAATTTGAAAAAAAAATAATATTTTTTTTCTCACTTTTTACTGTCATGAATGCACAAAGTATGATGAATGCACAAAGTATGATCTTTGATGCACAAATCAGACGCATGTGGCCGCGGACTGCCCTGCCCACCAACTTTTTTTTGTTTAGTTTATTGGATTTTAGATAATTGCGCCAATAGAAATGTCGACTCTGTCTGTGTGTATGATTATAGAACGGATCCGATTTTTGCTGCAGGCTGATGTGGCGCTATCCGACAAACACGTGGCAAGAGCTGCTGTTCCTAGTGGTGCATCCACCGGTATGTTTGTTTTTATGGTTTCTCTTATCTTTATATCTGTATCTGTCTCTCCGTGTGTGTGTGTGTGTGTGTCTGAACGATCTGTTTTCAGTTGCGGTGTTTTTGGACTGTTTTTGCAAACATTTTTTCTTGTTCTTTTTTTTTTTTTTTTTTTCTGGTTTTGTATCTTCAGTAACTCTCAAATTATAATTTCTAACGATTCATTTTTTCTACTGCTCGCAGGAGTTTATGAGGCCCTTGAACTAAGGGACGGTGGCTCGGACTACCTCGGAAAGGGTGTTTCGAAGGTGAATTCGTCACTTTCTTCTGTTATATTTTTTGTCAGGATTCTGGGGAGAGTTTTTCATACTGATGCAGTTTTATAAATATGGTCTTTCTGTGCATGCTAGGCTGTTAACAATGTTAACACAATTATTGGCCCTGCATTAGTTGGCAAGGTTAGTATCTAACACTCAATTCCGCTTGAAACATGTTTTTCTTTGTCTCTTCTATTGATATATACCTTGAGGGGAGAGAGGGAATGTAATTTGAGCAAGTGTCTGTACGAACTTACTATTGTCCATCCCCATTGCTCACTTTGTGGCTTAAAAAATTGGGAATACATCATGAGCAAAGATCTACCGGAAAATACGACCCGGATTCTTCATGTGCAAATAGAAATCAAATTGATGCTGGTTGGATCTTGAACTGCGTAATTTTTGGTTGTGTAAGTTGACCTTTCCTTTTCTTTGGGTTGAAATTGTCTTGCGCAGGATCCAACTGACCAGACTGCTATTGATAACTTGATGGTCCAACAACTTGATGGAACTGTAAATGAGTGGGGTTGGTGCAAGCAAAAGGTAACTTAATTGATTTACTTTGCTCATATTTATGTCCACAGAATGGTTAGGGAATAAATTGACGGGCAAATTTTGTGCTTTGTCAAGCTTGGAGCAAATGCCATACTGGCAGTTTCTCTTGCAGTCTGCAAAGCTGGGGCTCATGTCAAGGGCATTCCCCTTTACAAGGTAATTTTCAATTTTCTGTTAGAAAGTCCTTTGGACCCCTTTGCATTCTGTTAATGGGTGGTGTTTTCGAGGATAAAATCATCCATTTCTATGAGATTATTTTCCATCCTGTGAACATGTTTCTTAGGCAGTGAATTAGGTGTATGATGCTGTTGGTTGTTGCAGTAACCAAATGAAGCTCTCAATAATATATGGAGTCTTTGTGGGCTTTATGATTTTTCTTACTTCTATCTCCAATATATTGCTTGGGGATAAATCCATTGAAAAAATCGTGTGTTTTAAATGCAGCACATTGCAAACCTGGCTGGGAACCAGAAGTTGGTGTTGCCGGTCCCTGCTTTCAATGTCATCAATGGTGGATCACATGCAGGAAATAAACTTGCCATGCAGGCATGCTTTTTGATGATTTGTTTGACATGGATGTAAGGATGTCCCCATGTTATTGTGTTTTTGACTTTTTTTCCCCTTCCAGGAGTTCATGATTCTCCCAGTGGGGGCTTCATCTTTTAAGGAGGCCATGAAGATGGGTGCTGAAGTGTATCACCATTTGAAGGTTGGCTAGTACTTCATTTTCTGCAGACACCTTCATTACTTTCATTCTTAATTTTGATAACCTTTGGTCTTAAAATATCTTTCTGCTTTAGATTTCTTTTTCATTGCACTGTTTGGATGGCATAATGATTACAGTGTCTTTTTAATATTCTGCCTTGTGTCGGTATTATTTGGAGTCAGTTGAATTCAGGATTATAGGTTCTATAATGGAAAGGATTTTACGAAATTTTATCTAAATTGTGATTTCAATTAGATCTGCATCGTTTAAAAGCTTCTACGTGCAATGTTCCATTCATTGTAGCCCTTAGTCTCATTATTTTGTCACTGACCATTCTCTTTTCATTCTTCCAGTCTGTAATTAAAAAGAAGTACGGTCAGGACGCAACAAATGTTGGTGATGAAGGGGGTTTTGCACCTAATATTCAGGTTTGCTTTCATTTAGTGAAGCATTAGGGATTTTTCTAAGTTCTGTTCCTTTGTTGGTTTTATTGCAACAAGATTCTCATATGTATTTGTCGTGTGTTTAGGAGAACAAGGAAGGACTTGAATTACTCAATACTGCTATTGCTAAGGCTGGTTATACTGGCAAAGTTAGTTTGTTCTCTAATTCCTTGGTTGATCATTTTATCTTTGTGGTCTTTTTAAATGATTAGGGCTTTGACCAAAGATCCTCTATTTTTCAGGTGGTTATTGGAATGGATGTTGCTGCTTCAGAATTTTATGGATCTGACAAGACATATGATTTGAACTTCAAGGAAGAGGTAAGCTTTCCACAGTAGTTTACTTTAACTAATGATCAATTCACCTGGGAAAAGTTCTGACAATTACCACTTCAAGTGAAACGGCCAAATGTTGGGACCATACTGACTTCCTATCCTTATTTGCAGGCTTACCCATGAGATAAATTCAATCATGCTTGAACTCAAAACGACTTAAGTTACAGGGAAAAACACCTGAATATAAAGTTTGTGTGGGTTGATTTATTCTGAACATGCTTGATTTTATGTGTGTGCGGATGGAGATTTTGGGTATGAGAAGCTAAATATACACTAGCTATGTAGAACATTTGATGTTGGAGGAAGAAACATTTTTGGTTCTTGGAGTCCCTGGATGCTTCTTCCTGCTTTAGCTCTAGAGAAAAGAAGAAATGTTTCAATGCGAGATTTATCAGAGGAGAAAATGATTTGTCAGATTTAATGGCTGTTGTTCTGCTTCAGTCATCTACTTTTCCCTACTTCTGTTATCATTCTTGTATTTTCTATGTTGCCAGGTCACTTGCACCTGAAGATAGAAGTATTTGTTGTGTTGGTATGTTACAAGAAAGCTGGATTCATTAAATGCCCTATTGTGGTGAAAAACCATTTAGCTAATACCAGTCGATGTTTTGACCTCCTATTGGAAATAGTGTATGCATGTTCAAGGAGCTGTATGCATCGTTGTGATATCAATTATTGCCCATTCTCTGAATTTAATTTGTTATTTTGATTGTGCAGAACAACGATGGTTCACAGAAGATCTCAGGAGATGCTCTCAAGGATCTTTACAAGTCATTTGTGGCGCACTATCCGATTGTCTCAATTGAAGATCCATTTGATCAGGATGACTGGGAACATTACAAGAAGTTGACCAGTGAAATTGGTGAAAAAGTGCAAATTGTGGGAGATGATCTCTTAGTCACTAACCCCAAGGTCAGCAACAATTAAGCATATTAGTTCTTATTGGAAGAGCATAGTAAAATAGACACTACAGGGTGGTCATACCAAAAAATTATGAGTTGTATTTGTCATTGTCTTTTAAAGCTCCACTGACCTAATTCTTGTTTGCAGAGGGTTGAGAAGGCTATCAAAGAGCAGTCTTGCAATGCACTCCTTCTCAAGGTATTGATGCAGTCTCTCCTTAAAAAGTGACAGCTAGGCTTTTTTATCCTAGCCATTCTAAAAGGAAATATGGTATCAGGTTAATCAAATTGGATCTGTAACTGAGAGCATTGAAGCTGTAAAGATGTCAAAGCGAGCTGGGTGGGGTGTGATGGCCAGCCATCGCAGCGGTGAAACCGAAGATACATTCATTGCTGATTTATCCGTTGGTCTGGCAACGGTAATTACATTCTCAAATGAAGATTATGTTGCGAGAAGAATTTTTGTGCAATTTGGTTTAATCTTCTCCTAACTCCTTTTTGTTTGTGATAATCAGGGTCAAATTAAGACAGGAGCACCATGCAGGTCTGAGCGTCTTGCCAAATATAATCAGGTTCATTTCATTTCTTCTTCCATGATTTCTTTAGGTACTTTGGTCAAGCATCGTGCTATAGACTTTTAAATATCTTTGCATCTCTGTTGTGAATTTAGCTCCTTCGCATTGAGGAAGAGCTTGGGGCAGATGCAGTTTATGCTGGAGCAAACTTCCGAAGACCTGTTGAACCCTATTAGAGTCTGGAGTTGACGGTGATGTGAGTGGTTGAATCCCACATGCATTGAATAAGTTTGTGTAAAATGGGTTAGCCCAGGGACTTCTATAATAATATCCGAAGAAATTTTGTTCTTAGGTTGGTACATTACTGTACTGAGAAACTGATGGTTTTGCCTTGGCTGATGGCCGAGTTAATATGTTTAATCGAGAAGCGGAAGTATGTTGCTTTTAGTCTTTAGTTGATGGTTTGCCCTTCTGTTGCGAGAATATTTGTCTGGGCTAACAATGGTTATGCGAGTTGTCACTGGGCATTTCGAGGAGGGCCACGCGGCATTGGGTGAGGTATCGTAATGCATTTTTGATTAATAGTTAAGCAAAAATGTAATAACACGTCGTTGCCTATCTTTCTTATGAGATTGGTACATTTTTTTCTGCCGAAATGTCGTACGCAAAAGCAAAAGCCATCATCACTAGTTAATGTTAGGTGTATCTAAATGTCTAAACTCGTATCAACTTAACAAAGAGTGAGTGTGAAGAAAGGTAGTGTTGAATTGATGGAGTACATGAAAGATACATTCTCCGAAACACGGGACGACTCTGATGAAGATTTGATTGTTTGGCTTTTTGGCAAACGGAGAGTTGAAATACTAAAAAATCTTTCCAAATGAAAATCCTTCCAAGTTGGTGCTACGATTAGCCTTCCGCTTGCACCTACAATTGTTTTTTTTTTTGGTTCACTGCACCCACATTTTTTTTGGTTCACTGCACCCACATTTAATTTGCATAGAGGTGCCACGGGCTCAGTTTTAGGCCGGTCAAGGTACGGAACTTGGACCAGCCTTGATTAGGAGGTTCAAGGCCTAATCAAGGCTCGTCCAGACCAGGCTGAACCGTCAGTTCTAGTTCATGGCTGGGCCGGTTTGAATTGGGGTTCGGCCTGGTTTGAACTGTGAATTTTTTTAATGAAAAATAAATTCTTTCAAAAAATACATGAACAATTTGAACATGAATTAACAAGAAATTCATTTCATTCTCTCTTAAAAATTGAAATTTACATTACAAATTATAAAAATATAACTAAGTAAATTATTACTACTAAAATAAATTGACTCTCTCTCTCTCTCTCTCTCTCTCTCTCTCTCTATATATATATATATATATATATATATATATATGTATAACTAACAACTTTGAATCTTGAAGTATTTTTAACATAGTATACAACATTTATAGAAAGGGTGAAAAAAAGGGTTTGAATTTAATACAACTTCATTGTTCATAACAAGTTATTTACGTATCCTCTTTAAGTGAAAAGAATCAAAACTCATGTAATTTCTTACTGTTGTTGATGCTATTAGATTTCAATACTTAGCTTTGGGCCGCTGGTGACTCTTCAATCAATCCCACCATTATCAGTCCTTGGCCACTCATGTCTCCAACATTCCTACTATCCGTAAAGTTGAAGTAATCACCACATGTTTATTGACGTATTAAAATAATTAACGATTGCTTCTGTATCTTTGCTCCACTCCAATGTCAATGAATTATTTGCTACCACTAAAATGTGGCTTGTTGACAAGCATAGAATGAGGTCCTTTTTTATTTTTTCCCCAGAAATTAAAGTAAATAAATAAACACCTATCCAGTATCGAGCATTCAAGCTTGAAATTAATCATAGAAGATAATCCTTGATTACCTCAAATACTTCTTAAACTTCAATGAACATTGGAACTAATCTATTGAAGTTAATGTTCCAGTTTTAAACTTTGTCCCATCTTCTGAAGGACATGGAGGCTGGTAAATTAACTTCGTGAGTTAAATGTGACAAATTATCTGTCCTTTTTGATGGAGTATATTGTATTTAGTGATTTGCAATGGGCCCTGTTTTATTCATACAAATATACAGAGGATAATATATCTGCATTCAAAAAATGTTGCAAACCCACAAAATTGCAGGCTGTGGGGTTCGAACCCACGCGTACTTATGTACAGAAGATCTTAAGTCTTCCCCCTTAACCTCTCGGGCAAACCTGCGAGAGTGGCATATGGGAGCCATTTTAATAATATATTTTAAATCCATGGAGAGAGAATAATAATAATTAACCATGAGAGCAAGAATGAAAAAACATTAGGCTGCAGCATGCATCACTTTCCCTAAACCTAATAATTTTGAGTTACTTGGCGATCGAATCCAAAAAATTTAGCTGAAGCAAACACAGGTTTGTCTACAGTGCAGCGCTATGCTTGGCTTTTGTATGAGATTGCAAAGCATTTTCCGAGCCAAATGACCTGCAGTTAAAAAAGAGAGAAGGAAACCGAGTCTCAAACAAATTATCAATTTGAAGAATTTACAGGGCCAATTTTGCCAGATGCAAAACTTGCAAGCAAACGTTTTCGGACTCTGCCCCTTATTTTCTGAACTGTTACCAGGGGTTTTACAACTAGATAAAAGGTATATGGATTGAGCGAGAGAGAGAACTAAGAGATGGACTGAGTTAAGTTTTATACATATTTTTTATAAGACTGTTGTATATCTATTTTAACAGTTTTGTATATCATAAGTTTTTAAAAATAAAAACATATAAAAACTTATAAAACTTACAATTAAGGTCAATGTGCAACAGACTTATCAACGATATGCACAAAACTTAATTTGGTCCAGCACTTAGTTCACGCCATCAGTCCAACAACATTTTTCCTTTACAACTTGCTTTGATGGATGAGGAGTTGCAACATAAACCGCCACTTTCTTCCCATCTGCAGTCACTAGTTCAGCCTTCAACACCCCAAAATCAGGTAGAAGTGTAAAGCTAGTCAGTGACATTTAATTAATTATTCTCATTTTCCTTCATTTGCATATCATCATCCTTATCAGGACTTTCATTTTGTATTCATCACTTTCATCAACTTCATCCTCACCATTGGTCATCGCCTTAAGAATTATCATGTTAATTAGCAAAGGTATACATGCCACCACTGCCAATCCAGAAAGGTACTTAATCCTAGACGGATTGTCATTCACCGAGACAATGAAAATGACAAAATTGGGGATTGGTTTATGAGCAACATTAGTAATTATCGAACAAAGGAACATATTGGTAGATTAACGAAAGGTACTTATTGCAAGATTAACTCCAGAAATTTGTTCTCAGATCAACAAGAAAGCTACCCTGTACAACTCTTACTGCTTAAGGTTAGGAAAAAGAGGCTACATGCGTAAACAGATCCTAGCCAAACAGAACTAATTGGAGCAAACAAAATTTACCATTACTGCAATCAGGATTTGAAATGGTGAACAAAGACTAACTAGCAAAAGCAGTAACAGATGATCGATTGGCAGTTTTGATATCACTAGCTGATAACAATCTCCGTGCACTGGCTTCAGACAGTGACAATAACATGGTAGCAGCACTAGTCACACTTCCATGTAATGAAAAACATTGAATACTTTGATAAGGATAGAAGCACTGCATGTTGTGTATTTGCAACGGCTCCTGACTGCCAAACTAAGGGATTTCTAAAATGTAATTCATCTGTCACCAACATTTTGACTGAACCTGATGCTTATATTGCATCCATCAATTAAAAGGATCCATCAACAATTGCCATATTATGCCAGCTGAAACTTGCATATAAGCTCAACTTACCAATCTCAGTGGAAGCACTTAAATCATTCGCCAAAGTGGAATACCCCATATAGATAAATTAATGTGCCTCATTATCGCTAGGCAGGCTCATCGTTGTCAAAAGTGAGTCGTCCGCAGTTTTGATATCACTAGCTGATAACAATCTCCGTGCACTTAAATCAGGATTTGGTTCCACGATCTTCACCTTCTGCTTGGTGACAGCAGAAGCAGGTTTCAGACAGTTACCAGTGTTTCTGCAATAGTCTGCTTAGCTTTAACTGCGGTCTCCATATGAATTTAAAAAAGGGAATTGATTCCTAGATGCGGACGCGGGTGGACGCAGTGTTGACCACGGTTAGCTGTTGTGTATATTGTTATTATGTTTATTGTACACCAAATTTAGTTGTAAATTTCAAGAGTTTTTATAATTTTTTATAACTGTCAACTTATGATGTGCAATAATACTAAGGTTGATATGCAAAAAAACACAAGAAATATGTGAAAAAAATATAAACACGTCAATCCTGAGTTAATAAGCTTTTTCGTATCTGTATACCAGAACTCTTTAAAAAAAAGAGTAAATATTCAAGAACTTAAATGCAATGGGTAAAAAGAGTTATATTTTTAGCATATAATTTTGCATGTATCATTTACCAGCAGCAGTTTGAACGTCGTCCTCACTTTCATTGTCATCGTCTTTATATTCCGTAAACAACCATGATTTAAGTTCTTTCTAAATAATAATAATAATGGGGAAACTCCCATTTTTCCGGTTGTGAGAAAGCTTAAAATCTTCATTAAAGACCAGATCAAAAGACAATTGAGGAAATTTCTGGGAAGAGAGTGTTCAAAGGACAAGCTTCCTATCATACAGACAAAACATGTTCATTTCCTTTCTCATTCCAGGACTCTCCAAGGGAAGCCTGTCCACACATCATAATGGAAACTTAAACAACTCAATAAGCTTCCAAACCAAATGCAGCGAATCTAATAAATTCTAAATTGATAATAAAACGGCAAAAAATGTGGTAAGACCAATCATTTAATTATTCTCTTTGGTTTCCGAGAACTTAAACTTATCTTAGACCGAGTTAATGGTTTACAGTTACAGATATTCGGCCAAATAAACTTAACATGAGAATGACAGCCACAACTTCAAAACATTCTCTTGGAAGAAAAGCGACATGACAGAGATCAACCCAAAAATAAAAATAAAAAAAATAATACTAATAATAACTCTAAAGGTAAAATCAAACGCACACGAATGCAACGAACGAGAGAGAAAGAAAGATATATCCCAAATCTCCATTGCCATTGGCGAGGAGGGAATGCAGCCCTAGAGTGTCCTTCCATAACTAAAAAATAAAAAAATAAAAAAAAAAGAAATTAGCAAAAGAACCTAAAAAGAAAAGGCTATTCAGTATAAATACTCTGAGTTATTTTACTTGCAAGCAACATAATGCTTCGTCATGTCTGTTTCTCTCTTTTTTTTTCGGATATAAATGTTGAGAATTTCTCATAGTATGTGGATTGGATGCTTTTTTTTTTTTAGTTATTTATTCATTTACTATCTTATATTATATTATTAATTAAATAACGATTAATTACTCAAACTAATTTAAGTAGTCAATAATACCTTACACTGCGAGGACAGTGATTATTTAAATTTTACCACTCTCAATTTCTTTTAATTATAAAGATTTTTCTATCTTAATAGATTAAGGTGCTCGCACCTTATACGGTATTTGTAGACTTATATTTCTCATTTTTATAACTACTAATTGATTAATCACTCGCTGTTTCTGCTTTATTAAAAAAAAAAAAAGACAGTTGACAAGTGGAGCGACGAACCTTCCATATTATGCGGCATGTCCTACGGTAAGAATATCGGACGGAGGCGACCTTGTCCACGTCTGTGGCGAGATTTCGTAGAATTTTCCTGCAAAATATTTTACTTTTATTTTTCAAAGAATTATAACAATTTTATTTAAATAGTATTAAAATAATAATATAATTTTATTTAATAATTTTTAATATTTTATTTTTTAATGTATTTTTTTAATTTTAACTACTTAATAGTACATATTACTTTGAAATTTTATAAAATTTTTCATATAAATCTTCCAAGTATTTTTTTGAAAATAATATTGAAAAGAAGTCTTTCGTTTTTGTATTTGGCAAGTTTGGTCATATGTATGATTGGTAAAAAAAAATAAAATAAAATACAGTGATTGGGTGGATCGCCGCTTTTCCCCTTCTGACGACGACGTTTTTCAATTGCGAGTCCAAAGCCTTGATACGAGAATACATTGGGCACTTTATTTCAGCTAAGCCCACGAGAGACCCAATGCGTCCCAAAGCAATACTTGTTTAGATTAGGGTGTAGAATGTGGGGTCAAATCGCTCCCGTTGTCGAAGTCGGCCCACAAAATTGTGCAACAATATGTTAGAGGTCCATATACACGGAGTTCATAGTTAAAGAATCTCTTAATAAAAAATAAAATTAATTTAAATATTTTTTACAATATCTTAGTAATTAAAATTTAAATTCTTTAAGAGGTTTTAGAATTTAATCATAAAAAATGTAGAATTTATAAGGATAATAACTATTCTATTGTGGAATTCATAATTTAATGAACCACAAGACCAAAAAAAAAAAAAAAAAAAAGCTCAAATCAAATTGATGCACACCCCATAACAACAATAATGCATCGATGGAAGAATCCCAGCCAGTGATCGCAAAGCTACGTCATTCCACTTTATTTGCACTTTTTATCAGGGGATCGGGGGAAACAAAAAACCAAGAGGATTTTTCATTTCATTTTCTCGGATAACGATAAGCTAACAAAGCGACTAGGATTTGTTTCTTTAAAAAAAAAAACAAAAACAAATTTGAAATTTAGTATGATGCCTCCTAAATCTTGAAAGTTATTGCTCCATTTAGTCACCATTTTTCATTGAAAGAAATAATTAAACAAGGATGATACTTCACATATTTATAAAATAAAATTGTGCGAATTTACTATTGCCATATCTTTATCGTGCAACCAATAATATATACCATTGATTTTGATCGTAGACTTTTAATTTTATAGGCTAACTCTAATACCAATTGAAATATAATTTATTAATATCAACTTAAACACTCTAGAAATGGAAAAAAATACTCACCTTGCCAAAATACAGGTTCAACTTTGACATCATTACTATTTTAAGGTAGTAATTTGATGGTAACTCAACATTCTTTTTCAAATTGACTTGCTTTTGAACCTTTGTGTCAGTGCTCGCTTCTACAAATTGGGAATTTGTTGTTGAGAGCGATGCAGTGAATTTAAAATTAATTTAATACCATAGTTAGACGTAAAAAAAATCTGTGCAGATTCATTAGTATTTGAGTAATATTCTTACTGTTTAACCTGATTAAATAAGGTACTTAAAATGAATATTTTTCTTAATTTTAATTCATTAATTTAATAATTGATATATATATAATAATTTTTTTTTTATGTTAAAAAGAAAATTTCAGCATCAACTAAGCCATTGGAAGGCGATCATTAATGTGCCGAGTAACAATTGTCAGTTCATTAATAACGTACTACGTAGCACGCAAGTATATTTATAGAGCAACCCCTCAGGGTTGCGGGAGGGTCGGCAGCCGTTGAAGCCACGGTCTTGGCGGAGATTCAATTTTTGTCAGTATTTTTTAGTTTATTTTAAGTGAAATTTTGAAGGATTTTACCTTTTAGAGTCCACTACGCTTTTTATAATGTCTTTAAAAAAAAAAAAAAAAATATATATATATATATATTTATTTATTTATTTATTTATTTACACTTAATAAATTAATTATTTATTATTTAGTGTGTCTTAAAAAAAATTTATAGAGCGATTGTGGACAGCCCAAAAGACCAGCGGTGGACCAGCCGTGTCATATGGAAATTGGAAAAAGAAAAGACCAAACGGAGATATATTTTTTTCGGTGTCAAGTCCGTACAACATCGGGGGTCTGGGGTTGGGCGACACATAGCTGAGACAGCAAGCGAAACTGTCTCTTCCAATTCATTTGCAAAGAACCAACACAAAAACACACTTCCTCTTAAGAAATGGATCTGGGTTTTCCTCTACAGACTCTAATTCCCTCCTGGAACTCTGTAAGTGCCTGTCTCTCTCCTGTAACCATTGGCCATTTCCCTTATCCCAAGTCACTGGTTTTTTTTTTTTTTTTCCCAAAACCCAATCGTTTTATTGACTCTGTCTTCTCTTGAGCATTCGCAGGTTGCTGTACTTGTGTCGTACTTTGCTTATCTGGCAGTTGCCGGATGTGTACTTCCTGGAAAAGTCGTTCCTGGGGTTATCTTACAAGACGGCTCTCGCCTCCATTATCGTTGCAATGGTATGTTCATGTACTCAACCTTTTATTTATTTGAATATGCACATTTTGCTTCCGATCCTGCTAATATTTGATTGACTTCTCTTATCAGCTTTTATGTTTTTATTGTCCCCTTCCCAAACGTTGTGTAGGGTTGTTATCGCTGCTGTTGCTGGTTGCGCTTCTTGGGATTGGTGCTAAGATGGATTTTGTATCGCTCACTGTGAGTATTTCCAGTTTTAAAAGATCACTCTTTTTCCAGTTTTCATGATTGATTTTCACTCTTTATATCACATTTTTGTGAACCAGAAAATGCAAACGCTGAGAATCTATCATCCTAAATTAAAGAGAAAGAAAAGTAGTTCATTGTGATGTGAAATGTTTCTTTAGTAATCTAGGAGGACAGTGCCACATACATGTCCGTTTGGACGTTGGAACATCATGCCTGACATCGCGATGCCACCGATACTATTGGTAGTACTTTTGTTTTCTGTGAATTTGAAATAGGGTTCACCGGTTAATAGCTTGTTATTGTGGTCAGGAACCAACATGACTTCCCTGCCACTGGATCGCGCTATGTTTTAATGTTCGTTTTATTTTTCCTTAAAAATCATTTGTGCTTAACCTCCTTTTTTTTTTTTTTTTTTTTCTTGTAGGTTATATCAGAAAGGGGAGTTGAATTGCTATCAGCAACTTTTATATTCAGTTTTCTCGTAAGTTACAGTTAAATTTCAAAGTCAGGAGTTTTTGGTATATGGCATTCTGTGACATCCGGTTTTTGAGGTTTACCATTAAGTCAAGGAGAAACATTTGTGAACTAGTTTCTTCTATCGGTGTATGAGTTATGACATTCCGCTTTTATCTAGTCGGGAGCTTCTGTGCACATACCGTTTGTTGTCAATGTTACTGCTGTTTGGCATTTTGATCTGCTAGTCTCCAGCACTTTTTCCAGAAAATTTTGTCACCAAACTGGAAAGGACACTTAATATAGGTAGATTTAAACTTGATTTTACCTGAAGATAAGTTGCTGGTAGAGGCACACCATCTATACATAATCTCTATTTATCAAATCATTTTTAGATTTATCTCATTTTATGTGGTTATGAAGTTGCAGTTTTGGTTTCTTTCTGATATTTTCTTCTGGTTCCTTTTTTTTATATCTTAAATCTAGGTGACATTGGTACTCTGTGCTGCTGGTTGCAAGTCAAAACATCAGAGTTCTTCCCTAAAGCCCTACATCACAGGAAACCTTATACATGACTGGTACTCCAATCAACTTAGTGTAGGGAACATTCATTTGAGTTTGGGATTAGAGCTAGTTACATATTAGTGTGTTCATGGCAAAATTCCTCCTAAATTTTCATTTTTTTTATTTCTGTAGTTAAAAGAATATGTGTGTGGGATATACCAAACATGTTGTAAACATAAGGTAAACGAGAGGAAAGCTATCCTTTCAATCCTTCATGAAATAATAGCAGAGATATTGAATCTTTTAGCTAGTTTATTCATCTCATAAATGCACCATCTTCTCATCCACTGTATGATTACATATGATCCACTCTCTGTTTCTCAATTAAACGTCCCATTCTTTAGTCCACAACTTGATACTAACAAGCATGGTCGGTTTACACTGTTTTCTTATGCTCAACCCATGTGCCTCGTGATAAACACAGCTAATTAGTCTCTAGTGTAAATTTTCTTAGTTGATCAACAAGTAATGTATTCATCAAAGGTATCTCTTGCAATGCTTAGTATGCAATCTACACTTTGTTTGCAGAAATGAAAGGCACATCATCTATGCTCTGTGTTGCATTCCCTTGCAAATGCTTTTTTGTGTCATTAATTATGATACATTATCATATTTGTGATTCAATAGGTGGTTCGGAATACAGCTGAATCCTCAGTTTTTGGGAATTGACCTAAAGTATGTGATCCTTTCTTCAATTGTTTTGGGGTTTTCTTCTGTGGTCAGCCACGAAACAATCAGTAAAGTCATATATTTGAAGAAATTATTTATGACAGTTCTAGTTTTTCAGCCATAGTTAATTTTACTTTTGTAACTTTCGTTATCCATAACCAGAAATGATTTCAATAGCATTTTTTAGTGAGTTCTTTTCTTCTGCATTTCAGTCACATTCTTTATTCTCATAGCATGAGCATCCCCCAGCTCCAAGTTGGTCAATAATTGTTAGTGTAATCATCAGCAGGATAGATAGGATAACCTATTTTGTGCAGCATCCATTTCTCACTACTAAAATATCAAGCCAAATGAAATAAGGAGCTTTGGACTGTGAGCTTTGGACTGTGATAAGCCAACAATGATGGAGTTGTGCTTTGCAGATTCTTCTTTGTTAGAGCTGGAATGATGGGATGGCTATTTATCAACTTATCAATTATGGCTAAAAGTATTCTTGATGGCAGCTTGAGGCATTCCATGATCCTATATGAAATATTCGCTATGGTAATCTTATGATGCTTGGGTTAGTTTAATATGTTAACATCTTTTTCCATGTCAGATTTGATTCCTGAATGTCATTTGTGTCTACATCCTGTTTCAGATATACATACTGGACTACTTTTATAATGAGGAATACATGACATCTACGTAAGTGCATGGTTCTATACCTCTTCTGTTGATATCAATATCAATGTTCTTTTTATTCTAGTGAACATATAGCATTTATTTTAAATGAATATTAGAAATGGCCAAGAATGACCATGGTTTCACTATTGGGAGAGCTCTTCAACATTTCTATGTGCTTCTTATTTCTTGCTCGATTGAACTATGTTCAGTGTGCTTCTCTTCACTTTCATACAAATGTTTTCTTTGTAGATGGGACATAATTGCAGAGAAACTGGGCTTCATGTTAGTATTCGGGGATCTGGTTTGGATTCCTTTCACTTTTAGCATCCAGGCATGCTATGATAAGCTTGACTATCTTAATTTCTCGACATTGCTTTATTTTAGCAATAACAAGGAAATATCTCAGAGTTTTTCTGACCTCACAAGTATCTATTAGTTTATGCAGTGACCGTTGTTGAATCTTTGTAGGCTTGGTGGCTTTTAGCAAACAAAGTGGAACTAACAACAGCTGCAATCATGGCAAATTGCTTTACTTTTCTGTTAGGGTAACTTTCTGAGTTCATACTTCTTTCTGGAAGCCTAAACTTGTTGCATAATTGCAAGCTAAAATGGTGCTTCTGTCATTTGGCAGGTATGTGGTTTTTAGAGGAGCCAACAAGCAAAAGCATGTTTTTAAAAAGAACCCCAAGGCACCTATATGGGGCAAGCCACCAAAGGTTGTTGGGGGTAAATTACTTGCTTCTGGTTATTGGTAAGTTTCAATGAATCATGTTTTCGTACATGTTTATCCTGTCCTCATCTTGCAGAATTTGATTATGAGCAATGAGAGAGCATTTTCCTGAATGATATTTAAAGGGCTTGAACCATACAGAATGGGGGATAATATGAATCCAGATATCAAATTGAAATAGTTATGGTACTTGATCTATGGGTAGATAGCGTTTTACTACTTGATCTATGGGTAGATAGCATTTGTTTTGGCAGCATTCCAATTTTTTAAAATCTCATAGTAAGAATTGAACCTACCGATTGGCCAATTTTGGTTTAGTTGGGCTTGAATATGCACGATGGCAAGAACCAATTAGATCAGCTGATAGCTTCCTTGAGTCATTTATTCGTTCTAAATAAAACCCCATTCCCTTCTAAGCTGCTTTTCTTCTCACAAAGCTTGCTTTTTACCCACCAGTGGGCTTGGGTGATCATTAGCCTTGTGGGTTTTTTAGCTGCGTTATGAAGTAATTATGTGGCTCAACACACCAGAAGTGGCATTTCCTTTGCATTGGAATGAGACAGGTCCTGCAAACGCTACTTTCAGAAGGTAGACAATCACCTTTAGATCATAGTCCTTTAGCGAAGGGGTGAACGAAAATAGGCAATAGGTTGCATCTTTTATTTCTCCTATAGCAAAAGCTTCCAATTCTCACTCAGATAGAATTGCATTGCCAACTAAATATGATGCATAATCTATTGAAAATAATCTTGCAAGTCTGTCTTATGGATTCGGTTAAGGGAGTGCTCATATTGTTGACATTGCATTTATTTTTCTTGAAGGGGGATTGCAAGACATTGCAATTACCTTGGAGACTTGTTGCTGGCCTTGTCCTTTAGTCTACCTTGTGGTTTAAGGTAATTTCCTGATTTCTTCAAGCACATTTCCATACAATTATGCACTTCAAATGTTTCAAAACGTGAGGGTTCACTTGTTTTTCTCTTAATGCAGTTCCCCTATACCGTACTTCTATCCGATATACCTTCTTATTCTGCTAATATGGAGAGAAAGGAGAGACGAGGCTCGCTGTGCAGAAAAATACAAAGAAGTGTGGGCTGAATACCGCAGACTTGTTCCATGGAGAATATTACCATACTTCTATTGACGCAAACATTTTGCAAATACTTGGCTTAAAATTTGCTGCCTGTACGATCCATAACTAGTGGTTTTTGTTTTTGATGGTCAATTTGGGCTTTTGGACGTCAATTTGACTTTTTAGTTACTGTAAATTTCTTTTGTTTTCTCTCAAGATGGGTAAGAAATATGTCGATCACGCATTCAATATCCATTTTTCCCATATAAAAAGGGTAAAAAAAAAAAATTCTATTTCGGTAGACATGGGAAAAAAATAACTTAATATCTTCCATGAGCAAAACTTGCTCTGCTGCTATACTTTGCCTGATGCTTCCATTATTTATGAGCGATCTGCTACTCCAACGGTATCTATAGCTCCGTTACAGTTTCTCTGATTGGTTGGTTTGACCAATAATTAACTGCCCACGTCATTGTTATTCGCATTCGGGCACTCATAATTTTTTAGTGGTGGTAGTTTCTTGGTGGGTGAGAGGTTACCTTTACATTGTTTTGCGGGTTAGTCAAATACGCCCTGGACAGTTTGAGTAAAAGAGACGAAGGGGGTAGTATTTTATCGTTCTTTTTCTCTTTTTCCTATGCGTTTTTTTGTCTCTGACCAGTTATTTCGGGGAGAAAAGCAAGGCATGCTTCCGTAGAAAGGGAGAAGGAGAGATAAATGACCCAGCATAATGTTCAATGAATAATGACAGCCCGCTGCTTGGTGGTCCCTTCGGCTCTGGGACATTGACGGAAAGCTGTGAAGTCATCCGTCAATTTGCTCTTGAGAAATATTAAGTATCGCTAACAACAAAATAATAATCAAATAATATAGACTCATAAGTTATGAAAATTTTAAAAGAAAGATTGACAAATTACTAAATATTATTAAATGATCTAAATAATTATTTTATTATTATTTAAAATTAAATAGTAATAATGAATCTTTCTGTTGTTTGGACCAAAATGTGCTCATAACCAAAAGGGAAGTCCCTATAGGATTTTTCATCGCGACTCTTTACTTTTACTCGAAGCATTGTATACAATTTCAAATTTGCCTTTATCACAAAACTATCCGGAAACGATTAGGAGCTCTGTCGATCTTGTTGGATGACATTGGCAGGATCTGTATGCACACTGGTTATAGTTCCTTGGTATTGAGCCTAACACCTCCTGCTAACCAAAAAGAACGAAAAAAAAAAATCTGCAAAACAAATCTTAAATATACATTAGAATTGTGCAAAGTTCACACAAATTTTTTGTTGGCTCAGAAAACACGGGCAAAACTAGATGGATTGGCATAGACCCGCCGCTGTAAGCGGGGTTAGATTAATAGAGCCTGTAAGGTCTTGGAATATGTGAATTGAGTCTGAATACAGCCCTGGCGAGGCAGTGGAACCGTGCATCGACAACAGGAGATGTCAGGCGGGCTCCCTTTTTCTCGTGACTAAGACTGGCAAGTGGCGGTTAAAATAAGCATTTGCCTTTTGACATGCATTTGCAATTTTTTCTGTGAGAAAAACTATGTAGTACACATGGTATTTACAAAATTGATATATGGGATTTGAATTATTAGATTATAAAAATTAAATTAAATTTTAAAAAATAAATAAATTATTAAATTAATTACATACATTCAACGTACTGCATAAAATGCATTTATGCTGTCTTTTTACTTTTCTTTCCCTTTTGGTTTTTTAACAAAAGAATTTGCCGATTTGCAGTTTACTTTAGTATAACTTTCGGTCAATAATCTCTCTTGCCGATCTTTACTTGGACAGCTACAACACACTGCTACATCTGTCCTTTTTTTCTTTTCTTATTGTACAAAACTTCTCTTTTACTTTTCAAACGACGTTAAAACTAACTCAATTTCAGAGTTAGGTAACCCATATAATTTTATGGGTTTCATTTGGTGGCTACAGTTAAGTAGGCACATAATATCTAAATATTATTTAATTTATATAATAAGATATATATTGTGTATAATTAAATTTAAAAAAAATAAATAAAAAAATAATAATATTTTTTATTAATACAGTTATACAAAATATATTTTTTATTATATAAAATATGAGTTTGAAAATTATTTTTCCATCTACATTTATCGTCACCTACTTTTTCCGTAATTTTAAAACCATAAAAAAGGACAACCTAACAATTGGCATCAATAAAGATTGAGAAAACAAATTGATGAGAATAAATTATTAGGCAATTTCTTCGTATACACAATGATTATTACTGATAGATGTAATTTAATAATTAAAAATTTTATTTATATTATATAGTCATGAATTTAAATTTTTACCAAAATATTTAATAAAGTCACTGTAGAATTTATTCCTTAATGAGTTTGGTATAGACATTCAATTCAATAGTGCAACTAACACAATTCTCACTAATAATTGGAAAGTGTTATGTCTATTTTTCCATTTCTATAACCCAAAAAAAAAAAATCTTTTTAAAAAATCAAACAATTTGACTAGAGAATTCCACAGCAATTGTTTTGAATAACTTATTTTTCCTTTAAAATCAAATAGATGGCCGTAAAAAGAAGAGGTACCCGACCAGCTCTCTGAGTGGTCATAGGCTTTGTGGTCACAACCTCCTCATCCCTCTTTCTTTAGATGTATCATGGACTATGATTCTTCTCCAAAATTGGAAGAAAAAAAAAAGAAATAGAAAAAAGAACACAATTGACATTAGACCAAAAAATTAAATGCAAGGAAAGAAGCAAACAATCAATAGCACATAGGAATTATTTATTAATTTTTTTTAGTATGATCAAACTAGGATAAAAAAGAAATAATAGAAATTAAAAAAAATCTATTAAATATTACTTCGGTACTTTCTATTAAAAAAATCTATTAAAAAAATCTATTAAATGAAATTGTACAGTGGAGCCCTAGCACAAAATATCTTTACATACTTGCCATAAATATGTAATCATTTTCTATCATTAGGTTATATTACGTACAAGAAGATAAAAACTTCTATAATTAAAAAAGAAATTGATAAGAACCCCAGGCTCTCTTGAAATAAGAGAAACTGCATATTTTTTTAAAAAAAATGTTGATTAGATAAAAAGAAAAAAAAAAATTTTTTGATCAAAGAAAAAAAAAATTGCTGCAGTTTCTATTTCACTATCATTAAATAAATTGTCTATTACAATATATTTTTTTATCGTAAAAAAGTCTCTTTTAACTTTTGCAGGGTTGGTAAAAGAATTAGATGTTTTAAAAATAAAAATTGAAAAAGTGATAATGACTCCGTACTGTCTATATTTGTTGGTTAAATCTATGAATAGGCTCTGTCAAAAAAAACAAAAAATCTATGAAAAGGACACTTTAAACTATTGAATCTCTTTCTGCCTTTCTATTTTCACACGGATGGAAAAGAGGCAAAAAGTTCGAATCCCAAATCTTCTTTTCTATTTTGGGACAAACATTAAGGTTGACTTTCAACAGACACGATATGATATGAGATATGTTAATAATTTCTTATTATATTAATATATAGTGAGATATATAATTAATTTAATAATATTTAATAATTTATTTATTTATTTTAAAATTTAATATATTATTTATAATTTAATAATTTAAATTACTATATAACTATTATATGTTCATAATTACATTGTCATCTATATTTTTTTTTTTTGTGTACAATAACATCAGCCAAGCTTATCCCTAGTTAGCTCCAATCGCTATAACTCGATGATTCGTAAAAAAAAAAAATAAAGGAAAAAGGTTTAGAATCTAACCCAATAGCCCAACCTATCCGGCGTAGCAGGGTGCTGGCACGAGAAGGTGTGGGGCTCACATAAATATTTTTTTATAATTAATAAGAAAAATTATAAAAAAGTAATAAAATATAACTACTTATTAATAAAATATAATTATATTGATATTTTGTATAAAAATTTTATTTTTAGGGGCAACAAATTTTTTTTTAATATATATCATATTGGATTTACATTTTAAATTTGAGGATAACACAAGTTTTAGTTTTACTGTTTAGAATTTTATCAATCTAGTTCCAATTTGTTAACAAGCGAAAAAAGAAATTTATTTAGTATATATTATGTGAGATTGATAATTTAAATTTTATGGTAATATCTATTTAGTTCATTTTACTATTTTATAGTTTATCATTTTAATTGTATTATGTTAATAAGCAATCAGTCAACCCATGTTTGGTGGTGCATTTGCACCTACGTTGAGTTGAAAAAAAGTCATTTTGAAAGTAAACTTAAGTTTAAAATTGTTTGGTTAAGTTTGTTATGATTACGTTTTAAAAACTCACTGTCTTCAAAATTTTGGTTTTGAGAAAGAACCAATTTGGTGCCTTTTGGTATAGCCATGGTCATGCTGACAATACATATTTTTTAAAATATATTTTATATAGTCAAAATTTAATGAAAATGAGTATTATAAATCATTTGTAGTTTGTCTAATATTAAAAATATAAATTGAAACAAAAAATAAGTGTTTAGATTTTTAAAAGTAAAATAAATTATTGATGATATCTTTTATAGTTATGTTATATACGTGTAGCTATTTTAACAGTATCTTTACCAAACATTTGAAATTTTATTAGATTTTTTTCACAATTTTTGGCTATTATTATTAAACAATCTATAACTCTAAGTAACAGTACTTTTAATCACAACATTTTATTCACAATACTTTCATTTATAATATTTTATCTCCCAGAATTACCAAACTGAACTTAAATTGGGACGCCCTTTTTTATGTTGATCAAAGCTCTTTAATTGCGATAAATGTAGTTATAGGCTCTTGGGTGCGGTTAAACTTAAATCTCTCTTGATACAAATTTTATCGTCATTATATGGATCATTTGTATTACTGAGAGAAGGCCCAATACTCCCCAACAAGACTGTCGCAGCACTACTCTCGCCTTTCCATTTTACAGATAAAAGAAAAAATCTCGGTTTTTACCAAAATTTAATAACAACTTTTTTTTTAATAAAATAAACTTATTCAGACCAAAAAAAGAAAAATCACTTCTAACACATTAAAACTCATTTGCAAGAAATTATTTATGCTAAAGGTTAGTTTATGAACTTGTGATTGGATTGAAAATTTTTCTTAAACTATCTGATTAGGTTCAAGAATAAATCAGATATTAAACTCAAATTGGAAAAATTCAAAGCAATTAATTGTATTTTATTTTTTAAGTTCATATTCATGTTGGTGAACTTGATCCACACAACTGTTACTCTATGTAACAATTAGCTGTTACTTTTTCTTCGTTTCTTATTCTAAATTTATGCTATCAATTAATAAGTTTTCTTCTTGTGATAATCCAAAGAATCCTACGGATTACTTTAAGCAAAAAAAATGCAACTAAAATTCTTGTCGTTAATGACGACTCATCGTTACTAACTAGCTGCCATTTAATCACAAGGTAAGACATATTCTGGCTTTGATCGTTTCTCGTTAGCAATTAGGAAATTTATGTAGATTCTAAAATGTCAATTATGCTAATCATCTGCCAGTTGTTTCACTTACAGTAACACAATCCCAATTCCTAGTAACTAAAACAAGAAGATACACCCAAATGAAGATCTGTAGACATCACTATCGGTCTGTTGGGTTCTTGCTCGATATTGTTATTGATGATTCCTTATTTGTAGTTAATTGTTGAAAAAATTAATGAAATGTTTAGGTTAATTTTATACTTACTGTTACTGCTGAATATTAAAATGATTGATTATGATATTTAATTTATATTAACACATAATATTAACAAAATTTTTTATTATAAATTTTATTTTAGGATAAATAGTCTATAAGTAATAATAAGACTTTAATTTCTTACTCAATTTTAAACTTCTTAAAAAAAATTATTAATGTTCTCTAGACAGTAAAAAAAATATAATTTTTGAGATAATTATATAAATGTTAATATTAATGAGAATTTAAAGTAAAAAAAATTATTTAAGAGTTGTTAAAAAAAGAAAATTTTTATTTATATAAAATTCGTGAAATAGAGATATAAATCTAATTTATATGACAAGTAAGAAAAAAAATAAAATAGTATAAATATTCTTTAAGGGTAATTTAATCTATATAAATTATTATTAACATTATAAAATGAAAAGTAGTATAAAAAGTTACAAAAAATAATTTTGAACTACTTTTCAATTAGTTGTTTTTAGGAAGTCTTACAAAAAAATAAAATAAAATAAAATCTAATAGCAGGATTGAACAATTTACCAAATACCGAATACCCTCTCTAAAAAATTTCTTGGTAGAATTTTGTTAACGCTAAACATGTTAACTAATTAAAAGAATAACGAACAAGCTATAATTATATATGGTAGGTTTTGTATTATTCTTTATATTTGTCGTAATTCGTAGGTTACAATTATTCAATGCCTCCACATGCTATCCAAATGCACTGCAACGAGATGACTCATTTTGTGAGCCTATTTGACTCGTAGCATTCAATGTTAAATTATGATATACCCAAAAAAAAAAAAAAAAGTTGGCAATTCTGTATATATTATTGATTTCTGTAGAAGCTTCTCTAAGATATTATTTTTTGTTAGACAAGAATTCGAAATTGAGAGCCATCCAACAAATTTACTTGAGGGCAGTAGGTCTACGCACAAGTCAATCGAGTTTACGTTTTCAAAAATAGTTTTATTAGAGAAAAAAAGAAGGAAAAAAAAAAAAAAACAGATTTTGCAATTTGCAAGCAAAGTACTTAACCGTCCGTTCACAAGTGACCATGTACCCAATAAAAAGTACCAAAAAAAAAAACTTTCACAAGTGACCGGCTAAGCCGGCTGCTGGTTTATGGGCCCCACGTCGTCGACGATAACAGGCACATAAAGCACGTGGGCACCTCCAAAAGCTGGCCCAAAAAGTGCCGTGCGCAAACTTCTTCGACATCCTCGTACCGAAAAAAGTTGTGGGCGTTCCGTACTTTCGTACTTTTAACACAATTAATTAAAATATTTTATTAATATTCTTTTTATTTTGTATTCGAAGTAGTCTTATATTCGAATTTTCATAATTTTTATTATTTTTAAATTTTTAATTTTTCTTACAACAAATAAATTTTGATAAACAAAAATTTAGTAAACACAAATAACCACGAAATTGAGAAGAATTTAGTAAAAATTATTTTGTGATCATTAATGTCTATAAAATTTTGTGCCCACAGCGGCTTCCTTACGCAAATGCCTATCTCTTTTTATTAAAATTGTCTTATTTTTCAGCAACTTATTTTATCCCACGTTCTCATCTACTACTGTTCTTCTGTGCGAATGATGCTTCCGGTTGTTGTCTTTCGTTCTCTCTCTCTTCCCTTAACACGATATTTGGGTGAAAAAGGGGGAAAAAAATAAATAAATAAATAAAAGCAAATCAAAGGCAGTGAAATAGAAGGATTTTTTTTCCCTATGTTATTGATATTTGAAGAAGAAAAATTTTAAAAAATTATAAAAAATAAATAAAAAAGAGAGAAAAATATACATTATGATATTAAATTTGTCTTCTCTCCCTTTTTTCTTTCCTTCCAAACACACGATTTATAAATGTGAGAAATGGAGGACGGAGGAAGCTACCGGCAACTATGTCCGCCGCGTGGAATCAATTCCCGGCGGCAAAACCGTGTTCTCCGGTGAGATTGCCTCGACATGAAGACCCGTCACCGGACTCAAAAAGGGCAGGTGCGTACAAGATCATTATCCTCTCCTTTTTTTTTTTTCTGAAAAAAGTTTTTGCCGACACATTTGTTGGATAGCAATAAATATACAATAATTTGTATTATTAAATTATAAAAAATATATTAAATTTAAAAATAAATGAATTATTATATATTGTTAAATTAATCGCGTGTTTTCTGTATACTTCACTTAATATATTTACGTAGACTTTTTTTTTACGTGGAGTTCTTTTTTTTTTTTTTCTTAAAAAATCCTTTTAATAAAGACTATTTTTTTTTTTATTTACAATAAAGACTACTTTGGCCAGATCAAAGGAGTTAAAAGTGCAACGTGTTAGCATTATTGCACATGAGCGGACACGGGGCCCGCTAGGCTGCTTGGGAAGAGAGGGGGTTTAGTTGGTGCTACTGTGACTTGCGGGTGATGGGTATTCCTCATGCTCTACACGTGTCTGTAAATTACCAATCTTTTATTTGTGCAATTAACGGTCAGGTCACACATCAACATCTCCGAGCGAGTTTTGCCTTGGCCACAAACATCTTTTGTTTTTCCCCTTCCCTTATTATTATCTTTTAAAGCCTTTTTTTTTAAATATTTTTGTTTTTTTCCCATTGCCCATTTGGACGGTAAAGATATAAATGACTTAAATACTGAAATTTAATCACCCTTACATACGTTGCCAAAATGAACTTTGCCGCTATATTATTCTAATAATTGCGTTTAAAATTTTAGTTTATAAATCTGTTTTCTATAAGTTTTTATTTTGGTGCCAATATGACACATTGAAACACCCAGTATATAAGATGATTTGACACTTATTGCATGATAATTTTGTTTATTTTTATTCTTCATAAAAAAAAATCCTTTGCTCAATCTTTCGTCAGCGTATCGAATGCCAATCTTTCAAAGAAAAGGCATTTTATCAAAGAATTAAAGAAGTTAATTACAAAAGATAGATACCAAAAAATTCGTGATACCAATTTAATGATTTTATTTATGATGCACGTTATGAAGTTTCAAACATGAGACCTCCCTCCTACTGTTAAAAAAAAAGAGAGACCTTCTTTCTTAGGTTTGTCCTCAATAATGACTAATCATGGTTAGTTGCAGCTGGTGTAGGGGATTAGTTACCTCCACTTAGGCTTCTCCTCCTCTCTTTCCCTCCTCTCCCATCAGACTCCTGATTCATTGTTTATGAGGTTTTTTGGCACTGTTTTGGCTTGATCCAGCCTCATGGACGCCACCTTTGGCCTCCCTAAATCCAGGTCCACACTCCATGACGATCAGATTTCATTTTTGTCGTTCTC
Organism: Carallia pectinifolia; assembly: GCA_037832335.1. Classification (NCBI taxonomy): domain Eukaryota; kingdom Viridiplantae; phylum Streptophyta; class Magnoliopsida; order Malpighiales; family Rhizophoraceae; genus Carallia; species Carallia pectinifolia. Next base: position 16,036,373 of record CM075444.1, on the reverse strand, counting down.
CGCGTTGATGATGTTGTCGGTGTCGCCATCACTGCCCCCGCCGATGCCTCATCTACCGCCGGCATCGCCGTACTGGTCGTTGACAGTACTGTTTTTGCTTCTGTCTCCAATGCTGGTGCTGTCCTATCGGCTTGCCAATTGGAGATCACGAAACTGTAGTTTGAGCAGGCGCTGCCGACACAACCATTGACGCCGCCTAAGTCCCTCCAGCAGCCAACTACGTCTCTTGCCTCCTATCGTCGTCCACCACCAGCTCCGCCCTTGGATCTGCTTGGATCTGTTCCTGTTGTTTCATTTTGAAATGGGGATCGCGTATTGTTGGTGGATTGTTTATTGTTCATGGTTATGTTTTGTTTGGATCATTTACTGTTTGTGTGCTTTTTTGGGTCTGTAGTGTAATGCTTGCGAAAATTGTTATCGTGCTCAGTTTTTCGTTGTAGGTTTGCCATTGTATGGTATTTGCTGTCTCGTGTATGTTAATCCGGTTAGTACTTTTATTGTAGGGTTTTGTCTAAATAAATGGTCTTGGGACCATCTCTGTTTGTAAGCCTTTGGTGTCATTTAGTCTTATTTTGTGCATGTTGTTTTGACGCCTTCATATTAGACTTGTATACGGAATTAATGCAACGATTTCTTTCAATCAAAAAAAAAAAAACCCTTGGTTAATTGCCAGTATGATGATTTTTGTAGCTAAACCTTTTTTTTTAAGGTTTATTAGAAGATTAATTAGACTATGATCTACAAAATAATAATATTTATTTCCACTTTCATATCCTCGTATTTATATTTTAAAATTAAAACTCTAGACTTTTTAAATGAAAGTTTAAATTTTTAATTACTGATATATTTACTAATCCCAACAAAACTCTGAGATTCGCCGTCTAATGGGCCCATAACCTCTTAGTTAGTTTCGAGCTCGTTGCTCTCCACTTTGAGCCCATGCCTTCAAAATTATCTAGATTACGAGCTCGCAGTACAATTATCATATAAGTCTTAGTACAAGTATGATATAATCTAAAATTTCTGCTAATTTTCATTTTGAAATAAAAACGCTTAATTTCAAAATTATATAGATGTTAATCCAAATGAAGTTGTCTTGAAAGCATAAAACCACTGTAATTTTGAATGGCAACTGGGAATGTGTCAATTACCACATTGTTTTGATGTTAGCGGGTCATGGTAGTGCTTAATGCATGATGCGCGACAGATTTTAGTATTCTTACTTTACTAATTTGTAATGCTTTGGGAATTGGGATTGAAAATTGATTAGTCACTCTCAACCATAGTTATTAAACTTGGCCCAACCCGGCCGGTCAGACCGGTGACCCAGGTATTGGGTCGGGTCGGTTCACGTGAACAGTAACCGGGTCATTTGAAGAATAAAAAAATATTTTTTTTTTCACTTTTTACTGTGTAAATAGTAAAAATAATATTTTTAATGATGAACAGTAGTTAAATAGTAAAAAAATTATAATTTTTTTCACTTTTTATTGTATAAACAGTAAAAATAATATTTTTTTAATGATAAACAGTGTTCAAACAGTAAAAATTATAAATTTTTTTCATTTTTTACTACTTGAACAATAATATTTGTATAATATTTACATACTAAAATTTATTTTTTTTAACTTTTTACTGTGTGAATGATAAAAATAATATTTTCATAATACTAAACAGTATTACACAATATTTTTTTTTGTACAATTTAATAATTTTTTACTTTTTATAATCTATTTTTCTGTATGCAATAATTTAACATTGTTCATATATCAAATAATATGTTACAATTGACCTTAAAAAATAGTTTTTAAAGAATTTTTATCAAAATTTTGATTAGCATAAACTACTTTTTAATTTGTGAAAATGTAGTTATTGTGTTAAATTGTACAAAAAATTTATATATATTATTTGATATATTCATTTTCTTAAGAATTAATGACCCATTGGTTGAACCAATGACCTACTGACCCAGTCACTTGACCGGGTCAGTGTCTGAGTCAATTTTAATAACTATGCTCCCAACATTGTGATCGAAGGTTTAAAACAAATGATGTAGATATTATAATTATAGAGAACTTAATGACACTTTGGCTATGGCAGATAACAGAGCAAAAGAGGTGACTTTCGCTTCAATCATACATCATTAAAAATGGCGATCCACTTAAATCTGTAGGAAACGGTTTATATTATTGCGACAAATTTTCATACACCTTAAAATATCTTGCTTAATAATCCATAAACCATAAATTTTTTTAAGACTCATCAATCAATTAGATGCATGTTTTTGTTTTTTGAAAGAACTGTTCAAAGAACTTGTGATTCCCCTTTTTGTTACCAGTTGATCTTCAGATTTCTTTCGCCCATTCTAATTCTATTAAACTAATCTTATTCTTGGATCGGCTTGCAACTTATCTGCAACCTCGTAGTATTTTAGATGGGTTGAAGAGATTAATGTATTAAGTGCAGATTGAGGTTTACAAAAACTGCCAACAACAGTTTGATGTAAAATTTAAAACGGAATAATCCGATTTCGAACATTGCTAATACCAACATTTAAAAAAAAAAATTAAGGCCCAGACAACCAAAAAATAAGCAAATGCTCTCATCTAAATGGACTAACACACACCCTTTGCCTCCAAAAGTTTGGGTGTCACCGTAAATGCTACTGAGACGAGAAGAGTTAATCTATTGTCCTCACTCACCCCAACCACCAGGCGAGAGTTTGAACTCTCATTTAGTCTCACTTTCTATTTTTCAATGTTCTTGAAAGCTCTCTTTAGCCACTAGTCTAGACTAATTAAGAAAAAAAAAAACTTTCAGATGACTCATTCTCGATTAAGATTTGAGAATTTAGCACTGTGATTGTCATTTTCAATAACAAATTACAAACCATGGAAGCCTCCAAACTTGTTGATATTTCCCGACTAAGAACACAAACTTTGTGCAGAGTTAAAAAATTCAATCTTCGCCGTTGCCTCTTATCTTAGAAAGAGGTTGCTTTTGAGTCTTGAGATTCTCAAACCGATGACAGGCAATTGGAGCCTAGAGCTCGCTCTAACCTGCCTCCAAATCAGAAGCGTGCGCAATAAACATTGCAGTATCGTTCTCCACTCCATCGTATTTCATGCAATTACACAATTACATATTTACATTGCAATTTTGAAACTTAATTCCATTGTGTTTGTGGATTTACCGATTTAGGGTTCTAAAATCTGAAATCAAATTCAAAACTAAAGTAAAAAATTGAGGAAAAAAGTACTAGAATAGCGAAATTAAGGATAAAGCTGAACTTGAAAGAATGAAATTGGAGAGTAAACACCCAAGTCAAGCTTCAAATCAACAGCTTCAACGATCCTTTCCCGTTTAAGTGAGTAATTGTCAGTTGAATAATTGAAATATAACCAAGAATAGAATAGTAGAGGACAGAATAATTGAAGGAAATTGGATGATTCTGTAAGAGCAAAGAAAAATGCAAGAAGCAGGTTTCATGGGCTGAGCGTGAAAGCAAGAACCAATACGAATGTCTGGGCAGAGAAGTCAAGATCCGAGATGGAGTTTTGAAGAGACAGAGAAGAATAAGGAAAAAAAATTATCTTAGGTGAGAGAAAAATAGAAAAAAGAAAAATTAATATTCCCTGTGATCTACCAAATTTAATTTTTTAGAAAATTGAGAATAACTAATGATTCTTTATTTGATTCATAAAATAATCAATTTATATACCCATGTCAACTCTTTTTATTATACTCTTTTTCAAATAAAAATTTGGGGTTTGTCTTCATGTATTACTCTTTCTCAACCAAAGAGCGCAAAATTTTTTCTTTTATTTTTCTTAGCTCTTAAAATTAATATTAATAGGGTAAAGAGGAGCATTAAAGCTTCTTTGCATGACAATTATTTTCTTATTTTTTGTGAGAAAATAAAAAAAAATAACACTTCATAATTTTGTCTAAAAATTATGTTATTCAATTATATAATATATTTAGTATTTAAATTAAATTTATAAAAAAATAAACTCTACCGCACGACATTTATTTGCTTTTGTAGAATGTTTGGACACCTAAGTTGATTTTGTGGGTCCCTGTGCCCACAAACCAGAGTCTCTGAGATTAATGTTGGTTTATGGGCTCCACAACTCCAATCATTTCAGCCATGCAATGGTCAAGAATGAATAACATTCCCAACGTAAATTTGTCGCGTTTATGTAATTTTTTCGATTTTATAATTTGTAGAGAGACAAAAGTGGGAGATAAAAGAAGAGTATAAGCTGATGTGACAGTATGAGTCTTGTAAGAGTTCTAATCATTATTTATTATCTTTGAAAAAAAATATATAATATACATATAACTAAGATACGTGTGTAAGAGCATTACAAAAATGACAGGTGATATATACACGCATAAATTCCTTCATACACGCATAATACAGCAGCCAAGAGCCCACTGTTACTTTGTAATGGGCGTGTATGAGAGATATTTGAGCGTGTAATTATCAAATCCCTACAAAAATATATATATACAGTGATTTAAAAAATTATTATTTACTTATTCAATCATTTAACTAGTTTATATACAAATTTTATTTATCTTTGTACATATATTAAAATTTTCCAATTAAAAAAGAATGTGGGTCTCGTGTAGGATTCACGCTCGCTATGTTAGCACTTGATTCTCTTTTGTCTATTTTCAATAACACTGCAGCTAAACTGTTACACGTAAACGTTCTCCAAAAAGTGTGGAGAATGACTCCAATGTTACTTGCACTCTCTTACGCACAAAATGCGATGACAACAATTGTCTAGAATTCTAGAATTTTAGATTTTGAAGTCCCGTGTGAAAGCGATTGTCTTAAGATGAGTCGAATATATGTTGTTTTATTCTTATTTTTAATGAGATAAATTATTTATACAAAATTAAACTACAAAGTAATTTTTTAAGTTACAGGAAGACGTGTCCTTCACTTGTTCAAATATTAGGAGCTTCTTAATTCTTGCTTGCATGATGATCCAATTCTTTTAGCATTAGTCTAATCAAAACAATTAAAAACTTGTAACCAACGTGTCCACCAGTCAAGCATCATTTTTTACCTATATAAAAAACATTATATATATATATATATATAATCAAGAATTTTACTACGCTGCTTAATTTTAAGTAACAATAAAGTAGTTACACAGTTTACTAATCGACTTCTAATATCTTATTAATTTTTTTTTTTAAAAATTTTAATCATCTAATAGTTCATATTACTTAGTATTTTATTATTACTTAAATACAACTACCTAATATTTTCCTAAAATAAAACAGCCAATGGACACAATAGTTACCACGATCAGCGCCTATTCATGCCAATTGCAAGGTTCGTGTGGCAAACATTTTTTTTTTACCGCAACAGAACCATTGCATTAGTCATCGATGAAAAACGTACATCCAAAACGACATAAAAGCGTCGAGAATACCTGCCTGAAATAGGAAAACACATCGACAGAAAGGCCTACACATCAACTGGTCCAAGCGACCATCAATAAACTAGCTACAAACTCCAGAACTACCTACCAAATTGTTATTAGATCTATTTAGGCTCAAACTACTAACTAGATGTACATTAGTTGGAGAAAGCTACATTCTGTAGCACCAACCGCACCATAGCAGACAAATCACAGAAATCACTCAAATGCCTCTAACAATGGATTTCGGCGCAGTCAGATAATGAACATCAAAGTACATAAAATACTTGCAAAGCACCCAATCCAAAATAAAAAACCAACAGATGCGTAATCTAAGCGTTTCAGTGGCGTCGATAGTGAGTGGCAACGGCAGTCACGGCAAGGCCGGTGGTGACAGGAGAGACAAAGGTGGCAGTGGCATCTGTTCCGGGAGAGGTGACAGCACGGAAGGCGACTCTAGCGGCACCTGCTCGGCTTGCAGCACTGTGGACTCCGTTTGTCTAGCCGGCGGCTGGTAGAGCGGCTCTAGCAAGGGAAACAAAGGTTGACAACAAAGCGCTGGCAACCGGTACGACGGCGTTGGCGGCAAAGGCTGAGGCTGAAACAGAGACGGCGGCGTTGTCGCCGAAAAATACAAAAGTGGCTGTTGAACACCAAGAAAAGTAGATATGGTGACCAAGAAGCCATGAGTGGTATTATTGTGGCCTGATTCAACTGAAAGTGAGCCAAAAAGCCCCATGAACAGAGGCATGGGGGTTTGGTACGAGAGGAACAGAAGGAGAGGAGTGGAGGAAGAGATTAAGGTCAGTGAAAGGAGAAAATGGTCGAAACTTGAGGCTTGTGAGGGTTCTGGCGGCTGGCTAGCGGAGTTACAGTTTCTGACAGCCAGCAAAAGGGTGGGTTTTAAAGAAAAATAGGAGAGTTTTTGAGTGAGAGAAACTTTGAGTGAGAGAAACCATGATAAACTAATTGTTCATGTGGTAATTATGAATGATATATATCATTATTATTAAAAACCTGTCATGAATAGAAATACTTAAAAACTTATTCAAAATAAAAAAGTACTTAGAAAATCTTTTTTTTTTTCTCTTTTTCTTTTTTGTGTGTCTTGATTCATAAATAGCTAATTAACTACATTATATAATTTTTTGAGGGCAGTAGATCGAATGGTTGACGTCAAAAGCGGGTTACCCTACGAAAAGCTTTATGAAACGGAACAAAAACGAAAAAAGTTAAAGGTGAACTATAGCTTCAAATAGGCTCTCCCAAGGGCACAACGCGTGACAGGTGACTAGACGAGGCTGCACGTCAGCAGCTTTGAGTAAACCAGCCAATGGGACAGTAGCAGCAGATGGGGTTGGCTTAGCCACGTTTCAGCATGCAGGCCCAGTGCTCACAAAATAAGAACCCGTTAAGGCAGGCAGGCGACTGTAGTTAAATAGAGAAAATGTTGGTGTTTTGTCGACGAAAACAAAGAAAATGTTAGCATTTTGAAATTTGTTGTTTTGGTTAATATCTTAATTAAAATTAATATTGATATTTTTGAAAAAAATTGATAATTTTTTAAATATTTATTAAATCTTCATTATAAATTAATCTAAATTAATTTCAATAATTTTTACATTTTATAAAAATTATCATTCTTATTTCAAAAATATTAATTTTAATTTCAATCGAAACACTAATTAGGATACTAAATTTTGAGATATGTATTAGTGTTCGTTTAAGCATTAGAGCTTTGTCATATGAACACAAAAACTAGGCGTCACTATATCAAACACAATATATAAAAAATTTAAATTGTTAGGAGACTCGGACATGTATATTATATTAAATAACACACTCACTCACGCAAAAGTTTGTTATAGTAAAAGCATGAGCAAAGAACAAGTCTGCCATATGCATAAATTTAGGATTAATGTGAATGATGAGGATAACCTAATTTATATACAAGATCTTTTGGTCATCAAGTTCTAATATCTTGGCAAAAAATATTTTTAAAAAAACTTTAAATTGTTTGATGAGATAATATAATTTTTTTATGAAGAGATCATATATTAAAGGCACACAATTTAAATATGGAAAGCTCATTATCAATTTTTAAACTCATAAATTTAAATAAATACGTATGATGTGAGTAAGAAGTTATATAAGAGAATTATATTCCAAATTTATATTTAGAAAGAGAAAAGGCTAGAAAATTTTATATTTAAAAAACTAAAAAACTGGAGGCCAGGCAAGAGAAACGCCAGAAGAGATTGAATAGATGAGTAGGTCAAGAAGATTCCTTCTTGCTGTTGGGGTTTGGCTTTCGAGAGTCACGAGGGTGAGACGCTCTGGTTTTGGTGCTGTGTAGCGAGTAGCGACCGACAGATGTGCCCGGTTACTGTCAAAGGGGTCTGCTTGGTTTTCTGAAGGCAAGCAAGAGTAAATAGACACAATTGCTGAAATATGTATAAGTTATGCAATTAATTTAAAAATATTTAATAATTTATTTATTTTTTATTTTTTTTAAATTTAATATACTTATCACGATTCAAGTATTCAGATTACTATTTGTTTATCTCATTCATACTTACACATGCCCATAAAGTTTTTCTGGAGGCATAATGCGAACAGTTAATTAATAACGCTTAATTAGGGCTTGGCTCTTTACTTGCACGAGATCCCTCATGTTTTGTTGTGCCTTACCTCATTAATTAAGCTAACAACCCCTAGATTTTTGTTTGTTGACCATCTATCATATTCTACCTCTTCTATCAGTTAATCTCATTAATTTTTTTCATATTTTTCTTTCCTAATAATAATAATAATAATAATAATAATAAAATAAATATATATGGTGTTAAGATCTTGAAATCTTATGTTTGTTGTGTTTGTTCTCTAACAGAGATGTATATTATTCTAAACTATTAATTAACTCATGGAATCTCACGATTTTCAAAGGTGGGAAAAAAGTCACATTCGTATAAAGATTTTTTGATTGAATATTTGCAATTTCGATGATTTTTTTTTTAATTTAGATTAGCAAAAGTAAAATTCTTCTAGCGATATATGAATTGGGAAAACATATTGATTTCATATTTACATTTTTAGGGACACAAACATTTAGGGAATTTCTCCTTGAAAAGGTATTAAAAAAAAAAGCACAGGAGATGAACAATGACAAATTTTTTTTTAGGCGAGAAAAATGTTACAGTTTTTTCAAAATCAATATAATGTGAACGTAAAACCCTGGTTCAACGGCTTCAGTGAAAGTGTAATCCATCCAACATTTTGTAGTTTCTTTTTGTCTATTAAAAGGCCTATAACTAATAGATTGAGATTTATACAATATATATATATATATATATATATATATATATATATATATATATATATATATCTCATGTCTTTTTCACAAAGTTTAATGGCGACCCATAATTACTTTTTATTTTTATTTTTACAATCATTATAAAATAATAAAAATAATTATCGTTAATAAATTTTAAAAGTTAATAATTACTAGAATGTCTTAGAGACAGTTTTGTTAGTTAGATAAGGAATCCTGTATATATGTGTTCTTACATCAGCATCACTCAAATCAAACCAAATCGTATTAGAAAATTGTGCAATTCGCCTCAAGATGCACCTGGAAACAACCTAGGAATAGTCTCCACCCTTTCATCATAAAGTGGGCAAACAAATAATTTGTTGATTATAGGATACGGAAATGTTAGCTGGACGGGAGTGTGGACTCGAGAGACTGGAGAGTGTGGACTCGAGAGACTGGAGAGAGAGAAAGAGGATAGAAAATGTTGTTGTGGGGTCGGTGATGAGTTTTACTTTTTTTTTTTTTAAATATATTACGTGTATAATAATTAAATTTAATTTATAATAAATATTAAAATATAGATTCTTTATATATATATATATTAAAATTAATATATAATAAATATTTTTTACTTATAATAATTAAAATTGATGTATAACAATTTTAAATTTAATGTGTAACAAACATTAATTTAAAAAAAATACTTTTTAGCTATTAGTTAAGTAACTTTCGTAACTTCTTAACTAATAAATAAATTTTTTCCTCTTTTATTGTTATTATTATAATTTTAATATTATATCGTAAAATTTTGTCTGACATGTTGTATATTATTATTAAGAATCGTATTCTTTAAATTATTTATCGTATATTTTATCTGATATATTGTATAATAATAATTAGTTAATAACGATCTAACATGACAGTCATCTAATAATATCTTTTAAAAAATATAAAATAAAATAACCTCGTGTATCACGGTCGAATACCCTCGTTCAGGTATTAGAGCTCTATTAATTATTATTGGATATATGCCATGAGTCGCCTATGTTTGGTAAAGTGAATTGGCCCACAAATTCTAGAGTTTCGTGAAGTTTAGTTGGTGGTTGATCGCACAGAAAATCAGTGCCAGACACTTTTAATATAACGACACGCATATTTTATTAACAATAATTTGATTTGTTTTTTAAAGATATTTTAATAATTAAAATTTAATATTTTTATTTTTAAGATTTTAGATTCTAATCTTAGTAAATGAGAATATAAAATTTATAAAAATAAAAAAATTATCTCATTATATAATTCTTGACTCAACTAACTTTTTAACGAAAAAAAAGTTTTTTCGGTTTTATGTTTACGTGGCTACATAATCCAAAAATCAACTTTTAGTCCTCATTTGTGTGTCAGAGATCCTTTATTAACTTTTTGACCTAACAGACCTCTTAATAAAAAAAATAATCTTTTGATTTTACGCGGGTACATAATCCAAGTATCAACTTTTAGTCAACAAAAAAAAATTAAGTTGTTTGTTTTAAGGATATTACTATGCAGTCACAAAATCTATAATATATAAAAGATATACAGTTAATTTAATAATTTATTTATTTTTTTAATTCAATACATTTTTTATAATTCAACATCTATATCTTTATATATCAAATTTGTAACCTACCATTATATGCCTACGTAATTTTTCTCTTATTTTAAACGAGTTTATGTGACTTTTAAATTGATCATTATTATAATATTAAGTCAAAATTAAAACATATGAATAAGAAACAACAGTAAATCAAAACTTTTAGAGCATTGTTGTTGTAGTTAAAAAATGCTGTGCATTTTTAAAGTGAAAAAGATTTTATGGAAATTTTGTTTTTAGAAAAAATAGATTTGTTTTGGCAGAAATAAAACAATTATTCATTTAAATTATTAATCTGCCTTATATTTTTTTCAAAAATAAAAATCTATTACTTATATTTTTATTCCAATAATCATAAAAAATAAATTTATTTTACTTATCAAAAAAATCAAATAAGGTAAATTTATTTTACGTCAAATAAAGTCAACTCTTAAAATGATTGGATAAAGCGTAACTTCTCCGTTAGAAATGGTAATTTGGTAGCTGGCAACTTGATGCGAAGGTTTCCAATAAAGGACAAAGAGTCTATCTTTTTCGCAGGTCTCCAGAATGGTAGACGTGCGGATTTGCATGGCGCATGCAAATATTTAAGCGTAGTGAGAATTTATTAGACTTTTTAATTATTTTAAATTAAAATTTTTACAGAAAATTCCTAAGAATCTACGCGACAACCGGTGATCACCTCATCATCAATAAATCCTCTGCCGCCACCAACCACCTTGCACAATTGTAGCCCCACACATAGACCACTAACGGCGTGATTGACCCACCGTCGCGTCAACGGTGTCTTGGTTGGAAGTTTCAACCCACGAAGTCACGAAACCAGACGACACGCAATCAAACAAACGGCGAAGCCATCTCGGCGACGTCACCCAACGCAGACGGCGTGCTGACGGAGTTTCCAGCTAACCGAACGGAAAAATCCCTACAACGGAGTTGTTGATACACTCTCACGTGCCAAATGTCGGACGCTATCCGCCACGTAACGCTCTTTCTGTTTTGGGTTTTGCTAACGTGCTTTTGCTATATTAAACCATTAAACCTTAAAGTTAGGTTACCGGGAAAAGGAGTTACCAGTTCACTGACCTTTGTCCACTGTATTTTTATATATATATTTTTATACACAAAAGTTCTGGTATTTGTGTTTGGTTTCTTTTTTTTTTCTCTCTCTTTCTCTCTCTTCTTTCAGAAAGACTTTTTGTACTTATTTTCTTGGCCTTCAAGTGACTGAAAACAGATCTCCGGCATTGACTCGATTTTCTGGTAAAATTTGTTGCGAATGTAATTTTTTTTCCCCTTTTTTTTGGTTTACATCTGTTTCAATTGATGCTATTATCTTGTGTCCGGAAACAGAGGAGATATTGAAAGTGGCATTATCTGTGGAGATTACTGATGGGAGAATCTTCAGGGATTTTGTTTTTCCATACCCAGATTTTGAATTTTTTATTTGATAAAGTTAATGGGTTTCATTTGTCAAATCTGTTTTGAGTTTGTTTTTCTTGCAAACTCAGCTGAGGTCTGTTTGGGAGATCTGCCAATTAAGAGAACTGTTTTTTTGGAGTCAATGGAGTAAAACGGAAATCTGGGTAGTGTTTTTGCGTGTTTAAACATTTTATTTATGCAAAGTAGGTTTGGTTTTGTTTTGTTTTTTTTTTTTTTCCTTCTGTCTGTTAATTTTTGGTGTATTTGTTAATCTGTTGATGTGTTATTTCACCTGGGCTCTTCTGCTGGTGATTCTGTTTTCTGTTTTTCTGGCAGGCCAATTTCCTGAAAATGGGGCCAGAAACAGGATTTTCCCAGCACAACACAATTAGCCACAATATTCAGTCTTTACAGCTTTGCTTTGATGAGATTTAAGGGCCGGAAGAGAGGAAAGTTCGAATTTTTAATTGGTTTTTTGAGGTCAAAGCAATGGATATTGGTCAGAACCAAAAGGAATTACAAGTTGAGGGTTCATGGATTCCGCGGACTCCAGTGAAGCCAATTAGGCCAAAACCACCGGTGATCTACACAGACAAACAAGGAAACCGGCTACTGCAATCCAATTGGCTGGGCTCAGAGGGGTTTTCACCCAATTCTACTGGCGGGACTCATTTTGACAGGTTGGGTGCATGCTTTGCCAGCACCAGTGGCCCTGCTTTCGACGGTGTTCACACATTCGCTAACGACCCCGACCCGTTGAAAGACCCGTTGAAAGACTTATCTTTTACAGCTCTCTTGGCGACCGCAAATGCTGCAGCCGGGCCGGCGAATTTTCCGTCATATGCCAATGGGGACTCCTTGCTTGGATCGCGACTTCTCATCAATGGCAATTACATGGAGAAACCACAGTGTAAGCATATGTATTATTAGGCTTCTGACTGGTGACCTTGTTTTTAGCTTCAAGCAGCTTAGATGAGCCCAGCACAGATTTTATTTGGATTTTTTTTTGGGCAATTGAAATGAGTGCCAAAAGTTTTTAAAAAGAAATTGTTAAGGAAAATAAAAAACCAAAAATGTAAAAATTGAGATTGTTACAATGAAATCATAATAGCCAGATTTTGATAGCTTTTAGAAGTAAAATAGAAGGCTGTGGACTCAATGACAAAACATAAACTTAAACCATCACCGAGGCTTTAATTCCCTTTGGTCAGTTGCCTAGAAACAAATTTTCATGGCTGCTGTCTGAATACAAATATTCAGGTTTGATTTTGTTCCTTTTTCACTGGGTCTGCAAAAAATTGGTGTTTTGCAGATGGGAGATTCGCTCATAAAGCTACTTATGGACTAAACTTCCATCCTGGGAGAATGCAAGATGTAGTCTCTAAGCAGATGTCTTCACATTTTGCTCCTGTGACGCCAGACAAGACCATCACTGCAGAACGCAAACAGGCCATCGAAATTCAATCTTTATGCAAAGATGAAAGGAAAAATAGGGAAAGAAATCAACCAAACCAGATTACTACCACAGGGACTGACAACAATGAGCTCTGCAGTGACAAGGAACTCCAACACCTGGAATCAGATTCCTCGCTTGCAGGCGTTTCGGAACAACTCATGGAACGTCACAGCTCTGACGAGTTAGGTGTGCATGCCATTGACTTAAATAAAACTCCGCAGCAGATACCTAGGAGGAAAAAGCACAGGCCTAAAGTGATCACAGAAGGCAAGCCTAGGACTCGAAAACCAGTAACTCCAAAACCTCCTTCAACTGAGACCCCAACAGGGAAGAGGAAGTATGTGCGGAGGAATGCAATTGACAAGGACTCAAGCTCACCACAAGCCAAGAGGAGTTATGTAAGAAAGAATCCACCCGACAGAGCCTCAACAACTCCAGCAGAAGCACATGGAAAGTCCACTGATGTGGAAACGCCCAAGCCTGCAAAGAAGACATGCAGAAGGGCACTAAGTTTTGATACAGAAAAGGAAACTGAAGGAGAGAAAACTACATTCAGGTCAACTTCTAATTTGAATTCAAAACCAGAGCAAAATGCTGCTGGAGAAAATCATCCCAAATTAAGTGTGCACCTAAGCCATGGAATTGAAGTGATTGTTGAAAACAAGCAATCAGGCATTGCTGCCTATGACCTTAACTGTTGTGTAAGTAAATTGCTTGAAAGTTACATATTTGAGCCTGCAAAAGAGGCAACAACTGCACCAATTTCTGCCAAAACCATTCCCCCAGAAGAAAAACAGAATGCCAATTTCATAGAGAACCTTACTGAAAGAGAAGATCAAGTGACTGCCTACAATATAGCGGCAAACTCCACAAAGATTCTGTTGCAAAATAGCACTCAAACCTTAACCAGTCCAAATGGCTCCAATTGCAGTGCCTTCACAACTTTGGCCGAGGACAAACAAGCACTTTCCAGTCCCATGAAATGTCCAGACACCTGCAGTTCAAATCTAATTGGGATGGACTATGATGCTTTATTTCAATACCAGAAAGTATGTCAGGTACTTCCAAGCTTTTCTAAGAAAAAAAGGACAGAAAAAGTACAAAGTTCAAGTTCGTACAGCACAGCATCTGTTATGACCACAGCAAAACATTTGGTCCCAGAAAGAGCATGCCCACAGGCAGATCCCAAAGCAGATCCTTCTACGTCAAGATCCAGCTACTGGTTTTCTGCTCCTCAATCTGGTAGCAGTGGACTTGCGGGTGTACTAAGAGCAGCAAGTAAAGATTTTCAGCTTAAACCACAGACTTTTGGTTGTATCTCAAATCCGACACAAATATCAACCAAAAAAAGATCCAAAGTTCCTACTCGGGCTAGGGACTTGGCTTCAATGACCAGCATAGCACCGTGCATGATGCAACACCCAATCAGACAAGGGACACTAGGTGGTAATGGGCAGCAAGTGGGGAACCCAAATGGCCGTCATGCTTGTATGGATATGCCAATTGCGCATATGCGTGTAACATTGACAACAAAGAAGAGAACCAAGAAGAGAGTTTCTTTGGTCAATTTGGCGTCTTCCAACACCGACCAAGAGCTATTGAGCAGAAAAACCATCTTATATAATCAGAACCGATTCCTAGCTGAATTGCCAGGTACTTTTAGCAACAATGAACTCAAGCTTAGAATCAACATGAATATAACAACTTTGCACTAGATATTTATGTCCCAAAAGACCATTAAATTTCCCAAGTGATTACTAATTTTTAGACATTCTATGCAGGTGATCCATGCAAAGAAATTTCGTCCATTGAAGTGATAACTGAGCAATTAAAGCATCTTGACATTGGTGGGGAAGACAGCGGCCATGCATATCGAGACAGAACTGCACTTGTACCCTACAGTTTCAGAATTCAGAAACAGAATGCATTGGTTCCTTATGATAGAGATGGCACTATTGTACCATTCCCCATTAAGAAACGACATTTACGACCTAAGGTTGAGCTAGATGAAGAAACTAATAGAGTGTGGAAGCTTCTGATGGCAAACATCAACAGCGAAGGCATTGATGGAGCAGATGAAGAGAAGACAAAGTGGTGGGAAGATGAACGGAATGTATTCCGCGGGCGTGCTAACTCATTCATAGCACGAATGCACCAAGTTCAAGGTACCCATAAAATCTTTAATTGCTTCTATTGAATTTCATCATGCTCAGCGGTTAAAATGTGATCCAAGAACTGACAGAGAAAGGTTGTATCATTGATTGATGCTAAATATGTATTAGTCACACAATAAAACCAAGAACCAATAGAAGAAATTGTTCTCAACAACAACTGTATGAAATGTTGACATGGAAAGTGATTGTCCTAGATATTTCACTACACAGGAAAATCCTAATTAGGAAATATTCCACAATCATAAGAAAACAGGCTTCATCAGCCAATAAAAAATAAAGTCCACTAGAAAGGAAGGGATTCATCAAATGCTGGGAGCATGAAAAAGTAGATACCAGTATGTATATGTGCATGCATTGTAGAGAGACAATATGCATGCCAATATCCCATACAATGAGCAGTTTTTTAGGCAACATAAAGTTAAAAATTATTAGTAATTTGGAAGAATTGCAGGTAAGATCTCCAGAAATTTAGCCTTTTACTGATACAAGAAACTAACTTACAAAGCTATGCCTATAAGCTTTAAATCACTGATTTAGTTATCAATTTGAGTCATCGTCATGTAATGGTGAATCGACAGGAGATAGACGCTTCTCTCAGTGGAAGGGATCAGTTGTGGATTCAGTGATTGGGGTTTTTCTTACTCAAAATGTCTCAGACCATCTATCTAGGTAAAGCTAAGATTCCAAGTTAATTAAATTCTAGTTTTCATAAGAGGATGAGCAAGAAAGACTTCATTCTCTATCTTAATTGCAGCTCTGCATTCATGTCTCTTGCTGCACGATTTCCACTTAAGCCTAATTGTGAATGGAGACCGTGCCATGGCGAAAGGACAAGTCCAATGATTGAAAAACCTATAGTTTGCATACTAGAGCCCGATGAAACCATAAAATGGGATGAGGAGATGTCAAATCAGTTAATTTGTGATCAGAGTTCCATTACTCTCCGCGACAGTGAACTGGGCGAAGATAGAGACGTAGTCAACAGCAGCAAATTCTATGGAAGCAGTACTGGCATGTTCAGCTCTGGAACTGTAGCAGAAACCTACCATGGATCAATGGTTGTCAGATCAGCCAGAGAGACCAATGAGAAATGCTATGTGGAAGAAGGGGCAGTCACAAATGATGCATTTTCATCTCAGAATTCTGTGATCTCATCCCAAAATTCTGTGGATTCACCAACTGCTCAAACTGCTGAAAGAAAAGAATCATTCTCAGAAAGCAATTTAGAGGCAGAGTATCTGAATGGTACATCTAAAGTCGGCAGTTTGCTTGCCTCTACTTCTTTTGTAGAGCTATTACAAAAGGCCGACCCTAATATACTGCATGAAGTTTACATTCAGGAAAATTATAATACATCTTCTGAACAGAACTCAAAGGATTGGTGTCCAAACAGCCAAAATCTGGAAAATGTCAACCTGAGGGCAAATATGGATGGCTTAGATGGTCTGAATCTTTTTTCTCACTTGGGAGTTCAGGAAGTTGAGTGCTTTGAGATGACTGCTGTTGAATCAATATATTCCAATATAATCAACAGCAAAGGCAACCAAGCCAAGAAAAATCATTGTTCAGTTGCAGTAGAATGTGCCAGCCACATTGCACATCAAAAAGAGCTGACCATGAGGGTTCAAGAAGCATCTAGTTCTCCCATTGCAGATAATGCATCATGCAGCAATATTCAAGAAGACAAGCATATGGCAGACTCTCCTGATAATGGTTTTTCTAAGAGTAAGGAGCTTAGCGAGGTGATTGCAGCCAGAAAAGCAAAAAGTAGAAGGGTTGGAGATGAGATAAAAGATGTCAACTGGGATTCCTTAAGACAACAGGCAGAAGCAAATGGAAGAAAAAGAGAGAGAACAGCAAATACAATGGATTCGTTGGACTGGGAAGCTGTGAGATGTGCAGATGTTAATGAGATTGCTGACACGATCAAAGAACGTGGGATGAACAACTTGCTCGCTGAACGAATAAAGGTATAAATTTTAGCGTCAACAGCACAAGTTCTCCATTTTTTTTAATGCTTAAAGTAGATCCCTTGGCTATGACATTCACAGAGCAATTCATGCAGGATTTCCTTAATAGAATGGTTACAGAACATGGAAGCATTGACCTTGAGTGGTTGAGAGATGTTCCGCCTGACAAAGCAAAGTAAGCCTAAAAAATAAATCCGAAAGTCTGTTTTAATTGACAGTTATCATTTCAATGTGGCGTTCCAATTTTGTCCCTGTTATGAATCATTTCAATTGACTGTTAAAAATGATGGTTGTAACTTGTTATTTATAAATCCAAAACAAAAAAGTACCTGAATACAACGTACTTCTGCAGAGAATACTTGCTAAGCGTTAGGGGTTTGGGGTTGAAAAGCGTAGAATGCGTGCGGCTTCTGACTCTTCATCACCTTGCTTTTCCAGTAAGTTTTGATTGGCTGTAGCTATATGAGAAATAAATGGAATTTATCTCATCTAATGCACAGTGGGTCTTAATTGTTTTAATGGTGTAACAGGTTGATACAAATGTTGGACGCATAGCTGTGCGGCTGGGATGGGTCCCACTTCAGCCACTGCCAGAATCACTTCAATTGCATCTTCTAGAGCTGTTAGTGCTAATATCTAAATAACTAAAGATGCTGACTACATGTGCCCAATAGCAAAAGTACTAATAGTGTCACTTTGTAGGTACCCAGTGCTGGAATCAATTCAAAAATATCTTTGGCCTCGACTCTGTAAACTTGACCAAAGAACACTGTAAGATATTTTCCACTTGATAATTGATGTGGCTGCTTGGACACACAAATGCATTTGAAGCATAAGTTTTCAAGTCACTCTTCAGTCAAATAGATTACTGATATTGCAGAATTATGACAGGTATGAGCTCCATTACCAGATGATAACATTTGGAAAGGTGTGGTAATTTCCAATAGCATGAAGCAATATGTTATTTACAATTAACAAGAACCTGAAGCTAAAGTATTTTTTTCTGAGGATTGGGCAGGTTTTTTGTACAAAAAGCAAACCAAACTGCAATGCATGTCCACTGAGAGGAGAATGCAGACATTTTGCGAGTGCATTTGCAAGGTCTGCATTTCATTTCTTCCAATTTTCCACCTGCGCACTACATACTACTATAGAGTACAGAAATTAGTTTCAGAACTCTCTTCAATTGTTCATAAAAACCTGAGATGAAATATCCAAGTTTGAATCAAATAACTGAAGCTACTAATGTTTCTGACTGTCAAATGATGCTGGAGTAAAACTTTAGATATTAGAAAACCAGTTTATGTTAATATTTTTGGGACAAAATATCGTAAGATAACATATCTGACTAGTTCATTGAGCTAGCTTTGTAAATAAATAGTAATATGCCTAACGCAAACAACTATTTTTAGTAACGAAAAAGCTAGATCTGTGAACTCTACTAACCTATGAGATGTTATTTGCAGTGCAAGGCTTGCGCTGCCAGGCCCAGAGGACAAAAGCATAGTGAGTGTTGCTGAAGGCAGAACAAATGACCAAATTCCTCCTGTGATGATTAATCAAGTACCCCTGCCTCTGCCTGAAGCAACTCAACCACCAGATAAGAACCAACAATGGGAAAATAACCAGCTATCTAAGGCCAGATGCAGTGAGCCCATTATTGAAGAACCATCATCACCAGTACCTGAGTGCAGACAAGTAGCAGATATTGACATAGAAGATACATTTGGCGAGGATCCTGATGAAATCCCTACCATCAAGCTTAATATGGATGAGTTCGCTCAAAATTTACAAAACTATATGCAAGAGAATATGGAACTTCAAGAGAGTGACATGTCAAAGGCCTTAGTTGCTTTAACTGCACATGCTGCCTCGATTCCTGTGCCCAAGCTAAAAAATGTGAGTCGACTACGAACGGAGCATCAAGTGTAAGTAGACACCTCCACCTTTCCTAAACTGGAATAAATTTTCTTTTAATGGTTTGCTTGGGAATTTTGAATCTAGATCAGGCTTTAATAGTTTTAGACGTACTGCACCATGGGTGGTCTCTGGGAATTACTTCATATAAAATTAAAACTTCAGCTGCTAATTCAAGTTTTGTTTTTGTTGACATGTAGCAATGAAGGCATAGAAGCCTGTAAACAATTATTGTACAGTAAAAAGTCAACTATTTATACCTGAAGCCAAATTATGTCCAATAAATTCTTCCAAACCAAGCAAATATTATGAAATTTTTTTTCTTTATATGCTAATTGCTTATTCCTTTTCTCATTTGAACTGTGTACAGATATGAGCTCCCGGATTCCCACCCACTTTTGGAAGGGGTCAGTTATCTTCTGCCCCTAGCTTCAACGGGGATGTTTATTTAACCCCTCTCCCCTCCCCCATCCCTCCGCCTGTCCAAAAAGATTTCCTAATCAATCTCATTTGCTTTTAACTCAGTTGGACAAAAGAGAGCCTGATGATCCATGCTCGTATCTTCTTGCCATATGGACACCAGGTATGGACAACATAATCATTGTGCTATTATGGACCCCTTTACACATAGGATTACCCTTTTCACAGCACTGATTTCAGATTCCTCATACAAGCTTACTTGGTGTGTTGAAAATAAACTAAGAAATTAGCAAATAAAGTCAAATTATAACAATATCCAGCAATCATTACGACTCAATGAGGCTTTAATGCTATCTCCTTTTTCTTTTTGCCTCCTAGAATGCCACAGGAAAGAAACATAACAATAACCTGACACCTAAAATATAGGCAGACATTAAAGCTACCACTTCAGTAATTGGGGCATCGAAAACTCCGAGACAAATGAAACAAGAAAGCTCATCTTTTCTACACAATAAGCACGCTCATCCCCTTCTGAAACACGTGTAGTCTGAGAAGTCTAGTTCTGGATCAGCCTATGGCAACAGTGAAATATATGACTCACAAAGGATGGGTTGGATGCCAAACTGATGACATTCAGTCTCAACCCAGCCTTTCTAAATCCAAATCCCAAGTAAACCACAAGTTTCCTAAGATCCTCTATATTCAATAGGCAAAATAGCTTGGTGGTTTCTCATCTCCAACTCAAGGTTCAAACCCCAACCCAGCACCCAACGATCATCCTTAAGAACCAAAAAGGGAAAGGTGGAAGCATTACATTTTCTTTATAACAAGGGACTTACCTCTAATCATTGCTGACAACTGGGCTCTGTTCAATATGGTTATCTCTTTGAATGCCTGATATATAATCGAGTGTGGCCTGAACCTTTGAATGTTCGCATCAGCTTATTGAATAGCTTTGAAGCCAAGCCTGAGCTTTAGTTTGGTGCTTGCAGTGAACATCAACTTGAGCTCTTTCAATGCTGGGAAACCAGAGTCTGAACATTTTTTTCTAGCTTAGTTGGTCACAATTGCACTCCTATGCGGTTATGCCTAATCCAAAGTAGCATTATTTTGAGAACTAAAGCTAGGAAATCCACATAAGTCAGTGCAGCCAATAGCTGATGCATCTAGTGTATACATCTGACCTTTTGATTTATTCTGCAAATTGTATGGAATTACTTCCACTAGGTGAAACGGCAGAGTCTATCGAACCGCCTGAAAGAAAATGCAGCGCACAAGAGCATGGAAAATTGTGTGACGAGGAGACATGTTTCTCTTGTAATAGCATGCGAGAAGCAGATTCTCAAACTGTTCGGGGAACACTTTTGGTAAGAAAATGCAGTCAACAGTTGTAATTATTAGATCGCATGGTTTTTCTTAGAAAGGATGGATGTTTATAAATGAACTATTAACCATCAGCTAATATATGTCAAAAACAGATACCATGTCGAACAGCAATGAGGGGTAGCTTTCCCCTCAATGGAACTTACTTCCAAGTTAATGAGGTGAATTCATTTCTGACACTCAGACCATCAAACTTCAGCGAGTCAAAAGATCTTTCTACACTTGCGTTGATTCAAACAAACCTCCTGATGCAGGTTTTCGCTGACCATGACTCTAGTCTGAATCCAATTGCCGTTCCTCGAGCTTGGCTATGGCGTCTACCAAGGAGAACTGTGTATTTTGGAACATCTATGCCAACAATATTTAAAGGTAATTTTTCTAATTGAAAACTGCTCCCATAATATTTAATGAAGTCCACAACATCACTGAACTGCGTTTTGCGTCCACAGGAATGACAACAGAAGCTATACAAGAGTGTTTCTGGAAAGGTAAGTGATACATCAAATTCTCTTTTTTGTTTTAAGCTCACTGCAGTGACTTGAAATTGTAGCTATGAGTAATTGAGTATCCGTTACTTAAGGATACACAAAGAAATGAAACCTGCGATGCCTACTAACATTTTAAATTTCTAATCTCTGCCCGACGTAATGATTCAATTAATTTTAGCATTTCTACTTTGTATTCCCTAGAAGCAAGCATTACCTAAGGCAACTCAACCTGTGAAAGACCTCTCTAGGCTCTATGAAGTATGAAGGATAAAGCCAGTGACGGTACAAGTACACAGGGTAGAGGGAGAAAGAGATAGGGAGTCAGAATTCATGAAACACAAATCTGTAAAAGGCTAGCAAATGCTGTTGAAGGCAATAATTATGAATAAATGCATAACTCTGCTCCTTGCACTTACTCTAACTAGAACTTCTACTGATAAACTGAAAAGAGTATAAAGGTCAACATTGGTGAGAAAGGCAACAATTTGGTAGTACAGGCTATATACATTTTTGGCATCGTTCCTTTCCTATTTAATGCAGTTGAGTGTTCATGTTATTGAGTTCAAGATTAATCATGTTAATGCATATGTCAAGGAAGAAATTTTCTGATTGCCTCGCCATTTTGTAAAATCCAGGATTTGTGTGTGTGAGGGGATTCGACCAGAAAACCCGGGCACCGCGCCCCTTGATAGCCAGACTGCATTTTCCAGCCAGCAGGTTAACCAAGACCAAAGCCAAAGATCAGGAAGATTAGAGTATCCTTTGCCAATGATCTTCACTGCCATCAGAATGACCAATGATCATGTCTGAGGCACAATAACTAGCAGATGACATTCAACCATAAGGGTGACTTGGCTTGTAGAGGAGAAAAAGGGTGAAACCCCAATTGTATCATCCCATAATATACAGCCAATGTAGCATGTTCATGTGTAACAAAGACTGTAAACTTTCAATTTTGTGCTCGTGTTCGAGCCATTCTTGCAATATCAGTGACCATGGTCAAAATGCCATGTGGCACTCGAGCTACATAGCTCCCATTCTCTGACGCACAAACACACACGCAGACTATGCTTCCGAATAAACATCAAAATAATAATAATAATAATAATAATAATAAGAGCACCAGTGCCTGGATTGTTAAGTGAGAATACTCTGAACATAGTTTTAGACAATAAAATTTCAGTCAACTCAATTTCAACTATTAGGCACAATGGGCGACGAATTTTTTTATTGTCAATAGAGTCCCATTATATATCCTGGCATTTTTGTCTTGAGAAATGTTTTGGACGAAACTGTAACTATTATTTTTAAAACAGCGAATGATATTTTTGAAATATAAAAATAACATGTGTTTAAAAAATATCAGTGTTCGTTTTAAAAATATCAACCGAAACAAATTTTAAAGTAAAAATTATTAAAATACCAACATTTATTCTTGTCAATAAAATTTGAGGAAATCACTGAGTAAGCGACAACTCAGACCCCAAACTAAAAGATTACATGAGAGTGACTAAAGTTGGAAGATGTCTCAGCAAGTGTCTCAGCCCTGTTTTGGAGGATCAACCACTAATGTTGTGAGCTGGCAACTCAGACCCTAAATTAAAAGATTCTCATGACTAAAGTAGGAAGATGTCTCATCAAGTGTCTCAGCCCTGTAAAACTAACAAAAATATTACATGAGAGTGACTAAAGTAGGAAGATCAGCAAGGGTCGCAGCCCTGTTTTGAAGGATCAACCACTAATGTTGTGAGCTTGCAACCAGACATCGAAACCAAATAGTCCAATAAATTCTTTTCTGCTTGCTGTCCACCCCATGATTTTTATCTCCTCAAGGAATTGGTGGCATTGATGGGCATTTGGTGGAGGTAATATTGGTTGATCTATTTGTACATTAGTGCAACCCAAATACTCCTGCGAGAAAAAGATTGCCAACAACAATCACGAGAAACTTCCATGGCGGATAAGTAAGAAGTCTACATCAATTTGGAATGAGTGTTGAACTTTTTGGAAAGAATGGAGAAACAAAACATTATCCACTAATTCTTTGCCAAGAACATGGGCTCACCAACTTCAATGCAAAGCTATGCAAGGAAGGGGCTGCTCTGATGAAGGAACAAATCCAGAGAAGATTCTGGCCACAAATTACTGCAGCAATCAATTGTAACTGCTCTACGTAAGGTAATTTTGGAAGCTCTTCAGGAAACTCCTCATTCTGAAAATAGGGTTAGATAAATACCTTAATTACATGGAGCAAAACACCTTAAATACCTTAAGTACCCTAACCTGAAAGTGATTTAGAAGAACCGTGAGCTTATGGAACCTCTAGGCACTCGAAGAACGACCCAAACCAATGCAGGCACGTAGTGAAAAGGACTGGATATCTTTGGTCCAAAAAGCTCAAATCCCATCAGATTTTTTGCACTGGTCAGTAATGTCTTCATAGAGTAGCAGTGTTTGAGTTTTAAGAACTTCAAATTGGTGCCCCTAACTGTTAGATTTATGAAGTTATCACAGTGCTCTACTGTTAAATCTTCAAGAGAAGGGCAGTTGTGGATCAAATCCTCCATGAATTGTCCATTCATATTTATGCATCTGATATTGAGGACTGTCAGGCTCTTAAAATGCATTGACCCCAACCCACTTGTGAAAATTTCAGGCTGCAGGAAGTTTAACTCAAACCTCTGGACTTTATTCTCAATTGCTAATACAACCCATTTGTTGATGTCTCTTCCTCCTCCCAAATCAGATTGAAAAAGAAGTTTTTTTTTTTTTATAACAGGGGCTTCATGAAAACCCATTACATCATTCAACCATTTCTCATATTCACATTTGGCTTCCTCCACCTTTACTGTAAACTGCTTGAAAGGCCAAAGATTATCCCAATTGTGAGAAAGGATTCTAGTCCTTGCTACCACCTTGTCAGTTAAGAAGGAAAGCACATAATATACCAGGTCATTGGGCAGATTGCTAATGCGATCTACAGAACATGTCTCTCCCATCTCAAAACCCAGAAAAGTAACCAACAAGCAACGAAATATCAGTCGAAAACTAAAACCCATATAGGAAATTAGGAAATTAAAATCAAGAAAAGTAAAAGAAGAGACTCACCTCGCATTGGTCCGTCGGTCTTGTGTTTCTGTCCAGCTCAAAACCCAGAAAAGTAATCAAGAACCAAGAAATGTCAGTCGCCGAGCAAAACCCAAATTGAAACCAAGAAAAGTAAAAGAATAGACTCAAAACCTCCTCTTTTGTCCATCAGTCTTGTGTTTCTTCTTCTCTCCCTCAGTCTTGGGGCGCTTGGGAGGCCTTGAGCCGCTCTTCTTTGAACGTTGTATGGGAGCGCTCTTCTCAGTATTATTTTAAAATAGTGTTAAACATTTTAAAAATTGTATGAAAAAATATTTAAAAATATATAATTATTAAAAAAATCGTTGATTTTATATTTTTTAATTTAATGGTATTAAAAATTTAATAATTTTTTTCATAATTTATATTTCAAAATATTTTATAATATGATTTTCACGATATTTAACACTATTTATTATTTTAATATTTTTTTATCTGGGATGTGTATTATTATTTTTTAAATCCTTTTTTGAATCATTTTTTGATCATCTAATAGGCAGTTTTATTTTTTTGGGTTATTAATAGGTAGTATTTTTTACGGAGGAGAAGCCTAGCTAGGCACTAGGAAAGGGGCTTGTCCCAATCGCTAACGTAGGCAGGATGCATTTACGACACTCAAGATAAGCGTGTTGTAATGGTATTATTAATTTTAATTAGTAATAGGAGAGCTTACTGTAAAGCATGTTTTGCCAAGGTGAAGGTTTTCTCCAATCTTTTAATCGTGCTTCTCTCTTACAAGTTACAATAGGCAGATCCGCTGCTTAGTTCATGTAATAGCCGAGTCCTCTGCTCTCATCATTTGTTGGTGATAAGAATGAACCACTAACACATTGTTGTCTGTTGATAAACACCGAATATATTAACTGCAAGAATTTGAGTTCAAGTGCTACTAAAGCATGTAGTAGAAGTTATACTCACGCTTGCTACGGTACTAAACCATCCGAAAACTTCACACTTCCCCTAAATACTGACACAATGCTATATAATAAGACTGTTGGAACACCATTTTCTTTCTCTTTTTTTGGTTTACCAAATTTTTTTCATAGAAAAAAAGGACATGAGCTATACAGGCAAGTTCATGACTTTTTGCAAGGATTGGAGGCTTTATCTCAAGTTCGTGGCTATAAAAACATCCTCACACCAATTGACAAGCTGAGGTGACCAACCGTACCACATAGTTTGTACCTATCAACCCAGTTCAATCATTCATAATTTATCAAGCAATTCCTCTCTTTTTGCTAGCATACGAGTGCATTCTTATCTAGTCAAACTACCGTTCATGCCTTTTGATTTGAAAATAAGGGAATTATCAATATTGTGAGATAAAGTCAGTCAATAATTTATGCGGTAACCTTTACTTAATTTTAAGAATATTTAAGGATAAGTAGAGTTAAATACAAATTTTATGCAGTTGAATTTTATCAAGCTAATTAATTCATATTTTAATGGAATTAAGAATTCAACATGATGCTTGGCTGTCATCATTATTCTTTTGCTTTATCTCGTCTAAATTTTTCAATTTTAAAAATTAATTATCTTACCCAAACGATTCTTTTTTTCAAGATCAGTTAAAAATAGCATGAATTGGTGTGTTTTAGCATATGTCATACATTTATTTCTTTACTTATTTGTCGATAATAGTTTTTATTATTTTTTTGAAAAAAGGGAAGAAAATTATTCCCAAATTCCTCATTTTGTATTCTTAAAAATAAACAAAGAAAAAAAAACCACCCAATGAATATTTCAAACTCACGCATTAAAATATTAATATTAATGTGTGTGTATACACACATATATGGTTAGAAGAAAAACTAAGCTTTTATCTCTATGTTATCCCTTTTACTTTTGTGGATGCTTTCCTTTACTTCATAACTTAAGAAAAATAAAAAGGGATAAAAAGAAAAAAAAAATCACCACCAAAATCTTATTTTTATTCTCTTAAAAAGGAAAAAAATTTTTTGTTAGGGATCTATCATACTGGTTCTGGAAATAGATAAATATATAAAAGAAGCATAGAACAATGTTGGTTAGGTTGGTTAGTTTCTTGAATAAGTGGTAATTAATAAGCACGACATGATTATATCGGTTCCATGATTTTTTTTTTTTTGAGTTAAAAAAAAGACTTATCGCAAGTATATCAGTTATTAGATCTGTTGGCTAAGGCTGGCATATCTGCCGTTGTTGTATCTCATTCAACTACTCCTAAAAGAGTAGACTCACCACCCGAATATTAGTGAGGGCGAGCGTGACTGCACCACTTAAGACCACGGTAATTGCTGAGCCATCTTTCAACGTCGCGCATCACTTTTTACACTTGAAAGGCCACCCAGCTTATGCTAGGAGAAGCGCAAATGCGGAAACTCGAACTCAAATTGTCAGTATATAAATATATCGACTTACAACTAATCTACTACCTCAGCTGGTATATTGGTTCTATGATTTTCATCTAATAGCTGCCAGTTTCCGTTATAGCCTGTAGAGTTTGTTAAAGCTCTGATATTACTTGCATCATATGACATTGATAAAAGTTGCTCTTGTAAATTTGGGCCATGAAAATAGACAAAATAGAAATCATTTCTCTCTTAGTTCAGCTTATTTCTCTAAACTCTCTGTTTCTCTCAATCTTCCCCTAATTTCCTCATATTGACCTCTTATTTTGTGTTAGGAAAATCATAGGCCTCTTACATTTGATATTAAAGCAGTTCTAATTATCAGGATCAACCTTTTTTTTTTTTCTTCCTTGTTTTTGAGCAAGAAATGCAGACATTATGTATTAGACATTCGTCGTATCAAAGACAAAGATTCTTGAAATATATATGTGATATGCCAACAAACCATTCAACGTCAAAAGGCAAAAATTGGAAACACATATGTTGTTGTTCAAGGCTTATAGAACCCATGAACAATTGTAGATGATTCCAGACTCACACAACTTTTTGGCCAATTGTTCATTAGTTATTCCCTGTATATAGCTCATTGAAAAGAAGGAGAAACAACGCCTAAATCCGACACACTTGGGATAAACGCAAAAGCTATAGCTTGTTGAATTTTTGTTAGCTCATGAAGCAAATTAGACGAAAAATTTCCATTGGTCATGATTACATGCATCCATAAGACCTTGATCCAGTATATAAGGCAACATATATCAATCTAATTATAGAAAAAGCATATGCATGCTAGCTAGCATATACGCATATTATCGAAGCAAAAAAAAAATAGAGGTTATAAGCACTTACAGATCAAGAGTCTAGAAGAATTTTTATTAGTACGTATGTCAATACAGCACATTTGGAATTGACAAAATTAGATTAAAAAAAAGATGCAAAGCCACGTTATGAATCTGGTAAAGAAAGCATCAAAGAAAAAAAATGGAAATTGTACATTTTCACTTCTTCACATTCTCCAAATTCAAGCATTCCACAAGATTCACATTTACCAAATTCAAGAAGCTAACCAAGGGAGGGATTTCTAACCTAACATATCCAACACCGCATTCATTAATAGAAACTGTGGAACAATATCAAAAGAAAAATTGCACAATTATATCACTTATTTTGAGCAGTCAAACATTGCACACATAAATAGTAGCTAGCAATCTATCATTAATATTTGACCTCTAACACAATGTGAAGAATAAAGGAAGAAGGAATAGTATTCTACTTACTATTTCCTTAGGAGAAGACAAACCAATATTAGTTTTAATTATCTCTCTCTCTAAAATGGAGTTGTGCAGATTTTGCTCCATTTTTCTAATCACAAGTATAGTTCTGTTTTGGGAAAAAAAGATGAACCAAAAGCAGATGAGATGATAACTTGTAAGAGGGCTCCTTCAAACCAAAAATCAGGTACAATCCACAACTACAAAGGTAAGAATGTAAATCATCAATGGGCATACAAGCTATTGACTCAAAAAGGAAAATGAATCAGTGAGGAAGACACATTAGGCTGTCAATCTCTATTAATATGTAGTATAAAGAAATAAGAAAAACTAAACGCCAAAAGCACACACAAAATATATAAATTAAAAAGGCTTCAGAAGGCCAAATTAGACAGAAGATAAAGCAACTAGAGACATCTTTCACTCCTACTAACAGCTCAAGGACTGCAAACTATCCCCAAGCTCTCTATCATTGGCTTCCACTCATACACCAGAGATGCAAATGCAAGTTGTTTCAACCTTTAGAAAATGACCAATCATGAAGAAACAAATAAGAGAAACAACCACGAAAATATAGTCAAATTTACATATATATACTTATGGAAAAGAGGATAATGAGGGTTTCTGCAGATTATTTACTAAGAGAATAAGAAGAACCCATCAGTCCTTTCATTAACAAAACTAAATAATTCCCATAAAAAATAAAGCACCCACGAGTGCTTTCATTACCAAAACCACACAAGAACCTTCCAAGAAATTAAAAAAACAAGAACAACAACCAAGACAGGGTGAAAGTCAGTAGCATACGATACTAAAAAAATCAAAGAGTAGGATTGCTTGCTTGGAGTTAGGCAAGCTAGTGATACAGGGAAATGTGGGAGTTAGGACAGTTAGAATTGGCTGCCATTAAATAAAGAAATGTTAGTTGCAACTGTCTCTCTAGATTTGAGTCATTAGGAGTGAAAACCATGAGAATTACCTGAAATGTTGGGTCTAAAGCCATAGATGCTTTAATGGATTCAAGTAGTACACACAACTTTTTGGATTTCAATTAGCAAGGAAGTTAGGCTATTAACAATTTAATAAATGTGGGACTTTAAAGACTTTATTAAGGAATTTTATTATGGAAAACAGAAGTAATCCGTGCAGGGCTATACTAATATGGTAATGAGGAAAGCTACAACTAAGGACTCTCACTAAGACTACGTAGAACTCTATGCAAACTGCCTTTATGCATTTTTTTTCCTTTTTAGTGAAGTAAATGATTTGGAAAATGCATTTTTTTATTAAAAGCCTATCATAATGAAAAACTGAAATTATTGCATCTAGTACTTACAGCTTGTAGTTGCCTAGCATGATTTTCTCTAAGATTCCATCATTTTCTTCAAGCGCTGCTGCAAGAACTTTCTCACCATATACAATAAGGCTTGGTGGAAGTCAAAGGCAAACATCACTCAAAAATTTTTTTTCATCTCTTCTATTTGTGCAACACTTTTCATCATCAAGGCTTCAACCATGCGGAGCTCCCTACGAAGCTTAAACATTTTGAGCTCATTGCTTCTCTCGTAGTGGATTTAACTTCTGGACACTGATAGCATTTGGCTCCCTTTCGTCCAAACTTTTTCTAGCAAGCATTTCACAAGCTCTTCAGGAAATCATCTATGACAATCCGCTCAAGTAAATCATTCCCTTCAACGTCAAGTTCTATCAACCGTTTTAACAATAGGAAAACTACACACAGCTGATCATGACTTGGTTTTGCCATCTCTTTTTTATTTTCTATAATCCACATATTCCTAACACCAAGACAGCCTCTCTTATACTTTGACAGCCACTCTTTTCTCTTGCCCAAAGACACTAATAGCTTTTCTTCTCTTCTCAAAAGATAAAAAGTCCTATCAGCAAAGTTTTTCAATTCCTCCTTCACCTGCTCTACTGCGGACATTAGCAAATACACCCAATCCACAAATTTTGTAATTAATTCTGCTTCCAATTCTACGCCATCTAATACCAGATATGGACCATCTATTCTTACTCCAATTACATCCGTTAAATCATCGTGGAATTGGGTACTTGCATACTCGCTAGGTTCAAACAAACATGTGGAATTACACAAGTCTTGTAGTAAAATGTGCATCATCACAAGATTTTTACTTTCCAATAACTGGATGCCAGGATCTGCATCGCAATCTAGGAATTCCTCGCCACCTCTGACAATTTGCAAGAGTTAGATCAAAATCCCTTTGGATAGACATTTATTACGGTACATTAAATGGAATATTGATACAATTTTCATAACAATATCCAAATTGCAGCAGACTTTTCTCCCTGCTTTTTATCATTTTTCATTTTTTGGACCCAAGCACTTGTTATATTTTGAGTGATACCCATGGTTCCAACAACTGGTGTGATCTTCGTATACATGAGATATCAAGCTATGCACATTAAAGTATTCTCCTAGGTAATAGCAGCACAGAAATGAAATCCAGCTTCTAGTTTTTGTTATATATTGGATGGCCTCCTGATAGCCAATAAGCTCCAAAATCTGAATTCTTAGAAATATTGACTTTTCTTTGTAACTTAATCCCATCAACAAATCTGTTGGTGAATTTTCATAGATTAAAAAAACACAAAAATAGTTACTTGAAAGATATATTTAGATAAAAGACACATTAAATAAGTTGTATCTATTGGCACCAAGTGACATATCATTTAGAAGTAATTTTTAGACATTTATATAAATGGTGGTCCTTCTCAATCCAATTAAC
Organism: Carallia pectinifolia; assembly: GCA_037832335.1. Classification (NCBI taxonomy): domain Eukaryota; kingdom Viridiplantae; phylum Streptophyta; class Magnoliopsida; order Malpighiales; family Rhizophoraceae; genus Carallia; species Carallia pectinifolia. Next base: position 16,005,201 of record CM075444.1, on the reverse strand, counting down.
TGGGATTAAAGGATGAAAATATAAAGAAAAACTGTCTAAGAATTTACTGTAGAAAAATCATTAAATAATTAAAATAATTTTGTAAACTATGTTTCCCCTCTCTGTCTTGACTTCATTTCTTTACTAATGCAGTCAAAGGTTTTATTTTATCCTGGAAGGGAATTTGCATTAGCTCTGGTGCAGTGATTGGAGCGCAAATGTTGCTTTAAAGAGAATAACGTCTGACACACGATTTGAAGTATTCTACAGATTACAAGTTTTTAATTCCAAATTCCAAAATTTCTAACTCCGGTTTTAACAAGATCCTAAGCCGAGCTCTTTAGATTCCCCAATTTTTCAACTTGATCTCATCCACAAACACCTTGTGTTGTAGGACATTCTTTTCAATCTGGAGTCTTCTATAAGCCTACAGTTTTCTTATCATGACATAACACTCTAACGAATTCTGGAAAATGAAGGTCACATCCTAGAAATCTATTTGTCTGTTCTCTAGGAACATCTCAAACTCATTTTGAAGAAGCAAGGCTTGGAAGACATTGCCAAAATACATCCTACAAACTACTGCTCTTTCTATCAAAATGGAAAAAAGTAGGGGCACTGAAAGATTTTTTTGCACATATAACCAATTTCTTCTATGTTTTGAGCCAAAAACTATTAGACTTGTAATAGAATTAAAGTATTCCCCCATCAACAATTTCATATGGGACTCTCATGTTGCTGAATCCACTTCACTACCTTACATTATTAAGCCAATTTACATATTAATACACAATTAAGCCTTAAGAAGTTATTAACTATCTTACTATATATGGAAAAAAAATATATCTCTATAATGCTTCACTCTCACATTACTGAACCATTTCACTACCTTACACTATTAAGCTAATTTACTTATTAATATACGATTAAGCCTTAAGAGGTTTACTAACTATTTTATTATATCTAAAAAATATATTTGTAGAATGCTTTAAACTCTTAGGTTTACATCCATATTAATAGCTGAACTCTATGATTAAGAAAGGAAATCCCCTAATGACAAAATCAAATTAAATAGAATATAAAATAATTTTACGGTATTTTAGAACATTAAGTATTGTAGAACATTCAAGGAATATACTAAAAATATAATTGGAATGTTTAGAAGATAAGCTTTCTCCAATCTTCTAGAATTTACCTTTAATTTTGAGCTTCCTCTGACAGTCCATCTGATCTAAGAAATCTCAGGTTACCCTTTCAACAACAATAGTCAATATATAGAATATATAAAATGTCCTGTCACAGTTCCCTTATTCTGTCATGAGAATCACATCTCTTCCATCTAGCACAATACATGAGAATTGCATGTCTCTCCCAAAACTGGGTGCAAAACCCAAAAAGAAAAGAGGTTTCGCCATATTATATTAGGACAAAAAAAAAGTTTTGAAAGGTTTTTTTGGAAATTAAAATTTAAAAATAATACTAATTATATTTAAGATAAATTACATTTAGAGATTAGTTTTTTTTTTTTTTAAAAAGAATATTGTAATGGCCCTCAAAAAAACATAAACAAGAAACGTCACTACTCTTGACTGGCCAATTAAAATCGAGCAACAAAACGAAACCTAAGAAAAGGAAAAGAACTGGCTGGCCTTCGGTGAAATTTTTTAATATATTGCTAAAGCTACCTACCACCACACCGTTGAGATGGCCGAGTTGGTCTAAGGCGCCAGATTAAGGTTCTGGTCCGAAAGGGCGTGGGTTCAAATCCCACTCTCAACATCAAATTTTAATATTTTTTGCTATCTCCGGAGTTTGGGCCCTGTTAATTACTATTCGGCCATCTCTGTTCATAGAGTTTGAGGCGAGTCCAAAGGCTGTGCGGTGGCCCAGTAAGGACTCAAGTCGATGATTTTTTTGCAGAGCCTTGCAAACTGCAAAAACTCAACTCTGCTTTATTCCTTTAATCAAATTTTATTTGGATTAATTTACCATGAAATTTCACGTTATCATCAGCTAAGATCTGGTATTTAACAGGTTGCTCTCCTTAAATTTATTCAGAAAATGGAACATATCGAGTGAAAGTAATTGAAACATGTACAGAAAAAAAACAATCATTCACGTAAAGAAATTAACAATGAATAATTCTACATTTCTACTAGTGAAAAAAAAAAAGTAGATTTGCTCTTTGATCAAATAAAGTATTTTGCAAATGATCATAGACGTGTGAAATAGGTCATGTTGTGTCTGCCCAATTTTTAAGAACTCACTTATTTCGTGTTGTATTTTAGCACGATCCATTTGTTTTTCATATTATGTTGTGTTGTACTTAAAAATTTAGATAATGAGCCCGACATAATTTATAAACTTAAGTACTTTGGAATTATGTTGTGTCATGCTTGCACCGCTCATATGCCGTGTTTGGGACACTTACTATATCATGTGTAAGCCATTGATCATACATAAACTGTAATGTGCTTAAACTGTTAATCGTGCTTAAATTAAGTTTTGCCTATATTATTCATCTTACTTAAATCGTGTCGTATATGTTTTATAAATATATAAATAAATAATTTAAGTGAAAGATTAAAAAAAATGACTTTTTTATTATCAAATATTTAAACTTGAGATCTAAAATAACCAATTACAAAAGTGAAATATTAAAATTTAACAAAAGAAAAATACGAAAAATATATTCTTATAATGAATCTAATTGGTAAAATTGAAATCTTAATAAGTATATACTATATAACTATTGGCTCTAACTTTTATGATTCATGATTTAAGAAAAAATTAAAAAAAAAACTTACGAAAATAGTGATGTCTTATGTTAAATAAAACTTTAAAATAGAGAAAATGCTTTAATCATGACCTTTAATTTAGCGGAAGAATTTGGTACGTGTATTCCTTTAAACCGTTTAAGGCTTTGTTACTTTTTCACATCTTAATTTTCAACTTATTTTCTAAAAGGCTCGTGCTTGGGCCGTGCTGGGCCATTCATGGGTCATGCTTAACTCGTGGCCAGATTCAAGTTGTACCTAGGCTTTAACCCATCAGGGATTTTACTTCACCCAACCCATGGGCCGGAAAATATAAGCCCAAGTCACAATATTAGTTTTGTACAATGTGGGTAGGGCCAAACACAACTCATGAGCTAGCCCGATGCATTTGACATGTCTACGGTCATATGTGTTGACAAGAACATGCTTATAAATGAAAAAGAAGTTAGCGTAGATATGCATTAGACGCCGAATTCAAGCTTGGGTGCGACTTGCGAGTTTTAATTGAAGACTTCCAAGGGCTTTTGTCTGTTTCTTTACTTTGCTAACTTCTTAGGTTCCGTGTGTAAATGATCAACTTAACATCATTAACTATTTAAAGAAAACAAGTAACTGGAAGAAATCGACAAGCTGCATTAATTCTTGTTGAAATTTTTTTATTTCCCGTATTCTCTCCTCCCCCCCCCCCCCCAATATGATTATATAATAATAGAGTGAAGATTGTGCTTCAGGCAAAGTGTTCAGACACTTCTAAAAATGCAACTAATAACATTTTTAATATGATTATATTAAAAAATGTGAAATAAAAAATTATAAAATTAAAATTAGATAATTTTTACTTTAGAATTTAAAGTATAAATATCACCAAGACTAAAATAAAAAAAAATCTTGAAAATTTTTTTTCTAAAAAATTCAATGCGATTGCACTAAAAATACAACTAATTATATATTTCTAATAGTATGCAGACAAATTCCGGACACCACTAATCCGGTGCACTAGCTTAGTGTATATAATAATACGCACGCCGTCATCGAAGATTGAAATTCATTGAGTTGAGAATCTTTCCGTCAACAATGATATGCAGCACGCGTTATATCCGAAGATTTTTGTTTTCCCCCCTTTATTAATTGCAAATTTAGAATGCATAAAAATTTTAAAATTTGAAAACCGGTGGCGATATTAAGACTTTTGTCACTAGCTAAAAGTTTTTAAAACTTTATCTTCACTCATTTGAAAATTCTTCCCAATGCTTATATTAAAGAAACTCGTAAGTTGGCAAAAATGGCCGACTGCCTCCCTACTTGTTAGAGATATGAAAAATAATAAAGGGTCAAGCCATTCTTATAACAAGAACATTACGCTTATCTTATTGTTGGGGTCTTCTTTAAACAAGAGGACTTTGAACTCTTAAAAATAGGGAGCCATGGCATCCTATTGGAGGCTATTTAATAGGGCTAGAGAGATATTACGGAAGATTAAAAAAAAAAAAAAAGATATTTGTGAGATTTAACAGTGAGAGAGAGAACAGAAACTACGGGTATAAATAACAATTGTGTATCAGTGTATGGTTGTTGACTTTAATGCCTCCATTCAAAGGTCAACGTACATGCAAATTTACATTCTATAAATGGCCAGTTGCGTTCGCTGTCTCTCCGCCAACTCCCTCGCAATAAAAGCCCAAAATCGAGTTGCCCTTTCTAGAAAGTCAACCCTTTCACTTCGATCTAGAAGCCATTGTGACGTAGCGCCTCACTGCCTTTCTCTTCTTCGCGTACATTCACACCGATATATTAATGATCTAGAAATGGCAAGCGTAGGCTTTGCTACAATTCTTCTAGCTTTCATTTTCCGTATATTATTGCCATAGAAGCCGGTTTTAGAGCCCCATTTTTTAGTCCGAAAATAACAAATTTATAATTTTTAATAATAATATATATTTTTTAAATAATAAAAAATAAAGTGATAAAATTTTATTATTTAAAATATAAATATTATTATCTAAAATTTATGAGTTGTTACAATTAAGATATTGATCAGATAAAAAATCATCAACCGCCAATCTTCCCCACCCACCCCCCAGCCCCCTCCCCCGTTGCTATTTCCAGGGCTACTTGAAGCAGTGGACCCAATCTCCTTAAATACAGATGGTAGACGAGAGGGAAGAGATTGGGATAGCGAGAAAGTTGTGATTGGAATTATTAGGTTGTCACCATCTATCTTAAAATCAGCAGGACATAAAATGTTTGCTCATATGATCTATCATACATGCTTGTAGAGTTTCATTAGATGGAATCGACATGATTACCGTTAAAAACAAAAAAACAAAGAATAGATATAATTCAATGGCACAATAATAAAAAAAATTAAAATATAATTAAATTCCATAGAATTCACATACCAAGTCCAATCAAGTGTCAATTAAATTATGATTAATATTTATGTTTTTTATCTCTTCAATCTGATGCTTGTATTCGTCAAACTTTTCTTACTATATACACTTAACTTCAAAAGAATATGACCAAACGGATTGGGGTCCGATTGACTCTCTTCCCTTCTTTAATTTATGTGTCAATATGACACTACACTCGCACTCATGTGGCTATTTGCTAAACTTATGCACGTTGTGGTCGAAAAAACCTATAATGTTTTTCTTTGGGTATGAAAAATTAAGTAGTGACTAGCTAGAAATTAATGTGGCCAACTGACCATGATGAATAGAACTTTCTCTTTATTATTTAAACATTTTCTTTTCAAAAAGTAAACGAGGGCTGAAATAAACTGCCCAAATTATAATCTTGCCGGAGACAGTCTTCATCTCCAAGTGGGTGGTTGATGAAGCAGCCACTTCCTTTCACTTTTGTTGATTGCCTTTTTTTTTTTTTGGAACATAACTTTTGTAGATTGCTTTAAATGGACGTTGAAGGCAATTTGATGATCAAGTTGTGAGATAGAATATTATTCGATTTTTTCTTATTAAACATTAATTTTCTGAAGGCGCTAGCCTAACGCCAACAAACGTTTCTATGAGTTTTGAAAGTCTTCGGACACTACTACTCACGTACAATTGGAACACCGTATTTTTTTCTGGAGGAAAGATGCCATGCGTAAGAAATAAGAGATCACCTTTGCAAATTGCAATTATAGTACAACGCTTTCTCAACTTGAATTCCATGTTCAAATATATCATCAGTCAAAAATTTAAGAGGGAAGTACATGCAAGTACCAGATCAACGAAGGCACAGATAAAATCATAAACACAATTTTCTGACATCTTAAAGATGAAAACCCATGTTCTCATCTCAAAAAAATAAAAAAATCAAAACCAATGTCCATTGACTGTTGGCTCTAAATTGATTGCTAAAGAGCTTAAATGAAAGAATTATTGCCAAAAAAAGAAATAAAGAGAGAGAGAGGGGGAGAGAGAGAGAGAGTTACTCCACAACTTACATTCTCCAATTAATTAGCGAAAAAAATAACTTGATGCATGGTCTAATATTTCTACAATAGACATATAATTTTTTGGCAATGTGCAAATTTCCATTTCAAAAGACCATCCACGACCATTTAATTATTAGGAAAAAATTTTTTTGTTGCACGTTAAATGATTGTGTTAGTGGCCATTATATATATGATACAATAAATAAAATACATGATATTAAAAAAAATTTTATGGCATATAAAAAAAAATATATAATACATGTATCTCATAATTAAAAAAATGACGTGTATAATTAATTATATAATTATATATATATATATATATATATATTGTATCGTATATATAATTATAAAATAATTACTTAATGATAATCATGTAATGATGTATATTAATATTATTATTATTCATGGCCCCCCTAGCACTAACTGCCAACGGCTACTGCTGATTATTGCTGTACTTTCTTACGTTGAAAGCCGAAGCATATTCTATTTTCAACTGTTAATATTTTAAGTAATATTTCAGTAAAAATTATAATTAATGTTTTTAAAATAAAATTAATAATTTTTAAAATATAAAAATAATAAATATTTTAAAAATATCAATTATAATTTTAATTAAAACATCGATCAAAATAAAAACACTTAGAATACTAACGTTGTGTTCTAGTCGTTTGTCCTTATATTTTTGTTTTTTTTCTTATTTTTTCCAAAAAAAATACTCAGAAAGTGGGAAGAGAATTTTATCTGGGCCCTTGGACAGTTTTAGACTTGCGAAGAGATTGGATATCAACTCAGTCCCACTCACGTGAGAAGCTTGAGAAACTAACGAGATTCGATCTGATAAGCCTTTTTCCATCTAATTTATACTTATACTAGAATTTGACCCGCGCGTTGCGCGGGTTGTAAATATTTATTAAAAAATATTAATATAAATTTAATTAGATATAATATTAAATAGATTTTAAAAAATTAATATAATTTAAAAAATAGATTTTACAATATATTTATTTCATATTAAATTAAAATTAGTAAAATTATTCGAAGAAATTTATTTAATTACCGTTATCATTGACTGTTGAACAGTCCAAATTTTTAGTTTCATCTCCAATAATATATATTAAATATTATTGTATTTAATATCATATTTATATTATATTGTAATTTAAAACATTTTTTAAAAAATAAATAATTAAAAGGAAAATGTGTGGTTGTGCCATATGGACCCACAATTTTCGAGGATTTAATAATTTTTTTAGTGATTTTATTTTTTTTCCATATTTGATTTATGTTTTTGTACTGATTTACGTAAAATGAGTTTATTAATAACTACTACTAACATCTGTCTTTACTTGATGTAAATAAATATGGTCGTGTATTAGTCTAAACTTTTCTTTTAGCCTTTTGATCTGCAACATGTTACATGAAACACAGAAGATGTGAATACCAGCAATTTTTTTTTTCAAAGTAAATAGGAAACCTTAAATAATCAAAAGAATATGTTTTTTATCTCAATTTCCATCCGGTAGGTCAGTGATATCAAAAACATTACCCAAGTCATCTTCCAAAGTAGATTCTAGGTCTTACCTAAAATTGTTGGCAATTTGTTCACAACAGACATCAAAAGAATGCATTCAAACTGCAAGAGAAAATGTAAATTAGGACTTGACTTATTGAGATTTAAGTAAAGTTTGGAATAAACATGATAAAAAAATATAAAAATCTATTTAAAAAAGTGGTAAAAATTGAACAAAATAAATTTAAATGATGTAAAAAAAATTCAACATTCGCATTTTGCCTAGTTCATCCCTAGTAAGATAAAACTGTGTAGTTAAGACATCGTTCTCCCCCCCTCCCCAAAAAAAAAAAAGCAAGGAAACCTTTTTGTATATATTATCATAATTTGAATTTGTCTTATTAGAAAAAACCTGTCATAGTAAAAATTTTGTTAAATATACGATAAGTTTTATTTTAGATCCATAAATATGTGGTGGACCATATTTACCTAAGAATCTCTAAATTCATGGAATTTAAACTCGAAACAAAATCAAACTAACCGTCAAAGAGAAAAATTCATTGAAGCCTTATCTTTCTCCATTCGATTGAATCCTCCTACTGTTGCTTCTTGGCCTTTGTATATGATGATAGCTCAAACCTATAAAATCATGTAAGAAAGTTAATATTTAATCGCTAACATTTAACAACCCTAAAAATTGAAAGAGAGAGAGGGATTGAGAAAGAGATTGTACAATAAAATTAGACTTGTATCAGCAGCACTTGAAAGGGAAAATTTGCCATTGCCTTCATTGATGCCCATCAACATTTACATAAACCTTCTCAACTTTTCCATGAGCATAGTGCTTAATCGGTATTTAATTTATAGCCTAACATGAAGACTTGAAAAGCAATCATGTAGTTAGAATATAATTCAAATCAAACAATTAATTATACAATAAAATCTAATTATGATGATTTCCTTAACCGTTTTTTTCCTTAACCACTATATTAACATTAATGGCCAACAATTTATTACATCTATTTAATTAGAATAAAATCAGAATAAAATTGAAAGGAAAAAATGAAGAGAAATTGTCATGTGGCAGACATTAAATTCAAAATGAAGGAAGGAAGAGGAAGGGAGAATTAATTTCAAAATTGCAACATTCATGAGAATAAAGGGAGAATTAATTTCGAAATTATAACATTCATGAGAATAATTGTGCAAGAATTAGAAAAAAATATAAACGGTTAAAACGTCAAAGGGTACTTGTTGAGAACATTCAATGAGAATAAATGGAGAATTAATTTCGAAATTATAACATTCATGGGAATAATTGTGCAAGAGTTAGAAAAAATATAAACGGTTAAAACGTCAAAGGATACTTATTGAGAACATTCAAAATCATTTGTAAATGATAATTGTGTACAAAAAAATAAAAAATAATAAAAATGTAAAATAAGAAAGGAAGCGGAAGGACATAAAGGGAGAATTAATTTTGAAATTATAACATTTATGAGAATAATTGTGCAAGAGTTAGAAAAAATATAAACGGTTAAAACGTCAAAGGGTACTTATTGAGAACATTCAAAATCATTTGTAAATGATAATTGTGTAAAAAAAAATAAAAAATAATAAAAATATAAAATAAGAAATTTAAATTATTTGCCACATGGCAGCATGAATTAAGGGGAAGCTTTCTCTAAACTTCCCCTTTATACTAATTAAATAGATTTTTGTATCATTTCTTTGCTAATTGTACCGCGATATTAAGTTAATAATTTATTAATTATTAATTCACAAGATCCATAAGACCAATTTAATACAATTCTATGATGGTCCTTCTAGCCCATTATCAAGTGACGACAATGTTATATATCCCCAGCCAACACCACGACTGTTCTTAATAAAACTTCCTCTCTATATCAGCATATTATCAGCTTCCACTCTCTTCCAACATGGAAAGGCGGCAAATCGACCACTCGGTTACTCATTTTCGTGTAACTCAGCTTATTTTCATTGTCATCTTGCAGATACTCCACGCGTCAAGCAGGTGGCCAAGCGCTGCAGCCATGGCACAAGAGCTTCTCATAGGCTTCAAAGCCACCCCAGATCGATCCTTCTCCTCGTTTCAGCCTCTCTTGACCGACTTGTCGGGTAATTTCTCTCTGGGATTTCTCCGAGTCGACCGAGCCAAACTCGGCCTTGCGGTCATTCACCTCCACTCTCTCGAACCGCTCTGGCAGGTTGGCCCAGCAGCAGGAAGCTCTTTTCTCTGGTCAGACCGGACCCAGCTCTTCTTTAATGGCAGTCTCGTAATATCAGATCCACGAGGAGGACTATTTTGGTCAACTGGAACCCAAGGAGACAAAGTTGTTCTCCTCAACACCTCTAATCTACAAGTACAAAAGGTGGGGTCCCCTCCCATTGTTATCTGGCAAAGTTTCAACTTTCCCACAAATGCCCTCGTCGAGAATCAGAATTTCACCTCTAACCTGACACTAGTTTCGTCCAATGGCCTTTACTCTCTGCGCTTAGGATACGACTTCATGGCCTTGTACGCAAAGTTCGAAGAAAGCACAGACCATATGTACTGGAAACACAAAGCGCTTGAAGCCAAAGCAGATATAGTAGCAGGGCAGGGACCCATATACGCCCGGCTCAATTCTGACGGGTTTCTGGGTATGTACCAAACGGAAATCACGCCGGTAGATGTTCAAGCTTTTAACAGCTATCATCGGCTTCTCGGCGCATTCCACATGGTCCGTTTAGAACCGGACGGGAACCTCAAAGGGTATTATTGGGATGGAACGCACTGGGTCTTGGATTACCAGGCCATTGCGGAGACTTGCGAGCTGCCGAGTCCTTGTGGATTTTATGGTTTATGCAGACCCGGATCCGGTTGTTCCTGTTTGGACAACGGGACCGAGTTTCGGTCCGGAGAGTGTTTTGCTGTTCAGTCATCAGGTGATTTCTGCAGCGAAGGAGAAGAAGCCAAAGTGAGAAATGGGTTCTGGGTCTTGAGAAGAAGAGGAGTGGAGTTGCCGTTTAAAGAGTTGATGGGTTACAAAACGGCGTCGTCTTTGGAGCAATGCGAGAGCTTTTGCGAGGGTAACTGTAGCTGCTGGGGCGCAGTGTACAGCAATGCATCCGGGTTTTGTTACTTGGTGGATTACCCGATCCAAACGTTGGTGGGTGTGGGCGATCAGAGCAAGGAGGGGTATTTTAAAGTAAGGAAAATGGAAAAGAAGAAAATGCAAGTGGGATTTGGGATTGGAATTGGATTTTTGTGTGTGGCAGTTGTGTTGTCTATTGGAGCAGTCATGGTTGCGGGTCATAGGATACGGAGGAGGAGAAGAGGGGTCAAACGAAGCTCACTGGAGGAGGATGGCAATGGTGGGGTCTTACCCGGCCCGTATAAGGAGCTCGGGTCGGCTAGCTTCAAGTCCATTGAAATGTGTAGTGGTAAGACAATGACGTAAGGGATGACATCTGTTGGAAGTTGACTGATACTTTTTTTGTTGGTGGGACGATCACTGAGTCTTTGTCTGTGCTTCTGGTGTGGGATGTGGGGCCAGGTTGATCTATTACATTACAAAATGTCAATAGATATGTCTGTCTATGCTGTACAAACGCTCAGAGTGCGCGCTTCCAGATACTGTCTTACTGGTCACACGTGAGCTTCTTCCCTCGCTTGCTTGGCAGAAGATGATATTACGTAAAGAATAAAAATAGCGCGAATACGTAACCCGCACCGCAATTAGCAGCATGTATGAAGTATATAATTAATTTAATAATTTATTTATTTTATAAAATTTAATATATTTTTTATAATATAATAATTTAAATTTTATGTATTAATTTTATATTTAATGTTAGGTATTTATATAATTTTTTTAATAATAAAATAGTAAATGGCCGGAAGGGAAAAATGGGTTGCATTTGGATTTGGACAAGCAAAGGTTTTTCCGTCGAGCACTTGTTACAGTATTAAAAGAATTGATGTTTAAAAATTTATTTTAATATAATTATATCTCAATTTTTTATAATTATTATAATATTTTTTATAATAAAAAAATAATAATATATATTTCTTTTTAAATTATTAAAAATATTATAGTAATTATAAAAACGTATGACATCGATAGTTTCAAACATAAATTCTCTGGTACCTTTTTTTTTCCTTTTTAATTAGCGCACTAGTTGATGTGGCAACATACGAATGGTCTTTTTCTTTGGGTCAATAAAACGGGTAAACATAAGTGTTATTTTACAAATTTGTTAGAAATATTTGCTTAAATGTCTTAATTATCTGAAAAAAAATGCGGGTCGTTACTTTTAGGCTTATTAAAAAAATAAATTACGATAGACTCAACAAAAGTTACAACAAAGTCACTCAACACCTTAAAAGGTTTAAAATAAATTTAGTTCTATTAAATTACTGTAGCAAAATTCGAATTCATGACTTTATAAAGATATTATTAAATTTCCTACATACGAATGCTGTTGTTGGTGTGCAATTAGCACACCGACTAAATCATATGAATAATTTTTTGACTGACGTGGACAATTATAGTTTATCAAAGTTTTTGAAATGTAAATCTACATTTTTTTTGCTCACTGTATTAGTGTAACTTAGTCCCAAAAAAAAAAAAAAACTCCGCAGGATCATATATGTGACTACTTAAAAGTATACAAAAGAGAGAACCCGGCTTACTCGGACGGTGAGAGGCGGGAAAAAAGAAATACTTACAAAAGAAGTGCAAAAAATCGTTGCCCTGACTTTTTTCGGTTGTCTTTTTTGAACAACGACTTCTTTTGCCTTTTGGTCATCGTCGGTTCAAAATGGTGGCCGGCTGCATTAAAGGTTCCATTGCAGCGTGGCAGCGTCGCATTGCAAGAACAGCCCTTTCTCATTTGTCATGCATATTTGTCATCTTTCAGTATGAGTAAAATATTAAGAGGTAGCAACTAGGGTAGGGAGACATGCTTCAGTTCTTTCTAATTACTTATTAGTCTCGTTTCACACAGGCACACATGCTTTCTTTTGATCTCCACACCAAAAAAAAAAAAAAGGAAATGAGCAAGACTGCTACTTTTTTAACAAGCAAATCAATTGCACTTCAATACAATGACAATTGCTATTGAGACAGAGAGATTTACACATTCACATAACCTTTATTTTTTTCTTAATATTATCGTTATCCAATCTTTTCCCTAATGCTGTCTGTCAAATCAAAGTCTAAGTAATTAGTTGGTGCAAGAAATTAAATCTTCAAAATGCTCCCATCCATTCACTTTTGGAGTACGTACTTTGGTCTTCATATTTGATTTTAACACTTTAATCCTTAAATGTTTATCAATGTTAATATTAAATTTTAAAGAATTAACATAGCCAAATTTTAGTGGACTGAAGTACTTCAACTGCAAAATCAGAAATAATTTTCATAACTATCCAAATAGTACTTCACGTATAGAATACAAAAAAAAAAATGTAAATTATATGGTAAAATTTTTTAAATATCATTTTCATGAGACTTGATATTATTATCAAATATTATCGCTATAGAATTACTTATTATTATTATTATTATTATTATTATTATTATTTTGATAGTAACAAAAGGGGGAACTCCAAGATCAGCCGTGCCTAGTGTATGAACCGAAGCAGCAGGAATGAGGACTGCTCCAAAAAGGGCCCAGTTTCACGGCGAGGTCACTTCGAGCCGAAACAAATAATTACTTTTGAACTCCAGGTTCGGCCCAGGCTGCCGTAGTTGGCAGTTGACGACGTGCACAGATGGCCCAATCTTAAAGGCTTATAGAGTTTTTTAATGTTGTAACCAAAAAAAAAAAAAAGTTTTTTAATGTAAGAATATACCTTTCGTGGAAAATAATCTTCATACTCAAAATTTTTTTTTTGAAAAAGAAAGAAAGCATGGTAGTACTCAACAGCTCCGTCATGTGCATATTATATATGTGCACAAGAGAACGCGTGTAATCTATATGGCTAGACATGAAAAGTACTAAATTAAATCTAAATTTAGTTCTACCGAACATTTTAATAACACTTACATCCGAGATTCCAAAGTGCAATATCTTGGGCACGTGGACAACTAGTGTGGTCAATAGTGATAATAATTTTATAGCAATGTGTCTGCAGCCTTTTTCATCTGTATGCGCCATGAAGAAAAGCAGCAGTTTCTCAAGAGAAGATAGATGCTTCGCTTTCTAATTCATAACTCGTGGTTTCTAATATTAGAATATTCACATCTTTATTATAAAATCTGCACGGCGCCATTGTAAGAAATTACCAAGTCAAGAGATAGATTAGATTTTTGACAGAGGAGTTGTCTTCTTTTGTGAAGCAGATCTGAAGGGGTACCAATCACGGTATTCGATATTAAATACTCCTGATCAGATCAAGCATTGAAAGTATGGCCTTGAATTTTTTTTTTTTTTAAAAAAAAGAGAAAACGAAATTTCATGGGACCTGCCGAAGAGTCCATCTTTTGAAACTCTCCTTTGGGAGACATCCAGACAGAATTGGAATGATAGTGCAGCATTTATTTACATTATTACAGACAATATCAACCGCAACACCAATAATTGTGTCACTTTTACTATCATGACCATTCCTAATGATTTTTTCATTGGCCATCATACGCATACATGTTTAATTTGGTCCATTAATTATTATAGGATCCAGGGTGATCTGTTTCCTTTTTGTGGAAAAAATCAATAAATACTGAATTTATAAAAATACTCTACTTACTAAAAGTGCACTGCATTATCACAAAAATATATTGCACTGTCAAATTATATACTTTATTTCTCCTCCGTGTGCTAAAAAAACATAAGCACATTGTCGTCCGACGGCCTACATTACTACTTTTTTTTATCGATAAAAAAATATATCATTAATACGTAAGTTATCGTAATTATAGGTTAAGATTTGAGTCACTTTTTTTATTATTGTTCAATTTTTCTTACAACGAGAATTCACTATCTAAATACAATTGAATTAAAATAAATTTTACTCACATTTAATTATAATATTAATAAATTTAAAACTCACAATAAATTAAATACAACATTACTGACATTTTAAGACATTGCTACAGAAATTACAACTCACGCTAATAAAGAAATAATATACCAAATTACCCTCTAAGTCCTTCCAAGCCTGAAATGCGGTAATCGCATTGTTTGATAAAAGGAAAATTTTATTCAGTTCACTGCTATACAGCTAACAAACGTCTTGTTTAGTGCTTTTCATTCATAAAACATCAAGGACACCTTTTCAGATTTCTCTACATCTGTGATGTGAAAATGCGAATCATCTGGGTTGTGGATTGTCAATGCAATTTTAAGTACATTCGCGACGCGAATCATCATGGCCGTGCAGCCATGCAAGTCTTGGTCCACAGACAAACAGTACTGAAAGAGGGATTCATGAACCAACATTGCATGCCTCTGTGTATTAGGAAAAGAGTTTTCATAATTTAATAATTTAAATCTCGTTGTATTTACTGTATATCTTATTAATTATAATTATAAAAATTTTTGTTGACAATGTAATTATAAAGATTTTTTCGTTAACAAAATTTGAAACTAAGCATTATTTCTTACGTCTTGTCACCAAGAATTGGATAACAATTTATCATCCAATGCTCATTTCCTTTTAATATGTAGGGACTATCAATCCAACTGTAAATTTGAAACTGAAACTTTAAGTAATTTCATTAATAGACCTTGTAACTAGTGGGATCAATTACCCTTTTCAAGTTCAGTATCATCTTATTATGTCCTACCATTTATTTCAATTAATTTTATTGATTGCTTTCCCCTTTTAGGTTTTTCTAGTCACCCCAAAATCCAAATCGGTAGTTGTAATCAGGTGAATCCCGGGGTGCTCTTTGGAAAAAATTTTTCAAACCCAATGCATCTAACAAAACCAAACCCTCAAAATTTTCCATGCAAAATTGTCCAACACACAAGCAAGCACACCTGGCATCTCCCTCCGCTTGCGATTAAAAAATATTTTCCGTTTTATAGTCCGCTTAAGTACAATAATCGTCCCCACATGTAACTCCTATTTAATTTAATTAGTCATAATCCTAACCCCCGGGAAAGCTTTGGCGTAATGTCTACTTTGTGTGTCCTTTCTTCCTTATAATTTTTTTTTTTTAACTGAAACTGATGTAGTTAATAACAAATTTATGACTAGAACAAGGAAGCGGAAGTACGTGAAACTATCAATCGTGGTCAGCTTTAGCTGCAGTAGGTTGAGTCCCAAGGCTATCTTTAATTCGTAGGTCCAGCAATCACCATCATCAATTGATCAGCATCGCCTTCTAACCCGCCCTCCCCAGCTCCATGTTATCCAATTGCGTTCAAAGTCCACTTATCGCTAAGGTATCTTGAAAGATCCCTTTTTGTTCTGTTTTGGCTTTATCTTTTTTATCATGATACAATGACCAAATCTACACCCGTTTTCCCAAAATTAACACAGCATGACCAATTTTTTTATATTGGTTAAGTAAGGTCAAACTCCAGCTTATGTTAATTAATGGGGTTGTGTTTTAATGGTGTGTTGATGAACTGGCAGAGGAGCGAGGCAAGCAAAGAAAGCATTTGGTCTTCCTCTCTCCCTCTCTCTCTCTCTTTCTCGGTTTTCGTTAATTTAGGAGGAATTTAAGGTTATTTAGGATGATTTAATTAAATTAATTGCTTAGATGGTGGTGTACAATGAAAACATGGTTTTTAAGCTTCCTGGGCTATACATTTTTCTCACCGGTTCTTAATCTCTCTCTCTCTCTCTCTCTACAATTGCATAAACAGAAAGGACACTTCACATGGGAAACCGCGGAGAAGAAAAGTACTCGGTCGTCTTCTTTTGTCATCTTCAATCTTCCCAATTTCTTCAATTGCATGAGCAACAAAGAGTAACCCATCAATCTTTCCTGTTTCTTGCATCATAGGAAAGGAAGTGTATGCCCACCTCTCTCTCTCTCTCTCTCTCTCTCTCTCACAAGCTATACATATATATAAATTATCATAGGATCAACTTTGGTTTGATATTTTTCTTCTTGGGAATTGCCCTGAAATGAGGAGCCTGGCAACTTGTTACAGCGAACATGCCATCAAAGTATCTGATTCATATTGCTCAGGCCCTTCCAGGCAGGCCTATTGCTCCCCAACTCTGACACCTTCAATTCCTAAATTAGTTACTTGTATATATAAAGTCAAATTCTCCGATCAAAAGAGCCTTTTGATCACCCTCACATGGTTCAATAAACTTATAAACCAGGGCCTTGCTATTGCCGTAGGCGACAATGTTTCCTCTCCTCCTTCAAAATTCAACGCCGATTCCCTCCAACTGAGAAAAGATAAAGGCGCCAGGACATTCCAATCTTGCAATTCTAAGATTGAAGTCTTCTGGGATCTTTCCACCGCGCGTTATGACGGAGGACTGGAGCCGATCAGTGGGTTTTACGTCGTGGTTTTGGTGGACTTGGAACTGGGCTTGCTCCTTGGAGACAAAGATGAAGAAATCAATTTAAAACGTCTCAAGACAAAGCTGCCACAAGCAAAATCCTCTCTAATTTCTCGTTGCGAGCAGTTTTCAGGTAATACTATTTATTCCACCAAAGCGCGGTTCTGCGATTCCGGGACGGCTCACGACATTTTGGTCAAGTGTAGTAGCGAGGAAGATGGGTCGAAAAGTCCTGTCTTGTCCGTGTGCATTGACGACAAGAGGATTTTTCAAGTGAAGCGACTGAAATGGAATTTCAGGGGGAACCAGACTATTTTCGTGGATGGACTGTTGGTGGATATGATGTGGGATTTGCATGACTGGTTTTTTAAGGAAGTGTCAGGTTTCGCAGTTTTCATGTTCAGGACTAGAAGTGGGTTGGATAGCAGGCTGTGGCTGGAGGAGAGCAATTTGGAGCTCAAAGGTCAAGACAGGGCAAGCTTCTCCTTGTTGATTTGTGCCTGTAAGAATCCTGGATGATTTTATTATTATTTTTTTTCTCTCAATTGTTTGTCTTTTTTAGCTTTTCTTTTTACAATTTACTGAATCTCCTTTTTCTTCCTTCTTCATGAGTTCAAAATCTCAAGGATTATACAAAACTATTCGTCTTATTATTGAAAAGTAGTAGTTTATGGCAATAGATGCTTGACTTGGAGGTTGAATTGTACACTAGACCTCTCCTATGAATTTGCTTCTTTCTCGCACTCACTTTATTCCTTCCCCATCCAAATGGATCTGCCCTTTTGAATTGGGCACTTTCTTCTTCGGTAATTGTTGTTGAAACTGAACAAAGTAAGAGCTGAAAAGTGTTTAGCTGCAAAACTAACTTTTCTCCTCTTCCCCAGAGACAGAGAAAAGGGAAAGTTGAAAAATAAAAATAGGATGAAGCTTATCTTCTCCAGCCGCTTCAGGCAATAAGGGTATCACCGTTGGGATACCCAAATTCTCACTTTATACCATTGATGCTTCGGGATTGTTGATCTTTATGAACAATTTTCTCCTTTTTTTTTTTTTTGGTTTAAAAAAAATTTCTCCTTTTGATCAAACGTATCATACCATGATGTGCACAAATTTCCCCGACTTTTGTGGGAGACCTGCTAGATGTTTATTCTGTCTTGGAATGCATTCTGCCACCACCACAGCACACCCACCAGCCGATGCCTTTTGGATGAGGAAAGCAACCACCAAATTCTCACACATGCCTATTGTTTGGTTATTTATTATTATTATTTGGGGATCATTACATGGCCAAACAACTTTTCCCTACTACGTCCACATAAATTTTTTTTGTGCAACCACAACCATTTTTTATGCAATTATATAGGAAAAATGTGCAACGAAAAAATAATAATATTTTTTGAATTACTTTTTATCGATTTGGTTGCACAAAATACGTTTCTGATTGCACAAAAAAAATTTTGTGTGGAGACAATAGAAAAAAATCATTTGGCCATAAACTTTTTCCCTTATTATTTTTTAGTTTATGCTGGTAAACCAGAGAAATTTTTTATGTACAATTCTAAATTTGTCGTGACTTATGAGCAATACGCCGGGAGCCTTAGTGTAGCTTAAATATTATTATATTATTCTATTGCGGCTGAATTGCAATTATAAAAAAGATTCTATATAAAAATAAGAATAAAGATTAGGACAATTAACTATCATCTAAAGTGAGAACTTGGATGATAAATAATGAAATGTGTATTTTACGCAGTCGATTCTGATTCAAATTTTTATAGTTTGCAATCCTCTTGACTAATGTATTAGGTATCTTCATGGATGGGCTTGAAGGATTTAGTGACGGTCGACTATGAAAATCTGATTCGATACACTGTAGTATGTTGTGCGGGAGGCACAAGCTAGCCCATTAGTGCTTGGGTGGGGTTTTTTCTGATAGGAGAGATTGAATGAGGACATCAACGAGTACCTTCAATTTTAATTTATATATTTGATAATTCACGTACCGATGAAAAATATTTTTTCAATTTTTAAAAGAAAAAAAAAAAAGAGGACACCTAATTTTTACTCAAATTTTTTTAGTGTGGGGTGTCTGAAAACCCCTGTCCAGTCAATGAAGCCGAAAATGCTTTTCTTTGAGCAGGCCTACTCAAAACAGGGTAAAAAAAGAGAAATATGTAATTTAGTATAGCAAAGAAAATTTTTGCTGAGTCTCGAGCTTTTTTCGAGCAGTTAGAACATACTTGTTCTAATCAGTCAAATGGGTATTTGAACTCCCGTCTGTTAGCTCGCTTCCCTTAATCTCTAATGAGGCATCCTTAACTATTAAGTTAGTTGACAAAAAACGAAAAAAGAAACCTCCTTGCTTTCAAAAAAAAAAAAAATTCCATGCTCTTTTGTCCCTTTCCATTTGGGCCTAGCCTTTCGTGGACTAATGTCGCACGTCAGTGAGATCAGGAATGTAAGCTCTATCCAACATCCAGTTTTGTCGCTTGTTCTAGAAAGTCCCAAGAGATGGGAAGCCAGTAGGCAGTGGACTTGCGAGAGAACAAGGCTGGCCCAAACGTCAGAAAACCTGTCATCGGGCTGCAACTCGACCCATTCAAATTGCAAGTTGGGCTAGACTCCATTCTGCTATGATGGAAAAATTCGAATTGTTGCTGGTTTGCTTCTCGGGAGGGCCAGGGCCCATGACATAAATGTACAGCCGAGAATATGTAAGGCTTTTGCTTTGATTGTGTCAGTTTGGCTTTTTAGGCCTCCGGGCATTGACCATTACCCATTAACTAAGACGTGTAATCGTTCGAAACAAAAACCCAGCACAATGAACCAAAAAAAAGAAAAAACAAAAACCCAGCACATGCGTAATTTTGTGGTATTTTCGCACATAATGTTTGCGTAAAAGTTTTGTTTAATTACGCTTCCTCAAAGAAACAAGTGAGGATAACTATAGCTAAACTGTTCGGCTTGAAAAAATTTTATCGGCCTAATATGAGTTTAGGTCATTTCATAATGCATATAATTTTGAATCGTGAGTATTGCGAGTTTGAAATCACTCTTGTTTAAGTCACTTGATGGGAGATTTGAGTCCCAAGTAACTTCAGCGGTGTAACTTAAAATTTGTGCCATTATGAATTGAAGTTATTTTAAGTTAAATTATGTGTTATCTTAAATTTCAATTCATATTAATTCAAGGTCAAATCAGTTAGGAATCAAGTTCGAATTGCTAGACTATTAAAGCTATTTCGAAATTAAAACTTTTAGGATTTGAGTGAGTCAAATTCTGGTTATCTTGTTTGAATTAATTAGATTAAATTAAATTAAATGCATTAAACTTCTATGTAGTTAACTTGTTTTGTATTTGACCTCCATATAGTTTCAATTTAAACATGAAACTTCTACGTAGAAACTAACTTTTGTAATTTATCCCGATCAAGATTTTGTTAAATCTATTAATGAAAAATTGGCCAAAATTATATTATTTTGTAATTATTAATTTTTTTTTTCTCAATCAAAATTATGAAGATATGTATTATATGTCAAATTGAAATTTATTGTATTTTTGAGTTGTATTCTGCATTATATTTTTCATAATTTTTGTTATTGTTCGTGCGATTGCATATATTATCATAAAAATGTTTGAGATAATATTTATGATTATTTTGACGTGAAGATATAATTCTTACGTGTAGATATGATTAAGCCTCTGAATTCACAAAACAATATAATTTGACAGAATCTTGTTGAGGGATAAATTTTCGCAAAGATGGAAAGGCATTGATGATCCGTGACATTGGTCTCGTATCAATAGCCCTTGCACGCCGGCCAATCCCACTACTAATGGAAAGTCCAACCATGGCCAACCCATCATTGATACTACGGATTCCATGTCCGAGCGCGAGCTTCCCACCTCTGCCCATTTGTATTTGTTGGAAAGTGATTTTAGTTCGATCAAAAAGAAGAAAAATATGCCTTTAGTTAGAGGTGACAAATGAGTGCATTGAATGAATTGGTATCAGGTTGGTTCAAGTTTTTGATTATTTGAGTTTTAGGTATTTTGAATTATGAATTTATTAAATTTTAAGTCATTTGAATTTTAAGTATTTTAATTTTAAGTTTATAAAATTTTAAATTATTTTAAATTTTAAGTAATTTAAATTTTAAATCATTAAATTTCAAGTTAATTAAATCTTCAGGGTCTTGATTTCATTGAATTTCGCGTAATGACTTCATCATATCCTAAGTTAATTAAATTTCGGATGAATGATGCTCTAAGTCATTTTTATTTTGAGTTATTTCAATTTTAAGTTGATTGGACTTCCAGTGATTCGTGTTATGGTCGAATAATTTAATTTTTTGATAAATAAAAATTGACTTGTTGTGAGTATCATAAAATTTAAATCGGATTATTTGAACCGGTTTTTTTTTTTTTTTAACACCTTTAATTTTGATGGACCAAAAGTCTCCATCTTCTTGAAGTCATTATTACGATTGAAATGGGGTAAACTAACGAAGTAAGAAAAAAAAATAGAAAGACAAACGATGAGCAAAGAGTCACGTCAAGGCCGGGAAGTCTAGCCCAAAAAGTAAGTACAAAATGAGAAGGACTGTAGTTTAAGATGTATAGATAATATACGAGATATATATATATATATATATATATATATATATATATATATGATATAAATATAGAGATATAAAAATTTTAAAAAAATTAAAATACAGATACAATATAAATATGGTTATAAAATATATTATATATATATTATATATATATATATATATATAATTTAAATATTATTAATAAATTTAATTTTTTTTACGTATAATATATAATAATTATTATTATAATATTTTATATTATGACTTATATTTTATTTATAATTATTTTAAAAAATATTATATATATATAATATAATATTTAAATAAATAATATATATACGTATATAATATCTTAACTGCAGTAGAAGGAAGGGCAAGTGTCACCAAGACTCATCACGAGGGGCGCGCGGAGGCGAGCAACCAGCGGCTAAAAAACCGCAACCAAACCCTGCTAGCCCACGGGTTTTTAGGCAGTGTGGGTGGGTATTTGTCGTCAATCAAACACCAAACCAAGGACCCGTTTGTGGACCCTACGATAGTTTTGTTGGCTTATTCTGGGCTCCTTCTGTGTTAATTTACAGTTTTGACCAACTTCCTTCCTACCGACCCCACGCTTTCACAGCATCTTGTTTTGAGAAACTTCTGAAACCGGGCTTCTAGAGGGTGGAAAACACTGATTGACAATTTTACCCTTCATTTACTTCCTCATCGTTTGACTGATGTCCATTGCCTATGTCAGGGCACAGATTATGTCCACTGCAAATGATACAATATAGCTCATTATCAATGACCGACCCCTTTTCAATTGATGTAATAGAAGTGACGATAATTTTCAATAATTTTGGGGAAATTTCATTCAAACTACGGCTCCTCGTTGAACAAATTCCCGGCTGCCGAGAAGGAAACTAGGAAATAGGACCGAGGGTAAAAGAGTAAAATAATAGAAGAAAACCCGTCGAAGAAGAAACGTGATGTCCAACGGCAGACCACCGTTTACTGGAGTAATAAAAAAACAAAAGGGCGAAAATCTTGAGAAGCCCCATCCGGAATCCCTCAAACTTACCAAAATAAATTAAAAAAATCCCCTTTATCAGTCATACTTCCACACCCACTCTTTCTCTCTATCTCTGCCTTCAGCACTTTCCAGTCGTCTCGTCTCTCTAGAATTTTCCTCTCTTTCCATCGCCTCCCCCAAATCCGCCGCCATGTCTTGCTACGTGAGCAAATACGCTGGTAAATCTTACGCCACTCGCTCCTCTTCCTCTTCCTCTTCTTCCGTTATTATTATTATTATTGTTGTTGTTTTTTTTTTTTTTTTTTTTTCTTAGATCCTTTGATTTTTTGTTTAATTCTTTTTTGTTGATTGTTGTTTTGTAATAAGGCGTTATTATCTTCTTTCTTTTTGCTTGATCTATCTTCTTTCTCTGGTTTTTATTGTTTTGGTATTTCGTTTTACTTCCTTTTTTTTTTTGTAGATCTGTCGCTTGATCGGCAATTAATTACTAAGCATCTTTGGCTTACGGTCTGATTACTGATTTGGTTTTAAGTATTTATTTGAGTTTTCGTATCGATGCAGTCCGAGCCGATCTGTGTTCTCACGGTAAACACAGTTTTAGTTTATGTCTGATGCTGACAAGTGACAGTACACTCGTTGTCTTTTAAATTCGATCCGGTTCATGTTATGTAAGAAAGCTAATTGGTTTCGGTTTTCTTTGCTAATTAGGAAATTAGTTAAATGCTTTGGACACCGTAAGTGGGTATCAGCTGGCTAGAGTGCTATTGTTAGTTAGCTTTTAAAAAGTTGTCCAACTCTGTTGTCATTTGATTGAATGGTGTAGGTTGGAATTTGTCAGATCTTGTTGATGGTTTTATTATTCTTTTTTCTTTTAATTTAAGGGGAAAACACAAGAGAGAGAAAGCGTGACTGAGGTTTTACCGTGCTGAAGATAGTTGCTGTGTTTAGTATATGGTAGTAAATGAACGCAATGGTTTGGTTATTTGTTGGAGAATGGGTCTTTCTGTTTGGTTGGATGTTCCATTTGCTGCGGGAGGAGGCCGAGAAATATGATTAGAATTTTTCATTCAATATGATCTGATGTTTCTCGCATTTTTTTTGGCAGATGAGCTCATTGCCAATGCTGCTTACATTGGTACCCCTGGGAAAGGTATTCTTGCTGCTGATGAATCTACCGGAACAATTGGCAAGCGTCTGGCCAGCATCAATGTTGAGAATGTCGAGGAAAATAGGCGTGCTCTCCGTGAGCTCCTGTTCACTGCCCCTGGTTCCCTCCAATACCTTAGTGGAGTAATTCTTTTCGAGGAAACACTGTACCAGAAGACTGCATCAGGTATTGCCCCCTAATTTTTATCAGATCGTGGAAGAGGGTTTTTGATGGTACTCCGTGCTTGAAGAGGCTTTGCATTCCCAAATTGTCGCAGAGCAAAATTTTGTAGTTTCTTAGCAAATGTTTGATCTCAATCTTTGGTCATACTTTTTTTCGTTAACACTATGATTATGTAATTTTAATCGTTCAGGCAAGCCCTTCGTTGAGCTCTTGAAGGAGAACGGTGTGCTTCCTGGGATTAAGGTTGACAAGGGCACTGTTGAACTTCCTGGCACCAATGGTGAGACAACAACCCAGGGCCTTGACGGTCTTGGAGACCGTTGCAAGAAGTACTATGAAGCTGGTGCTCGTTTTGCTAAGTGGCGTGGTGTGCTTAAAATTGGCCCCACCGAGCCATCTCAGCTGGCCATCAACGAGAATGCCAACGTTTTAGCCAGATATGCTATCACTTGCCAGCAGAATGGCCTGGTCCCCATTGTGGAACCTGAGATCTTGGTTGATGGACCTCATGACATTAACAAGAGCGCTGACGTGACTGAACGTGTTCTTGCTGCATGTTACAAGGCCCTGAATGACCACCATGTTCTTCTTGAGGGTACTCTTTTGAAGCCTAACATGGTGACTCCTGGATCAGAATCTCCTAAGGTTGCCCCTGAAGTTATTGCTGAGTACACAGTTCGTACACTTCAACGCACTGTGCCTGCTGCAGTTCCCGCCGTTGTATTCTTGTCTGGTGGCCAAAGTGAGGAGGAAGCTACCCTCAACCTCAATGCCATGAATAAGCTAAAGACGAAGAAGCCATGGAGTCTTTCCTTCTCCTTTGGACGTGCTCTTCAGCAGAGCACCCTCAAGGCTTGGGCCGGCAAGCAGGAGAATGTAAAGAAGGCCCAGGATGCTTTCCTTGTCAGGTGCAAGGCTAACTCAGAAGCAACCCTCGGTACTTACAAGGGCGATGCTACTCTCGGTGAGGGTGCTGCTGATAGCCTTCATGTCAAGGATTACAAATACTGAGGATTTTGTCATGTCTCGGGAGCTATAGTCTTGGGGCTTTCATTTTGTTGCTGATCGACTTAAGTGTGCAAGTAAGCATAATAAGAGGCTTGAGGAAATATGGGCATGTCGGAATTTGAATGCGTTTTGGTCAGTTTCTGTTGATAACTGTTTATGTTTCGTGTTTCGGTTGTTTAATTGAATGAAAGTATTTGACTGCCTTTTTGTGTAAATTTAGTTTTTGCCCGCTTTTCACCTGGTACCTATGTTTGCCCGATTATCTGTTTAATTTCGTGTTTCTTGGCGAATTACATAATGTTTTGATGCAATCTTTACTCCCTATCTGACACTGAAGTAATGAAGTCTCCGACTTTTGACCATCTTACCGGATTTATAGGCGTAATGACCAGGTTCTTATGGTCAGTTTAAGAGTAGCAAGACACCCTTGTAAAAGGACCAGAATAAAAGAATATTTTGCAGCTACTAATCTTTCTGTTTAGGAGTTCGCGAGCTAAGCAGGTTTCGGAGGGATTGTTAGATGGGAATCCCCTGGGTAGGCAGGCTCATTGCGAATCCAGGGGCAATCGGCGTGAATAACACTGTTCTGGAACCATCCGTCCGAATTTTGAGCCAAAACTAAAGATGCCGAATATTCGATTTATGCGGGGAATAAAGTGCTACAATAATGAAGATTGTGCCTCCCTCGGGAAAAAATAATAAATAAATAAATAATGAAGCATGTACAATGTGCATGATGGAAGCTCGATCCGCGGAAGCTTGTGGGTATCCCAACAGCCCTGGTTCCCGGGTCAGGCCTATAGGTTCCTATGTGAACCACAGTGGGCTAATCCAAATGGTTTTCTGGAAGGCTATGATTCTTGTGCTTAAAATTGATAAATCGCACATGACCAAAAAAAAAAAAAAAAAAAAAGATAAATCGCACAGCCATCTGAAAAATGTGATTCTTATGCCTATAATAAAAATTTTAAAAGGCCAATAAATTTTTATAGCCCAAGTTCTACTGATTTTTTTTTTATAAAAAAATAAAGGTAATAACTCACAGTTTTATAAAAAAGAATTGTGTTGAAATACACTGTAAAAACGGTTTAACGCTATACACTGAATTCATAAAAGAGTACACTCCATGAGCTCAACAAAAGTCACAACCAATCACTTGCTTTGTAGGACTAGTGTTACATGTAGTTTCACTGAACATTTTAGCGACGTTTTAAATTTATAACTTCAAAGTACCAATGGAGCCCCGAAACTACTGGTTCTACGAGTTCTTATGGCCTAGGATGTGGTTTACCAAGCTTTCACATTATCAATTTGTGAGTTTTATTAACGATTAATAAATTAAAGTGTTTTCTTTTTTTATTTCCTTTTAATTAGAAATTCCCATAGTTTTAATTGTTTTTTCACAGTTAATTCTTTTTATTCTAACCTTTTTCTTTTTTCCATGAGGTGAAAGGGGGCCTTCTTGGGTAAATGGTCCAGTTGGACGCGGATGGCATGCTCTTAACTCGTGGCGGCCTTTTGACCCAGATCATTTGTGTATCCAGCACACCCGACTTGGCAGTCAAATTCATTGGGCCACCTTGCTGGGCTGGTTGCCCATTATTAAAAATAGGTACGTATAAAAGGACGCAAAAGGGTCCAGCAGCTTGGAAGCCTGAGCGTGCGTTATTCTAACCAACACTAATTTATTAATTATAATTATAATTTGATAATTAAGAGAAGCAGTGACTCAGAAGAAAAGGCCGACACTTCGATCAAGAAAGGAATATAAATCCTGACTGCTACAAGTTTTCAGAAATTCAATAAATAAGAGTCTTCTTGTCCACTTTTAAATAAGTAATAATAAATAATAATATAATTTTATTTAATAATATTTAATAATTTATTTTTTTATAAATTTAATTATTTAATAACAAATATCACTTTAATATTATTTTAAAAATATTTAAATAAAATAACTAATATTTTTTTTTCATACGCAATACTCAAATCCTCATGCAGCTGATATTGCCATTTTTGGACAGAAAAATTAAAGGAAGATGGAAAGCCTGGAGTTCCCAATTCAAGGCAGAATTAGGGAGGGAGGCAGCATGGCAGGATTTCTGTTAAGCTCAGTAACTAGTCACATCAAATTGCATTACCCACTGCCAGTCACCCCCTTCTCTTCGATTGATCCATCTAAATTTGTTTGCTTTTAAGCTTTCCCATGATACCATTTCTCATTGACTTAAAATTTCTATGATGTCTCCAGATTCTGCAACAAGCAAGCTGGCGTGAAAATGCAAGAAAAAGGAAACACGGATTACAAAGAAAATAAGAAAAAAAGCTGATTATCAATGAAGGGACTACTGGTACTTTAGCTGCTTCTTGTCATTGTACTGTCTCCCTTTGCTTGGGCTAATTGGCATTTTTTCTCCTGAAAGGGAAGCTTCTTTTACTCTTTATCAAGTACACCGGAAGTCTCCCTGTAACATGAGTCATGACGCATTCACAAGTATCTTTTACGTAATATTTGTCTGGCCAAAAATAAATTCTATTGTTGTCAAAAAACTATAAAATTTCATATTGGTTAAATCTAAAAATTTAATATAATTTATAATATTTTTATATTTGCTCATTTGCGAACTTAAATTTTTGGATAAAATAGTTCTTCACATAATATTAGAGTTTAATTTCCTCTAATTTTTGTACTCAACATTAATCAATTTAATCTTTTACATATATATTTGGTCTATTTAATCTAATTTTCTTATGCTACGTATTAATTAAATTTAACACGTAATAAAAAAAAGTGTTAAAAATAATAAAATTTCATATCAATAAAATATAATAATCTAATATAACGTTCTTTGACAATTGTGTAACAAAGTGTTGGCTAGACTCCACTACTATTCCCGTTTTGCAGTACATAAATTACATTTATGATCTATCAAGAAAAGTTGAGCCTATTTTACTCATGCTAGAGTTGTATGCGTACTTATATAGCCCTTCGTGAGCAAATGGAAATGAAAGCAAGTTCCAAAAAAAGGCATGGGCATATATATGTGTGTTGGTAAATTACATGAAGCTAAAGTTTGTGTAGTCTGTATGTGTCTAGGAATTAATTAAACGAGTATGAATTGCATGATGTAACTTTCTTATGAACTCCAATATACCATTTTTGATCCCCCGATTCGAGTTTAGTTGGGTTGACTAATGAGGTCATTAACTATTGTTCCTTTTCTTTATCATTTTCCTCTTTTTTGTGGTTAATGTCTATTAGGTCAATAATCTGTTTATGTCCTGTTAATTAACAACCCCGATGCTAAATGTAATGGGACACTCAATAAAATTTTGTAGAACTAGAATCACATTGCTGCACCAAAAGTTTCACATATGTTATCAAAGCGAACTACTGAAAGATTGCTTTGGAAAATGCTATCCTTTGATTAGCTTAACGCCCTAGTCTCATTGCCAATAGAATGGATTAAGGGGCACATTGCTTGAGGAAGAAATAAATAATATAAATGGAGGACCTCTATATCCCTATTTTCTGCTGCTGATATCCCAAATTAACCAAATTCCAAATTTGTGGCAAAGAAAACCACCCAACTTGAAAGACATAGCTGATAACATACACCTCGAATTTAAAAGCTACACGGAAAAACATAAGAGACTCAATGGCCCATTAACATTGACAACTTGATCTTCTCAGTTCTCATGTTTAGTGACAGCATGATTGACGGCTACATATATGCTCCACATATAAACTGGCAGAAACGAATGCTGACAGGGTTCCCTAAGTCTTTAAAATGAGGGAAAGCAAAAACGAAAAAGATAAGTGAACACGCACCTACATAAGTGTACTGTGGACATAATAGACACCCTCTTCTGGTCAAACCTAAATTGACTAGAAGTGAGATTGTAACCAGTCACGCATGGATACCCACTGACAATTAGCCACAAACCTACATTGACTCACCGAGAGAAACATGCCCCTCAAACATTTGGAAGATTGGTACTTGTCTTGAACTACCGCTATCTCCAAATTTCAGACACAAAAGTTTGTCAATCAAATGTTAACCCAACATGAATTAGCAACAATGCAAAATGCTCCTCCCACACAATTATCATCCTGGCGAATAAAAATCTTAGATCCATTAGACAATAACCAATAGCTCTAACATTGCTCCTTCCCTTTGCTCATGATTTCCCCCGACAAGTCGATCGTGTGCTGCCTCCTAAGAAGTCAACAACCTCTTCTCATCTTTTACATCATTTCCACCTTCGGCTTAGTAGAACTAGACCAATGAAACGTACTGTCTGTCAGTAAGTTTCTAATGACCTTACTGGTTTTGATCTCTATTAAGCTTAAGTCCATAATTTTCCCACAAGCTCTCTCCATCACCAATTAAGAAGCGAAAGCAGCTATCATTCACAGCATTTCCAGCATTGGAGTTAGCAGGAGAGGAACCGTCATTTGATTGCGTCCTGACTACTGTCTCCGGCCCATGTTCGCTGATCTCGCAATAGGCTGCCGGCCCCTGGTTGTATATGGACTCATTGCTTTGGAAATAACTGTTTCTTGAATTTTCCTTGCGTTTCTTGCTGTGAGTTTCGGTGGTTTTCCTCGGCGAAACGTTGAGGCAATCCCACTTATCCCTGCACATCATTGCACTCCTGTCATAGCCCAAGCTTCCCATCTTGGCCGCTATTTCCTCCCATAGAACTTCTTCCAGGCACCCACTTCGCTGAAATTTTGAATCCATGCTGGTTCTCAATTGTATTAGCCTTGTGATCTCAGACTCAGGCCAGTTATCAAACTTGACATTGTTGCTAATTGTATGATCATTACCATTGTCATTCTGATCTTCACTCTGATTGTGATGAGTCTCAGCAGCGCCAACTAACTCCTCGGAAGATGAAACAATAACTTCCCTTCCCGTCAATTTTCGCAAGGCCTCCATTATAGCAGCATCACGAGATTCAATCCAAGCTCTCTTCTTTTCCCAAAACTTGTGCTCCTTATCCATCCTGGCAGCTTCTTGTTTCCTCCACGCATCCTCCCTGAGCATCCTTTCTTGTTCCTTTTCTTCAAGCGTTTTCGTCAGTTTCTCCAACCAAGCTTCTTGTCTCTCCATGAGCTTTCTCATCTGAGAATCAATGAAATCTTTTATCTTTGCCTTCCAGCTGCTCCCACCTTTTCTCCTCCTCCTCTTTTCCGTGGAATCGTTCTCCACCGCCGTGGCCGTGCTAAGATCGTTGTCCTCAGATGAGGAAGTGTCATATTCTGAGGAATTGGAGAGGCTAAGGCTGTCACATAGCTTTTGAGAGTGAAAAATCTCTTGGTTGGCTTGAGTGGAGGTGTAGCCTGCTGACTGAAGCCGAAGACCGTTCCCGACAAGATGTGATTCTGGGACCGAGATTGAATTGCTGGTCTCGCCATATAAAGCTTCAAGTTGCCTAAAGAATCTATAGTGTTTGCCGTCTTGTCTTCCAGCCTTCCCTTCCTTGGTCTTCTTGTAATATTTGTATAAATTTTCAAACTTTTCCCTGCATTTCTTGCCACTCCTTTGGTACCCATGCTCTTCAGTCATGATCCTGCAAAAGGTGATTCCAAGAACTAAAATTATGATTCATGAACATATGAAGGAACCCCAGATAGATTGAAGTTTATTTATAGTAAAGCTAAGCTTGGAAGCAATATATTTAATGGTGGTGTCAAAGATGAGCTTTCCTAATGTTATGCTATTTTTTTATGCTTTTCTTGTTTAGTCGTTGTAGTTAACCGGACATAGCATAGGACCATTCAAATATCCAGACTAAGAAAATGGTCTATGCCTCTATTGGGAAGCTTCGTATATAGGGGGGTCAGTTTTGGCCGTGTAAAACTGGTAGAACGTCAGCCATTTTTTTTAGCAAAATGGCCAGTGAAACTTGCACTAGAATGAGGGGTACACATTTTCAAATGTAAAACGTATCAGGGGCTCAGAACTGGAATGGGACACATACACAAGCGATCTAAACGGACGTGAAACAGAAAAATGAAGCAGGCAAAATGCAAAATGCCACAAAAAAAAAAAAAAAAAACACACACACACACACACACAGAGGCCAGTGAGAGAGTGACTCATGATAACTAGTTATTGCAGTCAAAATTCTTGGTCAAAACCAAAGAGAATTACAATGACGAGTCAATTTTCAAGTACTGAGGCTAATTGGGCTTTTAACTTCCATTTAGCATTACCGAGACAACATCGGCTGGAATGGCAAAACGAGCAATTATAATGCTAAACAAAATGAACTCCTAACATACGATGAATAAAAGAAATAAAATACTACGGAATTGGTAATTTGATATTCGATCATAATGCGACACTTGGGGTTTTGGCCAAATACTCATATTAGTGCTTAAATTTTGATGAAGCCGCACCAAGAGCACAACCCTCTTGGTGGGGACTTTAGGCTAAGCACCTCTGCTTTTCTATTTCCCAAACAAAAGAAAAAAAAAAAACACTTAGGAAAATAGTTGGCCAGTCGGTCATTGCTAAAAGAAGAAGTAAAATTAGGGTAACTTAATTGAATACCTAGAAACCTCATCCCACAAAGGACCCTTTTGGTTGGCCTCCTTGAACTTGGAATCGAGACGAGATCTGATCTCAAGAAGCGTTAAAGTCTCTTGTCTCGGCCATCTTCCGGTCCCACCATCGCCGCCACCACCACCACCAAAAGAGCCAGCAGCCTCAGCCTCTAAACCGGTAAGCGTTGGCGGCGTAGAAGAAGCCGCAACAGTAGTGCTAGCACTATGATTAGCATTACTAACACCCCCACAAGGAGTCGCCGCGGCAGCAGCTGCAACACAAGCATTGATACTAGAAGCAGCGGCGCGGAAGTCGTGCAACCCACCATCTCGGGGGATCAGCTGCATCATCATATCGTAGTGGTGGTGTGCTTGCGGCGGTTGCAGCTGCTGCTGCTGCTGCTGCTGATGATGATGATGATGATGATGACTATGATGATTCCTGTGGCCAGAGAAGAGCTCCGCCGCCGTTGCTGCTGGTGGTGGCTGTGGGATAGCTGCAGGGAAATGAGCTGCTGGCCGCCCGCCGATGAACTGCCTTAGATCTATGCCAAACTGCTGGTTGTGGTGGTCATGATCTTCCATTTCCATTGATTCATTAAAACCCAAAAAAACAAGGGGAAAAAAAATAAAGAAAAGGAAGAAAGAAAGAGAGCTTTTAAACAAGAAAAACAAAAATATAAAGAACTTGAGCGAGTTAAGATGAAGTGTAGAGGGAGTGAGAGGGGGGGAGAGAGAGAGAGTAAGAGAACGGCAGAGTCGGATCCTGTCGTTCACGAAAAAGCTCGAATTTAAGCACAGGACAATGGACCCATGTCTGTCTGTTTCATTTTTCAAGTGTACGTCTCTCTCTCCTTCTTTCGCTCTCTCGTCTATCTGTCCGACTTTCTGTACGTGTAGGTTTTTGCTGTTGCATGTATTTAATATCTCTATTTTAATTTCCTTCTTAAATTATAATTCTTTTTTACCCGAATAAAAAGGCAAAATACTTACTTACATATTTGAGTGGCATAAACAAAGAGTAGGAGAAATGAGGAGTAGTTTGGACGAGGATGAGGGAACATAAGCATTATTATATTTTTTTTTCTTGTGTTTATTTAAGTTTACAAACTTAGATTGTGAACGATTTTTTTTGTCAAGATAAAATGGAAAAATGGAAGTAAAATTCTGCCGACTTGTCAAGGACAGTGTTGTAAAAATTGGATTGGATCGACCAATTCAATTGGTGATCAGTTAGGTCTTTAATTCGGTTTAAGGTCAGTTCTTGACTAGTTTCAGAACCAGTTAAAATTTGACCGGTTGGACAGGTCGAATTGGACCAACAAAAATAAAAAATTTAAATTTAACCTCAAACTTTATTTAAATTATAATTTAAGTTCAAATTTTATTCAAAATATTCAATTTAGTCCTAAATATTATCAAAACTTTTAATTTTATCTTTATAACTAAAAAATTAATACTCAATCACCATTGATAAGTATTATTTTTTTTTAGTTTGATAAATATATATTTATTAACAAACATCAGTTCTACCGATTTAATTATCGGTTAGATTGATTTAATTTTGATTCATTAATTATTTTTGTTCGATGATCGATCCAGTTCTGACAACCTTAGTTAGGGAGGACTGCACTTGGGCTTACCCGAGATAGGATGTGGGCCACTAGTTTTAAGCCTGCATGATGGAGCAAACCTCGACAGATCAGTAAAAATTACCACAGAACTGTTTACGACCCATGAGCCACACATACATTTAACTCCACCTAACGACGGTGGCAAAATTAAAATCGTGACTTTATAAAAGTACTGTCGAATCTCTTACCACTGAACTACATGTCCGATGGTTGTAAAAGATTTTTTAGTACACTCATCATAATTTTGAATTACAGTTAAACTGTTTTCATATATACAATAGATGGTTATAATGTATCAGTGTCCATTTTGCATTTAAGTTTAATGTCTTCCTAACTTTTTGGTTTTTTAATAGAGATAATCTTCACTTGCTCTTTACCGTATGTAAAGTATTTTATACTGCAGAAATGAGATTTTAAACAGCATGTAATTGATGTGTAAAAAATAATATAAATTATAAAAATCTATTATATATTGTATAAAATTTTTTCGACTTATATAAATTATTGGCATATAAAAACATGAGTTCTGGAGCTCTTTTTAATATATAAGAAATTAACCGGTGTGTTTAGTTTTGTTAGAAAATAGTGGGAAAAATGTTAGGTTTGGAAAATAAAATTATTTATTTTTTTCATTATTTTTATTTTACAACTTTTTATCTATCTAAATAATTATTTTCACAGTTTTTATTTTTTTCATCGTTTTCTTTCTTATTTATTTTTTATTTGTTAAAATTATTTTTATCTCACTTTTTTTTTTCTCACAATCCAAACACACCGCGAGGGCAACAGGAGAGTAGAGGCAAATGAGCGAGTAAGAATAGAGGCAAGTGACTGAGAGACACGTGGTGAAAGGCAAAACGACGAATTGGAGTTCAGATGAGTGGTGCATTGATGCCGCGTGTACGGTGCTTGCTTCCCGACCCCCAACCCATCCCTTTTTTCGCATCTCAATTTTCTTTCTTTTTTTTTTTAGGCCTTTTTTCACATCGCAATTTTCAATGTGATATACTATAAAAAAATAAAAAATATTAATTTTACTTATTTTTTTAATATAATTCACTCATAATATATTTTATATATAATATATCTTTGGAGTTTATGCTGAATACTCATATTTAAATTCATTTAAAAGCTCCTATAGTTGATATTTAATTTCATCCACTAAATATTAGTCATTTAGTAAATTTTAACCGGTCGAAGTTTAACAAGTAGTTAATCGTGATCATGTTAATATTAAAAAAGCACACTTAAAAAAATAAGCAAGTGTATTAATATTATATTCTATTACAAGACAAATTTTTTAGAACATCTCCTTTCGTCCAGATTATAAATACTGGAATTTAATTAACTAATCAAAATGAAAAAAAAAAAAAGATTTCGCTTGAACTTTGATCTTCATTTTTATAACTTGACCATCCGAATGTGTATTGGAGTTATTTTTTTAGTCCATTGTATATTGTTACTAAATATATATATCTATACAAAAAGTAATGCCACAATGTTGAAGATTTATGGCCGGCGATTGAAATGTAAATGAAATAGAAAAACTGACACTACTGTAAGATGCATAAATTTTGAAGCATCTTTAAATGGGAACCTCATTCTTTAGGTTTCCTTGATAACTTCAGGAAAAATAAAATAAAATCCAATCTCGTGTGACAATTTGGAGTTTCGTATGAAGAAGTGCTCATCTTCGTTCAACCTAGTATTTTCGGCACAGACTGAACATTAATTAACAATGGTTCCTTTATTGTGAATGTCACATTAATTGGTGCAAAATTGTACAGATGTATCTATGGAAGAAGGTGATTTGGCTTGTTCATGATCATAAGAGTTAAAGAGTTTCATATTTTAGGACTCTCGAAATTGAGAGCTCATATAATGGAGGAAAACCCTGCATTTGTGCAACTACTCAATCACCCGTCACGTATGAGCCCATGCTGCTGTCTAACGTTGATTCAAATGAACCAAATGTCTTGTAATCTACCCCACCTGTACATCCCTTGTGCAATCTTTGTTTTTTTAAGGGTTCATTCACGAAGGGTCAATTTGCTGTGGCCCCCCCTCTTATCCCTGTCACTCTCTCCTGTCCTATAAAATTATTTCTTTTTCCGTGGGTCCAAGATAATTAAGTCCAAGAGTGATTAATTCTTTTTATGAAAAAATTTATTGATTTTATTTAAATAATTATAAAATGATATGAATTGTTAAATAATTAAATTTATAAAAAATTAATAATTTATAATTTATTATAATTAATAAATAAAATTATATAATTATTTATTATTATTTATTTAAAATTATTTAGTGTGGCCTCTTTCCCGATTATTGACGTTTGCATATAAATCCAATATTCAAGTACGTACATAATTGTTTTTGCGATCGATTAAGAAAGAAAAGGCACGCATCAAAGACAGAACAAAAGTGTATTGACACCAGTAATCGTACAGTAACCTATTGTTTGTAGCCTTGTAGGCGCTTAACTACGTGCCTTGCTATGCAAACTCCATTCATCGTACAGTAAACCCATTCATCGTCTTTTTTTTTTTTAAGGATGGATTCATGCCATCCTCACTGTACTAAAAGCTTTGATAATTGAAAGACAGAATTAATCTACAGAAACTTAAGAAAAAATAATGTGGAATTTTTAAATAATGTGGAAATG
The DNA here is from genome assembly GCA_037832335.1 of Carallia pectinifolia. NCBI lineage: Eukaryota > Viridiplantae > Streptophyta > Magnoliopsida > Malpighiales > Rhizophoraceae > Carallia > Carallia pectinifolia. The sequence goes on along the minus strand of CM075444.1, from coordinate 15,969,202 downwards.
TGGTCAGTTTGTTTGTCTATAAAAAATTTTTTTGTAAAGAAAAATTTTGTAAAAAAATAAGCTGTTATTTGCTGTTTGGCTAATACAATAAAAAAATATGACACTCTCTCTCTCTCTCTATTTCTCCCCTCGTCTCTTTGCTTCTTTCCCTACATCTCTCTCTTCAGTCTCCCTCTCTTTCTTCCATTCATGGTGCCTGTTAAATTTTTTTAGAAAATAAAATTTACTTATAATCATATATTATATAAAATTATTTTTTTAATTTTTTTATTTCAAATAAACTCTATTTATTATATTATAAAATTATAAGTAAATTATATTTATTAAAAAAATGAGTTAAATTAAAATTTTCAAAAAAAAAAAAACCTTTTCCTTTGATTGGGTAAAACGTTTCGCCAACGAGCTATTTTCATGATTCCAAATAGCCTAAAATAAGAAAAATATGGTTCTATAAAGAGTGCAATTACGTATCCTGGAACTTTTGTCCTGAGATTTTGTATCAAACGAAACTGCAGTTGTTATTTTTGAAACTGTGACTGATATTTTTAAAATGTAAAAATAACAACTGATTCAAAAATATCAATTTTAATTTCAAAAATAACAATTTTAATTTTATTCAATACATAATTCAATACAAAAATTACCGACCTACCAATATTTGTTCTTCTATAAAATGTTCTGGTGCTCTCCATTTTTTTAGGGTCGTGGACGCCCGATCTCCGTCCATTAATTGTTGTATAACATCGGGAATATCAAGTCAAGCCCATGTGCATGGGCCGTACGTACCACAAAACTACCTTTTTTTTAAAAAAAATATTATATTTTAACATTTAAATACCAACACAATATTTAAAAAATTATTAAAAAAATATTGTATATTATTAAATAATTAAAATTTTAAAAAATTAAATAAATTATTAAATATTAATAAATAAATTGAGTAATTATTTTATTATTATTTAAAATTAAATTATTTATTTTTTTAATTCTTTAAAAGTACATATCTCCTTCGCCAATTAATGTTGGTGTAGCGACCTAACTTTTTGCTTTCCTTTCAACAGGGGTAAACCTCTTGTACACTCAAGTCATCAGAATTCAGAAATCAGTGCCTGAATTTTTTTTTTTTAAAAAAAGAAAATAAACAAAAACCGTGCGATAGATTATTCTTATGTGTCATTCTTTTTTCCAACATAATTATACTAAACAATGTATATCTGCAATGGCAAGTAAACCTTTAAATTCCATGATTAAGTTGACTTCAATTTTGTCATAGCTCAGCAGTAATACGATAATAAATCTTTATGGTGAATTAGCTCAGCACTAATACGAGCATAAATCTTTTCAGAAAAAACTACCTTTTATGCGGCGCAAACGCTTGTTTAGAAAATTTAAGCGGACACACGCGAGTTGAAGTGTGGTAGATATATAATAATTTAAATTATTTAATTGTAAAAAATAAAAAATAAATAAATTATTAAATATTATTAAATTAATTATATATTTTTATACATGTTCACTTATACATATATCTATAATGAATCTTATGTTTTTTTATCATAGAAAAAAAATCGATACACATGCTCTAACGTTACCATACACGTCTTTTCAAGATTCTGCCAAAAGAAAATACGATTTGGGCTAAAAATTAGAGATTTCTTCAAAAGATTTAAAAAATGAGCTCTATTATTATATTTTTAGATAATATTACAATGGTCATGTATTCTGTCAGACGATATCTAATCATTTATTTTTTAATTTTAAAATTTAATTATGATCTTATTTTGAGTTTAAATAAAAATTTTACCAAATATTTTTTAAAATTAAAATATATAGAATAACAAATGTAAGGTAATGTATATCAATTCCATCTTTGATTTTAATGACAATGTTGCTTCCCCTGCTCGTTTTAAAAAGCTACACCATTCCATTACAGAAGCAAGTACATTAACTTAGCGGCCAAACTGTAGTCTCAACTATCAACTCAAGCCTTCTTCTGGTAAACAACTATTACTGAAAGCCCTTTAAAGTGCCGACATGTCATACAATAAAAGTACCAACCAGACTGCCTTGTCCTACAGTATTAAGAACATTAACAGGCGGCTTTCCATGAGATATATTTAATGGTAAGCTGCACTGCTGGCTCAAAACACCTGTTAGAAGCAGGCATGTCGTATTAATTATCACTGAATACATAGACTATAAGGCAAAGTTATAAGATAGCAATTGTGCGTCGTTCTCTCAGTGTACAATGGATATATGGCATACTACTCTATTGAACATCCTGAAAAACCAACGTACAAAGGTGGTAATCATTCCTCTTTTCTGATGTACCAAAAAAAAAAACAAAGAGTATATATATATATATATATAACCTTCCTTTCTTTTCTTTTTTTTTCCCAAAAACATATATAACTCCCTTGCATTTTGTTCAAATGTTGACAAGATAACATCGTGAAACAGTCCCCACTAGAGCACAAAGTTACCACATTAAGTGATAATTTAGTATCAAATTGATAAATTTCTACGCTTGCTACTAGTTTTGAATTCTCGCGTTAGCACTTTCTCTGGTTAAAATGCTCAATGCTTGCTTTGGTGACATCCGACTTTAGTTTATAAGTATAATAACTAATATATTTACATTTTTTTTAATAAAAAAAAAGAAACAAACAAAACGTCAAAGTTGAATCATCCGGTGACCCTCCATCACAAATGATGCTAAGGCCGCAGAGAGAGTTGGAGAGCACATCGAAATTGTGACTTCAGGTTCTCCTTTTTGTCTTCCCTTCATTTTTTAGGGAAATTGGTATTTGAACGAAAGGAAAAATCCTTTGGATGCCAGTACGTTAGACTTGTACTGAAATGACATCTTCGAAGCATGCATGACAAGCATTCTACCTCATACCATTAAAATATGTAATGGGGCTCATTCTCTGACCAATGTGACCTCTTGCTCCATTCGATGGTGAACAACTTTGACAATTGACATGTCAATGCAAATAGTAGCACGTCGAAGTTGGGGAAAATGCGCATAATTAATTTTTGCGTCCAATCAATCTAACAAGCAGTTTCGTCATTAGAAATGAAGAGCATAAGAAACAAAAAAAAAGGACCATTTTTTGGACCATAATACATAATTTCTCATCAATAATGTGTCAAATGATTATGGAAACCTCTAATAAACAACTGAACACAAAAACGAACTAATTAATATCATAGTCCTACACTAGAGAATTAATAGATAAAATTGACCTGGAAGAAAATTGTGGGAGCTCCAGCAAATTTTAGTAGTTTAATTAATTAATTGATTGATTAAGGTGAAGAATCTCAGTCCTTTATTAATTACTGTGAGAGTTTTCAGAGGGGGACTGAGACTGGAAGGGATCAGAGAGATCAGACCTGATGGCTTGCTTTTGTTGAACTAGCAGAACGTTCCATCCATGCATGCATAAGCAAATTACATATGCAATAGCAACAGAACAAAAAGGGTGCACGAGCGGTCCATAATCGACGCTGATCAGGTGCTGCAGCAGCCAATGGCCAGCCTAGCCTTGCATGCCTTGGCTCCCCCCAAGCCCCTGGCCCCTGCACGATGACGTGGCGTATCGTGAAGTGAATGATTGGGTCATTCATGGAGCGTGGTGTCGCGTTAATTAGATTAGGACGGTAAGTGATGAAGGAAAGGTGATGGGTTTTTGTCTTGACAAATTTGGGAATGTGGGTCCCTTCTTCTAGCTGGCTACCCTGTTTGGCTTGATTTGATGATGAAGGGATAGGATTGACGCCTGCAGAGACATCAGAATTTGAAGAGAGAGAGAGAGAGAGAGTTTGAGAGAGAGGCAGCTGACAATAAAAAGGATTCCACTTTTTTCTTTGGTTGCTTTTCTTTTGCTTTCTTCCTTTTCTTCGTAGGCTGGCTGGCAGCATCCCATTACCCAATTTCAAAAGAAGTTCACTGTGATGATCTCAAATTGTAGAGCTAAAAAAATGCAAAATTTGTTCTCAAATTAGCTCTAAAAGTTTGAAAGTGGCAAGGCATGTCAACTATGTAACACTGTCCGCACAGTAAAACTTTTATCATTGCGAATTGATTTACGAGAAAACCAGTAGACATGAATAATTGTCCTCTTTGTAGTTGAAAGCTTCTTAAGCTTTTAAAGATAGATTTGCTGGGCCGATGGAATGCAGAATTTATGTAGTAAGGAATGATCTACTTTCTTGTTGTGTAATTATGCCCAATGGGATTTTAATGGTCAAAAAACATTAATTGTGATATTGCTAATTCTTGTAATCTAATTGACACTGTCAAGACATAGTAATCAACTGAAATTTAGTTTCTTTCAGCTTAAAATAAAAAAAGAAATCTTTATTCCCAACTTTTTTCCAATAAATAAAAAATAAAAAGAAAGGGCTAGACCTTCTTTTTCATTGAACGTATAGCTCTTGTTTTTCTCTCCGACCCAAAACCAGAAAAAAAAAAATTTCTAAGAGACCAATTTTCAGTGCAATCAACGCTCTGAAAGATGCTGGGAGTTTCTTAGCAAATGGCATTACTGCTTTAAAGACATCATTATATATTAGCGAGTCCCTACAGAAACCTTTGACTTTTCTCCGTGTTTCATTATGGAAAAAATTATTGCTATACCCAGCACATTGTCAACCAAAAGAGAAAAAATTCAGTCCTTAATTTTTTTAATACCTTTTGTCAAATTAATGGAAAATAGTAGTCTATAATCAATTGATGGACTTGGACTTTCCGTTTTCAATTTAGACAAGCACATGAGTTTGATTTGCAAAAATTTTTTCACTGACATTCTCATGAATCTAAACATACATGAAAGAATTCCGGAATAATATTCATAATAATAAATTATTATTATTATTATTATTATTATTATTTGTACTAAAAGTTCAAAAAAATTTCCCATTTTGACCAAAGACGTAAACTAAAGACGACTTCTTTGTCTTTCACATCGTTATTGTCTGCATTTCACATATTCAATTAGCAAATGATCAATTTTCTTTTGTATACATTTGTTGCCTCATAAAGACTAAAGATACACGAGTAATCGTTCATGGTGGCGTAAATTTCTTGTCTCTGAAAATAAAAATTCTAATTTATATAACCAATCGAACGCTCCTTTAGGAAGAATAGCAGCTGATCATGAAAGGCTGTCATTATCCCATTATAAGAAATTTCGAGTCATCGAGATCCCTTGTGGGACAGGACATTCAAATGATGCATTGAACCCATTGCACGATGACTTGTCAAGAGGAAATATTCAAATAAAGACGAAGAGAAAAAAAAGGATTTGGCTTTCATGATTCTCAGACATGAATAAATGGCTTTGAGGAACTTATTGGTAAAGCTAACGGAAGTGGAAAGAGTGGTATTAGTGAAAGAGGGTTGACCCTTATTATTAGTTTAAGTAATTATCCATATTATTGGTTAAAAATATGATAAAAAATTTGATTCTTATCATGCATTTCTTTTATGATTTTTTTTGTATGAGTTTAATAAAGAGGATAACACCGTTGGTCGGAAACCAAGAGCGAGGAGCCGAGGCTGGTTTGCCAACAGACAGGCCTAGAGCTCTTTTGGGTCATTGTAATGTTGTCTTTTCATTAATATGAGAGTGAGTTGTAACGCTTAAAGAAAAAAAGCTTAATCATTAAACCTAAGAAAGTTGATTGATTGGAATTTCGTTCTAATTAAAGAAGTTACCTTTTTAATGGCAAAAGTATCTTTGTTTTTTTATATGAATCATCAAATCTAATACCACCAAACGAAGACAGGTGTCTTCCATCGACATCGCTTCTGGCTTTCACGACTCATAAAGCATTAAGTATACACTGAATCGCTTATTAATTAAGACGGCTTGTTGTCTGAGATCTCTTTCGTTTCTGTTAGGAAATTGTTATTGGCACGCACAAAATAACTTCAGGCACGTGCCGTACAAAGGAAATTTGGGATTTCCAATATTAGTTCGTTCGTGTGTGGAGTAATTTTGCCGTGCAAATAACAATTTCTGTTATTGCTGTGACAAGTGAGAAATGCCGTAACAATTGACGTGCAATCAATTATTGGTATTGGTATCGCAGGTATGTTTGTTTTACACTTGTGGGGGGTAATTTAACTTCTTTCCCAAAAAAAATTAAATAATTAAATATTATTAAATTTAAGTAAATTTTTTTTATATTTGATCGTATAATATTAATAAATCTAAAATTCAACTTCACGTCCACCACATAATTCATATTTTCTTTGAGAGTTAGTATAAGTGAGGAAATTCCAATTTAGGCGGATACAAAGAGAAACAAAATGAATTATCAATCAAATTATCATATCACATGGTCTGAACCCACGTCGAGAATTGCCAAATTAATTTACAAATAGTACAAGTTTCTAATTGATATTAGGGAAAAGTTATGTAAGAACGTATGATAAGTATAAGATTAATATGTAAAATCGTTAAATCGTAAAAAATATATTAAAAATAAAAAAACAGATAAATTATTAAATAAATTATGTGTTTCTCACGTGTTGCAGATTACATGTCTACATAGTTGCTGTCTTGATATTATTGCATGAATTAGTCCATGGTTTTTGCATCCTTAGTTTTTCGAATTGTATATCAAAATATTACGCGGACCTTGTTTTTTGACACAAGTTAAATACAAACTCACGACAAATGTTGCACTATCCTATTGGTTAATTACATATTTATGGTTGTTGATAGACAATCACAACTTGTGATGAGATTACGTTTGTTGCTGTTGCTGCTACCATGCCTAGAGCACATGACCTTACCAAAGGTCATGGATGCAATGCCATCAGGCAATAAGAGGAGATTATGTAGCTTAAACAGTTATTATAGTAAAATTTCACTGACATTTGCCAACAGGCCGCCCAGGAATCCTTTGCACACTTGCTGCTAATAGAGCGCTGCGGTCAGATGCCTTTATTTGGGCCTTTGACAACGAATGATGGGAATTCTGTTGTCACATTAAAGTATCACAGTCTGTTGAACAAAAACAAAAAGTACCAGTCTTTTTCACGAATCAATAGTATGATCGGTAGTAATTTTTAAATAATTTATAATTTGACTAACTTAAAAAGCGAATAAAGTTAATTCAACTTAAAATGTAAGTAAAAATAAAAATTTAAGTCGGTCCAGTTGAATTAAAAAATAATTAAATGAATTTATGTAATATAAAATTATATGTATTATACTTAAAAAATAAAGGCATCTGATTTTTTAATAACGTTGCATTCTTGATGTGGTGGGCCTTTTTTTTTTTTAATTTTCAAAATAGGGAGAAAGGAACAATAGCTATGATTGTGAAGTTGGCTGCATTGGATTTATAACACTAGCCAGTTTATTGTGGCCAGAATAACATCGGCTCATGGACTCGCCCAATCGCTTGCACCAATGCAAATAAAGCCCATTTTCAAAAGCTCATATCTGAGGCAGCCCAAGATTTTTCCTCTTTGAGCCCATAATGTGCGGGTACGAGGCGGCCAGTCACAGTGCATTTTGTCTTTACTCTGTTCTTTGGGTTGATTCAAAGAATTGACCAGATTAACCTCGATGTAGGATGTCTAACCTTTAATGCACTCATGGATCCATTGAAGGCCACAGTCCAGAGACAATTGCTCCTATGGCCCACCTAGAATTTATTAATTTTTTAAAAAAATTTCTTCGGCCTTGTGCCCCTTCTTTGACAAAAAAAAAAAAATTCTAAAATTGACCCCTCATAAGTATAATTTGCCACCGTTGGTTTAGTTTTTACAGATTGCCCACTCCCCTTTAACTACGTATATTTTAGGTGTAATTTTTTTTTAAAATTTGTGCTCAAATTTTTTCAATTGCCCCCTCTAATATATACATTTTTTAATACTTTTCTATATCTACCCTATAATTATTTTCAATATCTCCATTTTCTTTTAAAATTATCCTTACTATTTTGTATAAATTTATGTATCTACCTTATAATTTTTTTCAAAATCTCAGTTCTCTTTTGAAATTATTTAATGAGAAAAATCAGTACCATCATCAACTGGTGCCAGGTTGATGGGAGGTCTAACACTTACAAAACAAAATGCAACTAAAAGAGAGTCGCGGTTTGTCCCCGATAAATCTCTTTTGATAGTTAAACCAACATACGGTCTATGAAATGAGGTAGAGTAAAGAGGTTTTTTAAAAAATAAAACTTATCTTGATGGGAATGACCACATCATTTTATTTATAGGGGTATAAGAGCTAAGTTTGATAGGAATGGAGAGTTAATATAAAAAATAAAGTAGACTCATACGAAGAGATAGAGGTTTTGAGGTCTAAGACCTAATAGGTTGAATTTATTCCCTAACATTATCCTTACTATTTTTTCTTTGTTTCCTCTGTTATAAATTTGCCCCTTTACCCAAATTAGTTTTCAAAATCTGCGGCTGCTTCAATGGACGGGGATGAGAAAATCAAAACTAGGCTACATGACAGAATAAGAATCAGGTCATGGGTTCCATTAGCAAAGCAATATACGCTACACTCTCCGTTTTTTTTTTTTTTTTCTTTTTTTTGTTGTACATCGGAAGGCTGAGAGCCCAAATAACCGAAATAAAAATTGCATGTATTTACCTCTACAAGGCCACCTAGCTAGTCTCTAGTTCATCTTCATATAAAATTGTGCTGAAACTGTTACAAGGCAGTGAGCACATTCCTAATTAGAAACAAAAGAACTTATTGCCACTAATCAATATTAATTTGTACAAGGTCCATTAATTGGCAACTCAGCAAGCAAGCAAGCAAGCACATAGATTGTTTTTTTCAATGGTTTTTCTGGTGATAAGACTCGTTATTAGGAAATGAAAGGAGGCATTGAGCGAGCGGGTGTCAATTTCCACTTATCAAATGACTTATTGCCCCGCAGAACAAAATTGAGGCCCGACGACGTAAATACTCAGAATCTGTACACCCTTGATTTTGATATTTCCTCTAATTAACGCGGCGCGGCAGCCTGCTACTGGCACAGTAACACACGTCTTTAATAGGCAACTAGTAGTAGCAGTAGTAGTCGGGGTAAAAGTTTTCATCATTTCTTTGGTTTTATCCTACTGGTGGCTCAACACTTTACAGATCAACTCCTCAAAGATCTCCATACTTAATATTATCCTCTTTTTTTAGATATCTTTGGTTTATTATGTCTCTTTCAGTGTTCAGTTCAATGTGGGGGGCACAGGCAAAACGTGCATATCAGAAAGAAAGTGTTTAATTTGCGTACAAAACAAATCTTAATTATAATAAAATTTTGGAAGAAGCTACGCACGCAATAGTAGATATAAAGTTGACAAGTGAAGATAAAACTGTTGAATAGTAAAAAATGTATTAATTTAAAAAAAAAAAAATAAATCATTGAATTAACTACATATGTTTTGCGTGAATCAAAATACATATTTCGGTGATGATGCCTTAAAAATTTTATTAATAAAAAAAATTTGTCAGATAGTTGTGAATTAAGTGAGTGCATTCAATATTATTTCATGATTTGATTTGTTGAAGTAATATCTGTATGATTTAATTATAAGGTAGGATAATATTTTTCATAACCAAGAAAAAAAAAGAAAAAAAACTGTGGATGGCCAACAATGGAAAAATGAAATGACTCCAGACACAGATTTTTGTGCTTTCTACATCATTACAAAGTCGCTGTACCCATTACAGTCCAGAAACTGTACCCACTGAATCATAAACTTGATTCAATGGCAATATGTCATAGTGCAGTGATTATTCTCGTACGGAAATTTCTTTTTCTTGTCTGCAGATTTGATTCGAAGAATGGGACCAAGTCACTGTGGTCATGCAAAACCATGCCGACCTGGATAGCAATTAGTTGTTCCTTGTCAAAGAATTTTAAGTTTTTAACTATCAAACCAAAATTTTAATAATTAAGTGTTTGCTAATTTGTAAATTGAGGTAGCAAACATTTAAATTAAGTTTTACCTAACACCCATTTCTTCTGTACAAGTCATTTCATAGCTGAACAACTAGAGAGAATTCTACCATCCATGTGACTAGTAATGGTATCAATGCACGAACCCGCACCTACCAGGCAAAAAGTACTCGTAGATGGATATCGTGGGGCCTGAAGTTAGCATTTTATTTTCCATGTACACTTGTGCCAATGGAAGGTCATAATTTAAGGAACAAAGATCGAAATTGAAGTGGTGAATATTTAATTGGATCCGACTCAAATGTAGAAAAATATATTTGGTTATTGCCTTTGTGATATTCTAACAACCTTCCCTAATTGTTGCTCAAAGGGAAAAGCACCTTCCCTAGTTGGGAAAGATGAAATATTGTGGATCCTGCGGTCCCTTGGATCCATGATTTAAATATATTTTAACTTCAATTTGGTAATATATAAATTGGTTGGAGGTGGGGTTGTCCCAAGCAAGTCAAGCCCGCGATTATATAAAATTCATGCACTTAGACATTATTATAATTATATAATGCCCCGGACGTACTGCTTGGGGGCTCATTAATTAGGTGTAGATGGTGACTTATAAGTAAAGACATTTCACTTCTTGCCCTTAGAACTTGTAACTTATGAGTTAGATTTATAGTCAATTAATTTATTTAATAATACTTGTTAATTTTATTTTTTTATTGAGTTTAAATACATTTATATTTTTATATTATATAAAATTATTTTTTTATTTTTTATTTTAAATAGACGCTATTCATTGTGAGATATAAGATTATTAATAAGTTATACTCGTAAAAAAATAAAAGTCAAATTAAAATTTTATTATTTAATATTGCAGGGTCTACCATGGTTTTTTTTTTTTGGGCATGGATCTACCATGGTTATTTTGTTGCACGAAAGATAATGATAAGTCATTTTTTGTTCTTTTGTTATCGATTGATTTGTTTTCTGTTTTACTCAAGAGTTTTCTTAATACTATGAGATGAAATTTTTGTCTATATATCAGAAAGAGAACCTAGTTCAATTTAATAGGGAGCATATTTTTTGGAAAACTTTTTGTGTAGATTATGAATAAATGGCCAAGAAGAGAATGATTCGCCTCAACACATCCCCAAAGCACTGTAGTCGGGCGGCCATGTCTTTTGTGGTATGTAAGATATGCTTAATCCAAGAAAAACAAAATCTTAACTTATTTCAACCGAGACAAGAAGTCAACAACACGTCGTATGCACTCGTGCATATATATGACAGTTTTTTTAACTGAAAAATGTTAACGGGATACTAAAAATTGAATTAAAATTTTCATAGTTACATAAATATATGTGAAATATTTTATAATCAAAACCTATGTCAGATTAAGTAATCAAATTCACATTGGAGACAAAAAAAGTTATTGGACTATCAAATTGAGGTTTTTAATTACCATTGGATTTTAGACTAATATTTTAATTTTAAATTCACTTGACACACTTAACGGCAAAATAAAGGAAAATGACCAAAATTATTGGCAAAAAAAATGTTGGAACTAATTTTAAAAAAGAAAAACATTTTGATTTTAATTTAAAAAGTATTGAACTTTTCACCTTGTTTTTTATATTTTAGTTGTCAAAAAACCATTCTACCTAAAATTTAAATTGTTGGATTATATATTAAACTTTAATACTCTCTCTTATGCAAAAAGCCATTAGCAGTGTGAACAAAATTGAAACTTATCGTACATGTAAAAATTCATTATTAAACATAAGGGTAGCAAGATTTGTAGCATAAAATCATTTAATCATAAAATTTTTGATATCATGTTAATAAATTGTTCTACCTAAAATTTTCGGTGTTAAGAAAAGTCCTAAGATATAGGTCATCTATGAAATCTAACTCTAGTATTTATGGATAATGCATGCAAATATTTTTGAGAATGAGTAAATAATACAATCTTCTTATTAATTTCAAGATTTCACCCTCTCACTCTCTCTCTAAAGCTCAAAATAATTATATTCATTCGAGCATAAATTTTCCAGAAATACTTTCACTTTTATTTCACATAGTTATTCTGACGATATGCATTCCATGGTTAATATTACATATAGCAAGTACATGTAAACAAAACCATCCTTCCATATGTCACATCTTATCACTTTTCTTACTAGTGGCCCATCAAAGTTTTGCTACACAGCGGATTAATCAGTCATTCATCTCCACTTTACCCCACTTTCCATTCGTGTGGAATTCAGGTTACATCTCTGCTTTAGAATCCAAAATGCCAAAGTACTTTACTTTTTGCGGCTAATACAAATCAAAAACATCACTATTTGTTGGGCCTTACAGTTGAGGCAGTTAATATTTTTGCGGCAGGAACGCATTGAATCCAACCAAGATCATGTCCAACAAAAAGCTGGCTCACACCTCAACCCTTTACAGGCAGCAGTTCATCAACAACTGGTTTGCACTTTGCACTGTCTCGACAGTCTACGTTCTCTGCTCTTCTTCTTCACCCGCAGCAAATCCATTCAGAAGCTCGTCCCCCATAAATGGCTTCTCTCGTCTCCACGTCGAACCCATCATCATCTCAACATTTTTATTATTCCTTATTGCCTTATTATATCTCATTGGACCACCACCATGCAGTCACAGCCAAGCAAAACTACTAGTCCTAGTAGTAGCAGTAGCAGTGGCAGTGGTGCTTCTGGGGCTGTTGCGCCCGCTGTGTCCGGGCGCCGCCCGGTTTATCGGGGAGTCAGGCGGCGGAGCAGCGGCAAATGGGTATCTGAAATTAGAGAGCCGAGGAAGCCCACTAGAATCTGGCTAGGCACATTTCCTACACCAGAAATGGCCGCTGTTGCTTACGATGTGGCGGCTCTAGCACTGAAAGGTCACGATGCCGAGCTTAACTTCCCAAACACTGCTGCTTCTCTGCCTGTTCCGGCATCCACATCGCCGCGTGATATCCAGGCTGCGGCGGCCTCTGCGGCTGCCGCGATTGGTGCTGCAAAGGATGCTTTAGGGATTGTGGATCAAGTGGAAGAAAGCATTCCAACAGTGCAGGATAATAATACCAATCAAATAATGCAAATCAGTCCAACAGTTCAGGAAAATAATAGCAATCAAATAATGCAAGGAACTAGGCCAATGGACGATGCCTTTGTTGATGAGGACTTAATATTTGATATGCCCAATGTTCTTATGAATATGGCTGAAGGGATGCTTCTTAGTCCTCCTCGTCTGGACATTGCCGGTGACGATTCTGTCAACGAAAATACAGGCCCTGGAGACCACAACCTCTGGAAATTCCCTTAATTCATCTTACATATATCCAGAAAATAAAACTATATGAAATAATCCCCCATATCAAAAATAAAACCTGGAAGACGAAAACAAAAAGTGTCATCTATCGTTATGTCCGTCAAAAGGCAAAACTCTGAATCAGGATTTTATAACTAGAATGCGAGAATGAGTGGGTTTTTTTTTTCTTTCTTTTTTTTTATTGTTTTGTACAGGATTTCCTATGTATCTTTGGCTGTGGTTGCATTTTCCCTGTTACGGTAATGCTTTTATAGACTGGAAAATATATATCTATATCAGGCTATGACCTTTGTAATATACTATTTTGAGCTGCTTGAGTTGATTTCTTAAACCGTCTTAATTGTCCCTGGAATAACGTGGAGAACGCGGTTGTTCACAAGAATCAAAACATTCTTCCTAGAGACAGCATTTGCGAGTATTTTGACGATGAAGTTAATTTACCTTCTTTTGTTGCGATTGGAACTTCAGGACTTGATTAAGCAATCCAAAGAAGAGATAATTCTCCAATAACCAATAACTGCCACTAATGGCAGCTGCAACTACCAACTTACCAAAGGCCAAGCTTTGAAAATCAATTTGAGTTGTGAACTACGTACATATTGGTAAGCAACTCATAGCCAAAGGAGATTCAGGGAAGCTCGACTCGGCTCCATACGTCTCCCAAACACTGATGAGCAAAAATTGGGCTCCATTAGCAATAGCTTATGATGATTTGCAACATGATTGAATAGAAAAGGAAATCAAAATTTAGTGGAAAGAGTTGCAAGCTAAGAACCTTGGAATGGATAAATCAAAGCATGAAAGACTAACAAGTAATATCAAACAAACAGCCATCATTTCCAAGCTCTCTCCATTGGAGCAACTGCTATTGCCAATGGAAAGGAATTGCGAATCAATTGGGACTCTTGAACGTATGGCCCAGATACTCTCTATCTTTTATGCTTTTGTTCAGTTTTCAAATGAAAAGAAATGGCAAAAAGATTACTGTCGAATGGTTTGGTGAAGAAAAGTTAAGTTGGGGGCTTTAGTCAATAAGAATCATTATAGCTTTGATATAAGAATTTCAATGTTAACTTCCAAATATGGTTAGCAGAGAAAACGGAAAGGATCTGAACGACTAATTGTAAAGAGTAGATATAAACCAATTACTAAGCTATTTATGAAAAGTCATTCCAATTCGATTACATTTTCTGAAATTTTTAATTTACCTTTTTTTTTTTTGTTAAATATAATTTATTTATCATTTTACACTAAAAAATAAGTGTAGTTAATTTAAAATAAAAAATAAAAAAATAAATTTATATTATATAAAATTATAAGTGAATAATATTAAAAAAAAAAAACAACAAACACATCTTTCTAAAATCCTCTCTAAACAAAGAGGCTTGGTTTTATTGGTCACCTGAGCAAATTTTAACTATCTCGTATCTTTATAAAATATAAAGTTAATGTCTATGTTTAAAAAAATGAAAAAAAAAAAAAAAACTCACTTCACCCCTTTTTTTTTCGGTCACTTCACCCTTCTTAAACCCTAGGCCCTCGTAACCTGAAATGCACAAACTCAAGTTTGGAGATTCGCCAGATAAAACCAAGAGCATTATTATGAATAAATACGGCTAATGAGCAAGTCTATAGATATATTCTGGACCAACGAAAATAGGTCAAATTGAAATTATTTACGTTCATTCTCTGGACCAACGATTTATATTATTTATGTCTTGTCCGGCCATTCCCATGGCTTACGGTTTTATCAACGTAAATAAACTCATCTCATATATTTGAAATTTGTGTTGATAAAAAAATTATAAAAGAAAACATCTGGAAATAATATAAATCGATAATTATTTACATTCGATGGACAATAATATCTGTCTGATTTATGCAAGTGGACAATTTGAGGCGACAAACTCATAGGCGTGTGACCTCTGGTTCTGGCGGATAAATTACTTTCTAAGAAGAGAGAAAGACAAATTAAGTGAACACATTTAATAAACTTGTAAGATATATATAATTAATTTAATAATATTTAATAAATTAATAATTTTTTATTTTTTAAAATTAATATATTATTTATTATTTAATAATTTAAATTATTATATATCTATCGTGTATTTATTATTGTGTAATAAGAATTTTGCTAACATTTTTTTTTTTTTGTTTTTATTGGCTAGAGATTAATGTGGTGCTCCTTGAAATATGGCCCACCTCATGTTAACGTGTCATTCTCAGACGGTTGATCAAATGACACGTGGCATCTAGGAATGCAAATACTCCACTCTAGAATCCACCGGATTTGGATGCTGATATTTAACCTTTCGCCGTTTAATGACGCCACCCATGCATTGTGAATTTGTGATTAGAAAAGATGTTGGTGTCTTAAATATTAATATTTTAAGTAATATTTTGATTAAAATAAAATTTTAAAAATAAAATTAATAATTTTTTAAATAAAAATATAAAATTATTATTTTGTATTATATAAATTATTAATTTTATTTTAAAATTTTTAATTTTAATTTTATTAAAAATAATAATTATATATTAAAATTCAACATATGCATTAATACTCTTATATTTACATCTAGCTGCATTCCTAAGGGAAGCCCAGAGACCCAACTCGAGTCTCGGATGAGGATATTCAAATTGAAATGATGAGAATTTTAGATGAGTGGAAACTCAACGTTGGTTTGTTAAAATAAATGAGATTACAAGGTGATATTTAACAGTTAAAAATTTATAATTTCATTTTGTAGGTGTTGAGTTCTCATTTTGAACAAGTAATATGATGGTTTGTGGGTATAAAAAGAAGTATTTTCATTGGAACTATAACAATGCAATAAGTCTCTTAATAAAAAAAATAAATGAGAGAATATTATAAAAATAAGATGGTTAATTAAAATCTCTCAATAAAAGAATTTGTGAAAACCCTCCCTAGTGGGTCTAGTGGGTTTTCAATTTTTTCTTAAGTAAGGAATTTCAATATTCTCAACAATGGTCAAATGTTCTTTTCTTTCTTTTGACCGAACAATTCAAACAAGAAAATTTTGCAATAATACTTCAACAGTTCTGCATTTTATATATATACTTTTTTTAAGGGGGTATCTAATTTTATTGCTATTGAATCTGAAATACTTGTGCCTTATACAATCTGACCACAATTATATTTATCTATTATTCTCAAAATTATAGATTTTTTTTTTTAAATTCAAGGACCCCTTGATTACTGAAATGACTGAGAAATCTATGTCAACATAAGAAATGAAATGAGTTTAAAATATCAAAATTATGAGCCCCAACCACCTCCAACATGGGAAATTAGGGTTCAAACCTATACCCCTTCGTCCCTCAACTCTTTATGATGATCTCGCCATTTCTTCCATAGATTAAAATACATCAAATTATTTCCTAAATGAATTGAGATTAATCTATATTAGAAACTTATTATTTCTTTTGCTAATTGGTTACGTCTATTCCAAAATTTTATCTCTTAATATTCGTTTTTTTTTTTTGAGCTTATCTCTTAATATTCTTAAGACCCTCTCGTATATTACCACAAAATTTTGAAAATAGTTTTTTTTCTCTATATGGCATCAGTGATTGGAGTTAATGGGAAACATCTTTTCATAAATCAAAGTTATATGTTAATTGTTGTTTCATAGGAAAAAATCAACGTAGTAAAATCTAGAGAAAAATTACTTCGTTTTTTGCTTGCTCAGTCACTTGCTTTGATAGGCAGGAGGTCACGACTCCATCAATGGACACAGTCAAAAAGAGTGATAATTATGTGTTAATGTTATAATTAGGCCTACCTGAAGGGAATCGAGTACCACAAGACTCGGATACGATGCTGCCACTATTCACGACAACGGATGACATGGACTCCCTTATCATCCTAATTAGTGCCGCTTTTAAGTTATAAGTTTCTACCAGCGAAAATCAAATTCATGTTACAGCCCTGACACAACTGTCCCATTATTTAGTTCAAATCCTAATATTAAATTTCAATTGAGGATAATTAAAAAACCACAACTAGCAGTTTTTTTGATAAATAATACTGAAAAAAATCTAAAATTTATAATTTTTTTTTTTTTTGTAAAAGAGATAATAAGACCATTATATGAGAAATGAAGGTGAAAAAAGAGTTAAAGTATCAACCTCAACCCTCATAATTAGAGGTCATTACTTCTAATAATCTCAACTATTGTTGAAATCGCAAATATATATATATTTTTTTTCATCTGATTAAAGATGATAGGAATACTGAACTCAAATCAGGCTTTTAATCAATTGGATCGGAAGTGAGTTACGTTTTTGTTTTTTTTTTTTTTTTTCATACGTGAGTCACCTTTTCGTTGAACAGTGAGTCACCTTTTTGTGTCAGCCCTTTTGAACAGCATAAACCGCTGGGATGGAATGGCCAGAACAAGTGTCCTTGAGCCCAGCCGATAGAAATAGGAAATTTTAGAAGGCCCAGCCCAAATCAATGTTCAGCGGAGCATGCCTATCAGAGGAGATCCGGCACACATCTTTTTATTTTTTTGGCCCACCACCTTCATCCTTATTTTAAACCTTTCCTCCGAATTTACCTTGCACTGTTTGGGGTTGCATCATATGGATATATATATATATATATATATATATATTTATTTTTTTTTTGTTTTTACTTTTTTAAATCTAAATCAACTGATTGGAAAAAATAATGACAGTTGGGAAGGTCGAGAGTACCCTCGACCTCATAATTACTGACATACTTGTTAACGCCGTTTGAATTAAAAGCTCACGGTATGAATACTTTATCTTTCCTCAATTGAAATGAGTTTAGGAGACGGATGAAAAATATATAAATATAGCAAAAGAAATAAATATTTATAAAAATAATATTAAATGGGGACACTTGTCAAAACAAGAATTAATTTGATTTTATTTAATATTGTCCCATTCTTCCACAATTAAGTCCCACAACTTTGAACTACAATAGCTAGAGATAGCGATAGTTGGTCTACTTTGGAAGGACTGATAATTGGCTTTATTCAAATTAAGATCTATATCAATAACGTTGCTGATTTTATTTAATTTTTTGTGTGACTCTAATAATTCACTTATAATTTTACATTCTATAAATATATTTATTTTTTAAAATTAAATAAATTTTAAAATTAAGTCAAATTAAAATTTCTGTTTCAGGTGCCAATGGAAACATAAACCATTTTTCCTTGGCAAGTACACATTGAAAGGAATCACTTTACCTCCCACGGATTGGAGATTTTATGTCAGCATGAAATCTAATTTGGACCGCTTTAGAGCCATGAATAATTGAGCACGGCAGGTAACGGTAAAGCTGTTAAATTATTTTTTTTTTCTTTTTTTTTTTTAATTTTTATGACAAGTTGTGGAAAAGGTTTAAAACATAAACAGCAAGAATAATAGAAAGTAGACATGGCTACAAAATAAATCCACCACTTTATTTATGCTTTAGAATTGTTACTCTAATCATGTCTACGTGAAAGAGGTTTCATGTTTTTTTTTTTTTTTTGGAATAGTAAAAAAGATTTATTATAGATAAATTCGTTATTAGATTCTTAAGTCGAGTTCGAATTAACTCTTATTTCAACAGCACTTTAATAATCTCTATAGGGATAGACCTACTACCTAAGTACCAGTATAACCAAACAAGCCTCCTCCACTGATATTTTAATAGATAAATTTAATTCCAAATGTAGGTCATAAACTTTCGCTAATTAAAGAGTCACCTAACTATCGTTAGAAAAGGACGCATGCATTAAGACTCAAATCTAATATACCAAATATAAATATATATCAACTTATCACTGTAATACTATTTTAAATGGTAGAAATTTCCTGTTCGGAATAAGAGTTTTTAAACTTCATATCACTATATATCAAAATTAGCGAGATAGTCAACATAATTATTGTCTTCGCATACAGTCTGTTGTAGGGATCTTGCCCAAACTTCAAGGCCTCATAACATTTTTTTCATTTTAACTAGCCTTTCTTTGCTCAGCTCAAAAAAAAAAAAAAAAAAAAAAAACCCGGCTTTCTTTGTTGGTCAAGAAAATAAAAAAAATTTTAACACAAAAAAATAAAATAAATTATCGATGTGTAAGTCATTGTACTTGTAGACTGAAATTGGAGTCACCCGTTAACATTCTTATCCAATATTTTTCATAAAAAGAACTTATCATTCGAATACTATTAAATCTGTATGAGGCTCCTTCAAACCAACTGCGATATTAACGAGTTTAAAACTAATACTGCACGCACACACTCAAAGGAGAAACATTGTTTCTAAAGTGCAGTTATTGAAACTCAAATCTAAATTAAATACGAGAGAAACACGTTAAATTACTACCAAATACAATATAAGTATAATCTAAATAAGTGTAACAACTCAGCTGGTTTTCATTTTTTATCTTTTTGAATAAAGAATAGATTAACAATTAATCTTTTAATTATTGAGAGGCAAATCCTTACAAATTTCATACTTAAAGTGAATTTTTGACAAAAAGTAAGAGTTGAACTTCTACCCTCCCTCAGCTCTAAAGAATAAGTAACCACTTCGAGTAATTTCGGATATAGTCGACCATCGTTTTCGAATTCGACCCGTGACAATGGACTGTCAGCACCTAGTCCCGATTATTAGAGGCTATGCCAGTTGGGGGAGAATCCGCTGGTCTGCCGCTGCCCTCTTTTGTACTTGTCCACTTGGTTTCCGCGTGGTTCCTCAAAAACGCAAGATAGCCTTGGCCGTTGGGAGAACATCAATCAAAGTACCGAATCTCAAGATTTGGGACTCCAAATAGCTTCTTGGATATGATGAACAACCGCTGCTTCCTCACATTGTACCAGCGGCCCCGGGCCGATCAGTTGGTGGATTGACTAGTGTCGAGACCTAAAAATATATGCCACTCAACTTCTTGGAGGGGACCAATGTTAGAGCCCCGCTGAGAACAACCGAAGGACTTGAAACCAAAATTTCAGTCTTTTACAAAAACACATTCTCCCATGGGAATATTATTATTGATGTTCTTTTTATTTTTCCTGCGCTTTGGTTGATTGATTGAAGTGGCAAGACCGCGGAACCGGAAGTACAAATTCGAATATAATGGGAAGGGAACTGCTAAAAGCTTTCTACCTTTTCATTCTCGAGTCCCGCCAAGGAGACCCTATTTTTCTTTCCATGATTTACGTTAAGCGAAACGATTGCGATAGTAAAATTATATGAAAATTCTTATTGGCTGTATCAAAGACATTTAGTTCATACAATTGAATTTAATGATTTATTTAATTTTTAAAAAAATTTAATATATTTTTAACGATTTAACAATTTAATACTCACCAAAATTCTACAATTGGGTTGCATTTAGCTTTTTTGTAATTAAGATTTGGAAGTTAAGGTGAGGTTTGAAGTATCATCTTTATGTGCTTATTCCCCTAACCTATCGATATTCATGGAATCACGAGAATGTTTGGTTTCCGCATTTGAATAGTAGAGGAGTGGTAATGTTGTCTAATTACTTTTTATGCATCATATAATTATAATATGAAAAAAAATTTGACTTCTCAATTTTTTACTCTTTGAATAATAATAAATAAAACAAAGTACATAATATTACAATCATACCGTCAAATAATTATTTTTTTTAAGAAAATGTTTCTAAATCATAAAAATGGATGCCTCTAAGTCAAGGAAATTGGTTTTAAATAATAAAGATAATTAAATTCTAATTAGAATATTGAATAAATCATATACCATTTACAAATTTTTCCCTTAACTCAAAAGATTTAGTCCAAATAGAGCGCACATTTTCGGTAGTCTTACATTCTAAATGTTGATTTATGAGTCAGGTTGATCTGCCTATGATTGACTGACCTAACACAATAAACAAAATAAATCAAAAAGAAAGGGAGGAATAGCTTTTGAGAGGAGTTATAACTTTCTATGCGTTAATAAATTAAAAAGTAACCTCTGTTTAGTCTGTAGAAAAACAGAGCAGACAAATGAAATAGAAAACAAAGAAGAACGCTCTTCTCAAGCCAACAAAAACCTAGGTAATCCATTAATTCCCAAGACTACGGCTCTCGGGATATGAAAATTGGGTAATATTTAATATACTTTGGTTTCACTTTAACCAAATGATAGTTAATTTTACTGTTACCGATAATCAGTATTCAGTCCAAATAAGGAGGTCTATGAAAGGTAAATACTCCTTCCTTTCTCATCATTTTAATTATGGAAAAACCTTGGTGGCTGTATGTTAGGTGGTTGTTTGGTAATTATCAATATACGACAGAATAGGTAAATTATATGACATGATGAATGAATTAAAAGAAAATTATATAACATATTTAAGAAATTATATGACATGAGACATATGTTAAATTTTTTTTTTCATGATTAATTACTCGTTTCATATAATTTTTTTTTGCATATCGTATAATTTTTTTGTAATTCTTCTACCGTATCGTATAATTTGTCTGTTGTATCATATATAACAACCACTTAAAGAATAACCATGTGGTGATGTCCTTTAATTATTCTACACCAATAATACTGCGTTTAATGCAAAATTTAAAAAGTGAGAAAAACCATCTTAAGATGGAGGGAGTATACCTGTAATCTGGCTTGTGTTTGTGAATCTTGTCAAATAATTTGGATAGATTGTCTTCATTCGCCAGTGACAAATAATACCGACTTGTAAGCAAATTTTCGAAAAGAACAATGCAAAATAAAGAGAATACAGATGAAAAGTAGCCATATACACTAAGGGCCAAGAAATGTACATGTCACGTCTAATAAAGCAGGGGCATTCAACCGCTCCCATTTCATTTGCTATACATGATAACATGTTTTTTTTTTTTTTGTTGATGTTAGGATTCGAACCTTAAATTGATGGAACTAATCGTCTAACTGCTGTAATATCAAGCCACACGGTAGGTGGCATGCTAATCTTTCTCCTTCGTGGTGCCTGTCAGACTATACTGCTCTAATTATTACTCCATCTGGAAAAATCGGAGAAAGTCGAACCAAAATTGATTTTCATTGATGTTGTGAATTTCCTGATTGGATCCCAGATGACCAAAGTAGTTCCTCAGTCAGTTCCTCCAGCAGTAACCCAAAAATGACAAATTCAATCTCTTTGCCTGTCTCTCTCACTTGTTCTTGGTTACTTCTTTTCCATCCGTCAAGCTCATTAAAATCTTGTTCCACCATCATGTCAATGGTGTTAGAGTCCACCCCTTTCCATGTTTCGAACCTTTTATAGATCCTTTTCACCACGGCGGCTTCTCCGTCGGCAAACTGATCTTTCTTCTCCTCCTCCTCAATGATATCCGAGATCAGTCTCCTAAGATCACTCGGGATTTTCTTTACAGGAAAAAGGCTTGAATTTCTAAGTTGTTCTATGATAATCCCAGTGATGTCTTTTTCACCATTGGATGAAGCAAACTCATCGTTTTCGCATTCTGTACCTTCCGCTTGGTCAAGAATACTGTTGTTTTCCTCGTTAACTTCTTGCTCTAGCATTCGTTTCTCTAGCTCAAATGGATCCAACTCTGCCAGTTTCTCAAATCTGCAGAGCTTTTGCAATAGCCGCTGCTTTCGTCCTGCAAATTTAATACAGCAATTGGACAAAACATCATTGGACATTGCATCTTATAGTAGCTTTGTCGAAAATGTGAAGTAGCTCTAGCTTACTGACAGTGTGATGCAGCATGGAAATCTTTTATGCCAACTTAAATGCATAGGCCCAGTTAGAAGTTCAAGCAGATCATTGCCAATTAGTTGCCTGAAGAAAAATGTGAAGACTTTCATCCTGACTTACCATCAATTTTTTTAGTCTATAAGTGACAGGAAATTCAGAGTACAGTGCAAATTCAGTTCCTACATTACAGACATCCCAGGTAGATAGTTTGGAAAACACTCCTTATCAACTCCCCATGGATTAGGTCATGTAGCCATAATTGGATGGTTTGCAATAAAGTTAAGCTTTCTTCAGGACAACACACCGAGATCAGCAGAGCTTTGATGACTAATAAAATTAAAGTTTATGCATAATACTCAAAACATCGAGTCAATGACTGCCAAAAACAATTATTATTTATGGGACCAAGATGACTAGACCGTGTACTGTCCACTATCAAACGCAGGTCCTGCTTCAAGCCATATTAGCCAATTTTATTGGTCTTGTGTCTACTTTCAGATAAAACACGTTATAATCTGCAAAAGTTTCAGAAAACACATCTGAAGACCTGCCAAGGAATTAAATTTCTCAGAAGAAGTACCCCCCCAAACTTGAAATGTGTACTGATGGTCAACTGGTTATATATGTGTGTGTGTGTGTGTGTGCGTGTGTGTGAAATGGGTAAAACATTTATGTGTGTCTCTGGCAAGGTCCAACAACTTCATCAGTAGCGTTAGACCCATCGAAATATATGTCCAGAATATCATTTAAAGCCATTAGATACCTGACCTACAAGAACAACCCCAAAATTGTACCAGAATTTGTGAACCTAAAATTAAATTCACATGTATGAGGCTGGGACAACATTGGATATAATCACTGATCAAGTGACCATCGACAATTAAAGGACACATTAAACAAACTTAAGTACAGTCACAAATAATCAAAACAGGGGAATGTGATTTTGTAACATACTTGGTACAATTGCATTGCTGCAATTGAGATCAAAACCGTCGTCCTCAGTCCGATCGTCATGTTCATCGTCCTCATCATCGAATGTGGGGTCCAAAACAGAAACAGGACTACATTGTTCTTTATCTTCCTCTTCTTCTCTCTCTTCTTGTTCTGGGAATTTCTTTGATTCAACATCATTGTTCTCCTTGCCCTGAATCTGAAAACCGTATCACAACAACAAGAACCTTGATCAGGACATTATTGTTTATGGGTTACAGTTGAAATTTCCATAATTGAGGCTTTATGTTTGATAAACTTCACGCATAAATAAATTGGGTGGGTTTGATGACTTTTGTTGTTAACTTTCAAAAACACAGATCTGAAAATGGAAAGTTTCATTTTTCTAAAAAGGGAGTCAGATTCTTTTGATGAGATATAATACAGATAAAACCGAAAAAAAAAAAGAAAAAAGAAAAATTGTGCTTTTTTAGCGGAAAATAATTTTCCAGACAGGTAATAGAATAAAGATATGCATGGCAGACTCACAACCCTCAAACAGGCTGCAGCTTTTCCAAAATTCTAGTAGCTGTGGTGGTGGAGGGGTTGAATTGTCATTTTAGGGGACATATTCCCGGCCAAGATTGAAGAAAATCACCGTATTTCCAACCAATCAAACGCTTCAAACTCAGTCAGATAACTCGGGAGTGCACTCGTTGGTCCACCGAAGTCAGAGGCATATTGTAAAATAAACGATTTATTTTCCTTCTGAAAAATTAGGACAAAAACTATTTTGAAAACGTAAAATACGAACCTCTACTCTTTGGCGGTTAGGAGAGGTGGCAGGAGACGAGAAGTCTGGAGTCCGGCAGCCGGGAGAAGTGCTTCTTTGAAGCACGAAATGAAAAGGGCTTTCACAGAAGTAGCTGTCGACATGTTCTACAAAATCATCTGCCTCATCGGAGTCATCAAACTGGCTACTGCTAGACGACGTACCTAATTCCAAATCCAATGACTTGTCTTCGTTGCTCTCCGACCAAACCTCACTGCTTGGCCTAGCCTTGCAAGGACAAGAAAATCCTGTCTCATGAGAACTTGTCTGATCAGAAGCAATGTTCCCATTTAATCGCCTACCATCACCACTGATTTCACGCTTTGGTGTTTTGCTGCGATTCTTTAGTCTCCTTAATATGGACCCAAATGTCCCAAATCCGTTGGTTCTATTTTGTGGTTTTGAATTTTGTTTTTGGATCCTGAGAGCAGCCTCCAGAAGAAGAGCCGCAGTTCTCGCAGGAATGTGGAGGAAAATGGCACTGGGGCTCTTACAGGGGCTTTTGGCAGGGGACTGGAAATAAAAAGGGGGAGACTTTTTTGGGTCCGGAGAGTTTAAAGAGAAAATGCAAGCATTCATGCAGAACTTCTGAGAAAAGTATGAAACTTGAGAGATGGGTTTTCGCTTCCCGATTTGTAAGCTTGATTTCGAAGACTGTCTTTTGTGCAGGCAACGCCGGTCAGCAATGTAGTTTTTGAGCAAGAACGGTTCTTGATCCTCTTGCAATAGCTCGTGCAAGTGCCTTTGAGCCATCATCAGACTAACTATATGACAGAAAAAAAAAAATGGAGTTGAACAGGTTTTCAACTTTTGAGCCTAAAGGGTAGTAGCGCAAAAGGGGAAGATTGAATGTGAACTAAAATTGGCTACAAATATAGCACGGAGGGAAGGAAGGGGCTGCGGTGGGGAAGGAACGAGGAGACTTCCCATTCAAATCTGGGTTTACACGAGGGAAGGTAGTGCCAAGCAAATAATTATAAAACAATAAACAGCAACAATAAATGTTGAAGAAATGGCCGCAAATTTGAATGGAAAGACTGTTATTTCTGTCCGAGTGAACAGAATTTCGTAATTCATGACATATTTTAACTGGTAGATTATGAGGCATAAGTCTTTTGAGTAATATTAAAAATATATAAATTATTAAATAATTAAATTAAAAAAATTAAAATGTAAATAAATTATTTAATTACTTAATAAATTATAATAATTATTTTAACATTATTTAAAATTAAATTATACAGTAAAATTTTTATAAAATTCATTACTTTTCCTTTATTATTATGTACACACAAGCTGCGGCTGCACAAAACCGACACCGAACGTATTATCGGATGCTCAAAAACACACCGACGGAGGCCAATGGCGTTTTGTCTTTTTCTGTTTCGCTTAACCCAACTGGTTTCCAGCCGCACGGCCCGCTCCACATAACATAAAGCGTTGAAGTTTCCATTGTTTTAACCAGCCACGACCGAATGGTAACGATGATAAATATTATAAGCGTTTGTTAGCTTTAATTTTTTTAGTGAGTAAGATTTATTAATAATTTAATATTATATAATTTATTTTTTTATATTTTTAGTAAATTTTATTTATAGTATAGTAAAAGATAATAAATAAATTATACTTACTATAAAATATAAGTCAAATATTATTGTTGTTTTTTTATAAATATATTTGGCAACTTATTGTTTATAGGGATATCAATATTTTTAATCCTAAACTTTTAAATTTATTACGTTTGAGTTCTAAATTTTTTTGACATTTCTTTTGACTTCTAAATCTTTTGATTTCATAATATATCAGTCCTTTAAGTTACAAAAAGTGATCAATCGATTAATAAATGAGTTTAACTTAATAAAATTATTTTTAAAAAATTAAATATATAAATTAAATATTTTTTTCATCAACAAAATATGCATATTAAATATTTTTTTAATCAACAAATATACAAATTAAATAGGTAATATACATATTTTTGATAAAAAAAGACATTCAATTCATATATTTAATCTTTTTTAAAATAATTTTTTGTAAAGTTAAAATCATTTTTTAATAGACTGATCACTTTTAATAAATAGAGGGACTGATTTGGCAGAAAATAAAAAAGTTTAAAATTTAAATGAAATGTCAAAAATATTTAGAACTTAAATATAAAAAAAATTAAAAATTTAGAATTAAAAATATTGGCATCTTATTGTTTATATCAACCTGTTATTCTCTCTAATTTTTTTTTTCACAAAAGGACAAGGTTCATAATTCGTATCCACCAAATGATCGGTAATATGAAATACAAACATTCCTTGGCCAAAATCACCCCACAACGTACCCTGAAAGGTTGAGAGATAAAGCAAAGAAATTGGATCTGCTTAAATCCAAAAGACAACTTAATTAAAATTTTTGGGGTTAAATGTATTTTGTTTCCCTTGTTGTTTGTTTCTCTTACAATTTATTTCTATAAAGTTTCAATTTATGCTCTTAAATCTGGGAGATTTCTTACTATGACAGTTAAATTTTTTTATGTTAGAATTTTATTAATTTCACTAACAAAATTTAATCAAAATGATGTCTTTTTTTAAGTATATTAACTTTTTTAAATGAAATAACAAAAAAGGTGTATTATCTTTTAACCAATTTATTATTAAATATATGTGGAAGGATGGCTTTTTTGATTAAATTTAATTATTTATATTAATTAAAATATTACTAGAAGGCTTCAATTGATAAAATAAGAAATAACAAATGTCTTGAATGTAAATTTAAACTCATATATAAAAAAAAAAAGGCAAATCACATGGAAATAGAATACATTTAATATAAATTTTCTATTGTTTTCCATAAGTTTTTTTCTTTTTTTGTGCCAGTTAAGTTTATTTATTTTTGGGAAGAAAGTGAAAAGTAAGTAACTAACTTTAGAATATATTATGGTGAGTGTATTTAGTACACAGATTAGATAATGTGGTATAAGATTATATAAGTTAATAAAATATAAGATATATTAGATTACTAATTTATATTATATTTGAATGTAATTAAATAGTATAGAATAATTATTTTATTTAATATTTAAATAAAATAAAATAAAATAATTTATTAAAATAAATTTATCTTTAAAAAATTATTTTTTTTTTCCATAATAATAGGCGCACTCGTAATAGTATGGGCGGCACGGGCGCCGAAACGGAAAAGGTGAAAACGACGAAAAAAGGACGACCACGCGTGCCAACTAAGCGGATCTTGACTGTCATTTATTGTCTGTTTGACGCTGTTTGGGCAGCCATTGATCTTTGATTACCACTTCCACTCCTTTCCTTTTTTTTTTTTTTTACAAATAAAATAAATAAGTAAGAGTAATTTCTTACCAAGTCGCCACAATAATTGCATGGAGTATATTAGATAAATTACTGATAATTTGGATCATAATTTTATGTGCATTTTATATAATTAATCTAAATTTAAATTTTTATTTTATGTAATTTTCTTGGTTAAATATGTTGGGTATTTTTATCTTAATATAGACTTAAGGATTTAGTGACAGTCAATTATGAGATTTAAATTCAACAATCGTTTGGAGGATTATAAGAGAGTCACACTACACCCCATACTAGGCCTCATCAATACTCGAATGGTGAGTTTTCTCTAGACAATAGGTAACTCTCAGTTTCAATTCATAGATACAATGATATATATATTAATAATATATATTTTTTAAAATAAATTAGATTATTTACATTAAAATTTTTAGAAACAAATTTTGATAGCCTAAGACGTTTAACCACTGTGACGGTGTTACCACTTCCCACTTTTGTCTTTCTTTTCTCTTTACATTGCTGTATAAATTGTTGAGAATACACTTTTTTTTTATTATTATTAGATAGAGAATACATATGTTAACTTGTATAACTTATGTAAAATCCGTGCTATTTTCATTTCATTTATTTATTTATTTATTTTTTTGGGCTAAACCTGCCTGATCGGTCAATATCACGAGCCGACTTTAATTTAAATTTTGAAAAGTCGAAAATTCTGCAAAAGGTTAGTTTTCGATAAGGGCGACGCGTGGGCCACCTGAATTTATAACAACGATGGAGGCGTTCAGATGAAAATGAAGTTGCAAGCGCTTAACAGCGAGATCATAATTTGAATGAATGAATGTCTGGGGTTGACAGCAGTTTGGGTTTTACTACTATCCAGTTTCAGATCGCCGGGAATGCAGCAGGTAACATTTTCGTGACAGAAAGAATAACAGAAAAGTTATGTGAATACACATAGGTAGAATTATGATAGATATATTGTGATTTGAATCGTAAAAAATATATTAAATTTTAAAAAATAAAAAATAAATAATTTTTTTAATATTATTAAATTAATTACATAATTTTTAAATATTCATCTATGCGCGTTTGCATAATCAACTTCAAAAAATAAGCTCGTATATTTTCCTGTTCAGTTGCAAACTACACTGTTACCCTTTGTTTGTGTCGAGATAGCACTGAAATAGAGGAAAGAAAATGAAGGATTTTTTTCTTTTTGGGTCTTATTTGGATACTAAATTAAAGAAAAGAGAGAAGAAAATTTTAGTTTTAAAATTGTAAATTTGTCACAGAAAAATAAATCAGTAAAAGAGTGAAAAAATTTTATAATTTCACAATGTATTTAATGTAACTTTGTTCTCTTTTCTGTCTGATTTAGTTAGTGAAATTGAGAAACGGAATGCCTCATATAAAATTGTATTTATGTATTTAATGCAATTGTAAATGTATTTATGTATTTAAAATTGTAAATTTGTCTCAGACAAATCATAGTTATTAAAACTGGCTCAGACATTGACCCGGTCAGGTGACTGGATCAGTGGGTCATTAATTCAATTAGTGGGTCATTGGTTCAACCAATGGGTCATTAATTCTTAAGAAAATAAATATATCAAATAATATATATAAATTTTTTGTATAATTTAGCACAATAACTATATTTTTAAAAATTAAAAGGTAGTTTATACTAATCAAAATTTTGATAAAAATTCTTTAAAAAATTATTTTTTAAAGTTAATTGTAATATATTATTTGATATATGAATAATGTTAAATTATTGCATACAAAAAAATAAATTATAAAAAGTAAAAATTTATTAAATTGTATAAAAAAAAGTATTGTGTAATATTGTTTAGTATTATGAAAATATTATTTTTATCATTCACATAATAAAAAGTTAAAAAAAATAAATTTTAGTATGTAAATATTATATAAATATTATTGTTCAAGTAGTAAAAAATGAAAAAAAAAATTATAATTTTTACTATTTGAACACTGTTTATTATTAAAAAAATATTATTTTACTGTTTACACAGTAAAAAGTGAAAAAAGTTATAATTTTTTACTGTTTAACCACTGTTCATAATTTAAAAATATTATTTTTACTGTTTGTACAGTAAAAAGTGAAAAAAAAATAATTTTTTATTATTCAAATAACACGGTTACTGTTCACGTGAACCGGCCCGGCCTAGTGTCCCGGTCACCGGTCCAACCGGCCGGGTTGGGCTGGGTTTAATAACCTTGAGTCAAACAAGACAAATAAATCAGTAAAAGAGTGAAACAATTTTATAATTTCACAATGTATTTATGTATTTAATGCAACTTTGTTTTATTTTCTGTCTAATTTAGTTAGTGAGATTGAAAAATGAAATACCTCATATAAAATTGTATCATATATGCATTTCTTTTTTCTTCATCCAATATCCAATCAACAAATTTATTTTTTTTCACTCTTTTCTTTTCCTCTTTTCTTTTTTCCTCTCTTTTATTTCTCATTCTTTTCTCCTAAACCAAACAAAGCTTGGTATTTGATTGCAAGGTGAACCTTTTGGACCAAAGTGTAAAACTCGGTTACGAACAAGGAATTTTCGAAATCGTTGACAAACGTACGTGCATGGTAGATGTGTTTTTCACAGTTGTGTACGGTGTAGGGTCACTCTACATGCTAGATGCTAATTTCTAATAACCACAATTTGCATTTCTAACTTTGTGATGGAAAAAGTTTCACCTCTTGGTAGTTCTAGAATAACCACAAAATAATATATTTTTTTTAAAAAAATAAATTATTAAATATTATTTAATAAAATTGTATTACTACTTGAGACTCTACTTATTTAAAATTATGTAATTTTATTATTATTTTTTTTTAATGATTCTCCCCCTTGTATCACCTGTGGGTTCTGACCAATGAAGAAGTTCAACAGCATGCGGGGGTGCACAATCCAAGTTGCTGCTCGTTGTTCCTATCCAGATGGTGACTTTTCATACAGAGAATCCAACGAACAGAAAAAGCTACTATTTTCGGTTCTGAAAAGTAATGTTTTGATTTGAAGTGCT
Organism: Carallia pectinifolia; assembly: GCA_037832335.1. NCBI lineage: Eukaryota > Viridiplantae > Streptophyta > Magnoliopsida > Malpighiales > Rhizophoraceae > Carallia > Carallia pectinifolia. The sequence goes on along the minus strand of CM075444.1, from coordinate 15,938,072 downwards.
GCAGTTTACCAAAGTAATCTGGATAAAATTAAAGTAACCGACAAATTCACAAACTTGTCATCACTTTTCTATTTATGAGAATTTCTCATTTATATTCTCTGACTTATATTCTTTTTCCTACTTCCTCTCAATTTTAACATGAGATATTTAACCACACACTCTCTCTTGCTTAGTTCTGACAAATATTTTCTTCTTTTAGATAAACCAACAACTGGATTAAAATATGAAGAAGAAAAATTTAAAGAGAGAAATGAAGCATATGTAAGAGAAATATAAAGGGAAAAAAAAAAAGACAAGAAATATAACCAGGCTCAAGGGAAGGCAACAAAAAATTAATCCAAAATCCAACACATGACATTGTTGGTACTTTTGCCTTATAATTTATTGTTCTATATAATTTCACGACTTTTGTCCTTCTATCTTATTTTTAAAGTTCAGTTGCCATCCGCCTCTTCATGTCGGGAATAGTCCAAAGTCCTATTTTGGGTATAAAATACGATAAAGTCATAACTACAACAAAAGTTTCGATTGTTACTTGAATCGGTCCCATATGAGCTAGGTTCTCTTTTTTGTTGTGGTTAAGAATTATTTGTACGCAGTGATAATCTTCTGCTAAGTACGTGGAAAGACAATGTTGAATGTTCTAGTAATTTGATTGTGCACCATATGAGTGTACATATATATATATATATATATATCGACAATTTAATCAATCCATCCACCGGTTGGTAGGTTAGGTGGTACTTTATCAATAAAAATATTCATTTCTTTTTCTTTATTTTTTCTTTCACATTTGTCTTTTTCCCGTTTTTTAATTTCTTTTTTTGGGGGCTGGGATTACAACTCAACTCCATGTTCAAAGATGGAAAACATAATATTATCGATATTCCTCAATGAACTTCAGTGGATGACCACAAATGTTGTTATTGAGTTTCAGACTTATTAATATCACAGTTAAACTTGAGAGAAACTCATTCGAATCTAATAATATTAAGTGAGAAGTCTTTTAAGGTTGAATAAGAATGTTGATGAGTGACTTCCTCTCTCAGTTTATAGGTGAAATAACCAACATATATATTATGTATTTTTTAAAATTTTTTTAACCAAAAAAAATTCAGCTTATCTGTTACAAACAAAAGAAAACGTTATCCAATTTCATTCTGGTATAATCCTTGCGCAGAAAGCTCTCACCAAGTGCCCCAACTCATTTCTTTTGTTGCTCTTTTTTATGGCCCTGAACAAAAAAAAAAACTTTATATAGGTATCATTTAATTATGTCAATGGTGAAAAAAATATGGAAGAAAACTTTATTCGCGAAGTTTATGTCCTCATTATTATGCCAATCCTCTAAATGTCAGTCTTAAAACATTATGTCGAAACTTTGTTTTAACTTACTATTTACAAGTCTATTTTTTTTTCTTCTTTTTTTTCCCCATATAGCAATCTCCTCCCTCGGGCAAGTATGGGGTTTGATGTTCCTAATCAATACATAGAAATCAAGCAGAAACTCCTCCATCAGCGCACATGGGTTAGATGAGTGATATCCATGGTTGAGAATGTGTCAAAAAAAAAGGTTGAGAATGTGTCAAAAAAAAAAGGAGAAAACAAAAAATTTACTCATACGGTGTTTACTTTTGAGGGGACATGAAATAAGTATATTATTTGGCTTAAGTTATAATCCAGTGTTGATGTAGAAGTTTTTTTTGGACAAATTACCAAAATTCCGACTTAAACCACGGGGACAAAGGACAGAGAAGCGGCGAATAAGGAGAAATGCAAATGCATGAAACTGGAATATTGTACTCTACTTGCTGGTTGCTAGGGGAAGAGGCAAGTTGGCAAACCTGCAATGTCGACAGATCGAATAATAGTTCTAATTAAGCTTTTTTTTTAATTCATAAATTGACTTTTATTTTTTTTTTAACAAACAATTGCCATTCAACATTGTTTTTTTTTTTTTGAGGCATGCAATTCAACAAATCCTTGGAGCCACATCAGACAGCACCAATACGACTCTCAACTCTAAATTTTGTCTTTTTTGTAGAAGACAAAAGAAGAGAAAACAACGACCTATAAAAACACCGTCAGACGGTGCATCCGCAGATGACGCCAATCAGAGTTGCCAATTCCGCACGTGTTTTACCTATGATAGGTATCCACGTGTCATAAGTGGTCGGGATTTTGTCCGTCTGCTGTCGCCGAAACCTACCGACCACCGGTCAAAATATGAATGCTTCCCTTATTTGACGTTGTTGCACTCTCTGCATCGGATGCCATTTGGAATCTTTTTGTTTTTCAATCGTGTTCGGTTCCATGTACCGAGTAAAATACCGAGCATTTGCTAGGTACATAGACCGAGATTATTATTATATTATTATTATTTTAATAAAAAATGAAATTTATAAATAAATGAGTTTTATTTTAGAATTTAAAATGTAAAATTTAAATGATACGTACTTTAAAAAAGTATTAATAAAATGTTTTTCAGAGCACCAATCGGAGCATTGGCCTTAGTTCTCTGATCTTTTCTGTTATCAATTATCACAAGTCTCGTTTGAAAAATTTTAAAATTCAGTTTTTTTCTTTAATTTTGTTCTTCTTTTGTGTTTGTAAGCATAGGATTCTGTACCTTCTATACATGCACATGCGACTTTTATTGGGGATATGCCTTTTTCCCTTCTTTTTCGAAATCCATCTTCCTTTTGTGCCTTTTTTTTTTTATTATTTATAAAAACTAATTGTGTTAGGAACTTCTAAAACATACCACAAGCCATTTTTTAAGGAAAATTTTTTATAGACGCAAATTTCATAGATGCAGTATGATTTTTTAACTTATTATATGTAAAAATAAATTTTTACTATATAAATAATATTTTATAGAACATATAAGAGATTTACAGTAAAATAATAGATATTAATGAAACATTTATATTGTATAAAATATTATCAGTGTCATATAATATGTAATATAAAATTGTTTTGCTTCTATGAAAATTTGTGTTCATGTAACAATTTTTATTTTCTAACAGGTAAATATTGTCATTCCTTGTCACATAGTACAATAAATTTTTGTTGAGAAGTCATATGTGTTGATAGAAAAGTGAAGATATATCTTTAGATAATTTGCTCAAAGCTAGGAATTACTGAATTCCACTCAAAAATCCTATGCTTCCAAAATTATGGCTTGAAATTTTTTCTCCATTTTACTATAAGTTATTTCTATGCTCGCGTTCCTTTTTAATATCTCCATTTTAACATGTTATAATTAATTTGACTTCCAGACCCCATAAAGTTGGTTAAAAAATGAACGGAAGCATTGTTGTGGGTCAATTCATTTGGCTCCAGTGCTTTTCAACTCATAGGTCTACCCACGGGCACATAAAAGGCACGTAATAAACCCATAGGCCTACCAGTTGAGCACACCGTTTACAAATACGTTAAATATTTATTAAGAGATTTTTATTATCTTTTATAATTCTATCCATATCGGTCTAAATTAGTCAATTCAATAGGCTGAATACTAGACGGTATAAATAAAAAAAAAAAGTTTCATATAAAAGGCATGGTAGAGTTTAAATTTATATTTTAAAAAATTTAAATTTAAATCTTAAGAAGAAAGAAAATGTGACTTATGAAAAAGTAAAACTGCTTCTATTGTGCAGTTTATGGCCAAAGAAATTTTTAATAGACGAAAAAGAAAGAATATAAATATGTATTGCGTTTGTTAATTCTTCGTTTGAATGACAGTTTTCTCACGGTCTCGTCGGAAACAACAACATGAGGAAAAAAAAAATAAAAGCACGCGAACTTATATGCAGTTTTATTTCATGGACTTGACTATTAGACTTAAATATCATAAATTTATTTTTGTTCGAGAAAGAAACTTTGCTGATATCATAGAAAAGAGAGTGAATATTATTTTCAAAAAATTAAATACTTGTTGGGCTCTGGCAATTTATCAATATAGAAAAATATTAGAGTGATATAGTAGATATATTAATATATTATATTAGAAATTATGATTTCATATTTTATGACTAATATTTTGTATCACATAAAAGAAAATGAACATTATAGAACACATTCAATATTTGTTTAAAAACTTGTATAATTCTGAAAATTTTTTAACTTTGATAATACCATAACTGCAAGCAGAAAATTCATATTGAATACTGTAATTTTTTATTCTTGTATGCAAAGGAATTAATGCGAGTCCAAAAATAATTTTCCGAATCTATCGATAATTAGGTACGTGGCATTCGTAGGAAGAAAACGACAAAATTCTCTTTCTCATACGGTCGTATGGTCCAGGTATACTCTTCATCTAGCCATGAGGTGCTTCAGATTTGCACATTTAAAAAAAAAAAAAAAAAGCTCTAAAATATGGAATGGGCAGATAGACACTACTTGTGCAAGTTTATGGCATGTGAATGTGATCAAAACGCAAATTCTGTTCCCATAACGTGCGAATGAGAGGACATTAATAAGTTATGTCGTACATTATATCTTTTATTTTATCAAGTTAGAAATGAGCATTATTACGTAGATATAAATTAAGAAGAAATAAATAAACAAATAATTTATTTAACAATATTTAATAATTTATCTTTTTTTATTTTTTTAAATTCAATTATCAAACAGTTTATATTATTTTAAACTTATATAATATTATTAAAAATATTCCTCCTTACAATGTAAGTATCTCCGGAAGCGCCTAGTGGACCGCGTCGAGCATCTTCCAACAAAAGTTGATCATTGAGTTTAGCTTAATCTATCAAAGTTTTGTTTATGTCTATAAGGAAGAAATAGTATATATATATAGTCTTTTATTCATGGGTTGTGTATGTCTGTTATCTAATCAATTTGTAAGCTTATTGGCTTATCTATTGCATGAGTTGCATAACATCAGAATTGACCGTAGCTTCATTGACTTAATTAACTGGTACATTTAGCCCTGTTTTTTTTTTTTTTAATTAAAGAGCTTGCTTAGTGAGCTAAAAATTAATGGGTTTGTACATATGCTGTGTTAAAAGGAAAAGAAGCACTAAAAAAAAGGAAAATGACGTAGTGTTTTCCGTATTTGACACAATATAAAACGGATTAGGGGCCCTAGACAAGATCCAATTATTGATCCTATTGTGGAATAAGAAATTGGAAGTTGGTACCAACCTGCCTTTGGTCAACAACATCATACTGATTAATGTGCCGCGACTCACAAGTGCTACCTCTGGCTGTTAGCCAGCAGTTCATGTGGCCCATTTTTTCCTTGCCGGCCCAAACAAAATGAAACGATTGAAATAAATAGCCTTTGCTGGCGCTGCCCAATTAGAGATTAAGATTGGACCTTATTGGCTGGGCAAAAAGAAGAAGACCGACTTTCGTCCTGTTTTCGTTGCTTCTTTAGGCCCAATGTAAGAGCCGAAGCACCATTCTGTCGGTGCCGCGCCCGCCGGGTCCGCGGAAAATTGGAACTGTGTTTAGCAACGTACTTGTACGCTGAGTGGACCGAGTTCCCTTTGACCAAAGCTAATTGATGTGAAAACCATTCGTAGCACCGATCAACGGCTATGATCCAGTACGGACCAAAAACAAAAAAAATATATTGTTATGATTTAGTAGTAAGTGTTCAACAGTTATGTAAATGTTAGGAATTCGTATATTTTTTAGATAATTGGTGAGATTAAACTTACGCAACCATTGATATTAGGCATGTTGTAATTATTTGGGTGTTTCACACGTCTCTTGACGAAAAACTCAATACTATTTGACAGAATTATTGAGAAATACCCTCTTTTTCTTATTCTTTTACAAAAGAAATAAAAACTATTTAAATTAAATTCAGATGACCACTAAGCTTTCTTTAAGAAGGGAGTTTGAGTATAGAGTTGAAGTTTAAATTCTAACTTACTATAAAAAAAAAAAAAACTTATTATATGGGTTTAAGGGTTTTATCTTTATAATCCAGTATGTTAACCTCTCTTTGCCCACTAATTAATAACTAACATATTAATTGCTCACTATTTTCAATGTGAAAAAAAAAAATAATGTAAAAGGATCAACCAGTGAGTGTGAAACCAACCCATATCAGCAATACCATATAGGAAAAAACTTACAAGGTCCTAAATACAAGACAACGTCATAGTCCCATCATATGACATAATATTCATCGCACTCGGTCATCTTTCATCAAAGCGGCGGCTTTCTTGGAAGGCCTACTTCTTAAATATAGACTTTAATTTCGTCAGCAATCGCTCAACTGGGCTTTCTTGGAAGTGCTACTTCTTAAATATAGACTTTAATTTCATCGCCAATCGCTCCACTTATTGCCAGGTGGTACTCTATGAGAACTGCCTCAACGCCTTAGACTTTGTTTGGATGCAGGGAAGAGGGGCTGGGGAGGATTTGGGGGTTAAAAATGGAAAATATTGGTGCTCGGTTGTTGGGAGGCATCCCCCCGCATTATGATGGGGGCGATGAAAGTGATTATTTTTTCTCTCACCCACAAAAATAATTTTCTTTTTCAGCTGCAGCTCTTGTGATCTTATATTACTTTTTTGTTCAATATTTTTGAAGTTACATTTAAAATTATATTTAAAAATTTTAAAATTAGTATTATAATAAAAGTTAGTTTTTTATTTAAGAATTGACTCTAAATTTAATTTAAATTCGAGATCTCTAGTCTTGTAGAAGAATTTAGTACAATTACACTATAACTCATTAGTACATATATTTTTTTTTCCTAATATTGCTCATTTCCAATCAAAGAATATATTATTTTTCTTTCCGATATTACTTTTTCTTAAATTTAAAGAGGATAAAAAAATTTCTTATCCTCTCAATTTTCATTTTCTCACTTTTTTTTTTCCTATTATATTGTGAAATTTCATCCCTTCAGTAAATCTTTATTAGAAACTTTTTACTACGCCCTGGTCAAGCACACCTAGTAGCTCAGCTGGGGCCCCTCCCTACCTATGGATCCCGAGTTCGAGCTCTAACAAAAAGGTGTTTGGTTGTTTTTATGTTTTTTCTTTTTGGTCAAACGCTTTTTATCTTATCTTTTTTTTTAAAATAAAAATAACTTCCTTTCGTCTTCTTTTTTTTTTTTTTGAGAATTTTTTTTTATTTTCTTTCAAATGCATTTTTTTAAGTTTCATAGTTTACTATTTTATTTTTTAAAATTGAATTTTATTATATGTGAGAGTTTTATATATTGAGTTATTTTTTTAAATAGTTTCATTTATTCTCAAAAGTATTTGAATAAAATTTTCTTATTTTTATAAAGTCTTTTGAAAAATATTTATTTTTTTATGAAACAAATTATTAATAATTAAAATTAAAAAATATATATATTTAAAAACATGTTGTATATTTGAACATGTATTTATTTATAAAATTTATTTTAATTTTATCGATTACAACATTTATACAAAAAAAATATTTAATTACATAAAAATTAAAAAATAGTTTTAAAAAATTAAAAATCACAAGATATAATTATAATATTTATTAATTAAAATAATTCATATATTTTTTAATTTTTTTATATACATTAATTTTATTATTATAAGTATATATATATAATTTGTCTCTCAAAAAAAAAAAATTTTGACTTCATCCCTACTTGGAAGTTGGAACCATAAAAGTACGTAGTAATTTAAAAAATTGATTATAAAAAATATATTAAATTTAAAAAAATAAAAATTATTAAATATCGTTAGATTAACTGTGTGCCTATTATATGTCTCATATCCATGTAGTCTTATTCATAAAAAAAATATATTTGAGTTTGTCATTAAAAATAATCGAGTCCAAAAAATGTCATTTCAATACTCATTCACATTCAATTAAAACTTATTAAACAATACACTTCTTCCCCAATCCAACTTGAAAAAAAAAAAAAAAAAAAAAATCTCATAAAAATATAAACCAATAAAAATTGATGATAAGAGGTTAGAGACCATTATCGTCAATTTCCAAACGAGTCATAAATTATTTCCTTGCAACTCCATCCGTTTTTTCCAATTTACCGACAGTAGTTTTGCTTGATTTTCTAATTTTGATGATGGGTATTCGAATTTTTAGTGACGTTCAAAGAAATTGAATCATTTTGGGGTCAAATGAAGAAATCATTACAATGCTTTTAACAAGGATGGTACCGAATTATATGGTCTGGTTTTTGTTCCCCAACGGACGGATCTGATATCAAACTGGCAGTAACATGACTATAGTGCAAAGAAAAAAATTGTATGGTTGAAGAAAAAGTTATCTAAAGATCTTTAAAAATTATAATTTATTAAATTTATTATATAATTAATTGAATTTATTATATAATAAAAAAATAATTTTTTTATTTAATTATACTTATAATTAAAATAATTATACAATAAATTAACAAATTACATTTTAAAAATTTTGTCGGCCAATTTATCCGGCCATGTAAGAGGGCGCTAATGAAAAAGCTTTTGGGATTTTGTCTTCACATTAATCTGAAAGTGGAACTGCTCTCCTGTCCCGTCTTCATGAAAATGCATGGAGATTCATTTTCAAGAGAAAATATATTCTACTGTCGGTAGTTCTAGTGGTGAGCTGGTTGGCTTCTTAAAATTTTCAAACTAGGGGTCCCCTAGTAATAATTTTAATCTTTTCGTTTTTCAGGTGAAAAGTTCGTCCAAGAATTTGGCCGGATAATTACACAGAAACTAAAAAGAGCTCCAGTATATTTTTAAATAAAAAATTATTTAAAATATTATCTGAATACAACTGTTTATATTTAGTTTATAATTATTTAGATTTTAAGTACAACTAAAATAAAAAAGAAAAAATCGTTGTCATTTTTTTATATATAAAATCTAACTTGTTACATGTCAAATACAAGTAATTACATTCGGATAACATTTCGAACAATTTTTTTTAGGTAATGTAACTTTTTTTAAACTAAAATTATGATAAGAGTCCAGTTACATAGTCAGGTTGAAAAAGACGGAGTTTAGGTAACAGTAGATCTTTCATTTATTTTTATTCAATTAAATTTTTTAAAAAATAAGATAATTAAAGTAAATTGTGCAATACCATAAGAAAGCTGTCATTACTGGCATCAGAGGCATGTGAAATTATTTAAACATTTGACAATAAATAAATCCACGGCGTGGAATTTGAGCCATGGCGTGGAATTTGATTTAAATGATCAAATTTGTCATATGACTGATGGGAGAATTCTGATTCCCTTGACAATAAATTCCACCTATCACTTTGCAACGTGCGGGTTTCATTATATAGGCAGACCGCAAAACTACAATAATGTGTATTTTTTGAAAAAAAAAAAAAAAGAATTATGTATTTGTTTCTTGTCATTAATGTCAGGATTTGGACATCGTTACTGTGCAATGAAATTTGACCAAATTGATCAAATGTTTACGTCAATAATAGGGGGCTTTAATTTCGTTTATAATAAATTGCAGGGATCCCCCTCCAACATGTAGAATTATTTTCGTAGGCAGACTAAACCCTTTTTTTTTTTTTCCATTGGTTAGTACGATTTGGTGTAATTAGTGAGAATTAAGACTAAATAAACACACTTACCAAAATATGCAAAAGACATGCAATAATTTAACAGTTTATTTATTTTTTAATTCAAAATATTTTTTTATGATCCGTCCACTGCATTTCCACAATTACATTCTCGAAAACATTCTCGAAAATTTTCTGATTGTTGAGATCAAGAGTCGACAAGAAGACCACGCACCACTCAGCTGATGTCAACCTAGGTATACCATAAAGTAGACTTCTTTTTTGTTTTTCGTTTTTTCCTTTTTGGTGAGTTTGGTCTGGAGAAGGGCTAGGGGTAGGGGGGAGGAGCGGGGTGCCAAGGATGGAGTCCCTACCATGTCCTTGACCACAAATGCCACTAACCATTTTGAGCCAAGGCTCCCAGTATAAAGTAGACTTCTGGTGCTTGAACATTGGTATATGGGTCAGACCATGAACTTAAAATTACAAAGTTTAAGAGCCACTTAACTGCACAGAGAACACAACCACCGTGACCTGTAATGCAGTTAGACAAAAGGGACAATGAAATAGAGAATCAAGAACACCTGAACAAAATGCCTTTAGTGTGTCCACCACTAAGCGACATATACTCTGGGAATTCTACAATTCGGATTTGAGAAAATTGTGAAATGCTTTTCGCCCAAGGCAATTGTCTCCTTAAGGTTTACGAGTACCTCTTTGAAGCAGAAGCAGTCAGAATTCACATGCCAAAGTACTGCTTCAAAGTGAAAACAAACTAGTAGAGTAAATTGTGATCTTGAAATCCATTCTTCTTTAGAGCAAACCCCAAACAAACAAACTAAAATGGACAACACAAATTTGGACACAGAACAAAGTGTGAGAACAAAATACAGGGTCAAATATATATTTTAAACGGGTGTTAACCACTCCTAAATAAGCTAAACTCCACCAAATTCTAATGAAACAAACATTGACAAAATGCACCAAACCGAAAACATCCACATGTAAATATAGGAAAGTGACATTAAATACATCACACAAGCCCTAATCAGTTATCAGCACTAGGTTACAATCATCAATGTATGGAATCAATGTGCTTACTCAGCTCCTCCAGCTTCTTCAGCCTCAGCCTCTCGCTTTCACTAACCAACTGCCAAATGGAAAAGACAAAACAAAGAAAATACTTAGCCAACAAATGAATAGAAAGGCCAATTCTAGCTACTACCTATTTCCTTTGGTTTTGCCGGCTAGGCCATGGTTGTTTCTTTTTTCAATTAAGAGGCTCCTTAGATCGTTGGGCATGGGCTACACGGAAGAGACTAGTTTTCATTAATCCCGCAAATTTCCGTCTCTCCTATCTAGTGGACTCGAGCTTAAGGCCTCTATTTTGGGGGTTTAAATTCTTAAACACCGGAGACGCCCATGGTTACAATCATAAAAAATCCAAGTTGTCACAATTTCAGCTACTGGAATGCATGCTGTAAAAATTTCTTGTAAAAATTACTGTGCGAACACCCTTTTCATCCAAGGACAAGAAGCAAAATACCAAACGCACCTCCATTAATTTGGTTATGAGCTGTACTTTTTCCCTGTTCTTTTCATTGAAAGCCTCAAGAGCATCTTTGTACTCTTTCTCCTGTAAAAAAAAATCCAAAATTGAGTGGTCCTGCCCGCATTTGCCTTCTAGCAATACATTAAATGTAATTCCTTGGCCTATTAGCAAGTACTAACATAATTTACCAGCATCATGGTGGCAATGTTCAAACATTGATTGATTGAATTTACCTTCTTCTGGACCGTATGTCCTAATGGCTTTAACTCCTTGTTTACTGCATCAATCTTCTTCCGGACCAGAGCAACTTCCTTCCTCATGGGATCTGCCAGAGCTTCAAGCTCCTGATACAAATTTGCATGTATTTTAAAACCAGAAAAATCTGAAAAAATTGCAGTAAATTTTACACATCACAAATTTTACACGCCAAGAACTATTATAATCTGGGACCATCCTGTTTAAGTACATAAGAAATCTAGTAAATTTAAGGGTGGGTTTTAGCCATTCAAGGGCGGAATTTGAACTTTCTCTCTTGTTGCCCCCTTCAAAGGGCTAAAATCAGGCACCTCGTTTATCAACAGGCAATTATACAAAAGAAATCTAGTAAATTTAAGGCCATCAACAGGCTGTTCCACATAAAACCCCAAAATTGACCGAAAATTTTGACAGGCAGGGGAAGCTTTGATTTTTGGGGAAAAACATCTTTTATCCTTACTTCTTTCAAATTATCTTTGAAAGCCAAAAGACTGAACTTTAGTAATAAAAAATTCAAGTCGATATTATCTTAGATCAAACAAGAATTTGGCCACACTCTGTCTAAGCAAGAACGAAAATTTAAAAATTTTCCCATGTGAAATCTCACATAGCTTGAGCTAAAAAGCCTAAACCCATGAAAATATTTTGAACCCATCAACAAAATAACTACATAAGAAACCAAAAAAAAAAAAAAAAAAAACAAAATCCTGAGAAAATACCTCACGAATCGTGGCCAAACGTTTAGTCTCCTCTTCAACACGACCCAACTGGGCTTGGACCTTCTCTCTGACCTCCATCTTTTTCCTCTCAATCTCTTCTTCTTTAGCTCTAAACGTGGAAAGAGCGGACCTTGACATCTCTTCATCCTCTTTGGACATTTGGCTGCTGAAGCTAAGGCTGCCTGATGAGTTTTGTACTGTTAGCTGGTTCTGCTGCTGTGGCTGCTCCATTCTCAAGCTCCACAGAAACCCTTCTTCTTCCTTGAATTCCTCCCTTTATTATCCCCTCTCTCTCTCTGTCTCTCTCTCTCTCTCTCTCTGCTGTTTCTTTTGCTTTTGCTTGGATGGGTATGGTATGATGAGCTGCTTTCTTTTCTTTCTTTTCTTTTCTTTTCTTTTCTTTTCTCTGTGGCAAGTGGTTATAAACAAAAAAACAAGGCTGGTTGGCTTTAGAAAAAGTTTATAGAGTATTCAGGCCAGCTGAGCCCTGTCTTTGCCAAAATTTAAGATGATAGTTTTATTACATAAAGGCCAAAAAAGAGGAAGTAAAAAACAGAAAAGAAAAAGAAAATAACAAAAGCAATAGATAAAATGACCCACCTGCCAAATTTTGCTGAGATCTAATCATCTAGATCAATGGATTTCAGACCCACAGAATAAATTGGACCCTCAAAATTTTGAAACCTGGCTTACTCAATTTTTGTAATATATGAACCCCACATGATAAATGCCCTTAAAATATTTCAAAATCTTCATTGAACTTTAGGAATGGGAATTTGAATTGATACTTCAAGGGGAAAAAAAAAAAAACAGCAAAATAATAAGGCATGGTTACTCCAGTGGTAAAAACAGTACTCAACATTGTATGGGACAGATGTACAATTTTTTAGATGCATCACATTTACCTGGATAAAACAAATGGAAGTCCCAACATAACTTAAAGTTGACTCCTAAGGATGCAGACACCAGAATAATACAAATGGAAAAACTTAAACTACAAGAATGGAATTTTTTTTTTTTTGTGTGTGTGTATAAAATTGAAACTTCATCAATTGAAAAGGAATTCTCAGATACAAACTTTACATAAGAACATTTACATATAAAAAAGTGCATGTAATTTATTTTTTAATAAAAAATTTATTTGACTATGAGCTCTATAGTTAGTACTTTCTATTATACAAAATTCATAACTCTATTCAAAATCAAAATCAAAACCTTTAAAATAAAATTTTAAATTTTTAACTATCAAAATATTTTATGAAGAATAAACGTACTTGTCATTTGAACTCCCTGCTTCGCGACAAGAGCCGGCTGCTTGATATAAACGTTTTGTGTGGAGTGGACAGGAAGGGTCACCTACGCATAACCAGACCAATAATAAAGGGAATCGTAGTGGCAAAGGCAAAGTAGGAGTTGCGGCAGCTTAGCTAATCTTTGACAATATTGCTACTTTCTCCCTCTTTGAGCCCTCAAAGCAAGAATCCTTCTTTATTTCAATTCTCTTTTTTCTTTTTTTTCCCTCACTCTTTCCAGCTCAGTTTTCTACACAGATCTTTTCCCATATGTCCGTTGGGTATTATTTATTGATACCACAGAAGAGTTGTTATGATTGGGTCAAGAAGTTCGTATAAGTATTCGAAAATGATATTAATCTCTTGCTTATTGATCATCATTTGTACAAATGATGTGATCAGTTATAGGATTCGAAACTACTTGAAAAGTTATAAATTTAAATATTCTCAAATTTTAGTGATAAGATTAAATTTTTAACTCATAATTTAACATAAAATATATCATAATTATTTAATTTTTCGTGTCATCTTAAATATAAAATTATAATATTTATTGATAAAATTATGCTATATTATTTATACTTTTTAATTTTTGAAAAAAAAAATCACTTGGTTTCCTACTGATTTCACCTTTTGCGCGTCATTGTGGGGTCCCATTTCAGCATTTGACAAGTACGATATAAAGAAATAAACTAAATTTTAGTCATAAACTCATGTAAAACTTTCAATTTAGTCCTATAACCTTATTATTTTCATTCTTCACCTACAATGTTTGTTTTCGTTTACCATGAATCCATGAGTCCACTCTTAGGCGGAAGTTGCCCAATTGGTCAACACGTCAAAATTTGTATTTGACAAATAGAACATGCAAAAGAAATTTGAAAAATAAAATAATTGTTTTGTCCATTTGATCGTAGTTTTTAACACATTTTTTTCAGATGGTTCAATAGTAATTATTTTGCTCATTTGATCATAGAACTTTGCATATTTCTTCAATGGTTCAATACTATTTTTACTTGTTTAATTTAATTTTTTTTGTTCTGAGTCCATAGTTTTCGATCAATAAATTAAATTTCTATTTGGCCTTATAGAAGACCAAAAAAAAAAGGATAATACGAGAAATATTGCTAACTTAGAGATTGAAGCGATAATCTAATCATTTCAGCGTGTTCGACGACAACCACTTGATCATTTGAGGAGATGGAGGATTGCAAAATATTGCTAACTGATATATTATAATATATAGTGGCTGCATCTAATAAGATGTGTTGAAATTTGGGTGGTAGAAAAGTAATTATTAAATAAATTTGAGGATTTCTTTTGTTTGTTTATATTTATCGAAATCATTAAAAAATTGTTGTGATTGGGTCAATATTGTCACCGCTACTGTAAGTGTTCCTCAATATTATCACTGGTAATGGTTTGTTACATTTTTTTTTTTTTTCTATCATTTCTGCTTTCTGTGAGTGTGGAGGTCCTGGATGACTATTTCAGCAATTAAACGAGTTCAAACATATAAATTCTAACAGCTTAAATAAATTTTTTTAAGGAAAAAAAAAAAAAAACAAAAGCGCCTATATTAAATGGTCGCGATCATGGGGTCTGATCTCTCATGGCCCTAGGAATCTGGTGGTGGGGCCTACCAAGGTTAGTGCATGATCAAAGCACACATTGAGTCGCTGGCGTGCTATCCGGATTATTGATTTGTTTGCAATATCACTATCATAATAATAAGGGAGATATTTTATCATTCAGAAATAATAATTTAATAATTATTCGGTAGGTTTCGTTTCCTTATAATTTAAATTTAAATTTTAGTAGTTGTGTCTTAAACTTTAACTTTTGAATTGTCTTATTTGATTAGTAACTACATATTATGATTTTAGACTTTATAATTGTAATGATTGGTTTGGAAAAGTCTCATTTAAACTTAACTATTCTTGAGTAGTGAGTCACTTTTTCTCATGTTGGATTAAATAAGGTTTTCAAAAAGAATATAATTTGTCCTCAACTTACAGATTCGATAATTGATATATTTACGATAAATTTTTTTTTATTCAAAAAAAAGGCAAATATTGATTAGGTTAAATCAAAATAAGAATAAAATGATATATATTATTAGATAATTAAATTTTAAAGAATAAAAAATAAATAAATTATTAAATATTATTAAACAAATCACATATTTATTTTTATCTTTTTAACTTATATCCACCATAATTGTACTTCAATAATAATGTGAGAGGGGGAAGATGAATTGCAAGATCTTTCGCCCAGATTACCCAATGCCACGATATGTATTTTATTTTGCTAATTAACAAAAGGAGTGCTTTTGGTGTGGACACTGATTTGGACTTCAGGCCCACCTCTCATAGGGTCCAAAATTTTGTAGGGTTGTGAAATTAATATTTTGGTAATGTGTAAATCTGTAGTCCTTCGCCACATCACTTTCTTGGTGTCTCTCATCTCTAAGAATCTTATGTTGGCTCTGCTCAATACAAAAAACAAAAAAAAAAAAAAGAAAAGAAAAGAAAAGAATCTTGTATCGGCAGTTATGCCAACTGTATTTTAGAATCATTATGCATGGCCTGTAGTGACTTGTCCAAGTCCAAAACAATTTGTTAAGGCCTTTCTAGGTTGGGACCTAGCCAGTATTGATTTTATGGCTAGATTTTAATTTTAATTAGAGGATACAGCCTCATCATTGGGTTGGAGAGGATTTGTTAAAAAACTAAAACACTGTTACAGCTAAACATGATTTGGCATTCTTGGTTAAAGAATGTTTGGATTCCATTGACAAAAAAACAAGAAAGAAAGAAAGAATATGGAAATGAATTACCAGTGCAGCGTGCTGCCTTTTGATTCGGGACTACCAGAGAGATAGACGATTGCTCCTCCCTTAATTTGTTCTTAATTTAAGAGGGGTCAGCTAAAATGTTAACATCATTAGGTTGGAGCTTGGTAGCTAGTCCAAAAACCCATTAAAAAAAGCCCATTAAAAAAATTTTAAAAAAAAAAAAAAGAAAGAAGAAGAAGAAAAAGTCAATCTTAATCTATGGGGCAAAGTTGCCCTAGCAACACGTTTATTCTTTTGTTGCTTCCATCCATATGTTTGTACAAACATTTATGGCTAAATATTATGAAGGAAAATAATAAGTAGTAAAATTTAGATAATAATAAAATAACAAAAAATTGATATGTACCGTTGAATAATTAAAATTTGAAAAAAAATTAAATCAGTTGTTAGATATTGTTAAATAAATTACATGACTATTTTTATTTTTACGTAAAATTTAAACTACATAATAAAACTTTATTTCCAATCCATAGGATTCAATAAGAAGAAAAAGAACAAATAATCCCCAAGTTTAGTTGATCAAGCGGAATTAAAAGTATTATCGTCAATTAGTACAAAGGCAAATTGACCAATACATACCAAACAATTAATGGGCTGATTGTCTAAATGCCAAGGGCTTTTCTTGTTGCAATTTGCAAACTTGCAGTCACACACACAAGGATGGAGAAAGCAGCACGTGGCCAAAATCCGCCATAGCACAATTATTAGACTGGATTCCATTCCATTTTATATAAGTTGAATGTAAATTTTTTTTTTTAAGTGTCCGACTTTCCTTGATCCTAGATTAGAATATTTTTTTCTCATCTACATTTTTTTTTTACCAAAAAAGAGAAAGCAGCATGTGGGACATCTAAAGAACGGTTGGCCGTTGTGCTTTGACATCAAACAATTGTACGCACTAGCGCCTCCGTTGCTTTGAAGATCGTCCATTTCAATTTCTCAACATGTGAGCATCCGCCACCATCTTTCGTAAGCGCATGTTTCTGGTCACATGTCAAGACTTGATGAAAAGTGAATATGAATTGACCGGTCCTCTTCCTCGCCTGGATGGATATAGCGAAACAAAATAACGGACTTTAATACTTTAACGAGAGATTTTATATTTTCGTTTGTTAGTTATCAGATTAATATTCTTGAATTTAAATTTTGTGTTCGATAAAATTAAATTTATGGTTACAGAATATGCTGTTTCGATAAACACAATACTTCTTAATATGTACTACCTCTATTTTTTTAATTTTAATTTCTTCCACAAAACACAAAAGAAAGGTTTTTGGCACCTTTACGTTGTCACGATAAAAAAAACCTTGAATAGATGTGAAAGCCCAATTTGTTGCTCTATTGCAAGCTTTGTGCTCTCTTTTATCTTTTTTTTTTTTTTTTTTGGTTCGTAGGAGTTTGAGACCAGCTAATTGGGGGGGAGATGATCAGACAATAGGTTTGAGAACTTGTTAATTAGAAGATAACATTTCCAATCAATGCACCAAAGAGCCAAACAGCTGCCTTCCCATAATTCTTCAGACATTGCGGTGCACTTCCCTGATCGACAATAAGTTTTGATGCTAGTTTGAGAAAATTTATTGCTCCGAAATCAGGCCTGCCCTAGAAGCTCCAGCCATGTTCGTCCAAGCCCACGGTACAGTTAAAGAAGAAGAAATACGTGAATTTTTTAGGAATAATTATTCCTAATCCAACCAAGATTTACGGAAATAGATTTGTCCAGGTAGATCCCTTAATTATTTTGGGTCCCCCTTGGGCCCGCTAGGGACCAAAGGCTAGCTGGACCAAAAATTACCTTTGGACCTCGAAATGATGTTGCAAACAGACCTGGTGGCCCTGTGGTACCTTTTTGGACGACTGACCGAGGTCAATTGCAGAAATGAAGCGAGCATGAATTAAGAGGCAGAATTTTTAGTTCGATATATTATTGTAATAGTAACAATTTTGTAATTTCGAGTAATAAGATGGATATTTTAAATGATAAAAAATGAAACAATAAAATTTAATTATTAAAAATATAAATATTATTAATATGTTATTTTCAAAACACTTTATCAGGCGCCAAATCATCCGTCTCCAAAACATTTAGTACTAGTTGGTTCAATAACAAACTTTGTCATCTTCCGCGCCAGACTAGTGTCCCATATCAGTTGCCCTGATAGTCTGCTTCCGAGACTAACTACGTTAGCACTTGATTATTTAGCTTATATTTGTACATTGTATTTAGGGATATGACACGTGAGATTAAAATGAGATAGATCTTTAGATGGATTATGTGTTTACTTTGATGCTCTTTGTCACCGTAAGGTATATATAATTAAAATGAATATCATAATGGATTTGTGCCAAGAAAAAACAAAGTGCAAGACTGATCTAAAATAGAGTAGGGGGGACTCAAGAGTCCACACAGATGCATTTCTTGCAATGGAGATATATCGACAGCAAAACCTCAATCATATCTTAATATTAATGGAGAAACCTGTAAACCTATAAACTACGTTATGTTAATGAGTTTCTCCAGATTCAGGACAAAGAATACTGATTCATTGGAAAAGAAGAAAAAAGAGAAATGGGCCTGAAGGTTACGTTTCAATTTTTTTCCAATCTTCAATGTTTTCACAATCACTGTTCTATGGTATTGGAAGGTGGTCCTTAGGCTGCATATGTATAGGATGTTGAGTAGTGAAGCTGGTTTCTGTTTATCTTCTCTGGAAGTTGAGGAACTTGATGCCACACCCAAAGAGAACAGCAAAGAGAACGACCCAGCCAATTTGGGCCACGGCAATTACCGGAAGAAAATCATGATCGTAGCCTAGGCCTTGTTTGAGGAACACGTTCAGTGGCAGGCTACCAGCTCCAGGTATGTCAACAAGGCTACTTTTATCACCCACCTGAGATGTCACAAGGCCATATATTGTCCAAGCCACAGGAGAGGCCCAGTAGTACCATCTCCACCAGATTGGTATTTGCTGCAGTACACAAGCACTAGTTGATTTATCTATGCCAAGTGATGGCACAATATGTGCTAAGCAAGTATTCAGCTATGTTACTTACATTTCTAGGAATGAGAAAACCAGAAACCAAGTTCCAGAAGGAAAAAAAGAGGCCCATGCCAACAGCAGCAACTTGGTGGTTTGGAGTCAGGGCTACAACCATCATCCCGTACAATGTGAAGTAAACAAAGCACGTAGAGATGATATAGTAGAACCATATGAACTTTCCGATCTTCCACTCAAAACCAATCATAGAGAAAATGATAAGACAATAAACCATAGTTTGAATTGCAACATAGATTATCTCAATGGCCACCTGCAATAAAAAAAGCGAAGAGTTTCTTTAGAGAAATTTTAATTTTAGTTTAAGGATTGCCTCTATGGCTGCTGTACTTTACCTGGGCAAAAGCGTAAGGCATTGGGGAATACATTCCAGCCGCTCTTTCACGGTAGAAACTGTTCTTTCAACGGAAACAACATGCTGAACTGAAGAAGCATTGGTCGCTCCAAGGAAAGCGACCATAGAATATATGGCTCCCAAAATATTCATTAGATCTTGCTGTTTAGACCTGTTAATACAGCAATTTTAATTTTTCAGAGAAAATGCTGAGTAAGGTTATAAAAACAAAGAATATTTTCCCTTTTTTTTTTGTTCTGATAATGCAGGGCTTCTGCTAAAATAATCATTCATACGGAGCACCACGGGTTTAAGCGCCAACATTATGCATGCAAAAATTCTAATAAAAAGCAACAGATGCAGGTTCGAAGACTTACAATTTTTGTCCTTTGTCCCAAAAGATGACGCCAAACAGAAGTCCAATGACTATCGTCATGAGGAAACGGATTGCATTATACTGAGGATGTCTCCAGTAATACTGACGCTGCTTCCAGAAACAAGCTATACACTGAGTAAAGAAAGGTTGGGAGTATTCGGTTGGGAAGTGGAGATCATTAGAGCCTGGTGTTGGAGTACTCAGCCTTTCGACAAGTTCCCGATTCCTCCTGAAAAGTTTTCCAAAGGTAAGAAATAAGACAAACAAAACTAACAACTTTAGGCCATTTTGATCTCGAAGCTATTTCTGAGACTTACTGATAGAGAGAGGAGTTGGCATATAATTGTGCAAAATCTAATTCCAGTTTGGTCTTCATTGAAGGGGCACTGATGTCTAGCATCCATGTTGCAGGGTTATATCCATCCTTGATCTTAGGAACTCCTTCCACAGCCTTCATTAATTAATCAAAAATAGAAACATGGTGCAATTCTTGTCAATAGAAATACTAACCAAACTTCTTATCCTTACTGCTTGCAAATCTGGAAGGTGGTGGAACTGTCCAATCCTGTGGATATTTCATCCATTAGGAGAACCTTGGCTGCTCCTACCAACATCTCACCTGCAATCAGTTGAAAAGGCATCCATTAGACTTGCTCTTAAAAGGCAGCAAAACACAGCTAGTTATACTTAACAGTATGGTTGCGTTAACTGCTGATGATTGTTTCACGCTACAATGAAGAGACTTATTTTGTTATGGTTAAATGTACCAGTAGTCACACGCTTTTTTTGTCCACCAGAAATGCCCCTCCTCATCTCATCCCCGACCATAATATCTCCACAAATATCAAGTCCAAGTGTCTGTCAAAAATTGCCTCAGGATTAATTCTTTGAAGAAGTGACTGAGATTAACAGAGCAACTTGTACCGAATAGAGAAGAACAATTATGAACAAAACAACTTGGGGTGCTTAATAGTAACAAACCTTGAGAACACAATCGGTAACCAAGCTTCTTTTCTGGCCTGACACTGCTACGGCTTTCATAAATGCATCAATCTCAAGATCAGGCTTAATGCCTGCTTCTTTCTCACGCCTTGAAAGCTCTGCTAACATTTGGTATCTTGTTCCCACACCCAAGCATTGTCCAGAGAAATCCAGTGTCTCCCTCACTGTCATCTCTCCATAGTGAAGGTCATGTTGACTAATGTAAGCACAGGTCCTTTGAGGAACGAACCCACTCAATTCATGACCACAATATGTGATTTTTCCTGGTTCCTTTAAATCCCGATCAAGTTTTCCGGCTAGTGCCAGCAAAAGTGTTGTTTTCCCAGCTCCTGGAGGACCCAGAAGCAGGGTCATCCTGAAATCATCATATTGAAGCTCATTAGTGCTAAACTATCTATTTCATACAATGCAACCAAACTAACACACAACACTTTCTGCCAATGTGTGAACACTAATGCATGGGCCAAAAAGGAACGGTGCACATATCCAATATCGCTAATATTGGCAAATTACAGACTTTACAAAAGCCACCTTACATTATTTCCCGTGAAAATTACTTTGAGTAACCATTTTAATACTTAAAACAATGGAAGCACAACACAAGAGGTCCAAAAAAAAAAAAAAAAAATATATATATATATATATATATATATATAACGATACCTTGAAGGTTTAACAATTCCGCTGACATCTTTAAGAATTTGGATTTTTCTCTTGTTGGAGGGAGCAAGACGAACCAATCCAAAAACAGTCTGTCGACAAGCAGAAATTGAAATAGAGAGTAAGAATCAGCAGCCATTGATGTTGGAAAAGTTTTTAAGTTTCCGTTGGTTGTCACTGAAATATCAGCCGTAATAGATCTCAATAAGCAAAGATACGAAAACGATTGTAGTGACATCAGTCACTATCATCATGACTAAATTATAAAAAACAATAAAAATTCACCACCCAATTAATCTGAAAATCAATACAATTAATGAAATACTCGTTGCAGAAAGCTGCCAAATGGGTTTTCTCTAATTTGCAACAAAAGGGATATTGTTTTTGTTAGTGTGTCCCAGCTGGAACAACATTTACATGCCAAACTTAATGTTTGAGGTTTGGAATGAGACCTGAAATTCGAATTCAAACCTTTACTCATAAAAATTGTACCGACTCACTCTAATTAGACCAAAATTATGTATATCATTTTCCAAAAAATATATTAAAAAAATAAAGAAATCCGTTGAAAATTACTCTATTGACAAAAAAAGATTATCACCTCAACGGCGTTTAAGGTAGCATTAAAAAGAGTAGGAAGAGCTCTGCTGCCCACACACACGTTTCCTTCCACCGATAAACTGTCGTACCGGACTTCAATTTTTGGAAGTTCAATCCGCATTCTGTGAAATTATATCAAACAATCTCAAGAACCTGTCCAAACACCCAAAAAAAAAAAAAAAAATCAGCCACAAGCATGCAGGCGAAAACTGACCTTTCAACTCTCTCTCGGAGTCTCCTAAGAAACTTCTCATTGTCATCCTCAATCTCCCTAAGTATAATCTCCGTCAAATTTTGCTTGTCCAGGACTCCAAGCTTCGTGACATCAACCTCGTACTGGACAGCCTTACCGTCGTCGAGAACGTGTCTGAGCAACCCTTTCCTCAACCTATCGTACGTCGGCAACCGCTCAATCGCGGCCCACCGGAGCTCCTCCTCATCGTTCTCGTGACTCCCGCTTTGTACGAACGACTGCGGTGAGGCCGGCGTCCAAACATCCAGCAAGCTGTTGGACGCCCAGCCCCGGCGGCTCCCAGACCCAAAGCTTTGCCTAATGCTCATCGATCTCGCCGGATCATCTCCAGTGAAAGATGCCGGCGCCATAGCAGCTGGCTCGGCCGGAAAACTCTGCAAAAAAATCGTCACAAACTTGCCTTTAACGTTGTCGTTTTTTTCTCTAGTATCTCTCTTTCTCTCTCTCTCTCTCTCTTTCTTATAACTGTTTTGCGTGAATCAGACTACGTGAGAGCTTCATGCGTTTAGTTGCTGATCAGAGACGAATGTTTGTATATTGGGAAATCTGAAGCGTCGTCGTCTTGAAATGGTGGGGGTGTGGGCTCATTTTATAGGCTTGAAAAGCAAGAAACCTGCGCAGCCAGGCTTGAACCCATTTGTTTGGCTCTTGTCCCTTAAATTGGTAATGATTATTTTTGGCCTTAGTACAGGTTTTCCTTCTAGATGCCTGGGTCATTTTGGTTTAGTTATTCTCGAGTAAATTTTTAGTATTATTCTAAAAATTCTAGTATTTATTTTCTTTTGGAGGGATTTTTAATTTAATTATTTTTTTATTTAGATAGAATATATGTCTGTATAGACTTTCTAATGTACACATAATTTTAAATTTATAAATTTATTTTTTTTATTTTAATTAATCTTATTTAAATGTTTTATTTTCGCTTATCTCTAACTTTAAATGGACTTGATTCACCATCCAATTAAAAAATCTCCAAGTGTATTTACCTGTAAGTGGTCGCGGTATGCTTTAACAGCTCATGCTAGCTCTTCTTCTAGAAGGATTTTCTGTTTTTCTTTTTTTTTTCTCTTGTTTTTTTCTAGAAGTATTTTCTGTTACCTTATACGAAGGATTTTGCAAAGTAAGAACATGGGCGTAAGCCCAAACAATATTTACCCCTATATCTTGTGGTAATATTTAGAAGTATCGGTATTTTGTCTTTCAGGAGACGTCTCAAGTGATTAGACTTCAAGATTTTTATTGTAAAGGTTTTGAATTCAACTCTTAGAAAGGGAAGAGTAGAATTTATGGGAGGGGAGAGTTACTTTCATTTTATAATTTACAGCCTAATAAATCTTTTAATAAAAAAAATAAAATATCAGTATTTTTAATACAATTAATTAAATCATTCTTTTGAAATCTGTTAATTTTGTGACAGAGTCTTAATTTTTTTTTTTTGGTGACTTTTAGACCTCCCCTATAGTTGGTAAAAATAATTCACAAAAAATAAACAAAAGTAATATGGTAGTAACAAGTTTAACGCGAGAATAGTCAACTAAGACGATTCTCTCAACCATATTCGGCATTCGTAAGATGAGATTGTAGGTTCACTCCAGACAATTTTATTATAGACAGTAAAATCAAATAGTGCAATTATAGCTGAGGAGATTCTCTGGACCTTTCGCATTTTCTTTTGATAAGATCAAGACTTTCAGTAAACTGAAAAAGATTTGTTACATCAGTGGAGACCTTATCAGTAATACATGGAGGAATATCCTGTAACCATACAGCAAGATCATTCAAATTAATAATCCATTTAGCAAGCCCGTGAGCAACCATGTTGCCCTCTCGCGCTTGACGTGCCTCAATGATGACCCCAAATTCCGAAAAGATTTTGTTTTTTTTTTTTTGAGATGGAATGGCATGTTAACTTCAAGTGAGTCGTTCAGAAAAAAAAAAAAAAAAAGCTTCAAGCGAGTCCCTTTCAATTTGGAGAAAATAAAAACCCATATTTAAGGCCCAACGCAATTGTTGCAGAGTTGTGAAGGTCGCGAAGAAGATGACTTCTATTGCTGTTGATTGTGGTGAATATAGAGATGGTGACACGGATGATTGATGCTAGCACTGGGAGAGGCGTTGGATGAAAGAAAGACAATAAAGATTGGCCGTTAGATAAGAAGTTCCATCACTAGAGTCAATTAGTGGGTAGTTATTTGATAATAAATTGTAAATGGACTTCCGTTGGCCAATTATCTTTACGTTAATCAAATGTATACAGTTGTGTAAAGAAGGTTACGGAACGGAAGGGAAAGTAACGCGAATTTGAAGAAGGGAAAAAATTTTGGTAGGCAGAAGAAATTTGTTTATTATATTTACACATGTTTTTTTTTTGTGTAGTTATGAGTATTTTTTGTGTAATTATAACGATAAAAAGTGATAAAAAAAATATATTACTTTTTTATTTCACATTTTTTTTCTTATAATTACACAAAAAATATTCGTAATTACACAAAAAAAAATACATATAAACATAATAAAAAATTTTCATCTATTCCATATAATGAAGCCCTTTGAAGAATAACGACTTCTTAATGTCTTTTTTCTCCCTCTCTCTTAGTATCTTATTTTCACGTACCTATCTTAATTTTTTCTATTCTTCCTCTCTTAATTACTTTCTTGTGAGGGTATATAATTTTTTAGTTTTAAATTTTTATATTTTTTTATATAAATTTTAAATATTTTTGACATTTTATTTAAATTCTAAATTTTTTAATTTTTTACTAAATTAGTCATTTTATTTAAGAAAAATAGTCAATTCATTAATAAATGAGTTTAAATTAATGAAATTTATTTAAAAAAATGTGAAATAAATGAATTAAATATTTTTTTATAAATAAATATGTACATAAAATATTTTTTTAATTAATAAATATACGAATTAAATATGTAAAATAAATATTTTTCGATGAAAAAATTTTTAATTAGTGTATTTAATTTTTTTTAAATAATTTTTATAAAGTCAAAATTATTTTTTAATAGATTGATTACTTTTTGTTAATAAATAAATTAATTTGATATAAAATTAAAAAATTTAAAATTTAAATAAAATCTTAAAAAAATTTAAAATTTATATATATATAAAAAAAT
This sequence comes from Carallia pectinifolia, assembly GCA_037832335.1. Lineage (NCBI taxonomy): Eukaryota > Viridiplantae > Streptophyta > Magnoliopsida > Malpighiales > Rhizophoraceae > Carallia > Carallia pectinifolia. The sequence goes on along the minus strand of CM075444.1, from coordinate 15,912,483 downwards.
ATAAAACATTTAAGACTTATAAAATGTACATCTCATTGTGTTGGATTAATCGGGCACCTGATAGTTTGGTATCAGAAGAGTACGATTGGCGGTCGATTGCGTACAAGTTGGCAAGCAGAACTAAAGTGACAGTGAACCAGACTCCATGAATGGTGACTGAATGAGATAATGCAATGAAGCAACTAGAGGATCAACTTAACAATCTGAAGGAGGATGATAATGCCCGATTCACTCAAATGATGGAGTTTATCACTAAGAAATTTGTGAAAAAGGAAAAAGGTAAGTCTTTGGAACCTGTCAAGACTTCTTACACGGGCGAGGGAACAACTAACTGAGGTGGGGATGGAATACTGCCCTTGCCGAAGGAATTTGGGGGTAATGGACAAGAGAATGTGGGGTTGAAATCAATTTTAGGTGATGCAATTTGATGGATTGAACCCACGGGAGTGGATTTCCAAATGCAGTTGAGATTTTCGTCTCTATAGCATCCCAGAAGATGTGAAAATGGAGTTAGCAGCGATGCATTTAGGTGAAAAGGCAGAGCTTTAGTACGAGGGTTGGGTGGTAGAACAAACAGTGGTGACATGAGAACGATTTACTGATGATCTTTGCCTGTGGTTTGGAAACGGAAGGTTTTCATATGTAATTCAAAAGTTTAACAAGTTGACACAGACAGGTACACTCTCCGACTATCAAGAACGGTTCCAATAATTGAAGGATATGATGAAGACTGCTTTATTATTCTTGACAGAGGAGTACTTTATGTCAAGCTATATCAGTGGACCTACTGATCCTATCAAGGCAGCAATGCTGATGTTAGAGCCTAAATCTCCAGGGCATCTGCATGAATTGTCAAAATGGCAAGAGGAGTTAGTCAATAGTTTGGGTAAGTTGGTCAAGGCTAATATTAAGACCAGCAGTGGGGGAGTTTCCACTGCCTGGTTTTCATCTGGTGGTAGCTATTGGGATAGAGGTAATGGGAATCAGTAGAATGGTGGTCAGTCTTGGCAGAAAGGTCTTTGGTTAGGAAGGAGCAATTAGAGCAACAATAACTACAGGAGTGGGGAACGGAATTCAAGAGGGCCTGTGTATCTCAAACCTGCTTTAGAACAGCATAGCACCAATGAAGTAGGAAAGAAGCTGGGGCGATGTTGGAAAAGTAGAGAAAAAATTTTTTTGGGACATCAGTGTGCTAAGAGACAACTATTGCATGCTATAAAAGAAGAAACTTGGAAGGAAAAATTACACCGAAAATGAATTAGAAAAAGAATTTGTAGACTGTGACTTTGAAGAAGGGCTGAAAAATCAAGGCACAATCTCAGTGAATGCCATTACTGGTTCTGCAGGGCCTCATGCTGTTAACGTTAAGAGCTATGCGGGCAACAAAACATTGCTCACTCTCATTGATTAGGAAAGCACGCCGAGTTTTTTGCTCATTAAAATAGCAAGGGAGTTGGGGTACAAAATTGTTCCAACCGAGTCTCTAATATTAACTGTGGGAGATGGGTATAGTGTCAATAACAAGGAGAAGGGCAATTACTTAGAATGGAATATTCAAGGACAGTTTTTCAAAGCAGATTCTTGGAGCATGAGCGAAGGGTCTGAAGTCCCTGAAGGCAGAGCTCATGGTGCCTGTATTTTGCTGTCAAAGTTGCTGCCAGCCAAAGCTTTTGTCCAGCATTCAAAAATCAGTTGCATTAGTTATAGTTGCTGATTTGAAGATGCTGGTGTTATATTTTGGAGCCTTGAACTTAATGTATAATATTGTAATTTGCTTTGAGTCAAAATGTAATTATGTTTGATTTGTCAGCTAATGTAACAGCTATATGAAAAGCCGTCAGTTTTTGAATTTGAGTTTGTATTTGAAATTTGAACTTGTACTTTGCTGATGATGTAAGATTAACTCATATATTGAGTTATGTCTTGGTAATTGAAGAATATAGATGTTTTATTTGCTGGAAGCATTTTCCTTTTCTTTCTCTCTCGTTTTTCTTTGTTTTTGGTCCAATTTTACTGCTGAACCCTTCTGCAACTGAAGGATAAAAACAACAAACTTTCTGTTTTGCTTTCAGGGTCACTTGATATAATATTGGGAGTGGATTGGTTGAGTAAGTACAATCTGGTGTCGTTCGATTTTAAGAATATGAAAATCTCCTTTGTTAAAGATGGGAAGACTGTTGAGCTAATGGGTACCACTCAGAATTTGGGAGCTTTGTGTAGGGCAATCACTGGTGAGAAGCTGCAACAATTATTTCAAAAAAAAAAAAAAAACTGTTATACAAGCTCACTTATGCACCACTGAAGGATCTGAAGAAGTAACAATTCTTTCTCAACAATTGCAACAAGTGTTTGACCAATTTGAGGATGTGTTTACTGAGCCATTTGGAATGCCACTAACTAGGAGACATAACCACGCTTATCCTTTGCAACAAGGAGCACAATCGGTCAATCTTCGACTTTATAGGTATCTTTATTATCAAAAATATGAAATTGAGAAGTTAGTAAATGAAATGATGGATTCCAGAATTACTCAAGCAAGTAATAGCCCAGTTCTTTTGGGCAAAAAGAAAGATGGCATATGGCGATTTTGCGTTATCTACAGCTCAATAATTTCATTGTCAAGGGCAAATTTATGATCTGCATAATTGACAATCTCTTAGATGAATTGTATGGAGCCTGTATTTTCTCCAAAACAGATTATCGGCCGGATACCATCAAATTCAGATGAAGGAGGAGGACATTCTAAAAACAACCTTTCGCACACAGCATGACCCCACCACTCAAATATTAATGAATTCTATTTTTAGTCCTCACTTTCGGAGATTTATTTTAATTTTTTTTAATGATATTTTAGTGTATAGTGCTTCTATTCATGACTATATCCGGCATCTCTCTCAAGTACTTCCAGTGCTAAGGGAAAACTAGTTGTTTACAAAAAGAAGCAAGTGCACTTTTGGCCAAAGTCAACTAGAGTATCTAGGCCATATCATTTCAGGGAAAAAAGTATCTACCAATACAAGCAAGGTGGCAGTAATGTTGGAGTGGCCAGCTCCAAAACTTTGAAGGAGTTGCATGGATTTTTGGGCCTTACGAGTTAATTATCACAAGTTTGTGAAGAGATATGGGGTCATTAGTCAACCTTTGACTGAATTCCTCAAGAAATACGCCTTTATATGGACTGCAGAGGCTCAAATAGCTTTTGAATATTTAAAGGTGACTATGTCCATAGCACTAGTCCTTGCACTTCCTGATTTTACTCAGCCATTTGTGTTGGGGTGTGACGCTTGTGGAAATAAAATTGGGCCATTACCGAATGAGAACAAAGAACATAGCAGGAAAGAAAAATGTTTGGCCAATGGTTTGTGTTTTCAAAGAAACCTCTGACATCTTCATTGTGCACGGATATTCATCTGATTTCAGATCCACATAAAGTTAGTAAAAGCAATCTAGAAATTTAAAATCACTTCTTGGTTTTATATAGTTTACCCCATTTAGATAATATGTAACATCCTAGCAAGTTAGCAGATCATTTATTCCTGCATGCAAGAGATGAAAAGAATATTCATTTCAAATTTTAGGCATAGGCCAAGGACAGGCTCCAATATGTCAAATAGATATCAGGACCTCTCTCAATATAGAACACTAGAAGGTGCTTATTTAATCAACATTGCTGGCAAGGGTGGTGAATGATCTGGCTCTTATTAGTTAACAATCCTCGACAGGCAGCATTAGCACATCCTAGTGCCTCAAACAGTAAAAAATAACAGCCAAGCAATCCCAATGCATGAAAAAGTTCAAATATCAACATTAGCCTAGTATATTATCCTTTAAAGCCTGACCAGGTAAAATCCTGCAAGCGTACAGGGCCGATCGTAGTAATAAAATCCTGGTGAATACTCTAGGTGTCGAACCCAAGGGAACAAAAAAATTAATTATGATTTATGTTATTTAAACTGAAGATTTTGTGTTTGAGAAAATTAATAAAAAGCAGAATTATTAAACTAAAAATTAAACAATTTAACTAACAGAAAATTAGAGGCAAATTAATTAAAACTAAACACAAGATAGAGGGTACCAGGGCTATGGGTTTTCACCTAAAAGGGGCTGAATTACATGAATTTTGTGGATTAATAATTTGAATGTCAATTCCTCTTCTTTAGTTAGTGTTTTTTGTCAAGCAACCCTAACCGTATTCAATCTATTTATGATCTTCTCTCGAACTCACACAAAGTAGATTAAACCCATTAAGAACAGAGAATTTATAATGACATCATATAAACTTATCTCATGTCTGACTCAAAGTTCATATGTTTATCTATTTAGTGCACGATTGTATCTCATCTGTCGATCTCAACACAAATCCTATAACTACTTTCATGATGGTCAGGCATAAAAGTATATTTAAGAACAAAATAGATAAATCAAATCGAGTTCTCAACTGATAATTGCAATAAAATCAAAAGAACATCTAAACATCCACAAAATCAAATAATCCAACCCTAAACTAGGCTACATCCCTTTCGCCCTAGTTTAGGGTTCTAGCTACTCATGATAAAAACTAAAGATAAACAAATATCCAACATCATTAAGTTCAACAGAAAAAGGAGGGAAAGAAAAGGAATCGAAAAACTCGTTTCCGACGTCTTCGCGTTCCTCCCTTATGCTCTTCTCCTCTTCGTTCTCTACGCTTTTTCTCTGTCTTGTGTCTACAAGAATAGCCTCCAAAAGTCCCCTCAATCTGCTGTAACTTTTGTATTTATAGTCCCCTCAAATAAGCCCTAAAGAGTCCAAATTCGAGTCGGAAAAGGATTTATAAATTTTCTGGACAGTTTTGACCCTGTATCTACGGACCCAAATTTCGACCCCTTCCACGCAGAATCCGAAGTTTGTCAAAACATAAAAGTTGTAGCTTTATCTCTTAGCTTCGATTCGGCTTAAGAATCATCCAATTCCGAGTTGTGTAGAGTAAGTTATGGCTGAAATACCGAGCAGTGCGCAAAGCTGTGAAATTCTACCCGAACTGACCACATATTAGCTTTCCAACCAAACTTTTGGTTCAGTTCTTTGGTGCTTGGCTTGTTTCTACTCCTTCAAACCCGATAGGTTCCTTTTTCCAAGCGTCAATTACTTCGGTTATGTCCAATTGTCCTACAAAGTATAAAACAAGCAACCGAAATAGAATTTACCACAATTCACAATATTTATATAGTTAAATTATCCAAATATATATAAAAATTATGCATAAACTTATGTAAATATTGAGCCTATCAAATTCCCCCACACTTGAACTATTGCTTGTCCTCAAGCAGTTCAAAAATATCACATGACCTTCACGAGAATTCCATTCAAATCAAATTCTTCAAACAGTGCCTCATCAACACATTACAAAATCAATCTAAAAGTATCACTCAACACTTCACTAATCAAATATAATCAATAGCATTCTCATTCCCCACAAAACATGTTTTACATTGATTAATCATGTGCAAGAACCCTTTATTAATCAATGATAACGCTTAGCTATCGTCATGTAGAAAGTAATTACTCACATTCATCCAAAATCCAAGGACAAAAATTATCTTCTCTTAAAAATACAAAACCACACAAGGGATCAATAGAAATTAATTATTTTAACTTTTTTTTTTATGTAACAGAGGCTTTAATACTCTTCTCTAAATACTGACATGCTTTTTGACATGAATATCATCACTTGTGGTGTCGGTACCCGATTACTACTTCACAAACAGATATTTAGAGTGCTTTGCATACTCATAATTCAAGTTACTTTTTGACGTGAAGACCAACAATTGTAATGCCGACCCCCAGTTACTCAGTAACTCAAACAGCGGAGTAGATGACATATTAACAACTTGCAAGCCTCGTTTTTTTTTTTTTTTTTCAATTCAATTCCTAAATCATATCCCCAAAATTCTTTAAAAGAAGAGAAGATAACGTTTGTTCAAGTACTTTAAATGAGTGTACACAATTAAAAACTACATAAAAATCTCTAAAAGTTAGCATATCTCTTTAAAAGATCATCGCACAACTTTAAAAGTAAATTAGAAATAAAAATTTTTCAAGTGGAGAACAAGTTCACTACTAACTATCTCTAACTAGCTAATGTCAAATACTACTCAAAGACCAACATTGCATGCATTAGTACTATCATCGACGTCCAAAAATTCAACTCAAATAGAATTCAAGTGAAGCTCATATATAATCATGCAAGCACACAAAAATTAGCATTAAAGAGCAAAAAATTTTGGCAAAAAATTCAAAATAACACTTCTCCCCCACACTTGGCCAACATTGTCCTCAATGTTGCAATAAAAACATAACTGAAAAGAAAAGAAAACAAAGAGGACGAAACTACCCGGACAAAGCGGAGGAGAAAATCAACCCTCACGTGCGCTGCCATCATTGAACAAACAACCTTAGAATCAATAACAAGAGACAAGAAAAGTAAAGACAACGAGAAGAGAACAGAGAGCAAAAATATGTGATAGCCAAAATCCTAGAAAGCAGAGAAATCTAATCCTAAAGAATCTAAGTCATTGAAAAGGAAAAGCAAAAACAAAAACGACACAAGCAATAAAAAGAACTAGATGCAAGGAATCAGATAAAATCAAGGAGGAGGTGGGCGAGCAACGAGAGCATTCATAAGTTGAAGACATTAGTGCTCTTGAGTCTCCAAATGCTGGTGCAATAATTGATAACCAAGGTAGAACCCTCTCTAATAAGAAGAAAAACCAAAAACTTAGGGAAAATAAAACTAGAGGGCCTTAAGAGAAAGATGGGTAGATGAAAGAAGAATGAGAGAAACTTGAAGGATAATGGATGCTCGGGTTTTGGATATGGGGGAAGAGAAGAATTTGGTGAAAGAAAGTTAGGATTTGAGTAGAGGGAGGATGAATGGATGGAGGTTAACTATAGAAGGGAAGAAGAGAAGAAGAAGAAGAAGAAGAAGAAGAAATGTGGGAAGGTAACGTTAGGTTTTAAAAAAAAACGTGTAAAATTTTTTTTTTTTTTTTTTTTTTTTGAAATTACAGAATTGGACCGGACCTGGTCCGGACCTGGACCAGGTCCGGTCCAGCGGTCAGAATGGGACCGGACCTTGTCCGGTCCATGACCGGACCTGGACGTAAATTTTTTTTTTTTTTTTTTTTTTTTTTTCGGTTCCCCCTTGGGTATGCATATGTATATATATAAAAATATTTCAATCAACACACAATTACTCATCAAGAGAATTCTTTTTCTACTCATTCCCACCCCCACACTTAAAATAAACAATATCAATATATCGAATAATAAGGTCAAAGGTGAGGGTAAGAAATACTCCCTGAACCAAGCAGCTTGTAATTTGTTGCTTTGCAATAAACATGCTTTTCCTTCCCAAGTTCCTACAAAAGAAAAAAAAAAACAAACTAAATTAAACTTATCAATCTAATTAACAAATAAAATAAACATTGGGTTGCCTTCCAACAAGCGCTATATTTAACGTCTATAGCTAGACGTTCTTCTCTTGAATTAAGGAGGATGATCACAAAGAGGATGAGGCCTTAAGTTGCCTCCATGAACCTTAATCACCCCAGACTTCATGCTCCACACATCGATCGCCCCTTGAGGATACACCTTGTGCACTGTGAATGGTCCCAACAACTTCTTTTTCTTTCGTTTCCACGGGATTGTCCTACTATAAGCATCATAGAGAAGCACTTTCTCTCCCTCTTTGAAGTCACTTCTTAGAGAATTATACTCTGAGAGAAGAGAAGACTGCTTTAACTCTAACGGAGTTGGCTTTGCAATGGATGGTGTTTGGCTTGGTTTTGCCTTTAGGATAGGTTGCTCAAATAGCATCTCGAATGCGCTTCCCAAGTCTAAATTCATGTTCTTTGGGTCCTCTTTTGGTCGCTTCATTGTTTCCACCATGAAGCATGTATCTTCTAGTGATGGACTCTTCAATGCTTTGAACACATGGAATACCTGCTCCTCTTTTCCTACTCGGAATGTTAGCTTTCCTTGTTCTACATCAATCAGTGCCTTACCGGTGGCTAGGAACGGCCTCCCTAAGATTATTGGGATGTCTACATTTTCATCCATATCCAGTACCAGAAAATCAGCCGGGAAATAGAATTTTCCCACTTTAACTAGCACATCCTCAATCTTTCCACATGGGTACTTAATGGATCGGTCAGCTAGCTGCAAGGAAACTGAGGTTGGCTGCAGTTCACCTATCTTCAACCTCCTGAAAAGAGATAAAGGCATCAAATTAATGCTTGCACCTAAGTCACACAAACAACGTTCAATATCTAAACTACCAATGGTGCAAGGGATAGTAAAACTCCTTGGATCCTTTAACTTTGGAGGTAGTTTATTCTGAAGAATAACACTACACTCTTCAGTTAAGGCAACAGTGGTGTGCTCCTCAAATTTCCTCTTATTCGATATGATCTCCTTCAGGAACTTTGCATAATTTGGCATCTGCGCAATTACCTCTGCAAAAGGAATGTTGATGTGGATCTTCTTAAACATGTCCAAGAACTTAAGAAAGTTCTTGTCCTCATTCCTCTTTTTCAGCCTGTTGGGAAATGGAATCGGCGGGACATACGGCTTGACTTGAGGGGGATGAGTGGGTGGTACCGGCTCCTCAATGTTGTCCTGCCCTCCCTGTTCATTATACATAACTTTTTCTTGCACAGGTTCCTCCTCTTTACCACCATCTTCTGTGTCCTTGTAATTTTTCTGAGCATTTGTAGGATTCCCTACCACCTTCCCACTTCTCAATGCAATGGCTAAAACACTCTCCTTTGGATTCACCTCAGTATTACTAGGGAGTTGACCTTGATTCCTAGTCGAAATTGCTTTGGCAAGTTGACCCACCTGTACTTCCAAAGTATGAATCGAGGCTTGGTGAGTGGATGCAACTTGATCAATTTTTAGATTCAATTTCCTCAACTCAGCATCCTGTTGTGTCATTCTCTCATCCATCTTTGACATGTACTGCATGAACATGTCTTCTATCTGTGGCTTTTTCTCCTGAGGTTGAGATGGTTGACTATGAAATTGGGGTCTCGGCTGCTGAAACCCTGGTGGTACTACTTGCCTTGTATTTCCCTGCTCATTCCACCCAAAATTTGGATGGTTGCGCCATCCCAGGTTGTATGTACTAGAATAGGGATCATTCTGCTGCTTGTTTCCTGCATAAGCTCCAGCATAATTGACGTCTTCAAAGGAATTTCCAGAATCAATACTCACGCAAGCATTTTCATTGTGTCCAAATCGTTCACAGTATGAGCATTGTTCCTTATGCATTGAGTCTCTGGTCACAAGTAATTTCACTTGTCGTGTTAGATCATCAATTTTTGATACCACATCTATTTGTGAAGTTAACTCATAAACTCCAGCTCTACGCCCTCTGACAGCTTTCTGTTGGGAGTTATCTGCTAGCAACTCATATATGTCATAAAGCTCGTCTGCTGACTTATTACCCACATATCCTCCAGCTGCTGAATCCACTAACATCTGAGAATTAGTGATGAGACCATCATAAAAGAACTGCATCTGAAGAGGCTTGGAGAATTGGTGATGTGGGCATTGCACTAGATGCATTTTGAATCGCTCCCACGCCTCGTGAAAGGGCTCAGCATCCATTTGTGAAAAGGAACAGATTTTATTCCGGAGCTCTGCAGTCTTCTGAGGAGAGTAAAACTTGAGCATAAATTTATCATAAATCTGCTGCCAAGTATTAAGTGATTCCTCTGGTAAATTAATCAGCCAAGTTTTAGCTCTGTCCTTCATAGTGTAAGGAAAACACCGCATCCTCAGCTCATCTTCCTGACAATCTTGTAGAGGAAAAGTCTGAATCGTGCTGTAGAATTCCCTAATAAAGGTTAAAGGGTCTTCATTAGGTAGCCCATGAAAGAATGGCAGCATGTTGAAGTGAATGGTCTTCAACTCATAGTTCCGCGCTCTCGTACTCAACTGGATGCAAGAAGGATTGGCACCAATCACAGGCCTCTGAATATCTTTCATGTTCACCCTAGCTTGCCCATTGGCACCCATTACAACTGCTCGATGCTCATTATTATCATCAACCACCAAGGGATTGACATTCACTACCTGTTGATCAGCCATCTCTGCTCTTTTATGTGCCTTGTTTTGACGACAAATCCTTTCAATCTCCAGGTTCAAGGGAAGAAGATTAGTGCTGCTTGATGATCGCAATTGCATGCACTACCTACAATCACGAAAAAATAACAAGTAAACCAAAAACGTAAACTAAATAAATAAAACTAAAGCTAAGCTAAAACTAAAAACTAAAAAAAATAATGATAAAATAAAATAAAATAAAATAAAATAAGCAAAAATAACAAAAATCACAATTAATGCTATGTTCCCCGGCAACGGCGCCAAAAACTTGACCGGGTAAAATCCTGCAAGCGTACAGGGCCGATCGTAGTAATAAAATCCTGGTGAATACTCCAGGTGTCGAACCCAAGGGAACAAAAAAATTAATTATGATTTATGTTATTTAAACTGAAGATTTTGTGTTTGAGAAAATTAATAAAAAGCAGAATTATTAAACTAAAAATTAAACAATTTAACTAACAGAAAATTAGAGGCAAATTAATTAAAACTAAACACAAGATAGAGGGTACCAGGGCTATGGGTTTTCACCTAAAAGGGGCTGAATTACATGAATTTTGTGGATTAATAATTTGAATGTCAATTCCTCTTCTTTAGTTAGTGTTTTTTGTCAAGCAACCCTAACCGTATTCAATCTATTTATGATCTTCTCTCGAACTCACACAAAGTAGATTAAACCCATTAAGAACAGAGAATTTATAATGACATCATATAAACTTATCTCATGTCTGACTCAAAGTTCATATGTTTATCTATTTAGTGCACGATTGTATCTCATCTGTCGATCTCAACACAAATCCTATAACTACTTTCATGATGGTCAGGCATAAAAGTATATTTAAGAACAAAATAGATAAATCAAATCGAGTTCTCAACTGATAATTGCAATAAAATCAAAAGAACATCTAAACATCCACAAAATCAAATAATCCAACCCTAAACTAGGCTACATCCCTTTCGCCCTAGTTTAGGGTTCTAGCTACTCATGATAAAAACTAAAGATAAACAAATATCCAACATCATTAAGTTCAACAGAAAAAGGAGGGAAAGAAAAGGAATCGAAAAACTCGTTTCCGACGTCTTCGCGTTTCTCCCTTATGCTCTTCTCCTCTTCGTTCTCTACGCTTTTTCTCTGTCTTGTGTCTACAAGAATAGCCTCCAAAAGTCCCCTCAATCTGCTGTAACTTTTGTATTTATAGTCCCCTCAAATAAGCCCTAAAGAGTCCAAATTCGAGTCGGAAAAGGATTTATAAATTTTCTGGACAGTTTTGACCCTGTATCTACGGACCCAAATTTCGACCCCTTCCACGCAGAATCCGAAGTTTGTCAAAACATAAAAGTTGTAGCTTTATCTCTTAGCTTCGATTTGGCTTAAGAATCATCCAATTCCGAGTTGTGTAGAGTAAGTTATGGCTGAAATACCGAGCAGTGCGCAAAGCTGTGAAATTCTACCCGAACTGACCACATATTAGCTTTCCAACCAAACTTTTGGTTCAGTTCTTTGGTGCTTGGCTTGTTTCTACTCCTTCAAACCCGATAGGTTCCTTTTTCCAAGCGTCAATTACTTCGGTTATGTCCAATTGTCCTACAAAGTATAAAACAAACAACCGAAATAGAATTTACCACAATTCACAATATTTATATAGTTAAATTATCCAAATATATATAAAAATTATGCATAAACTTATGTAAATATTGAGCCTATCAAAGCCACGCATACCAATCAACCTTCTAAGAACAGCATTATGGCCCAACTAGCTGGGCAGCCATGGCACCATTGATCAGCAAATTATGAAGAGCACTAGAATCTTTCCTTATCCCATGCAAAACCTTACCAAATAATTTGAAGGTCAGGCATGTGACCTGATCAGAGGACATCTAAATGCTACAAGTTAAAACAGGAAAAGAAAATGTATGAGGGGATCTTTTGACTACCAGAGAGAAAGAATACCTTTCCTCCAAAAATCTGTCATTTCTTACATTAGAGGATAAAGAAAAACCTCCACATCACTATGATCAATATGAATATGGGGGACATCATACCAATCTAGTTGGTAAGAGAATACACATTTCTGAACCAAATTAGCATCTCAGAAGTAATTTGCAAATGCAAGTTGCAAAACAACATTTGGGCAATAAAAAATTGTCCGGAATATCGAGCAACGGAGAAAAGAACAATGCTGAGTGATAAACAAGAGACTTATAAACACATTTTCCACTGAATGATGCAGTAACCATGTAACCTCATATCCATCATTAACGTTTATTCCACACAGCCCACAGTTTACTGAATCACTCAATAATTACAGCGTCATCCAGTAAAAAGATTAGGCGGAAGTTTTGTCTTGTTGCCTCTAGCACCATAAGGAAACAACTCAGAGTAAAACAACACTGCTCAGAATATTTGATATTTGACATCTCTGGCACCACACCATAGTAAAAGAGCCAAGCGTGGAAAGCATGTCACCAAAAAAAGAAAAAAAAAAGTTTCTTAAATGGCACTGATCCCAAATAACAGAGACGAAGAAGTGGCTTAAAGACCACAAAATTCAAGTTCTAGTTCTGACTAAGGTGATGATAAATGCGAATTGTTGGTCAATGCACGAAAACAGAGTTGAAGGCAGATGCAGACATGAGCTTTACAACTTACAAATCAAAGATCAGAGAAAACTTATGCAAAACACAGGAAAGTTGTTAACATTGAAATCAAGATTATACAAGCACAATTATACTAAAATGGCGACATAATCGTCGTGCCCTCCGAAATCTCTTCTTGCTTGCAGCATTTGTTGATTTTCCACGTCATATGGTAGAATTAGTGACATCCTTAGCAGTGCAAGTTTAGAGCCACACAAAAAGGTATTGACAACAGAGTTAACAAATTGTTAAATTTTAACCAAAAAATTAACGAGGAAAATCACTAATAATGGAAAGAAAAAATGTTACTGGCTTGATTGTTTTTGTCTTGGGATTTGTTCCTGTTGAAACGGTGATTAATATTTTTGAAACGAAAATTGATATTTTTGAAATATTTGTTATTTTTGCATTTCAAAATTATCAGTTTAGTTTTAAAATATTAATAATCATTTTGACTGAAACAAATTCTGAGATAAAAATACTCGAAATATGCATACTTGCTCTAATGCAAATTGACTACCAAGACTGGAGCATATAGTTTCCTACTGAATGATGAGGCAAATTGTGATCCGGTGCGTATGTGTCCGATCTTAATTTTTATGTCCTAAAACATTTGCATCATACAGCAAGAAACCATGCCTTTAAAAAGTCTTGGTGGCCATATAGCACTACTGTGTAAGAGATTTTTCAGCCAAAAGTTAAATAGAAAATAGAAGTTCCCTTTCCTTGGAAAGAAAATGTACAAAAATTTTGATATGGGACCTAGCCAGTTTTAATTCTATGGCTAGATTTTAATTTTAATTAGAAGATACAGCCTCATCATTGGGTTGGAGGGGATTTGATAAAAAAAAGTACAACACTGTTACAGCTAAACGTGACTTGGCATTCTTGGTTAAAGAACGTTTGGATTCCATTGACAAAAAAAGAAGAAAGAAAGAAAGAAAGAATATGGAAATGAATTACCAGTGCAGCGTAGTGCCCTTTGATTTGGGACAACCAGAGACATTGATAATTGCTCCTCCCTTAATTTGTTCTTAATTTAAGAGGTGTTAGCTAAAATGTTAACAGCATTAGGTTGGAGCTTGGTAGCTAGTCCAAAAACCCATTAAATTTTTTTTAAAAAAAATACAAAGGAGAAGAAGAAGAAGTCAAACTTAATCTATGGGGCAAAATTGTCCTCGCAACTTGTTTATTCTTTTGTTGCTTCTATCCATAAGTTTCTACAAACATTTATGGCTAAATATTTTAAAGAGAAATAATAAGTAATAAAATTTATACAGAAATAAGGTAATAATAAAGTGATATGTACTTTTAAATGATTGAAATTTAAAAAACAAAAAAAATAAATAAACAGTTAGAAACAGTTAGATAAATTACGTAATTATTTTATTATTATTTAAAATTAAGTCACGTAACCAAACTCTATTCTAAATCTATGATATTAAATAAGAAGAAAAAGAACAAATAATCCCCAAAGTTTAATTGATCGAGTGGAATTAACGGCATCATTGTCAATTAGTACAAAGGCAAATTGACCTATACTAAGCAACTAATGGGATGATTGTCTAAATGTCAAGGGTTTTTCTTGTTGCAATTTGCAAACTTGCAATCACACACAGGCCATTAATGACTCACAAGGATGGAGAAAGCAGCATGTGGGACATCAAACGCCGGTTGGCCGTTGTGCTTTGTCATCTTGTAGAAATTGTCAGCACTAGCGCCTCCGTTGCTTTGACGATTGTCCATTTCAATTTCTCAACATGTGAGCATCCGCCACCATCTCTCGTACGCACATGTGTCTCGTCACATGTCAAGACTTGATGAAAAGGGCATATGACCGGTCCTCTTCCCCGTCTGGAGGGATATATTGAAACAAAACTACGGATTTTAAGAGATCTTAGGCATGCATTGATCTTTTATTAGGCCAAAACTCTTGAATTTGAGTTTCGTATTCAATAAAATTAAATTTATATTTACGGAATATGTTCTTCCTATAAGCACAATATTTCTTGACATGCATCACCTCTATTTTTTTTTTTTTTTCTTCCACAAAACACGAAAGAGAGGCTAAGCACCTTGACGTTGTCACGACCAAAAAACATGAATAGATGTGAAAGCCCAATTTGGAGTTGTATTACAAGCTTTATGAACTTAGAGACCAATTAGTTAGAGAGGGTTAGCGAGGTAACAAGTCTGAGATTCAAATTTTAGACCTGTTGATTGGAGCAAATGCAGCCAAGCTGCTGCCTTCCCATAATTCTGCAGACATTACAGTGCACTTCCCATATCGACGATGACTTTTGATACTTGTCCGAGGAAATTTATTGGTCCGAAATCAGGCCTGCCTTGAAATCTCCAGGCATATTTGTCCAAGCCCACGGTACAGTTTTAAACAAGACATACGTGATTTTTTTATGAATATTGATTTACGGAAATAGATTTGTCCACGTAGATGCATCAATTGTTTTGGGTCCTTGTTGGGCCCGTTACTGACCAAGGCTAGTTGGACCAAAAATTACCTTTGGACCAGGAAATGATGTTGCAAACAGATCTGTTGGCCCCGTAGTACTTTTTGACGACTGACCGATGTCAATCGAAGAAACGGAGAATGCTGGAAGCAATGCTAGTTAGTTCAACAACAAACTTTGTCATCTTCCACATAATTCATCTCCGACTTATGTTCCACATCAGTTGCCCTGACAGTCTGCTTCCGAGACTAACTACGTTAGCACTTAATTATTTAGCTTATGTTCGTAAATTGTATTTATTGAAACGGCAGATGAGATCTTTTAAGTGAGATTAAAATAAGATAAATAGTTAGATGATTAAATTTAAAAAAAATAATAAAAAAATGACGATTAAATATCATTAAATAAACTGTATGTTCACTTTGGTACTTTTTTTTATGTAAGGTATATATAGTAAAATGAACTTCCTGATAAATTTGTGCCAAAAAAAAACAAAGTGTAAGAATGATCTAAAATGGATTATGGGTGATTTGAAATTCCACACATACGCATTTCCTTCAATGGAGATATATCCACTGCAAGCCTCAATCGTATCTTAATATTAATGGAGAAAACCTGTAAAACTGTAAATTACGTTCTGTTAATGCATTTCGCCTAATTTAAGGAAAGAATATTAATTCATTGAAAAAGAAGAAATAAATAGAAAAGGAGCCGAAAGTCGCGTTCTACATATAGCAGCTAGTAAAATAAAATTTTTGCAGAGACGGGATTTGAACCCGTGACCTCAAGGTTATGAGTGTTGCGAGCTATTTTAGTTTTAGTAAGTTTCTCCCGATCGTCAATGTTTTCACAATCACTATTCTATGGTATTGGAATGTCATCCTCAGACTACATGTATTGAATGTTGAGTACTGAAGCTGGTTTCGATTTATCTTCTCTGGAAGTTGAGGAACTTGATGCCACATCCAAAGAGAACAGCGAAGAGAACCACCCAGCCAATCTGGGCCACGGCAATTACCGGAAGGAAATCATGATCATAGCCCAGGCCTTGTTTGAGGTACACCTTCAGTGGCAGGCTACGAGCTCCAGGTATGTCAACAAGGCTACTTTTATCACCCACCTGAGATGTCACAAGGCCATATATCGTCCAAGCCACAGGAGAGGCCCAGTAGTACCATCTCCACCAGATTGGTATTTGCTGCAATACACTAGCAGTTGCTGATTTCTTGATGCCAAGTGATGACACAATATGTGAAAAGCAAGTACTAAGTTATCTTACTTACATTTCTAGGAATGAGAAAACCAGCAAACAAGTTCCAGAAGGAAAAGAAGAAGCCCAAGCCAACATTAGCAACTTGGTGGTTTGGAGTCAGGGCTACAACCATCATCCCGTACAATGTGAAGTAAACAAAGCACGTAGAGATGATGTAGTAGAACCATATGAACTTTCCGATCTTCCACTCAAAACCAATCATAGAGAAAATGATAAGACAATAAACCATAGTTTGAATTGCAACATAGATTATCTCAATGGCCACCTGCAATAAAAAAAAAATGAAGAGTTTCTTTAGAGAAATTTTTATTTTAGTTTAAGGATTTTCTCTATGGCTGCGGTACTTTACCTGGGCAAAAGCATAAGGCATTGGGGAATACATTCCGGCTGCTCTTTCACGGTAGAACACTGTTCTTTCAACGGAAACAACATGCTGAACTGAAGAAGCGTTGGTCACTCCAAGGAAAAGGACCATAGAATATATGGCTCCCAAAATATTCATAAGATCTTGCTGTTTAGAACTGTCAATATAGCAATTTTAATTTGTCAGAGAAACTGCTGAGTAAGGGCATAAAAATGAAGAATATTTTCCCTTCTTTTTTTTCCTGATAATGCAGGGCTCCTACTAAAATAATCATCCATACGGAGCACCATGGGTTTGAACACTTACGTTATGCAGCAAAAATTCTAATAAAAAACAACGGATGCAGGTTCGAAGACCTACAATTTTTGTCCTTTGTCCCAAAAGATGACACCAAACAGAAGTCCAATGACTATCGTCATGAGGAAACGGATTGCATTATACTGAGGATGTCTCCAGTAAGACTGACGCTGCTTCCAGAAACAAGCTATACACTGAGTAAAGAAAGGTTGGGAGTATTCGGTTGGGAAGTGGAGATCATTAGAGCCTGGTGTTGGAGTACTAAGCCTTTCGATAAGTTCTTGATTCGTCCTGAAAAGTTTTCCAAAGGTAAGAAATAGGAAAAACAAAACTAACAACTTTAGGCCATTTTGATCTCGAAGCTATTTTTGAGACTTACTGATAGAGAGAGGAGTTGGCATAAATTTGTGCAAAATCTAATTCCAGTCTGGTCTCCATTGAAGGGGCACTGATGTCTAGCATCCACGTTGCAGGGTTATATCCATCCTTGATCTTAGGAACTCCTTCCACAGCCTTCATTAATTAATCAAAAATAGAAACATGGTGCAATTCTTGTCAGTAAAAATACTAACCAAACTTCTTATCCTTACTGTTTGATATTGAGGCCTAATCATGAAGGATCTGCAAACGATGAGATAACAAACGGTTGTATGGAAATGGGATATGATGATTCACTTCACCTTTAGATGCTACATGGAATCAAAGTTAGAACAAAGGAACAAAAAATTATTCACCTCAAAATACTCTATAAGTTCCTGAGAATGGCGACCAATAGGTCCAGCATAAATGGCTTGGCCACCTCTTTTCATCAACAACAGCTGCAAAGAAACCAACGATCAAGTTCAACGCATTTAGAACACTGTTGGAGAACCAAATATGTAACTACTTTGAGAAAACTTAAATCTAAATGGCCGAAGCACACCTCATCGAAAGCCTCGAATATATCTATGCTCGGTTGGTGAATTGTGCACACTACTGTTCTTCCTGTGTCTACAGTATTTCTTACGGTGCGCATAACAATGGCAGCAGCTCTAGCGTCAAGTCCAGAAGTTGGCTCATCCATGAAGATGATAGAGGGGTTAGCAACCAACTCCACAGCTATTGTCAACCTCTTCCTTTGTTCTGTCGATAGACCATCTACACTTGGAAGTCCAACCAGAGCATCTCTTATTGGATTTAGCTCAACCAACTCCATAACTCCTTCAACAAAAATCTATGGCAAATAAGAGACACATCAGGAAAATCAAAAAACAATTGTAACTACAGATAAAGGACATAAAGGCATATAGAAGAAAAGAGAACTTTAAAAAGTTTTATGATGAATTGGGCGCTAAAGAAGGCTACACACCTTTCTTTGTTTCTTGTCTATGTCACTAGAAAGACGGAGCCAGGCTGAGTACAGAAGAGACTCATACACTGTAACATGCGGTGTATGAATGTCATTTTGCTCACAATAACCGCTCACACGAGCAAATGTTGCTTGATTCTTTGGGTAACCAGAGATACTAATGCTTCCTTCAATATAACCACCAGTCTTTCTTCCAGCTAACACATCCATCAATGTAGTCTTCCCAGCACCGCTCACACCCATTAGTGCTGTCAATATCCCTGGACGGAAGGTGCCGCTAACATCTCTTAGCAGTTGAAGACGATCTGCTTGAATTCCTTCACTTTTCACTTCCTGTTTTAAGAAAACCAGTCTTTTATCTCAATGTTAGCTATTAAAAATATAGAGCTTTTTGACATGATCTAAAAGTATCAGCTTATTCCTAAAGATTTAAAATAAGCTTTTTCCCCACAAATTTGAAAAGCAAATTGATTCTATAAAATGAATGATTGAAAGAGACAAACTTACAGCTGGCATTTCCACATAGTAGTTCACATGGTTGAATGCTAGTGAAAGTGGTTGGAAGGGGAAAACCATTCCCTTTTTTTCCGAACTAGAAGTGGTACCAATGATTTCTGAAGAAGTGCTCGAAACTTCCTTTTCAGTACCTGCTCCTCAGGCGAAATTCAAGCATTCAGAGAAATTTTCAGTAGATGTCTTTCAGAGTTCACACATCTAAGCTTCCTCACTAGAATTTATTGTGAAAATCTAGAGGATCCATTATATGTTTAAAGAAGAAGTTTAATTCCAGCATTGAATCAGATAATCGGATGCAGCAGGTCATTTAGCAAATCTCAGTTTACTGAAAATCATAATTTACCATGTGTTGTATGTTGCACATCGGATGCCCTACTCTTCTTCTGCTTCTTATCCCTCTTTTCCTCATCTTCTTCCACAATGACAGTTTTTGAATCGCTCAAAGCTACAACAAATTTATATATATCAGAACTTGTGAGCACAACGTTTCATTGCATTTCCACACAGCAAACACAGATGGGCGGGAAAGGAGATGACTTACGATTCAAGTACGTCAATGCTAACACAAATAAAACGTTAAATAGGAGTGAAAATCCAAAAAGTCCTCCTATACAAATCCAAAACCAGCGATCTTCTGTAAAGAAGCCTCTAGACTTGAGGAGCACTTCCCCGACTGTGGCTGCATTGATCCTTGGGTCTGGGTTGGGCTGCAGTAGAGAGAAGTTTAGAGGATTCAATGATGACTTAGATGCCTAACAAGAATTTGAATGTGCAAACGTGTGCATGAGAATCAAGGACCAGAGATCATTAAAGTACACAGAAATCTTACTGCACCCCATCTTTTGTCAAGGAATTCATTCATGACAATGGCATTCTGTCCATACATCATTGGGGATATGTAGTAGGCCCAACTCATCCATGGTTGAATGTCATCTACAGTTATAGATAACAAGAATAAAGGTTAGTCAATAGCCTAATATAGTAAAGAATATCAACGAATCCACGATTTTGGTCATATTAGTGGACCTCATTATAAAAAATAAGCTGGTGGGATGATGTCTTGCTGCAGTTAAAGGATTCTACTACTTACTTTTGGATACAATGAATCCTCCAAGTACGAAGATTATAAGCAAGGTGAAGGTACCCAATGTGCTTGCAACAACCTGTGTCCTTCCAACAGCAGCAATGAAACGAAATAGGGAGAGAGCCATCTGGTGCACACCAAAATATGCTAGATATTGTCTGAAAAACCTGAAGAAACAAAAGGGAAAATTTTCTGTGTTTGAAAGATAATACAATGATTCTTAACAATTCACTGGATTCAGTTTACACCTCAAGCACAACATGGAAACACAAACTGAAGCTTCTGTTGCAAAAAGATGACCCCCGATGAAACCGAAAAAAAGTAAAAAATAGAGAAAGAAGAAAACTCGCGGGCCCATTCAACATAATGAACATAATCAAAATAAAAAAAGATTAAAACATGTGAACCCCTTTAATTACCTGCCAGCAGCGGGTGCAAAACCAATGGTGTAGTATGTTAAAACAATCCATATCCCTGATTCCATGAATGATAATGGAATCCTGAGCAACCATATAGGTAAGCCATAAGCCCATGCAGGAAAGAACAAAAAGTCCCTCTGTTTATAAAAAACAGGCAGTCTGATGACTGTCATTGCAAGTTCTGCCATCCCGTTAAACATCATATTAACTAGACTGAAAAACAGTGCTCCGAAAAATTTTTGTCCATCTCTCACTGTCCCCACATGCATTTCCGTCCTAAGAAATATGGTGAAGGCTATAATAGACATTAGCGTTATCTGGAGAGTTTTGAATATGTAAACAAATGAGTTTCTCTTCATAAGTAGCCATTCCCTTGAGAAGCATGCTGTAAATAGCTCCCAATTTGAAATGCCATATTTGTTTCTCACTAATGCTGCTGGGTGGACTTTTGATTTGTCATAAGCAGCCCCAAGATCTGATGCAAGTTGTTGGCCAATGTGGAAAGATTTGAAGCCTTGAATGAATTCAGGGACCGAGATAAATCTGTAAGCTTGGTTCTTCCTGTACCAATATTGTTCCTGATCCTTCTTCGATGTCACTTCTTGCAAAAAGTCTGCAACTCCTTTTCTTTCAGGGCATTTGAAGCCCATGTATTCAAAGAATTCTAGGACATTTTTGCGTGGACCTTGGTAGAGAATCTGACCTTCTGAAAGTAGCAAAATATCGTCAAAAAGTTCAAATGTCTCTGGTGCCGGCTGTAGAAGAGAAATTGTCATTGTCACTTCCAGAATATGAACCATCTGCCTCAGGAACTTGCAAATCTGGAAGGTGGTGGAACTGTCCAATCCTGTGGATATTTCATCCATTAGGAGAACCTTGGCCGGCCCTACCAACATTTCGCCTGCAATCAGTTGAAAAAGCATTCATTAGACTTGCTCTTAAAAGGCTGCAAAACACAGCTAGTTATACTTAACAGTATGGTTGCGTTAACTGCTGATGACTATTTCACGCTACAATAAAGAGACTAATTTTGTTATGGTTAAATGTACCAGTAGTCACACGCTTTTTTTGTCCACCAGAAATACCCCTCCTCATCTCATCCCCGACGATAATATCTCCACAAATATCAAGTCCAAGTGTCTGTCAAAAATTGCCTTAGTATTAGTTCTTTAAAGAAATGACTTAGATTAACAGAGCAACTTATACAGAATAAAGAAGAACAAAACAACTTGGCGTGCTTATGAACAAAACAACTTGGCGTGCTTAATAGTAGCAAACCTTGAGAACACAATCAGTAACCAAGCTTCTTTTCTTGCCTGACACTGCTACGGCTTTCATGAATGTATCAATCTCAGCATCAGGCCTAATGCCTTCTTCTTTCTCGCGCCTCGAAAGTTCTGCTAGCATTTGGTATCTTGTTCCCACACCCAAGCATTGTCCAGAGAAATCCAATGTCTCCCTCACTGTCATCTCCCCATAGTGAAGGTCATGTTGACTAATGTAAGCACAGGTCCTTTGAGGAACGAACTCACTCAATTCATGACCACAATATGTGATTTTTCCCGATTCCTTTAAATCCCGATCAAGTTTTCCTGCGAGTGCCAGCAAAAGTGTTGTTTTCCCAGCTCCTGGAGGACCCAGAAGCAGGGTCATCCTGAAATCATATATTGAAGCTAATTAGTGCTAAATTATCTATTTCATACAATGCAACCAAACAAGCACATAAGACTTTCTGCCAATGTGTGAACACTGATGCATGGGCAAAAAAGGAACAGTGCACATCTCCAATGTCGCAAATATTGGCAAATTACAAACTTTCCAAATGCCACCTTACATTATTTCTTGTGAAAATTGCTTTTAGTCACCATTTTAATACTTAAAACAATGGAAGCACAACACAAGAGGTCCAAAAATATATATATATATATATAACGATACCTTGAAGGTTTAACAATTCCGCTGACATCTTTAAGAATTTGGATTTTTCTCTTGTTGGAGGGAGCAAGACGAACCAATCCAAAAACAGTCTGTCGACAAGCAGAAATTGAAATAGAGAGTAAGAATCAGCAACATTGAAATTGAAAAAGATTTTTAGTTTCAATTCTCCGTCACTGAGATATCAACTGTAAAGAGATCTCAATAAGCAAAGATGACATCACTAACTATCACCATGAGTACTCTGTCAAAAAAAAAAAACTATCATCATGAGTACATTATAAAAGACAATAAAAATGGACAACCCAATTAAGCAGAAAATCAGTACAATTAATGATATAGTCGTTGCCAAATGGGTTTTCTCTAATTTGAAACAAAAGGGAAATTGTTTTTGTCAGAGTGTTACGGTTAAAATAAAATTTACGTATTAAATTTAACGTTTAAAATTTAAATTGAGGTTTAAATTTTAAACTTTAATCTTCACTAAAAAAAAAAAATACTCACTTTAATTAGACTACAACTATGTACATAGGCCTTGAAAAATTAACAAAAAAAATAAATCCGTTGAAAATTACTCTAATAACGAAAAAAGATTATCACCTCAATGGCGTTTAAGGTAGCATTAAAAAGAGTAGGAAGAGCTCTGCTGCCCACATGCACATTCCCCTCCACCGATAAATTGTCGTACCGGACTTCGATTTTCGGAACCTCAATCCTCATTCTATAAAATTACATCAAACTATCTCAAGAATTAACTTGTCGAAACACCCAAATAAATTTAAAAAAAAAAAAAAAAAAAAGGAAATGCATGTAGGCGAAACTGACCTTTCAAATCTCTCTCTGAGTCTGCTAAGGAACGTCTCATTGTCATCCTCAATCTCCCTAAGTATAATCTCCGTCAAATTTTGCTTGTCCAGGACTCCAAGCTTCGCGACATCAATCTCGTACTGGACAGCCTTACCGTCGTCGAGAACGTGTCTGAGCAACCCTTTCCTCAACCTGTCGTACGTCGGCAACCGCTCAATCGCCGCCCACCGGAGCTCCTCCTCATCGTCCTCGTGCCTCCCGCCTCGTACGAACGCCTCCGGTGAGGCCGGCGTCCACACGTCCAGCAAGCCGTTGGACGCCCAGTTCCGGCGGCTCCCCGACCCAAGGCTTTGCCTAATGCTCGTGGATCTCGCCAGATCATCTCCCGTGAAGGACGCCGGCGCCATAGCAGCTGGCTCGACCGGAAACTCTGCAAACAAATTGTCACAAACTTGCCTTTAACGTTGCTTTTTTTTTTTTTCTCTAGTATCTCTCTTTCTCTCTCTGTTAACTGTTTTGCGGGAATCAGACTACGTGAGAGCTTCATGCATTTGATTGCTGATCAGAGACGAATGTTTATATATTGGGAAATCTGAAGCGTCGTCACCTTGAAAGGGTGGGGGTGTGGGCTCATTTTATAGGATTGAAAAGCAAGTAACCCGAGCAACCTGGCTTGAACGCCATTTTTCAAGTAACCCGAGCAGCCTGGCTTGAACACCATTTGTTTTCCTCTTGTCCCTTAAATTAGCGGTGAATGCTATTTGCACTCAAATATACAAGTATAGCACACTCACTTTTTAATGGGCACCACTGCATAACTGTAGTATTTAAGGGGCTTTTATAATTATATGACCTGATGAAATATTATAAAAAATTATATAATATATAATTAATTATTAAAATATTAATTTAAAAATAAAAAAATTTCTAATCATTAGTTACAACGTATTAAAAAAAATATACGATATGTAATTAATTATTAAAAATTAAAAAAAAAATTTCTACATAATATAATTCTTATAATTCTTTTAATACGTCGTATAATTTTTTTATTACATTATATTATATATACAGTCACGAAAATTTCTTTAAAATACAGTTATTTATAATTTTTCCTTTTTAAAATACTTTTTTCCGGGTTATAGAGGTTAAAAGGCACAAGACAAACTAGAATTGTAAAACCCAGTTATTTGTTTAAACTACAATCGAATCCACCCTCTCTTAGACCAAATGAAGGTTCGCTTCTTCACCCTCGGAACCTAGCTGCGACTTGGACAATCCTCTTCTTCATCCTCAAACCTTAAACATGATCTTGACTCTTCAATTATGGTTCTCTTTCGAAGCAGTAGACCTCTTATTAGTTGTTATCCAAACTCCCGACACTAGCCATCCCTGCTGACAGCTTCGGATACCTCTCGATTTCGATTCATCAAAATCACATTATTTTGAAAACTAATAGAGCTCTGATTTGTCGCTCACCAGATCCAAACTGTATTTGAAATTTTTGAGTAATTAATGTTGAAAATTAAAATTTTGAGTGGAAATACTAATTTAAATTTTGAGTATTTATATATAATTTTAAAAATTTGAGTAGTTAGTATTTAAATTAAAAATCTTAAGTAAAAGTATTAAAAATTTTAATATATTGAGTATTTGTATATAATTTTAAATATTTGAATTATTGGTACTTAAAATTAAAAAATATGAGTAAAGATACTAAAAATTTGAGTTTATCTCAACTCAAAATTTTAATATTTGTACATAATTTTAAAAATTTGAGTAATCAAGTGCTCAAAATTAAAAATTTGAGTAGAAGTACTAAAATTTTAATATATTTGTACTCAAATTTTGAGTATTTGTATATAATTTAAAAAATTTGAATAATTAGTGCTCAAAATTAAAAATTTGAGTGCAAGTATGAAAATTTTGAATTTATTTCTACTCAAATTTTAAGTATTTATACATTATTTTAAAATTTTGAGTAGTTAAGTACTCAATACTAAAAATTTAAGTACAAATATTAAAAATTTGAATCTACCTTTAGTCAAATTTTGAATATTACTACATAATTTTAAACATTTGAATAATTTGGAGTTTAAAACTAAAACTTGAAGTAGAAGTATTAAAAATTTGAGCCTATTTTTACTCAAATTTTGAATATTTGTACATTAAAAATTTAATTAATTAAGTATTCAAAACTAAAAATTTAAGTCTACTTTTATTTAAATTATAAATATTTGAACATAATTTAAAAAATTTGAGTAATTGATGCTTAAAACTAAAATTTTGTTTCTTTAAACAAAATTTAATTTTTTGCTCAAAAAGATTAATTCTTTTAATATATATACTGAAATAATTGATCTTGCATTCGTTTTTACATCTTTATTTTATTTTTTAAAAAATCCATATTTGATCAAATAATTTAAATGTTTTTATTTTATATCTAAAGAAAACCTCACATGCATGTTTATGTTGTGTAATGAAATATTAATTGAACAAAATATTTTAAATTCAAATACAATACACAATAAACTTGGATGAAAAAAAAAAAAAAAAAGATGGCAAAACTTGGTGCCGCAGACAATAAAGAAGGAAAGAAAAACTCTTAAAAACAAAGGGGTGGGCAACCGATTGTATACTCCTTTAACTTCATTCTCTTGAGTTATTTTTACTCACCGAAATAGGTGAGTAAAAATAGAGTCCCCCTAAATTAGTAATGATTATTTTTGGCCTTAATACAGGTTTTCCTTCTAGATGCGTGGTTCGTTTTGGTTTAGTTATTCTAAAGTAAATTTTTAGTATTATTCTCAAAATTCTGATATTTATTTTTTTCAAAGAGATTTTTAATTTCACTCAATTTTTTTATTTTTTTAGAGGGAATTTCTGATTTGATAAAGGGTTTATTCTAGATAGAATGTATGTCTATATAGGCTTTTCTAGTACACAAATAATTTTAAATTTTATAAATTTATTTTTTTATTTTAATTAGTTTATTTAAATGTTTTTTTTTTGTGAGAAAGATTCTTATTTAAATGTTACATTTTCGCTTATCTCTAACTTTAAATGGACTTAATTTCCCATCCAATTAAAAATCTGCAAGTGTATTTACTTCTAAGTGGTCGCGGGATACTTTAACAGCTTATGCTAGTTCTTCTTCTAGAAGGATTTTCTATTTTCCTTTTTTTTTTAATTTTTCTAAAAGGATTTTCTGTTATCTTATAGATACTAAGGATTTTCTAAAATAACAACATGGGGCTAACCCCAAACAATATTTACCTCTATATCTTGTGGTAATATTTGGAAATGTTGATACTTTTTACACAATTGATGGAGTCTTAATAATTTTATTTTTTTTTTAACTTTTTGACCTCCCTTATAGTATGTAAAAATATATATATTCCAAAAAATTACTGTAATATGGCAGTCACAAGTTTAGCACGAATATAGCTAACTGAGCTGATTCTCTCAACCATGTGCAGCATTCCGAAGATGAGATTGTAGAAAGGTAAATCGAATGATGCAATTATAGCTGAGGAGATTCTCTGCAGACCTTTTCTACTTTCTTTTGATTTTTTTTTATCAAAAAAAAAAGTTATTAGGAGCATGAAATTTATGGGTCAAGTTTGGAGTAATTCTATTTAAACACTTTACTTAACAATTTAAATAACTTACTACTCGAAAATTATTGGCAGTAAGAAAGACTTTTTTAAGTCAACTACAGTATTAACAAGTATTGAATTATCAGGGCACCTGTTTACGGATAAATTAAAAATTTTCAAAGAGCCATTACTTTTCTCTATCAGTCAGTAGAACTCAAACTCGAATTAAGAGCCTGTTTGGAGTGCAAAAGAGCTGAAGAAAGAAAGTGAAGAGAAAGAAAATAGTGAGAAAGAAAGTGGAGGGAGAGAATGTAAATTTCTCTCAACTTGTTTGGAGTGATAATAGAAATAGGGAGAAAGAAAGTGATGAGAAAAAAATGATTTATTTGAATATGAGGAGAAAATGAAGTGAAAGAAAATTTTTAATTATAAAATGATAATTATACCCCTAAACACAATTAATGTATAATTAAAAGGAATTTTACATTTTTTTAATTATGTACTAAAAAGTCATCCCTTTCATGTTATAATTCTAGCATCGTATAAATAGAAAAAATTATATATTTTTTTATTTATATATTAAAAAGTTATTTGTATCTATAATTTTATTTACTTTTAAAAATTCAATTTTCATCAAATGAATAATTAATTTACCTTTAATATATCAAATTTAAAGTACATCTATTATTAGTTTAATTTTAAAAACAACGAAAAGATGAATTAATGACAACCATAAAAAAGAGAAAACCACAATTGTGCATGATATGAGGAGGACACTTTAGTCGTTTTAATGTAGCCCTTGAGCTGTTCTTCGACTTTCTTCTCCTTTTAGCAAGAAAATTCGTACAATACGGCTTTCCATGCCTTCTCTCAATTTTTGTGCAATTTTCTTTCTTCAACTTCTCCAAACGGAAGAAACTTTCTCGATTATTGTAACTTTCTTTCTCATGTATTTCTTTCCTTTGTTTTCTTTCCACTCCAAACATAATGTAAGAGTAAAAAAAATCGGACGACTAATTATCACATTATCACATCGGACGATACTTTCTTTTGATAAGATCAAGACCTTCATTAAACTTAAACAGATTCGTTACATCAGTGGAGAACTTATCAGTAATACATGGAGGGACATCCTCCGACAATGCAGCAAGATCATTTACATTAATAATCATTTAGGAAGCTCATAAGCAATCGTGTTGCACTGGCGCTTGACGTGCCCCAACGATGACCCCAAATTCCGAAAATGTTTTTTTTTTTGGTCAAACCGAAAATGATTTTTTTTTTGGGACGGAATGGCAATAACAACTTAAAGCGAGCCTCTTTCGATTTGAAGAGAGTAGAAACCCACGTCCGAGGCCCAAGGCAATGCAGTAGACTGAGCGCTTTTCACAATTGCTGGTAAAGGATTTAGATTGAGCATAAAGGAAAGAGCATCAAGAACACAACCAGAATGATCCCTAATTAATGCCCAACACCGGAAGAGGCATAGTCTGTGAATAAGGCCCAATCAATCAACAATGAGTTTAAAGCAAGCCAAGTTGTTAATATTTAAGTCATTACTCATACAAGCACAATTTTACTAAAATGACGAGATATTCGCCGTGCATCCTCTGAAATCGCTTATTTCTTGCATATTCATTGATTTTCCACGTCATATAGTAGAATTAGTGATAGCCTTAGCATCGCAAGTTTAGAGTCACACAAAAAGGTATTGAAAATAGAGTTAAGAATTTGTTAAAATATAACCCGAAAAAAAAAAAGTGAAGAAAATCACTAATAATGCAATTGACTGCCAAGTAGGGCTGCAAATGAGCCGAGCTGAGCCGAGCTTGGCCAGGCTCGAGCTCGGCTCGTTAAGGAGTTCTTCAGGCTCGAGCTCGGCTCGAGCTCGGTTCGAGCTTTGTAGGTGGAGGCTCGAGCTCGGCTCGTCAGAATATTACTGAAGCTCGGGCTCGGCTCGAGCTCGGCTCGATTTGTATTTTTTTTTTTTAATTTAAGCTTTATATATATATATATATATGTTTTTTCCATTTGATTTATTTTATTTATTTGTTATATATGTTATTTCTACTTTATATAAAAATAGAAAATTTATATAAAAATATATAAAAATAAAAAAATAAAAAAATAAAAAAATCAAAATTACTTTTTTTTATATAATTTTATATAAAAAAGGGAAATATATATATGTAAAAAATGGATATGTGGATAAAAGCCAATTATTCATTCAATTGCTATTTGATTGATTGAATTCCTAATTGTATAACTAGCCACATTATGATCATCAATCAATTTACTTAATTGTATTTAAATTTTCTCTAATTTAAAAAATTTATATTATTTTGCAAAGAAAAATAAATATGCAAGTTTATTTTAATTAAGAAAAAATTCAAATAAAAAAAAGAGACAGGAGGAAATAATGGAGGTTGAGAGCATTTGAAAATAAATAAAAAATTAATCTTAATTTTATTAGTATTTATATTAAAAGTTAAATGATACAATTAAGTATTATTAATATATTAAATGAGCCTACAATGATACATATTAAACGAGCTCTTAATGATACATTTATCGAACTGTTCACGAGCCTGTACCGAGCCGAGCCTGCTATTGTTCAGGCTCGGCTCGTTTATTAAACGAGCTTTGATTTTAGGCTCGTGTATCGCTCATTTAGTAAATAAACGAGCCCGAGCCGAGCCTTTACCGAGCCGAGCCACCGAGCTTTTAACGAACGTATCGGCTCGTTTGTAGCCCTACTGCCAAGACCGTAACATATAGTTTCCTAATGGATGATGAGGCAAATTGTGATCCGGTCCGCATGTATCCAATCTTGATGTTTATGTCCTAAACACATCTGGATCATACGGTAAGAAAACATATCTTTAAAGTCTTGGTGGCCATATAGCACTACTGCGTAAGAGATTTCTCAGCGAAGAGTTAAATAGAAAATAGAAGTTCTCTTCCCTTAGAAAGAAAATTCGAAAAAATTTTGATATGGAAAATATAATTGGTAGAAGAAATATAACTGAAACCGAGCAAAGAAACATAACAAAACAGTGTCAAGAACACAGAAAACAAAAAAGAATTATTAAAAACCCTGAGAAAACTTAAACCAAAAAAAAAAAAATCTGAGAAAACACGATGTATGTAACCGTTTATATATATATATATATATATATATATATATGGGGGCCATTACACTGGTAAATACAGGTTTCTAAACTGTGTCTACGTGCGTTTAATTTGTGCAACCAGAAATATTTTTTGTGCAATTATAATTAAAAAATGTGAAATAAAAAAAATAATAATACTTTTTTATATCACCTCCTATCGTTACAGTTATACAAAAAAACTCGTAATTACATAAATTAAACATGTGTAGACATAATGTAAAATTTGCACCTGTCTATTAACTTTTTTTCTATATATATGTATACAGGAGCCTCGTGGTTTTCTCGCTCTGCTTTGGAATTGCAAATCGCAAGCGGATTTCTTCATTGAAAATCCCCTTCTTCGAGAATTTCTAACGGGCATCACAATTGGAGTGGTGTTGACGCGCTTAATCATGCGTAACTCTTACGCGGACGGCTTGCTTGATAATAACCTGGTTAGTCTTGCGTTGTTTTATTGTTCCGTTAGGTTAATCTTGCGTCACTTTCGCGCAAGTAGACTTTGCATGCTTTAAAGCAGTTAACTGATAGTAATTCTTATGCCTCTATTGCCCATTTTATTTTGTAAAATACTTAATAAAGAATGACACATAACACATTGTAAAAATACCATTCTTATAATTATAAAAAGAATGTGTATTTTTTATTAACTATGTATTATGTTTATCCATGTCGAAAAAAAAAAAAACTATGTATTATGTTTGTAATTAAAGTGTTTATTACTATCCTATCAAATAAAAAAAAAAAACAGAGAGTGTCTATTACTAATCCCTTTAATATTTAGAGCCTAGAAGCCAAGCCCTTTTGTTTTTTTCTCTTTTTCTCTTTTTGGGTTTTTTAAAGTGTTGACATACTTTTCCATTTCTAATTTTTGTTTACATTGAAAGTTTGGTTTTTTTTTTTTTTTAAGATTTACTTGGACCCTCATCCTGTTAGGACCATCTACACCAATCGTTTTAAATTGAAGGACAAGCAATAAATTGACCGGTGTCGCAATTTGCAAATTCTGGTCTTAAGGGCCATCACATATCTGCACAAACGAACCACCTTCATCTCCCTCAAGGTATATTTATTGATTACTCAACTGCCAACTGTAACTTTCAATTGATGCAATGACAGCAATACCAGAATGTTTCAATGAAATTTACAATGTATATGCTCCTTGTAGTTACAAGTGCAAAGGAGGGACCACCTTTTAGAATAACTCAAACTCAAGGTGCTCTCCTGTAGCTTTAAGCTCCAAATACCGGCAATTCTTGTCATGGGATGCCACATTTGGAACTCCAAAGTCACAGAACTCAGGTAGTTCTGGAGGAATGGCACAACGTATCAGCGCCCAATTCAAGCCCTCAAAGAAAGGATGTTGCTTGATCTCAGCAGCCCCTTTCTGTGACCCCAACCGGTTCTCAGGCTCCTTCACCAACAGTCCACTGATAAGATCCCTTGCTTGAAAACTAACAAGAGGAGTATCTGGGAATTTCAGGCTCTGCATCACCACATTGTCTAATGTTACGTCGTTACCAGAACCCTTGAAGGGTGTTCTACCATAGAGAAGCTCATAAAGAAGTACCCCAAATGTCCACCAATCAACTGCTGCGCCATGACCTTCTCCTTTGATGATCTCGGGGGCCAGGTATTCATGGGTCCCAACAAATGAATTTGAGCGTGCATCAGTAGGCTCAGCCACAAGCTGTGGTAATGAACCAAACTGTGCTGCAATGTCAGCTTTTAGCTTCCTTGCTTTAGCAGCAGGCAAAAATCCAGGAGTGAAGCATGGAACTTGACACGACGGTTCAATGCATAAAGGCTCAATGCAGCTCGATTGTGCAGATGGACCAGAAATTCTCACAGAAAGCACATCTGTGGAAGATGACTTCACAAGGGTTGGACTCACATTGCATCTAAGTGAAAGATCAAAGTCTGTCAGCATAATGTGCCCATCTTCTCGAACAAGAATATTTTCGGGTTTCAGATCACGATAGATGATACCGAGCATGTGCAAATATTCCAAAGCAAGTAGCACTTCAGCCACATAAAACCTACATGTATACAGTGTAGATTAGTTATCACATTTATCTATTAGCATGATAGCACAAAAAAGCTGAATGTCGATCATAGAAAAGAATTATATCGAACGCCCATTTTTGTCATGTTTGGCACCCATGAGCACAAAGAGAAGTCCGAAAGTGCAGTTTAACCAACAGATTTGGATAGCTGCTTACTGGTCCTATCAGACTTTAAAAAAATCATAGAGAATTGAGAAGTGGACATAGCATCAGATTCAATACAAAACATGATGCACGTGGCATAATGTTGGCTGCATGATCATCAAACAAGGAAGCTAAGGTCTAATTATGTCACAAATTGTTAGGTATACGGGATCAATAGTATGCCATTGAACTGTACTACTTGAAGGTAACTAATGGGAATATTATCATCACTTTACATCAGCTTTCAGTTTAAATGAGGAAAAACACATGGATTAATTTCATTGGAAAAAGGATAAACTTGTGCAACCTGCTTCATAGAAAGCCCATCTCGTGATTATGACCACTATCAACGTAGGAGCAACTGCACGAATCGTGCTAATGTGCGTGAAATCCAGATGATGCACCGCAAATATTATACCATTAAAGTTTAAGCTTTTGGGACCACCCTTGCTCTAATTTTCCATTATGTTATCTGTTTTCAGCCTTTTGCTCGTCCATAATGTCATAGGAATGAGGACGTTAAACCAAAGAAAAAAAAAAGGAAAATACTAATGGAGCTTTTCCTTTGTACCTTGCTGCCGGTTCTAGGAAACTCCGGGATGGCTGCTTCTGCCTCAGGACATGCAGATCTCCACCAGGACAGTACTCCATAACCAAACATGATAAATTCTCGGTTGTGAACTGGGCATACAGTGTTGGGAGGAATGGATGGTCTAATATTCTCAAAATCTCTCTTTCTGTTTGAGCCCGTGGCATCTTCTTCCTTCTTGCCAAAAATTCATTGTCCATGACTTTAATAGCAAATAGGTACTTTGACCCAATAAGCTCAGCAAGATACACAGTTCCTATATCTCCACAACCAAGCTTCTTAAGGAGGTTGAAGTGTTTCAAACTTAAGGCTCCATCCCGCATCTTAACACGACGAATAGCTTCCCACCTAATATCCTTCGACATGTGAGGTCTGTTGCAACAGCTGGACCTGCTTGCATTACTCTCCTCACTGTTGCTTGTACTAGTGCTATAATCACCAAGGCTGCTCTTTGAACTTTGAGAAAATTCTCCTTTTGCTCTTGATTTTGGAGTTTTCTTTGTTTGGTCATCTCTACTTCTGTTACAATTGCTTGAACTAAGGTCTGAATAATGTGCACTGGGATTTACATTGCTTGCCATGACTTCAGGCCCAAGACTAGCAGTGAAAGAGGCTGGGAAATTTGTATCAGAATTTCCAGTAACGTTCATTAAAGCACATTGGCATCTCTGGCAAACTAGCTGGCCTGTGCTAGGAGCCAAGATACAATCACCTCCATTAGCAGGGGCAGTAGTACAACTGGTTCCCTGCTTTATTTTCTTTTTAACTGAACTCCTGCTTCTTACAACTGGCTTAGCCAAGTGTGTAGCGTTTTTCGTTACCTTGCTTATCCTGTTTTCATTGACTGAAAAGCCTGCAGCACGCAACCTACCTTTATGACCTGATCTTGAACTTGATCCTTTACTTGTAGCCTTGGTTGAGATAGAAACATTTATATCTGGCTTTAATGCATTGTCGACAAAGACAGAAGTAAGTGAGGATGTTGCAGCTGTAAGCCTCGCCATATCTGTTTTCAATGCTTGGGTTCCAACTTTTCTTGATGCATTACCAGTATCCCTTCGCACCGATGAATTTTCAATACCATTTTGTATTGTTGTTGGGCCAACTGGAGAAGAAGAATCAGACCTTTTGTTGGAAAACTTTAACGCCTGAGCTCCAACTTTTGTTGAGGCAGACGCAATCTCGTTTTCCATGGTTGCAGTACCAGTATCATTTTGCATCTTCGGAACAGTAAATCTAGGAGAAGAAAGAGCTTTTTGGTTTGGGTACTCAAGGGCTTGAGTTCCAAATTCTCTGGATGCAGAAACTACCTCATTCTGCATTCCAACACCATTCTGTGGAATAGCGAGATGGGGAGAAGATTGAGCACTTTGGGTTGATGACTTCATTACCTGCCTTCCAACTTTTCTTGATGAAGCACCAATCTTGTTTTGTGTCAGTGATGTGCCAATACCAGTTTGTGTTTTTGGGACTCCAGATCTAGGAGAAGAAAGAGCACTTTGGTTTACTGACCTTAATTCTAGAGTTTCAACTTCTCTGGGCCAAGAAAAACTCTCGTTCTGCATTCCAGCAACATCTTCTGATGTTTGGCAAGAAACTTGAGGCGAAGAATGGGCACTTTGGTTTGGGGATTTCAATGCCTGTAACCTAGGAGAAGTGAGAGCGCTTTGGTTTGATGACTTTACCTTGGGCACCCGAAGCAGCCGATGCGTCTTCCCAGAAGAAGTTGACCCACTTTCTTCTGGAGCCAGAGATATTTCAAACATAGTCCCTTTACTTTTGTCAAATGGAAGGCTAGATCTGTCTGTCTCAACTACAACAGAATTATATAAACTCTTAAT
Source organism: Carallia pectinifolia (assembly GCA_037832335.1). Classification (NCBI taxonomy): domain Eukaryota; kingdom Viridiplantae; phylum Streptophyta; class Magnoliopsida; order Malpighiales; family Rhizophoraceae; genus Carallia; species Carallia pectinifolia. Next base: position 15,877,780 of record CM075444.1, on the reverse strand, counting down.
CCTTCCAGCTTCAGATATTCCTGGACAGCTACTCCACATTGATAAACGTTTCATAGCTGCCATTTCTGATGCCTTTGAAATGCAAAGCTCCCTTAGTGCCTGCTTCAGAGACAATGATTCGGAATTACCAATACCTGATGAATGAGGCATGCCCACTGTAATTGGCCTTTTCATGGCATTTTTCCTCATAGGACTTGTGCTTGTGCTTGTACTTGTACTTGCTTGACTTGAAAGACCTGGACCCATGGATGAGTTTTTCAGACTGATGGCCTGAAACAGCTGATTGATATCATCTTCCAGAAAATCCTTCTGGCCCAGTTTCAGCACAGGGGACTTCCGACCATTGCCTTCTCTGCTTATTCCAGATTGAGATCTAGAAGTTCCTCTAGATTGTTCAACTGAATTCAACTCATCCCTTGCTTCAACTATTTCGCAAGCACCAGAATAAGACCCCATTGCTACAGTCCCTTACACTCCAGCAAAAACATCTATTACATAATAGAGATCTTAAAGTCTGAATCGCTCATGATCTCCTTCCACTCGGTGCAATTTGCAACAATCAACCCCTAAAATTCAACAAAGTTTAAACGGCATAAGCCAACCACCAAAAAATAATAATAATAATAACAATAATAATAATAATAATAAATTAAAAATTAAAAGTTAAAAATTAAAAAAAAGACTCCCAAACAATCCAATATAAAGGCATAGTCCAGCTGCAATAAGTTAACTAACCAATAGAACAAGCCCTCCACCTGGAACAGAAACTAAAGGAAAAAAATTTAAATCAGAGTTTATAAGCAGAGTGGATCAATTGCACATTTGATATAGTTGGTTTTAATATACATACATACATACATACATACATGTGCTACCTACAAATAAAGGGAGGAAAGGAAGAGTTGGTGAAATGAAGAAATGCGTTTAAGACGCCAATTTTTCCTTTGATTTACATTAAATGGATTTTATAAATGAGATATAACGCCAAGAGAAGTTCAGCAGCTTTTTCTTTAAATTTTTTTGCGAAAAATAACGATCCAGCCGGGTCGAACTGAATTACAATTGGGGGAAAGAAAGAAAGAAATCCTCAATATGTTAGTGTCAGTTGAAAGAAAAGAAGCAAAAGAGCAGAAAATGAGGGGAAAAGCAGAAGACAAAATGAAAACTTAAAGAAACAAACTTTATTCCTTTTTTACAAGTTCATATCAACATTGAACCAGAATCCACCCATCCCCATATGCTTTGAACTTAAAAGAGACTGGGAACCAATATAATAAAACCTTGACATAAACACCAAATAAATCTAAACATTTTATAAGCCTACACTAACATGGATGCATCAATAATCAAGTAAAAAAGCAGGAAAAGCAAAGGCATAGGTAAGCAAGAAATAGTTTATTCAAAAAAAGCACCTGAAACAAGCAGAAAGATGGAGGCACATTGAAGCAGATTCAGGTAAATAAAGCTGTAGGAAGACTAAAATTGAATCAGTAAATTAGATTTGGGATTGGGAAACCCTAGAGTTGAAGGAAAGGCCTGAAAACTGAGAGAGAGAGAGAGAGAGAGAGAGAGAGAGAGTAGCAGGCATACCTTAGTATTGTTTCCTGTTTCGACTTTCAATACAGAGAGTGCTCGGACTATTTTGTAAAAAGTAGGACCCGCCGGAGATGTTTGTGGGTCTAACGTAATAGGAAAGAGAGATGCGATTCGATGTAGACGCGGAGACAATGAATTACTTGTGTCCCGAAAAACGACAACTGATTGTAACAAAAAAAACCAAAAAACACAAAACAAAAACTGAGTTTAAGATTAAAGAGCCTTTTTAAAGAAAAAAAGAAAAAAAATGCATAACAAGTATAAAAATTATTGCACTTGTGTGTTAAAGCCGGTCAAAAAAAATTTTTTAATTATTTTTTAAAAAGAAACTCATTTTTATAATAATTCTATAATTATATTTTTTATAAGCTTAATATAATAAAAGAGTACTACCAAGTAATTTTATTTTAGTAGCTAAATAAGCAATATAGTGTAGTCTAACAATATTTTATTTTTTATTTAGTTATTATTTTTTAATTCAATTATTTAATATTTTATATTACTCTAAAATTTTTAAAATTCTTTACGTTAAACTCTCAATTTTTTTACAATATAATATAACCGCTTTGAATCTTCAGCCCTACTGTTGGAACAAATTCTTGCAGCAGTCTTTGTTTTTTTTTTATCGAAAGAAAAAAAAATTAGTGTATCATATATATATATATATATATATATATAAGTCATCGTACCAGTTGATTGAGATTAGGAGTTATTTATTGATATTTGCATTAAATCTCTCATATACAGAGAACTTGTTATTCAAGTACTGATGGGTTTGAGTGTGACTCCCTCACAGCTCATCCAAACAATTGTCAAATCTAAATCTCACAGCCGACCATCACTATATCCTCAAATTCATATTAGGGTAAGGACACTTAATATTTTTAGTCAACAAGAATTGCTTAGTGCAAAAATTCAAATATAAGTCAACTATATAGAATGTCTACACTACTATTTCAAATAGTTGCAGTAGTGTAATGGTTCTATATATTTGCCAAATTAATGATAGTCGCGATTAATCTTTGTCTCAGTCATTATACACTTATTACCGTTACCTAATTATAATGAGTCTGGCAGTCTCCGGCTGAAGCCCAATAATTACGTTAAATTCGCCAACAAGGAAAAAATTGTAAAAAGGAAAACATGTAACATGCATGCAAAGAATTCAATGGATCATATTTTTTTAGGAAAGTTAGAGAGAAAATTTTTTAATTTCTTTTCTTGAACCGCTAAATTCATTTCTCTTAATTTGAGAAGTAAAGTTACTAATTCCTTCACATCATTTGCAAAATAATCCATTTACCTATCTAAACTATTTTTATCGACATCATCAATTTTATTATAAGGATAAATTTGTTGTTATAATACATGTTGGTTTCTTTGCTATTAACTTTTTTTTTAAAAACAAAAGATGTTTAATTTTATATCTTAACTTTACCCTTTTTTCAAACACAAAAAAGAGATGGATTATTTTTCTTTTTTGTACTTAATTATTACCTATCCGAGTCTTCTTCCACCCATTTGATCTCCCCTAAGATTATAACTTACCAACTTGGACTAATAATAGAGTATAGAGTGTGGCTTCAATGGGAGCCACAGTGGAGATTGCTTAAGATGGGAAGAAATGTATAAATTACGAAATAGGAGATCCTATAACAGGCACTCGGACGTCCTAGAATTTCCATAGTCACACCAACTAAACAACTTAACGAGGACGGGAGCAAGCAGACCGGGACTGCTGTTATTGCTATCATGATAGCTAGCAAGCCAGCGTTCTGGATCATTGAAAATTTACCTTTCTGGAGAAGGCTGAAAAAAATATCGTAGAAGGAAGATATAGAAGTAATCGAGGAAATGACACCGGTGTCAAATATTTGTTGCGTCTGCCAAATTTTGTTCGTGATTACGCACTTACCAAGAACTAAATTTGCAAAGCTATTTACAAATCACGAGGGAGATAAGTATAATAAAAGGCATTATTTGAATGTTATTTCAAGTAAATGTAAGAAATAATTAAAAAGATTATAATTTTATTGAAAAAAATATTATAGATATATTAATTATTGTACTTATAAGTTAAAAATATAAGTCACTCATTAACGTTTTTATTTAAGTCACTCATTAACGTTTTTATTCAACCTCTCTCATAGGAATGATCCTCATCCAAATATTATTGGGTTAGAATGAATTTTCTCCATGCCTTCACTTAATATTAACAAATCTAAAATTCATTATTATTTTTCAAATAAATATCTTAATATTCTTGCGGCTAGCATAGATAAATATACTCAAATTTAAATAAATATCAAAAAAATATATTAAAGCATTATAAACTATCACCTCCAAGTAATATTAAAAAATAGACTGTAATTATTAAAGAAATGAGTGTTTCTATCATAATGACATATGATAACTGCATGTTGCTTTGAAAGAAAAAAAAAAAAAAAAAAAGAGACATGCATGTATGATTACTGCATGACTGTTCGATAGAGAATTCCAATGGAGGTCACTCATCATTAGCCATATGGAAATTTTTGTGAAGAGAAATTCTTTGCGGCAATAATAAATAAAGTACGCGATAGATTATATATATATATATATATATTAAATTATTAAAAATATATTAAATAAAAAATAAATAAATTATTAAATATCAATTAAAAAAAACCCATAAATACTGTAAGCCACTTGAGGTCTGCCGCTAACCAGCATAATATCGGTAAACCAATTCGGTGATTTTTGATATTTGGGAAATTTCTAACATCTGCTGAATGGTAAATCACTGCAAAAATTGTCATGAGTAAGGAAAAAATATTAAAGAAATACGAGAGATAGATAAAATGAAAAAGCGGTGTAAGAGAGAGAAGTTGTGGACCTTGGACAAGATTCACACACTTTTTTTTTTTTAAATTATATAATATACTAATGAGATATCAATATTTTTAATCTTAAATTTTTATATTTTTTATACATTTGAGTTTTAAACTTTTTTTACATTTAATTTGAATTTTAAACTTTTTAATTTTCTACCAAATCAGTTCATCTGTTTATTAAAAGTGATCAATCTATTAAAAAATATTTTTTACTTTACAAAAAATTATTTAAAAAAGATTAAATATATAAATTGAATATTTTTTCTATCAAAAATATGCATGTTATCTATTTAATTCATATATTTGTTGATTAAAAAATATTTAATGTGCATATTTTATTGATGAAAAAAAATATTTAATTCACGTATTTAATTTTTTTAAAATAATTTTTATTAAATTAAACTCATTTATTAATCGATTCACGACTTTTTGTAATTTAAAAGACTGATATATTATGAAATTAAAAGATTTAGGATTTAAATAAAATATTAAAAATGTTTAAAACTCAAATATAAAAAAATTTAAAGATCTAAAATTAAAAATATTGATATTTTAATATACTAATTGTGTGCATCACCGAGTAAAATATATAAATAATTGAAATAAATTATATATACAATTATAAAAAAAAGTTGACTGTATTTTCGCTGCCCCTGATTTACAGACAATGACCGTCAGTTGGATCTACGTGATCTAATTTTCTGCGGGTTCACAATCATCGTTCAATGGATTTTATCAACCAGCTCCAAAAAAGAACAAAAAGAAAAATTACTGTCCAATCATTCTTTTACAAGAGGCATTTGTCAGTTATGAGCAAGGGCCCCAAGGGGCCGCGCTGCTGAATCACCAGTAAACAGAACACAGTATCTTTTGGTGAAACCGATCCAGTTTGGCTGCTTTTACCACACCCCTTCAATAAACATGTCATAAACAAGAAAGTTCTAACACCAGAAAGGAAAACATCGTGTCATTAATGTATCTGTAATTTATTTTTTTAATTAAAATAATAATAATAATACCGTAGAGGACAGCATGCTCTACTTCGAAATTCATTCGAACCTGAAAATATTAGCATTCTTTACATGTTGAGGTTATTTAAACGTGCTTCTTTTTCTTTTTCTTTTTTTTTCGAAAAAATGTTACATGGCTTTGAATTTTATAATGTTAAATGATTTCTGATCATGCGTTTAATAAACAAGAGTAAATAGCAGCAATTAAGAAACAACATGGTGACAACAAAAAATGTAGAACAATCAAATTTATTTGATCCCATAAACTATGAAATTGAATGTAAAAAAAATTACTTTGTTATCCTTTGTTATTACTTTATTATTTTCTATATATACTGCTATATAATTGTGCTTTTTTTAATTTGGGTACATGAGAAGAGGATTATTTAGATGCGATGTGTAGTACCTCAAAGTGAAGGTCTCACTTAAAAGTTTCAGTAACTGCCATCTATGTACCATACATAAAACTACTCAAAAAATATTTCTTTAAGTAAACATTACTCACAAAAGTTTCAGCTTCTACAAACTTCTCAAATTAGTATTTGCATTGTTTCAAAAAGCAAAGATTGGACAAAAGCCGAAGCTGGAAAAAAAAAGGGGGCAAAGAAAAGGACCAGATGAGTGTCTTGTACAAATTACATACAATAACATTAAATTTACTCCTCAGATATTTAATAGAGTAGTTAAGGTAGGTTTGACTAAATTTTTAGAGCCGTGTTCATCTCCTGTTTTACGCACGAATTTTCGACATTTTTACGTCGATCTTATGTATAACTTCGATGAATATTAATATAGCGATTTTCATTACATAAAAAAAAACAAAAAAAAAGAGTAGCCAGGGCAGGCATCATTTTCTATTTCACCTCGCTCTTAATGAGAAAGGGATAGTTGATCCTTGTCGTTATCTTCAAGCTATTTGGGACAAACATTTACATAACACCGAAACAAGTTTTGTATAATATTAAGACAGCTCCCCCACCCCCATCACAAGGGAAATTTGACTACTTTAAAATGAGGTCTGAGTGACTGAGTCGTCTGACAATGGCTCTAAAATAACGTGGTTATTACAATTTTTTTAGAGCATCCTATTATAGGAATAATATTCTCTCTTGAAAGAAAAGGCAAAAATAAACTAATCGTCTACTTTTTGCATCTTTTAATCTTTTTTCTTTTTTTTTTTTTATCAGCAAAGTGTTTTGTATTTACGATAACACATGCCACGGTATATTATATATTAATTACATTTTTTTTCATATTATAACGTTTTCGTCTTTCCAAAATAAAACTGCAGAGAACTAAATTATTTAGCCTATTATCCTTTTATATTTTCTTCCTCAAGGGAAATTTCAAGCGGAGAATTTTCCTTTGCCATGGAAATTTCTGGGAGCCCCTGACCAGTCCTTGAGCTAACCACTCTAACCGTCCTTTTTTTTCTTCGACCAGAGACATTCGTATTGCAGGGCTACTGTTCCCCAAAACTATATCATTCTGTGGTCCTGTAAGGCACCCAACTTTAAGCGTCTGCATTCATGTCGGCAAAAAAGAATGGATCAGAAAGAAAACAAGAACGGAGCCCACGTAAATATTACAATTAATTAGGTGTGCCAAGCTGATAACGTGTGTCTATATATCAAGAAAAAACATGAGGCCACGTACCGTAATAAGCCGACCGCAAGTAGGTAATAATATTCTAAATTACTAATTCATTGTTGGTTCCGAAAATTAAGCAAGAGCTTATTATATGGCATAATGTTTTGCTTTTAGATGGCCATTAGTGATTTGTTTACGCAATTCCAATAAAGTATGAAATGATGCCACTCATTAATGAATCTTCACAATGCAAAAAGCGCCAATGGTGGAGCACTTGCTTTTCTAGTAGTACCCTCTTGTCTTATTAGAGAAGTGTTTGATTTTATTGTTGGGAGCTGTTGTTTGTAAAAAAAAGATAAAAAATAAAAAGAAATAGTATTTGATTGATGTTTTTTTTGAAAAAAGATCGACCGTCGGAGAGAGGAGGATAGAAGAAGTGTTAATAATGTAATAATAAAGAATATTTCTGCAACAACGTTGATTTTTTCTGCAATAAAAAATAATACGATAATTTTTGTTACATATTTTATCAATCTTATTACAAAAATTAATAAAATCGTTGTATTATTGACACTTCTTCTAACTAATTTATTCTGTCCATACACCCGTACCTTTTTTTTTAGATGCTGCTGTTGCTGATAAGTTTTTCAAAATGCTGTTGATAAAAAAAAAAAAAAAAGAAGTCAAAGTACTTTTTAATTTGATCAGTAACAGATATTATTTAATTACAAAATTGCCCCTAACTGTGCATACTTTCGTCACTGCCTCTTGCTCCAAAAAGTCAAAAACATATTATTGGTAAACAAAAAGGATTCGGGTACAGAAAGCATTGATACAGTGGGGGCCCAACTCGATATTTAAATATGATTTTTTTAATGAAAATTATTATTTTTTAATTTCAAAAAAAGAAAAAAAGAAAAAAAAAAGAATTATATGCCCATAAAGGGTCGGACTCATCCGGATTTTTTCTTTTCATTCCAGATCCATGTAAGTACCAATTTGAACACTTAAAATTAATATTATTTTCTTCAAACATAAAAATTTATAAAAAAAATAATTCTTTTAATGTGTAAATTATAATTAAACTTCAAATCATGTATATAATAAATATGTATTTATAAATATATAAAATATATTTTTATAAGACTAATCTTGATTAATTAGAAATAAAAATATTAGTTATTATAATAAAATAGCAATAACATCTAAAATAATTATTTTATTGTCTAATCAGTAATATTTAATATTGATTTAACTAAACATTAAGATTTTATTTTATTCATTAATAATAATAATTAATAATTAATAACAATAATCAACAATAACAAAACTAAACACCCCTATAATATTACTATTATAACAGTTTCCCGTACAGTGATATATTTCGGACATTATAACACCATTTTGTGGTCCATATATACGTAGAAATATTAACCTGAAAATGGTTGGGCAATAGACGATAACCTCGACGAGATATAAGCGCACCCCGACACCCACCCTTCAACCAATTGCCGGATGATGCTTTTATATGACTATGAATTCATCTCTGGTACACACTTTAGGAGTCCATATCTACTACCAACTAGTTCATTTCTTTATTTGCGAGTTAAAAAAAAAAGGGGAGAGAAAGACAGACCTCTTCTTTTTGGCTGAGAGGAAAAAAATAGAAAAAGAGTAATAAGATAAGAATGTTGAGAGAGAGAAATGTATTCTTTTTTTTTATATTTGTGGGAATATAATATGATAAAATAAAATTAAAAATATTTTGTTTGAGAGTAATACAATATGAGAAAAAAAAAAATATATATATTATAATCGTTAAAAATTAATATAAAAATCAAATTAAAGGATAGTAATTTCAAAAAAAAGGAAAAAAATTTAAAGTATGATGGGTCTAGCAATCTGGGATTTCATCCAGTCTCCCCAATCGGCGGATTGGATAAAGATGGGGCAAGAAAAATTCTGAACCCCACTTTTTTGTCTTTTTTGTTCTTTTCTTTAATCAAACAAGAGCAGTCCCACCAGTCTATCCCCATTCTTTTCCCTTGCAGCAATTGTCCTCTCCCAAACAAAGCATTAAGGATTTGAAGTGTCAATCATATGCTTCAAACCTACAGTTCCAAAGCATATGTACTAAAAACCCCTGCAATTGCCATAAAAGGGTAGCGGACATAATCGAGCAACTACTCATAAAGCTTTTTATTTAAGAGCGTTATGAGGTGACCGTCTCTTAGATGATTGTTTTGTGATCGTTAATATACGATATAATAGACGAAGTATATAATATGATAAGAAAATTATAAAAAAATTATATATGTCAAAAAAAAATATACGACGTATAAACAGTCAATAAAAATAAATTTTTTTTAATAATTGATCACCCAGTTCGTATAATTTCTTTGGCATGTCGTATAATTTTTTTATAATTATTCTATTACGTCGTATATTTCTTTTTTCACATCATATATTAATAACTATAAAATAACTACCTAACATACGGCCGAAAAGTTTTTCCTTTTTTTTAAATATATATAAAACTTCAATGCTCGAAATTGAACTCGTTCTCGTTTTTTCAAGGACGATTGGTACCACAAGGCATACCAAATGGTATTTCTTGTCGACGCTTGGCACCAAATTTGTGGGGTTCAACTTCTACAGTGCTAAGCGGGCTCCAACTGTACGGGGAAAAGAAAAATGCTGATGGACTCTATTTACCTTTTTATCGTCCTGAATGGGCTGAACTCTAATACTTTTTTGCATTTGGAACTCCAAATTGGACGAGCTCAGGATGCACGGAAATCAGTCAAATATTTGGGCTTTGTTAAAAACCTTAGCCTAGCATTGCTTACAAATGGGTTGTATGGCTTGAACGGAAACAGTTTGCGAGGCTCTGGCTGAGTGCTCCTGGTAGAGTTTTCGGTTTGATTGTTCTCAGACCCAAAAACATGGACCTAGACTTTTATGCGACTAATAGTAGATGGAGAGTTGGAGGCCAGTTGCATAATAATGATCCTTGGGTTTTTGCCATCTCATCATCGCTTTTACACTCCCAAAATTAAGTGAGGCTAAATGTAAACTACAATCGTGGGAATGATACATTGATCTTTATTAGATTTTAAGAGTATTTTCTTCTAATATTTTGGTGTAGGGGTCTTAATTTATTGTGAAGTATGACAATTTTTTTTGAAAAATTTGTAAGTATCACCGATATTTTTTATATTTTTAAAGAAAAAAAAAACGTTTTATTTTACTTGATACTCTTACATTAGCAAGCAAAATTAATATTTAACTTAAGGGGACTTTTCCCTCAACATTCGTTCTCCGATTTCTTGAAAATGCCGCTCTCCACTGCGAAATTTCGATCAAAGGACTTGATAAAAATATCAAACATGGTGTCCAAGAAAAACCAACTCTGGCTGAAACAAAATATAACTGTAGTGCAGGTGACTTTACAGGGACTTAAAATTTCATAATATGAGGCATCAAAAATATCTAAAATAGTTGGAGGTGGTTACCTTTAACTAGAAGAATTAAAATTTAAATTCAAATTTTTTTTGTATTTTTCTCTCATACGATAACTTTGCTATTTCTTTTACATACCAAAAACTTCAAGGCAAACTACAATGCCTTTCTAATACTTTTTAATAAGAAATTATAATTATAAAGCGTATATAAATTTGCAAACATGATTATGATTTTGAGTAATTCAAGGTAATTCGACTTACCTTTATGTTGGGCGAAACTTTATTGTGTTAGTTTTCTCTTTGTATTAATGGCCTCGCAAAACTGGCCTCTTTTTCTCTTTCTTTGTTGTTTTTTTTTTTATATGTTTATACAAAATGGGCTAAAGTCCAAAGAAAACAAGTGGCGCTGCAGACAAATGATTAATCCGTCAGGACATGGGCCATTTCCTGACATGGCTGTGGACGGACGGTGGCAGAAAGGCCACGTGGAAGTGTAAATTTACCATCGACGTGGGAAATCAGTAAGACATTGGATCCGAGGGTTAGGCAATCGCCGTATAAATTTGCGATCACGATGCTTACACGTCATCGATATTTTCATTTTGTCTCAAAGGTCACCAAAAAGGTAACGACAAAACAAACCGTTCAATGGCGGTGAAGAGCTTCAAGTACGTGATCGTCGGCGGGGGCGTCGCCGCCGTGAGTCTCCCGAACCACGATTTTTTTTTTTTTTAATTTTTCTAAATTTAGACCAACTAGTTTAAGGAAAGAAAACAATTGAGGAGGTTGAGAGTCGAACGTCCTGTTTATATACTGCTAATATTATTTGAATTAGAAGTTCACGGCCGATCGACGCTTTTCTCTTTGTTTTCAATTTACGAATTTAGTTTCTTGATTTGAGAATTTTTTTGTATTCTTGAATAATTGATGTAAAATTTTGTTCTCGAAGTTTCATTTCAGTTGATACTTCTACTGATTTATAGCTTCTGATTTTTAGCCTTTTTTTCTTAGTTTTTTTTTTCCGGCTTCATTTCTGACTCTGAGAAGCTTTGGTAAGAGTTGGAGTTGAAGAGTTAAATTACCTTCTCTGTTTGGTTGTGGAGGATTTGAGACCTCTGCAGTTTATAATCAAAGTTATATTCTGAAGCTTGTAGGTTTGAGTTTAGCTTTCGCCTTGATGGAGCGGTGCTCGGTCAATTGAAGGTTCTAGATTGCTTCTTTTGGTTGTTTGCCGTCTTCTGTTTTGTGATTGTGATTGTTATTCTCAGCTTGAACCAGTTAAATAGGCTCATCTAGGGCTGGCTTTGTGCCGCGGGTAAAACGGAGTCTAGGAAAGAACTTTTTGTCTTGTGTTTCCGTATTAATGAAGAATGGCAGCACAATATCAATGTGAAAAGAGATGATTTGCTTTAATATCTTTGCTCAGTTGAAATGCCATATAAGGAGAGTAGATAGCGCATGATTGTTGCTGTTATTGTTTGTCTTTTTTTTTAAACTTTATTGCTTTAGACTTGCAATTGCTTTACAAATTTGTATGCTTGGCTTCAAAATAAGATCACGGTAATGGGATTCCAATACTTACTGACAATGAGTTGGCCTTGATTTTCTTGTTTTGAACGCTTTATCTTTTTGATGTTATAGGGATATGCAGCTAGGGAGTTTGCCAAGCAGGGGGGTAAGCCAGGCGAGCTGGCAATAATCTCCAAGGAGGCGGTACGCTTCTTTTTCACATTAGTTCACTTTTGGATCATTGCTTGGATCTGAATTGATTGATTTTAGTTGCTCCAAATAGAATGCGATTGGCTGCAGTCTGACACTAGGATTGCATGCACACCTTGTTTGTGTGATAACTGTGCCCAGGGCTTGGTATTTGTATAAATGGCACTGGTCATAGATTAGGTAGTGCTTATTCATTTTGGTTACTATCCTGACAAATATTCTGAACTTTGTGTCTGGTTCTAATATCTTCAGGAAACCAAATTTCTTGTCACAATCAAAGTTAAACTGAAATGGAGCTCTTTGTCATAATGGATTTATTATTTGCAATATTAGCAATTGGCATTCACCAATAAATTGGACTATCGAAAGATAAATTGTTGTTAAATTGACGAGTTGGATGAAGATTACCGACAAATAATATGTAGTCTTCTTTTCCTTTGAATTCTCTCCTGGTGATGAAATGAATGTTGATTTGTGATGCTTATTGTGAGAAGTTCTTGTGCATGGCTTCAGTATGGTGCAGTTGAATGTTGTACCTCATTGATGGGAGAGAAGGAGTTGCTTTGATTGTGCCATTCTGCATACAGGAATTCTAAGTTGTAATAGGATCAATCTTTTCCACATAGTTTACTTTGTGTTTTGCAGTTAAAAACCTAGACCCTATAATATGGGAGCTTCATGCAATGGGAACACCCTTAAGATTCCTTCAAGCATTAAAGTGAATCCCATGACTTTGGGGATGCGGCCATTTTAAAACTTATTTGAATTTGCTTCTCTACACTCTCCTGCAGCAGCCCCTCGATTGCTGTTTCTGCTCCTATTTTTTGTGATTGATGTGCTTAGTTTTATGCCTGTTTTGATTGCAGGTGGCTCCTTATGAACGGCCTGCACTCAGCAAGGCATACCTTTTTCCTGAGGGTAAACTATGCTTTTTGCATGCATTATGTTGAATAAGCTTAATTGAGACTATTAGTTGTATCCTTTAACAGCATTTAGTTGCAAATAGACATTCTTCCTTTACTGTATTCTGCAGGATATTGTTTTCTAATTTTAACAGTTATGTCTTGCAGGCACTGCAAGGCTTCCAGGATTTCATGTTTGTGTTGGCAGTGGAGGGGAGCGGTTACTTCCTGAGTGGTACAAAGAGAAAGGTGATACTACTTGGTCACTCTTTATTCTTGACCCTTCATGTCAATGCTTTAATACTTTAGATTTCACGAAAATATGAAAAGGAAACACAAAACTATAGTTTCTCATTTAATCTCCTGCTGCTCCCTTTATGTACTTAGTGAAGAATCAAGGTCTTATTTAGTGGATGACGACAGAGTCAAATGCCCTTGTGTTCTTACTCACAGGGATAGAGTTGATCCTTAGCACTGAGATAGTGAAAGCAGATCTTGCTGCCAAAAGTCTTACAAGTGCCGCAGGAGAAACATTCAAGTATCATGTTTTGATTATTGCAACTGGTTCCACTGTAAGAGCTGCATCTCAAAGGATTTCTTAGTAAGGTTTGCCCATTTTTCAATTTCCACTTTTCCATGAGTACTGATAACCTTTGCTACTTGCAGGTAATAAGGTTGACAGATTTTGGTGTTGAAGGAGCTGATGCCAAAAACATATTCTACTTGAGAGAAATTGAGGATGCTGACAAGCTTGTAGAAGCAATTAAAGCAAAGAAGAATGGGAAGGCTGTGGTTGTTGGTGGGGGATACATTGGTCTTGAACTTAGTGCAGCTTTGAGAATCAACAACTTTGATGTCAGCATGGTTTATCCTGAGCCATGGTGCAGTAAGTGCATCACTCTGTTTGTTGATTAGCTGTGGTTGATCTTTGTATGTTTGAGTGTATCATTTTCATCACATAAAGAATGTTCTTTCAGTGCCTCGCCTTTTTACTGCTGACATAGCGGCTTTCTATGAGGGTTATTATGCCAATAAGGGAATCAAGATTATCAAGGGAACAGTTGCTGTTGGGTTCACTGCTGATTCAAATGGAGAAGTATTTGATCATTACATCAGCTTAATCTTTATTCTGACATATTAATGAGTGAAAATAGGTTGAGCGGTGTCTTTGTGCTATGTTTTTCAGGTGAAGGAAGTCAAACTTAAGGATGGGCGGGTTCTGGAAGCTGACATTGTTGTCGTTGGTGTTGGTGCAAGACCACTTACAACACTATTTAAAGGCCAGGTTACGGAGGAGAAAGGCGGAATAAAGGTCAGTTCAACTCTTTGCATTCCTGGAGTGTTGCGATATGTGTACTGGGTTTTGACCTATATAATCGGCAGGAAATTTTCTAAAACCAAAATGCATTTCTGGAAATTGATAATCTGGAGCTTGAATGGTCGTGCCATTAAATGCTGATGTTGTATTCAACTACATGTGAAGTTGTTTACTTTAAATACTGTAACACAGCCGTCAACAAAATCTGAAAGGCTTCGTTTAACCTATACTGTAAATTGCTTAATTGCAGACAGATGGATTTTTCCGAACAAGTGTTACTGATGTATACGCTGTGGGCGATGTTTCAACTTTTCCTATGAAATTGTACAATGACATAAGAAGAGTGGAACATGTTGATCATGCGCGTAAATCCGCTGAGCATGCTGTCAAGGTATGCGGATCTCTTATTTACACATTCCCACCATTTCCCAGCAAACTTAGAACATGTCCAAATACACTTTATTATTATGGCATTAGGATATAGATGTGCAAATATGAAAATGCTAAATCTGCATGACATTGACATTGTGTTTGTTGATTTTTACCGGTGACAATAGCTAGCCTGAATTTTGTCATTTGCATCGATGCAATTGCACTGCTGGAACCAACTTTTTTATTTTACTTCCTGTAGGCCATCAAGGCAAGTGAGGAGGGGAAAACAATTGATGCCTATGATTACCTCCCATACTTCTATTCTCGTGCCTTTGATTTGTCGTGGCAATTCTATGGTGACAATGTCGGCGATTCCGTGTTGTTTGGAGACAATAACCCAGCATTGCCTAAGCCCAAATTTGGAGCATACTGGTTCAAAGATGGGAAGGTTGTCGGAGCATTTCTAGAGGGTGGAGGTCCTGATGAAAACAAGGCTATAGCCAAAGTTGCAAGGGTCCAGCCTCCTGCTGAGAATTTGGATTTGCTGGCAAAGGAAGGACTTTCCTTTGCCTCTAAGATTTGAGATTTTCAGTGTCGTTATATGCCGAGTGCCTCTTTTTACAGGCCTGTATTGACTAGCATGTGAATAAAGAAGTGGTAAAAGAATTAGAGAAAATAAGGTTTTGTTGGAAATTTTTCAAAATTTTCACATTTACTACTAAATTTTTTTCAAATTTCAGTGGGCATTTGTCACTACGGGAATACGTGATGTGGCTACTGGCTCGGCCATTGCTATTATCAATGGAGGGGCTGGTGTTGCAATAATATGCACGTGACATCTTCATTTCTCCAGTGTATTTTTCTTTCCTTGTCGCGTTGTGTTGTGTGTACCTGGATTACATGTGGAAGGGAAACTGAGGCCATTGCGCTAGAGCATGTGCCCAAATTAGTAGGCTCAAGTTTGGGCTCTCTTTTAGTAGGCTGAAGCCCAGATGCCCAAACGAAACCTCACGGTGTGTTTGTTTTGCATTCTTTCCTTAAGGAAAGAATTATCCTTTTAATTATTATTATAATCATTATTTTATCAATTTTTCACTACTTTTTATCTACACTTTCTTTTTTACACTTTTTTCACTTATCTAAAAAATTTATTTTTTACACCATATTTTCTCTCCCAAATTATCATTCAACTTTCTTTCTGTACACTTTCTTTTTCTACACGTTCTATATTTATTTAAATAATTTATTTTTTACACTATTTTTTCTCACAATTTACTATTTATTATTCTTTTTTTACACTCTCTTTCTCTATATTTTCTCCACTTATCTAAACAACTTATTTTTCACAACACTTTCTTTCTCATTTCTTTTCTTTTTACACTTTTCCTCTCAATACAAACACACAATTAACGTTCTTGCCAGTTCCTGAACTTTTATAAATGAACAAAATAAGCGGTAAATCCAAACTAAATAAATAAATAAATAAAACAAATAAGAACGTTTGGACTTTCATAATTAGGTCGAAGTGGTGCTGGAACTTTGTCTCAGCTAGTTGATGGGAATTCAAACCCCCTCAATCTCAAAATCTTTCAATTAATTAGGTGCTATTTACTTTGAGCAAGTAAAGTGCTTAGATCTACTCGGTATTATTTAACTCGTGTTCTCCATCTTTATTAACAACTATTAAGTTAGCCGTTAATCATTACCAATTTATAAAAACCAAAAAACAAAAAGGCTTGCATAATATACGGATATCTTAAATGGAAAATCGTAAATGTCGCCGAATCAACTTAAGCCTGTTTTCGGATAATTATAGGAATGTTTCAGTGACTTTTGCTGAGTTTTAGGTGTTTGTTCTTTTCAGCAGTTTAATACAACGGCCTTATCTTTTGTGTGCTGGGGAACTGCTTAGCGAATTTGTGAGACGTTACTTTTCTTTTCTTTTTTCTTGTTTTCACGGAAGAAAATTGGTAAATGTCCCGCTGTCATGTTGACACACGTCCGAAAATTAGTCAAATAAGATAGACCAAAACACGGCAGCCAGCCAGTCGAGACCAAGCGCGTACAGAGACATACGTCACTGCCGTCACCATGGTAAAGTACGGATCTGTTACCTTTTTACTAGTAGTCACCAGCATAGTTTTAAAAATCAGACCAGATCGATCGGTCGGACTGAAAAATCGGTGAACTATATATCGGATCGATCTGATTTTCTGATAAAACTATAATGGGAAATGAACCGCCTAAAAATCGGTGAACCGGTCGGTCGGACCAGAAAATCGGTGAACCCGCCAGTCGGACCGAAAAACTAGTGAACCAAAACCAGTGAACCGGCTGGTTGGACGGGTGAACCAGTAACTAGGTCACATTGATCAAAACGACGTCGTTTTATTTATTTTTTTGGATTAAAAATGAGAATAAATAACACTTATTTATATTAATAAAAAATGTAATATTTTTAGAATATATATTGATTTTATGATATTTATTTTTAGATATGAATATTCGATTAATAGTTTTATAATATTTTATTTTTGATATTTATACTTTATTAATTTATTTAATTAAAAAATTATCATAAATATCTTGTATTTTAAATTTAAGTAAACTTATATTCTATTTTTTATAATTATATTCATTATTTGTTATTAAAAAATAAAAAATTATAATTATTAATTATTATTTTATTAAATCAGAATTGACCCGCCGGTTTAACCGCCGATTTTCCGGTTGAACTGCTAAACTGCTAATCTAATATTCTCACCGATTTAATAATCAATCCGATTTTTAAAACTATACTCACTACAAACCAGTTGTAGACTCCTCAAACCTGCAACACCTCTATCTACCGATAGTGAAGATTTGTGTGCGCACAGTTTCTTCCAAATCTAATAGTACTACTGCAAACCAGTGTTTTTTAAATGGGATTGGATTATTTAAATTTAAAAAACCAGAAATGACTCATGGTTCAGTCGGATGAATATCCTGAAATTGGAGATTTTGTTTTTAATCACTGAAATTGGAGAATTAGTTACAATCAGTGAAGAGATCAACACGACTCTAAACCAATAAATTGGTCCCAAATTTTCTACTTGGATTAGCAGCTATTTACATGATGCTTTATCTCTTTGGATGCGGTTGGATAAGATAATATCAAACAAAAATTATTTTAATTTTAACATATAAATATAATAACTGACAGGATAAATTCTTTTTTTTAAGAGAAAGAAAAAAAAAAAAAAACAGAATCTACGTGACCCATTCTAATCAAGAAAGACGATTTTTTTTTTTGACAATTAATAATTTGAAAAACTTTTATCTGATATACTTTTTGACATCTAAAAACAATTTATAAAATTACATATTACAATTTAACACTCTAAATTTTGTATAATTGAAAATTAAATTCTCAATTTTATTCAAACTTAAAATTGACTCATAAAATTTACCTTAATTTTTAATCCAATCATTAAAACTAAACCCGAACCTTTCTATAATTTTCTTGTCAAAAACCTTTAGTTTTAACCGTTAAAAATAAAGTTTTAATCAAAACATATTATATATAATTACTTTTTTAACAAATAATAAATAATTATTATTTATTCTGTTCAAACAAAATAATTATTATTTATTAAATATTAGTTCTATTATTTCACGATCTTTTCCAATTAGAATGATTTAATTTGATTTTCAATGGGAGAATCACACCCACAAATATTATGATCACTAAACTTAAAATTTGGCTTGTTAAAATCTAAAATTTGAACTCTCGACTCACTTATAATTATAATTAATGCTGTAAAAATCAGACTAGATTAACTAGTTAAACAGATAATTGGTTAGGTCTCTGGTCCAATTCAAGGCTGTTTTTTGACCAGTTTGAGAACCGATGAAGCTTGGTCAAAACTAGTTAAAAATCAATCAAAATCAGTAAAAATCAAAACGATTAAATTGGCCGAACAGAGACCAATAAAAATAAGAAAATAAAATTTAGCCCCAAATTTTATTTAAAATGTTCAATTTAGTCTTAAATATTATTAAAACTTTCAGTTTTATCTTTATAACTAAAAAATTAATACTAAATTACTATTTATAAGTATTATTTTTTTAATTAATTTTATAAATATATATTTATTAATAAATATCAATTTTACAAATTTAATTACTAATTAGACTAATTTAACTTTAATCTATTAATTATTTCGATTTAATAATTAGTTTAATTGTTATAATTTTAGTTACAATTTAGAACTCTCTCCTTATTTCAACTTAAAAAAAAGAAAGGAAAAAGAAAAATGGCGGTCTCGGCTCATCCTGACGAGCTAGTCGTCCAACTGCCACGTAGACACCCAGACGCGGCAACACTCAATTGATCGGACGCAAAAGTTAGCAAGACAAGAAGCCCCGACCCCGAGCCTCAACGAAAAGCCACGTCTGCACTGGCACTCGACCAACATGCTCTGTTCCCCGAAGCTAAACCAGCCCGACTTCCGTAGTCGTGCACGTGCGGAGATCTCACGCGTGAGTGGGTGTGCTTACGTGGGCCAGCGAAACCGAAACGTGGCTAGCACAGATACATGGGCATGAATTGGAGCACAGATGTCAAGTATCGAGCTGGCTTGACACGTGGCAGTTCCTACACAGCCCGTGGGCTTAAGCTAACCAGTAGCATAAACTCCCTCTCTTCTCTCTCTTATTCTCTCTCTCTAGAACTCACTCTCTTTATTTCTCTTATTTTTTTTTCCTCTGTTTTTGGGCATGGATTTACAGAGGGCGCTGCCTTCTTCTTCTTCTTCTTCTTCGCTGCCTTTTTCTTCTGTTTCTTCGTCTTCTGAGAGTCCGTCGTCGTCGGCCGCGTCGGATCCGATGGTGAAGATAGAGCTGGAGGCGGCGGAGGCGCTGGCAGATTTGGCACGTTTATTAGGGACGAGAGAGAGTTTCGGCGGTGATTCCGGCGGCATTCAATGGGGGAGTAAAGGGAAACGCGCTAAGAAACGAGTCAAAAGTGAGTCGTCGCCCCCGGCTGACCCGCTCTTTGACGCCGCCCCGACCCGCTTGTCTCCGTCTCCAGCTCCTGCTCCCGTTAGTTTACATAAATTTCCCTCGTTCCTTTTTCTTTCTTTCTTTTCTCCCCCCCTGAAACAGTGTTGGTTCAATTCTAAAAAGTAAATATTTCGGGTACGGTTTTAGATAGATAGGTTTCCCAAATTAGTAAGAATGGGAAGCAAAAAATAGCTAACAATGTTTGTACAATGATAGCAATTTAAGGGTTATGCAAATAAATGACAGTTTGCCGTGAGCTTGTAATTCAAACAGTAAAGGTAATATGCCAACAAAGAGCGGTCAAGAACCCTCGGCCTCTCTAATTGTCTCCTTCCAACCAGTTGGTATAAGTTTAGGATATCTCAAAAAAAGAAACAAAAAAAACAAAAGACAGTTCGGTGTTTAATGTGCTGTAAGAGGTTACGTATCTTATGAAGTTGTTACCTACAATTCTGGACCCATTTTGAGGTTGCTAAGTATCAGATTTAAGATACTTATTAACTGTACAAGTAGTTATGACAATAATCATGAAATCAGACCACTTTATAATCGCGGAACGGAATTTTTAAAGTAGATTGTGTGTGGAAGTATTGCTAGAGCTCGAGCATGATAAGTTACTGAATGAAGTGTTTGTTAGAAAAGAGTGGAAAGGCAAAGTGCGGGAGAAGGAAAAGCTTTAGCTAATGACTTAGAGAAATGCATACTTTTTTTTTTTACAGCAAAATAGAGCAGTTGCAGATCGACAGCTTTATGATCCAATGTACGTGAATGTAGTAGTACATCCTGCCAACGTTGAGCCAGACGCTGAATTACCTAAAGCAAGTCCTAGATGTGCAAAACATTATCCATCAATTGGAGGTGGCAGGTCAAGACAATATCTGACTGAGGTAAAAGTCTGTTGCTCTGCGAAGTAAAGTACACTTCTCTATGCCATTGTAAGCAACTAAAGCTGAAGCTTTCTCACTCAGGTTGAAAAGGAAGAACGGAGGCTGCGAAGGATATTGGCAAACAGAGAGTCAGCCAGGCAAACAATCCGCCGTAGGCAGGTAAACTTGTGTCAGCTTGGTATGGTACATGTTTTTGGTGTCACTTCAAGTTTCACCTTCATATATTTTTTTGCAATAGTCACTGTAGATATAGCTGCATTTATGACCCGTTATCCACTCTTTGATGCTAAATGTCCAAGTTTAGTAATTATGCACAACTATAACTTCCTCTATTTGCACTTGAATGCTGCATAACGTCTTTGTATCGAAGACATGCATACAGATCATGTAATCAATGGCTTCCTGTGATAGGGTATTACCTGGCTGAAATACCTCATACATTTAGTTTAGTTTCTTTTCTCCTTTTTGGGTAGCTCTATCCAGGAATTTTGGTTGTTTGAGGTTATGATATCTGCTGATGACCTGTCCAAGATAATGTAGTACTAACTTTGGACATCATGAAAGTAATTTAAGGTCAAGAATGGCACCCAGTTTGACCATGGCTCAACTAATCTCATTCACGTCTCAAAGAACTATGTTTTTTGCTAGTTGCATAGATGTTTCTGGAATAGTCTCGGTCAGCTTCTGAAAAGAATAATAATAATAATAATAATAAAGAAAACAAAAATAAAAATATCAAGCGGGAGGCTTGAAATTGAGTTCTATTACACAGCTTGGCCCCCTTATCATCAGATCTCTGTTTCCTTCCTTGTATATTTATCGAAGCTGATGTGGTCAAATGAATACTTTACCACGTGTCATTGCAAATTGATTCGTGGTATAACTTTTAGGATATATCACTTTATCTTGTCTTTACCGCAGGCTCTGAGTGAGGAGTTAACCAGAAAAGCGGCTGATTTAGAGCGGGAGAATCAATATTTAAGGATGGTAGGAAATGGTCCCTTAATCAGAATCTCTGCATTTTCCAGCTGTATATATTTCTGCATTTGATTATAAGTAGTTTGAGAATTTACAAGTAGTTGAATTTAAAAGTTTCTGTCAAACTTCGAAGCTGACATTAAGTGCCTGAACTTGTAATAACATTGGCTTTTTCACACTTCATGTCATGAAGGAAAAGGAGTCAGCATTGAAAAGGTATCAATCTTTGGAGACTGAAAATAAGCACTTAAAGGCTCAGGTGACATTCAATTGGATTTCTTCCTTTCTTCTTGAATCCAATTAATTGTTGACTCTAGGGAGACCTATGTTCATATATGATTCTTAGCTCTATGGTTGATTGCTGATTTTGCCAGTTATCGAAGGTAATCAAAACTGAGGCAGAGGAATCTCCAGCAGACCTTAAGCCAATCCCTCTTGAGATGCATGGCACTCTGTCTCCAAATTGCCCAGTGCTCATATATAACCCCCTTTCATTTTCACAATTGTGCTGGCCTTCCATTCATAAAATTTCGCATCCTGTCCAATGTCACCATGGGCCTCCACGTGCTGTCGTTATTCCATCAAATATTCCCATGCCAATTAATGGAAAGCTTGATTCATGCCAGCAAGAACAGGAGACCTCTGTTAATGTGAATGGGTCAAGAACTCCTTTATATGTGGTGCCATGTCCGTGGTTCTTCCCACTACCCGATCACAGTAGTCGACTCCACCCCCAGCACTTGTCCTCCCTGAAACATGTACAAGACGCAGCTTCTACGAATAATCAAGTTAGTTCTAGCACATTAAAAGGAGTTGCAGCATTCATGGAGAATGGGCATCCCTCTCCCCAAGTGAAGGTTAAGTATGAAGCTGTTAGCTCAACTGGAGTCAAAGTTACTGATGATTTAAATGAGACACCAGTGTGTTTTCCTCCAGACGGCAGTGATCAATGTGGATTAACTCACCCTGAACAGATGATTCCAAATTTAGTAGCAGGAGGATCTGTTAAGAATGAGATTGGACCACCGTCAGTCTATGCTTCCAGAATTACAGGTATTTGCACAAAATCTGGTCATCTAAGAAGTGCCCCATCAGAAAAGGACCAAGATTCATTAAATTCTCATATTAAGAAGCTGTTGGATGCAACTTTGGCAACTGAGGCGAGGAGGAGGAGGAAAGAGCTTACGAGGCTGAAGAACCTACATGGCCGCCAATGTCGGACAAACTGCTAAGCTTTAACAGCAGTTTTAGGCAGCTTCTTCACTACGCATTTTATGGGAATTTTTAAGCATTCGAACCCAGTTCAGATCATCTACACGGAAGCACTAAACGCCTGTTAAGAGAATACAGATCAACCTTCCAGGACCTTTTTGAGTTCGACAGTCCAGGGCTTTTTCTTTTTTCAAGTGCGTGGCATTGGGGCAGAAAATTGCTGCATATTTAAGTCTGAATCTCAGCCCCTTTTTGGGGTGCCCCGGAAATGAGTAATTTATCTTGTTCTAACATTACATCGTTAGACAATTTTTTTTCTTCCTTCAATAGCGCACCACTGAGATTAGGATTGAGGCATTGAAACCCCAGTTCTGGTTAGCCGTTGCTGTAAAAAAAATAGGCTGTGAGTTTCAGTAATCATGATACCCATTTTGACAGACCAAATAAAAAATGATTTAGCAACTTTTTTTTTTGGTTGCAGTTGCAGTGTTGGAGAAACTTGTAATTATGGATATTTAATTAAAATAAAAAAAATTTATGAACCAATTAATAACAACGTAATCGGTTCAAAAAAAAAAAATTGATATCAGTGTAGAATTTTAGTATTATTGTTGTTAGAGAGTCTTATAATAATGGAGTTTTTATTAAAATTAAAATAGAATTGTTTGAATTTGGATTGACTGATATAATCTTTATTTAAATTAAATATCTGTAATTATAGAATTCTTTAACATGGAGGATGGATAGCGTCACCGGTTATGATGCACATTTTTGGTATTCCGGTTGTGGTATCTATATAATATATACAATTATAAAGGAGAGAGAGAGTTTCTTTAAGTTCTTTTAATTTATATGGTATGCTTTTTTTTTTTTCTCGAAATCTTAATATTGTATATTATTATAATAAAGTAAGTTTTATAAAAATCATTACTATCTAAATCTAATCAAATCTACTATATGAGTATTTATATCAAATTTCAATTTTTTACAGCCATTCAAATTGGTTATTTTAAATTCTTATTCAGATTAGTATTTTCATATTAAAATTTTTATATTATTATATAAATGAAACAAACTGTAGATTTAGATTGTTGTCAAATTGATTACTTTAAACCTTTCTTCAATTATATATTATGATTATATATATAGCCTTAATAAAATATTAGATTCTATTATCAATTTTTAATAAAACTCCCAACAAATAGATAATCATCAATTTTTTTTTATACTTTTTACATAGAAATTGTTATCAAATTGATTACTTTGAATCCCACCTCTCAATATTATCTTTTTTCAACAATTATTTGTTTTACTTAAACAAAAATATAAAGCTTGGAAACAATATGATCAATGCTAACGAATAGCCACACCCAATCAGAGCCCTTAATAATTCCAAAACCCAATATTACAATTAAAGTCCTTTTTTTTATTAATATTTTTAAATAAAAGTTCTTAGTTAGTCACCCACCAACTAACTCAAGTATATCTCTAAATTCCTTTGCCCACTACCTCAATAATCAATATTATATAAAGCTGCTAAATTCATCCTCTTATGTCTGTTCCACCTTCTCGCTTATTGGGCATATCTAAATAAATTTCCAATTTGATAAATATGCATTATCTGTGATTGTTTGTTTTTTCCTATTCGGTACTCTTTAACCTTTTGCACTCATCAAATTCAATTTTTAATTTTTTTTTTCTTAGATTTGTTCTGTCCAAAAAAATTTATTTGACGATGTTGTGTCGCTTTCAATCTGCATTATGGTAGCTTCCAAGCTTTGTTGGGTATCAATATTATAAGTTCTATTTTTTTATTTTATTGAAATTCAATGTTTTTATATTAAAATTATAAATACTTATTAAAATTAAAAAAATACATGCGAAACACGTGACCTTAAAAAACACTTTTCCTTGTTTTTCGTTTTGCTTTTTTTGCAGTCTCTTTGTTAAACTTAAAGAAAGGTTGTTGTTTATTGATTTTTTTTTTCTTTTTGTCAAATCTACAAATGTGAGAATTATGTATGCTGAATCACTCTTTAAACGGGAGAGTTTTGGGACAATGATATATTGGTTTCGTTATACTTTTTTTGTTTTGTTTTGTTTTTTTTGTTTACAAAGAACCCTATCGGCTACATAAAAAAAAGAAAAAATGAAATTGATAGAAATTGAACTCCCATCTCGTAATTGAAGAGTACTCCCTTCAATCATTAGAATAAATGCTAAACCTCTTGTTATGCTTTTTATAAAGAGAAAAAGGACGAAGAAGGCAGGAGGAGAATCAGGCCAGGATTGGATCATTGCTTGCACTGATCAACGGTTTGGGGCAGGCCCAAGTAGGTCGACGGCCCACTAGATTGGTCGGTCGATTAAAAAAGGGTGGGTTTTTTTGGGCTTCCTTGTTGTCTTGTTATCGTTTTTTCGGCCTTGTTGCTCACAATTAGTAGGGATAAGCCACTCGGCGTCCAGTATATTAACGTTATAGAGCACAATTATGCAGAAACTCAAAACGAAAAATATGACATCAAAACGAGCACAGTACAGCAATTTTTCAACATCAGCTTCATTGATTGGTGGAACAAAGTTAAATATGATTAATCTATTATTTTGTTACTGCCTTTGTAGTAATATTTTTTCTTTTAGTTAATAAAATATAAAAGTATAAGTGGTGTCTTACAATCCTATTAGGAAGCATTGCAACTCCCTACTCAAAGGAAGCGTGAAGTGATATGATGATTACATTATTTCTCGCACTAAACAGTAAGCTGTATATTTAACCTCATCATTCAATCTTCACAGAATTCGAACCCTGACCACAAAGTCAAAAACTTGACTTCCTAATCAATTAGATTACACGAATGATGATATTACCTAATCTTTTTCATACATTATTCAATACTAGGTGGGCCCTGTACATTGTTTTGGTCCTAAGTGGATTTTGAAATTAGGATGCTTTTTCTTTTTTTCCTGCGGGTAATAATTGAAAACAGTCACTGCTGGTAATCAATTCATCTATGCTAGCCACTCTAATATCTTTTGTGGGCTGAGCTTCAAGATTATATTAACTTGGAGACCAGACTATTCCGAAGTAAATTAAATGGGCATGCTCATTTTGCCAGGTTGCTGTGGGTTTCTGGAAGGCCCATCAATTCGGCTAGAGCCAATAGATCGGTCTCAATGCGTTAGATTTTCTTTAAGAAATATTTTCCCAACCAGACCCAAAAAAAAAAAAAAAGAAAGAAATATTTTGTGTACAGCATAGGTGGGCGGCTAGTATTTGTTGGACTTATTTATCCTCGATAATAAATAATCGTAAAAATCAATCCAAAATTTTTATTTTTTTGCAGTTTTAGTATGATTATCATTAAAACAATTATTAAATATTAGACAAATATTTAATCATTTTCATAACAATCACTTTTTTTTTTGTGTTGTATAAAACTTCTATATGGTTTCAATTTTCAGTATATTACATCAATATATAATATTATATTCTGGTCTCATCAAAATTAACAAATTATCAGAATCATACAAATACATAGTTTATTTTGTAATATTAATTTGATATTAGCAATTCGTACGTGTAAATGAATCAACTATATAGATGGAAAAACCACGTAGTTGAACTCAAACACACAGACGCATGGTTATATTGCAATTTAAAATTTTGCCATTTGTCTCTTGGTGCTCTTTTTGTAGCATAATTATTGCATTAAATACCTAAAAAATGTGGTTGCTAAAACATTATTTGTGTAAGTAATTACTTATTAATGATCATCATATTAGTTATAAACTCTCTTTGATTCTAATTATAGTGCAATTCCATGCGTAGATAAAATGAACAGAAGGAAAGTTAGAGATGAGTTGGCATGAAACTCTACACATTAAAAATATATTTTTTTAATTTTAAACTCTTTAGCAAACAAAATACACTAATTTTTTTAAAAAGTGACTTTGTATTCTATAAATCTGGTTTTAAAGTTCACTCTAACTATTTTTTTTTTTTTTTTAAGCTCACTCTAGCTCCAGTCTAATGTAATTTCATGCCTACCAACTTTTTCCGCCTCAAATTAATAAATCTGTACTTGAATAGCTGTCTGAAATGCCCAAGACGGGTCAATTTATCCCTATCTACCGCATTAACTAAGGCTGACCTCTCCAAATACTGAACTCTTTCTACCCTCCCTAATTAACATGCTCTTTGCGAAAGATTGCAGATTCTAATATATGATGAATATATGCTACCTGATTTACAAAAAAAAAAGAAAAAAAGGCACAGGAGTTTCAATTTATTACCTATGAATGAAAGGGGTGATTTTGATAACAAGGCCAGGGAATACATCATCAGGGTCATGAATATGTGGATTCTCCTCAACAAGATAAGGATCCCCACATTTTTCACCAATTGTCTGCAAAGTCTCTCCTTCTCTAACCACATATATCTCGTCGCACGGCTTGTCCACAATCTTCCTCTGCTGCTGCTGCTGTTGCATCATAACCATGCCATTATCGCCTTGATCACCATCTTCACAGCAGCTCAGAACCAGCATTACTGCTACGAACAAAGCACAGTACCAAGCGACCCTCTCTGCCGTACTCATTGCTGACGAAGAAAACCCCACCATTAATGGTCACTGTAGGAATTAATAGTGCTCAATTGGGTTTTCAAAAAGCTTATTGTTTAAGGGTGTATAGTTTGCTGGGGTTTTTTTTGAAGAGGTCATGGAGTGTATTAGGATTGCTAAATAGGAGAAAGTTGGCTGCTTTGTGAAGTTGGTTGAAGTGGGCGATTATGGCGGGAGTTGGGAGGTTTTTTCTGTGTGTTAGGTTTCTGTCACCGGGAAGAATTAATCAAAGCAAGAAAGAGAAAGAGTTGGTCAACTGCTTTTTATTTTTTTCTTTTTTTTTCCCATTTAATTTTGATGGATTCTGTTCCGCTTCTCTTTTGTTTTCTCTTTTTTTTAAGTCCATAAGTTGACTTTCTTGCACTTATTGCAACAACAATGTATCTTGAACATTTCGCACGTAGAGACGTGGCAGGAGCAATGCTACGCGTAAATATGGTTAGCGAATATGATATTTGAGGAGGAATATTTGTCATTTCTGTCCATATGGCATCGAAAGTTTATGGTTTTTATAGGCGATAATTGTAGGTGGGAAAAAAAAAAAAGAAGAAAGAAACTGGTGCATGCACAATATTTTATCGTTTATTTAAGAGCGTTTGCATACTGAGCATAGTTATCAGATCTGTCTCTGCCAATGATTTGGTTAAAAAGTAAGGTTATTAGGTCATTATTTAAATTATATAAATAATTAAAAATATAACAATAATAATAATAAATTAATTTAATGAATTATTCACATCACATGAAAAAAATTTAATCTTAAAAAAAAATTAGAACAATATATTATTATTTTAATTTAATATATTTATTTCTATTCATTGAATAATATTTGAAATACTCGTTTATGATTTTATTTTAAATCATAATTTGTATTTTTTATATAATTGATATTAACTCAATATACTTATTTTTACTCAGACAACTTGTATTTTGTAAAAATCCAGAAGCAACCTTCAAATCCTAATGAGTAAGTATAAAAAACCAAAAAAAAAAGACAAATTTGTGACAACAAGTAAATATTAGTTTTTTAATAATTTTTTGACTAAATTCATAATAATTAAAATGAGCAACAAATTATCATGACATAAGTGCCAAAAATTGGATCAAAAAAATCTAATATTTTTAGATTAAAAAAATATGATTTTTTGAATTGATAAAACCTCGTTTCTTTCTTATTTAGAAAGACTTATTGTAAAATAATAATCATAACAAAAATACAAAGGAATTAAAATTAGCTGCACCGATTGAATGAATGAACTCCAATTACAGAATCGGAGTTTGCCTTCTCTTTCCCCAATTACTTAGCTACCAACTTCAATAGGCTAAAGATAATAATAATAATAGTAATAATAATAATAATACTTCGTAGCCCCATTTAGACATTAAACAGTAAATAGCACTGAGAAGGAGGATTCTTGTGTTTTAGAAGGCGCTCACTCGCGGTTGACAAAGTGGAGTCAGGTCAATTTGAACTTTTTATTTATTTATTTTGGTGAGGTCTAAAACAATCTAAATCCACTCGTGTGGAATATAGACAGGCATGTCATTTTTTTTCCTAAAAATAAAAAAACAGAGGTGGTACTCCAATTTATCCTCATAATAAATATTACACTAAAATTCAGTATAAATACAAACAATCTAAATGATTACATTATAACTCATATTAAATCTCAACATAAATTTAATCCTACTAATTGTACCGACAAACATCACACATGCCATTTTTCAGTTAATATCTGGATTCAGCTAGGTCTAAATCCGACTTTACGGCATAGAACGGGCCAAACGGGCCCTAAATCCCGAGATTAGGTCTAGAGTGTGGATCTTGCCGCATGCAATAAGCGCAATGAGTTTTAATTCTTTCAGTCATGCGTTTTGGCCAACATCACTACTTACCAGTGGCCAAAGGAAATAAATTATACCTAGAGTTAGAATGTCACTGGGGATTTTGCAGGTGGGGCACAGGGGCCAAGAAAAATAACGCCGCTTAAGGCTCGAAACATCCACACTTGTTTTTCTTTCACTCTTTTATCAGGAAGGTGATGCAAGTATGTGGCGTCTTGCTATGGCTGCTCTCTTTTCCTTGCCGTTTATTACGGTCGAGTGCAGAGGTAAGTTGGATGAAAATTATGAAGTCAACTAACAATGTAGACTTGGATCGGTTACCCACTTGCCGCTTCCAGTTGCAAAAATGCTGGGAAGTGGTCCAAGTGGAAAAGCTTGAAACTGTTCAGTCATCAACGTCATAGGCAGGGAATTTTCTCGCAATTGAAGGGAATTGGGCTTTTCCCCACCTTTTGGGTTATTGTAAACTGAACCCAAAAAAAAAAAAAAAGAGAAAGGAGATAAAATTAGAATTTCAAATTCCTCGATTTTGAAAAATATTCAATTTTTTTAAAAAATAATTTGTCACATTATGAACTAACGAAGAAGTACTTCTTTTTATCGCTCAAAAAAAAAGAAAAAAAAAAAAGAAGAATGGCGCTCTTTTTAATTTTTTTTATATAAATTATATTTGACTTACTATGTTTGACCTTTTTTTAAATTATAAAACACTTCTTTTTTCTTGTATTGAAACTAGTCTCTTTCGTTTGTGATACACATAATTTAGTCTATTTTTATTATCCATCCATTAGTAGACGCCACGTGATGTCTACTCACTGGCCACGTATGATAATTTAAGACTCATAGAATGTCACGTCAATCTTAGGGTCTGAAATGTTGCAAGTGAATTTTTTGTTTATCCCTATAGGTATCTTAGGAATGGTAATCATAAGCTAATCAAAACACTCATTTACCCCTCCAATAAACTCCCCTCCATGTTACCAGCTATTAGCTTGATCGTTGAAGAGATTTCAACGATGTGATCTCCGATCATCCAGTAAAGGGTCATTCCTTGTAGTTTAAGTAAATCCCTTTATTTCCAATACATTTCTCCTTCAGGTTTTGACATGCTCCTTTTTCTTTGTTCATCATCAAAAATTGCACAAGAAAAACACGAAGGCAATATGATGTTGCAAATTACTCTTAACCGGAAAAACAAAGCAATCCTGAAATCAACAATTATTCTATAAGTAAAAGTTACTCTATAAGTTGCAACAAATTATTCAGGCTTGCACCGTTACTGTTAAAATAAACGAAAAAAGGTAATAACCACGAGCTTCATCACTCTAGTAAAGTCATGAGAAGTATTCACCTGGTAATTTACATTTTTTTAATTAAAAAGAAGCACAAATAACAATAATATTATTAAGAGCTTTTTTTTTTTGAAAAAAAAAAAACAATGTCACTTAGCATGTGCGTATTAGGCTGGAAATGATGCACTCAGTTCCGGTTCATCATACTACACATTGTTATACGTTTGTTGAAATAATAAAAAAGGATATTATGTCGATATTAAACATCATTATTGTGGGCTCATGATGGGGTTGTCGTCCATTAAATATTTTGATTCAATTTTTCTTATAAATCACTCATCATCTGAGTCGTGATGACTTGAAGAGAAGCTCTCTCACCCACTTGATTATAGTAATTATTAAATTTAAAATGCAAATGCTACCTTACAACTCATGTCCTACTTAATTAGAAGAAATCACATTCTAAAAATTTAAAGTTGAATTAAGTGTACAAAAATACCATTAAATTACTATTAAATTCACATGTTAGAAAGTACTATGCATTATTATTCTTAGTGCAAAACATACACTTAATAAATTCTTCGTGCCTATAAGATTGGTTGAATGAGAATAATAATAATAATAATAATTTCAATTTTAACCTACAGATGTGATAATTAAAATATTTGTGATTTTTTTTTGATAAAAAAATTTCCTGGTGCCCATAAAACAGAAAGGGAAAACAAAAAAAAAATCCTCCGGATTCTCTCTTCGCATGTTTTGAACAATTTGACACAATCCCAAAATCAAACGAATTGGTAAACGAAATAATGAAAATCATTGTGGCATCATCCGCCATTAAAAAAACCAACCCATCGCACACCTAACCAACCACAAACTTCAACCGAACCCAAACCAGAACCAAGAGCAGGCAGGTCCATGACAATGGACAAGGTGACCCAAACCACGTGTCGACAAAACACAGGTCAAATAATCCTCATTAGTGCATGAATGAAATTCCGTGGCCGTCAATAATTCTTAGGCGAATTAAAATTTAAAAATGAACATTAATATTAAAATAATTGTATCTAACAATTATTAATGTTAATAATATAAAATTTAATTCATTTAATTACTATTAAAACAATTACATATATTTTATTTAATAATATCTAATAACATAAAACACTTAAAATTTATCTATGTGTTGCTCTCAAGATATTTTTTTTTTTTTGGGGTTTTAAGGTTTTTTTTTTTTTAAAAAAAAATGCTGGATGCTTGAAGGATAACGCCCTGACAGCCTGTCTTTCAGATATTTTAAATTTGTTATATTTCTTTCAAGTAAATAAATAAATAAAACGATAAAGGAAAGAAAAACATGCAAAACATAATCAAATAACTAACGGTGACTAATTGTCGTTTCGTTCGATATTTTTAATTTTTCGCATCCTTTCGCCGTCTCTTCCTCTTTTTCTGTTATTTGTTATTGTTTTTTTTTTTTTGGTGTTTTTTTTATGGTAAGCTCCCTTTTTATCTTCTTTCTTTTGTTTAATGATTACTTATTATTCCATTTTCAGACGCTTTCAATTCTCATGCTCTCTCTGTTATATCCTCCTCTTTGCCCGTCTCGTTTCGCATTTCTGATTTCCCTCGATTCTTCGATTCTCAGGTAAATCCTTGCCTCCATATTGCTCTTTCCTTTCGTTTATTTGTTTCTAATTTTTTTATAAAAAAAAAAAAATTGTGGTGTGTTTGGTTGCTGAGAAAATGTGAAAAATGGAAAGAAAATCGACTCCGCCTATTTTCTCTTAATTTATAGATCCTATTACAAGAAATAAATAACCCGTACGAAACCAATCGGCCATGATTAGCTTTCTGTGATCATAATTTTTCATTCCTTTTTAGCTTTCACGGTTTGATTTGTTGTTGCGTTTTTTTTTTTTTTTTTTGGGTTTCAGAGATCGAGCGACCTTGAATTTTTCGTAGTATTAATCAATTAGAAATCAGATAGCGAGATCTAAGGATTGAATTGAACGGGAGAGAGAGAGAGATGGCGGAAGAGCACAGATGCCAGGCACCGGAAGGACACCACCTCTGCGCCAACAACTGCGGCTTTTTCGGGAGCCCGGCCACCATGAACCTCTGCTCCAAATGTTACGGAGACTATTGCCTCAAGGAACAGCAACAAGCCTCCCTCAAAGCCTCTCTCTCCGCTGCTTCCTCGTCTTCGTCGCCGTCCCCTTGCCCGGCGATCGATTCTCTGCCTCCCGCTCCCGTGCTGGCGTTGCCGGCCGTGCGGCCACCGGAGACCGAGGCGTCGGCGGCGGGGGCGGCTGCGCAGCCGCATCGCTGCTCCGTGTGTAGGAAGCGGGTCGGGTTAACCGGTTTTAGGTGTAGGTGTGGGACCACTTTCTGTGGGGTCCACAGGTATCCGGAGAAACACGGCTGCACCTTCAATTTCAAGAAGATTGGGAGGGAGGAGATCGCGAGGGCCAATCCTCTGGTCATCGCTGGGAAGCTCGAGAAGATTTGATTGTGGACCGTCAGATTTCACGAGTTTGATCACATGAACAGATCGCGACCGTCAATCGTGGAGCTGATCTGTTGCGCATCAATGGCTTTTGGATAATCTCTTATTTCCTTTACTTTTCTGTATTGCGATATATCAATAAATAAATACATATTATATTCTCAAATAAGCTCTAAATTAATGTGGCTTTTTTTTTTTTTTTTTTAGAACAAATTAATGTGGATTTGGTTGTAAAAAGAAGCTTTGCTTGTTTTTCTTCTTTTTTTTTTTTTTTCTCTTTATTGGGGTTCGATGGACTTTTTCTTTTTTGGGTTCAAGTGGATGGATTTTAATTGCGTGTGGATTCTTCCTGTTGGGTAGCTGTAGCTAATGCTTTGAGCTTTCGAATTATTGGTGTGTATTTGATTTTGAGCCAATTATAGTTGTTTCTTATTGAGCTTTGCACGTTATTGGGAACTGATGAAGGAAGGAAGATTTTTTTTAAGGTAGTTATCAAATGGGCCAACACAACTTCTTTTTGTTGTTGGCACATCTTGACATGTCATTGCTTTTGTCAGTTGTGTCAAAAGATTTTTTACTTTTAACAACGAGGATGTTGACAACTTTTGGCACCTTTTCTCAACGAAGACGATTTTTGACGCCGACCAAATGTAAATAGATTGAAATTATGCAGGTAAGATTCATATGATATATATAGTTAATTTAATAATATTTAAAAATTTATTTATTTTTTATTTTTAAAATTTGATATATTTTAATAATTTAATAATTTAAATCACTTCATGTCTGCTAAATACTAACGATTTTACATCTAATAATTTTTTTTTGAATATGAAATTACTAGAGCCAAAACCATACCAAAACTAAAAAAAAAAAAAAAAAGAGCCACCCAAAAAAAAAAAAAAAGAGCCACCCAAAAAGAAAAGAAGAAAATATTTCTTACTAACTGTACTAGATAAAAAGGAAAATAATATTATATAAGAGAATTTTGTTAACTCAATTGTTTAATTGATGAGTGACAACCAATTTAATATAATTAGATTCAACTCATAAATATTATAATCGAGTTGATGGAACAATGTGATACATAATTAATCGATAAAAATATATGAAAATGGAAGATAAATATTTTGTTCATAAATTACAATGTGCACTCGGGGTTTCTTCTTCTTCTTGTTTATTTTTCATTTCGTTTCTTTGATTTTTCACCTCCCTGTTGTTGAATTGAAGTGAAGAAGTGAGAACGATGTCATTGCTATTCATACAAGGATCCCTAAAACCCAAAGTACAATAATTTTTTCTCGCATCATCCTAGAAGCAATCTATGCTATCGGCCGAATCAAGAATATAGCAATTTGAGAGATGACTTGTATGGGGAGGAGAAAATCTATACAGCATAGAATTGGGATATGGTCTTCACCAAATCATGAATGTCTTTTTCAATTTATGAACAAAGGCAACATAACGGACGTACAACAGTTATAAGTTATGTTACGAGTGTTTGATCAATATGTCAACAGCCAAGTACTGGTACATCATTATTTGAATATGCAACAACAAGAAGAAACTGTATGTGTGGCTTGACATTTTTTTTTCCTGGTCTTGTTGGAGTGATCACGATTATATGAGAGGTAGATAAGGAATAGGCGGAAATTCAAATCGTTGCTCACTACAATGAAGCATACACTTCATTATCACAAGCAACTTCCACGCCTTAAAATATGTGGCTTGAATTATGAATAACATACGCGTAGTCTAAGAAGTTCCTTGACCAAGATCTTCTAAAGCTTTGAATTCTATGGTAACCAAAAATATCACAGAAGGAAAAACAAAAATAAAAAAGAGCGTTTTTAGGCTTGTTGACTGTGATATCCCAATTTCTGTGTTGGGATGACCTTAATTAAAGTTCATCCTTAGCCTCTTTCCTATCCTCTAATTCTTTTTCCCAGCATCCCTTGGTAGTCCTCAAATTATCTAACCACAGCTCATCTGCTACGACAGAGTGAGTGTCATTGTTTCGGTGCCATGACCAACGGGCGGTTGTTTCATTCAATAACCTCAGCCTTCCATGTCCAAAGCTTGGCTCCCGGTATAGCGACAGAGGTGATGGTGGATCCTTAAATCTGCATTCCCATCAAATACAAAAACAAGTCAAAAGAATGAGGAACGGTAGAAACAGCAACAAACCAAAAGAATATATACGTTTATGCAGCGCTTTCCTCGGCTTGTTACCGTCTGGAGTTATAAGCCCAACGTTAGAACGAGCGTTATATTTTGGGCTTAAAGTACAAAGGTTTGGCCCAGATGGTAGCAATTGAATTTTTGCTCGGTCGACCCATTGGCTCGATGGACATATTTGCATTTATGGGACAAACGGGCCTTGCTCACCAAGCCCATCGTTATCTTCCTTCTACCTCACGCTGTTCTTTGTGGGGGCCGACTTAAAATAAATACCGATTGAGATGGAAAATTTTTTTTTGTGAATAGTAAAAAAGAGGCAACGTAGGTCCGCTTTTCAATGTCTCCATGTAAAAAATACATGGGATGATGATTATAGTATGGATTAATAGATACTTACGTTAGTGCAAGGCCCTCACGGTTCCCTCCATCGCCAATGGTTATGTATATTGGGCCGCATGGATCAGCCTTGTTATTATAAATCCTGGTCTGCAACCAAACACAATAAAAATTAGAAATCCTGAATTTAGAAGTCTCCAGATCTAATTCTACGAATATGATATAAGATTTATGCAAATAGAAAACTACTTTATTATATTATATAACTGACAGTAGTCTTTTAATGAAAAAAAAATTTCTTGTAAAATTATAAGCAGCAAAAACAAGTGAATTTAAAATAAGAAAAGAATAAAGAATCATTTTTCTCGCAGTCATACATCACCTAACATAATTGACCTTTTTTTTTGGATATTTTTAATATGACTTTTCATAAAATTTTTAATAAAGAACAGTAGATTTAAAGGACCAATCTCAATCTTGACAATAAGCAAATTAAAAAGTGGACTTACAAATCGCTCGTACGAGTGAACATGGCCAGCAAAAACGACGTCGACTCTTGCTCTGTACAACAACTCTTCCATGGCTTTTCTCATATCTTCTCCTTCTCCTTGGTGTGCGGTGTTAGTATTATACCACGGCGCATGCAACAAAACAATAACCCAAGGCGTCCTTTTCCTATCAATTCTAGCCAAGTCAGCTTGAAGCCACTTGTACTGATCCGAGTCAGCATCAAAGTCAGCGTATGACCCCAACATTATAATATGGGTGGCAGCAACATCAAAAGAGTAGTACAAATTTGAGTTAGAGCCGCTCTCCTCGTACGGCATCAACCACCGTGCGTTGTAGGCCTTAAATCCTTGCGGATGTATAATTGGGATGCTCTCGATTTCGTGGTTGCCCTGTGTCACCATCCATGGCCGCTTGCTGGCGTATGGTTCTACGAGACGTCCAAATGAGTCCCACAGTGGCTGATGGCTATCCGCATAAGATAAATCCCCCGGCAGCAAAAAGGCGTCGTAATCACTACTATTTATGTGCTCTAAAGTCGATTTAGTCCATTCTGTTTGTCCTAGGTCACCTGCGAAAATAATCACTCTGATTGACTTGGAATTTGGTTGTAGAATATGTGTATTTTAGGAATGAGCTCCCCGGAAAATAGACAAACAGTCAAATAACAAATAATAATAATCTTATTACATGATCCCAAGCATTTATTTAAGTTGTCACCGATTTTTTCTGCCGATGCCTCCTCTTTTTATATGAGTTTAATTTTTCTTCCAAGATCAATAAATAATAATCTTATTGTATAGATATAAAAATTAAATATAAAATGACGAGATAAATTTACTATTTAACTCTGAATTATTAATTATAATAAACTCACTATTTAATTAATAATTAAAATTTAAATGACATATTTATATTATTATTTTATATTTAAATTTTATATTATATATATATATATATATATATATTTTTTTTAAAAAAATAATAAAATATTATTAAAGTAAAATTGTATTGTGGGGGTTGGCTTTCCGCCAAACTATTTCCGCAGGGATTGTGATGTTAGTTATCTCTGGTTGCTTTCATTTCCAGAATGTAAGAACTTAAAAAATTTTTCCTTTCTTTAATTGCCTGGACCAGCCCATCAAACCTGGGTCATGGTCCTAGCCCGATCCCTTTTAAGATTTTGGGAGCAAAAGTAGATGGACCCACAATAAACTTTTTTTTTTTTGACAAAAAAAATATCGTGTGGATCATCAGATGTGTGAGTTGAGGTCGAGAGTCACTTGTTACCACTTCATTCAATCTCTTTCAAAAGGAGAATATGCTATTTAAGCATTGCTGCCCCCATGTCTAATTTTAGTATTAACGAATTTTAAATCAAATATTATATCATAACAATCTCGCTCATTTTGTAAGAAAAACGACGGTAGTAAAACTCAAATCTCGTCTAATAATAGAATAATTGGACCCTTAATTTAGTGACCAAAAGTTCAACTTCCATGGTATTTTATTAAAAGGTTTCGTTATATGGCTAAACATACACAGTTATATTTTTGGTCATACCTTTTTTTTTTAAAAAATAAATCTTAAATATACTTAATGTTATTTTAAATATATTTAATTTTATTATTAAAACTTTAATTTTAAAAAATTATTTAAAAAATTTGTCTTATTCTACTTTGGATGTTTTTTTGGTAACGGGAGTTTGGCCGCCAAGTTTTCTGTTTATTAAATGACTTCAATGTTAATTTTCTAGGTAAGGTTACTACACCCGTGCAAAAAAAAACCCTCTATTCGAAGGCGTTATTTGGACATTTTAATCTAAAGGCCATAAGTTAAAGAATCTAATATCACATCATTTAATTCTTAGCATTACCGGGTGCAAAAAAGCAGTACCTAAATGAAAGACAAAATCACAGTGAAGGGCCACAATTCTTGTGTGTGATGAGTAAAGTGCACACCTCTTTCCCATTGGTTGGTTGTTGTTGTTGCTTACGCTTCAAGTGCCAAACGACTAACCAACTAAACAACTCAAGAAAATATAGACAACAAGAAACATATCACTCTCAGCAACCGAAAACAAACTCAAGCAAAAGGCCGCACGATTCAGACGCCTCAACAAGTAAACCACATTACAGGCAACACATTATTTTAATTAATATTTATTCTAGATAGTTGCCTTATGGCCTTATTATCAACAGAAAGTGGTTGTGCTACAAAGGTTTAGATTCAAATCCCATTTAAATTTCAGAACGGAAGAGGGTACCAAATAAGTTATAAACAGAATTGAGAATTTTGCAAGAGAAACTTACCTGCAACCGCGAATTCAATGGGCAATTTTGCAGGAGGAGTTCTGAAAGAGAACTCAGGGCCATGGCCTCCACATCTATAGTAATAGGTCTTGCTTGGCTTCAATGGTCCAATCTTTACATTGTGTATCTTCCCTGATTCATAGAAGAAATAATGATATGAACTGCTCTCTCCTTTTGCCATGCCACTGTATTTTCCTGGTTCTGTTCCATATTCCACAATCGATTGCACGTGTTTGTCATCTGTAACCCATGTAACTCTCATGTAATCGCTGCCTACCAGCGAAATATGAACCTTATACAATCAAAGAACAGAGAAAAACAAGATGGGTATGTTTCAATTCAGTATTCCATATAATGTTTAATGAGAATAAGAAGCATAGAGAAATATAAAGAGACCTGTTGTGGTTCGGCTTTGGACAGATTGTGATGAGTGAAGATAATATTGCGAGGAGAAGGACGGGAGTAAACATTGTTCTTTGATGCATTGGATTGCAAGAAAAGCAGAGATGATGAGAAGAAGATGGCTAGGAATAGAGAGAACAACGAAAGTGGGGACAAGTTCTTCATCTTTTTTGTTCCAATTGGCAGCTAGCTTCGTATACATAAAAGAACATAAATTAACATTAAGATGGAGAATTTGATACGCATAAGAAAATGAGTATGGAATTGCAATGGCATCAGGAGTTAAGTCAACACTCAAAAGCATTGCTTTGCACCCTGCCAGAGGGCCAGAGGGGGGCTTAGTCTTTAATTTATGCTGACCGG
Organism: Carallia pectinifolia; assembly: GCA_037832335.1. Classification (NCBI taxonomy): domain Eukaryota; kingdom Viridiplantae; phylum Streptophyta; class Magnoliopsida; order Malpighiales; family Rhizophoraceae; genus Carallia; species Carallia pectinifolia. The sequence goes on along the minus strand of CM075444.1, from coordinate 15,838,447 downwards.
CAGCTTCTTTAAGCAGCTGGGCTTGGTATAGACTTTCTTGGTTCAGATTCATTCTCGTCCACACAAAAAAAGAGTCACATGCTTGATTCTTTCGACACTCGATTCCATTATTGACCAAGAATGCAATACACGGACGGATGTGAAGTTACCGATAAGATGTGATACGATCGAAAATAGACTTGACATGACGTGAAAAAATTGAATTATCTGGACTAGAAGGCTCGGAGAAATAGTTACATTTCGTGTGATGAGGTTTTTCTTTTTTTAAAAAAAAAAATCGTAGATATATTAATTATTAGATTTATAAGTTAAAATTATAGTAATTTTTATTTGAAATTATCTTATTAAATTATTTTCAAGGGGTAGATCCTCCACCCAAAAGTCAGTGGAGCCGAATGTAGTTCTGCCATTGAAAATTGTGATGATTATGGATTCTGAAATTAATCATCGCATTATAATCTTTAGTCATCTCAGCAGCCAACTAGCTATTTGTCAGAAGAGAGCGCCAGCGCAGAAACACAAATCTAAGTTGTAAGTGTGAAAATATACTAACTTATTACTGAATTATTATTTCAAGTGATTTGTGACGATATTGATTACATGAATACCAAACAATTTGATGTATTTCAAATTTAAATTTATATTGTACTATTATCCTCCTTGTTAGATAATATTTTTATTCGCTAATCATGGGTTAGATGCAGTTAATAAAATTAAAAATAAATTATTAATGATTATAATAGTATAATGTTAGATATTACAAAAACACATTCATATAATTTTTCTTTTTGTCTCTTCTTTAAAAAACAAAAATGAAAGTCTCTTTGTCAATTGTGTGCGGTGCCACTTTCCTGCAGCAACCCCTTGAAAAAGGTGCATCGCTGGTAATCAATCCTTTGTCAAATCTCAGTTTTGAACAAGAAAATCAATTTTTTTAGGGCTCGTTTGGAGATGCTGTCAGTTTTTTGTTACTGCTTTTTATTTTTTATTTTCTGTTTCTGCTGTTTGTTGAATTTATATGTTTATTGATTTTAATTTTTCTTTTTTTTAATAACAATACTTTTTTTCAACACCAAAAACATTTATTATAAAGGGGTATATCTTTTAAGAAATGCTACCAAAGCAGCCAGGAAAAACAAGAAGAAGAAGAGCAAACAATTGCAAATAGCAGGTGCAAGTAAATCACCAAATAAAAAACACCCACGAAGCCAAATCAAGAGAAGAAGAAGAATATGAAAGCGAACAGCAAAGACAACAGCAAGAAGATTAGAAATAGCAAGGTCAGCGAACCCAAGGTGTTGATAATCCCATCATTGAGCGGCGACTGACAGGAAGTCAAAGAATGTGGAGGAGAAGAAGAAGAACGAGAAGAAGGGAACAAGAATCGAAATGCCAAGAACTCCAAACCCCAGAAAAGGAATAAGAGAAAAGAGACAGAAGAAGATGAAAATGAGGAAGAAGGCAAAGATGGGACAATATACGAAACGGATGGCGGCGCTCCGAGGGCAACAGATTGGAAGGCGCTGCGACGACAGCAAATCAATAGTAAAGCTTGGAAAAGAAATCAAAGGAGAGAACTTGGAACAAGCTGATGATGGTAAAACTTAGACTGATCAAGCATAAAGGAGAAGAAATCAAAGGAGAGAAAAGAAGAGATGGTGGCAGCAGCTTGGTATTAAAAAAGCAGATAGGTGAAGAAAAGGAAAGCCACTTTTTCCGCTTCCCTCGTTTCCGTTTTTTTTTTTTAAAGCGCTTTAGACTTTTAAAAAGAAAGCTGAAACGCAAATCAACTCCAAACACGTTTCCATTTATTTTTTTAAAAAATAAATGAAAAACCAAAAACAACAACCACACCAAACAGGCCCTTAAACACACAATTGTAAGAATGCGTTGAATACATTATGATTTAAATAATTAAATAATAAAATTTTAATAAATTATTAAATATTTTTTAATTAATTATATGTATTTTATATATTTCACTCAACATATTAATATAGTCTTACTAACGATATATATTATTATGGGACATAGATTTGCCTCTTTATACAGAAGTTAGAAATTTAAACTCTCATTTTTCGGTCATTCCTATCACGTAAAAAAAAAAAAATCAATGACCATGGAAAGAGTAAAATCACATATTTAAGGACCCGTTTGGAAACGCTGTCAGTTTTTTATTTTTGTTTTTTATTTTATGTGTTTTTACTGTTTACTGAATTTTTGTGTTTATTACTGTCAATTTTTGTTTTTTTCTATAAGAATACAAAAATAGATAGAAAAAGGATAGTGAGAGAAATGGTAAAAAGAGTATAAATATAGAGAGAAAAATGGGAGAGAGAGAGAGCGAGAAAGAGGGTAGAGAGAGAATTAGTAGAGAGAATGGTAGAGAGAGAAAAAAAGGAGAGAGAAAGAAAGAAGAAAGAGAATGAGTAGAGAGAATGACAAAAAGAGAAAGGGTAAAGAAAGAAAGAGTAAATAGAATAGTAGAGAGAGAAAAATGAGAGAGAGGGTAGAGAGAGAATGAGTAGAGAGACTGGTAAAACAAGAAAAAAGAGAGAGTCTGGGTAGAGAGAGAAAAAAAAGAGAGGGTAGAGAGATAAAATTAGAGTGAGAAAAAGGAGAGAGACTGTGGGTTGACAAAAATGAGAGAGAATCTGGGTAAACAGAGAATGATAGAGAGAAAAGAGAGAGAGAGAGAGAGAGAGAGGGCAAAGAGAGAACGAGTAGAGAGAATGATAGAGCAAGAAAAAGAATAGAGAATGGTAGAGAGAGAAAATTGAGAGAGAGAGCAGGTATAGAGAGAATGAGTAGAGAGAATAATTGAGGGAGAAAAAGGAGAGAGAGAGAGTGGGTAGAGGGAGAATTAGTAGAGAGAATGGTAGAAAGAGAAAAAGGAGAAAGAGGGTATAGAAAGAATGAGTAGAGAGAGAAAAGAGACAGAGAGAGGGTAGAGAGAGAATGACAGAGATAGAAAAAATGAGAGAGGCTAGAGGGAGAATGAGTAGAGAGTGAAAATAGATAGATCGAGGGTAAAGATAGAAAAAGGAGGAAGAGGGTAGAGAGAGAATGAGTAGTAAGAGAAAAAATATAGAGGGATAGAGAGAGGATGAGTAAAGAAAGATATAGTAAACAGAGTCGATAGAGAGAGAAAATGTTGGGAGAGAAAGTATAAAAAAAAAGTGAAAAATAAAATCGGAAAGTTAGTTTTTATTAATTTCCTAATTTATTTTTTTCTTTGAAAAACACTTTTAACTTTTCAACAAAAAATAGAAAACAAAATCAATATCAAACATGTTTTCTATTTTTTTTTTGTTAAAAATAAACAGAAAATAGAAAACAAAATCCATTCCAAACGGGGCCTAAATGAAACAAAGAATTTTTTTTTTCTGATGAAAAATAGAATAGAAAGAAGAAAACTAAATTTAGCTGATAAAAACTAGTTCATTACTATTATTTTTTTAATAACAATAAAAAAGCAGTTTTTTTTGTTTTGTTTTGTTTTTAAGATATGAAGAGCAATGATAAGTATGAACTCGCTTAGCTTTAACATAATATGAAGCCTAGCCATTCATCATGTCCAATTTAGGTGCCTCGGATACATCGTTAATTAATTAACAGATTTAATAAATATCAAAAATAGTTTTAGGGAACTTATTGCTCACATGGAACAGAATCGTTTCTTCATGTATTTTCAATTGCATAACAGCTAAACCTACAAGGAATTTTTTTTTTTTTTTGTGACATCAACCTACAAAGAACTTTTAACTTTAAAAATTGTGGGCTTGATCATTGGGAACAAGTAATCTATGTCATAAACATGGAATATCCGGTAAGAATCAACCTCCAAAAAAATTAGTTGACAAGGCAAATGGTGCCCTGCCAAGTTCGGCGAAAGGGTGTTTCGCCTTTATCAAGGGTAATTTACATGTTACATTGTGGGAATAGGGCATATTTACGTTTCACTCCAATGATTTCTAAAACTAATAGAAAACACTGTATGACTAACGACCGTTAGTCAACATAGACGGATAATGTGAAAAGACGCATGTACCCTTTTTATTTGTAGAAACAAAAGGTTGAAACCCTATCTGTTCATTTAGTGCTGATCCACCATCTCCTATCTCTGACCTCTCTTTGACATCTTTGAAACGTCACCTGAATCTCTCCTTTTTTCTTCCAATTTGTGACTTGTTTGCACTGAAGATTGTTAACGATTGTAAGCTTCTGTTCAAAGTTCTTTCTATTTTTTGGTATGTTGGTTTTCGTGGTATGTCTCGTCGATTGATTTTCCAAATTTCTGAACCCTATCTTTTTTGTCTCACCAGAATGTCAAATGTGTGGAAGTTTTTGTGTTTTTTCTGTCTTATAGAGCTTAGATTATTAGTTTATTCATTCTTTCCATCGACTTCAACCAACGTGGGGTTTGTTTATCAGGGTTATGTTGTTGGGGTTTGTGATGTTTGTCAGGGGCAATAGATATTTTTGAAGATCAGTTGGTGGTTTAGGATATATTAACTGCTAATAAAAAATTTTAATTTATTTTTATAATCCTTATTTTTTATTAGGGTTTTGTGGTTTCCAATAACATTTTTGTTTTTTTGTGAGGTTTAATATTTTGGGGCGTTCTATGAATAGATACTTTATATATGTTGAATTTACAATTGATTTTTGTTGCTGTAAATGTGTCAGGTCTATATTGGCGTTTGTTGTGCACTATGGGGATAAAAAAAAGAGGGAAGACCTTGTGGATAGGGACTTTGCAACATATATTGACATACTTAGGATGTGGAAGGTGTTGTTCGACGTGGAAGGTTATGGACTTACATATCAAGAATGACATGGACTTACAGAGGGCAATTGATGAAGAAAAGGGACCCATTTATCATTTTTACCTCAGTGGAGGAGAAAGTCAACAGCCTTGTTCATTCAAGATTCCATATCCATATGCGGATGAAGTAGATGGTAACTTTCAATTCCTTAGACTTTGATGAATGTTTAAGTAGTGGCAATGCGGCTGTAAATGTCCAAGTTGAAACTGCCTCTGAGCTTGCAGGTTGTTTGATTAGTACTAATGAGCATGTTAATAGTTTTGTTCCTAGGCAGAGTCCAAGGTTAAAAATGAAAGTTAGAAAGCCAGAAGAGAAGAGTAATGGAGTTACTAGAACTGATGGTGCTTGTGCTCCTATGAAAACACCTTTGGGTAGGCCCAAAAGTTTAGCAAAGAGAAGATGGGATGAAGTGGAAGAAATGTGTATTTCTAGAAATTTAAACGATGATACAGCTTACACTGTTTTTAGTGAGAGTCCAAAAATTCCACAACCTCCTAGTAGGTCTATGCCAAATAGTGAGAGTACAAAACTTCCACAAATGCATGCAACTTCAACTTCTAGTTGTAGGAGGCAGAAACCAAAGCATGTTGCAAAGAAACCACAACACCAGAATAGTAGGAGGCAGAGAAGTTTTATTTGAGCTAGTTGTGTTGTAGAAAGTCATGAAAATGATGTAGAATAAATTAACAGTAAGGACCTAGATTTTAAAGTTTCAGATGAAGAATTTGATTTCACTGATTCTGATGATGATGATTGGTTGAAAGATGTGATTGATGAAGATAAATTACTAGAAGAAAAGTTGTTTGGGATACCTAGACTTGGGGAGGGTGGTTCTGACAATGATAGTGAGTTTTTTGAGGGGTGTGATGAGGCTGATTTAACTGTCTGTGATGGAGAAATTTCAATTGATGAGGATGGGGAATATAAAAAAATTAAATTGAGGAAGTGTGATCCTACTTAGAAGATTCATGACATTCCATTTAAGTATGGGGAAGGGGGTAGAGTTCAATTGCGTTTGTGTCAAATTTTCACAAACGTGTACAAGTTTAAGGAGATTTTGAGAGAATATGTTGTGTGAGAATGTGTGAATTTAATTTACACAGAAAACCAAAAGGAGTATGTAGGTGCTAGGTGTGAAGTCTATAAATGTCCTTTTTATGTGTGGGTCTCACAAGTTGTTGGTACCCAGACTTTTATGCTAAAGAAACTGACCCCCACTCATACTTGTATGAGAGTAGAAAAATCCCAAGGAGCCACTGAAAATTGGATTGCAAAGGTGTTGGTACCTTTCCTTAGGGCAGACCCTGAAATGAGCACAGAACTTATGTTCCACCACTTGAAGGATCTATATGGGGTTGAACCACATTTTATGAAAGTGTGGAGGGGAAGAAGAAAAATTTTGGACTTGATTGATGGAAATCATGAAGATTCATTCAAGAAACTTCCAAAATATGTTGATTTGTTGTTAGAAACTAACTTAGGTTATATTATCAAGTTGGGGTATGAACCAAAGGTGGATGAGAATGATACATCACCCTCTATTTTTCAAAGAGTGTTCATTTGCTTTAAAGCCTGCATGATGGGTTTATAGCTGGATGTAGACCTTTCATAGGTCTTGACAGATGTCATTTGAAGGGACCATTCAATGGTTCTGTGTTGGTAACTGTGGCAATGGATGGGAATAAAGGTATTTTTCCCATAGCATATGCAGTTATGGAGCAAGAATGCATTGACAGTTGGGACTTCTTCCTAGGCCTGGTGGATGAAGCAATAGGAAGTGCATTGGATGGAAAACCACTCACCTTCATGTCGAACAGGTAAAAGGTAACTTTATGGTATCCCATGCATTTCATAAAAACCCATTTGCTGCATCTTTATATATATACAAACATTTAATTATTGTTGTATTAATTTAATGTTAGGGCATCATTAATGCAGTTGACCATGTGTTCCCAAATGTCACACATAGAAAGTGTGTTAGGCATATTTATGCCAATTTCAGATCCAAATGGCTTGGTTTGGACCTCCATGATTGTTTTTGGAAGGCAGCCAAGTCCTATTCCTTTGTGAATCACTTTAAGGCAATATAACAAATACAAGAGATTTCTAAAACTGATGAGAGTGTTAAATACTTTAGAGGAATAGAAGCTTCCCAGTGGTGTAGGTAGGCATTTTATATTGATGTTAAAAATGACCATACTACCAATAACATGATTGAATCTTTTAATCATTAGATTGGCAAACTGAGAAACAAACCTATTTTGACATTGTTGGAGAACATAAGAGTCAAATTGATGGCAAGGTTACATAAAAGGTTTGGAAAAGCAAGTAGCAGGGATGGAAGAGCCACACCAGCAATGAAGGAAAAATTGTTAAAAGCATCAGCTGCTGCTAGACATCTTAAGTTAGTACCTGCTAGTAATAAAGAGTTTTAGGTATTTGATGATACTGAAATGTTTTGTCAATTTAAGAAAAAGGACTTGCAGCTGTCGTGCTTTGATGGTCTTGGGTATCCCATGCAAGCATGTTACTTGTTGCACTAACTATACCAAGGGTAATTTGGAGGAGTACTGTCATGAGTACTTCACAGTACAGAAATACTTGGCTGCCTACCAATTAGTGATACATCCTATTTATAAAACAAACCTTGACCCTACTGAGGAGGATGAGTCATTATGCCACCAAAGCTGAAGAGAAAGGTTGGTCAGCCCAAGAAGAGTAGGACAATGGAGAAAGGAGAGGATAAGCTAGTGAATACTAGATCTGCCACTGTTAGGTGTAAGACTTGTCTTAAGACTGGACACAACTCAAGAACTTGCAAACAGGTAAAATGAGTTTTTATTGACTTGGTTGACATTTCAATTTGAAGTTGTTGTCATATGAGTGTTTGTTTGCAGATTGACAACAGTAGGACAACTTCAACTGTATTTAAGCATGGGTCAACTTTAAATGCAAGCAATGCATCTCAAAATCAAGTTGTTTTTTGCTTAATTATTGTGTATTGTTTAACTATGATGGACTAAACTAATCACACTTTGCATTATCGAAGGGTAACTAGAAGACAAGCAATATAAACAAAAGAAGCACTTCATCTGCAACCACTGCCAAAAAGAAGAAGGTATTGAAATTACTTTTAAGTTTGTTTGTCATCTTACAACTCATGTGATTTAGTAGGGTTTATCTTTGTACACTGCAAAGAATACTATTGGAAGACAAGCTCAAGAAAGTTATACACCAACAACACAACCACAACCATCACAACTATCATAGGCTTCAAATACACAAATAAGTATACCAACATACACTAAAAGTAGTCATTCATTTCTTGCTGAAAAGTGCTACAATCACCATACCATATAGTACCAATATGAAATACAAAAGGAGTATAAAAATCATCTTAACTGAGTTGTTTGAGGTTTCAATGTTGTGTAATTTCACAAACACTTTTCGAATGTCTCCTTTCAATGCTTAGACTTCTGTCATTATTGCTGCTGCCTGGTCTATGTTTGATGTAATATTCATATTTTCTCTCTGGGTGATGCATTTTGGAATTTAGTCGATGTTGATTGATGTTTTCTTTCGTTATTCAATGGAAGAAACCAATCTAAGAAACTTTTCCTACAATTCCTTTGCTCACAACAGTAGTATAGCCTATTTTTGTTCCTTTCTGATTCTGACACCTTGACAGCAACTCTTCTATGGCATGACTTGTATTGCATGTTTTTTAACCTTGGCCCTTGATAGTTAATGTAATTTGATTTTGATTGAGACCTGTTTGCTTTTAATAGGTGCGAAAAGGATCCAGGAATAGTTGGAGAACAAAGGGAGAAAATGAAGGAAAAAAGAATAAACCTGCAAATGTATGATGAGTGAGAGAGAGAATGACAAGATTTTTGCTTGCTGCCTGACTATAGCAATTTTTTGGCTTTTATAGGGTGGCAGATTGAATATAGCCATTGGAGGCACATTTCTTTTGTCATTTTGATTTTTCTACCCCATTCTATGATGCTTGAGGTAGCACAACGGTCATATTTTTACTTGACCAAGTGTAAGGTTATTTTTGAACTTTAGACCATTTATCATGACATTTTTATAATAAAAACAAACTTTTACTAATGGTAACTTGACAGACAGTGTTTTTTGTTATCGCATTAATTACTTACAGTGTTTTTTGTTAGTTTTAGAAATCATTGGTGCGAAACATAAATATGCCTTTTTCTCATAGTGCAAAATGTAAATTACCCCCTTTATCGACCATTCAATCATTCATCAATCATCAGCAATATCCATGAACAATAATTTGTGCGTGCTCCAATCTCTAACGAGGACAAGAACTGAATAAGGTTTCAGGTTGTCTATTTGAAAGGAAAGTGATATGTGGAGATAAAGGGGCGGGGGATCACTATCAAGGGAGAGAAAGGAAAGAGAGGGAGGAGAAAACAAATAAGAAAAAGGGTAAAGATTTTGAATTTAATGTGTCTGAATATTTCTCATTAAAATAGGAGTGTAATTTTTTAAAATTATTGTGATAATTTTTACAAGTAGAGTGCAAAAAGTGCATTTCATTATTTATTTTCGTTGCAAAAACTATCACTACGGTTTTAGAAAATCTCACTTCCATTTAAATTGGACAAAATTTCAATAAATAGAATTTCAGTATCCATACCCATACTTAAAAAAAAATAGTGGGTCTCACAATGTTTTAATCTAAACACATAATATAAATAACAATGAAGAACAATTAAAATTGATATACAACATATTTAAATTTAGTATACAATAAATTTATGATTAAAAAAATATATTTATAATAAAAAAATTCGCAAGTCTCGGGTGCTAGCAAGTTAAGCCCAATTGAAAAATCAAGTTAAAAGGTTTTCTCTTTTTCAATGATTACAACGTGTATTAATTTCAATGTCGCATTAATGAAGTCATGGGATCATCCCCAAATCTTCTCTTCACCTTGTGTACCTTTCTATTTGGAACAAGGAACCCAACATACTAGCTTATTGAAGTGGGCTAGTGGTTCTCTTGATGAATTACATTTGAAGTTAAAAAAAAAAAAATCTGAATGGCTATAGTCTTAGGACAATGAGCGGCACACGGATCTCACTATAAAAAATTTAATACATTTTAAAAATTTAATAATCTAAATTACTGCGTGTTCACTGAAAACTAACGATTTTATATCTAACAAAATTTTTTGAATCTGAAATTACCAAAACCAAAACTATACCCAAACTAAAAAAAAAAAAAAAAGAGCCACCTAGAAAGACAAGAAGAAAATATTTCTTGCAAGCTATACTTGTACTTGGATAAAAAGGAAAAAGAATATTGTATGAGAGAGTTTTGTTAACTTAACTGTTTAATTGGTGAGTGACAATCAATCTAATATAGTTAGATTCAACTTATAATTCTTATAGTCGAGTTGATGGAACAATATAATACGTAATTATTCGATAAAAAGATATGAAAATGGAAGATAAATATTTTGTTCATAAATTGCAATATGCACTCGGGGTCTTTTTCTTCTTGTTTGTTTTTCATTTCGTTTCTTTGGTTTTTCACCTCCCTGTTGTTGAATTGGCAGTGAAGAAGTGAGAACGATGTCATTGCTATCCATACAAGGATCATAAGCCCAAAGTACAATCATTTTTTCTCACATCATCCTGGAAGCAATCTATGTTATCGGCCAAATTAAGAGTATAGCAGTTTGACAGATGACTTATATGGGGAGGAGAAATCTACATAGCATATAATTGAGATATGGTCTTCACCAAATCATGAATGTCTTTTTTAATGTATGAACAAAGGCAACAAAACAGACATACAACAGTTATAAGTTGTGTTACAAGCCATGTTGTTTGATCAATATGTCATCAGCCAAGTACTGGTACATCATTATTTGAATATTTAACAAAAAGAAGAAACTGTATGCATGTGGCTTGACATTTTTTTTTCCTAGTCTTGATGGAGTGATCACTATTATATGAGAGATAGATGAGGAGTAGGCGGAAGTTCAAACCGTTGCTTACCGTAATGAAATATATACTTCATTATCACAGGTAGCTCCCGCGCCGATGAATATGCAATTTCAATTATGAATAATATATGAGCAGTCTAAGAAGTTCCTTGACAAAGACCCTCTAAAACTTTGAATTCTATGGTAACCAAAGGTATGACAGAAGGAAAAACAAAAATAAAAAAGTGCTTGTTTAGACTTGTTAACTGCGATATCCCAATTTTTGTAATGGGACGACCTTAATTAAAGTTCATCCTTAGCCTCTTTCCTATCCTCTAAATCTTTTTCCCAGCATCCCTTAGTAGTCCTCAAATTATCTAACCATACCTCATCTGCTATGAAAGAGTCGGTGTCATTGTTTCGGTGCCATGACCAGTGGGCGTTTGTTTCATTCAATAACCTCAGCCTTCCATGTCCAAAGCTTGGCTCCCGGTACAGCGATAAGGGTGATGGTGGATCTTTAAATCTGCATGCCCATCAAATTCAAAAACATGTCAAACCAAAAGAATATATATGGTTATGCAGCACCTTCCTCGGCTTGTTATCATCTAGAGTTATAAGCCAAACATTACAATGAGCGTTAATATCTTGGGCTTAAAGTACAATAAATTGGCCCAAATGTCACCCATTGAATTATCGCTCGGCCGACCCATTGGCTTGATGGACATATTTGTACGAGACCAACGGGCCTCGTTCACCAAGCCCATTGTTGCCTTCCTACCTCACGTTGTTCTTTTGGGGGCCGACTTAATAAGAAGTGCTGATTGAAATGGACTAAAGCTTTTTTTTTTTTTTGGAACGGTAGAAAAGAGGCATAGTAGGTCCCCGCTTTTCAATTTCTCCATGTCAAAAATACATGGAATGATGCCTATAGCATCGAGTAATCGATACTTACGTTAGTGCAAGGCCCTCACGGTTCCCTCCATCTCCAATGGTTATGTATATTGGGCCGCATGGATCAGCCTTGTTATCATAAATCCTGGTCTGCAACCGAAAACAATAAAAATTAGAAATCCACTTTAAACAACAACAAAAAAAAAAATCCACTAATCAAGAAAAAAAAATCCTGAATTTAGATTTTTATATTAGAGGTCTCGGGAAATCTATTTTTTAAGAATATGATATAGGATTTATGCAAATGGAAAACTACCTTATTGCATAGCTTATGGTAGTTTTCTAAAGAAAAAAAAAATCTTGTAAAATTACAAGAAGCAAAAATAAGTGGGTTTTATGCAAAAGAGGCATAAGGAATCATTTTTTGCAGTCATGGATCATCTAACATAATTGGACTTTTACCAGCATTTGGGTGTTTTTTATATGACTTTCTTAAAAATGTTTAAAGGTTAAATGCATTTTGTCCCATTGTGGTTTAGTTGGTTTACATGTTACTCTTCTATAGTTTTAATTTAAGCATTAAACCCTCTTATAGTTTTCAATTTTGGTAATCAACCCCCTTATCAACAATTTCTCAAATCTATTAACAGAAATTAGCCATAATTGCATTGTTTTATGATATAAAGAACTTCATTATATTTCAAATTGATATTAATCCTGCATACTGTCATGAATACTATCTTAAAGAGCTCTATATTAACATGTACAGTACACTAAAAAAAAACTTTAAAAGAAATAATGTAAAATGCAATTAAAATATACACAAAAATTCATTTTGAGAAATATATAACATATTTTTTTGTAGAGAAAAAAAATAAAAATTACTAAACAATATAATTTTGACCAATAGATTTATGAAATTACTACTAGAAAAGTTAATTGTCAAAATTAAAAACCATAAGAGAATTTAATGTCTAAATTGAAACTATAGAAATAACATGCAAAACAACCAAATCAGAATAAGGTATATTGCATTTAACCCAGTGTTTAAAAAAGAACAGTAGAATTAAAGGCCCAATCTCTATCTTGATAAGCAGATTAAAAGGTGGACTTACAAATCGCTCGTACGAGTGAACATGGCCAGCAAAAACGACGTCGACTCTTGCTCTGTACAACAACTCTTCCATGGCTTTTCTCATGTCTTCTCCTTCTCCTTGGTGTGCGGTGTTAGTATTATACCACGGCGCATGCAACAAAACAATAACCCAAGGCGTCCTTTTCCTATCAATTCTAGCCAAGTCAGCTTGAAGCCACTTGTACTGATCCGAGTCAGCATCAAAGTCAGCGTATGACCCCAACATTATAATATGGGTGGCAGCAACATCAAAAGAGTAGTACAAATTTGAGTTAGAGCCGCTCTGTTCGTACGGCATCAACCACCGTGCGTTGTAGGCCTTAAATCCTTGCGGATGTATAATTGGGATGCTCTCGATTTCGTGGTTGCCCTCTGTCACCATCCACGGCCGCTTGCTGGCATATGGTTCTACGAGACGTCCAAATGAGTCCCACAGTGGCTGATGGCTATCCGCATAAGATAAATCCCCCGGCAGCAAAAAGGCGTCGTAATCACTACTATTTATGTGCTCTAAAGTCGATTTAGTCCATTCTGTTTGTCCTAGGTCACCTGCGAAAATAATCACTCTGATTGACTTGGAATTTGGTTGTAGAATATGTGTATTTTAGGAATGAGCTCCCCGGAAAATAGACAAACAGTCAAATAACAAATAATAATCTTATTGGACTTGAATAAGGATACGGAGGCATCTCGATATATATATATATATTACAAAACTAAAATTTGAATATAGTTGAGTGTTATCCTAATGTATATAATGTAGATAGTATATGAAATTTTTTACAATTTTTTTTTTATTTTTAAAAAATATTTTTCTTTACTAAGGTAATACAAAAAATTATTACTATATTATATGTGTATATGTAAAATGTGTGTACGTAACATTTTTCAATCTTATTATATGAAAAAAAAATTAAATACAAAATGATAAAGCGAGTCTATCATTTAAATTTAAATTATTAATTATATTATCAATAATTAAAATTTAAATAATAAACTCATATTATCTAAATTTCATATTTATGAATTTTTTTTCAAATAATAAAATATTATTACAGTAAAATTGTTTTGTGGGGGTTGGCTTTCCGTGGAACTTTTTCCGTAGAGATTGTGATGTTACTCATCTCCGGTTTCTTGCGACGACTTTTCATTTCCAGCTCATATACAGATGTCATATGGTTTGGTAAGAACTTAAAGATTTTCTTTTTTCTTTTTTTCTGATCAGTAACGATTTTAGTTTCTCAGATTGCCTGGTCCAGCCCATCAAACCCGGGTTGGTCCTAACCCGGTCCATTTTAAGATTTTGGGAGCAAAAGCAGATATATCCGTATTAAATTATCTTATTTCAATATTTAACCAAAAAAAAAAATCTTATTTCAATAGCATTTACCAAATATCATCGTTATTGCATGGTCTGATAGTAGAATAATTAGATCCTTTTTTTTTAGTGACCAGAAGTTCAAAAATTCTGTGGTAACTTATTAATATGACTTCAATGTTTATTTTTTAGGTATGGTTACTGCACTGAAAAAGAAAAATCCCTCTTCTAAAGCATTCTTTGGACACTTTAATCTAAATGCCATAAGTTAAGGGATCTAATGTCACATATTTTAACTCTTAGCATGTCCATGTGGTAAGTGAAAAGTTCTCTTGGAGGAAACTGAGGTTTCCAATTTGCGATGCTGATGCAAGTGAGCAATACCTAAATAAGAGAAAAATTCACAATGAAGGGCCACAATTTTTGTGTGTGATGAGTAAAGTGCACTCCTCTTTCCCCTTGATTGGTTGTTGCCTACGCTTCAAGCACCAACCGACTAACCAACTAAACTGCTCAAGAAAATATAGACAATAAGAAACATATCACTCTCAGCACCCGGAAAACAAACTCACGCAAAAGGCCTCACGATTCACACGCCTCCATAATCAAGTAAAGCCCATTACCCCCAACACTTTATTTCAATTAATATTTATTCTAGCTACTTGCCTGATGGCCTTATTATCAACAGAAAGTGGTTGTGCTACAAAGTTTTAGATTCAATTCAAATCCCATTTAATTGCAGAACTGAAGAGGGTATCAAATAAGTTAAACAGAATTGGGAATTTTTGCAAGAGAAACTTACCTACAACCGCGAATTCAATGGGCAATTTTGCAGGAGGAGTTCTGAAAGAGAACTCAGGGCCATGGCCTCCACATCTATAGTAATAGGTCTTTCTTGGCTCCAATGGTCCAATATTTACATGGTGTATCTTCCCTGATTCATAGAAGAAATAATGATATGAAGTGCTCTCTCCTTTTGCCATGGCACTGTATTTTCCTGGTTCTGTTCCATATTCCACAATCGATTGCACATGTTTGTCATCTGTAACCCATGTAACTCTCATGTAATCGCTGCCCACCAGCGAAATATGAACCTTATACAATCAAAGAACAGAGAAAAACGAGAAGGGTATGTTTCAATTCAGTATTCCATATAATGCTTAATGAAAATAAGGAAAATAGAGAAATAGAAAGAGACCTGTTGTGGTTCGGCTTTGGATAGATTGTGTGGAGTGAAGATAATGTTGCGAGGAGAAGGACGCGAGTAAACATTGTTATTTGATGCATTGGATGAGAAGAAGATGGATAGGAATAGGGAGAACAACAAGAGTCGGGAGAAGTTCTCCATCCTTCTGCTCCAATTAATGTAGAGATACAAGATCTCGCAGGCAGCTAGCTTCGGATATATAAAAGAACATAAATTAACATTAAGATACAGAATTTGATACGTATAAGAAAATGCGAATGCAATTGCAATGGAGTCAGGAATTAAGTCAAATACTCAAAAGGATTGCTTTGCACCCTGCCAGAGCGGGGCTTAGTCTTCAATTTGTGCTGACCGGCAGCATCTTTTTTGCAGCCGGGCTTTGTACAGCCTTCCTTGGGTCAGATTCATTATCGCCCACACAAAAAAAGTTACCTTGTACTTATGCTTGATTCTTTTGACACTCGATTCTATTATTGACCACATAATGCAATACACGTGTAGATGTGAAGTTTTGGCATGTGATACGATTGAAAATGGACTTGACATGACGTGAAAAAAAATTAAATAATGAGGACTAGAAGGCTTGGAGAAATGGATAAATTTCGTCATGAGGTTGATTATATGGACACCGAAAATTTGATGATTTTTAGATATAAATTTATACTATATTATTATCATTAGTAGGTGACATATATTATTGCTCCTTATTTAGATATTACATGAACACATTCATATAATTTTTCTCTGTCTGTTCTTATAAAAAAAAAATGGAAATTCTCTGTCAATTGGGTGTGATAACCACTATCTTCCAACGCCCTTGACAACGTCGGTGCATCACAAGTACTCGGTACTTGTCAAATCTCAGTTTTGAACAAGCAAATATATATATATATATATATATATATATATATATATATATAAAATTGTCAGAATGTGATAAATAACAAATAATTTAAATTATTAAATAATAAAAAATATTTTAAATTTTAAAAAATAAATAATAAATAATTATTAAATATTATTTGATTTATGTCATATTTTTGTGTCCCTTAATAAGTGCATTTACATTTATTATTGGTATATCATGTGGTCTGACGTTGATTTGCCTTTTTGTGCACCAACCTTGAGTATAAACTCTCATTTTTCGGTCATTCCTATTAAAAGGAAAAAGATCAGTTACCATGGAAAGAGTAAAATCACATATCTAAATGAAACATAGAATTTTTTTTAATGAAAAATAGAAAGAAGAAAACTAAATTTAGCTGATAAATACTAGTTCATTACTGTTTTTTTTTTTTCAATAACAATAAAAAAGGCATATTTTTTTACGATATGAAAACAATGATAAGCATAAACTTATTTCGTCGCTTAGCTTTAACATAATAACGAGCCGAGCCGTTCATCATGTCCAATTTTGGTGCCCCGGATATATATTTAATTAATTAGCATATTTAATAAATATTTAAAAGCTCACATGGGATGGAATTGTTTCTTCATGTATTTTCAAATGTACAACAGCTAAACCTGTAGGGAACTTAGAACTTCAAGAATTGTGCTTAATCATGGGAACAAGGAATGCATAAAATAAACATGGAATATCCTGTAGGAATCTATCTCCAAAAAAAATTAGTTGATGAAGCAAGTGGTGGGGATAAATAAAAAATTAGCCTTAAACTTTTGCAAATTTTTATGGTTGTCCGAAATTGTTTTATTTTTTTTTCACTCATAAACCTTAAAAATCCATGATTAACAGAATTGAGATTATTTTTATTAAATTAATGTATAATATTAAATGATTTGATTCAAATTTGTAGACGAAAAGACTTAATTACCACAAATTTTAAAAATTTAAAATTAAAATAAAAAAATAAAAAATTTTATACTTAATTATAAAAATTCATAAAAATTTATTATCTCCACAGCTGGCGCCCTGCCAACTTCGGCGAAAGAGAGTTTGGCTTCTACCAACCATTCATCAATCATCATAAATATTCACGGGACGATATTTTATATGTGCCCCAATCTCTAACGAGGATAAGAACTGAATAAGGTTTAGGTTGTCTATTTGAAACAGGAAATGATAGCTGAACGGATAAAAAGGTACCGAGGATGACGAAGAAAGAGAGAAAACAAAGAGGAGAGGGAAGAGAAAAAATAAAAAGCAATGGTGGATGTTATAATTATTTTATAAAATAAATATTTTTTTGGTCTAAAAATAAATGTTATGAACAAAAGTTAAAATTGAAATTTAACTCGTAACTGATTTATAATAATAAAAAAAAAAAAGTTTCGTCAATCCTTCGTTTCGGCTTTCGTGGACCCCGTCCATGATTGAGCCCATTTGAAAAGTCAAGTTAAAAGGTTTCCTCCTTTTCAGCGAAAAAAAAAAGTACTTGACCGAAAGATATGTTGTTTAAAACAGTATTTATAATATAATAATTATTATTATTTATGCACTTATGTTAATAAAATGTGTAAGAAAAAAAATAATTTTTTATTATTTATTATATTAATATAATTATAAATTTTTTTGATTATATTAATAATATCTTTTTTGGATGTTTTTCTCCAGTCAATCCTTTTAATGATTCTACGTATTTTATTTTCAATGTCGCATTAATGGAGTCATGGGATCATTTCCGAATCTTCTCTTCATCTTGTGTGCCTTTGAACCCAAACACGAACTTAACGAAGTGGGTTAGTGCTTTTCTTGATGAATTACATTTGAGTTAAAATAAAAAAATAAAAAACTGATTAATGCTTGTAGTATTGGGACGATGAGCGGCACACGGATCTTACTATAATTTTTTAAAAAATTTAACCAAAAGATGATAAGATGGGAGTATTTTGACAAAGAAATTTTTTAGTTGATACGTCATATGAAAACTAGAATAATCAAAATATATTTACATTTATTGCAACGATTAATGCTTTTACTTCGTATTAATGCTAATAATAACTTTTCTCATCTCTTACATAAATTGATTCATCTCGTTAATTAATATTTGCAGTTGAGCAATTTTCATTGAATGTTTATCTCTCATGGTTTATACTTGTCGAGAAAAGTCTCCCCAAAGAAAAATATACGTTGGATCTTGTTTCACACCGTATATCAGACCACGTAGTCCAATTAAAGTCATATATATATATATGAAACTTATGGCAATGAATCTTAGAAAAAGGAGAATAATCAAAAACCCTAACAATAAAATACTTGTCAAAAAAAATGAAAAATGAAAAATGCTCTTACCGAGAGGGATATAATAGACCCACAAGCTCTGAGGAATGAAAACTTGCAAATTCAATTATTGCATAACTAAACAAATGAGAAAAGAAACAATCAAAACTATAGACTAAAAAGTCTATAAATTCCTAACCTTTAGGAGATAATTATTAGCAGATTTTAAAAAAAAACTGTTTCCATTGTGACTTCAGGACGAGAAAGATGACTTATTACTCGCACGGGATCTATTATTTCTTTATGACTTCCACATGTAAAAATTAACCGGAGCAACTTATTTTTAAAAAGTATAAGTAAATATGTAATTTATCTAATAATATCTAACGATTCGTGTATTTTTTTATTTAAATTTAACTATTCAGCGGCTCATATTACTGCGTATTTACAAAGCCTCAACAAAATTTTACTCTCTAGGATTTCCCAAATTAAGATTATAAGAACTTCCAACTTAGTTTGCTTTCCCTAAAAAAAAAAAAAAAAAAAAGGGTGACAACTTAATTTGCGCTTCAACATGCAAACAAGTAAGCTATACATGGAATATCCTGTAGGAATCTACTTTAAATAAACGATAATATAAAACAAAGTCATACCCTGCCATCAATTTGGTGGGCGTTACCGACTTATAGATCTCCGTTAGTCACAAGATTGAAAACGAAATATTAAGATTGTTCATTGGCCTTTGGCCAGTAAGTCAAGGATCTCACCTTCAATATATTTTGGATTGAGTTTAGTTTGTTCGGCCAATACACACTATATACACCCCAAATTTATAAGGTTCACCTCTTTGCAGCTCATCATTGATCCAAGAGTTCGTAAGGTCATTGCAAGATAAGGCAAAGGCATGCTTTAATTAATAATTAATAATTGATAATTAATAATTGATTAGTTTTGCATCTGTAAGCTTTGGTGTTAATTTAAGGTTGGGGAGATCAAACTGGTTTCCATTTTTCTCGTTCCAAACGGCTCTTTTGTAAGTCTATTGAATAAGTATTAATGAAAATTGAAAGTCTATCAGATTTTAACGTGTTAATCTGTTCTAAATTGCGTCCGCAAGGTAGTTTTGATGTCTGTTAGTACTGGAAGGATTCAAAACTCGTCAATTATAATCCCAATTCAATGAATCTCCCGGTATAGACATATACAAGTTCTATGTCGGCCCTGCAAATGAATATTAAAAAAGGAAAAATTCTAGATTATATTTTTCTTATTTTCTCAACTCTTTGATGAGTATTTGGGCCGACGCTCAAAACCCTTAACAGAAGGCTAAAAAGAAAAATCTTACGAACCTCATCCAATGACGCATCTTTTGATTTCTTTGTTCTAATATAACATATAACAAGTATATATAATATATTATGTTATTTTGTGAATAAAACGAATTATCCCAGAAACCTAAGACACAATGACTCCGTTAACCTCTCCGTTGATCTCTACAAGATTTCGGCGCATTCCGCCAACCTAAACATTTCCTATATAGTGCTTATACTGCACAATCCCTTCCGACTACACTTATTTTCTGTCCTTTCCATTGGTTCTTTTTTTTCCCATATTCTGAATTATAGATATTTCTATAATTATGTTGCAATTTTCTAGCCGAATTAGCTGCATTAATTTAGTTTGTTTCCTGATTTTTGGAATCATATGAGAAATCAAAGTCGAGAAGCGAATAATCCATCAAATCTTTATAAATCAATGGGGTTCCCTTTTCTTTCTTGTGGGAAATTCATGGGTCTTAATATTGTCAACACGCATATGTTGTGTTTTTTTTTTTCCCTTTTGAATTAAAATTAGATATGCAATAAATCGGTATTGAGGAGAAGAAAAATAAATAAATAAATAAATAAATAAAGCATAACCGCGGCCAGCCAGCCGCAATGGGAACACTTCCTAATCCGAACAAGGCAACAAGTCAAGAATCAGCTGAACCGTGACGAATTATTGTAACAAGAAAAAAATAGCAAACAAACAAAACCAGACTGTTATCCCCACAGGACACCCTTTGGAGTCCAACCTGGCATCAGAACATCAAATAAACCAAGTTTAGGGTCTAATAATAAGATTACAATTTCTGTCTCCTTTGTCCGAAGAAATTCACTCGTTCTAAGTGCCTAAATATTCCTATCTTCCACGTGTCCCCCGAAATTAACTCCTGCGTGTCCAATCAAACTCACCTCTGGAACTCTGTCTAAAACGTTTATGCCTCTACAAACTACAATCATATGTACATAATAACATGGGAAAATGTTTTTTTGGTAGGTACTGGCCTCTACATTATTTTTTTATATGCATGTAATTTGTGCAATTACAAGCATATTTTATACAATTATAACAATAAAAGATAATATAAAAATTATTAGTATTTTTTTCGTTTCACATTTTTTAATTATGATTGCATAATAAGTATTCATGATTGCACAAACTGGGTGCATGTGGACGTAATGTGAAAATCCAGTCTACCCATTTAATGAAACTCTAATAACATAATAAAATCTGTAAATTACGAACACCCGGCTACAAAAGATTAGAAATTGACAATTTCATCCAATCAGACAAATATTCCATCCCATTCTCAGGTATCCTTTCACATGGTTTGTGTGTGTATATTTTATGCCTATATAAGTGACCCCGTTGAACTTGTCCTCCATTGTATTCTTATTATTACTTAATTTTCTGTTTATACCAGAATGGCCAGGTTCCTTCTGATGTCCATGTTCGTATTGGCTGTTGCCGGATTCTTGACCGGTGCTCTTTCATATACCCGGCCGCCAGCCGGTAGAACGATTCTTGTGCGTTTGTCAGAAGACGAGGACAGCGCAACTCCCCAACAGGTAAACAAAACCCAATTCTCGAGATTTATGTTTGCATTTCATTTTTATAATTACTTGCCTTTCTGGGAAAAAAAAAAAAAATGGCCAGTTTTCATGGTTGATGCAATCCTATCTTCGCCTGAAGCTAAATGAATTTTTCTTGTCTGTTCAGTTTTTACCGCTTTTTTTTTTTTTTTTATCTTTTGGGATGGTGGGTAGGAGGCATTGAGTTGGGTTAGCCGTCCGTTGGGATATTATTTTCCAAAGTTAGATGACCAAAAGTAGAACGTAGTTTAGCAAATTTAAACTAATTCTTTATTTGTTATTTTTCCCTTTCTTCGGTTATTGTACGATTAAAGGAACAAATTAGCGTTATGTTGTCATTGACTCTAACACTTCTAACCTGTTAACCTTTTTGTGCACCATGAAAAATTGGGCAATTTCAAGTGGTCGAAGTCGAGAATTTGAATTCTTCTATTTTCCTGAGTCTGGCAGTTGTTAGGGTTCAGTGGCCTGAATTAAATCTTGAGACATTATATTTAAGCCTATGGTTGGTCAAATGGAGTTTTAGACTAGCGGGTAATTAGTCTAAGTTCAAATGAATACGAGATACTTCTTTCCTTGTGTTGAGATGTAAATTTATGTACACACATACACATATTGTTTTGGGGTACTGGAAAAAGCTACCGCCGAAGAAAATTTATGGGAC
Source organism: Carallia pectinifolia (assembly GCA_037832335.1). Lineage (NCBI taxonomy): Eukaryota > Viridiplantae > Streptophyta > Magnoliopsida > Malpighiales > Rhizophoraceae > Carallia > Carallia pectinifolia. The sequence continues at coordinate 15,816,345 of CM075444.1, read as the reverse complement.
AAATTTGTTGAGAATTTGATGATCTCAAATGGGCTTCTACCCCTTTGTTTTTCTTTGACGAGAAAAGTTTTCATGTCATGAACGAGGACGGATCACATGGTTTAATATTGGTCAACTTTGGGCTGGCGGGTGAGATTGCTCTATCTCTTATCCTTTGTTTGGTTTTATGAGAAAATATGAGACAATAAATTGTGTGAAAAAAAAAAACTAGAAAATAAAATTATTTTGATTGATGAGAAATATGTGAGAAAAAATTATAGGAAAGAAAGTAATAAAAAAATTATAAGAAAAATAAATTATTTGTATATATAAGAAATGTGTGAGAAAGAAGATGATGAGAAAAATAATGATAAAGAGAGCTGTAAGATAAAAAAGTGCAAGAAAAATAAGTTATTTTAATATATAAGAAATATGTGAGAAAAAAATAATAAAAAAAAGTAATGTAATTTTATTTTTCTAACCAAAATTTTTCCTATGTTTTCTATTGAATCCAAACGAAGTGTTAAGAAAGGCTGCAAAGGGGCTTGTATTTTCTTAGAGAAAGGGAAATACTTTCTGTTTAAGTATATATTAATCCTTTTAAAGAATATATATTAATTCTCCTAATGCTCTAATTATATTAATCGATTCTAAAATCCACTAATATTTTATTTTAATATTATAAATCTTATTTCACAATTATAATTTTTCTGAAATATATATAATTAAAATGTAAATTGTCAAAGGGTTGGCAAGCAACGGTCTCGTATACTGATTGCTAATTGACGTATTTTTACCTGTCTCTGCCCCCGGGTGACTGGTAAATTAGCCCGGGCTTCCAGGTTTTTTGGTAAAGATCTTCCGCTTTTAGTCTCTTCTGAGTCCAAAATTATTTTATCCCATCAAATCAAAACAAAAGTAAAATCTATATCTGCAGAACCGGGTACCTGCAAATTGCAAACATTAATTGGCCGATGCCATATATATGGTTGCTTGATTTTCCCCCTTTTGGCATTTTCTTTCCTTTTTCTGTTTTACATTTTCTATGAAATATCAAGACCTTCCAAATATTTTATCGTACACTACGTTTGCGCCACATCCCTTTTCTGAAATTATCCACTCCCTCCCCCCTACCCCGCTTGCTTGCTTGAAACGTTTCTTTCTGGTCCTTTTTTTTTTTTTTTGGGGTTATCTATCTTGCTTCAAACTTTGGATTTACTGCTGATCAAGTAGGGGTTGTGGTCCCAAGAGGAGGGGCAATCACTTCATTTTATTGGGCATCTTCTTTTTTAGTTTGATCTCTTATTTCTTTTTGATTACTGTTTCTTTTAGTCTTTAGTCACCCAAAAAAAAAAAAAAAACTTTGGATTTACCTTCGACATGATATCATGCATATCATGCGCATTAATATTTTGCGTACATTCACGGATCTCTTAGCTCTCGAAGCAGCCACGGCCACGGCCTTTTGATGAAAAACAGATCTATATATTGAGGGATTTGACTATATATCAACGCAATAGAAAGTATGTGGGACATGCAATTCGTCCATATGTCATTTTTTTTTAATTCAAAAAAATATATATTAGATTACGTTACAATTCATTGTGTTGCTTTCACTGTATTGCGATCAAATTTTTCTTAATTTTTTTAGATGATTGTTTTCTTCAACATGTTGTGTGTACCTTTAACTTAGCTCATTTCTATCTACAAATTCTGCCATCTTTATTTCCGTGTGCCTTTATTTATGTTGATTGATTAATGAAGCTATGTGACCCTTGTTTGCTCTTGCAGGTTCACATATCCATGGTGAGCGAAAATAAAATGAGAATATCATGGATTACAGGCTCTAAAACGCCCGCAACTTTATGTTACGGCACGTCACCAGGAAGATGCGATCACTCCGCCACCGGCACTACGTCGTCGTATCGTTACCTCGTGTACGAGTCCGGTCAAATTCATGAGGTGCTGATTGGCCCATTGGAGTCCGAGACAGTATACTACTATCGCTGCGGCTCTAGTGATGCTCGCGAGCGCAGCTTCAAAACGACGCCGGCCCAGTTCCCCATCAAATTTGCTGTCGTAGGTATGTTTGTAGCACTTGATTTTCCATTACCTTGTGCTTGGAAAGAACACTGGCCTGCTGATATTGGGCTCATTGGGCCTAATCTCAGCCACGGACCCATTCTAAATTAGACTTTCTCATTGTGCCCAAGCCCGTCAACAAACTAATTCAAAATTGTTTCTGCTTCCAAAACAATTAATTGAAACTTTCTGTTAATACTTTTTGTTTTTGTATTCGAGTTTTAGCCACTTTTATTCTCCTCTCATGACCTTTTGATCGTCCTTATAACAGAAAAAAGAAACCGTAGAAGTTCATATTTTCATGATTCGGAAAACTTAAATAAATCTCCTCCATTAGACCAATTTTAGATGCAAGCTAATATAATACATCAATAATCATGCCCATTGAAAACAAAGAAGGAAATAATCATGTCCGTTAGTCTCACAATTTTGATCTTTCCATACATTATATAATCATAAATGTCCATATGAGCTTGGGTCTATAATGGGTCAAATTGGTTGCATCTGTAAGTTGTTCATGATTTTGGATTCATGTCCATTGATGTGCGGGCAGGTGATCTTGGACAGACTGATTGGACGAGAACTACTCTGCAACACATAGCCGACTCAGGTTACGACATGTTGCTTCTGCCAGGGGACTTGTCATATGCCGACCGCGTCCAAAATTTGTGGGACTCATTTGGCCGCCTGGTCGAGCCACTAGCGAGCCAGAGGCCGTGGATGGTCACGCAAGGTAACCACGAGACTGAGGAAATCCCTCTCATCCACAAGACACCATTCACCGCCTACAATGCCAGGTGGCGCATGGCGTTTGAGGAAAGTGGGTCCAGTTCCAATCTCTACTACTCCTTCAATGTGGCTGGCGTCCATGTTATTATGTTGGGATCCTACACAGACTTTGACCCTAGTTCAGCCCAATACAGTTGGCTGCAATCCGACTTGGCTAAGGTCAACAGGTCAAAGACTCCATGGATAGTGGTGCTAATCCACGCGCCGTGGTACAATTCCAACAAGGCTCATCAAGGGGAGGCTGAATCGGTGGATATGAAGAAGTCCATGGAGGAATTGATTTACAAAGCTCGTGTAGATGTTGTTTTTGCCGGCCATGTTCACGCCTACGAGCGATTTGTAAGCCTACTTACTTGGTTGCTCTTCTTAAATTTATGTAATTACTTGATATATAAATCAATTTTTGCTTTATGTTTTTCAGACGCGGGTTTACCAAGACAAAGCTGATAACTGCGGTCCAATGTACATAAACATTGGAGATGGTGGCAACCGTGAGGGCCTTGCGAGCGAGTAAGTTGGTTCCATTTAGAATTGCATAATGGGTGTACATTCCTTGGAAGTTGTGTCTGAAAATTTGGAGTACTAAATGTTATATCCTGTTTAACAATATGTTTGCAGATACATTGATCCAAAGCCTGACATTTCGGTTTTCAGAGAGGCAAGTTTTGGGCATGGACAATTTCAGGTGATGAATGCAACTCATGCACTATGGCTGTGGAATCGAAACGACGATAATGTCAATGTTGCAAGTGATTCGATCTGGTTGACAAGCCTCTCTTCTAATCCTTCTTGTAAACTCTAAACAGAGATTCAAGAATTTTTTCTAAGAAAAAAAAAAAGACGTCTTTATTTTTCCTCTGAATGCTAGGAAATCTTTAGCGAAGGAAAATAATTAAAAGGAAAAACTCCTTATAGATAAGAAGGAAATATGTGTACAAAGTTGGCTGGCCTGGTAGTCAAGTGTTGCTTTCTACAGAGTACGAATGTAATGGCAAGCCTTTGAATATTTACATACGGCATTCAATTGAAGTTCGTTCAATAAAAGTATCAAATTCCATATCCTTCTCAACCAAACCTTATTCTTCTATCATCCTGATAATTCATCAATGTAGAATGTAGATAGTGTCAAAAGGGTGAAAGAATTGCCAATTGGTTTAGATGATACGTGAATTTTTTTATTTTTTTTGGTGTATATATATAGCTACGCATAAAAAAAAATCATCCAATAAACGATACTTGAAAAAAAAAATTATGCTATTTGATGTATTTAAGTGCGCAAATCACTTCTAATATTTTCAGCATTTAAATCAATATTTTGCATTAATCAACTAATTCCTTCTCTCTTTCTCTCGGTCTCCCTCTCTCTTTTTTGGTGCATTTTTTCCCTCCTAAAAAGCAATTTTTTGAGAAAATGAGGGAATTATGGATAACAGACGTTGCAATTCTGATATCTAACCAACCAGCCAAGCCCAGTTGATTACCATTGTCACGTAGGAGCCCATCAGGGATACTACTTTGACTACGTCTCTAATTGTGACCCGTGATCTCTGCTTCACGCCACTTTGGACTATCCTTCCCCGTTAGCCCTGCTTCACGCCACATTGGACTGTCTTTCTAAAGGATCTTTGGTTTTCAGAGTCGCGTTTAACCAAGACAGGGCTGTAAACTGCGGCCCTAATGTATATAAACATTGGGGCACTTGGCGCGACTGGGTGAGAGCTTGTTAAGAAGCCACTGTTCCAGTGTCGCGTTGTTAAAAATCTCCAATTGCGAGAATAGGCTCGGTTTCATGGGCTTCCGAAGTTGCCCCCCCTTTTTCACGCGTGTGGCACCTATTCAAAGTTATGCAGTAGAACTCAACTCTCGATTATCAACAGCCTATCCTCACGTGTAGGGGTTTCAGTCTTCAGTGCGCTTGCTATGCCAATTGCTAACCCATAATGATTTAATTGCCCTCCATTAGCCGTGAACAAGATTGAATCAAGCCGAATTTTTTTATTTGAGAGAACAAAAAGATTTATTGTAGGCACGATGATCATTAGATTTATGAGTTGAAACTGAATTTTAAATTATTGACGTTTTCTTTTAATCTCTTCTATAAAAAAAATTTGCTACCGAATACTATTAGACCTAAAACGAGCCTTCAAACTTAACCAAACTATATTAATAGGTCTTTAAACCTATATGGTATCCCCAATTATTGGAAGAGTAATAACATAAAAATTCAAATTTAAATTAATGCTACAAATAAGATATCATATCATCATTAAATTACGGGTAAATTTCAAAAAAATACACCATCTTTGTGCTTTTTAACAAATCTAACACGACTTTTAAAAACTAACAAATTTAACACAATTTAATTATATTCTAACGATCTAACATACTGTCAGTTAAAAATAAACAAATCTCTTAGTATGCACATATACACATATAACATTTAGAGGTTTTAAATTATACTAAATTTAAATATATATGTGTTATATCTGTATATTAAGGGATTCAGTTATATTTGACTGATTATTTTTAACTGACAGTGTGTTAAATTTGTTATAAAATAATTAACTGTACTAAATTTGTTAATTGTTAAAAATTGTTTTAGATTTGTTAGAAAATAATTAAACTGTACTAGATTTGTTAATTGTTAAAAATTGTGTTAAATTTGTTAGAAAATAATTAAATTATATTAAATTTACTAATTTTTAAAAATCGTATTAAATTTATTAAAAAATATAAAAATAATATATATTTTTTAAATTAACCCTTAAATTACCACCTTCGATAATAATCAGGCTGTACCTAGTCCATATCATTCAAACGAATATCAATGATAAATGAAGTCGACTTTGGCGTGTTGCGTTTGGCAGAAAGTGTCAACGTCGGTCGAGTAGCGGGCAACCGACCATATTATTATTTAAAAAATTTTAGTTATTTCATAATATTAATTTTAAAATAATTATATTAATTATTAAATAATTAAATTTATAAAAAATTATTAAATGTGATTATACGAGCTTATATAATTATCAAAATATACAGGATTATTTATTATTCTTATAACTTTTATTTGTTTTTATTTTTTTAATAATTAAAAGACATTTTGAATTATAAATTATACGATTAAATAATTTTTTATTCTTATAAATCTTATTTTCTCTTTAATTAGATTTGAATCCAAAATTTTAAAATAAAAGTTTAAACTCTAAGAAAAACATACACGAAAGGAGAAAACATTGACTAGTACAATCAATCAATTAATTTGTACAATTAAATGATTATTATTTATAATAAAAAAATTAATAAAATTAACATATTTTTTATTAATTTTTTATTATAAATTATAATCAATTAATTAATTATATAATTTAATTAACCAACCGTATTGTGTATTGGTCCCGTCGATTCTTTCGATGGTTTTCCCGATCCCAATAATTGAATCCTAATAATGTAAGGAATTAGAAAATTCCAAATTGCCATTGGAGCATTATGTCCTCGTGCTCATCAATCCGCGACAAGGTAAGGTAGTTCCAAGCTATGGACCCATCGAAACCTATGTGCCGGCCGGCTGGCCGGCTCCCATTAGCTTATATTAATCGAGAATACAATTGTTGCAAAACAATCACATTGAGCCCATGGCATCACCGGCGGACCCCGTAAAAATACTTGAGGTCTGCAACATCGCCCCCTCCGCCGACTCGCCGGAGTCGGCCACCGAGATATCTCTGCCCCTAACATTTTTTGATACTTTCTGGCTCAAGACCTATCCTGTTGAGCGCATTTTCTTTTATGAACATTCCTCGCTGACAGCCACCCACTTCAATTCAGTCACCATCCCAAAACTCAAACGCTCTCTTTCTCTCACTCTACTCCACTTCCTCCCTCTAGCCGGCAGCCTCAAATGGCCGGAGGATTCCGCCAAGCCCATCATCCATTATGCCCCAAACGACGCCGTTCCGTTCACCGTTTCGGAGTCAAATTCAGATTTCAACCATCTTTCAGGCAACAAAAGTCGTCTAGCTACTGACTCACACCATTACATACCCCAATTGCCTGCATCGAACTCGAAAGCAGCAATCATAGCCCTGCAAGTAACCCTGTTTCCTAACAAAGGATTTTCCATCGGTGTCAGTTCCCACCACGCCTTTCTCGATGGCAAGAGCAGTACTATGTTCATCAAAGCATGGGCTCACATATGCAAACAGATGCAACAAGAGACACAAGATCCTGTCTTATTGCCGGAACTTTTAACCCCATTGCTTGATCGATCAGGAATTCAAGACCCGGAAGAGCTCGACATGGACTACTTGAACACCTGGATGGAGCTAAGCTGGCCAGGCAGCTCTCCAGTTCCAAGAAGCCTGGAGCGGTATCCAGGACTAGATGTGTCCGGTTTACTACGAGCTACGTTTGAATTGTCTCGCGAAGACATAACAAAACTTAGAGAAAGTGTGATCTCTCAACTGGGACACGTCGATCAAGACAATGGAAGACCAATCCAGTTATCCACATTTGTACTCGTATTTGCATATACTGGGTCCTGCATCGTTAGAGCCAAAGGGTTAGAAGGTCTCACATTGGTTGATTTTGCATTCATGGCAGATTGTAGAGCCCGTTTAGACCCTCCAATTCCTGCTAATTATTTTGGAAACTGCGTTGTGTCGAAATACGCTAGCGTAGAAGCTGAAGCTTTTGGGTCAGAGAATGAAGTTGCCATTGCCGCAAAGAAGCTTAGCGATACGGTGAAAGGGCTAGAGAAAAGAATTCTTGAGGACGCCAAAGGAAAGCTTGCTAGATTGGCAAAAATGTTCATGAAGAAGGGAAGAATAACAGTGTCGGTTGCTGGGTCAAATCAATTCAAGGTTTACGAGACAGATTTTGGGTGGGGGAGGCCAAGGAAAGTGGAGGTTGTGTCAATAGATAGAACTGCAGCGATCTCTTTAGCGGACAGCAAAGAGGGCAGCGGTGGGGTGGAGATTGGTTTAGTTTTGAAGAAGCATGAAATGGAGAAATTTGAGGATTCGTTTATCAACGGGCTTAAAGCTCTTTCAAGGTCCCTGTAGGTACCTGACTGATGTTATCGTTGTTTTGATTATTAACAAAGATGAATATCTTTTTAAAATGTTTTTCGGATTTAATTGTTCTCGTTGGCTGTAACTTGTAAGGAAAATATTTCATAGCGGCAAAAATTGAAGACAAAATTGAATGTAAAAATTTAAATTATTGATTATAAATGATTTTTAAGTCTCAACTATTAACAGTAATTGACACGTATTTTAATAAATATTAACTGACTGTAATTAATAATTGAGATTAAAAGCTAATTCTAATGGATGGTTAGATCTTTTTGCATTCAATCTTATTGCAGTCCCTAAAAAAACTCATACTTGTAAATATCCAATGTAAATACGATATCTTTCCAAAAGATGACATAACCCAGAAAAGAATCTCTTATAGATATGATCTTTAATTTGTGGTGCTAACTTTTTGTTTTTGATATAGCCTTGTTGATCTTTTATTTAACGGCTTCATTTGTTTTTCTTGAAAGGAAAAAATTTTATGGTAACACTTAACCAAGCACACACCTAATAAATAGTAATATAAATTATTAAATTATAAAAAATATATTAAATTAAAAAAAAAATTGTTAAATGTTAGAACCTTTTAGATAGACTTTCATTTGTGCATCTGGGCATAGTTACTGAGACCCCAACTGACCAAATTCTGAAAGTATGTTCTAGCTTTGTCGCGTACATTGAGAAGAGATAACATTAGTGGAGGACAGCTCAACAAGACAAGTTCCTTGCGGGACCAGTGTCCAAAACGAGGTCAAGCACGTTCAAAACTAAGGAAAAAGGGAGCGTTGCCTCCAGGAACATATCTAGAAAAAAATTTTAGGGACAATAATAAAGTTAATTTATAATAAAAATAAAAAATTATATTAATTATTTTGAATAATTAATATTATAGCTATATCTTATAAATTTTAATATTTTAAAACTATTTTTTATTTTTACATAATTAAATATTTTTTATATAAGTAATAATTTAATCATTTAATCATTTATATCTCATATGATCACTTAATAAATTTTTTATGATGTTTATTGTAGGAAAAATAATTTTTTTCATAACTATTATAACCTATAAATTGAAAGTTAATTTTATAAATAAATATATGTTTAGATATACGATGTGTCTCTAGATTTTTTTGGTAACAATCTGTTTAATTAAAAGATGAACTATTTTTTTATTCAAATAATTTTAAGAGCAAATCAAATGAAATTAAAAAGATAACTCAGTGTACTAAATTTTCATATTTGATAAAATTAAATTTTAAAAAGTAAGATAATAAATTGTGAAGTTTAAAATGATGCATTTAAAAGCAAACAATAAAGTAGTTCTTAAAAAGAAAGAAAAATAGAAATTTTATAGTGATAAAAAAAATTAAATTATTAAAAAAAAGAGATAGAGGCAAACTAAAAGAGTAACAGACTGAGGCACAAGTGCGTAAAATCAAACTCGAACTATTGACTTGAGGCGCGCAGCAGGGCACAATGACCCCAACTACTTGGCTAACACACGGGTGTAGGTACTTTTGCTCAAAATTTATATATAAATTAACAAAATGAGGAGGGGGGGGGGCGGCATTTGCCCCCCTGGCCCTTGGTTGGATCCGTCCGTCCCTAGTTATGCAAAAGTTCGATGATCTATAACCAGAATCGATACAGGCGAGCATGTAATTAGTTCACATTTCTTCAAAACTCATAACATGCAAAGACGATGAACAGTACCAGACATGCATGCTGCATCCCTTCTGCCTCTTGCTAGTAATATAGGCAAAGAATTAAAGATCTGTAACCAGTATATATATATGCAAGCATGAAATTAGTTTACACCTCTTCAAAATTCATAATATGCAAAGGGTATGAACAGTACAAAACATGCATGCTGCTTCCCTTTGCCTCTTGCTAGTAACATAAGCAATCCCAGGACTTGCAGAATTTATGTGCAAGTGATGTCCTGCAAAGACGCCATAGGATGGGAAGTCAGAGAAAATGAGTAAAATTATATATTTTTTTTATCAGTTAGCCTAATGGTTAAAGAAGCTCCATTAAGAGTCAAGAAGAGAATTAGAATTCGAACCTTACCTGAGTGATTGGAGTAAGCATGCTTCAATCGTTCGGTTAAAGCCGAGACTCATTAAAAATTTCTTATTTAAAAGTAAGTAAAAAGAAATAAGAATATAAATATTATTGTTTTTTCTCTTATTTTTCTCTTCCCTCCTCTTTACCTGCCACTCAAATACAATGTAAAGAAAACTACTCAAATATTCCTTTGGATTAGCCTAAAATAACTGTTTTACGCAATTAAGAAATTAAGCAATGTCGGAATAACCTAATGTTGAAGTTGTTTACAATATTGTTTGGAAAGGTACCACCAAGCTTCTGTTTAAAATTCCGTTCACACAATGCATCACTGACCAATCCAATCAACGATTAAGATGAAGGCGAGGGTATACGGACTAAGGTTCTCAGAACCGAACCGGTCATTGAACCGAAAAGTTGAGAGGTTCAAGGTTCAACCGGTTCGACCGGTAAAACCGTTGTTAAACCGGTAAAACCGGTATTTAATATTAAATATATAAAAATTAAATTTTTATATAACTTATATAATTATATAAAATGTTATATTATATAAGAATGATAATAAATATTTAAAATAAAGTATATTTTAAGAATTATATTAATATTTACATACATTAAAGATATTACAATTAGTATATTTAATAAAATATAATTTATAAAAATTAATTTAAAAAATAATATTTATAAATAGTGGTTAAATATTAATTTTTAAATTTTAAAGATTAAATTGAAAATTTTAATCAATTGAGGACTAAATTAGAATTTTTAGTTACAATTCTTTCATTTTGAACTCTTTCATCTAAACAAAGATAAAATTAATATGAATACCCATAAAATATTAAAAACTAAAGTCATAACTAATTTGGATTTAAACTTTAAAATCAAACAAGCATTTAAAATTTCTTTAGGGTTTTTTTTTTTTTTTTAAATTCCAAACCGGTCCAACCGGAAGAACCGGTACCGGTTCACCGGTTTCCGGTTGAACCGGCCGGTTCTCCGGTTCTCTGACCGGTTCTCATCCAGAACGGTTTTTTGTGTGAACCGGACCGGACTAAGGACCGGTTCCCGGTTTTTCCGGTTGAACCGGCCGGTCCGGTCCGGTTCTTACACCCATGATACGGACATAAGTTGGTAAACAGAATAGTGTCAATAATGTAACGATTATAATTATTATTATTATTATTTTTTTAACAAAACACTCTTCCATTCACGTCTCTCGGTCCTCCCATTTTTTAAGACAAAAAGGCTTAAGGCATTGAGAAATTTACGCTTAAAAAAATCGCCACCAGGACTTCTTGGACCTTTCCTCTTCCAGATTCCTCAATCGCTTCCTGTTTGATTTGATTGGATCATGAAATTTGCTAATAATTTAATGATTTAAATAACCAAAAAGACGAAATTATTTTTTTTAAAAAAAATTAAATTGAAAAATAATAGAGATCATCGATCAACTCACTCCAAATCTATGCATGTCTGCTGATTCTTCAGAATGTCTTCTTGATTCTTAACAATCTCTCTCAACTCATTCAAAATGAGCTCAGTTTGAGTGTTCGAGAGCTGGACGTTGGTTAGAATCGTGCTCAGCGTTGGTTCCCCAAACTTAGTGATTTCGCCGGCTGCGTCCAGGGCGTAATAGAGATGAAAATGCTGGAGGACTCTGTCATACGTCTTCAGATCACCGATCTTCTGCTGCCCACATTGTTCCACGAAATCTTTCCACGAATCCATGATTGGCGAGCGAGAGGCTTTGAGTTTAGAGACGGAGGCAGTAACAGTGACTGTATTTTTTTCAATTCGTGCTTCTTTAAATAAAATTTGTGTTTATCTGCCCGGCACGCGAAATGACTGACTGCGCGTTGATTTCTTAAAAGACATTTCTGCCCTTTCTCTGTCCAAACGACCCGACCCATAAATGATGTGACGGACCTGAATCAAATCAAGCAGAAAACGAACTTGATTTTCGAAATTATTCCAGACCGGGTTGACCCGACCGGACTCCGATCCGTCTCCTTCTATTTTCCTGTTCCTCTCTCCCTCTGTCTGTTTCAGTTGCTGGAAAAATCCAATTCGGCTTGATTTTCGGTTGGAGACTACTGAGAATGGGAAAATCGGAGGATCTCTACCGAAGAGGAAGAAGAGACATTTGTGTCCCGAATTGCAAAACTCAGAAACCGAGGCTTCGCAGAGTAATGCTGTATGTACCGATTTTTTCATCCCAACTATTCCTGGGAGTATTATTTATGGTGATTCGGACACAATCACTATTTCTTTTCTTTTGTGTGTCTATTTTTTGCTTTGGGATAAGGATTTTTTTAGTCCTAAACCTTTAGGTTTTTTTACGTTTGAGTCCTAAACCTTTTTGACATTTCATTTGAGTCCTAAACTTTTTGATTTTCTACCAAATTAGTCCCTCTGTTTAACAAAAGTGATCAATCTATTAAAAAATAATTTTAACTTTACAAAAAATTATTTAAAAAAGATTAAATATATGAATTGAATGTCTTTTTTATAAAAAAATATACATGTTGCCTATTTAATTCGTATATTTGTTGATTAAAAAAATATTTAATATGCATATTTTGTTGATGAAAAAAATATTTAACTCATGTATTTAAGCTTTTTTAAATGATTTTTATTAAATTAAACTCACTTATTAATAAATTGACTACTTTTCGTAATTTAAAGGACTGATATAATAAAAAATTAAAAGATTTAGGACTCAAATGAAATGTTAAAAAGGTTTAGGACTCAAACGTAAAAAAATCTAAAAGTTTAGGACTTTAAAAATATTTATCCCTTTTTGCTTTATTGAAAGCTTCTATGCATTCTTTTAGTCGGTTAAACTTTTATTTAACCATCACCGTCCTAGTAATTTCACCGCTTCAATTTTACTATCAATTTCCCTAAATTGGATTCACTTTAACCATCCTCAAATCTCCACCTGCCACTTTTCTTGAATCGACCTCTACTCTTAAATAATGAACGTTTGATTCTCTTACAAGTTCTCTAAACAATAAATCTCTACATTAAAATCGTCTCTTTTCCTTTTAAAGTATGTTTGGAGTGCGAAGAAATAAGAGAAAAGGAAGAGAAAAGAAGAGAAACAGAAAAAAAGTGAAGAGAAAATAAAGTTGTTTGGAGTGGTTGAGAAAGTTGAGAGAAAGAAAGTAGGTGAAAAAAAAAGGTGAATAGTAATCTATGAGAAAAAAAATGAAAAGAAAATAAAGTTGTTTGAAGTAATAGAAAAAGGTGAGAGAAAGAAAGTATGATGAAAGAAAATGTGATGAAAGAAAATGTGAATAGTAATTTGTGAGAGAAAAAATAGAGAGAAAATAATATTGTTTGGAATAGTGTAGAAAATGAAGAAAAAAAATGAAAAAAAAAAAAATAGTAATGATTATACTTTTCTTTTTCTCTTAATTTTCTTTTACATACCAATCACCGGCATTAGTTTCAGGGCCCATTTCTCAGAAAATTGGAAATGAATGGTTTTCTCAAACAAACCTCTTGGAGTCTTGCATCAAATTTCAGTCTTCCTACCACTCTCGCTGAGTTTATGCGTGAACTATTAAAACCCAATTCAAATATGAGGCTTTTACACAAAATAGGCTGATTGATGCCTATGAAAAGTTAGAAACATCAAAGAAACACGGTCACAATGGGCCGGGATTGGAAGCGATGGAATCGATGGGGTGTCGGTGGCTGATAAAAAGTTTGAAAGGCTAAAAGAGGAGTTTTTGGTAATTTAATTAAGGAAAAAAAGTGGATAGGTAGCGCAGGTTTTTAAACTGTATTTACACGTGATTAATTTATGTAAATATGAGTTTTTTTTGTATAACCGTAATGATAAAAAATAATAAAAAATATTATTATTTTTTTCGTTTATATTTTTTAATTATAATTAAAAAAAACTTTTAATTATAAAAATTAAGCGCCCACGAAGACAATTTGAAAATTCGTGTTTTGTAAGGAAACTCTTTAATAAAAACTAAGGTAGAGTAGCGGTGTCCATATCAGCAAAAATAGTGGAATCGGGAAGAGTCGAAATGAAAAATCAGTACATATAGCATTACTCGGCTTCGGAAATATTCCTGCAGATGATATTGTTTCCTAACCCCTTGTTTGAGAGAAAAAAAATGAGGGGAGAGGAATACGAGAGAAATAAAAATAAAAAGGATGAATATTGTAAGAGAAAAATGTAATTTATTTTTATTATATTTGAGAAAGTATAATATAAAAAAAATAAAAATATTATGTTTAAAGATAAATAAAAAGCGAGAGAAAAAAAATTATATATATTATAATACTGATTTCATTCTTAAAAAATTTAGTTAAAATTTATACGATGAGGGTAAAATAGTATCTTTAACATAAAAAACAAAAACAAAAAATAAAAAGGGAGGTCAGCCTCAATTCCACGCAATTCTCCCCATATTTGGGGAATTGGTTTCGGGTGCGGCCTATATTATTTTTTAGTTATTTTTTTCCTTTAAATTATAAATATTATTTCCTTTTACTCTAATTCTATTTCATTTGTATGAATTTCACTCACATTCTCTTTTTCTAAACAAGGGCTAACAAAGCACGTATTGTTTGGTACCTGTACTAAAATAAATAAATAACTATTTTTTTATAAAATTAAAATTAGATTTAAATAGATATTATTTTAAAGAAATATTATATAAAAGCCATTCGATTTTTTTTAAAAAAAGTAAAAATATATATATTTTAATAAGTGTATATATTTTTCGGTATAAAATATTATCGGTGCACGGAACATTTCCATTCCTAACGAGGGGTTTTGCATTGGAATTGCTCGCCATCGTGCCATCGTGCAGCTCTTGCAGGAAAATCTTCAATGATGCTTATTCTTGCCGAAGAATTCTTTTGATGTTCTCTGCCGATGTTAGGAGCAGGTTGGACCCAACAATCGCAGATAATTACAGTGGTAATTGTGTTTGATAAGAAATAATTTAGTTTTATTAGAGCTTAGTCCTTATAGTCGATCCTCCCTCATGTCTATTGCTATATGAGTTAATAGTAGATCTATAAATGAGTTTATATGTTAGTATTCTCTTATATACTCTATAAATAAAAACTTTTTTATGAGTCATTTTATTTTAAAGTCATGTATCTCACACACGTATTACTATTTAGACGTATTTTTTCTAAAATTTTTATTACTGACTTAAATATTAAATTATTAATCTCGTGGATACTCTGACTCTCTATAACCGTGCTTCGTTTGGTACATGTTAAACCTTCATTAATCATGTATAATTCGGTATTTCTATTTGAATTGAATCCGATACCCTTTAATAATGATTTTCCTCGTTAGGTGTTTGTGGCCAAGATTCCATTGCAGAAACAAGAGAATTTTTGGAGGAAACTAGGCTGGCCAGGACGGCAAATAGAATCAGCTGCATGATAAAGGGATTGGAGCAGGGACTTTGTTGAAAAAGAAGACTATCCTTGGCAGAAATATGGTTCCTTAGAACCAGGAAATACGTTGAGTGTAAGCATCCGGGTCGACCCGGTTTGAGGTCTACGGTTCCGAATTTGAATGGGCCAAACCATAGAAGATAGAGATAGCTTCAATGGACGTGATAGGCTAGGAGCTATTGCCTCCGCTGAAAGCAGAGTAGAGGACCAGAGGTGGGAAGTAATGTTGTTCAGCGCTGAGATAGGATTGGTTGTGAAGAGGCTTGAAATGAAAGCCTTGGAGTGTTTTTTTCTTTGCAAAAAAATGTGATAGTCCTCTACTAAGAAAATTTGAAACTTCAACACTTAATTTTTGTCAAAACTCTAACTTATAACTAGTCTTCCGCCCTCAACCCCTTTTAACCAACGGATCTATACAATTGCTGCTTGGCTATCCGAGATTATGGGATGCCCTGTTGTCAATGTCAGTATGATTTCTCTGTTTTTCTTTTCTTTTTTTTTTTTTAACTTTCTGTATTGCTTTGTTGTCCATTACGTTCACGTTTGACACCAACGACCGATATCAATTTTACTTGCTGCTTTTTTTTTTTTTTTTTTTTTGAAAAGGGGGAGAAGAGACCCCAATTAAAAAATTACAAAAATGAGGGAGATTAACATTCATAATATCGCCGAGCATAAGCTGATGAATGCCGCTAGGAGGCTGATCCAAAAATTGAAATCCAAATAAAAAGGAAAGGGAATAAGAGGCCAACCAATCAGCAAAACTGATTAGTTTTGCAGTAAATATGTAACAATTGCACCTGCCAGGGGCCGAGACAATAAATGTTGGCACTCTTTGCTGCCTTTTTTTTTTGAGCAATCAGTCGCTGCAAGTCAATTAGAGAGATTGGGCTTCCGCCAGTGCCCTTATACAAAACTGCCGGCCTGGATACCTTATTTAAGGCCGTCAAGAAACAGGGAAACAAAGATCCTTCAGGGTTTCCATCATGATCATGACCAGCCCAACCTCGTCAAACCCAAACCTTGGCCTTGACGACATGATTATGGCTTAGATTGCCGAGATATTACACGGACATCTTTTCTTTACCTTAAAATTAAAATCCACAACCGGCAAAAGTGAGTTCAGAGGTGAAGGGTTCGGTTCTTGACGCAAATTATCTTGAGTTCGAATTTTGCCGATTGCGTTGGAGTTTTTTTGTATATAGATAACGCGTAAGTTACATTGTAACTTTTTTAAGGGCTATAAGTGCTCCCCTAATCTTGAACTGAGGATACCGCTATTACTTCTAAAATAGAATCAACATTTTTTAGAAACAGAAGAGTGCTTGGGCACGCAATCATATGAACGTGGTAGGTATACAGTGATTAAAATTATTTAATTATAAAAAATATATTAAATTTAAAAAATAAAAAATATATAAATGATTAAATGTTATTAAATTAATTATTATTTCTCATATGTCTTACTAAGTATATCTATGTAATCTTACTCTTTTAAAAATTTAAGGAAACTGGAATCCCAATAGCTTTACTCTTGTGACAATTAGGTTAAGCATAAGTGTTTACATGACTATTTTTCTTCACATTTTTGTAATGGTTACCTAATGCAATATTTTGGGAAATAAAAAATTGTTCACATAATTTTTATTTTTTGAGTTTTGTAATTAATTAGCTGGGACTCCAATTTGAGGCTTTTTTTTGTTTTTTTTTTTTATGGTAAGTGATACAATAGAGTCACAGCACAGACTCTCTTATTCACTGGTCCTTTTCTTGTGAAGCAAAGCAGTCCAAATGTGGACCTTTGCAACTATTAACTATTGTGGAGTTAAAAAAAATGTAAATATATGAATTTTGTCCATCATTTTTATTTTTTTTGAGAATTTCGTTCATAACATTTTTTTGTTTTAAATTATACCCTCAACATTTCTGCCGTCAATTTTTTTTACCCTCTGCCGTTAGTTTGTCGTTAAATTTAATATTTAGCAATCCAATTATCATCACATCGTCTAATTTGAATAATGTATCAGCATAAAGTGATGATCTGACATTTAATAAAGTGATGATATATCATATCTTATTATTTTCTGATTAGTTCTGTTCAGACATTTGCTTATTATAATGTATACAGATTACAGAATCTTCATTTTTATTTTTACTTTTAACTTTATAAAATTATAAATAATATTTTCTTTTAATTTTTTAAAAGTCACAATATTTGAAAAAAAAATTTAAAAAAATTATTAGATGTAGGGTCATTACTGTATACTCACATGTTATTCAAATTAGACGACATGACGATAATTATACTGATAAATGTTAAATTTAACGGTAAACTAACGGCGGAGGGTAAAAAAGATTGACGGCAGAAACGTTAAAGATATAATTTAAAATAAAAAAATATTTTAGATAAAATTCTCAAAAAAAATAAAGTTGAAGGACAAAATTCATATATTTGCCTAAAACAAAACATAATAATGCGACTTCACGTCCAATTGCAAGAACAGGGCTTCGGTTTTTATGGGCTTCCAGAGCTGGATTCCTTTTCACACGTGTGGCACCTAAGCCCTTTAATTATCAAAAACCTATGCTCACGTGCAGAGGGGTTCAGTGCACTTTGTGCTAACCCATAATAATTATGTATGGTAATTGACTAATTGCTCATCATTATTAGCCATGCAGGAGATGGACATAATGTGACATGATTAAAAATGACGTCGGAAAGAAACTTAAAGGCTTTCAATGTTCGTGAGGTCATGCCCAAGGGCTGCTTCGAAACAAAGCACGAATCTTAACCTGTGGGTCACGAAACCACAATCCCTGCCAATAAGATCTCGCAAGGTCACCTAATGGTTTGAATGATACAAACTGAACGAAAATTTCCAAAGACCTTCACGTGTATAGCATCAGTGCTGGTCAAATTCTTGGCTCCCCAATGGGTGATGCAATCATCTTTTCCTCTTTATTTTTTGTTTTGGGTTATATAAACGGGATATTTTTACCCAGTTGAGATTCTGCATAAGTAACTATAAACACTACTACATAGTAATCATATAACATGATAAGCTCAAAAAGATAATAAAATTATTTTTCTAATTAAGTTTCATTTATTTATAAAATGAAATAAGAAATGATTGATCCACAATTTTTTTTTTGGTACTCTCATATCTCGCGTTTTAAATGTTGTTACCTGATATTTTTCGTATTATAAAAAAAATACATAAATACACAAAAATTAGATGTATGCCAGAGTTGTCATATTCCAACCGATGACTTTTTTTTTCAATAAAAAACTTAATTTTTATAATAAAAAGCAAAAATATTTATTTATTTTTTAATTATAAAAATTAAGTATTTTATTTAAAAATAAAATTATTAATTAAAATACATTTGCTTCACATCTTATTTTTATGCATCTATATAATCAAACCCTTCTAGACAATGCGGTACTAAATAATGATGATGATGGAAGAAACGGTGGTGGGTACTCATGAATGCCCTGCTATCTGTGGCCATACAAAATCTCGAGCACTGTCACTGCCATACACATTTATGAGAAAAACAGCCCTAGCCCTCCCTTAAATCATGAAACCAAATTTCTTTTCATTAAGGATGACTCAAGATTGCTGCAAAAAGCAAAAGTTTATTTAATAGGGGTTGAAGAATTATCAAGGAAAAGAGACCATTATAATTGAATTTGTCATCATTGGTTGATTTCAGACGAGGGTTATAATATTCGGTTAGGTTCGCACTTAACCCATTTACTCCCTCAAAAGCACCCTCCTGTGCTTTTGAACAGATTCATTTTGCTCCCCCTATACGCTTTGGTAGACTGTTACAATTTGAATAGCAGATGCATACCACAGCCTATATACGTAAAACTAAAAAAAAAAAAAAACACCTGCTTTTTGTCCCCATGCATCAGGACTTGGCAAGCAAATTGAAATTACACCTTGGGTCATTTGAAAAAAATTGAAATTAATTTTTCTTTTTAAGATATGCTTGATATGCGGTTGAATTTTGTAAGGCATTATTAGAGGAAATTAATTGGCTTTACATGGTGTATTTTTTTAATAATTGTGATATAATTTCCCTTCTGAACTTCTTTCATAATTCACGCTAATATACAGTCACTTCTCTCTCTTTTGGTTTTTTGTTTTTTTTTTGTGACTTAGATAATGTCCCGATATGGCTATTAGTCTGACACAAGGAAAATTAAAATGCAGAGCCAAAGCCAAACTTCAATAATTTCTTTGCATTCAAACCCCCCTTCCCCCCCCCCCCCCCTCTCCCTCTCAACCCAAAATAATTTTAAAGTTGCTGCTATGGTTAGAAGTAAATCTGAAGTTTGAATTTTAATCTTGTACCTCATTTTTTTTGCTCTTAACCACTTAATTACAAGTTCTGATGGATCAAAAAAATAATTTTGAGGTGCAACAGCATTAATCAAGGGCACGGTAATATATTAACATCCGTATCAGGTGCAGCAAAGCACACACAGAAAAAAGACCCGATGTGTTAAATCTTTTTAAAAAAATTCCAATTGCAATCTATATGTATATATATTAATTCACGCACGCGAGACGCATATTTGATGTTTCTTTCTGGTTTTAAGCAAAAGTGCTAGACGATGTGGACAAGGCCATCCCTACATGCATGTCCCTCATGCGTCTTGTTAATCCCAAACATGATATCCACTTTATTACAAATAAAGTAAGCCTAATCTATCACCTAGAATCTTGACAAACATTGTGTTACGAATAAGAAGTGTGTAAAGTAATATTTTTAAACCTTCGTTTGTGCATCTGGGCAAAGTTAGTGAGACACCCATCGACAACAAATTAATTTTGAAAAGTATCATCTAACTGTATCGAGTACATTGAAGAGAAAATTAGCATTAGTCGATGAAAGTTGAACCGCAATAATAAGTTCTTTGGAGGATAATTAAGAGAGTGTAATAGCAATAATATGATGCCAGAGCCACTGGCAATGTTAAAGAATAATTGCGCTGTTAGAACATGTTAAGAAGAATTTATGTTGCAAACGAGATTCCAAAACAAAAACTAGTGAACAAATTAGGTGAAGAGAAAAAATGTAAATTTCATTTGAAACAGCAAAAATAATTTATAAAACCCCATAATTACATTTGCGTAAAAGCATATACTAAATTTAGGCTAGCATGAATAAGGGGCAGCTAAGATAAGATGATTAGTTCACCCATAGACCCATTCAAAAAACACCACTCTGTCAACCATGATGTTTTACGTTGCGCACTCATAACCCATGACGGCTGAGGCTGGGCTGACTATTACCCAACCCTCCTATCCATAATTACTATTCAAATCTATGGTCACCATCAAGCTCAATTATAAAAAGAATAAGAATATTTATTTATATTTAAATAACAACAAGTAGCAATACAGTTCTGTCCAATGATATTTATCAATTTTTTATAAATTTAAATTTTTAATAGTACGTATCACTTTATTTCTAAGTTAAAATTACTCTTGAGAAGTTAAAAAAAAAATTTTCTTATTAATAGACGTTCCAATGGACCAATATTCCGCATCATAGAGTTTTTAAAAGAAGGGTTAATATGTAAAAACATCACAAACTTTATTTAAAATAAAAAATTTAATATTAATTTTAAAAAATAACAAATTTAACACTAATTTTACCTAAAATAATAAATTTAACATGTAATAATTTTATATGAACAGAATCTATCAATTTTGATGATAAATTTATAAAAATATGTCTCTCTCGATAACATGATAATCATATAAATTAATATAACACTATTAAAACAGATAAATTCTATATAAAATAGTATGTTATATATGTTATTTTAGGTAAAATTGGTGCTAAATTTATTATTTTTTAAAATTGATGTTAAAATTTATTATTTTAAAAAAATTAATAATTTTTTTATGATAATCTTTAAAAGAAAAAAGGGTTGTTCGTTTAAATGGCAATGAAGTAGCATCCTTCACAACCATGCAAACAAAGCATGGCTGCAAGGGCAGATTGGTCATCTTGGTCGCAGATAATAGTCCGTTGGTTGCAAAACTCAACTTATGATTATTGGGCATTCTCAATCTGCCCCTACAAGTAGATGTATGATATTTAGCGTGACTCTAAATTGTAGATAATAATTGTTGGGTCAAGGATGACAAATACAAGGGAAGCAAGGAAACCACAAAAATCAAAGTGGCAAAGTTAGCCTCACAATGCTCAAGACCGCCATTTTGGCCATGCCATTCAAACAGTGGAAAATTACGGCAAGGAATAATTATTACCCGCAGTTGCCAAGCCAACAAATAATGTTGGAAAGTGAAGAACAAAAGGCGTCTAATTTTAGAGTAGAAGAAGTAAAATAAAAGAGAATTGATGATGGAGGGGAGGGGTGAACAGAAGGATGTGAGTGTTGTGTGTGTAAGTGTGGGGCTGTGGGGGAGAGGTGATGATACTTCGAACCAATCCAAACCATCATTGCGAATCTTGGGCACGGCCTAGCCCACCATCATTTTAACGATGGCCTTTAGAGACAAAATCCCATTATTGTCCCCTTCAAAATAAAAAACAAAAAAACCAAAAAAACCTTTCCAAATTGTACAAACTTCTTCCAACGCATACACTGATACACCACCCTCGTAAGAATGGTTTATAGGGTTCATAACTATTCTTCTTATTACAGAGTGTCTACTTAGTTAATATTTGGATCCGGTTCTACCCCAAAAAAAAAATATTTCTTTTAGAAAAAATGGATCTTTCACTTCTTTTTCTAATCTTTCTGACAAAATTTTTTAACTCTCGATCTATAATCACATGACCACATATCCTTCATTCATCATCGTCACAAATTAAAAAGAATCATTTTCATAAATTAAATTAAAAATAAAAGTAAGATTTTTTTATTTAATTTACTCTTTTTTTGAGTATCATTAACATGTAATTTTATACAACATAATAAATAATATTTATTTAAAATAAAAATAAAAAAAATACATTTGTATATTATAAAATTAAAAGTGAGGTTATAAATTAAATCATCGATATAAATTATTGTCATAAATTATGATAAAAAATACAGTAATCATAAATTAAATTAAAAATAAAATTAAGAATTTTTTTAAATTTAATTCACTCTTATTTGAGTATCAATTTATTTGTGATTTTATATAATATAATAAATAAAATTTATTTAAAATAAAAATAATAAATTTATATGTTATAAAATTAGAGTGAATTATAAAAAAAAAAATAAAGATAATAAAGACTGTTAATTAAACACCCAAAATTCATTGAATTTTCAGCCCAACACCGGCCGCCTCCCATGCTTACACATGCATGATTGTTGTGTCAGATGGGTTGTCCGTCCCTCTTCCTTTCCAAGTTTCTCTCTCTGTACTCTTACTCCTCTATATATTTACGGTCTCTTTTGTTCATTTTATCCCTCACTTCATTCACCGAATTTCGTTTTTACAATACTTCTACAGCAGCTGCTGCTACTTGTTACAAGCCAGGTTACCCTCCTCGGCCAAAGCTCTCTGACCAAACACCTTGAAAAGGTGATCTTTTTTGAAAAGATAAAAACCCCACATCTCTCTCCTTCTTGTTTTTTCAGTTTCTTCATTAATCCCTTTGTTTCATAGGCATAGACATGTAAGCGAGAACTTTCGAGTCTGTTATAAGAAGTTGTAGTTGATGATGATTTTGTTGTGTGTCAAACAAGACATTTCGGAGCACAGAAAGTTGGATTTTTCCGCCTTGTCTGTATCACCTCATTTTGAGGAGAAAGTGTTCCTTTTTTTTTTCGGAATGTTTCTCCTTGGATTCTCCAACATTTGTTTTGTCTTTCCCTTTTGTGCGCCCTTTTATACTTAAGTAGACAAAATTATTATTTATTAGGGCAACTACAAGAACATTCATAGACCAGCACAGATGTGAACCTTTTGGTGTAGACACACAAAGAAGTGCAACCGGCAGTCAGCTGTCCTGCTGAATACTTTATGCTTTTCTTGCATTCTTGGAAAACCGAAAGAGACCAAATTTGATGAGTAAAGATTTGGACAACCGTTATTCCATATCTATTCAATCTTCTATATAACTCATTTGCTAAGTGTATCTGCTGCCAGGGTGGTCCAAACATATTAAATTCTTTCCTTGTCCTTTATTTGCTCTGTTTTCTTTCCTCTGTTGTTTTAGTTTCCCTCCACTATACATGGTTGTAACCACATCCCTCATAACCAGAAGTTCTGAAGGAAGATTGTTAGTTGCTAGACATCCTTTATTTGCTTTGTTAGGTGACTTGCCAGCTAGTCTCACTTGTTTGCTTCTATTAGCCACTCTCATTTCACTGGCTTTTTAGGATTCCTTTATTGTTTTTTGGGAATCATTTTTTCTGAAAGTTACATGTTAATTATTAGCTGCGATATTATTTCCTGACATGGTCGTCTTGTTTATGTATTTTTCCTGGGGTGTTTCAGGGACATTTGAAGAAGTTTGTCCATAGCGATGGAAAGACTGAACTCAAAACTGTACCTTCAGAACTGCTACATAATCAAGGAAAATGAGAGGCTAAGGAAGAAAGCACAGCTTCTCAACCAGGAGAATCAAGCACTTCTGTCTGAGCTGAAACAGAAAATCTCCAAGGCTAACTCAAATGCGAACGCTTCCAGCAACACTATTTCTGACCTCAACCTCAGCTCCGGTTCCAACCCAAATCCTGCCAATTCCAGCACTAGCTGATCCGGCTGGATATAAATATCATGACCCCACTAAGACTTTCTTTTTGGTTGTGTAAAACCTTAGTAGTAACATTCGCAGTAGTTCCTGTTTAAGTTACATAGGACGTTAGTAGTAGTAGTGTCTTTCTTTCTCCCAGTATTGCTTTGACTTCTTTTTTCATGTTTAGCACATCTTTCTTTTTGGGGGGCTCTTATGAAATGGTTATCTGAACTAAAAGTATGTACTAAGCAATCTGCTACAAAGGAATATATTGTGCTCAACGCTTTAGCATTTGATTTCTGTCTCGCACATAATCATCAGGCTTCAGAAAAAATGCTGTAATTACATAATTACCTTCATCAATACCAGGATAATTTACCCGTGGCCTCCATAATGTACAATGTCCACGAGCAGGAGCATGACTATGAAATTCAACTGTCCGCGTTTTCTTTAAAAGCAAGCAGACATGTCTGGATAAATTTGTGTATGTTTTGGATTTTATTTCAGTTAAAATCGTAATTGATATTTTAAAAATAAAAATTAATATTTTTAAAATATTTATTATTTTTATATTTTAAAAATATTAATTTTTATTTTAAAAATATTAATTACAGTTTTATCTAAAATAAAAATTATAATAAATTTATTATAATATCAACTTTTTTCTTCTTTAATATCTAAATAATACAAGAATGTAAAACATGCTACAGAACTACATAATGCTATTAACAAGTAAGATCATGTACACATATTTATTAAGATTATGTTGACATGTTTATTAAGATATAATAATTTAATGATATTTAATAATTTAATTTTTTAATTTTTTAATTTAATATAATTATTAAAATTTAATATTTTAAATTACTTTATAACTATTATGTTTTTATACATGCATACCCAAAAAGATTCTGTATAAATGGACTACAAAAACGATGTGTTATTTCTGTCATTCTTGTGTCTTTATTCCTGTACCCTCGAGGGTCAATCCAATGCTCAACGAAAAATTTGGGCCTCTATATTTTGTGAAAAAATAGTAGGCCTTTTTTCTTTAGACAAACATATGTGAGGTAAATATGTGATGGATTTAAAAATAAATTAAATTAATAAACGCTAGTTTGAGTGGTAGGAATTCGTGATTGCTTAATCAGAGATTTTGAATTCGAGTTTCTGAAAATGCAGTCGCGTTAAATACTCACTGAGAGATCTTTGTCGCCCTTCGGGGTCTTATCTCGGTCGGTCCAGATTAATCAGTATATTGAACTGAATACTGAACAGTTTTAAACAAAAAAAAAAAAAATTAATTGAGAACAAAAAATTATATTATTTTATTAATTATATTCAACTATTTCTATCACTCCTTCCCAAGATTTGCATATTGTCCTCTTCTTGGGGAAAAAAAAAAAAAGAAATTAGACAGAAAAGGGTAGGAGGCGACTTTTATACGAGATTTTGTCTGATGTGAGGATCCAAGCATAGCTAACGTCATCAAAGATTGGAGAATCCAAGTCAATGAGGGTTTATTAAGTTTGAAAAGTGGTAGCCCACAATATCAACTCATGGTGGCGTGGCATGGGTGGGCTCTTTGGCATATGCAGGTTGACCATGAGACGCGAAGTGTATCAGATAACTTAAACAATGTCTTATCAAAATTTCTCAAGAAAAAGAATGTCTAATCAAAAGTTATATCCAAAGAAATCCTTCTCCAGGCCCTGTATTTAACAGGCCTCTTGATAGGCTACTAAACCCAGTCAAAGCAAGCAGTCACCAACTCAGCAACGTCTGGAAGGTGAAGGGAAGTCCAACTAATGATGACCTAAATCTTCTTCCAAGACCTAGACCTGGATCATCTGACCAGAGGACTCAATTCAAACCAACTAGATCGACGACAAAGAAGATCAAACGAATCATATCTTTAAAACTATTATAACATCTATGGGAGGATTGCTGTTTTAGCACCCAAAAAATGTGGCAAAAATTAACTTATTGAATGTAATTTATGGTGAAGAAACTCCTGTGGTGTCTGACCAGTTTTTTTGGTAGAATCTGGGTTAAGAAGGTCAAGAACTCGTTGCTCTAGACTAGCAGAGTAGATGGATAGGACAGTAGTAGTATTTCCATCTGGTACTTGAGAGGGGATACGACAGAGTAAGAGTAGTAATGATTATAAGCCATGACTAACTTATTAGAGATCTGAAATGGGTGCCTTTTGGCTCTGGCTCATTGATTATATGGATTGGCAAAGACTAATACATAGATATGGTACAACTCGTCCCTGGACTTGAACCAACAGGAAATGCAATATTCATCTATAATTATGCACCTGTTGACTCAATTCATTAGACCATTACCTTTTAGTATGGTTACTCAGCTTTGGAAATTTCTAATGGTCTAAAAGCCTCAATTGCTCCCAAGTGAGCTTCCAATGAATGCGACGAGAGTAAACCAGGAAAAGCAACAATAAATTAATGCAAATGTGAAGAAAGTTTCACCCTTTCGTGGATTTCTAAGATCAGAAATGTCCGTTAAGGAATTAGGAAATGAGGCCAGCCGATTGAGGTTGTATGATTTTCAGAATCAAATTCGGGAGAAAAGCTAGAGAAGCATTTTCAATAACAAGTGGAAAAGGGATGTGGGATTACAGCAAACGATCCTTTAGAATACCTATTAATCATTTTATCCGCCATAGAGATTGAAAGGCTGCGTTAAGAATGTCCCAATTATTCTCCTCTTCAGAAAATTGAAAAGAAAAGGGCAATAAAGTATTTCTGTTCTGTTATCTCAAAAGAAAAAAGAAAAAACTTGTTTGTTTTTCTGGAATGTTTCCGGGTAGCCAAACGGAAGGAAACGCTGTTTTTGGAGTCCAAAAGGGGCTGTTTCGAACATTCTCCCCGCCGCGCATCGTTTCGTATGTGATCGGCCTGCCCATGAGTTCTGGCTGCCAGGCATTGGACAATGGCACAAAAAATAGACGCCGTTGCCGGGGATCGAACCCGGGTCGCCCGCGTGACAGGCGGGAATACTCACCACTATACTACAACGACTTCTTGTGTGTCGGTGTCACTTTTTAATAATCTATTCAAATCAGGCCTCTAATGTTCTTTTTGCAGATCCAAGAACCGAATGCCTTAGAACATAGGACCAGGCCTACCTGTCCCCAAGCAAGCTCAGTGTTTTGCGATGACATCATTGAACACAAACAGGAGGTCGAGCATTCACTTATAAAACGGTGATCAAGTAAAGGCCCTTGTTGACTACCATGCAGAGAAGACTTCATTGTTGTTGTTGTTGTGGCTATTCCAAGAAACGCATGCCAGCTCCTTTCCAAGACGAAAACCAGCACTTACCCTCTATTACAGGGGCAACAACAGAAAACGCCCGGCAAATGTTTTCATGGTTCACGTTTGATGGAATCAGACCTGCTGCTAAAGAGCTGATTGCTAACCATTTGTGATTGGTTTAGTTTCCTTCTAATATATTAAAGGGCAATTTTCATTGATCTGGCATTAAATTATATTTTAGAAGCACTTTATTTTTTCTTTATCCCTGTCCAATCTCAAACATAGAATGTCTAACCCTTAGACAATCGTTCATTTCAAACTAATAAGCAAGAAAAAGTGACAGATTCCATCAAAAGTAACTTGGCATATAAATTGGTAGCATTAGAAATCAGTAAACTTTAGTCTGACGAACAATATCCATTCCAACATCTACAACTGTTCGTTCTATCATTGTACAGATCAGGCTGTGTCATCGGAAAAAGAAGATAAAAGAAGGTCAGCATTCCAGCTACAAATGCCAAAGTCACGATCCCTGAAATGTTGATAAGATCAATGTGAGTTTCAAAACATAATGAATCGGTAACACAACTCCAGGCAATTTAATCAGGAGAAACAAACAGAAAAGGTTCAATAGACAGAACTGCAATCGGCATAAAGAACGGATATTAGAATCTAAGATACTCAACCCAACGCTGAGGAAAGTTAAAAATGAGCCCAAAATCCAACAGGTTACTTCATCTATGTTTGTTTGACCACATCTGTCCACATCAGGGCTGATTCCAGAAAGAACTGTCTTCAGATATATTGCTCATAAAAAGACTCCCTAAAACAAGGTTATGCACTTTCAAAACTAAGCTTAAAGGGACCGCTGCACCCACGGGGGAAGGGGACAAGTGTCAGGGTGCGGAGAAAAGGAATACGAGCAGTGGCAACCTCCATGAACTTGAGGAATATACATTTTAGGTTGCAGAACAAGTAAAAACTCATAATATGCTATGGATTGATGAAATTTACAAGACATGAATGCTGTACCAAAATCAATGTAGTCAAGCAATGATAATAATTCACTTGCAATGGAACTAGCATACCTTTGCCTCTTGCTAATAGCACTGGCAATCCCATGAAATTGCAGAATATGTGAGCAGTTAGTGGAGCAAGAAGATGTCCTGCAAAGACACATACAATCTATAACTAAAAGAACCTATCTTGACAAACAGGGTTAGTCAAATGGAGTGCTATCATAGAAAATTACAAATTCTGTTAAAATCATTAAAATTGCGGGCCCCCTTATAAGATTCATATACCAGCCATCATTCCAGATTAACTAGTTCAAACATAAAATATACTTACTGCCAAACCAAATCCAATTTCTCCATTGTTCCAGAATTTTCTCTTTTATTTTTATACTCAATTCTACTGGTATTTATGAGGTTCAAGTCTAATTCCCAGAAATTATCTTCAGCGCCCAAATGCAATTTTTGGACGGGCAAACCTCAACAGAACTGTGGTGATCACAATTAAAAAGTGGCAATATGAGACAAACCATATATATGCCACAAATTTACTCGTAGGTGATTAACGTGGTAAAATAAAACATACCCTGTCTAACAAAGAGCCATAGCTTACCTGTTCGAATGAAAAGGAAAGAAGCATATGCACCAAAAATTACAGTGTAGCCAAGCTGGAGACCTGACAAATGTAAGATCATTCACAATGAATGTTGACATCTGGGAAATTTTCTGATGTGACTTTCACCTAAAGAAAATGCCTAGGCAACGTCAAAGCATATGCCAACGAACATAAGGAACAAAAACAAGAAGTCTGTTCTACAGATTATTGTAGTACACAAATGAAACTTAATAAAAGAAAAGAGTAAGAAACAGAGGATACCTACAACCAAGGAGGCCTTAAGCAAGCTATAATTTTGCTGGCTATAGATCTCCATCCAATGGTTTAAGTGTGCTGCACAATAATAACTCAATGAAGATTATTATAATTCTTATAACAAGAATCAGAATTTTAGAACTATATTTTAGATTGTGAACTGCAAGAGCTTAACAAGGGGTTTCGTGGATGCATTGTCAAGCAATGGGTAGCAAGAGAAAATATAAACAATAAAAAAAAAAAACCCAAAGAAGCTGGTAAATGGATGTGTGATGCCTTCACTCTTGAATGCTATCCACCTCTTATTCATCTTGAATTAATTCAAATGTGCTGGCACTAAGTACTTAACGTACGAGTTCTCTTACACATGCTAACTTACCCAAGCTGAACAGGATGGGGCACAGAAAGATCACACTGTAGATTTTGATTCCTCCACAAAGAAGTAAAGGTATCATACATGCTCTGAACACCAACTCCTCCGTCAATGGGGCCTATGCATTAAAAAGCATTCACATGGACTACAAAATAGTAAATTCTGCAGGTAAGAAGAATACATACATCTTTCACTCACACACACATACATATTCACACAGTACACACAAGCAGAGAGGTATCATTTTGATATTTGTGATGAATATTTAACTTGCTGTGGTACGATATGATGGCAAACTGACCACTACATAATTACGCCAAGCCAAAACATTGGAAGCAGTCGAACAAATCCGGGAAAGGAAATTTTGCAGGGCATCTTTGATCTGCTCAGGTGAAAGGCCTCCACCTTGATTCATACGTTCCCTCCACGAATCCACCAATATAAATAACTTGAGAACAAAAGACCCAGCATACATTAAAGATGTCAAGGAAAGAGGAAGCGCCACAGCTTGCCACTGTTTCACACATAAAACTGGATTTCAGCACGCAAATTTAGCAATCACTCACCCTTTACCAATCTGCAGACCATACAACAGTATAGAGGAATAATTGCCAAGTGCCAAAAACTAGCCCATTCCTGGTACAGATTCTAGCATAACAAACCAAAATAATTTTCAATCTACAAATTACAATTACAATACTCACGATATGATCCAGTCGGATGCCATAAATGCCAAACAAATTAGAGGCCTCCCAGGTTCTTATCTAGCATTAGAAAATGAGACAAATAGCCAAGTCAATGCAAATAGAAGCATTACATAAGAGTCCACAGAAGCCCCATATAAGGCAAGTTTTCCAACAATCTAAAGACAATACAATGGGCAATAGTTCGATTTGAAATGCAAATGTCCTAATGAGCTATAGCGCAATTAATATTAGAATCGTATCAGGACTGAAAGTCTCGAGTTCAGGAACAATTTCTAGGGGGAGAAAAGAAGAAAGAAATACATGCTGATATCAAGGCATAAAATTCCATATGTTTTCCGATTAAAATGCACAACGCCACTAAGGAGAAAACTAAGAATCTTAGCTTGTTATCACAGAAGACATTCAAAGGTAACAAATTTTCATCATGCTTCAGTCTGACCATCCGCTATCAACTAAATTAACTCCCATCACAGATAAAGACTTAGCAATCTGAGAATTAACCGACTTACCCGGAGGATTATAGCACAAAAAATAATAGACACAATCGCAGAAATGCCGGCGCATATGAACCGTCGGATCATGAACTCCTTGAAAGAGGAAGGCGGTGGGAGCCTTAAGATTAGAGTGGGAGCATAGAGAATCCCAACGTAAAGAAACGCCATAGCCGCGCATGCCACCACCGCCACCGGCTTCGACAAGACCGTTTCTTGGTCCATTTTCGGCCTCGCAAACCCTAGATGGCAACCGGACGGAATGGAGTACGGCGGTGCTGGCGGCGGCCGCTGCGCTGTTTCTGGCTTTTTTTTTTTTTTTGATGATTCCCTTTATTTGAGTAGAACTCGGTTGGATTTGGACATTCTGTAAGTTTTCTATGCTTTGCGTTCGCTTGTTCAGGACTACTTGGTGCCTGTACTTTTCTTGTTTGGGACGGCTTTTCCAATCCTTCGTCCTCGTGAAGTGGGGAAGGATGCCTCGCGACACGACACCGATACGTTAATTTCCTCGTAAAAGAAGGTCACCGCACTGGTACATTTTCAGACAAAATATTCATACGAAATATTATTTAAATGTAATTTTTTATATTTTATTTATAATTATTTTGATTTTAAGTGTAATTATTTTATTTTTAAGTATAATTAAAAAAAAATTATTATTATTTTTTTAATATAAAATTTAACTAGTTACATATAAAATTTAATTAATTATATTCATACAATATTTCTTTTTTTTTTTTAGGGTATATAACTTTTTCCTGTCCTAAAAAAAAAAAAAAAGGACTAGGGGTAAATAGGTGAGTCGAGCCGAGGAAAAATTTTAACTTGTTCAAGTTTAATTAATTTAGTTAACAAGTGAATTGAGCTTAACGAGTCAAATTTTGAGATTTTTTTGAACATATTGATTAAATATTGATTAAATTTATAGCATTAATAAAAATAATTAAATTTATAAAAATTATTTTTATAAATAGAATTTACTTATGTAAGATATTTACTTTAATATACAGGCCATCTCAATATATAAGCTGTTTATATTTACAGAATTTATGAGAGACTAAATGTACAAAATCTTATCATTATTTTTCATAACAAATTTATTTAATGACTTACATAAGTTTTTTAAATATATTCTAATAATAATATACCAAATAAAATTTTTAATAAATTTTATATGTACCTTCAATAATTCTTAAATAATCTGTTCGCGAGTTTTATTAAGTCGAATTTATCCTAACTCAAGTTTGATTCGTTTATTAAACAAGTTTTGATATCGAGTTTCAAACGAATTTTTATCAAGTTGAGTTATCAAATTTTTAATGAATGTATTAGCTCGTTTACACCCATAATTAATACACGAATAGTATTTTATGTTTATGGGCATGATATTGCATAACATGTACATGATTATTTTAGCTTCACTCGATATTCTCATGGATTCCTCTTATTAAGCTAGTTACGTTTCAAGCTTTGGCAATGTTTGTACTCTTTAAATTAATTTCTTTGAATTGAAAATAAAGAAAGAACTATGGGAGAGATGCCTAATTTTAATTGGTCAAAATTGAAGGGCCTTAATTCCTGAGTAATTTTTACATTTATTAAAACACATCCGTATGAATTTTATCCTCTCTTTTTTTTTATATAAATTTTATCATTCTATTTCTTTTTTAGAGTAATTTTATCATTCTATTCCACCAACTTATAAATTCAATAAGTAAAGCTGTAACGCATATGCTAACTAATTAATAATCTTTTACACTATCTAATGTAACATTTTAAATTTCTGAATTTTATCAATACATTTAATGTTACAAAGACTGAGATTGATCTCCATCAAAGTTGTTGTTAGCTGAGATTTTTTAGGTACGATATAAATGATATAAATTATAAGATGATTGAATTAAAAAGAGAAAAATTAATAATAAATAAACCGTTATTCTTCCTTTTCATTACTACACATCATTTGATGAGCCTATTAGCATTTTTTTTTTCAAAAGGAAAAAAACAATACAGGAAAAAAAGAAAAAATAATTATGAAATTTTATATTTTGTTTCTCGGTCGAGTAGATTTGTAGATTTTTTTGAACGAGATATGTAGAGCTTATGAGCTTTTGACCCTATTGCGGCACTGCAGGATATTATTTTCTTCAGCAGTGACGGGCGAATAACGGAAATGTAAAAAGTACCGACTTTCCATGTAAGCGGGCTATTATGGTAATTGCACACCCCCTCAAAAATACCCTGCGAATCTCCCGCCGTGTGCTCATCCTACTTGATCCCTACACGCCAAACGATGAGCGCCTAAATTCACATTATGCCCTTCATCATCAAAGTAAAAGGACATCTCTGTCCCTTCCTTTCCGTCCTCAAAACTCAAATTCGCTTTAATCGTTGTTATTTCTTTTTTAAATGTTTCCGAATCTGGAGCGTTGCTGTTTTTTAGGCGATCAAGGAACCCTACAACTCTTTTACCGTAATTTTGAGACTTAAATCCCTAATTTCCCTCGTCTTGTGTGATTTCCGGCAGCCATGGCGAAGCAATTCAACGTCCCTCCGGTAATTTTTCCCTCCGGAGGCAACCCCGCGCCGGCTGGTGCCGCCAACATCCAGCAGCGACGGGTTCCCACGGTGCCGTTTCAGCCTCCCCGCCCCGCGAACGCCGGAATCCCTTTCATGTCGTTTGATATCGGCTCCGCCACCGCCGCATCTTACGGCGCCGGCCCCATTGGTGGCGGTCCCGCTGCCTCCTCGGCTGCGAATTTCGACGACGAAGAGCCTCTCCTCGACGAGCTGGGCATTCACCCGGGTCAAATCTGGCGGAAGACGAAATCGATTCTGAATCCAATCCGGGTGGACCCGTCCGTCCACCAGGACTCGGATTTATCCGGCCCGATCTTCCTGTACCTCTCGCTCTGTCTGTTTCAGTTACTTGCTGGGAAAATCCAATTCGGCGTGATTTTGGGATGGATTGTGGTGTCGTCGATTTTTCTCTACGTGGTGTTTAACATGCTGGCCGGGAGGAACGGGAACTTGAATCTTCACACGTGTACTAGTGTGGTTGGCTACTGTCTGCTGCCGGTGGTGATATTCTCTGCGATTTCTCTATTTGTGCCGCAAGGTGGAGCCGTCAGATTCGTGATTGCGGGTGTGTTTGTGATTTGGGCAACCAGAGCGTGCACGAATGTGATGGTAGCAGTGGCTGATGGCGGAGAGGAACACCGGGGATTGATTGCGTACGCTTGTTTCTTGATTTACTGTCTGTTTTCCTTGCTTGTAATCTTTTAGTTAGAACTGATGATGAGGAATTGGTATTGGATACTTTTACAAGTCAAATAGTTAAAATGTTGTAGCTTTGCTTATGGTTTTCTTTTTGATCCTTTTACAACTGCTCATTAGCCAGATGCTTAGATTGGGTGTCATCGTCTGATGGGCAATGCTGTTTGTAGAGAGAATTTTGCTTGTAAATGGACTTTTGAGCATGTTTAGCTTAGTGCGTTGTCGTGGCACTGGGCTTGAATTTGAATGTATTAGGACTAGCATTTTTTAAAGAGAATTGGGAAAAGATTTTTGTCAGTTTGGTGTGCTCGTTACTTCATTATCATCGATAATTTATCCTTTTGAACCATTCTATGAGATTGTGCATCCTGTATGTGGATTGAATTTGAAGGCACAGACGTGCAAATGGAATATTTGTACCCATATGGGTTGACAAACTCTGCTTATGGTTTGACTCTTATCCTTCTGAATTTATTTGGTTGGGAATTGAACCACCAACCTCCCCTCAAGAGCTTTTCTTTTGTTGTCAACCAAGCTAACCTGGTTTGTTCGTTTATATTTGTTACAGTTTCATTGATTTATATGTCTGTTAAAACTCTTGAAGGTAGCATAATCTTTTCAGTTCATTTGTACAGTTTTGAAATTGGTTGATGCATGCTGTTGGTGTTAATGCATTCTCGGCTTAATTTTCTTCCATGTCCTTGTTTGCATTAATTAATTGATTTCTCATTTTATCTCTGTTATGTGCCATTTGTAATATCTGTCATCCCGGCTGATTACAATTCGCTTTTGTCCGTGTTTTTAAATGAAGCAACTACCTCAGTGTGATTTTCATACCTTTGGTCAGTCTGCATCATCTTTTGTCATAGTTTCACTAATGTACTAGTCTACAATATTATTTCCTGCAACCATTGACAAAAATGAGTACGCTATTACTTAGCTTTATTCTGTTTTTGATGGATGTTGTACCGATAGTGAGGTGTGGTAACTTCGGTCAGATATCCAAGTCCTGTATCTTGTCTACATGCAGGGCTTAGGATGAGAAGATTGATCAACTGTGAGCACGGATTTTCTCTGGGAAATTCTTTCTGGTGGGTGCTTGCTGCTTAGACTTCCAAATGTTTAAAGAACATGCCCTTATATGTATTGTGAAGTTTCTTCGAGTTAGATCCAGCGTGGATTGAAATGGCAAAAAGTAACTCAATAGTCTGTCAAAAAACCACTAAATATCTTATGGAAAGCCTTCCCGTTTCTAGCTCCAACCTCTCAAATTGGTTGATTTTGTGGTGGATTCTATGGGAGCAGGATGGTCCCTTTTTGTGAATTACTTTTGGTTTGCACATTGCTATGCATTTTTCGTGTTTTACAGCTACATTGCTCCCCAGTTTTCTGCTGCATTAGCATGGATGGTGAAATTGTTTTAACTGGGCACTTTGTTCTATTCAAGTAGGTCAAAAGTTTGGTCATGCTCATTATCGTGGGAGGTAATTTGAAGGCCATTTGCACACTTGTTTGAAAAATTGCTGGACAAACATTAAACTTTGCCC
Organism: Carallia pectinifolia; assembly: GCA_037832335.1. Classification (NCBI taxonomy): domain Eukaryota; kingdom Viridiplantae; phylum Streptophyta; class Magnoliopsida; order Malpighiales; family Rhizophoraceae; genus Carallia; species Carallia pectinifolia. The sequence goes on along the minus strand of CM075444.1, from coordinate 15,780,619 downwards.
TTTTGATGATTGTTCGTTAAGAAGAACATTGCCTTGATGATGCTTCGTTGACAAATAGACCCTGTTTGGTGGGCGGGAATAAGTTTTCAGCCTCTTCGCATGAGGAGAGGGTGGGCGCCTTAGGGAGGGGACATAGTTCTATACCGCGAAGGATAAGAATGATGACCCCTTTTCAAGGGAATCTCGTGGAGGGCCACTTTGCATAATTTATTTCTGTGAATGTACCACCCAAAGCGCCTTTGATGCCTTTATAGGATATTGTTCTACTGGTTGGTTAGGATTTATGTCATTCTGCGTAAATATTAGAGAAAGGCATTGGAGAAGTTCTTATCCAATGGCTATGATATAACGAACTCATAGTTGTTATTGCTGATAATTGAAAATATATTGGGGAGACATGAGAATACAGTAGTGTCATATTGGTTATCAACCCATGTTTTGTCGAAGTGGTTAAGTCTGCTTCTGTTGACTTAATGGTTCGGATGGACTCAAAAATCAACCACCTTTCCAAACTTTCTGTTGTTAACATGTTCTAGTCTGAGCTTTCTATTTTTAAGTCCATGGCCTTTTTTTTTTATTTTCAATCGTTATCGCGCTATGTCGAATCAAGAGCCTTAATTTCCCATCATACGGTACTGGTTTCCCGCCTGAATGAACCTCGGCAAGGTGAAACCAAATAACGACTGTAGCACACATATTAAATTTAAACTCTTAAATTGTAGAAAGTACATGTTTTTTTTTTTTTTTTTTGGTCTTAAAGGAGGGTTTTAAAGTATATGCTCTCGCAACAAAATATAAAATTAAATTTCCGAGGACAAATGAGGAACTTTGATTGATACCAAATTAAGCTTGCTTCTTGAGGAGTAGCTAGGGGTCAACTTATGCTTTTTGACAAGGAACCCTATAATGTTATTGGACTGTTGTAGATTTGTTGAAGGGCGTTATACTTACCATCTTCCCCCTTCCCCAACCACACCAACTTGTCCACCCTGTGCCTCAATATATATAAAGGGAACGTGTTTGAAGCTCCACAGATAACTCAGACCAATATGGCTTCTGTAATGACCACAGAGTCTTCCTCAAATGGAGGAGTCAGCAAACGTGTGGCAAAGTATACGGAGGACGAAGAAGAAGAGCTTTTCGAGATCGATTTCGAGGCAGTCGGCAGCATCCCTCCACCCCATTACTGGGATAGCTGCTTCACTTCAACTGGCACTGCGCTTCTTGCCAATTGTCTGTTGCCCATAGCGGACGTCTCAAGCGCAGTTCCAATGACATCTACTACATGTAGGGCCTTGTCCTTGGCAGAGCAGCTTATGTTTTTTGGATTGCATAATCCGCCGCTCCAGCCTTTCCAGGAGGCCTTGAGATACAGCTCAAGCTAGATAATGAGGATACGATAGAAACCAGGATTGAAATGGACAATTCTGTATATTTTACCTAATTTGAAATTCAACCTGCAAACAATTTGCAGTTATATGTGCATTTTCAGTTTTTTTTTTTTTTCAATTTCTCTTGTGAATTCTGCACCGGTTGAAAACAAATTCCAAACAATTTTTTCGTACCAAGGCACTGCAGGTTTCCGTTTAATTAGGTTCAAAACTTTAAACTGATCACATTAACTCGGTGCCACCACTTTGGCAGAAGATAATTTACTAAATTAAATTCCCAAAAAATGCCGAGTTGCTGCATACTGCGAACTTGTGATTTGTTCTGGGCTGGATTGATAAGAAGTAGCAGTACAAAAAACCCTGTCATTCGGAACACACATTGACGCTACTTTATTTAGTCAAGAGCCCTAAAAACAAAAAATCAGCCCTCAATTTCAGTAAAATTTTGTAAAACAATTTATATTTAACATACTCTATTTTAGGTCGACAAGAAAACACAACCTATATTTTCAAATGCAGTTTAATTGCGTAGTAATGCAGTAAGAGACATGTAATTTATTTTACGATTCATGTGCTATTCTTTTAAAAAAAATTTTTTAGAACATTGACTATATTACGTTATAACTGAATTCATACATCTCGTTAGTCTCATTGTATTACCACTAAATTTTTCTATTTTAAATATAACTAAAAAAACATACTAACATTTGAGTTTTATAATAATTAACACACTTGGTCAAGTAAGTTTGAAATAATTACAAAAATATTGTTATAAATATTTTACAGAGACTAAAGTACCCTTTACTTTTTAAAATGAGAACCACGCACTTTTGACCTAAATTTTGCGGTTAAATTATGTAATTTTTTTAACATCAATGTTGCTGTTGAAAACTTTAACTTTTTTTTTTTGAGCATTTGAATAATTGTTTAGAACTAATTTTTTGAAAAATTATGAATTTTGTCAAAAAGATAGACATATGTGCTTTTTTTACCGATTCTATTAAATTTAACTGATGATTTTAAATTATATTAGGTTTGGATTTTTTTTTGTTACATTTCATAAAATGTAAAATAAAATATATTAAACATAAATTTCTCAAATTTGTAAGAGATTACCTAAGACATGCTTGATATTTAGTGTAAGAGCTCTCTTACCTGCACGAGACTTTTTTTTTTTTAGCAATAAAAAAATATTCGTTGTTGGTATGTCGGTCATAGAATCTATAGACTAAGGTCGAAGTAACCTCATGCGGCATGCCTCGTTCAACCCAACTGAAAGAAAGAACCTACCACCTAAGTATTGTTGGGCACAATGGGCCTTCCCTAATTCGACGACGGTGATTGTTGAGTTTGGAACCAACATCGTAGATTGTCGGAAGAATATTGCCTCCACACGCTTTCATTAGGACTTGAACATGGGTCGGACATAGAAAAAGCACGCCGAGTTATCACTATGCTACTACCTCGGGTAATTACCTGCAGAGGGCTCGGGGACATATGAGTGACGAAGTATCATGTAAAGTACGTCCAGTACTTTTTAGTATTTTTTTTTTTTAACAAATATCATTAGATTAACAATGAAAAGATCAGTATAAAGGACCAACTCACAGCAAAACTCACACCACCTCACAAGATAGCCCACATATATATATAAGCAAAACATGCTACCACAACAAACACAATAAAGCTCCACTTCCGACAGGTTTCACCATTAGTCCAACACAGCCACCAAGCAGACCAAAAAGAAAGTCTAAGCCCAAGCCTACAGTTCAGGTAACAGGTAATAAAGAGCTCGTTGTGCTTTGCCCCAGTTTTATTATATAGTTTAATTTTAAATTGTAATAGAATAGTTGCACAGTTTATCTAACAATATTTAATAATTTTTTTTAAATTTTAGTTATTTAATAATTTATATTATTTTGTTGTTACTTACTATATTTTATAATAATACAATATATTTTTAAAAAAATTTAAATTTAAAGTTAAAGGAATATTAATCTAAATTCTAAATCTTAAATTCCTAAATTTAAAAAAAAATAGTAATAATGATAAAATATTTACTGGTAATACGAGAAAATACAATAGGTGTACTCAATGTGTGCACCAACTTGACTTATTTGCTTAGTATTTTGTTAATTTTTCGACACAGCATTCCACTTGACCTAGTTCCTCTCTTCCCTCTGTGTGTATGTCCATTTGCACATTTGTTGTTAACGTCTAAATTTTTTTTACTTCCTAAAAATGACAGCAATGGCGAACAGAAAGGTATCAGCAGCTTCAGCAAGGGCTCACACTAGAAGATCTAGGACAAAACAGCTCTCCCGATCTTCCTTCGAGTAAGTTCTCAGTTCTCTTTCTTTTTTTCCGTAATGGATCATGGGGGTGGGGCTTATATTAATTTTTATTATGCATATTTCTTGGTATCATGGTACATTCTTGATCAATTGGGTATGCCAAAGTGAAAATCCTGATTTTTAGCTCTGGATTTTTCAGGAGGACAGCCATTCTGACCCGTAGAGAATAAAATGAACAAATAAGGTATTACCAGTTTGAAATGTGCCTGCCAAATACTATTATATATCTCTTATTACAGAAATCATGTATGACACCAAAAATTCCAGTTTGACTAAATCTTGTGTCAAGCCATGAAAGGGTTGACTAGTTTACAAGATCCCATATTGTCTAATTACATCGCTGCCATTGGATTGTCGTGGGGTTTGGCCAGTTATGAATTCCCTGAAATTCTATGCTTAACATCTAATTAAATTACAGCTAAAAAGACAGTTATAATTAATAATAGGATATGCTTAAGTGGGCTGTTATGTTTTTCACTTTTCGCCAAAAGTTTAATGCCATGATTACTTTTTTAGGAATAATATCCATTATAGACTGGTAGTTTCATACACTATACATCAAATACGATTGAATTGCTTGATTGCATTCGTTCTTTTTCCCCTTTTGGCGTGTTCTCTTTTTGAAGAATTTTCTAATGTCAGGCTTTCTATTATAATTAGAGTTCAATTAGTTCTGATACCACTGTTAGACTTACTTATTTGAACTTGGCTTTATTAAATTAAAAAAACATCACACAACAATAAGAGAAGCACACACTCAAATGTAGATGACATAAGGTATAGATATGTACGGAACACACACACACACAAAATCGCCCATATGAGTGGAAACCACCATTATCTTTCTTGTTGTGCAGGCCGAAACTACAAATGTAAAGTTTTGGTCAGGTCTTGACTTCATTTACATAAAGTGTGTATCTAGTTCTTTGATAGATATAAATATATTTAGAGATTGCTGAATTTTATTGCTTAGCTTTTCCATCTTTAACTTGAATTTGAGCTTAGCATGGTAGGGACTATTAGCAAAGTATTGTTGGTATTCTTTGTCGTGACTGTGGCTTGGCCTTATTAGGCAATCCAACCTTCTCAACCCAAAATCTATCGTACTCCAGGTGGTTCCCCAGTTACAGCATCAAGAATCAAGCTTAGTGATGGGAGGCATTTGACCTATGCAGAGCATGGTGTTTCAAAAGATGTGGCCAAATGTAAAATCATTTTTATCCATGCTTTTGATTCTTCCAGACATAATATTGGGCAGCTTTCTCCTGTGTTCATTTGCATGCCTATCTTGTCCTTGTTTGTTTTGCATCTATTTGAAGTCTACAAGTTTGATGCTTCAGTTTTATCTGATCAATGGTTCATTTCTTTCAGGAAATTGCTGAGGAATTAAGGGTTTACTTAGTGTCCTTCGACAGGGTAGGGTATGGAGAAAGTGAAACTCATCCAAAAAGAACACTAAAGAGTCTGACATCAGATGTAAAAGAGCTTGTTGATCAATTGGCACTAGGACTAGAATTTTATGTCATGTGATTTTCTTTGGGATGTCAATTGGTGTGGACCTACCTTAAATACATTCCTCATAGGTATATTCAACTAAACTTAACAAATTTATGATTTGAGATTTTAGTGTTTTTTGCCATCCGTTTTGTACAGTCTAGGCTGCTGCTCTAATAGGCTTGCAGGAGCACCACTATTGGCTCTAGCAACAAACTATTGGTAGACTAATTTTCTAGCAAACTTGACCACAAAAGCATACTGTAAACAATTGGTAGCAGAACAAAGGGCAAGGCTTGTGATTCACTATGCTCTATGGCTAACCTATTGACGATTCACTCAAAAGTGGTTCATTAGCTTTAGTGTGATTGCAAATGATCCTGAGAATTATTTTTCTCATAACAAATAAATCCTTGCTAAGTTTCCAAACATGGAAGGCAACACGGTAACTTTCTCTATTAACCCAAAATTATCTTTGCATCATGAATCTTGGAAAATTGAATTTCTCATATAGAAGTCAAATAAAAAGATAATATGTTCATATATGGTTAAAAATTGCAGTTCACCAATATTGTGATTGGTCCCCTATTTGCTTATTATGTTCACGGCTCGCTTGTTTGTGTAGCAGCAATATAGTGTTGGGAATTACTTCTACTAAAAACTTTGTTATGCTTTTTGTTATAATTTGAGTTTGTGGCATTTCAGAGATACACAATACAACAAGAAGAATACAAAAGCCTCTATCGTGATTTAATAATTGGATTTGACAACTGGGAATTTGATCCTGTGGATCTGGAAAATCCATTTCCCAACAATGAAGGTTCTATTCACTTATGGCAGGGCGATGAGGATGGTTTTGTGCCCGTAATGCTGCAGCGCTACATTGTCCAATGGCTTTTCTAGATTTACTACCATGAGCTACTAGGTATATGACACATGTTTCCATTTACTGACGGAGTGTTTGATACTATCATAAAGGCAATGTTAAAGCAGGAGAGGTAACCTTCTAGCATCCACATCAAGACCACATTGGTCTCAGGTTGTGAACATGCGTCATCCAGTCAACTGTCTATCACTGTAGGTCTGCTAGTTTGGATTGTAATTTGTAAGTTAGCTTATGTAACTTTACAAGGGATTGTCTCTTTTGCTGGGATAAGTCCTAAATCAGGTCAATAACTTTTTATTTAGACAAATCCCGTTGAAATTTTTGTTAATTTTTGACGTGACACTGTGAGTCAGCTAATTTTTTTGACACATTTAAAAACATTTTTCTCTTTTTATTTTTGTGGTTGACATGGACTTGACAGATCTCTCTCCTCTTCCTTATCTTCTCTCTTTCATCTAACAAAGAGCGATCTTTTCCTCTTTCTCACCCTAAACCTAATTTTCTGGTGGTAAATTAGAAACAAGTCCCGCCCAAATAGTTTTAGGGATTTTATTAAGCATTCTTTCTGACCTCGCTTTAATAAACCACACTATTAGGGATTTTATAATGACAAGTTTGTTATAATAACAAACCATACTTTTTGAATTTGCACTTTCTCCTCCTGCCCACATTTGATTCTTTTTTCTTTGATCGATACCCAATAGGTACTTTCTCCACTTTATTAGGTATTCTCTCTGACCTTACTTTAAAATCCATAAAACCATTTGGGCAGGACTTGTTTCTGATTTACTGTCAGAAAATTAAGTTTAGAGTGAGAAGAGGAAAGGATCGTTCTTTGTTATATATGAAAGAGAATGTAAGGAAAATAAGAGAGATCTATCATGTCCATGTCAACCACAAAAATAAAAAGAGAAAAATGTTTGTAACCACGTTATAAAAATTAGTGGACTCACAGTGCCACGTCGTGTGACACGTAAAAAAATTAATGAGATTTTTTATAGAAATAAACTTACAGACCTCATTACGACCTTTTATTAACAGAGGTGACCTACATTGACCTTTTTTAAAATTACTGACCAAGATTTGTCCAACCAAAAAATTATTGACCTGATTGTGTTTGGACATTTTCTCGTGTCTGTTATATGTTTGTTTTGGATCATCAGTGACTGCCTGACTGGCTGGCATATGTGTTTCTTTGTTGTTTTATAGCATGTATCATATTGGTTTGTCCTTCCCTAACAAAAACTCCTCATTTATATCATCCAAGCCTAGTAGGTTGTTTATTAATTGACTTTCAACTTTTCATGAGACAACCTTTTCGAGTGGATCGTGCAAAAATTTTTAAAATCATGAATATTACAAATTAAGATGTTATAGAATGGTTGTGGGTATGGTCATTTTCTTTTCTTTTCTTTTTTTTTTGGTAAAACCAACACTTGTTGGGATAAATTTTATTATTAGGACAGTAATTATGGAAAAGTTGAAATTTGAATCTGGGCCAAAAAAATAGTTCAAATAAGGTTATTAACTTTAAAAAGGTACTCTTAATGAATTTGTAATATTAAATTGCCAGTAATTGATAAATTGATAGTTGACATGATTAAATTTATTTATCTTAGTTAGTATGCTTTGCTTATCTAACAAAAATTATTCAAGTCCAAATAACATTTAACACATATGTGACAAAGATTGAAAAACATTTCAACATGTACGTGACAAAAAATTACTCAAATCTAGTTAATAAAATTGTTACGAAGGCATTAAAAGCTACCTTGATTTAGTGATTTTTTGGCCACGTGAGTATCTTATTAGGATAAATGAATTTCGTCATACTCAAATCTAGTCAATAAAATTGTGATAAAGGTGTTAAAAGTTGTTCTAACTTAGTGATTCTTGATTAGGACAAATATATTTCATCATATCAGTTGTGACTCATTCATTAATTCAAATTTGGATTTATTATTATTATTATTATTATTATTATTATTATTATTCGTCTTTCACGAGGGTTACACTATACATAACAAAAGAAGAAAAATTGATAAAAGGTGAAATTTAAACTATTAATCTTTCACTTAGACGTAACACTCGATAATCAACTAATCTACAAGAGCCCGTTGGACTATTTAATTATTGGATTGATTGGAGGTTGTAAAGCCCCGAACTTATATCAAAAAGGCTGCCACTCATGCCACTTTTTAACTGTATCCTAGCACTTGGGAGTATGTTTCCATTTGGCTACAGCTGAAAGGGGATTAAAACAACAAAAAAAAAAAAAAACAGAGATTAAAGTTTTAATCTTAGATTTTGGTTTATCATGAAGAGGCTCGTTAGATAAGAACTATTAAATAAGAGCAATCTTTTCCTATTTATGAAACCTAGTCCCATCTTATTCAATTTGCCTAACTTTTGGTTTTTGTCTGCTAGGAGACTCATTGAACTATGAACTATATAATGTGAGTAACTCTTTTTTCTCATAAATCTCATATCTTTCCTATAATTTAAACTCATAATCTCTAAGATAGAAATCTAAACTCTAACTACTGATATGTCCTTTAAGGGACACAATTTGCATAACTTTGAAACTTCAATTCCAAAGTTAAGAATTAGCAGTTTGTTATTTATTTGCATATTTTTGGTTCAAAATAATTAAAATTTGAAGTTTGTACATTAAATTAAGAGTCCAAATTATTTACTAGTAAGTTGCATGTTTCCTTGCCTAATTTTAATATGCAAAAAGTCAATGGTTGTTATGCATATCCATTTTTTTTCAATACAAGACATTATCTTGAACTGTATAAATTTATTTTTTTATTTCCCTAATTTCTAATTAATTTTTTTTCTCCTACTAGTAACATTTTGTTAATTTAATTCATCTTTTAAGGTGATTTAAATTAAAAAACTTGTCACCAAAAAAAAGAAGAGAAAACTGGTCAAGAGTCCGTCGTGGATACGAGTCACAAGTTTCCAGCACTCTCAACTATCTGGGCCAGCCCATTACGCAACTCCCTTATTAAGCTTCTGTTGCTTGACAAGACCAATTTCATCGGAGCTAACAATCGGCCATGACGGCAGCCCATATGTCAGCAGATTTGATCTTTGACCTAACCAAATTCTTTCCTTTAAGATAGTTTTACTTTTATTAATGAAGGGTTGGCGGAGAACACTTTGTTCTTTTTTTTTTTTTTTTTAATTTTTGACGTAAGAGGACACTTTGTTCTTTGAACATAAAAAAGAAGCGTAGAAGAATTTTAATTATTGACATTGTGGATGCAAGTAAAGCGTCATCCCTTTGATATCTCAATCCAATTTTTCTCGTGAGAATTTTATGGAGAGAATTTATCATCTGAACAGGGATGGTTCCACAAGGTCTTCCTTTGCTAAGACATGTGATTTTGAACTTGAATTCCAATGGAAAAAGTTGTATAATTGAAAAAAAAAATGTCTAAAAGAATTTTTTAAATATAATTAATTAGAAATCGTTTGTACCTGTATAAATTTATTATATAATAAAAAATAACGATTTTGTTTCTTTTCATTGTATTTATAATGAATATAGTTGCATAATAAATTTAATGAATTACATAATAAAAAGTTTTCTCACAAATTTCTTCTAGTCTTATAACAGTACTTAATTCCAATACCTCTTTCATTTTTAAGTTAATATACAAAAATATCACCAACTTTATTTAAAATAACAAATTTAGAACTAATTTTAAAAAATAACAAATCTAATATCAATTTTACTTAAATTAAAAAATCTAACACGTAATGATTTTATACGAATAGAACTTGTCAATTTCGACAATAAATTTATAAAAATATATCTATTTCGATAATATGATAATAATATAAATTAGTGTCAAAATATCGAAATAAATAAATTTGGTTTAAAAAACTTTATTATGTGCTAAATTTATTATTTTATATAAAATTAATATTAAATTTATTATTTTTTAAAATTAATATTAAATTTATTATTTTAATTAAAATTAATAATATTTTTATATATTACCCCTTCATTCTGACTGGTAAGGGAAGGATACTTTTTGAGTGATAGGTTGGAAACTTATTATGTATGGGCCAGAAAATGGCCGCATGTGTTCAATTCATCCAAAATCATGTGCCCCCATATTGGCTCTTATCATTTATCGCTTTCTCTTTATGTGTGTAATTGGCAGGCTAGTAGGCTAGTTATTGAACCTGTTGGCTTTTGAAGCCTCGGGATATTTTGAAAATGAGTTAGTTGAACTAATTTTTTTGTTTTGCGGTCATAAAAATTATTTAATATCTGAATTGAGTTCATTATAATTTATATTTATTTAAATTTCATTCAGTCATCTTTAAAAAATAGACTTATTATTTGAATATTATTAAATTAACAAATTTTTTTTATATTTGGTTACAAAATTAACGAGTCTTTAATCAATAACTACACTCTTATAAATTTTTAAATAATTAGGGTGGACGAATTTTTTGTTGTCAGAATTCAAAGCTAAATCATGGCGAAGGGAGACACATTAAGTAATCGTCAAGGCTGCTATTTTGAATAATGTTGAACTAAAAATTCAACCAATTGATATTAAACATTAATTAAATAATTGAATTGGATTACTTGGATGTATCGTTTCCAACAAACGGTCAAATATTTCAAACAAAAAAAACAAACGGTCAAATATTTAATTAAACCGGTCGTTCAACGAACTAAAACGAAATAATCAAAATAAAAAACAAATTCAGAACAAATGCATCTTCCAGATACTTTTGCGTATGCGACTTCAAAATGCATGCGTTGGTCAATGTCCAGCGGCCAATCACCAAAGTATCAAATTAATGTTCCCCTTCTCACATGCTAGAAGTTAAATCAATGATCAAACGTCAACAATTGCTTAATAAATAAAATTATCAATAATCTTATTTAAAGTAATAAATTTAATATTAATTTTAAAAAATAATAATTTATCTCATTTGATTTTTTTTAATAAATTTAATACGTGATTATTTTATATGAATAGAATATGTTAATTTTAATAATAAATTCATAAAATTATATTTGTTTTAATAATATAGTAATCATATAAATTAGTATCATATTATCAAAACAGATAAATTTTATTTAAGAAATTTTACAGCGTGTTAAATTTTTTACACAAAAATTTAAAAATAGATAAACTGTTATTTTTTAAAATTGATACTATATTTATTATTTTTAATAAAATTGATAATATTTTTTGTATATTAATTTAATAATAAAATGCCGTGGCTTTTTACAGGTCAGAGGCGAGTTTTTGTTTTTTTGCAAGATTCTAGGTTTTTATCGTCCACTTCGAAAGCAAAGAATGGCTGGTGGAACGTAAGATCGCGTGGTAGACTGGCAGTTGGAGTAAAGACAAAAAAAATATTAGAATATTGATTGTTATAAAAAATATATATAAAATGCTCCTTGTTATATTATAGCCTAAATACTAAGATTTCTATTTTGAATTTTTGTAAGCAAAAGTATACCTTTAAAACTTTATAGTAATGATGTGTAAAATTAACATTCTAACCCATGAATAATGAAATAAAAATGTAAAATATATATCATCAATATTTAAGTATAAAATAACATAATTTTATAAAATAAAAATTCTCAAAATCCACACACACATATATATATATAGTTTGATTTTAAATGTAAAATTACACAGAGAGAAAAATATCCCAAGATTCCATATTATGGCATGACAATAATCTACATTCGGCTCCCCCGCAATAATTTGAGGTGGAGGTCTCGAAAAGTGATGTATATTAATGTAATATAAAATTACAACCCTTACAAATAAAATAAAATGATATTATGAGATAGTGTGAAATTGAATAGAAAGTGAATGAAATAAATAAATAAATAAATAATAGTTCAGTAATGATGATATTATAATTAATGAAAAATAATAATTAAAAAATTATGAAAAAAAATGATTAGTAATTTATAAAAAAAAATAATTATTTAGATTGATAAAAAATAAAATAAAAAATTTTTAATTTTTTTTCTTTTTTCTTTCCGTTAGAAAAATGTCAAACATGACCTACATGCCCAGACGAACCAGCGGTTCCAAGAATAAAAACAAAGCAACAAAAAAAGGGGTAGAAAGCAAAAAGCATATTGGTCATTCCATTAATAATGGGAATAGAATCTCTATCAAATCAAATCAAATTATCGTCCTCCCCTCAAAAATTTAAAAAGTAAAAAGGATACACAGCCACAAAAAAGCATGATGCGGAGTCAGCACCACTCTTTTTTTTTTAATTAGACGCTTTTTTAATAATAAAAAATAAAAATATTTTTTTATTTGTTTTTTTAAAAAAATATTTAATTATATAAAAACATTTAATTCTAGTGTATGGACTCTCTATCTCACTGTTATTAAGGTGAATATCTAATTGGACTCTTAAAAAAAAATTCAAGGGAATATCAACGTCGAGTATGCTTGTGCTGTTGTTGCGCGCCTCTTATCTAGCGCGTTTATGTACCAAAAAGAAAAGAGTAAAAACAAAAAAAAAAAGAAAAAATAAAACATATAAAGACTCAGCGCACTTGGAAGGCAAAGAGTGGAGAGTGCGACTCGCCGACTCCAAAACGAAACGACAGAACAAATGATGATTTTTTTTTTTTTTTTTTGGGTAAATAAGAACAAATAATAATGTTGCGGGTCGAACGGCCGGCGCACAAATTCAATACGACAATCCTTCACGCCCTCAAATAAAGGACTTGCTGAGACAGAAAAAAAATTGTGTTGGGAAATCAACAGGTTTATACTTCATTAACAGTGTTGTGAGAAACGTTAAGTCTTATAATGTTTGAATAGTCTGTCTGTCCTATAAAATATAATTAAATAAAGATAATATTGAGTAATGTCAACTAAAAAGATGATTGATGCTGAACTCAATTTATAACTACGATAATTAATATATATATATATATATATATAATGTGTCTTCTTTTTAATAAAAAAATATCATTAAAAAGAATAACGCATTCATAAACACATTTCACTATAGGAAAATTCTAATTGGACACGAAAATTGTGTATCTTGTATGTAGATAAAAATTACATGCAAAACTTATTTGTGTCTATTGAATCCATTATTTTTTGAGTTCATTTTTTTTTTTTAAATGTTTAGCTAGTAGTTCTCTTTACTATATTTATTACATACAATTCATAAAATAGGTGTGATTATATAATAACATAGCAGAAGGTGCGCAACTACATAAGTCCATCTAATAGTTTTTGTATTTTTTTTTTACACTATATTAGTGTTAGTTTACACCGCTTTACTCCTAATGTGTTGCCACTGAATTATCCGTAATAAAAAATACACAAATAAAAATGATAAAAATAATATTTTATTTTATGTATTATAGTGTGTGGCTATTTTTTAGTAATAAAATAAAATTTTTATTAATTTAATATAACGATTTATCAAAAAAGTGTGCCTACCTAATCTTCTTAGCAAAGTCTTTTTTTTTTTAAAAAGGAAAAATGTATAATATGTTATTCATTAGAGCAATAAATTACAGTCAGAATCATTTATTATAATTCTCATTTAAACTCTCTCCTAAGGAGGCCCAATCACTCAAATAATATTGAGTTTAAATGAGTTTTTTTATACTTAATTTCAATACGAATAAGTCTTAAATTTAACGTGACACTCTTAAAAAAAAAAAAAAACGGCGAAGCATTGATTTATGCACAAGTACATAGTCCTTACGGCGAAGCATTGATGTATGCACAAGTACATAGTCCTTTGCTCTTCCATCAGGAAGCCTGGCATAGAGTTGTTGCTCGCTGACGCAGCATCGCATTGACATTGCTCTGTGTTGTGTGCGAGCGCGAGTTTCTTGTATTGCAACAGGGAATGGCGACACAGGCAAACGAAAAAATATCAGCATCATCATCTTCATCAACAAGAGGCCCCACTAGAGAAGCTAACCAAAACAGCTCTCCAAATCTTCCTTCGGGTGCGCTGCGTATTCTCTTTCCCCTTTTCAAAGATGGTATTGATAATGTTAAGTGTTCTGATATATGTATATATATGTTTGCAATATAAGAACTCTCTTTCTGGTTTGTTGAGATTAAGCAGGAAAGTTCCCGATCCACCCATCTCAGATTCTTTCCTCTTAGGTGCTTGGTTTGCTTATGCAAAATCTGCTGAAAAAATCAAGCCAACAAATAAAAAATATGACCAGGCATGAAAAATGCTCCCGAACAATCATGTAGCAGTTCAACCTTGTTTGTTTGATTCTCAAATTTTCCCAAGCACCTTTGACTGAGAATAGGCCCTTTTGGATCAGATGCTCGCTGTAAAACATCCCACTTTGATTTGGCTAGACGGTACCACGCACTGCTATAAAAGAGAAGGCTCTTCTCAAAACACGAGGCCCCTGGAGAGGGTCAGACGTCTTATCCTGATTTTACAATAGGCTACTTTCTCAAGTCCAAGTCGAACTCGAACTCGTGACCTCGATGTCGCAATGGAGTAATCTTACTGTTAGATCAAAACCTCGATGTCGCAATGGAGTAATCTTACTGTTAGATCAAAACATACTATTGCTGAAAAGCAAATATAATCCTCTGATTTTGCAGGAAACCAATTTCAACTGCTTTCTCTCTCTTGCTTCGTTACTTTTGCCTGAATGTCATTTCCAGAGTCATATAAGCACTCAGTCTAGTTTCGATCAGGCACAGATGTTTTATGATCCTTAAATTTGTTGACTGTATTTGAATATGAGCTCAATTTTTGCAGGGATTGTTAACCGAGTACTGTTGGTCTTGTTTGTTGGTATTCTGTCTTGGGTTTATCAGGCGAACCAACCTCCTAAGCCCAAGATTTGCGGTACTCCAGATGGCCCCCCCGTTACAGCATCAAGAATCAAGCTTAGGGATGGAAGGCATTTGGCCTACAAAGAGCATGGTGTTTCAAAGGATTTGGCCAAATTTAAAATCATTTTTATCCACGCTTTTGATTCTAGCAGAAATGATGTTCCTGAACTTTCTCAGGTACTCGTTAACATCACTACCTGGTCGTCCGCATCTATTCTGCATTCCATTGAAGCCTGGAAATCTGATGTTTCAGTTTTGTCTGATTCAATGGCATTGTCTTCCAGGAAATTACTGAGGAATTAGGGGTCTACTTAGTGTCCTTTGATAGACCAGGTTATGGAGAAAGTGACCCTCACCCAAAAAGAACATTAAAGAGTCTAACTTCGGACATTGAAGAGCTTGCCGATCAACTGGGATTAGGACTCAAATTCTACGTGATGGGATTTTCTTTGGGCGGTGAACTGGTGTGGACCTGCCTTAAGTACATTCCTCACAGGTGCCAATTAACTAAAACTTGACAAAATGAATTGATATGATCAGATATTAGTTTGTTTTGTGCATTCCGTTATGTAAAGCATATGTTGCCCCTTTTAACAGGCTAGCTGGAGCAGCACTACTAGCTCCAGTTATTAACTACTGGTGGCCCAGTTTTCCTGCAAACTTATCTGCGGAAGGCTACCGCAAACAGTTAGCACCGGATCAATGGGGATTGCGTGTGGCTCACTATGCGCCCTGGCTAGCCTACTGGTGGTTCACTCAAAAGTGGTTCACTTCCTATACCGTGATAGCAAATTATCTTGAGAATTATTGCCCCCATGACCTAGAAATCCTCGCTAAGTTTCCAGACATGGGGGATGGCGTGGTAATTGTCTTTCTCTATCTTGAACCAAAATTTTTATGCATTATGTATCATCAATTTTGTTAAGTATTGAAGACAGTTCATTCATATGCAATCTAGGAATGCAAAAGTTTTCTCTTTGATCTCAAGGACTGCGTCACGGTTACAAGTCATTTTGTTGGAATTTCAAGAGTGAATTATGTGGTTAATAAATCTCACATTGTATGTAAGAGGAGAAGTAAGTAACATATAAACTTAATGCTTTAAAATTTTAGGTTGAGACGAGGTGTAGCATTCTGTTTACTTGAACACTCTTTGATGTTTTAAATTGAGATATAGTGTCAATTTCATGAGTGTGTTAGTTACTTGGATCTTGCTCAAATTCTTTCTTGTTCTCGACTCTTGCATTTCCCTTACACATTTATCATTGATGTTTTTCTTTTTTGGGTACACCAAAATTGCTCTCATCGTGGAATTGCTCGTACCATTTAGCATTTTTCGTTTCATGTTATTCATTCATAGTCGTTTAAGTTTATGTTTGAAATAGATCATAACTAAGTAGATCTGCATCTCATTCTTTAACTTTTAAGAATTGATTTTTCCTCGTATATCTATACTGGAACTAGAATAAATCATTATATATTGTATTTCTTGTTAAAAATGTGATTCATAGATATGGAGACACCAATTCCATATTTGCTTGTGAACATGGGCTGGCCTGCATCATTGTATATAGCAGTTGTGGCAGTGGTTATTATGCTAGCAACTGCTTCTACTAAAAACTTTGTTCTGCTTCTTGTATATAATTTCGATTTATAACATTTTCAGAGACATGCAAGACAACAAGGAGAGCATGAAAGCCTCCTTCGCGACCTCTTGATTGGATTTGGCACCTGGGAGTTTGATCCTATGAATCTAGAAAATCCATTTCCAGACAATGAAGGTTCTGTCTATATATGGCATGGCCCTGAAGATGGTTTTGTGCCTGTAATGCTGCAGCGCTACATTGCCCAACGACTTCCCTGGGTTCACTACCGTGAGCTACCAGGTATGGGACACATGTTTTTATTTGCCGATGGGATGTTTGATACCATCGTAAAGGCAATGTTAAAGCAGGAGCAGTGACCATCTGGGTCATTGAAAAACTACCTCAGGTAAACTTTCAGTGCTGTTCAGAAAACTGCAATCAATCTTATGAATCTCTGTGTATTATGTATCAACTAAAACCCATCCGGCACTTATCTCTGCATTATGCACGGAAAATGCTTAAGTATCGTGTCTCCCACTGAAAATTTAACAGCTTTTCGAGGGGATAATCCTTGGAAATCTAAGAAATATTTACAGTCAACATTTAAACATCTTTTTTTTTTATTTGGTCAACATTCAAACATCCTGTTTAGGTAAACCAACATAAAAAGTACAGACATAAAAACCCTCCTTGACATGAAGAGGAATCTTATAATACTAAAAGGGATTTTTCAATTTAACACATTTTGAAGCCATCAAGACTGTCAAGACTTCAGTTTTGGAGAACTTGACATAAAGAAGAATCTTCCTTATAGTTAATTAACACTTACATGATACATACAAGAAAAAAAGTTAGAGGGCGCGGCGACCCGTGCAAACAAGGAAGTAATTTTGGCCTCCTCTTTATAGGGTATAAGTATATTTTTGGTTTTAAATTTTTAGATATTTTTACGTTTGAGTTTTAAATTTTTTTGACATTTTATTTGAATCATAAATCTTTTGATTTCTTATTATATCAGTCCTTTAAGTTACAAAAAGTAGTAAATCTATTAATAAATGAGTTTAACTTAATAAAAATTATTTAAAAAAAGTTAAATATATAAATTAAATATTTTTTTTATCAATAAAATATGCATATTAAATATTTTTTTAATCAACAAATATACGAATTAAATAGGTAACATGCATATTTTTGATAGAAAAGGCATTCAATTCATATATTTAATTTTTTTTAAAATAATTTTTTGTAAAATTAAAATTATTTTTTAATAGATTGATCATTTTTGGTAAACAGAATGATTGATTTAGTAGAAAATCAAAAAGTTTAGAATTTAAATAAAATGTCAAAAAAATTTATGGCCTAAACGTAAAAAAATTTAAAAATTTAGGACAAAAAATATATTTATCCCCAAGGGGACGTGGTTCCCGTCTAAAAAGCCTGTCCCCCTAATAGAATACGATACAAGTTCAAAACCAAAGCTTATTAAACAAGTGGGAAGGTTCAAAACATTAATTTGATAAAATTCTTAGTTACCAGGTACAATGTGGATATCTAACTGGGTGCATGTTGTTTAAACTCATTTAAAAAATGAGTGTAATAAACTCATCTTAAAAAAAAATGCGATACTTATTGTACAGATTAAAAATTGTGACTTTCAAAATATTTAAAACTATAATTTAAAAAAAAAAAAAACAAAATTGCTCCTCAAAATCCCGTTCGTCGCTCTACTCGGCCTCCTTTTCACCCTCCAATATATTCGCTGCCGGATTAAATGCGGACAACGGTTGCTTAGGTTTTGACGGACCGACCATCACCGTCTTCGATTCTAACTTTCGGCCGCCGTAATTCGCTGGAATGACAATTGTCTTGTAGCCATGGTAATTAAATAAATTAAATCAAGTCGGTAATTAAATAAATTAAATCTAGTGTTCTCTTTTTTTTTTTTTTCTAGTCAGTTAAATCAAGTCTTCTCTACCACGTTGTAGAGAAGTTTTTCTCAATAGGCACGCCGTTTTGCCGTAATTCGCAGTAATCAAGTCTTCAATCCTAGCAGTGGCGAGTTGTAGGCACTAGGCACGCAGTTTTGATTTTTTAGTTTTGTTTTCAAAGTTTTTTTTTGTGATAATAATTTATCATAATTAAATAATAAAAATCTATATTGGGAGAGTAAATGTATAAATAAATTAATTTTTATACTTTAAATATGTCTTGTGATTTAAAAATGATTTTATAATATCAAAACAAAAGTAGAAAGCATTTCTTCATTTTTACCTCATCTTGGTAACAAAATGAAAAAAAAAATAATTTTTCACAAAATAATATTTAACTATTAAATTATATTTTCTGAATATTTTTCTATTTTTTTTCTAAAATGATAATATGATGAGTAGTTGATGCTTAAAATTAAGACTTTGGGTAAAAGTACTGAAAATTTAAACTTACTTTTACTTAAATTTTGAGTAAATTTTGAGTATTGGTACATAATTTTAAAATTTAAGACAGTTGTAAACTAAAATTTGAGTAAAAATACTAAAGTTTTGAGTTTACTTCTACTTAAATGATAAGTATTTATACATAATTTTAAAAATTTAAGTAGTTTGTGTTAAAAACTAAAAATTTGAGTAGAAATACTAAAAGTTTGGGTCCTCTTATACTCAAATTTTGAGTATTTGTATATAATTTTAAAAATTTAAGTATTTGATGTTAAAAACTAAAAATTTGAATAAAAGTACTAAAAATTTAAGTTTACTTCCACTTAAATTTTGAGTATTTTTACATAATTTCAATAATTTGAGTAGATAAGTGCTCAAAACTAGGAATTTAAGTAAATTTACCATAAATTTGAGTCTTTAAAAAGAAAATTATTTTCTTCTTTCAATATATACATTAAAATGATTAATTTTGGATTCTTTTTTATATCCAGATTTTTATTTTTTAAAAATCTATATTTCATCATATAATTTGAATTTCTTATTTTATTTTCAAAGAAAATCCTACATACATGTCTATATAATGTAATGAAAATATTAATATAACAAAAAATTTTAAATTCAATTACAACACAAAATAAATTTGAGGGAAAAAAATATTTGCAATGTCACACACGCGGCTCCATTAAGAAAAAAATTAAAAACAGTGGCACTTGGTAAAGAGATTAAAAAAAAAAACTTAAAAGGAAAGGTAGGCAACCGGTTGTTTAATTAAACAACTGGTTGCCTCAAAAGTCTCTTACGTTGAGTTTGTTTCACTCACCTTATTAGGTGAGTTTAATTAGATTCTGCCGACAAGAATATGTCCCGACTCCCTTAATTGGACGGAAAAGCGTTAGGAACTTTGATATTATTGACAGAAACTTTCTTGAAACCAGAGATTTGAATTTAATTGAAATATATTTGACTCTCATCAGTCCATCAAACAAATAAAAATTCGGATTGATCATGAGCTTGGTCTTCCTTTCCAAATGACGAATCTAACTAGCTAGATAAGAGCAATCCTAAAGCTTGCTCTTTTGCCAGCCAAGCGATGCTAAGTAGAAAATTAATACAGAATTACAAGAACGGAGAATTGGGTAAACCAGCATTATTTGCCAGTATCCAAAGGCCATTTCACATTTTATGAGCAAACAGCTTGCTTCGACGACCATTAAAAGTTTATCAAGCAACAACAAAAGAAAGATTCAAAGAAAATTAAGACATTGGTGGACAAATCTTTTGGGGAACTGATTGTTAACGCCTCCTTAGAAATTCCAAGGAGAGATGTTCACCGAAATATCTTTCAAGAAAACATAATATCATATGTAAGAAAAAATGGTGTTTTATGAAAATTCAAGATGTACCCAATATAAAAGTACAGACATAAAAAACAGTGGCTGCTGTTGATTATGACACATCAAAAGATTCAAAACAGGGTTGGCTCTATGTGGAAGGGTAACTCGGTAAGGGTTGTGAAGGAACGTAAACGAGAGAGAGATTGTGAGAGCCTCAGTAGTGGTAGGGTTGTATTTTTACAATTAGAGTTTTCGTTTTTTATGTATATATATATATGGGGTAATCTTGTCTTTTTACAATTACCGTTAGTATCTGACCCACAGCCCCGTGTTAATCATAAGATATTTTATGTAATTTACCTTGTTGCACATTTGATGTTAAGAAGCCGTTGCACACTTGCACTTTTGAAAATAATTGATACATGATCGGGCCCATATGGGCTGCCCCGAATCTGGCCACCCACTTATTTTGGCCGCTTAATACCCAAATGCTTAAACATGATGCAGTGCTTTCAAGCAAGGCCCAAAACGTCCAACACGATTGCTCTAACGTGACCCAGGTTTTTGTTTTTTTTGTTTTTTGTTTTTTTTTGATCTTTGATGACCCGATATCAATGTAGTATTGTGGGGTTGCCAATTTCATTGAAATACGTGCTTTAAATTCATAAAAATCGCAAAAAGGCTTGGTTACCTAAATTGCTAAACAGTACTTTTTCAAATTGTATTTACGAAAAGATAAAAAAGAAATCCCACTTGACTGATTGCAGAGGATAATAAAATACAAAAATAATAACATCATCTCCCTCCACTTAATTTATTTTTCTTAGTAGTTACATTAATAAAGGTAGACTTGTGAAAAGTGTTTTGCTGATTATGCACCATTGACGGCACTGAATACAAAAATGTGAGTAAAAGGACTATCAAGCTAACGTCATTGTAATAGGAAAAGTATGGTGCGTAAACACCGTAAAAGTGAAGGGCAGAAAGTTAGAAATACCATTCACAAATTAAATGAGCTTTGAGTAGATTTTCAGATAGTGGACTTAGATTAATTTTCTTTTTCAAATAATAAGTATACTTATGTTAAATATTGAAATGTCTGTGTATACGCACGTTTATGTTTATGATTATGAATAAATACAATTTGAGTGTTTTCAATTTACACGTACTTGAACTTGTCCAAATTTAAGTTGAATTCAAAAAAATTTGGATCCAATTTTATGAGCAAACCCATGTAAACTAAGACTCAATCTTTCAAGCCAATCAATTTGACGCCCTTAACTAATTGTTACTTGGCTTTTATTGTTACTATCATGTTTCATTGCCATTAAGGAGTGCCACAAAATTTTCAATTTTTGGTGTAAATGCTTCCTTCTTTTCCTATTACGTTTGCTCTGTCCTTCAGTTCTCTTTATCCATGTATTTATGCGTGCGCTTTATAATAATTTATCTGAAAACTTCTCTTCTCCAACAATTATAATTGTCAAGGCCAAACATATAATATAGCACGATTATTTATACAGCACTCACAATGTCTACAGAAATACAAGAGTAAGACATCCTTGTACGTAAAGGGATGTTTTGTTCACCACCACCAGATTGTACGATCATGACGGGCAAATACGATAAAAGAGCACAATCTCATAATGCTGCAAATTTGACCAAAACAACCACATGGCATCAATATTCCTTGAACTTGTAATTACTTTTTGGGAAGAAACCTTCTCCTCATCATTCCAATTTGCTTCGGATTTAATCCAAATGCTTTCTCCAGGAGCTTATCATTGATTCCAGACCCGAAAATTGCGGCTGGGATTTTTTGGCTTCCAGGATTTTGGCTATTGAAGCTTCCAAAAATTGTAGCAGCCTTGTCACCAACGTTCATTTGGAAGTGCACTAGGCCTCTAGGAAACACCATGACCTCACCTTGCTCAAGTACCCTGGCAAAGACTCGGTTACTTGAATCAACAAAGCCTGAATACACACTTCCGTGCACCACATATGTGATCTCGGTTGCTCTTGGATGGAAATGTGGTGGATTAATTGCACCAACCTTTAAGTCACTTCTCACAAATGACATGCCTAGTGTGTTAAGGCCAGGAAAGTTTGTTGGGTTTACGGGGATAGCTGCGAGGCCCGTGTCGGAGAAGTTTCCGGCAATTGTCACGCCGGAAAAGACGAAATCGTCGGTGGTTGCCTCGGAGGAATTTTTGCACTGGAGGATAGTGAACCCAGCGGCTTTTATGGGACCAGAATGTGGGCTTGGTATGCAGAAGTCCTGAACGGGGTCTGGATCTGAGGCCAATGTCAAGAGGCATTGGAAGGAGAAAATAATAAGTAACGGAAGCTTCAATTTTGCGGACATTTTCTTGATGCACTTTACTTTAATCTCTTGGCTATGGTTCCGTCGTGGACTTGTTTAGCTTTTTATAGTAGTTTCATAGTGGATGATGATTTGACGTGTTGATACTTGATATTATGTATTTGTATGTTTTTTTTTTTGATCGAAGAAAGAAGGCGTAAAGCCTAGAATAATGTATTTGTATGTTTTCAATTGATGATAACCAACAATTAGGGCATTTTTTTTATTTTAAGTCTCAATTAAAATCAATTAATAAAAAAATTCTTTTATAGTGTGTTTGAGAAATGTATTTAAAAAAAACGTAAAAGAAAATTGTAATTTTGCAAGAATTTTCCTGTGTTTGATTTTCATGAGAAAAACTACGAGAAAGCACTGTTAGTAAAAAGAAAAGTGGCACAATATAATGCCAGAATCCCATTAAAAGTTATATACATATATATATATATATATATATATATATAATCAAAATTACCAAAATAACACTACATTTAATAATTTTAAACCACTATCAAATTATATGTAAGGATAAGTTTATAATTTCATTCATTTTAAATATTTTTTTTTATATTTTTTATCTATCCAAATAATAGATACTTACTTTTTTCTTTTTAACAACTTTTTTTTTTATAATTTTATTTCTCATCAAAATCTCATAATTCAAACAAACCATTAGAAAATATTATTTTCACCAAATAAATATTATTATACACGCAAGTTTAAACCACTTGCCTCTTCAAAATCATTTCTCTCAACACATATAGTTTGTCTTTTTCTAAAAAGCACATGATTACATTTGAATGGTATTTCATTGCAATAATAAAGAGACGGTATATAACCAAATATTGGCTAAGGCATCGGTGGCAAGACCCCCTGTAAGCATAGTTGTAAAAATCGAATTGGACCTGTCGGTCCGACCGATTGAATCAGTGATCGATTGGTGGTCTGGTCCAGTTTAAGGAAAAAATTAAGAGAAATTCGGACCGATTAGAATCGGTCAAAATTAATTAAAAACTAATAAAAATTAGTAAAAATCGGTCAAAACAGGACCGGTTCAACCTGTCCAAGCAAAATATAAAAATTCAAAAATTTTAATTTGATCCCAAATTTTGTTTAAATTATAATTTGAATTTTAAGTTTATTAAACTTTTTAATTTAATCCTAAATTTAATCAAAACTTTCAATTTAATCCTTAAAATTAAAAAAAAATTAATGTTTAATCACTATATATATATTATTTATTTAAATTACTTTTATACATATATATATATTATTAAATACCAGTTCAACCGATTGAATCTTGACTCACTAATATTTCTGATTCGATATTCGGTCCGGTTTTGACAACCTTACCTGTAAATCTCTCTAAATTTTTGTTTTGTTACATTTTCTAGGACATGACAATACGTTTTTTTTTTACAATTTACATCGTGATTACGACAAGATTTTACCATATTTTGAAACTGAATTCCGGATTCGAGACACAGTATATACTATGCCAAGATTCTGATTGGTAGTGCCATTTAACACATCATCATTAATCCCAGTTCCTAGAAACTATAAATTGAGGTTAACGATGATTAAACCATGTAGCTTACGGCGGCGACAAATAGAGAGCACCATGATTAAACTTTGTTCTTTGATGCGCTCCGCGTGCCCTGATCACGCTTATCTTTAATTAATTTGCATTAGGCTATGGGTTCATTTATGCCGGAGTCAAATGCTGACCGGTCAATAATGTGATACATATTTATTTTATGGCTCCATCACCTTCCTTTATTTTAAAGAATATTAAAATAATTACATAATTTATTTAATAATTTATTTATTATTTTTTTAACAAATTCAATAATCTAATAATGTATATAATGTATAGCACTTTAATCATACTCAAAGATTTCACTATATATTTTCCTTTTTTTATATACGCTTTGCTTCCCGGTGAAGCTAAAAGGAATGTTTGTGAGCATTATGATTGCTTCCACTTAGTGGCAACGCAATTATTTCATATTTGAATGATGCAGAGAAAAGAAAGTGCAAATCACAAAAAAAAAAAAAAAGTGTTGATCGTAGTCATACAGAAGAATATCATTAGTTATTATGTTCTTTTTGTAGAGATTAGCACGGTGTAGGTATCTAAAGAAATACTAAAGTCTCTCAGGAAAGTTAGAACTTAGTGCAAAAATTTCAAATGATTTTCTTTTAAAAAATTAAATTTTAATATGTGAAATTCATACGTCATGCAATTATCGTTGTATCTCTATCTATATTTATCCATCGACACATCTTTTTCACTTTTCTTGTATCTTGATCCTTCGTCGCTACCTTTTGATGTGGTATTCTAGTAACAATCTAGTATAGTTTTTTTATTTACAGTTTAGATTCGAGTTTTGGTGGCAGTGTTTGAAAGTTTTAACCTCCGATTTTATCCAGTTTGATTGTTAATTACACATTACTGGTAGTAAGCTCCTTTTTATGAGTTAGATTAAATAAAATATACAAATGAGAGTTATTCTGATTTTACCCGGTAAATTTGATAATTGACATAGTTATAATGAATTTTTTTCGTGTTCAAGAAAAAATATGTGTCTTTCGCCGCTTTTGTTAAATCATTAATCGGTAAGAGTGCATTTTTCTTCATTTTCAGCATCCTTAATCGTAGGGCCATATTGGCAACATTACATTTTGATGCATATACCATAGTCGTTCATATTTCATGGCTCCTGCGCATGCCCACGGTATTGTATCAATCAGTGCCACATTCCATGTAGAATTCAGCAGCACTTGACTCAAAAAGTTGGAGCTCTTGGAAGTTGGATCCAATGCCCCATTATTAGGAACAATTGTCACAAAGAAAAAAACAAAAAAAACTTAATGGTACTCATTTTAAAAAAAAAGAATTTAAAAATTTATTAAATTATGAATTACATAATAAATATAATTTTTTTTATACTTATAAATTTCATATTGTTATTTTAACAATTAAAACTTAAAGCTTTTAAATTAAAATTTATCGCATATGTTACCATATTTATTGCATACGACATATTCTTGTGCAAAAAATTTTAAATTTTAAAAAAATATTATTATTATTAATTTTTATAAGGGAGGCCGAAAGAGAGGAGGGAAAACAAAAAAGAACTCACAAAACTCGAATACACGCCGTTTCTCTCTAGTTTCCCTCGGTTCCTCCATATAGTTGGACCCGTTTGCATTAGTAATAGTGGGCCTCGCCCCCGCTCAAAAATAAAATATATATACAAACGAAAGCTGGGCTGCAGAAGCCGACAGCCGGGTCCAATGACTACAGACCTGGGTTGGCATCCAATGATCCAAAGGAAGCCATTGCTTGGGGATTTGGGCCTTTCGCATTATTTGATATATAAGCTTAGGAATCGAAACTGGATTTTGTAAATAGTTACCGTTGGCTTCAAATCGTTCTCTAAACTCCGTTTATATAAAATGTTCAGTTCAAGTAGTTATTAATTTTATTAATTAAGGGTGTTGTAGTTGATAGTTCAACTTTTACCACATTGCTTTCTCTTTTTTTTTTTTTATACGAATTTAACTTTCTCTCAAGATAAATAAAATTAAATTAAATTAAATGTAAATTGTTCCTAAGAATATGAAAAGCAGAAAAGAGAGAAGTTTAGTTAAAGAACTGCGTCGATGCATCATAATCCTAAATAACATAAATAAATCCTTCTATGAAAGGACTATAGTTGTGTCATTAATTTTGTAGATTTTATCAATTGAGTTTAGTTATCCATTTTTTTCTTTTTTTTTTCAATACGACAAAATGGTAATTAAGTGCGGCAACCACTTTAAAAATTAGAATATTAAAAATGTTTCACCTGCAACAAATGCTTTCCTCAAACTTTGAGTTGCTGCACATTAACATGTAAATTTATTTAGAGTCAACTTATTTATTAACTGAACAAATATGAGCCCTTTTTAACTGTTATATTCTTAATAAGATTTCTCTGCAAATCGGCAAAATGCACGGTATCCAATTTCGATTCATTCCGACAAAAATTTTCGATGCACTTGCCTCCTGATGCTCGATTTCCAGGGAAGAGGAAGACGGCCCCTTACAAATACAACACTCACACCGCAACCCGCATATTGGACCTCGCCGATTATTCTGATCAGAATTATATGGCTAATTTGAAAGTTGTGTTTGAGCGTTTCTATCAAAATTGAGCGTCAATCTGTGCGGCAGACATTCATGATTCGCTCCGCAACAAGAAAAAAGGAAATGAGACTGGCCGCAAGCAAGATTTTCTCCCAAAACAAGCCGATGTACACGTGTTGGCACAGGCGATGCTACAACGAGCATGCGCGAGCGTGGACATGCCACTTGTAGAATACGTGTCAAGAGCCTGGGCCCCAAGCTCCAGTCAGGGACAGACTCGACATTTTAAATTTTTTGTGGGGGTTGATAAATATCGACTTTTGTACGCTGAATTTGGGCCCCACAACATGGGCCGCAGCACAAAATTTGGCTGCTCGTGAATCGCAGGGCCGCAGGGGTTTTAGCTAGAATCTTGCAAACTGGTTAATTAATGGCAACAAACAAACTACCTGGCTCAAAGCCTGTCTAAATGTCCCTCTCATCTTCAAGATTAATGCCATACAAATTACACCAAGCTTTTAGATTTGTTGTCTGTTTTGTGGCCAGTTGAGATGTTGGGGAGACACCCATCTGCTGTTTTGCCTACTCAGTTGGTTTCTGCTTTCTGTTGATTCTGAGATTATTGGAATTCGACCAGGTCAAACTCTTCACTTTCTTCTGCATTTCCTTCCATTGTTGAGCTGTTGATTTGGTAGTTGCACACGGTTCAATTCAGATTTACTTGTTATGTTTGATATTCTGAGATTTGTTCTTCTGATACTTCGTCAAGGGGGGTAGCAAAGACATATCTCGAGCCCCGCAGTGCTTGTGTTAATCAAGATGTAATCTTTGAACGCAGAATCTCAACGTACGTTCTGAGTTCTAATTAATGTGCAAAAGTTGGTCTCTTAGGAGGGTCTAAGTCCTAAGAAGAGGAGGGTGAGGGTGTGGATTCGAAAACCCAAAAGCCATGAGGCAAACACCTCGCGCCACTTGGCTAAGCTGGAGATATTCTATTTTGACTGTAATTTCACTGGTTAATTAAAAATATGGACTTGATTAGCTTGACCCCCCCAAAAAAAATAATTTATTCTTTTGTTTAATAGATAAGGGACACTGATAGCTTTACCCAAAGAGGAAAGGTTGTTTGGCTTTTTCCTCCCAGCCCCCACCCACCAACTATGTATGCCTATTTATGGAAATACTACTTTACTTCTGATCATACGTTTCCCGTGAGGTCGTTTCTGTGACTGAAAAAAAAAAGGGGTGTTTGCTTAATAGAGCGTTTGTTTCATTTAATCTGCCATATTTGTAAGCACTTGAAAGATATTTATTATCTTCTTTAAATACAGTTTAATTCTCATATTCTTATGTTAATTGGGGATTAATTAATCAAGCCCTTTGCTTTCACTAATTTTGTTCTTTTCTAGTATGGAATCGCTTTCACTAATCAATATTTGACCGCGGGGTATGGTTGTTCACGTCCATATGGTGTAGAGACAAATGGTATTTGTAGTAAGCTTGATGAAAGGGCTCAAAGTCAGGTCTAAAAGATGAATATCGGACTGAACAAAGTCATCTTCTGTTATTGATTGGTCTATTATCACTCAGTTTGTCATCTTATTGCCTGGGACAGAGTTTGCTTAGTCCTACATATTATACATGTATGTGGAGGAGGCTTACTTGAGTCTTCAGCTTATGTATCTGGACAATTTGCGCAGGCGTTCAATGACATATGTTATATTCCTCACTTCCCCTCCAATAAGAGAAGAAACTATACGGCTAGGCGTAGACACTTATTTTTTTATGGTTTGCTGGTAGTCCAGCGATAAGGAGGAGGGAAGGTAAGCAGGAGGAGGGAAGGTAAGCGCCAAGTCTAGAGTTTGAGTTAAACTCAGTGCTTAGATGTAGACTATTAATGAGTAAATTTTACTCTCTCCTTTTCCGTTTTGATGAATTATGAGACGAATCTCCTTGAAATCCGATGGACCAAAGCTGTTTTGTGGGTATTTCCATTGATTTTGGTGGTTGGGATCGCTTGCCATTTTTTTTTTATAGAAACTCAAGAAAATCTGGTTTTCAACATATGGAATTTATTATTTATTATTTATTTTATGGATTAAGATTGAAATTTTGGTTAAAAGAAATATTATCATAATTTTTAAAAATAGTGTACGGTAATTGAAAAAATTGGATTACATTCAATATACTAAATTACAATGACAAGAGGAATACGTCCAATATACTAAATAAACTATAAGGTGTCCTGTGGCACTTATCTTTTTTTTTTTGTTTGACGGAACCTTGGGCACTTATCTCAACTGAACATCATGGGGTCTATGGTTTGGTGGCTGTCCCTCCATCACCATCAGTAGATGACTACTAAGTAACCCATATCTTGCTTCTTGACACATGCATGTCTCTGTCTTGTTCTTTTATCATGTGCATGCAAATTATCTTTTATTGTTATTGTTAATTTTTTTTATTTTTTGAATTTAAATTTTTGTTGTCTGAGATTTATTATATCACAAACTATATAATTAAATAATTCTTCTATTCTCCAAAATCTCACACTATTTGCAGAATTAAAACTTTTAAAACCTCTAGAAATAGAGGTGTCAAAGTTTCTAATTACTGCTTCTAAAAAAAAGAAGAAAAATTCTGACTACTGGGTTGTCTGGGACGCAATTTTAACTTTGTGTATGGCCTTGAAGGTTGAAGGCTTGAACAAATTTCGGATCTCTCCAATGAGAAAACACGTACATCTCCTCTTTGATTGGAAAGAAACAGACCCATTTCAGAATTTCCGTTAGACGTCAAATCAAATCAAATCAAATCCACAGTTTTCTTTGATTGGGAGCATGTTGCTATCTATCTTTGTACTTTGATTGCAACTTTTCGGGGTCCACTTGAGAAATTCAACCAACACTTGCAGAAAACCAAATCCAAAGGAAGGAAAAACAGAACAGAATAGAAAAGAAAAAAAAAGGAAGCGATGGAACTGGCAACAAATTCAGAAATGGTATCGCCAGGAGCGGAGGAATCTCCATTGCAATCTGAGCAACAGGCCAGAACGCAGTCGTCATTGGGCAGACAGTCCTCTATCTACTCCCTAACTCTTGACGAGTTTCAGCATACTCTCTGGGAGAGCGGCAAGAACTTCGGGTCTATGAACATGGACGAGTTCCTCACCAGCATCTGGAATGCCGAGGAGAGCCAACAAGCCGCAGCAGCCACCAACACTGACGGCACAGCTCAATTCAAAGGAAACAATGGGAGCCAAGCTTTGAATGATGCTCCTGGTGAGCATAGAAGCATATCCAGGCAACCCAGTTTGCCTAGACAGGGATCGATTACTTTGCCAGCGCCCTTGTGTAGGAAAACTGTGGATGAAGTTTGGTCTGAGATACACAAAGGGCAGCAGCAGCAGCAGAATAATGGTGGCACTGGGATGGAGAATTTAGATTGGGGTCCTCGGCAGCAGCCCACCTTCGGGGAGATGACCCTGGAGGATTTCCTCATTAAGGCAGGAATAGTAAGGGAACAGATTAATATGACAGCACCACTTCCGCAACAACTTTATGGGATGTGCCAAAGTAGCAATGGTACCTCTGCTCTTGCTGCAGGCTTTGCTTCTAGGCCTATGCCGGGGATGCCCACCGGTAGCGGTGGTTCTGCTGTTTGTTACCAGGCAATGCCGCAGACTGCTGGGAACGTGGGGGCATCATCAGCGAGAAATGGTGGATACCCTCCTCCAGCATCGAGACCACCACCAGTAGCTGTTTATGGGGCTAGAGTGGGGAATGGCAGTGGATATGGACCCGGTCAGGCAATGGGAGTGGTGGGGCCATTGAGTCCAGTTTCCTCAGATGGGACGGTTGCCAACGTTGACAATGTTGCCAATCAGTATGGGATAGATATTAGTGGTTTGAGGGGGCGGAAGAGGATTATTGATGGACCAGTTGAGAAGGTGGTGGAACGGAGGCAACGGAGGATGATCAAGAACAGGGAATCAGCTGCTAGGTCTAGAGCTAGAAAACAGGTAAATTCTATTACCGGTATGCTTATCTCATAGATGGACGGATCAATTTCCATTTTATCTAATGTCCTTGAATTTGTCATTGGTACAAATTTGGTGCATAAGTGCTGCTCCAAAAGATGTATTTACTTGCACTAGTGCAAGTATCGCTATCTTCAAGAAGGTTGAGATTAATTTCATCAAGGGATTTTGATTAGTAACAGCTGAATCAGGAATGAAATGGGGACCTGCCTCCGCTGCATATCTGAAAGTACCACAGTTGGAGCATCGAAAATGCGGACTTCTTAATAGGCAATCAGTTGTCTTGCAACCGGAGAATTGGATTAGAAACCAAGTGTCAAAGCAAAGCATAAAACATGTACAGAAGGGTTGAAATCTTAATGATTTCAACATGTGAAGCAACTGATGATGTTACTTCCTCAACCTAATTTGCATAACACGGTTTTTTATTGGGTTTTACAGGCATACACAGTTGAACTCGAAGCAGAATTGGACCAACTAAAAGAAGAGAATAAGCAGCTCAAGCATGCTCTGGTAGATCATTGTTTCTGGTCATATCTAATTTGCTTTTCTACCGATGATGTCCATTGTTGTTGGTGAGTAACTGAAGTTAGTCCTGCTTTCTCCTTGAACAGGCGGAGCTTGAGAGGGAAAGAAGGGAACAGGTAATCGATAATCATTATAGTATGGTTCAATCCTTATTAAACTGGTTCACTATCTAAGAAGAGCGTAGAACTCTGTCCTTCAAATTGCAGTTTTAGTTTTACAGGTAAGGCTTCAGCATTCATGCCTTGAGGTCATGTAGAATTCCAGTTGGCTAGCTCTAGTTGTGGACTCGTGGAACAATCTTTGTTTAGCTGTTTCGAATTTTTGATGCATAAGTAAACTATTTGGAGTTCATTGTTTTTCATGCTTGCTGTTGTTCATTGATTCAAATCTTGCACGTTTTAAATGCAGTACCGTGAGGAACTAAGTATGAAAGATCAGACCAAACCTACGGGAGCCAAAGAGAGATTTAAGGTGATGAGGAGGAACTTGAGTTGCCCCTTATAATGCCATGCGATGGTAATCTAGTCAGTGCTGAAATTTTATTATTGCTGCTGCATATAAGCATGCTGTACATTATCAAATGTATGAATTCCAGCTATGCTTTCTCTGATACATATTGGTAATACTGGAGTCATATAGGCTTCGATGTTCTCACTGTTCTCGTACATTTTAACTTCTTGGAGAAATTGAACCTGTGGGAGTCGTGCGAAAGGTGATAAGTGGCTGAACGGTTCTTAATTTTCTTCAGAGTGGTGGATTTATGAATGATTATTAGCGAATAACAAGCATGTACCTTTACATTTTGCCCTTCTACTCCTATTGAAAATGGGACTCTGTATTCATGTATTTTCTCTGAAACGATGGTGGAAAAAAAAAAAAGTATTTTCTCAGAAAATTCTAGAGATCTGGTACTCCTTTTGGGATTCTGCCCTAGAGACAACTTGGTAATGGTAAATAACCAACTTCCTCAAATTCAGATTTCAAATCTATCTTCATAACCAAGTACAATAGCCGTCAACCGGAGTCTCGCCATATATAACGATATTGAAATCAAACCTGAAGCACTCCGGCTCCTTATCGCGAAACTATTAAGATTTAGATGCAACTTCCCAAGGCGAATATACAATTGACTCCCCCGGGTACTGGCCATTTTAAAAGGTCCCACATGCGGCATGGCAACATTCAGGTTAGCATCTTTTGCTGTTTAAAAAGACAAAAAGGTCTTAACCTTTGGGAAGCTGGTCTGCGGAAGGCTCAGATCCAACGCTGAGATGGTAAAACTGCTCAATGCAATTAAATCTAACAATTCAACTGGAAGGGCATCGATCAAGAGGGTGACCAATCTCTTTTCCCCACGCCATGGAAAAAAAGCAAGTTGGAATTAAGAGGACTAAATATCTCATCTTGTAGGGCGACTCTGAATTCTGAAAGCTATCAATGCAGATGAAATAAATGTGTAAATTCCCTCGACTACTGAGCAGATAATCTCTTTCTGATTACAGGATTCATGCCGTAACAAGAAATAGAAAATAAATAGTGAATACATCAGTACTACTACTACATTTAGCCTGATACAAACGTATTTGTCAATGCAATCGGCCTAGCATTTACAGTATAATGAACCCACTATAGAAAATGTGTATAATTTATTGCAAGTTGTTCAAAGGTCTTATCTGCTGTTACCACTCTGCCTAGCTGCTCCAGGATTGACTGCTGTCATGAAAGATTCGCCGCAACCACACTGGCCTTTTGAGTTTGGATTGATAAATATGAACTCAGACCTGCCAAAGAGTAGCAAAATACAAAATTAAGAGAAGCCACGTGACAATGTCTAAGAAGCAAATGCTTTGTCCTGGAAACCAAAATTGTGATAAAGGAGATCAATAATGACGAGAGTATACAGCACAAGGAGCAAAATAGCTGACATCTTACTCCAACTTAAAAAAAAAGTTCCACTATTCTAATCGAGCCAAGATAAGAGACTGCAGCAACTACATAAAGCAGGATATTATAGCAGAGCAGGCAATTAGAGCTACTATTAATCTAGTCACAGCAAAGCAATTAGAGCTACTACTTATCTGCTTGCATCCATGGTGCTCCTGCTGGTAAATTTAGTTTTGTGTACACAGAGTATATGCAATAACACTAGCTAGTCATGTAATAACACAAGAGAAATTAACTGTATACCTAAGTTTCTCGTCGATAAAGTCCATCTTAGTTCCAATAACATGCATGAGTGCCTTCGGGTCAATCAGTATATTTACACCTTTTTCCTCAACCAATTCGTCATACTTCCCTTTCTCGTCTGTCAAATAAGAGGCATAACAAAACAGAAGTCAGCTCTGCAGATCACGTTCGACAGTTTCCTGCATCATGAGCACAAGCTGGAAACCTATTGATAACTATTCCCGTGGCAGACATATGGTGGTACACGAGTGTTTTCTACTACAAAACTTTTTTCTCCTTTTTTGCTCTAGATATGATATTAAATTTTTGCACACACAAAATACAAGATCACTAGTCAGTGCTAATGACTGGACATATGCGAAAATACAAAAAGGAAACTGATGAAAGTGTGATCTTATGTGTTCATTACCCAGCCAAGGATAATCTTAACTGCCGAACACCATCTCAATCAAGAAACATTCTGATTCAGACAAGGCAGTCGTAGTACCAATGGACAAAATTTCATGATTAACTACTTTGTGTGTTTGTGTGTCAGAAATTAAAAAATTTCGCTTCTAGTAATCCAAAGGTGGCACAAAATTTACATTTTTACACTTCAAATACTTCCCACATACCCAAGACAAGGCTGTCAAATATGCATTATGGAAGATGATCAAACATTATACGGTTCCTTCCAATGTGTATAGCATGTTGAATTTTAATCGAGCACACAAATTCTAAAGTCATAAAAGAGACAATTTATCAATATTTTCAAGGATGGAGCTCCATGTCAAACATTGTAATCATCTTCAACATTTCTGATCTGAAAAATGATTAATGGTTCCATTTTTCAAGATATTTGAGGCAAAATAGAATGATCGGAAGTTAGAAGTCAATGCTGAGTATGTCTTCAGTTCCTTGGAGGACAACTGAAGAAGAATCAGTTGTCCCCTCAAGAGACCTGGGAAGACCAATGCTGATCTATTAATCTTTGCCTCCTAACTAGGCCAACATGATATCAGTGAATCATATGGTTACTCAAGGAGACAGTGAATCATTATTCTCAGGCAACAGTTACAGTCCACAGAAGTATACATTTAGCAAGCACGTGTTTGAGCCTACCATGAACTATCTGGTTTAAGCTCTGCTTATATTTTTCATTGCACGTTTACGCATAACCCTTCATCCAAGCTCTTCTTTGTACAATTGATACCAATGTCATAAACATCGAATCAGAAAACAGAAACAAAACTTGACTGATGACAGACAACATAAAAAGTATTCACAAGACCAGAGAAGGTACAAAATGAGCCATATACAAAAGTATGCTCCATGATACAAAATTCCAACCAAAATGATATTGCCATTCCATCATGCATAAACTTGCCCTCAAGCAAAATCAACAACTACATTTCTGCAAGGACGAAATGATTTTGCACATACAGTGTTAAAATCCCGGATGCATGATACGTTCCACCTCGCTTACCAAGTAAATCAAATTAAATCTACCTGAACACAGGGTTATACCATTGATGCAGTACGACACAAAAAAAAATTAGTAACGAAACACAATCCAATTTCACATCTAACTTTCTCAAACCACCTAAATCCGTTAGGCCTCTTCCATTTCCCAGTCCCCCCCCCCCCCCCCCTCTTCCATTGACGTTAAGATTAATGTTTGAACCGAGTGAGGGCAAAATGGGCAACAATCCTAAAGGTTTCAATGAAATTAGAATCTAACTTATCAAGTAAATCAAATTAAATCCACCGAAGATCAACTATTACAATTCAAAATTCCTCCAAAATAAGCAGATACAGATAAAAAATTTAACAATCAAAATGGACATAAAGCGATAAAACGATGTAAAATCGAATTGTATGAAAAGCGCAAGTTGAGACCTACCGGCGTAATTGAGGGTATACGATAAGCCGTTGCAGCCGCGCGCCTTGACGCCGAGCTTGAGGTAAGGCCGCTGGCGCTTTTCCAACAGATGACGGATTCTTGAAGCCGCGGCGTCCGTCAAGGTCAGGACTTGACGCCTCGCGGCGGGGGCGAGTCGCTCCGCCGCCATCAAAACTCGAGAAGCCATCGGATTAATTATTATCATTTTATGTTGAGGACTGGCTAAAAATTTAATTGCGTTACAAGATTGATTCGGCATTTTGTCACCATAATCAAACTAGACGGTTTCGCGTGCTGTACACGCGACGCAAATATGTACTAAATTGTGCCTGGTACAGCAGTACTGTTTTTTTTCTTTTTTTGTCAAAAAAGTGTTGTATTTTTTAAAAAAAATTAATTAAGTAGTAATACTTAATAATTAAAAATTTATTTTTAAAATCTCTAATTTTTTTATTAAAAATAATTTTATTAGGCGTACCAGTTATCAAATCTTTAAATTGAGATGAGATAACTCTCATTTATTACAATTTCATCTAATAACTCCAAAAGTACTGACTCAATTTTTTATCAACATTACAAATCATTACTTATATTTTAGTATAGTTTTTAACATGAGTCAATCAGAAGGAGTATAGATGCAGTACTCAAATTCAAGACTCACGATATAAAAATATACTAATTTACTACTGAATCACCACCTAAAAATTAGGTTACGAGACTTTAAAATTACAAAACATAATTTTATTTTTGTAATCATGATTCAATAAATTTTTAATGGAATTAGGTTTCTTCCCAGGTCTCCATAGAAGTATTAATAATTTACTTACTTAACTCAATTGCCTAATATAATTACAATTAACTATATTATTTTAATATTTTAATAAATTGATAATAAATATATATTTATAATAATACGATATATAATTACGAGTAACTTCTAAAACCCCACACTATTAATGAATTTTTTATAAAATCCTTCCTCTCTATGCCCCACAAACAATCATGTGGTTTTTATTTTGAGAGTTGGATATTAAGTAGTTTCGTTAATAATATTTAATAATTTATATATTTTTTATTTTTTAAAATTTAATTATATGATAAATTATATTATTTTAAAAAATTTTAAATTCTCTATATAAAATTCTGTTTTGTTTTGTTTTTTTTGTTGCATGGACACATCAAACTTTGAACACCACAAAACTGAAAATGTACTTATCACCAGTTCTAAATGCTTGTAATCCCAAGTCCCAATCCGCAACACAGCCTCCATCCCTCGGCCGGTGATTTCATTTGATTTGATTTATTATTTATCCTAATAATTATTAATTGGTGTTGGTTTCAATCCATAAATATATTAATAAATAATAATAAATATTTTAA
This sequence comes from Carallia pectinifolia, assembly GCA_037832335.1. NCBI lineage: Eukaryota > Viridiplantae > Streptophyta > Magnoliopsida > Malpighiales > Rhizophoraceae > Carallia > Carallia pectinifolia. The sequence goes on along the minus strand of CM075444.1, from coordinate 15,743,768 downwards.
AATTATATCATAAAATATTATAAAATATATAATTATAAAAAAATATTAAATTTTTATTTAATTATATTTAAAATATTAATAATTTTTATATAATTATTAAGATATTTAGTAACACATAATTTTTAAAATATTTATCAATTGTTATGATAATTGGAATACTCACAAGCCCCTTACTCCTCGCAACCCCCATTTCGATTCTTGGCTCTTAGCCCTTCAGCTGCCAAATGCTTCTGCGGTTTTTTGGTCTCACAACAGTCAACTGTCTCCGCAACCCTCGCAGGTCCTCACTCTCTCTGGTTGAAATACTTAGAATGAGTGGAGTTTCTCTTGTGCTGAATTCTTGGTCTATTTTAGTGTTTCATTATCGTTTTCTGTTGAGTTTTGGTTGTTCATTTTGCAGTTTCGTATACAGGGTTTTTGGGTGTAATCATTGTTTGGTCAGCCTTAGACAATTGGGGTTTTTCTTGGCCAGACATAGGTTTAGCTATATCATTCATTTTGTTGGTATTTGCTATTTCTTGTGTGTAGAATTATGTGGTTTAGTTTTCCGTAGGGGTTTCTATATGTTTACTTAATGCTGCTGGTGATACCATTTTGTTTATTTGCTTTTTTTGCTAAAACAGGTGTTTGAGGTGAAAATTTTGAGAGAGTGGCGGATTTAGGCCAATTTGGGGCTCCATTCTGTTGTTTGTCGTCAACTGAATCTGGAAATTCCATTTGCATTGTCATTTTATGATGGCAGCTAGTGTGTCGCCGTGTTGTATGCCTTCTGATGCAAGAAACCCAGTGGGGATATTGACTGTCCTTGGAAGGAGAGCATCATTGGAGAACACGGGGAGAGTTGGTTCTCTTAAGATGTCTGAAGATAAGAATAGGTTTCTGGTCTCCATGCAAAAGTCAAGTGTTTCCCCGCTTAAGTGTTCGGTGACCTCCCATAGTGTCACTCCATATAATAATAAAGACCCTTTTCTGAATCTTCACCCCGAAATCTCAATGCTTAGGGGTGAGGGGAATAACACCATAGCCACAACAAAGAAGGATACCTCGAGTGGAACTGTCACTGACAGCATGGGGGATGTATCTAACCCTGGTAATTACAATGAAGCTAAGATCAAAGTTATTGGTGTTGGAGGTGGCGGGTCCAATGCTGTCAACCGCATGATAGAGAGTGCAATGAAAGGCGTGGAGTTTTGGATTGTCAATACCGATGTTCAGGCCATGAGAATGTCTCCAGTATTTCCAGAAAACCGTTTGCAAATTGGTGAGGAGCTGACTAGAGGTCTTGGAGCTGGTGGTAACCCAGAGATTGGTATGAATGCTGCAAAAGAGAGCAAAGCGGCAATAGAAGAGGCACTCTACGGTGCTGACATGGTTTTTGTCACCGTAAGATATACTTGTATGCATTATAGTTTTTGAACAAGAACTGTGCTGCAGAATGGATTTGCAAGCTCTTTTCAGGATTGAATATAAACCTGAGAACATTCTCTTTATTATGAACTTCCAGATGGCTCTTATTACATTGTAGTTTTGCAGCAAGAACTTTCTCACAACATGTACCTCATGATGCTCTCTGTATTTAATATTTGCAGGCTGGCATGGGAGGAGGAACAGGAACTGGTGGTGCTCCTATAATTGCAGGTGTTGCAAAGTCAATGGGCATATTGACTGTTGGTATTGTGACGACTCCTTTCTCATTTGAGGGCCGAAGAAGGGCAGTTCAGGCACAAGAAGGAATTGCAACTCTAAGAGATAACGTTGACACACTGATTGTAATTCCAAATGACAAGCTATTAACTGCTGTTTCTCAATCTACTCCGGTAACCGAAGCGTTTAACTTGGCTGATGACATCCTTCGGCAGGGTGTCCGTGGTATTTCTGATATCATCACGGTGTGTATTTCTTAAGGTGTTACATGGGAACATGACTTGTTATTCAGTCCTTCACTCTTGATCCTGTATTTGTTGCTGTCACTTTTTGTTTTTGTTTAGCCATAATAATGGAATTCATTCACCCTGAAATCCTTTTATGAGAACATAAAATGGTTTAAAACTGAGAAATATCAATGACCACTTCAAAGTTTATGCTAATGAATCTGCTAACTTCAATTACATTAAAGTTTTGTAAGAATTCTGCTGGACAATATATACGGATTCATCATTTAGATAGAATAGGGACACAGTTTGCACATTGATTATTTTGCACCATGTGCTGTACAAGTTCTCAACTTAGTTGAGTAGTTGAACTGCAGATTCCTGGACTGGTGAATGTGGACTTTGCAGATGTGCGAGCAATAATGGCAAATGCGGGTTCTTCATTGATGGGCATTGGGACTGCGACTGGTAATTTTAAGACTACTGCTAACAATAATATTTATGTTCATGTTGTTGCTCTATAAATTATTTTTGATCATTTTTTCCGTCAGAAATTGAAACACATTGAAAGTTTCTGGCTTACTGGCTTTCTGAAGTTAATAATGAACCCCATTGCTTCTTTCTTTTGCTGGATATGAGAAACAGACTATTGATATGAGTTCTTGTGTTCAAGATTTTGAAATGTCTTGTACTAAGCAGCCAATGTGTTAAAAGAAGTTCAAATTTTCTGACCCAGTGTCTATCACTTCCTTTTTGTGTTCCTCCCATTCCTTTTGTGGCTTATAAACACGACACTGTTTTATGGTCAATACTTATCTATCAGCAATGTAAAACTATTATTGTGAAAACCAGAATTTAAATTAATAGTAAATGCAATCCAGATTGGCTCGGCAAAATATGCAGCATGAGTGTATTTTTGTGCTGTGCATAAATTAGCTGTGGATACAGATGCATGTGCATTGATATATTTTAACCTTTCTGTAGTGGATGGTATGTGTAAATGCTTAAAATGGAATAAAACCGAATGTTATTATTTTATTATAAGTGTTTTGATTGCCTATAAATTACTCTTCATTACCGTACTACCTCTGTAAAGGACCCATGATTGCATTGTCATGTAGTGTCGATATGACAATCTAGGAGTCCCTTCACTTTTTTTTTTTTTTCCCTTTTTTCCCTTTTGAATGTAGGGAAGACAAGGGCAAGAGATGCTGCACTGAATGCGATTCAGTCACCTCTATTAGACATTGGCATAGAGAGGGCAACTGGAATAGTTTGGAACATTACTGGTGGAAGTGATTTAACTTTATTTGAGGTACCTTGTTCTCTCAAGCTTGTTGTACTTTGCATTCATCTAGTTCTTTATTTTTCCATGCCTCAACGTCGCCTATCTTCTTGATATAGTTCGAGGTAACTGCCGATTGTAATTTATCTGACCAATTCCAGGCACTGCAAGAAATATTGCTCCCCTAGAGCTGATTTCCTTTATTTCTGGGAGCATGCATGTCTCTTCCGTGGGGGCATTGTTGTAGAAAGAAACACTTCACTGCCAGCCACTGGTTTACTGTAGAAGTTGCAGCATCATTCCCCTTTGTGTCACAAAAACAGTTAATAGGTCACTTATAGAGCAGACCCCTGGATTTCAGTAAGCTGCATGCTCACAAGGCATCTGCATCAAGACCTTGTCGCGTTATAGTATTTGTACTTTGGTTGATGCTACATCATTGAATCACATATAACAACTTTTGCAGGTAAATGCTGCAGCTGAAGTCATATATGATCTTGTAGATCCAACTGCCAATTTAATATTTGGAGCAGTGATAGATCCATCGCTCAGCGGCCAAGTGAGTTATTGGTTACTACAACTGGAATGACATGATATTTGCTGTCAGCTCTTTATTTGCTGCAGCTTTCTGGGCCATAATTAAATACATAATTAGCATCATAAACTTCTACCTTCTTGCCTGATGCATAGATGGGCAAAACCCACTATAGAGGGCAGTCTTCCTAATCCATCACGGATACTCTCTCTCTCTCTCTCTCTCTCTTGTGCAGCAATTGTGTATGGGTAGTTCTAATTTGATTCCTAGGCTTGGCCTGCTTGGCTTATAGAGCAAAGGGGTGTAGCATGTTAAGTTGGCCATAAGCTATGATGGCACACCGCACACCTATTCTATTTTAGAAGGTGCTTAGCAAAATTTTGCATGGATAAGCATGTTAACCAATGGCCCCCTGGGACTGCAACCTGTACGAATACGGATTGTCATTATGTTGACTTCAAGTAACTGTTGGTTTTTCTTATCCAGGTCAGTATAACTTTAATTGCTACTGGATTCAAGCGCCAAGAAGAAAATGAAGGAAGACCCCTCCAGGTTCTCTTCTCCCCTCCCCCCTACCAACAGCAAACACAGGGTTGAACTTTTCACTTTCCTTGAAAATAAATTCTGCTGAGCATGTGCACATAATAGCATTATGCTGACATGGTCAATGCAGGCAACCCAACTTGCACCAGGTGACACCACCTTTGGAGTAAATAGGCGACCTTCATCTTTCACTGAAGGTGGCTTAGTGGAGATCCCCGAGTTCCTCAAGAAGAAAGGCCGCTCCCGCTATCCAAGAGCTTAAATCATGTTCGAACAGTTGTCCTCTCTCATCCTTACCGCTCCTCAAGGACATCCTTTTTTCTTTAATGCATATAATGTAATTATATTTGCAGGTTTTAGTTCCTCATGGTGCTCTATCTGTTTTCTAGCTTGATATTGTCTACGCCTGTATATACACTAATAATTTGTGGCTTTGTATTGAGTTGTAATTTGCCAAGCGGAAGAAATACCTGTGTTATTTGACCACTGACAAGTTACAATAATTCTGGTAGTGCCTAAATCCTTCTCAGGCACGTTTTAAGGCATAGGCGTTAGTATTATCCTTAGTTTATAAGTTTTATCTTTGCTTCTAACGACATACATTTTCAGTTAGATGCCTGGTATCATCTTTCAGCCCGAAATTGAATTGAGGGATGCAGTGTCAAGCCAAGGCCATTAAACACAGGTGTAGCGGAATTCAACTGTGAGATTCTGGTTTTTAGAACGAGAAGTTGCATTCACAATCAGAGAAAATTGATAAATTGAAAAATCTCGTGGAGCTTAATTACTAAGCACTGACTATAGCTTAATGGCCACTAAGAGTTAAATCTTAATTCGAATCTCAAAATTCACTAACGGTTAACTTCCTCTCTCCACTTCATTTGGAGTATAAGAGAATTAGGCTGAGTCTTGCTTAATGAAGCCATTTTGAAATGATACTTTCTTTGATGCTCTCCTTCTTGGTAATTTAAATTTAAATTTATATTTTAAATATTTTAAATTTTACTCTTTTTTAATAAATAAAATTTACTCACGATTTAATATTATAAAATTTATTTTTTTCATTTTTTTATTTTAAGTGGATCTCACTCTTTATATAATATAAAATTATAAATAAATTATACTCATTAAAAAATATAAATTAAATTAAAAATATTTTATATTTTTATAAATATTGAGAAAATGACCCAAAAATATTGCCATAGTTTGGGAGTGACTCTATATCCCTTGGATAAGCGCTATTCTAGGCCTTTTTGATGGACTTGAGGCTTGAAAAACTCTTTCCAAATCAGTTTTATACATATAGGTGCGCATGTTTAGAATACACATTAGATAGTAAGATATAAGATAATTTAAATTAATATAGTATAAAATAGTATTAAATTATTAGTTCATACTACATTTAAATAATATTAAATAGCATACAATAAATATTTTATTTTATATTTAAAAAATATAAGACAAAATAATATAATACATCAAAATAATCTTTTTATTTTTACAGATAATTAATTTATATTTATTATTAATTTTAATATTTTTTTATTAAAAATAACTAAGATTAAGTAATAAAATTAATTTTTATATTTTATATATTATAATGGTTATAAATTTTTAAATTTATATAAAAATTAATTTTAAAAATTGAGGTTTAAATTTATTTATATAAATAAATTTTAAGATATCAAAAAGATAAATCATCGGAAACTTTTTTTAAAAAATTATGATTTTCAGATTCTTATTTTTTCAAAAGTTACTTTAATAAATTTCATGATAATTAAAATATTTATTAAAAAATAGTATAATTCCTAGTACAATAATATTACTCTTTCAAAAAATAAGTAAGTAATATTTTTCAAGCAAATTCTCCCGTGTTTTAGTTCTCGGGTGAATTTCCGTTTAAGATTTATTTTTCGTTATTTGTTCGGTATCAGACCAAACCTTGATCAAAATTTAAAACTCGTTTTTGATCCAAAACTAAAGGCAAAAACTTCCAAATCTTGTTTCCAATCTGTTCACTGATAACAAAATCATAAAAAACCTTTGAAAATCCACAAAAGACCTTCAGATCCTATCTGTTCTTTCTGCCGCTGTCACTGCTTGTCAGACAGCTGCAAGCACCACCATATACGACAGTCGCTGTCATCGACGACACCCGAAAACCCCTCCCCCAGAACCGTCAGTCATTGATATATGCACTCCCGGTCTCTGCATGCCGAGACATGACAGGAAAAGCCCCAAAATGGTCGCCGAAGTTGCCACCGTCTCTTTTCGCCGCCGTGCTATTCCATCATCGCTAACCACCTTTGATAAAACCATCGACCTAGAATAATTCCCAGATGTCTGATCTTCTGATCTGGTGATTTCTGCCCTTAATTTGTCCACATTGGACCTCCTTGACGTCGTCCGATCGTTCTTTGTCGTCACTGCCGCTCTGCTCCCCTGAAACTCCGCGTCCAGGGTCCCGATCCATTGCCAGTGCTTCACCACCCTCCGTATGGTCTCCCCGAGTCTCCTACCACCGTAGCCAAAGCCTGTCACCCATGACCACTATCCGCTGTCGTTGGGAGGCAAGTCTGACAGATTATGTCATAATAGGGTTTTAGAAAGATATTTTTGGGAAATGTATTAATTATAAAATATTAGTTTATGGTATAAAATAAATTTGTGTATGGGAGTGAAAAAGATAATATTATTTTATATTAATATATTAATAAATTTATATTAATTTATTTTATATTTTTATTATTAATTAATTAAATATAAATTAAATTGAGATAATGACTTTTAATTTATATTCTCTTATTTTATTTCCTGCAACAAACTCATCCGCCGCAAAACCGTGAGACAGTCCAGCACATATTGCCGCCAATGTATGAACGATATTGTTTGTTGAGTTAAGGAGAGAATGCAATTTGATGTAAGCGACACCACTGAACAAAACAAAAAGGGGTGGCTCAGATGAGCAACAAAAGAAAAATATCTAAATAAAAAAACCCAACCTCCAGAGGTCTCCATCTTCTCATTTAATTGGAAAGGGAATTTGATTTGATTTTTTTGTCAAATTATGCTCTACCTCCAATCAAATTCCAAAACCCCATTGGCTAAAACCCAAAAAACAAAAAAAAAAGCAACACTTAGAAAGCATGTTAACAACAAAAAATATGATTCAATCAAATTTTGCTTAACCTTATAAATAAATAAAATTAAATATAAAAAAATATTTTAATATTTTTTTATTACTACTGTCTTACTTATGTATTACTATAGTGTTTAATGCAAAAATCATGACCCTCCGCAAAATTCAACGTCAACCTCACATTCTTCCAAAAATCCATCCAAGGAATCATCACTTGGCTATTGAGCCCCTATCTTATTCCATTTCTTTTTTGGATGTTGCAACTTGCAAAAACACCGAGCAAACCACACAATATGGAATCCAATCTAAACACGTACATTTGTCACATACCAGACAATGCGAACACTTTGGTGGTGACGTGTAAACTGACTTCCCACCCATTTTACGAGCTTGTTCCCCACAAATAAGGCCCCCCAAAGGGAGCTCTAGGGGAAAACTCTAAAGCAAATCTTTTTTTGTGAAGAACAAGAACAAGAAAGCTTGGTGAAGGAGAATCACGGCAAGAACAGAGCTAATCTCACTCATGAAAGAAAAACCAACCAAAATGACGCCTTCCTCTCACGACCAAAGCCCAACACTTCCTCTGGAAAAAACCAACGAAGCTCATCAATCCCAGAAGACTGTCAACAACGTTGAAACTGAAAGCTCATTCCTGAAATCCCATGATCTTGCGGGCGACAGCAAAAGTAATACAAAACACTCATATTCGAACACCCATCAGGCTAAAAATCTAGAAACACCAAAGCATGGCCTGCCAGGAGATGCCATGGATGCAGAACAGGAACCTAGTGGGTCTGGGGCGGGGCTTTGTGGACGTGAAAGACTGAAGAGACATAGGACTGAGGTAGCAGGAAGCGTTTGGATCCCTGACATATGGGGTCAGGAGCAGCTTTTGAAGGATTGGATTGACTGTTCTGCCTTCGATGGTTCTTTAGTGCCTAACAGAATCATGTCTGCTCGTTCAGCTCTTGTTGAAGAAGGCAGGAGAGCAAATTCCGGCAGATTACGAATAGAATACAGGTGTTGAGAATTGTCTTTGGTTTAACATAATCATGTTGTAATCATGTTCTTTTTTTTTTTTTTTTTAAGAAGCACTATTTCAACGTTTATTAGTACTTGAGGGAGGACAAAAAAATAAAGAAGTTGATTAAGTGTTTCCTGTCCAAGAAATTGGAAATGTTTACCTCGATGAGTACCGGCAATTTTTTTTGGGTGTTAAGAATCATTCAACCCAACGTTTAACGTAATTTAAATACATGATATTAATAAAGATTCTAATATCATATCAAAACATTTTTACTAAAATATTTTTCTCTCAATAGTTATTTTTAAACCACAACAAAAAATGTTAAGCAGTGAAACTCCTAAATGAATTATATATTAAATTATGATATAAGTCATGATTAGAGCTGGAATTGAGAATTAATAACTACAAATCAATTGTGCCAATTAACATAAAAGCAATGTTTTTTCCTTTTTTTTTTTTAGTCAAAAGGAAGGCAAAGCTCAATTTAAGAAGCTATGATCCTATGATAGTTGCTCCACGTCAACAATGACCAAAACAGCAGTGCATTAGCTGTATTCCAGCCATGGTTGCAATTTCTCCAAAATTTGCCTGCTGTCTGCAATGTAAAATCGTGACGCATGACTTTGGGTATTAGTGCAAGTAACTATTAATTTTGTTGATTAAAAGTGTGGTTTAAAATTTTTACTCTCATTACACTTTCTCCTTTCTCATTATATCTGTTTAACTCTCTCTTAAGATTAGAAAAAAAAAAAAGAAAAAAACGTAACTTGAACTAGCAAAAATCCGTTCTGAAGCAGTTAACGTTCTGCCATTACTGGGAAATCATAAGAGGGAATTTTGAAATATGAATTTGCTGATTCTGTATCTCTCGATGCTTGGTGGAGATTGAAGAGATAGCGAACAAGTTGAAGTTGCCCCCGTGCTTTGATCAAATGTCCTCTTTGCTTGCTTATTGTTCCATCAATCAATACCAAAGCTCAGTTCTCACATAACCTCGTTTTGGCTAAGTGGTCTGGACGCATCGTTAATGTACCTCCTTAAATCGAACATTAATTATTCGATAAATTATTTTTTGGGGTTGTAAGGGAGGCTAAAAAAATTATAAAAAAGATAATGGAGTCTCTAATACTTGAATATATGATCCAAAGATCTCAACAAAATATTCTAAAAATACAAGACATTTCATAAATTATTTATTAAATTAAGTTTTCAACTTTTTGGTTCCTTTAATATTATTGTTGTCCAAAAACTTACCGATAAATTTAGTTTTCAATTCACATAATGGTCCCTTAAAATAAAGCGCAGATGATATATATACATGGAAGTACATAAGAACTTTCCCTTGATCCCTCACGAAATATAGACCAACCAATTAATATCAAATATATCCATACACTTGATGCCCTTCTATTTCACATTAAAAAAAAAATATCGTTTTTGCACGTTGTATTTATTTTAGGAGATACAAAACTTTGAGATGAAATTGAAAATTCTAAAGTAGGCATAAAGAAAATAATAAATAGCATTTTTTATTCTTAATTTTCAAGAAAAATCAAACCATTGACAAATTTTCTAATAACAATAAAATTAAATTTGAATCCAAGCTCAAAAAGTTACAATCTCCTTTTCTTTTCTTTTTTTCTTTTCTTTTTGTCCGTGATTTGAACATTAATCTTAATTACAAGGACCAAGATTCCAAATTTACCATTAGACTGCGCGGTTGGTAGCCACAAATCTTCTACTTTAAGAAGTGGTTAGACCAAATGTCTTTTTGTTCTTTTTTGGTCCCAACATTCTTTTTTCCCCTTTGTTTTTTAGTTCTGATATATACTACAAAAGTGTTTTTTTTTTTTTTTGGATTATTCACAAATTAATATTTTTTCTTAATCTGACAAAGAGTTTTTGATAATTTTAATTTTATTATTTAAAATTAAACCCTTAGTAGACTTAATATTACTCTAAAATTTTTTGCGTTATTTATTTTTATTTTTATTTTTTTTTGGTCAAATTCTTTTGCCCTTTTGACTTCTAGGGAATATGTTGGAATTGGATGTCCAAGCTATTGGGTTCGTTACTGGGCCTCATTGACCATTTTGGCCCAGAAACGGCTCCGAGCCGACTGACCCGGTGTCATCTCTCGCCCTCTCAGCTCGCCATCGCTCAATCGTCGTCGTCGCGTTTGAACAAAAACAAAACGCAAAAAACAAAAAAAAAAACAAAACAAAACGCATAGAACCTTTCTGTGTTGTAGGCCTCTGCAAAGGCAAACCCTAAGGCACAGATCCCACCTGTAACGCCGGAGAAAAAAAAATCGCCATGGAATACGCTCCTCGTAGATCTCAGAAAGGTCCCCTGGAACTCATTTACAGGTTGATCATGCGCCGGACCTCCATCTACGCCACCTTCGTCGTCGCCGGCGCTTTCGCCGGCGAGCGGGTATGTGCCGCTGCGATCTTTTTCGCTGCTGCTTAATCATTTTTTTTAAAATAAAATGTCGACTTTAATGGTCGAGTAACGGTTGGCTTTTCTAAATTTATTGTTATATTATACCCATCTACGGTGCCGTTTGGTTTTCCATTGATCGTCTAGTTCCTTGTTTCTCTGAAGAAATGGATTGGAAAGAGGATTTTCGTTTCTTATTGAATCGGTTTGTTTGTTGTTTCAAGGTTGATGATTGAGATTTTGGAAATTTATGCCTGTTGGGATCTCAAAATTATGCATCATAATGGAATAATGCTTACATGTTTAGAGGAAGAGAGAGAGCAGCTCGATATGATAATGAAATTTATTTGGGTGAACACTTTTGTAATCACATTATGCTTTATAAGTTCCGGACCCGTAATTTTCAATTCCTTTTGTGTGGGTTGAGTTTTCTTATCATTGCTGATCTGGGTGCAGGCTGTGGATTATGGAGTGCACAAGCTTTGGGAATACAATAATGTTGGGGTATGTGGTACTCACGTATTTACAGAGTGATTCTGTCACTTTTGCCTTGTCTAAAAACAGAATAACAAAATTTCCACATTTTTATAGAATTGCATGTTTACTTTTTTTCCTTTGGCCAAGGAAAATTTTTCTGCTCTGCTAAAGCTTTCCATAGGCAACTCTACGATGTAGAATTGTGTTACATGCATTTTGGTTAAGCTTTTGTTATTGGTCATTATTGGTATTTGGTTTCCGGTGAAAATTGTGAGGTCCTCTTGCACTTCATTCATGACCTTTTTTTGAGACTCTATTCACTAGTCTTGTTTTCAAGCTATCTATTTCTTATTCACAATATTGTCAAAAGTAATTCTTGCTGATCATTATACTTATAAATGGAAGGAGATGTAAATTGTCAGAGCAATGCCTTCTATTGAATATGAGCCTCTCTAGGAAATTGATTCTATGCATTATAGTGGCTGTTGAAAGTCTACTTTGTTTTGGTAAGGAAAAAAATTTCCTTATTTTACCTCCTTTTGTTGCCTACTTTTCGTGATGTAATCTTTGGTTGTTAATCATAAATGCACCTGGTTTTACGAATGAGGGATTATGTTTAAATCCGGAGAGAACAGAGGCTCTAATATTACTTGTTTACTGAAGTTGAAGTTCAACTTTCCCTTAGAACAATTAGTGATTCTTGAGTTTCATATCATTTGAACTTGCATGATCAATTTTGGCTTAAGGTGCAGTTCTTTGTTGTGGTTGTTAGTCCAATTACTTGTCTCACCTTCATCTCTTGAGACAGAGTGTGAATTTCTAACCAAAGAGCCTGTTGGGCTCAAATTTGAGATGTTATTTTCTTTGGTTTATTGTCCTCAAAATTGCTCTTCCAGTTTTCACAAAGATTGTCTGGACAGTGGATTATGCTGGATTGACCTATTGTACATGAACATATGGTCATGGTCTGCTTTATGTGCCTTTTCAATCATCTATGTATGTTCTCCCTCCATTTTCCTGATTACGTGAGGGAAACTCAACAATATGACAGTCGAAATGTACAATTGAGTGCTGCTACGCACGGTATTGCTTTGGTTTTCTCTGACTTGATTGATAAATGTTTTTGTTACAGAAACGTTATGAAGATATTCCAGTTTTGGGGCAAAGGCAATCAGAATAACAAGTTTATGAACTCTTCTTTCTGGCCATTTTGATGTTGAAGATGTCAGGCAAGCATCTATTTAGTTGGTAGAAATTGTAATTGTTGCAATAAGTATAATTCAGTTGGGCAAACCAGACCACTGAGTCTTTTGGAGTTACATGGTGTGAATTATGTAAGTTTACAGTGATATGGCTGGGATATATTCTTCAGTTTACAATTTCTACTTTGTTTTCTGTGTTTCTTTCCTGGCTTTTGGTTATCTTGTTCACATGCCTATGATGATTTATGTTTCCATGTTAGTGTTGGTCTTTGGCCCCTCATTTTTTTACTAGCCATCATCCCTTTTTTAAAATGCGTTTCCATTTTGTTGTCAAAGAATTAAATTATGACCTGAGTTTCTCCGTAAGGTATTTGTTTCTTTGTGGTCATCGTGCAACTAGAATCTGTGCATAATTTTAAACAAATATTCTTGTGCCTGTAACATAAGAGCATGTGAAACTAGAATATGTGAAAGTCAGGTATCTGTAGCATAAGAGTACCATTGGAGAACTGTGTGATATCTATTAGGAATATCATTTGCTATTACTGAGGGTTGTTTAGGGAAGTAGCTAGAGCAAGATGTTTTGTTGACTTGAGGCAATGTAGAGCAATGCAGATTGGTCTTGCCTTTGCCAATAATTTGCCTCTCGTGAGGACTGAGGAGTAACCACCTCAGAGCAACCCTTCCTTGTGGGGACACCCCTTCGTATGAAAAAGAGTGACATTTTTACTTTGATAGTTCTTCTTTATGCACAATGAAGCAAAGAAGTCCGAGAAGGAAGATCAGTTATCAGTCAACTTAGCAATAGGTGTCCCAAGCTCGTTCAAAGACTACCTTGGAATAGCTCTTTGAAAAACTTGTATTTTCCGTCACAAATGGAAATTTTGATTAAAATGCCGACCCATAGATGGAAGCAGTAAGGCTTCACTTGTTCTTGATTGAGTGGAAAGGTAGGATAGTAAGTTGTCACGAATAATAATATGCTTGTGGCTAGCAGAGTATGTAAACAGTTCCCTGTGACAGCAGAGATCAAATAACTTGTGCAAGGCATCGCAATTCATAACATACTCTTCGTTTGTTTTATTTGTTACAATTTCAAGTACATAATCTGGACCTTTTCCCTCATGTGGCCAGGGGGAAACTAAGTCCAATGTAACACAACTCACACCATGATAAGAGTTGGTCCATGGTTTTGATCATGAATGGTGATCAGTGATCACCAATCAAGTAGGGACGATTACAATTTTTCAATTTCAGATGATGATGGTACACACCGTATTTACATTATTGGTACCCGCGGAACGGGCATGACAATTGCAGTCAAAAGACAGACATAACATTGGAGGAACGCATACTAGATATAGATTCAATGAACATTGAATCGACCTAAATTTTTATTTGCGCTGGAGCCACATCGAACGTCTCCCAAAGAGTTACTGCTTCACCATGAACGAACTTTTACAACTGCACCCAGCCACCGCGCTTGGGTTTGAGGTCACCTATACACAAAACAAGGACTATAATTATCAGAACATCAGCCGGTAGAGAAGAAAGAAAATGCTTTTGAACCAATCAACACAAAGCAATTTTTTTCAGAACACGAGTAGATCCTTTGGGCTTTGCACTCCTGCAATCAATATGCTTCTGAGAGTAAATCAATGCAAACAAAGACTCATAAAACTTAGTAATTCTAACTTTCAATTGATTTTAACTTTTGTTTTTCCCGATAGAATCTTGATAATTTATTAAAGTTTAACCATTGACTTTCAAATATAGACAGGCTATTTCTAAAAATCTAATTCCACATTATTATAAGTTGATTTGGCAACTCTAGATATGACAGGACCTAGGTTGAACTTGATTTAGAGTTCAATATCATGTTCTATCCATTGAAATTTGCTACTTGAAAATCTAATAAAAGATTGAAAATTTTAATAAGGGCATTTAAGTCAACAAACTTTCAAAAAAGAAGAGTAAAATAGTAAGAAAAGTTAGTAACTGGTCACATTCAATATTATGTATTATAGGTATATGACAGTTTAATAACACAGGTACTGTGCTAGTTGGTTTCCCACATTATTGGTGATTTTTTGTCTCGTTTCCATTCCTTTTGACTACTGGTATGCTCAAGGCAGCCATGTTTTTTCCTTTCTACTTCAAACAGTTGAGAAGCTAGTTTGGATCTTGCGTTTGTGTTTTTCCAGATATTATGCTTTCCATTTACTTAATTTTTCTTTCCCTTTTTGTTGAATTCTTGTTGTCACCTCACAAAATAAAAAAGATTTATTGCAGAACAGATGAGAAAATTTAGCTTACTACGAAAGCAGAACGGATCAGCTCCTCAACATAGTCAACCGTGGCCCCTTTCACAAAATCATATGAAATGTTATCGACCACCAATTTGACTCCTCCTTCTTCAAAAACTCTGGGGTCACAAACAAAAAGATATAAAAGCATAAGAAAGCTACAAATTTCAAAGTCGATCACCAAAACTAGAAAGAAACGGTGCATAGAAGGTTAGAAAAGAGAAAAGAACCTGTCATCTGATTTAACTGTGTTGTCGAAGTCAAAAACGTACTGGAAACCAGAACATCCACCAGTTTCGACGCTTAAACGAAGCAACTTTTCCTCTGCGACTCCTTCACTGGCTTGCAGTTCCTTCATTCTCTGCAAGGAAATTTGTTTTAGTTAATGAACAAGCCAGAATAAATAATGGCATAGGCAAGACGGGGAGCTTCATGATAACAGAAATAAGAAATTAAACAGGTTCAATTCAAGAGTCTATGCCCATAACTATCCCAACAAAGAGCACTAAGGATTGTAAAATGCGCTATCAAAGCAAAAGCCATAGAAACTGCCAATTGAGGTCTTCTGACTAAAAAGGATATCTCACTAGGATCTACCAAACAGCCATTTTCGATGACAAGGAACCCCTTTCAAGCAAACTCCAAAACATAAAGTGCACTTAGGTGGATTTGAACCTAAGACCATGCGCCTACTCACACAATCTTAGTTTCACCCATCCTACTAGGCTAGCTAGCTGTGGGTAGTTATCTACCAAATACCCATTGTTGGGGCATTAGACATTGTGAGCTGTGAACCTTTTAGTTGAATGATCCTTCTATACTGTGGGAGGGCAAAATAAATGAAAAGTAACAATAAAAACTTGGAACTCACTCGGCCAAATAAACCTGTCTAAGCCAAGGATATCCTAGAAGATGCTGAGTTTAAAGTGCACATTCACGTTACTGGTTTCTCATTACTGGTTCCTTTGACAGATGATGTTTGTAAAATCATTCGTCTGGCAGAAGAGAAGAAGACGACCGAGGACATTTTCCGGCAACCATAAAACGCCGTGGCCATTGATTCGCTTGCAAAAAACCAGGCCTGCGAGCATTGCTGACGCGCAGCATAAAGACCAGCAACGACTGGATGGAACAGGTGACCATATATAGAATTGGCGGATCTGTCCACTAATGGCTAACCCGCCTCCACAATTTGGATCTGCCGATCGATTCATAGTGCTGCAGGCGCTTCCGCCATACTCATAGCACTTGAAATATGCGCGAACCACAAACGCGGCCCCTCATCGGCGTATTGCAGAGGAACACGCAGGCTACAAGAGGAAGCGCGTGTTCTGCACGCGTCTAAGCGAAATACTTAATGCGAACGAGCGCTAATTATCAATATCAACAAAACATTTGCAAGATAAGGCCCGAAGTATAACTTTGTGTTCTTCCTACTCGCAAACATGGGGAAAAAAAAAATTGAAAAAAAATCTTCGATAATTAAACAACAGCAAATTGAAGATCAGCCATAAAAATCCGAACCACCAGAAAATAATTACAAAAAAAAAAGAAAGAAAAGCAAACAGGCAAGGAACAAAATCAAGAAACGATAAATTGGGAAATAAATCGTGAAGAGTACCCGGACACAACTGTCGGTCAATCGAATGGCGTCGTCGGAAGGAGAAGGAGAGGGAGGAGAGTAGGTCTCAGGGAGAGCCGAGGTGGAGCTGAGGAGACGGTGGTTCCGGCGAATCCAGGCGGTGAAGAAGGGCGTTACGCGCTGAATCAACGACGGTCTCGACATATCTGTCTTTCTGCAAAAGAATCGCCGCGTCAGCGAGCTTTGATTGGTGTCTATGGGTCGTCTTCTTTACGCACTTCTGTTTTGTGGTTGCGGAAGGAAAATAATGGCGAATTCGGATAGAGAAATATTTATATTTTCTTTCCAATTATTGTCGGATCACTTGTTCACGCCCACGCGCCTCCATAATTGATGTTGTTTTCATCTGCGATTTTTTATTTTTCATTTCCAAAACTATAATAGTTTCAACACTGTTTTTTTTTTTTTCTTTTTCAAGAAGCAGATCAGATATGATTATTAGTAACTAAAAAAATTGTCCCAGATATGCCAAAAAAATATATAAATAAAATTGCCGCAGCAACGCTCACACTTGCAGTTGCAAGTGTCAATTTAAAAATGAGAAACAGTTAGATCCATCAATGTGACTGTAAAAATATTAAATTTTTTTAAACAAACAAATAAACATAATTATATATATATTATTCATTGTATCTATAAATTGAGTTTAAAATAACTTTAGTTTGAAAAATTTGCTCAAACTTATTCTTATAAGAGTAGATCAATTACCGAAACAGTGATAGAAAAGAGAGAATTTTTTTCACAACTAAACGTAATATTAATAAATTTGAAACTCAATAAAATATTCTAAACATAAATCTTAAAAAAATCGAGTCGCCCATATGAGAATTTAGCTAAACTTTTTCCCTAAAGTAGAATTTATATCGCAGCCAATGAATCTTGTGGGATCTACATTTTTTGGTAAGGGAAAATAGCATTGCTCTTTTAAAAAAAAAAAAAAAAAGGTTGTCCGCTGTGAAGGGAAGGATACATCAACCATTTATCAGAGCGCAAGTTCTGGGCCAATGCAAATTGAGATGAACATTTACCAGAGGTTAGCCCAATAGCCACTCCAAACCTTTTAAGGGTCATTAGAGACATTGGAGAGATTTTTGTGGTGGGGTGGGGTTCCACTCCTGCCACTCACTCAACAAGTTTGATGTCACTAAAATAGACTTACAGTTAATCTGGGTGGTATATTAAAAGGCCTGAATGTTCTCTTCATTAACTAATTATTCAAGAAAAAAACTAACTATTAATGGATTGACATTATTAATTTATTATTATTGATCTATTACTATGTTAATAAAATGCTGATGACAAGTTTGATTGTTAATTTTCTTTTTCGGCGAATATCAAACAAATGAAAAAGTAAAAATTATAAATTTGTTAAAAACAATTATACTAAACGTATTGGATAATGACTGTGCTGCTACATCAAATTCACAAAGAAATAAATTATATAGCATCTAATATTAGACATCAGTCTCTCACATAACTATACAGAGTCCAATAATATATTTAATTTTATCAAACAACTTAACATTATTAAATTTTTTAATTGTTAATTGAGCTCAAATTTCCTTTCCTTTTCTTTTCATGCATTAGTTCATTTGTGGCATTGGGATTCTGGGGGTGGGGTTATTTTGTTTTGCCAGAATCTACTCGAGGCCAAGGACCAGACCAAAGGCTGACCAAGGTGATTATGGCCAAAATGCCTGAGGACACTCACGCAAAACGAACAACCAGCTTAACCCCACAACAAATTTGACTATTAGAGCCTTTTCCGCTCTCATTGCCTAGGTGGCGCCGACGGTGGCATTCTCGCCGAGGTTTCAAAGTCCCAGTCTTTCATCACCCGGAACCCGATCTCTTCTGGGATTAATAAAGCCCTGATTCACAACTCGGCTGAAACCGAATAATTCCAAGAACCCAGTTTTTTCGTTGGAGGAAAGAGACTTCCATATTAAGGCAGCAGCCAGAATTTTGGACACTTCCATACCCAGAGCGACGCCCACCAGCAAAAGGCGGAATCATCTGCAGCACTTTATTCCATCGATTCTTTAAGGCCACGACACGGCTCCAATGTAAGCTAATCGTACTTAAAGTTGTCTAATCTCATTTTAGTCTGTCAAATTAGAGGTTTACAAAGAGCCAAAAAATTGTGCTATTGTAGCCTGAAAATGTCTCATTATTTGCTTAAACTTCAACTTTCATTATGTGGGCAGTGCTTAACTGAACAATTTGGTTCTTACCCGAACAAAAATGGACGGCAGCGATTCGTCCGGTGGTGAAAAGAAGTTTAAAGTTCGAAAATTGGAGATATCTGACAAACGCAAAGGTTTCATAAAACTATTGCAGCAACTAACTGTTTGTGATTCTGTGTCGGACGAGGAATTTGAGGAAAGGTTCCGTGAGATAAGTTGTTACGGCAATGACCATGTTATTTGTGTAATTGAAGATGATTGTTCTGGAAAGATTATTGCAACTGGGAGTGTGTTTGTTGAGAAGAAGTTCATAAGGAATTGTGGGAAAGTTGGACACATTGAAGACGTCGTGGTTGATTCCAGTGGCCGCGGGTTGCAGTTAGGGAAGAAGATCGTGGAATTCCTTCTGGATCATGCCCGTAGGATGGGGTGCTACAAGGTGATTCTTGACTGCAGGGTGGAGAATAAAGTATTTTATGCAAAGTGTGGATTCAAGCAGAAAGAAATCCAAATGGTCAAGTATTTTACATGAGCAATTCACATTGTCCCCCGCGGGCTTACCATTGGAGATTCTTACTTGATTGCGAATGGTTTAAATTCCAGACTCTTTCTATATATTTGATGTTTTGATTGATATTTTTTTGATCTCTATGTAGAAGTCAAGCAATTTTGTTATTCCTTTCTATTTCTGCTAATAATGTGACTATAAGATTACTTTTTTCTTTACTGGTTGTTGCACATGTTTCTAATCCTGAAGTCTGATATTGCCTTGTTATATCTTCTAACTAGCGTGTTTGGTTCTGGTTGAGGTTGCTTTAGGGTTAGTGCTGTGGCTGTTCGTCTCCAATGCAGGCACCTTGTTAAGGCTTTTCTCGTTTCCTGCTAATTTGTGTCCGTTGCCCGTAGTGAATATGGATTATTGCTTTTTTAAGTCTATGTAGAATATGGAATGGTTGTATGGATTCTCAATAATATTATGGCTTAGTGCTCTAAGGTACCATATTGGTTGCAATGTTATTCAAGTCATCGCCAAGATTTATGTCCTTTCTGTTACTTATTTGAGCTGCATTGCAATTGCTTGATTGCTTTATGGGCCTTCTCTTGGTAAAGGGATGCATCTGCTTACAAAATTGCCTCTAATGGTATTTTTTGCTGGCTTCTCCAATGTACCTAAATAATGAATCAAAGTTCCTTGGCCAAAAAAAAAAAAAATGTTTGGACTAATTCATTTATATAGCTTCTCTGGTTTTCTTTGATTTTATGAAAGTCCTCTAACATTGCCAATAGTTGATTGCTTCACAAGTTTCACCAAACTGTGGCCATTGAAGTTTCACCCACCATCAGTTCATTTTCCGGATGGCCAGAATTCCTGGTGGCTGGTAACGATTCTGGTCTTTCTCTCAGCATTCAAATTCTTGTTTGTTGGCTATATATGCTGGCTAGATTTGCTCTTAAATTATTCATTTGCAAGTTTAGGTGGCTTCGAAGTTGATGTTCTCAATAACCGTTTGCAATAAATGGATCTGGCTTTCTTTGTTGACCTATGTATCCTTGTCATTTGGTGCATCTATGAGTTCTTGCTCCCTCTAACTCCAAGTATTCTGCCTTTATTCTTAATTACGCGCCAGTCTGGTCTGTAGAGTATATGCATCTGTATGAATATAGATACTATGAATGGATCCGGACTATTGTACACGCTCGCCCGCGCGCACACACACATGTATATTGCCTGCTTTTGCCTAACAAACACTGGTCCAATGTTTCATTTTCTCGTCATACATGCAAAGATTAAACCCATAGCTCCTTCACAATCAATGCATTATTTTCCTTGTTTTTCAATAAAAAAGAAGTAACGAATGTGTGTGTAGACCGAAGAGAGAGTTAATGCGTGATCAAAATTTTGTGCTTTTTTTTTTTTGAGAAGTTTATTTTACCAATTGACAAGGTAACCATTATTTTACCAATTGACAAGGTAACCATCAATTACGTACACTGCTAAACTCATGAAGCAAACAAATTTCTACTGTATAACCTTGTATTTCTATTTCATGGATGATTTCATTAGAACAAATAGACAAATTAATATAAATGCAAAAACTTTTAGTAAGGATCTCTATTTGCTGAGTTAGCATTAAGCAATGGCTTCGTGTAGGGTGATAAGAGTTCGAATTCCTGTTCCTCTCTCATTCTGCTCTTCTTTTTTTGTGCTTCCACACCAAGCGTGAAAAGTCAACTTTTAGTATGGTGATGGTACTGTGCACCAAACACCAAAATGGTGAGAACTAGTTGTATGTTAACGTTAAATTTTCGTTCATTTTCTTTTGGTAGGTATGAGTTCTATGTTAAAACTCTCCATAAAATATCCACAAACTCAAACTCAATTAAATCAAGCCAACTCATCTTAGCTCTGTCCTTTCTGTATTCGTCTCTTCGATATTCAATTCAAGCCAAGCTTGAACCTACCAACATTTTTGATTGAGTTGGGTTTTCTTTCCCTTTTCTTTTTAACCGTTTTTAATTCCTTCAAAAATCCAGCGCAGCCGCAAGATTAAACTGAATTAATCGTGTAAGAAAACGGCGCCGTTTCTATCAGCGGTCCCCCGAATTTCCAACCTGTACGCAATTGCAGATGAACCGGGAAAAAAAAAAAAAGCAAAGAAGTCCCCAAATCGTTCTTCGTTTTCTGGGTGTGAAATGAACCCTAAAAACCTTAATTTATACGGATTTTTTTAATAAATATTAATATTATTATGGCATAACAGTTCCATTGCGAGGGGGAAATTTCCTTTTCGTGGTCTCTGATTCGCTTCCATGCTCTTCTTCGTCTATTAGACACATTTGAAAGAAATTTTCTTTCCTTTTTTTTTTTTTTTTCAAAATTTTCCGGGTGATTTTGAATGAATGGCATCGAGTTTGCACGAATGGGAATCGGACCCTCTGTTCTCAGCAGCCGAAGTTGTTCAGGACTCTGCCGATAGGTCAGCATTTCTACCAATTCTTGTGGGGTTCTTTTGTTTTCTTTTTCTTCGTTTTTGACAGCTATAAATTTGGACTTGCCTTTGATTTGCTTGATGAAGAAGAAGATGATCCCTTTTTTTTTCCCCTCAAAAAAAAAAAAAAAAAAGAAATTTCTCAGCAAGTTGTGCTTAGGGAAATAAAATAATTTTTTTTTAAAAAGAAAAAGAAAATGTGTTGGTGAACCACTAAGAAAGATTAGAAATTTTCATTAGTTTGTTGTTGGGTTTACTGAATTAATATGCCCTTTACGCTTCTGTGATTATAATTACGATGGGTACTTATACGGGTTTTGGGTTGACTACATCCAGAATGGAATCCCTTTTTCGCCTTGTTTTGCACCAGCAAAGCCTTGTTCATGTCGATTGTCCCAACCCGAAGCTTCTTACGTCAATAGAGTATCATAAGCGTGATCTTGCCACCATTGTTGAAACTGCAAAATGGCAGGTCTGTGTTGTGTTTGTTGTTGATGCTTTGCGTCTTTGCTTTGCTTTTTCATTTGACTGATTGTGGGTTATTTTTAATTCTTTACTGATAAGTTGGAAGACTTTGAAAGAGCTGTCAGCTCATCGGCTATGGCAGACAAATCCAGAACGAGGGAAGAGGTGCTTTCCAGACATGAACAGTTTATTAGAGCCATTAGGGAACAGATAATTCATGTGGAAAGTAGCATTGATGGCCCATCAAAGAGTCAGTCCATTAAAAGCTCTGAATGGGTTGACTTAAATGAACGCGATAGAGATGATTTGGCATTGTTTCTTACTGGTGGAAATACGTCTGAGCATTTGAATCACTACGACATGGAAGATAGTGGCATCTTAAGAAGATTTCCAGATCCAACCTTTGCATCTTGTTTAAATGATGATGAAATCATTGAGCATGACAGCAGGGAGCTAAAGATAAAAATGAATGGAGACATAGAAGTTAACCCTGAAATTTCCTATGTAGAGGAGAATAATTTAAGGAAGATTGGTTCTAAGAATTCTACAGGATTCGGCTTAGATGAAACGGACCATTCACTGGACCTGTCTTGTAATGGGCACGGTGATGATAATCCTTTGGACTTGGAAGCTAATGAAGCCACATTTAGAAGCTTTTTCCATGAAAATAGGTTAAGATGGTTCTACAGCAGAGTCAATTTCTTGGGGTTGTTGAACAACATATGGTCTGCATGTAGAAACAGGGCGACTAGAAATTATACGAAGAGGTTGAAAGATGGAGATGAACAAAGGCATTCTCCAACTTCTATACATGTTTCCTGTTTTCCACAGGTACTACTATAATTTCATATGAAGGCAGTTAAGCTTCCAAAAGCTATATTTAAGCTGATGTTTTCTAGCATATTAGCATTATACTGCTTGGAGTATATTCTTTCAATAAAAGAAACATATAAACCAATGTTTGAAGTGATGGTCAAGATACTGTAGTGACTTACTTCTTTTCAATCAAGCAAGTATAATTTTTTTCCCAAGTAGATAGTGCCATTAACTGAGTGCATGAATCATCTTCCACTTGAAAACAGACTAATATGGCAAGCTTTTGGAGATACAAACATTTCTGACGCAAGCATTGCCATAATTTGCTAGCAAGAAGATACAAACCACGGTGCTTTTCTTATTTTTTATCTAGTTACTCTAGGTGCTCATCTCCTAGCTTCTCTTTGGCAGTGTCAGCACACAGGATTAAGATTTGGTTCTGTAAGCAGAAGCTTCCAAGTTTTGTGCTTTTGGTTTCACACAAATGCAGTTCGCATGGTTAGCATGTTTGGAGCTGGATATCCTAGACTCCCCTGTCAAATTCAAATCAATCGACAATTGGTGCGAATTATAGTTACGTCTGTGTTTACGCTCATTTTTTTTGGTACGTTGCCCTTGCCATTCAACTTTGCATTTTCTATATTTTCTCTCCTTAATTTTGGTGTGACTTGCCTCTGCATTTGATTTTCATAGCATATCCTTACCTTGATTGTGATGCATTTGTACATGTTGGATTAGCTGGTAGAGTGGTAGAACTTATAATCTTTTAAATCTGAATATGCGTGCAGTTTCAATTGTCTAATATGATATCTTTTTACAGGCATATTGGTGTCCAGAATTGCTTAGAGTTATTTGCAGCAAAATTCTGTAACATATGGCATTGCAAATTTTCAACAATCCTTAAATTTTTCTCGGGTTCAATGATGCTTAGGTGGCTTTCGTGCTGAAAATATACAGCTATGAATATAGACCAACGCTTAACTGATTAATTGTGTAATGATCATTGGCCTACGCCAGTTATGCTTACTTAAGTCCAATATGGAATTCATTCTACAGCGCCAATGTTGAATTGTTTGCTCATCGGTGGCTTTGGATTTAAATTAAGTTGTGCAGAGATTGAAGCCTACCTTTAGTGTTGGAGTGTCCCTTTTGTCAGTTGTACGAAGATTGACATCAAGAGGCTCGTTTGTTATCAAAGAGATTCTTTGTTCTTTGGCTGGAAATTTCGGTAGTAGTGTGTTGATCACAACAGCATGTATATTGTTATTCCTTTTTTTTTTTGTTGTTTCTTTCCCTTTTTTGTTGCTAAATCAAAATGTATGCGCAATTCTTCCTTGCAATCCCATTCTCTTTAACGGTGAATGGAGACTTGGACGGGTGACTCTCTCGAGGCAACACCCCTATCCCCTGGCTGCTTTTGGTCGGGTAATCTCTCTGGCTGCTTCAAAGAAATCAGTTTATATGATTGTAACCTGCAAGCGATCCATCAAACAACAAGAGTAAAGGTGATCATGCAACGTGTCATTTTGCTGAAAGCAAAACAATTAGCAGTCTTTATGCTAAGTCCTTTGATTTTTCTTTGCTTTATGAATTCAACTTAGCACTGAAATTGGACACATATGGGATGCCCATGGGAACGAGAAAAGGGTATAACATATGCTACCCTACACCGAATGGCTATCTGCAGGCAGAAAAACATCACCTTAGTTTATTACTTTATAACATGTAAGCAGAAGTAACGGCTAAATTGGGAAAGGTGATGAGCACTATGGTCTACTGATCTTTGTTCTTAGGCCTATCACACAAAAGAATACAAGAGATGCACATACTCATTTACATGATCACAGATACGGCCGGCAGATTTGTGTATGGACTACAACATTTGACAGTTACCGCCAGCAGAATCTGTTCATTTCTGTGTATGTGTCCAGCATACTAATGATAAAAAAAATAATAATTTAAAAATCTTCACTGGATCCTCATGTCAATCTGACTTCTCTAGCTCTCGAAATCTCCTATCCCAGTCTTGGGCCTCAAAATTTTGCTCACTTAGGTCTCTGTCAGTGCTGTAGACTACGCGATCCTGCCCTATGACCGTTCTTTGGGCCATATCTCGAGCACTAAGAAGCTGAAAAGTATAACGAGAACTAAATTACTTCCAAAGTAGTTTGTTTGACTACCCGAGTATTTTAAACAATTTTCTAGTATAGCATAATGAGCTACGATCATGGAAGTCAGCACTAAATCAGAGCAAATACGAATTGTATAAATAAGCAATTCAAGAAATTTGTGATAGAGCACCACATGTAGATTGCAGTGTCACGGTGAAGATAATCACAGACAAAATTTGTAACAAAATTGCCCAATTTCTTGTCATACCAAATATCATCCAAATGAACACAGCAAAGTATTACAATGACTACCATGCAAAAAAAAATGTAAACTTTAGAAAGATCATGATCTGAACAAGATAATAAGAAATCTGACAATTTTCTGTTAACAGTTGACCAGGACCTTCAGTGGTAAACAACAGCATAGGAATTACTAAACTTTCATGGACTATTTATTCCCCATCAAAATTGAGAAAAGATACTGAGGAAGTGAAGGAAATAAATCTAAATCCAAGGAGGATCCTAGTCATTGACAAACTACCATGCTTCCTTTTGCGTATGGGATGATGAAGTGATATGACAAAATTATATTGTTCTTCCCAAACAGGCACTCACCAACCTAGAAAGCTTTTTTCGGTTAGGTATCCAGATGGTTTTCTATTATTGACAAATTTTCAGGGAGATTAACAATAGAGTGACGAAGACATCGCCTAAATGTAGGTTATATCTACACCCCGAGCCCCCAAAACATTGGAAATTCATATTGCTTAGAAGACAAATTCTAATCCACCAAATGGAAAAGGATAAACCTTAAGTTTGAGGTAGTATTCACTAGAATAAGCATTAAAATGGCTACCTTCCGTCTTAATGAAAGATCAGGCAATTCAAGTGCTTGAGCAACTTGTTCTCTTGCTTTGTTTCTCTTTTCTATTTCAGCATTCCTCTTGAGGGTGATGAACCAGCGAACCAAAGGTATTGCAAAGAAAGAACCAGCATATATCTGCAACAATATGCGTTATAAACCTATACATTTTTGGAACATAAAGCACCTAAAATTATGACCTTATATCTTATACTCCTACCTCATAAAAGTAAATTTCACCAGCATGGGGAGATTAGTGAATCAACCAAAAAAATTTACAAAAAAAACTGAAGAAATCGTATTTCATTGGGATTAAGTAATTTCAGAGCACACAACAGTACATCCCAGCCACTATTCGCCTCTATTAACACAGCATAACAGAGTATTGGGTAGAGCCATTCAATAATTAGTGGTATGAGTGGCATTGAGACTCCATAATTTTGCTGAAGTATAAAAGTACGTGAAAATCATCATTCAAGGAGCAATTTTTTTTTATAAAGGCACCAAATATGTCCAATCAATTGTAAAACTTAAGCAACTGTGGAGAAAAAACAGTCAACGTAATGGTGCTACTCACTCAGATATAACACATCAAATGACTCTATTGTAGTTCATGAGCTACAATTTGTTTTTGTTCTCACCTGAAGTAGAGGAAATATTGATGTGACGAAATTAACAAATCCACTATTTGTAACCGCAACATCCCTTCATCAAAGTAAGGCAGAGAAGTAAGAGAAGTGTGGGTGTGAAAATGCCAAGGACAAGGATCAATCTCAAAAGAATCATACTTTAACATGGCTCCAAGAACAATGACTCCAAACAAATTAACCCCACCCAATCCAACGACCATTGCTCTTTCTGATGCATTAGTCTTACTGCATCATTAAAAGACAACCTGTCAAAAATCCCAATCACAGAACAACAATTACTACATTCAAGCAGATCAAGCAAGCAAAACACCTGAATTGCCATTTCTGTTCCCTGAAAAATTTCTCAACTCCTCCAAGCCTTTCTGCCAATCTTTTGCCTACGAATTCTTTCCTCCCACTTCTTTGGGAAGAAGCAGTGCGCTGAAGTGAAGGAAATCGATACAGAATACTTCCCTAAACAAAAAGCAGTTTGTCTATGACTGTAAATGGAATCTTCTCAACCTTGAATACAAGACCTTACAAGAGTCCAATTGTAAATCTTCAGAAATTCGACATCTATGCCATGTACACAGATAGAGCAAGAATTCTCGTTCCAGTGATATTTATGAAGTAGCAAACATGAAAGGCATGAGGGTGACTAGTTGACATCTAATCTTCTTAATCTGAAAATTTCCCTTACCTCTTCATCAATTTCTGGCTCGCCATCAAACCGTAGGAGAACTGGTAGAATGTATGATTCATCATTCTAAAATCAAGAAGAGAACAAAGGTAATATAGCACTACAACAACAACAACAAACAAATCCTTAATCTCAAATTTAAGATGATATAGTACAATCACCAAAAATAACGAACATAGATGCATCACAAGGATTGCATAGTATGACTCAAACCAATCAATTAGAACTCTAATGGCTCAAGGAATGATCTGGATATATCTCCATGAATCATAGCAACATATGTACATAATTACATAACTAAAATGGATGGACTTCAAAAAGATCTATTTACATGTAGTTGTGTACACAAGGGGGGGATCTCAATAAAGAAAACACTCAATTGTGAAGAAAAGAAAGAAATTCAAGATGGTATACCTGATGAGTCCAATTTTAAAAGTCAGTCAAAGGACATAGATTATCTCTGAAGCTTCACCAAATATATCAATACTATTATAATAAAAGCTTG
This sequence comes from Carallia pectinifolia, assembly GCA_037832335.1. Lineage (NCBI taxonomy): Eukaryota > Viridiplantae > Streptophyta > Magnoliopsida > Malpighiales > Rhizophoraceae > Carallia > Carallia pectinifolia. The sequence goes on along the minus strand of CM075444.1, from coordinate 15,716,035 downwards.
GAAGTTGGAAGCTTATTTACTTGAAGAATGAAAAAAGCTTGGAAGTTTATTCATTTGAAGAAATCAAAGGATTTTCTTACAACAACATTTCTAAACAACTTGGGAGCAAATAATCACACAAAATCTAACACCAGAATGACTAACTGGGTTAACAAGAGAACCAAGGTTACTAGATGAATTTTCAATCAGTTAGATGGCATGCACAAGAGAAAGCATACCGTTGCTCCCTTGGTAGCTGGTAAATCCAGATACGGTGCAAGTTCTTCAGCTGTGACAACACCACCATTAGAGGCAATGTATTGTCCAATCTGCAAATCCGTTCCAAAGAAAATTAAATGTAAGTAATACATAACTCGTTAGGACCGCATTACTAGTCACAAGGACAAAAAAGAAAAAGGTAAAATTGATCTGAAGATACACTGAAACAATAATTTTGAAAAAAAGCTAATACAAACAACCGCAGGTTAAAAACAACAATAACACATCTGTCACTGGAGGAGAACAGGTAAGGTACTCATGTAAGGTACATATTATTATGGATATCGTCATTTTGTAGCTATACTAGGATAATAATCTGTCCATCTCCTCCAAAGATGGTCAAAAATGACAAAATTAGGGCTGGCACAGCACCCAATACCGAATGAAGCCTATCACATTGCTCTAAAGCAGTTCTGTCACAGACCAGATGAGTGAGAAATCATTAAGTGATCTGATCGCATCGAAATATAAGACTTGCAGTGAAGTTGACTGAATTCTATGATGGATGACCAAGTTATTCAACAGGATATTAACCAAGTCCAAGGAAGAAAATGCAAAATCACAAAAGACAAAGCTAGGAAGCAGAAGCGGAAGAAGGGTGGAGGGAAGTGGTAAAAGTATAAAGATACTGAAAACATGTGTAACTCTCATGAGGGAGAAATCCAACAGCTAGTGAAGTAAGAAAAAAAAAATGACAATCATTGATCTAATTTTTTTTTAAAAATACAATGGACCACTGAATTCAGTGCTGAAGTATTACCAACTTCCACCTCTTCTCTTCAATTCCTTCATTCGGATCACCATCCCCAAATACAAATGAGAAGACCTAAAAAGAGATTCATAAAGTTGATTAACAATAAGTCGAGCTCAATTAGTAAAAACAATAATACATGGATCATTTAGTGGCTTACTGATTCGATAAAGTTCAGATTCTCATCGCGATCTGTTCTTTCTTGTCGGCGTCGCCTTCTAGAGTAGAATGGATCCCAGAACCTAAAAATATATAGTGCGGGAATTACTTAATATTTATTCTAATATTGACAGTTTAAAGCATCAATTTGGGAAATTTCCAGATTACGTCTGTTTGAACCAAAAAAAAAAAAAGAATGTACCTAGTAACAAAAAATAAAGCACCGCGTCAGAGAGAAAAAAAGAGGGGGGGGGGGGGGTAACAGTTACTTCATCTCAAGAAAAAAGGGAACAGTCATTGGTAGTTTCTTGAAAAGGGAAAAAAGATGGTTAACACCACACTACAAAAGAAAGGCAATAAATAATTGGTCCAAAAAAAAGAAAGAGCAAACGGTCTGTTAATACCACTAGAATTGAGTCTTAATAAATGATTAAATTCATGACATCCAATCTGTCATAATTTAAATTTGAACTATGAACACAATTTCACCTCAAGATATGCAGGCAACTGAAATAAAAGAAATGGAAGCAGCTGCCAATGCAATTAAACAGATGGACTTTCAAAGTCCCAATTAAATGGCGAGCAAATTGCCACAAGACAACCAATTCCAAATTCAATCAAATTTACCCGGGACTTTCAAGTCCAAATTAAATCCCCAAGAACTAACTCATGTACAAACTATGGTGGCTCAATATCTGAAATCAGGGTACATAGGCAGCTTTGGTGTTTCACTTAAGCGCAACCCAAATTAAAAACCAAACACAATAATTTCCCCAATTAAAATAATCGAATGCAATTAGTATTCACCATTAGAATCAAAGGTCTTTTCTTTGTCACAAAGAGAAGTAATTAAGGGTATGTTACCTTGGATATGCCAAACAGTTAAAAGAAATAAAATTGTGCTTAGTGTTACCTCATTTCTTTTATTTACAATTTTTTATAAAACAACACCTAAATGATGGATAGAAGATCATCTCTATGTGACAGGATAGAACTCATAAAATTCACACACTATGGTAATTCAGTTAAGCAGAAACTCGACAATGTCTAAAGATATCCTTGTAAAGTGAAAATCCATGCAGACCATAAGCACACCTTACCTTCCAACACTCAGACACAGATACCAAAATCAAGGAGAAAGCTAAGAGTTCCTGGATATTCTGCTTGAACTACTACTTTCTCAAGCACCAAATTGCCTAATTGTCTTTGTCATCACTTTATACAGCCAAGCCAAAAATGATAAATTTAACACCCGGGAGCAGTGCCCACCAACCCCCCCGCCCCCCCAAAAACAAAAAAGACGAAGAAAATGGGGAAAAGAGAGAAGGGAATTGAACGTAAATCATTTATGCAAGCAACCAATAAGTTATGGATAGCAATTAACAAGCATACCAGATAAAAAACCAAATGATACATCCAACCAAGCCATCTTGCCATGCTAAACCATGTATATTTAACTAGAAAACTACGTTACTGAGATCTATATTTACTGCTTCTTTCCATCTATAGACAGTCAGCACGACAAAGGTAACAAGTTTAACTCATCACATACAAGCCATAGTTCAATAAATATTATCATGGGAAACAAAAAGTCAAAATTTATCAGCCTACAGAATGTACTTACAAAAAATCACTCGGACTAAAGAAAATGGTGAACCCTGAATCATAAGATCTGCCTCCACGTCTTCCACGATTGTCTTCTTCACTGTCAACATGAGCTACGCTCAGTATCCTTACTAGTAAAGTAGATAGGGCACAAAAAAAAGTAACAATTTCAAATATCAGGAGCTAAGGACCAATGCAATGGTTACCTTCTACTGGACATAAGAGCAATAATCGTAGTGTAAACAAGAACTATTGAAGCTATTAGAGTTGTCCCAAAGGCTGCTCGAATGAGATAATCGGCTGCAGACTGATAACAAAAACATTCGAAATCACGAAAATGATACACTAAACTAGCATTTTTCTCTACTAGTTCTAAGATTATGAAGTCCAAATGAGAGCGACCATTACCTTTGCCTTACCAATCAGAGGTTCAACCTTCATCCTAAACGACTTTGCAGCAAGTTTTGAACGGTAATCCTTTGGGAAAACATAAAGCACATCTCCTTCGTCGGAAACCTAAACTTCAAAGACCCGAACCAAACAGGTGACTTAAATAAAAGAGCAGAGAAAAAAAAAAAAAGCAAAAACGATGATAATTGATAAGTAGTAGTACCTCCAAGAAGCCATCAGTATCAGCAGCGAGAGCCTGGAGGGCCTTCTGAGCTTCATTCAACTTGAGCCCGGCCCTGCTGGCCACATCACCAACAGTAACCCTCCCGCCGCAGGCATCGACGGCTTCCATGGTCCGGTTCCTCACATCGGCCGGCAACTTATCGGTCTCCACCGCGCCTCCGGGACGAATCGCGGCGGTGCCGGCGGTGGTGGTGGCATCAACGCTGGCTCTGACTGGTGAAGCCGAAACCCTAGAGAAATAAGAATTCCAGGAGATTCTCGAGTAAGGCAGTGTTTGGGTAGCGAAACTAAGGCGGTGGATTGAGAGCTTTGGAGCGAAAACAGAACGGTAACGCAAGAACCGGGCCTTGGAAGATAAAGTTATGCAAGAAGACATACAGGCCATTCTAACGATTTTCTCTGTTTATTTTTATTTTATTTTATTTTATTTCTCCATATAACAACAACAATAAAAAACAAAAAGAAAGCTAAGTTTCTTTTTCTTTCGGTCAGGTGTTTGCCATGGAAGAATGTAGAAAGGGATGAAGGAAGCTTGGCTTGAACTATCCGTTTAAACCATCCGCTTGCGAGTGGCCAGATTTTCTTCTCATCTTTTGTTTCTTTTGTTCATTTTCCTTTTTGGGGTTTCTTGGAAAGGAAAAAACAAAAGGAAAATTGTTGCCTTTTTAAATTCGTGCTCAAAATAAAAAATCTTGCTCAGGACTAACACCTTGGTTAGATAATAGGCAGAGCGGAGAAAAATTAGGAAACAAAAATAAGAGAAATAAAATTAAAAGGGAAGAAAATTTTTTATTTTTTTAGTGTTGTAGAAAAAGTAATGTAAAGAATTATAAATTATTAAATTAAAAAAAATTAAAATTTAAAAATTAAAATTTATTAAAATACTAACTTTACCTTTTAAAATGTAGAAATTAAAAAATAATTATGAAATAAAATATAATAATTGTATTCTAAAATATATATCAAAACACAAAGTGATGTCATTGCCCTTTTTCCATTTCTAGAAGGAATGGTATTTTCAGGAGATTGTGAAAAAAATTTGAATTTTTATTGCTTTTCCGCCTCAAATCTTTCTCCAACTCCACTTTTTGCCTATCCAAGCAAGGCGTAAGAGTCGTACGATACAAGTTTGTCCTTTGTACTTTGTTTTTCTCTTTTCATTTATTTATTTATTTTTTTTTTTAAAAATGGATATGAAGGGGTAATGTTTCTATATATTCACTAAAAAAAAATTACATAATTAACTCACTTCATGTAAGTTGGATTAGTATGTGTTGAATTTACACGAGAGCAACACTTAAGTTTTCTTTAAATCTAGATTGTTTATGATTTTAAAGAATGTTGCATACGGTTAGTTCCACCACACCTCCTAAAAAAGCTCGAGCCGAAAACTTTATAATCGGTACGTTCAGTGTTTATTACTAGACCATGACGTGTAGAGGAAAACCCTCTATCTTTTTTTATTTAGAAGAAGAAAAGAAAAAGAAACAAATTTAAAGCAAAATTTCGCGTCGTATTTTTGCTCAAATTATGAAATTTGCAGTGCAAATTAATGAAATGCTGGCGAATGGCCTTTGCTCGAAATTTGCAATATCAAATTCCAATGGTTAAAAAATTAGGGAAATGCAAATGCTATTTGCGATTTGCCTATTTCTGATGGCAAAACATGTGGGTCAAAAAAAAAAACGTATGAACTCAGCATTCATGGTGATCGTACCGAGCAATTAGGTTCCCGGGCAATTTTGGTGTCTCTTACAGGACATAAGAAGCATGATGACTACTTGACGTCATAAGGGACGGTCTGCGAATGATGATGTGTTGAAGCCCCTGACTACTTGAGACATTGCGGTCAGATTACTCCTGGCCACCTTCTTTTGCTCATTCACAAAACAAATTTACACCTTTCAACCAAGCTGTTTTTGATACTCTATTTTTGGCACATATAGCACCATTTTTAATTCCTAGCAACAATTATACAGTACTGTAGAGCTTGTTATTCAGAAGCTCTCACCATTAGCCAATGATAGCAGTCTCTCTTATGTACTTAGAAACGCTAATAGAACTATTATTGGATTGCCAGTATGGTTATCAAAGTTGTAATCTAAATCGTAAGATTGTACAATTTTATATCAGCAAAACGATTTGAATTGTTTTTATGGTCATTTGATATAAGATCTGTTTAAAATTGCGAGTTAAATAAATGAGTGTTTTTTTTATTTTAGCGAAAATACTTTAAATTGTAAAAAAGATAGAATGGATCTCAAAGCCATCCATTAGCATCGGACGCTTCTTCTTTTTTCTTTTTCTTCCTTTTTTTTGTTCTAACTTCCAAAGGTAAATCATATTTTCGCAAATGATCCAGCAAGTGTGTGTATATATATAAAATTTAAATGAATACTACTTTAAAACGTAAAATGTAGATATATACAGAACGGACTCATGTTCTTTACAGATACTTGCATCACGTTCTCCAGTTTCTACAAAGCGGCTTTTTTCAGGCCCATACACAGGACGGGCTATAGAGTACACCCAGAACCTCTCAATCGATAGTCTCGTTCAAATCCATACGTGCCATGTCTTTCCATGCTTCGCGATTGAAAGTCCTTCCCCGTATGTTAGTCTGATGCCCTAGAGTTCGTGCGGGAAATTAAAATCGCTTCACCATAAATCCTATAAGTCATTCTTGCTACATATATATGTGTGTGTGTGTGTGTGTGTGTGCGTGTTTAGAAAAAACTTGAGATGAAGTTGCAAAGATGAGGCATACTCCACAAGTTCGACCCGCCAGATTTATGGTCTTGAAGGCATCGCTATTCACAAGTTGGCTATGTTTGAGGACAAGGGATAAGAATCTGAACGCATGGAAAACAAGGTGCATTTTATGAAGGGAGCAATGGAAATACATACAGAGTTTTAATTTGCGCATTGGCTCATTTTGACATGAACCTTGGACACTAATAAGTTGCAGCAACGCTTTACATCTAGTGGTCCTTATTACCAAAAGTGAAGACATGTGATTTCTTCCTGGCAGACCATGCATACAATTGACATTCAAGTCTTTAATTGAGCCATGTAGCTCCAACTCATGTCCTTTGAGTTTGACTTCTCGATCGCTATGAAAATCATTGAGGGCTAGAACTAGAAGGCATGATCCGCATGGATGATACGATTGGTATAAAGAAATTCGAACTTTGGGTGCGAAAGACCATCCTCTTATGATAAGCACATGTACCATCAAAGGATAGAGAAATTCGAACCTTGGGTGCGAAAGACCACCCTCTTATGAAAAGCACATAAACTTCCTAAGGGTTTTTCCTTTTTTTTTTTGCGAAAAAACCTAAATTTTTCCAACAAAAATTTATATTTTTTAGTCAAATTATATATCTACTGCTCTTATTAAAAAAAAAAACTCGTAAGAAACAAAAAAAATTGAAACTACTTGGAAAAAAAAATAAAAAAATAAAACCTAATTACAAAAATCTCAAAACGTTTACAACTTATAAAGAGCTCATCCTAAATAAATATAGACATAAAAATCAATTTTATCTGAAATTTATAGTGATTTGTTAATTTTTATTATAACGTATAAGACTAAAAATATATTTATCTCATCATAAAAGGCATTAAGGGAATAGGTATAAGAAGAATTACTTATGTTAATTAAATATCAACATATTTTTAAATTTTTTTTAAAATTTTTTAAAAATAAAAAAATTATGTCATCAAGTTAAGATGATGTGATAATTAACTGGATATAATTTTATTAACGCAACGTTTCGTTAGTTGTTACGCCAAGGTAATTAATAAAAAATTAATAATTAAGTATAATTGTGTAAAAAAAATATTATACTAATTTTTACGAAAAAATATTATGAGTAAAAGTCTACAAATTACTATAAATTTTTAGGTAAAATTAACTTTATCTTATGATGCAGCTTGAGAGGACAGGCAAGGGTTTTTAAGTCAATTGACATTAAACCCATAAATCTTCCCTTTAATTGACGTTCTGATCAACTGTCCATTCTGCAACTATGGAAGCTTGCGGCAGCCTTAGCGCCGGTCCTTGCTCTAACCCCACTTCGCTTCCTAGCAAGTTCAAGTCTTTTTCATTCAATGGCTCTTCAAAGCACAAAAATTTCGAAACTTTGTTGCTTTCACATGTCTCCAGTATGCCTACGTTGTTTCATTCCCTTCTCATTTATTGCAATTTTTTTTTCTTTTGTCTCCTTTTTCTTCACTTTGATAATTGTGGGTGTTTTGTCTGCAGAATCTTCCCGCTTGTCTGTAAAATGTACCGTTCGGTTTCGTCCATGTATCGATATACACAAGGTTCTTGAACTGATTCTCTCTTTTTTTTTTTTTTTTTAAAGAAGAAAATAACACTCTCCGCCGTTTCTGCTGGTTATCTTGAGATTCTTGACGCTATTTTTGTCTGTGCTTTCTGTATTGTTGAATTTGACGTGCCCGTAAAAATGTGTTATTGATAGAAAGGTTGGTTGTCTGGAAAAATTATTTATTTGATTATTGCATACCTTCAAAGATATTTGTTATTGAGTTTTTTTTTTTTTTTTTGTTGGGGGGGTTAATATAAATCCATGGATGAGATCAAGGAATAGAGGAAATTATTTGACTAATTTCATGGATTAGAGCTTCAAAGTTGGGTGTTGGGTTCATGTTGTTTATCAGGGTAGAGTGAAACAAATTGTTGGGTCTACCCTGCGGGATTCAAAGGAGGATGAGTCAATTCTTGTGACAAATTTTGAATCAGACAAGTCAGCTGCAGACTTTGCAAATTTGTACAAAGAAGATGGACTTACGGGTGGTCATGTAATCATGCTTGGAGCTGATCCTTTAAGTCAAGCTGCAGCCATTGAAGCATTGCGTGCCTATCCTGGTAGGTCTATTGTTGCTTCTAAATATAACTTTCTGAAAAAAACATTGTGTCGTATCAAATTTAGAAAACCTTGTTTGATACTCCAACTTTGTTGCTTTTTTTTTCTCTCAGTTGAATTTCCAGCTAGTAGAAGTTAATCATAATGATCTGTTACAAAGGACGCTACTTCTTTTTTGATTTCTTTGTTTTCAAACTCTTAAAGAAAGCCATATCTTGGGCATTATTCTGCCTTCTTCAGATGGTAACTACATTTGACATAAAGTGGTCATCTGATTCCCCTGAACTATATGCCCAAACTCGGTGGAAATTTGTAAACAGTATACAAAATTTTCATCCACAACTGTCCTTCAATGGAAAAAATGCAAATTCTTATCTTGTGAACATTTTTGTTTCTTCTGTCATATTCTGTCATACTGTGGCTTCTCCCTGTGCCATTGTGCAAGTGCAGTCTCAGTGCTATTTATGATATTCCTAATTTTTGAGAAAATCAGAATCAATCACGTGCGAACATGAAGTAAAGCAACATTACCCGTCTTCACAAGTACCCGTCTTCGATGCTATTGTTCATTTTGGGTTTCCAATTGACCCAAGTACCTTAGGAGCACGCTCTTTCTCTTTACATCAATTTTTGATAGTATGTTTGATACTTACAGATTTTTCATCTGCTGAACTTACTGCGAGATTGGAAAAATTATAGGCGGCTTGCAAGTTGGAGGTGGTATCAACAGAGATAATTCTTTAAACTACATCAAAGACGGGGCCAGCCATGTGATTGTCACTTCCGTATGTTATGAGCCTCTATGTTTTATTTTGAAATACACAGACACAGACACAGACACACACACACACACACACACATGTCATCTTTCTTCTCTCAGAAGTTAATGTGCGATTTAAATTGAAATATCACTGCCATTTCCTTTTTTTGTTTGCCTGCTGTCGTTCTCAGTGGCATGTTTTCTTGCAAATGCAACTATTCTACATGCACTTGCAGTGCTATGTGTTTGTCTAAAAGTTTAACTTGAGAGTGAGCTTCTTGTTTAGTGGTAAATATTGGAATTTAGTGTATACAAGGCAATAAGCTTAAGGGAATGTATAGATACGATACTGTTCTTTTATCTAGAAAACCTGCAGCTAAAATTAGTTAAAGTTCAATACCTGGCCTCAGCTTTTGTGGGTGTGTCTATGTTTTTGCATTTATTGGATTTTCTTTTAATGTTCTCTTGTATTGGATGCAGTATGTCTTTAGCAATGGTCAAATGGATCTAGACAGGCTAAAAGATCTTGTCCATGTTGTTGGGAAGCAGAGACTTGTGTTGGACCTTAGCTGCAGAAAGAAGGTATGACATACGCTATTAATTGGCTTTCTTCTCTTGGTTGAGTTGAGCGGTTATCTGTAGTGACATTCAATTATAACCGAAGATTATGTGTGAACTTCAAGGTTTTCTGTGAAATGAAGTTTCAACACATTTTAATTTGATCCTTCATATTTTTTTTTTTTAAGTGTTGGGGGACAAACATGCATTTTATTGAGATAGGGTGCTTTTGTTCCTTTCTACAAATGTTACAAATACTTTCTTTTGAACTACTTCCTTATGTAGCCTTGTGCATGTAATCCGATATGCAGGAAGATAGATATGCAATTGTCACTGATAGATGGCAGAAGTTCACTGATGTATATCTTGATGAGCATTTGCTGGATTTTCTTTCCAACTATGCTGATGAATTTTTGGTTCATGGTGTTGATGTTGAAGGGAAAAAGTAAGTTAAATGTCATAAGCTAGTTTTTGTATTGATATAGGTTGCCATGAATCTTTCATCATCTGAATTCTTCCAGAACTCTAGTGCTTTACTTAAAAATGAGACTGGTTACTTCCGAGAAATATATATTTCGAATTCAACCTAATTTTTTCCTCCGCACAAACGAATTTGAGTACATGCATTTTTCTGCTTGCTATACTACTTCTTTTTCCATTCCATAATATGATCATAACAAAAATGAAACGATGCCAATGAATAACTGGCCAACAAGACTGATTTAAGTGTCTCATATCTATAAATATTAGTTTGGGATGAGAATACTTTTACTTTATGATTTTGTTGTAATTGCCATGCTTTAATATAAACCTATTTGGGAAAAATTTTCTGCCTCTTCTATGTTGACTGGATGACTGCTGGTTCTGTTCTGCTTTTTATTTCTTTGAAATGGTAAGTTTTTGGTTGAAAAAGATGTAATTCCCTTTTTTTTCTTGTGACCACAGGTTGGGGATTGATGAAGAGCTTGTAGCACTACTTGGCAGGCACTCACCGGTCAGTAGTATTACTTTTGCATATGGGTCTATAATTGCCTTTACTTTAAAAGCTGTACATCAACATCCTCAGCAACCAAATGATCAACTGATATTGCCTTTTTATTCAAAACCACAAATGAAACTTTCCTTAGGTTGGCATTAATGATGACTGCCTTTATGAAAATGTCGGGATGGGGCATTCCCAATTCACGAGTATCATCACTTGCATTTCTTATTTAAATGTTACTTGGAAAGGTAGGGTTGAATTATGCACACGGTTGTGAGTCATTGCTTCTAATCAAAGTACTTAGACAATGATCAACATCTTTTGGTTAGCAATCTGTACTTACGTGTTCGGTCCCATAACATCATATTCCAGCCATTTTTACATTGTGGTGCGCTGCATTTACCTTTTCTAATTTACTTGCTGATACATTGAAGTGTTAATTCCAGATTCCTGTGACTTATGCCGGTGGTGTTTCGGTAATGAATGATTTGGAGAGGATAAAGGTGGCAGGAAAGGGACGGGTGGATGTTACTGTGGGCAGCGCTCTTGATGTCTTTGGGGGTAACTTGCCATACACAGATGTTGTGGCTTGGCATCTGCAGCAGGAGGCGATGACAGTTTAGTGTCTTCTAATTGTTCTGTTTTGTATGTTTTATAATCTTTTTTTCACCGGATATTTGCAATTTTGGCCACATAATTGCATGAATATCTGCGGACAAGCTTTTAGAAAATATTTGGGGCTGTATCAAGAACTATTTATTCTTTTCCCATTTCTCCCCTTGCCAAAGATAATTCTTTTTTTTTCTCTGAATTGATTTAGTGATGGTGCAATTGACAAGATTGTTTTTTCGATGATCCAATTAATAAGATTTTGTGCGGCCACATCAGATCAAAAGTACAATTAATGTTGGTTGGATTGTGGTATAACGAGGTTGTGCCATCTTGAAAGCAAGGAAGAATGAATAACTGCAGATAGTTGAGGCAGATTGTACATTTCACTTTGCCTTTGTAAAGTAAAAAATATCCATGGATTGACGTAAATTTACTGGTGTAAATTTTTTACCTTCGTTTCACACCGCTTTTGAGCTAGTGTAACATAAGGTTATTCAGCATAATTGTTTTCGTAATTTCTTTCATATTTGGACAGCGCTTCAAAAGTCTGTGCCATGGCAGGAAATTTTATTGGTCTTTGAGTGTGGATTGCCCTGGTTGTTATGCTTTTCATGTTCACAATTGCTTATGGTACTCATGAGATGCAGATGGGTTCTGGTTATTTCGATTCCAGGGTACTTTAGTGCACAAAATTGAGAACATTTGAAACTGCACATTATGCTGATGCCATTTCAAACTACTCTGAATAACCCGCTTTTGACTACATTAGAATAGAGAGTTTATAGCTACTCGGTTTGGTGGCCTTAGTTATAGTAGGTCGGTCAACCACTTAGCCGTATGGTGGAAGTATCGCAGATTTTGGGGTTTCAACTCATGATAAGGCGCAACAATAACAGCAGATTTAAAGGCATTATGCGTTACCAATGAACTGTTGTAAGTCATGAACCTGTCATTTATGCAAAGTCCTGTTATCATTCTTGTAACTAAAAAATAACCTTGGAGGAATACTTATCAGCCAGAGTCCGCAGGTTTTTAAGGCAGGAATTGATCCTGTTAAAGTTCCTGTTATTGTTGCTATTTGAATAAAACCACGTCAAAGTTTTAAATTTCTCCCTGCTAGTCATGATTCAGTTGTGACGGCTTTCTCTGATAAATAAGTGCGATGGCTACTAAAGACGAAGTGCCCCAAGGCTTACTTTTTAATCATTTGCTCGTGCATTTTCATTGATCAAATTGCTTTCTCCAATCAGTAAATGTAGCTGGTGGTAGTTTATTAAAAGATCAATGGCACGACACCACTGCCATTATGGTAGGAGCACTACCAGCACTACCACAGACATAGTAATTACTTATGGTAGAAATTCATTATTTATGCCTGTATACATTGCTTTCTGATTAAGTGCTAGAAAATTGATGGCATTATTGTTATCATGGCAGCAGCATTTGAAAGCACTATCTTAAACATCAAAACATGTCATTCGAGACAATTCTACTTAATTGCTGTTCAGCAAATGAGAGGACTCTCTTATGGTTGAAACATGGAATGCAGGAGATACTTATTTTTTCTCTCTCTCTCTCTCTGTTTTTTTTTAAAAAAAATTTGTCTTCTTTTTCCTTTTTGTAAGTTTCCTCTTTCAAATATATTTCAGGACTTGGCAAGTGAGACCCACGTAAAAAATATCCTTGCTTGTAATTTTAACCGTAATTTTCTCGTCGTATGGCGTTGCCTGAATGTGATATCAGTCATAACATGGCAATTAGCAACCATGTTTGTGATATTCTAGTTGTGGTCTAAGAAGCTCACTTGGCAAAGATGTTTCCTTCTGATTTAAGCATGCTGACTTACGAGCTTTCTTCCAAATCTTCAGCTTGATGTAATGAATCTATAAATTTTGTGAAATATCTTATATTATGGATCCTCTAGAAAAAACTGCAGGCTCCACTTGTGGGAGCTGACTAGTTGGGAAAGAGTGCAAGTTTTAGGATTTTTTTTCCGACTCGAAAATTGCTCTTAGTTTGGCCCCGCCATTAGACCCATTAGGGTGCTGGTATGAACTTTATGAACATACGTGGAAACATGTGAGTTCCAGATTCATTTCTTGTGACAAGAAAGCAAAAGAGACTACATATGTTGGGCACCTGATTACCATATCTTACAGGGGTAACACTATCTATTGAGTATGTTCAACCTTAAAAAAGCCACCCAAAGCTGTAGTTTTACTTAGATATTGTTTTCTAATCTATTTCGGGTATGCTTTCTAATACAGGTTTCCAACATCCGTCATTTTTTGTTGATGTATCAACCTTGTGTACTCTCTGTTGATCCAGAAGCCGAGAAACCATATCGTCAACTGAAACTCTTCCCTTTTGCAGCATCTCATGTAGTTCTTGCTTACTGATAACCAACTTAATTCGCACTAAACCACTCCCATGGCCATCTTCTTTCTCTGCTGGTACTGAAAATCTCACCTTCTTCTTTACTTGTGGCGACGGTAAGGGAAGAGGTATTAGATGGTACAGGCGACTACCAAGTAGTTTGGTTTCTGGTAGCAGATACTGGGAATGCTGAAGTGAATCAGATATTGCATGGCCAGAAAAATCTGAGAGAATTTGCTGAACTTTGATGGGTGCTTTGTATTCAAGGACCTTGCCATCCGGTTTCATCACCTTGATGATATTTTCTTGCTGAGCTAGGCAATTTCCCATGCCTTCTTTTAGCGAAAAACAGCTTAGTGCAAAGCTGGAAAAGTGAAAAAGAGAGCAATAGTACAAATGTTGGTTTGTTCTGTGAATGGTTGTTAGGCATAGATAATGTACTTATAGGAAATGGCTAATGAGGGTGCCCTGCTGTTTCAAATATTACAAAAAGATAACTCTTAGTGGACCCTGAAGGTGTTGATTTTTTGGGATTTGTGACTCAACACTTTGCAGGTCATGCACTCCTCAGTCTCACTGAGGTAATCATGCCTTTTCCGAAACCCAAGGCCGACTTGTGTGGGGCTGTGCCATCCAAATCAGATTGCGGACATGAGTGTGGAAAACTAGCAAGCATGATTAGCACAAAGAAAAGTTCTAATTGCATAGTTTCATAGGAGTAACTACTATCAGAAAGGTGTAAATCATGATTTTTTTTTTTTTTAAGTTTTAAATTGTACAGATAGATCATACCAATACGGGAGGCTCGTGCAATGAGCCGCTTTTTTTTTCATGGTGTACAGACAGCTTTTTTTTTGCTAATATTGCTGTTGTTCGTGGGTGGAAGCATATGAAATGAGGGAATTAACCACCTTGTCCCTCTCATTTCGACCTTAAGTGGATTACCACCGGATCCATTTTTACAGTGGAAGAAAAATCGTCATCAGCTAGGATCTAGTGGGGACCTGTAAAACCTACCATAATGGTTGACCCCTGGTGTTACATGGGTCTGGTAATCTTATTTACGCCTTGTGAAAGTTGGAAATTTGGTCCTCCAAATTTTTAGCAGGCCATCACCAGCATGTTCCAGATTGGGCAAGCGAAGTCGGTTGGCAGAAAGCATTTTACTTCTTATTCCTTTCATTTTGTTGCTTTCGCTAACTTTACTCATTTTCCGTGGTGGATGGATATATTCACGGATGTGAACTGCATAATAGATTAGGACGGGAAAAAAAAAAGTAATACAGAGCATGCAAATTCATATGTATGAATATAGTTGTTTTATTATTTTTTTTTTTTGAGAATAATATGTATGAATATAGTTGTTGGTTTTGGCTATCATGTACATATATTTCACAAAAGATACCAACTCATGCTGCAAGCAGGCAGAAAATAAGATTGTTCAATATCCATTAACAATGAGGGTAATCTATGTTTTACTATTTAACAGATTTTTGATTATGACGTGTCCGAATAAGACGATCGTTTGATTAGGTTTAACTAGTTTAAACTGGTCGATTTGTGTTTTCTTTAGCGTCCCACTGTCCTCATTAGTGGCTATGCTAACACTTTTCTGTAGAAATCCACTGACCTACGCACGCTAGTTAGGTCCCAATCCTCGATGTTGTTGTTCATGGCATGGTGGTCCATCCGGGCAACTAGTGATAGATTAGAGAGCTTTGATCAACTTCAACTAAGGTATCTTTATGGCGCAAAAAGAGGTTAGGAACCATGATATACAGGGTCAGAATTATGCTATCAATACGTAAAAGGGTGCTAGCCCACTTAAGACGTTGCACATTTATTGACACTAGTAATCCAAAATGTTTAGGGTATCAACATGTTGACCCGAACGTGTTGGAGGTCTAGTTCACGGAGTTTGTAAACGCTTGTTCAATGTTTTCTACACGCATGCTCTTATCTCAGTGCAAGTTTCGTTGCAATTGCTTAGCCAGGTGGGGAAGAAATTCCAAGGATGAAAAGAAACATTGGAAAAACAGAATCGGACAATGACTGGTAACTTCGCCAATGGCTACAGTAACTTAAGACTTTGCCATACCTGCGTGCCGAAAGTAAATCTAAGAACAAAACATGAATATTTTCGTCCAGGAAACAAGGAATGCTTGGGGAGTCTGAAAAAGTTACTTGGACAATTTCAAGATTTCTGTGTGTAAAAAAATTTACAAATTGAAAACACTGGACATGTATATGATACCTAGGAATGATGAGGCTTAATTAACATATTAAAAGAGCTTGATCGATGGTCAGAAAAAGGGAAATAAAAAAATTGTGTGCCCATATGGTCTATCAAATGAAAGATCTTTATTTTTATTTGGTACTTACTAATTTTATTCCCTTTTTAGTGAGTAAAATTAAATCATAATTTAATATTATTTAAATATTATTTTAATTCTTTTATTTAAGTGGATTTTATTTATTATGTGGTGTAAAATTATGAATAAATTATACTCACTTAAAAAATAGAGTCAAAATAATTTTTTTTTTATTTTTATGTTTTTGGCTCGTTTTGGCTGATATGTAATGCCACTAACAGAAAATCTTATTTTTTTTAGAGCATTGCATAGTGCTTTGAGATATTTAAGGAGGCGTTTCCCAATTTCCTTGCTTCTTTTATCTTTCTAATTCTGTTTTTTTAAAGCTTTTTCTTTTTTATTTTTGTGAGGATTATAATGCTGTAATTATGTCAGCCTGATGAATGCAGTTCTCACCCACCATGTCTGCTGACTACTATAAAGATGTTGTTCCTAATAGGCAGCACTATGGGCCATTTAGATTTCTTAAATATCACCTTTTTTTTTTTTGTTGGATTTTGTTTCATCTGCTTTTGCATAGTGCTCGTCATTGTCCTGCACATACAAAACCTGAAAAAAAAAAAATGGCATAATCCCTGCTACTTTTCCCCCGTGATAGTATGCGCTTTTCTTTGAATATGGATTTCTCACCACATAGAGATCTCTGCTAGATCGTTGTCACAAAGTAGAGATTTTATAGCTTAAACAAGCAATCGAGTCTATTGTCTTTTATGTTAATTTTTATTTTTTTTTAAATGTTCATTATAATGTCTACTTTTGACATTGAGTTACACAACATACAATTGTCCCATTTTATTTCATAAATCTTCTCCATCTCCTGCAACGAAATGAATATTGAGGCATCCAAGCTAAACTTTAAACTTTTTATTATTTGGATTATAGATTAAATTCTCATGGTAATTTATGTTTACTGTTTTTTTTTTTTTTTAAAAAGTTGAGAACTTTATGATGAGAGTTTATAAAATTTTTGAAGTGATATGAACATTAAATAAATGAATTTAGAAAAAAAAAATTAAATATTAATTATTATTGAATGAAATTGTGCTCTTATTTTAATTCTATTTAAACGAAACTATACTCCTTTACTTTAATGTAATATTTAACTTTTTTTATTTATGATGATAGTTTATAAAATTTTTGAAGTGATATGAACATTAAATAAATGAATTTAGAAAAAAAAGTTAAATATTAATTATTGTTGAATGAAACTGTGCTCTTATTTTAATTCTATTTAAACGAAACTATGATCATTTACTTTAATGAATTTCTTCTCCTCAAAGAAGAATCACAATCATTACAGAATGTACTCCTATTTTAATTCTATTTAAACGAAATTATACTGCTTTACTTTAATGAATTTTTCCTCCTCTAAGAAAGACCACAATCATTGCAGAGCAATGAATTCAATTGATTCACACAAGATTTGTGGCCTTCCAAGAAGCCCAAATGGAAAAGTAACTATGCTTCTTGCACTGATTTCAGCAACTATGCTTTCAAGTTAGACAAACATTCCTTTCTCATTCTTTGAATCCCTTGTTCAAATATGCTTTTTGCCGCAGGAATAAATGTGTTCCAAAATTTTCTCCAACATCCCTTTGCTTTTTGTTTTCTGATCATTTTTTGTTGCTTCAAAGACTTGGTCAAAGAGGAAAGATTGATGGGCTGACATGGCGCGTGAGAGGGTAAATACTTGGCTCTCACTGGTTTGCCGGCACCGCCAAGTAGAACTGGCCGTTGCTGGGTTAGTCTCATTTGACTCGAGGTCTAGACTAAAGCGTCCATTAAGCACTTGAGAAGTTCTTATCCTAATTGATGGATTGTGTCAACTCTTGAACACTAATTCATGATTTAAACAAAAAGTGTCCACTTCCCGTGTGAAATTTGCTCACTGCAATTCTAAAAGTTTTAGGCTCACAATTATAAATATTTTATAATTGAAGGGGAAAAAAAAGAAAAAAAGTATGTATATATATATATTATCTTCAAGGAGTGTTAAACCATATAAGAGAAAATGAGGGAAGAATGTAATAAAAATAAAACTCCAGACCACATTCTTAGTCAAAAAGAAAAAAAAAAGTTATGGTAACAATTATCTTGTTATAGCTTTTTGATAGTGAGGCCCTCTCTTGTTACAGAACTGTCATTAGCAATGTTCTACGACAAAAATTAACCGAAATTTATGACCCCCATGAAACAGGCACAAGAATAATGACAAGAAAAATGTTACAATAAAGCATGTTTACTTTGCACAAAGAAGCTCACGATCATGGATTGAAAAATGGTTCATCTCAGCAGATTAGAGGTCCATAATCTTACAATTATTTTCTTAAAAAAATTTATAATCAATTATCAGATTTATGAGCTGTGAATTATATAGTGAGCTAACTCTCTTTATTCTCATAAATATCATATATTTTTTCAATATTTGTATCCTAAATCCTCAAAAGTATAGAACTAGTTTCTTAAGGAGGGAGAAGTGGAACAATCTTGTTAACATTTTTTCTCTTTTTCGTCTTAACATTTTTTTTTTATTAGGAGGTTCATTCAGTTATGAGATATACAATACAGATAATTTTCATCTCTCATAAATTTTGCACCTGTTTTTTATAATTAAAATTTAAAATTTTTAAAATAAAATTTAAACTCTAACTACTATATGGGCTTAAAAGACTCTTAACAATTTCTTTTTTTTTTTTTTGTTACACAATTTCATTTTTTTAATCAAATGGATTGTCAGGGGAAACTGCTTGCCAAGAGCCCTGCATATTGTTGGGCCCCTTTTTCAAACTTTGAACGCTGCATTGGAAGTTGGAACTAACCCATGATACGCTATTTTTATCTTCTTTTTTTTTTTTTTGGGTTATAAAACCCATGATAAGCTTTTGTTCCCCAAACGAGGCGCCTAACCAGAGTAGGGGCCCAACCCAATTATAAAGCCCCCCTTGGAAGTCCAAAGATAAGCAACCAGACTGGCCTAGGATCCTTGTTGTGGGCCAACCGCAGTATTTGCTCTTTTACATATATGAGCTCATCATCTTACAATTTAATTTGACCATGGATAAAAAATAATAATAACAATAATTTGACCCAAAAAAAGGGAAAAAATTACATGTGCACAAGCATTTCATAAAAAACACAATTAGGACCAAAATAATAATAATAATAAAAAGCGCTACCACGAAAAGAAAAAATAACATGTAGCAAGGCAAAATAGTTATATCCGCTTTAGGTAAAATGGTTGCAAGCTGAAATTTCTAACTAATGTATTTAGGGTTTGTTTCTCAATTCTACTTCTCATGCTCCTCACGATAGTAGATCAATTCCACTAAAACTAAAAAAGAAAAACACTGTGTAGCACACACGAGGCCACAATTCATCTAATGGCCCGTATGTTTGTTATTTTTTGGATTCTATAGAATCAGTGTGCGCTTATTTACGTTACTTTCTGTGTGTTACTAAATTTTTCTCTAAAAAAAAAGAACATAAAATAAATTAATATTTTAAAGCTAACTGTGTTTTTTCTAAATTTTTTACCTATTGTTTTAACAAATTATGTATGATCACATTATCTTATTTAAAATACTTGTATATATAATTAAATTTATTTAAATACTATTTTATATATTTTATATAATATAAAAATATTAATTATTTTTAAGGAAATAATTGACTCGCTGATCTGACTGCTAAATCAACCTATAATTCAACCAACTAGACCCTTTTACAGGTGACATTCAAATTCGGTTTTAGAACCTATGTGAAGAACTATGTTTCGTTTGTGGTCTGTGCCTGTTACGTTTGGTTGCTCCTATGACACAACACAATTTTAGAAAGCTGAAAAGGGAAATTTTATGCCATTTGTGGACAAGCACATTCGTTGCAACACTGAATGCTTCATTCATTTGCAATTGAAAAGCCACTTGAAAACCAAAAATAGCACTCTCAATTCTGGGCCACAGTTCACAAAAATCCCCTGTGAACTCATAAATCTTATAGTCACATGGAGTTCATAAAATCATGTTAGATATGAGAAAATTATATATATAACCGCCGGATAACGTTGTATAACTTAGGTACGATTGTACGAAGCATGAGTTTAGTGATGCGAGTTGGAGTTAGGTTCCTGGATCTGCTTGCCAATTTTGATGAAATCATCGCGATATATCAATAAAAACTGAACACATAAAGTTTCCTAAGCTCTCTTCAGAAGGGACAAATCTAGTGGTTCTCCTTATATTTTGTAGTATTTAAAGACCATAAGTAAGGTGAATTAATACTGACACAAAAGCAAGGAAGCATTTATCTTCACGAAGAAACAGTTCTGTTTCAGAGAAGAAAATGGATTCCCAAATCTCCTTCCTCATGGTCTTTATTGTGTTGTTGTTTGCTAATACTTCTGCAGCAGGTGTGACCTCTAACTCTCTCTTTCTTCCCCTCTTAACTCTCAGAATAAATGTTCTTTTTTTCCCTTCTGCCACTAGTTTGATTATTTATGTTCTGATGATTTAGAAAATGGTTTGCTGGTTTAGTTATGTTCTGATGATTTAGAAAATGGTTTGTTGGTTTGCTGTTCTGTTTCAGCTTTTTACTTTTGTTTTCCCATTCTGGTGGAGCAGTCAGTGTATTAAGGCTTTTAGATATAGTGTGGACCTGTTTTTTGCCCCATTTACATGCACGAGCATTTTATTTTCATAGATGCATTAACATTTTGAAAAGATGTCAAATCACGGTTCTGGAACCCTTTTTTTTTTCTCTTAAATTTTTTTTCGTCCAAATGAGACGCTGCATAGCTATAGAAGAGAAGGTAGATGAGGATAAACTCAAGGATTGAAAAGGTCAGAAGTTCGAACATAAACTCACAGTTGGCAGCCACAAGTGCCTAACCAATTGAACAAAGCCAATCCTCAAAGCCTATCAAAGTGCAAAAGCATATCAAAGTCTTCCTTTATTGGTATCATCATAAAAGTTGACTGACCTTTGCTTCTTTGGATTTTTTTTTCTATTTAAATTTACAGAGCATGAATCAATCCAATTCACTTACTCTGGTAAACAAGGCCCTGACAACTGGGGAAGCCTGAGCCCAAGTTTTGCTGCGTGCTCTTCTGGAACATCACAGTCTCCTATTGGCATAAAGAGGGATGAAATTGTCCGAAGAAAATGTTGGAAAACGTTGATCAGGAACTATAAACCTGCCAATGCTACCCTCGTTAACAATGGCTACAACCTTGCGGTTGGTGGTTCCTTTAACGAGACCAAATCGGCTGTAATTTCCTTTTATGGTGACAATATCATGCAATTTCCGCACGCAACCTGATAGCAAATTTAACCTTTTTTTTTTTTTTTTAGAACATATAGCAAATTAAAATTGAATGTAGAGGAAAGTTTCCCATGCATCTCGATGCCTAGAACCCCAAAAAGGAAAAATGGGATAAGCTGCCAATGTGTCTTAAACATTTATGGATTTTTTTTTTCCATGTAGTCCTATTTTCTCTTCCTCATTGTAGTTATATATATGTTCGTCCTTTATTCTATTTGAGTCTATTTTTTAATGAAATTTGCTCTCTCTTTTTTTTTAGTGTATCGCACTAGTCAAACACCTCACTTTTAACCTTTTTTTTTTTTTTTTGGTTGATCACTTTATCTTATTTATTTACCCCCAAAGACTCAATTTCGTCTAAAAATAAATTTATATAAAAAAATAAATATTTACAACTAAAAAAATAAAAAATAATATGGTTACACTTTTCATAAAAGTTTAAAATTAATTTTTGATTTACCAAAAAAAGAAATCCATACGACTCTCCTTCTGATTGTGAGGTTAAAAATGACTGTCTCAAACTGAAAAAATTTTTAATAGCCACAACTCTCTTTTTTCTCTCTATTTTACGGTCTTTCTCTCTCAAATTAAATTTTCTAGCAACCTAAACATATATTTGTACACTAATTAAGTATTTTAAACTACACAACACAACCCCTTTTTTACATAAGAAGGAACCTAAGAATCTTAGAAAGTTTGCAAACGAAAGAAGTTTATCTCAATTATATTCTGTTGACCAAGGCCTCAAGACCATGTGGCATAGATTCTTCAAAGACGTCAAAAGGTGTCTATCAATGTGGCGATAATCTAATTCTGTACGCTGAATTTTCCAGGTGAAATATGAGAGTGATGGTGGGGATCTGATTTTCGATGGTAAGAAATACACATTGAAAGAAGTTCATTGGCATGTACCTTCTGAGCACCAGATTGATGGAGTCCAGTATGCTTTCTCTCGTTCCTTCCTCTCCTCCCCCTCCTCTTCCAACTCTCTTTGTAATCTATACAATAAATGAAACTAGTCATCTCCTAATCAAAATTGATCAAATTTTTTGACAATTTATTTATTTATTATTCAGAAGTTTATTGGACCATACACTATATAATGATTTTATTTTTTTCATTTTTATAAACTTTATACTTCTTTCTCTGAATTAGAATTAGAAAGTAAGATAAGAAAATTTTTTTATCTCTCTGTAATTAAAAATATTTTATTTGATTGGGAATGAGTAAAAAATTAAAGAAAGAAAATAAGATGTTTTGTAATATCAATTTACTATAAAAAAATAAAAATTACCAAAAAAAAAAAGATAAAGGCATCAAATTAATCATAACATTCTTAAAAAAAAAAGTTGACTGGGAGCGGCCTTTCCCCCATTTGTAGGGTAAAGGCTTTTGATGTGCCCCACAAAAATTTTCCATTCCATCCCATCCATATAAGAAATATTTTTCCCTTCCACCCGAAATCTTCTTCCCCACCACCAAATTCCTTCATCCAAGACTGACCTAGGGCACGCTTTTTTTTGGGGGGGGGGGTCAAAAGACCTAGGACACTCTTAGCAATTTATTTATAGACAAATGCACGTATGCGTCCATGGAAGCACGTCTCGGCAGGAATTGTTTGCGGCATGGCTAATGACAAAGGGCTTGGGCCGTCCACTTATAGCTGTCCGCCAGTCCAGATAGTCGTCTTAATTCCCTTTCCCGTGTGTGCAGATACGACGCCGAGCTTCACTTAGTCCACCAGGCTGTTGACGACAAAAGTCCATCTGTTGTTTCAATGCTCTTCGAATATGGTGGCCCTGATCCATTTGTTGCTAGAGTAAGTTTCGCATCACATTTTTATATAAAGCATCGTTATAGTATTGAAGAAATTTGCTTTTGAAATTTTATCTAAACGTAATTAGGTCTTAATTTTTTATAATTATTATAATATTTTTAACAACAAAAATCCGATAAGATGCATTTATTTTTTATTGTAAAAAATATCTTGGTGATTACAAAAAATTAAGAAATCGTTACATTCCGACGAAATTTGGAGCATAAATCCTCTGGCGTTGGACTTTCGTCTTTTAATATACAACTACGCACATACGTTGTAGCCAAAGCTCATCTTGTAGCAATACTTCATGAAATTAAAAACAGCAATTTATTATGCTTACAAACTGCAAATGATTAAAGTACATAAATTCGCCTGAACCTAGCATTAACGGCGCGTTTAGAAAGTGACCGGAAGTTCGATCCCCGCCAGTCTCAACTTTCCCCTTCCCAACAACCGGAATATGATCCCACCTACTACAGGCCTAAAAAAAGTACATAGATTCCAGTGACATTGAACTAACCGTGTAAAACAAGCTGTTTATTGCAATTTTCGATTGGTTGCAGCTTCAGGATGCCCTGAAAAAAACAACCGAAGCAGCTCAAGTTTCCTTGGGGATAGTGGACAATAAGCTTTTGGGGGAAAAAACCAGCGGGTATTACACATACATGGGTTCTCTCACCACTCCTCCATGCTCCGAGAATGTCGTTTGGAACATCCCTAGCAATGTAACTAATCTAGTCCTAATTGTAATTATCGTCTAATGTGGAAGAAAAAGGCACATGCAAGCAGACTTTTTCACGATTGTTGATCATAAATTTGCAGGTGAGAGAGATATCCAAGGAGCAAGTGGAGGCTCTGACTGCTCCCCTGGCAGATGATTATAAGAAGAACGCCAGGCCTTTACAGCCACTGAATGGACGAGAAATTGAACTATATGGCAAATTCAATTAAATTGTTGCCGCCGACATCATAAAGCCGCAATTTGGTATTAGCTTGTGCCGAAAGAATCTGTAGAAGAAATAAAGGAGAAAAATTGCAACATAATAATCTACTTTTTATAGTTCCATTGCTTCAAATAAATCCCTATATGGCAGACACCAAAACTGTTCAAGCTGCTAAACTCTGCTACAAAATCAGGTTAGTACTAGTCCACACAAACACAAAGATTTGTGTGACAGTTGACCGGTTTTGGATTAGGCCGCTCAAATTGAATTGAAATTGTGTCATTCTCTTGTGTGCAAGTGCTTTTCATGGATCACATCTTTTGGAAGGCTCTAATCTACTAGTACTTGCTTTTAAACTTTTGTCCCGGTTCTCCTTTTTAGTATGAGTTAGACATTTAAAATACACCAACTCACAATAAAACCAACACTTGCTGATTGCTAACCTCGTCGCCTTCGATAAAAAATAGACCCTTCCTCGGTGATACATGCACGCTTCTGCACATAGCAAGGCTACATAAATTATCATCTGGTACACCCACATTTAGGAAAATCCGCAATTGAGTGCCGTTTGATCCGCAGAATCAAGAATTGGTGGCAGGGAAAGGTCAATTCAATGAGTACTGAATATAAAAACCAAAAGCCAATTAATGGATCGGCTTCCTCTGCTTAACTTTGTCATCTACTTCTTATTATGGGTCAAAAAAGTTGGCAATTCTGTCAAAACTTCACTGAGAACTTTCGGAATTAAACGGTTGACAGACGCATATATTGGCAAGCAAATAATACTTTGAAACTGATGTTTTAAGAACATGGGACTAAACATTAGCCACTGGAAAGAGATAGAACCACCCCACACACCAACCCCCCGGGGGGGGTTGGGGTTATTGCATTAAAAAGACAACTATTCCACACGAAGCCAAGAAAAGAAGCAACAACGTTCAACAAAGACGGCCATGGTACTTCAGACGGCCAAGAAATTAAAGCAAGGGTAGGGTATTAAAGAGCAATCAATAGACTTTTGGAGCCAATCCACAAAAGTTATAGGCGATGCAAAAATCTTCATAATCTAGACTGAGCTTAGTCTAGAAACCGTGTTTTATATCTACACTTGACTATTTCAAAAAGAAATTTCCCTCATTTATTTGAAAAAGGACAAATAATGGATGACCAAAAAATTAGATGAATTGTTAGTTTGTAGCGATTGCCCTGGTGCACAAACATTTTTGTTCACAAAATACTAATAGACTTTGGAGTCTGAAGAAATATTCCCTTTGTTATAGCCACAATAAAGTAAAAGTTATTATTATACTGATGCTCGCCTTTTCTAAAGTGACCATGAAAATGCAAAAAATTAATCAAACTATATGCATAAAAAATCGCATCCAAATGTAGAAGTGCCAAATGAAGAAAAACAAACATCGGTGTGTGATTTCTCTCCCTGTGCAATGTAGGTATTCTTGACGTTTTTACGTTGATTTCATATATGACTTTATTTTGAGTATTAATGAATTGATTCTACTTTCAGTCAAAATAAAAAAAAAAAACATCGGCGCGCGATTGCAATTATTTGACAACAGACCACGAGAAAAACCGTTTCGTTGCAGTGCACAGAATCTTTGCTAAATACCATGTTGTAAGTTGCACAAAAGAAAGTTTTATCTTATTATTATTATTTTTTTTTTTGAGCGCTACACTTGTCTACATTTACAAGGCCTACATGTTTGAATTTGGAAAACAACAAAAACTCAAGACGATTAAAGGACAATTGAAAATTACAGGTCAAAGTAAAAAAAAAAAAAAAAGTAAAATAGGACAAAAAACGTGGAATTCAACTGCAGTCATCGCGCTTGACAGATATATCGTTGTTTCGTCGCCCCACGTGAAGAGCAACAACAAATTTTCTACAGAACCGGGCCCACGGACGCAACAACGAGAATGAATGTCCACAAGCTTTTCCTCGGCTACTTAGCCGAGCCCCACTGGCCGAGAGAAATTTACGAATCTGACGACCGAGATCACGCCACGTCAATAGATGAGGCCCAAGAGTCCGATTTCCGACCAGACGCGAACCGCATCATCCCACCCATACCGACTGGTTCAACACCACCGGCTGCTTCAAGCCCCACGCTCTTCCTCGGGTGTGCGCCTGCGTCTGCATCAGCTGCCGACAGCCGTTCCCTGATATCAGCATCACTCGTTCTCCCCGCCGCGCTTTCTTTAGGCAGTGATTGTTTTTGCGATGCGTCGTTTTTATCATTGTTATGTGTGTGTTTAGGGCCTGGCCTGAAAATGGCCCGTAAACCCGCGAAGAACCCGGTTTTTTGCCCCGTTTCCGGATTCTTTTTCTTGCAATCCTTTCCGGTAGAGCGTTGCCGATTCTTCAGTCTTCGATTCCGATCTTTCTTCGATCTCACTCTTCCGATACAAGAAACCTTAGGCGAAGACGGTTCGACCTGAGAAGAATCCGATTTACCGGAAGAACCGGACCGTTTAGTGAACAGCCGCGCGCCCGGTTTACAGTTCCGCCGATTCTTGGCGTCAACAAAGCACGACTTCTGAGGCTTCGGCAATCCGATAATGGACGCTTTTGACTTCAAGTTCGAGAACCGCTGGGAACTGGACGGGTTCAAGTTCGTGGAGTTGCTGGAGTTGCCTTTAGCAGAGTCTTTGCGTTCAATAAAGGCGTTGCGGTCGAACCAATCGAGCTCGGCGTCCTTGGAGAGCCAGAACGACTCGGGCGGGAAATCCGGCTGACCGGATTCGGAGTCGGTTAGTTTGTGGTTGGCGTCGTCGTCGTCGGCGGCGGCGGCGGCGACCGGGGCTACGGTTTCGCAGGCGATTTTGCCGTCACAGGAAACGGCGGCGCAGGCGGAGACTAGAGTCTCCAGATCCACTTGTGGCATATTCAGCAAAGAAAAGGCGAGAAATTAGGGATGTCTTAAAGAGAGAAAACAGAGGTAAGAGATGAGACAAATTTTGAGTTAGGAAAGTGAATAAAACGACATATTATCAGTATATACTGATAAAGAAGGATTTTCCTGGAGAGAGATCATATTTATATTGGAGCGAGAGCGAGAGTTTGTTTTTTCTTTTTTGGAGGGAGAAGGGCAGAGTTTCAACTTTCAACTTTCTATTGCAACTTTCTATTGGCCCTGGCAGTGGTAGGGTGATTCTGCGGGAGTGACTGCTGTTTTAATTTTTTTCTTTTACTGTCTGTTTGGTTTGACAGAATTTAATTGGAAAAAAAATATGATTAAAAATTAAAATATATTATTATTAATGTATTTTTTATATTTTTTTCATAATATTTACATCAATTAAAATAATAAATTTTTAATTAAATTTTATTACGGTCAGTCACTTTTTACCTTCTCTTTTATAAATATTAATAAAAAATCAACATATCAACACTTTTTAATGTCATTTCTATAATATTTTTGACATTCAACTTTTTAATAACCAATCAACACTACCACGTAAGCAGCAACTGTAAAAGAGAAGATAAAAGTGTCTGTTACTAACAAAATCTTTTTTACTTTTTCTCTCATAAATTATTATTATTTTATTTTTTTTTTACAACTTTCTCATCAATTTAAATAATTTTATTTTTTCATAATTTTCTTTATTACAACTTTTTAACAATCTAAATATAGCATTAAACATTTTTTTTTAGGGAAATTTTCGTTAAGGAAAAAAAAAACGGAAAGAAAATTTTGTTAAAAAACATAAAGGTAGGCGTAAAAATTCGAATTCAAATTTCTTGCCCACTAGCGCTTTGTCACGAGCATAATTGATTCGAAGTTTATACTGTCTTAATGAAAGCCCTCAAAATTTTTTTTAAAAAAAGTTCTAATAATGCAAAAAAAAATACCTTTGCAAATGATCCGAAATATTTGATAAATTTGATAAATCTATAATTTAAAATATTTAAAACCTAAATAACTAAAATTCAAAATAACCCGACTCAATCCACTCAGTAACAAAAAAATGTGAGAACCTTTTATGTACATATTGACCGAATAAAGAAATAATAAAATAACTAAAATATGTATTAGAAGTATATTTCCTACTCAAAACCAACTCCAAATGCAAACCATCACTTCTTCTCTTCCTAGCCCCCCCCCCCCCCCCCCCAAAAAAAATCTCCCACTCAACTGTCCTCCTTCCTCTTCTCCTAGTCTCCTCCTCCTCGTCTTGGCCCCTAAAATCAAAACCAACCCCGAATAGAAACCATCATCACCACCACCACCTCCGCCTCCTCTTGGCCCCCAAAGTCTTTCTCCCTCACCTGGTAATCTTCACCGCCTTCTCCTCTTCCTTCCTCTTTCATTGCCATCAAGTGGGGGTGGGGGTGGTGTTGGTAGTGGTTGTTTGTGTGTAAGGTTGGTTTGAGTGAGAAATACAGCTTTGATGCATACTTAATTTGTCTTAGTGTTTCTATTCATTCAATATACACAATTGACAGCTTGATTGTCTTTTGTTACCGACTGGACTTAATTGAAAGAGAATCATAGTATTCAAGTCTAAATTAAAACAGTCAAAAGTTTAAGACTATTTTTAGAAAAAGAAAACTAAAAGATTTAGTACCAAAAATAAGCTAATATGCTCATCCCCGCCTATTCTTGTTCCAATAACTTATCAATATTCGTGGACCTTCCAGAATTATAGGTAGAATTATTAGCGTTTAGTCTAACTGCTCTTATTACATTTTCCTTGACCCATATGTTCGTCTATGACTAACATAACCCGTTTAGTCTAACTGCTCCTATTACATTTTCCTTGACCATACGTTTGTCTATGACTAACATAACCCATTTGTGTGGAAGAACTGTTATAGCGCCTTCAACCACTCAAATATTTTTTTCTTCCAAACATTTCTGTATCAATAACAACTTGATTGTCGCTAAGAATGGTAGTTGTACATTTGACACGATTGATTAAACGCCAACGTATATGATGATCAATTTATAGCTTATAATACAGAATCAATTTCGATGGAACACTGAGTCGGTTCTTCCTATATGCTAAATAACAAATCCTTTTACTATTATTAAAATAAATGTAAGGATTCAATTTGGTTAGAGTAATAAAAAGTGTTCTTTTCATCACTTGTTCTTTTTTTTAACGATTAACTATCACAAACTAAAAATAAATAAAGAAATAAAACAAATGTGCACAAATGCTAATTAATTGGTTACTTACCTAAGTTGCGGTCTAAGAAATCTATCCAAGGAAATTACCAAAGTTAGGAAACAAAAAGTCCGTAAATTCACGGGTAAAAATTAAAAAATAGAATTTATTTTTCCGACAATTGAGTGTGGGTCGTTGATCAGATTAACAATAGGGCACGATTATTTGATGCAGTGACCCATTTGCAATTACATCCAAATATGTACCCTCACTCGCACGAAAGTTGAACGCTAAAAAATCTCTTTTGAGTGATTTTTCTTTAAAAGCTCTACCCTACTATAACTTCCCCATTATTAACAGGTTTATTTAGATCAGTATAGCTTTGGCTATTACTCATTTAAATTCATAGGTTCACTTATAACCGGTGCCAAAATTGGTCAAGCGGTACAAACTTGATAAATTAAGAATGGGTTTCTGAGGTATAAAAGCTTTAATCTATAATTAATGAAGTTACTAGAATTGCTTGATTATGCTTGTTTATATATATATATATATATATATATATATATATATATATATAAAAGCTTATTTATGGTAGCTAAACCCATATTGCCATAAAAAAATTCAAGATACAATCCTTCCTGTAGGCTGCCTTCCTCGGACAGATTGAAGGAAATGCATAATTGGCCGCACTGTGCGCCCATCAGCAAATGATAGATGATGTTTTGCCAGACATCAACATTTATAAAGGAAACCCTGAAATTAAGGAGCAAAATAGTCTTTGTTTTCTTGGACATTGACTGGGAAGAATCATGTGATGTGTTCCTTTGAATCCATTGCATTATTATGCCAATCAGGCAATCCAGCGAAGCCATGGTCAGTAAGGTCATGAGAAAACAGTACCGATGACAAGGATCCATCTCATTGCTACTCACTCCGCTCTACAAGACTTTTTTTTTTTTTCCTCTTTTTGTGAAATTATATTGGGGTAGTGATTTAATTATCAGTGAACTTGATGGTATCTCAGCTAAAGTTTTAAATTTGATGGTCACTATGTTATTCCTAGTTGTTTCTTTTTTTTATGTGTTTTTTGGTTAATTGGGAGGCAGTGGTAGAAAATTACATGCATTAAATACTATCTCGAAAAACCACTTTTTTATTTTCTTCTTTTTGTCTATATGTGTTGGGAAGACAATATTTGATATGAGTTGGAAAACCCAATAGCTTTCATATGTGCTTTGCTGTTAGTTTTGCTGTGCCTTTTTTTTTTTTTTTTTTTGAGAAAAGTTTTGTCGTGCTTGTTACTTGGCCTGTAACTTGGGATGTTTTTGTCCAAATGAAGACAATTTGTGGCAGAGTGTTTGTTTTTGATTAAAATGCCTCAAAAGGCACCATTGGTACTCTAGCTGTTTTTAAGATTAATTGTCTCAAACTCAAATTTTAATTAGAATAAATTAATTAAAAAAAAATGTCTCAAAAATATATCCACAAAGATCGGGTGCTGGAAGTTGTACAAATACGGAACAATAGTTTCCTTCTCTGTAATTCAGGAGATTTGTGGGACCCTTCAGTAAAATGCCCACTTCATGCCAAGCCACTTGTATGTGGAAGTATGGAATGAAGGAAGAATCAAATCACATTATTGCTAGCGGCTTTGAATGAACTGTGAGCTCCAGTGTTTTATCTATCATGTTATTTAAATGAATTCCCTAATGAATGAAATTTTAAACTTATGTAGTCTTAGATTTTAATTTGTGGAATATGGGTGTTCGGTGAAAGAAATTGTGAGACAAAGGTCACTCTCTTAGTCTCTTTTATATTGATGGGAAGGTGAGCATGCGGGAAACGTTTCAAGAAACTCATACTTATAATCAAGTTTTCTTTTTCTAATATATTTGATTGGGTAGCAATACAACGAAATGCTCGTCAGTATACACAATTCATCCAACAATTCATACTTTTTTTTTTAATTTAATAAAATATTCATCAAATTACGTTATATCAACGCACATTTATTTTTATTAATTTTTTTTTTAATTTCGAAAAAGACAGGAGTGATTATTATCCGAAGGAAGTTAGTGTGGGTCATACATGTTCTTTTGTTTTTTTTTTGCATGTTCTTCTTTTGCTTGCTAGTTTGATGTTTTGGTTTTATTCGAGCTCTGTTTTTGGGACTTTATTAATTATTAGAGCTAGGCTGCTAGCGAGAAAACGAGAACAACATTTTTTGTGTTTTTTTTTTTATCTAGACTGTCCAATGTAGTCAATGGGCTGACTAATCTGAACCGATCCGAGCAGTATCTCAAAAGGTGGTAAAGGTTTTCCAGTAAATATTTAACGTGACTGCATTTTTAGAAACGTGAATTCGAGACTTTTAATTAAGCGGTAACGGATCTCTGTTATTCGTACTAACGCTTACTAATTCTTTGTTTTTTTTTTTACAGTAAATGAGAACAACATTTGAAGTTTTAAACAGCAGGCGGGCACATTGACCTAGTATAATCCGGCGGATTCGTCATGTCCAAAGCGACGGGCCCACTCTTGAGCGCGAAATTTGGGTAATGTAAACTCCATAATGGGCCTCTGTCCAACTCCAGGTTTATTTGAGCCTGTTGAAATTTCAACTTAATTACAAGCCCAAAACTGAGCTAGAATGTCACATCTGACATGAATTTCGGAGAAACGATGGAGAATTACTGACCGAAAAAAAAAATGAAGAATTAAATTTAATTAGAGTGATTGAAAGTATATATTTTTGATTGAAAAATTTAGAGTTTCAATTAAGTCTTCTCTTTCACATGTTCTTTTTTTTAATAATAAACTATTATCTCCTCTACAGGAAAACAAAAAAAAAGAGAAATGATGAAAATTTGTATTAAATTAAATTAAAAATAAAAACCATCAAGACTAAAGAATAGGAAATTAATTATTTATTGAGGTGCATGTAGGACAATTTAGAATGAAAAAGAAAAAATATCCATCCCAAAAAGTTAAGTTCAATATATTTTTTAAGAAATACTATATGTTTAACCCCTAAATATAGTTAAGCATAAAATATAATAAAAGTCGTAGATTTGAATTTAGAGAATATAATAAAGAACGATCCGTTGCATATGAAAGTATTAACGTTATATAATAACCTAAAACCCAATAAGTATGTTCGTGTCTATTACATTTGCATTATGAGGAGATAATTCTCTTAACATAACGCAACGGCAAATTTTTTACGAGTTAATATCCCTTTTTCCTTGCAGTAGCGCACATATCCATTGCTAACTTAGGTTTAACGTCTGTCCTAAAAAGTTGGGTTTGCCAGCGATTTCTTTCGCTCATAAAAAATAAAATGAGGGCGAAAACTAACAACTAACGCAAACTCTAATAAAATTACTTGTCAAAAAGGTGTTCAATGATTGTGAATGTATGTGTACATACACACTTTAAACTCCCTACAGGATATAAAAAATAATCATTGAGTGGCTAGTGACATAAAAAAAAAATTTAGCAAATTTTT
Organism: Carallia pectinifolia; assembly: GCA_037832335.1. NCBI lineage: Eukaryota > Viridiplantae > Streptophyta > Magnoliopsida > Malpighiales > Rhizophoraceae > Carallia > Carallia pectinifolia. The sequence continues at coordinate 15,683,356 of CM075444.1, read as the reverse complement.
TATAACAAAAATTAAATTTTAGGATAATACTAAGCATATTTATAATGAAATTAAATACATTTAAATTTTAATTTAAAAAAATTAATTTTGTATCATTTTTTATAAACAAAACTCATTCCTATAATCACTTTATAACTATTTTTTATATTTTTTTAGTAGGACTTAGCTCAAATTGTTAAATGTTACTTGCAAAAATTACTCTCTCTAAAATAATGGGGCAACGCTGTCATTGGGTTTTTTTTTTCTTTCTTTTTTTTTGGGTTGTCAGAGAATGTGGATGGGAAGACTTAAATCCAGAACCGAGGAACCCTTTTCCGACAATATTCACTTGAAAATCTTTTTTTTTTTTTTTTTAAGTCTTACTATTCATAAACTCATTGAACTCTAATTAATTCAGTTTAAACCGAGTAGATTCATTAAAAGGGGCAAAACTCTTTCAGCGTCTATTTTCTCCATACACAATACTCGAACTCGAGATTTTATTAAAAAAGAGAATCAAACTTCCCACCACTTAAACTAACAGGCATTGATGAAAATCTCTCTAAAATATTTCAAATTGTCAAATGTTACCTGCAAAAATTACTGTCTAAAATAACGGGGCCAACTCTGTCATTCCCCTTTTTTTTTCTTTTGGGGTTTGGGTTGTCGAGAATGTGGATGGGAAGGCCTAAAATCCAGAACCGAGGAGATCCGTTTTCCAACAATGTTCAATTATAACACGTTCGAAAAATCCGACCGTTAGGACCCGTTGCAGACAGAACAAGCGAAAGTGAGAATAACCGTTAACATTTAAAACAGCAAATCGAAAGAAAAATTTAAATAAATAAATAAATAAAAAAGAAAAGCAACCCACCCCCCACGAACCTGCTTACACTTATCTCTTTCAAAAGAAACTGCAACTCAAGGCCCTCCAAGGGGGTGGAGGAAAGGCAAAAAAAAGAAAAAAATTACCAGAACAAAACAAGACAAGACAAAAAACCAAACCCCACAACAAGACCAGCGTTAACAATTCAATGGGTTGTGTTTCTTCCAAACTGTTCAAGAAAGAACTCCAACGAGATAGGATAATCTTCAACAATGGCGGGGGCGGCGACTACATTAACCACGTTGTCTCTCTCACTTCCACAACCTACGGTGCCCTCAAACTCGACCGCAATGCACAACAACAACAGCAGCAGCAAATAAAACAAGAACCCATCAAGGAGATTGTGGGGGAGAGTAAGGGAAACGACGAGAAGAGGTCGTCGCCTCCCCGAGAAGACCACCCGGAGGTTATTAACGCTTGGGAACTGATGGGGGATCTTGAAGAGGGAGGAGTTCCGGTTTTGAGTCAGCCCAACAGGAAAAGCCCCAAAACGAGGGCTCTGCTTCGTGGGTTTGCGGATATTGATGCCAGGAGTCCTTTGAAGTTCTTGAATCAGATTGGGTCTCCTAGAAAAGCCAAGACATTTGGTGGCAAAGAGAATAAGGTGAAGAGGGCTCCCGATTTTAGCCCGAGACCGCTTTTTAAAGCAAAAAGCTCTTCAGGGAACTCATGCAAGGCTGTGGCGAGATTGAGTTATCCAGGGAAAGAATCCACCCCAGTTGGTGCTAAAACTGAGAGTTTTGGCATCGACTCTGGGGTTTCTTCCAGGAGGAAGAGCTTTAGCCCTTTGTTTGATCCAGAGCTTGTTGCATTGTACGAGAAAGAGTTGTCTGAAGAGGAAGAGCAAATCAAAAGGATAATTTCCGCTACTCCCAGAAATCGAACTTCAAAGAAAACGAGAGGTTTGGAATCTGTGCTCCATTCATTCGAACAGAAATGTCCGCCTGGAGGGGAAAATGCAGTTGTTATGTACACTACCACATTGCGAGGAATTCGAAAAACCTTTGAGGATTGCAACGCTGTTAGGTCCGTTATTGAGTCATACCACATTCATGTTCTTGAGAGAGATGTTTCAATGGATTCCGGGTTTAAGGAGGAGTTGAGAGAGCTTATGGGTAGAAAGGAAGTGAAGGTTCCGCTTTTGTTTGTTAAAGGGAGGCTAATTGGGGGTGCTGATCAAGTGTTGAAGTTGGAGGAAGAGGGAAAATTGGGGCTTTTGTTTGATGGGATCCCAAGAGGGCTCGCGGGAGGTTGCGAAGGATGCGGTGGAGTTAGGTTCATGATGTGTTCGGCCTGTAATGGTAGCTGCAAGGTCATGGATGAGGCGCAAAAGAAGATTGTTAGATGTGGCAAATGCAATGAGAATGGCTTGATACAATGCCCTCTCTGTTGCTGATCTGAATTGGTATTTGAAGAATTAATTTTTCTTCTTCCCTTTTATAGTTCTTCAATTGGTTTTGAGATGATTGCGAATATTGGCAAGGTTTGATTCTTTCATTCCTGGATAGAATGGGAGGATGCGGGTGATTTCTTCATGATGTTTTCCTGTTAATATGGAAAGTTGGGGTTCTAAAGCGGGTTTTAGGCCTCATAGTTGCTGTTTAACTTTATGAATGTTAGAGAACGGGTTTTAGCCCTCATGTGTTCTCTTGTTAGATTTGACTTTGTGTTTCTGAACTTTTTCTTTGTTATATTTGCAAGGTTTTAGAGATTCCTCGTGCACGATAACCTATTCTTTACTTGCATTGTTTGCTTTTATCTCGTAATTGTAGTCTCAGTTCTCAAATTTTACTCACATTTTCTAGCTTTTGCAACTTTAACTGTTAATTTTAGCCGTTTGTTGTATCTGAGAAAGAATCTTTTATGGGGTGAGGGGGATATATGTTGTACTCTTGTTGTAAAACTTTATGAAACGACAAGAGAAAAACATAGTCCTTCTGCTTGGAAGAATAGATAATGCCTAGAAACTTTGAAACAAAAGTTATTCGATTTGGGGTCTTGTGACACAACCTTAATATAGAAAGTAAGGTTCTACAGTGGACTTTTGAAGGTTCAAGTACTCTGTTCTGGAGTACAAGGACCTATGCACCCAACCAAACTAATATGAAGTAACCGAAGCAATTAATATGCCTGCGAACATTACTACCCAAAATGACAGTTATGTGAAGGAAACCACAAATTAGATGATGGATCCTTGAGGTCGTTAGATTGAAGACAATTCTAAAAGACATTTTTCAGATTCACAGTAGGGGCCCAAATGCGGTATTTCAAATGTAAGTAGACCAAAGCTTCTCCATTCAACCTGTTGTTTTTGAAACTCTCATGAGTGCTTGAATAAAATGTGGATTTTTTTTCGCTTTACTCACCACTTGCAACAACAATTTTAGTTTTGAATATGATTAGGGAACACGTTATGGAAGGACTGAGTCGCATATTCTTTGAACTTCTTCAGTGACAAAAAAAAAATAATTAAAAAAAGGGAAAGATGGAAGTGAGAAATGCGCTGTGTGTTGTGCCTCACTTAAGTAGAAACAGAGGAAATTCCAATGTTAAAGAAACAAGTTTGTGCTCCTGAGTTCTGGCTCAGTTTGCAACATACAGATTTTATGCGTGAAATCTTCTTCATTACCAATCATATATGCTTTTTGTGTTTGCTTGCCAATCTTCAGTTTCCGCTTCCATCAATGGGTCCTAATCCAGCAACCCCTCCATCTCGTACTGCTGGCGATATCTCCAAAACTATCAGCACTAAACTCTGAAATTTTCTGGAAGGCACATTACGGTGCATCCAGAAACAGTTGCACAGTATTGTGTTTCCCTCTTGCGGTCGATGAAATTAATAAGGCTACTTATCCAGCTATAAGAAAATGCAAATTGTAGCCAAGAGGCTAACATTTGGCCGATCAAAACAGTTTCAAGAATGGACACTTGGTACCCCTATAAGATAGATTGTATTGCATTACATATCATTCAAGATTAGAGATGTCCATTTTATCAAAACAAGGCACTGAAAGTACTGAACAGTTTAGATTTCAGTTACTAAACTCTAACACCAATGACTTGACAGATTACCCGTCCAAATAACAGTCTCCAAGCAGGGCGAATTTCTGAAGCTATGGCATTTGCCAGGTAAGAAAACAAAATAGTTTTAGTAGAACGAGTCGATTCACCCAAGTAGGAATATGATCCACAAACACGAGAATCGAAATTGACAGAAAGTTTCAAAATGTTAAAAGAAATGATTGCCGTCACTGGCTATAAAATCCAGAAGCAAACGGACCTTTCACAGACTATCCCAATGAACTATAACCTAAAATACCAAGCAACACGATTAGCTGCAAGAAAGCCATAGCTTGTTAGTGCCTCACTTTTCTTGCTTGCGCATGCGCATATATATTTTAATTGCTGAGCGTTTAACGTTTAGCTTTCAGGGCCTTCTCTTGATCGTACAAAACTTTCACCCATTTCCCAATTGATGTGTGCCAACTAGAAACATTTTCATCTTAGTCTCCGCTTGTCCAGCATTTAGTATGGGTTATACCGGCTGTGGCTACGGCTGCTGTCATTGCCACGTCTTCCACCACTCGAGCTACCAGGACCACTACTCCTGCCACCACCCCTACCACCACCCCTGCCACCACGAAAGTGTGGTGGAGCTGCATGTGGTTGCATTCCAGGCTGTTGCCTGCAGATAATAATAAAATAACAATAGCAGCCACAACACAACAAACTATCACAATAAAGATTGAACTCTGGTTCGCAATCATTTTAAATGGCCACAGAAGGAAGTATACACTCACATACACACATATACAAGCAAGAAAAAATTACTTAATCTCCTAGCCAATAGATTCTAGGCTGACATATCCAGCAATAGGGGCTTCATTGACCAGAATTTTAGCCTTGCAAAGACAAATAAACACCATGTTTATTGTGGGTGGATGACTAATAATTAAAGTAAGGATCATTTCCAACATTACTGTTGAATTTTTACAGGTTATCATTGAATCAGAATAAAATTATAGGGAACAGGGGAAATGAGTGCAATAAGCAATAACAAATACAAATTGTGAACTGCATGCTGTGTCAAGCATTTCAAAGTAATGGAAGATAGTCATTTAACAAATAGGTATGATAGACAAAGATAAGCAATTAAGTGATAGAAACGGATATCCGATTCGCATGTCAGGAAGTTGCCATTGGAAGTGGCAGGCAATTGAAATTTGAAACAAAATGGCACTTACAGCACATATCCAATCCTTCCATCAGGCAAAAGCATCGGCATCATTGCCATACCAGTTGGAGTTGGTCCACCTCCATAGATCACTGGCTGCAGGTTTTAAATTTCTGTCAACCAATTAATTCAACCAGAAAATTGCAAATATATCTATATGCACAAATTTTCATTCCCGAAAGAGAAAAAAAAAATGTCCTTTAATGTTTGCACTTGAAATAAAAGCAAAATATTCATCTGCTCATCCAGGCATGGGAAAAAATCATTTTATATTCTCATGAAACCTCCACAACTTGCTCTAAAAAAAAGAATTCCGCATGCCAGCATGCTGACCATAGTTGGTTGTTTTATTAAACAGTCAGTAGTCTAGTTCATGGGTTTTCTCAACTCTTGTTATATAGCCAGTATGGTCTAGTTCCTGAATTTTCTCGACTCAGTTTCAAAGAAAAAACAATATATTCACCAAATGATTGAGCAGTTTAAGTACTGACATGACACACCACTACCCCAAAACAGATCTTCAACAAACCCATAATCACGATTCAAAAGAATTGCAGAAGTCAAGCTTTTAGGCTAAAAGATTTCAACAGTTTTCTTCCTAAACTATATATAGTTATAGCACACAAACACGAGCATGCCCTTGTGATGGTCTCTGCATTTCCGTCAGAAAGAAAGAGAGACAGAAGCAGAGAGGAAGGGGGTAACCATCTTACTTGAGCCAAGCCAGCACCATACCCAGTACCCAGAGCACCATAAGGACTCCCAACTAAACCATAACCAATACGAGGTGGATAAGCTGGAGGTAAGATTGGCTTCTGCGAACTTGGCCCTCCAGAGGACTTTTGTTCCGCATGAGGCTTTGCAAGAGAGCAATCCAAAACTTGACCTGCCAAACAGCAACGAGCCCGTGAAAATAACCAACAAGGTTCTAATAAGACAAAAATAAAAAATGTTAAATACAAGGAAGAAAAGTTTAAACATGCATCAAAATTTTTTTTTGAAAAAACAGGAAGATAAATTACCATCAATTTCATATTTCTCAGTATTCTTTAATGCCTTCATAGCACTTGACCTCTCCGCAAAATGCACAAAACCATATCTACTGTCTTCATGACCTGCTTTTGCTGGTGGAAGAACCACTTTTGTAACTTTTCCATGGTGTTCAAACAGCAGCCTTAAACGTTCCTGAGTAATATCTTTTGGTAGATTCTTGACATACACAGCTTTAACCTGCATCAAATGCACAAGACATTACTTAAAAACCTTTGCAAGTTCCAAATGATTAATGTTGGAAATATGGCTGTAGTATCCCATGCATAAAAGCAACAGTCTTGGACGTGAGGTGGTACCAGGAAATTATAGAATATTTACAAGTTCTAACTGCAGTGAGAACCTGCCTATTATATGAACTGCAGGTTCATCTTCTTTACCATGCATGTCATAACCATGACCATGCACATAAAGGACATAAACATGTAAAAGCATTATTTTATACAGTTATGCGGCTGACATTCAAACCAGTAGAAGAAGAAATTACACGGAAACTAGTTATTTGACACAAATATTAACCAGAATTGAAAGAAAAAGAACTATATTCGAAGGATATCAACTCCATGGCATGTCAGTTCAAAAATAGCAACGACAAAAGCACAGGGTGAATCAAAGCAAAATAAATCAATCCAATGAAATGTTATAAGATAGACGACCTGAGAAGCTGCAGAAGATGCTGCATTTTTAGGGTCTGCCCAACTCACTGTTGGAGAGTTATCGTCAAGTTTAAAATTTGAATTTGACATCCTTTTCCTTGAATATTCTGCACATGCATGATTATAGTACTCGATGAATGCAAACCCACGATTTCGACTGGAATTCTGTGGATCCTGTGGCAGGTTAAAAGTTGCAATCATTAAATGCATTTCAAGGAATAACTTAAGTTGTCAATATGAAAATGTTTATCAATGATAGACCTATAAATGAGGAACATAGTATCATTTTCTCTAAACATGATGTCTGTTGAAACGATTAAATCTCACACACCTTCAATAATTCTATGGAAATAACTCCTGGCCCAATCTTATTCACAGCCTGCTTCATGTCTTCCTCGCCCCAATTTCTTGGAACGTTACCAATAAACAACCGATGATTGACCTGAGATGTCGAACACTTTACCTTTTTACCCTGAAAAAGGAAGCCAAATACCAGATAAAATTAAACTACCAGAACTCCAAGATTTTCTAAAGTAAATTACAAAGAGACTGACCAAAAAAAGTAGCACTCACGAAAAGGAGTTCTCATGTAACATTGCAAGCACAAACTTTAAATTATCTTCGTCGCTCAGATTTTTTGTTGGAAAGAAAGAAGCTGAGTATGCGATACCTTAAACTCAGTATTATTCAATTCTTTGATAGCCTTGGAAGCCAGTTCCTTTGTTCTAAAGCTCACAAAAGCATATCCTTTGGCTTCACTTGAATCTTTTCCCTTCATTATCCTAACCTGTTGTCCGCATATATCTGAGTTAGTCATTCTTAACATAAAGACATATTGGTAATTACAGCGGAAATAACGCTAACCTCTGAAACTTCCCCTATGGATTCACAGAAGCTCCTCAAATCCTCTTCAGAGGTATCATGAGGAATGCCACCAAGGTACACCTCTGATCCATGTGGCGGAAGCGATAGAAGCTCGGCATGTTTATTCCTTTCATCTTCATCCTCTTCGCAATCAGAGCTTTTTTGTGCATAAGACTCAGTAGCAGCCATCTCAGGTTCTTCTTCTTCTTCATCTTCTTCTTCTTCTACTACTTCTTCTTCCACCTCCTCTTCTACCTCTTCCTCTATCTCTTCAAATTCTTCTTCTTCCTCAACTTCCTCATACTCAACCACTTCCTCAATTGTTTCCTCTGGATCATTTTCACCATCAAGGTCAACCTGTTCTTCAGATTCCAAAGCATTTTCAGGCTCAGCAGGCTTTTCAGGTACATTTGACCTATCAGCACCTGTAGTACTTGCCATTGTCCTCGGCATCTTATGCATCTAACATAACAACCTCGCAAGGCAACTGTGAAAGAATCACAGAAGCCACAACCATTCACAGAAGGAAGAGTCCAAGGAGGGAAAGGTGGAAAAATAATGAGAGGGCAAATGGAGTTGCAGAGCGAGAATCTTGACAGAACTCGTGCCATATGATATGGATCCAAGGAGTTGCAATGTGAATGATATTCAATTAATGGATTATGAAAAAGTAATAGCAGTCAAAGAATCAGGCAAGAGAGAATTACGAATCATAAACAAGAGAATGAATAGATGATGATGCTCATCAGGTGGAGAAAAAAACATGTATACAATGAAGCAGTAATATTCTTCAAATTAGATAGTGCCAAGAGCCGAAAATCAACAGGTAGCCATATTGGTTATCTATCTGGAACATGGTGTCCAACAAAAGGAAAACCAAAAAAGGAAGGAAAAAGACAACAAATGAGAAAAGGAACTAATGCAAATGACATCAATACTCTTAATATAGTAAAACAGAATGCACCAAAATTGAAAGAAATTGCACAGTAAAGAAAAAGTCCCCGATAAGAAATGCTATATCCAATCCAACGCAAGACCTCAGAAAATGAAAAATGGAGCAGATAAAAAGGCGAACTTTAGTTTGCAAACAATTTATTTGACCAGTCCCACCAAAATAATCTTTAAGCCAAGCTAAACCTTCCAAAAGCACGTCCAGAAATCCAATTACAACTCCTACTCCATCATTACAACCTTTTCAGTGCAATAACTCAGTTTATGCCTCTGTTTCACAAACCATCTCCCTCGGCCACATTTGACCAATCACAGGGGTTTTCCTTCTATCTTTCATGCACTTTTCTTAAAAAAAAAAAAAAGACCCAGACCTACACTTGAGCTCGAAAAGAACTGGCACTAACGGTTAATATAATCCACATTTCCTCATTCCCCAGCTCATAAATACAAGAATTGGCACTTTATAAACGATGTTTAACGGGGAAAGAAATGAAAAAGGAGACTGGGTCAAAATTCAATAGCCAAAAGAATAAGCCATCAAATTAAACTGTCATTAGAGCACGAAAGCCAAGAACTTCGCCTACAATCCGACTAACCCACCAAATTATCAAAAAAGGAAAGGAAAGAAAAGAAACCAAACCCCTTCTATTGTTTGGATCCGCTAATGCACACGAACACGCACACGCACACGCACACGCACACGCACACGCAACACCCACAGAGATAGAGATAGAGAGAGAGAGAGAGAGCGTACCTGTCTCGTTCAAATGCAATATCGACAAAGGAAAGGGAACTTCTTTGATTGCGTCGAAACAAAACCCTAATTTTTGTGCCAAGCTAATTTTCGCTCTCCCTTCCTTCTACAAGTAGCTTCCAGCGTAGGGAGAATCTGGAGAGGAAAGCGGGCCACTGTGCCCTAAACCGACGACCCCAAGGCCCAAGCAAATAAAATGCCACGCTGATAAGTGATAATCAACACGATGCGGGACGCAATGGTTAGACGAAAAATGTGTTTTTTATCATTTACTTGGCGGTTGAGGCTTTTAATTAAAAAAATTAAGGTTTTATTTTCAATTTTTCTTTTGATCAGCCTCTTTATTATGATAAACTATTAAAAAAACAAAACAGTGAATCGTTTCATTGCTTAAAAAATTAATAACAAATAAAAAATTCAGTATTATTTTTTTGTTACAGAAAACGTCGGAAGGGAAGGAAAGAAAATATGTTATATTCTAAGACGTGGAAGAAAATGAGTTTAATAGCCGAACCGATCAAAAAAGGACGTGGAAGAAAATAAGGGTCAATACGTCGCGTCCACCTATCTATAAGTAATACAAAAAATTAATTGCAATAGTTAACGTGTTTGGACATATGTTTTCCTTATTAACTATTATAGACAAAATTTTATCAAAAAAAAAAACTATTATAGACAAAATTATCTCAAAAAACCAAAACTATTATAGACAAAAAAGATGTAAAAGTTATAACTAATGATTATATCGTTGTATTTACTTTTAAGTTTGCATGCGTAATCATCTTTATTTGACATTTTGTAATTAATTAATACTCATAATAATAAAGTCCAGAAAAGGATGATTGTTTTCTTTTTCTGTCAACTCACACAATTAAACACAACTAATAAGATAATGAAACTTTTTCAATTTTATTTGTTAGTTGAGTTATTCAATATATAATAAGAATAATTTTCTTATTCTCATAAATATTATATCTTATTTTAAAATTAAAATTTAAGATTTTTAAAATAAATTTTTAATTTTTAATTATTGAAGTATTTTCTTCTCAATTTTTTTTTGTTTCTATTAACTCACTTCTTATAGTATAATAATTATTCCATAATATTGTATTAATGGTGTTCGACATGTGTTCATTAGTTTAAATGCACAGGAAGTATTTCCATTTTTTTTTATCCTTTTCAAATCATGAATAGAGGTGGTCATATATACAAAGAAAAGCTTTTTTTTTTTGGTTTAGATTACTCCGTATCTAATTCAATGAATTGATTAATTTGGACTGATCTGAAAGGACGGCAAAAATCTCTCAATAGATATTAAATTTAATTATATTCTCTAACTCGAATCTAAAATCTCTAATTAAACAGTAATGAATTTTTATTATCCACGTCAATACTTGATGGTATGTACAAAGAAAAGTTGACAGCAAATAAAAGTTGAAATAAAAAAAAGTACACACTAGACAGCGTCCATTTTAGGGAGAAGAAAAAATAAAAATATTACTCTACGGTTTAATACACTCGTAGCGTCTCCTTCACTTGTACAGCGGGTTTTCCTATTGTTGGCAGTGTTCTTAGTGCGCCGGTGGGTTTGTCAAGGATAATAATGTAGTTTTTTTTTTTATTAATAATAATGTAGTTTTTTTTTATTAACTGTTGATAAAAATAAAATGTAAAGAATTCTTATTTTTTTAGTCAGTGATATTTATAGGTAAATATTAGCTACAACAACATCAACACCTATGAAAAATTAATCAATATTATTTTATTCTACTTTTTAATTTTCAACAGCAGCACCAATTAACAAAACTAAAGGCTCCCATAAGCGTGGGCGAGCTTTGGAATGTCGAAGGAAATGAATGGGAGCATGCATTCTCATTATCAATTTATTGTAATTGTTAACATTCACATGGACCATTGTAATTATTATTAGTCAGATGGACCACCAAGGTTGCATTCGATATCTTTCGTTCGATTGTGTGTGTGTTGCGATCAGATTTGATTAAAATGCCAAAACAGGGAAGAATTCGATGAGGTTTGGATAATTATCCAAAATAATAAGCTGTTTGCTTTGACTATCGTTCGATAATTTCATGTTTTAGTAGCCAATGTCAACAAGGACATAAGCTGAGGAAAAAGAAACCATTATGCTAATGCCATGCTTATATAACGTAGTAATAATAATAAGGTCTCTCAAGAGACACTCCAGTAGTTTAAATTTATGAGAGAGAAGAGCTAAGAAGGGAGTAGTGAGATTTATAGGAGGGAAGAGCTACTCTCATTATATAGTTTACAGTCCAATAGACCTCATAATATACCTAAAAAAATAAAAAAAAGAGCCATATCTTTTACCTCCTGACGGGAGAATTGCAAGGATGCCACAAATCAAAAGATGTAAATCTTTTCAGGATCAAAGATAAGAATAATAAGGTCACATGGAATAAGAAAAACTCGTAACACAATTTTTTTTTTTTAATATAAGGGAACCCAAAAGACCAAAAAATATAACAGAATAATTGAACACTTCTTAAAACTGTGAATTTACAGCAACACATGCGAACTCTTTTTGCCACATCTTTCCATTCACATGTGGGCTAATTTTTTTTGTTTTTTTTGCACATGTGGGCTTGTTTTTTTTTGCACATGTTGGCTAATTCACATGTGGGCTAATTCGAGCTGCTGAACTGGAGTGTCCTGTTTTCATACACAAACATGGAGTAAACTGATATCTGTTTTCAACCTTTCTATGCACAAGTACAAAGGAAAGTATTCTGATTTTCTAGCAGTCTTCAGGCACGATTATGCTTTTTTTTTTTTTTCATGCGCGAGATCAAAAGACATTAAAAATTAATCTGTGGGCTTCTTAAAATTGACGAATAATTTGATTTTGATATGTTTTTGAAAGCTTAAACGCACCGTTTTTGCAGTGGTTATGTCCGCCAAAAAGCCATTCAAATGCCACCTAACCATTGTCGTTCCACCAGACGACAACTCTGTGATGCTGTTTTCCCTTTCCTCTATCAGGTTGTACACGAAGCTGCATCACCGGCTCCTATCAACCGCCGCCGCCGCCCCCACCAAAATAGGGTCATGGAACAGCTTCTTAAGAGAACTGGTGCGCAAATCCCTCTTTATCGACACCCTCTCCCTTTACCGCCAAATGCTCCGCTCCGGCGCCTCCCCGAACGCCTTCACTATCCCTTATGCCTTCAAGTCTTGCGCCGCCCTCTCTCTCCTGGAGACTGGAAAACAGCTTCACTGCCATGTCATTAGAGCTGGGTGCTTATTAGAACCCTTTGTTCAGACCTCTATGATCTCCATGTACTGTAACTGTAGTTTAATTGTTGAAGCACGCAAAGTGTTTGATGAAAATCCCTATTCTCTTAATCAAACGGTTTCCTACAATGCTTTGATATCTGGGTATGCTATAAATTCTAGAGTCAAAGATGCAGTTCTGTTGTTTCGTGAAATGAGGGGAATGGGGGTGGAAATTAACGAAGTTACGTTACTAGGTTTGGTTCCTCTGTGTGGGGTCCCAGAGAATTTTGGGCTGGGGACGTGTCTCCATGCTTGTTGTGTGAAGTTTGGGCTGGATGCTAATTTTTCTGTGAGTAATTGTTTGCTTACAATGTATTTGAAGTGTGGAGAAGTTGGTTATGCAAGGAGGTTGTTCAATAATATGCCCGGAAAAGTATTGATTACTTGGAACGCAATGATTAATGGGTACGCACAAAATGGGCTCGCCAATGATGTTCTGGAAATTTATAGGGAAATGGAGTCAACTGGGGTTCCTCCTGACCCCACGACACTGGTTGGGGTTCTTTCATCTTGTGCTAATCTTGGTGCGCAAGGTGTTGGCAGAGAGGTAGAATTGCATATAAAGGCTTGTGGATTTGGGTTCAACCAATTTTTGAACAATGCTTTGATTAATATGTATGCAAGGTGTGGTAATTTGGTGAAGGCTAGAGAGATTTTTGATCGGATGCCAGTGAAAAATGTAGTTTCCTGGACAGCGATCATAGGTGGCTATGGGATGCATGGACAAGGAGAGCTTGCAGCGGAGCTTTTTGATAATATGATTAGAGCTGGCATTAGACCTGACGGAACAGCCTTTGTAAGTGTCTTGTCTGCATGTAGCCATGCGGGATTGACTGATAAAGGGTTGGATTATTTTGAGGCAATGAAGAGAAGATATGGTTTGCAGCCTGGTCTAGAGCATTACTCTTGCATGGTGGACCTTTTAGGGAGGGCAGGTAGGCTCAATGAGGCTCAGAAACTTATTGAATCTATGCCAGTAAAGCCTGATGGTGCTGTGTGGGGTGCTCTTCTGGGTGCATGTAAAATCCATAGAAATGTTGACTTAGCAGAGTTGGCTTTTGAACGGATCATTGAGCTTGAACCAACAAACACTGGTTACTATGTTTTGATGTCTAATATATATACTGAAGAGGGAAATTTGGAGGGGCTGTTGAGGGTTAAGCTAAAGGTCAGGCAACGGAAGCTCCAAAAAGATCCAGGATGCAGCTATGTTGAATTGAAGGGCAAAGTTCACATGTTCCTTGCTGGTGATAGGAGCCATCCTCAAACAGAGGGAATATATAAATTTCTAGATCAATTGGCAAAGTCGGTGGAAAAAATTGCTGAGTCTAAAAAGAATGATCAAGAAAGAAGAAATGAAGAACTTCTACACAGCATGGGAGTGCACAGCGAAAAGTTAGCAATTGCATTTGGGCTGTTAAATACCAGGCAAGGATCAGACATTGTTGTGATGAAAAATCTTCGGATTTGCACAGATTGTCACATGTTTATAAAGTTAGTTAGCAAGATTGTGAATCGTCGGTTTATTGTTAGAGATGCAACCCGCTTCCACCATTTTAGTAATGGATTTTGCTCTTGTAAAGAGTATTGGTAGCACTCATTAAAGCTTTTCATGTTACACTAATTGACAATTCCTAACAAAATCCTGAACTTGTTCTCACAGCGCTTGGGGAGCACACAACAAATAAAATCAACACTCATTGAGTTTCATAATTGTGATATTAAAAGCTTTAAACTTGGAATCAATAGTTCTGGTTTTCCTTTTTTTTTCCTCCTATTTCTCGAAAGGGTGCGACTAGAACACAAGAAAGGTGTCCTGTGATCGCATCCCAAGGCGTTATTTTATTTATTTATTTATTTATACAAGAGTAAAATTTAAATTTAAATAAATATTATTTTAAAATTTAAAAAATAAATTCAGATAATATGTACTTAACAAAAAAAAAAAAAAATCTTTGAACTCATTTTTTTGAATGCCTCTCGGGATACCAATCTCGGGCCCCAAACTCTACCGTTCTCGAAAACGAAAGTGGAATCATATTGAAAGAAAGGCCTAGTGGTTTCTGCCTGGTTAGTCAATCAAATAGTTTAAGAGGATTTTAAACGAATTCCGTTTTAGACATTATTGTTTCCCAATAAAAATCAAAGCAAAACAAAGAGCCAGCTCCACGCATTCCAGGAAAACTCACACCCCCCAAAACTGCAAAAACAATCAAAAAGAGTCAAAAAAAAAAAAAAAAGTAAACAGAAATAAAAGGATTCAGAAACCTTTCATCCGAAGAAAAGTCGAGGAAAATGCCATTGTTAGCACTTACATCCATACACGTTCATCCAAGATGATGTTCGGATAACCAGAAGATACATGGTAAAACAGTCTTTAACTACAGACTAATGCCGTGGATGGCTTAACTAAGTGTAAAACACATAGCTACATATGAATCATTTCATCAGCAACCTTAGCTACAGCGTTGGCGCTCTGCATTTGAGGACGAATGTTTCGTATGAGAAAATTCATGATATCATCATCAAATGCAGCACGGAACATGAGAATATGAAAATTAACAACAAAAAGGGACGAAGCTTCTATTTTTTTATTTCGCTCTAATTTTTTATGTCTCTTTTCTTTGGGTATTTTGGTTCCGTACAGGTACACGGACAAGAAGCTTCAAAGTAACCTCTCTCTCTCTCTCTCTTCCCCTCTCTGAAACCTCTGTTCTTATTTTCTGTTTTTTTTTGGGTTACATTCTTTGATTGCATCTGTGTTTGGTGTTCATATTCACAGCTGTTTTTCTGTTTGCATGGTCAGAAGATTTATCCAGCAACAGCTCCTTTATAAAATTGGGATAAACCATCTTTTAAAGTTAAACTTTTTATTTTTTTTTTATTTAAAATTTATATTTTTAAAATTTTTTATTTGAGATCTATACTTTTATTTTTTTTGTTCTATTTCAGGTCTTTTTTAGTGGAACTGTTAACTACCTATAAAAACTATAAAAACTGACGAAAATAAAATTAAATACCAAAATATTTTCTCAAAAAATATAGAATTACATATTTAAATACAAGTAAATAAATAAAAGAAATTATACATATATACGTTTTTATAGTTTTAAAAACTAAATAAATAGTGCCAAAAAAAAACAAAATCCCACCGTCCATTCTAAAACAAATCCATCCGTCCATTTAAAACAAATCCATCAGACTTTGCCCCTCCCAAATTGAATCCAAATCCCTCAATTAGTGTAATATATTAACAATTCTATTATGATTTTGATGCCCATAACGAAACTTTCATTTTGCCTTTATTGTTCCTTGACTGAGTGTCTGAATTTTCATTACAAAATTTTAATTTCATGAGAAAGATCTAACGTCATTTGAGACTTTATTTTTTTTATTTTTTATTTGAATTTTAAAGAAAAAATTATATATACCTTCAAACTGTATTTCTGTATTATTGAAAATATATTTGGGTATTTAATTTTTTCCGTTTGATCTAACTGAAAGAATAACAGTTTAACTTTTAAAGGACTGAAATATAATAAAAATTAAAGATATACATTTCAAATAGAAAACTTAAAAAAATAGACCTTAAATAGAAAAAAAAGTAAAACGTTTAGATCTAAAAAATGATTTATCCCTTATAAAATTTAAAGAAAAGGTCTTGTAAAATATAGGCTTGGGGTTTAGGCATGTTTGAATCTTCGATTTGGGAGATCATGTTTGAATCTTTGATAGATAGTGTCTATTTGCTTTTGCAAATCATACAAACAAATTTGGTTACATAACATGAATAGCGCTTGCCTACGCCAATATCTAATCATGTATGTACATGTTCGTGGAGCATATGCTTCTACAGCAAGAAGGGTAGTGTAAAGCATCGATGTAGATATAACTACCATAAGTTAAGCAATGACAATCCTGCTTTTTGTTGAGACTCGTTTGCGGCGCCCACTGACTCCAATTTATATCTTATCAGCAGTCCTTAGGACCTGTCAGTTGTTAAATTGGCTTGTTTTCCGATGTGTTGGGATAGCTTTCGTGATTGTTTGATTTACTTTGGTTTTCCCTTAATGTAATATTGCAGTCAAGCTGAATGCTAACAGATTGGTGGTTGGTACACTTCGTGGATTCGATCAGTTTATGAATTTGGTGGTTGACAACACCTTGGAGGTGAATGGTGATGAGAAAACTGATATACGCATGGTGGTGAGTCGCATTCGTTGTATTGTCTTTGTCTGATAGATTGCATTGCTTACTAGATCTGATACCTAATTATGACCCTCTTCTAATTGCTGTGACTTTCTTGGCGTAGGTGATTAGAGGAAACAGTGTTGTCACGGTTGAAGCTTTGGAACCTGTGAATATGTCATAGTTGTGATGAATTGTTACAACTTGTTGGTTGGAACTCTTTTGACATTAAGTAACTTAGGTGGATCTCTGTTTGGTGGCAGGCTCAGGATTTTGAGCTCCAATGATAGGCCTTTGTGTATTAGCGCTCTAGGTTTGTTGTAAGTCTAGATGCTGGGGATCTGCTTGGTTGGACTGATTTTGGTGCCTGAATCTGAACTTCAAGAAAAGCTTGCTTAGAGAAACATGAATGCACTAGTTTTTAGCAGGCATCAGAAACAGGCATGATCCCATTGAATGTTGCTTTTGAAGTGGAATAATATTGGTTTTGGATTTTAATTTTGACCGAGTGTTTGAGGCGAGTTTCGACGATTGATGATTAGAAACTTTGAACACCCTTTACAGCTTCTCCAAGCTGATGGACACCCATTTCCAGCGCAAGCTCCACAACAAAACCGAGGGCCTCAGCCACGAGAACACTGGCGAGCCAACCTTCTTTCTTAAGGCCATCAAGAAAAGATGTGGGATCAAAGCAACCCAGTTGGCCAACGAATCTGTCATTTTTATCCATTTCATAGACATGACGTGCACGGCCTTCCACACTTTGAAGGCAAATAAATCCAATCAATTACCTTGCCTGTAATAAATCCATGCCTTGCCTTCTTATAAAGATCGGAAGAAAGGAAAAATGTAACACGACTTGTTCAACATGAATTCGTGCTGATGCCTTTACACAACAGCCTAGCGTTTATAAGCACAAGACTATTACCCAGTGTTTCTAATCACTGGCAGGTTTTTAACTTGAACTATATACATAGAGCGGAAAGCAAGCCAAATTCGGTACTATTATTTATTTATTGAATTAGGAAAACCCTAATATCTGTAACGGTCCTGAAAAAAGTGGTTTAAAGAGAAAAAAAAAAAAAAAGTAACGGTCCTGAAAAAAGCTGTAGCCTTTACTCATTTTTTAAGTAACTATTTAAAATAGTTTACCCTTTTTTTTGAAAAAAAATAAAAGAGTACGAATAATATCTCATAAATTTGTTAAAAAATATTGTGATTCTGTGTTTAAAGGATGCAAATCAAATGAACGAATACAATATCTCATTGTTTTTTTTTTTTTTAGTCTGAAACCTTAATATCTTTTAGATCATCATTAGACTCTGACTAACCCAATTCGAGTCGAGTAGACCTATTAAAGGAAGTAAATATCTCTTAACACCTAATTTCTCTATACATAAAATTTAAACTCGAAATCTTATTTAAAAAAAATCAAATTCTTCATTATTTAAAACAACAGGCGCTCTTCGAGAACATCCCTTTGTGAGCCACGGGTTGAGTGTCACCAATTGATCTGACTGGATTCGGACCGTGATAAACTGAAACACGGGTAAAATAGTTTATTTTGTCATTTTGCGTGAAATTCGAACTCTTGGGCTTGCATCTTCCATGGCAACGGGGCACGGCACTTGTCTGAGTTTCTGCTTTGGCAAAGCCCCTTTTACCATTTTGAAGCCCAATCCAATGAATCTAATCTGTCTGCCTACCTGGCACCTCCGAGCCTGCTAGTCTGCTACGATTCCAAAGTATCAAAACGAGGACAAAACGGGTATTGTAGCGAAAATACGGGGAGAATCCAGTAAAATGGAACCAACTTGAATATTAAAAAATCTGGACCGTAGGATTTCGACCCCTCAAAAAACCTAGCCGTTGCATCTCTCTCCAACTAAGCGGGTGTCAAAAATTTCAAATCCCATCCCCCATCCCGCTCTCTCTCTCTTCACATCTCACACCCAAAAGCAATCGAGCGAGCGAGAGAAAAGTTCCTTAGACAAAGACTTGACTGGATTTCTTTAGTGTAGGCCGGAGCGATTCTTCTTCCGACGGTCGCCGATTGAGGACAACGATGTCTGTTCGACAGGAGAAAGAGAAAGGAGTTAACGTGCAGGTCCTCCTGCGGTGTCGGTAAGGGTTCCAAATTACACTCTCAGATTCGTGTCCTGGCATCGGCGCTTTCAATCATTTTCGTGCGAAGATTTCGTTTATTTTGTGAATTGATTTTTTTTTAATTTTCTTGGTCGGTGTTTGTTTTCAGGCCGTTTAGTGAGGATGAGTTGAGGAATAATGCTCCTCAGGTTGTCACTTGTAACGAGGTGCAAAGAGAGGTTTCCGTTTCGCAGAACATTGCCGGCAAGCATTTTGATAGGGTTTTCACTTTTGACAAGGTTTTGTATTTTGTTTTTGCGCTTCTGATTCGTTTTCTTTCATCTTTTGTTTGCTAGTTTTGAAATTGTGACTTCACGTTTGGTGGGTAAGGTGCTTCAGTCCATGAGTTTGATTTCCTGTTAATTAGAGTAGAGGTTACAAGAAGGTTCTTAGAGTTTTTCTGGGATTTCGGCTGTTCTGGATTTGATGCTGTAGATAAATCAATCTTGTGCATAAACTGAAGGGAAAATTTATACAGTGAATTGATGGTAGTAAATTGTCAGCCTTCTGTTCGTATTATGTCTTTTCTTTGTGGAGCGAAGCGCATCTTTTGTGATTTTATCCATGAGAGCTTATTACCACCGTCAATGAATGGTTTCAAAGGTATATTTGAGGTATTGTCAGACAACTGGGTGTAGTCTTACGAAATATTTGATAGGCTGTATTCCATTTGTGGCTTCTTTTGATACTTTTAAATAACTAATAGTATTACTGCATTGACATTTTTAGGAACCCTTTGATAATGTATACATGATTTTATGAAGAAAAAAACATCTTCTAACATAAGAGCACCATAAATCTTTGTTCTCCTATTTGATCACAGACATACTTTCTCAGAATTGTTGTCTTTGCAGATTTGCATACGAACATAGTACCATTAAGTTGCTTTTGCTTTTCTCTGGTGCATTTTAGCAATTTAGAACTTTTGCTGCATTTTGAAGCTAATTCATGCTTGTCTGCCAACTCCTTTTCAGGAAAATGGTTGATGTTTGCATGCAATACAATAGACACTTTGTGCTTTTACATGTTGAATCCAATCACATTTGTTAAAATACCTGATTAATCCACATCATTGGCCATGTTGCTTCTCAGGCATTCATTATAATGTTTGCATTGTTTCTCTTCTAAACTTTTTTGGCTTTTAAATTTAATGTTCTAAGTGGTGGCAAGTCTAACATTTAGCTGATCGTGCCATAGGTTTTTGGGCCTTCAGCTCAACAAAAGGATCTTTATGATCAAGCAGTTGTGCCAATCGTTAACGAAGTTCTTGAAGGTTTCAACTGTACCATTTTTGCATATGGTCAGACCGGCACTGGGAAAACATACACAATGGAAGGTGAATGCAAAAGATCTAAGGTATGGGTTATCAGGAGTTGTTTTTTAACGCTGTTTTAATAGTCATGAGCTCTAACTATGGAATTGATGATTTGTCGGCTTGGTGTGACATTGACACAGAGTGGACCTAATGGAGAATTACCTCCAGAAGCTGGGGTCATACCCAGAGCTGTCAAGCAAATTTTTGATACACTTGAAAGCCAAAATGCAGAATATAGTGTGAAGGTGACCTTTCTAGAGTTGTACAATGAAGAAATCACAGATTTGCTTGCCCCAGAAGAAATTTCTAGAGTTTCTTTGGATGAGAAGCAAAAGAAACAGTTGCCTCTAATGGAAGATGGGAAAGGTGGAGTGCTTGTAAGAGGTCTAGAGGAGGAAATAGTTACAAGTGCAAGTGAGATTTTCACTCTTCTTGAGAGAGGGTCTGCAAAACGTCGCACGGCAGAAACCTTGTTAAACAAGCAGTCAAGGTAAAAATTTCAGTTTTTTTTTTTTTGGCTCAAAGTCCATAAAATGTTTCCTTCTCATTAAGAACATGTCTGGTGTTTTAGTCGGTCGCATTCTCTATTTTCAATTACAATACACATCAAGGAAGCAACACCTGAGGGTGAAGAACTAATTAAATGCGGAAAGCTGAATCTGGTGGATTTAGCAGGATCAGAAAACATATCTCGTTCTGGTGCTAGGGAGGTAAGCAATTTATTAAAGAAGCTTATTGGGACATTGAGTAAATTAGGACCCAAGCCAAGTATGGTTACTCTCTATGATGCTGATCCTGCTCTCTATATTTTAGGGTCGTGCAAGAGAAGCTGGTGAAATCAACAAAAGTTTACTTACTTTGGGTCGTGTGATTAATGCTCTTGTGGAGCATCTTGGTCATGTACCTTACAGGTTCAGATTGATTTCTTGAGTTAATCAGCCTTAGCTTATACTCAAAATTTTGATGACACATATCATGTGTTGCTCCAGGGATAGCAAGCTCACTAGGTTGCTCCGTGATTCACTGGGGGGGAGAACCAAAACGTGCATTATAGCAACTGTTTCACCAGCTGTTCATTGTCTAGAAGAAACCCTGAGTACCCTGGATTATGCACACAGGGCAAAAAACATAAGGAATAAGCCTGAGGTTTGTTGCTTCTTGTGTTAGTCATAATTCTAAGTAAGCCTTTTGACTTTTTTGTTGGATAAATTTCTGCATAAGTTTCAATTGCCCATCTTCTACATACATCAACCCTTCTCTAGACCTGACAAATGTAGGAGCCTCATGCATTGAGGCACCCTTTTTTAGGTTTTGATTGCCTATTTGCTCCGATGAGTTTGATGGTGGTGAGCTATCATCCTCAAATTTTAAACTAAAGTTCTGTAACATACAGTGCATAAGAATTTTAGGAATCTGGGACTTTAAAGCTTTAACCAGGGTGAAATTTAAGTGGGACTCCTATCATACAGTTTATCATTGTGTTTATATGGTAAGCCTCTATGTAATGATAAGATCACGCCTTTGTGACCTAAAGGCCGCATGTTCAAGTCGCAAAAAAACCCTTTGGTGAAAAAAAAGGGGTAATATTGCATACATTTGACCCTTTCCTGCCTCTTAATGTGGAAGCATGTGCACCAGGATGCTAAATGTCCTTTTTATACATATCTTAGCCACCTTGAAATGAACTTTTATGTTTTGGCAAATGCATGTTCTTCATTTTCAGTTTGGCTTGGGTGGGTTTTGAGCCTGTGGGGTTGGATTTTGGAATGGTCATATTTTTCTGTGAGAAACTATGCCAAGACTAAGAGCCACAGTTCCAGTGTAAAGTGCATGCTTATAACATTCTCGCCGGTGTATGATATTGCTGTTCAGTATTTCTTTTGGGTGATGACTATGTTTGACGTCTATTGTCAATTTTTTTCATTATCATTATTTTGTTAGAACTATACATCTGAACTTAGCCTATTGAATAAGGAGCTGCTGTGTCTGTCCGTAGGTTAATCAGAAAATGATGAAATCTACTCTTATTAAGGACCTTTATGGAGAAATTGAAAGGCTTAAGGCAGGTGAGATAGTATGACTTCTTGTATGCCTGCTAATTGTATTGTATTCTGGCAAATGATTAATGCAATGTGCAAGCAGTGGCACCTGGTTCTCTTATTGTAACAAATATCATGATCTTGTTTAGAGGTCTATGCTGCACGAGAGAAAAATGGAATCTATATCCCGAAGGAGCGATACTATCAAGAGGAGAGCGAAAGAAAGGTGATTGGTAGCACCCACTTTCCTGTTATGTTAATGACCTTGCATTTCAAACTGTATCTTTTTCTAATGCACTACTTTTTTATCTTCCCGATATCTCAACTCTTTTAGCTTGGGTTTCATATTGTGGCATGTCAATGTTTGCCATTGAGGGTTTAATGCTGTTTATCTACTATACATACCTAATTTGGAAGGAAAAATGATAGCTCTTAAATTTTGTCTCCTGTTTATCTCCCCTTCTGTTTCTCCACATATATGCTTTCTCTTTAACCAAGTCATGGATTATGGATGCTCTTATGTTTAGTCTTATGTTTCCCCAATCAAGTGTAATTATCATGAATAATGTTTTCTCTTGTTGCACCTGCTATTGTTTGTTAGGCCATGGTGGAACAGATAGAACAAATGGGGGCTACTATAGAAACCAATCAGAAGGTTAGTGCGTGGAACACCATTTCATGTGTGATTTTTTGTCGTTGACCTTTATGAGTATGCTCACTTGACACATGAATATTATATTACAAGCAGCAACTTGAGGATTTGCAAGATAAATATGTTGCCCAGGTTCGGCAATGTTCTGAATTGAACAGCACTCTGGATGCCACAGAGGTACATTGCATTTTTAAGTTGCTTGCAGTTATTTTATACAAATGGTTTCCATTAAATTGGTAAATCGGCAGAAAACCTTGAGCCAAACCAGCAAATTGTTGGCCAGTACCGAGGAAGAATTGAACAAGTGCCGTTATGCTTTGAAGGAGAAGGATTTTATCATATCTGAACAGAGAAAAGCAGGTATATTTATATATTTGCTTACAAATTTTTATTAGCTTTTTGATATATTGACATTGTTGAGCTCTAAACAGAGAATGCTCTGGCCCATCAAGCATGTGTTCTGAGGTCTGACTTGGAGAAAGCTCTTCAGGACAATGCTTCTTTGTTTCAAAAGATTGGTAGGTTGTCCTCTGTGGGGTTTAGAACGACAAATGTCATATGTTATTATTTGGAACTGACCACTACTGATTTGGCATGTATAGGTAGGGAAGACAAACTGAATGCTGATAACAGATCACTGGTGGACAATTTTAAGACGGAACTCTCCCGACAAATTGGTTCTCTTTGTAATGTGTTGGCTACATCAATGTCTCGACAGGATGAACATCTTCAGTCTGTTGAGAATCTTTGCCATTCTTTCTTAGATATACATGATAAGGTACTGAAAAATTAACAACCTCATTTTTCTTAATCATTTCTTCTTCTCCTGTTATATATCTGAGAATGAAATATGGTTACAATTTTGTTATAGGAATTTGGATTCAATTAAAGTTGAGTTGTCTGAAATTCTGAAATTTTCTCCTTCATAGTCCAAGACTTGGTAATTTTTTTGTCTTCAGGCCCTCATAGATATGAAGAAAAAATTGACAGCTTCAAGGGCCTTGTATATGTCCCACTTTGAAGCAGTCCAAAATGTTGTACGGTTGCACAAAGCAAGCTCCATTGCCGGTTTAGAGGAAATTACATGTTTGGCTTCTTCTCATGCACAATCTGTTCAAGAAGTACGTTTCAACAATTTGATCTGGTTTCTTTACTGTGTTGTTCCAGTTATTCCAAGCTTACTCAATTATCTCCTTTTTTCCTTTCTGAATCAGTATCTAGCAACAGAGGCTGGCCAGACAGCTTCCATATTTGACGATTTGCTGAATACACTTTCTGCTCACCAGGGCGAAATGGCTCTTTTCACAAGGGAACTCCGACAGGTCTTGTCCTTGATTCCTGTCTCTGCTACAAATATTGCTTGGCCACGAATGCAGCTAATATGGCTTCTTGATAATGTTAAAAATCTGTTTCTTCCGAGATAGCTTGTGGCTTTGTTTTCACAATTTTTTTTTTTTAATAACTTGACCGTAGTTGTTTGAGTGTTGCTTTTGTAGTTTACAATGTTACTGCTGTTTTTGATCATTTGATATCTCTGTATATTTTTTGCTGTTTCTTATGCCTTGCTACCTTTTCTGATTTGGAAATCCAACAGAGATTCAACACAAGCATTGAGCAAATAAAGGAGATTTCTGAGTACACAGATGTATTTCTGAACAAGATTTTGGAAGAGTCCAAAAGGGTTGAAAATTATGTAGAGCAAGCTGATCAAGTTCAAATGAAAAGCATTGCTGACTTTCAGAAGGCTTATGAGGTATAAACCAAGTAAAATAAAAAAAAAACAAATTTAGCAGTGCTATATGCTCCATCTGAATGCTGAACAGTATTCCCTGGAACATTTCCTTCCACAGGAGCAATCAAAATCTGATGCAGAGAAGCTTGTTAATGATATCAATATTCTGCTCTCTAACCACAGTCGGCGTCAGAAAGAGCTGGTTTGCTTCATAATTTTCGAAATTTTATTTCTTTTTTTTTTTTTCACTTTGTATTTAATATGACTAAAGTTTGAGTTGATAGGTGGATGCAAGGTTGGTTGATCTCAGAGAAACTGCTTCTGTAAACAAGGCATTTTTAGATGGGCATGTTTCTTCAATGGAGGGTATTACAACAGAGGCGAAAAGAAAATGGCAGGAATTTTCTTCGCAAGCAGAGAATAATGCAAAGGATAGTGCAGATTATTCTGCTGTAAAACATTGTCGTATGGAATTACTCCTACAGCAATGGTGTGTTGGGTCCTCTGTGTGTTTGTATCAAATCAGTTTTTGTTACTTTTTAACTGACATTCCTCTTCTCCATTGTTTAGTGTAAGCACCACGGAATCAGCTCTCAAGCACTGTAAAAAGACTCATGAGTCCATTAATGAAATGAGCAGCAAGCATGTCTCCTCATTGTCGTCACTTACTAGGTAATAAATGGTGCCTTTTTTTTTTCAGATCATAACTTTAGAAGATCTCTTCAAAATTACTTGTACATGGTTCATTTTGAAACATGGAATTAATGACCCTATATTTTACCAACGGCCTGCTTAGTATGCTTCAGATTATGCAGGCTTTGGCAGGAAAAGTTAATATCATCATAATGTGTTTTCCATTGTTCTCTTTTCCCTTTTTATGTTTGTTTTATTACTGCAAATATGTTCATTCTTGCATAAAGATCACTTTTTTTATTCAATTTGTCTTATACTTTGGCACAGAAATGCATCTGACAGTATTGAGCAACACGACATGGAGGTTGGTTCTGCAAGGGTTGCAGCTGAGCAAGATATGGCAAGCAGCAGCACAGATATTGTTCATCAAATTGAGAGTTTGTTCTGAAGTCCCGTATTTTTTTCATTTTTTATTTTGCAATAGATGGCAGCAGTCCTTATGATTGAAAATTGTGGGCTAAATATGTGGTAAGGTAGATAAGATGCGCTTGCATGTCTAGTACGTGATTCTAAGCGATTGTGCATGTCCAGTAGGTTGATAATGCATTTTCTAGTGAATCTATCCCAGTTCCTCAAATTAGTCAGTCCAAAATGCACTCAGTGTCAAAAGGTTTGTAGAACAGATTTGATGATGCTATTTGGTTTCCACCGATGAGACGCTTTGTCAAGTTTTTTGTGGACGATTGTGTTGCATCTTCTGAAATCTTGCTTTTAGATGCATTTCTTCAAGTTTTCTCTGATGGTAAAGGAGATGGGATATGACCTTTTTTAATTTCTGATTTGCTACAGATGCATCAGAGCAAGAAAGAGGATCTATATCTGGAATATTGGAGGCTGTCAAATCTCATGCGAAGACTATTGAGGTTTTGAGGGAGGATCACTCAGGCCAAGCTGCAGCTATTGAAGACAAAGCAAAGGAAACTTTTGAGCAGCGATTTATGGTAAGCGGATTTAGCATCTATGGCTTGCCTTAGCTTTTGTACTTTATCACATCCTGAGCCTATTTCTTTATTTGTTTCGGAAAATAAAAGAAAGAAATTAAACACTGCTGCCAAATGACCACATCTCTTAGTTCTTCTCATTATGAGATGCTCTATAATGTGCAGGACTATGAACCTACAGGCACAACGCCTGTAAGAAATGAGCCGGACGTTCCTAGTAAGGGGACAATCGAGTCACTTCGAGCAATGCCAATGGAAGCCCTTCTTGAGGAATTTAGAGAAAATAATTCATACGAATCATTTGAGGCAAAGGAATCGAAACCATCTCTGATACCACGGTCGCCCCTTGTCCAACTGAACTAGAAATTGCTTGGTCATTTTGCATTTAGGTGCCTTATGATTGTCAATCTGTACCATTAGTGTACAACACAGTTATTATTAGTGCCATACGAAAACTGCGGGGATGCAGGAAAGGCCGGCTGGTGGAGGGTTATGCTTGTTTCAGGGTTTCTACTTTCTAGTATGAATAAATCCCATCTTGGGATTTTACAAAGTCTGTAAGTCAACAAGAAGAATTGAAGCTAAACTCCACACTTGGAGATTTATATTTATTTGCAGGGTAACTTTGCTCTGTTTATCGCTTTCTCGTTGTGTATATGTTATGTAATACATTGAAATTACGCCGGAGTACAAGTTGAAGTTTTGTTCTGTAGTGATTTAGAACAGAGATATTCCTCTTTCTTTTTCTAAATAATTGTCCATGTCAATTGTGGTAAATTGCTTTGCTGTGAAAGTTTTTACCTGAATCCACAAGCAGATAAGCAGGATAACTGGCAATGACTGAGATTAGATAACAATTACCTGAAATCCGCTCGACATTTTCATGTCTTAGCAATTTGAGACAGGACTTGAGCCATGTAGGTATTTGACCTTAGAAAAATTGTGCTAAATTTATTTTATTTTCTTACTATATAAATATTTGATATTATTAAATTAATTACGTAATATTATACCATTCAATTTATACTCATATTATTAGTTGAAAACGTAATTGGACGCTCTGACTAAAACACAATCTAAACCTGAAACTCATTGACCTGACTATTTGACCCGAACGGTTGCAGCACTTACCCTCCACCATTTCCTTGTGTCACGGTTAACGAGACTTTTCTTGCCGGAGAACGGAAGAAACTTGAAAACAGGCGCCGTTTACCATGGATGGTGCGGACCCTAACCCAATGACAACCACGATACTGTAACGGTCCTCATGTTCAAACTCAATAACCAAACCAAACTCATCTCCAACCATGCGAAACATCGTCTCCTGTCGGCTTCTACAGCCGCAGACATTGCAGAGTGGCCTTACACTCAATTTCACCAACAAACCGCCGCAGACTCCAATACCCAGATGCCGGAAACGCCAAATCCCGAGTTTCAACTCTTTTTGGACCCAAGATTTCACATTTCCGTACTCCTAAAATGTAAAAACATATTTCAAATCAGACAAGTTCACGCCCGGTTGACGACAACTGGAATTCTACATAACCTTAATGTTGCCAACAAGCTCCTTCAAGCGTATGCTTATTACAAACAATTAGTTGATGCTTATATGTTGTTTGATGAAATGGGTGAGAAAGGCCCAGTTTCTTGGAGTGTAATGGTCGGTGGGTTCGCTAAGTGTGGCGATTTCGGGCGTTGTTTTGGGATTTTTAGGGAGCTTATTAGAAGTGGGGCACGGCCTGATAACTTTACCTTGCCATTTGTGATAAAGGCTTGTAAGGATGAGTTGGGTTTGGCTGTGGGTAGATTGGTCCATTGTGTTGTTTTGAAATGTGGTTTGCATTTGGATCGCTTTGTTTGTGCTGCTTTAGTGGATATGTATGCAAGATGCGGGATTATTGAGGATGCTAAGCATTTGTTTGATAAAATGCCCAATAGGGATCTTGTGACTTGGACAACCATGATTGGCGGCTTTGCGGAGTGTGGGAATGCATATGAGTCTGTGGTTTTGTTTGATCGGATGAGAGAAGAAGGTCTATTGCCTGATAAGATTGCTATGGTGACTGTTGTAAATGCTTGTGCTAAGTTAGGGGCTTTGAATAAGGCTAAGGTTGTTCGGGAATTTATATGTCGAAATAAGTTTTCTGTGGATGTGATATTGGGGACAGCGATGATTGATATGTATGCCAAATGTGGCTGCATCATTTCTGCTAGGGAAATCTTTGATAGAATGCAAAGAAGAAATGTAATTTCGTGGAGCGCAATGATAGCAGCTTATGGTTATCATGGGCAAGGCAGGATGGCTCTTGATTTGTTTCCTGTTATGCTTAGGAGTGGAATTTTACCCAATAACATCACCTTTGTATCGCTTTTATACGCTTGTAGTCACTCGGGCTTGGTGAAAGAAGGCCTTGCACTTTTCTCCTTGATGTGGGACAAGTATGGTGTGAGCCCGGATGTGAAACACTTTACTTGCATGGTTGATCTCTTGGGGCGTGCTGGGAGACTGAATGAGGCATGGAGTTTGATAGAGACTATGACGATCGAGAAGGATGAGGGTGTTTGGTGCGCTTTTCTTGGGGCATGTAGAATCCACAGGTATATTGATTTAGCTGAAAAGGCAGCAAAATCCCTTCTGCAGCTGCAGCCCCAAAATCCTGGGCACTACATCTTACTTTCAAATATTTATGCAAATGCTGGTAGACGGGAAGATGTGGCCTATATTAGGGGTCTGTTGACCAAGAGAGGATTAAAAAAGATTCCAGGATATACTTGGATTGAGGTAGACAACCAACTTTATCAATTTAGAATGGGAGATACAACTCATTCTCAGTCAAACGAGATTCATGAGATGCTGAAGAGTTTGACTCTGAAGTTGGAGTTGGCTGGTTATGTTCCTGATACGAACTTTGTTTTGCAGGATGTTATTGAGGAAGTTAAGCTTAGTAGTCTGTATGCACATAGTGAGAAGTTGGCACTTGCATTTGGCCTTATTGCCACACCTGAGGGAACTACTGTTAGGATGTGCAAGAATCTGAGGGTTTGTGGTGATTGTCATAATTTTATGAAATTAGCATCAACTGTTACACAGAGGGAAATAATTGTTCGAGATGCTAACCGGTTTCACCACTTCAATAGAGGGGCTTGTTCATGTGGCGACTACTGGTAATTGGTAGGAGGTTACTGCTGTTTCTTCTATGCTGCCAGAGTCTGTCAAGCTAAGCACAAGTTACATTTCTGTGTCAGCTCTTCTACCTATTGATTATGTCAGCATGTGGCCGTAGAGGTGGAGAGTTCCTGGCAGTAATGAAGAAATTGGACTATGTGGAAAAGGGAACCTGATAAGATGGAAAGCTGGCTGCAATAATATTGATGGTAAAACCATGAATACTGGGATTTCTCCCTACAATGGCCCGCCTTTGTCTGGTAACCCATCATGTGAACAGTGAACCAGTGAACAGAGCTATTTTATTTACGTCAAATGTGTCTCCCTTATAATTTTTTACTCCAAAGGAAAAATTCAACCATTGCAACTGTTCCATTTCTAACTTTGACACAAACAAGATAGAAGCGAGCTAGAAAGGTAAGTGCTGTAGTGGCAAGTAGTACATTTTTACATGCAAGGTATATTGATGTTAACTTTTTGAATAAAAGCTGTATTCCTACTTTGTTTATTGTTTCTTATGAATGGGTTAAATCATTTTTTAAAATTATATGTGATTCTATTTATGTAATTAGCACCGACCCCATAGAGATCAATTATCTGTCTTCCTAATCTCCACTGCTTACGCTGAAAGTCCACCTCTAATGCTAAGTCTAGAATTTAACCTAGTCTTAGGGATGACTAATGCACATGTAATGAGAAAATTGAGTTTTTCCACCTTTCACATGCCTTAGACAATTATTGTTCAAACGTTTATCAGCTTTAAGAGTGAGTCTGACCTTGGTTTTCTTGTAGTGTTTCCTTATCTCTGTCTTCTTGCCTATGAATTTATTTTAATGATGTCTTTGGGGATTAAACTCCCTTTGCTGGATGAGATACTTGTGATACCTGTATATGGAGGGTGTAGTTTTATGTCTTAATTGTACTGTGCCTAATTGCTAAAACAAATTTAGGATACTGGCTCTTGTGTCCTTAATTGGGATCCCTTTGTTTATTGGTTTTTCATATAAATATACAGAAAAACATTGCTTTTAGGTTGATCACGTTTTGATGCGCAGTTTCAGGTTCCAAATATTTGGTATCAAAGCTTTTGGCATACACTTTGGCTTGCTTTAATGTTCGGCAAAGGGCTTTACAAGTTCAATGGAACAGTACAGCAGCAACCCAGACAGGCAGCGATTGATTCATTTCCGGCATTTTCACATGCATCAGAAATAAGTAGAATATAGCAGTCGAGAACTAATATTATTTGTATCTACATGTCTGATCACCTAGTGGATCCTCCTCAGGCAACAACCTGGTAAAATTTTCCCTCGTTAATTTGTTGCTTTGCTTATGTATTTGTTGCATTAGTCTTCCTCAAGCGTAAGGAGTAAACACATTTTGTGTTTCTACCTTGTTCCCCATTACCTACGGCTCCTATTTCTTTTTCCTGTTTCAATCATCTTCATACAGTCGGCCAATGCGATTCTGCTGCGCTTAGATTTGTCTTTTGGTCTTGATTGCATGCCTGCCTCCAAAATTTCGATGTAGCTGAGAAAATTGATTGCTAATCTGATGAGAACAATGGTGAAATAAACTTTGTGAACAATAGCTCACCCCGAGTAAAATTGAACGGTAAAGTGGTTTTGGAAGCTTCAATGCATGCCTTTTAGTCTAACACTTGTACATATGAACGATTTGAGTTTCTACAAGTCTAACTAGATTTCAATTTTGACCTTTTGAGTTTATCTGCTTAGGCTAGTAGTTTAATATTTAGCTATTTATCCTACTATGTACGCACTACGCAGTGAATAACTAAATACTTTTTTATTTCCTCCTTCTCATTCGTTCTAAGGAAAGGAAGCTTGGTGTGAAGCTGAAGAATTTGGATGCCTACAGTGTAAATGTTTTGCTCTCAACTACCTCTATCCTGACTAACTAGGATCCAACCTTATTATATTTGTTTGGGTTCTTTTAAAAGACACATTTTTCGGTTTTAGGTCCAAAAGTTTCCAATTAAAACTAAATCACCAGGTGAATTTCATTAATTATATAGCCTGCTTAAACCAAAAAAAAAAAAACCTCTTTTTTTGTTTTATTAAGAAGTCCATTAAGCTGTGAACACATATATCTTTCATCATTCTCATAAAATCTATGTTTAAAATTAGAATTCATGACTTCTAAATTCTTAACTATAAGAGTGTTGGGAAAAAAATGTTTTTTTTTTTTACAAGATTAAAAGATACAAAAGGAGAATAAAGTTTTTAGGACTTAGAAATAAAATCAAGAGATTTCAATAAAGTATTTCACCTAATTATGTTAGAAATACGGGACTATAAATTGCCTTGGGGGGGGGGGGGGGGGGGGGGATTGATCCATTGAATATGAGGCGTCCCAATGCGCATGACCTAACAACTACTGTCAATATTTCTCTAAACTTGTTGCCAGAGCTGGTCCTACAGAGAATTCTCCGTTTTAGTGCGTGCTCTTGCACTTTTATATTCTGCAGTAGCTTTTCCATGTCCGAGCCACCAAATGTGCGAGAATATGCACCTAAGTTCTTCGATTCATTGCCATAATACTGATATTTCTTGCACTATCCTAAGCTTACCAGTTGCCCACAAATTTGGTTGGGTAAGTTGCATCATGTTACTGTAAACTAAATGCGCATGTGGTCACGCGCACAAGTTAGTGAACATTTCCTTTTCCTTGCATGCGACTGCTAAAGCATCTAAGTAAAGTTACTAAGTCTTTTGCATGTGCTTTTGGGTTAGACGCTTTTGGTGTCAAGCAGCTGCCTCAGAACGTCTGCGGGTTATCTGACAATGAACAATCATGTATTAAATGAGACTGTAAAACTATTTATTATTATTTATATGAAGTTACTTAACATTACTGAAAAAACATAGTGGCCTTGAATGCTGGCATTTAGGTAGAGGAAATCGGCCTTGAATCTCTGACCAGTGCTGCTGAATTATTGAATTCGTTTGCTTCTTTTCCCAAGACAACCCAAGTAATTACCATCAAACATTATTTTCTCCGTCATTTTCCCTCCATTGTTTGTTCTTTCGCAACATTCTTCACCTGATCGAGCAACAATATATACTCGTGCTTTGCTCGAAGGATGGATGACGCACATCTGAGAGCAAACCAATAATTTTTGTTCCCCATTTTAATCTTAAGCTTCATCCAATGTTGACTATTAGGTTCACCATCCAATATGAGGCCTCTAACAAAATTATTTCACATGTCCATTGGCGGACAACATTCCCGAATCGCATTTGTTTATGAGCTGCATGACTTAGTGCTGCCGGTCTTCTAAATTAGAGTAATTAGACCCACTAACCCGTTTATGCTCAGGTATTTGTCTAATCAAGGGACTAACGGAATGTATTTTTTGCCAAACATATTCCAACGGAAACTTGCCAACAGCATTTGAGCGAAACCTGCAAGACATAACCCTTGCCAATGGCACTTTCCATTTTTGCAAAAATCAAAACGGCCACAGGAATCCATAAATTAACCAAGGGCAGCCAATGGCAGACAATGTTTCTTTTTGCGACTGTTTCTTTTTGCGATATGGGACGGTCAATAAAAAGTAATCAAGGACACGATAAGGAACATTGAACCTTATTTATTATCGTTTTTCTAGTTGGAGCTCCGTTGAGAAGGAGCGGGGAGGAATCCATAACATTTTTATAAGATTAAAGACAGAGTTTAATAGCATGGGAAAGCATTAACCAAATAACGTCAGGATAAGTTCCAACTTCCAGATGTAAAAAACAGGGGATAAATTGCATGGTAAAAATCAAATGGCAAAATTTAACACAAGTCCTTCCAAAGCACAAATTATTGCCTCCATTAGACTTTTACTTGATCTTCTTCTTGGGCCTCAACTGCATGAAGAATCAACACTCCATAATTCATTGAAATTCAATAAACTTGAAGGAAACAAGAGGATGTAGAAACTAAGCATGCAAAACAAGGAAATTGTGGAAAGCTAACATAACTAAATGCTTAGTTTTAGAGATAAGAACCTGGTTGCTATGGCCACACTTCTTCTTCCGGCAGTTCACAGCCCTTGGATGCAGACGAGCATAACATCTAACAACCAATCACAGAGATTGTCAGTCCATAACTAGAAACTCCAATTGAGAAGAAAATAAGCCATAATGCACCCCAATGCATAATATGCAGGAAAAAAAATTGACACTCCTTAGATTTCAAGAAACAAACGAGGCTAATAATAAGCATTCTGCAAACAAATACAGCAACCACCAAGTCAACGACCTATAATCCTCTCTATGATATTAGATGGTGATTCCAAGTGAAAAATGAAAGAGGCTAGCTTGGCCCAGTCACTTATCTAAGATCCATTCCATCCAAGTCATGCCTTTCTTATTATACCTCCCTAGCCCAATCTTGATAAATGTGTCATATTGGCAACCATGAAAATGCTCCCTGACCAAGCTCCCCAATCTTAGTGCATACTTGTGTACATATTTATTAACAACAAAAACCAACATGAACCATGTCCCACCCAAGAAAATCAGCTGCAACTAAATTATTTCAGTTGACAAAGTTGCATGGGTAGTCAATATTGGGGACCAGGATGCCCTCCGTTGCACCATCCTTACAGCAAATGAGAGTTCAACTTATAGTCCCCAAAGCAAACAAGCATGGTAGACATACAATATTGTGCAACATGAATAAAAGAGTGAACACAGATAGGTCTTCAAGAGTAACAACAGATAAGCGATTGGATTCCTATTTATTTGTCAACAAAACATCTATGGTAGAAGGATAGAACAAAAAAATTGTGTTCAACCATATAGATCATGTACCACTCGTGAAAATCAGCCGAATGTGAACAATCTCGGCTGACAAAGTTGAATGGAAATATAATCTAGGGAACTCGTATGACTTCATACGCACTTATGACAGTAGTAGAAGCTAAGTAAGTCCCAAAAAGATAAGACCTCAAAATCATGGAGACAAAATTTTAAAAAGTCTCAAAGCTTCAAGCGTCCCAGTGTACTGTGCAGATTTCTTCATTAAAAGATTCTGTGTGTTTGCTAGATAATTGTAGCTAAATCAAGAACACAAAAGAAACAACATACTATGTTCACGTCCGTTTTCTATGTTTGACCATCAAGAAAACTGTCTTTAAGTGCACGAAAACTCGAACACAGGAACTTGCAAAATGGCATGCATCATACATTACGTAGCCCGACAACAGGCTAACAATCAAGTTGTAGTAAATTAATTTAGCAGAATTAAAAAAGAAGAAAAAGAAAAAGGGACATACTTGCGACAGATCATCTTGTCCTGATTATATTTGCGGGCCAAAGCCATCAAAGAAGGCTCTATAATTCCACCCCTAAGCCTTAGCACAAGATGGAGTGTAGATTCTGGGCAATTGAACAGATTAAATAAGCTTAACGAGTCATTCACAATCACATACTCACTAAAAACATTGAAAAAGGTACCAAAAAAGAGGGGCAAAGAAAGAAAAAGAGACCTTTCTGGATGTTGTAATCGGCTAGGGTTCGGCCATCTTCGAGCTGCTTTCCTGCGAAGATCAACCGCTGCTGATCCGGTGGAATTCCTGTCCAAAAATACCAACAACACAGCCGCCGCCGCCACGGTCAAAAAAATTGAGAAGGCAGCAAAAAGTGACAAAACTTTCTAGGGAAACAAACAAAGGAATAAGAATCCGTCGTACCTTCCTTGTCTTGGATCTTGGCCTTGACATTGTCGATGGTGTCGCTGCTCTCTACCTCGAGAGTTATGGTCTTCCCTGTTAGGGTTTTCACGAATATCTGCATTTTTTTTTTCCTCGCTTCCGCTCTCCTTTGCTTGCAGTCTCTCTGTGGCTTGCGGAAATGAGCGGCTTAGGTTTCGTCGTTAGGGTTTTTATAGTCCGTGTTCGGAGGCCTAGGGTTTTCTTTAGTTGGAGAGAATTAAGACGGCGAAGGCCCAGATACTGGATCATGGGCCGCGTTTTTCTTTGGGGCCTATTTATTCAGTTCCAGAAGAAGGCCCAACATTTTTTTGGAAAAAAAAATCATTTGTTTTTTTTACGTTTTTTTTTTTTCCATGATATTGTAAATGTGTCATCACTTACCAGAGACACTTATATTCTTTGATTTTTCCTTTTCAGTTAGCATAATTTTAATCGTGCCTTAAACACTATTTGTTTTAGGGTCTAACTATAGCCCCACATCTTTTTACATTGAGGAGGGTATTTATTGAGGTAGAAGTAGGTGCTACACATTATTATTATTATTATTATTATTATTTTTACAAAAACTAAAACGTAAATCTAAATCTTAGGCTGCAAAATATAGACCTAAATAGAGTACATTAAACAAAAAATAAATATATTATAATAATAATACTCTTGATTTGGAGCTCGGGAGGTTTCTAACCAGCGTCCCAAACCTTACGTTTTTTTTTTTAATATAATAAAACGCAATCATATGGATTTGTCAAACGCATTCTTACATTTGACTGAGTTGCACCATCATTTCGAGCCATCCTTATGGTAAAAGGAAATCCCCTACGAACCCTACATGTTCTTCAGAAGTTTGCAGAAAGAAAATATAGGTGATCCGTTGATAATTATTGTTTGACGAAATTTACTTTCATAAGGAATCAATTATTTAGTATCTGGTGCCTGATTAACAATATGTTGTTCATACACACTGTGGATTGTAATGTAACGGGACGAACAATGGAACTGTAATCTGAAGCAAATGCAAATGTTTAATTTAAACCCAAACTGCTCTCATGTTGAAAGGGAGGCAACATTGGGTGCCAAAATATCAAGAAGACCCTTTGGATTGTCCACATGGACCCAATGCCCCGAATTTGGAAGAACATGAAGTGAAACTTTCCCCTCAGTTCCATCTCCTCTCCGACTAGCAAGGCTCTTCAGTCTTTCAATGGTATCATGATCCCAACGGTCACTTTTCTCTGCAACTACCATTCCTATCTCCATTCCTTTTGGTGGGTGCTCCAGCATAGACCAGTAGGATGTCTCCCTAGAGAATTTAACACTTTAACACTCAGATATGTACTGACGGAAATGCAAGCAAAAAGTACAGAAGGGTGTCGACAAAAGACTGGGAATCTACCTGTAAGAATTGAACATCTCAATAGCACCGTCAAGATTAAAAGCCCATGTTTCTTGTTCTCCGGATTTCTTTAGGTTGCTACCTATCCACTCTGACAGAGACTTTGAGAATCCAAGCTCAACCATGTGCTTCACAAGCCACCTGAACCAATAACCACCGCTAGTAGAATCGATTATGCTATGCAAAGATGATATAACAGAAACACTATGGCAATGCTCAAGTCCATAAGAACAAAGGTTATGTTCATCATTATTTTCTTTTTTCCTTTTTTTTTTTTAGTAGGATGGCAAAAAATAAGAAACGTATAAAGGAAAAGGAAAAGGCCAGTCATGCTCATGTCCAGCATTATGTTCGTGCCTGATAGATGTCGAAGATAGAAAAGCGCATAAAATCAATGACCTTCCACTTCACGTTCTAAACGACTTACAAATCCCAAAGTCAAAGTAGTAACCACTAGTCTGCCACCTGAGGCCATGAATTTAAGCTCATAGTTACTGGCAAGCTACATGACTTGCAAAGTCACTAGGTTGGAATAATAACTGGGTGATTTAGTGAAGCATGAAGCAGATGTCACTCACACAATTCCTGATTCTACATTAGTCAAACCTATTAGTTTGCGACTGTCAAATTTCAGTCCAATATGTAAATAGTCCTCCTATAGAAAAAAACTGAAACAACTACACTGCTAAAAAACAACCATAACATGTCGACGTAAAACTTTTTAACCTTGGCATAATGGTCCCCTGAACTTTACCACACAACTTTTCGGAGGGGAGAAGTGAATGTTTCACCTTCGTGAAGGAACAGATGATGGCAAACTTTGCAAGGTTTTCAACACCTTCTCCACCTCTCCATCACTGTCATCAGTGCTCACTTCTCCGGGGACAGAATCTAGCACCCACAGCTGTTCTGCATCAGGAAACAATGTATGAAAGCCGCAGAAATTTTCTGACATTACATTACCGCATGCATCATCAAAACCTTCAGAAACTTTGTCACTTAATTCTGACATATCCAAACAACTATTAACAAAATCTTTTCTTTTCCTATTCATTTCTTCCTCACTACTTTCTTTCTTGCCACTGCCACTTTCTTTCTTCCCCACAACAAAATCCAAACACACCACAAAGGATGCTGAATCACTAACTAAGCATGGAAAGCGCCAAAGTCGTTACCAAGTTTAGCAAATAATTAACATGAAAAATCGTTAAGAAAAAACACAATAGACAGAGAAAATTGTCCCAATCAGAAACGAGTGGGATTGGGAAAGTTTCAAATACAGTAACACTATGAGAGCAAGAGCTGCAGCGGAAACTAACCTGCTTGGGGGGAGAGGCGGATGGACCGTAATCACCGCGGGCACAACTGAGAGAGAACTGCAGAGCAACCTTGCCTCCCATGGAATGGCCAATGACAACATCAGGCCAGGCCAAACCTTCAAATTTCACCAAATCGGCCAAGTCTTTAGCGGCGTTGAACATGTCATGAGGCGGATCGAGGCCTTCTGTTTCCGTAGAATTCCCGTGGTTCCGCAAATCCACAAGCGCCATCCTCCATCCTACGAAAGCATACAAGAAATTAATTATTATTTTTTTTTTTTAAAGAAACTAGTTGTGAATTTAAAATGACAGGAAAGAGAGGGAAAAAAAGGAAGGTACCGGAAGAGGAGGAGGAGGAGAGAGAGGAAGCGAGATTGCGGGAGAAGGAACGCCAGTTGCGGCCGGATCCGAGGAGGCCGTGGAGAAAGAAAGCGGTTGAGGTGTGCGGTTTATTATCATCCGTGGAAGATCGGACCTCCTCAAACGCTAGGGTTTTCAGTGTTCTCGTTGTTGTGCCATGGAAGCCGGGGCTCCGGCTCCGGCTCCGGCTCCGGGAGTTGAGGAGCCCAGTCAGGAGATTCAGTTTGTGTGCTGGTTTGCTCTTGAGACACGCCATGAACGCCCCCAGTCAGACGACGAAGATTAACTAAGCTGGCTTCCGACTTTTGCGTGCCTAAAATGAACGACGTCGTACAGAGTTCACAGCCGGTTCAACCGGAACCATTGAAGCAGATCCGGTTTGTCCAGATTTAGCGGTCTGGTTCATTTATTCAAGTAAAATAAAACGACGTCGTCCAGTGTGCCAGCTCCCAGACTAAAGTAAAAATCCTTCAAATTCACAAACCCTCGCCCTCGGCGGCTCGACTCCAACCCTCGTCCTTGGTCCCTGGCGAGTGGCGGCTCACAGCCGCCGTCTTTCTCTTCGATTCGTCCCCCCACATAGAAACTGCTTCAATCTTTCTCCTCCGGCGACGACTCATAAACGGCTTTTCCCTATTTCGGACATTCAACAGGTATACGGTTTTTCTTTCTTTCTTTCTTTCTTTTTTTAAAATTTGTTTTTCTTGGGCATAATGTTACTGTAATTCTGGAGAAAGGCAAATTTACAGGCTTAGCATGCCAAAGTAACAATTATTCATATACATATAAAGTTAATCCAATTATTCTTCAAACTATATTTACAATTCTTGTTCAAAAAAAAACAAAAAAAGAAAACTCTGTTTACAATTAAACTAAAAAGAATAGTTGAACGGGGTGCCTTGTGTCTTTCCTGGTTGATACAATAAAAACTCACAACAAGAACCATATTAATAGCAGTAAAAATAACAAGAACAAGAAAATAATAAAGGAAGGTGAAAACCAAGAATCCAATCCAGTGCATCCTTCATAAGGGTCACTACCCCATGCCAAGGCCTCTTTACAATGCTTCTTTCTCTCAGAAATCATCTCACAATTTCCTTCTTGTTCAGCCAATTTTATGTGAGACAAAATGTGAGGGAATACTTTCTTGTAAGACTTCTCTCCAATCAACAAGTCGGAGTGTCCAAACCCATCTACAACAACCCTTTCGTGTCGAAAACTGGGTTGGTGCAACTTCATGTAATTGTTGGCGAGAAACGAAGTTTCTGGAGTTACAATGACACTTCGTCCGCCTGAAATGTATAGCGTTGAGACTGCCATTCTCTCCGGATGAATCAAATACGAGTTGTCCCCATTGCTGTCCACTATAAATCCCGTGTTACAGATTTTCCTGACGTGAGGAAAACATGCCATGGGAAGCTCTGTCATGTTTTCCTTGTTCAACCAGTGGTGCAGCGTAGGAGTTAAATTTTCGTGCCAGTATGCGTTTCCAAATATTCCTGAACAGGTTTCACATTCTTGGCAGGTACATCTTTCGTAGCGCGGTATGCAACGAGCAATGCATTTTAGGAGTTTGTGTCGAGAACTTTCATTTGGTTTTTCCAGCAGCGACAGGACTGTGTTCTTGCCGAGTAGAAGCATTGATATCTGTAGATGTGTCAAATGATTTTTGTTATAGATTGAAAATTTTCTTTAATTTTCTAACTGCTGGCAGCCAAAGTGTGAAGGATGGCTTACTGGAATCAGGGGAAGCCACATTTTGACTTTGGAAAGAGCATTGAGCTTGAAGAACATCGAAGAATTAGTGCAAGATAAAGAGGCTATATGGGTTGCAGAGATATGTCCTCCCATGAAAGCCATATGGATAGCTAAGCCTCCAAGACAATGTGCAACTACATGTATCTTTATGCCTTTTCCACGTGATTCAAGGATCTTGTTTATTACTGCAAACCACAGAAAAACGTCAGAAATGCACATTTATGAAAGAATGAAAAGGCAGAATTTAAAATACATATGCTAATTTTCCCGGCTCAAATCTTTACCAGCAGGGATATCATATTTTGCAATATCATCAACGGTAAAGCTGTTTGCTGGATTGAGAGGGTGAAGTCGCGGCTGCAGCAACCACACTTCATACCCTTCTTCCAGCAAGGTTCTGACCAGATCTTGTGGTTCTGTAGGCAGCCAGTAACTCTCTTTAGAATGACCACTGAGAAGAAGCACAGGATTTAGTTGTTTTCCTTCAAGCAAAAAATGGTTTTCGCTGCTCTTCCATTGTCTGTAACTGATTACAAATCCATCTTCTGCACCAAAAATGGAAGGGAACAAGATTCAATATATAAGGACTGTCAAGTAAAAAGGAAGGATAAAGATTCAAATGGTTTCTTGCATTAGGTTATATGAACAAAATTAAATCACAAAGGAAGTGTTTGGTAATTATTTCTTGGCAGACTCCAGTATCAAAAAAATGTCAAAGTGCAATTCCAAACATCCACATGCGAGACCTATCCATTGGGGGACTCAAGTATCAAACAATATTTGCACCCTATTTGAATTCTGACTTTTTTTTTTTCTTTGGCTGGTAAAACTTATCCATTTACCTGTTTTTATTTCATGCAGACTACTGCTTGGATAAGGTTTATACGAAGCATCCAGTCCAGTGAATTCCACCGAAACACCTCGAGGTACTTGTAATATGTAAGTTCTGAAAAGGGACCTTAAAAGAAGACCTGTGAACCTGTCTCTGCTTCCTCTGAGGCCAATAAAGCTCCGGAGAAGTTCTATGATAGATATCTTAAGCTCTCCTTTCAAATTCACCTTTCTGTCAACATCGGTCTCTACAGCAATCTGTTTAAATTTTACATTAAGCGTCGTTGTCTCCTTCCAAACACACAGGGCAAAGAGATGAGGATTCATTGTCTTCTTTCCTTCAAGAATGTATCTACAGGAAATAAGAATTTGAATTAAAAGGGGAAAAAAATAAACTTCTTTGTTGCTTCTTCTAATGCAAAGAGAAGGAAAACAATTTTAAACCTTGATCTTACCTTGAACCAGAAGAAGATGCAAGGAGAAGGCGATAGCGCATATACTGCGTGTAAGGAGTTCTGTGATCCACTACACACATATCTACTTCCCCATCTATGATGTGTAATTTATCCTCTTCAACAGCTCTGAACACCACATAGCCACCAACTCTTCCCCTTAAAAGGGGGAAAGATCCTCTCATAATCCAGTTCCACTTGTCAGACCCCATTTGGTTCTCACATTTGATCTTCATTTTGAGATGAGCTGTGCATGGCATACCTCCTACAAAGCCCCTCATGGTTTCCTTTATTAGAACAGCTGATTTAGCATCCGCGTCTATATTTTTCTCGTTAATCTTGTAGGGATCTTGTTTGACTGTAAATATATCAGGTTTTGCATCTATTTTGCTCTTGTATCCTAGAATATCCTGCACAAGATGCCTGCTTACATGCTCAGCTGCTGCGGCAATAGTTAGACACGGGTTTATGCCAACGGAACATGGGATTAGAGAGGCATCACATGCATAGAGTCCCGGGTGGACCGATGCAGGAGCTCTTGCATCAAAAATCTGTCCTTTGTGGTTACAAACACCACTTGCAGAATCCGATGACACATTGCAGCCACCTAATAGATGAACTGATGTGCTCCTGTACCTAGACATGAAAAGAATTCCCCCCAATTTCTTGGCGAGCTTTTGAAAGGCTTCAATTTTGCGTGGGAGTAAAGGATCTTTTGCTGGTCTAAAGAAAATTTTTTCTGTGTCTTTCTCAAACATGATTTTCCCATCAGCATCATCATATCCCATTGCATTCAGAACAATCGATTGGTTTGATTTAGTACCTTTTAGTTGCTTCAGCTTGTCAATAACTCCATGGAGGAACCAATAGCCATTTGGCCATCCATAAGTCGCAATACCTTTAAACAACATCAAAGGATAAGCCCTCGGAAGCACAGCACTCTGCGGCGAAAGGCAAAAACAAAATGGTAAGAAGCTTTGTTTAATGACATGCATCTTATAGTAAACATAGTAAACATAGACACCATTGAGCTGAACTCTCATAACTTGCAACTTATTACTTAATCTAAGTCATGGAAATCAAATTATTTGTCAGAATTCTTCAAACAGGGGGCATATCCTCTTTTTTTTTTTTTTTTAATACCAATGACCAGTTCATGTCTGAAGTCATCAAAGTTCAGTGCAAAACAAAGCTCAGGCGAGTGACGTTTTGCAAGTATGTTGTCAGCATGATGCAGCCATTTTTGCCCTCCGCAGCAAGACATTTTCACTTTGTTCAGCCATTGTGCTTTTCATTTTTTTAAATGCAAAAATGTTACATAACCAATTAAGTCCTTCCACGTAGATATGTCTGAGACCTGGATTGTGAAACCCAACGAAGAAGTGTAAGATGAAGAGATGGACGGCCCCGGCCGTTCTTGAAATGGTATTTTGGAGAATTGTTTTTTTTCCAATCCAAGACCGTTCAAGGGTGCAGGACTTCGAGCCAGATAAGCAACATTATTCCCATTGCAGCTAAATCCTGATCCAAGAGCTTCTGAAAGTCTCAATCCTCGCATTTGTGACCTGAAAAGTATCTCAGCTGTGCCAAAAACTCCAGCTGCGGATAAAAATTTGATAAACTGTTAATTATTTTACTGGAAAAAAAAAAATGACTACATATCCAATGCTTGCCAGCTTATTTTTTCTTGTACCTGCCAGGATCACAAAATCGGCAGCTATGTAACAAACATCATTCAGGAAAACAAGCCATCTCCTTTTTCTGTGGCTTATTCCAGCTGGTTGGCAACTTTCTGGTGGGTTCTCAACCACATACTGGACCTCACATTCTGTTCTGATGGCACATCCTGCCTGCATAAGAGGAAATTCCAGTTTCATACTCCAGAAGGATGTAGGTTGAAGTGTGTTTAGGCCCAATTGGCGCCTTGACTTTTGAACCCACAATTATGTGTTGTACAATATAGTTTTGCAGATGTCCTTGCATATATTGAGGTGGAATCAAAGTTTGGGATTTAAAAAATTTCCAAATCTGTAGAAATGCTCAAAATTTCTTGTGTGCGATGCAGACCATTTAATAATTTGAAGTTAGTATACCTGGAATGCTGACACAAGATAGTTTTTGTCGGTTGAATTCTTGGCATTGTAAGGACACCCAGAAAGACAATTTCCACAGGCTAAACAACTTCCCATATCTGGACCTCTAGACGTAGGTTCCTCAAGATCAAAATTTATGCCGAGCTTCAGTGAGCTCTCAAAGCCTCCTCCAATGTCACCATCTACTATTTCTTCCATTACTTTGGCAACAGCAAACTTGACCGGAACACTTTGTACTCTTAGCATTGCTGCAGCGGAAGCTTCACAACTGTCCCAATCCTTTTCCCATTCTTTTGGCCATTTTGGGTTCCTTCTAGCACGAACTGGAGTTGGCAGCATTACTCCTGCATTAATCAGCGAACCTCCCCCAAGACCACAAGCTGTTGCTGCTAAGGAATCTTTTTGCTCATATATCTGTAATTTGCATAACAACATTTTAAGGTTGATCCGGGAGATTTTCAAATGCTCAGAGCAAGACATTACTTATTGGTGTATAAATTGACTATTCAACGTTGATCTGGCTGATTTTCTATGCACGTACCAGTTTAATATAAATCCAACTGAATTAGTAAATAAGATTCAATTCTTGAGTCCAGACTAAAATAAGGTAAATTTTTGTGAATTCCTTAAAAACAGAAAGTCAAAGCAGAAAAGAACATGGGAAAAAGACTGATATTCAGAAAGTCAAAAAAGAAAAGAACATGGGAAAAAGACTGAAAAACAGAAAGTCAAAAAAGAAAAGAACATGGGAAAAAGACTGAGAATGACCTGAAACAAGGCAGCTTTCGGGCCAAAACTGACTCCTATATTTCGGTTCTCCATCCTGACATTTGACAAAAACTTCCTGGTGTCAGTTGGGAAATCCTCAGCTTTCCATCCCCTCCCTTTCTCTAAAAGACAAACCTTAATCCCTGCCATTGCCATTCGACAAGCTGCAACTGAACCGCCATATCCTGATCCCACGACAATAGCGTCATAACCATATTCTTCTCCATCATTTAGATTTTCTGCCATGTCTGGTGATACCATATATCCTTGTATTTCCTGAATCAACGCTCCACTATAAGTTCTGAAACAAGATAGAGGACCTAATGTGATGCTTTGTGCTATGCAACATAAACTATGTACCCAGCAACAGCTATCTGAACTCAGATACTGAATATTTCTGATTGAAAGTCAGGTGACCGAATTACCGCATATTCTGCCAGGCTGCCTGCCGCTGCCTCCGGACAGGTGAGGAGACTTTATGGTGTTTCTGAGCTGAAATGTTTGTGTAAACACCTTACAAAGAAATAATAATAAAAAAAAAAGAATAATGAATAAAAGTTCAATTGCCGGCCACTTAATATGACCAACTAATTAAGTGGTGTTTGTT
Source organism: Carallia pectinifolia (assembly GCA_037832335.1). Classification (NCBI taxonomy): domain Eukaryota; kingdom Viridiplantae; phylum Streptophyta; class Magnoliopsida; order Malpighiales; family Rhizophoraceae; genus Carallia; species Carallia pectinifolia. Next base: position 15,638,490 of record CM075444.1, on the reverse strand, counting down.
CTTTTGTACTGCTTATTTTCTATTTATAGAAAATGAGGCAAGCATCCGAAGTATCGGTTAAAACATTTGCAAAAACCATTAGCAAAATCTTTAAAAATTATTTTTTTATCTCATAAATTTTTATATTTTAGAGGTATACTCTCCAAATATATTTTAGATATAAAATTTAAAATTTTTAATATACTCATTTTCAAATATATTTTAAGCGTATACTCTTTGATTGCTATTAAATGAGATCTGTAAGAACAATAATTTAAAATATTAAAATATTAAATATTTGTCTGAAGTTAAATTTTGTATCGCCCTCAACGGAACTAGTCCATTTGAAATCAACCTTTTACACCCCTTAATAGAGCTAAACCAATATTAATGGGATCAAATTCTGATTCCAGTAAAGTCAAATTAGTCTATCTGAAATTAAACTTATACGGCTTTCACCATAATCAAGCCAATATGACGAGATTAAGTATTTACGACGCTCACTGGAGTTACGGCATCCCTGAAATCAAGTCTCAACTTTCAGTGAAATTTATTTCTTATAGTTCAAAATCATACTGTAGAAATTTATTTTTTTTTTATCGAGATCAGGTTCACGCAACTCTTGATGGCATTAAAAAAGAATATTAAACAGTATATCATATAAAAATCGATCTCACATAAATTTAAATTTTTATTTATAATTTATATTTATATTTTTGACTTCTAACCGTTTAAAATTCAAAATTTGCACTCTCTGTACACGGTTTAGCTTTTGTCCATGAACAATACGACATCATATTCATCTGCTGGTTGAATAATATATTAATTAGTGGGAACTTTCGCTACATTATTGGTCCTATGGCATGAATAATGTCCAAATTCACATTTTATGCAAGGAAAAAAAATAAGATTTGATGTCGATATTGCTTTTGACCTCAATCATATTCTAAATTGCAAACAGACAATGCGGAGCACAATATATTAGCCAAATTCTTGAAGCCAAAAAATAGTTCAAAAAAAACAATCCTTTTTTGTTTTACAAAACAACAGTCCTTTTTTGTTTTTTTTTTTTTTCCAACAAAGTACTCTTAAAGCCAAACAAAATGAAAAATAATAAAAAAAAAGCAGCGCGATTTAGAAAAGCATCCCTATTCCAACATATTTGATTTTTTGCTAGTTTTTCATATCACACAAGACTGAGTCAGGATCGCTAACTTTTTTAAAATGACCTGGACGAACCGTACAAATAGAGAAGCTTCTTGTGATTTAATAGGAGACCAAGGAAAAAGGAACCGTATGGTGACATTAAGGGTGTTCATAAATCATTAAATCCGTCGAAAATTGTTAAATTTAAGCTATTGTGACCCAAATGTGCTAAAATCAAAGAAAGGAAAAAGATTAATGGTTTTTCATTTTTTAAAAACCGCACTCGGTAGTTTAGGTTCAGAGTAGAAATCTAGATATTTTCCGCCAAAAATCGTTCCAATTTGCCACAAGTATTTAATTTCAAAATTATATAGATAGTAATTCAAAGTGCATCCGTCTTGAGAACACAAGACCACTAAAATTTTGGATGGCAACTAGATATTCGTCCATTGCAACATTGTTTTTTTTGGCAACTAGATAGTAATTGTTTATATTATTTTGACAAATTTTTAGCACGTTTTAAAATTACTCAAATTACTTACAACTGATTTACAATTACTATATTAATTTAAACGATAAAAAAACTGTTAGATATAATTTAAATGTAGAATATCCTTCGAAATTGTCCAATCCAATCCACCAATACTCCTAGCTAAAATTGCGTGAAGACAATAATGCTTCTCATCTAGCCCTTGATTTTTCTTCTTGTACATACCGAACTCTATGCTAACACGGAACCGATTTACATTTAAGACTTTAGGGGTAGCTGTCTACAAATTTGACCCATTTTTCTTCTTGTCAAAGCCATCGCCTGGCTAGGAGTAATTACAAATTTAACGATATGATAGGGTCAAAATTGTAGGGGAGAAAACAGAAAAAAGAATAAAAGAAAATATCTCCTTACTCTATGCAGTTTTAATTGAAAAAAAAATGCTTCATAGACTTGCACATATACAAAGTCAAACAAATACAAATATCAGTTCATGTAACGAATTAGTCTAAGTTTTAATACCCTCCAATTAATCAGGATGGCTTGGTCAACCCAAGACTTAGTGCATATGAACCATTTATAAATTGGAAACTTGAGAGAGGAAACTTAGGTTTGAAGTTCAGATTGGTGGACAAATCAATTCAGGACAAAGACTCGAGCTTATAATAGTTATAAGAGTTTGGAGTACCAAGCGAGTTGCTCAATACTCGGAATTAAAAAAAAAATTGATTTTTTTTTATTTAAGAGTTTAGAGTATAAAATTTGAGATTCAGACTTTACAATATATGATAACATTAATTTAAATTTAAGTTTTAATTTACGGTGCTCAGTCTCCTTATAATATTGAAGATGGAGATGAGAATTTTAATTTTATTGTCCTCTCAAATAAGGAGTTGCCTTGAATTGATGTGTGTCATGACATTCGAAGGCAGATGGTAGCGGATAGCCCAAAGAAATAAATTATAAAGGAAAAAAATATAAAACGTTGGTTGTTACAGTAGAAAATATTTTCCAATTAATTTTTTTACATCAAAAAGACCATGGCTCAAGAGTTTTAAGATTAAGTTCTTTTTGGTTTAATCTGTGGCTAATAATTTTGACTTTGAATACACAGCATCCATAGAGGTTTTAGACGGAGGTTTGACGCTATATTTTAAAAATTAATTTTTTTTTAATTTTTTGTATTTTTTTTAAATCACAAAATGTGCAATAAGAATAGAACGTGCAACATCACGTAATAAGCTCTCTATCTAAAAAAATATATTTGCCGATTTTATCGAATAATTTTGCACAATTATTTTCTGCTGTGGACTTAAACAAGAATTTGTCGAATCATGTTGTGCATATATATTTTATCTGTCTTTATTTTCTTTTCATCAAATTATTGTGTACCAGTGTTCGTATATGGATTCTGGAGGTGAAATTAAAATTTCAAAATGGATTTCATCCGATTTCAATTCCACAATTTTTTTTCTCTTCCTTTCTCGTGTTTTTGATGACAAATTTCTGGATCAATAGTTGGTGCCATCTGAAGTCAAGTTCTCCGGATCTCTTGTTTTCATTTTTGTGATTGTTGGAATTCAAAATAGTTCAAATTAAGATTGCGGGTAATAGTGGTACTGTGATTATCCGCCTATTTTGACAACTTGTTATGCAACTCAAATTGTGGTCCAACTGCTAATTGTGGCTTTCAATTTAAAGTGTGGAAGGCTTTTCTTTCATCCCCACACCAATTAGCATTTCCTTGACTAACTTTTTGCGATGACCGGCTGTTTGCTTTCAGCAGCTTTCCATGGGTTTGGCTTTTCATTTTTTTTTTTTTTTGGTTCTAATACATTACCTGAGAAAATCACTCGTTAAAATATCTCTAACAAAACAGAATTAAAATTTTCTGTCATTACATTTTGAAAATGTGCAACAAAAAAAATCACTATTTTTCTGGTACTTTTTCTTTGTAGTTATATAAATTATAACAGTTATTACATTATAGACACTCATTATTTCGTATATCCTCAATACTTGTACATTTTTCCTTTTTTTTTTTTTGAATTTATGGTGTATTTGGTTAGAGAGAATTTGATGAAAAAAAAAAGATTGAAAAATTTTAATTAAAAAATATTATTATTACTATACTATTTGCTCACAATTATTCTTTTTTCACGACTTTCTTATCAATTCAAATAATTAATTTTTATATTTTCTCTTACAAATTACTATTTATTTTTTTATTATCATTTTCTTTATCATAATTTTCTTATCAATTCAAATAATTTTATTTTTTTTATTTTTTTTACAACTTTCTAACAATACACATACAGTATTATTCTTTTCATATTTTGATTCTATTGATTTGTTATATTCCTTGTGAAAAAACTAGATGGACAGGCGGAATGGACATAGAAGAGACGGGATTGATGTGGCAATGGTGGGTCTCACTTGCTTAGGGTCTTTTGTTTTTTTTTTTTTGGCGCAATTTGTGCATCAGAAGTAGTATTTGAATACTACTTTTAAAATACAATTACATTGAATATTTTTTGAAAAAATATAAAATACAAAATTAAAATTAAATAAATATTATTTTAGAATTTAAATTATAAATTTTATGTGATATACGCTAAAACAAATATTTTTTTTAAAAAAATTTTTTTTCTAAAAAATTCAACACAATTACATTTCTTTTTTTATTGTCCAGAGGAGACATCCAAACATACCATCCGAATGCCAATCTTTATTATTATTATTTTTTTCTTTTAGTTTGTGAGGACTAAATATTAAACCCTAGAACTGAACCCTTTTTTTTTTTTTTTTTAAATCTTAGATTCAAATTTTCTATAAAAAATGATTGGAGGTTTAATATAGCGCTCAAACGGCATGGATAACATATTAATAAATGAGAAGTTAATGGTTCAAACTCTCAAATTTTTTCGATTATTTTCTTTTTTTTTTAACTAATTATGTAGGTTTAAATATATATATATATAATCGAATAGATACACGACAAGTTTAATGGCATGGGCCCACTGATTCGCAACTCCTCCATTCTACCCGTCCACATAATTAGACATCAAGTTTTATCGTTGACCCAATCTTAAAACGCGTCCTTGCTGTTTTTTTTTTTTCCAACTACAATGCAGAACTACAATCAAAATTTTAATTTTATGAATAAAAAATTGTGAAAAAAAAATAAAAAAAATAAAAAAATTTATTATTTAGATAGATAAAAAAATGTGAAAAAAAATTAGAAGGTAAAATTATATATTTAGATTGTATGAAAAGTAATAAAAAAAAATTATATGATTAAAATACAGGTAAAAAGAAAAAAAAAAGTGAAAAAATTGATCCAGATTGTATGAGTAATAGGTATTTTTGTAATTTTATTTTTATTTTTTTGTTTTTTGTTATTTCTTTTTTCTTTCCAAAATGATGGTTGACAATGACAACACATTGTACACGGTTGACTTTTTTATTCTGCACTCATTTTCTCATATGTGGAATATAATTTTACCAAACAAAAGAAACTTTCTTGAAATGTGTAAATTTCTTTCCTACGTATTTCTACTAAAAAAGGAAACAGAGGGTTAGTCTTGAAAATAATGAACCAAATAATTACTTGTTATCTGCCGTGAGAGCTACCTTCTCTACTTCCAATGCTGGTCCCCTCGGGCTATATGCTACGTTCAATCCAGTCACAGCACGCAAGCTCACACATTGCTGCTTTGCTTCGCTAATACACAGTAGTTGCAGAAAAAAATTTTAGCCGAAAAATGGCTAGGCAATGATAGTTGACTTCTAAAATATAGTTGTGTTTACCAGATACTTGAGAATATATACAGTGAAATTGTCAGAATTAGAATGATCATCGAATCAAAAATATTAGTAGATTAACATTTAACCGGTTTAACTGATCGAACCGGTATTAGAACCATTAGTTAATTATATATATATATATATATATATATATGTATAAAGTAGTTTAAAAAAATAATACTTATATATATTGGTTAAATATTAATTTTTTAAGTTTTAAGGATTAAATTGAAAAGTTTGAAAACTTTAGGATTAAATTGAAAATTTTAATTAAATTTATAGTTCAAATTATAATTTAAATAAACTTTGAGATCAAATTATAATTTATAAAATTTTGATTTAATTGGGAACCGGTTGAACCGGTCTGATTTTTTACCAGTTTTTACCGGTATTGACTGATCCGAGTCTTATGCTAATTTTTTCTCAAACTGAACCGGACTCCCAATAAATCATCGGTTAAATCGGTCAGACCGACTGATCCGGTCCGGTTTTGATAAGCATGCTATGCAGGACAAGGGGATGCAAAATGCAAAATGCGTACAGATTTATCAAAGTCAAGATTGGGATTTGAATTGAAGTACTCGCATGTTGGAAAAAATTTACGTTCTAAGGGGTCAATTTTGCAAGGCATGAGCAATGGAATATTTTTGAAAGAAAACAAGCAGCCAGTCGTCGCAAATTTGCTTGACGATACTGACTAAAGCCGATGACGGACTCACACAGTTTATCTTTTTTACATATTACCACCCTAAAGTTTATTATTATGGTATTTAATTTTTTAACTCTAAAAAATTAGAAAAAAATTAAAAATTCTCAAGAATTTCAGAAAAATAAAAAATAACTGATTAAAAAATTGGGTCTCATCATCTTTGAATTTACTAAAATTTTCTACTATTTAAAATGAGTTTTAAAATTAATAGAAAAATCACAGTTGTCAAAATTGAAAATGATAGGGGTGTTGGACTCTGAATTCAGACACCAAAAAGATTAGATGCCAAAAGAATAAACTACATGGAGGTAAAGTGCAGTCAATCAATTTTTTTTTCTCCTTTTGGTTAATCCTTTTTCTTTTTTTTTGTTAGTTTTTTATTTTGTTTCTTATGGTATAACACGTCCTACTGGTTAGGCCTACCTTACACTGAGTCAAGTTTAGGAACATACCGGGAGCCGGAGGTGCTTTGCATTTGTTGCAACTTGCAACACACGGGATAGGGTTGCTTGGCTCCAAAAGATTACTTATGCCAATACTGCAAAATTTGGTGACTGTAAATAGCTATAAAAATAATATAATAGATGAAATATACAATATTTTCTTATATTTACAAAAAAAAGTATACGACATGTGAAAGAAAAATATACGACCTGTTTGAACAGTCATATATTTCTTAAATTAAAAAATTTTAGTTCTTAATAACTATTCACATGACCATATAATTCTATTTGACATGTCGTATAATTTCTTTATAATTACTCTATCACATCATATATTTCATCTGTTTATACGAGTCATATATTTCTCGTCGATATGTTGTATATTTTCTTTATAAATACAAGAAAATGTCATATATTTCATTCATTGTATCTTTTTGTAACTACCAAATTTTGCAGCCAAAAATTTTTGTGTTAATAATCTAAGGACTTCCTGTGTTTCACCGACACAATTTGCTGCTTTGTTTCCTAAACCTTTCATTTCAAAAATCTGATTAAGATTTTGCTATGTAACTTTGTTTATTTTTACCATGCATTTGAAATGATATTTTTGAATTTTTTAAACTTGACTTCATTAAATTGAGAGAATCTCAGTCAAATTAGAACTACTTGGCAATTGGTATCCTTGACTGTTTGCAGTTGCATGTCCACCCCGCTGGAAATACTTCGCTATCTGGCTTGGATCCGTTTCTATGGCTGAGGGATTGGGCTCCAGAATTGTAGCTTCTTTGAAAGCTAGTTCCTTGGGCTGTTTTCGGGTCAAAACTTTTAACAGCTCGTTTGGATAGTCTCAATTGATGAGAAAGAATTTATTGAGAAATAATTGGTTTCCAACAATAAAATTTCCTGTGTTTAGATTGTTTGTTGGATAAGAATTGATTTCAATGGGTAGAGAATTAATTCTCGCAAGCCCATATATTCCTTTTCTCAGCAAGATAGTGAGAAAGAAACGTTCAGCAACTTTTCACATTTGATAAGAAAGTTGAAATTACCAAAATACTCTCGAATCATATCTACCTATTCACCACAATTTTTTATTTGAGGGCAATTTGGTTATTTGGTATAAATTATATATATATATATATTTTTCACTATATACAAACAACAAATTTATTTTATCACCTCTTTTTTTTCTTACTCATTTCTAACTTATCTAAACATTTTTTTTTCTTATCAAAATTTTTCTCACTGCTTTCTTAATTACTACTTTCTTTCTCATCAAATTCTTTTTCACCTCTCTTTCAAATCCAAACACACCATAAAAGACTTCCCTAGCTTTCAAAACGATAGTCATCCAAAACTAATAAGAGGGGGTGGTGTGATAACCGCTCGAACCAGACTCTCATTGAGGACAAGTCTCGGTAACCAGCTGCTCTAAGGGAGCTGGTTCAAGAATATTGGTTTTTTTATTTTTTTTATTTTTTTGGTCTTAAAATGGAGAGAGTGAGAGTGATCTTTTGACGGTTCCGTTAGGGAGTATTGAATTTCTTTCTAATAATATAAAATGTTTGGTTTCTAATAATATAAAAAGTTTGGATAATTATAAGAGAACTTATGTCACATGAGTGTTTATATTTAATTCCACCACATACTCTGGTACACTCAAACCTTAATTTTTAAAATTGGCAAGTTCGAACACTTTACCGGTGAATTACAATTGTTTCTTTTTTATATCAATCGAAAAGAATCACAATTTTATTATTATTATTATTATTTTTATAAATCGATATCACTCATGAGTATTAGACTGAAGTGAGTCCAAATACTAGTAAAAGTTAAAACAGTAGGAAGTCTACGGATTTGAGGCCAGTGAGTATCGGGCTAAGTAATGGGCCCAGAGGTCTATGGGCAATGGGTCGGGTTGACATTTTGATACATATCGAACCGGCTTTACAGAAATTAAAACAAAAAAAAAAAAAACCAACAAATATTGGTCTATAAAGAATTCATTATTTTTTAAATAAAGTTTTAAATTTAAATGTTGTGAATAGAGAAAACGGTACTGAGAGTGCCGTCCCCTGCAGAGAGTCTTACTGTGCTCGAACCGAATTAATCGGAACTCCATTATAAGCTTCCGAATATTGAGAGTTTACTCAAAAAAAAAAAAAAATGATGGCGAGATAGGTTGGTCTTAAGAAAAAAAGAAACCATAAACATAAATAAATGATAAATCTGAGGTAAAGGTTTTATGATACCCTTTTCATGATTTTAAAGGCATTATATGGGCTTCGGGGCGAGTTTTGAGAAAGGCGATAAATGGGGAATAAAGAGAGAAAATAGCCATCAAACTTTAGCATAAAAGATAAAGAAAACACAAAACAGAAGATCAACTTAATATTATAGTGTCCTGTTTTGAAAGGCAAAACAGTGAATCAACTTCTGTATGGCAACTAGGAAGTAGACGAAGATGGAGGGGAGAGACAGAGCAGAAGGTTGCAGCTGCTGGGCCTGTAAACTCAATTCATAGAAATGCAGGAATGTTGCGAACTCTAAAGCTGGGTCTCATCCACCCGCATAAACGAAGAGCAGGAGAAATGATGAAACAAGATATTGAATGCATGCAATTTGCAGCAGGAAGAACATCATAGTATGTTTGAGAGAGTGGAATTGGTGGAAGAAGGAATGAATGTAAGTGGATTAGGGAGAATTAGTGTGTTCGGGAAAGAAAGTGAAGAAAAAAAAACGGTGAGACTAGATTTTTTTTCTTGAACCCCACAAAAACTCCTTTCTTCATGAGAGAATTGAGTGGAATTTGATTATTTTTTTAATTTTTTGATTAAATTTATATTTTTATTTTATTTTTATATTTTAATTTTAATTTTTTAAAGATAAAATGATATTATAATATATATCATCTTTTTTCTTTCACTTTTCATTCATTTTCAAATAAAAATGATAAAAAAAAATTTTTCTCTTAACATTTATTACTCACAATTTCATCTTTATTATATTTCTTTTTTTTTTCTTTTTTTTTTTCCAAATAAGGTGTCAAACTAATGGCATGCCACATTCTGTAGGTTTAACAGAAAGACGTAAAACAAATAGTCGATTTTTTTTTGTCTTTTGTTGAATCTTTTTCATGGCTCCATAGATAATTTGATAAGTAAGTTATTTATCGTTACAAAGATAGACAAATGGAACCCATCACATCGATGGATTATAAATGGAATATTATTTATAAGCAATACCGATCAAACAGATCAAAGATCAAAGAAATAAATAGAGTATTGGATCATTAGCATTTCCCTTCACAAGCGCCAAGGAGCTTGGCTGCCTTCCCAAAGTCCAAGTCTGATAGAGACTGCCCCAATTCTGCGGCGGAAATTATAAAAATGACACTACAATACAAGGCCGGCCCTTCTGGAAAAAGGCTGCGAATAAAAATCAAATCTTTTCGGCCCTGATCGTCTTTTATTCATAAGTAAATAGATTCCCAGAACATGATGCAGACAAGTAATCCACTCGCTTAATCAAAATGAAACTAATTAGATAATGAAAAAATATTAAGTAATAATATATAAGTAATAATAAAATAATATAAAATATTATAAATTAAAAATTAAAAAAATAATAAAATAATTATATATTATTAAATAAATTACGTGATTATTTTATTTTTATATCAAATTAAACTGAAAATAAATCAGAGCTCATCCCATCGTCAACATGTTAGCCACAGTTAATCAGAAACAGGACCTAATAAAGCACAGATGACAAAGGAAATGCTGATAGGCCCAATTTGCAATCGAAGAAGCAGCAAAAGGAGGTGGTAAGGAACATTGCCTTGGTGATGACTCCTGAGAGATGTAAATAAGTTTAGAAACCGTGAGTTTGTAACTCAAATAATATTAATAATATATTAATAAAAAAATTAAAATTTGAATACTTAATTTTTTTAATTATTTCTCTTTTAATTAATTAATTTATGTCTAAAATATCTCAAAAAGTAGACCTGGAAGCCAATCCGTTATTTTACGGCGTCGGTGACCGTAAAAGCACCAATCCAGAGTAAGACACGTCGGGCGAGGTGTTCACTATAATCAACAACATAACCTAATCTAGATTAGACCAACCAAGGGCGGATCTAGGAACTAAGTTCAGTGGGGCTAAATGACGTAGACCAATTTATGTGTGGTTCGTAAATTAATAATTAAAAATTACATATAAATTATATAAAAAATCATTAAATTACTCTTTTACATAATTTGTGGTTGGTGGTTTACATAATTTGTTTTGGTGGGGTATATATGAAAATCTCAATTGAATGTTATATAATTAGTATGAGCAAAATTTACATATATATGCGAATTGATAATATATAAGAATTCTTATCCATTAGAATTGAAACAAATCATAATCTATATTTACTTTAATTTTTTGAAGGAAAAGAACTTTTAGAATTGTAATTTGTGACCTTTAATCACAAAAGAATATTGTTATTTTTATCCTATACAAATTTCGTTGATATACTTTTTGAAGTTATAAATACATAAAAATTTTATCTTATTGCCAAATGAACATTCAAAGAATTATTCAAACTTTGAACAAGATAAAATCAACTAGTTGATTTGTTTTAATTAAAACATGGGAATAAATTTATGTATATCGTTTATAACTCAAATTATATTAAATTATGACAAATTACCTAAATTTTTCTTTTTTATTTGTTTCAAATTTTATGATTGTAATAAAATAACTTATTGAAAACTCTAACAATTTATATATGTTGAAATATTTTATGTTAGTCATTTTAATAATTTCAGAATTTTTGTAGGGGCAAAAATAATTTTTTCGAATTCGAGTCTTATGTATAGTGAAGATATTGTTGAGAGAGCTACCGCTGAAAGGGTCCGATAGTTGTTTGAACTGAATTAATTGAAAGCTGATATGATTTTTGAATACCGAAGTCTCGTAAAAAAAAAAAAAAACCTAATCTAGATTAAAAGCTGCCCAAACCAATTGGAATTAGATTGGATGTAGCGGTATTATTAAAAAGTTGCACTTAGTGATTTAATAGAAGATAAAAAGAAAAAGTATCATGAGACACATGCATTAAAATAATTAACCTAGAAAGAAAAAATAAAAAAATGTGAGATTTATGAGAATAGTTTGAATTATTCCATTATGTAGTTCAGTGTAATAAGTTTCTTAACGAAAAAAAAATTCTGATGTAACTGTCATCATATAACATATGCACAAAATTTTATAACATATATCCCATTGTCTACCTACATAAATGCTTTATTCTTGACATTATTTGACAATGTCATAAAAAGATTTTCCTAAGTTTTTTTTTGGTTTAATTGACAACAAAGAGATTAATATTAAAGATTTCTTTAATATTATAGAATTCCTCTTTTTTTAATAAAAAACGAGTAATTTATTTTTTGGAGCAGCAAATAAGGAAAAACAATTCTTAATTTTTTGTACTAAAAAATAGCAACTGATTTAATAATACTGGTTGCAATAAGATTTAAGATACGAACAATTAATAATGCGGGTTACAATAAGATGTTGGTGTCATTACTTTAAAAAAAATGATTTGGTAGTTGAAGGATTTCATATAAAGCAATATAAATAATTAACCATAATTTTTTTAAGATATCTTAAACCCAACGTATCTGATTGAAAAAAGGTGAGTCTTTGACTTCTTTTTTATTAACATATTGTTAATGTAATTTAAAGTACTAACTCATAGCTAAGCAATTGACCATCCTATTCCTAAACAAGTTTTTTATATCCATTCATTGAGATCATGTCATTTGAAATAGTTAAACAATCAGCTCAAAAGGGAAAAGACAAAAAAAAAAAAAGAACAATAATCCTATTTTGCTAATATTGTGTTCTTGTAATTTTTTTGTCCTCTTTTAATCGGTTAGAGTTTTGATAATATTTTTCAGAAAAAATTGTTCTTGAGAATTTGATTTGAAAAATTGAACCAAATGGTACCCATCCCTGGCGTAACCCCACCAACTACCACTTCCCAGTCGGCGAGATAAGGTTAGGTTAGGGACTCAGCCAGACTGCCGGAGACTTTTGCTCTTGGCAAGTGCGGTCCACACAGAACTAATCATAATTTATTGGAATAAAAATAACCTTGGTTCCAAAATCCCCGTCAATATTCAATCGGCGAGGTCACTAATTCCAAACTCGGACCCACTTCTGTTTTTTCTTTGTTTTTTTTCGGTTAAAAATGAAAAGTATTTTACATATTCTCAAGTAATATTATAACTCTATAGTAAAAAAAAAAAATATAAAATTTCATATAATTATAATATATCTTCTAAAGTTTAATCTCATTTAATCTTAACAAAATTTAAACTCTTGGCTTCAATAACAAACCCCTTCCTCTTTATCAAGTGATTACTAATTGGACCCACTATTCTTAATATTACCTTAGACATTTTTTTAACGTCATTTTTTAAGATTTTTGCTATATAATTTTATTTTAAATATTATTAAAATAGTTATATAATTTATTTAATTATTTAATAATTTATTTATTTATTTAATATTTTTAAATTCAACTATATGATAAATTATATTATTTTGATAATACCTATTTAATATTTTCCTAATTAAAAGATTTTAGAAAAAATTTCAAAAATTTTTTAAAGTGATATATATAAAATAAATAAATAAAAACAAGATAAACTACCGTTAGCACGGAATTGCTATTTAATTTCTTAAAAAAATTTATTATTATTTAAATATTACTTTAAAAAAATTATGTAATGACATATTTTTTTATTTAAAATTGTCTAATATTTAATTTAATAGACTGATTACTCAGATAAGATTTTGAAAGATAACAAAAATCTCTCAATAAATATTTAACACAACTCTATTTTTAAAAATTTAAAATTAAAAATTTTGATTAAATGATAATAAATATATATCATTTGCACTAACGCCTAGTGTAATGATATTTTTTCTTTGGTAATATTTTGTCTTGTTGCGCTCCTTGGGCCCTTGTCAGCGACCATCCGCCACATCCACTACTTGCACTCCGCACACGCAAGTCCCAACACAAACGCAATCTCTCCAGTGATAACACGCACGCACACAATATATCCACCCACAAGTGAGTACAATAATCCCGATGGACCCCACCTTGAGCCACCGTTTTCTTGGCGTCGCTTCCTTTTCATCCGGCTCCTCCGGCGATGAGCTGAACGAGGACGATGTGCTCTGGACCAGTGACTTCACGGAACAAAACTCGGTCCACTCCGCCGCCACCACCAACGAGACCACCAAAAACAACCACAATTACAACCACCGCGACCGTCGCGCGTCGGTCCCCCAAAATCCCGGGATCCTTGCGGCGTTGCCGGAGCCGAATCAGCACTCCGTGTTCTACTGCAGGTCTCCTTTCCCGTCCTACTCATCATCGAAGTCAATTCCGTCGATACCGAAACCGCCGCAGCAGCCGAACGAAAGGGAACACGCGTCGCAGTCCGTGCCGACCGGCCGGAAGTTGAACCAATCGGCTCCGATGAATGTGCCTCTTCTGTCGATCGCGATGGCGAAGCAGAGGAACAGTAGGTTCAGAGTGGACGAGGACGACGGAGACGGAGACGAGGAGATGCTGCCGCCTCACGAGATTGTGGCGCGGGGGTCGAGGCGATCGCCGAAGACGACGTTTTCGGTGCTGGAAGGCGTCGGGAGGACTCTGAAAGGAAGAGATCTAAGACAGGTCAGGAATGCCGTCTGGCGCCAAACCGGTTTCCTTGATTGACTTCCTTTCTTTTTTTTTTTTTTTTTTTTTTTTTCTGGGGTTCTTGGGAATGGAATTATCTAGCTATTTGGATATCTGGGTGTTCTTTTTTCCCCCTTTAGTTGTTACATACAGTCGAAATATGCGGGTTCTCTGAGTTATGGGCCTGCAAAGGCACTCTGGGGAAGAACAAATTTGGACTTCCCAGGCGTGTTTAGTCAATTAACATACGAAGACAACGACCTGGATGGCTTTATCGGTTTCTCTTGTTGTCTGATGTTAATTAAAAGCTTCTTCTTCTTAGATTTGATTGACTCTCAATTGGAAAGTTTTGACTCTGTTTTAGCAGATTACAAGCACATGAAATGTGGTGAAAAATAATTTTTCCCCCCCTTTAAGTATTTCCGTTGATTTGGTGGGATTGATTTATGGTCATGTTTGTTTTGACCTCAATTTGACATGCAATTTCATCAAAAGAAGTAAATGCCTCTGACCAAACTGCCAGTCCGATATTGTTGGCGGCACCACCTACAATGTCGTGCCGTTTCTGTTTCTACTGCGGGCATTCCTCCGTTCATGAAGATAACCAAGTTAAGAAAGCAAAAAAATTTGTTTTTTTTAAAAAAGCTAATTTGTAGCTTTAAATACTAGACATCAAACACATATCACGACATGCCATGATGGCTGAATGAATGAGGCTCATATACCGAAAGACTGGACAAAATTTACCAAGCCAGGGCTGGCCGGAATAGAAATCTGTTAGGAGTCCAAAACATGGATGAAATGAAAAAGATTGTATAATGTGCAGGGCTATATACAAATTCGGGGCACAACGTTGGAGGTATCATTATGTCTACACCTTTACAAATGACAAATAGGAAGCTACCGGGGCTAAGTACAAATTTCTTCCTGTTCTCCAAACACATCTCCACCGAAAAGTTACGATTGTGAACTGCTCGATAGATTAGGAAAAACTTGCAACCTCAGTTTGCAAATTCTAAGATTGAAGATGCCATGCAGTTCGCCATATTCTGAGGTTGAAAGTACCAAGTTGCCCCCTTATATTCAAAAGCTCTTCCCTTCACCACTGGGACCAAAAGAAGCACGCTTGGGAGTAACTGGCAGGACTGCAATTTACAAAGTCTCAGACGTCCATGCAAGGACTGAAGCAATACCAGCTCTTCAGAAGCTCAGCTCTTGTGTGACATAAGCATAACAATTCCTGCTAACATCAGCCAATGCTCCAATCTATCCAGCCATACATATGCTGGCTAACATTGACCATGCCCCAGGTAAAAAGTTCCAAATAAACATTGTAAGCTGCATGCATTATACCAAGTCCCACAATCATGCTGCAAATTTCTCCTTTTCTTTTCTATTTTTAGCCAATTAGGAACAAATGAAGATAAACTACAAACAAAAACTTGCACATACAAGAAGAAATTACCCTGATTATTTTCAGTTGATGAACAAGATATACGAAATACTGAACCGCGTCAAGTAACACAGCAAGCTGGGAATAAGCACGAGAAAACATTCCAGCAGATGGAATAACGCCTATGCAAACTTCTAGCAAAAACAGGAACAATAATATGCATAGCATGAACATTCATTACTCGCTCCATTAAACACAAGAAACATTTTCCTTGAACATTCATGGCAGTTCATTGTATTTACATACTAACACTCTTGAAATAAATTGCATTAAGGCCTCAGACATCCAAGGAAGGATTATTGCAGCGCCAGCTCTCAAGCCTAGCTATGGTGAAAGCTCTTAGGCGGCCACTGCGAATGTTTTGAGAAACAAGCCTTCAAATTTTCCTCATTGACCTCAAAATCTAATAACAATTACATCAAATGCAAGTAAACATCCAGAACCAAAAAAAAAAAAAGTGACTTTCAAACATCCATGTCCCCGAAATACTGCAAAGAGTCACTCCATACAAAATTAAATACAACGAAGAACCATGGGCCTAGACATAAGAGTAGATGCAGTGAGTACAATATAAAATTCATATACCAGTACAGATATAAGATTTAAGCCAAATTCAGCACCAATAAGCTAAAATGCAGCATAATAAACAGTGAAAAAAAGAGGCACGTCAGCCAACTCACATGCCTAAAAAATGAGCTCAAAATGGATCAAGTCCATTCGCACATCTAATTGATTCATCATCCCTGCCAGAATCTTTTCATGACCATCAGCACCACAGAGACAGGCTAGAAAGTATAAGCTACAGGAACACCCAACACATCATCTACGAACAATGATGATTAGACAAGTGAGGCTACACACATCCCTCAAAAATTTCGCTCAAAATGAGCGTCTCCATTCACACATAAAATAGATTCATCACCTTTGTCACTTGCGTTTTCATAAAACAACAAACAATAAGAATAATTAACTTTTAATAACACACATTTTAATCAAATGCAGCAGAGTTAAAGAAAAAAAAAAAACCAACTTCTTAAATTGTAATCCTTTACAGTAAGAAAAGAAGTCAATATATGTGTTCCACTAGACAGTGAGCCAAATACAGAGTTTCCAATGAACCTAAAGTTCCCACTAATTGAAACTTGAAACAACCAGAGATAGAAAAGCCCTTTTCTTTCCCAAAAAAAAAAAAACACCCATCTGAGGGTTCAGAAAAATAGGAATTACAAAATCCAAGAAAGAGATGGCTCGTGAAGAAAATTGAAATGGGAAAATAAAAGGCGATCTCGATAGAAAACTCCCAAAGTTCTCATAACAGGGTTCCCTATTGCGCAGCTATTGAGTCAAAACCCTTCCACGGTTGCAGGAAGACGATCTTAAGGGGCCCGCTTGAAAGACGGACAAAAACCCAAGAATGTTAAACACACGAACTTCTGAAATCTTACATCTTTATTAAAGATAATCTAATACAACTTGCCACCTCATATAAGGGAAAACCTTAACAACTACCACCGACGACTGGCCGCTGCTGGTAAGAGAGACAAGTGAGTGTTTATAAGCCTGCGTCTGCGTGTAATATACCTGTCTCGGCCTAGGTCGCTTTAATTGGAACCTTGAAGACGGGATCTCGGCTGCACCGGCCGCCACGAAACAGAATTACACAGTTTAGGGTTCATGGGTTCGAACGCATCGAAAGCCTGCAAGTCAGGCGATTTGGGCTTTCCGGACCGTGTAGACATGCACTGAAGAACTTGTAATAAATGACCCTTTTAAGGTATGCCTTGAAAATACAGTCATATTAAATACTTGTTAAAAAATTTTTATCGTTTTTTGGAGTTTCATTCAGGTCAGTTCAGATTAATCAGTCCATTAAACTGAATACTGGACAGTTTCAGGCTAAAATAAAAGAAAAATGTTAGCAATTGAGGGATAGGGCTTACCCCTTTATGCCTCGTTACAATGAGCAGAGACTTGAATCCCAACTCATTCATCATCTACCCTATCTCTTTTCATTGTAACCACTCTTTTAAGAAAAAAAGAGAAAAGCGAAATGTTAACAATAAGCAGGAAATTAGAATTAATATTCAAATAAAACGTCTTTTATTTTTCCAATTAAAACTCAAACTAAAACTTCTTTTCTTTCTCTATCATTTAACCATTGAAATTTTAATCTAATGCAAGTAAGGATATTTGGTTCGAACCTCTGGGGTTTGCCCGAGGGAACACTGGTAGTTGGGCCAGCGCATTGGTGGGGTTTCAATCCTTGCAAGTGTTGTTCCTCCTATATAAAGTGAGATTTTTGGTTTTACTCTCAGAGCACAGTGCATTTTTTTCGGAGTTTTTGTATTTATTTTTTTTTTCTTCTACTAATATCTAACAGACTAATAATTAACTATTTCTTGCATTCAAAAGGATATTTAATTTGAATTGTCTTGTAATAAGTAAGGTAAATTTAAATAGAAATGGAGAATCTTCTAATTAAGTGAGTGGGTATATATTACTAATATTCTAGTTATGAATTACTCCACAAAAAAGAAAAACACTTGTTATGAAGGTTTTTAGTTATTCTGATCTCATAATTTGAAACCTTCAAGGTCTCGATGTAAAAATCATCAAAAAAATGTTGGTGGTTGAAGAGACTTACGGATGGAGAGTGCTCCTTATTTCTATCCCCATGTCAAATGACGATTCTTATAAAATACAAGACAATTGAAACATATATGTTGATTAGACATAACTTTCTAGTCTTAATGAGAGAGTGCAACGCGTAATTAGAGTGACAAAATTGTTTTCTAACCCTAAATAAAGCACGTCCAGATTTATAAACTAAGATTTCAATTTTGGGATGGTTTCAATGGGTTAAATTCTCTACAATTAACCTTTGACGAGATGATGAAGATTAATTAATTACCCACTGGTCCTAATTAAACGTCACCTAACAGTGATCGTGACACTAAGGAAAACCTTATTTTTTTCCTTTGGGTTTTCCAAGGAAAACCTAATTGGTATTCCGACTTGCAAGACTACTGTTTGTCGCACTACCTGGCCCAAGGGAGAAGGGTTTGATTTTAACACTGTTTGGCCCAAATTGTCGCCTGTTTAAACTTTAAACTGGTTCAAGTTGACTTCCTGCTGGTGGCATGGTCCAATTACATGTTCTGTCTTCGAGTGACTAGCACGTGTGAAATGGAGGTTCCTTTGACCAGCCTCCTAACAACGAACCGGACGTCTCATAACATGAAAAAAAAAAAAAAAAAAGAAATATTGGGACGAGAGGCTCGAATCTCGACCTCACGATAACTCAGACGCTATGAGACCTACGGGCTAGCCAACCGTGCCACCACCACGATGTGTGTCTCAAAAAAAAAAAAGAAAAAAAAAAAAAGGAAGAACACCTCTAGAAAGTGGAAAATGGGTGCCACTGTCATCCCTACTTTTACAATTTCGTAACTTAAAAAAAATAAAGAATGCTGGAAATGACATTTTTCTTTTCGTCACATGAAAGAAAAAAGGTTCCTTTTATGAATGTGCTTCTAACTCCATCATTGGTCTATGCCACTGTCATCAATAACGGATCGAGGAATTCAAATGAGGGGGACAAAGATATTATTTTTTTATTATAAACAGTAATATAAATAATAGTAATTTATTAATAAATAGTTTATATATATATATATATATATATATATATAACCTTTCAATTAAAAAAAAAGTGAGAGTAAAATATAAAATATAAGATTTAGTGTGAATAAAATATAAATTAAAGTAGAGGTAAAATAGTCTAAATTTAAATTTCTTTATGTTATTTTTTTTAGTGGGAGTAATTGAAGGGGGCAAAACATAAATTTGGGGAGGGACAAATGGATAAAACTAGTAAACATTGTACATATAGCTATTAGAAACTTTAAATTTGAGGATGGGCAATATGTGACTCCACCAATGTTGGTCATTATTCCTAATAATTCTACAATCAAGCTATGCGATTGGTAGTTTATGGGTTTATTAATTTATATAGCATTGTACATACGGTATAGTGTATACTTGCACATATAAGAAAAAAGTCATGGAACCAGATTTGTCTACGTTTGTAGGCCAAGAGCTCAAGACGAAGTTTACGTAATTCGTACATATCCGAAAGAAAACTATAGCATAGTTGTAATATTCTTGGTTAATTGACAACGTACAAATTTTCGGAAAAATTTCCCACGAGCATGTTGAATTAACGAAACTTTAGGTCTTTTGTTCACATGTGAGCCCACTTACTATTCAGAGAGAGACAGAGAGACTTGAATTTTGGTTCGCATTCGTTGTATAAGCTTGCGAATTTTTCCACTTGACCTGGTGACCACGAATAACTTATTCTGATTTTGACATAACTGAAGCTTCGCATGCGTGGAGATGGATGACACGAACGCATAGGAATGCAAATGAATCGAGTAAACTGAATTTCTTCTCGTTTTATTGTTGATTCATTTATTAAATTAGTGAAAAAAAAAATTAGTGTCATTATCTTTTAATAACAAATCGAACTTAAATTATGTTCTTTTATTTTTTAAAAAATAAAACTTAAATTGAGTTTGTTGTTATCCACCTGTGTCCTTAAATTTTTATTTTAAACAAACAAGCATATCACTTAATTTTATAATATTTTGCTTTTTTTTTTTTCTTTTTGTCCCATTTTATAATATTTTTCTTTTTTTTAAAGCGCGCCAGATTCATGTAGGGCCTACGTTGGCGCGTCAGTGCGCGACTGTGCGTCAGCACCCATTCAAGAGGCCTCGTTTAGTTTTTCTGGTGGAAAAATGGAGCACGGCACAACGACGCATATTTTGGTTACAACAACTGTACAATGAAGTCAGTTGACGTCACTTTAGATAAAAAAAATTATTTTTTTATATTTTAAATTTTAAATATTTTGAATAAAAATAATTAGATGTATAACTAGAACAATAAAATGTACAATAATATTAATAAAATATGTAATAAATTATTAATAAAATATAATGATATATTGTATAAATATTATTATATAATGATATCTTGTATAGATATTATTAATATTATTGCTAATCCTATTAGTGTTATTAGACATTCTATTGAGCTGGTTACACACTCAAATGTTTTTTTGACAAATAATTTAAATTTAAAAATAAAAAATAATGATAATTTTGTTGTTGAATATGTCAAAAACCCGTGATCTCGTAACTTTTTCAAAAAAAAAAAAAAGAAGGATGGGATGGAGAAGATGAAGACGGAACGAGGTGTGGATGGTGCATTTCTTTTGTTTTTGTGCGTCTCTTGCACTTTCTTTATTTTTTCAATAAAAAATAGTAATGTAATAAAAACAATTATTAAAAAGTACTATTTACTTATTATTTTATTTAATTGTTTGCATATATATATATATATATATATATATGAAAAAAATTAGGCTGCCAGAATCGGGCATCTGCCCGAATTTTTTTTGTGCAATAAGACAGTGATTTTGTGTAACCAGACTGATATTTTATGCAACAAAAAAAATCTTTATTTTTCTGTATTTTTTTTGTTGTACAAAATAGCAGTCTTGTTACACAAAATCACTGTCTTGTTGCACAAAAAAATATTTGGGCAGATGCCCAATTCTAGAGATGTAATGGCACTTATATATATATATATATATATATATATATATATATATATATATATATATATATATAGAGAGAGAGAGAGAGAGAGAGAGAGAGAGAAAAAAAAACCGCGTGAGGCCCGCCCCTCAAATGTACGTTCTATTCCGTCCCTCCGGTGGGGGACTGGGGGTCCTTTTACGTATTATTAAATGCTGCTTCAATCCATTCGGCGTGATTCGTATCTTGTCGCAGTTACTTCAAGATTTCTTTGTTTTATTTGTTATTTTATAAAGAGTTCTATTATATTTTTAAGTAAAAATTTATCAAAAATATTATTTAAATATAATTATTTATATTTAATTTATAATCATTTGAATTTTAAGTATAATTAAAATGAAAAAAAAAATTATTGTCATTTCTTTACATATAAAATTTAATTAGTTACATATCAATTATACATAATTATATCTGAGTAGAATTTTAAATAATTTTTTTTAGGTGGCGTAATTTTTTTTTAATAAAACAATAAAATGTTAAATATACGCGGGAGTAAAATAAATAGACTCTATCCTGTCCATGTACGAGTTTCCAGGGAAGTGGGTTTTTCTGAGCTTTATCCCTACAGCTATTTAATTTGTACTATTACTCGTTAGTATGAGAAATCAAGACACAGTCGTTAATGATGTTGTAATTAAGCTCATTAGCTTTCGTAATGGTCAGAAGAAATGCTCTTTTTCCAATTGAATTTTCAGAGATTCACAGTGGACCAAATTCAATATTCAATCGTGCACATATGAGTAATAATGAAAGAATGTTTTTGCGTCTCAACTAAACATTATATCATATTGGTGCAAATTGATGGCACTGGTTCTTCTCATCTTCGCCAGTCGTTTGGACGTAGGCGGCAGGCACACGGATTCTCCTCTGTTTTTTTTTTTTAACTTTTCTTTTCTAATTGCGCGTGGAAGAGCTGCGTGACTTGCTTTACAAGCCACTTTTGAAATATGGTCTAATCTTGGTTGACTTCGTTTGACCCTTTTTTTCTTCTAACCTTTGGCCACGTTTTCAATTTACATGGTTTTATGATCTAGAACTATATATCCTTCCTAATTATATATATATATATATATATATAATAATAATAATAATAACAATAATAATATGGGCTCCAATTTTCCTCTCGAATGTACTAACTACGTCACTTGCCACGTCGATTTACATAATCTCCCTTAACTATGAGCTTAATTCAGATAAATGTAATAAGGTTAACTTTTCAAAGCTCTTGTACTCTTACAAATCAGCTATTGTTTAGTGAGAGTCAATTAACTAAAAAGCAAAAAAAAAAAAAACAAATTAGCTCTTCGCCATTAGTTGATTTCTCATTTGCTAGCATTAGACTCGTGAACCAATTCTTATTAAATAATGGTTTGTAAATATTATATTAACTCCGGTTATTGGTCCTATCGGAGACTAGAAATTAAAGAATACACACGAAATTATTCTTTCTATAACTTAATCCTAGTAATTACAAGAATTAAATTTTGCTGTACAAAATAGGGAATATATGAACTTTAACAACCTACTTACATCTGAGATTATTGAGTTTTAAAAGGTGCAGAGAAATGGCGGGGTTTGCGTTGACCCCTCCATTACGCAATTTTAATTTTTTGAGGTCAACTAGAAATTGGACAATAAGTTCCAAGCATCAACCTTTACCCTTCACGTACGCCTCATAAACGCGAAGCAGAAGAAAAAATGGAGATCACGCACGTCGAATTTCCTACATTTGTAAACATCAATTTGCTCCGATGCTAACCACTATACATGACCTCGGGGGCCCAATTTCTTGAGATACAAGAAAAAGACTTAATCAAGTAGCTAAGTCATCTCACAAATTTTAATGGTGTTATTAACTTTTTTCTTTTTTTTTGACTATAAAGGTTTCAAATTATACAAACGAATTCAAATAAGCTGGTCAAGTTTTGGAGACAAATAGGCACCTGTCGTTTTCATTTCGGAAAGAAAAATTTAAGTGCACAGGAAAGGGTGGCACAAAAGCAAGCGAGGGGATGGTACGGCTCAGTGATAATTTTTTTTTAAATATAAGATTTAGGATAGTGCTAAATACGCTTAAAATTTAATTTTTTTCAAAAAAAAATACTATTTTATTATTTTATCGAAAAAAACGAAACACATCGACACCCTATCTAAAATTTTCGTCTATGTAATGGGATTCTGTCAGTAATACATTTTGTTGGACTCGACATATAATACACAATTAGCAAAGTAATATTTTATTAAAAAACAGTGGAATGTGCTGAAATACATAGTACAAAAATCACATTTCAATCTTGTTTTAGTTTCTGTTTATTTATTTTATTAAACATGTATTGTGTGTCAATATAGTCTCTTCCTTTCATTTTTCATGTCCAATGCTTTGTAGGTGTCGAATACATGAAGATTTATTCATGTTTACATTGCCGAAAATTAATTAAGTGATTTTCTCAGCTCGCATGCCAAAGCACAATTAATTTATATACATACGTAAAAAAAAAAAAATTGAAAAATTCGCCTGCTTAATTAATTATGTCATATATACTGACGCAGTATTTAGATTACTATGATCATTTGATTGGCTATCTTTTTTATTCAATCTTAGTGGATCACAGGATAAAAAATAACAGAGAGTAGAGAGAATAAACCTCCTTTCCACAAATCTCCATCTACCTAGAATGTCATCTAAGATTCTCAATTTTGTGGAAACAAGTCATTACCACTTACACAACAAAATTAAAACTTTAAGCCCAATTTTTTTCATTCTGTTTTATTAATATATTATGTTAAGAGAACTACTAAGAGACCCTATCATTAAAATATTTGATCCATGACCTGATCATCTTAATTAAATTCTTAATCTATCTGATTGTACAATACAACCAATAAGAAACTGGTTCCGATGTATAGCCGGAAGATTTTTTCAGAGGATTTTTTCCTACTGATGTACGGAACTTTCAACTCTGTATAATTATATTGATAAAATGTGAAATAATAAAAACAAGTACAACTTATTAATTTATTTTATTATTACATAAAATATTAATGGGGTTACATGTCGTTGAGACAAATCTTTTGAACAAATCCTTTTAGTCAGAAACTTTTCCGTCATTCTCGTTACGTGGAAGTACAATTAATGAGGACGAAACTATTGGCCATAGACTAGTTGATGTGTAATCTCTGGTCATTAAGCTATATAAGATGGACCGGAATCGAATTGCGACGTAAAATTTCTAGTTATAGCCCCTTTAATGCCGTACGTATATATGAAAAATCGATCTGCCAGGTCTCTGCCTTTATTTTTTTTGCCCTTAAATTTAGATATATCTGTATTGTTTATATATATACTGATAATTTCTTTTTCCAATTAGGTGACAAAAAAAGAATGTATTTGAAAGAAAACCTGCTGGAATCGGAAGCATGGCAAGCCGAATTTGACCACTTCTAGCAAATGAGCCTCGTGTAAATCCCGTGGAATTTCTTCCAACACAAGCGCGTTGCAATAAGTCCAAGCATTCCCATTTGCATCTCTCTCTCTTTCTCTCTCTCTCTCTCTCTCTATCTCCCTGCATGTTTGTCTAACTTTTTTCTAATTTGATCTCTCTGTCTCTCTCAAAAAAGTCCTTTCCCTTCTATTTTTTTTCTTCCATTTGAAAACCCACCAACCACTCAAACATGAGTTACACAATTCTCATAAATTCTACATTCTTTATTTCCTAATTTTATATAAAGTGAAGATTTTTAAAATAAAAATTTAAATTTTAATACTAAATATTTTTTTTAAGGACTCCCTTCCTCTCTCTCTCTCTTTCACTCTCTCTCTCTCTCTCTCTCTCTCTCTCTCTATATATATATATATATATATATATATATACCCCTTGAATGCTTAAAAGTTGAAATCAAAGGAGAACAACAGGCTCCAACATATTTATTGCCACTGGGGAGGGAGAGCAAGAAAGAGGCACAGTTCAAGGGAGTGAATAAAATGGAGGAATGGCCGCCTGGGTTTCGTTTCTTCCCAACGGAAGAGGAGCTGCTCTCATTTTACCTCTATAACAAGCTGGACGGAAGAAGAGAGGACCTCAACCGCCTCATCGATCGAATTATTCCTGTTCTTGATGTTTATGAGTTCAGCCCATGGGAACTTCCCCGTAAACAAACTGCTTCTCTACTCCACTTCTTTTTGCCTTTTTTTTTTTCTTTGTTTGCTCATAAAATGTGTAGTTCTTCAAAACTCCTTTAAAATTTTTCTAGTATATATGCATGCAGATGATGAAGAAGATCATAAACTGGTTAATAAATGGATTTTAGTCATTTCAGTTGAAATAAATTGAATTTTTCTTCTTGGCTAATGCCTACAACTCATGTTTATGTTAATAGCCACAGAAATCTAAATCCGAATGATGCACTTTTTGATGGGACAAATCAATTAAAGAGAAATTCAAGGAAAACTGTTAAAGTTTGGGTCAAGACAAGGTCACACACAACATTCAATCTTATCTTCAGTTGTTGTTTTTGTGCAGAATTTTCTGGGGATATGTCCAATAACGAGGCGGAGGAGTGGTTCTTCTTCATCCCAAGACAAGAGAGTGAGGCACGAGGAGGGAGACCAAAGCGACTCACTGCCACTGGCTACTGGAAAGCAACCGGCTCTCCTGGTCATGTTTATTCTAACAATCGCGTAATCGGCATGAAAAGAACCATGGTCTTCTACACAGGAAGAGCCCCTAGTGGCCAGAAAACCGAATGGAAGATGAACGAGTACCGGGCCATTCAAGAAGACGCATCCAGTTCATCAGGCGGCGCCACACATCCAACGGTATGCTGAATTTTAGACTAATTAACATAAATTTTATTTTATTATTGGTTTATCATTCATGTGCTGACTCTGCCTTGACTCAATTCATGAAATGGGATCACCACCAACTGGCTGATGATTCTATTTAAGTGTTGATCGTGATCTATATCAAACATCTCTTGATTAGAAACCCTAGCATATTATTGTCCCAAAAACCAATATCTTTTTCTTTCCTTCTGCTTTGTTTTGACACTAATATTATCAATGACTTCTCTCTCCCTCTATTTTTGGGGGGGTGTTGAACGACAAAAATAGTTTTATTCATAGCATCTTGAAAAATCAAGAACACGCAAAATTGATACACAAATCCCTACAGGCCACCTATACCGCTCAAAAACAAGCTAGTATTGCACCTAAACTCAGCAACAACAATGAAAGAAAAAGCCCCCACCAATGCCAAACAAAAACCTCTCTACACCCATTCAAGGCCCCCTACTCAAAATTCAAAAGAAAAACAGAATGATCTCAATCCGAGATCCACTCTTATTGTAGCGTCACAAGCCCAGCCAAGTCTATAACCCCACAGATGTTATTCCAACGACATGAGCAGGATTCAAGAACTGCCCTTGTGCAGCAATATCACCACAAACCAGCAAATACAACACCAGATAAATAAAGCAAATATCAAGAGTGAAATAGACAGCACCACTCTCCTCCTAGCACGGCTACCTACAAACCACAGAACTCCTCAATTGACATGACGATACCTACCACAATTAACTCAAAGCCAGGGCGTTCTCCTTCCATTTCATTCTCTTCTGTCCAGTCACCACCATATATTTTTGAGAAACCTTTCCTTAAGCAATGACTTGTCCATATGCAAGTCACCCCATCAAAATTCAGAATTTGATTCTATTTTATTGTTATTTTCTATGTTTGCCCCAACTCAATTTCTTTTGCTCCCACGGTTTTTTTTTTTTACTGCTAGAGATACTGAATATTGATACATAATTTAAATTTGCGCCGAGATGGTTGCCATAGAGTACTTATAATTATGGGACCATCGTGATCTGTTAAATGCAGCTGAGGCAAGAGTTCAGTTTATGCCGGGTGTACAAGAAATCTAATAGCCTGCGGGCGTTTGATAGACGGCCACAGGGACTGGGAGTAGAGATAGGCGAGACAACAGCTCAGCAAGCCCATGCCCATGTAGGTGTGGCAACAACGTCTCATCATCAAAACGCGCCGCCTGAGACCTCGTTATCGGGAGACCACGGGAATAATCCCTCTCAAATTGGGGAGATCATCAGTAGCGACATGCCAATGTCTGTGGATAATAAGGATCCTTTTTGGGAATGGGAGCAGTTCAATTGGGATTAGGTGGAGAGTATTTATAGCTCCAATCGTGCTAATGTTTGTTGGAGTTAATTCGTTACAAATTAGAATTGAGTTTTAGTATAATTTAGAATAATTAAGTCTTTATTTGTCAAGATTTCAGTATTTGAATAAAAAAAAAGAGTACTGTTATGTGGACAGGAACAATAACACATAGAATAGACAGAGAAATTTTTTTTGTGCAACCAGTTAATTTATTTGTGTAAAAAAACGCTTAATTTCTGCAGCGAAAAAATATATGAAAAAATACTTTTAAATTTTGTTATAATAATTTAACGTTTCGTTACATAAATAAATCGATTGGTTGCACAAATAAATTTTTTCGTCTATTTTCTGTCCACCAAATCTTGTCCACCTATCTTTTTTGTAAAAATAACTAATATTATTATCTAGTATATGAAAATGTGATGTCGATAAACTCGTGAGCATATTAGTTGAGAGTTATTAGTGTGGCTTGACGTTTATATTATAAATGTGTGTTTCTCATTTATGTGTTATTTTCAAACTAATAAAAGTTAGAAGTTTTCATATAATTAATTAATAGTGTTATTAGCACGTATAATTCCTGTTCAGTAAAAAAGGGAGAAGATTTTGTTTTTATCATCAGGATGGGAAAAGAATCATGTTTAAGAATTTGAATAGTTTGAATAAACGATGTAAGTAATAAGTGATAGAAAGTGATTGGGCAGCTAAGTGGAAATTGCTAAGTTGTGGAAATTGTAGAGTTGGGGACTTCAATCTGCTAGAAAGCTGGCGCTGTGTTGAATCCGAGTGCTGGAATTGGAGAATGAATATGGTCGACTTAGTTTGTCTGTTACAATAATTCTCGAAGGGAACTTGCACAACGACTTGTAGACGTACTTTTCCTTGACTTTGGTCTTTGGTGTACTTTATTTAAAGGAAAAAAATTATAGAAACAGCAGAAAAATTTTATTCGAATATAAAAAATATCATAACAATCGTAAAAAGTTAAGATGTAATTATATTCAGATAAATTTTTGAATATTAATCTTTTTGGTGCTGTAATGGTACTTTTATTTGAAGGATGCTAGGAATAAAAATTATAACATAAATTAAAAAAAGAAAAAAAAATGAGGAATTACCCTTTATAACATTCTTTTTCTAGTCGTTGAATTATAACATCGACATTAATAATGCCATCATTTAAAAATATGACAACCTAATCGAAAAACAAGTAACTCATAGTCACTTTTCTGGATCAGTATGAATGTCTAAACCAAAGTCACTTGTCTGGATCATTGTCTAAGCCAATTTTTAAGACTATGGAAATTATTTAACGAGGTGCTTTAAACATTGGTGTCTAAAGCCAACACCAGGTATTTACTAAAAGAAGATCATTAGCTGGTTGCAATGGCTATATATATATATATATATATATATATATATACATTGACTTACTTTTAAGTTATTATTTTGATGCAAATATGTTGTAACTATTTAATCATTTTGTGTCTTTTATATACACAAAATTATAGTACTTTCTGAAAAAATTATAAAAAAATACCATTCTTACTTTTTCATACTATTTCATTTTATGACAAGGTCGGAAACTGAAAATTATTGACAGCTTTTGGTTGATACTTTTATCGTGTACACACAAAATTATATAGTAAAAAAATATTATTTATTTGAGCCCATTCTCACCGCTTTTTTTTTCCCGGTAATGTTAGGTGCCATACTGAAATTTGCCCAAATAATATTCATAATATAATAATTAATATATTTTGTACAACCGTAATAATAAAATGTACAATAAAAAATATTATTTTTTTCTAATTTGTATATTTTAATTATAATTATATAAAATATACCATTAATTGTAATATAAATACTATTTGTATCACATTCCATCTGATTATATAATGGCTCTCTTTTTTTTACAGCATTTTTCCGTTTTATGTGTTTTAATTTTGAACAGCACAAGCAAAACTTCTATTTTATTGCTCAAAGATAAAAGTTACATACAGCTAGGAGTGCGTCCAAAAAAACATCAGACCGCAGACAGCCTAGCTAGTGTTCCGTCTGCACTTCTATTTTTTCTGTTCGTACTTCTGTTTTATTGCTCAAGTAGGACAAAACTATCATCGGGTGGCGATATGATATGCAGGGGGGTTTCATACATATTTATGCCATTGCTCGCCTGATAGTGTGAAAGGGACAAGGAAATGCCCTTTTTTCCGACGGATTCTCGAGTTAAAATTTTTCAGCTACCAACTATTTTTATTTTCCACTTTCCTTTATTTCTTGTCAAGATAGACATGCATGCATGCAAGGGACCCAATCAAAATGAATCCCCTTGAAATGGAAAATGGAAATATCTCGTGAAATCCGCTCAATAAATTAGAAGATAATTCAGAACTTAAAAAAAAAAAATTACAGATTTAAAGATTGTCCAAATCAAGTAAGGGGATTAAATTTAAAATTCACTATTTAATACGATAAATACTATAACTATTTGATTATTTTATAACTCTTCTATACATAAAGTCACAATTTTATTTGATAAGACTGTAAAATATCATTCATACATTTTACTTTAATGAAAAGGTCCAACACCGAAAATTATTTACAGCTTTTGTTGGTATTTTTTACTGTGTATACTAAGAAACTTATATAATAAAAATAATATTATTTTATTTGAGCCGGTTCTCACAACGTCTTTCTATTTTCACAGCATTTTTCCGTTTTTTGTTTTTTTGAACAGCACAAACAGAACTTCTATTTTATTGCTCAAAGATAAAAGTTACATACAGATAAGTGTTACGTCCAAAAATGTGAGACCACAGGCAACCTACCTGTTGAAATACAAGCAAGTGTAGGTAAGGAAAGTCCTACACTGAAAGAAAATATAAAGAGTAAGCAAAATTCAATAACTAAAGACTCATAATTTAATATTTTAAGATTTTAAATGAAAAATAATGTAAAGAACTATGTGTTATTGTTTACTCTTAACCCCATATGTGATGTGGGTCTGCATATTCCACGTGCACTGAATTTCTAACACTACCTACGAATACATATATAGCGCTCAATTAGGACAAAACTATCATCGGGTGGCGATATGATATTCATGGGCCCGGGTTCACGGATATTTATGCCTTATCGCGCCTGAGTGTGAAATGTACAATAATATTCTTCGCCATCGTGGCAAGGAAGGAAAGGCACTGGAAGTTATATATACTTAGTTCATTAAAACGCCAAAACCCGCACAATCAGGCATGTTGATTTGATAAGTGTATGTCTGTGGTCCCAATTAGTTTGGCATCTTGGAAGATTACGATCTACTGCCAAAGACTTACAATTTTTGTTCAAATCAAAAGGACGAGAATTCTGGTCTCCCATTTGAATTTTCTTCATCTTTCTTCTTCTTCTTCGTCTACAAAGTGCGATTCCAAACTTGTGAAAATATCATTCTGTTTCCACGCTAGCAAAGAATATATAACAGGTTACTCTTTAAAACCTATCATCAATTGTATTTAAAAGGCTAAAATATAGGTTGGAAATAGACTTGACCAACAATCTCGTAAAAGATTTTTTTTTAAATTCAATATTTTTTTCTTTTACTCAATCTATTAATTGTGTAATAACAAAGATTGAAGAATAAAGCGTTTGATTGTAACTTTTGACAAGTCAACTTGAAGAATTTCTTGTTCTGCAAGTGAGTGTAGGTACATGTTGGGTTTTTTTTATCTTACTCCTTTAATGTAGATCCAACAAAAAGAAAGAACTTTATTATATACAAAGAAGACTTTGAGCTTTATAATTGTACGATATTTGTCTCTCAGTGTTAATTCATAACCATTACTTGATAATTAAGTTTGATCCACCAATACTTATGTGGGACAAAGGATTTATTGAAGGGTAATTTCTAATTTTTCCATACATCTGAAGCTTAGCAAGTAATTAATCCTCATCTGCAATTCTACTAAAAACAGCCCTAAAACTCTCTCTTCTCTCTGAAGGTCGCCCACCCATCATCTACTGATTCCTGGCTAGCCACTGTCGTTGGCCAGCCATGTTCCTTTTATCCCGCTCTTCTCTTCTCCACCTCTCTCTCCGGTGCTCCTGGTCCCTGCTCCGTTGTCGTCCTCCTCTTGCTCTACTTATTTCTCTTTTTAATGAATTTTCAGCTCGCTTTTTCTTTAGATATTGCTTTGTAAAGGACACTCATGGCCATTCCATAGTCGAATCCATACTTATCTCGTGTTCGCCTTCCTTTTCCCTATCTCCACTGTCGTCTCTAGTACTGGTGCCACCATGCTGGCCGCCGTTGGTGATGACATCGCCGTGCTGGCCGTTGTGACCGCCCGCCCCCCAGCCCCTTAGCTGCAGCTGAAGATGACGCCGAAGCTGCACATGCAGCGTCCTCTTATGGTGACTATAGTGACATTTTCAAAGATGTCAATATAATATAATTTATTATGACACGAATAATCGTCGTTATAAATATATCTAATTGTCATTATAGGTTAAATTTAAATTTAACATTTATAAATGTCATAATTAAATAAATTTGTTATTTATTATCATATTAAAAAACGACAAATATTTATAATTGAATACCTATTAGATATTACTCCAAATAATAATTGAAACAATTAAATACAACAATAAAATGAGCAACTATTATTTTTATTGAAAATAATATTAGTTATTGTACAACAAATGACTAAAATAACAAATCATGAAATTCCTTCCTCTATACACTCAAGACGTAAAATGATATATCTACACACAATCACTTGGAATTCCTTCCATACATCTAAGACTTAAAATAATATATTTACACAAAAAAATAAAAATCTTGATATTTTCTTTCTTCATTGCTTCTTTTCTTTCTAACTTCTATTTCTCATTGATCTGGTCCTGCATAAAGCAAAAATATACAACTTTGATCATTCCATAAATATATAAAAATAGAAATCTTAAATATACCATGGCCTCATTAGATCTCTTTTTCTTTTCTTTCCCTTATTGTGCAAAGGAAACAACACTTTAATTAATGAATTTATGGAAAGGACACACCAATTTAAAAGTGTTTATACATTATTCATCCTCATAATTCACATTGCTTACATTTCTTACTTTTAACTTCCGCCAATGGCTATCCAACAAGATAAATAAAGAAATAAGTGAGCAAATTAAACCACAATCAGAGTTACAATGGCAAATGTTAATAGAAACTCACTTGGGCAGACTATTAGACATGACTTTGGAAAAACATCCGTTACCTTTGCAAAGATTATTTACCCTTGAAAATATAGTTGTCTTGTTCCCTTCTTGACAATAGAAGTACACCCTTGTTTAATAGTCAAATAACTCATATGTTTTGTAAATCTTAATCCTGAAATTACCCGAGGCAATTGCTCTAAGACCTTGGGCGTTTTGAGGAGGCCATACACGCACAAACATGCACACTCTTAAAAAAGAAAGATAATCCAAAAATTTTTTTCACCTGAAAAATAGTTAAAGAAAATCGTCAAAATAATACAGGAAAAAAGATGAAACTTCTAAAAAATTATACGAGAAACTTGAGTTTTGGATCTAGAAGACTCGAACAGGAAAGAATTGAAGAAAGGAAATAGGGGGAGGGGGATAGTTAAGTATAAAGGCATAAAGAAAATAGAAAAAAAAAAAGAGTTTGAGTTCAAGTTGGATACTTAAACTTTCAATTCTAACAAAAGAAGTTGGAAAAAAAAAAAAGAACGATAACTTTATCGATTATTATTTTTTATTCTTGGATGTTTTCAACTATTAGAAATTGTAAAAGGAACAAAATAATTTTATCCATTATTATTATTATTATTTTTAAAAGATGAGGCCACCAATAAAGGAAAACTTTAAAATTATAAATTTGTTTCTTTTCCGGCCCTTTTTAAATATTTTTAAATTAGTTATGCATAGAAAAAAACACATCATCAACTTGTGACATTTGTAAAATGCTTTCTAAAATAAAATATGATGCATTTAATAAAATTGTCATTTAATCATTACTTTAATTCTTATTAGTCATATTTGTCAAAAATATCACTATAAAAATGTTGTAAAAAATTCTGTTTTTTTGTTGTAGTGCGTGTACTTACTTGACTTTTGTCTAAGTTTTCTTTTTTGGCTTTTGGTCAAGTCCCTCAGCTTTTGTCTTGCATAGAGATGCAAGACTAAATATTCCTGGCTAGAACATTCATGCAAATTTTTTAAGCCAGTTTACAATAGAACGCTAACAGCTACAAATTTCGTCGAAGGCTCGAAAATTTATGAGAAAAGTCATGCTAACCCAACCAACTCAGCCGACCACACTTAGATGAGGTCTAATTAAATATCACTAGCTACTAGGATCAGAAAAAATATCACTAGCTACCTATAACAATTATAATAATAGTACTTTCACCTTTTTTTGTTTGAACACGTACTTTTACTTGCGTAACGAGAGACATTAGTTATAATGCATTAAGCACATACTGGACCCACTGTTATATAATTAAGTGGGGATTTCTAATTCGCAAAAAGTGAGGTATATGCATTTATGAAATTTTACAAAATTTATTTGTGTGTACAACTTTGGAAATTCACGGACCCGAATCCTAAAATCTAAGCCTCTAGAAATTAATAGACAAAGCTTTGATTAGAGGAAACAGTTAACAGAAATATATTTGTTCTTTGGTAATTAGTCACTAAAAACAATCTTAATTATAAGCGACCAGATGTGCATGTACATTTCCATATTGATTTCCTTTGGCGGTCTAAGTTATGTCATTCTTCATTATGTAAGATGGCGTTTGCATAACATAGAAAAAGATGACATGCACGAAGATCAGAATTCTTATTCCCCCCCTTTTTTCCCCCAGAATAAGCTTTCCAAAGTCCCATTCAAATTTAGTAAAAAATAAAATAAATATAACGCGTGAAATTTAGAGTTGAAAGACCCTAGTAGTTACGCACACACACACATATATTATTAAATTCAGATCAGCCTATATATATATAAATAATTTGGCTGAACTGAATTTAAGAAATTAATAAGTAGGAAGGAGACGTTAAAAAAAAAAAAGTGGAAACCAGTTCAATAAGTCGAAAATAAATTCGTGATTGTATATCTTGACTATAAAATAACATGTTCACGCTTGTCAAATTTATAAAGTAACGCATTGATGTAGTCATTTTCTATAGTTCGATATGAAAATTTTCTCAATTCAATTGAATGTTGTTTGTTGTCCTTAATTTAGTTTCTTTCTTTTTTAAGTTCATCACAAGACTCGTCTAAATTGTACGATGTGAGTTATCCTAACTTGCTTTACTTAATATTTGTAAGATCAATAATTTTAAGTTCTTAATTAAGCTAGCTTCTAGGAGTATTCTCTTTTAGATGCCAATTTTTGATCAGGTAATGGGACTATAGTAACATGGGAAACGTTAGAAAAACGGAAATGGTGGGACGACCAGTCTTGGCTGACGAGGAGGAGAAAAAAAGAGAAAGGGAGAGGAGAAAAGAAAAGCGAGGGTTCGGTACTTTTGAACCCACTTTTTTTTTTTTTTTTTTGAAAACATATAATGTGTAAATTAGCTAAGATAAATGTACAATAAAATTATGAAATATATGTGAAAAATTAAGGTCTGATTTTGCGTGTCAAACCACGCATTTTATTTTGTACAAGAACCTAGATAGGCTAGGGACATTAATATCCCATACGTAGCGGTGGGCACTCAGCCAAGTCAAAACTGTTTCGGCAAAGGCGCGTGGAAGTTTCCAAGCAACTGCATATACGCGGCTTTTCCCATTACACTCGTTTCTGTCCCTCTCTCCGTCTCTTGTTTAATTTTCTCGTCATTCTGCCTGAGCTCTTTATGTGTATATATGAATGTGTTAATGAATGCGAGAGCCGTTCCACAGAGAGAGACAAATAGAAAAGCTGAAGATCTAAGTTATTAGTGCCACCTCTATTCTATCATTATTAATTTTTACAAGTAACTATGGAGGATTTGCCACCTGGGTTTCGTTTTTCCCCAACCGAAGAAGAGCTTGTCTCATTTTATCTCCATAACAAGCTAGATGGCAAGAATGAGAGCATGAACCGGGCTATGCACCGTGTTATACCGTTTCTTGATATCTATGACTTCAATCCATGGGACATTCCACGTAAATATGACACATTTACCATCCATTATTTGTTATTGGTTTTTGTTTTCCCCTCTTCTAACTTCCAATTCTTAATTTCGCGTCTCTATAAAAATAAAACTCTGGATTTTAGTATTGTGAAATGATTGGTTTTTTTTTTTCCCAACCAAACTATAATTAATTTTTTTTTGATAGTTTTACTTTGATTTTGATCAGGTTGATCAGACTAAGCGAATTGAGCTATATTCCTATGATTGACAGTCGATTCCCTACTTAGGCATAACCATGCTGCAGTTCTACTTTTTAATTCAAGTTTAACTTCAATCATTCTTCACGCTACGAAAATTTATTCTATGAGCAATACAGTAATTACTCAGCCCAACCCTTTTTTTAAGAAAGTTAAATTTAGACATTTAACTCATTACACAAATGAATTTTGGATTCAACTGAACTATTTCATTTTAATAAAAAGTAACTTTAAAAAATAACAATTTAATTTAAATTCAATCCGAATCCAACCAAAACTCAAAAAGATTCAATCTAAATATGAATCGAATGTAACTTAATTTGAAAGTAAGCTAACTAAAAATGATTCGAATCAGAAATAACTCAAACCAAACTTGATTCAATCTGCATTTTGATACCTCTAAATACATGGAAAGCTGATAGGGTCGCAGCCTTTGGAACAGGATGCATACTATCTAAACTACATGGCCCCTTAATTGGCCAATCAATGCACACCCGGTCACCCACAGAATGCTGTTTTAAATGCCGAACCACACCAATAGGTGGCGTCCGCAACAAATGGAGACCTTATTCCATAGAGAAGGCCAAACTACACAACCTAAAGAAAAAATTACACATTTATGATTTCCAAAAAAAATTTTTAAAAAGTAACTAACGGTGATAATAATGTAGATAACTAGTAAATGGTCCGAGACAAATAATTAGAAAAAGTGTTCAGAATGTAATAAATTATATTTATATATTTGTATTAATAAAATGTGATCTGATAAATTATCGCCTTATTTTTTATTATAAAAAATCAAAGTAATTATATAAATAACTTGATTTTTTTGTATTTTACACATTTTTTTCTAACCATTTACCTCTCTGGCCATCAACCCTTTTTTAATAATATAATGTGTAAGTTTCGTATTTCTCGACATTTTACAAATTCAACTCGAAGAAACATTTCGAAAGAAAGTAAGAGGTGTAAACAAAAAATGGGGTACCTATATCAATTTTGAGTTCACTATTTTTTTTTTAATAAAGAAAAAGATCCATTACAGGTATAATGATTATCGAATTTGTAAGTTAAGACTAATTTTTATACTATTAACGTCCTCATTCAATTTTTTTTTTCCATAAGGACAACCCCCACTTAATCACTATTCGACTTGAAACGAATCTCTCTTAAATTTAATTATAATATTAAAGAGTTAGAAACTCAATACTGTATTCACCAATAAATCTCCTTTTTATTTGGGAGAGCATTAGTATAAAAATTTGAACTCAATTTAATATTAAAATATATTTTAAAATATTATTAAATTACTATCTCTAATAATTAATTCAGTGAAAATAGATATAAGAAGGGCTTGTTTTTTTAAAAATAAAGTCTTCTATATTATCCTGGCTTATGCTAGCAAAATGGAATGAATACAGAAAAAAGATGAAAGGAAACGCCAGCTGTCGCAATGAGAAGAAAATGGCGGCGGCACCGAAATTCCATAATCATAACATATTAGGCCGCCACTATTTTTCCTTTCCTTTGTTTCAAACTAAGAAAATTTTTAATTTGTTATACTTAGAATGTAGATTAAATTAACTTAATTTTAAACATTAAAAAAATTATAAGTGGGATATATTAGAAATAAAAAAATAATTAAATATATTTATATGACATAAGATTATAGATGTGTTACATTTATTAATAAAAAATATGAATAAATAAGTACTTTAATTCTAAGATTATTAATTTGACTTTTTTTTAATAATTGTAATTTACTAATAATTTTTTTTTACATAATAAGTTAGTCTATTTAAAATAAAAATTAAAAAAATTAATTTATAGAATATAAAATTATGAATAAATTATATTAAAAAAATAAAATTAATAAATATCTTTAAATTTATAATTGATGTGGAGATCAAATCGTATGCCTTCGTTCCCAAATTCTAAAGTCATTCCAACGAAACCTGTGGGCATGCAAACACGGATTCTCGTCTTCTCTCCTGAGTACGCGTTAATTGAAGTTCAGGGTTGTCAGTGTCGTCTCTACTCAAGGAGGTCGGACTTCCTAGTTCCCACGGTCACTACTTTCTCAGTCGTTCTCGTTTAATATTATTGGTAAAGTCATGGTTAGTTTATCCTTGAAGACGCACTTTAACGTTAAAAATTTAGATCTCTTTACCTTTGAACTCTCGGTTTTAGTCTTAAGAAGTGCAAGTTCTTGGTTTTCTTCGTTATTTTAAGGGATACCATGAATATAATACCATAGCAGTTCACAAAATAAATAAATAAAAAATCTTTGTAAAAGGATTATGAAATTTATCAGAACGAAAAAAGTTAAGAAGCGGTCATGCCCTGAATAGGTAAATTTAATCCAACAAAAGCAGACCTCGTATGATAAGCCTGTAGTCGTGCATGCTCTGCGTTGAGTGTGCCATTTTGGTCTCGATTAAGTGATGGCCATGCCGTATGCTTCGCTGGTTGTCTATGGTTATATTCCATAACGAACATGCACCGATGGAATTCTTCGAACACGTTCCATGTCTATTTCAAGATGGCCTTTTCACTGAGTCTTGTATTTTAAGTTAGAGCACTATTACATTTCTAAAAAAAAATATGTCTAAAAAAGTACTCAAATGTAATTGCTCGCATCAATGTGCAATTGTCTAGATTTCAAATAGAACTAAGTATGAGAAGAAAAATATACTAATTTTTAATTGTACTTGAAATCCAAACAGTTGTATTCACTCCAACAATCTATTTTTTTTCCTGTTTAAGTTACTAGTTATTTTACTGTTTGGGTGGCCCAGAAGCCCAGATATTCTCTGGCGATGACCTTGAGCGATCGATACATGTAATTGACCAAGACTTAATTAACAAATTTTTTTTTCTTTTTAATTTGGTGCATTAATTAATGATTAATAATTTTGGTGTTGATGATTATGGTGCTATTTAAACGTAACAATTTGAGGAAACAGAAGTTTAAAAAGAAAAACTTAATCACATTAGTCGACCCAGCAACTGTTGCAGAAATAAATGCAACAGACAAAGAAAACAACAGAACACACAGATTTTACATTGAACAATATGGGGAAAAACTACGGGCAGAGAGAACAAATTCACTAAGAACAAAGAAAAGTACAGATGAGAGTTTAAAGCGTCAACAATAAAATAATAAGTTTATTAGCTTTAACTGAAAAAAACAAACATATATGTGTACAGTGGATTCTAAAACCCAGACTTTCGCGTGAGGGGGCGTATAGGAATATAATATATGATCCATATCGTGGGTCTCCCCTAACAATTTAAGTTTTTAGGTGGAATAATTTCATGACAAGAAGTACCAACCAAGTCCATACAGTGCTCAAATTTAGCATTTGATAATGACTTGGTCATTATATCAGCAGGATTGTCATGAGTAATGACTTTGCTCACCATAACATCACCACGAGCAATGCCTTCACGCACAAAATGATACCGTATATCAATATACTTTGTCCTCTCATGAAACACTTGATTTTTAGTGAGAAATATAACACTTTGACTATCACAGTAAAAGGTGGTAATTTGCAAATCTCCATTAAACTCAGCAAATAGTTCCCTTAATCAAATAGCTTCTTAAAAATTTTAGTAATAGCCATGTACTATGTTCAGTAGTAAACAATGTGACTGTAGCATGCAATGCAGCTTTTCAACTGTCAACACAACCAACAATAGTAAAAATATATCTTGTAAGTAATCTTCTCTTATCAAGATCTCTAACATAATCAGAATCACACATATTCGAGGATCCCATATCTAGATCTCTCAAACTGCAAACAAATATTACTAGAACCATGCAAATACCTAAAAATCCATTGAACAACTCTCTAATGCTCTTTGTCAGGATTTGCCATGTAGTTACTGACAATACTAGTAGCATATGATAAATCTAGTCGTGTGCAAAGCATAGCATACGTGAGAGATCCAATTACACTGAAATATGGAACCCAAGATATATAATCAATCTCAGCATTTAACTGAGGAAAAAAAGCAGATGAAAGTCTTAAGTGTGCAGTTAATATAGTGCTAACAGGTTTGACATTTTGTATATTGAACCTGTGAAAAACTTTCTCAATATACCATATCTGACTTAGGTACAACTTTGATGTTTTCCTATTTGTCAAAATTTCCATATCAACTATCTTCTTTACTACTCCCGAATCTTTCATTTCAAACTCTTTATTAAGCTGAGTTTTGACCTTTCTTATCTCTCCTTAATCCTTAGCAATTATCAACATAAGGGAATATATATACAAATGACCCATCACCACTCTCCTTAAAATAAACACAACTATCATAATTGTATCTTTTGACATCATGAGTAGTAATAAAAAGTCAAACTTTTTATATTATTGCTTAGGCGACTGTTTCAGGTCATAGAGAGATTTTTTCAACAAACACACATAATCCTCTTTTCTTGAAACCACAATACCCCTCTAGTTGCTGTATATAAATGTTTTTCTCAAGTTCTCTATGTAAGGATACAGTTTTTACATCTAACTGCTCAAGCTCAAGATCATGCATAGTTACAATACTGAGCAAAGTTCTGATTGAAACATTGTTGTCAGAACCAGCTCGGACCGACCGGTCCTACTGGTTCAACCGGTCACCGGCCGAAGGTCCGGTTTAGTTCATGCTATTTTTTTAATAAGAACCGGGCTGGTCAAAACCAGTAAAAACCGAACCGATTGGATTGGTTTCAAGTAAATCAAAAATTTATAAATTATAATTTGACTCTCAGTGTTTATTTAAATTATAATTTAACCTCTAAATTTAATTAAAAATTTCAATTTACTCTTAAATTCAATGAAAATTTTCAATTTATTCCTTAAAATTAAAAAAAATTAATATTTAATCAATATTTATAAATATTATTCTTTTAATTATATATATATATATATATATATATATAATTATTAAATACTAGTTCAAATACTGGTTCAACCGGTTGAATCTTAACCCACTAATATTTCTGGTTCGATAACCGGTCTGGTTCTGAAAACTTTGGATTGAACTATGTTTTATAACTTGAAAAAACACATCCGTGAAGTCAACGCTGGGAACTTGACTGTATCCCTTAACAACCAGTCTCGCTCTATACCTCGCCTCTTCAACTTTTGGTGTGCCTTCCTTTCTTTTGAACTCCCATTTGTAGTGAACAACTTTCTTACCTTTAGGTAGTTTTACTAGCTCCCATATCTTGTTCTTGTGAAGGGATTCCATCTTCCCCTGCATAGCAATCATCCATTACTAGAATCATTACAACTAACTGCTTTTGCGAATGTAGAAGGCTCTTTATTGCAATCAACATCCTCAGCTACAATCAAAGTATAAGCAACAAAGTTAGCTTCAACATATCTCTGAGGAGGTGTAATCTCTCTTTTAGATCTATCTTTAGTAGTAGAATACTATGGTAATGGTGGTGGTGATGAAGAAGAAGAAGAATTATTATCGCCACGTATTTTCAAGCTAGACGAAAAAGTAGACTCTAGTACCGATTTTGGACTAATATGTAGCTCTACCTGTGTAGAAGATTTTGCTAACTTGCATACAAGAATCCTTAAGAGGCAAGTGATTTAACATAGCAACTTTATTGAAAATCACATTCTGGTTAGTTATAACCTTGTTGGCTTGTGGACACCACAGCCTATATTACTTAACACCAGATTTATAACCAAGAAAGATAAACTTCCCATTGTTAATATGAGCATATGCAAGACATCTGAAAATTTTCAAATATGAATAGTTTGCAAGAGTATCAGACCAAACTTCTTCTAAAATCTTTTTGTCAATAGTAGTAGAAGGAGAGCAATTAATTAGAAAACAAGCTGTTGCAGCAGCCTTTGCCCCAAATGACTTGGGTAAACCAGAATTAGAAAACATGCAACATACATTCTCCACCAAAGTTCTGTTTATGCGCTCTGTGACTATATTTTGCTACAGAGTACCAAGAACTGTTAGATGCCTTTTAATCTCTTCTGACTTGCAGAAAGCATTGAACTCATTAGGACAGAACTCCAAGCCATTATCCATGTGGAGACATTTAATCTGCTTTCCTGTCTACTTCTCAACCATAATTTTTTACTGCTTGAAAATAGCAAAGACATCACTTTTCTACTTTAAGAAAAACACCCAAACTTTTCTAGAGAAGTCATTAGTGACAGTCAACATATAACTAGCGCCACCTTTAGAATGCACCTTAGATGGCCCCAAAGAGATCAAAACGAATATAGTCGAGTGTCTCATTTATATTGTGAATTCCTTTACTGAAGCTAACTATCTTTTACTTTCCAAAAATGCAGTGCTCACAAAACTCCAATTTATTGATACTTTGACCATTAATAAGACCTCTTATGCTCAATTCAAGCATATACTTCTCACTCATATGTCCAAAACGCATATGCCATAATCTGGTAACATCACCATCTAACAAAGGAGTAATAACAGTAGCGTCACCCACAACTATCAAACCCTGCAAGAAATACAATCTGGCAAAATTTTTTAGTCCTTTCATCACAACAAGAGCACATTTACTGATCTTCAGAACTCCACCTTCAACAGTGTACTTGTACCCATTTGAATCAAGAGTATCTAAGAAAATCAGATTTTGCCTTAGATGTGGAACATGTCTGACATCATTAAGTGCGCCGACAACACCATCAAAGATTTTAATTCTGATTGTTCAATGCTAGTTATCTTACACGATACATTATTTCGCAACATCACAGCACCATTTGACACAGTTTCATATGTTGAAAAGTAGTCTCAATTAAGAAACATATGAAACGTACAACGTGAATTAAGGATCTAAACCTCAGAAGGCTTAGAGGCGCCATAAAAAATAGGTAAAAGTTCACCATCACTAGAAACATCTTCTACAACACTGGCTTAACTAAAACTTTTGGTTTGTTTTCTCTTTTGATCATCAGCAGTTTTTCAATTCTTCTTTTGTAACTTATAACATTCAATTTTGAGGTGCCATTTCTTTTTGCAGTAATTACAAAATTTATCTTTGGGTTTCGATTTCGCTCTGTTTTTTCCATCACTGCTAGAATTTTTCTCCTGTAATCTACCGCGAACAATAAGGCTTTCTACCTAAGCCTCAGAATCAACCACTAACTGTTTAGTTTTTTTCTTAAAGAACAGAGTTTCATAAACTTCATCTAGAGTAAGAATGTCATGACCGTAGAAAATAGTATTTTTAAAAATTGAATATGAAGAAGGTAGCTAACACAACAGAATCAAGGTCAAATCTTCTTCATCATATTTGATACCCATGCTCTGTAGATCAAAAATAATTTCCTTAAAATTAGTTAAGTGATTTTCAAGGGATGTACTTTCTGTCATATAGTAAGAATACAAACGTTGCTTCAAATGTATATTGTTGGTTAGACTTTTTGTCATGCACAACAACTCCAATTTTAGCCGTAACATAACAACAGCTTTCTCTTTTAGAACATCCTATAGAATTTGATTTGGCAGATGAAGATGAATCTGAGGCAGAGCTTTTTGATCTCTACGTTGTTTCTCCTCTGGTGACCACGACAAGGGCATCTTATCAAATTCCAACAGTGCGTCATTCAAAATCCAACTGCGCGAGCACTGCCTGTAGATATCATAACCTGCTATAGCAAAAATCTAGTATTTCGATCCAAAAGCAGAATATCGTATTTCATAGTTGTCATCGCCTACAACAAACCAAGTTTTCTCTAATAATATTTGTTGTAGAAATAAATGCAATAGAAAAAAAAAATGAAAATTGGAACACACAGATTTTACATGGAAAACTCTAATGTGGGAAAAAATTACAAGCAGAGAGGAGAAATTTGCTAAGAATGAATAAAAGTATAAAGGAGAGCTTTGAGTGGCAGCAACAGAATAATAAGCGTACTAGCCCTAATTGAAAAGAACAAATATATATGTGTATAGTGAATTTTAAAGTCCAAAATAAATATAAACCCAAAACATAATAGGTCCATATTATGTCAGAAATCCATAGTATGTTGCACCGAGAGCTTTTCAAGTCAAACTAAAAAAACTACAAACTTTGTCGGATCAGGTTAAACAGGATTCAAGTCACTTTACTCCAACAACAATGAAAAGCATAGCCATTTATTTATATATTAGGATAGGAGAATAAGATACATAAGACAGGAAAAAAGAGAGTTACGA
Source organism: Carallia pectinifolia (assembly GCA_037832335.1). Lineage (NCBI taxonomy): Eukaryota > Viridiplantae > Streptophyta > Magnoliopsida > Malpighiales > Rhizophoraceae > Carallia > Carallia pectinifolia. The sequence continues at coordinate 15,594,268 of CM075444.1, read as the reverse complement.
AAAGCATAGCCATTTATTTATATATTAGCATAGGAGAATAAGATACATAAGATAGGAAAAAAGAGAGTTACCTTATGATTCAAGCTACTATGAGCCAGATTGTGGTATAAAGCATATCAAACATATTATGGTGGCACTACCAACTCCACCACGGATATTTTTACTATGATAATTGTAGATAAAAATTTTTATCTCATTACATATTTATGGAATTTTTTTTGTAATTTTTTCCTTGAGGCTTCTTTTTAACCCTTTTGTAATATTATATTCTCATTAATATGATTCACTCTACTGACTCATCATTCAAAAAAAAAAAAATAATTATGGTGTCATCACATAGCTGGCCATTCTCCCTCCATGTTATCCCTATCCCCGAGTCTTTGTCTTCCTTCCATGTCAAAGTCGAAGGAGTACTGTTCATATCAAGACTATAGCGATTTATCAGATTCCAAAGGCAAGTTTATCAAGCATTATTCTTCATTAGTGAGAATGCGTAAATATTGGACTTCAAACTTCCAGTTTCGCTGTCAAAAAGTGGGGAAAAAGAAAAGATAAGAGTGACTTTGAAGTTTAAAAGTCAAGTTTGCAAGTTTTTGAAACGTAATTGCTTGGATTTATATGTTGGATTGATGACTATATATTTTGTTGGTGAAATTTCCTCCCTGTTTCAGTAGATATACCCCCGTTGAATGTGATTACATAGTAACATGAATATGACATGAAGTTGACGCAAATGACTTGCTATCTCTTGAATGCATATTTTCCTTCCTTGGATGTATTTATAGATTAAACTAAGAACTAATAAGCATGCAAAAAATGGAATATTGGGAATGGTATAAGAAGTATAGGCTCTTATGACCGTGTTTCAGGTTTGCGCGTCTTGACATGAGAGCAAAAGTTAATCTCGAATCCCACGGTCAGAGAATGACACCGAATCCATTGAACTTTCATTTTTTATGAATTTTTTACTGATATTTTAAAATTATATAAGATATATTTAAAATTTAATTTTAAAAAATAAAATAAAATTATTTTTATATGTGCCAGGTTACATGGACTGAGATTTTTCTCTGTCCATGTACCCAATCTCTAATCTAAAAGGCATGTGGTCATTGTGATCTAATTGATACCAAATATACGAGTGTAGAGAAGAATTCATTTTAGTAAAAGAGTCAGAGAGGTTCTATCTCTCTTGGCAAAAATTCTGTGTACTGTTTATGATAAAACATCGGCAATCGGGCAGAATCTAGCACGATTCCCAGACATGTACGAACTCCATTTTCTAAGAAAAAGTTGGGTTGAAAATTTTGTAATAACTGAGGTGATGAGAAATAATAATTTTTAATTGAGAGATCTGATATTTGAATTATAAATTTTTTCGTTATCCTTTAACAGCTAGATTATTTGCTTTAAGAAAAAGAAAAAACAGAAAGAATTGGACAAAAGACCCAAAAAAAAAAAAGGAAAAATTAAAGGAAACGATTTTTTTTTTAGCGAAAATAAAAGGAAATGTTGCACAAGTAGAATTACAATGATTTTTAATTTGATGAACACACCTCACAAAATAATTCCATTTTAGCGCTTTTTTTTCCCATTAAAGGACTAGTCGGCCCTAAATTACACAATAATAATAATATTTTTCATTCTTATAAATTTCATATTTATTTTTTATAATTAAAATTTATAATTTTTAAAATAAAAATCTAAATTTTAATTTCTGAGTATTCTTTAAAGAATTTAACACTTTTTGTTTATATGTTTTTTCACCATGTCTTTTTTGTGGCCCGCGTATGGTAAGTCTCGAACTTAACATATAATGTATCCATTTACAAAGTCCTAGTATGATCCACTATACGTAGCCTAATTACGAATGCAATGACGTTCCTTGAGTGTTTGGTACCAATTTGGCATTGTAAGAGAAGATACTGTTGAAATTGATTCGCAAGTATCCATCATTTTGATTATGACTAGTCTTTAGTTCTTCGCAGGTGTAGGGGGGTCAGTCTTTCGGCTGTTTCTGTCTACTAGTGCGTTGGAGACCATTTTCTCCTCACCGACGTTCGACTGGTCTAGGGGCACCGCCGCCTGGGTGGTGGATGGTGCCTCTGTGTCTGTATTTTGCTTGGGTGGGTATTTGGGCCTGTTGTCTTTTCATCTGGCTCTCAGTGTTTGGATATGGACTTTTTTTTTTTTTTTTACCTGAGCTTTTGTAAGGACTGAAGTTCAAGTTTGTATTAACCAAAAAAAAAAAAAGTTCAAGTTTGTGTTTGCAGACGTTATGTTTTCCTTTTATCTAATCTAATTTTTGCCTTTTCTGATCAAAAAATTGGGGCCCAAAACTTTGGACAGTAGAAAATGATATATGCAGAAGACCGAACGCCCAACTTAATCATTAATTATTTATATAAACCGTAGACACAAAACGAAACTTCGCGTACAATTTCTACAGAAAAGGAAAAAAGAAGCAAAATAGTCTTAGGAAAAGTTACGGAAGCATGTAGTGGCAAGTATAATATTGGCACAGAAGATTTAAACTATTAAATTGTGAAAAATATGCTGAATTAAAAAAAATAAATTGTTATATTAACTGCGTGTCTTTCGCGTATTGCAGATTGTGTGACTATAATAATATCTAATAATAATTTTTTATGAGAGCAAAAGAGATGGTTTTTTTTTTGCAAGTAAAGTTAAAAGGCCAAAAAAAAAAAAACAAAAGAAAACAGAGTCGTTAAAATTAAAATAAAAAAGCCTTAATAGACTATTCTAATTATGTTAGACAAAAGAAAAAAAAAAAAAGTCAATTATGGGTCGGCAGCATTAACGCCTAACGCTCAAGGCCCTTGTTCTCTGCGTGTGGTTAGCCGCGCAGACATTTGGAAGACTCTACAAGTGGACCCCGGCGGTTTGTAGGTTTGCAGCCATCTATTTTTAGTCTGTTCTTGATCAAACTAAAGAAGTGAATTTAAGAAGTTGTGTAGTTATAACTAATAATCAACTTAGTTTTACTAAAAAGACGAATTTCAGCTATTTGAGTTTTTTTTTTTTTTTTGTAATTATTACTTAGTTTTAGGCTTAGACATTAAACTTGATGAACGGTGAAATAAAAGATGGGCAAGTCAGCCAACTCACAAGCCTCACGAATTGAGCTCAAAATGGATCAAGTCCATTCATGCATGTAATAGATTCATCATCCTTGCCACAAATTTTTCATGAACATCAGCACAAGAAACACAGGCTAGAAAGCATAAGCGACGGAGCAACCCACATACCTTTTACTAACAAATAATAATTAGGCAAAGTGAGGCTACACACATGCCTCATAAATTAAGCTCAAAATCAGTGTCACAATTCACACATCAAAAAGATTCACCACCTTTGTCACTTGCGTGTTCATAAAACAACAGACAATAAAAATAACCAACTTTAAATAACACGTATTGCAACCCAAAAAAAAAAAAAAACACACATTTACATCAGATTCAGCAGAGTTAAAAAAAAAAACCAACTTCTTAAATGGTAATCTTTTAGAGAAAGAAAAGAAGTCAATATATGTGTTCCACTAGACAGCGAGCCAAATACAGAGTTTCCAATGAACCTGAAGTTCTCACTAGTTGAAACTTGAAACAACCAGAGATAGAAAAGCCCTTTTCTTTCCCCCCAAAAAAAAAAAAACACCCATCTGAGGGTCCAGAAAAGCAGGAATTACAAAATCCAAGAAAGAGATGGCTCGTGAAGAAAATTGAAGTGGGAAAATAAAAGGCGATCTCGATAGAAAACTCCAAACAGAAACTCATAACAGTGTTCCCTATTGCGCAGCTATTGAGTCAAAACGCTTCCACGGTTGCAGGAAAGCGATCTTAAGGGCCCCGCTTTGAAAGACGGACAAAAACCCAAAAATCGTAACACACGAACTTCTGAAATCTTACATCTTTATTAAAGATAATAATAAAATACAACTTGCCACCTCATATGCGGGAAAACCTTAACAACTTGAAACCCTGCCACCGACAACTGGCCGTAGCTGGTGAGAGAGACAAGTGAGTATTTATAGGCCTACCTGTAACATACCCGTAACGGCCCAGGTCACTTTAATTTTGAACCTTGACGACGAGATCTCGGCTGCACTGGCCGCCATAAAACAGAATTATGCAGTTTAGGGTTCATGGGCTAGAACCAATTAAAAGCCTTCAAGTCAGATGTTCAAGCTTTCTCGCCCGTTTAGACATGCATTGAAGAACTTGAATGGCCCATTACATTTATGGGTTAAGGTATGTGGTCCGCTTCTGAAGGAAGCAATATTATCAAATGGACCAAAAAAAAAAAATGTTAGCAATTGAGGCATGTGGCTTGCCCCAATTATAACAGAGTGCCTGCCTCGTCACAATTAGCGGAAGTTCAAATCTCAGCTTATTCCTCACCGACCTTGGCTATAACCACTTTTTTGATAAAAAAAAAAAAAGAGAAATGTTAACAATAGGCAGAAAATTAAAATTCAAATTAAAACGTCTTTCCTTTCTCCATCATTTAGCTATTGAAATTCTAATCAAATGCAAGCAAGGATATTTAATTTGAATTGTCTTGTGATAGGCAAGGTAAATTTAAATGGAAATAGAGAATCTTCTAATTAAGTGACTGAATAGATATTACCAATATACTAGTTATGAATTACTCAAAAAAAAAAAAATTATGAAGGTTTTTAGTTATTCCAAGGCTTGATCTCAGAATTTGAAACCTTAAAGGTCTCGATGCAAATATCATCAAGAAAATGTTGGTGGTTGAAGAGACTTATCGATGGAGAGTGCTTCTTATTTCTATCCTAATGTCAAATGACGATTCTTATAAAATAAAAGACAATTGAAACACATATGTTGATTAAATGTAACCTTTTGGTCTTAGAGAGAGAGAGAGCACGACGCATAATTAGAGTGACAAAAATGTTTTCTTTTTTTGGGTCCCTTAGGAGATCCGTTGGGTCGTGAGTCACAAAATGTGAATACCTCTCTTCTCTCATAAACCCCTTTCATCTTATTTCAAGATTTAAATCTATAACTTCTAAAATAAAAGTTTTGAGTTCTAATTACTAGGGTGTCTCCTAAGAGACACAAAAATGTTTCCTAACCCTAACTAAAGCACGTATAGATTTATAAACTAAGATTTCAATTTTGGGAAGGTTTCAATGGGTTAAATTCTTTACAGTTAACCTTTAACCAGATAATGATCACAAATTTATAAGATTTGTTATTCACAGTTACTTTTTATTTTTATTTTATAACTATTGATTGAAAATTAATACATTAATACTTTACAATGATAAATTTGTTAATGGGTAATCAGCACGTGCCATGTGTATCGATTATAAAAAAAATGGTAAAAAGTAATTATCGGTAATAAAATCTTTAATTTATTACACATTGGTCCTAATTGAATGTCACCTAACAGTGATAGTGACGCCAAGGAAAACCTAATTAGTTTTCCGACTTGAAAGACTACTGTTTGTCGCAGCACCTGGCCCTAACGGAGAACGGTTTGATTTCTACGCTGGTTTGGCCCAAATTCTCGCCCGTTTAAACTGGTTCAAGTTGACTTCATGCCAGTGGCATGGTCCAATTACTTGTTCTGTGGTCGAGTGCTAGCACTTGTGAAGTGGAGTACTATAGAGGAGAGAACACGTGGCTTGACGCATGCCTTGTTTTGGGCCCTCGCAATCGTACCATTCACGGGTTCCTTTTGACTAGCCTCCTAATAACCAACCGGACGTCTCACAACATGGAAAAAAGAAAAAACAAAAAGAAAGAAAGGAAAGAACTCTTAAGAAAGTCTCCCTTAACTTAGAGCTTTTTATTTTTTTTTATCAAATAAAAAATATTTATTATGAGTATATCGATTACTGAATTTTTAAATTAATTTTAGAGTAATTTCTGTTTAAATAGTTTATTTAAGAACTCTTATAAGGACCAAACCCACTACTCGATACCAGTAGAACTAAACGAATTTTTTTTATTTGTATCTCAGTGGATGAGTTTAATTCTAAACGCAGTTCATAATCTTTCGTTAACTAAAGGATCACTTAACCATTGTTAGGAGCGGGTGCATACATTAGAACTTAAAATCAAAACGTCGAACGTAAAGATACATTAATTTATCACTAAATTACCACTTTAAGTAATTACTTAGAACTTATTTTAAAAGGACTAAAATGTTACATGTAATAAGGTCAATTTTTCAAAGCACTTGTACCCTTTCAAACGAGCTTTTGTTTAGTGAGAGTCAATTAATTAAAAAGAAAAAAAAATCAAATTACCTCTTCGCCATCAGAAATTCCTTGTTTTCGGTATAAATTACTTGATTTTTTTTCCTCACTTGCCAGCATTAGAGATGTCAAGTCCTACTGAACTAAAGCTTATTAAATAATAGTTTGTTAATATTTTATTAACTTCGGTTATTGGTCCTATCGGGGACTAGAAATTAAAGGATTCACACGAAATTATTCTTTCTATAACTTAATCCTAATAATTACAAGAATTAAATTTTACCGTACAAAATAGGGAATATGTGAACTTTAACAGCGTGGTTACATTTGAGAAATGGGAAGGGTCCTCGGCATGGTTTGCGTTGACCCCACCATTATGCAATTTTAATTTTTGAGGTCAACTAGAAATTGGACAACAAGTTCCAAGCATCAACCTTTTACCCTCCGCGTAGGCCCCATAAACGCGTAGGAGAAGAAAAATGGAGATCACGCACGTCGAATTCCCTACACATGTAAACATCAATTTGCTCCGATGCTAACTACCATACTTGACCTCGGGAGCCTAATTTCTTGAGATACAAGAAAAAGACTTAGGGGTGTTTGATTTTATTAATAGAGAATGCTGTTACCGTTTATTTACCAAAAATAGAGCATAAAAATATTTAGTTAAATTTTTTTTATTATTAAAATTATTTTTTATTTTAAATAACAGCTGATTAAAAAAAATATATTAACATTACCTTTTAAAGAAAGCAGCTGATAACTTTTAATTTTACGAAATTATCCTTTCGTGGCACGGTTCCCACAGTAGCACGGTTCCCACAACATGGTGGAAAATGAATTTTATCCTTTTGCTCAGCTTTAGAAGATCTGCAGTACTTCAGCATAATTACTTTTACTTTGTTTTGCAAAATTTTTTCATGCTAATTGTAGAGAAGGACAATTCTTTGCTAAAAATAATTGTAGGCAAGGACAATAACAAATGAGAGACCTACCAATAAATAAAATAATATTTTTTAATAAAAATAATTTTTTTAATTTTTATAAAAAATAGTAAAGAATAATAATTTTTATATGCCGTGTACATAGACTCATTTTTTAAATTGGGCCAATAAAAGTGATATTATATTTTTTAAACAAGATAATTAAATGGTAAAAATAATATTTATTGTTTACCTTACAAATAGTAACCAACATACAATTTTTTTTTATATATTTATTATAAATTATAGTTGATCATCAAGTTATAAATTTAATGATTTTTTATGTATAAATATATAATATACATTTTTATGACTAGTGTAGATTAACTTAGAATTAAAAAGAATATATATTACAATAAAATAGAAAATATGTCTAGCATTATCATTTTATTATTTAATCAGTAACAACAAGTGTTAATCTAATTAAATATTATAATTTCATTTTATTTATCAGTAGCAATAATAAATAACAACAACCAACAGTTGATAATTAAAAATAATAATAACAATCAACAACAAACTAAATCATCTCACAGATTTGATCCGTGTTGTTGACTTTTCCTTTTCAAGGTTTCAAATTATACAAACAAAGTCAAATAAGCTCTTCAAGTTTTGGAGACAAATAGACACCTGTCGTTTTCCTTTTCGGAAAGGAAAAATTTAGGCTTCCAGTAGATAGACGCAAAAAATAGTAACAATAAGAGACCCAATGTTTATTATAGGGAGGATAAAATTATCCCTTTTGAGATAGGGAGCAAAATAATCATCCGAATTTTTTATCGTTACTACTTTTCGATTCTCTTGAATTTTTCCCAAAATTTTAAGTACAAGGAAAAAGGGTAACACGAAAGCAAGTGATGGGATGGTAGGACTTATTAATAAAAATTATTATTTTTATTTTTTCAAAATTTTTTGAATTTTTTTAAAATTAATATTCAGAATAATACCAAGTACATTAATTTAAGACAATACTAAGAATGTTTAAGATTTAATTTAAAAAATATTTTATTATTTTTTCCCAAAAAGAAGAAACGCATCGACGCCCTGTCTAAGATTTTAGCCCGTGTAACGGAATTCTTTCGGTAATACATTTTGTTGTACTCGACATATTCAATACACTATTAATAAAGTAATATTTTATTAAAAATTAATAAAATGTACTGAAATATATAATATAAAAAATCACTTTTCAATTTTTTTGAGTTTCTATTTTTTTTGTTAAACATGTATCGTGTGCCAATACAGTCCCTTCCTTTCATTTTTCATGTCCAATGCTTTGTAGGTGTTGAAGACTCGAAGATTTATTCATGTTTACAGAGCTGAAAATTAATTAAGTGATTTTCTTAGTTCGCATGCTAAAGATCAAGTAATTTATATACAAAAGTAAAAAGAAAAAAAAAAAAGAAAAATTCGCCTGCTTAATTAATTATGTCATATATACGGACGCAGTATTTAGATTACTATGTTGGCTATCTTTTTTATTCAATCTTAGTGGATCACAGTATAAAAAGTAACAGAGAGTAGAGAGAATAACCCTGCTTTCCACAAATCTCCATCTATCTAGATTGTCATCTAAGATTCACAAGTCTGTGGAAACAAGTCATTGCCACGTATACAACATAATTAAAACATTGATCCCAGTTTTTTTTAATTCTGTTGTGTTAATATATTAAGTTAAGAGAAACAATAAGAGACCTTGTCATTAAACTATTTGATCTATGATAAGGTCATCTTAGTTAAATTCTTAATCCGTCTGATTTGTACAATACAACCAATAAGAAAATGGGTTCCACTTTATAGCCAAAAGATTTTTCCAGAGGATATATCCCTGATGATGTATAGAACTTTTAACTTTGTGTCATTATATTGATAAAATATGAAATAATAAAAAGAAATATAACTTATACCTTTATTTTATTGTTACACAAACTTGACAACTCATAATATTTTGGTTCGTCGGGATAAATCTTCTGAACAAATCCTCTTGGTTAGAAACTTGTATGTAATTCTCGTCACGCGGCAGTACAATTAATAAGGATGAAACTAATGGCCATAGACTAGTTGATCTGTAAATCTGTAATCTCTGGTTGTTAACCTGTATAAGATGGACCGGAATTGAATTGCGACGTAGAATTTCTAGTTATAGCCTCTTTAATGCTGTACGTATATATGAAAAATCGATGTAACAGCTCTCTGCCTTTATTTTTTTCTCTTAAATTTATATATATTTGTATTGTCTAATAACAATATTATAAATAGGTAATTTAAAGAAAATTTTTTCTTAATTCATTCCTCATATTAATTATGTTTTTTTTTTAAAAAATTAAAATGAGATAAAAAATATAATTAATAACAAATTTCTAAATTATATCTTTCTAACAATTATTGCCATAACTTATAACATAAAAAGTTATTACTATTAATGATTTTATAACCATTCTTTCAATTATTATCATAATTAATAACAAATTTTTAAATTATGAAAAATAATTATAAATGATTTGTAATTTTTCTAACAATTATTGTCATAACTTATTACATGAAAAGTTATTATCATATATATCATATTATAACACTATAAAGTGGAAGCTTATTTGTAGCTAAATAATACAAAGGGGAAGTTTAGCTAAATGCAAAGAGAAAGCTTTCCCTTATTTGTAGCTAAATAATTAATGAATTTTATATTTTGTAATTTCTTTTTATTTTTAAAAATAATAAAAAAGATAAGACTATAAATTCATATTTTTTAAAATATTGCAAAGGAGACTAATATTCAAATTTGACTCTTCTTCTCCTTAGATTGCATGTCATATCTATATTATCTATATTATAAAAAAAAATTTATAATATTTCATGGTAAAAAGATATCAATTTTCTTTTAGCTTTTTACTTTTTCCCAAAAGACTTTTAATTAGCTCAATTCCATTTTTTTTTTCCTTTTGACAGTTTTTTTTTTTTGACAATACTTTTGACAGTTATTGGTCACATTAATAAGGTAATTTAATTACACTAATATGAATAGGGCAATTCAGTTATCTAAGGGTGATTTATTCAATCAAGAAGAAAGAATACCATAATCTATTTAATCATAATCTATTTGATATAAAACGACAACCATTTCAATACCCATTAATTTAATTTCAAATAAAAATTGACTTAACAATTTATTAATAAATCATTTGCTACTCTTCCTCTTCTTCTAGTTATTTCAGTAACGCTCATGTTGTTTAACACAATCAAGTTATCAACTCTCTTTATAGACTGATACAGCCATAGATGTAAGTCACTTTTTAAATTCAGCTTCTTTTTGTTGAAGTTGTGTTGAGAGTCAAAAAAAAGTTGAAATGAAAATAAGTCTCATCCTCCATTCTTATTGTCTCTTCAAGGCAATATGAATAACAGTCAAAATAAAAACTAAATGCATAACAGACAGAATATTAAGTGAACTAAAGGTATAAGACATCTTGCAATAAATACTAAATTAATAATTATATGAATAATATAATAATCCAGTTGACGTTTAAGGAGTCATCAGTTATGAGTTATAGATACTCATAGTGACCATATTTCATACTAATTATTGTCATTAATTAATTAATTAATCCCATAATCCTAAATACCTAAGTCTTGACTATTTAAATGTTGACATAGCCTATAAATTTCACAATGGTACATGCAGCACAAACATAATTTGTATAGTTAGGCATTTCGCTGCAAACCCATTTGTGAGTTTCTTCAAAAATTTTCTATTGAGGTATGTAAATTATACACCCATATCAATAATATCTCTAAAATTTTGGGTTTAGAATATAAATATCTAATTTCCTTTTTTATTAATCCTTTTTGTGGGTGTCTTCCTTTCCCTTGTTGACATAGAAAGAATGGTACCCCAAAAAATATGCCGAATCTCTTATCAACAATTCCAAATGAATTGGTTGAAATAATATTCGCAAAGACAGTGAATAAGAATACATGCGTTGTCCAAGCAAGTAATTACGCATAACTTATACAAAGAAACTATAAAATAATTTGTTTATTTAAAATATTTGGTCAAATATATTATTTCAGTTGTAAAGCCTTTCTTGAAGCTTTAGAAGTCAAACATGTCATCCAACAACTCGACTTAATATCATGACACATAAAAATCTCTCTGAAACAATAAATAAAATGTGATTCTCAAGATTAAAAATCAAATTACTGATAACAAAAAAATATTTAAAATTATGTAAAAAAAAATATTTAACCCACACAAAATATGCGCTAAATCTTAGATAAACTGATAATTTCTTTTTCCAATTAAGAGGCAAAAAAGCGAATTTAGACGAAAGAAAACCTGGAAACGGAAGCATGACAAGCCGAATTTGACCACTTCTAGCAAATGAGTCCTGTGTAAATCCCATGGAATTTCTTCCAACACAAGCGCGTTGCAATAAGTCCAAGCATTCCCATTCGCATCTCTCTCTCTCTCTCTCTCTCTCTCTCTCTCTCTGTGCATGTTTGCCTAACTTTTTGTTCTAATTTGATCTCATTGTCTCTCCCAAAAAAGTCCCTTCCCTTCTTCTTTTTTTTTTTTTTTCCGGTTCATTATCACAAGGTCATGAACTACACAATTCTCATAAATTTTATACTCTCTATTCTCAGAATTAGTACAGGCTGGAGACCTCTTGAACAGAGTTTTAACTTCTAATATTGGAGTACCTCCTCGAGGACTCCCTTCCCTTCTTCTATATATATAGTTGCCTTACATGCTTGAAAGTTGAAACTTAAGGAGAACAACAGGCGCATTGTCACTGGGGAGGAGCAAGAGAGTGGCACAGTTGGAGGGAGTGAATAAAATGGAGAAATGGCCACCTGGGTTTCGTTTCTCCCCAACGGAAGAGGAGCTGGTCTCATTTTACCTCTATAACAAGCTGGACGGAAGAAGAGAGGACCTCAACCGCCTCATCGACCGAATTATTCCTGTTCTTGATGTTTATCACTTCAGCCCATGGAAACTTCCCCGTAAACAAACTGCTTCTCTACTCCACTTCTTTTTGCCGTTTTTTTTTTTTTTTCCCTTTGTTTGCTCATAAAATGTGTAGTTCTTCAAAACTCCTTTTAAATTTTCCTAGTATATATGCATGCAGATGATGAAGAAGATCATAAACTGGTTAATAAATGGATTTTAGTCATTTCAGTTGAAATAAATTGAATTTTTCTTCTTGGCTAATGCCTACAACTCATGTTTATGTTAATAGCCACAGAAATCTAAATCCGAATGATGCACTTTTTGATGGGACAAATCAATAAAAGAGAAATTCAAGGAAAACTGTTAAAGTTTGGGTCAAGACAAGGTCACACACAACATTCAATCTTATCTTCAGTTGTTGTTTTTGTGCAGAATTTTCTGGGGATATGTCCAATAACGAGGCGGAGGAGTGGTTCTTCTTCATCCCAAGACAAGAGAGTGAGGCACGAGGAGGGAGACCAAAGCGACTCACCGCCACTGGCTACTGGAAAGCAACCGGCTCTCCCGGTCATGTTTATTCTAACAATCGCGTTATTGGCATGAAAAGGACCATGGTCTTCTACACAGGAAGAGCCCCTAGGGGCCAGAAAACTGAATGGAAGATGAACGAGTACCGGGCCATTCAAGAAGAGGCATCCAGTTCATCAGGAGGCGCCACATATCCAATGGTACGGTTTCAGTTTAAACTAATTAACAAATAGTTTTATTATTGGTTTGTCATGCATGTGCTGAGTATATAATTAGACGCTGCCTTGAATCAATTCACGAAATGGGATCACCACCAACTTGCTAATTCTAAGTTTTGATCATGATTTTATATCAAACATCTGTTGATGATTAGAAACCCTAGCATATTATTGTACCAAAAACCAGTATCTTTTTCTTTTCTTCTGCATTGTTCTACACTAATATTATCAATGACTTTTTTTTTTTTTTCTGGGTCTTGAACAGTAAAAATAGTTTTAGTCATAGCATGAAAAATCAGGGACACACAAAATTGAGTACATACAAATCCCTGCAGGACACTTGTGCTGCTTAAAAACAAGCCAGTATTGCATTTAAAGTCAGCAACACCAATGAAAGAAAAAGCCCCACCAGATGCCAAATGAAAACCTCTCTACACCCGCTCAAGGCCCCCAACTCGAAATTGAAAAGAAAACAGAATGATCTCATCAAGCCGAGATCTACTCTTATATTGCAGCAGGACAAGCCCACCAAATCTATTACCCAACAGATGTTATTCCAATGGCACGAGCATGATTCAAGAGCTGCCCTCGTGCAGTAATTTCACCACAAACCAGCAAGTACAACACCAGCTAGATACAGCAAATACCAAGAGTGAAACAGACAGCACCACTCTACTGGCCCCACAATTAACTCAAAGACAGGACTTCCACCTTCCACTTCATTCTCTTCTGTCCAGTCACCACCACATTTGAGAAACATTTCCTTAATCAAACAGCTTTCCTTTAGCAATGAATTATCTTTAAGCAAGTCAGCCCAAAGAAATTTAGAATTTGGTCCTATTTAATTGTTATTTTCTGTGTTGCCCCAACTCTTTTTTTTTTTGGCTCCCACAATTTTTTTAATTTTTTGGTTTTATCTTACTACTAGAGACACTGAACATTAGCCCACGTCCCTGGAATTTAAATTTGTACCAAGATGATTGCCATTAAATACTTATTATAGGACCATCGTGACCTATTAAATGCAGCTGAGGCAAGAGTTCAGTCTATGCCGGGTGTACAACAAATCTTATAGCTTGCGGGCATTTGATAGACGGCCACAGGGACTGGGAGTAGAGATAGGCGAGAAAACAGCTCAGCAAGCCCCTGCCCATGTAGGTGTGGCAACAATGTCTCATCATCAAAACGCACCGCCTGAGACCTCGTCATCGGGAGACCACGGGAACAATCCCTCTCAAATTGGGGAGATCATCAGTGGCGACATGCCAATGTCTATGGATAATAAGGACCCTTTTTGGGACTGGGAGCTGTTCGATTGGGATTAGATGGAGAGGATTTATAGCTCCAATAGTACTACTGCTTGTTGGAGTCAATTCGTTACAATTACAAATTAAAATTGAGTATTTTAGTAAAATTTAGAATAATTAAGTCTTTATTTGTTAAGATTTTAGTATTTGCGTCTAGTGTATAATGATGTGATGTCAATAAATTGGCGAGCTAATCTATTATAGTTATTAATGTGGCTTGATGTTTATGTTATAATTGTGGGTCTGTCAGTTGTATGACATTTTCAAATTAATTAAATTTGAGAGTTTTCATATAATTTGTTAATTGTGGCATCAGACCATATAATTCTTTAACACCTTCCAATACGAAAGGGACAAGATTTTGTTTTTATCAGGATGCATGGGAAAAGATTCATATTCTAGAATTCGAATGGTTTGAATAAACAATGAAAGTAATAAGTGATACAAAGTGAATGGACAGGTAAGTGGAAATTGCAGAGTTGCTGGGGCTTCGAGCACGGGATCTGTGTTGAATCCGACTGTTGGAATTGGAGAAGGAATATGGTCTACTCAGTTTGTCTATTAACATAGTTCTGGAAGGGAACTTGTACAACGACTTGTGCTTTTCCTTCACTTTGGTCTTTGGTGTCCCTTATTTGAAGAATGCTAGAAATAAAAATTAGTTTTAACATAAAGAAAAGAAATGAGGACTTACCCTTTATTACTTTCTTTTTCTAGTCATTGAATTATAACATCGACATTAAAAAAGCCATCATTTTAAACTATGACAACCTACTCGAAAAACAAGTAACTGGGAGTCAGGACCAGTATGAACATCTAAACCAAAGTCACTTGTCTGGATCATTGTCTAAGCCAATTTTTAAGACTATGGAAACATTGAATTATAACATCGACATTAAAAAAGCCATCATTTTAAACTATGACAACCTACTCGAAAAACAAGTAACTGGGAGTCAGGACCAGTATGAACATCTAAACCAAAGTCACTTGTCTGGATCATTGTCTAAGCCAATTTTTAAGACTATGGAAATTACTAAACGAGGTGCTTTAAACATTATTGCATCTAAACCCAACACACCCAGGTATTTACTAAAAGAAGATCATGAGATGGTTGCGGCAGACATCGATATTAGCATTATATATATACACATCGACTTGCTTTACGCTATTATTTTGATGGAAATATGTTGTAACTATTTAATCATATTATCTCTCCTGCACACAAAGTTGTAATGTTCTCTGATAAAACCGTAAAATATTACTCTTACATTTCATTTTATAAGAACCTAAAAAATTATTGACAGTTTTTGGTTGGTATTTTTTATTATGCACACAGTAAATTACATAATAAAAAAATATTATCTTATTTCAGCCCGTTCTCACCACATTTTTTTTTACAGCATTTTTCCGTTTTTGTGTTTTTAAACAGCACAAACAAAACTTCTATTTTATTGCTCAAGTTAAAGATAAAAGTTACATACAGCTAGATGTGCGTCCAAATATATCAGACGACACACAGCCAAGCTACTATACATATATTGCTCAATTAGGACAAAACTATTATCGGGTGGCGATATGATATTCATGGGCGGGGTTCACGCATTTTTATGCCATTTCGCGCCTGAGAGTGTGAAACGGACAATAATATTCTCCGGGATCATGGCAAGGCAATGCGCAGGAAGTTATAAATGTAAAGTTCATTAAAACGCCAAAACCCGCACGATCAGGCATGTTGATTTGATGGTTGTGTCTGTGGTCCAAATCAGTTTAACATCTTGGGAGATTACGACCTTCTGCCAGAGACTTCAATTTTTGTTTTGGAGAAAATTAAGTGGACGGAATTTGGTGGATGGGAAAAAAAAATGGAAATTTTTTTTTTTGTGTAATTAATTATTTTATTTGTATAATAGAATATTAAATTATTATAATAAAATTTAAGAATATTTTTTATTTATTTATTTATTATAAAAAATAAGAATCTTATTATACAAATAAACTAATTAATTAAAAAAATTTTTTTTTTTTCGGTCCACTAAATCTCATCCACTTAACCTAACCGTGCTCTTTTGTTTTTATATCCAAAAGGATGAGAATTCTGGTCTCCCATTTGAATTCTTCGTTTCCCCTTTTTTTTTTGTCTTTTTTGACAACCTATTTGAATTCAACCTAGGAGGAGTTCAGAGATGTTATAGTCAAATATAGATTCTGAATATATGCTATTTAAATATTATTTTTTAAAAATTTTTAATGTTGTGAGAAAATAAAACAATTTTGTTTCTTTTTTTTTTTTAAAGAAAAATATGGAAGTATGTTTTTTTTATTTTCTTTTCATTTGAAGAATATTTAACATATTTTTTTTTCTTTTTAAGAAGATAGGTAAATTTAAGAGATTTTTCATTTATTGAGATATTTTCTTAATATTTATTTGTTTAACATATTTTTTATTTTTTAAATAGGAGAATATAAGAATAGTTTTTTTTATTGTTTTCTTTTATTAAAAGATTTTATAATTATAAAGTTATAATTAGAATTAAAACAGTATTATATGAATTAATAGAATTCTTATTAGATTACAATTACCTTTATATTAATTGATTAAAATAAATAATAATTCTCATTGTAATAGAATTTTGATAATTATGAGATATTTTAATATTTTTAATTTATAAATTTATAAGAAATTGTTAAGCGACAGTGAGAGAAAATTTGAAGTATTTTCTCAATTTCAGTTTTATATACTTACATATAGATTTGCATTACCAGAAGGATTTTGCCTCGTGACATACAATCACACAATTATAAAGTGCGATTCCAAAATTGTGAAATTATCATTCTGTTCTACTCTAGCAGAGAATAAATAACAGGTTACTCTTTAAAACCTATCATCGATTGTATTTAAAAGGCAAAAATATAGGCTGGAAATAAACTTGATTACAATCTCGTAAAAGATTTTTTTAAAAAATTTGATATATATTTTTTCCTTTTACTCAGTATATTAATTGTGCAATAATAAAGATTAGTAATGTTACAGCAACCGAGTCTCGTATATAGATTGTATACACATTGATTAAAAAATTATTTTTTTATTGTTTTAAAAGAAATTTCCAAAGGAAAAAAAATTTATTATAAATTTCATATAATATTTACACTTTATATTTTCAAATAACATCTGTTTAATTTTAAATTTTAGTTAAAAAAATACCATAATAACTTTCTAATAATCGGTACCCGGCCCGTTATATCAAGCTTAGTGCACCTAGCTGGGTCCAATAAAGATTGAAGAATAAAGCCTTTGATTGTAACTCTTGACCAGTCAACTGGAAGAATTTCTTGTATTTCATATTAAAACGAGTGTATGTGCATGTTGGATCTTTCTATCTTACTCCTTTAATATATAGGTCCAACAAAAAAAAAAAAAAAGAACTGTTTTATATGTGGACATGCATTTTTTTCACAATTATATACTAAGAAGACGTTTAAGCTTTATAATTGTACAATATCTAGCTCTAAGTGTTGATTCATAACCATTACCTGATAATTAAGTTTGATCCACCAATACTTATGTGGGTCAAAGGATTTATTAATGGGTGATTTCTAAGGACGGAAAAAAAAAGGGATATGCATTAAAAAAGTCTTAAATCTTTAGATTTTTTTTTATTTAAGTTCTAAATCTTTTTGAAATTTCATTTCAGTCCTAAACTTTTTGATTTTGTTCCAAATCAGTCCTTCCGTTAGTCAAACCGTTAAAAATTACTGTTCACTAACGGAAATTTTTTTAAAAAGGTAAAATACACTATTTAAATATTTTTTTTGTTATTAAATGCTTGTATTTTACTCTCAAATAGTAACAAGTAAGTTGAGATTTTAGATTTTTTATTTTTTATTTTATTTTTTTTAAGATTATACAAAGTATTTCTATTAACTGGTGAATTGAAATAGTGTATTTTACTTTTTTAAAAAATTTTCCGTTAGTGAACAGTAATTTTTAATAGTTTGACTAACAGAAGGACTGATTTGGAGTAAAATTAAAAGATTTAGAACTGAAATGAAATCTCAAAAAAGTTTAGGACTTAAATGAAAAAAAATCTAAAAGTTTAGGACTTTGTTTATACATATCCGAAAAAAAAAAAAAAAGGGTGATGTCTAATTTTTCATACGTCTCAAAGCTAACTATATTTATTTTTTATATCTCGCGTCAATCCAAAGTAAAGGAATTGACACTAATGGGATCTCAGCGTGGAGAGTATGCACACGCCTTCTCCATGGTCAGCCTGTTTGACTTCGTTGACTTCCATTCACCTTTGACGTTCTCCACCTCTTTCCATGCTCATACACTGTTAGGGTGTTGATAGTATACATGTGTGTGTAAATACATATAGCGAATCAGCAGCACCACCCAAAAACTTAAATTGTTGGGAGAAACACAAAATATAAATTATGTATTTAAAGTCTAACAAATGAATTTAAAAGAAATGGTCAAAATTGACGAGAGGGCCAACTATGCAGGGGTTTAGTGGTAACTGTAAAGCCCCAAGAGATGAGCAAACTCTCTGGAAGGACTTGATTAACAAGATTTTCTTTTTCGTTTTTGAACTCTTAGATAAAATATCACTCATGCCATCTTGCAAAAGCAAAGATATCCATAGGTGTTTACATATTACAACATAAAGTAGCAACAGTATAACTTTGAGAACCAAAGCTCATGGTCAAAAACTAAGGTCGCAGCTAACCTGCCCGTGTCTTGTATCTCCGTCAAAATGACCCCCTGTACAAGCCAAAAAGCTAGAAGTTCTGGGCAACTAAGCAACTGACTTTGCTATCTCAGACTCAGGAAGATGTAAGCATCTATAAACATGTAAGTCCAGAAGTGTGCAAATAATAAGGGTCCAAATCTGCACTTGGGTGGCTATTTCAGATACTTCAGTTGCAAGATAATTTGTGACCCTTTTTGAGCTCCCATCCACTCATGCACTGGCCAACATTTAAGAGACCATAATCACAGCCAATCAAAAGGAATTCCTGTCCACATTTCTATATATATATTAAAATCTAATTTCTAAAACTTGTTGATCTTTTTGGCTGCATGCGTATATTAAAATTTGGTAAACACGAGACTCCAACATAACAGATTTAAAATCTAGTTAGTATGCCGAAGCAATATAGTTTCATTTATCTTTACTTTATTAATAATTCTTTTTTTTTAATCTTTTAAGAGATCCGTTAGTTTATGAGTTACACAATGAAATAACACTCTCCTCTCATAAATCTCTCTTCTCTCCTTACAAGATTTGAATCTAAAATTTTTAAAATAAATATTTTAATTTTTAATTACTGAAATGTCTTTTAAGAAACACTTTATTAATAATTTTTATCAAACGATTTTCTTTCCCCTTTCTATGCACCATTTCTCGGTGTGTAAAATAGTAAAGTTTATGTAATTATCTATAATCTCGATTAAGGAGAATTACGCTGTCATTACGTTAAATTTATGAAAAACTAAATTTTATAATATTTAATAAAATTACTAATTTCTCTCAAAATTATATAAAATTAAATGTATATTTAACTCGCTTTACACTTATAACGCTACAATTTTGTGTCTGAGCGATCACCTTGCCAACCGCTTGGTGGTTCTATATGCGCCAGTGAATTCACTCGCCGTTTTTGTTTGGATTCTTTTTCTCTTTTTGGTCAAGGAAGTTGGTTTTAGTGTCCGAGAAAACAGTCAAAGAGATTATTCTCAAAGCAATAATTTGGTAATTTTTAGTAATATTATATATATTTTAAATAATAAAAAATTTTATTATTAAAAATATAAATATTATTAAATTCAACATTTATTATCTTTTATACATTCTATCAGGTTAAAAATCCTCCGTCGCACCAACTTTTCCCTTGGTCAAGCCCCTTCGCTTTCGTCGTACACAGAGGTTCAAGATTAAATATTCCGGGCTAGTAAATTCGTGGAAATTTTGCAAGCCAATTTACAATAGAACACCAACAGCTATGGACTCCAGCTATACATACGGTCAAAGTCTCGAAAATTTATGAGAAAAGTCATGCCGACCCAACCTATTCAGCGGACAACAATAAGATGAGGTCTAACAAATACATATCACTAGTTACTCATAAATATTATAAAAAAATATTAAAATAATAATAATAAAATAATATATATTATTAGATGATTAAAATTAAAAAAATAAATAAATTTTAAAATATCTTTAAATAAACTACGTAACTACTTTATTATTATATAAAATTATATTTCATAATAAAACTCATTATAATAATAGCATTGTTACTTTTGTATCTATATCTATATCTATATTATATTATATAAGTATATAAAGTCAAAATTTAGAGAAAATTTCAACATTTCTCTCTTTGACATATGGTAATTTCTAATAAATTCACAAATTTAAAATATTAAAATTATTATATAATTATCATAATTCTATTATAATTAGGATTAAAATTTAATAAATTAATTAAAATAAATTTAATTGTAATCAAATAAGAATTCTATTGAAATAAAACTTTATAATTATAAAATCATAATTCCTAAAATTTATTTGTAATACTATTGGATTAGGCTCTTCTCAAAAGAAAAGAAAAGAAAATAAACTCTATAATTATAAAATTTTTTAATAAAAGAATATAATAAAAATGATAAAAACTATTCTCGAATTCTACATTTTGAAAAAAAAAAGATTTTATTTTTTACCTTAATCAAAATAAAGTGAAAATAAATTATCAATGAATATGATTAAATCTGTGCATTGCAGGAGTCTATTACTAATGTAAGTATATAAAATTAAAATTGAGAGAAAATCTTAATATTTCTTTGTGCTATGTGCCGATTTCTCATAAATTCATAAATTAAAATAATTAAAATATCTTATCATTATCAAAATTGCATTATAATTAGGATAAGATTAAAAATCTATAAATTAATTAATATTAATTTAATTGTAATCAAATAATGATTTTATTGATTTGTATAATATTACTTTGACTCTAATTAAAATTTCATAATTATAATATTTTATAAAAAAAGAAAATAATAATTAAAAATATTAAAATATCTTATAATTATGAAAATTCCATTACAATCAAAATTAAAATTCTATAAATCAATTAATATAAATTTAATTGTAATTAAATAAAGATTTTATAGATTTATATACTACTTTGACTCTAATTAAATCTCTATAATTATAAAAATTTTTAATAAAAAATTAAAAAAAAATTTCTTCGAATTTAACTTCTTACAAAAAAATTTTAAAAGAACTTTCAAATTTACCTATATTTTTTCAAAAAGGAGAAAAGAACTACTAAAATTTTCCCAAAAGAGAAAAAAATAAAAAAACACTACTCCAAAATCTTTCTTTTTTTTCCTTAAAAAGAAAATTTTTGTTTTATTTTCTTAAAAAAGTTTAATAAATTCCTAAAAAACTTTAAAATTAGATTTTTTTTAATTTTCTTTTAAATAAAATAAATTTAAAATAAATTTGTCCGCAAATATGATTAAATTTGCGTATCGCACGAATTTATTACTAGTAACTATTTAAGTTATAATGCATTAAGCACATATATTTCCTGGACCCACTATAGTATAATTACTAACTATATATATTTATGAAATTTGAGCAAAATTTATTTGTGTGTAAAAATTTGGACATTCACGCACCCGAATCCTAAAATATAAGCCTCTAAAAATAGAAAAAAAAAACTTTGGTTAGAGAAAATATTTAACAGCAAGATATTTGTTCTCTGGTAATTAGTCATTAAGAAAAGACTCTCAAGTACATAGGAACCGAGGTACATGTACATATCTATATGATTTCTGTTGGCCTTCAAAATGATGTTATTCTTCGTCACTATTTAAGATGCTGTTTGCATAACATTGAAAAAGAAGACATATGTACCAAGATCAGGGTTCTTATTCTTTTTTATGGAATAGACTTTCCAAAGTTTTATTCAAATTTGGAAAAAAAGATAAAATAAATTAAATTAAATTAAAATAAATATAAAGCGTGAAATTTTGGAGTTGAAATACCCTAGTTGCTATGCGCACGGGGTTTTGCATGTAATGCTGAAATATGATTCATTTCAACCATGGACCTTTTTTGAAAACAAATAATTTGGCTGATCTGAATTTAAGAAATTAATAAGTAGGAACGAGAGGAATAATCCAAAAAGAAATTCTTGATTATATATGCCGATAAAATAACGTGGTCAGATGTATCAAATTTATGAAGTAACGCAATGATCTAGCCATTTTATATAATTCGATGTGAAAATTTTCTGAATTTATTTGAATGTTGCCTGTTGTCCTTAATTCAGTTTCTCACAAGACCCGTCTAATTATACAATACGAGTTATCCTAATTTGCTTTGCTTAATTTATCAGATCAATGGTTTAAGTTCTTATTAAGCTAGCTTTTAGGAGTATTCTCTTTGAGATGCCAATTTTTGATCAGGTAATGGGTCTATAGTAACATGGAAAACGTTAGAAAAACGGAAATGGTGGGACGAGCAGTCCTGGCTGACGAGGAGGAGAAAAAAGAGAAAGGGAGAGGAGAAAAGAAAAGCAAGGGTTCTGTACTCTTGAACCCACTTTTTTTTTTTTTTTTTTAAAAACATATGATGTGAAAATTAGCTAAGATAAATGTATAACAAAATTATGAAACATATGTGAAAAAGTTATAGTCTGTTTTTGCGTGTCAAACCACGCATTTTATTTTGTACAAGAACCCAGATAGGCTAGGGACATTAATATCCCATACGTAGCGGTGGGCACTCAGCCAAGTCAAAACTGTTTCGGCAAAGGCGCGTGGAAGTTTCCAAGCAGCACCATATGCGCGGCTTTTCCCATTTCACTCGTTTCTGTCCCTCTCTCCGTCTCTTGTTTAATTTTCTCGTCAATCTGCATTAGCTCTTTATGTGTATATATGAATATGTTAATGAATGCGAGAGCCGTTCCACAGAGAGAGACAAATAGAAAAGCTGAAGATCTAAGTTATTAGTGCCACCTCTATTCTATCATTATTAACTTTCACAAGTAACTATGGAGGATTTGCCACCTGGGTTTCGTTTTTCCCCAACCGAAGAAGAGCTTGTCTCATTTTATCTCCATAACAAGCTAGATGGCAAGAATGACAGCATGAACCGGGCTATGCATCGTGTTATACCGGTTCTTGATATCTATGGCTTCAATCCATGGGACCTTCCACGTAAATATAGCACAATTATCATCCATTATTTGCTATTGTTTTCTTTTTTTTCCCCTCTTCTAACCTCCAAGTCTTAATTTCTGCGATTGCATAAGCTTGTGTTGTGCGTTTTTAAGCCAATTACAGGACTGGGTGTTTTTGGGTATGCAGAATTTTCAGGGGACTTGTGCTACGGAGACCCAGAAGAATGGTTTTTCTTCGTTCCGAGACAAGAGAGCGAAGCTCGAGGAGGGAAGCCAAAACGACTAACAGCTTGTGGGTACTGGAAAGCCACTGGCACCCCAGGTTATGTCTACTCGTCCGGTGATCATCGGAGGATTGGGTGCAAAAGAACCATGGTTTTCTACAAGGGAAGAGCCCCAAATGGACGGAAAACTGGGTGGAAAATGAACGAGTACAAATTGGCTATCCAATTGGACGGTGAAGCGTCCTCTTCAAATGGCGCACTTCCAGTCCCAGCGGTACTCAGCATCCTCTTCAACTATATATTCGTTATCAAGAGTAATTTTTAATTAGCATCTTGAAATTCCCATTTAAGGCTTACCAGAATAGCAACAAATCCTTGAATGCATGCCCACCATATTGCGATGCGCTCAACGCAATCCTCCTAATGTATTTGTAGATGTTTCCTTTCATTAACTGTGTGCTGCTATTATGTTCCCAATTGTATTTTATGAAAACCTTAATCACAATATGTACGCCGAGACGGAGATGTCAAGAATGCTCAACGAAATAACATACAAATACATATATAACTCAAACTATATATAGTACTTATTACCTTATTTACAATAAATTTTGCAGTTAAGGGAAGAAATCAGCTTGTGCCGGGTATACAAGAAATCCAAATGCTTGCGCGAGTATGACAGGCGGCCAGTTGGAGTGGAGATAAGCCACGAGACAAGATCAACTACTCATGATCATCATGAAAGCCCTGATCTTACGGCGGAGAGAACAATCATACCGTCAGAGACAGAGAGCTCGTACAAAGACCAATATCCCACTCAAACTTGGGAAAGCAGTAGCTCGGCAATGGGTACAGCTACTGATCCTCTTTGGAATATGGACTTTGATTTTGTTGGGCAATAAAAAAAGAAAAAATATATATAAGTTGGTATTTGGTGTGTTGATTTTTGTCTCGAATGAAATTATAACTGTTATTTTTAAAATAAAAATTGATATTTTTGCAATACTTATTATTTTTACGTTTTAAAAATATCAGTTGTAATTTTAAAAATAACAGACGCGGTTTATTCCAACACAAAACCTGAGATATTTTACCCAGCTCATGTAAGTTTACTCATAACAAAATTGTTACATTAAATTTTTGTACATGTATGATCTCTTAAAAATTTTAACTTTTTTTTTAAGTGAATGAAATTTACTCATAATTTTATACAACACAATAAGTGAGTCTATTTAAATAAAAAAATTAAAAATAATATTTAAATGGTGTTAGATCATGAGTTAATTTTACTCATTAAAAAAAATAAAATTAATAAACACCATGACTTTTACATAAATCTCACAATAAAATTCGTGTATTTAAAGTTTGGACATGACTATTACCCTTTAAAATTATATATGTTTAGCCACAGTATGGATGCACGCTCTGTGTATATATTATCGTATATACTCATATAAACTGTTTATTGTTGTTTTCAATGCAATATTTTGTGCAGGGAGGGAGATAATAAGGCTAATAGATTGCATCAATAAAAAAAATAGGAAATATCTCATTGAATCGGCATTGTTTGAACAATTTAATCATGCGTAAATATATGTTGAAAATCAAACTTCCTTATGAAAAAATAGCAAACATAAAGTGTTCCTTATATTAAGACAGAAAACCATCTTCCACATGCCCACATGTTTATGCAAAGACATTTTCATTTGGTTTTAAGCACTAGCTATTTCCTTTCATTTCTAGTTCATCTTGTAAATTTCAGCCATACACAAGATCAAGGTGGCCGTTTTCCTTGCATTGATGCTGCAGTTTCCTTCTAATTTAAGATGCTTGTTATGTTTATTCACTTTTTTTTTTTTGGTTCACCCAGTTTATCTCTAATAGAACTAAATTTTGCTTAAATTTTTTAACTGAACTCACCTAAATATATTTTTCTTACATTTATTTTTGAGTTAAATTGACTCTCCTAAATAGAGAGTCAAATTTTTTTTTAAAAAATCCCCTAATTTAATTAAAGACCAAATAAAGGCTGTTACATTAAAAAAAAAAAAGAAAATAAAATTGGAAAATAAAACAACGGGAAAATTAAAGTTCTCCAGAGCACTGTTTTTTTTTGTTGGTCAAAAAGGGGGCACAATTAGAGGTTACAAAGGAACCAGACTGAGTACCATTCTGGGCCATGAAACGCCCAAAGGTTCATGTGAATATTAACTGCACTGGGCCATGTGAAGTGGAAACCCTAGATGCCCATATGTTTATGAAAAGACTCGGGTCAGAGCGGCGATAACTCTGGGCTACTGGTGCCCGAATTGAATTGGACATTTAGCCTCTTTCAGGCATCCTTTATTTTGGGCCATGACTGCTAATTAGGCCAGTTATTGAACTATCATGAAGGGGCCTTTTTTAGCTTTTGATTACAACAGCATCCGCGGCCTATTATGGAGTGGGTACGGGCCATAGGCCCAAAACAAGTCGAAACTATCATCCCCACCACGGAGGATGATCATTCGTGCATTTTCCGTTCTGATGGAAATCAAAAATATTGTTTCATTTAACAGAAAATCAAACGGCAGTAACAATAAAATTAAAAAAAATTAAACATCAATATAGATTAAACCTCCCATTTTCTAGAGGGAAACAAAAAAAAACAAAACAAAACAAAACAAAAGAGACGAATTGGATGGGGAATAATATCAGACGATATTGCCGTTTTGATTGCGCAATTCCAACCAAGGAGGCTTGCCTCATTGGCCAGCGAGAAGGAGCTTCAAGCTCTGATCGCTGCAATGGTGAAGTGGAGGTTTTAATCGCGCCACTGTCAAAAGCTTGCACAATGCAAGCAATTTGAGTTCTTACTAGTAAGGTAATAATACCACTAACTAGTTGGGCTTGGGCCACCAATATTTTGTGTCATATGGAGGAGATCACGGACTTAAATTTCTTAACCTCCCTTAACTCTCTATATATTTGTGAGATATAATTTGGGTACAAATCACTCTTTTTGCAGTGTTTTAGGACCTATAATTCCTATCTCCTATTAACATTCAACAATTAACCACAGACTATGACTATTCACATGTAAAAAGAAATAAAAAAAAAAGGTCATAATATGCCCCAATGTGGTCCTATACGATCAACTGATTAAAGATATACAGAGATCAATTCAGATCGATTTGACATATATGTTCAAACTAAATTGTTCAAAAAATTTTAAAATCTTAATGAAACTAGCGTAAGAGTAACGCTAGTCAAAACATCATTAGCAGCTGCTGATTAGTCTGGTCAATTTGGCAACTTGAATCACAAGAAAAAAAAAATTTAAAGATTTAGAAAGTGAAAAAAACAAAATTACATAATTATATATAAGATTTCGTTTTAAGTAAACTATTAGAGAAAATCGACTATCTTTAAACACAAATATTAATAAATTAAAATTCTAAATTCAGGCAGAGATAATTAGTTTTTTGAGACCCACTACACAGACACGCTTAAGTGAGCGAGCAATGGGTACGTAGTTAATTCAACGGTATCTAACGATTTATTTTTTTAAAAAAAAAATTTAATGCATTTTTCATGATTTAACGGTCCAAATTTTTACGCTCCCACCGTGCACCCCCATAAGTGAGTCTACTTATCTTTTCTATAGTTTTTTTTTTTCAAGTGATTCACACCTTTATAGAAATGAAACTTTGGATTTTAGTATTATGAAATGATAGGTTCGTTTTTGCGGTTTTTGAATTTTCAAAACCAAATCCAAAAACCACAACCAAACTATTGAATGCAATTTGCTTAAATTATAACTCATAATTAATTTGTTTTTTATGGTTTTAGTTTGAATTTGATCAGGTTGATCAGATTAAGCTAATTGAGCTATATTCATATGATTGACAGTCAATTCCCTACTTAGGCATAACCATTCTGCAGTTCTACTTTTTTACAGTTTAACTCCATTCATTCCCTACACTATGAAAATTTATTTGATGAGCAATACAGTAATTACACAGCCAAATCTTTTACAATACATGGAAGGCTGGTAGGGTCGTAGACTTTGGAACAGAAAGCATACTAACAAAACTACATGGCCCCTTGGCCAATTCCCACCCACGGAATCCTGTCGCAAATGCTGAACCACAACAATAGGGGTGCCCGCAACACACGGAGACCCCATCCCATAGAGAACGCCGAATTACACAACCTAACCGATTGAGGTACAATTATCACTCAAAAAGTGAAGAAAGAAGAGCACGTTACATAGACGAAGCGGGTTATATGGCCCCCACGTTACAGGATTGTGTCTATTAATTACATATTTATGATTTTTAAGAAAATTAAAAATATATAACTAACCCTAATAATAATTTAATGTGTAAGTATAGTATTTCTTACATTTTACAAACTCACTTAATTTTTTTAGACTTAATTGATTAAAAAGAAAAACAGTTAAAAAAATTAAAAATTCAAACTCTTAATTTAATTTTTTACTAGCATATTAATAGTATCATTTGGATAACAAATTCATTACTTTTTACTAACTCACCCCAAAGAAACATTTCGAAAGAAAGAAAGACGTCTAAACACAAAATGGGGCGCGTCTAACCTACCTGTTCGTTACACGTGGCACGTCATTTTTGAGTTCACCATAAAGGGGACTTTTTGACTGGACATTCTTAAGCAGGACCTGGTCGGTGTTGCATGGCCTCCGGGTGTACGCTAGCTTTTTTTTGTCCCTTTGTTACAGGGTCTCTTGACTCTTTCCCGTAGATCAAAGAAAAAAATAAAAAACAAGACTTTTCTTGTTTTATTTTTGTAAATAAAGTCTTCTATATTGTCATGGCTTATGCTAGCAAAATGGAATAAATATAGAAGGAAAGCGAAAGGAAACGCTAGCTGTCGCAATGAGAAGCATGTGGCGGCGGCACCCAAATTCCATAATCGTAACATATTAGACTTCGGTCAACAAAAAACATAGTAGAGGAGCACTACTTTTTCTTTCTGTTGTTTCCAACTGAGAAAATTTTTAATTTTATATACTTTAAAAATAAGTCAAATTAATTTAATTTTAAATATTAAAAAATTTATAAATGAAATATATTAGAAATTAAAAATTAATTAAATAAATTTATATAATATAAGATTATATGTATTATATTAAACAAAAAATAACAATAAACAAATATTTCAAGTAAGATATTTTTAATTTGACTCATTTTTTTTTATAAATATAACTTATTTATAATCTTTCAATACATAATAATTAGTAGGGCTTATTTAAAATAAAAAATAAAAAAATAAATTTACGTAATATAAGATCATAAATAAATTATGCTAAAAAAATGAGTACAATTAGAGATGTCAAAATGAGTCATCTAGTCGGGTTCGAGTTGAGTTGCTTCTGGTTTTAGTCACTTTAAATCGGGTTACTTATAGGTCAAGTTATTTTTGAATCATTTTGGATTTGGTCACTTCAGGTTCGGATCCGATTCGGGTCAACCAATGAGTTAATCATGTTATCAAAATGATAAGGTGATATTTTTTATTAAAAATTTTCAAAATTTAAAAAATTTCAAAAAATTTGTTAAAAATTCTTAAAAATCAGAGAAAATTATAAGATCTAAAAAATAATTTAAGAATTTTCTTTTAAAACATTCTAAAAATTTAAAATAAAATTTAAAACTGTATAAAAAATCTTAAAATATTTTTTAAAAAAATTCTAATAAAAATTTATATTAAAAATAGTAGAATCTATTCTTTTTATAATATAAAATATGTTATATTCTTTTGATTTTATTTTTTTTCTCTAAGAAAAAAAAATTCAGGTCAGACGGGTCAGGTTTCGGATTTGACCCAAAATTTTCGGGTCATTTCGGGTTCGGTTCATTTTGAGTTAAACAATTTTTCGGGTCAGATTCAAATCATATTTTTTCGAGTAAGTTCGATTCGATCCATCTAGTCGGGTCAGATTTTAATACCTCTAAGTACAATTAGCAAATATCTCAAAACTATAGTTTATGTGGCGATCAAATGTATGCCTTCTTTCCAAATTTCTATAGTCATTCCAACGTAACCTATGGGATGCAAACGCGGATTCTCTTGTCTTCTCTTCAAAGTACGCGTTAATTGAAGTTCAGGGTTATTAATGACGTCTCTACTCAAGGAGGTTGGACTTCATTGTTCCTACGGTCACTACTTTCTCAGTTGTTTCTCGTTTAATATTATTGATGAAGTTACTTACCAATATATATATATATTAAAAATTTAAATTTCTTAACCTTGAAATTCTCGGTTTTAATCTTAAGAAGTGCAAGTTCTTGGTTTTCTTCATTATTTTAAGGGATACCATGAATATAATGCCATATCAGTTCACAAAATAAAAACAAAACTAAAAATTTTAGTAAAGAATTATGAGATTTATGAGAATGAAAAGAGCTAAAAAATGATCATGCCCTTTGTAGGTAAATTTAAACCAACAAAAACAGACCTCGTATAATAAGCCTGTAGTCGTGCATGCTCTGCTTTCAGTGTGCGATTTTGGATTCATTTAAGTATGGTCATGCCATATGCTTGACTGGTTGTCTATGGTTATATTCCATTTATATGCACCGATGGACTTCCTCGATCATGTTCCATGTCTATATAAAGATGGCCTTTTCACTGAGTCTTGTATTTTGAGTTACCAGTCATTTCGCTGTTTGTGTGGCCCAGAAGCCCAGATATTCTCTGACGATGATCTTGCGCGACCTATATATGTAACTGACCAAGACTTAATTGACAAATTCTTTTTTTCTTTTTAATTTGGTGCATTAATTAATGATTAATAATTTTGGTGTTGATGATTATGGTGCTATTTAAATGTAACAATTTGAGGAAACAGAAGTTAAATAAAAAAAAAAAAAACTTAATCAAATTAGTCGACCCCAGCAACTAAAAGCATGGCCATTTATTTATATCTTAGCGGAGGAAAATGGGACACATAAGACACGAAGGAAAGGAGAGAATTACCCTTTCGTATGGTTCAAGCTACAATGAGCCTATTGTAGATTACAACTCCATCGCAGACATCCTTACTAAGATGAATATTGTATATAAAAGTTCTGATCTCATTGCATAATTATAAGATTTTCTTTGAAATTTTTTCTATGGGGCTTCTCTTTAACCCTTTTGTAATATTATATTGTCATTACTATAATTTGCTCTACTCATCTATCAAAATAATAATAATAATAATTATGGCGTCATCATATAGCTGGCCAGTCTCCCTCCATGTTATCCCCGAGTCTTCGTCTCCTTCCCGTGTCAAAGTCGAAGGAACACTGTTCATATCAAGACTATAATGATTTATCGGATTCCAAAGACCAGTTTATCAAGCATTATAAATCTTTATTGAGAACGCGTAAATATTGGACTTCAGACTTGCAGTTTCGCTGTTACAAAGTGGGGCAAAAAGAAAAGACAAGTTAAGAGTGACTTTGAAGTTTGGAAGTAAAGTTTAGTAGTTTTTGAAACGTAATTGCTTGGATTTATATGTTGGATTGACAACTATATATTTTGCTTGTGAAATTTCCTCCCCGTTTCAGTAGATATACCCCCCATTGAATGTGATTACATAGTAACATGACTACGACATGAAGTTGACGCAAGTGGCATGATATCTCTTGAATGCATATTTTCCTTCCTTGGATGTATTTTATGGACTAAATTGAGAATTAATCAGCATCCACATAGTGGGTATGGTATAAGAAGTATGGGCTCTTATGACGTGTTTCACGTTTGCGTGTCTTGACATGAAACCAAAAGTAATCTAAAGGGAAAAGCTCAACGCCTCGAACAGTGGACTGAGCCACTGAACTTTATTTTTTATTTTTAGATTTTTTTAAAAATTTTAAAATTATACAAAATATATTTAGAGTAATATTAAATACGATTTAAAATAATATTAAATATATTTAAGATTTAATTTTTTTTTAGAAAAATGAAACACAATATTTTTTATATGCCTCGGGCTACATGGACACAGATTTTCTCAATCCATTTACCCAAACCCTAATCTAAAAGGCATGTGCTCATTGTGATCTAATTGACACCAAATATACGAGTGTAGAGAAGAATTCTTTTAAGTAAAAAGTCAAAAAAAAGGTTCTGTTTCTCTTAGCAAAAATTCTGTGTGCTGTTTATGGGCTGAATAAAACATCGGCAATTCGGCATAAGCTAGCACGACTCCCGGACTTGTACAAACTACAAACTGTATTTTCTAAGAAAAAGTTGGACAAAAGACAAAAATAAAAGGAAATATTTTTTTTAGCAAAAATAAGAGTCTCATTATATAGATATAAAAATTAAACGTAACATAATAACATAGGCCAACTATTTCAATCAAACTGTTGACTGTACCAAACCAACCATTCAATCAATGATTAAAATTTAAATAGTAAGTCTGTATCATTATTTTGTATTTAAATTTTATATCATATATTATTTTTCCTAAAAATAAAAGGAAATGAGGTACGAGCAGAATTACAATGATTTTTAATTTGATGAACATACCTCACAAATAATTCATTTTAGTGCTTTTTTTTCCCATTAAAAGGCTCATAAGGGTGTGAGTTACACAATATGAATTCAAAATTAGAACTCATAACTTCTAAGATATAGATTTAAATCTTAACTACTGAATCCCCTAACAAGTTTAACACTCTTTATTTATGTGTTTCTTAACCATGTCTTTGTTTGGCCCGCGTATCATAATTCTCGAACTTAATATATAATTTATCCATTTACAAATTCCTAGTACGATCCACTATGCGTAGCTTAATTACGAATGCAATGACGTTTTTTGAGTGTTTGGTACCAATTTGGCATTGTAAGAGAAAGGATTGTTGGAATTGATACTCAAACTATCCATCGTTTTGATTATGACCAGTCTTCAGTTCTCCACGAGCCTTTGAGCGTGTTTCACTGTGTCTTTTAGTATTCATAATATGATCCATTTCTAGATCTCAACTAATATCTTAGTTGAATGGTTTAATAACATAAAATTAGAGTTTATGATCAAGTAGTTTGTGTTTAAATCACATTATTTAAATATTTCATTATTAATATTTACAAATATGATAAATCTGTCTTTTATTCACGTTTTCAGCCTAATAAAACAGACTATTGCATAAGGGAGCAAGACCGTCTTTATTTTATAATCTATTCTTAAATCTCACTTAACATTGTGAACTTTTCAGTGGAATAGCTTTTTGAGCGTATGAAAAGTTAAATATGCATTAGATTTTTTTATTATTATCGTTTACATTTCACAGTGTATGTGGATTGCAAACTGTATCATAGATTCACTAATAAATGTAAATGTTGTGAGGAAATCTACGCTGCCAACTTTCCGCAATGGTATCTTGCAATTCTTTTCTTTCTTTAAGAATTAAAAAACTGGCCGTGCTAGCGACCACCTGCTCATTCAAATTAAATTTCGTAAGCTTCTAAGTTCTCGGCTTCGCTAGCTTGAATCAGCAATCAACAATTCTCAGCCAGTGCGATTAATTATTTAAGATTTTAGGGGGTGACTCCCATGAAGATAGTTGGTTTTGGTGCCTTCCCACTTTCGGTCAAGTACTCAGGTTCCAAGACCAGGAGACCGAGACTCTTTTTTTTTTGTTGGCATACACATCATTAATTTCCTCATTTACATTGAGAAGCATGCTTAATTTCCTCATTTACATTACGAAATATGAATGCGTTGGTTTTTCAGTTCAACTTGAATTCCACAACTGACTCGAAAATTGAATAAAACAAGGCCAGTAATTAGTGCACGTGTCATTCAATGGTGTTAATAAGTTCAAATAAGAGATATGGTCCAATGGGTGCAACAAAAAAATAATTCTAAGAGATAATTGTCCCAAAAAAAAGAGTTCTAATAAGAGATATGATTTTCGTTTTAAATCCACGACATCGGGAAAGTCAAAACCATATCGAGAAATTCGTTAATGCCGGCTGCTCTTCTGTTCGTTCAATGGTTAATTCAAAGTTTTGGGTTCATAACGATTCCATAACTTATCTAAGGTTCGCCGTCATATTATTTAATAAAATACAGGAGATTAACTTTCCAAAAAAAAGATTTGGATTAATTGGATTTGGGGCCCAAAACTTTAGACAAAAGAAAATGATGTAGAAGACCGACCGCCCGACCTCATCATTAAATATTATATAAACCGTAGACCCAAAACAAGACCTTGCATACTTTTTAAGGGAGCAAAAATGAAGTTAATTATATGAGTTTGCTATTTTCTGTTTTTTTTTTTTCGGTTGTGATTACTATGAACTCTTCTTTAAGCGAGTGAATTCTGGACACGTGTCTCGTCTTTTACCGACCTTAAAATGCCAACCAGGGGACACCATTGGTCGCAGAAAGATAAAAATGTCGATTTTTTTACAATGATAACGCGACATCATAAATAATACCAAGGAAAATAACGAAAAATAACCCAAAAAAAGAACGAAAAAGAACGACCAAATTAATATAACCTAATCATACATGTCACAAAAAAAAATTTATGGTTAGATTCTTGTCCACTAAAATTATGATTAACATGACCAAATCTTAAACCATGAATATAAATTCTTAAAAATATTAATTTTTAAAATTAATTGATTAAGAGTGAAACTCAAACTTCATACCCTCAACTCTTAAAACGACTCAACTCCACCGCTAATGAATGATGTATTTTTTTGGTCCATACTAAGGAATGATGTATGCCAACTCAACTCAACTACTAATGAATGACGTATGCTCATTGGTGAAATGTTAATTCTCAATGACTCGTGTGGTTTGGTCGGTGGCTCGGCGGCAATAATACTCATGACCCATGATCTCGGCGTGTGCTGGTCACATTCACGTTTGAAAGACTCCTAGTGGAGCCTGGCGGCTGGTAGGTTTGTAGTCATCTAGTTTTAGTCTGTTCTTGATCAAACTTAAGAAATGAATTTAAGGCGATGTGTATTTATAACTAATCAACTTTCTTTCACTAAAAAGACGAATTCAACTGTTTTGAGTTTGTTTTTATGTAATTATTAATGGTCCTGATTCAATTAGATTTTTCTTTTGATTCATTAGAGTTCTATTTGATTCCGGGGTGAACACTAGCTATTTTGCCTAGGTAGTCTGATTACTAGGGATTGAATGTAATGAACGTTTGGCTTTTCTTTTTTTCCGCCGCTCAACTTATGGTAAGTTCAAAAATTAGCTAAAAGAAAGAAAAATGTTATATGCCCTTTTTTTAGCCACCCTATGGGCTTGCCGGTGTCCCATTTTCCAAGACAAAGAAGCTTGGATGCTTCCTGGACAGTCCGAGAAAAACGCTCATTAACGGAATGCTGTCTGTTAAAAGGGGTAGAGTAGTAGAGAAACACCACGCAGAAAGGGACAGACGACCACCTACCATTGGAATTTTTGGTTGAAAGATTTTTTGTATTGATTCATGAATTTGAATTTTCATCAAGACGATTAATGACTTAGAAGTACATATAGTTCTACATGATTTTTAGAGAAACTAGTGGCTTTTATTAAACATTTTGAAGTTTGTTATTCCAAGTGTTTAATGCATGGTTCAGCACACTTTGCAGTATAACTATAGCAACTCTGCTTGGCCGGAGTGTCACCTGGCTTTGCTATTTTTATTACCAAAAAATGGAGAGAGATACGGGTGAGAGAAACATAAATATAGAGATAATGTTGAAAAAAAAAGTATTTTTTACCCAATTTAGGGTATGCTAAATTTATGAGAGTCATTGATTTTGTAGACCCACATATAGACTTAGACGAGATCCACAAAATCAACAGACGAGAGTTCTTTTTCTTTTTCTTTTTCTTTTTTTTTTGTCAAAATGTCGGAGAATTCATGACCTGCTTCTAATCAAGATAGGAATGGGTAAATTTGCAAATATTTTTGTACTTCTCAGCAGAAAGAGTTAAAGACTAGAGTTTGAATTCTAGTATAACAAACTTTAGAATCAATTCATTTTAATTCTATTATTTTCCACATTGTTTGTCCATTTTAGACTATACTCGGGACATGAATGTACTAGAACTAACAAAAGTCGGGCGTGATATTGTAACTCTAACTCTGATATTAATTTTGAATTGTGGGCGTAAAAAATTGACATAGTACGATGAAAGTTCACATTAAAACGTTAGTTGCATATCTGCATTCTAATTATTAATTGTGACGATGTATTGAAAAATTAAAATATCCAATGAACATTGCGTTTAAGAGAAGAGAAACTGGGAAGAGGATGGGAAAAATAGAGGGAAAAGAGAAAATAATAATTGTGTTTGAAAAACAGTTTTTTAGAGGGAAATTTGGGGTAGAGAAATATTAATTTTCTTCCCTGACTCCTAATTCATATCTCTCAAAATTAGAAGAAAAGCTATTGATTTTTCTACTATTTTTATTAAATGACTCTATTATTGCTATTGTATACATATAGATATAATATTTTTAATATGGAGATTATAATTGACATTCTCACCTATATTATTTTCTTTTCTCCATTTTCCAAATTTTTCAAAACGAAAAAGTTCTAATTTTCTCTCAATTCATTACCTCTTCCCAAACAAAAAAAGGATGAAAATTTTTCTTTACTTCTAATTTTTCTCTTTCTTATTCTTTTCTTCCTACTTTGTTCTTGCCCTACTTTCTTATCCTAATGTGCGAGTCTGCATAGGTCAACCATGCACCCAGATAAATGTAATATTCCTAAACATTAAACGCAGACATGCTCCTGCATGGGTTATGATTGATATTCTTTTTTATTTAAAATTATATAGTAATATTTAAATAGTAATAAATAGTAATACAATCATATCTGACTAATAGTTTATTAATTTTTCTTGTTATGAATTCAATCATACAAAAACTTATTTTATTTTTATTATTATTATTATTATAAAGTCATTTTTGTGAAATAAAAAAATTTTCATTTTATTTCTAAACAAAATCAGTGGGAACTGTTCCGTGCTTTTAGACTGGAAAAGGCGTGCTGGGAGTTGAGGGGGTAGCAAAGAGGGTTGATGGAAATTTGACTAACGTACACCGTATTTTTGATCAAATGGAGGAGTAAATTATACCTTAATAATTAAGAAAAAGGCTAGAAAGTGCAAGATTTTTAATCCGATGGTGTGTTTAGACTATAACAAAGTGTCAATTTTGAGTTACAACATTTATATTTTTACGTAATAAAAATTTATTATTTAATTTTTTTATTATATAAAATATGAATATTATTAATTAAAATTGACAGTTTGTTACATTTAAAATAATTTTTCATGACAAAATTCTTCAACACTAAAATCGTGCTCTGTTAATTAATACATGTATATGTGCCAAAATGGGCGATAAACGCTTGCACATTCGTCCGGAGAAGCTTCTAAGCAAAAGCCCGTTTTCATTTCTCTACTTTCCTTTCCTCTTCGTCATCTGTGGTCCACCTTCTGAATCAATAATGGCCACAATCTCAGCACAATCTTTCTATAAATATTCCTGCTATATATATATATATGCTGCGTATACCTTCCATGCCATAGCGAAGCATCATACAAGGTGAATCTAGAAAATTATATGCTAGCTCAAGCCAAAAATTTAGTAATATTCGGTTATGGAGGATTTGGCACCTGGGTTTCGTTTCTACCCGACCGAGGAGGAATTGGTCTCATTCTATCTCCGTCACAAGCTGGACGGCCGGAGTGATGACAAGCTGAGCTTGGTCATCGACCGGGTCATACCAGTCCTTGACATATATGCGCTCAATCCTTGGGACCTCCCTCGTAAAAAGAAACTAACCCCACATTTCACATGATTATTTTTTTTTTTCTCTGTAATTATGCATGAATCAATGCTCAATTATCTCTCTTAAATCTAACCCACTATTTTTTTTCTTTTTTTTTTTGTTTTTTGTTTTTGTTTTTTTTGTTTACTTGGGTTCAGAATTGTCGGGCAACTTGTGCCGGCAGGGCCATGAACCATGGTTTTTCTTCATTCCGAGACAAGAAAGCGAGGTCCGGGGAGGGAAGCCAAGTCGATTGACAGTAGCCGGATATTGGAAGGCTAGTGGTTGCCTTGGTTACGTTTACTCGTCCACTTCCTCGGACAATCGCAGCATTGGCTTGAAAAGAACATTGATTTTCTACGAGGGAAGGGCCCCCAATGGGAGGAAAACTGAGTGGAAGATAAACGAATATAAAGCTATTGAATGGAAATCCGTCCCTTCTGGCGGTGCAATTCCGGAGGTATGATGAAAATTTTGGAGTAGGACTACTTATTGGAACTTTGTAAGCTGAAATTTTTGGAGTAGGACTACTTGGAATTTTCATCTGCTTCATCATCGCTATTTAACATCCGTACATCATGTTTGTTGCCTGACAAACTTCAAAATCAAATGATTGAAATAACAAATGTTCACTCATAGCTATTGTTCATTATTCTTCATATCTTAATTTTCACTGATAGACCTCGGTGATTAGGGCAGAGTTTGAAATTTGAACTTTGAAGTCTGAACTACTAATTGCTTTCGTAGATATAATAAAGAAACATCGAGAACCATTACTATCTTAACTAACTTTGTTTGGCATTGATCACCAATTAATAAACAAAGATCGTCAGCTTAGCTTATTAGAACATTGGCCATTTCTGCAGGTTAGTTTTGAAAAGCTTTTGAAATTGTGCTCCCTGTTGTTTGTGATTTGTGAGGGGTTCATATGTTTTGTAGTACTCTTACTTTTGGTACGCTTGAAGCTGAGAATCAGGATGAGGAGTCTGAATCCATAGAATCCTGGTTTCTAGGGTATGTTTCTTGCCAAGAAAACATTCAACCTAAAGTTTAAGTTGTTATATAAGATCTCATGACTCGATTGTATATTAGACTCTAATATTCTTTAAGACTAATTGAAACATCTACAAAAATTTTACATTATACCTTAAAAAAATGACATAATTGTAAATTTTTGGCCCCAGAAAGCTTAATTACGCTTGCGATAAATGAATATCTGTTAGGAGGGAAAGAGATTCAAACGTTCAACCCTTCTCTCCCCCCTCCAAAATAAGGGCTCGAGGTGACATGCAAAAACTGATAATTACACCGGATTAGTCTCGAGAAGAAGCCTTAATCATGTGAATCTCAGCAGGATCCTCTATATCTTGTTCAAATTTTTCTTGTCCACCGTGCGTAAAGATTCGAAACCGCCTGTATATGTTAGACAACATCATGATGTGCTATTGACACCACCTAGGCCTTATTTCCTCTAATGTACGGTATGAAACTATTTAAAAATGTGAATTATAATTTTTTTCAATGAATCATCAATCGAAAATTTCGACTCATTTTGAGTAACATCTTTGCACTTCTTCATTTGCAGTTAAGGAATGAATTCAGTCTGTGCAGGCTGTACAAGAAATCAAAATGCTTGCGAACATTTGATAGGCGGCCAGAAATTGGAGTGCAGATAGAGGAACCAAGGGATCAACCGGCCGAGGATAGTGATGAAGAAATAGCTGCTCATCAAAAACTTCCATTAATGGAAACAAGCTCGCCTAAAAGTTCATCGTCATCCTTAACAGGCCACGGCCACCCTTCTCAAACATGTGAAAGTAGTAACATGGATACGGATATGGACATTGAAGCTCTTTGGGATTGGGAGCAGTTGGATTGGTATTTCAGTGAAGAGAATATGCAGCTAAATTTGTAATGTATATTAGTCTCATGGAGGAAAGCTGCATTACGTACGTACCCACAAAAATTACAAGCTCCTGCGGCTGTTTCAGGAAAGCCTAAACTTCTAATTTGCATCTGCTTTCATCTTGATGATGAAGAGCAATTTCATGAATTTTAGCTGATAGCAAGAGTAAAATAAAACTTGTTCATTATATATATCATTACATCCTTTTAGTAGCATCTTTAGAGACATGTCTATTTCACGAGGCCTCTCTCTCCGACAAATATCTAATGAATTAGATCTCCCGTCAAAATTAAAGATGGTGCAGGCGTAAACATAATTGATGGATGGATACTGTTCCATATGAAACACATTGAAAAAAATGAATAGCTAACTTCAAATGAGTTCTGTACTTATTTAGTGGTCTTGGAAAAACTGGCCAAAAACAAAAACGCAAGTTTTCTTTCCGTTTCACTTAGAAAATGTTTGAGATACTAGGCCTATTCGCTTTTTTTAGTTCCAACAGGCAGACAAGGGAATTGGAGGCACTCATTAAGGCGAGCAATAATAATTGTTAATTACAATGAATATGTCTTTTTTATAATAATAATTAATAATTATATTTGAAATATGTGAGTCTGCTTGTATGAATGCATCTTTTTATGGGATTGTTTTTTCCTTTAAGACTTTTTTTGCCAAAAGCTAATACTGGTGACCAATACCGCATAAGGCCGTCATTAATGCGCCATAATTATCTCAATTATTAGGAGGCCAGCAAATTTAGCACGCAGGTCTTAACACTATTAATTTTTTTTGCCTAAAATAAATAGGCACAAAAAAAGGCGAATGTTTATTTCTGCAATAGTCTGAAGTTAATGTTTCAGGCGTAAAACGTACCGAAACATGTAGGCATAACATGTTGTAACCAAATAGAGCCAAAAACACAGTACGATTGGCTAGCGTATATTAAGAAAACCTGATACTAAGTTATCCCAGTATTAATGGGGCTTAGTGCATTATTCATTATCTCATTTAGTGGAAATTTTATTGTATTACATGCTAATCAATCCTAATACCTACTAAAATAATGTTTTAAAAGTAGAAATCTCATATTGATAAGAGATAATGACTTATTCTGTCTTATAATTAATGTCTATAAGTTTTACTCCCTATTAACTTAAATTCTTAGAGATAATGAGCACTTAAGGCATTATTTGATTTTTTTTTTTTTTGATAAGTTTCCCGTGGAGAGAAACAACAATATATTCAATGCCAATACATTTGGTATGATACGGTGGAAATGGAATCTAATAAAATACAATGATTGAATTCTTAAAAATTTCAATCAAAACTTTTTTGGTTAAAATCAATTAAATTTTGTTACTTCACATTTTTACCAACATATTTCTAATTACCAATAGCATGGACTGGGTGTTAAAAAAAAAAAACAGAGAGAGAGAACGTCGTCGTATTGAAGGAGACGGATCAGTCATCTGTTAAGAGAGGGCAAGCTGCAACTCCACAAGCCAGTTCATGATTGGACATTGTTAATTAAATACTAATTAATGAGTGATTGATAAAGAAATTATTTAGTAAACTTCTCGGCAAGATGGTCAAACCCGCCACTATCGCACATTGTTTAATGCTAAGCATGACCCACTGACTCCATTATTTACTTGGAGAAGGGCTATTGACCTCTTTTTCTTTTTTCTTTTTGTTGTACTACAGCTGTGAGGAAGCATCATCATCACCATGATTTATGTTGATCCCGACCGAAAAGGGGGAGGCTAATTTAACTTTTTTTTATCGCAGTAAGAGAAATATTTGATGAGAATTTTTAAATAAAATTAAAATAATATATATTATTAAATTAATAAATTTTAAAAAATAATAAATAAATTATTAAATAATTAAAAAGTAAATTAAATAATTATTTTAATATTATATAAAATTAAGTTATGTAGTAGAGTCTATTGTAATAAACATTCCGTAAAAAATCTATAAGAACAATCACAGGCTTACTGACCAAATGGGGTGGTCTCAAAAAAATCTTTTCGGTTTCGCTTACAATCTTGGGTAGGATTAGCCCTTTTGAGAAGTTCATAGGATTAATCAAATACTATAATGAATATAAGACGGTGGCCTTTCTTAGTCTTAGTGAGACCTTAACGTGTCAAAGGCGCAATAGTTTCCATTTTGGACTCCTGATCTAATTGTCTTTCTCATTTAGACAAACCAAAATTAATTTGACTACTTTCTGGCATTAACAAATGAAGCAATCATGATCCAATATGTACGACAGATTACACTTTGGCGCTGCATAAACTCTTTATTTTGTAAAACATATCTCATATGTTTGAGACATTGAGAATATTTGTGAACTTGCGATATCGTGAAAAGATTCTTAAGTATCGTGATCAGCCTAAATTAAGAGAACTGGTTAAATTAACTCGAGGCTAATTCTTGCTTGTTTGTTAAATCTAGATGGTTGGGGAAAAAGCACATTTTTAATAACAAAGTCTGATTATCCTTACTTTTTTTAAGAATGAGGTGGGAATAAAATATTTTCACCCACCTTTAAAGTTAGCATGTGCTAATAATTTGTTGTGTATATCACCATAATAGAAAAATATAAATTAAAAGCTTTGCAAGAAATTAGTCTTACATATTTTAATTCCCAAAATTAGAATTTCGTCATGATAGCATAAGTTTTCATTTATGAACCATTCTTCTTAAGGTAATCCACAGGTGACCGTTCTCTGTGTGGAATTGGTTATTGAGAAACACATTTGTGTGTCTGTGAACAAAGAGATGCTTCTCAGTTTTTTCTCTTTTCAATATTTTTCAAACAATTAATGGTTTTTAACTTTCCTTTTGTGTCTAAGTAAAAAAAAAAAACCTTTACTTTTACGTCTAGTCATTCTTTTTCCTTTCAAAAACTGATGTAATCAAAATCAAAACAGATTGGCTGATTCAATCGAGAAAATTGAGAATCAGTCAGATTTTTAGTCTAATTACTAGCTGAAAATTATTCATAGTCAAAACCAATAAATCGGTCTAATTGGGCCGTGAACCGTTGAACCAGATCTAGTTTCCTCAGTTCACCTGATTCAACTCTGAAACTGAAAAATAAAGGGAAAATCGAAAACCTAAGATGCACGGACACGGACACAATACGACACGGATATAGGAACACAGAAATTCTAAAAAAATTAGGACACAGATACAGTGTAAACACAGTTATAAAATATATTAAATATTATATATATATATATATATGTATGTAATTTAAATATTTTTAATAAATTTAAAATTTTTTTCTATATATAGTACATAATAATAATCATTATGATATTTTATAATATAACTTGAATTTTATTTATAATTTTTTTAAAAAATATTATATATGTGTATATATGTGTGTGTATACATAATAAGATATTTAAGCAAATAATATATATGTGTGTATAATATATTAATTAAAATATCAAATACATATAAAAGTATCTGACACGTGTATTAAAAGTGTTCGACAAGTATATCCGAATTTTTTTATTTTTATTTTTTATTAGACACGTTTTTCGAAATATTCCACACGTGTTCAAAAAGTGTCAGACGAGTATCATATCTAATACATATATCCAACACGAATACTTACTATTTACTTACTATTTTAAAAGTATTCATACTTCCTAAAGAAAAACATTCCCTTGCCAAAGGGTCGAACTCCACCGCTAAGCCAAAGTAATTTTTAGTCTTTTTTTTCTAAATATTTTTATTTATATTAATTATTGTGGGAGAGAACGAGAACAACCGCCGTAAGCAGAGAAGGCGCGAATGATTTCATCAAAAAATCTGCCAACAGCGTCCTCTCTGACGCCCTCAAAACCTGTACATTTATTGATTAAAATATATTTTCTTATTTTTTATTTACATTATTTATTTATTGGATAGTTCAAAAATGAATATATAAATTATTTTAAAATAAAAACATATAAATAATGTAAATAAAAAAACTATATATACATTATTGGATAGTTGACACATTATCTTAATCAATTTTAATATATTACAAACTATATTAAATTATTTTGTCATTAATTACCTATTCCAATGCAAAATATTTATTAAAATTTTAATATTATCACATGTTAAATTAGAAATTACATTTAACTAAATTTCTCAAATGCAATATTACAATATGCACGATATTTATAATTTTTATATTATATATATGGATATTAAAATTTGTAGATATTTTATATTAAATGCTACCTTTACCAATCTAATTCTAA
The DNA here is from genome assembly GCA_037832335.1 of Carallia pectinifolia. Classification (NCBI taxonomy): domain Eukaryota; kingdom Viridiplantae; phylum Streptophyta; class Magnoliopsida; order Malpighiales; family Rhizophoraceae; genus Carallia; species Carallia pectinifolia. Next base: position 15,550,614 of record CM075444.1, on the reverse strand, counting down.
TTAAATCAATTGAACAACTTGAATCTTGAATCTCTAAATTTTTTGGTTTAATAACCGATTTAATTTTGACAACCTTATTAAAAACACAAGAACTTATTGGATATGTAATTGTGAGTGTACAGTGAACACGCAGTGATATACATAAGAGGGGACATATCTTTCAAATACTATTGGAACTAAGCGTGACTCCTTCAATTCGGCAACGACGATTGCTGAGTCTTAAACAAACGGCGCGCAAACTCACAGTTAAGCCGGATGATTTTGAAAATCATTACTCCACAAGCACTATCGTTGAAATTTGAACCTGAGTCACAAGTGAGAAAAATATATCAATTAACCAACTAAATTATTATCTCAAATGATTTAAAAGTCTAATTTTTAGAGTGTAGACTTCTTTGGAAATATAATATTCAGAAAAAATAAGTAAATACACATAAATAAGAATATGATAAGTATACAGAAATCTAAATCATTAAATCATAAAAAATATATTAAATTTAAAAAAATAAAAAAATAATTAATTAATTAAATATTATTTAATTAATTACATATTTTTTACACATTTATCTATAATTATTTACGTAATCAACCTCCAAATTATTTCTCATAATCTTTGCAAGTCATTCGAAAATCCTTTTTCCTTCTTTTCGGTTCGGCCCGTGGGGATGGGGACAACAGCCTACGAATTAGGAATCTCAAACAAAGTACCACGTACGTTGGATTGTGTGCACAAATTTTCTGCCCGCTGCGGGTACTCCTAATTCCCAGGCGTTCCTGACGGGATTTAAATATAATAATATATTTATTATTTTTTTTAAATATTGAAATGATAATAAAATATTATTTTATACAAATATTTAAAAAATTATATTTTATTGGCAGAGCCCAATGACCCGTTTCCCACCCGTCGTTTCCGCTGTCCACCTGAACTTTCCGTTTTACAAACGCCCTAAAGAAGTTATACCTAAAAGCATGCGTCGCAATAAAATTAAATTTATATGGCTGCAATGAATTTCTTGTTAGAAGTAATGGAATGGACGTCAATTTTGTCCTCCAAATTAAAAGAAAAGGGTCATTACCAATGCATTCATTTGATCGACAAAACAAGATCCCTTAAGATTCAGATCCTCTGTCTATGTACTTGCATTCTCTCGGTTTTTTTTTTTATGAGCTATATTTCTTATTGTATGTTTTAATAAAGGATTTTCATATATAGATAGACCATTATTGTTAAAACTAGATTGGATCGATTGGTCTGACCAATTTAATTGATGAGTGGCTGAAGGTTTAGACTGGTTAATGCTTATTTTTAATACTTAACTCAAATCAGTTAAAATTGATTAAAATCGATCGAAATCAAACCGGTTGGATCGATTTAAATTAAACTAAAAATTTATAAATTATAATTTGACTCCAAATGTTATTTAAATATAATTTTAGTTCTAAATTTAATTAAAAAATTCAATTTAATACTAAATTAAAACTTTCAATTTACTCATTAAAATTAAAAAAATTAATATTTAATCATTATATATATATATATATATATATATATATATATATTAAATATCAGTTCAAATACATGTTCAATTGGTTAAATCTTAATTTACTGATATTTCTAATTCGATATTCAGTCCGATTCTAACAATCTTGAGACAGACAGAAAGTGTTTTTTTTAATACAAAAAAATCATTGCATTAATATTAAACATATTCGTACATAAATTCGACGTAAAAAGGTTAGAAACATCTGTACAAGATATGAATACAATATAGCCAACCTAACCTTGGACTAAAATGGTCAACCTGACCATATGATAAAGGGACGCAGAACCTATACAAATAAGACTCTCCGAAAAAAGTATACGCCAAATTCAACATAAACCTATTTAAGGACAAGATTTTAAATAGATTTAAATTAGTCAAACAAAATTACAAAAGACAACGCTCATCATATTCTAGCAGACCTGTATTAGAAATCATATGAGCGTGTCTGACAATAATTTCCTATAATACAAAGCAATAGCTACTACAGAAATACATACTTATATAATTAACATACAGCATCCTTCTTGAATTAAAGTAGCAACACACATCCCATCTAGATCCAAAAAAAAAGCATATATTGTATGGGGAAGTAGGAGCGTTGTAAGTGCCGAGGCCGACATTAGTAGTGGTGCCAGCAGTGGCGACAGCAGCAGAGTAAAGTAGGACAGGCAGCGGAGGATGGTGCAAGGGCCCAAACTACCAAACCTATGCGCCGCCGGTGCTGTTGCAAGGTAGGTAGCTGCCAACAGAAGGTAGCAGGGTGGCCGTGGACGCTGGATCTAGTAGTCCAACAGTTTTTTTTTTTATCTCGAATGATGCCGACTACGTTGTTGACGGCAGCAGCAGCAAAAAGGATGGCTGACTGTTGGAGGGCCCGAATTCAGTAGATAGGATGCCATGGATACTGGATCTGAAAGCAAATAAGCTAAAAAAACAAAATAAGTAGCATAAAATCCAAAACAAGGGGTGGAGAAGAGAGGGTGGGGGAATCTAAAGAGAGGAAGGCCACCTTGAAAGAGGATAGCGTGGGGGAAGGGGAGGGCTAGAAGAGAGGGGAGACAAGAAGGGAGAAAATTGGTGGGGAGGGGTAGCAGACAGTGGTAACTGGAGCCACCACTGCGGGCCAGAGTTTGTGTTTCTAAGGGAGAGGTGGTCTGTGATAGCAAGAGAAAGAGAGACAGACAGAGAGTTTTAGACATTAAAACGACTGATAATTTGTATAGATTTTTGGCTTAAAATAAGGGCCGTTCGGAGTGATTTAAATTTTTTGTTTTCTATTTATTTTTCACAAAAAAAACAGGAAACATGTTTGTTATTAATTTTGTTTTCTGTTTTTTGTTGAAAAGTTAAAAGTGTTTTTCAAAGAAAAAAATCAAATTGGGAAAACAATAAAAATAACTTTCGGATTTTATTTTTCACTTTTTTTCTATACTTTCTCTCACAACATTTTCTTTCTCTATCCACCCTCTTTATCATATCTCTCTTTACTCATCCTCTCTCTATCCCTCTATATTTTTTCTCTCACTACTCTTTCTCTCTCAACTCATTCTCTCTCTACCCTCTCTCCCTTTTCTATCTCTACCATTCTCTCGCTACCCTCTCTCTCTCTCTATTTTCTCTCTCCTCTCTCCCTTTTTTTTATCTCTACCATTCTCTCTCTACCCTCTCTCTCCTTTTTCTATCTCTATCATTCTCTCTCTCCTCTCTCCCTTTTTTTCAATCTCTATCATTCTCTCTCTACCCTCTCTCTCTCTATTTTCTCTCTCTCCTTTTTCTCTCTCTACCCAGACTCTTTCACTTTTTTCTTGTTTTACCATTCTCTCTACTCATTCTCTCTCTACCCTCTCTCTCTATCATTCTCTTTACTCGTTCTTTCTCTACCCTCTCTCTCTTTTCTCTCTTTTTCATTTTCTCTACTCATTCTCTCTCTACCCTCTCTCTCTCATTTTCTCTCTCTACTATTCTGTTTACTCATTCTTTCTCAACCCTTTCTCTTTATGTCATTATCTTTACTCATTCTCTTTCTTCTCTCTTTCTCTCTCCTTTTTCTCTCTCTACTCATTCTCTCTCTACCCTCTTTCTCTCTCTCTCTCTCTCTCTCTCCCATTTTCTCTCTATATTTATACTCTTTTTACCATTTCTCTCACTATCCTTTTTCTACTTATTTTTTTATTCTTATAGAAAAAAAAACAAAAATTGACAGCAATAAATACAAAAATTCAGCAAACAGCAAAAACAAAAAACAGAAATTGAAAAGTATAAACAAAAAACTGACAGCGTCTCCAAACGGACCCTAAGATTTTATCTTTTATGTTTAATGATTTTTATCGTTTTATTCTCATCTTTTTTTTTGTTGGATTATATTTTCTAATTTTTTTCAATCAATTATTTATACCTTTTACCGTTAGTCAACTGTCACGTCAAATTTTTGTGATAGGTCAGTTTGCCTCATCACCATGTTAGCATGCCACGTTAGCAAATTTGCTGACGTGACATATTCTGATTTTTTTTTTATTTTACTAATTTATACTTGTAATATAATAAAAAAGGAAAATAAATTTTTTTTTAAGAAAATCATAATTTTATTTTTAAAAAAAATATAAAAAGGTACAATTTTTTTTTTTAAAAGACAATTTTCTTTTTTTAAAAAAACCATAAACGTTTAGGATTTTTTTTGTTGGTTTTAAAAATTGAAAGTATAAATTTTCTAAAAAAAAACTAAAATCATTTTTAGGGTTTTTCTTCTTTTTTGTTTTTGAAAACTAAAAGTACAAAATTTGAAAAAATGCAAAGTCTTTTTTATTAATCACGACAAAAAGAAAATCATATAAAATATTTAATTTTAGCAATGAAAATTATTTTTTCAAAAAATATTATTTTATTGCTAAAAAATCAAATTTTTTAGAAAATATTATTTTTTAGTTAAAAATAAAAATTATGATCTTTAAAAAAAAAAGAAAAGTGGAAACTATAAATTAATATAATAAAAATATTATATTTTCGGAATATATTACGTCAGCGAATTTGCTGTCATGACATGCTAATTTAATAACATAGCAGGCTGACCTGTCATAAAAAGCTGACATGGCAATTGACTAACGGCAAATGCTATAAATAGTTAACGAAAAAAAGTTAGAGGGTATAATCCAACCAAAAAAAATAACGAGAGCAAAAAGACAAAAACTGTTAAGTATAAAGAGTAAAATCTTATTTTAAATCTAGATTTTTTTTTAATACAAGAAAAAAATTTTATTGCAAGTACGTGGATTATCAAATCTTCGAGTCGATGTTGGATTAACTTTTGTATGTATGTCTCATTCAACCCAACCCATAAGAAAGAACCCTTCATTATAGTACTGATAGACTCGAGCGAGTCTCTACAAGTCGATTACAATAATTATTGAGTCTGGAATCAGTATTACGTGAGCACAATCATCCTAATAGTTGAAAGAGGGTATTGTCTCCCTACACAGTCGCTAAGATTTGAACTCGGGTCACGAGTAAAAAAGTTATGTCGAGTTATCATTATACGATCACATTAAGTAGTGATAATTTGTATGAAACTCAAACTTTTTAGATATATAAAAATATATATTGCTCCTTTAGGCCGACTATCATCGGGTGGCCATATGATATACATGGGGTTCGTGCATATTTATGTCATTTTGCAAAGAGAAAATATTTGAATGCTAATTTTTTTTATTATTGATCCAGATTTGAATTTTTTAACAATTATTTACCCAATAATAAACTTATACCTCTAAATTTCATAGCCCATTTAATTAAGCAAATGTAACCAAACAGAAGCAACTCTCGTATAATAGTAAGCTCGTAGTTGTGCATGCTCTGCTTTCGGTGTGCGATAATGGTCTGGTGTAAGTAATCTTCGCGCCGTGTTCTTGACTATTTGTCTATGGTTATCACATTTACTTGCACCCACGGACTTCCTTGAATGTATGCCACGTCTATTTCAAGATGGCCTCTCCAGCGAGTCTTGAATTTTAGGTTGCCAGTCATTTCGCTATTTGCATGGCCCAGCAGCCCAGATATTCTCTGGTGATGACCTTGTACGATCAATATATGCAATTGATTGACCGAGAATTGATTAACTAATTCCCTTTTCTTCTTAATTAAGTACATTAATTGATTAATAATTTTGGAATTGATGATTATGGTGCTATTTAAATGTATCAGAGTAAGGAACCAGAAGTTAAAAAAACTTAGTCCACCCAGCAACTAAAAGCCTAGAAATGCATACATTTATTTAGAACTTCACTGTACAACTTAATTTTATATAATAATAAAATAATTTATCTAATAACATTTAATTAGTTATATATATATTTTAAAAATTTTTATTTATCAAACCGTTTATATTACTTTGTTATTACAGTATATATGTTTATTTATATCTTAATTAACTGAGGAGAATGAGAAACTTAATTATATTATGGTGTCATTATTTTGGTGGCCGGTTTCCCTCAATGAAGTCCCTCAGTCTGTGTCTTCCATCAAGACCCCAAATAATTTATCGGACGCCGAAGAAAACTTTGTCAAGCATTAATCATCATTATATGTTGAGAACGCGGACATGGTAGACTTCTAGACTTCCAGTTTTGCTGTCACAAACGGGGAAAGAATGACTTTGACGCCCGGAAGTCATTTTAGTAATATTTTGTACCTGTTCGAATTAATTGTTGAATATTGTTATTATTAATAACTGTTACTAATTATTAATTGTTAATTCTTACTTGTTATTTTTAATTATTGATAAAATTAATAAAGTATTTAATTAATTTTATACTTACTGTTACTGTTGAATAATGAAATGTCTAATTTAGACATATAATTTGTATAGATGTATCATTTTAAAATTTTTATTTTTATGTTTTATAATTTTATATTTTAGAATAATATTTTATAAAAAATATTGAGAATTATTTTACTTAATTTTTAATTTTTTTAAAAAAATATTAATTTTTATTTAAATGATAAAAATTATTATATTTGAGTTATTTTTATAAATGTCAATATTAAAGAAAATTGAAGTGAAAAATATTATTTAAGAATACTTGAAAAAAATTATTGAAGTTATATAAATATTAATAAAATAAATTAACATATCTAATTTATGTGTCAAGTAAAAAGATAATAATAAAATTATATAAATATTTTTAAGGGTAATTTAATTTATATAAATTATTATTATTATTAAAAAGAGAAAAAATAATTTAAAAAGTAACAAAAAGTAACTCCAAATTATTTTTCAATCAGCTGCTGTTAGGAATTTAAATAAAAAAATAAGAAAAATTAAACAGTAATATTAAAAAATTTATCAAATACTTATTTTTATTCTTTTAAAAATAAAATATAAATATATTTTTTTAAAAGTTAAAGCAAACAACCTCTTTCCCTATTTTCAAACCCAAAAGTAAATGCTTTGATTTGAATATTGGATTGGTGACTAGTTATTTTGCTAGTAAAATTTCCTTCCCGTTTCGGTAGGTATACCGGGCCCCATTGAATTTGATTACGTGAATATGACATGAAGGTGACGCAAGCGACGTGCTCTCTCTTCTTTTTTTTTTTTTTTTTTGACAGAACAGGCTATCTCTTAAATGCATATTTTCCTTCCTTCATGTATTTATAGATTAATCAATTAAGAATTAATAGGTATGCAAAAATGAAAGAGGGAATGGCATGAGAAGTATGTGCTTTTGTGAAATAGGGAATTAATCAAGGCTTGCGTGTCTTGACATACAAGTAAAAGTTAGGATCTGTTTGATATTGATTTATTTTTTATTTAGTATTGTTGTTGTTATTAATAGCTAATTATTATTACTGATTATTTATTATTGTTACTGATTATTATTATTGATTAATAAAATAAAATAATAATATTTAATTAAAATAATATTTATTATTTATTGTTTAAATAATAAAATAATTATTTTATATATCATATTTTAATTTTATTATAATAAATTAAATTTACTGTACGTCCTTTTCTTTATATTTGTTTAATGCTTTTGATGCACTCCCCTCTTTGCCTTTTTTCTTTTTTTTTTAACTATTATCGATTATTTAATTGATTTTTCTGGACACATGCGCAACACGTGTGGACTGGATTATTCAGTTGGAACGCTTTGGAGAAGGGTGGTGAGTGACACGTGGATGACCACGATGTTGCTGGGAACGGACTTCATAAAGATAAGCCGCTCAAATTAAGTTGACAGTTGCGAGAATGAAAAGGGGTGGGTGGGTATTTTAATCCAAATAAATCCATCACTAACTTATGGATTTAAAAGGTAACCTCAACTTATTTTTTTTGTATCAGCTGCTAATTGAGACTTCTTTTAGTAATCAGTATTCTTTTAAAAAATTTATTAAACACTCTCTTTTTTATTTTTAAAATTGGAAGACGAATATACTTCTCTAAAAGTTAAATTAAAACCTCCTTAATCTAAGAGGCACGTGCTCATGTGATCTAATTGATACCAAATATGTAAGTGTAGAGAAGAATTCTTTTTAGTAAAAGAGTCGGAGAGAGGTTCCATTTTCCTTGGCAAAAATTCTGTGTACTGTTTATTGGCTGAATGAAACATCGGCAGATTCCAGCTCGATTCACCAACATGAAAAAACTCTGTTACTAACACCAAAAAAATTAAAAAAGAAAAAAGAAAAAAAAGAAAAAGTTTGAAAAATACAGACATAACTCATAACTCGAAAATTTTAAAATATATTTTTTTTTCAAAAGAACAAAAAAACCTTAAATAGAATATATTTTAATATACTTTATTTTTGTGTTTTTAACCGTGTCCATTTTTTGGCCCAAGAAGTGGAAGTCTGGAACTTAGGGGTGTTTGGGTTAACTTTTGAATGGGTGTATTTGCATTTTATTTTTAAAAAGTAGGAAGATAAGCGTTTGGTAAATTTTTTAGTATTGTTGTTTGATTCTACTTATTTTCTTATTTGACTTCCTAACAGCAACTGATTGAATAACAACTATGAATTACTTTTTACTGCTTTTTAGATTATTTTTCACTTTTTAATATTAATAATAATTTATATGGACTAAATTACCTTTAAAAAATATTTATATAATTTTACTATTATTTTTTTACTTAACACATGAATTAAATATGTTAATTTATTTTATTAGTATTTATATAACTTCAATAATTTTTTTCAAGTATTCTTAAATAATTTTTTTTTCACTTCAATTCTCTTTAATATTGACATTTATAAAAACAATCTCAAACATAATAATTTTTATCATTTAATAAAAATTAATATTTTTTAAAAAAGTTAAAAATTAAGTAAAATATTTCTCAATATTATTTATAAAATATTATTCTAAAATATAAAATATAAAAATATAAAAATAAAATTTTTAATATAATATATCTACACAAATTATATAACTAAATTAGACACTTTATTGTTCAACAGTAACAGCAAGTATAAAATTAATCAAACACTTTATTAATTTCATCAAGAATCAGTAACAGCAAGTAGGAATCAGCAATCAATAATCAATAGCAGTAATTAGTAACAGTAATTAATAATAATAATATTCAACAGTTAACTCAAACAGACCCTTAAATTCTGTTTTACCCATTTACAAAGTCCTAGTCTAAAAGCGATTATACGTAGCTTTATTACGAATATGACGTTCGCTGAATGTTCGGTACCAATTTAGCATCTTAAGAGAAGCTATTGTTCGGTACCAATTAATACTCGCTGAATGTTCGGTACCATCAGTTTTGATTATGAGCAGTCTTCAATTCTTCACAAGCCTGTGAGCGCATTTCACTATATCTTTTAGTATTTATAATATGATCCACTTCTCGGTCTCAGCTAACATCTTGGATTGACTTGGTATTAGAGCTCATGCCTAAATAGTTTTATGTTCAGCTTGAGTTACTTTGATATTTAATTGTTAATTTTTGACTCGGGACAAAATTGCGGAAAGAATGATAATTAAAGACCAACACTCGATTAAATTTTTAAACAATTTCTGAAATCCACCATAGAAAATAAACAAGTTTTAATAAACAACTTTTATTTATCGATATTTTACTGAAATTGATAAATTATCTGGAATTGAACCAAACCTTAAAGCTTACGTACCTATTTATAATAATTACTAGACTTAACTGACTAAGTAAACCTAATTAACAAGTAAAAGTTAGAAAGGATATTACATATTTTGCTAATAGATAAAACTTAATAATCAAGGATTCAAGAATAATCTAAACTAAAACTCTTAAATAGTTCAAAATACTCTAAATAAACAGTAAAATTATATAATAAAAATTACATTTTTAATTAGAGAATAACAGAAAATATCATTTTAAATGTGTTGTATGTTAGTGAATTTGTCTTTTATTCGCACTTTTAATGCAATAAAACAAGTTTTTGCATAAGGAGGTGAGATAGTATTTATTATATATGATCTATTTCTGTGTCTCATCTAATAATTTAAATTTTTTGGTGAAATAGTTTCTTAATAATATTAAAAGTTAAATTACATATTGCCGCAGTGACCAAGTATTTCGTATAGGGTGCCCAGTTTTTGGTGTTGGGATAAACATGGCTGCTGCTTCAGTTAGGATCAAGCTCTTGTTTTTTTTTGCGGTATCTTTTCTTTTGACTGAGAGATGTCATGAATAAAAGTACCAGCTGTTCAAAAAAAAAAAAGTTAAATTACATGTTAAATTTTTTTTATCATTATTCTAGGATTAAACTGTACAGATGTTGTGTGGAAGCCTACATTTGCAACTTTCCACAATGGTGTCTTGAAATACTTTTCTTTTTTTAAAAATAAAAAATTCACTGTGCTATCGGACGCATACTCATTCAAATCAAACTTTGTAAGCTTCTGAGTTCTCACTAGCTTGAATTAGCAATCAACAATTCTCCGCCGGTGCGATTAATTATTTAAGATTTTTGGGGGTGGCTCCCATGAAGACAGTTGGTTTGGTGTCCTTCCACTTTTGGTCAGGTTCCAAGACCAGGTGAACGAGATCTAACATTCCGGCATACACATCATCAATTTCCTCATTTACATTATGAAACATGCATGCGATGATAAATCAATTCAACTTTAATTCCACAACTGACTCGAAAATTAAATAAAAACGAGGCAAGCAATTTATGCACATGTTATTCTTTTTTTTTTTTTTTTGACGATAGTGTTAATAAGTTATAATAAGTGATATGATTCGTATCAAATCCACGACATCGAGAAAGTCCAAGTCATATCGAGAAATTCGCTAATTTCGGCAGCTTTTCAGTTCATTCAATGGTAATTCAAAGTTTTTGGTTCATAACGATTCCATAATTGATCTAAGACTCGCCGTCAGATGTAATATGGGAGATTAACTTTTACAAAACAAAAAAGAAAAGAAAAAGAAAAGAAAGTAGGCTTGAATTAATTGGGGCCCAAAACTCTGGTCAGAAGAAAATAATGTAGATGACCGACCGCCCGACCTCATCATTAAACATTATATAAACCGTTGACACAAAACAAAACTTTGTGTAGAATTTCTGCAGAACAGGAAAGGAATAAGCCAAATTATATACAGGAGCAAAAAGCACTTTTTTTTTTTTAGTATAAAGAAGGCCGAAATGTCAAAAAATAAAAACAGTCACATGAACAAAAATAAAAAATAAAAAATTCCAACAAAATATTCAAATTATAAATATTCTTTAAAAAAATTATTATGGCTCGGCAGCAGCGCACATGACCCATGATCTCCGCGTCTCGTAGCCACATAGACGTTTGGAAGACTCATGACCCATGCCAAGTGGACCCTGGCGCTGCTGGGTTTGCAGTGGTCAAAAAAAAAAAGTTTTCCTGATTTAGTCCGTCCGTTTAGCTTAGGAAACATGCATGCGTTGGTTTCTCAGCTCCGCTGGAATTCCACGACTGACTCGAAAATTAACTTAAGTAAAAACGAGGCCAATAGTCAATGCGCATGTCATCCAATAGTGTAGAGAAAGTAAAAGCCCTATAGAGAAAGGGCAATCATAGGTGTTGAGAAAGTCAAAGTCCTGTAGAGACAGGGCAACCATAGGTGTGCAACGAGCACACAAAATGAATAAAAAATTAATAATTTTAAAAAAATTTGTATTGAAAAAAAAAATATATTTATTAAAATATTATTTTTTTATTTTTAAAAAATAAATTTTTAAAAATTTAATAAATTTCATATAATATCTACATTATATCTTTTAAAATAATACTCATTTAAATTTAAATTTAAATTTTATAAAAATAAAATAATATTTTATTATTTTCGGTAAGCTTGGTACATGCAGTTGAGTCCATAGAGAAATTCGCAAATCCCGGTGGCTCTTCAGTTCGTTCAATGGCAATTCAAAGTTTTTGGTTCATAACGATTCCATAATTAATCTAAGGTCGGCCGTCATGTGCAATACAGGAGATTAACTTTACAAAAGGGACTTGGATTAATTTGGGGAAGGGGGGGGGGGGGTGTCAGAACTTTGGAAAAAGAAAATAATGTCGAACACTGACTGGCCTACCCTTTTGTTTTTTTTTTTAATAGAAAAAATGATCTTATTGAACGTGTCATTCATCGAATCGTTAAATCAGAATTGAAATAACTCTTATTTGTTTAAATTATATTCAAGAACTCTAAAGGAGTCAACCCACATCCGAATACCAATAGGATCGAGCACGACTCTGCTACTGGAGTCTTAACAGATAACTTTAAAATTAACGCTGCACATCATTTCTTATATTTAAAGGGATCCCCAGTATAATTCACTTAAGAGAGAGTACAGATGTATAAATTCAAATTTAAGACTCGTAATATAGAAATACACCGACTTACAACTAAATTACCAACTTAAATAATAATTTTTTTTTTTTTGAACAACCAGAGGTATGTTTATTCATAGCAACTTATGGAAGAGGACCCAAAAGAAAATACAGCATCCTGCCAAAAAAGCAAAACAGAACGTGGGAAACTGGGAATCCGTAATAGTTACTGTACATATCCTACAAAACCCAGCAAAATAAATTTTATTTAAAAGGTACAGACAAAATAAAACTTTGAGTACAATTTCGCAAGGAAGGCCGAATTACCAAGAAAAGAGAACAGAGCTTCTAAAATTTGAACACATTTTGCTAGAAGTGAAAAAAAAAAAAAAAGACATTAATCATATGACAAGTTAAAACAACACAACTCCACTAGTTTCAGTCTGTTCTGGATCAAACTAAAGAAATGAATTTCAGGCGTTGTGTATTTATAACTAATCAACCCAGTTTTACTAAAAAGACGAATTTCAGATATTTGAGTTTGTTGTTTGTAATTATTTATGGTCCTGATTCAACCATAATTTTCTTTTGGTTCATTACAGTTCTGTTTGACTATGGCTTCTTTTTTTTTTTTTTTTCCCGCCGCTCAAAAAGAAGAAAAAAAAGTTATATGACCTTTTTTCCCAACCCATTGGCATGAACTGTCACACTTTCTAAGACAAAGCTTTGATGCTTCCCGCACGGTGAGAGAAAAACGCTGATTAACGGAATGCTGTCTGCTAAAGGGGAAGAGAAACACCACCTAAAAAGAGAGACAACAATTAATTATATTTTAATAATTAAAAGATTTTATTTGTATTATAAGATTATGAATTTGAATTTTTTTTAAGTCGTTCAATAAATCTAAAAGTATATATAGTTCTCCACAGTTTTTGAAAATGGCTTTTAATGAATATCGTAAAGTTTATTCTTTTATACGTTTAGTGTAAAAACTCAGTTTACTATACTATATGACTAATCTAATTCTTTTTGGTAGGATTGTAGGCATCATCCTATAAGAGAAAAAGATATTATATAGAGATTTTTTTCAAAAAAATGATGTTTTACGCGAATTGGGATATGCCAAATTTGAGTCATTGATTTTGTAGACCCACATATAGAATTAGACGAGATCCACCAGATCAACATCTCTAAAAATTTCAGGCATGTCTATGTTTAGGTAGATTAATATTACTCTAGTGGAAAAATTTAGGTAGATTCTAGGTGTATATGTCTATAGGATCTCCCATGTCAATAAAACGCTAACATATTTGATTTGATTTATAGGTGATTGTAGATATGCTTTCTAAGGAAAGAGTTCAAACATAATAGTTTTAAGACTCTCATCCTCGTGGTGCCCATGGAATGCTTCAAATCAATATAGATAAGTGCAAATTTGCGAACGTGTACTTCTCGGCATAAAGAGTTAAAGACTTAAAGTTTGAATTTTAATAACAGTGCAACAGACTTTAAGAAATTAATTCATTTTGAATTCACTATTCTTGACATTGATAAGATAATTCTGATATTAATTATGAATTGTGGGAATAAAAATTTGACATAGTACAATGAAAGTTCACATTAGACTATTACGAACATTAATTGCATATCATTAATTGTGACCATATTGTATCGAAAGATTAAAATATTCAACTAATATTTTGTTTGGGAAAAGAGAAAGAGGGAAAGCATGAGGGTGAAGAAAATAGAGAGAAAATGATTAATATTTTTATTTGAAAAATATTTTTTTAGAGGAAAATGGGGTATAGGAATAATAATTTTTCTCTTTAGCTCTCAAATCCATTTCTCCCAATACTGGAAGAAAACTTGTTGATTTTTCTATTATTTTTATTAAATAAATCTATTACTTTTATTGTACACATATCATAATTTTTACCATAAAGAATAAAATTGACAATCTCATATAAAATTATTTTTTTCCCTCACTTTTTACCTTTTTTCAAACAAGAAAATTTTTAGTGTTTCTTCTTTTTATTACCTATTCCCGAACAGATAGAAAACTGTTTACTTCTTTTTTTTTTTTTCTCCCTTATTTTTCTCTTCCCCAGTTTCTTCTTTTTTTTTTGGCCAGAAAGTAAATATCATTAAATAAAAGGACTAAAAGCAGTACAAAAAGGGTCAGCTCAAACTTAAACCTGCGTCAGTCTTACATAGATAAAAACGGATCATTCCACTATACAAACAAAGCCCACCATAACCTAAAACTCAAGTTCTACAGCTAAGTAGGCAGACCATGAAAATAAACCCAACGCAGGCCCAAAGCCCGATAATAGTCGATCTGCAGTCCACCGAGTCAGACCCAACGCCTGACCCGGGCAGTTACCCGTTTAGAGAAATCAGACAACACACCGGCAAACCGGTGAAAGCCTAGCCAATGGGGGAGGCGGCAACCCTCAAGGGGCCTTACAGGGGCAAAATCTCGGCCAGAGGCTGGAAGCACGTCGGAGTTCGCCACAGTGCTAGACAACGTGCTAACAAAATCCAAAGCTGCATAAAACCCAAGGAAGCAGGGAACTATAGCCAACCAAAAACGGACAACCCGGAACGACGGTACCCACGACGACTCAGAGCTAGCTGTACACAGGCTTCCTCAACTGCCAAAAGCACCGCCCTCCCCCACACCTACTCCACCGAGCAAAGGAGCGAGACGAGGGAGGCCATCGAAACCCTCCAAGCTGTCACCAAGCACCATAATCTGAAAGAAGACACCAGATCGAGAAGAAACAAGGGCACGAAACGCCGAAAATCAAAAAAGAACCACACACCAAAAAAAAAAAGAGGAGCGGACGACCACCCCATCAGAAGGAAACTGAAAGCCAACCCACAAAAGGGTACCAAGCTCTACAAAAGAGCACTAAATGTCGACCCAAATGACGACGACGCATCAGCATGGGGAGAGAGCTACCGGCGCACAATAACCAAAGCTCTCAATACCAAATAGCAAAACCCTAACTACACTAGTGTTTTGCTGCCCTCTTCCCCAATTTCTTCTTCCTTTACTTTTTGTTTTTTTATTTTATAAGTCCTCTACAATGTAAGAGTGATTAAAGTGCCAGTCCGCATAGGTCAAGCACCTAGATAAATGTAATATTCCTAAACATTAAATGGATACATGCTAGGAGTATGGGTTATGATCAATACCGTATTTCTAAACAAAATCACTGGGAACTGTTTTGCGTGTTCAGAGTGGAAAAAGCCTGAAGGGAGTTGGCGGAGTAGCAAAGAGGTTTGTTGGAAATTTGACTAACATATGCTTTATTATATAATCAAACTAAAAAATTAGTTAAATAATATTTAAATTATAATAATAAGTATATTTTATATAATTATAATTAAAAAATATAAATTAAAAAATATTAATATTTGTTCGCATTATTTTTTATTATTATAGTTGTATAAAATATATTTATTATTTTAATCTAAATATTATTTAACTATACAATTATTTGGACGTACTCTTTCCGTACATTATTATACTTTGTATACATATATGTTCCAAAATAGGTCAGAATCGCACGCATAGTCCTCCAGAGAAGCTTCTAAGCAAAAGCGTGTTTTCAATTTCTCTCGCTTCCTTTCCACTTTGTTATCTGTGGTCCACCTTTCTGAATCAATATCTGTGGTCCACTTTGTTATCTCAGGACTTAGGGCGCACAGAGATTTGTAAAATAATAAATATTTATATTGGATATAATATTTATCTAATATTTCTCAAACATCTACCAAATATTTCAAAATATATTCTACAAAAAGTAAAAAAAATAGATGACCGTGTCAGACACTTTGAACTCACGTGTCAGATACTTTTAATACACGTATCAAACACTTTTATATATATTTGATATTTTAATTAGTATGTTATACACACATGTATATATTATTTACTTAAATATTTTATTATATATATATATATATACACACACATATTTTTTCAAAAAAATTATAAACAAAATACAAATTGTATCATAAAATATTATAAAAATTATTATTATTAACTATATGTAAAAAAAAATTTAAATTTATTAAAAAATATTTAAATTATATATATATATATATATATATATATATAATATTTAATATATTTTATAACCGTATATATGTCGTGTCCGTGTCTTAATTTTTTTAAATTTTTCGTATCTATATTGTGTCGTATTTTTATCCCGTACCTGTATACATTCATCTTAGCTCAGCACAAGCGCTCTATAAATATTACTGGGATGTATATGTTGCTTATGCCTGCCAGGCCTCACAGAAACATCGTATAGGTGAATCTAGAAACTGATAAGCTCAAGCCAAGAAGTCCCAGTTATGGAGGATTTGGCACCTGGGTTTCGTTTCTACCCAACTGAGGAGGAATTAGTCTCATTCTATCTCCGTCACAAGCTCGACGGCCGGAGAGACGACAAGCTGAACTTGGTCATCGACCGGGTCATACCAGTCCTTGACATATATGCGCTCAATCCATGGGACCTCCCTCGTAAAAAGAAATTAACCCCACATTTTAAATGTTTAATTTTTCTTTTTTCTCTTTAATTATGCATGAATCAATGCTCAATTATCTCTCTTAAATCTAAACCCACTATTTTCTATTCTGTTTTAATATTTTTTTGGGTTGACAGAATTGTCGGGTAATTTGTGCCGGAAGGACTCTGAACCATGGTTCTTCTTCATTCCGAGACAAGACAGCGAGGTCCGCGGAGGGAGGCCAAGTCGATTGACCGTAGCCGGTTATTGGAAGGCTAGTGGTTGCCTTGGTTACGTTTACCCGTCCACTTCCACCGACAATCGCAGCATTGGCTTGAAAAGGACTTTGATTTTCTACAAGGGAAGGGCCCCCAGTGGGAGGAAAACTGAGTGGAAAATAAACGAATATAAAGCTATTGAATGGAAATCTCTCCCTTCCGGCGGTGTAATTCCAGAGGTAATTAAAATGAAATTTTTGGAGCAGGACTACTTACTGGAACTTCAATCTTCTTCATCTTAGCTATTTAACTTCCATACATCATGTTCGTTACCTGACAAACTTCAAAATTAACTGATTGAAATAAAAATGTTCACTCATAGCTATTGTTGATATTCTTCTGATCGATCTTAACTTTCACTGATGGACATGTATAATATCAGTAATTAGGGCAGAGTTTGAACTTTAAACTTTGAACTGCTGAATACTTTCTTATGGGCATCATTATGGTGGGATACTATGAATAAAATTTTATGTGCAGTTCACAAAAAAGAAAAAAAAAAGAAAAAATAATAAACCGCATCGATCACACTAACTCCATTTAGGGAAGTTTTATGGTAGGTTGCCTTATTACGTTGTAATTTTTACCTTGAAAGACATAGCTTTTTTTTTTTTTTATGATTGAGTAATATTCACAAAAAAAAAATGAGTAAAATTAATAAATATCTTATTTGATTGTCAAGAAATTATTCAACTAAATAGAAAATTTTAACTTGTTAGGTGAAACCCCAAGAATAGATTATATATTAGACTCTTAACATTTTTTGTGACTAATTGAAACGTCTACAAAAAATTTACATTATCTCTTGAAAAACTGACATAATTGTGAATGCTCAGCACCAAAAAGTTTAATTATGCTTGTGATAGTATTTGCGAATTGGGAGGGCATCTCTAAAAGGATATCACGAATAAAATTTCATATTGCAGTTCAAAAAAAAAAATATATGCCCGTGATAAATGAGTAGAGATTTAATTGTTCAACTTTTCTCTCCTTCCTCCAAGATAAGGGCTCGAGGTGGTCATGCAATGCCTGATGGTTACACTGTCTGGCTACTTAATGTTAATGTTACTACATGATTAGCACCCATGATCAGGTGTAAAAACCATACAGGCTTAGCGTCGAGAAAGAAGCCTTAATCACGTGAATCTCAATAATCTTTTTCAAACTTTTCTTGGCCAACTTACGTAAAGATTGAAAAACCTCTATGTTACAGAACATCATGATTTGCTATTGACACCACCCAGGGCTTATTTCCTCTAATGTACAGCACGAAAATATTTAAAAATGTGGATTATAATTTGCATCAAAGATTCCCTTTTGCCGATGAATCATCAGTCGAAAATTTCGACTAACTTTAATTAACTTCTTTTACACTTGCTCATTTGCAGTTAAGGAATGAATTCAGATTGTGCAGGCTGTACAAGAAATCAAAATGCTTCAGAACATTTGATAGGCCGCCAGAAATTGGAGTGCGAACAGAGGAAACAAGGGATCAACCAGCTGAGGGTAGTGATGAAGAAATAGCGGCTCATCAAAAACTTCCATTAATGGAGAACACAATATTAAGCTCACCCAAGAGTTCATCGTCATCCTTAACAGGCCACGACCACCCTTTTCAAACAGGTGAAAGTAGTAACATGGACATGGATATGAACACTGAAGCTCTTTGGGATTGGGAGCAGTTGGATTGGTATTTCAGTGAAGAGAACATGCAGCTAAATTAGTAATATATAGTGTCATGAATCAGATAACAAGCTCCTGCACCTGTTTCAGGAAGCCTAAACTTTTAATGTGCATATGCTTTTTACTTTATGAAGAGAAATATAATGTATTTTAGCTTATAGCAAGAGTAAAATAAACTTGTTCTTTCCTATTTGAGCTAGTTAATGAAGCTGAACTGGAACTTGTCAGGATTACCTCTAATTAAGAAACTATTGAAGAAAATTTCTATGCCTATTTGAACTTTCGACCATTTACTTTATGTTTTTTAGTGAGTAAAATTAAAATTCTCTTCACAATATCATTGTATCATTTTGGTGGTATCTTCGCAGATATGTCTATTTTATCGAGCTTCTCTCCGAGAGAGTGTCCGTATCCAAATACCTAACGAATTCTCCAGCCATAGTTAAAGATAGTGCAGGAAAAAGATAATTGATGGATGGATATTATTCGATATGAAACACATTGGAAAAATGAGTACTAAATACAAATTAGTTCTGGTTGTTTAGTGGTGTAGGAGTAAAAAACTGACCACAAACAGAATCGCAAGTTTTCGTGTTGTTTTGCTTAGAATAATCTTACGTAAGTCGGTCTATTTGCTTACTTACTTACAACAAAATTAGGTGGAGAAGGGAAGTAGAAGCAGTCATGAACAAAAGTAATAATAACTGTTTATACAATTAACACATTTTTTTAAATAACAATCAATAATTATAATTAAGAGATGTGAATTTGTATTAATGAGTATGTTCATATAATAAAACTTTTTTTTTTTCTTAAGACATCATATATTTCAAGGTATAAGACCAAAACCCAATATGGGAGACCAAAGTCCAAATAAAAAAAAATAATGCCGTCATTAATGCAACATGAGGAAAATATTTTCTAATTAGGGTGTGTTTGTTTGACTGAAAATATTTTACAGGAAAAAATTTTTCTCATTTTCCAGCGTTTATTTGACGTAAAATATTTTACAACGGAAAATTTGGGAAAAATTTTAAAATTTTCAGGAAAAATAACTTCTCGTTTTGCTGAACTGATGTTATTTTTCTGAAAAACAAAAAGTGTGCTATAAGTAAGTAATAAGGGAAAATCATTATTTTCACTGCAAATATTTTACAAAAGTAAGTTATTTTACAACAAACAAGCAGACCTTAGAGACACAAAATTTACCAATTTATTTTTTGATTAATTAACTACAACTAAAACTCGAGTTCAAAATTTTCAACTTTAAAAACAACTCTAATACCCATTGAATTATAGTTCATTGGTATGATATTAGCAAATTTAGCAAACAGGTCTTAGCACCTTTTTTATTTGGTTGACTAAAATAGATGGCACAATGTGCAAGTTTATTTGTGCAATAATCTGAAGACAGTGTTGTAGACGTAATGGATATTCAATGTATAGAAACATGTAGGCATAGCCTGCTCATATTAGTCGTAACCTAATTGATACTAATTAAGAAAACCACTAAAGTTAACTCCATATTAGTGAGGCTTAGTGCATGATTAATCGTCTCATTCAGTCAAAATTTTTTGTATTACATGCTAATCAAGGCCTAATACCTGATAGAATAGTGTTTTAAAAGTAAGAATGTTATATCGATAAGATATAAATACCCAATAAGTCTTATAATTAATGTATATAAATTTTACTGCCTATCAGCTTAAATCTTAAATAAATATAGGCTTTAAGACATTATTAGACCTTTTTTCTTGGATAACTAACCCTTAGAGAGAAACTACAATGTCAACATCATTAAAATATATAAAGATTATATAAATAGACACGCACACACACGCATACAATTTGGTATGATGTGGTGGAATAAATAAAATGATTGAATTCTTTTAAATTTCAATCAATTAAATTTTATTACATGACATTTTTACCAACATATTTCTATTTATACCAATAACATGAACTGGGTTAAAAAAACTAGTAATGAAGAAGAGCGATCAGTCATATATATGCTAAGAGAACGCAAGTCGTAACTCCTCAAACCTATTCATTAATTGGACCGTTGTTAATTAAATACTAATTAATGATTGAATAAAAGAAATTGTTTAGTGAACTTCGCGGCATCCGCAACTGCAAGACACTCAAACCCCATAATCGCATTGTTTAATGTTAAGCATGACCCACCGACTCCATTATTTACTTGAAGAATGGTAACTTATCCATTTTTCCTTTATCTTTTGTTGAATTGCACCTACGAGGAAGCATCATCTTTATCGTGATTCATGTTGATCCCGAGTAAAAGAAAGGGAGGCAAATTTCACGTTCTTATTGTAGTAATCATTCCATAATAATAATCTATACTAACAATCACAGGCTTATTGACCACATGGGGCGCTGTAGAAAAAAAAAATCTTTTCGGATTCGCTCAAGATCTCTGGTAGGATTTGCCCTTTCAGAAACATGAAACTAGTACAAGGAAGGAAAAAAAATTAGATAGTAACATTTAACGAGCAACATAATAAAAATAAAAAATATAATTGAGTCAAATTTTATTTAATTTTATAAATAAATAAAATTGAATGTAAAAAATAGTTTTTGCCTGTTTAATTATTACCATTTTGCTCTCCTTGTTTTTTGATTTATTTATAAGGAGAGTGTAACCGCTGCACGAGGAAACTGGTCTAAGGGCAGTGGGCCATATTACTCTCTATGTACTATGTAGCACAAAGTGTTCTCTATAATATAACCAAAGGAAAAGTTATATATGTATATATTAATAAGTATATAGTTAGTAAATAAAAATTTAAATTATTAAATTTAAAAAATAAATAAATAAACTAATTTTCTTATATCACATATTATGTAACTGCATAATAATATCTCTTATAATGAATATGAGGCGGTGGCTTTGCTTAGTCTTAGTGAGACGTTAACGTGTCAAAGGCGCAATAGTTTCTCTTTCGGACTCCTTTTGACAAACCAAAAATTTTTTTTTTGACCGAACAAACCAAATTTTTTTTTATCAAAAAAATCCAATTATACACGTATTGTTTATCGGATTCTTAAGTTGAATTTAGAATAACTCTCATTTAAATAACTTGTTTGACAACCCTTATAAGAATCAGACATTTGCATAACAGCTCTATTTATTTGACTGGCCTCCTTCTTGCATTAATATTTTTCATTTGTTATTAACGATTTAAAAAATAAAGCAACTATGGTCCAACATATACGATATACTAGCCTTTTGCCCTGCATAACCTTATTAATTTTTAATTTTAAAATTTCTTAAACCTAAACTCACTAATTAAGAGAGGGAAAACAGTTCGAAAAATAGAAGATTTAAATCTTTAATCTCTCAATTTTTGATATATTGTTAATGTTATTTGAACTAAAAGCTTATGACCTTTTTTTAGGTCTGAAACTCTAATATTCAGAAATTTATTAGATTCTAATTAATCCAGTTCGAATCAGGTGGATCTATTAAAGGAGATAAAACTCTCTTTGTACCTATTTTTTCCATAACCTCGTTATTTAGTAAAGCATGTCTCACATAGTTGAGACCTTGAGAATATTGCGAGATAGTGATAATATTGGTAAGTATCTTGGTCAACCTAGATTAAGAGAACCACTTAATTTAACCCAATTGGCTAATTCTTACTTGTATTCTTAGTTCAGCTGGACGTAGGGAGAAGCACTTTTTTTATAAGGGGTTTGGTTTCTTAGTCCACGTAGTCAAATTCATGATTCTATTCTTTATTTTTTTATAAAATTAAAATTTAAAATTAAATAAATATTATCTTCAAATTTAAAGTGTATATCTCATATAATATATATATATATATACACACATTCAAATCGGTACAAGGATCGAGTGTCCGTATACTTTTTTCTTTTTATAAGTGAGGTCTGCACTTTAAATTCAAAATCTCATTCCAAACATTAAGTATAGTGATCATTAGACAGTACTCTTGTGATTACCTCGCTTTTTCTAAAATGAAGTTAGGGATAAAATACTTTCACACCCACCTCTAAAGTTAGCATTTGCTAATAGTTTGTGGTGTATAATACCTTATTATAAAAAATCAAAATTAAAAGCTTTACAATAAATTAGTCTTATATTTTAATTCCCCAATTTCGAATTTCGTCATGAAAGTTTAAGTATTCATCTACGAACCATCCTTCCAAAGGTAATTGGCGAGTGACTGATCTATCTCTACGGATAGTGCTAGAAATGGTTACTGAAGAGCACATTTGTTTGCATGTGAACATACAGTAGCGATCGTTCAAGAAAACATACAGTAGTGCGGGTCACTTTGCTTTTCAATTTTTATCTTTTCAGCATTTTTCATACAATCAATGCTTCTTAACTTCACTTTTCTGTCCACTCGACTCCTTCTAATTCAGAAATTGTTACGCTTCTCTGGGAACACTATTTTTTTTTTACTTATTAAAAATTTTATTAAATTAAATTCTCACTTTACTTAAAATAATTAAAAGCATGTATTTTAATTAAAATATTTAAAATTAAAATTTCAGTCTTCTTCTTCACCTACACCCTCTTAATTATAAACTATTAATTTTTTACAAATAAAAAAATTTATTAAATTATGATTTATATAATAATATAATTTAAAACTGTTAAAATAATATTTAAGTTTTAACTATAAAATAACATTAAAATGTTAACTGCTTTAGAAACACCTTCATTTTTCAGAATCTTTTGCAAATCATTCCAAGATCTTGTTTCCTTCTTTTCCGCCACATTGACAGATTGGGAATCACAAACAAGTCCTATATTCGAATCTGTGCAGAAATATGGTGCCCGCTACTAGAACGCGTAAATCCAACGGGTCCCAGACGGAATTTAAATATATTAATATTTTATCATATTTTAATATTAAAATAATAATAAAATATTATTTTCTAAAAAAATATTTAAAAAACTATTTTTATTGGTGGACCTCACTAAACGGCCTTCCGCTCGTTCCACCGACATTTTCCAGTTTACTATTCGTAGACCTCTTCATTTTCTTTCGTTATTGAGTTCAATAAAAAAGGGGCATGAGTACGGATTATTATTCTGAGTTTTGTTTGAAGTATAGTGTATTTTAAATTTTCTGTAAGAAAAGTAAGGGTTTTGTAATAAAAAAGAAGCAAATTGTTATGTTTTTGGTGCAGAAAGTACATTTTTTTTGTAAAAAGTTAAAAATCTGTTACAATTTAGACAAAATTTGGATAAAAAGTTTTTTGGACAGTGTATTTTTTTATTTAAAAAATAAGATACATAATTGATATATTGCAATCGATTAATTTTTTTTATTACAATTGGACATTTTTTCAATAAAAAAATGTTGTTATTTTTTGTTATAAAAAAAAATAAATAATTACAATTTATCAATTCTACATCTCACTTTTCTTGTAATTTTGTATCTTTTTTGTTACTATTGCCAAAAAGAAGTTCTACAAAACGCTTGTGGCAGGTTGACTGGTCAAGATATTCATCCGAGCTGCAATGAATTTCATGTCAGAAATAATGGAATGGACGTCAATGTTGTCCTCCAAATTAAAGGGGTCACAGATTGTTACCAAAGCATTCATTTGGTCAACAAAACAAGGTCCCTTGGGATCGGATCCTTTGTCTATGTACTTGCATTCTCAATTTTTTCCTAAGCTATATTTCTTGTGGTATGTTGTAATAAAACAAAGAGCGAAAATGACAAACTTAAAATTGGGGTTGGCATATTGATCCCCCAAGGAAGAAGATTCGATGAAATGCACGTTCCTCCTAAAACTCAAGCCATTGTTGGATGTAGAGCCTTCCAACCCACCAGTGGAGCGCAAAGTTAGATCAGGGAGAAAACAATGTCACTCCACCGGCTGATGCACGCGTACAAAAGGCAACCATTATGGAATCACTGCTTAAAAGATGAATAAATGTTGGTGGACCGGTGATTTTTGTGTCGAATGAAACTGAAATTGTTATTTTTGAAATTAGAACTGATATTTTTGAACCAGTTGTTATTTTTACATTTCAAAAATATCAGTCGTAGTTTCAAAAATAACAGTTGCAGTTTCGTTCGACACAAAGTCCGGGAACAAAAGTCCTGGGACATGTAATTGCACTCTTAAAAGATAGGGAGTGAGTGATCCACTCGCTAACATGGCACAAATATTATATTTTTTGAAAAAAAATAAAAATTTAAATCAAAATAAGTGTTACCCTAAACTATAAAGTATATTTATCATATTGACTAAAAATATAAAGTGTAGATACTATATAAAATTCTCTAAAAAAAATTTTTTTTAAAAACTTTTTTTATAATGCAATATAAAAAATAATTATTATTTTTATGTGTGCATGAGTATCTACCTAACATTTTTATAAAAGATGGATATTGCGATGGTACTTGCACCCAGCACAGATGCATAGTTCACAGCAAAAGACTAGCTGGAAATCTCTAGTTTGGAATGATTAGCAAGGTAAAAACAATTTGCAAGAATCTCAGAATGACCAAAAATATCATCGGTCAGATAAATAATCAGCATGGATTTGAATTGTAAGAACATGCAGAGCCCTCACAATTTGTGTTACATCAAGTATAATGCACAAGATCATATCAAACATCTCAGAATATCTTACAAAGTGGGAAATCTCCATTTGTTTTCCCATGTACATAGGTCATCTACGAACACATTTGTGGATTAAAAAGGCTTCTAAGTTGCACAGGAGTTTAGCAAATGAAGTATCACCAGTCTTCTTCTAGGCTAGCAAGTTGAAAACACGACAGTGCTGACAAATAACAAGAATGAAGTGAACTCAATGAACATTGCCCCTGTTTCAATTATGAGAGCATGCCTAAGGATGATAGGAATGGCAATGCTCCCTAACAGATAACAAAGCTTGTCTAGCTGGTTTACTTTTGTTTTTCAAATTTCCCTTTTGAACTCTTGATAGCATGTCATCCTATCCTATCTTCTTGTATATTCAAATGGCATAATCCTGCTGTAACTTAACTGATGTAACTGATGCACTCTATAAATTGTGTACGATGATAGATAATGGAGTGAGCTCAAAATCCCACCAAACTTGAATTCTCTATGTGGTATCAGAGCCTTTGCTTCACAGCTTCTTCTCATTGCTCAAGAACTAAACTCATCTTCCTCAATGACCACTGCTGCTGAACAGAACTCGGCAGCCTCTACCAATGGCACTAAACTGATCGCAATAAATGCAGCGGCTCAACTTCCTCTGAAATTATCAGCTTCCAATTGCCCATGATGGAGGGCTCAATTCTCTTCACTATTGCTGGGCTACAATCTGGTGGGATATATCGATGGCAAAAAGCCATGTTCACCATCACAGATTACTCAAGGTGAGTCCACCGTACCGAACTCGGTGTATGCCGCACGTTCAGGGCAAGATCAATTATTACTGCATGCTATTATAGCATTTGTCTCCAAGTCCTTGCTTTCATTAACAGCATCTCTCTATCAAAGAAAGACTATTTAATCCTCATGGATCAAAACCAGTTGCAGAATATTTACAAAGTATCAAGGACATATTAGATGACCTAGCTATTATCCGTGCTCATCTTGCTGATGAAGATTTGATCATGCATATACGCAAAGGTGTGGGACCTCAATTTAAGAAGCTTACAATTGCCATCCGCGTCAGGACAACACCCATTTCTTTTGAAGAGCTCCATGACAAATTAATTGACTTTGAGTCAATTTTGAATAACGATAATTGTTCCAACAATTTTCCAGTTTCTATTAACTATACCCGTCGAGCTTCGCAGCCATCTAATGTGTCTAGGACCAACCTCAGCGGCTTTAATTCCTCTACGCCGCCTTCTCATCAATCACCTAATTTTTTGCCGGAATCCGCAATCATCCAGTGGTTTTCAGCCATCAACAGGGCCAGCAACGAATCATGTGTCAAATTTTTGAGCGTCCGAGACACTCAGTAAAACAATGTTATCGTGGCAAAAAGTTCTTAAAAAATTTACCAGTTACAAATAATACTCAGGCTTCAACCAATTGAGACTCCATCTGGGACACTTGAATTCTCTATACTCCCAAAGGCTGATTCCCCCATCAGAAATTTGGCAGCACTTATCCAGCTATAATATAAAAAATTTGCACTCACATGTATGGTCATAGAATTGAACAAATTCCACTCATAGAAATGAAATTAAAAGAACAAGCAAAGTATTTGTTCCTAAAACCTGCAGAAGAGACTTCATATCTGGTGGGGTCTATGAATAGATATCTTCACGCATGATGCATTCAAAATGTATATCAATCACAACACATTGGTTAATATAACAATACTGATTGTTTAGGAAAATTTCAGAAACAGAAATATTATACAAAATAAAAGATGTGTCTAAGCCAAAAAAGAAAAAAAGAAAAAGACTAACAAAGGTGATTAAGGGCTCACCCGCCACCATTCCTGCCAGAAATTGAGTGGAACCCCCACCAAAGAATAAATAAAGCATAGGCACTGGCACATACATATGAGCTGTAGGAACAAAAAATTGATATCAATGTAGAATAAGAGAAATGTAAATGTATGAACGATAAAATGACAAAAGAAAGAGAGGAAAAGAGAGCCAAATCTAGTCCTTTACCTAATTTTTTGTGTTGGTAACTTGAATATGTGATCCCATTAGTTTTGGGCCCTTTTGGAACAACACCACAAGGTATAAGCTGGCAATTACAACACCATGGCTTTTAAGTCTTGGAACCTCCATTCACAAACGGTAAATGGCAGTATTCTTCCATATTTTACCCCCTGTAACCTGCTTTGGCAGGACCATAGGTGTGTGAGTAAATGCCAGTATTATTCTTTTATTTTGGAAATTTCTTGTTGATGATAATGCCTCAATATTTTCACAATTGCCAACTTTTCCCAAGTTTTCTTAGAGTGCCTCTACTAGTCCTTTTTTTTTTTTTTTTTGAGCAAAGTGCCTCTACTAGTCTACTTTCAAATAATTTCCACTCATAAAGTGCCAGACCTCACATCATGCTAAGTTCAAATGAAGGAGGCAAATTGGCCAGCATGTAATGGTCCTCAACTGGAGGAGCTGGTAATCTCTCTTGTTACCATCATTTCAATTCAAATGAACAGTAGGGGAATCCATGCCACAAGTTGATTATCCTTGAAAAAACAAAGGTTGGCAAAAATTACATCCCAGTGATAAGAAGCACAAAGGTTGGAAAAAAAAAATGCATATATAAATAGCAGCCAATACACCACAATGTCATCTCTACTTTTTGTAAACTTATATACTGGACTGAAGAGAACTACAAGGGAAAATAAACCACCATATGAGTGTCTGAAGCAGAAGAATGGCAGAGAACATAAAAGCAAGCCCAGCAAGCCTGCATTTTAAACAAGGCCATGTCATGTGATTTTCATATATAACCAACAGAACAGGATTCAAACTAGGCAACTCAGTGCACAAAATTCCTAAATTTATGGGCTTAAGGAAGAGTTGATGTACACAACCTTCTTTTTCTTTTCTTTTTTTTTTTTTCCGTAAAGAGACTGTTTTGAAGATTTGAATCCGTGGAATAACCTTTCCATTATACCACATTCCCCTTCGGGTTTCAAACTGCATATAAACAAATTCCAACTTACACTGCAGAAGAGAACAAACCAAAATAAGAGAGAGAGAGAGAGAGAGAGAGTAATTAGTAATAAAAATCAACATAGGTTGATCAAAAAAGGCTTTCGGACAGAACTGAAAATAACAGAACAAGATAGAAAACATTAAGTAATAACAATCTAATCCAAGTTACAACAGTTTAGTTTAGTTTCCTTTTTTCTTTCTTTTTCTCAGTTTTTGTATTTCCCGATAGCTAAAGAGTAGACTGTAGGATATCAAAAAAGAAAAAAGGAAAAAAAACACAGTAGACTGAAACTAAACCAAGCATAGAACACAGAAAGAACGTCCAAAACTCCATGAAAAATAATTGGATTTAAAGAAAGTAAAGCAAGAAGAACCGTGCGGAGGAAGATAACAGGAAGTCATTAATGGCGGCTTAGGCGACCTATGCGATGCATGGATCAAACGATCCAACAAACCAACAAAAAAAAGCGCACCTTCAATTGTCATCGCCATTATTCCATTTTCAGTCAAACAAACAAGAGGATGGCACATTAATGTTTTGGTGCACTGTACTAAAAGGGAAAGCATAGCGCTTCACCTTTATGGGTTCTGTTCAAATTCTGGGCTGGGCTAGGATTGACCCTGCTACTCCGTAATAGTGAGCCCAAGTCGGGCAATTTCCTTTTTTTTTCTTGGAATTTTGTCTTACCCAAGAAAATGGTGTATTGGGTGGGCGTTAGTTCTAAGTGGTAGGAGTATATCCTTCGCCTGAACCACACCCTCGTCCCTTATACGTTTAGTATGGGTTCTTAGCTAATATGGTTATTGAACCGAAGAAAAAGGTATATTCTCAAATATATATATATTTATATATATATTAGAGGTGGGTAGTTAGCCCAAATGATTGTAGGCCCATGCCTTCAACTCACATATCTAGAATCATCCTTCATCTCTTCTTAGTATTAGGCTATTAGTTTTGATGAAAAAGAAAATATATATTTCAATTCAATCACATTTTTGCTATGAATTTGCTGAAATTTTATTATTTGATGTTGTGTAAATTTGTGACAGCTCATGTCATTTTCAAAATTAGGTGAGACCCGATGTTGTGGCGTCCAATTTCTGATCAATTATAATATAGATTTTTTTTTTTTTTTGATGCGAGTGGATGTGTATTTATAAAAATTAAAAATGTTATGTTCTGTAATTCATTATTTAATAAAAATTAATGTAAAAAAAAAATCATACAGGATGTCGTGGTTATGCATCTTTATCAGTCTTAGTTCATCGACTATGGCGCATTACCTTGTATTTGAGAGAAGAAAAAAGAGAGAAAGAGATAAGTGATTGAAAAATGGAGGATTTTTGTGTTTGGATTATGTTTGAAAATAGAGAAAAATTTTTGATTACTTTTTTTTAAGCCCACCAAATCTATTTCTCTCTATTTTGGGAAAAAAAAATTATTGATTCCCCTATTACCTTTACTAAATGATTTTGTTGCCCTTATTGCATACACATAGTACTTTTATTATGAGTGTAAAATTAATATTTTGATATATATTATTGTTTTCTTATCTTTCACCATTTTTCAAAAAAAAATTAATTTTTCTTCTTTCATTACTTTTTTCCAAACACAATAGACGATTCTTCACTTCTATTTTTTCTCTCTCGTCTATTCTTCACTTCTATTTTTTCTCTCTCCCACTTTTCTTCTTCGTACTTACTAATCCAAATATAATGATAGGGTCTTCAATTTGATTGGATCATGTATTAATATAAGTTTAATGATTAAAATATTAATTCAAGTGGTTACTAATCTTATTAACTAAAAGTATAAAAGAGACTTTGACTCCCATTACACTTTTCTTTTTTTTATATGAATTCAACTTTCTCAACCAAAAAAAAAAAAAAAAAAAGTCCAATCAGTTAAAATTTTCTATTGGACCATCAAATTTGGCGTGGCAAGTGTTGAGAGTGAAACTAATCCTGATATCACTAGTGCAGCCTAATTATGTCAAAGTATATTAGAGTAATATTTAAATTTTTAATATCAAAACTGCACAATTAATAAAAAAAAGTACTCAAGTTAAAGTATCTATCAACTAATCATATCAGCCACGTAATAAATTAAAACACTCAATTTTTTATATAGCAAACTTTATCTATTCTTAACATAATACTAAATCTGTATAACAATATGTCTCAATCAATTAGCTTTTACTTAAATATTGAATTCTAGTTTTTTTTTTTTTTTGTGCCAATGATGCTAAACAAAATAGAAGTTAACAATAAGATGGGTCCAACTATAATGTTTGTGTGTACTGTTGTACTATTTGTGTGATTATTTATTGTATTATTTGTGTGTTTGTATTTGTTCGTCTCGCAGTGTATTTGAAAATTGTTACTGAATGTATCCAATTGATTTCCATTATAAGTCTGCTAAAGTGCGGTATTTGTTGTTATGTGAGTTTAGTCTGACTATTAGCTTCAGTTTGATTTTTACTTTCTTTTGAAGGATTTGTCAAAACAAATTTTAAGTCCAGTTAATAAATAACTTTTGTAACCATGTCAGTTGTAGGTCATTGTTGTCATTTTTATTCCTATATAAGCTTTCCCGACGTATTTGTGTTGTACTTAGGTAGAAATTTGCTTTAAATAACAATTTCCTTCTGTCCAAAAAAAAAAAAAAAAACGAGAAGATACAAGAGGAAACAGGACCCAGACTCAACTATAGTGTTGGGTAAACACCACCACCCAAATCTATCAGCATCAAGCAAGGGCTGCAAACGGACCGTCAAGGAAGGTCTTTCCATCTGGTGTTGTAACGCCCAACTTTGCAAGGTAATTGATGCATGAATTCCCCTCTCTCAATACGTATCGAAATATATCACCTAAGAAGGCGACTTCTAGTATGTAATGAATCTAAATTAAATTCAACAACAAAAAATTAATATATTGTCTATAATGCATGGTTAACGAAATGTATGTGTGTCTTGGACCTTCATTGGAATTTGGACCACGTGAATTTCTTCCTTAATGCCGGTCATAACCAGCCAATTCACTAGTGCATTGCATGTATGCTTACGTCTTTTGACTTGAAAATAGGGGGCAGGAATCTGATTGTAAAGTCCAAAGATAACTTTCAAGTGGAAGGAAAAACAACAAATTTTGATGCAAAATGGTGAAAGTAGAATTGAACATAGTTATTCTTATATAAATTAAATCCTTTGAATAGGATTCTATTTCTTCGTTATCTTTCTTCCTCTGCTGATCTGTGACTGTCTGTATTGGATAAGTAATGGGGGGAATGCAGAAGAGAATAAATTTGCTGGAAAATTTTCATACATGTATGTATAATTATAATTAATAATAACAATCTAATGCCAAATATTTGAGGTCTTGAAGTTGAGGGGCAAGAATGTTGGATGCCTTTGGATCTTGGGAGGGTCAAAATGCACACAAATGCTGCAATGGCTGAAGCTGGGAGGATTCGTAGATGTGTTCACTTTTGAGGGATCGCAAGGGAGGAGGCCCTATCCCCACGATGATCAAAACAATTCCTGAAACTTTTTCCGCGGTGATACTGGAATTAATGGCTATCAGGAAAGCTGTACGCCAAGAGGAGGAATTATCTTTGCGGGGGATTTGCGTGGAAACGGACAGCTTGCTAGCGATCCAGGCTACTCAAGCTCCAGAGTTTCCTGACGATCAAACGAGATAGCTAGCTTATTGAAGATGTTTGTGCTCTTGCTCCCAATATTGCAAATTTCTTCACAGCTCATATTAATAGAAAGTTAATAAATGTGATGGCACATGTTCTAGCTAAATTGGCCGTGTATCAAGGTTGTTAGAACCATACCAGTTATCGAATTAGAAATATTAGTGGATCAAGGTTCAACCGGTCAAACTGGTATTTAATAATATATATATATATATATATATATATATATATATATATATATATAAAGTAATTTAAAAAAATAATACTTATATATATTGGTTAAATATTAATTTTTTAACTTTTAAGAATTAAATTGAAAGTTTTGATTAAATTTAAGACTAAATTAAAAATTTTAATTAAATTTATAATTCAAATTATAATTTAAATAAACTTTCAGATCAAATTATAATTTATAAAATTTTGATTTAATTCAGAACTGATCCGAGTCTTGTACCAATTTTTCTTCGAACAGAACTGAATTTTCAACCAGTCACCGATTAAACTAATCAGACCGACCGATTTAGTCCGATCTTAACAAACATACCCTGTACGAGGCTAGCGAAGCACTTAGAGTCAGATGTTGCTCTGGACTATGTCAAAGTCTTTTGTTACCTCAAAGTTTTGGTTTGACTAAAGATCTCTTCCTATTTTGCTCAAAAAGAAGTTGAGGGGCAAGAAAAGTAATCCCAATGGCGGCGGAAGTAGCATTAGAACATTGGGAAAAGGTTTAGAGCTTTTGAATCAAAAAAAAAAAATAAAAAGTAAAAAAAAAGTTAAGAGTTTTATTATGTGACTTGCATTAAATAGATATATTAAGAATATACAACCTATTCAATAATTTATAATAATTTAATTTTTAAAAATTTAACTATTCAATAATTTACTTTACTTTAAACCTAACTGAGAAAAAGGGTGAAAACCCACCAAGTGAAAAAGTTTATATGTTCCGTGAACTGAATAACCTTTTATGAATTCCTTTTCATATCTTTTTGCCACTCCCCCGCAATTCCCATACTGCCCATCACACCCGCGCAACATTACCGACAACAACGAAGAGTAGGTCCATTCAAAGCACGACGTCGTTTGATGCCCCGTTCGATATGTGGTACAAACGAAAATAAATGGTAAATAGGGGGGGGTAAAGAAACAAAGGTTGTCCCGATTATTGCCATTAGACATTACACTATTTGTTGTTGTAATTAACGAACCGACGCCGGCTGTTCTCTCACACTCTCTCTCTCTCTTCGCGTGTCCATCTTGTTGTTGTCTTGTTTGGGTTTCTGTTTTGGGACACATCGGAAGTGGTCTGTGTGTCGGAGACGAGAGAGAGAGAGAGAGGCGTGTCTCCGACGGCTCCCTTTACCCATTCGAACTCTCTCTCTCTCTCCCCCTCTCGCGCGCTGTCTCCTTTCTTTTTTGTTTTTGTTCTTCTTCTTGTAAATTTTAAGGTCTCAGTCCACTTTGGACTAAAACCTTAACCTACGCCCCCCCACTTTCTGCTTATCATGCGCCACTCCCACTTATATTGATTATAGTCTCGACTGCAACAGCCAGCAATCTCCCATGTTTCGAGCACTTTTGCAACCCACACGATTTTTCCTGCTTTGAATGTGAGCATCCAAATCCCTAATTCTTCTTGTTCTTCTTCTTCTTTGCCTGCCTGCAACTGGGTTTTGCTTTTTTTGTTTGTTAGGGTTTTGTTTTGGCTTGATGGAGTGGGTTTAATTGCTAGGGTTTGATTTGGTTTAATGG
The DNA here is from genome assembly GCA_037832335.1 of Carallia pectinifolia. Taxonomy (NCBI): domain Eukaryota; kingdom Viridiplantae; phylum Streptophyta; class Magnoliopsida; order Malpighiales; family Rhizophoraceae; genus Carallia; species Carallia pectinifolia. Next base: position 15,516,700 of record CM075444.1, on the reverse strand, counting down.
CGGCGGCCCTGATTTTTTTTTGTCATTAGAAGACTATATTATTAGGCATGGCCAAGTGTATTAATTTGTGTGCGAAACTTAGTTGAGTATTAGTTCAAGTGCTACAGTACAAACCTTACTCTTTTACTTGTATGTTTAATCAAATTGGAATCATGGCTATCTGTAATTTTTTCTTAAAAGAAATTCTCTGAAATTTGTAGTTCGGTTTGGAACTGGGTGTTGTTATAGGAAACCGAAATTAATCGATATACCAAGATGGCGCGGGCAGAGAAAGATGGTGGTGGGCGGAGGGATGGGGAAATCATAGGAGATAATGGTTTCTTGAAAGGATCAAAGCCTTCGCCTGGTACTAGTGGCTCTCCCGGTGGTGTAGCTACTGTACAGAAAGGCTTCGAAGGAAAAGATAGTCTCTCTTATGCTAATATTCTTCGGTCGAGGAATAAGTTTGTCGATGCTCTTGCCCTTTACGAGAGAGTGATAGAGAAAGACGGTAGTAATGTCGAAGCCTTTATTGGAAAAGGGATATGCCTGCAGATGCAGAATATGGGAAAGCTTGCTTTTGATAGTTTTGCTGAAGCCATCAGGCTGGACCCTCAAAATGCATGTGCCCTCACACATTGTGGAATATTATTCAAGGATGAAGGTCGTCTTGGAGATGCCGCTGAGGTATGTTTCACAACGACTGAAAATTATTTTGGTTGAGGTTGTCAACTGGAATGCTCTTGTAAAATAAGCATGTCATTTCTGGTGAGTCAATTATGTGAATTCTGTTTGCAACACTGTCTTCATTGGATGCTTAAGGTATAATAACAGTGCAGCACTGTTTGCATGTAGAGTGGAGAAGAAACCGTATATGAAAACAATTAGAAACTGAGCAGCGGTCACACGACTAGCCTTCTGATGCTTAGAAAATGAAGTTAAATATTTTTTTAAAAAAAGTTAACAAGCAAATTTTCATATGTAGCTTTGTCATCCTCTTGTTCCATCTTTTTGAGCTTTGCAAGTACAATGTGTAATTTCAATTTTCAAGATGATTGATCTTTCTTGGTGCAGTCGTATCAAAAGGCTTTGAGAGCAGATCCTTCTTACAAACCTGCTGCAGAATGCTTGGCCATCGTTTTAACAGATATTGGAACCAGCTTAAAGCTTTCTGGCAATACTCAGGAGGGGATTCAGAAGTATTATGAAGCTCTTAAAATTGATCCACACTATGCGGTAATGTCACACTTTTTTCTCAGTCCACCTTTGGAATTTGGTCACTTTTATCATTTCTTTTTATCTGAAAGGATGCTTTTAACCTGCAGCCTGCATATTATAACCTTGGTGTTGTATATTCTGAATTGATGCAATACGATACTGCCCTTAGTTGCTATGAGAAAGCTGCTGTAGAGAGGCCCATGTATGCTGAAGCTTATTGCAACATGGGTGTCATTTATAAAAACCGTGGTGACTTGGAGTCGGCAATTGCGTGTTATGAGAGGTAGGAGGCCAGCTGGCTGTCAAAAGTTTGTAGCAGGCATTTTGTGCCCAATGTCTTTTCAATGTTGTCAACTTCTGATGATGCTGTCATTGATAAATTGTATGTTGTTTCAGGTGTCTAGCTGTATCACCAAACTTTGAGATCGCTAAGAATAACATGGCAATAGCTTTGACAGATTTAGGAACAAAGGTGGTTTAACATCCTTGTCATTGATGCTCAGGCAGCTTTTCTTTTCACAAACATCTAGACTAGATTCTATTTCCAGTTCTTTTGGTGGATTTTTTTTTATATTGATTGTACCTACTTTTAGTTTCCTATCCTACATCTTATTTTGGATTCAGCGATACACTTGCAGGTGAAATTGGAGGGAGACATTAATCAAGGTGTGGCATATTACAAGAATGCTTTATGTTATAATTGGCACTATGCTGATGCTATGTACAATCTCGGTGTTGCTTATGGTGAAATGTTGAAGTTTGACATGGTAAGCAATTCATAAATAATGCTACTTCGTAGATGTGGGCATGAGCATGCAGATAAAGAGGGTGAATTATTTTTTTGTAGGTACTGAAATAGAACTTATAACTTATTTGTCACTGTAAACAATGCAGAATGTTAAAAATATAGTGGTGCAAGAGCCTAAAACCACAGTTACATATTGTGTTGATGTTTTTCCCCTGTTCTGTGTGTATTCCTGTTGTTAATCTTTGTTTGTGCAGGCAATTGTATTCTATGAACTTGCTTTCCATTTCAACCCTCATTGCGCGGAGGCATGCAACAATTTAGGGGTAATATACAAGGACAGGGACAACCTTGATAAAGCCGTGGAATGCTATCAGGTCACTTCTTTTATCTTGGAAAATATTTAAAGATCTCGTCTCTGATTGTTGCTGCTATTATTATACTCATCATCATCATCATCATCATTCTGCAGATGGCCTTGTCAATCAAGCCGAATTTTTCTCAGTCACTGAATAACCTTGGTGTTGTCTACACCGTTCAGGTCTTACAAGGAGTTGTTTCTGATTTAGGTTATTGTGAAGTTAACATGCTTGTCATTATGTTACAAAATGTCCTTTTCTTTTGGCAGGGTAAAATGGATGCTGCTGCAAGTATGATTGAGAAAGCTATCATAGCAAATCCAACATATGCAGAAGCTTATAATAACTTAGGTCGGTCTCTTTCCCTCTCTATCTCTTACTCAGCATGCACATATGCATGCTTTACAAGGTTTTTCCCTGTATACTGTTGGTGGATTTGGGTTTCAAACATCTTATTTTTGATATGATGAAGTTTGTATGATCCTTTAGCACAAATGTCCATGCTGTAATCCTGCGCACTGTTAGTAGGATTTTGCTGCAAACATTTACTTTTGGTGTATGCATGTTCATAAACAATTCAGCTATGTTTTAATGATCCCAATTTCTTTTCAATTATTTCTCTTTCCAACCAATAAAAAATGTTTCTAGATGTTCACACAGATGCTTATCTGGCTCTTCCACTAGTATTTTTATTGGCTGTCACTATACTCCATTCCTATGCATAGGGGTTCTTTACAGAGATGCTGGCAATATATCTATGGCTATTGATGCTTATGAGCAGTGCCTCAAGATAGATCCTGATTCTCGCAATGCAGGCCAGGTACAATAACATTGGATTTTATTTGATTTAGTCTACTGCTTCCTGAAAGTGCCGGCCTTGGTGTTTTTTAATGCATTTATAATTGCCCCTTCTTATCTTTGTTTGTGAACATTCTTTTGCAGAATCGGTTGCTTGCCATGAATTATATCAATGAGGGATATGATGATAAACTCTTTGAGGCTCACAGGTTTCATTTTTCTCCCATAAGCTGAGTGTTCTTTCTCATTTTGATAGAAGAGGAAATTTGTAATTAGGCCTAAGCCTATGAATTTTTGATAGTTCTGCCAATTTCTTGGACCTCAGTAGAAATTAGAAAAGCTCTAATTTTCATTTCAGAAAGAAAATAAATTCTTTTATTATTGTATTTAGGTTCATGCATTTAGTGGTCCTCTGTCTGCGTCTATTAGAGTACATTCTTCTTGGCACGGATGTTGATGCTTGATATTCTGATACCTCTTGGCATAAATAATAAAATTAGATTCCATTTCTTGACCAATAATAACCTTCCTTCCTTGTGATTGTAGGTCCACAGGATTTGTGATGCACTTCTTCTGTAATTTGTTTGACTTCCTAGGAATGCATATGTTGCAACAAGATCTGATATTATTTTCCATACGGAGTTCAGAGTGGAACTGTTTCATGCAAATATTAGTGGTTGTAAGAGGGTGAAACATTGTTACAATTAATTACTAGTTGATGTGAGACATAAGGGCTTATGTGAATTGAAACCTTTTAGAGAGCAGTTTATCAACATAAAGTTTGAAAGTCATGAAGCTTTTTGATGTCTATTTTGGAGCTTTTGTGCGTTTATAGTTCGGCACAAGAGGTTCTTCCTCACCATTCAGCATTATTATCATGTTGCATAAATATTTCCATGCACAAACAGCCCCTTCTTAGCCTATGAATATGTTTTTCATTTGAACTAAACTGACCTGTTATGGTTGCTAATAAATTATTTTACATGAGGATAGTTTTCTATCAATTATTGTAAGCTTCAAGTTATTGGCTTTTCCCCTTGCTTGAATTGTTAAAAGATAAGATTTCTTCCTGATGATTTATAGAGGTGCATTCTTGGTAGTCAGCACTAAAAAACAGTAAGAGGAGCTTCTTAAGGGTTCATCTGAATTAAAGTGTACACATGCAGGGACTGGGGTAGGCGCTTTATGAGATTGTATCCACAGTACACTTCATGGGACAACCCAAAAGATCCAGAAAGACCTCTTGTAATTGGTTATGTATCTCCAGACTACTTTACTCATTCTGTGTCTTATTTTGTTGAGGCCCCGCTCGTCTACCATGACTATGCAAACTACAAGGTTGTTGTTTATTCAGCCGTTGTAAAGGTAAGTTTTACTGGTCCATCTGTGTTTGTTGTTTATTTTGCATATGATTTATTAAAAAAAATATATTTATTAAATGAAAATTATGACTGTCTCTTCAATTTTGTTGTTTGAAGTTTTTTTTTTTTCATTTGTTTGGCTGAACTTAAACATGCTGTTTTCTAGCGTTTGACTATTTAGTAAATGTTTGAAGTGATTTGACATAACCTTATCATCTGATTGTGGTAATTGGTTAGTAGAGTTGGATTTATATATTGTAAAGGGCTGAATGAAGGGGAAATTGTTTTCCTTCATTTTGAACGAAAAGTAAGGATTATCTCATATTATACTTATGTATCCAAATTTTGAAACTGCATTGACATTCTGCTCTCTCTGAATTTCTTTCTTGTTCTTGTTGTCCTCTTTCTAATTGGTATTAATGTTGCCGGTACTGCGACCTGTGACAGAACTGTTTTCTTTGCTGTAGCAGCATCAAATAACTGACTGCACATTGTGTTCTGATCAGTTGCATTGCTTGTCTTTTCCATTATTTGATTGATACATTCTGGCAACAACTTTTGCATATGGATAATTTATGCTTGGTGACAACTGTTTTGAAACTCTGAAATGGCACATTCAATGCCACTAGTGGCTTTAGCGTGACTCGAAATTCCTGGTTGTCAATTTCCCAAGTCATGCTACCGCTTTGGCAACTATTTTTTTCAGTGTTCTATTGTTGGCTGTTGAAGTGTTAAATTTATTGAAGAAGAAAAAATCCATACATATTTTCAATCATATTGAAAGTGTTATAATATGCTAGGGATTTCACGATCATTTCATTTGTCTATTTCAATGAATTGCTTCTTGGGATGATCTTCTATGTCCCTCTAAACTGTCTCCAGTACTGTGATCATGGTACTCATCATTATTCCATGGTACATATGATCTGTTATATGTATTGTTTTGTACCTGTAGATTGAATGCAATAGAGTTCCTTCTCATGAGAGCTTGTTCATAATGGCTTCAATTTTCAGGCAGATGCAAAAACAAACAAGTTTAGGGAGCGAGTTTTGAAAAAGGGGGGAACATGGAGGGATATATATGGGATTGACGAAAAGAAGGTTGCTAGTATGGTTAGAGAGGATAAAGTCGACATCTTGGTAGAACTTACTGGACATACAGCTAACAATAAGTTGGGGACAATGGCATGCCGACCAGCACCTGTACAGGTATGCTTTGGATTATTAGTTTTTATAATATCTAGTCCCTTTGTCATATTGAGGTGATTTACTTAACAAGCTACTTTTTTTTCTTTTCTTTTTTTTTTTTTTTGTACATTTGTTAGAAATGAGGAAATTAAGGAGGAAAAGCTACTCATTAACATCAAACAATAATCGCAGTTTCAATTGAAAATTTTGGTTGAACTAATTTCGACTTGTCAATAATAGTGTGTTTGTGAGCATGGAAGTGTGTACCAATTACAATAAGAGTCCTGATTACATTTTGAAGTCCATAATGAAGGTCACTAATCTGAGGACCATAGCCTAAATGTGTTGAAATTTTCTGTGACTATGATTTTAAAATCCCTAATCAAACAGTGAATCTTTGTCTTTGGTATATTTGAAAATTGAAAGAAACAAAAACTGCTAACTATGGGGCAGTGCCATGCCCCAGTATAATCTACCTCCAAGTGGGAATTGAGAGGCATCAGATGGACTGACCAAGTTTGCAATATAATCTTGAATCCTAAAGGAATGAATTTTAGCAGGTTTGACGGGTTCTCTGTTACATGCGCTTTTGTACGAAGTCTGTAGAATTGTAGATCCTGAGCTTTATATTTATAGATTAGGAACTTGCTAGATCTGCATGTACTAGTAGAAGAGCCACCTTAAAGAGATAATTCCTGCTAAGGAATTCATCTTTGTTGATCAGGTTGTGCATAAGGACATGTTGAATGCACTGTCAATATTTTCTCAATTGGATAGAGCAGTTTTGTAGGTGACTCTGATGTATATTTTTTTGTTGTGAATAAGTGGTAGCCACTCTCAACCACTGGGCCAATCTAGGTTATGAGGCTTGATTAAGCAAGGTCTTTTTTAGGATTCCTAATGATGCTTTTATTGTCTGATTTTCTAATGTAGCACTAAAAAGGAAATAATTGGCTGCTGAGATTTGTCTTCTACCCTTTTTTGGTTCATATTGTTTTAGGTGACTTGGATTGGCTATCCAAATACAACTGGTTTGCCCACCATTGATTACAGAATCACAGATTCTCTGGCAGATGCCTCAGATACCAAGCAAAAGTATGTACTAATTCTGCATCTTCTAGCAAGCATTTCAAATGGAATTGCCTAGTGGTATGACTAATTATCACCATCCATATCTGATGTACTATTGGCAGACATGTCGAGGAGTTGGTACGACTGCCTGAGTGCTTCCTTTGTTATACGCCGTCTCCAGAGGCTGGGCCTATATCTCCAACTCCTGCTCTTTCTAATGGCTTTGTAACATTTGGTAGCTTCAATAATCTTGCAAAGGTATCAACTTATTTTATATTTTGACAAATTTCTAGCTGTCCATTTTAACGCCAAGATGCGTGTATTTTGGCCACTTCTCTAATTTTTCCTATTTTCTTGCCAGATAACACCTAAAGTATTGCAAGTTTGGGCTAGGATACTCTGTGCGGTTCCAAATTCTCGCCTTGTAGTAAAATGCAAGCCATTTTGTTGTGATAGTGTTAGACAGCGGTTCTTGACGACCTTGGAGCAACTTGGGTTGGAACCATTGCGTGTTGATCTTTTGCCTCTTATTCTTCTTAATCACGATCACATGCAAGCATATTCTCTGATGGACATTAGGTAAGAAGACATGAATTTTTGCTTCCCTTTTTTTTTTTTGGTCAGGACAACCACATTTTTGGCTCTCCATCAAAGTTAGGAGAACTACATATGTGTTGCGCAATTTTTATTTATTTCAATATTCACCTCCTTTTGTTTCCTTAAGTTTTTTGTGTGTTTGCTTATCTTAGGGTATCATCTCATGATCTACAGCTTTTTCAAATCAACTGCAAAACTTAGTTAGCTTCTTATAGAAAGCTTTTTGAAGTGGTAAATATTCTCTGCATCAAGGAGGTCGCCGGGAGGGGGGTTTTCATTTGGTAGACTTATGAAATATTATGCTTATTTCTGTGCTCTTAAAACGGAGTGAGAGACCATTAACAATAAATAATTAAGACAGACATTTTTTATATAAAGTTGTTCCAGGGTAAGACAGATATTTTTTACTTGATTTTTCCTCCACTACTCTTAGCAGCAGAGAAAAGTTCTACTTTTCATGTTTAAAGCTTTGTTCCTTGGGAATTCACATGAACATGTCATGTGGAGGTAATACTTCATCAGACATCATACATGGGAGCATTGGATAAGCTGGCTTTTCCAAGCATCTCTAACGAGAATGTCGGATGTGGAGAGGAAATTATTATAGTTCTCCCTAATTTTTTTGGTATTGTTATAATTTTGATGGAAGAAAGACAGCAGTTGCATTGGAATGCATACCTGTTTCACTCAAGGGAAGGGGGATTGTTTCTGCTAGCTACCTAGCAAACAAATTTATCTATTAAGAAAGTGCGACGACTACATATCAGTGAAAAAGTTGGATGCTAATTTATGTAGCTCACAAGAAACGACTATTTACTTGCTTGTGCTTGCTTCAAAACTGGAAGTACTGCAATACTAAAAAATCTGAATCCAGAAGCTATTTTATTATTCCTTTTATCCTAGGTTGACTTTGTTGCCTTTATCAGGTGCTGCTGAATGTCCTAGAGAGTTTGTGGCAAATGGTGTAGTTGGCTAATTTTTGTTAATGGAGCTCTTGTCTGCTGGGTCCGGAAGACTTTAGAGCTTCTCAAGTCTATATGATATGGGACACTGTCTGCTAGTTTATGGGGCATTTCTTGTTCCATATAATTGTTTTAAGGTTGATGTAAACTACTTAAAGCAACTGCATGTACCACATGTAATGGAGTGTCAATCAGTCGTTAGACACAAATGCCCATGTGTTCATTTTTCTTATTAAGCATTGATGAATCTGTCAAATAATGATGCTTCATATTTATGATCTGAATATTCTGATTAAAGATTACCTTTGTTCTGGGGATAGATTAATATTTTTTTTCTGCGAGATTTATTCACATTTACTGTAGAGACTTGTTATTTTTCCAATTTTTGTCTGGCTTGTCATGTTTTCCTTCGGGCCTCTTAACGTCATATGTTTGATGTAGTTTGGATACTTTTCCATATGCTGGAACGACCACCACATGTGAGTCTTTGTACATGGGAGTGCCATGTGTTACCATGGCTGGGGCAGTACATGCTCATAATGTTGGCGTGAGCCTTCTCAGCAAAGTTGGTGAGGAGCTCTTCTTTCAAACTTTTTATTTCAACCTTAAGTTACTCTTGTATGTCTACTGCATTTGGTTTTCTGGTCATACTGCTGAAATGAGGGTAAAGAAAAATGTTATACATGATAAACGCACACAAATTTCATAAGCCTTACATGACTTGGATCAAACCCAAGGACCATAACCTATGGGGCTTAGCTGCTGATGTATGAACAAATTGACAAAACTAGACTATGATTTGTGTTGCATTTCTTGTCCATTTATCCCCGTCCCAGTCCCCCACATTTTGACCTCGTACCATTGGTTGTTGATATTCTTTTATTTATTTTTTTTGTTCTTCTGGGTAATTGTTGAGCCTCCCTTTAACTTCATGGGTCTTTGGCCAATTACAATGCAGGGCTAGGACATCTGATAGCCAAAAATGAAGATGAATATGTCCAATCAGCACTGCAACTGGCATCTGACGTGGAAGCTCTCTCAAACTTGAGGATGAGTCTTCGGAACCTTATGTCTAACTCTCCTGTGTGTGATGGACCAAACTTTACTCTTGGGTTGGAGAAAACTTACAGGGACATGTGGCATAGATACTGTAAAGGTGATGTGCCATCTTTAAGGAGCATGGAATTATTACAACAGCAGGAGCTTTCTGATGAGACTCCTGTTAAAAATCATGATTCAACAAGGATTGAATTGTCAAGAGAGAGCCAGGAAAATGGATTTAGTGCAGTCCCATCATCCATGGTGAACCGCTCTCATGAAGAAAATGGTGGTCAACTGAATCGTACAGTGGACTAAGGCAGTAGCTAAAGCTGAAATGATGGGCAGAGCCTCCTGAGTGTATAATATTTGTGGCTGTATATGCATGAAATTGAAGCCACAGTGACTGTTTTTGCAACTGCATGTTACCTTGCATAGAATCCGATTTTTTGGAGGAGGTATGCTGGCAGTAGTTGGTATTTGATTTCCCTCTTGCTTAGAAGGAATGGCACACGGGAGGGTTATGGTTCATGGACTTTCATATTACGTATCCCGATTGCAGTTTCGAGGAACAAAGAAATTAGCTGTGGCTTGTAAAGTGTAAGAAAAAAATTTTTGGTTTGCTTAGCTTGCTTCTCTTCATTTGGCCTCTCACTGTTTCTTCTATACCCACATGTTTCAAGATCGCGTAGGCAAATCACCAGAGGGAGTTACGCCGTAGCCTAGCAGTGTACTTCTACCTACCGTGTTCCTGCCGACAGGGAATATGTTAAGAGTAGTATTTGGTTGCATGAATTGCCAATTCGGGTGTTTTGCACAAGCAGCCTGATCTGCGTGTTACCAGTGTGAGCTGGTCCATTTTTAAGTAAACAATTTTGAAGATTCTGGGACAGCTTCATAGGTGGCTTGTATCTAGCTCTAGCGTTGGCTCTGGAAGAATGGCCATCAGTTTTACTTTTACTTGTGTTTATTGATGGATGACATAAGGCCATCAACAGCGTGGTCTGGTGGTGAAACGTCATGGTGAAAAATCTTGACACTAACGGATAAAAAATAAATAAATAAATAAAAGCTCCATAGCTTAGAATTTTATTCGTTCTCCTCAACGGTAGAATTGAAATGAGCCTGTTTGGTTCAATTGCTGTCAAGCGTTCTAGGTTGTGGCTCGGGTTTTGCTGGAAAGTTTGACTTCTAATTGTAAATCGTGCGTGGTTGGTGCCTTGCCTGAAGCCTGATTTAACAGAGTGCTTTGCCTCCTTGTCTCAATGTGTATTATTAAGGACCACTAATCCTAGTGAGAACAGCTAATTACTAATCATTTCAGAATTCGAAAAAAATTAGGAAAAAGAGTGACATGATGGGAAGGTAGATTTAATCATGGTTGTGAAAATCGGACCAAACTGACCGGTCCGACCGGTTAAACTGGTGACCGGCCGGTGGTCCAGTCCAGTTCAAGACAAAAATTAAATGAAACTCGAACCGGTCAAAACCGGTAAAAGCCGGTCAAAATTGAATCGGTCTAACCAGTACAAGTAAAACATAAAAATTCAAAAATTTGAATTTGACCTCAAAGTTTGTTTAAATTATAATTTGAGTTGTAAAGTTATTAAAATTTTCAATTTAGTCCTAAATTTATCAAAACTTTCAATTTAATTTTTAAAACTAAAAAAATTAATATTTAATTACTACATATATATTATTTATTTAAATTACTTTTAAACATATGTATATTATTAAATACCGGTTCAACCGGTTGAATCTTGATCCACTAATGTTTTAAATTTGATGTCTGTTTTGGTTCTGACAACTTTGGATTTAATGGCTCTAATATAGGGTCAAACTCTCTAAGACGATAGTTTAAATTGTGATTTGGTGTGTATTTTATGCAATTGATCTAAATTCAAATTTTAGCACTTGCGTTTCACCTGGCCTTTAATTGCTACGTGTCCTTCCTCTTGTTGGTCTTGAAGGTTTGATAAAAGTGTAGTATCTAATTTTAAATTTGGTAATTATTAGGTAGGCTTTAGAGTAGCCGTGTTAGGACTCATCAATGCCCAAATAGTGAGTCTACCTTATAAGAATAGTTATATGAGGAGGCAACGATTCAAATAGTTGATCCTGAGTCACAAGTACTATGACCAGTATACTTATAAGTATTTTTTTTTTTTGGTTTAAAAAAAAGGTCAAGTTGACTTAATATTTTTAACAATTAATCACTAATTATTTCAGAGTTTAAAAAAAAAAAAAAAGGAAACTTGATATTAGCAGAAAAAGACCAAAAAAAAAAAAAAAAAAAAAGGCGACTGTGAGAAACTGAGAATCATTCAATTGCTGTTTGCTGATAGTACTGCACAAGTATTATATTTTCAAGAGACAACTAGTTATAGAGGACAAAAAAATTGGTGGGATTTCGATCAGCAATTATATCTCCCAATTTTGAACCAAAAAACTATCGGCAGCAGAGGAGTTACTATTATATTGGTGGCTTCCATGTTTTGAAGTTGGACCAACTAATCAAATACCAATCCACATTCATCAGCTTTTCTACATGCTAGTGGAACAGAAGCTGATCAAAGAGACATCAATTGTCAAGTGAAATAGTTAAATAACTACTCCTCTTTATATTCTCTATTTAAGGTTTATGATCGATCCATTTTTCATCGAAGCTTTGAGTCTCCCAGTTCATTCACCAAGACAATAGCAAGAACTTTATTAATACTTTTCTCACTCTCCGATCAACTGAAAAATGGCGGGCGATTCAACAGCAATCGATGTTCCAGAGTCGAGCTCTGTTTCCAAAGGAAAAGCTCCTCTCATTGGTTCTCAAAGGGAGGAAAAGGGAGGGTACAAAAAGGGGATTGCCATATTGGACTTTGTTCTGAGGCTAGCTGCTATAGTGGCTGCTCTAGCTGCTGCTGCCACCATGGGGACTAGTGATGAAACTCTCCCTTTCTTCACTCAGTTCTTCCAGTTCCAAGCCAGCTACGATGATCTCCCCACTTTCCAGTACGCGCTCTTTTACTCACACTCTTGATATCACTACAAATCGTATTAAACGCAACGTTGTACAAATCAAACAGCCTTCTTGGCATGACAACTAATGGCAGGACAAAAATGGAGTTACTATAAGAAGCAACTTAATTGCAAACAAAGTAATAAGGAACAGAAAACTGAAAATTGTAAGATTGGTCTATGGCATTGCCTGCTTAGAAAGGCTGCGAGAATAAAATAAAAAATTTCTGACACATCCTTTAGTGTGCAGGTTTTTCGTCGTCGCGGTGGCAATAGTAGCTGGCTACCTAGTCCTGTCCCTTCCGTTTTCTATAGTGTGCATTGTTCGGCCACACGCAGTTGGACCAAGGCTCCTCCTCATCATTTTGGACACTGTAAGCCCTGAAATTGTGTATTGGATATGCGTTATTCCCAATTTTCCATCACATTTCAACGTCAAATGTTCGATCTTACCTTGCAGGTGGCACTTACTCTAGTCACTGCCGCGGGTGCAGCTGCTGCTGCCATGGTCTATTTGGCTCACAATGGCAATTCCAGCACCAACTGGCTCGCCATCTGCCAGCAGTTTGGTGATTTCTGCAAGAAAGTTAGTGGTGCTGTGGTGGCATCTTTCATCACTGTTGTTCTGTTCCTGCTGTTGGTTTTGATGTCTGCCTTGGCACTCCGTAGGAATTAAGGAAAGATGGGAACAAAGGTTGTTCTGTTTCTCTGATCTTCGCATTGGTTTTTTTTATAATTTTTTTGTAATTATCAACGAAACTGTTGTTATCAATGTTTTCTTGTCTAAGGGTGAGCCGTAATGATGATGTATTTCATTTGATGTATAAACCAAAATTGCAATGGGAAATTGATGTCTTTCAATTAAACCTGTTTAGCTTGTTTAGTGGCTCCATTGTCGTATGCATGCCATGACGCTAATAAACATGCCTCCTTGATGTTGCTTTCCTATCTCCTGATAATGAAAATGATGGTGAAGTTTTTTTTTTTTTTTTAATACAAGAAGTTGAAAATGAAAACTTATTCGGTTTTGCGTGAGCTCACTCGAAGGAAAAAAAATTCAGCAATTGACACAGAAGATTTATAAAAATTAGGAGACATATTTAAATCTAACTCGTATTTTATTTATTCATTTTTTTAAATTTTATGATGTGCATATAAAAAAATACAATATGCACAAGTTTTACCATATGCACATTAAATCTTAATTATATCCACATAATAATTTTTTTAAAATAAATAAAAAAAATGAAAGTAATTCTCCTTCCCCATCTGCCACACTATTTGCCTTCTCCATCTACCACACACGTCTCTCTATTTTCCAAGGAGAGAAATCATAATTAAGCAGAGAAAATCATCAGCCACGATTTGCCCTGCAACTAGCAAACATGATTTAATCTAGTACATTGAGCCTGCGCAAAGTTTAAAAAAAAAGAAAAAGGGTGATCAGAGCTAACCTATGAAATCGTAGCATAAACAGCTGTGGTTTCATCAAGGGCCAAAACGCCAGATAATTATGTTAACCTTAGAGTAGGAGACTAGGAGTTAATAAAACAAAGTGCCAAAAATAAAAGTTTTCGCTATGTTTTTTTTTTTTTTTTTGGTACAGTTTTTGCTATGTATTTGAAGAATGAACAGATTATTAACTACAGTTTTAGACATTCCTTTCTTATTTTTCTTTTGCCTTCTTAATAGTCTTCACACATATGAAATTTTTACTCATTTTTTTTAATATAATCTATTCATAATCTTATACAATACAAATTTATTTTATTATATTTTTATTTCAAACAAACTCCACTTAAGTTTTTAGTTTTCACTTACATTTATAAGTTGAGTTAATTTAATTCACATTTGAAATAAATCAAATTAAATTTCTCCTCAAAAGTTTTATTAATTAACCTCAGCAAAAAAAAAAAAAAAAAAACAAAGGATTATTTGATTTCACGGCCATGTATAGAACATGTCAATATTGTCTTATAAAATGTTGCGATTAATTTTGAGGGAGCCAAACTTACAAAAGTACTTGTGATTCATCACATTGTATAGGATACTATACGAATATAAGCACCACTACCAAGCAATATTATTTTTTGACATGGTAGACACATCAAGATATTAAAATATTTTTTATTTTAAATAATTTATTTGTAAAAGTAAGAGAAATTTAATTAATTCAAATTTCTTGTGTCTTCGGCATATCTCAATATATGTTGTTACCTAGCTTCTTTGTACTAAAATATTCAAGAGAAATTCAATACGAGATATGCAAAAATTTGTTGGAATGTAATATGTTGCTAACTTAGAGTTAACACCCCCTGGTCTCCATGAAAGTCCACCTACCCCTAAGTTTCAGAACTGAAAATTTCGAATTAAAATCTTGGATAAGGTAATAATATCAGTACCATTTATTGCATATTTATGATCCATTGGTAAGGATAATTACACATCTAATCATTTTAAATGTATAACTAACTTTTATGATAATAAAATTTGACTATGAAAAAACGTTATGTTTACTACACGTATCAAAGAGTCTAACAATTTGATTAACCCAATGATTTCTTCTTCAGCAAAATAAACTGGATTACAATATATTTACTTTTCTCTAATTTGAAAATTTTGGTAGTAACATGGAATGGGCAATGCGGTGAATAAACGTCAATATGAAATAATCTAATGAAAAATTTATTGAGTTAAAAAAACATATGTATCCTCTGATGTGTTGCACGCCTTCAGCACTTTTCTTACTAGGGTACTATGCAATGAACCTTGTCACTAATTTTAGGTATTGATGTTCCTAAAGAATAACAAAATAAACATAGTACAGCTTTTTAAGGAGAACAAAAAATAAAAAAATAAATTAGCAACACATAATTTGTGACATACAAAAAAACACATAATTAATTTAATAAATTATGTTTTTTTACTTTTTAAATTTAATATAAACTTTTACGATTTAACGATTTTGATCTCTACAAATTAATTTTATATATATTATTATATATCTAATTAATTTCTTTTTTTAAAAAAAGAAAAGTATGGACCCGAACATAATAATTTTACCGGATTTATTCTTTTAAGGAAAAAAAAAATCATTATTTTCAGGCTTAACTAGGAAGTAGCTTAGCGGAGACTCGGAAACTTCATTATTAATTTATTGTTATATGAGCGCGCAAGGGCCATTTTACTAGAACGGCACGCGCGCGGGTGCGTGGCTCGAAATCTCTCTATCCAGTAGTTTATAGTATTAGTGCCCGCGCAGAGCAAATCTGTGTGCGTGTGCTTTGCGTTCTTGTTTTTCCGTGAAAATAGAAAGGGAAAAAAGATTCTTCCGAGAAAGTTAGGGTTTAGGGTTTTCTTTCTTTGAATCGGAAACGGAGGAGAGATGTCTCAGACGGCGAAATTGACCCCGAATCTGGACAAGCACGGCACTAAAATTCTCAATCTCACCGTCCTCCAAAGAATCGATCCGTTCATCGAGGAGATTCTCTTGACGGCCGCTCATGTTGCCTTCTACGAGTTCAACATCGACAACACTCAGTGGGTACGTTCTCTCTCCTGCATTCTTGTTATCATGTTTGGTTGATGAGAAAAGAAAATGCGGGAAAACCGAGAGAAAATTAAGAGCACTTTTTTTCTTTTCTTTTCTTTTCTTTTTCTTTTTTAGTTCTGGTGTGCTGACGACTTTCAATTATTATTTTTATGGTTGCAGAGTCGCAAGGACGTCGAAGGATCTCTCTTTGTGGTTAAGAGGTACTCTTGCAGGCGCATATACGTGTTTATGTTATCGTATATATATATCGGATTTCTGTGGAGTTTACTGGGGAGTAATATTTGAAATTTGGTAATGAAAGTTGGTTATTCTGTTCTTGTGATTGTTGAAGGAATGCGCAACCGCGGTTTCAGTTTATTGTGATGAATCGGCGGAACACAGGTGTGGATTTTGGACTTGTTCTTGTGCTTCTTTAGTGTTAGATCAATGCTATTCTTCCACAAAGTGGACGATTTTGTATTCTCATTGTTGTTGATGTGTGATGAAAACAGAAAACCTGGTCGAGAATCTGTTGGGGGATTTTGAGTATGAAGTTCAAGTTCCATATTTGCTCTACAGGAATGCAGCACAAGAAGTTAATGGCGTTTGGTTTTACAATCCGCGTGAATGTGAGGAGGTCGCTAATCTGTTTAGTAGGTTCGTTGTGAATTTGCTTAAACCTTTTCAAGCAGATCAATAATGTTAGAGTAAAATTTAGAGACCTTAGATTTTTGCTGCATATTGTGTGGGTAGGAGGAACAGTGGATATGCTTCGGTAACTAAGAAGGTAATGATTTGCTTTTATTTGAAGTTAAGAAAGCTTAAAAAATGTAAGACCTTTTTAAATTTTATTATTATTTTTTTAAGAAAAAAAAGAGGTCATCTTCATATATGGGGCACTCGGTCAGCTAAAATGGTTAAAAAAAATGCTAGGAAGGCATGAATTAATGCTGTCAGATGATGATTAGTGTTTTGGAGCGCATGTTTCATTTTCATGGCAGGAAGTAAAAAATTTGGATTTCACAATGTGCACAATCAAAATTGTTCTTTTTCTATGTGCTTTCTTTAGTTGATGATAGTTACTATAAACTGATGGTTAAGCACCAGCACTTCAATTTTTTATTTCCGCTGCTTGATGAAATAGAGTCAATATTAAATAAATTACCTTGGCAAGCTATGTAACTAACTAATGCATCTGAAAAAAATGATTCCAAGTTGGTTCTTTCATTTGTAGAAAGGTTTATTGAACTAGTCAATTGTTTTTGTGGAATTTAATAATTTCATTTTTTTTTGGCCTTTTCTTTTAGTCATAAGATGCTGATGGTCAGGGAATGAATTTAATAATTGCAAGTTGATGGCCTTTTCTGTTCTGCAGGATACTTAATGCATACTCAAAAGTTCCTCCAAAAGTAAAGGAATCTTCAAGCAAAAGGTAATAATTATTTAAGAATATCTTCATACCGCAATTAGTTAATGGTATGCGTTTCAATGCTAATAATCGTAATAAATAAAGGGTCTGGATGCTGTTTACTGCCTTTAAATCAGATTTCCGTGTGAAGCTGTTTGTTGCCTGTTTGTGACTCTATGAAGCTGTTCAGTGACTTGAGAACATAGTACCTAAAAACATTACCTTGTCATAAAAAAAAAGCATATCACAACATGTTAGAGGAGTATTATGTGATCCAAAATGGTGATACGAGATTTATGTAGGCATCTCTTTTAAGACGCTTTTTGTGGATATTTATCTCTTTGTTACGATAATATTAAAGCTTGTAGGATGATTGGTGAATTCACTTATTTAATTCATTGGTAAGAGAATTGTGGAAATTTTCCTGAGTTGTCTTTATTATTTTCATGTTTTTTCTGGAATTGTGACTTACTGTAGTGAGTTCGAGGAGCTTGGAGTTTTCAATAGGAGATCAATCATGGAAGAACCACCGGAGCCTCCATCGACTGCCCCTGCAGCCACTAATGTTCCAGAAAATTCATCATTTGAGAACTTCTTTAATGTATGTGCATGTAGTTGACCAGGCATTATTATGATTTAATCTCCTATTACATGAACCTGTTGGCCATTTTCTGCTAAGATTGGTACTCGGTGTTTTGATAGTTAACGTGATTTGTAATGCTGGCTTTTCTGTCATGTAGTGTTCTTCATTTATCAGTTTCATTTGCATGCAGTTAACATGTTGCATCATTCTACGAATTATCATTTACATCTCTAAAGATCCATTCAGATTTTAGACTTATTTCTACTTTGGTAACTAGTTAAAATGATTATCTTTTAGGATTCAGCACTAAGGATCATAAGGATCATGCTTCCCTTTTCAGTTGCTTGTATAGTGCATGCTGTTGATGTTGGTGTTGTGGTTCAAACATTGCTACTACTTTTATAACTGTAAAAAGGGTAGTATTTTAGGCTTTGCACCACAGATCGTTCTTCCTTTGTGAGTTATTGCATCTTGAGCAATGCATGTGCGCTTTCTGCATTAATTTGTACGTTGTCTTTCTTGTGTTCCTGGGGATTTTACTAGAATTCTAGTTTTTCATGCATCAGATGGATTGCTGATATAATTCTTCCATCGGTACTTCAATTTTCGAATGCTGAATGTTTTTCATGTCATACAACCTGTTGTAGTGCATGCTACTTCTTGCAAAAGTGATGCTGCCACAAAATGTCAACATAAAACTTTGACACTGCTGCCATAAAGAACGTTGTCTAAAAAGAAATACAGTAACAAAGCAGCATTGTGAACTTCAGTCAAGCAGCTTGTATTCTTGAGGAAGTTATTCAAAATAAGAAATAGCTATATTGATTGTAGGAACTCAATAATGATTTTCCAAGGTCAACTATGAAGGAAATAAACATTTTTTTATTTGCAATTCTTTTCTTAATGTACACTTCTCTTTCTCTGGGATTTATACATAGTTGCTTAAGATTTTTCAAAGGGAAGAAAATGGCATGTGAAAACCACAGTTGCAAACCTTTCTCTGTGGCTAGCTTGCATAGCTATTTTTGTGGTATTAATAATTGTTGACAATGAAGGATGAGTTTTAGTGTAACTGTAAGGTTAATCTGTTGTAACCAAGTCATAGGTTTGAGTAGCTGAAACAGCTTTCTGTAAAAATAGGAATAAGATTGCATAAATCTAACCTTTCTTTAAGCCCTATTGTATGGGATCCTCATACATTAGGATGCCCTTTTTTCAATAATTGCTGACGATGCAACGTGTGAGTCTTAGTGTAATAGGAAGGTTATTCGAGGAAAATCATGGGTTTGAGTCACAGATGCAATCTCTTTGTGAAAACAAGGGTAAGGTTGTGTACAATTTGACTTCTTCCCAAACCTCATAGTGTGGAAGTCTCCTGCATTGAGATGTCTTAATAACTGTTGACAATGTTAAATAAATGTCTTGTCTGATTTTCTTATCTTTTTTTTGCACTGGCCTTGTTCTGCATTTAACATGCCCTTGGTTTCATGTTTCTTTTAATTATTATTGCAGGCTGCGCTGAATGTTGGAAATGGCATATCTAATAAAGCAAACTCACGACAGCCTGTTGTCCCATTGTCTTCCCATACAGCTGTTGCTGTTTCCGCTCCTATGCCAAGCCAACAAGCATCATCGATTCCTTTGTCTTCGTTTCCTTCTTCAGTAGCTGTTCATGATACTCGTGAGCCAATCGATAGTGCCAATCGGATCACTAATCTTGTGAAGCCGTCCACATTTTTCACACCCCCTTCTTCATCTGCGTTGCTGATGCCATCTGTCTCTTCAACCATGCCCACCGCTACCACCATTCATCCTCCTCAAAATCTTCAACGCCCATATGGTACCCCACTGCTTCAACCATTTCCGCCTCCCGCTCCACCACCATCCTTTACTCCTAGTTCTACTTCACAATTTCTTATCAGCAGAGACAAAATCCGTGATGCACTTCTAATGCTTGTTCAGGTAAATTACTGGTTTTCTTCCTCTAATCTACTCTCTTGTTGAATGACTGGTTATTCATTTCTCTAATCTACTCTTTCTATTTTTGATTCATTATATATGTTATAATTAATCATTTGGTGCAATTAACGAAGTTGGTTGGAAACTGTTTGTTTTGTTACATTTTCATGTAATATTCCTCAATTTGCACAGTGTCTGTCACATTATATATGTCATGAAATGGATCGCTGTGCACATGGAGCTGTAACATTGTAGTACAACTTGGAATGGTATGTAAGGGAAATTCAGCACCAATCCATCGGTTGCTTTAAGGAGTCCCTCTACATTGTTTGAAAATGAATGATGAACATCATCATGATCATGATAGATCAACCAATGGATCACTCTAGTCTTTTTTAATCTTCTGTTAACTGAGCAGTCTGTGTATGACATTCTGGTCATCTTTGATGTGATTGCTGTTGCATTAATGGCTGATATCTCTCTCTATTATGTAGAAAACATTGATTAAGTTGCTAACCTGGACTTATCCTCATGCTAGGATGATCAATTCGTTGACTTGTTTCACCAAGCAGTGGTGAAGTCGCAGCTGTCTTGACGTGTTTGTTGAAGAGAGAATGGAGCTTTCCCTTTTACAGGTGTAATACCTTACGTGGTGCGTTGTACCATCAGTTCTGTGTACAGCTCTGCTCTAGGAATAGGAGGGCATAAATTTCGTTTTCGGGTTTGTTAGTTTGTGTATGAAATTAGTAATTTTGGAAGGGTTTCAATTGCTTGTAAGAAAGTAAGAAACATTATTAAAAAAAAAAAAAAGAAAAAAGAAAAAAGAAAAAAAAAAAAAAAGACATTTGTTGAAAGCGAGTTTACCTTTCTGGGCTTGGGAGTTCTGTGGACACCTATCTGTCTCCTCCGCGAAGCAGGGAAGCCATTCATTGTGGTTGAAGAAGAAAGATAAATGCGGCCAATTCGAGAGGGACGGAATTGAATAAATTGGTGAGAATATATCTTCATAGGAGCGGTGTTTGAACAATATTTATTCTCTCCGGTCTGTATGCTTTGGAGAAGAATCAACCCAGCCCCCAATGGTCCAATACATGCAACCCCTATTCAACACTATCGAGCGGACCAAGCAAAAACAGAAGGTCCAAAACGGGGAAGCAAGTAAGACCATAGTTGTCAAAATCGGATTGTACCGATCGGTTCAACTGAATGTACTGTGAAATGGTTTGAAGTCCAGTCTAATTTTGCCTTCTAACCCGAAGTATGATTGGACTAGAGAAAAAGTGGTCCACCAATCGGTTAGACTAGTCATCCCACGAATCAGTTTGAGTTTGATCGGGCTGGTCAGCATGTTTTGGTGTCTTAAGAAAATGTTAGAAACTTGTGGTATTTCTTGATAATCGAACCTTGGGCCTTCCATTGGAAGGGCTAATCCTTTTACCATCACGCTAACGCCCATTGTTGACTAGAACGTACGATTTCATCCTAATAATGTATTTCATTGAATCATTTTCTATCTATCTCCGTTTTTTTTTTATTTTTTCATTTATATAAAATGTTTGTCTCTCCCTGTTTGCCTCTCCAATTCTTTCAATTTGCTCTCAACAATCAAACATTTGACATATTTTCTTTTAAGTTCTTTTTCTTTCATCTTTTTATTTTAAAATAAATATTATATAAAGCATCATTTATTTATTAAATATACTAATATAATATTTTTTGCATTATTTTTAACTTAGTAAATATTTTATTTTATCTTATATATATATATATATATATATATATATATATATATATTAAATACTAATTTTACCAATCATAAATTTCATCACAAATTTCAATTTAATCCTTTAAATTTAATGTCCAATTATCATTTATAAATAATATTTTTTTAATTATTTTTATAAGTATATATTTCTTATTAAGCACCAATTTAAATACCAGTTGAATCAGTTAAATTTTGAACAACTAATTTATTTCATCCAATAACCGGTCTGATTCTAACAACACTGTGTAGGACTAGCAACAAAAAAAAAATCAGAAAAACAATCCTCCTCGGGGATCATAAAAAAAAAAAAGGAAAAACATTAGGATAAGCATATTTTTGGTTTTAATATTTTTGATTTATTTCAATCTAGTTTTACATGTTTTAACAATTTCAACACATTTTAATTTCTTAATAATTGAATGATTAATAACTAAAAGTTCCGCATAAACCACTATCGTGCGCCGGTGAGTTGCTACAGTGCGGCGGGAGAGGTTTGGTGGGATTTTGTTGCCCTCTGTAGCGTTTGGTGCTCCATGTGGGCTTGTACTCTTCGTGAGCTACTTTTTCTTATTGTTGGTTGGTTGTTTCGAGACTTTGGTGGCTCCTCTTCCTATTGGGTTGTCTGGTTCCTCAGTCGGAGTTGCTAATGGGCTCCTCCGCCCCTCTCCCATCTCTCTAATGGGTGGGGGGTGGGG
This sequence comes from Carallia pectinifolia, assembly GCA_037832335.1. Classification (NCBI taxonomy): domain Eukaryota; kingdom Viridiplantae; phylum Streptophyta; class Magnoliopsida; order Malpighiales; family Rhizophoraceae; genus Carallia; species Carallia pectinifolia. The sequence goes on along the minus strand of CM075444.1, from coordinate 15,494,430 downwards.
GGTGGGGGTGGGGGCGGGTAGAGGTGTCAAAATGTCGGGTTCGGGTTGGGTCATTTCTAATTCGAGTCATTTTCAGTTGCGTTACTTTCAGGTCACGTTACATTCGGTTAGGGTTCAGGTTGGGTCGTTTCAGATTTGAGTTAGATTCAGATCGAATTCACGTCGAATTCGCACTGAACTATTATTTTTTTCAATCATTTTTTACTAAAATAAAATATTTTAATTAAACTTAAAACGCATTCCTATAATAAATTAAACGTTTAAATTTAATTTTTTATGTCATATATATATCTATATTTTACAAAAATAGTACTAATTAGTACTTAAAAAGATAAGTCAAAGGTAAAAAGTCAAAAAAAATTTTACTATTTTGTCTTTTTCTTAACCCAACGGGTGACTCAGATCCAACTAAAAATTTTCGAGTCATTTTCAGATTGAGTCACTTTTGGATTCAGGTTGAAAAATCAGGTTCCTAACCAATTTTTTTGGGTGGATTCAAACGAATTATCGGGTCAGGTCACTTTTTAACACCTCTAGGGGCAGGGGAGGGGGTCTTTTGGAGGTTGGCTGCCCCTGTATAGTCTGGACTCATCTCCGGTGGAGCCTTGTTTGGTCTGCTTCAAGCTTCTGGTCATCACTTTTGGGCTGGTCTTCCGCCGGTTTGGCTGGTTGCTACTCTGCGGCTTTGGTTTGTTTTATCGTTGATTGGCAGGCGTTCTAGCATTTGTGGCCGTGTCACCGCCGTCGTTTGGCCCCTCAGGGCTTTGTGTCGTTCCCGGGTTCCACCGCCATGCGCAGTGTAGGACCTGGAGGCTTTTGGCTTCCTGGTCCTCTGTTCGTGGGTTTTAGGCCTTTCCTTATGCATGGGCCGTTTTCTCTTCCGGGCTATGGGCCTGGAACTGCGGTTAAAGTAGCCTGTGTGGTTTGCTGTTAGAGTGGGCTTGCTGTTGGGGTGGGCTGAGTTCTGTTACTTAAGTTGGCCTGCTCCTTTCCTTTTGTATTGATGGATTGGGCTTTATGAGCTGGTCCTTTATGTATCTACTTTGGGTTTTAATGAAATGTGATTTCTTTTGTGTTCAAAAAAACGATTAATAACTAAGAGTAATTGATCTTGAATATTAATTTAAGTAGTCATTAATTTTATTGGTTAAGAGAATAATCAGAAATTTGACTTTTATCACATTTTTCTCCTTTCGATTTATGTGAGTTTAAACTTTTCTCAAGATAAAAAATAAATAAATAAATAAATAATAAAGGGTAGTTGCATGAAAAGCATATTTCACCCAACTTCAATTTCAAAAGGCATAATGATTAAATTTACCCAAAATTTTTTGGTATTTGCTACTTATTATCCAAAAGGTTTTTTTTTTTTAAATCATATCCAAGACGTTATTGCCGTTAGACTAATTATACTCAATCTTCACTTTTTCTGTTAACTATGCATATGTGGCAGATTTTTTGGTGCCACGTCAGATACATTTTGTCAACAGTGTATGACATGTCAGCATTCTTGATGACGTGACACTTGATTTAATTTTTTTAAAGATTTATTTTTTAAAAAAAAAGGATTAAGAAATCAAAATAATTTTTCTAAATATTCTTATAATTTTTTAACAATTAAAAAAAAACAAAAAAAATATTCATCTATGTCTTCCCTCTCTCTCATCCCTCATCTTTTTCTCTCCTCTAAAAATTCATCTCTTTTTAAATATTTTTATCATTTTTTAAAGAATTTTTTAAAATTAAATTAAATTTAAGAAAATAAAAAAAATTCTCTCTCTCCTCCATCTGCTCTCTCTCAGCTCGCTTCTTCTCTCTCTCCTTCTTCCTCCTCCCTTTCTCTCTCCTCACCCCTCTCTCCTTACTGTCTCTCACTTCTCAAATTTGTAGCTTCATCCACGGCATTCAAATCCTTGATTTGTCGATGAACCAACTTGTGGAGGTTTGGAGAGGCAGGAGAGAGGAGAGAGAATAGAAGGACAGAGGAGAGAGGAGAAAGAAAGGGAGGAGAGAGGAGAGAGATGGATATTTTTTTTACTTTGTATTTTTTTTAATTGTTAAAAAATTATAAAAATATTTAAAATAAAATTTTGATTTCTTTATACCTAAAATTTTTTTAAAAATTTTAAATCAAGTGCCGCGTTATCAAGAATGGTGAGGTGTCATACACACGTGGTGAGATACATCTGACGTGGCAGTCCAAAATTTGACACATATGCTAATTTAACGGAAAAAGTCAATATTTGGTATAATTAGTCTGACGGCGATAACGTCTTGGATACGATTTAAAAAAAAAAACGTTTTGAGTAATAAGTAGAGAAACATAAAAATGTTTTAAGTAAAATTAATTATTATGTCAATTTCAAAACCATAGAAAATTAACGGATTGAGGTTGAAACATGAGTCATTTTATGTAGCTTTGCGATATTCGATACATTTTATTTTAACACTTACATTTTAGTGAATATTTTATTTTTTTTGTCTTATTTGATCAATGTTTTCTTTTTCTTTTTTTTGTTTAACAACAAAAAATATCCGTTAGGGATATATTGGTCATTAGATCTGTAAGTCGAGATCAAAATAACTTATACTTGAGATTATTTCATTCAACTGCCCTAAAAAAGGTAGACCCTCTACCCAATCACTAGTAGGGTTAGGTGTGACACTCTCGCAGGACACCACGATAATTACTGAATTTAACACTTATTATTATATTACAATCTTTAGTTATTTCAACGATCACTCAACCTTTTATAAAGTAACAGTGTAGGAATTTAAATTTTAATCGTAAATATAAAAATACGTTAATTTACTATTAACTTTTCACGTTATGTGGTATGTGATCAATGCAATAAGTCGACGGTTTGATTAACTTCGCATATTAGTTGTTAATGAGACTTAATTAAAAAAAATAATCAAATTGCTTGGAAAAATATTAAAACCGGTGAAAGCAATAAAATTATATCAAAACAGTGAAGCGAGGACGAACATGTTTATGCTCCTTCCATTCCCATCATAAAGGCCCGGAAAGAAAACATTAGATTCTCTGACACAAACTGAAAACTCACTGGCTGTCTTCTGCTGGTGTCTCTCTCTCTCTCTGAGACACGTGCGCGGGCACACATAAATGGCGGCGCTCAAAAGAATCGCCGGCAAAAGCAAAAGCTACTTTGTATCAAGCAGCAGCACTTCTCTTCTTCCTCCTGCTCTTCTGCTTTGCTATCGGAGCATCGCCACTAAGCTCTTTGTTGGAGGTACATATCTCTCATCTTCGCTTTCAAATTAACTTTGTTTTCTAAATTAGAGACTAATTATTAGTGTGTCTAAATGGTGTGCTTCTTCTGATGCCGCGCAACCCATTTTTGTTGACTACCGGAAAGCCGTTAATAAACATTTTAACATCAGATATTGTTGGTTCACAATTTAATATGTTGTCGATCCGTCAATTATTAACCACACTCACCCACACTAAGGTGTTTGTGGAAATGCCTGATCCAGGCTTGCGTTGCCTATATAGCTGCTTCTTTGTATGCAACTCATCCGTGAAGCCCTGTTATATTCTTGCCCTCTTTTGTTTTTCATTGGATCGATGTAGATTCTTTCATCTTGCTTGCTTTGTGTCGGCGGCAATTACATGGGAGACATGCTTAATCGTATGATTTTGTGGGGTTTTTTTGTTTTGTACCGATTGCACCTGTGATTCACTTGCGTAACAGCTGTCTGTGTTTCTGACTTCCTACTTACATATATAACATTTTCTGTCATGCTGTAACACCAATCCGTTATATGCTGCTAGCCAGTTTGGCTTTTACTTAAAATGATCCTTAGCTACTAATTGTAAATAATAATAGTAATAATAATTAAATAAAAAAATCTTCCTGGGGACTTGATTGTCTCCCATTTGGTTTGGTAATATAAGAATACTTCAAGGAAAGTCAACTTGCTTCACTTTTCAATTGCGTTCTCCTTTTCTCACACTTCCCCTGGGTAATTTGTTCATTATCTGGATTTTATCGGCCAATTTGATGCACCAATAACATTTCTAGAATTCATGTTTTTTTGTATCATGAGATTATTAGTAGCAGTTAACTGCACGTAATGTAAGCATGAGAAGCTTCTTGTGTGTTATGACATCCTGGAACTTATGTCACCGGCTAACAATCAAATGTTGGCACCAGTATTTGCAGATTGCACAAAAATATTTTATTAACAAAGACAAAGGAAGAGATTACTTGAGTACAATCTCACAACCAACTCAATCAAACGATATCCGGCAGTTTGGTTTGCTCTTTCTGCGCAAGTGTATTGTCTTCATCCTGGATAAATCAGAATGAGAAATAACTTAAGAATGCTGCTACCTTTGGGTTAGATTTTAGTGTTGCACGATGTATGTTTTGTCAAACAAAGTGCTAGTGCTTGCTTTTCACTTCCCCGGGGAGCTCCTTTTTTGATTGGTTTATGAAATATTCCTAGATTAAGAGTTAGCTTTTATAACGATAGTTGACTAGTAATTAGTTTATATTCTTCTTTCAAATATTTCTCGTGTCAAATCATTATCGTTAGTAAAGTTTCAACATCCTTATGCAACTTTGTCTGCTACCCTTAACTTAATATGCAACAAACTACTCATGTAAACTTTCTAATACCCTTAACTTGTATGTGACCAATATATTGCAGGATTATCATATTACACCACAGAGAATGGATTATCAGAAGCATTCTCGCAATATGGTCAAGTTATTGAAGGTAATTGAAGTTATCTAACTGGACAGAACATTGAGCTACTTTCTCTGCGGATTTGCAATATTCAATCAAGTTAAAGGTTTTTCTTGTCCTAATTTTTTTTCCCCTTCCCTATTCCAGCAAAAATTGTAATGGACAGAGTCTCAGACAGGTCAAAAGGTTTCGGTTTTGTAACTTATGCATCTGAAGATGAAGCCCACAAAGCCATAACTGAGATGAATGGAAAGGTAACTTTAGTTCCTCCCTCCTGTGATTAGATGATAATTTATTCACTAACAAAAATAACAATTCTTTTCTGGCAGATGCTGAATGGCCGAGTTGTCTTTGTGGATTATGCAAAGCCTAAAATGAGTTTTGATGGGGAAATGCCAATTGCTCGAGGACCTCCTGGACCACCATCTGAGAATTGAATAATATACTTGCAGGAAGCAATGAATACCGGTACAGATGCAGAATGAGTATTGCAGTGTAATCTTGCTATCTTAGGACCCAGAAAATGCAACTGATGGTGAAAGCGAAAGATTCATTGACAACTTTGAGAACATTGTTTTGTGTAAGAGGCTTTTGAATTTGATGCTGTTTCTTGATATCGAGCCTACTAAATATCAATTTATGGTTCTTGACATTTCCAGTCTGACCTGCTACTTGCAATAACGTTTAGATCGTACGTTATAAAACTGAATCTTTTTTCAATGAAAGTGAGCTTTTCACGCATCTGCAATGTCCAACCTAATTTGGCAAATGCGAATTTGATGCCCCATCGGAAGTCTGCTCTCATTTCTAGTTTTAGACCACAAATAACGTGAGTAAATCGTCAAAATCACTCGTCATAGGTTCATCAGTCAACAACTTGCAATCATTTTCTTGTAACTTACTTTTTTGTTTTTTCTTTCATGATGGTGGGGCTCGAAACCCACGAATACTGTCAAAATGCTCCCAAATTCCACCATTCGTTATTTGAACGACCCACATGTTACTCTATATTTTTACACTGCTTAGATTTACACTGTGCTTAGATTTGTGGATTTTGAAGAGAAAGAATTGGTAGAGAAAGAATTAGTTTCAATCTTGTATTTGAATTTAGTTTCAAATGCAGGAGAAATAGGTTCAATAACACTGCAACCACAATTTCTTAGAAGCCGGGCCAAATGGCTTGCTTTTGAGAAGAAGTTTAGAATTATCACTAAAAATCGAAATGAATGCATTTAATTTTGTCTTCTTCAACAAAAAAAAGTTGAAGAGCAATTTAAACATTTAATATATATTACATTTTCTTTTTCTTACTTGTTTTACTATATTTAAATAATAGATTTATTTTCTTATAAAATTTTTTTCTTACTAATTTTCAATTATTTCTCACTATTTTTTTTTTCACTACTTTTTTTCTTACCTTAAAACAAAATCCAAACACACTATTAACTACCGACAAGAACTAACAAACTAAAAGCACTGTACATATATTATCAACTTATAAAAAAAAAGAGAACTAGATTTGACCCCACAGATAAGCTGTCATACTCTGAAAGAAGACCCTCCAGTACCACTCACTGACTATTGATCGGCGAAAAAGCTACTTATTGAATGCCATTGGAATACCGAAAATGTTTCCGTTTGAAGGAATTGTCTCCGTTGATATATTGCAGCACAACAAATTTTTAATTTTATACAATCATAGTTATATAACAATAAAATGAAGTTAAGATATATTTTTTTAATAATTTATATTTTATTAATATAATTATACAAAATTAAAAATTTATTATATTATAGACAATTCTCTAAACTATTTTCTCAAGCTACAAATTAAAATTCTTATCATATATATACCTAATTTCAGGCTAACAACTGACATTCAAATATAAGAAGTGTATTTAAAAAATAACAATTTAACATTTTCTATATCTTTGAATATTGTGAGAAAGCATAATTCTTATGTACATGTTGCATTCTTCCTGTGTAAACCAAGTTAATTTTTTAAACAAGGGGATTTGGGTTTTTTTTTTTTCTTTTTTTGAGGTGGGGGAGTAGAAAAAGAAATCATATGATAGTTATCTGTGCAGAACACAAAGTCCAAGAGAGGCAAAACCGAGGACCCCAAAAGCTACACACAGCATATCCAATCTGCCTTCCCTTCTCAGCTTCCTCTCTTTTCTTTCCCTCTTCATTTTTAGAAATTCCTGGTACCTTTTCTTTCCTTCATTTTCCTTCCTCCCACTGATTCCTTTCTTCCATTGCCAAGCCCTCTCCAAAATTCCCAAACTGTCCTTACCGTTCAATATCATCCCGTCCATGTCCTCCACTTGCAGGCTCACTTCCCTCACGTGCATTCCCCTCCCCTCGGCCCCACCACCGCACGTGACCACCATCCCAAAGCCCACCTTCTCCAAGGATGATCCCCTGCTTTCTCCCCCGCTCACAATGGCCTCGAACCGCGCGTGCACCTCACCGCTTAGCCAGTGTCTTTGCACCAGCACGGGCTTGTGGCTAGAGAGGTTCATGGCTCGCGGGACGGCCGGGTCGATCAAAATCCAGCTCAGCGTCAAGTCCTCGGCTAGCTGCCGGCAACCTTCCTCCGTTTCCGGCTGCGGTATCGGCGTTGGACACGTGTCCTTCGGGTCAAGCATGTCGATTCTAAACGGCGAGCAGCGGAACCACGCGGACAGCGTCTCCGTCTCCAAAACCTTGGTGAAAATGAGCTTGTTACGGTAGTAAATGTCGACGGCGGAGATTAACTCCGATGGACGGTCGGGATTGGTCGGAGAAGCGGTGGTGGCCGGGGTGGGGTCCCTGTTGGAGAGGAGAGGAAAGGATTCGGAGAAAAAAGAACGAGGGCCATCGGGAAAAGTAGAGATAACTTGGCGAAGGCGCGGCTCTTCAGTGGAGGGCCACGTGGAGCGGCACAGTTCTGTCCACAGGTCCTCATGGGAGGCCAGTAAGTTGAGTTCAGTGGAGGAGCAAGCGGCGGCCGCAAGGGTGGGGCCGTCGAAGCGAGGCAGGATGTGGGCAATAAGAATGTCCGGGTGGATAGCGGAGATTGAGTTGGTGGAGGAGGAGGAGGAGGATGAGAAGCCACCGTCATCGGTGTGGAGGAGGGACGGTTGAAGTGGCGGTGGCGGAGCATTGGAGGAGATAAGAGTCATGTTTTTGAGTTTTGAGCTTTTTTGAATGATTGAAGAGCAGAAAATGAAAGACGGGAACAAGAAGAAACACCTTTTTTCTGTTTTTTAAATGCTGATTGCCAAGAGAGTGCTACCACTCCATCGGTTTATATAAGAATCTTTTTAACGAGGATGGTCCGGACGCACAAAGATTAGCTTTTTAAGTTGAGTTGCATTATAAGGATAGAGGTTTGTGGAAAACAAAATTGTTAATAATGAATCAGTTATTATTATTTGTATAATAAAATTAATAAAATGTATAATAAAAAATTATTATATTATTTTTTATTGTATAAAAAATTAATATTATTATATAAATATATTTTACAGTTATATTATTGACATTTTTTTATTTATTTTTTATATATCCTCTAATATTTTTCCTTTTAAGTTTTACTACATGCCACGTAATATTGTGCCTTTTTCTGAAATAAAAAGTTTATTGTACAAAAGTCAAATTGTTGAAAAAAGTTTTAGAATGTAATTATTGAAAAATTTTTTATAAATATATAGATTTATTATATAATAAAAAATAATAACTTTTCATTACTTTTATAATTCATATAGTTATATAATAAATTTAATAAATTATAACTTAAAAATTTTTTTTGACAAATTCTCTCTTATCGTGTAATATGCTCTTTTCTAAAAGAAAAAATTAGAGGGATACAGACGAGGTAAAAATACGGTATAAGAAAGGAGAAGTTGTGGGTTAAAAAGTGGCTCCATCTCTGCTCTAACTGCAAAACTCGTCCCAACATTTTTAATTTAATTATGATTTTCAAATGCGGAACGGTTTAAGGCCCGTAGAAATTATTTTGAGATTTTTGTTTTTAAATATAATTAATTGTCAACTTTTTATAATTACATTAAGTATAATAAAAAAAAAATCTTATCACTTCAATTTTTTATTATGCAACATATGTATAGCTGTAAAAAATTAATATTTAATTATATTTTTAATACATGTCAAAATAAAAAATTCCAAACTAACTCTCTTGCCCTACAACTTTTCTGTTTCAAATCGGACTCGGGCTACTTGACGTGGGGGATGGTCCTCTTTCAAATGGGGAGACTTTATCTACTCGAAATAAAAGCGGACACAACTGCTTCGGGATAAGGATTTTTTTAGTCCTAAACCTTTAGATTTTTTTACGTTTGAGTCCTAAACCTTTTTTACATTTCATTGGAGTCCTAAATTTTTTGATTTTCTACCAAATTAGTCCCTCTGTTTAACAAAAGTGATCAATCTATTAAAAAATAATTTTAACTTTACAAAAAATTATTTAAAAAAGATTAAATATATGAATTGAATGTCTTTTTTATAAAAAAATATACATTTTGCCTATTTAATTCGTGTATTTTTTGATTAAAAAAATATTTAATATGCATATTTTGTTGATGAAAAAAATATTTAACTCATGTATTTAAGTTTTTTTAAATGATTTTTATTAAATTAAACTCACTTATTAATAAATTGACTACTTTTCGTAATTTAAAGGACTGATATAGTAAAAAATTAAAAGATTTAGGACTCAAATGAAATGTTAAAAAGGTTTAGGACTCAAATGTAAAAAAATTTAAAGGTTTAGGACTTTAAAAATATTTATCCCCAACTGCTTCTTGTAGTTTATTTGTCGTGAAAAAATAAAAAAAAAAATTTGTGAGAAAAGAAAATTATAAAAAAAATATATACAAAATTTTTTTTTAGATTGATAAGAAATAAATGAAAATAAAAATAATAAAAAAAATAAAATTGTATGTTTAGATTGTAAAAAAAATAGTGAAAATTAAAAATTTATCGATAAAATTACAAAAAGATGCCTGCAATCATTTAATTGTGGGTGGAATGAAGTTACCAAAAAAATTATACTTTCATTTATTTTTGCTTTTTTTTTTTTCAATTGGTTTTCAATACTTTTTTTTCTGACACATGAAATTGTGTATTTTTTTTTCACAACCATTATCTTACAGTTCCCAAACGATGGATTTTATCTTGGTTTTTTTTTTTTTTTTTTCCTTTAGGTGAGATCTTGGTTTCTATGTTTTCCATTGTTTTTCTTTTCCCATAGTCAAGCCAAAGAGTGTGCTAGAGTCGTGTTCTCGAACTTTTCTTTTTTCGAATATAGTAATTCCTAAAAAAATAGATTTAGAAAAAAGAAAATAAAAAATGATGCAATACCGGTGCACTGCAGCTGCAGGCCCTTGGCCTTGCTGCTATCAATCTTATTTTAATCTTCATTGTTTCATCGCCTGGTGGCACTCGGTTTCCGCTTGTCCGTTTTATTTTGTTTTGTTCCGTCGTTTTATATGGTAAAAATCTAGACGGCTTTTGCCCGCCAGCCTTTGTTTCAACTTCTACTAGTTGGCACTTGGCAGTACTTGCTTCCTCTTCTTGCTGGCTCACTTTTAAGAAGAAAAATTTTTAATATTACTTTTAAAATTAGAATATTACTGTTACCTCATTTTCAGATAAAATTGTAATAGGACTCGTAAAATGAAAGATCGGTTTAAACTAAAGTTATTAGAACTTGATCGGTCATTAAAATAAAAATATTAATGTGTCAAAATTCAATTAGTTAAATTAGTTGAATGGATTTTTGAATTGAAATTTAATAATATGTATATTTATAGAAGTAATTAAAAAAATAATATTTATAAATAGTGATTAAATATTAATTTTTTTAATTTTAAGGATTAAATTAAAATTTTTAATTAAATTTAGAGAGTAAACTATAAATTAAATAATATTTGAGATCAAATTAATTTACAAATTTTTAGTTTAGTTTAAATTGGTCTAATTTTCACCAGTTTTAACCGATTTTGCCCGGTCAAAATTAGTCCGAGTTCTTCTTCGAAATTAGCATGAACCGGACCAAACCCCTGGTCGGTCACTTGTTAAATCAATCCGATCTAATTTTTTCAACACTGATTTGGGCAACAAAAATTGACTTATGAAACAATATAATTTGTACAGAAAATAAAACATACAAAACCACATAAAAGTAAATCACGCAAGTGTTGCATGCACTTAATTAATTATCAATTAATTTATAGGTAACATTGGAAAAATATATAATTTTAACTCCATGCATGTCATCCTAGTAAAAGCCAGAGACCATTTTAATGAAAAAAAAAAAAACTTACTTTGTTAAAATGAAGTCACTATATAATTATAAACCACTTGTATTTTATTCTCATAAACTGTTCATATTATGCCCACAAAACGTACGCAGTTTGGTCACTTCGATAGTTCGATTTGATGGAATGAATTAATTAATTAAAGGACGCTTTCCACGAAACATCTATTATACGTTCCGACGTCGAATTTATTAATTAATTAATGACATATCGCCGTCAGTTCGATATTGGTCTCGATCAACATATATTAATTATTGCTGGTGTGCCATTGTTACAAAATTTAATTTTAGAGATTTATTAAATAACTTAATTTTTAAATAATTATATAATTTATTTATTAATATTTAATAAATTTTTTAATAAAAATTTTAATTATTTAATGATATAATGATATATCAAACCCTAAATATACTGTAATTTTAATTAAGAAACCTCACTAAATACTTTTCTTTTACTAAATTGGATTTTGGTGGCCATTTGCAGTTCACGTCCCTATCAAGCGGGTCTTTCTCACTCTTTCCCTTTTTTTTAATGAAAAAAACCTATTTCCCAGTTATTTTAAAGAGTTATAAATAATTGTTATTATACGATATAATAAAAAAATTATATGACATAAAAAAAATTATAAAAAAATTATATGACGTGTTAAAAAAATTATATAATATATATAATCAGTTATTAAAAAAAATTTAATTTTTATTAACTGATTATAAATTATATAATTTTTTAATAATTTTTTTATTATATCATATAATTTTTTTTATCGTATATAACATTTATTAACTTCCTAAAAATCAACCACCTAATCGAGTCCCTTTTTAACATGCTTAAATTGCGACGCTGGCTAGCTGCCATTGTAAACCGTTTGGATATGTGCTCGGCTAAGTCATCAAGTGACGTTTCCAGTTTGGGTTTTAGGCGTACGTGAATTTTGAGCCATATCCGCGAGTATGGATAGACTGCATAAATCTCTGCAGCTTTAAACAGCGGACCAAAAGTAATATACTTGCTGGTGTACAAAAAAAATATGTAATTTATTTAATGATTATATGTTATTTTTTTGTTTGTTTTAATTCAATAAATTTTTCATTAATGTGCATCTATTACATTATTTCTTTTTTTTTTTTTTCTGAATTGCTATTGTATTTTATTCATTGCATTCCTTAAAACAAAGAAGATTCCCAAGAACATGTACAAATTTTGGGAGCAAAGCATGGAAGGTACCGCGTTTTTACAGCTTGCATTTTTCCTTTCCGTCTTTCTGTTGTTTTTTTTTTTTTTCCGGTGCAATAATAGAATTTCATTTCACGGCAATTTGATAACGGCATTTTACGATTCATAATATTATAATGTTAATTCGCGAAACTGACGTGCTTTTGATTCAACTTTAGTATGACGACAGGCCGATTAGGACATCAATGTTGCTAATCACAATTTTTCTTTTTTTTTTTTGAGAAAACACAATTAATTTAATTTAATCTGAGATAGACTAAAAGATGCCAAATGCAAATGGGTTCCATTAGTTTAATGCCCGTAATTATTATATAAATAATATTTAAACCTCTGAATTTTCTCATAGGCAAGTCATTAACTGCCTTGGCCTGAAGTTTACATTGAATGCCTTGGTCAATCGTTCACCATCAATATTCAATAGTAAGCGGTTCCGTGTGATTGAGCTGTCCATTAATCATGTTCTAGATATTAAATTAGATTAAACAAATTTAGGTGATTAGCAACTAGTTGAGCATTAATTGTTTCCTTTTTTATTTAGTTTGCAAAGATAGACAGCAGCTGAGGCAATTGATGTTGGCCCATCAAGGGAGTGACGAGATTTGTGTCTGAAATATAATTCTAGAATGTATTTTTCTAACCACCTAGCATTTATGATCTAATAGAAAGAAGGATTGTTCGTTCCATATAAGGTCATGGGTTCGACTTTTAGTTAGTACAGTTGGTGGAGGTAAATATATCTTAAACATGCATAGTTGTGGAAGTGAAAAATTACTTTTACTACTTACTATAGAGTTTGCTCTACTAATGAATACAGACTGAGTCTTAGTTTTTTATATGGTGTGTACAGGCAGTCCTTTTTAAGAGTACTATATATGAAGTAATAACTTGCTTGCCCATTTTATTGACAGAAAAATAAGAATGAATTTATCTAATATTATGCCTTTTTGCCTGGTCAATTCCAACATTGTTCTTACTCTCAAACAACAAGACAGGAAGGGTGGATCTAATTGCCTAGTTAGGTTGCAACTTAAAGAGTGTGACATTAATTAATCCACATCATATTTGTTTTTGCCTTTTTGGCATATCTATTTTTCAGTGTTCTCATTGGCAGTTTTATGAATAGCCTCATCTCTGGTGCAAAATATGAAATGAAATAAACTCATGTATAATGAACGACCTACTCTCTAATTTTGTTGAACTGTCGAAAACCAAATTAACTAAAATTTGTGGGACTCTTTGTTGTGTACATGTGTGTGCTGTGCTTGTGTGAAGAAAAAATGTTTTTATCATTTTTACACCAAGAAATAGGATATGGTATTATGATTCTAATAATTTAGGTTTTTGAAGACAATTCTTAACACCTTACTGGGGCATATATATATATATTTTTTGATTTTTTGAAGCATAAGGAAATAAAAGTATATATATTTCTCCTCTGGTGTTATATGGAGACAATTATTATGTGTTGAGTAAGTGTGATAAAATAATATATTAGAGTATGTAGGTGGTAAAATAATGCGTTGAAATGTGTATGTTGTAAGATGATAATGTATGTTGGGGTCGGCAGATAGTAAATGTTTTTGACTATTATTGCCGCATTTGAGCGTGGCAAAGTCATTGTTGTTGTTTTACATTTTAAGGTTCATTTTCATAGCTATTTTAATTTTAGAGTATGTGAGTTATCACTATTGTTGCCCTTTAGTTGAATTTTTATGTAACGAGAGATGTAGCTATGCAAGAGTGCGAATGAACGTAAGAGAGGAATTAATTCGATAAGATCTAAGTGTGTGCTTTTTGGTCTGTGTGAAGAGTATAAATATATAATACAATGACTTAACAGCTGTGGGTTTGTTTATTAAACCCAAGTATATTTTTTATACAATTTTTATTCCCATAATAAGAACAGTTATTTCTCTATTGATGTATGCTTAATTTTTCCTGAATGACGTAAAGTTTTTTGTGCTTTTTTGTTGTACTGATTATCTTACTTATTTTTACTTTTTATAGTGTTTATGGTGTGTATGAATTCAAATGGAATTTTCACGGTGTCGCCGTCGTGGGAATTCGTAGACAGCTACCAGTAACAATCATTGATTGCTTAGTCATTAATAATTCATCTTAATGCCTTGAAATAAAAATTAAAAAGAAAAAAGAAAAAGGAATGTCATATATAACTTATAGAGAACTTACAAAATTTAGGGAACTCTTTTTCTTCAAATATTTTGTGAAGTACAAGCGAGTTTAGACCTGCATCGACACGCAAGTCTTCATCTTTTTTTGGCTTGTTAGAATAAACATTATGTGTATACAATTAATATAAAATGTACACTCAAAATATTATTTAGACATTGTATTTAAGTGTATATACATTTCATAAGAAGATTTTTAATTTAACTAACAATTATTTGTGAGTAAAAATTACTCATAATCTGCACACTAAGTGAGACCTATATAAAATAATATTAAAAAAAAAGTAGCACTTTTTTTAGATTATCAATAAATTTTGCTAAAAAAAAAGGGTAAGCTGGTGTCGTAAACTTTTTTTAAAAAAACAAAAAAAAGAAAATTCATGGACTCCACCACCTGTTTGTGATCTGTTTTTTTTCATCCGTCGGATCCCATCAATATATATACGCTCAAAACGGCAAGTTACGCGAGTGAGACGTATATGGAGAAAAACAGTTGTTTCAACCACGCGATTGTTCTTCTAAAAAAAAAAAAAAAAATACGCGCTTGTTGACAATAAATTCGATTCCGCAACTGTGTGGCTGTTGTTATTGAAAGAGACCTGAAAATTACTTTTGTTGTGCTTTGTTTTGTCCAAAGTGTCATTTTTAATCGCCAAAAGCCGATACTTTGTTTTGATCTGACCAGGAAACCATGTTCATTTTTCAGTTTCACTTATTCCTCGGAGCTCCCCCTGTATATAGATATCGATACACGTACGTGACGTGAAAGTGTTTCCCATCCCATATTCTATATTTCCATTATTTATCAACGTGATTGCGAAAATATCCCAAAATGCAATATCTCTGCGAATGGATCACTAACTTACTACAACATTGCGTGTAGGCACAAAGTGGGCAGATTAATTTGTTTGCGATACAAGTGATTTTCTTTCTAAAAACTTGTTCTCCAACTTATCATGTAATAAAATTCATTAGATGTCATAAGTTTTGGAAATACTAAACAAACACATTATTTGGTAGATACAGTGTAATTTATACAATATAAAAACATATTTATTATATTCTAAAACAGTTTTATTACGTAGTATCAAATTTTATCTCATGTAACATTAATCATATTGCATCCGTTATATTTATCAAAACAGTGTCTTCGACTTTACGTAGTGGGTAACCATATAATGTCCACCACATTTGTGTCAATACAAGCTTATCTTTGAGAAGCATAGGGATTGGGGATTTGATATAAAGGAAAAAAAAAGGAAGAAAAAAACAAACTAACAAAATAAGAAGTAATGCGGATGTTCATGATGGGACCGACATTCGGTGGAGGTCGAATAACGGAACTTTGAACTCTTATCCTTTCATTAGCTGTGCCCATTGGGAAGCGGCTTTTTTGTTTTTTTTTTTGTAGAACTATGCTTCTGACGAAATGAATGACTGTGATGGACAGAGAATTATATTTTTATTATTAATTTTTCCCTTCCATGCAACGAGCCCATTTTGTCAGGTCTTAAATACTCATTACACAGCGACCCATGTCATCCTTACTAACTCAAAAGAAGTCAACAGTTTCACACCTACTTTTATTGGATTATAAAATCCTCCCTGTTAATCCAAAAAAACAAAAAAGAATAATCAAAAGTTAAATGCACTTAAGCTTATGAAGTTTGTCTTTTCCGCGTTTTATTTTTATGTAGTTTTAAATTTTAAACAACTATCAAAATCTTATAATTTTTAATTTTGATAATTGAGTTATTTTGTTATAATTTTATTAAACATAAACCTTCTTTTTAATCTTAAAAAAAATTATTAGATCCAAATGTTATGAGATTTAGGTTTCTGAGTCGTCATGATTTTTTTTATTTTTTTAGGATTAATTTTTTAATTTTTTTTTCAAATTGAGAAAAATTGAACTCATAAAAATTCAAAAAATTATAAATTCTAAAACATTTCAAAAATATTTAAAGATAATTATGATGAGTCAAAAAGATTAAATCCTCACAATAATATTTGAATTTTATAAAAAAATTTATGTTTAAATAAGCTTGAATAATTAATAAAATTATAACAATTGACAAATTTAAAAATCATAGGAATCTTATAATGTAAATTTAAATCGTAGAGAGATAAAACGCAATAGGGCAAACTCCAAATTAAAGATACTAGATACATTTAAATTAATAATGTTGTTCCAGCAATATTTCTGGTCTTTCATCAAGATAAATGATAATAATAACTTACAATATAATTGCGATAAACATGACGTCCAGACATTGAACGTCGGCTAGCCCATCTTAAGGTGGGGGATTCCTGTGCCAATTTTTTTGACAAAATTGGGTAACACTTATGCTAATGGGGAAGTGTTCCTTAACTATCCTCCTCCTGATTTGCTTGTTCTCTTAGATGGAGATAGTGATGAGATTTTGTTCCCTAAAAGTTAACTTATTTCTTTAATTTTGCTGTTTCATATATACCCAAAAAAGAAAAAAAAAAAAAACATTGAACGTCAGCTGGATGACCTATGGATAGGAGTCTGAACCGGCACACAAGATAGAGTAGGTCTAACGACCCCAAAAAAAAAAAAAAAAGATATATAGTCGGTCTTGCATGTTGATCATAGATAGCAATAAATTAAAACCGACCAACTGAGAGTATTAATTTTGAACTTTGAAGACATTGATAAAAATGAAAATTCGATCCTTTAGAGCAAGCAGTAGAGAATGGGGAAACTGGTATATGCAAACTTTCTCGATTCAATTGTCGTCCTCAACCCGAGCGTCGGCAACTAATATGTGACGAGGTTTTGAGGAATTGGTGTTGCATGTTACGTTCAAACTAGAGGGGAAAACGTATTTGGTGAGTCAAAGGATTTTGGTCGCTAGACACCATCATTCATTTTGTTCTTTAAATGTTGTCCACTTCTCTTTAACATTGATTGTGATCAGAGTAATTGAACTTCTAAGTTCCACGAGCCAAATTTGAACTCTTGACACCCCCAACCAAAAAAAAATAGAAAGAAATATTGTCACTTCTTTTGGGCACAATCAGACAAAAATAGTAGAGATTTTTAATTTAACTCATATTTTTTGTGAGTATAACTTATTTATAATCTTAAAATGTACAAAAAAAAAAAATAGAGTCCACTTAAAATAAAAAATAAAAAAAATAGATTATATAGTGTAACATCATGGGTACATTATACTTAAAAAAATATAAATAAAAATAACAAACACTGTAAGTAATAATGAGAGTTCTTTTTTTTTTTCTTAATTAAGAAGTTTATTAAGTCATAAATACTCAATAAAAATAATTTTTCACATTCTCATAAATTTTATACTATTTTTAGAATTAAATTCGAAATCTCAAACATAAATATCTAAATTCTTAATTATTGGAGTGTTTTGTGGGAGACTAATGAAAATGATTTTAATCAGTGCAAACAACCAAATACCAAAAAATACGATCGACAATTATCTTTTTTTTTTTTTTTTGAAAAACAGGACCTATTAGATCACTGAATGGGCTTGTTGGGCCCATTCCTTCTTTGGGTTTTTAGGTGAGCCTACTGAATGGCCCATTTTGATATCCATCTCTCACACACAAACACACCAAACGACAGTCGCTGGGCTTTTGTTTTGAGTGGGAAGAAGAAGAGTGTGGGAGAGAAGAAATCAATCAATCAAAAAGGAAGAAAGAATGAAGGTGAGAGTAGTTTGCAGGAAAGTGTACGATTACATAAGATACGACCTCAAAGAAATAGCCTTTCCCTCCTCCTTGCCCGACCCTCCTCACCTCAAGAAGCGCCGCAAATTGACTTGGCACGACCGTTTTCTTGTATATTTTCTTCCTTCTTTTTTTTTTTTCTTTTTTTTTTAATAATTTTTTTATGCTTCTTATGTTTTACTCTGCGGTTACCATTAATATCCCTCCGGTGGGTTGTTTTCAGTTCTTCATTTGGAAATTTTAAATGGGGTTTAATTTTCCTGTCTTTTTTTTTTTTTTTTTTTTTGTCTTTCTTTTAAGTTTGTAGCAGAAAAAAATTCATTCTTGGGGTTTTGTTGTGTTAGGAGGAATATGGTGTTGTAAAGTGCTTTGGCTGTGTTTTGTTCTTTCAGATTTTGAAGGAGGCTTCGAGGCTATATGCTGCCAGCTGGGTGCGTGACATTGGTCCTGATCTTCGGCCAAACGATTACAAGAAAGCTGAAGAAACTGAAGATGAATCCTCCGGAACAAGGACATCTAGCAATCCAGAGAAAACGAAAGAACCATCTGTCCTTGAGGATCTTGGTGAGTCAGGCTTCATCCTGTTATTAATCTTTCAACTACTAAATTAGTTTAGAAATTTCTTTAATTTACCTTACAATTACACTCGATGGCTATGTACATAATGTCCAATCATATATGCATTTTGAGTTTACCTGTTTTGTGAAACAGATCGTAGTCTTTTGGGCTGTTGTCACCTGTGATTTGCAACTGTTTTATGTCCTGAGTCGCGGGATTGCATTTAATTTTAACGTTTTGTTGAGAAGTTGAGCAGAAAGCTGAGCTCTTGATTCTCAAAAGGGCCGAAGATTGTTGGGGATTGATAGTAATAGTGGCTTTTATGTGTCCCATAAAGAAGGGAACAGAAGAATTACAATGAATTTTATGGAGTATTTGAATATATGTTTATAAGCCATAATTTGGTTTGATGCAGCTTGAGGTGAACATCCCTTGTTCTTAGCACTAAAATTGTTTTCTTTTCAGGCATGGAGTCATTAGGTATTCAAACGGTTTTCGAGCTCTCAATTGTTGTTGCAAATTCTACATAATATTGTCTTGTTTTGAGTGATGGAAAAGACTCTGTATTATAATGTTTCATCAGTGTTGAAGAGGAATAGATAGCAGCATGTGGCATTGTTTTCTTTTTGTTTTTCCCTTTTCCTTTAAGAAACTATCATTTATTTTCTTTTGTGCTGACTAGAGTGGTGTGATGTTTTTTCTGCCTCATCGCTTCATTTTTGTTTTTTGGTTTAGAAATCATGTCCTGAAGCATAAAGGGACCCCCTGCACATTCTTCTTTGAGGACAATTTGCTTCTCTTATGAAAATAAAAGTTGCTTTATTTTCAAAGAGTCAGTCATTCATAAGGCCAGAAGAAGTTGTAGCGTCGCACCCTAACATAATCCAGCCAATAACTATAGGAGGAAAACCCAAGATTACTTGAAGTTTTTTTATTGAAAAGTAACCCCTTAATCCTATCACATGCTTGTCAAAGATCTGTCTTAACTGCCTAATATCCATCCTTTTACATATTTGTCTTAAATTGCAATTACTAAACTCAAATAATGATGTTCACTTTTTTCATTCTTCCCTCCAAACTGCAAATGAACCTCAGCGGTGGCTGCAAGAGGAGGTATGGAAACATTAAGGCCTGCTTTGCAGCGGGTTTACATGACGAGGGCTTCTGCTTACAGAGATGCTCTTAAAAGTTTCATTGAAGGGTATCAGGAAGGTGTCCAGCAGGTGATGAAGAAGAAAGAAGAATCTAAAGTTCAACAAGGCAGTGATACTCCCGAGAAGACAACATGACTACTCATTCCACCAACTTAGCAATGCAAATTTTTCTCCCGCGGTGAATTGTTCAGCAAGTTACAGACCTTTGCTAGAAATTTCAACTCTTCAGAAGTATGTAATTATGTCACTGGTGTGCTTTTTCTAGGGCGAATGTAAAGCAAATCAAATTCTAAGTATCATGCATGTACGGGTAAAATTTAGCATATGCTAAGGGCTGAAATGGTCATCCTGTGTTTTGTTCTGTGGTAGCACATGGCTAATCTTTTTCTTCTGTGTTTTTTTTTTGGGTCTGAGACAGCCTAATATCCAGCCTAATGGGCTGATTAATCTGGATCAACTTGGGTGGGGTCTCGAAGGGTGGCAAAAGTCTCCCAGCAAATATTTAACGCGACTGCATTTTCAAAACTCGAAACTTTTTTCTTTTATTTTTTGAAACATAAGGAATGTTACAATGATTGTTACTCTCTGTCAAACTGTTATGTCCAGGCCCAAAAAGCCCATGTACCTAGTTAAGATCTTCCTTTCTCTTTTTTGATTGATCTGTTCCCTGCCCTTAAATGACGGCCATTGTTCAAAGTCTTCAAGTTTAATGCAACACCATAGTAGCTTTTACATGACCTGAACCTGACAGCAGGATATATTGTATCAGTCTGCGTTTGAGCTGGAAGGAAGTAAGATTTTTGTTACAGAGAGGATCTAGCTAAAACTGTTTTACGACTCTGGAGAGCATCTATGTGGCAGACATTTTGGCTCATCATTCATCAAAGTGGATATATCTCGTGCAAGACGGTGCAGTGAGGGTGGACAGGACAATCGAGCATGACTTGCATGATATGGAAGCCGAATGAACAATGCTTCAAGATCAGAGGTTGTCCTGTCCCTTTCTATTAGATTCACACTTTTGTAGAATCGTTGGTTAGAAACGAACAACATTGAAATACCATTGCAGCCTACAAGGAATCCCACTAACATGGTGCATTGCTGTTTGTTATAGTTACTAAATGCATCACTCAGCAATTGTGCTTATTTTACAAGTGCTAGCTAGTGGGATTTCCACATGCAACTGCTGGTTGATGGCCCGATTTTACTTTGGTGTCATTTAAATCACAGGCCCTTGCTTTAAGTCTTATCAAGGATATGAGAAAAAGCAGTTGGTACCCCCATGATCAGTAACTGATGTTCTTTTCTTCAAATTATTGGTGGAGCCTTATCAGTAAGCAATAGCATGTGTTCTTGTCCTGATGTAGAGATACTACACATATTTTCCTAACATGATAAACAATTGATTGTTTCCAAGATTTAATTAGGATGCTTTCCATTGTGTAGATGCTTTTATTTTCAAGAGAGCCGGTACATGATCAAAAGCAAATAATTAAAAGAAGCGTCCAAAATGCAATGAACCACCCTATCTGCGTAGTTATATTAATAAAATATAGTATAATAAATTATCGCTTTATTTTTTATTATAAAAAATATTAATGAAGTTGCACAAATAATCATATTTGTTGCATTCTGTATGCTTTTTTTTTCCTATTTTCAAATACCTTACAGATTCGATACATGTTCTAAAAAAATATCTGTAATGTAACAAATTTGAAACTTTTTACAACCATATTGATACAAAGTGCAAAAAAAAAAAGAAAAAAAACAATCACCATTTTTTCTGTTCAACATTTTATCATTATAATTACAAAAAATTTCAAATTTATCATATAATAAACACTCATAGAATAACTTTTACTTGAGAAATCTATATTTTTCTATATTTTTATGCCCCCTCGGGGGAATTGTATTCTTGCAAAGTGCTTTTTTTCCTACTTTGCTAGGCTCCAGATGGGATGAAAATGTGGTTGACTCAGAAGTCCCAACAGCAAAAAGCTGAAACTCCAAGTGGAATGAAGAAAATGCTCACATGGTATTACGATAAATGTACTGTACTTAGTCCTGCATGATTGAAGGGTCCCTTACAGGACAAATCCATTGTGCAGGAGGAAGTCCCCTCAGTACTTTGATTGGTCACAACTTTTTGCCAATGATAAGGCCAGGCATGTGCTTGATTTACTGACTCACTTTTGAGGAATGAAGTAAACAGAAAATGTTTCAAAACATAGGCTCTCCAAAATCTCAGAGTTGAGTAAAATCATTAAAAAAAAATGAGCGTCAATAAAAAGAAAAAAAAAATTGTTTGCAAATTAACAGAAATATGTTACTCAAAATTCAGTAAAACAAGGTAGAACAACTCGAAATTGATTAATTACTAAGATTTGACTTGTTTTACTCAATTTTTGACTTTCTAGTACCCAGTTATTGAAAATCTCAAAATTAAGTAAATACTTAAGAAATTGGTCAAAATAAAAATTGAGCAATTACTCTATAACGACTCGTTTTACTCAACTTGAATGTATTCTACTCAATATCAAACATTTAAACAACACATTATTTAAATTTTTAAAATCGGGAAAAATTTTGAACATGAGTATAAAATAATTCAAAATTGAGTGATTGCTCAATAACAACTCGTTCATACTTTGAGTAACAAATAACTTAAAAATCCCATATTGGGTAGAGATTATGAAATTGAGTAAAATGGTCCAAAATTGAATACCAATATCAACTGTCACTCAATTTGAAGACGTTTTACTCAATCTTGGAAATTTCCTTGATAGCAAAAATAAAAAATATAGTAGTGCACTACTTAACAGCAGAAAAAGAAAAAACAATGACAAAAATTCGTTATTTTCCTCTGGAGGACTCCACTTTTAGTGGATTATATTTAGAAACGCCCCATCCCTCCCCCACTAGCAGAGCACTAAACATTGGAAACCTTCTCCCGCGGAGGTCAATCGTATCTCCCAGTCTCCAAATCTTTTCTGGGCCCTGATGATCGCTTGCCACTGTTTCGTTCATTCACTCAAATTATGCAACATCTTTCCAAATCCTATGTTACTAGACGTGTAGACGTTATTGGCTAATTATACGGTTCTTGTTATCTTTGTTTTTTTTTTTTTTTAATTCTTTTAAGTTAGTAGTCCAACAATAAGGAGATGAGAGAAGTGAGAGGATGGATGAGAAATCAAATCACATCGATGTAGTTGAGGCACACTATCTCAACCATTCCGGCTAAACCGAAACCTCATATTTGTTTTGCTAGCAAAATTGTGTTAAAGCAAGCGACAAGACCCAGTTGGCCACGCACTTGGAGCTAAGCCAAAAAGTACGGCATTGGTCCAAAAAGTCATCTTTGATCTCGTGTTATCCATGGAGCAATAGTGGTGGAGCCTAAATATTTGTTTCGTTTGTCTTGAATCTTGTTACATTTTTACCTCGATCAATTGCACGGTTACAGTATTCTAACCTGAAGACCATGGTTGTAATCCTTGGCCACACAAGTTCAGCTTAAAGTGTATGATTCTCCAGTTAATTAAAATAGCATGTCAAACAGCTTGTCTAATACATTTCCTTAATTCCATCAGTGAATATTTGTTAATAATTTGTGGTGCCAGCATGTAATTTCAAGGCGAGGACAAACTTGATAACAAAGAGCAGTAGCCAACTCAACCCAAGTGTTGGGCCTTTGGGCAAGAGGGATTCGAACCCCCACCCCCAAAAATCTCTAATTTGCAGGTCATCCATACTTATGGGTAGGGATGATTGCACGCATTGTATTTTCTCTCGTTTTTTTTTTGAACAATTAACTAACTGTTAACTATATTCTGTATTAAAAGAACAAGGATAACATAGAGCAGTAGGGAGCATAAAAACAACTTGCTCTGGACTTTGGATAGATTGATGTGAAGATGAGAGAGAGAGAGAGAGAGAGAGAGAGAGATGGAGGAGTGGGCTAGTACTTAATGGGCTGTCATCCATCTATTGAAGTCCACACCTATCCACCCCACCCACCCATCAACAGCCACCACCATACCCTCTACCATTATTATGATTTTGAGCCCTCCATATCCCTGGAATAAGGCAAAAAGGGCAAAAAAAAAAAAAAAGAAAAAAAAAATCTCCAGGCAGAATCACAACAGTGCCCAAATAGATTCCTTTCCTGATTTCGATTCCAAAAATTCTCTCATATTGTCACTAATGACGTCATCAACGTGGGCCTCACTCTGTATTCATGGCCCCACCTCCCATACCCTCCCTCCTATCTGTCTGTGGCATTGTTCCCTCTCGCACTGCAATTCACTCCAATTTGCTTCCTCACCACCACCCCCTCTTAACCCGGCTTGAAATTTGCACCTGGAATCGGGGGAAATTTCCCGTTTTTTCAGACACCAAAAAAAAAAAAAAAGAAAAATTTATTCTTTCTTTTCAGGTTTCCATAAATATTTTTTGACCTGCCAAGTGGGGGAGGGTAAAGGGGTGGGGGAGTTTAATTAGGTCAAATCCAGGGGACGTCACATCCACAGTCTTATCCTCGACGATTTCTCGTCTGGCTGACATCTTTAGAGAAAGTGATATCCTGCAGCAATCATACCACACAAACATTTATGCAACCAAATATTTTTTACTCTACATAACAAAAAAAAAAAAAAAGTAAAAATAATCTCTCTAAGTACATGTGCCTTAACAGTGTATTTGGATCGGGTAGAAATATGTAAAAAAGAAAAAAAATGAGAGAAAATTGTGAGAAAAAAAGATGAAAAAAATAAATATTAATTTATAAGAGAAAAAGTTATGAAGAAAATAAATTATTTAAATAAATTAAAAAAATTATAAGAAAAAATATTGAGAAAAAAATAAATAGTAATTTATAAGAAAAAAATTGTGAAAAAATAAATTATTTGAATAACTAAAAAAAATTAAAAAAATAGTAGAATAATAATTATAATAATTATTATAATTTTTTTTCTTTTCTTACCTTTCCATTGTGAAACAAACAAACCATAAATATCGTGATCCATGACAACGTAGTTGACCATCAATTATTATAACATCCCTTGATAATTGACAGCAGGGATGGTCACATAATCAATGCTGGTGTTTTCTTGTACTCTTTATATATTGACTGGTACTTAATTAAAAGAAGAAGACGAGAAAAGAAAGGATTAATGGTATGAAACATTTTAGAAACTGACACCAAAATTCATATGAAACTGACAATTGATTGAGAGCATTGGCGTGGATCTACAGAAAAATGTGTTAAAGAAGTGTTTATAATATAATAATTTTAAAATTTTTTACAATCATATTAATAAAAAATATAAAAAAATTATTTTATTTTTATTTTATATTTTATCACTATAATTAAAAAAAAAATTTAAATTTATTATATTATAACTTTTGCTCCAGATTTTTCCCATTGATTTACGTGTAGTTTTAGCTTTGGTCGGTCAGGTTATGCGTGCTTTTTTCAACTCTGAAAAACTTGAAACGGCTGTCCTATTATTACGCCTTTTTCTACTTGAAAAAAGCTGAGGCCCCACGACTAAAAAGCACCCATCTGGCCATCTGTTGAAAAGTACTATCTCTTCGGTTACACTCTCAGTTCTATTATTAGATTGTTTGTTTTACCCTACTCCCTCCATGGAGAGAAGAAATAAAGTACAATTCCCAATTTCCCATCGAGAAAGAGAAAACAAAAAGAATGGAGAAATTCAACACACTAATCCAAGTTGAACGTGTGTTGCTAAACGTGTGTTGCTAATAGGATCAGCCCACTTGGCCCCAAACCAAACTTTAATCCTCTCTTATTTTATAACCTGTCTCACTATAAGAAGCATAAAGATTAAACTAGTGTGAGAAAATAGGAAAAAAAAATATTCCCTTTTGATTTAGCAACGTATTCTATATCAAGTTAAGATAAGATTATTATTATTACATATAAAACAGTGCAGTGACTTACCATCTGATTATGACTGTCGGAAGAATAAGCAGATTGGAAATAGAGGTTCTGCTGGTTGGTCGGACCCTGTTCGCTGGAGGACATAGACGAGCCATCCGGGGTGGATGGCTCGGACTCATCAAGCTGACATTCCAAGTTCACCCCAAACAGCCTCAGTCGTCTCTTCGAGTTCCCCGCAGTAGTTATTGCTGTTTGGTTCTGTGGGACTGAGCCTGTAAATCATAAATCAGGAACGTGCTGTTATAAATATTCCCATATCATATAATTTATCTCTCCCTTCCATTATCATTCCCCAGTTATCCTAACCCACTAACAGTGACCCGTTCATTTTTATGCCCAAAAAACAAATTTTGAGAGAAACTTGTAAAATTATAATCATTATTTCCTTTTGTAACTTGTAAAATCACCCAAATTTCCTTTTGGCATTTCAATAAACATACACTATATTTTCACGCGCTAGACAATATATATATACATCAGAGGTTATTGTTGACAGAAAAAAAAAAGCACCCAGAGACAACCACAAAAAACAACATGAAACGACCCACATTCCTCCAAAACAATTGGAAGGTGTTGTTCACGCACTTTAATGCAACTATTCAACAACAAAAATCCCAGGTAGAAAATTTAAAAAAAAAAAAAAAAGGTTAAAATTAGACCATAAGAAAACGAAATGCAATGTAAAAAATTAAGCTTGTACCTGCATGAAGACAGTCGGGTTGGTATGGCACACAAGTAGGAGCAACAATATTAGCCCCATCACCATATTGCAAAGTAGTACTACTAGAAGGATAAGGCTGCTGCTGGTGCCCAGATGACGATGAAGAATAATGTAATCCTCTGCTCCACACCCCACTGCTGTTTCCCTGCACCGCCATTCCGGTAGTACTACTACTAGTACTGCTGCTATCACTCCTCCTTCTCCACCCTATAAACAGTCTATCGCCGTCCGTGCGATGTCGTTCGAACAAAACGACGTCGCCCGCGTCCAGTTGTTTCTCCTTAACGTATCTGCTCCACCCTTTGGTCAGTACATAGCTTTGGCTGCTGTTCCAGTACGAGTACCGGAACCGCCAGGACTTGCCCGACTCGTCCTCGAAACTCAGCAACAGCCCTTTATCGGCTGAGTCGCCGACGAGCGGGAAGTATTTCTCCGCGTGCTGTTTGGGGATTACTAAACGGTTCAGCTTCCCCACATCGCTCGGCGTCAGGGGTTTTTCGAACATGGGTTCTTTGTCCAGAAGTCGCTGTTGTCGGCCCAGGGCCACTTCCTGTTGTTGGTGCTCTTGGACGACGTCTTGGTCATCGTCCCCCTCGATGATGTCTTCGTGCTTGAAATTGAAACTGGGAGACGGGTCTTTATTGGGGAACATGGAGGGCGGCGGCTCTTGGGGCCAAGAGGACTGATGGTGTTGGTGGTGGTGGTAGTTGTGGAGATGAGAGGGTGGCCAGGAAAAATTGGGGAATCCGATTAGAGATTTCTGCGGTTCGGATGGAGGACTGTTTGGGTTTTGCTCCATTATCGGTTGCTCTGCCTGAGGGTGCTCTGCTCACCAAAGTGTTCCTGGAAGGTCTGTTGAGAATTGGTCTATTGACATGAGACACAGAGAGAGAGAGGACGAGAAAGAGAGAGTGCGGAGGAAAAAGAGGGTGAGAGAGGCTTTATGATTATGAGTTTGGCGTAGAAACTGAGGAAACTAAGAGCTACAAGGGCATGACAACAAGAGAAAGAGAGAGAGAAGCAAAAGGAGAGGGAGGCTTTGTCTCTAAGTACGAGAGTACTTTAAGGTTTTGTTGTGATGAAGAAATTCAATCATTATTTTCGGTGTAATTTTTGTTTGGGAAAACATTAGATAGATAACAATACAGTGTAATTGGTATCCTATAAGGTATTTTTTGGTACTATAATATAGCATTGGGTACCCGAAATATGTGGTCTAAGTGATAAAAATTTGTTTTCCTACCAAATCACAAATTTTAGATTTGAATCTTCGTAAAAGTATTATTTTATATTTTAATCTTGACAGTTGGATTTGTTAAACTTACGGCCAATTTATATAGTGCTAAATGCTATTCACGCGATTTTAAGTTCGATCTCATATGATGTAAATCACATCGTATCCTTTTGACCACGGGAGATATTTATTTTGTTTAATGTACTTGTTATGCTGACTGTAAGTCTAAGAGATACTTAACTCTTTTAATAGATTGCGCTTGCCTTTTTTTTTTTTTTTTTTGTTTCCCCTTACATTTATATCTTGTTAACTTAGTTTCCTTTGAAAGGACATCAAGTTAGATTATCCTTTATTTTCAAATATACCCAGTTACACGGATATGAGAAAAGTTGTAAATCACATACAAAATATTTTATATTACAAAAAATTTTATTTTATAAATTTCATATGAATATCTACTATATTATTGTAAACCTTCTTTATGTTGTATAAAATGTTATGTGTGTGGTATAAAAAATTTTACACCTAATTTTATTTATTTATTTTTTTTGTATCTAACTAAGTACACTAATTTGTATGGGAGAAAATTTTATTTATTTATTTATTTTTTTGTATCTAAATGAGTACACTGATTTGTATGAAGGAAATTATATATATATATATGCATGCAATTCAGTGAAAGATGTAAAAAAAAATTTGTGTACAATAGCAGTAAGTAATTAATAAGAGATTGCGAGATAAGACAATCATTAAAACACTAAAGTTTGAGATGCTAAAATTCCTTTAACCAATAGGTTATAAATCAATTGATAATGGAATATTTTAGAACTAAAAATCTTAAATTTGAACTTTAGCCAAAACTAATTTTATAATTTGATTCCAAACTCTCTTCTGTAAAGGACCTGAAAGCCTGAGCCGCGGGCTTAATTTGGACAGAACAACTTGTTTTTCTTTTTTTCTTTTTTTTTTTTAACTAACAGCACAAGATGTATAGATGTTGATGAATCTTGAGAAACAGAAGAGATTATGCGGGGCGGATTCTTTTTGTGCCACTGAAGAACTTCCCATGCACTACATTGGCAAACAAGTCAAGTAGTGGGCACTCCCTGACGTTGATTATCAAGGTCCCCATCCAACGGCCGACCTCCGTCTTTGTTTTTGCAGATCCTCAGTGATTGGCCACATGGGATCGACACTTTTCCTTCCTAGTTTACCTCTAAATTACCAATAACCTTTGCATTGTTTTCAGTACTCTTTTTGTTTAAACAACATTGTTTTCAGTACTCACTTTTTTAAATGTAGCTATCCATAAATGGGTGTACAGGAACCTAACTCAATTCAATATCCACTTTGATGCAAACAATTCACGTTTCCACAGTCATGTCTAATAAGAAATTTTGGGTATTTGAGATTTAATTCCCAAATATAGTTGAAAATTTAGAATTAATGTAGTTTGGAATTTGAATCTATCAAATGTTTGTCCCTCTAAAGGGAAGGCTCCTATACCATGATACAAACAAATATATACACATATAGTTATTGTATCTATCACAGCTCATCCAAGCTTGGCATAAAATAAGTAGATTGTTCCATATCAAGATTTGGTCATTTTGTGAAGGCAACAAAATGGGGTATTAATTACAAGGTGCGTGGTCCTCATTTTATATATTTATTAAGTGAATTGAATCTTTGTCTATATATTGTGAGAGAATAGTTTTTCTGTCACGTGCATGACAGAATTATTGACGTTTCGGCCAGTCCCAGTTCTTAAAGGGACCAAGGAAACGATTGGGCCGGAGCACCAAATTGAAAAACAAAAAATCTCAGGGGTTCCCTTGCCTTTCCAATGAGCAGAGATGTTCAGATGAGATAAGATTTGTCCAATTGGGAGACCCCTTTTTCTTTTTCTTTTTTTTTTGTTAACTTTTTGGTCAGTCGTGTTCGAATCCTCTCCTCACACTCGCTTCTCCTCACATTAATTCCCTCTCTCTCTCTCATTAATTTGGGTGTCTCTCACTCACATATTTTATTTGCATCCTATCATTATTTATTTCACGTTACATGTGTCTTTTCTATGGGTTTCAGACAAAACCCACCTCAATTTCCAGGTAGATTCAAGGTGGACTAGCCTACTATAATTTAACTACATGTTGTGGACACATAAACAGAGGTTGCTGGGGTTGTGTCACAACTTTTTTAATACAGACAACAAGTTTGGGTCATACCTCCCCACATGCATCTTTAATCATTTAATATATACATTTTATGTGTGTTGTACTCTTCGAGCAGCTAATTGTTTGCACCATGCAATTCATCTCAATAATGGGCTGATTGGACATCTCACGGTCTTTAATTGAGCGTTCCAATCAATTAAGAAAAATATAAATCCATAAGTAATTGTAAGTTTATTGTAAATAAAACACATCTTTTTATTAAAAGAGTAATACTTAATGACTTCAAACAAATAATAAAATAAGTTTTATTTGACAATATTTGGTATTTTATCTCTTTTCTTTTCATGAATTTAACCATTCAACTTTCTTTCTGTCCTACCAAATTTTTTCGTTATAGCAAATGTGTGCGCGGGTGTGTGCAGAAGCTAGCATGTGAACTTTTCTAGTTGAGAGATCGCATATTTATTGGGAAGCCCAAACCTGAAATTTTCTCCATCTTTCTCAAAGATGTTTGGGCCAAGAAGAGGAATCCTTGACCATAAAGGAGACACTGGTTGGGTAAGGAATCTGCCATGTAATCTGTGGAAGGGTTGCTGTGTTAGTGAAATCTCCATAGTTTATTTGACAGACTGACAGAATCAGACAAACTCCATTAGCTATCTAAGGAAAGTGTGACTGGTGAGTACCGATGCTAGGGGGTGATGATATTGCAATAGAAACAAAATTAGAGATTTCCATATTTGGGACTTCCTAATTAACCAAGCAAAACCCCAACCTGATGTGTAAGAAAATCCGTGAAAGACTTCTTCACTACAGTCCATAAGTCTCTTTCTGCGAACCATAAATCGGCTTTTTGGTAAACATATGGATTGGTTTGCTAAGTAAAACAAAGAATTAATAAAAAAAATTCATTACAGTAACACGAGAATTGGACGTGACTTATTATTCACTATTATAGTTGTACATTGTGATCTTATGTCTACAATCACGTATGTTTTTCGTGTTTCCGTAGCATATTTTAATGACTATAAATTACCCGGGCAAGCGTTAGGGCCTGCACGTTGATGAATTTGACACAAATGCTGAAAGGATAATTTTATTAAACACATCACACCGTCACAGCTACCATAGAATTTTCCATTGTCTGAAAAAAAATAAAAAAACGTAGGTCTGGCACGTGACTTCCTTTATTTGATTCACGTTATTTTAGCCTATTGGATAATTCAAACAAAACATTAATTCAGATCTTACAAGTTCACTATAGCAATATATCTACCATGTTGCAGGCTAAGAACAGTGTACCATACAGTAATGTGACATACCATGTACCAAAAAAATAGTTATGTGACATACCACTACAGTGACAAATCTCGTTGATGTCATGTATATTTGCAAAATATTATGTAATTTGTAGAAATTTTTTTTTATAGATATATTATTTCTTTTAGGAAATAAGGGTGACAGCAATGGGGATTTGAAACCAAGTTATGGAATTTTACATTTTTACTAGATGCCCCTTTCGATTGCGAGTTTGATGGTTTTTTCCTGCTAGTTTCTTGGAACTGGGAGGGAATATTTCTGATTAAAGATTTGTCTGTCCATATCTGGTTTTTCCCCAGCCCTTGCTTTTTTTCATCTGTCTTTCCCCTCTCTTTTATTATGGTTCATCACAAGGAGAATGAAGTAAATCCAAGACTTCCAATGAGAATCGAACCGTGCAAAACTTTCTTTGTAAATATTATCGCACAACTTTTTGTATTTGAACACGGTATAGCGCGTGGATTGAACACAAATGCACTCAAAACTTTCTTTGTAAATATTATCGCACAGAACTTTGAATTTGGGGTCCAAGCAATATCCTTGATCAGATGGGGTTTTGAAGTGAAGACCTTAAATTCAGATATTGATCTCTCGCAAATCACGAAGCCGGTATCTTAGACCAAATTTTGGTGGGTCTGAATTTGCAGCTACATTTCCTTATGGGTGCATTGGACCATAAAACTCTATTCCTATCCACCATTCCACATGCATATTTCAGGCACATGTGTATTAAAGTAGACAGCGATATGGATAAGGGAGCTGATATATCAGACCAAAATTTCGAGGAGAAATGTTGGAGAGTTGTTTAGCTTCAGTGTGATGCTGCCATTAATTTGGTCCGCGACTCGACGATATATATATATATATATATAGTCAATAAAATAAAAAGAGAAATGCTAAAATGAAACAAGAAACTGAAATTAAGTAATAAGATTAGTTTGTCTGTGTAGTTCCTTCTTCCGTTATGTCATTTGCAACGAAATTAGAATATCTGTTTATGTGCTTAAAACACCTGCTGACATATAACAAAGGAATTCAAAAGCCCAAGTACAGCTGTTCTCAACTTCTATGGACACTGCTCCTTCCGCCTCAACCTGGTTAGTACAATATTTAAATGATATCCCAAGATGATTAGCCTATTTTTAAAGGCATCATTAGAATGTCTCCTCCAATGCCTACTGGACCTGATTTCCCTTCTGCTGAATGTCTCTTGTTTACTCTGCAACCTTGTGTTGGTCATTGGAGTTCACGGATGATGTTTAGACTTCCAATGAACAATTGAGATAGTACTGTTGAATTCGATCCATGTATTAGAATCAATAATATTGGCTACTGGGACTGAATTGACGTTAATTTTAAAAAATTTAGTCACTTTCCATGAATTCTGGACTGCTATTTTTCTCCAGTTAGTAAACACTGCTGTCATTATCCATCTTTGTTTTTTTTGGGAGGAAAAAAAGAAAGAAAGTAACAAAGAGATAATACAGTTTTATTAAAAAAAATTACACGAAATATGTATCGCATGATTGAGTATCACACAGTTAGACCATTATACTGACTTCATGAATAAGTAAATTTTATAAACATAATAAAAATTATTAATCTCTCTTAAAATTTAAAACAATTAAATATATATTTAATCATACTAAATAATTTAATAACAACTTAAACTTATAACACTATAATATGAATAAAAATCTGAATTAAACCCCCACGGGCAATAGTACCGCTATCGTTATCACTATATGTGCATAATTCAACAAAAATATTCCACGTGAATAAAATAAGAGGGTGAAGTTATATCAAAATTGATGTTTTCACCTATCCATTTGTTGGTTACGGAAGTTGGAATTGAAAATGTCAGAAAAGGCAGGCAAGTAAAATTGGCACGTCAGGCCAACAATGACATTCACCCAGGAAATTTTGCAATTTCTTGCAAGTACAAAGAAGTTATTATTTTAGGATTCAGGAAACCAATTTCCTCGTCTCCCCCTGTCTGTCTGCCCAGAAGTGTCTGTCACTGTAATTGCCTTCTCGTCAACGGGCTAAAAGTAGAGGTGTCAAAACGTAGGCTGCATCGGATTTGGGTTAGATTGTTTTTAATGTAAATTATTTTTATTAGATTATTTTTAAGTTACATAATATTAAATTTAAATTTAAATTAAATTGTTTTAAAATCGAGTTAGATTTAAGTTAAATTTTAATTAAATTGTTATTATTTTTGATTATTTTTTATTAAAATAAAATATTTTAATTAATCTAAAACTTATTCATATAATAAATTAAATATTTAAATTTAATTTTCTTTATATATATATATATATATATATATATACTCTAAAAAAAGATATCAATAGTGCTTGAGAGATATAATTCAAAAGTAAAAGGTCTTACACTCTTTTGTGTTTTTGTAATCTAACAAGTACCCTAAATTTAACCCAATTCAACTTGAATTTTTTGAATTATTTTTAAGTTTGAATTGCTCTTGAGTTTTAATTGAAAAGTTAGTTTTCTAACCTAATTTTTATATAGATTCGATTAGATTATCAGATCGAATAACTTTTTAACACTTAAAACTAAAAGTGCCTATACAAGAAAACATAAATTAATAACTTGGAAAAAAAAAAAGATAAAGAAAACAACTTCCGAGGCATTGTCTATCAGAGTCGAACATCTATGATGTATTTGGTATGAAAGAATTTGATGATAAAAGAAAATAATTAGAAAATTTTAGTTAAAAAATATTATTATTACTGTATTATTGTTTTATAAAATTTTTTTTCACAACTTTTTCAATAATTGAAATAATAAAATTTTACTTTTTCTCTCACAAATTATTATTATTTTTTTTTCATAACTTTCTCATCAATATAAATAATTTTATTTTTTCACAATTTTTTTCTTACAACTTTCTAATAATCTAAACACAGCACTAATCCATGGCTGCTTGGGCTAGTTCCTTTTTTTTTTTTTTAATTAAAGGAGCTAATAGCCTAATAGTTAAAACATACACGAAGTGAGGGCATCAAAACTCCGCTTACGCTTGAGAACTCCTAATTCTCATTTTTTTTAACAAAAAAAAAAAAAAATGACACATCTTCTCGTTTTCTAGCTGTTCAGCCTTCACTTCAAGCGGTATATGAAATCAATGTTCTCTGTTTTTTTTTCTTAAAAATAAAAACACAGAATGGTATGTGAACTTGTCCTATCAAGCAATTAACATTGCACCTATACTTAGAAATGATATTAATAGTCTAAATAGTTACATTATAATTCAAACTATGTCAAATATAAGTTTAACTTCACCGGCTTCAGGATTTTTAACTTAATATCGCTGGATCATAACTTTGCACGGTAATTTTCTCGACTACTAGTACTACCAGGAGCTTCAGCAAGGCAAGGCATGCGTTGGGCTCCCTAATCAGGTAGGGGCCCACCGGCTCAAAAGTTTTTTCTTTTCGGAAACTGGGCCCACAAGATCAAAGATCCCACATTTTGCCCTTTATTTTTATTTTTGGTTCTTTCGGCCTTGCCCTTTCGAATGATGATGGCATGCTTTCCCAGTCCTTATCTTTGTGTGCAAACAGCAAGAAAAACAGGGTTGCAGTGCAGACTGCAGATCAGATGATGATGTAATTAGGGATGATTGACACGTGGTGTGTGGTGTTGAACTACGGTGTTTGGCAGGCAAGGTGGTGGTGGCATCGCTACTTTGCTGGGCGTGGATGGCTGGGTGGGACCAAGTAGAGTTTGAAAAAAAGGCCTAGTTAGTGTTAGTATGGTCCCCTTGAGCCCAAATGGCTCTATGACCCCCCCACGCCCCCCAACCCAATCGCCGAAGAAAAATTGACAAGTTGGGTTCCGTTACAAAAGTAATTGTTGACTTTCCCTTCACCGAAAGGGTGGTTACTAATGATGTCAAGTCGTGCATTTCTATATTAGAACTTTTGAACTTCACGAACGCCCTAGTATTTACTAAGTGGGACGTACATTCAAAAAAAGGAAAATTAATGTAAAGATTGGCTACCGACTAGTTGATAGTTGATACCACCTCTATCACATGTGCAAAATCCATCGCAAATAAGTCTATTAAGAAATCGAATAGTTTGAATTAAAAAAAAAGGGTTTGAAAAGTGCCTGCAAATCCCATTATCTATTATTTCTTTTGGAATAAGAAGGGTAGAAAAGAAATAAATAAAGAAATGAAAATTGAAAAATAGCATGCCTAATCCCTAGGCCCAACCTGGCTGAACTTGCATCAAGACAGGTTGCGCTGGGACAGCCACCTCCAATTTATTTAGACAGGAAAATTTTATGGCAAAGTAAAAGATTGGAGGAAATGCCACTCCAGAAATTCTCCCACCAAGCTTGACAAGCAGACTGGATGACTGGCTTCCATTGGGCATGATACACTCTCTTTCTTTCTTGGAAATTCTTGAAGTACACGTCCCGTGCCCCTTCTAGTTGATCCAATCCCTTGATCTTGATGGATCTTGAATGTCATGGCTGGTTGAGAGTCTGATAGAAAGGAACAGGAATACATTTTATTTGGTCTATTTTTCTGACAAATTGATTTGGAGAGTAAGGCTTGGGGCAAACGAAGTCAACGACCAACCACAACTCAAACTCAAATTCTTTACTAAAAGTACGGGCTTGACGGAGTTAAGCTGTGTGGAGTGATTTTTTCTCAATCAAAAATGCCTCAACTGGATAAATTCACTTATTTTACATTGGGAGGGCAAATCTCCCCGTCATGCTTGTAGCTTTCGAGCGAGTTCGAGCAAATAGGATGAAATTGAACTCCATGTAAGCTTTCTCCAATTGGCTTACAAGAAAGAGGAATGGCACGGGAAAGCGTTGAAAGAAGGAGTTTAGCGGACATGCATAAATTTAAATTATTTAATTATTAAAGATATATTAAATTTTAAAAAATAAATAAATTGTTGAATATTATTAAATTAATTATATACTTTATGCATAATTCATTAAATATGTTTATATAATTATGTTCTTATTTATATCTTTTTTTTGTCAAATTTTTGTTTCTACTTCTTTTGTTTTTTCTAATCCAGCGGTGGGATAACCCATAATTACACGATTACTAGAATACTAGGGGGTTCAAACGGCACCATTCTTGGCCATTGAACACTCACCATATCCTTTAACAGTAACAATCCAACTCCCTCAGGGTGTTGAGACGACAAGTGAAACTCAATTGATAAAAACAGAGCATAGTCTGCGAGCCAAATTTTGTTTATACTTCTAAATCTTATGTCTTGCTTCTTTCTGGAAACTCCCTTACAGAGTCGAAAAGAAGGCAGCACTCATTATTGTGCAAGGTAAAATTTTATACTGTTAAAGGAGACGCATGAAAATCTGAAAACATCAATTTTCAAGCCAAAAAAATTATTGAGCACGGTTACATAATTACAGAAAAATTGTTAGAAAAATTTTTAAATTATAATTTATTATATTCGTTATACAACTGTATAAATTATAAGTATAATAAAAAAATATAATTTTTTTATTATGATTGTAATTCATGTAATTATATAATAAATTTATATAATTACGGTGTAAAAACTTTTCTAAACACGAAACTTTTAGGCCACCAATCTTTTTCCAAAATATTTTCGAAAACTACCCGGGGGATGGACTAAGACGGAGACATTGGTCAATGTTTGTAGATGGGACCCACTGATGCTTTCTACATACACTTTATTTCCACAATTCATAAATAAAATAAAAAAATGATACTACATGCTTTAAATAAATTACAATAAATAATTATATAATTTTATTTAATAATATTTAATAATATTTATTTTTTTATATATTTAATTATTTTATATTTTTTTATTATTTTAAAATTATTTAATTAGAGTTACCAAATTTTATAGATATACAATTAAAACACCAATTTTTTTTTATTTTTTATAAAGCTACCTGACTAACAAAATTACCCCGATCCTCCCATTGCCTTTTCCCCCGAATGGCAGTGGAGGGGGACTGGCCTGTCAAGCTGTCACTGTCCTCGCCTAACTTCCAAGTTGAAACAAGCATTAGTGCCTTGCCGAAAGGGCAAAACACTGTTCTGGCCGATGACCCAGGTGCGTCCTCAGTCCTCATTTATAGCAACATCGTACTTTTTCCCTTGATATACCCCCTTACGGTGTCAGTTTTAACAAAAAAAAAATAATAATAATAATTATTATGTGTAAAATTTGATAATTATAAATAATTATAGTATATAATATATAGGGTGTTTGAGTAAATTTTTGAAAGGGTATATTTATATTTTATTTTTAATAAATAAAAAATATGTGTTTAGTAAATTTTTTGATATTATTGGTTAATTATACTTATTTTTTATTTAACTCTCTAATAGTAATTGATTAAAAAATAGTATCAGACTACTTTTTACTATTTTTTAAATTACTTTTTACTTTTTAATATTAATAATAATTTGTATGAATTAAATTACCTTTAAAAAATATTTATATAATTTTATTTTTTTTACTTTTCACATAAATTAAATATGTTAATTTATTTTATTAGTATTTATATAACTTCAATAACTTTTTTCAACTATTCTTAAA
This sequence comes from Carallia pectinifolia, assembly GCA_037832335.1. Classification (NCBI taxonomy): domain Eukaryota; kingdom Viridiplantae; phylum Streptophyta; class Magnoliopsida; order Malpighiales; family Rhizophoraceae; genus Carallia; species Carallia pectinifolia. The sequence goes on along the minus strand of CM075444.1, from coordinate 15,456,515 downwards.
TAATATTTTTTTAAATTCAATTTTCTTTTATACTGACACTTATAAAAAAATTTTAAACATAATAATTTTTATCATTTAGTAAAACTTAACATTTTTTTTAAAAAAAGTTAAAAATTAAGTAAAAAAATTCTCAATATTATTTATAAAATATTATTCTAAAAAAATAAAATTATAAAATATAAAAATAAAATTTTCAATATGATATATCCACATAAATTAGATGTTTAAATTAAACATTTCATTATTTAACAACAATAATAAGTATAAAATTAATCAAATATTTTATTAATTTTATCAGCAATCAGTAACAGCGGATAAGAATCAATAATTAACAACAGTAACTAATAACAGTAATATTTAACAAGTAACCCAAATAGACTCTATAATAGACAAAATGTACGATACTTTTTTGTACTTATAAATGAAATATACGACATATCTGAACAGTTATATATTTTTTAAATTAAAAAATTTTAATTCTTAATAGTTATTCATACAATTTCTATAATTTTTTTAATATATCGTATATTTTATTTGTTTACACAAATAATATATTTCTTTTTAATATATTATATATTTTCTTTATAAATAAAAAAATTATATATTTTATTTATTATATCATATATTATAATTATTTACAGTTATTAAATTTTGCCATCATAAAATTTTTCTGTCGAGCGGGGAACCTCCGCTGGCCTGTCGTTTAATTGCTCGGGACTCTTCTTCAGTTTAACATAATAAGGAGCGCTCTAAACGATGTCGCTCCCATTTTACTGCCCTCCCTCTTCTTACACGTGCATATAATTTGATTTTAAAAAAAAATATACAAACTTAAAATTTAGATACCAAATAATGATACAAAATTATTATTTAAATTTAAAAAATTAATTAAATGATAATTTTAATACAATTAATAATTTATATTTAAATAATATATCTATATTATTATTTTATATTTAATTTTTATATTTATATAATAGAATCCTTCATTTTTCCTCTCCCTCACCTTTTTACTTTTGTTTTTTTGGTATAAAGGGAAGGTGTTCAACTTCTGTGGAACATTTACATCGCCACAGCATTCTTAGTGACTCGGGGCCATGCTGCCCCTGTGTGCTCCCTCAATTTTTTTTTTTTTTTGGGTCAAATCCCTCATTTTTTTTAATTAAAAAAAGGGGTACAATTTACGGGCCTAAATCAAATGTGTAGGCCTACTTTGAAGAGCGTGCCAGATGCCCCTAGTACTACAGGTCTTGAGTTGATAGGCTGAGCATTAATGGGCCAAAATCAAGTCCAGTCCACATGGCAGAAAAAAGAAACCTCTGCTTCATAAGTCGGACACGGGTGGGGGAAGCAGAAGATGGCGAAGAATGAGAAGAAGAATTGGCTGAAGGTGGCCTTCTTCATTCCATGAAATTGATTATGGATAATAACAAGAGTTACAAGTGGACCTATCGTTCTGGAATTGATCTTGACTCGCTGAAAGGCATCAATTGATGAAGAGATCGGAGGGAGGAATTCTGCTTCCAGCAATCAAGGCTGGCTGAGGCCAGAGGTGTCCCAAGGCCTGAAATGCCAGAAAATCCAATGCTGATGTAACAAAAATTAGGCGGTGAAAAGAAGTAAAATATTTTTGGTGACCAATGCATCGCTAGCCATCCGTAAAATTGCTTGAGTTGCAGCAATCGAATCTCAACATGCACACAACTATTTCTCGTCCGTACACCCATATAACTTAGCCAACGTATCATTTCCGGTCGTTGGATCATTATTCATCCATCACCTTGCATATCAATATTTGCCCAATGACGAATCCGTGAAACCCTCTCTCTAAACCCTCTCAACTCACCAACAAACCGCCTCACTAAGCCATCACTGGCCGGCGGTAGCTCACCACCACTGTCGGCCAGCCACTTTCAAAATACCCTTCCTGCCTTCTTCTTCTCCTCTCCACCTCATCTCTGCTCCTTTCCCCACTCCCTTCCTCTCTATCCTTGTGTTTCTACCATGGTTTCCATTAGTTATAGCATGTCTTTCCTTTTACCCAGATCTGGATCAAATAAAACCTCCATAGGTCTTCCCAGCGTCAGATCAACGGTTGGAGACGTGCTGCCTCTCTTTCGACTGTGTCTGTCGCTTTATCTGCTGTCGGATCCACTGCGTCTGTCGCCGGAGCCGCTGTGTCCCCCGCCGTCCCAGTTGTCCGAACCGCTATACCGGAAGCCGACATCGATTCCGCCTCTGACTCTACTGCCGGCGCCGTTCTACCGGTCGCCGGCGCAGCCATCGAGGCAATTTCTGTCGGTGCTGTTGATGGCGTCAGCACCGACGCCGGCGCTGCTGAAGACACCCCGGCCGCCTAGTCTTTTATTGGCACCGCCATCCACATCACCTTTCCTCCTGTTATCATCGGACATATCCCAGACGCCACTGCCCTCCTCTGTCGCCTCCCTCTGGTGTGTGGCCGGCCGATGTCCATTCCGGCCAATCATTTCCGCTGCTGTTGCTTCGCGGTTTTTTTGGCTCTCCAAGAGCTTTGTGGGAAGATAGTTACTATGTCTGCTTCTTGGGAAGATATTCTGACTATTCTGGCTGCTGTTTGTTTTGGATGTGCTGCTGCATCTTTGTTGGATGTAGGTTAATTGTACGGGAAATTAGTGCTTCATGTTTTTCATCGATTTCCGTCACGGATCTGCTATGGTGCGGTGTATACTGTTTTGAGCAATTCTGTCCGACCAGATTAGATCTAAGTAACTCTACGTGGTTAGTTATATTTAGTTATATGTCGTTTTGTATCATGTTTGAAAGATTGTTCTTTTTCGGGTTTTGAACCCAGCTTATGAAAGGTCCGTGTGACTGTAAGAATTGTAGACCATTGAGTCGAATTGTATTCCTGCATTACGCAGGTATTACTGACGCTCATACGTCGGTCATGTGTACGCTTCTCGATGAACTTTAATGAAATTATATTTTCCTGTCAAAAAAAAAAAAAATTTGCCCAATGACAGGCATAACAAAAAAATCATAGTGCTCTCGCAACGACAACAACATATTCAACATTCGCCACTTATTCTTGTTATGCTGATTTGCAAGTATAACATACCCATTATTTTTAATCACACAAATTTATATTATTTTTTAAAATTAATTCTTACTTATTTTTTTTTTAATTCTTTTCACAAATCATATTGTGTTAAATTGACTTACTTTTTAAGTGATTTAAATTAAAAATATCTTATGATTGGGGCGAGTTCGTGTTAGCAATTTTCTTTTGCTTGCTGCATGAAATATTATGTGTAACGCTTACAATTTTCGGTTTACCATTAGCTTGTGTGATGACTTCATTGGTGAGAAAGGGCACAATTTTTTGGTCATTTGTATGTTGTACCATACTTGCAGAAATCAAGAGTACAAGACCTTCCACTTACGTGAACATGTGCTGCTATTGAAAGAGAAACAAACAATAAGAGGAACAGCAGAAAATTGTGGGCTTTCTTAACACGGATTCTGTCTCTGTATGCCATAAATTGTATATTTGCACAAGGTTGTTTTATTCATTGGAATCTTCCGGAAAGTCGAGTTGAAAAGGGAAATCCACAGCACAACTTGTCCTAGTTTGTGGCATGTCGATTGAAGTTAAGTAGAATAAGAGGTTTGAGTGACACCAAATCAACGCTACCGACATTGATACCACCTTTGACTGAAGAAACAAGATGGACATTATCGGCTTCTTTGTCTCATTCTATGGATACTGAAACATGTCCCTTGTCTAATTGGCCACTGTATCCGCAACAAATGGTTGAATCTCCTCGTCGCACAGTTATGGCGTGTTTGTTTTGTAAGTATTTGAAGCGAAAGAAAATAATTAAAAAAAAATTACACACATAATTTTTTATTATATTTTTTTACATATTTTTTATTTATTAAAATAATTTTTTTCATAATTTTTTTATTATTTTCTTTCTTAATTATTTTTCATTTATTCATATTTTTTTTCACACTTTCTTACAATTCAATTTCAAACACACCATTAAGTAATTAATTAGTTGAAGCACCATGCGCATCATATCCTTTACTGTAATTGCAAAATAATGCTGCCAACAAAGTCCTTTTTTGGCGCTTTTTTTTTCCGCATTTTTTTTATTCAAGAAAAATTGAGACAACACATAATCAAAGACTAAAAAAAGCTTGTAACATATGAAGACTTCTCTGAAATTAGATCACTATTACGATCTGGCTCTAGTGCAGACAAAAGAGACATTTTTGATAACTAATCACAAGATTTTTTTTTTTTTTTTTTTTTTGACAATCTAATCACAAGATCTAATGCAAGAATTATTATCGCTTATTATTTTTCTCAAGTGAGACAGCAGACATCCCAGTCCGCTGGATTACATCTTAAATAAAAATAAACAGAAAGGTTCCTAGATTTTCAATTCTTACATTAAATCAAGCACGTGACAGGAGGATTCCCAGATCACAAACAACATTAGAAGCCATCTCAAAAAGCTAAAACTCGTCTCGACCTCATCGGATTACAGGCTGCACTGATGAAATCCTACACGCATGGCACTGCCATTGCAATGAGTAGAGGAGGTGCTAGTGGGAGTAATAGACCATTGAATGAAATCTTGTTCGAAAAAAGCCCTCAACTTTTCGACTTTTTGCTCCTTTTGTTTTCTCAGATTCATTGTTTTTGGCTTTCCATTTTTTTTTTCCCAATAAAATTTCAAGCTCCATTTTTCATCAACTCTCAATTCCCATCTCTTTCAAATATTCTCATTTTTAGCCAAACCCAAAAGAACAAAAAAAAAAAAAAAGAGACTACAGACCCCATGATGAGCCAAGCAAGAAGTAGTTGCTTGACTTATAAATTAGAACGCTTTCTGGGGTGCTGTAAATCAGTGGATTTTGTTTGAATTAGAGGAGGTTGGTGAGAGCTGAGGAAGAGCCCAAAGATATCAACTTTGACAATGCCGAGGCAGAATCGGACCGGCGGCGAAGAGTTGCTTCCCGGGAAAATAAGGAAGCGGGGATGTTCGTCGTCGGCATCATCGTCGTCTTCGATCATCCAGAACTACAGGTTCAAGAAAGCCATTCTGGCGGGGAAGAGGGGCGGATCCAGTATGCCCGTGTCCACTGGGAGGCTGACGGGGACCGTCCGGACTCCGTCATCCTCGTTGCGGGTTGTGGAGTCTCCGTCGTTGAATTGTGGCGGAAAGAGTAAGCAGCAGCCGGTGTCAGCGAGGAAGCTGGCTGCGACACTGTGGGAGTTGAATGAGTTGCCGTCGCCGACGGTGAAGGAGATGGTGGATGACAGAAGGTGGAGGAGGGAGGCGATGGCCAGAGAGAGGTCCGCGCATTCGGGTTCTTTGCCTCCCCATTTGTCTGATCCTTCTCATAGTCCTGTCTCCGAGGTGGGTCTTATTTTGTTTTTTTTTTTTTTTCTTGTTAATTTTTTTGACTACCATTTGCTGTCAATGTCATGTTTTGATCATAGTGAACGTTGGCTGAAGCAGAATTATGTTTGTTAGGTAAGCAAAGTGGGAATTAACAAAGAATTTGAATTTTGATATCTTGAAGCCATGTTGGTGGTTTGGTCATGGTTCATGACAATTGTCTTAAGTTTTGTGTTGTGGGTCTTTCTAATCATGCATGGGTTCTTATAAGCACGAGAATAATCAAAGCTCTCTATAAAGTTGTGCCTTATATATGAACTTTAAGTTTTGATTGTAAGTATCTGCACAGAAGGCTATGCAAGTTGTGGCTATTGAGTGTAAATTTCATGGTTGTTTTGCTGCCAGAGGATAATGCAATCAAGAGGAATAGATTTGGGAACTCAAGGCCCTAACGTGTTGCTATGAAGTCAAAGCTGGATCTTTACATGTTATATCATTCATCTAGGATACCATTCTTGAAACTAAGCAATTGCCCGCTCTTGTTTCAATTTTTTGCTTCGTAGATGAATGATGGATCTGGAACCAGCAGTCGTCATAGAAGACCATCGCGGATTCCCCCGAGGTTTAGGCTTGTTGACCCCAATATTGGGGTGTTTGATTCCTTTAGCAACTGCAGTCTAATGGAGGTACACGAAATCCATAGTGGCAATTTTGTAGCATACACCTAATGGCTTGCCACTTAAAAAATACTTGGCTTTATTATTCTTTTGAGGAGAAGCAAATGATTTTGTCTTTGCTTGTTTTCCCTTGGAATCAAGTAACTGGTACATACTTTAACCTTTCTTGCTCTGGTGCTTCTACTTAGTTGAAATTGCAATTTCCACTTTGATCTTTTCAGCTGTCTCTTGTTAGTTAGTAAATTATGCACAAGAATCCTGCACTTTTCTTGGTGGCAATGGCACAAGAATGATGCACGATAACTATGTATTGAAATTTGAAGATGAAATTCCTAGAGTTTCTCCAAAAGATGACAGGTCGCATTTAAAAAAAAAAAAAACTGTTTTGTGTATAAGATATGTTGATGATTCTGCCCAAAAATGAGAAAAGGAAAGTGCAAAAACTGTTTTGTGTATAAGATACGTCGTTCATTAGTTTTTTTTTTTGGTTGCAGTGAAAGTGCATTTATATTTTCTTTGAAAGTGCAGATAGAGAGAAGGTCTGGAGCCCAAACTCCTACAGGATCCATTGTTGGAGTTAAAACTCGTTTAAAGGATGTTAGTAATGCATTGACTACATCAAAAGAACTGCTCACAATTGTTAACCGTGTATGGGGGAATGAGGATCGGCCTTCATCAAGCTTGTCTCTTATATCAGCCTTGCATGCTGAGCTTCAGAGGGCTCGCTTGCAGGTCAATCATCTTATCCAAGAAAAACGCTTAGACCAGAATGAGATAAATTATCTGATGAATCGCTTTGCTGAAGAGAAGGCAGCATGGAAAAACAAAGAGCAAAAAGTGGTTGAGAGTGCCATTGAATCTATTGCAGGAGAACTTGAAGTGGAAAAAAAGCTAAGAAGACAGTTTGAAAGCTTGAACAAGAAGCTTGGCAAGGAACTAGCTGAGACAAAGTCTTCACTGCTGAAGGCAGTGAAAGCACTAGAAAAAGAGAAGAGAGCAAGGACTGCACTGGAGGAATTATGCGACGAATTAGCAAGGGATCTTGGCGAGGATAAAGCCGAAGTTGAAGAATTGAAGAGAGAATCTGCAATACTATATGAAGAGGTCGAAAAGGAGAGGGAGATGATGCACTTGGCTGATGTGTTGCGAGAAGAGAGAGTCCATATGAAACTTTCTGAAGCCAAATATCAGCTTGAGGAGAAAAATGCTATTGTTGACAAATTGAGGAGTCAACTTGAAGATTTTCTAGCAACGAAGAGAACCAAAGAAAAAGGAAGTGGTTCTTTCAGTCATATAAATAATGAAGAAATTGAATCTTATATGAGTAAATCTCATTCAATTATCCAACAGGATGAAGCAGATGATGGGGAAGTACAAAATGGTGTAGAATGTGAGGAAGGCTTGGCTGAAGGTGACCTTTATTCTATGGAATTGAATACGGATAACAACAACAAGAGCTACGAGTATCTTTCTGGAATTGATCGTGACTCAAGGAAGGCAGCAATTGACGAAGAGAACAAAGGGAGAAAGTATACTTCCAGCAAAGTACCTAGGGGAAGTATGTCTCTTGAAAGGAAGATATCAGATGGAGTTGAATGTGGCACGCAAAATGAGAGGCTTTCGATTGGAGGAGAAGGGTTAGACTTATGCAGATTCTCCCAACGAGAGAGGTTGGCCCAAACAAAAGGTTATGGAGAAGAAATTAATGAACATCAATCAGTAAAAGGTATTAAGGGGTACTTGATGTCTGGTTCCAGGATAGATTCACCTAGAGCTTATTCTAGTCCTAGACAGCTACTGGGGCAGCTGGGGGCATCACAAAATCCAGGCAGTGCAACTCAAGAGAGGCCTCCTGTGGTGCCAGGAAATCATTCAAAATCAAGGCTAGCAGAGGCCAGAGGCGATCAAGGCCTGAATGCAAGAAAATCCAATGCTGATGTGACAAAGTTAGGCTGTGAGAAGAAGTAAAACATTTTTGGTGGCCAATGCTCATGTTGCGGCAATCATTTCTCAACTTGCACTGAACTTTTTCTCAATTGGTAAGGGATGTTTTTGTATTGAAGAGTTCTAGAAAAATATCCTGCGGCATGTTTCTCCTGTACAAAATCTTTTAACACGACCTCAGTGAATTAGATATAAGTAAATCAATACAAGCTGTGATACATTGTTTTTGCACCTTTTTGTTCCCATTACATTATTCTCCAGGGCCATGGATGCCTGCCTCCTTGACTTTTGATTTGAGTTACGCTATCTATCATAATCATCTGAGGATGTGCATAAATGGGAAGGGTACAAATACATGGCCAGACAGAGGTATTCAAAAGAAACATCAATAATGTAATGAATCCAATTATTTTTGTAATTAAATTGATAAAATATGATAAAATAAATTATTACGTTATTTTTTATTATAAAAAAAATCAACGTTGCACAAAAATTCCTCAAGTTATTGCATGTTGTACATTCTTTCTAACCCCCACTCTCTAGCCACCAATCTTTTTCAAAATGGGAATACGGTATGGAAAATTCGTTGGAATGCTGTAATTTTAACTTTTCACCGAATTTAGTCTTTGAAAAAAGATTTTTAAAAATAAACTGTGCACAGTGGTAATTTTCCTTTTTTTTTTAAACAAAAAAAAGCATTATACCCAAGATTTGATTCGTAGATTCGAAATTAAAAATTTCGGTAATTCTATCACAAATTTCATGACTAATGACTTATATTTTTTACCTTCCAATGAAATTCATTTAAATTTTTTACTTTTTCGTCATATTTAATACCAAAATAATTGAAAAAATTCATACAAATTTAAAGACCTAGAGAATAAATTGACGTCATTTTAGTTTTTTTTTTTGAAATTAATAACCCAAACTGTTGGAAGACAGGAGAGATAAAAGTATGAAGAGTGATCGAACTGTTCATACGTTTCAATCATTTCAACTGTCTCAATCATTCTAACTAAATTATTTTATTTTATTTTTTTGATTTACAAGAAATTTTATTAAGTATACAAGGGAATGAGAAATAAAGTTGGTAGAAATTGAACCCTTCAACTCATAATTATTGCATTCTGTACACTCTTTCTAGCCTCCACTCTCTAGCCGCCAATCTTTTTCAAAATGGAAATACGGTGTGAAAATTCGTTGGAATGCTGTAATTTTAACTTTTCACCGAATTTAGTCTCTGAAAAAAGATTTTTAAAAAAAACTGTGCACAGTGGCAATTTTCTTTTGTTTTTTTTTAAAACAAAAAAAAGCGTTATACCTAAGATTTGATTCGTAGATTTGAAATTAAAAATTTCGGTAATTCTATCACAAATTTCATGACTAATGACTTATAATTTTTACCTTCCAATGAAATTCATTTAAATTTTTTAATTTTTCATCATATTTAATACCAAAATAATTGAAAAAATTCATACAAATTTAAAGACTTGGAGAATAAATTGACGTCATTTTAATTTTTTTTTTGAAAGACAGGAGAGATAAAAGTATGAAGAGTGATTGAACTTTTCATCCACCTCAATCATTTCAACCGAGATTGGTGGAGGTCAAACCCCTCACCTCATAGTTAAAGGGCACTCCCTCAATTATTAGAGTAAATGTTCAATTTCTAAATTATTTTTGGCATCTAAACGAATCGAAGTCGTAGGTACGGGTGATTGGGCTGAGCCCATGAGATCCAAGAGGAGGCCCATAAAGAACAAAGCACTTGTTGCATTAACTTGACGGTTTTGTCTGCGTCAGTTCCATTCTCGTATTCTGTTCTGTGACTTCTGTCTGTCGCTGAGACAAGAAAAACGAAGAACAGAAGACAGCAGCAGCAGCAGCAGCAGCAGCAGCCATGAAAAAACAGCCCTCTTGTCGAACAAATCATCGATGCCCATAATAAACTCGCTTTATAACGCATCAATCCCTGCGCTTCTCAGGTCGTGCAAAACAGTCTCTCAACTCCACCAGCTCCACGCCCACGTAATCCGCAGAGGTCTCGAGCAAGACCACTTCGTCGTCTCCCGCTTGCTTTCCCTCTCCGCTTCTTCATCCTCTTCCTATTCCGCTTCCATTTTCGAGCGCTTACTCAGTCCCTCCATTGTCCTCTTCAATAGTCTCCTCAAAATCTACTGCCAGAAAGAATGCCTCTTTGACGACGCATTATTGCTCCTCGTTTACATGAAACGAAGTGAACGAGTTTTTCCCGATGAATACACGTATTCTTCTCTTATCAAGGCGTGTGCGAATGGATGCCGATTAAAGGAAGGTGGGATTTTTCATGGGTCCGCCATAAGATGTGGGGTTAGCGACGATGTCTATGTTGGGTCGAGTTTGATTGATTTTTATGGGAAATGCAAGGAGATATTGTCTGCACAGAAGGTGTTTGATGAAATGACGCAGAAAAATGTTGTTTCTTGGACTGCTATGGTTTCTGGGTATGTAAATGTTGGCGATTTGGATAATGCTAAGAGATTGTTTGATCGGATGCCGGAGAGGAACTTGGTTTCTTGGAATGCCATGATCGATGGGCTGGTGAAAACGGGGGATATGTGTGCTGCTAGGAAGTTGTTTGATGAGATGCCGGAGAGGAACGTGGTTTCCTTCACGGTTATGATTGACGGGTATGCAAAGTCTGGGGATATGGCATCTGCCAGGGCTTTGTTTGAGGAGACTCCAGAAAGAGATGTTGTTGCATGGTCAGCTTTGATTTCCGGGTATGCTCAGAATGGACAGCCGAATGAAGCCGTGAAGATTTTTCGCCAAATGCAGCAAATGAATGTTAAACCTGATGAGTTCATAATGGCGAGCTTGATGTCAGCTTGTTCTCAAGTGGGTAGTTTAGACTTGGCTAAGTGGGTCGATGGTTATTTGAGCCGAAGCTCAATAGATATTGGTCAAGATCATGTTGTTACCGCCCTTGTAGACATGCATGCAAAGTGCGGGAACATGGATAAGGCAAAAAAATTGTTTGAAGGGATGCCTAAACGTGATTTGATTTCATATTGTTCTATGATACAAGGGCTGAGCATTCATGGATCTGCCGAACAAGCTATTGAGTTGTTCAATGATATGCTGAATGAGGGGTTAATTCCAGACGAGGTGGCATTTACAGTCATTTTGACAGCCTGTAGCCGAGGAGGGCTTGTTGAGGAGGGTTGGAACTATTTCCAGACTATTAAGGATAAGTTCTCCATTTCTCCCTCTCCTGATCACTATGCATGCATGGTTGATCTCCTCAGCAGGGCAGGACGGCTTAGATCAGCATATGAGGTGATGAAGTCGATGCCATTGGAGCCTCATGCTTGTGCTTGGGGCGCGCTTCTCGGGGCTTGTAGGCTGCACTGTGATGTTGAATTGGGAGAGCTTGTTGCTGATCGATTATTTGAGCTTGAACCTCAAAATGCTGCTAATTATGTGCTCTTATCCAGTATCTATGCAGCAGCTGATTGTTGGTTGGATGTTTCCCTTGTTAGAGAAAAAATGAAGGATAGAGGAGTTCGAAAAATACCTGGTTGCAGTTGGATACAGCATCTTAAGTAAAAAATTTTGGCCTCTCCTATGTGCCTAGAAATTAGTATGCACTGGGTGCATTTTCATGGAACTCCAGATTTGAGGAATTGAAATTCAGCATGCTAGAACAAAATTTTTTGAAGCCTCGCATCTTCTATTTTAAATCCATGGCTCCTTCAACAGTTGGCAACAAGAGAAGGGCATTGTAATTTCCTGTAGTGAATTATTTGCGGATAATTTTTACACTTTTCCATTCCTGGTTGCCGGAGATGGCAAAATTGTTCTTTAAATTGTTGAGAGGTAACTAATGAAAGAAAGTCACTGGCTGCTTTCATTTTTTAAGTAACTTTGAGTGACTCCGCCTTGCTAAACCAAGCATGGTAAAAAGGAATAGCAGAGGAATCCTAGAGGCGATTCTGAGTGGTGCAATGGAGATGATGCCCACCTGTCTGGTGATTGTTAAATGCACAATGTTTCGATTTTTTAAACTTTTGTTGCGAGTTTGTATGCCACCTCTCATATGGATCTGCAACAGTTAACCATTTATTATAATACTTAATTCATTTCAGCAAATTTGTCAGCAGAGCTGCCAAGTGCTTCCGTTTTACGAAACTTACATTAAAGTTTTATCTTTCTTTTCCCTTACAACCTCCACTAAATGGCCTCTGCTTCAAAAGCTGAGAACAGCTGGGGATCCTCGCTACAAGCCTCCGTGCATGGCTAAGTATGAAATTGCGATGCCAGCGTTGAAAGATGCACCTATTGGAAAGGCCTCCTCATCAATAAAGAAGTAAGGGGAGTGAGGTGGCTGATGTGACTGCAGAGTTTCATTTTTTATCCCTATGGCAAATATTGCAGCAGGCATCTTTTGTGAAAAGAAGCTGAAATCCTCTGATGCCACGGTCAATGGCATAACCTGGACATTGAGTTCTCCAAGCATGATCTCGCCAACTTTCTTTGCATGCTCATACAATGCCTCATCATTAACCATTGCAGGATGCGGCAGATGTCTCTCTGCCATGAAGTCAACCGTAGCATTGCACTGATGCACTGTTGCTTGGCTCTTTATGATCTGTAAGCCATATGCATAGATTTGAGTCACGGCACTAAAATTGCAAGACTGTAAAGATGAGGAAGTGAGTATGGCTTTGATCTTGCCTCATTGATCCTTTTCTGAAGGTAGGAGATACCTTTGTTGGTCAAACTCCTGAAAGTTCCACCAAACGTCACAGATTCTGTAATAACATTTCTTGCTTTTCCTCCCCCTCCACTGTTACCACCTGTTGTGTTGAAAACAAATGACCATGCTATAGAGTTACAATTGTTGCAGGTAGCTTACTCTATTGTGTGCATCAGTGCATTGTCAATGTCAGTTGTGGCTGCAGGGGATACAGCAGCAGTAAATTGGTTCTAAATGCAAAAAGTTTTTACATGTAGATCTTTTCAACATTCCTGCTTGTCCTTAGATCTATATAGCCAAAAGCAGTTTATTCTTAATAAATCTGATTGGAAACGGGTAGGAGCGCAAATGTGAATATACTTGAATGAAAATGTGCATGGGCAAGACTCCATTTATACTGGAAACGGTTTTTATTTGAATTTTGTTTCAGATGAAACAAAAAAATTGGAGTAACCTACTGCAGCTTCAAGAGGACCTATTTCTCGTGATACAATCTGTTGAAGAGCATTGATTGCAGAAGTTGCCAGATGAGGGGTCGACGCATGTGCACCTTGTCCTTGAATTGTAGCTGAAAAGAGGCCTATGCCAGCCAATATTGGACCTGCCCTTGCAGCAATGGCACCAGTTGGCATTGATGGGTGGACATGTGGGGCCAAGATGGCACTAATGTCATCAAGACATGCATCCTGCAGCATATGGTAAGCAGCTGCATAACCATCTTCCCCAGGCTGGAAAACAAGCTTCGTGGTTCCCTAAAGATTATGGGTAAACAACATAAGTCAGCTCCCAACAGGAGGAGGTATAAACAGTTTCACATTTGTAGCTTTCGTATTTTTATTGTACCTTCAGTTTGTCTTTTTTGTCGTGGAGTAACTTGGCTGCTCCAAGTAGCATTGCTACATGAGAATCATGGCCACAGGCGTGCATCTTCCCATCAATCTTGCTCTTGTGCTCCCACTCAACTTTTTCCTGTCAATAATTAATGACCAAATAGTGATATGTAAAAATTATTAAGAGCTCAATATATGATTGGAATATTCCTGCAAATTTGTCTGTCAGCTGGCACTTAAGCCATAGTGCAGCCTGGGAGAAACGGTAGTTGTGTGCTCTTGTTTGTTTAAATTTTAAGCTCTTCTGCATATGGGGGAATGAGGGAGACCTGAAGCGGGAGGGCGTCCATGTCAGCTCTGAGTGCGAAAACTGGCTTTTGGCTAGAGCCAATGGAAGCAACAATTCCAGTCTTCGCAACAAGCCAGTTGGAATCAATACCAAGCAATTCAAGCTCCTTTCTAATGAGCTCACTGGTTCTGTGCTCCTCAAATCCAAGCTCTGGGTATTCATGAATTTTCCTCCTGATGCTTCTCATCCATTCAAAGAACTCAGGCTCCTTTGCTAATGCCAACAACTCGCTGGTTAGATGCTCGAGTCCCACTTCATGATGAGTCCCCAGAGTCAAAGCCCGTTGGCATACAAAGACAGTAAGGAACATTAAACAGCTGGTGGACCCCATGGGATGTCAGCGTCAAAGAGAGATTAGATGTTCAACTTTGGTGGGTGGCCATCGGATGCGTTGCCTTGGATTTAAAAGGGCCTTGCCCACATGTTTTTGGGTGATTACCTCTAGGGTCTTTGGACATATGCTTGTGGAATCCATTGTTTCTGCATCTGTCAGGGTGTGATGGGGATGTGCCAACATATTTTCCGTCTGTGTCTATTCTTCTGTCCTTACTCGCGTTTTCATTGTGATTTAGGATACAAATAAGTGATCTTAAGAGAGTAATTGATCATGCTGATGGTTGAGCTGCTATTTGTGAGAGGTTAACAGTTTTGCACGCTTTAAAGATGTTATGGTTAGAAATTGCATTGTAGGATGTCCAGATTCCACAGTATGCATTTGCTTTATAAGGCTAAGCATTAGAGAGATGCGGTGTTCATATTAGCTTTGTTATGTTTCGTGCTCAATTGTAGACATTAATGGAGCATTACAAAAAAAGGATCGGATTTGGAGATCCATGATGTTTGTTATGATTTGAAATCTGTAGTTTGTTGAACAAAATGGACAAAGATTAAGGGCAAAAACTGTTAGTAATTAGGGAATGAATGCCTGTAAATCTTTTGAGCATTGCTGTGTGACGCCTGCAGTGTCTCGCACCTGAGGTAAAAATAAAAATTTAAAATGTTACCATAACTTATGTGCAAAGAATGTTATAATCATTTTATCATTTTGTGCCTCCTAGACATAAAGTCGTGATGCTCCCTAACGAGGCTGTAGAACATCATCCCTGCTTTCCCATTTTGTCCACATTGTAGGATAAAGTTTGAACGTGAAGACTGCAGGATGATAGATAAGACGATTGTGAATCTAATAACACTGATATTGAGAAAAAAAAAATTGTCAGAGTATTAACAATTGTTGTGGGATTAATCTTATTGTCATGTAAGGGAAAAATATTCATTTGTCAGATGGGAAAACCCACTATATATCCGCAAATTTTGTTTCTTACAGGTACCAAGAGTTGAATTTGAATTATTTATGACATCGGATGTACATCCTGCTGGTTAACCATCAGTTTGTGTACTCTGTTATTTTTCCATGTTCTTTCTATTATATCTTAGGAGGGAGGGTGGCCATCCAGGTAGGAAATGGCAATTGCAGCGTGGAAAGCTGCTCCAATGGGCAGAACATCCTCGTCAAGGACGAAGTATGGAGAATGCAAACTCTTCACTGACTTTACTTTTTCATTCTTTGTCCCAATCATGAACATTGCAGATTTCATCTTCTGCGAGTAAAAGCTGAAGTCTTCTGCTCCCATACTCTGCAAAAGGAGCTGCACATTGGATTCCCCTAGCAAAGTTCCACCAACCTGCTTTGCATGTTTGTACATAGCTTCATCATTTACTGTTGGCGGGTAAGGCCTCATCCCTCCCTCCATGAAATCTACTGAAGCTTCGCATTGGTGAACTGCTGATTGCATCTCCACAACCTGCACTCGAAACATGTAAATTGCTGATGTCTTCGTTATCTATTGGGATTCCAGTCTGAAAGCCAAGATAAGATGTGAAAGCACTTTCAGAGATTTCAAAAAGAAATTCTGTGCTTCTCAGAATCTACATCATTCTATTCAATATAGCTTTGCCAGATAGAAGACCTCTGCTCCATTTTTAAATTTGGAACCTTCTTATAGCTCAATGCAAATTAAGATAATATTGAAAATTAATGTACAGGCTCTTCAAATTTGTATGCTGTTGGTATAATTACCTCTTTTATCCTTTGCTGCAGGTAAAGTATACCTTCTGTACTCATGCTCCGAAAAGTTCCACCAAATCTCACCGTCTCTGGAATTACATTCTCAGCTTGGCCAGCTTCCACAAAACCAATTGATACCACCTATATTTACCATGGCAAAAATAGGTAAGCTGCATCTCCGCTTCATTGGGGTTCATATGGAGGACAAAAACAAAAGTTACCCTGGCATCAAGAGGATCTGTTTCTCGAGAAATAATCTGTTGGAGAGCAATAATGGTTGAGGATGCAGCAGTAACTGGATCTTTCGTATCATGGGGCCGTGCAGCATGTCCTCCTTTTCCTTTAATTGTAGCCATGAACCTTCCAGAACCAGCAAGCATAGGACCAGGTCTTGAACCAATCGAACCAAGAGGAATTTGGGGTGCAACATGTAACCCGAAAATAGCCTGGACCCTATCAAGAGCTCCTTCTTGTAACATATGGTAAGCACCGCCATAACCTTCTTCTCCAGGTTGGAAGACAAGTTTAATAGTACCCTTAAGGTTAAATTTCAGAAATGAGATTCAGTCAATTATTCAAAAGCCAAAATATTCTAAAGACCAGATGTAATATCATTGTGTGTTATTGTATGTACCTTCAATTCTTCTTTTTTCTGCTGAAGTAACTTAGCAGCTCCAAGCAGCATTGTTACATGAGCATCATGGCCACAAGCATGCATTTTGCCATTGTTCTTACTCTTATACTCCCAATCAACTAATTCCTTCCAGATAGTGACATTTAAAGCAGATAAATTCAGGGACCTTATTAAACAACAGACCAGGAAAAACTACCAAACAGCCAATGCTACTAACAATCCATCAAATATTAACCAGATCTCGGAACCATGCCAAGCTACCGGCAAGAAATTTAGACCAGTCTATGAAACTTTATTGTATTCAATTAAAGCTATTCTGCCGAAAAAAAAACAAGGAAATCAAAAAGGGAAACTGATACAATTACTAACAAACAAGACCTCTATAATTATGCCCTTCAAAACACAACACATCCTGTGATGAGCACAGAAAGCCAAAGTCCTGAGCTACGAATACACATCAGTAAAAGATAAATTTTTGTACCTATTGAAACTTGGAAAGAGATAAAACCTTAATTAAAATGTCACAAGCAGCTGACCACAAAGAAGATTTTGTGACAGAAACCAATTAAAACCTGAACTAGCCTATCAATAGACAAAATGGAGACCTTAAAGTTCAACTTTCAAAATTGTCATATTTTCTAACTTTTTTATTATAAGGGAAACAAGAAAAAATAATACTAATAATACTAAAACACAGGAAATGAACACGGTTTGGGCACAGGTCCACCAGCACAAGCAAACAAACCTGAATAGGGAGCGCGTCCATGTCGGCCCTGAGACCGAACCAGGGCTGCATGCCAGAGCCAATGGAACCCACCACCCCAGTCTTGGCAAAAGGCCAGGCGAACTGTATCCCAAGAGCATCAAGCTCCGATCTTATTAAATGACTAGTGTTGTGCTCTTCAAAGGCCAGCTCTGGGTACTGGTGGATTCTCCGCCTAACTCTCTTCAGCCAGTCCAAGAACTCGGGCTCCCTGGCGGAGTCCAGCAGCCCTCTCAGCTCCGTATCCGAAACAGTCCCCATAACCCATGTTGCGTGGCACGTAAGCAGCAGCAGCAGCGTTATCATTAACAACCCAAGCCATGCCATTAGGATTAGGGGGTCAATACAAAGGGGCCTTCTCTTCTGTTTTGCCTGAAATTTGGATCTCCGTCTCCCTGTTTGTAAAATATATTGCTTTTTTTACTGGCAATGTCATGTGACATTCGGCCGGCGATACCGCTTCATTATTTTAATAAATAACCAATGAATTTAATAATAAATCAATCTTATCAATTTTTTTGGGGGAAAAAACAAAAACGAAGGTGCATTTTCATCTATGTGGGCCGAGGTAACCAATCTTGCACGGAGGGTTCATTACAAATATTGTTGGGTTTATATAAGTCATTTTAAGTACAATATTAACGAGTTTAAATTTAAAAAAAAATGAG
Source organism: Carallia pectinifolia (assembly GCA_037832335.1). NCBI lineage: Eukaryota > Viridiplantae > Streptophyta > Magnoliopsida > Malpighiales > Rhizophoraceae > Carallia > Carallia pectinifolia. The sequence goes on along the minus strand of CM075444.1, from coordinate 15,438,448 downwards.
GTTTCAGAAAACTTCTCAAAAAATTGAGACATGGACAATAGTGTGTGACGTAAATACAAAATAATGCAGAAGAAAATGCACCGAATGATCAACTCATCTATCGTGATACCATGATCAATCAAATTGATTAAAACAATAAATCAAACGAGATTAAATCAAAAAAAAAAAAACCTTCTTGACGAGACAACTAATTATTAGTTTGGAAATTGTATCAATAATAGCAATTATTATTATTATTAATTATGTAGCTGAGGCAGGAATGCGTTAAATTACAGAAAGAATAGCGTTTGAAGATATTGTCTTTTATTTTTTGTGGATTTTACATTGTAGACACTTTAATCTTTCACTTTCAACATTTCACCGTCAATTTTAGTTTTTTTTTTTAATTTCTTTTTCTTTCTAAATGCTAATCAACAGCCGGAGACTTCTCTATCTAGACAGAAAACAAAACAACATGCCGATGCCGAATAAATTATATTTTGAATTATGCTTATCTTACTTTGCGTCTAATCTATACTCTATTTGTTTCTCATGCATGAGATATTTGTTTTAGGAAGATAGAAATTAAGGACATAAAATAATTTGGTGCTGATTTCGTTTTTGTTATTTTTATTAATTTTTTTTGGGTAAATTTGTTGTTTGGAAATACCTAAATAGTGATAATACATTGAACCTTTGAGTTGGGCATTTGTTTAGAACAAAGAAGTGCAAAGGATTGTTTCACATAAACCGGGAAAGGATTTACAGAAACAAAATATTTATACAACCAGAGACGCAAGTCAATGAAAATAAATGAACAAATTAAAAATGAATTTTGGAAAGTTCAACTTCAATATAAGACGGGAAAAAAAATATTAAGTGAGAGCTAGTTAAAAAAAGATTTAAATGATACCCTGTTCTATCAGACATAATATATATATATATATATATATATATATATATAGAGAGAGAGAGAGAGAGAGAGAGAGAGAGAGAGAGAGAGAATGAGACATAAGATATTTATATCCTTTCTACGTCAAAAAGAAAGAGCTGATTATTCCAACGAGTTAGAAACGTACGCACGGTTTATGGTGACATATACGAGTAAATATTTTGCATTAATTTTTTTTTATGGTGGAAATGATAGTTCGAATAAGGTAGGTAAGAGAGAGGACAAAAATTTGAGGTAAGAGAAAGGACAAAAATTTGAGTTCTGAGCCTTATTAAAAGGCATTCAAAATTCTATCATTCCAGTATTCTATAATTTCAGGTAAACTAAATTTTTAATATTTTATACTAATTAAAAATTTTTTTTGTGCGATACCCTAGCATTTGAAAGCCCATTGACCTCGACTAATCGATTCGAGGATTTGTCGGGCCCTTTATTTGGAGGCCATTTTCCCAATGCTATTTTCTCTATGCACAAGACTTGAATTTAAGATCTTGTTTAATATGACTCAAACTATTTATTACTCGGACCAAGGGTCGGTATTGTATTAATCAATTAGCAATAACTGATTGATACCAAAATCATTATTCAAACGGAATGTCCTATCTTAACCAATTAACAACTGTATCGATTAACTTGTCGTTTTTTGGCCTACTAAGGGATTCGGTAATACCTCGGCGTCGTTGATCTTTTCTGTTGTCTTAACTGAGCCAAATCGAGCCCATTCCTAACAGGCTCATGTTTTAGAACTTTGTAAATAGACATACCCTAAGGTAATAAAACTAGAAGCGCAGGGACAGGTTGTTAGTCTAATTAGTTGAAAATGTGTATCTCTAACTTTTAAGTTTGAAGTTCGAATTCAAGATTTGAACCTCACCATCCCCTACCCTAAAAAATACTCAAAAAAAAAAGAAAAAAAAGAAAGGCAAGTTTTGTTAGAAACTTAAGTTATATCCACTCGGTGATGTAAAAGATTTATTGAATTGAAAAAAAAATTTAATAATAAAAAAACATAAAGAGCACAATTTTATTAGTGTATATGTAAATATGCTATAATGCAAGCTATTAAATAAATAATATGCCTTGTTTCCCACTAAGTTGCTATATAGGCTAAACACAAGCTAAAAATTTAGCTTAGGAGGTTTTTTTGGAAATATTTTATGGATACGTATAGGTGAGAATATGATGGACACACAATAATTCGGATCATTGAATTGTGAAAAATAGATTGAATCTAAAAAAATAAAAAATAAATAAACTGTTAGATATCGTAGGATTAGGTGCGTGTTTGGCGCTTGTCTCACTATACGTGTGTAAGGGCTGTAAATTTCGAGTCTATAATAGTTAAACTCGAAAATATAAACATAGATTACAAATAAAAATTTTAAAATAAAAAAAAATTGATGTGGGGTTGATCTTCGTAGATCCTCCGATTAGTGTTCTTTCGTAACTTCGTTAACGGCTGCATGAGCTTGATCTTTACAGAAATAAATTCCACAGTTTTATCTTGAACTAATAGAGTTTTGTTGAGAATCGAGGCTGGACTTTAGGCAGGTACCTGAACTACAATGAAAACCGTAGAGACTTAATCTGGCTCTAATCAGCTTGATTTCACCGAGGGCCGTAAGAGCTTATTTTCGGATGGGCTGACTGGACTTTGATGAGGGCCGTAGGAGGCTTAATTTCAGACAAATGTTTAATATTTTAATATTTTAGATTTTTACTCTTGCCGATCCCAATCTGAGGCAACTGGAGATTATAAAGCCAAAATATACTTAAAAATAAGTATATTAAATATTTGGGACTTTATATCTGGAATATCTCTGTTAATGGTGTTTAGGGAGTATACACCTAAAATACGAAAATGTGGAAGAAGGGTGACAAATGCAAATGGAATTGATAAATGTTTACAATTATGGGACCTTAGAAATCCATTTTTTTTTTGATGCTCTATGCAAGCCTGAACGTAGCCTATTTATATGCTCTTTGAAGTTACTGTGTTACCTAATTTTGCCGGCCAACTTTGAATATAACACAGACCAAATTGAAAATTTTGCCGACCAACTTTGAAGATGAACATGCATAATACCGACCATATTGAAAATGTGGACATTATGTTAGTCCACCTTCTAGAAATTTGAATTCAACTTCTCTCTTTTTTTTTTTTTGGTTTATAATTGCCTCCACTTTAAGGCTTGGTGAGGGGGAACTTTGGAACGTGATCTGAATCAAGTCTTGAAATCCAATTTGAATATTGAGAAGTCTTGACGAACATTGAATTTTGAGGTTTTTAACTCCGACTAGCCCAGTTGCTATTGGACTTCCATAGAAACTAATACGACCTTGAGGATGTCAGGCTTCTAGCCAATCTAGAAATTGAAGTTCTACGGTTCTGGTGAGGATGATACAGTAGGTAAAGAACTTGAACCTCCCCATGGAGAAAATCCAATACCGTGGAACAACAAGGCCAACACACAGAGAGATGGGCGATGATCCCTGAGTTTACTTTGACGTAAGGATAGTAGTTAGAACTTTCCTATTCGTCGCCATATTTGAGAACAAATGAGGATGATCACAACTTCTTAGCTCGCTATGATAGATGTGAACTAAGGAGAGTACTTGAAACTCTATCGGCCATGAAATTGATGGCGTCAGAGGCTGAGATTCGAGGGTTTTTAAGGATCCCTCGAAGAGAACTGCTCTTCCTCTTTTTAGCTCATGCGCCTCCAGCTTCTTGATTACAGAACTTCTTGAAACAGAAAGTGTAGGGACTGACCTTTTTTTTTTTTCTTTAGGGAGAAGGAGGAGTTGAGATGTGAGTTTGGTGACTTGAGAATGGAGAAAATATAAATAAAACAAAAGCTTTTTTTTTTTTTTTTAAAGTCAAAAAAGAGATAGCAGAATCTAGTGGGGTCCTCATTCACGTATCTTTCTGTCATACGAGGAAAATAAGGTAGCGATCGAGGCATGTTGCATAAGTCAATGTCGTGTGCTGTGAAAGTCGTTGCTCATTATCCTTATCAGCTGACCTCACAGAGCTCGAGGCGTAGTTCTATAAAAGTCGTTGCGCCTTATCTTTGTCGGCCGACATCACGGGACTCGAGGCATAGCTCTGTAAAAGTCGCTGTACCCTAGCCTTGTCAGTCGACCTAACAGGGCCTGAGACGCAGCTCCAAGTCAATTGCGTCCTCATTTGGTAGGCCGATGACATCGACATTATTGGAACCTTATGATTAATTAATGTCGCCAGGGTATACCAAAAAAAGAGACAAAGTCTCGTTGCAATAACTCTCTCCTGATACAAAATTCCCTCTTGGACTAAAGTATCCGTAAGGGGTGAACCCCTAGCTGACTCCATAAGACTACTAGTACTAGTAGGTGTAGTCCTATAGACTATAGCTTTGATTGAAATGGCCTTCAGGGACCATTGCAGTGATGAAGTTCAGACCTATTTTACTTGAGGACGAAACTATATTGGTTAGATCTACCATGAGAACAACTGCAATGGTAAGAACATAATATTTAGTAGAAACAACAGCTTTTTGTGTTGCTCTCTCTCTTTTTCGCCGATTCCGGAGCCAGAAATACACCACTTTGTTTTGACTACCTTGTACAACCACAGTCGTGAAGCAAGCCGAAAGAGTTATGATGCATTAGGAATAGTATCTCCATTGTTGTCGAAGACTTCCTCTAGGATTTGCAGTTGCGCCAGAGTTGGATGCCATCTAACGCGGGGTGATCTATTTCCTTCCATGTCTTGATGTTCTGCAGCTGGTTCTATTTTTCTCACTGAAAAAGGAGTAGAGGTTTGATATGCAATGAAGACGAGTTGAGACTAAAGTAATGAATCAGACTCAAACCCTTGATTGCTTTTATTTTTAGGTTGTTCACAATTTATACTTATATAGATTAGGAGTTTTGGATCGGATGTTGAGCCGTTTACAGTTTATATTTATGTGGGCCAGGAGTTTTGGATTTTGGGCTTTGGACTTTAGATTTGAGTTTTGGGTCCAAGTTTGAACTTGGGTTTTTGGGTTTTGATTTGGATTTGAGTTTTTTGGGTGCAAGTTTGGACTTGAGTTGTTGAGTTCGAGTTCCGATTTGGGCTCGAGTTTTTTGGGCTTTTGGATTTAGACTTGGATTTTCGGTTTTAGTTTGGACATGAGCTTTTGGGTTCAAGTTTGTAGTTGGGCTTGGGTTTTTTGGGCTTAAATTGGATTTGGGCTCAAGCTTTTGGGATTTTATTTTGGACTTGGGTTTTAGACTTAAGCACTGTATTTGGGCTCTGAATTTGGATTTTGGACTTTAAGCACTGGATTTGGGCTCTGGACTTGAATTTTAGACTATGTACTTCATAAATTTTTTTTGATCATTTATTTTTTTGTCTGAATTTTTTTTCTTTTGTTTTGAATTTTTCTTTTTCTATTTTTTGATTTTTTTTCACGTATCTACACATAATAACGTTTTAAAAATTTACTATTGATTGGGCTAATTTGAAAGCCTTCGTGGTCTGACAGCATGTAGGCGTTATGAGTATAGACTTCCTGTATTAAGTATGGCTAACCCCATTTGGAAGTAACTTGTCGCTAGGCCGGTGCTTCAAGTTGATGGGCTGTCGTACTACAGTGACAAGATCCCCAACTTGGAATAATCGGGGGCAAACTCTCCAATTGAATGCATTAGTGAGTTGGGCCTAGTAGCACTCGAGTTCCTGCTATGCTTGGAGCATTTTCTCGTCAAGGGCTTCCAGCTCATCTAAACGCAATCAAGCATTTTCCTTCTGCTTGAGGCCTTCCAGAATAGCCATGCAGAGGGACGGAATTTGTGTTTCTAATAGTAGTATCGCTTTGACACCATAAATAAGGGTATAGGGTGTTACTTGCATTGGAATTCGATAAGTTGTGCGATATGCCAATAATGCTTCAAGAATCCTATCATGCCAATCTCTTTTGGATTTAGAGAAAACCTTGCGCAATAAGCTGCTCAAGGTTTTGTTGAATACTTCAGCCAAGCCATTAGTTAGGGTATTGTACATAGATGACTTGTACTGCTTGAATTTGAATTTTTCGCACAACTTATCCATCAAACTGTTGCAGAACTGCTTGCTGTTATTAGTGATGATAAATCAAGGAACAGTGATAGATCAGGTGAGTTCAAATAAAGTTTACAACATGCTCCTTCTTTAGTTCTCTGAGTGGAATAGCTTCGGCCCATTTCGAGAAGTAGTCTGTTGTTACAAGAATGTAGAGATGACCCAATGACGACTTTGGCAAAGGCCCTACCAAATCGAGACCCCAAGTTTTAAAGGACCACGACGAAATGGTTGGATGTAGCGGCGTTGGTGGTTGATGTATGTAATTTGTATGAAACTGACAAGCTTAACAGGTTTTCGTAAATTCTAATGCATCATGTACCATAGTCGGCCAGTAATACCCCATCCTTCTGAGTTAGAAGTGCAACTTAGGCCCCGATTGATATCCAACCCTAGAATGTGCTTTTTGGAGAGCTTGTTTCACCTCTTCATTGTTCAGACAACGAAATAATACTTCATCAAAAGACCTTTGACATAAAGTTTCTTCGAGATATATAATGTCGGGAGCATGTTGTTGAATTTCTGTCTTATGGCGACGATCTTTGGGTAGCTTTTCGTGTTGTAGTCAATGATTGGTTGATGCTAATCTTCATTCTTAGTAAGGCGTATGGAGACAGTGTTAGTTGTTCTACTTTCTCCATCATCCTCCTGTGGCACAATCCACTTCTGGCACACAGCAACAACTGTAACTTAGATTTCTGACTTTGCGAGAGAGGTAACCAGATTAGCCGATGCATCTACCTAAGAGTTTTCTCGATGAGGAACATGCTCCAATGTGATGCTTTCAAATTCATTCATTAGCTGCTGGCTCGTCAATAGCAAGGTGTAAGGTCTTCTTTCTTCACATCATACAATCTGGTAAGTTAGTTGATGATGAGCTGAGAATCTCTATGGACTTCTATTGTTAGAATCTCCATATCAATAGTCATTTGGAGACCGATGATTAATACTTGGTACTCGACAACATTATTTGAGCATAACTCATCGAAGATGATAACATATGGTAGTATTTGTCTTTAGGGAGTAACAAATACTACGTCAGCACCAGCACTATCGAAAAAAATTGTCCATGGTGGTAATGTCTCGATATAAAAGACTTCTTCGTTTGGAAGATCATCTATAAACTTTCAATCAAATAGGATAGGATGATCTGCAAGGAAATCTACTAAAGCTTGTTTTTTGACTGCTTTTTGAGTTAAGTAGATAATATCATAACTTTGTAATATTACTACCCACTTAGTAAGTCGTCTTGACAAGACTGGTTTAGATAAGATGTACTTGATAGGATTAGCTCTAACAATAAGGCGAATTATATGAGCTTGCATATAGTGCTTCAGCTTCCATATAGTGCTTCAATTTATCAATGGCGAAGAAGAGTGCCAAACATGTCTTTTCAATGGGCAAGTAGTTCAATTTTGGACCGTTTAATGTTTAGCTCAGGTAATATAGGGCAACTTCCTTTTCCTGTTCATTTTTCTGTGCAAGCAGAGCTTCCAAAGACCTTTCCTGTGTGGCAATATAGAGGATTAGTGGCATTCATTGAATCAGAGCACTTAGGACTGGTGGATTGAAAATGTACTTCTTTATACTCTCGAAGACTTTGCTACAGGCTACGTCTCACTCAAAGTTAGCATCCTTTTCATCAATTGATGGAAAGGTTGAAACCTCCTAGTCAAGTTGGAGAAAAAACAACGAATGTAAGCCAACTTTCCTTGTAGACGTCCCAGCTCATGCAAGTTTTTGGGTTCGGGCATCTTTTGAATTGCCTCTACCTTTGATTGATCCACTTTAATGCCATGATGACGCACGAAAAATCCAAGAAACTTGCCTGATGTGACACCAAATGCGCATTTGAGAGGGTTCATTTTGAGTTGATGCTTCTGAAGTCTTTTAAACACTATTTTGAGATCCTCGAGGTAATCTTTGTGTTCCTTAGTTTTTACCATCAAATCATCTACATAGCACTCTACGATCTTGTGCAACATATCATCAAAAATCTTTTGTATGACACATTGATAGGTGACGCCAGCATTCTTTTACCGAAACGACATGATTTTGTAGTAATATATTCCTTTTAGCGTACGGAACTCTGTCAACTCCTCATTCTCTGGTGCCATCCTGATTTGGTTATAACTTGAAGAACCGTCCATGAAGGATAATGCCTTATGGCTAGTTGTTGCATCGATCATGATCTCTGTTATGGGCAACAAAAAGTCATCTTTAGGGTAGACCCGAATGAGGTCTCTAAAATTGATAGAAACTTTTAGCTGTCCTTTTTTCTTTCTCACAGGGACTATATTTACTATCTATATCGGGTAGGTGACTTCTCGGATGAAGTCAGCATTGATCAGTTTGTTGTCAATTTTTGGAATAAGCTCATTGTGGTTGCTTAACTGGACGGACACCTCTCTTTACTACTAGGCGATAAACTGCGATCTTCAGCTCAAGTCCAGGCATTTTTTTGTAGCTCCAAATGAATACATCCTTGTATTGGCTTAATACTTGGACATATTCATACTCTTCTTCTGGTGTGAGTAAGACACTCACGAAAGTAGGTTAAGGATCTTCTGAGGAGCTAAGATTGACCTCTTTGAGTTCATCAACAGCAGTTTGGGGGAACCTCTTTCACTTTGGTGTTTGATGAGTCAGATTCAACCTCCTCGCTAATCGTGACGTGCAATATAGAGATCCTGACTTCATCTTCTTTGTTTGACTGGATGAGCCTTTTCCCGTTTGGCGGTGATAGTAATGGCACATGCATCAGTTGCTCAATTTCGGCTCTTTGGCATGATCTGCACAGGTGACTTCTCCTGGTAGTTTAAGCCGGGTTTGGACTTTGGAGATTGAGCAGTTGTGTCATGTGTAGATGACAGCGTACCTATTGTGCTTAGATTTGAGAAGTCATAGCCCATTTTAGCTAAGAGTCTGTATGCATTATGATCAAATCCTTTATCTGTTCTCCTTTTTGGAAGCAAGCCACATTCACTTGCCCCCATGAGTGGTTTAACAAAACCTTTAAGTGGTTTTGAGGACAATATTGGATCAATCCTCGGGAGTGGTAAGACGTGGGACTTCTTTAAGTTATAAAACTCTTTTGTCTTGGGTTGGCTGTGTTCTTCCTCCTGTTTGGGATTAGTATAATAAGAGAAAGGAGGCTGACCTTCTAGACGTCGTGACTTTGACACATAGCATAAGACCGAAGTGGGGCTCGGTGATACGATGTCCTGTGAGTGGAGTTCAGTAGGCTGCTGCAGCTTCTCATCTGCCAGAGTCTTGGGGCAAGCATCAGTAGAGTCTTTGACTGCTTCAACTTCTTTAGGGATGCCCCCAATCAAGGGGACTTTCGATGAGATGATTTAAGGATTGTCCGTGTCGGTGTAAAAGATTGCATCTGTCAAATGTGATTCAACATCATCGAACGGCTTTAAGTCGACATTGAATTTTTGAACGCCATCCTTGTAGTACTTGAAGCACTAATACAGGCTTGAAAGCATAACTCTATTTTCATGGATCTATGGACGCCCTAGTAACATCTTGTACATGATAAGTGTATTGATTACTTGGAGCAGAGTGCTAGAAGTAAGGTCGCCAATAGTCAGGTTCAGACGAATCATATCAATTGCTCTTTGTCCTCTTTGATTCGAGTCATGAATCATCAGACAACTCTTTGATAATTCATCAATGCTAATGCCAAGCTCTATCATGGTGGATTTTGGGATGATATTGACTGCCGAGCCATTGTCAATTAGGATGCGACGAATCTTCTGCTCTTTTGCATATCCCGATACATAAAGTGGTCGATTGTGGGGCTTGGATCTTAACAAAAGATCTTTATCTGTGAATAAAATAGCCGAGTAGCATGCGACGTGGTCTTGGGCCATTTGATCTTTCGTTGAGTTGGAATCAACTAAAGGCGGAGATCCTACTGTGGTACAAACAGTCTTGCTGACTTGGTTATGCCAGATTTCGGATGATTACAAAGTGGAAAAGAGAAGGTGTTGGAGAGCTTCAGATCCCTTCTTTGTTGTCAACTTTTTGTCGTTGTGTTGTTCTTCCTTACGCAGTATCATTTCTTCTGATGGACTCGAAGTGATGATGGTTTGGTTGGCCGAGGTTACGTTTTTCTGGTCTACAATAATTTTATTTTGATTTTTGAGCTTTATGATTAGCTCTTTCAAGACAAAACACTTCTCGGTTGGATGGTTGACTATTCGGTGATACTTGTAGAATTTCGGGTCACTGACTCGATCACTCTCATTAGGGCGCTTGCACTCTGGGAGTTCGATTAGTTTCGCCTCTAAAAGTTAGTCAAGAATGTCTGGGACGTCTGAGTCAGAGAATGAATATTTCTTTTGCTCCAATTCTTGCAACGTCACTTTCTGCCTTTCTTGTTGTCCGCCCGACTTGTCGGTGCGGGATGGTTCATCTTCTCCTTAGCTCTCACTTTTATTGATGCAGTGTCGACGGTCATTGCTTCCTTGCCTTTGCTTGGGTTGTTAGACTTATTAACTTCCCTTCTACCCCCATGCTGGTCCAATTGAATAGGGATTGTGCCTCCGGAAGTCTGGATGTCATGTGCGAGGGTCGCCAGTTCTTCAAAGGTTTGAGGTTTGATGCCCTGTAAGATGTATAACAGCTCTCAATGTATCCCCTGGATGCACATCTCCATAGCGAAAGTCTCCGTCAGACGATCCTTAGAATCTAGACTGAGAGCACGCCATCTGTTTATATATTTGACAACGGGCTCTCTTTTCTTTTGTTTGGTGCTGATAAGTTCCATCATGCTTACCGTCCTCTAAGTGTTGAAGAATCTGTTGAGGAACTCTCATTGCAGTTGTTCCCAACTGTCGATTGATTCTGGTTCAAGATTTATGAATTAGAGGAAAGCGGTATCCCTGAGTGAACGAATGAATTGTTTCATAAAGAAATCTTTGTAAGTCCTTGCGTTGTTGCAGGTTTCGACGAAATGAGCGATGTGCTGTTTGGGATCACCTTATCCATCGAATTGTTGAAATTTGAGTGGTTGGTAACTCAAAGGCATGCTGAGATTTTCAATCCGCCTGGTGTACGACTTGACGTACATTTACGATCCTTAAAATGATACAGTTTGTTGTAAGTAGATTGTATTAGTTATCATATCATGTAATTGTTGGATAGATAGCGAGGTTATAGAATTTGAAAGTGGCAATTGTGTGCAACTATTTGGTTGTTCAATTGCAGTGAAGACATCAACTGGAGTTGCTTCTGGAGTGAAACTGAGTGGATATGACTGCTCCTCGCGGGTCTTGGAATCAATTTGGATCAAGACCTTTTCTTTGAGGTGGACGATCTATTGATCTTTTTCCTCTAAGACTCTGATTAATTGAGAAATCTTATTCTCCAATTCCGCGATGCGTTCATTCGTATTAGTTGTGTTGGTCATCATGACTGCAACGACATCAGTATTGACAGATGATACTCCGTGGAATACTTGGGTAAAGGGCTCCTCTGATTCTTTCGCATTTATTTTTGTGAAATGGGCCCGCTTTTGGTGTTTTGCGGATTTTTTTGTATTGCCCCCAACTTCGATCGGAGTGGGTGATCGACTTTTTCATTCGATAAGAGAGTCGAGGGAGAAATCTTGTTACTGTGCGAGCTGCAAATTTTCTGCTTCGATATTTTGTTGTGCTTGAACGGCAAGAAATGACCTCTGTCTGCAAGTTTTTTGGGCCAGCATGCCGTAGTAGGGTAGTTAATGCAGACAATAGAGTAGTTATCTTCTTACTGATAGGGATTGTCATGCTTTTTTTTAGTGTTATTGGTATACCGGGTACCTACTAAAAAATTTTCCTCTCTTTTTTCTTTTTTCTTTTTCCTCTTTTTTTTTTATTTTTTTCTCTTTCTTTTCCTCTCTTTTATTTTTTTTCTCTTTTTTTTGTCTTTTTTGTCTTTTTCCTTTTTTTTTTTTTCTTTTTCTTTCTTTTTTCGACTTTTCGACTTTTTTTTTTAAAAGCAAAAGATGAAGGTAAATATATCCTACTGAGTATGCTAGAAATTTATAAGGGCTATCAATTTCGAGTCTGTAATAGTTAGACTCGAAATTGTAAATACAAATTACAAATAAAAGTTTTAAAATAAAATAAAATTAATGTGAGGTCGATTTTCGTGGATCTTCCGATTAGTATTCCTTTGTAACTCCGTCAAAAGTTGCGCGAGCGTAATCTTAACAGAAATAAATTTCACAACTTTATCTTAAACTGAATGAATTTTGTTAAGAATCGAGACTGGATTTCAGGCAGATGTCTAAACTACGATGAAAATCGTAAAAATTTAATCTGACTCGAACTGACTTGATTTCACTAAAGGCCGTAAGGACTTGTTTTCGGATGGGCTAATTGGACTTGACTGAGAGCCGTAGGAGGTTTAATTTCAAATAAATATTCAATATTTTAATATTTTAAATTTTACTCTCATAGATCCCAATCAAATACAATCGGAGAGGATAAACCCAAGATATACCTGAAAATGAGTATATTAAATATTTGGGGTTTTATATGTGAAATATCTCTTTTAATAGTATTTAAGGAGTATACACTCAAAATATAAAAACGTAAAAAAAAAGGTGACAAATGCAAATAAAATTAATAGATGTTTACAATTATGGACCTTATAAATCCACTTCTTTTTCGGATGCTCGCTGCTAGCCTGAACACAACCAATCTATAGGCTCTTTGAAGTTACTGTATTACTTAATTTCCCTGGCCTACTTTCAATATAATGTCTGACTAAATTGAAAATTTCGTCGGCCAACTTTGAAGAGGAACATGCAAAATGCTGACCATGCTAAATATGTGGACATTATGTTAATCCAACTTTTAGAAATTTGAATTCAATTTTTTTTTTTTTTTAGTTTACAACGTGTATACGTAGTTAAGTTTTTATTTTTTGGCAAACTACGAAGTCGGTAGTTAGATGGAGAGCTGAAGACCAAAAGTTTCCTTCATTTTTTATTTGTTTTGTCTCCAGCCCTGACTGGTATATCTAAAGCAAAGATGCTAATAGCTAACCCAAATTTTGTTTCATTCTGTGAATCCACAACTAATCCCATCGAAAGCAAAACCATGCCTATTAAATATTGTTCTTTGACGAATAAATAAAGCCAGCCACCTCGAGTTTATATTATCAATTGTTTAAACTTTCTTGAATTCCTAAAAGCAACTTTCACTACAATTTTTTTATAAAAAATAAATTGTGTCAATATCATTTTGGGGAATTCTTATTTACATCTTTCACATTCGTTGGGTTTAAGATAACGATATTGCAACAGTGTCGACCTCTATAAAATGGAATCACGTAAGCAACCATTATTGTTATTTTATCCAAAACACGAAAAGAATATAATAAAAACTTTTTTGTTTCAAAAAATTGATATAAAAAGAATAGTTAATATACAAAAATATTATTAATTTTATTTAAGTAATAATTTTAGTATTAACTTTAAAAAGTAACAAATATAATATTAACTTTATTTAAAATAATAAATTTAGTACACAATGATTTTACATGAACAGAATCTGTTAATTTCAATAATATGATAATCATATAAGTTGTCACATCATTAAAATAAATAAATTCTATTTAAAATTTTTTTACAACGTATTAGATTTGTTACTTTTTAAAATCAGTATTAAATTTACTATTTTTTAAAATTAATGTTAGATTTATTATTTTTTAAAAAATTAGTGATATGTTTATATATTCACTATAAAAACAATAAATAAAAGGACAACTCATGTTAATTTGTACAGGACCCGCCGGCGAATTTAAACTTTTTGCTTTGTGTGATATGTTTGAAAAATGCGTGAAAGAATTGGATGAAAAAGAAAATTATTATTTATATCTTATTTATTTTTTTATCTATTTAAATAAGATATTTTTTATAGTTTTTTTTATTTTTTTCCTATTGTTTTCTTTCTTATTTATTTTTTATCTATCAAAATTATTTTTTTATAATTTTTTTCTCACCAATTTCTCATAATCCAAATACATTATTATGCAGTTGAATTTGTTCTTTTAGAAATTTAACGTAAAGCCTCAATTCATAGGTCAATACAATTTTCTTGTTAAGATAAAAAAAAATTTGTTCCCTCCTTTGTCGTTTATGGGTCATCGAAATTAGTGTCCCTTTTCCGCTTCCACTTATAAAAGCACACACTTTCTTTCCTTCCACTGCTCAATTTCTTTGTCTGTGTTTGACTGCTAGTGTGAGGAAGTGCTCAAGAAACGATGGCAGCCACTTCATTTGTCTCCTCACTTGCAAGAAGGTGATGAAACTACTCCCAGCTTAATCAACTTATGTTTTTTGATTTCATCATCCTTTTATGTTTTGATTTTTTTCTTTTCCCCTTTTACTTTTCCTGCCGCTGTTGAATGTGTATTTGTGTAAAAGAATCACCAAGTAAGAGCAGACTTAGATCGATCTCACGCACCACACATGATCTGTCGAATGAAATTTGGTTGAAGTTTATAGAACATTAGTACTACTAAAGAAAGATAGGCACAGGGAGTAGAAAAAAAAAAATAGAAGCTTTCTTCCCTTCATTTGGTCAAGAGGACAGAAAGGAAATTTGAGAGTTTGTTTTTTCTAACTAAAAAGAAGGAATCGGGTCAAGGTTGGGGAAAGGAAATGATCTAAATATAAGTTCTTATTCCATTAAGCTCTTTGCTTGGAATTCTTTTTTATATATCAGTCGATTTTAGATTGTTCAATCAATAGATGGAAAGGTTTTTTTTTTTTTTTTTTTTTTTTTTTTGTGAGAATAGATGCAAAGGTTAGAAACTGATGAGTATCACTTTCATTTTTATCAATCAAATGATAACAGGAAAAAAGACACCTAGTGATAATAATATTGATATGATGATTCTATATCCTTGTTTTCTTAATTGCTAATTTTAGAATTTTATAAAGCTCTAATAACTTGTTTAAGATACTAATGAGCTATGCTAATTTGATATTAGAGTTTTATTTAAGGCTGAAGGTTTTGAGATTAACTTTTGGTCAGAGCCAATTAACAAAATAATAATAATAATAATAATATTATTATTATTATTATTATTATTATTATGTTTGAGATAAGAACAAATTGTAGACTAATTTTATCTCAATCAATTCCATTTTTTTTAATTAATTAAGAGATTTATTAGGTCATAAATTATATAATAGAAGTAGCTCCCTCGTTTCATAAATTACACATCATCTCTTTCCATAATTATAATCTAAGACTTCTATAATAAAATTTTATTTAAACTTTAACTGTTAGGGTGTTTATAAGGGAGTCTAATTCAATTCCACTAGTTTCTTTGTTTGATGCTATTATTTTTAGGTACAAGAATTCAAAATTAAATTGTCACAAACTTAAAAATATAGTAGTATGATAAAATTGGTAATTTTTACTATAATTTGTGAGAATTAGGTAGAATTTGATATTCCTTTTAGCACTTTGACCTCTACCTCCGGGATTTCGGGATTTTGATCCCAAAAAAAGGGTATAGAGTTTAAAGAATTATAGAGAGCTATCATTACTAAGTAACTTACTATCCAATGAGTCTATTAATATATATAAAAAAATGTCCAATATGTCTCTAAATAGTCCACAAAAAAATTTGATGCAATATATTTACATAGATATATAGGCAAAATTCGATTATCAAATCAATTGAATTGAATTACATTTTACCAAAAAAATTCCATTCATAAGATATATATCATTCAAATCCGTAGGTTCTACAAGTAACATAGTGTATATGTGCTAATATTTTGTGAAGGCTAGAGGGGAAGGTGGCCTTAATCACCGGAGGTGCTAGCGGCATCGGTGAATGTACCGCCAAGGTCTTTGCACACCACGGCGCCAAGGTTGTGGTGGCCGACATCCAAGAAGATTTGGGCTATTCCGTCGTTAAGGCCTTAGGCCCATCAAATTCCACCTATGTCCGCTGCGATGTGACCGAGGAGGCCCAAGTAAAAAATGCCGTTGACAAAGCTGTTGCAACATATGGCAAGCTGGACATAATGTTCAACAATGCTGGTATTGGTGGCGAGAACAAGGCACGCATAATCGACAACGAAAAGGCAGATTTCGAACGTGTTCTTAGCATCAACGTGACCGGAGTTTTCCTGGGAATCAAGCATGCCGCACGTGTGATGATCCCGGCGCGTAGGGGCACCATAATTTCAGCAGCTAGCATATGCTCAGAGATTGGAGGTGCAGCCTCACATGCATATTGTTGCTCTAAGCATGCTGTTCTAGGACTCACAAAGAATGCTGCAGTTGAGCTAGGCCAATTTGGCATCAGGGTCAATTGCTTGTCGCCCTACGCTCTTGCGACGCCTTTAGCGACGAAATTCGTGGGGCTTAACGATGACGATTTGGAGAAGGCAATGGATTCACTAGCTAACTTGAAGGGTGTGACGCTCAAGGCAGAAGATGTTGCTAATGCTGCACTTTACCTAGCTAGTGATGAGGCTAGATATATCAGCGGGCATAACCTTTTCATAGACGGAGGATTTAGCATTTATAACCCATCGTTCGATTTGTTCCAGTATCCAGATTCTTAAAAGTATCCATTCCAAATTGGCTCTTTTATTTCTTTTTGGAAAGACTTTGCATCCTGATCATGAAATCGAGGATCGCTCTTTTAAATTCTGGACATTGTACTACCGATGTGTTGATACTTTCACTTGCTTAGCGCAATTAAAGACCCGGAATTGAATAATTTGAAGAAAATATGTTGCAAAAAAAAAAAAAGAAAAGCTCCATCTCGATTGATTTGCCAAATGTCCCGTGAGAGGGGGTCATGGCATAAACAACTTGAAGTCATGGTCCCATGTAAT
The DNA here is from genome assembly GCA_037832335.1 of Carallia pectinifolia. Classification (NCBI taxonomy): domain Eukaryota; kingdom Viridiplantae; phylum Streptophyta; class Magnoliopsida; order Malpighiales; family Rhizophoraceae; genus Carallia; species Carallia pectinifolia. Next base: position 15,421,558 of record CM075444.1, on the reverse strand, counting down.
TAATCCATGAGCCTTCTGAAATTTTGTCATTGGTACTTAACAAACTTTCTTTAAGACAACTATATTGGCTGATCATTTGTTTAGATAAAAAGCTACGATCATTTGGCAGCTGAACCAAAGTAAAATCCAAAATGGCTGCGGCTGACCATGCAAACAATTGCCATGATCAGATGATACCTCAATGAACATGCCGCTAGATCAATGCTTTAGCTGCCATAAATTAATTTAAAGCATAAATTGATTCATCAAACTTGACCTTGAAATCCCTTTCCGCTTTATTTTTCTTAGACTTAAAAAAAAAAAAAAAATCCCGACTCTATTTGCACTGTGTTTGATAGCCTATTAAAAGATAAATACGCATGGCACAGACTTAAACACTAGCATATGAAAAGACCATGTAATTGCCTTTAATCAAGACAGACACGTACTTGAGACAAAAACCATTGCCTTGCCTCAAACTTACTATCAATAGTCAGTTTGTTGCACAATTAGAATTCAACTATCAGCGTATAGGATGGGGGGTTTTCTAGTACAACTAGGAAGTGCATATCCGGTGTCATGTCACCAGCCAAGGTACTTTTGTCGCTTTTGCTTTAAAAACTGCGAAGATTTGTTGCAACACCGAAACCCGTGACTTCAGGGCCAAATTGTTTGTTTGTTCTTACAGTAGCATTAGCCTTTGTGGGATTTGGCATCGTGTTAGTGCAAAATAAATATTTCAGGGCAGGCAGATTTTTAAATTTTGTACAGTCCTGTTTCATTGCCTTGGTGGATTCTGTGTTTTTGTGTGGGCAGTTGATGGATCACACTGGATAGAATGCTTTGCTTGACCATACATATGTGATTAATTGTGACCTTTGACTCACAGCTACAAAAACAAACTATCACGGATTGTGGTGCTTACATACATCTACTGACTTCTATTGTATAAATTCATTGTGATATCCAGATGTTTCACGGCTTCAATGATCAGTTATCGCAATTTTACAAATTTTGCTAGTTTGGCCTCTCAAACTTCCAACCTAGAGCGTGACATTTGGCCGGCGACCGGTTAATGGTTCTCATAAATAACCAATGAATTTAATAATAGATCAATTGAAACAATAAATCAAAACTATGCAATATGGTAATTTAGTTGGTAATGCCGTGCTTTTTTTTGTTTGTATTAGTTTAGATTCGACTCTTTACACTGTTGTCTGCCTCTTAATTAACAAAAATTTTTATTAAGTGTACAGTATTGAGTTTTAGATTTGTAAATGTTGTGATCAGATATGAAGAAAACTCATTCAACCTACTATATTCAAGTGATGGATCTTACTTTTAAAAGTTATTTTAATGAGAACCATAACAACTAGTCCCTGCCTCTTTGCTTAAAAAAAAAAAAAAAAATCTGATTTCAGCCGATAGCTAAGATCATCAACATATCTTAGATGCATTTGTTTAATAAAAAGACAATAAATTAAACCAGCTTAAATCACTAAAAAACTTCTTGACCATACAACTAATTAGTTTGGAAATTATAATAATAAGAACAATTATTATTATTAGGTAGCTGAGGCAGGAATGCATTAAATTACAGAAATAATAGCGTTAGAAGATACTGCCGTATATTTCGGGTGGATTTTACATTGTGGACGCTTCAATCTTTCACCTTCATCATTTCACCGTCGATTTTATTTTATTTTCATTTTTTCACTTTTTTTCCCCTTTCTATTATAATCAACAACTGGTAACTTCTCTATCTAAACAGAAAACAGAACAACATGCCGAAGCCGAATAACTTAAATTTTGGATTCAGAAAATTTAGATATAAGTAGTATAGACGTATAGTAATCGACCGATTAGTTTGTACAATCAGTGGATAATTATTTGTTACAAAAATAAACATATTTTTTATCAATTTTTTTTTTATGAACATTAGTCCTCTAGTTGTACAAACTAATTCATTTATTGTAACCAGACTCTTTTTGAATATATTTACTGTACTTTTCGTCTAATCTAGACTCTATTTGTTTCTCATACATGAGTTTTTTTGTTTATTTTGGGAAGATAATTTTATTGGATAAAAAATAATTTGGGTAATATTGTAAATTTATTGTTTGGAATTACGTAAATAGTGATAAATTCATAAAAAATGTGAAAAAAAACAACTCTCTCTCTCTCTCTCTCTCCCGTCAAACTTTTTTCCTTCTAAGTATCAGGAGTCTTTGTTTTTAACAAAGAAGTGCAAAGGAGTGTTTGACATAAAAGAGGGAAAAGATTAACGGAGACAAAATATTTATGTACCCAGATACGCAAGTCAATGAAAATATATATTCGAATTATTGCAAAATTTGCTAAATTTTGTATGTTTAACCCCAATTTGATTTTGTTTTAAAAGTTCTTAAAAATGAATTTCGGAAATTCAAGTTAGTTCAATGCAAGAGTGAGGGGAAAAAATATATAAAGCGAGATCTGCTTAAAAAAAGATTTAAATGATACCCTATTCAATGAGACATAAAATATTTGTATCCTTTCTACAATCATAAAGAAAGAGCTGATTATCCCAACTGAGTTAGGTATACCTGATTTATGGAAACATATACAAGTAAAAGTAAAAATTCTTTATTAACCAATGACTTATAACTCATTGATACTGGAATTATCTTTATGATTAGAGTCATCTTTAAAATTAAGGGTTTTGAGTTCAATTTCATAATCAATTAACAAAAAAAAAAAAATCTCTATTAATTACGTTTTTAGACCCAACGTTAACGCTTTCAGTAAACATCGGCATTATTGATCTTTTCTGTTGTCTTAACTTAGCCCAATCCAGCCCATTCCTAACGGGCTCATGTATTGGAACTTTCGGAGTAAGACTTTGCGTACGGTAATAAAGTTGTTGAAATTATTTGACCAAAAAAAAAGTGGTTAAAAGGATGTTACAGGGGTGGGTGGCCCAGAATGGTTTCTACTCTCTAGTTCATTTGTTTTGGTCATAGGCTTCGGCCTTTCATAGGACCAAAAAAAAAAAAAAAAAAATCGGTGGCAAAGCAATGCGATGCATTAATGTGGTATAATTGGTTGAAGGATTCATAGAATTAAAAAGAAAAAAAGAAAGATTACCTAGATACACATTGTGCGTCATATAAAAGGTATTCAGTTAATTCAATACTTTATTTATTTTCTTTTCTATTTTTCAACTAAATATATTTTTAACGATTTGATTATTCAGATCTCGCATGTCAACTTTGTAGTTACTTTATATATGTCATATAATTTGTTCTAAAATAAGAGATCTTATAAAATATAAATTTATTGAGTTATATGTGAATATGAAGTGATATGAACTGTTGCATATGTTATGTATCTCTTACGTATTTTTTATTTTATTTTTTGATAGCCGAATCAAGTAAAAATTTGACTACGAAGTGCAATTGGACAAACTACGAATAAGGTAGTAAGATTGAGAAATGGTGACCTAAAGATTCCTTTATTTTTTGTTTGTTTTGTCCAGGCCCGGTGGAATATCTAAAGCAAAGATGCCAATAGCTAGCCCAACTTTTGTTTCCATTCAGTGAATCCATAGCTAATCCCATAAAAAACAAAACTCTGCCTACTAAATATCATTGTTTGACGAATAAAGAAAGCCAATCAGCACGATCTTTATGCTAGATTAAATAAAGCATATAATATGATAGAAACTCTAGTGTGTATATTAAACTTTCTCGATTAATTTTTTAATAAAAAATAAATTGTGTCCATATCATTTTAAGGAATTGTTAATTACATCGTCCACGTTTGTTGCCTTTAAGATAACGATGTTGCAATAGTTTTGACGTCCATAAACTCTAATCGAGTAAATAACAATTATTGTTATTTTATCACAAAATACCAAAATAAAAAAAATTAACATTCACCTTGACAAAAAAAATCCCCTTTTTTACTGCTAAATTACAGTAATACACTTTTTTTTTTTTTTTGTCTATATTGTAGAGTTTATTTTTTTATAAATTTAATGTAGGCCTGCATTTTACTTTGTAATGCAACCAATATAATACTGTTTAACATGACTTCAGTGATACATGCTTTCCCTCTTAAAGGTTTATGGGTCATCAAAATTACTGTCACTTCCGCTTCAACTTATAAAGCAAATACTTTCTTTCCTTTCAAAGCTTAATTTCTCTTTCTGTGTGTTTGAGTGTGAGTATGAGGGGGTGATCAGGAATCGATGGCGGCCACTTCATTTATCTCCTCACTTGCAAGAAGGTAATAAACTACACCCAAACATAATCAACTGACGTACGTATTTGATTTTATCATCCTTTTATGTTTTGATATTCCCCCCTTTTACGTTTCCTGCCGCTGATGCATGTGTATTTGTGTAGAAGAATCACCAAGTAAGAGCAGACTTGGATCGATCTCACGCACCGCAAATGATGTATCGAATCAAATTAGGTGATTGTATAGAGCATTAGTACTAAAGAAAGATAGGAACATGGAGTAGGAAACATAGAAGCTTTCTTCCCTTCATTTTGGTCCAGAGGACTGAAAGGAAGTTTGAGATTTTGTTACTTTTACCCTTTGTTTGTTTTTGTGTTAGAAACCTGCCGGAAAGGAAATTGTATATTTCAAGAAACTTTCGGTGGTTTGGCAACTTTCTTATTCCAGACATGAGAAAATGGGTGCAGCATAAAAAGGCGGACCGTGTTCACTGTGTTGTCATTGTCAACTGCCATTTTGGAAGAAAAAAAAGAAATAATAAAAAACAAAAAAATGAATGTAAATTTAAAAAATAATCCACTTTCTCATGCAATCTGGATTAATTTTTTTGACTTTTTTTTTTTCCTTTTTGCATGTATTCAAAAGTACCAAATAAATAGGGATAATTTTATAATTTTAATTATATAATTTTCTTTCTCATTACTTTTCATACAATCCAAATATATAACTTTACTTTCTAATCATTTTCTACAATCTAAATATATAACTTTACTTTCTAATTATTTTCTTTTCCACATTTTCTCATCTATCCAAACAACAAATTCTTATACTTTACTTTCTTACAACTTTCTTTTCTAACAGTTTTCTTTCTCACAACTTTTTTTCTTACCAAAATCTCAGAATCCAAACACAATATTAAGGAAAAATAAGGAATTCAAGAAAAGGGAAAAGAAATGATGTAAATATAGTTTTTATTCCATTATTGTGATTATTAGTAATATTATTTTTTTGGGTCGGAGAAGCTATCTTCTTGGGATTCTTTATATATGTGTGTGTGTGTGTGGTGTTCGAGAAGGCTCATAGCTCACATATATTAGAAGAGAGAGATTAGTAAGAGGTGATATTTAAAGAATCCACAATCTCTTATTTGAGCGAAATAAGCTGTAGCTAACTAGGCTTTCCACTATTTAATTAAATAGATGGAAAAGTAAGAAAATGATGAGTATCACTTTCATTTTATCAATCTAGTGACAATAGGAAAAAGAAACCTAGTGGTAATAGTATTGTTATTGATGACTCTAGATCCTTGTTTCCTTAATTGCCAATTTTAGAATTTTATAAAACAGTAATAACTTGTTTGAAATAAGGAGAGTTTGTAGACTAATTTAATCTAATTCAATCCCACTAGTTTCTTTGTTTAATGCTATAATGTTTTATGTATAAGAATTCAAAATTGATTTCCCAGTCACTTAAAATGATACTAATTTGATAAAATGGGTAATTTTCTCTAAAATTTGTGAGATTTAGGTTGAATTTAATTCAATTTCTTCTACCACTTTGACCTCTATCTTCAAGGTCTTGGTTTTAATCCCGAAAAGAGGTATAAAGTTCAAAAAAATGAAGAGAGTTACTTTTATCATGTGATTTATGGTCCAATAGGTGTTTTGATAGACAAAAAAGAAAAAGAAAAAATTAATTCATTTTACTTATTTATGGATATATAGAAAACAAGACATTCAATTATCAAAATGAATTGAATTGAATTTTTTTTTTTAAAAAAAAATCCATTCATAAGATAGGGATCATTAAAATCCTTGGGTTCCATGGGGTGGGCCTGAGCCATTATAATATATTAAAAAAGAATTCCTCAGGTCAGCCAGGCCCAAGGTCCTTTGAATTGGTTGATCCTGACATCGTGTACAAGTAACATGGTATGTGCTCATATTTTGTGAAGGCTAGAGGGGAAGGTGGCCTTAATCACCGGAGGACCTAGCAGCGTGCCGCCGAGGTCTTTGCACACCACGGCGCCAAGGTTGCGGTGGCCGACATCCAAGACCAATTGGGCCGTTCGGTCGTTGAGGCCTTAGGCCCATCAAATTGCACCTATGTCCACTGCGATGTGACCGATGAGGCCCAAGTAAAAAATGCTGTTGACAAAGTTGTTGCAACATATGGCAAGCTGGACGTAATGTTCAACAATGCTGGTGTTGGTGGCGCGAACAAGGCACGCATAATCGACAACGAAAAGGCAGATTTCGAACGTGTTCTTAGCATTAACGTGACCGGAGTTTTCCTGGGAATCAAGCATGCCGCCCGTGTCATGATCCCGGCGCGTAGGGGCACCATAATTTCAACAGCTAGTCCAAGCTCAACGGTTGCAGGTGCAGCCTCAAATGCATATTGTTGCTCAAAGCATGCTGTTCTAGAACTCACAAAGAATGCTGCAATTGAGCTAGGCCAGTTTGGCATTAGGGAATTGCTTGTCTCCCTACGCTATTGCGACGCCATTGGCAACCAAACTCCTGGGGCTCAAGGACGAGGATTTGGAGAAGCCAATGGATTCTCTAGCTAACTTGAAAGGTGTGACACTCAAGGCTGAAGATGTTGCTAATGCCGCACTTTATCTATCCAGTGACGAGTCTAGATATATCAGCGGGCATATAGACGGGGGACTTAGCATTTGTAACCCGTTATTCCGCATGTTGCAGTATCCAGATTCTTAAAAAATCCATTACCAGTTGGCTCTTTTATTTCTTTTTGGAAAGATTTTACATCCTGATCATGAAATCGAGGATCACATTTTTAAATTTTGGACACTTTACTATTGAACTGTTGTCGCTTAATTCACTAGCTTAACGTATTTAAAGACCTGGTATTGAATAACTTGAAGATAACATGTTGCGAAAAAATAAAGCTCCATCTCGATTCATTGCTAAATGTCCAGTGATATGGGCTCTTGGCTTAACGAACTTGATGTCATGGTCCAGTGTAATAAATCCCTATTTTGCTTTTTGAAATTTTGTCGCACATACTTGGCAAACTTTCTTCAAGACAAAAAACATGCCGCTAGTTCAATTCTTTAGCTGCCATAAATTAATTTAAAGCAGAGATTGATTGTTCAAACTTGACCTTGAAATCCCCTTCCGCAAGGTTTTTCTTGGACTTAAAAAAAAAAAAAATCCTGACTCTATTTGCGTTGTATTTGATAGCCTACACACAGATAAATATGCAATGGCACAGACTTTAACGTACTCATATAAAAAGACCATGTCATTGCCTTTGATTAAAAGTGTTTATTAATTTTATTTTTTTTAATGAGTAAAATAAATTTATAATTTTATATTATATATAATAAAAAATTATAAATAAATTATACTCATTAAAAAATAAAAATTAATCAAGACAGGCACGTTGTAAGAGAGAAACTTTTGCCTCCCATCAAATTTACCATGAATATTCAATTTGTTACACAATTAATTATTGAGATGACACTTATTTGATTTTTAAATTTTTTTAGATTTCTATAATTGAGTCCTAAATTGTTTAATTTTTTCAATTGAATCTTTTATATTTCACATCTTTCATAATTGATTCTTTCAATTAGTTTGATAGTTAAAAACGTATTTAATCTAACAGATATAAAAATTAATTGACCTAACGATCAAATATATTTTAACGATCAGTCTAACAAAATTATTTAATTGTAAAAGATTTAAAAAATATAAAACTCAATTAAAAAAATAAAATATTTAAAAATCAGTCATAAAAATATATAAAAATTTAAAATTTAAATAAGTGTGATCATATAACTATCAGCTTATAAGTTGGAGTTTTTCTAGTACAACTAGGAAGTGCATTTCCAGTGATGTCATATCACTAGGACAAGAAGCGGCGGAGCCAGAAATTATTTTCAGTGGGCAAACTGATGTGTAGTTATTGAAATAATATTTTAAGTAATATAAAATAATATAATATTAATTTTATCCATATTATTTCTTACTTAATTTTTTAGTGGCATACTTATGAAAATATTAAATAAACATAATAAATTAGATGAGCAAAATTTATGTATAATGTTTAACATAATAAATTAGATGAGCAAAATTTATGTATAATGTTTACCTTTTATTTTGTCAAAAGAGATGATAATATATAGTATTTTTCTGATGTTTGAAAAAAAAAAAGGCTTCATATAACTTTCTAATCTTATTTACCTTCTATTTTATTAAGTAATGAATTATAAACTAATACTTTAATTGGTATGTTAAATTTATCTTCATACAATTTATTTATTGGCTATAATTACATCTTTCACTTTTTTTACTTTTTAAAATTGTTATTTATGTATAAAATTTTATTCTTTCACTAAAAGATCGTTAAATATATTCATTTTGATTTAAAATATGATAGATATCAACTGTTGATTCATTTGAAACTAAACAAATTTATCTATATTTTATACAACTTAAATTATATTTGTGTATAACTCAAAGTCATGTATATCTTTCAAATACAATTAATGTAATAAACTAACTCATTTTAAAAATTAAAGAGAAAATTGATGACAATTTTAACAATCGGTAATAATCAAAGATTTTAAAATGTTTCCATTCAATAACTTTAAATTTTGAGTTGAGGCAAGAAAAAAATTTGAGTAAAGACAAACAAAAAATTTAAATTAAAACAAACTTAATAAAACTGTATATATCATATAAAATTTTACTTCGGACAGATCATATAAAATTTTATTATTTTAGTGGGGCAATTGCCCCCACAATGCATAAAGTGGCTTCCCCACTGAGGACAAGGTATTTTTGCAGCTTTTGCTTTAAAAACTAACGTGCTATTGCCGACAGTAGGAATGCAGGGTTATCTGCTTGAGTACGATGACAGTGACAGCGACTTAGAATATCCGGGATTTGTTGCAAACACTGTTTTTTTTCACGTGAAACTCGTGACTTCAGGGCCAAATTATTTGTTCTTACAGTAGCGTTAGCCTTTGTGGGATTTGGCGTTGTGTTGGCGCAATAAACATTTCAGGGCAGGAAGATTTCCAAATTTTGGATTGTATTGCTTCATTGCCTTGGTGGATTCTGTGTTGTTGTGTTGGCGAGCGGTGGATCACATAGGGTAGAATGCTTACGGAGACTTGAAGGTGAATTCACTGTTAAACGCGTTGTCTCGGAATTTTTATGCATAAATATGTATTAATTTGATATGTGTCGGATACATGATCAAGATAACAATGTTCAATATGTTTACTCACTTTTTCGTGTTGCCTAAATTCCTTTTAACTAGATGTCACTTAATCTTTTTCGTTCACATTTGTTATTGAGTTAATTTAATTTTCCTAAAAAACAGCAAAATTGGAAAATTCCCATTTCATATTACCTTGAATTAATTTTCTGTTAAGAATTTCATCTTTTGTTGCAACGAAAAAAATGTTCAAATGGTTGGTGACCGAACTACTACTATGTGGTATTGGTTAAGTTTTTTGAGCTCCATTAAGGAGAAGGAGATTTTTGCTTCACAATTATTTTACGCTAGACTATTTTTGAAGATGAGGCTCTTAAAATTAGCTTTATGTAGAGAAAGGGCAAAAAGTATAATTCTCTATCATTACCGACGTTTTTACTGTAGAGTTCGAAGCATTTGCCAACGGACAGCTCTAGGGAAACAGTTCTTGTAGCCTCAGCATCAATTATTTTTCATAATTTCATACACATTTTATCTTAATTGTTTACATATTTTACTTAATAGTTTACACATCACACTTTTTTTAAAAGAGTGTACGTTTCCCATGCAAAATCCGCAATCTCTCTCACATTACATTCTTATTTTGTCTATCTCCAACGCCTATCTAATCTTTTCCAGAGATAAAAGTCCCTCAAGTGCGCATTAAAGAGAGATGTACCGTCATACCTAAATTATTTCTTTGAATTCCGCTTGTTCCCTGCAATCTAAATATCTACAGACGTGATCTTGGCATATTGCACCAACGCTACTTGGTCCAGTAAAATTTATCTAAATGCCTACAGTTTATTTCTTGCCACAATATAAATAGTTCATATATAAATATATGACATAATAGAATTTATATTCCCATATTTGTACCACAAAACAATATAAATAGTTATGAGTAGTTTGTTTCCATTCAAAAAAATTCCTTAGATCATATCCATTTTTTTTTATACATTAGAAGATCAGTTAGTCTGTAAGTTACTTAATAAGAGTAGTTATTCTCATTCTTATAAACCTTATATCTCTTTTCAGGATTAAGACCCAAAACTTCTAAAAATATTAAGTTTTAATTACTAGAGTTTCTGAGAGATAAGTTATACCTAAATTGTAATTTTACATCTTATCAACAATAACTATTTGTTATTTATCTAACACCACTCTTATCTTATGTTATGTTTCATTTGCTATGCTACTTGCTAATTATTATCTGCAGTCCATTATTTCTTTATATTTGAGGCTAGGCACAGCGGTTTGAAGTTATTCTCAACTATCTTGGAGGACACCTCACTACCACTCTTACTAAAGGCAAATTGATTGCAATCCATAATTTCTTCTTCTTCTTTTTTTTTTTCAATCCAATATTTCTATTAACCACTAATCCAAACGTATCTCTCCCAAAGACTTCGCTTATTTGGCGGTAGAATTTTGCGCACTTATCACTTTCAGACAATTTGTGTGGCACCAATGAAATTAAGAGAAGAAATGGAGACAGTGGAGACCGACATGTTCTACTCAATTATTTGAGCATTCAAGAAAGAAATACTATTTTCTGAAATAAATTTCCGGACACCAAATCTTTTTTTTTTCTTCTTTCTTCTTTTTAATATTCTAATCAAATAGCGTCGAAAGTTCAATTGATGCAAAAGTCAATTACTATGGTCAGATAAAAGGCTAATCAACTAACTTAGATTTACGAATTTAGGGAAATTAAGTTCATAAACTTTCTTTTTTTCTTATTTCATTTGGACTAATAATAATGTAACTATAAAACTAAGAATGATTAACTTTATGATTGAACTGCCTAGCTAATGGTCCCATTGATGACTTTAATGCATTCGTTGTTGATTTTTACACTTTCCTGTCTAGACGATCGACGACGTGAGGACTGTACACGTCTCTGGTGACGGTACTATCCTTTTGAATTTGGCGAACTCGAATGTTTCAATTTCGACAGAACTTGTGGTGCTCACGGCTCAATAATTGTAGCTACTCTCACGAAAGCCCCGACCCAAAGGACAAATAATTCACGTCGAATTTTCAGCTGAAATCTCCGCCACATTTGACATTGTAAGTCTTATCACTCTTGCTGCTGCAATTTATTATATTATTGGCAATGAATTAATTTCAGACCAATAGTTCCATCTCAGTCAATAGATTTTTGCCTTTCATCTCATTCATTTTAGAAGAACCAAGATGAGCACAAGTTCTGCGTTAACCGGCCCAATCATCAAGAGGTAACTGAGCAGAATCAATGATATTATTTGCTTAACTTTATTATTATTATTTTTTTTCTACTTCAATTGTTTGATTCTGCAGGCTGGAAGGTAAGGTGGCCTTGATAACGGGTGGAGCCAGTGGGATAGGCGAGTCCGCGGTTAGATTGTTTGTCCAAAATGGGGCCAAGGTTGTTATTGCAGATATCCAAGATGACCTCGGTCACTCTCTCTGCAAGCAGCTTGGCTCCGAGGAAGTTGTCTCCTACGTCCACTGCGACGTAACCAGCGACACCGATGTCCGAAACGCCGTAGATTTCGCCGTCTCCAGGTACGGGAAACTCGACATCATGTTCAACAACGCTGGCATATCGGGAAACATTAAGAATCCGACGATTTTAACAGCAGACAACGATGAATTCAAGAGGGTCTTCGATGTCAACGTGTTTGGCTCATTTCTGGGTGCTAAGCATGCTGCCAGGGTAATGATTCCGGCCAAACGTGGTTGCATTCTCTTCACTTCCAGTGTCTTCTCAGTGATTTCATTCAACAATTCTCATGCTTATACGGCATCAAAGCACGCGGTTGTCGGCTTGGCCAAGAACTTGTCGGTCGAGCTGGGCCAATATGGGATTAGAGTGAATTGCATATCCCCATTTGCAGTGGTGACGCCGGCGCTCAGGAGGGGTTTGGGACTGGTGGAGGTGGAAAAGGACAAGTTGGAGGAACTGATTTCCGGTTCGGGAAATTTGAAAGAGGCAGTTTTGGAACCGGAAGACGTTGCACAAGCAGCAGTATATCTGGCAAGTGATGAGTCCAAGTATGTGAGTGGGATCAATCTTGTGGTTGACGGGGGCTACAGCCTTACCAATCCATCATTTCCCATCGCAATGAAAAGCTTTCGTCCTTGAATTTAATCGGTTTTCTCCCGGTGGCGTCGCGTGGCTTGGAATTAAGTTGGGCCAGGCTGTGTGGCGCTTGAAAATATATGTAAATGCCCCCAATGTGGTTTGATTGCGACGATAATATTGCCACTGTTATTAGTCCATTAAGCCCCCATTTGATTACTTAATCCTAATTGTTATTATTAATTATTGATTGTCGATTAAATAGTAAAATTATTATTTGACATATTATGTCTTTATTAGAGTAATATTATAAGGATATTTTAGTCTATAAGATTAGAAATTATTTATCATTAGCTTTTTTATCCGAAAAATAGCTTAAAATTATATTTTAGATTTTTTTTTATTTTGAAAGATTATCACTAAAAAAGTACGCTTAAAAATAATTTACCTAATATTATTTATTTCTATTGTCTTAGAATATAACAGCAAAAAATATTCCAAACGAATTAAATCAAATACTTTATAAGACTACTGACATATCATTAGTATATGTTTGGATTCATATAAATCCATCGGAAAGAATTGGATTCCCACAAAAAATATAATCATTATTACATTATTTTCTTTATCATCGCTTTTTTTTTTTCACACATTTCTCATTAATCCAAACAATTTATTTTTCTGATAACTTTTCATTTCACAACTTCTTTAATTATTATTTTTTTAATCATTTTCTTTCTCACTTATTTCTCATTTATTCAAACAATTTATTTTTCAACAACTTTTTATCTCACAACTTTTTTTTATTATTTTCTTTCTCATCATTTTTTTTCTCATATATTTCTCATCTATCCAAACATTTTTTTTCTCACAACTTTCTTTTTTTATAACTTTCTTTCTTATCACTTTCTCATAAATCCAAATACACCGTTAAAGAACGAAATTCTAAATTGAATTTATTGTGCACTTTGCACTGTCATAGCCAATTAGGCACTTTCAACAAGAGTACTCATCAACCGAAACAAAGAATTCTCTCTGTGTTGTTGTTGTTGTTGTTGTTTTTTATTTTATTTTATTTTATTATTATTATATATATATAATACAAGCGAATCAGTAAACAAACGGGTTAAAGAACTTTAGTTTTGATCTCGCTTACACGAACTTAGTTGCCTCGCCTCTACAGACTACGTCTCTTATGTCAAGATATAGTTGGAGCTTCTTGGCCCATAAATGTGGTCAAGTATATCTTTCTCTTTGGCTGTTGATTTCTGGTTGCCAGGGATAAGTTAAGCAAAGTTTAGATTAATTGTCTAATAGAGTTTTAGTATCTTAGTAGAAATAAATATTAGCTATTATATAAAGACCTGACATTTACGTTATTTGCGTACATTTTTCAATTAATTGTGCGTGAAATTTTTTAGATTAACAAAATTGACTATTATTCCATTATGATTTTATATGATGGATTGGTTGTAGTATCATAACAGATTATTCTTGAACAATAGTATGAGAGATATTTAATAGCGAACAGTGGTATAAAAAAAATAAATAAATGCGCTATTGGATCGGCGGAGCCCTAGATTTATTGTGCAATTATCTCATCGATCGTCGTCTTTTCGATTTATGATCATTGAAGAGTATGATTTTGACTTAACCTGAAGAAAATAGAATGATTCTACAAATATCTTTTCCTTGACTAGTAAAATTGATAGATTTTATAATATTTTTTTTAATCTGGCAATAATTTAGATCTTACATTTACAAATAAAATATAAAATATGCTGACATTCAAATTTGATGACAAATAGCTTTATTCGTTAATAAAATTTTAAAACAATTAAAAAAATGTAATTATGTATATCCTAAAAATATTAAATTACTCTTAACTTTTTTTTAAAAAAAAATATGTCTTTTCAATTTTGGAGTTAGATAGTTATTAAAATGACAATGTTATGCTGGAAATTTTTAATTATCAAATGAAGTTCCTTTGATAATTTTTAATTGTTCAAAATTTTTTTTTGAGCATTGTAAATTTTGTTTAAAAAAAAAATCTATGCGCCATTACCCTATTTTTGTTATTTATGTAACATATTTTTTTGGTTATATTTCAAAATAGAACCTTACATGATAGAGGATGGTAGGTATGAATTATCAATTTTTTTGGGCACCAGCTAGTTCTTTGATCATATGACCGGTAGATTGTCTTTGTGTTGTCGATGTGATCGCTCGATTGTCTTTTATTGGGATATATAATTTTTTGCTCCTCAATGTTTACATTTTTTTTTATATAAATTTTAAATTATTTTGATATTTTATTTGAGTTTTAAAATTTTTGATTTCTTAACAAACAGTCCTTTTATTTACAAAAAGTAGTCAATCCATTAATAAATGAGTTTAATTTAATAAAAATTATTAAAAAAAGTCAAATAAATGAATTTAATAATTTTTTCATCAATTAATATGCACATAAAATATTGTTTAATCAATTAATACACGAATTAAATATACAAAATATATATTTTTTTATATAAAAAATTTTCAATTAATGTATTTAATCTTTTTTAAAATATTTTTGTAAGATAAAAATTATTTTTTTAATAGATTGATCACTTTTCGTTAATAGATATACTAATTTGGTAAGAAATTAAAAAGTTTAAAACTCAAATAAAACTTCAAAAACATTTACGATTCATATGTAAAAAATTATAAAGTTTTAGGACTTTAAAATTGTATATCCCGTCTTCGAGCGTTGTTTGATGTGACACTTCAGTAATAGTGATGGCTGTGAGTAAGTGTTTTCACGTTTCGGTTAATTGAATTTAAATTTTTGATTATATAAAATTAAAAATTATTTTTGAACAAAAAATTTAATTAATTGAAACTTTCAATTCAATTTCGAGTTGGATTAACTGGATTTAAGAACATTTGCAAACAGAATCTATAGAGTCCAATAACGCGAGAAAGAAAATTTCTAGAAGAGCCCATTCGTTTTTTTCCTTCCATTTTCTCAGTCCAGCACTCTCTTTCACTTTTCACGGAGAGAGTTTCCAAAAATCAATATGCAATTAGTAGTGCCTAATGTAATGTGTTCTCTGAGAGTGGCTTTTTTTTTAAAATAAAAAAAAAACATCTATCCCCCTAAGTACCTTACAAAAAAAAAATCGAATTTACGATTATTTTAAAAATAACAAAACAAAATTTTCCAATATATAAAACGATAGAAATCATTTCTTACTTTCCATATTTGCCAAGCCCATCATCTGCAATGTTCCTTCGTGCTCCTTTGAAAAGTGTTATTTTTAGGTGAATTTAAAGTGCGATAAAATTAATATGAATTGTTACGTAATTAAATTTAAAAATATAAAAAATAAATAAATTGTTATATATAATTAAATGAACTACATGTTTATTTGTATTTTTCTAATTTGTACCCTCTCACTAGTTCTAAAAAAAACAAACAGGCGTGCCCACTTACAATCAAATTAGATTGTTGAAAAAGAAAAGGAAATAAAAGCATAAGAAAACAAATCTATTGTGTATTAATGATTTTTTTTTTTTGTTTGGTTTGTTCATGGAAAAGAAAATACAAAAAAATGATATGAAAATATATTTTGAGATGCCTGCATTTCATCTCATTTATTTTGTGAGAAAAAAATGAAAAAGCTCACTTGATGCAAACACATTTTTATGGAATTACTACATTGCCCTTAGTTAGATCTAAGGTGGGTGTTTAATTTTGCTAATATAGGGGTGTTGTTACTGCTGCTGTTGTTGTTTTAACAAGTAAGAATGAGATGTTTAGTCAAAATTTTTGTGCTGTCATTGAGAAAAATAAAAGTAAACAAAGACAACTATATCTCACATCTTATTCACTTTCTACACTTTTCAAGATTTTATTTTTAATACTCATCTATTCAATTATATTTTTATTCGTGTATTTTTTTTTTAGAATTGTCGACCTTCTAGATTTGGACTTTTCAATACCTGCTCACTTGACAATAAACTTATCCCTATATAACAACATATCAATTGTAGCTCATAAACAAGTTTATTTTGTTCCTGCCTTCTGAGTTGCAAAGGGTGTGTCGGCATAGGGAAGTATTGTGTTCTTCCATTTCAATTTCCAGTGGTTTTCATATTCGTTCAGTTTTGGAGAATCATAATGAAGGCAGGTTCTACTGTAGCCCCAACCATTAAAAGGTAATCATAGAAGTGTAACAAATTGGAAACTTTTATCGACTTGATTTTTAATTCATGAATATGTGTTTGACCTGATAGGACAGAAATCTCTCTGTCCAGTGCTTTGTTTGGGTTTGATGGGCTTTTAATTAACTATGCAGGCTAGAAGGTCAGGTGGCCGTGATAACCGGTGGAGCCAGTGGGATAGGCGAGTCCGCGGTTAGATTGTTTGTCCAACATGGGGCCAAGGTTGTTATTGTAGATATCCAAGATGAACTTGGCCACTCTCTCTGCAGGGAGCTTGGCTTCCCGGAAGCTGTTACTTACGTCCACTGTGACGTAACCCGTGACTCGGATGTCCAAAATGCTGTAGATTTGGCCGTCTCCAAGTACGGGAAGCTTGACATCATGTTCAACAACGCAGGCATCGCCGGCAGCATGGAACACCGAATTTTAGCCACAGACAACGAAGTTTTCAAAAGGGTTTTCGATGTCAACGTGTTTGGTTCTTTCCTGGGTGCCAAGCATGCAGCCAGGGTCATGATTCCAGCCAAAAAAGGCGTTATTCTCTTCACTGCCAGTGTTGCTGCAGTCATTAGCGCGGGCCAGCAGGCCCATGCGTATACGGCGTCTAAGACCGCAGTGCTTGGTCTGGCCAGGAACTTGGCTGTCGAGTTGGGCCAGCACGGAATAAGAGTGAATTGCATATCCCCATTTGCTGTTGTAACCCCGTTGTTTAGAAAGTCTTTGGGGCAAATGGAAATGGAGACAGAGAAGTTACAGGAGCTTGTTTCGGCTTCAGCTAATTTGAAAGAGACCATACTAGAAGCCGAAGACATTGCACAGGCAGCAATATATCTGGCAAGTGATGAGTCCAAGTATGTGAGTGGGATCAATCTGGTGGTTGATGGAGGCTACAGCCTCACCAATCCGTCTTTTGGACTGACAATGAGCAGCTTACTTTCTTGATTCGGTTTGGCCTTAGGCATTCCATTTAACTTATAAAAAATAAGTTGTCTTTGGAATGTGCCATTGTGTTTGCGGTACCCATCCAATAATTTGTAGGACAAACTTTTGTTCTACATAGCTTTTAAAGAATTACCTAGCAATATGACAATATATATTTGTAATCTCTGCAGTTTGATCCCTATGAAAGTAAAATTATTATGGGATCTAATTCTATGGCAAAACCAGTTACAAAAAGGTATTTGATGCCTGTGATTGTCATCCGTTCAGATGATCTTGTAGCATTATAAAATTACCATAAGTTACCCCAACAAAATTTGAAACTCGAACGCTTGTGTGAGTATAGACCTTTCAACCTCTTAAAGTTATGAATTTTAGTGCTTAGTAATTTTTATTTTCTTTTATAGAGTAAAATTAATTCATAATTTAATATTATTTAATTATTATTTGTAATTTTTTTATTTAACTGGACTCCACTTATTATATAGTATAATATTATGAATAAATTACACTCACTTAAAAAAGAGAGTTAAAATAAAAATTCCCACAAATTTTAGTCGATTTAAAACTATTAGTGTCCAACAATACTAGTGGGTTTGATTTGAAAAAGAGGTAGGAAAGAAAATAGTGAAAAATAAAGTGTTGAGATTGTAAATGAATTGAATAACAATGATTTATTTTTTATAGTTGCTTGAATTCATATGGGGCGCTTCTATGTAAATACGTAATTTATAAGATGCAGAAGACATGCAATTAATTTAACTATTTATATGTTTTTTGTAAATTAAATAATATTTTAGGATTTAACAGTGCAGATTTTCACTTATTAACTTTGTGTCTAAAATTGAGTGATTATTCTTATGTGAAACATAAGAGAGAAAAAAATAGTGAAAAAATAAATTATTTATTTAGATATATTAAGAAAATGAAAGGAATGAAAATTTATATAAAAAAAAAGGCGATTATGCTCATAACAAATGAGAGGACAATAAATAAAAAGAAAAAAGTCTGAAGTAAAAGATCAAAGGGCAATAAAGTAAATAATTAAATATTGTCGTCGGTGCTCACTAAAAGGCTGAGAAATGAAAAGTAAAGGGCCCACGTCCTGTTTTTTTCATTTGGTTTTTCTTTTTCAAATTTTTTTCGTTTGTTTGTTATAAAATAATTTATATTTATAAAATATTTATAAGAAAAAATATTTATAGTAAAAATAATAATTTTTTTATCACTTACTTATAGTATAGTTTGTATTTTTTCTAAAAATAACTTCAGTTCTATAAAAGGAGAAACTATTTTATCTAAAAATCTGAAAATTTTTTTCAAATTTTATCTATATAAAATATTTTTCATAAAACAAACGTTGAAAAATCTATAAAATTTTTTTCTATAAAATATTTTATAAAAAACAAACACACCATAAATTCACACACTCATTTCAATTACTTTCTTTTCTAAGCTTTTTTTTTTTTAATAAATTCTAACTAAACAAAACTGTTTACTTTCTCACCATTTTGGTGGAAAAGTGTGGAGAAAGTATAAGATCAGATATAAAGTTACATTATTATCTTTTTTGACCGAAAAATTACATTATTATCCAGTAAAGCGAACATGTCTCGTTTGTATATTGTCTTCAATTCAGACATTTGGTTTCAATTGGGAAAAGTGAAATTTAGTTGCAGTAAACATGCACGTAGATCAAGCTAACTCGTATTTCTTATATTAAACTTTTTTAATAAATATTTTTATAGCAAAACGGGAAAAAAAATATCTTTGCATAATATGCCCAAAAAAAATAATTTTCAAAGTATAGAATAATTTTTATACAAGGTAAAATTGTTAATTTATACTCATAATTTTTTTTCTTTTCGTTTTCTTATCATATCCAAATAATTTAGTTTCTCATCACATCTAAACAAAAAATTTACTTTTTAATTATTTTCTTTCTCACTTGTTTCTAACATTTCCGAACAACTGATAATAAAATCACTTTCTTTTTTACTATTTTTTTTTTTACAACTTGCTTTTTTATCAATTTCTTTCTCACCCCACTTTCAAATCCGAACATTCAAAGAATATATTACCAATTAAGAGTTTTGAATAGATTAAAATATACTTACTTGAGAAGTTGACTTTTATCCTATAATATATGTCAGTCCGGACATTTTTTTTTTAGAGTTATTGGAATTTAATCTTAAGAAGGACATAGGGTATATAAAAATAGAGAAAGCTACACATTATATAACTAATAGTCCAACAGATCATTTTACAGATGAAAAAAAAACAATATGTGTCATATTTAAATTAATTAATTTATTAACTTATATGCATTTACTTTTGATTTCAGTGGTTAAGAAATAATTATAAAAAGAAAGATTAGAGGTAAGCCCATATTCAATAAATTTATCACAAACATTTCTTACCCTAAATTCCATAACATCTAAAAACGAAGATTGGAGGTTTAACTTATTTATTATTATGCATTAAATTTTAAAATCAATAACTACAAAAGGAAATTTGGTGTTCCAATTTCAACTTGCAAATAGTTATTGCCTTAAGTAGCAAAACTCTCAAAAACTAGCTTACTCACCCGCACTACGTGCAAATTATTTAAGATACTTGTGTTGATTAAATTAGTAAAAACAGTAGAATAAAATTAAAATTATCAAAATATTGTAAAAGAGCTTTAAAATATTTTAACAAATTTTACGAGTTAAATATGAATATATACATATATATGCAACTATAAACAATAGAAGGTTAACAAATACATGTTAACGAAATTTAATTAGATTGGCAGTAAAGATTAAATTTTTAATACGTGTATGAGCAAGAATTAAAAATAACTAAATTAATTAATTAAAGAAACTAAAACTAATGCTAGGCACTAAAATTCAAATGCAATGAACAGTATCATCGACTAAACATCCCATCGAGCAAGATATCATTCACAGTTACCACTTCCAAGAACAAACCAGCATCTTAAATATAGGAAATCCTAGGCTTTGTCGCAACATTGAACAACTTGGGATAGAAGACATTCCGTGGACACCCTCACCAGTCAGTGTATTAAGTTATGCAGCCAATGTTGACACCAATGTCTTCCCTTCACCCGATTTCATCTCTGCAATTGACCCATCATGAAGAACAGGAACCCCAATAATCAGGAATTAAAATATGCAATGCAAATAAGCACAACGAATAAATTAAAAGAATATACAAAATCTTTTATTATATAACTTCAGCGTTCACAAGGGCATGAGTGAGTGTAACGAATGAGAATCCAAACACTCAAATTCAGATGCTAGCATTAGTGCATCTATCAAAATAACAAAGCCAAACATACAAACCTGCACATCAAAATGGCGCATTCAAAAACCTCTGCATTTGTATGAATGCAAAGGGTGACAGAGAAGATGAAGAGAGAGTATTTAAGAGAATTAATTAAGGTGATTATATAATAATCATATTTTCCGTTTTAAGAAGCTCAAGAGTTGAAAAAATGGTTCAAAACGTGAGAAGAAGAATCGTTCAAAGAATTGAAACAAAAAAGGAAAACAAAATTATCAATTAATTCCACAAATAATGGATTTATTATTAGAGTGGAAATCCTTAAGCTTATTTTAGAAACTACTCAAAAAAGCTCTAAACAATCAAAGAAGGGTGCCATTTAGCAGACTAATCCACAGTTATATATATATACTAGGAATGTGCCTGCGCTTTGCGCGGGTTATGAACATTTCTTTGAAACCTATATAGCATTATCCTATTTTAGTATTGAAACCGATGATTTCACCATCGATCTCAAATATTTTTACCTGTATTTATATACCAATTAGAATAGCATTATATAATCTTTGACAATGATCTAAAAATAAGTATCCTGATAAGGACAACAACATGTTCATCAGATCACCATTGCAAATTCTTGATAGCACTAATCTTTGTGTTTTGTAGTATGGACTGTTGTGGCTTAGTGATGAGTTTGACACTGGAATCATCCAACCAAAATCTGAAATATATTTAAAAAATTAGGTTAAATACTTACACGGTAGTAAATAAATTAAAAAAACATCTTAGATTGAGTTACAAATACAGCAAACATTTTCACCTTTGTCTAACGTCCTCTGTTTTTTTGATGTCTAAGTTGATAAACAACTTAGAAGCAGATGTAGTTGACCAAGTGTATTGACCCGAAAAATTTTGAAAACTTGTGCACGAAAAATTTGGCAAGTCATAATTAAGTTGATAGAAAATTATGATTGTTACCATTAAATTTTTTCACAGTGCAGCTAGTGACAATGATAGTGTAAACATTGCATCTTAAATTGCATAGATCTTCTGAAATGGAATCGGCTAAGTCATCCCAAAGTGTGATATGAATGTCTTTGGACCTGCAAATAAAAGACTGTCGCATATCACAATATTTTTTTTAATCGAAGTATTAATCCACTCCTTTTGAGGTATTTTTTATTTTCCCAATAATAAAATTAGATTAATCTAGTAACAGTCTCTCTTCCACTGCAATGAATTGTTTTTTTGTTTTCCAAGTAGCGTCAACTTCCTTACGATATCTATATCATTAAAAGACACCAAAAAGGGTGATTGCAATATTTGGAAAATCTAATAACAATATTATAAATGGGTAGCTGAGAGAAACTCTCTCCTTATTTCACTCCTCAAAGGATAACTGAGAGAAAATCCCTCCTTTTTTCACTCCCCAAACTTAATGCAAAAAAAAAAAAAATTTCCATTGTAAAATTTGAATCATTTAATTTTTTTTCTCCAACCTAAATTGAAAAGCATTATTTCACCATCCTCATAATATTTTCCAGCCGTGAGTAATTAAAAACACCAATGTGAAAATCATAATTTGAATGCAATTAACCATAAATTGCAGAAAACACCTGAGAAACAGAAGGGTAGACCATGCAAAGGAAGATTCTTCAACAGGAAAACAAATATTAAGATTGAAACTCAGCAATATGACAAAACAAGCATTAAGGTTGAAGAGTCGTTGCTTTTGAGTGCAAAAACAAGGATTAGACGATGAGGAGTTAGCTTGAGGCCTCCAGAAATCTTTTCTTTCTTTTTGAAATAAATTGAGAGGGAGACAATAGACAGGGAAACGATAGAGGGTTTACAGACAAATTAGAGGGAAATTTGAGAGAATATGAAAGTGATTTTAATCGGGAAGAATAATATATGTTATCACTGAATTATTGTGAAACTTTAATTTGCGCCATATATAGAATATTGAAATGTGAGGAAAACGTTGATACTGCTTATTTCCATCTCCGAATATGGATTGAATCATGGGAAAATTGTGATTGTGATTGTGATTGCGAAAACCCATTGCGTATTTTTACATTAATTATTTTCCTTATTTTTTCATTTTCACTTATTTTCCTTCTCTGTCCATTAGCTATGCTACCTAATCTCAAGCAAGGAGAAAGTTTTCCCTTAATCCACTCTTCTCAATAATTACACAATAATTTCAATATCAAAATGGAAAACTCCTCCTTGATTTTGATTATCAATTTATTGCAAATTAATAACAAAAAATCAATTTCCTAACCTCAATTCTTTCCGTTTTGTCATCTTACCGTTACATTCCACTTAATTTTTTCCGTTCACCATGACCCTAAAATCCGATCACCTCAACTCTAATGTTCAGCTGCTACTGGTACCATAACGGCCTCAACAACTCGATGCCAACTCTTCAGGAATGTTAGGTACATTTCAAATTTGATTGTGATTGTGATTGCGAAAACCCATTGCGCGAAATCTGTTAGAAAATTCCAAGTTTTGAGAAATCATGACAGAATTTTCCTTCCTCATCACTTATTTTTTTCATTAATTATTTTCCTTATTTTTCCATTTTCACTTATTTTCCTTCTCTGTCCATTAGCTATGCTACCTAATCTAAAGGTAGGAGAAAGTTTTTCCTTAATCCACTCTTCTCAATAATTACACAATAATTTTAATATCAAAATGGAAAACTCCTCCTTAATTTTGATTATCAATTTATTGCAAATTAATAACAAAAAATCAATTTCCTAACCTCAATTCTTTCCCTTTTGTCATCTTGCCGTGATATTGCACTTGATTTTTCCTTTCACCATGACCCTAAAATCCGATCACCTCAACTCTAATGTTCAGCTGCTACTTGTACAATTTTCCTTTTTCCAATTACTAGCTTTACTCCAATTAAAGTAGGACACTATGACTCTAACCCTATATATAAATTATCTTCCCAATTTGCTTTTCTTTACGTCAAATGCTTTCTCCATCTTCCTAAAGCTGCAAAGCAAACCAGTGAGTCTTCCTTTCCTTTTCTCTATTCTCTACAAAAAAAAATATCTACAATTGCTATATTTGTTTTCTTCCCTTTTTGATATTAAACCCACACCTATTGCAAAAATAAAAAATTTTTGCTTTTCCTTTTATGTGCAGATTATGGATTACCTGCTAATCAAAAACCTAAAGATTAACCAAAATAATGCAAGATTGAAAGGTCGCGTCATCCGCAGGTGGAATTCTGTGAACAAAAAAAACAAGAATCAATTGCTCAGTGTTGACATGATTGTAGCAGATGAGGAGGTAATGTTTCTAACTTCCAAAAAAATATATATATTACATACAATCCGTTTGATATAAAGTGAACTCAATTTTATTTCCTTATTCTGTAGGAAAACACCATTCACACAACGACAAAACGAGGAGAAGCTGAGCAATTCAAGAATGACTTTATTGAAGGACAAATCTACATTTTCAGTGGGTTTGATGTGGAGCTTTGCACCGGAGGGTACAGGCCAATACCCAACCTTAAAAGAGTTGTACTATCGGAAGCTTCATCATTTGAACAAGTCATTGAAGAATGTCCGAAAATACCTTCACACAAATTCCACTTTGTTGATTATGCTTACATACCAAACCGGTACAATGACAACACTTATCTTACAGGTATGTATCTATAACATAATATTAGAACATTGTGATTTATCCATCTATTATTATGTACACTAATCAATTTTAAATTAAATATCATTAGATGTCATTGGAAAGTTGACAATCATTGGACAAAAAGAAACAACTCATGCCAGTGGTAGAGAAGCAGCGAAAAGAGAAATTTTTGTGACATTACCAGAGTAAGCTAGGGGAAAGAAAAAAAGAAAAATCTGTGTACATATATACTTGCAAAATTTCCTTACCAACTACGAACATGATACAATAAGGTCATTTCTCGCAGATCAAAAAATATGCAGGTTACTCTATGGGATGAATTAGCTGATTCAATTTCTGAAGATTGGTGCAAAACAGGATGCAACCTTCAAATTGTCATCATCACGGGCAACACAGTCAAAAAATTCAACGGTAAAAAGTATTAATGTACAAATTTAATCTTATATATGCATGTGTTATTTAACCATATACAATAATTACACAACTACTTCCTCACACCGAAAAAGATATTTAGTTATTTATTACCATGTCAAGAACATCATTGCAGTATCATATTAATGACTAAATATGGAAAAATACAGTTTTGAAGGTGGGGAAAAAAAAAAAAAGAAGAAATGAATACAAAAGTAGTGGTTTGGCATGAATGTTGGAAATCAAGATTAATGTCGATAATTTTTATGGTAATCGTTGTGCAAATGGTTACAAAATCATAAATGGTAATAATTTCTTATTTCATTATTTATGGTAATAATTATTAGAAAGGTTACAAATCACCTATTTTGCATGAGCATTTATAGTAATTTTCTTAATTAATTGTTGAAAGGTGATTATTATAATTAAATTTAGGTAAGATTTTAAGTGTTAATATAAAATAAATATATGAATATCTTAAATACGTTTGTTGTAGTGGGGAAAGACATTATTATTCTCTTAATTTCCTTCTTTAATGACGTTTGACCATAAATGTTTAAAATGAATAATTAGCTGTAAACACCAAAAAAAAATTTACAGCCGTAACATTAGCATTCTACATTAATGATTGATTACTGAAAAAATGAAGAAAATAAATATATGAACATCAAAAATAATTTAGCTCAACGTTGAATAATTTATTCTATATACGATTCCAATTTGCTTAAAACAAAAAGCATCAACGTTGAATAAATAATAATTTAGCAACTGTTCAATTAATGGTCTTTCCCGCGCAACGCGCGGACACTTCTCTAGTTAATTAGTATAATAGTATAGTAAATTTTTTTTAGTTAAGTATCTGTGAGGTAAGTGTTCTCGTTAACACGACTTGCTATGATAGTAAAATCAACACAATGGAATTTGTGGAAAGGAGTTTTTAGACATTCCTCAAAGACTTGATCAACTGTCGTAGTTTCTAATAACACAATTTTTATTATTATTTATGAGTGGTCTGTACCCTAACGCGTTGAACTCAACATCAAACCCCTTAAAACTGTAAACATTCTATTCGATAAAAGTATTTCAAATCTCTCAGACTGTCCTTTTTTTGTTGTAGCATGAATCGTATTTCCCTAAAAAAAATACAAATCATATAAAGTTTAGTATAAAGTAAGTTTCAATATTATTTGAGAGCAAAAATTGTACCTCTTCGTCTGCGAGGATCATATCAACACTGATTAAATTGTTCTTATATTTTTTGTTCATAGCTTTCCATAAGCGTATGATGCGTACATTGATGTTAACATTGACCTCGTTGATTTTGAGATTTTTGAGTAATTGAAATTCCATAGTCTGCATGTGAAAGGAGTAAACAGGCAGAAATAAATTTTTTCCATTGTTGCAATTCAAATGGAGAGTAAAATAATTACACATAAAATTAGAATGAGAAACAATTATATATGAAATTTTACATGAAATTTTGAAAGATTACAACTTGTGTGCAGTTTAGTTGTGCAATCCAATTGCTCCTGTGATGCCCAAATGATAATCCACTCACTTATATAGTAGGTATGTCTCCCAATTCAGTTATTATTAATAATTAATGTCAATTTCAGTTATGAGCATTAGTGTGTAATTTTTTATTATTGCAGCCAATTGTTAGGCTTATGTAAGAGTAAATCAATGGGAAAAATGCACGGAAATTATGATAATATATAAATAAGTTGGCACAAAGCAATTATAATATAAATAAGGTATTAATGATAATATATTATGACAATAATTTGGAAATATATATAGCCATTAATTTGCAAATATAAATGGTATGTGATTCATTGATTGGTAAAACGGAGCCTTTCAAATTTAATTATTAATGTTAATAATTTTTTTGGGGTAATAATTGTCAAAGAACGGTTAGAAAATCAATAAGACAACTTGATGGCAGGAAGAAATTCAGAATGTTAGCCTTCAAAATTAATGTTAATAATTTTCAATGGTAATAATTGTCAAAGAATGGTTACAAAATCAATAAGACAACTTTATGGCAGAAAGAAATTCGGGATGAAAAAATTGTAAGAATTCCGAGTAGGAGTTAAAAGCATTCAATTTCTAAAGCATTCAAATTTTTTTTTTGATTAAGCTAAAGGCTCTTTTTTGCCCACTTATCTTTACGTTATTCCTAAAAGCATTCAATTTAAAAACAGTGAAATAACATTCCCTAAAATCATCTTTATTGGGCCAGTTTACGTTATAAATAATATTCCCTAAAATCGTCTTAGAAATGAAATCATCTTTTTGGTCGTTATATTAGGTTTATTATCATCTTTATTGACTTTTGCACCTTAATTCTAGTAAATAGTAATAGCAATGACAGGTAGCAAATTAAAGAAGATGTAAATAGTAATAGCAGGCAGCAAATTAAGGGAATGATTAAATTGTCATTAATTTGATAAAATTAAACATTTAATAGAATTATTTTCCTAATTTAATATTCTAAGATAATACTATTTAATGTTAATATTTTTTTATAGTAACAAATGTCAAAGAATGGTTACAAAATTAATAAGACAACTTTATGGCAAGTTGAACAACTTTATTAGGCTTTTTTTTTTTTTTTGTTTTTATAAGAATTAAAGAGAAAAATTATAAGACTGCCAAGTAAGAGTTAGAAATAATGGGAAGCCTTCTCTAAGCTTCCTTTCTATACTAATTACATAGATATAAAAGGAAAAAAAATAAAAAAGAAAAACATCAAAGCATCTAAGCATCAGTTTTTTTTTTTTTCACAGTTTTAATATATAAAAGTATAAAGTAGCCATAGTACAACGAGTCTTAATACATCTAAATCTGATTATGGCAAGTTCAATTACTTATCGCTTTATTATAGCGTTAAAAACAAATACTTGATCAATGAAGTGGGTTGGCTCCTTCGGCGTGCACAAAGCATATTCTGCCGGCTGTTGGTTTTTTTTTTAACCAACGATTGGCCAAATTTTTTTCTACAATTTTTTTTGTTGTTTAGTTTTTTTATTTTTTTGCTAACTAAACAACTGTTGGCAGAATATGGTTGTGCACACCGCAGGAGCCAATACACTTCATTGATAGAGTATTTGCTTTTAATGCTATAATAGATCTGACAAAAAGAAAAAACAGAAAGCTATAATAGAGCGATAAGTAATCGAACTTGTCTTAATTAGATGCGAAATTATTAGAATCTCGATTTGAATTGTAGAATTTTATGATTTTATGATCATTCCTTTCTAACAAATAAATAAAATAAGGAAATTATTAATTTGACTCTCATTTTGTGATGAGTATAATTTACTCATGATCTTATATTATATAATAAGTGTGGTACACTTGAAATAAAAAAATAAAAAAGTAATTTGCATAGTATAACATCATGTGTGTGTTCCACTTATTAAAAAATAGAATAAAATTTGCAAGCACCATAAAATAAATCAACAAAAAAATTGGCCAATCGTTGGGAAAAAAAAAACACGGACACTAATTGCCAAGCAACATGAAACATGCATGGGAGATTAAATAAAAATAAATGTTGTCCCTAATTTATTCATGGTGACATAAACTTAGGTCTAGGTTTGGTTTCAGTTTCTCGATTAGTGATACTATATGGTTACGAAGAACGTCAAGTTGGGGCAGCCAAGCATTTGGAAAGAAGAAAAAAATGGTGGAGGAAAGAAATTCAAAATAGAAATAAAAAAGAAAAATATTAGGTGAAAATGTGGAGTTTTTAAAATAAGATTAAAATGATATTAAAAAAATATTATTGTCAAATAATTATATTTAAAAAATAAAAAAGAGATAAATTATTAAAATAATATTTGTTGTTATACATGGAAAATATTATGACAGCATTTAAACGTGGCACTAGGGGGGAGATTTTTTTTTTTTGAACAATAAAAAAAGTGTATTATTAGACCCAATAGTATTAATAAGTTTTAATTTTAATACTGTATATCTACATAAATATTCATTTATTTTCGCTAAGTGAATTATGAAACTAAATAGAGAACTACATAGTCAAGCCTAACTGGGTAGGCCCAAACACACAACTGCATAGAACAAGCAAACAGCAACAACCTCATAGCCCACAAATGAAAGCCCAAATGAGTAAATAGCCAAGCAGAGGAATGGGTAGACCCAAAGTCTGACCAGACTCGCCCCCCATAACACTACAGGTCCTCCCCCATAGCACTACAGGTCCTCTCCCAAGTAGGAGGAGACTAGCTCTGGTGTAGCCAGAATAAGCACAATCGGCCACAAAATGGCCCAATGCCTGAAGGCTACTCCATAACAGAGCAAACTGCCTGACCATAGCACCAAGCATATCCCAAGTGCCAAGAAGACGAGCAAAGACACCAAATGGAAGCTACCCCAATCAGCAAAAGGCCCTCCCTAAGAGCCACAAGGCCACTGGCACCTCCAAATCACCAAAAGGGACCCACCCACCATGACAATACACGGTTGACTGGAAAGCAAAACAAAGCGCCTATCTTATCCCCGCACCGATTGTAAGGGTGATTGGGGGTGGGAGAGCAGAGACAAATAGTGGACGAGGACCACAACCAAAAGAATCCCACAGAAGAGGACGAAACAGCATCCAACTGAAGACCCACAACTAACCAACAATGAAACAACAACCAAACGGATGACAAAACGGTGACCAGCACTGACAGAAAACCCAAAAAAAATTCTGTCGGCGCATGCTAGTGAGACAGCTCACAATTGGAAAATCTAGGACGGAGTAGATGAAAACTTCTAGTGTGTTTGAATAAAATTTTTTTGAAAAAAAGAAAGTGGGTGAGAGAAAAGTGAGGGAGGAGACTATTAAAGGAGAGAGAAATTTTTCATCCTCCCTCGTTTTTAGGAAGGGATGATGGATGAGAAAAAAATTAAAAATTTTTTATTTAGAAAAAGGTAAAAAGTAAGGGAAGAAAAAAAATAATATATACAAGAATTTCAAATTTATCCTCCAAAGAAAAAAAATATTGTATAAATTTAGAACAAATATTTAATTTATAAATTATATATGAAATACTTGTATAAATTTAGTTTAACAAGTTTATAATATTTATACAATTTTTTTGTTAAAAATTTTAATAAAATTTTAAGGAATGTAAAATTTTTTTATTTTAAATAAAATTATCGTTATTAATATATAATAAGAGTAATATAGTCTTTTAATAAAAATATATTAAATAATAAATTTCCTCTCATTTCTTTTAATTTTGAAAGGAATAGTTTTGATGAATCTGGGAGAAAAATTAAATTTTCTTTCTCCCATTTTTTTTCCCTTTTAAAAATATTTCTCAATACAAATACTTAATTTTTTTTTTCTCTATTTTGCTCTCTCTTTCCTCTTTTTTTTTTTCTTCTTAAAAACACGATGATAAGGGTAACAAATATTGACTGACATTTTGAAAAGGGTTTAGTTTCGGACACATACATTCGTACACAAATGATATATATATAAAATGTATTTTTTATGATGAATTCGATTATTTTTGCAACAACGTTTATTGTTTTTGTGACAAAAAATTAGATGTTAATTTCTTATATCATATTTTATTAATTTTATTACAGAAATAAACAAGTCCGTCACAATATAAATATCAAGTATGATTACTAAAGTATAGATATCAAATTTTTTTTGTTTTGAAAATAGAACCTCACATGAAAGAGAATGGTAGGTAATGGATTATCATTGTCTTTTTGGGACGCTTGGTAGTTCTCTGATCATTGGGTATGACTACATTGTTATGCAATTTATAAGATATCAAAAATATATAATTAATTTAATGATATATTTATTTTTTTAAAATTTAATAGTTTTTTATAATCAAATAAACTAAATTTTTATGTACAAACTTTAATTTGTTCCTCCAATTTTAGGTTTACTTAGCTTTTACTTTGATAATATGACGCGTCGATTATCTTTGTATGTTGTCCGATGTGATATTTCAGGAACAGTGTTGTGTCTACTATAGCAGTGATGACATAAGCCTTGTTTTGCAATATTACGAGATAAAGTGCTCTAAATAGGTTTATTGTGATTAAAATATTGAGATTAAAAGTATTGTTATTTAAAGTTATAGATTGTTTAGTAATAGTGGTAAAAAAATTGTGAAAAAATTTAATAAAATTTTAAATTTTAAAAAAAAATACTGTTAAAACAATTGTTAGTATATAAAGTGATTATAAAAAGTATGATTAAAAATCTGTTTCATTTTTAAAAAATGGACTATTTTCATATTTCATGTTATATAAATAATATTGGAGCAATTAATGATGATTTGCAATGTTCATTTTATTTATTTTATTCTATTGCAGTGTTTAATTGAATAATGAAAAATTATATTCTAGTATGACGTAAATCATTTTACATAGTTATGCATTTGCTTGCTTCCCTACCGTAATTCTTTACTACAGCCACTTGAATGATTGAAGAAGCATAATCAACAATTTCTAAAACAAAACATCAACAAAAAGAAATTTTGTTTCAGTTTAGAATTTATTCCAACAAAAAAGACTCTATGCTCCTACAAGAGCAGTGAAGATATTTCTACTTATAAAAATTCTATTATCTTTAGGGTGGTGAATGTAGTTTTGCAAGTCTATTCTACAACTTGGAGGAACTCCGACGTGAATGTAGTTTTGCAAGTCTATTCTACAACTTGGAGGAACTCCGACGAACTCAATAAACGCTAAAAAAATGTAGCACATTAGAAAGCAAATGGAGTTTACATAGTGGCAGTATTAGATAATTTGTTAAGTTGATAGAATTAGTTATATTCACTTGACCCAAAATTTTTGTTATTGGGTCATTCTGTTTTTCAACATTCTCAAAAAGCATACCTAAATTACTTTTTTGAAAATCAAGTTTTGATAGCCATCACGTTTGAAAAACAAAATTAGAAAATAGTTACCAAACACAAAAGAATTGCTTTTGAGTCCCAAACACAATTACACCGTCATAAGGCAGATTCCACCGCAATATCAAACATGACTATAGAGTCAACCTCAAGTTGCGGGCAGCCAACATTTGGAGAGAAGAAAAAACTGGCGAAGGAAAGAAAATCGAAATAAAAATTAAAAAAAAAATGTTAGGTGTAACTTTTGAGGTGAATTTAGAGTGCGATAAATTAATATAAATCATTTTATTGTCAAATTTAAATATGTAAAATAATAAATAAACAATTAAATATAATCTTCTTTTTGAGAAAAAACAATTAAATACAATCAAATGAATTATATGTTTATTTATATTTTTTTAATTATTGCCCACTCACTTGTCCTAAAAGAACAAACAGGCATACTCTCGATTACAATCTGATTAGATTGTGCTAAAAAAAAAATCTATATATATAAGAAAAAAATTTTGTTGGAAATTAATGACTTTTTTGTTCTTTGGTTTGTTCATGGAAAGAAAATATAAGGAAAATGATATGAAAATATGCATGCATTTCATCTCATCCATTTTGTGCGAAAAAATGAGAAAGTTCACTTGATGCAAAAAATTTTTCTGGAATTACTCTTTTGCCCCTTGGTTAGATCTAAGGGAGCGTTTGATTTTACTCATAGAGGGGTGTTCTTGCTGTTTCTAAAAGGTAAGAATGAGTTGTTTGATATAAATTTTTGAATTACTGTTGGTATTGCATTTTTTTTCCAATCCAACAGCTATCGAAAAATCTGTCATATTCGACATTAGGGTTGTGACTAAACTGTATAGCTAATAGTCCGATTGATGCTTTAATGCATTCTTTCTTGATCTTTCCACTGCTCTGTCATGACAACGGTTGGAAAATTAGAAAAAATAAATAAATACACACTTTCTTACACATACACACATGAACATACTAAATATTTTTTGTATTATATGAACAAAATAAATTTTTTTAAAATTTCTTATAATTTTTACACTTTATATTCAAGAATAATATTTATTTAAATCTAAATTTTAATTTTAAAAAAAATAAAAAAATATTTTAATCTCTCAAAATACTATTTTACAGCATCCTTCGGCAAATTTAACCCTTTGAACTACCCACAAATGACCCTGGCAAAACTTTAGATGATCGCGGCTTAATAATTGTAGCTAGTTTCCGGCCCACCCACGAAGTCCCCGAATCAAAGGACAAATAATTCACGTTGAGTTTTGGGCCGATATCTCCGCCACATTTGACATTTGAGCACTAATGCACCTAAAACTTTTGTATTTGAGATTAGTGTATTTTTATTTTGATTCTTTTTTTTTAGTGTATAATTTATTTATAATTTTATATTATATAATAAATAAAATTTATTTAAATAAAAAATTAAAAATAATATTTAAATGATATTAAATTATGAGTTAGTTCTATTCATTAAAAAAAAGAATAAAATTAATAAGTACTTTGAAATTATGTTCGATAAAATGACGTCTAAATTTTTTACAATTATTATGATATTTTTATAATAAATAAATAATTAAATATAATTCTTTTTTTTGGTAAAAAATATCAAGATAAGTATAAAAAATTTAGCCGTTATTAGCACAATATTAAATAAAAAAATTTTGATACTCTAATTTTTCTCTTGATATTATAAGTTTTCTCTCTAATGCTGCTATTGATTATTGCTTTTGGATTGGTTACAGACAAATAGGCCTACCTCGTTAGTTACAGACAAATAATCCGATCTGATTCAACAACGCTCATGCTTATACGGCATCAAAGCACGCGGTTGTCGGCTTGGCCAAGAACTTGTCGGTCGAGCTGGGCCAATATGGGATTAGAGTGAATTGCATATCCCCATTTGCGGTGGTGACGCCGGCGCTCAGGAGGGGTTTGGGACTGGTGGAGGTGGAAAAGGACAAGTTGGAGGAGCTGATTTCCGGTTCGGGAAATTTGAAAGAGGCAGTTTTGGAACCGGAAGACGTTGCACAAGCAGCAGTATATCTGGCAAGTGATGAGTCCAAGAATGTGAGTGGGATCAATCTTATGGTTGACGGGGGCTACAGCCTTACCAATCCATCATTTCCCATCGCAATGAAAAGCTTTCGTCCTTGAATTTAATCGGTTTTCTCCCGGTGGCGTCGCGTGGCTTGGAATTAAGTTGGGCCAGGCTGCGTGGCGCTTGAAAATATATGTAAATGCCCCCAATGTGGTTTGATTGCGACGATAATATTGCCACTGTTATTAGTCCATTAAGCCCCCATTCGGTTACTTAATCCTAATTGTTATTATTAATTATTGATTGTTGTTAAACAGTAAAATATTATTTGGCATATTATGTCTTTATTAGAGTAATATTATAAGGATATTTTAGTCTATAAGATTAGAAATTATTTATCATTAGCTTTTTTATCCGAAAAATAGCTTAAAATTATATTTTAGATTTTTTGTTATTTTGAAAGATTATCACTAAAAAAGTACGCTTAAAAATAATTTACCTAATATTATTTATTTCTATTTTCTTAGAATATAACAGCAAAAAATATTCCAAATGAATTAAATCAAATACTTTATAAGACTACTGACATATCATTAGTGTATATTGGATTCATATAAATCCATCGGAAAGAATTGGATTCCCACAAAAAATATAATCATTATTACATTATTTTCTTTATCATCATTTTTTTTTTCACACATTTTTCATTAATCCAAACAATTTACTTTTCTGATAACTTTTCATTCCACAACTTCTTTAATTATTATTTTTTTAATCATTTTTTTCTCACTTATTTCTCATTTATTCAAACAATTTATTCTTCAACAACTTTTTATCTCACAACTTTTTCTATTATTTTCTTTCTCATCATTTTTTTTCTCATATATTTCTCATCTATCCAAACATTTTTTTTTCTCACAGCTTTCTTTTTTTACAACTTTCTTTCTTATCAGTTTCTCACAAATCCAAATACACCGTTAAAGAACGAAATTCTAAATTGAAATCATTGTGCACTTTGCACTGTCATAGCCAATTAGGCACTTTCAACAAGAGTACTCATCAGCCGAAACTAAGAATTCTCTCTGTGTTGTTGTTTTTTTTTTTATTTTTTTTATTTTTATTATATATATATATATATATATATATATATAATACAAGCGAATCAGTAAACAAACGGGTTGAAGAACTTTAATTTTGATCTCGCTTACACGAACTTAGTTGCCTCGCCTCTACAGACTACGTCTATTATGTCAAGATATAGTTGGAGCTTCTTGGCCCATAAATGTGGTCATGTACATCTTTCTCTTTGGCTGTTGATTTCTTGTTGCCTGGGATAAGTTAAGCAAAGTTTAGATTAATTGTCTTATTTAATAGAGTTTTAGTATCTGAGTAGAAATAAATATTAGCTATTATATAAAGACCTGACATGTACGTTATTTGTGTGCATTTTGCAATTGATCGTGCGTGAAATTTTCGAAATTAACAAAATTGACTATTATTCCATTATAATTTTATATGATGGATTAGTTGTAATATCATAACAGATTATTCTTGAACAATAGTATCAGAGATATTTAATAGCTAACCGTGGTATCAAATAAATAAATAAATAAATACGCTATTGGATCAGCAGAGCCCCAGATTTATTGTGCAATTATCTCATCGATCATCATCTTTTCGATTTATGGTCATTGAAGAGTATGATTTTGACTTAACCTGAAGAAAATAGAATGATTCTACAAATATCTTTTTCTTGACTAGTTAAATTGAGATATTTTATAATATTCTTTTTAATCTGGCAATAATTTAGATCTTACATTTAAAAATAAAATATAAAATATGCTGACATTCAAATTTGAAGACAAATAGCTTTATTCGTTAATAAAATTTTAAATAAATTATAAAAATGTAATTATGTATATCCTAAAAATCTAAAATTACCCATAACTTTTTTTAAAGAAATGTATCTTTTCAGTTTTGGAGTTAGATAGTTTATTAAAATGACAATGTTATGCTGGAAATTTTTAATTATCAAATGAAGTTCCTTTGATAATTTTTAATTGTTACAATTTTTTTTTTTTTGAGCATTGTAAATTTTGTTTAAAAAAAAATTATGCGCCACTACACTATTTTTGTTATTTATGTAACATATTTTTTTTTGTTATATTTCAAAATAGAACCGTAGATGACAGAGAATGGTGGGTATGAATTATGAATTTTTTTGGGCACTTGCTAGTTCTTTGATCATATGACCGGTAGATTATCTCTGTGTGTCGTCGATGTGATCGGTCGATTGTCTTCGAGTGTTGTCCAATGTGACATTTCAGGAACAGCAATGGGTGTGAGCAGGGGTGTTGATAATTGGATTAATCGAAGTAAAGTGTTATAATTATTTTTGAATTAAAATTTTTGATTGTATAAAATTAAAAATTATTTTTAAACTAAAAATTTGATTAATTGTAAATTTTAATTTGATTTTAGTTGATTATTCGATTAATTAAATTTAATAATATTTGCAAACAGAATTTATAGGGTCCAGCAGCACAAAAACCAAAATTCTCGAAAGAACCTTTCTGTTTTCTTCTTCCATTTTCTCAGTCCAGCTCTCTCTTTCACTTTTCACTGAGAGAGTTTCCGAAAATCAATATGTAATCAGCGACGCCTAATATAATGTGTGAGTAATTTCTGAGGGTGGCTTTTTCGAAAAAATATGTCGATCCACCTAAATACCTTACAAAAGAGAGATCGGTATCACGGCTGATATATTTAAGAATAATAAAACAGATTTTTTCAATATATAAAACAATAATTTCAATGGCTTTTGCTACTATGACCTTCTAAATGTAAAATATATATATATATATATATATGTATGTATGTATGATATATGTCACTTAAAAAAATTATAATTATCATTATATATATATAAATAAATAATTAATTATTTGAAATATAATAATATTTTATAAAAATTTATTTATTAATAATTATTATATTAGTAATATATCTCTCTCTATATACATACATATAAAATAATATTTTGATTAATTCGGTTAATTACGATTTTTTAACATTAAAAATTAAAACTGAATTAAAATTTTTAATTTTTTTTTAATTTGATTAACTGATTATAAAATTAATTTAATTAATTAAAATTTCAATTTACTCCGATCCGATTTTTTTAATTAATCAAAATTTTTAATTTTTTTAACATCCCTAGCAGTGAGCCTATAAAAGCGCCATTAATCATACTCAGCAGACATAGGGTCAACCTCAAGTTGCAGGCAGCCAAGAATTTTGAGGGAGGAAAAAATTAGCGGAGGAAAGAAAATCAAAATAAAATAAAAAAAATAAATGTCAAGTGTGATTTTTAAAAACAGTAAATCCTTGTATTACCATTAAATGAGTTCATATATAACTCCGTAAAAGTGTCATAAATACCTGTACAAAATAAGAATATAAAGTCAATTTAACAATTAACTAATATAGTCACACAAACATTTATTAATAAGTTACAAAGTCCATTCAGACCAAACTCTCAAAACGAAGTAGATACTGGACTGTGCATAAATCTGCTTAAAGATAAGATCTTGATAGATCTTGACCATTTGAATAAATTGCCCATGATAACACTTACTACACTTAAGCCAACCAATAATAGAAATTGACTAAATACGTCTAACAACGATTTTTTTATAAATTAAACTATAACTTATTGTTGAAAGAATCAGACTGAACCGGCCGGTTCAATCGAAAAAACTGGGAACCGGACCTTAAATCAGTCCGATTAGCCTTAAAAAAACTGTTGATTTAAAGAACCGGCCAAGAATTGAGTGAACCGGATGGTTGAACCAAGAACCGAAGAACAGGTTCTAGTTTTTCCGATCAAAATTGTTTGGTTCAAAGAGAAAAAAAAAACCCAAAAAATGAAAAAAATAAATAAATATTAATAAATGCCAACATACTTTAGTCAAAAGAAATTAATATTTTATCTTACTGAATATTTATATGTCTACTTTCTCTCAAAATTCATTAACATATTTTAATTTTTTAAAAGTAATTAACATATTTATATTTTATCAAAAATATTCATTACTTTACAAATATATAAATGATATATTTTTAAAAATAAATTAAATGAGTTATAGATGTTCAACGGTTATTTTTTAAAATATATATTAAAATATATTATAATATAAATTTATAAATTATAAGATAAGATTAATAAGTTTTCATTTTAGAATAGATTATAAATTATATATATTAAGGTTACAAATATAAGTATCATATATATATATATATATATATATATATTACATTTTAAATATTAATATATTAGATAAATGTATATAACTATTTAAATTTTATACATTTAATATTAAATATCAATTTTACCAGTTCAACCGCAATTAATCCGATTGAACTTTAAACCTTTCAATTTTTCAATTCAATCAATGATCAGTTAAATTTTTAAAACCTTACTACCACTACACAAATTAAAACCAAAGTTGTCAGAACCGGACCGGTCATCGAATCGAAAACATTAGTGGGTCAAGATTCAATCGGTCGAACCGGTATTTATTAATATATATATTTATAAAAATAATTTAAAAAAATAATACTTTTACATGATTATTAAATATTACTTTTTTAATTTTTAAGAATTAAATTGAAAATTTTGATAAATTTAGGACTAAATTGAAAGTTTTGATAAATTTAGGACTAAATTAAAAATTTTAATTAAATTTAAAACTCAAATTATAATTTAAATAAACATTGAGATCAAATTATAATTTATAAAACTTTTATACCCGGTTTGAACTGGTTGAACCGAGTCCGGTTTTTGACCGGTTTTCACTGATTTTGACCGGTTTTTGACCGGTTCAAACCGGTTTTGACCAGTCCAAGTTAAGGGATAACTGTAGCCATAAACCGGCCCGAACTTTTGGCCGGTCACCGATTGAACCGGTCGGACCGACCGATCCGAACCGATTTTTACAACATTGATTAAAACACTGCAGCATTCAGTACACAACACTCATTTCCAAATAATAAGACAAAATCCGTCTCAGCTTGATGCAAAAGAGATCAGGCACAAGAGGCAGTAGCAGTGGCGGCAACTGCAGCAACGATGGTAGCCAGCAGAGGGAGGTGAAGAGGCCATGGGAGCCGGATCTGAAGAAATGTCAGGTGTTATTTTTTGAGTTTTTTTTTTTTTTGAACAAGATGAGTAAGCTTCATTGATATATCAAACAGTTTCCATCTAAGTTAAGGAGATTACAAAGCTCATT
The DNA here is from genome assembly GCA_037832335.1 of Carallia pectinifolia. NCBI lineage: Eukaryota > Viridiplantae > Streptophyta > Magnoliopsida > Malpighiales > Rhizophoraceae > Carallia > Carallia pectinifolia. Next base: position 15,382,288 of record CM075444.1, on the reverse strand, counting down.
AGTGGGAAAGAGAATCCAATCACGTGGGCACATTCGAGCTTTAGCAGATTTAGCGATCCAATCAGCAACTTGATTGGCTTGAGGACGAAGATATCTCACTTGACATCAATGGCAATCCACCAAGTTCTGGTAACATTACTTTAAGATCACAGAAATTTCCCATGAACGCTTCTCTTGTGTTGATTTAAAGACATTAGCAACCACGAGTGCATCTGTTTCTATCATACAAACAAGATCACTAAGAGTGGTGGCTAACATCACAGCATCTATCAATGCTAAAGCTTCTGCTACTAAAGCTGAAGAGCACTTTTCGATTGAGATGCCACCTCAGAATATTATACCTTCTGCATTTCGGCAAACCACTCCAATTCCTGCTACTTAAGTGGCCTTATTATAAGCAGCGTTGCAATTGATCTTCAGCCTTCCTGCTGGTGGTCTCTCCCAAGTTGACATCAACAAGTTCTCAACATTTGGCTGCTGATTAGTTGTCATGAAAGGCAGTGAAAAAATAGCCCTTCCAAGCATGAATTAATTGCCTTTTACATCGTGATTTTTGGGTCAACTGAGACCTGTTTGAAATAAAAATTATTTCTTGCTTTTTAGATGTGCCAGCAAATTAAGCCCATCATATGCAATGTTCCTTCGTGCTCCTTTGAAAGGTGTTATTTTTGCGGTGAATTTAAAGTGCGTTGAAATTAATATAAATTGTTACGCAGTTAAATTTGAAAATATAAAAAATAAATAAATTGTTTATACAATTAAATGAATTACATGTTTATTGGTATTTTTCTAACTTTTATCCTCTTACTAGTCCTAAAAAAATACAAACAAGTGTACTCACCTACAATCTGATTAGATTGCGTGAAAAAAAAAAAAAGGAAATAAAAGCATAAGAAAAAAATTCTATTGTGTATTCATGACTTTTTTTTTGTTTGGTTTGTTCATGGAAAGGAAAATATAAAGAACGTGATATGAAAATGTATTTTAAGATGCCTGCATTTCATCTCATTTATTTTGTGAGACAAAATGAAAAAGTTCGCTCGATGCAAACTTTTTATGGAATTACTATATTGCCCTTGGTTAGGTCTAAAGTAGATGTTTGATTTTGTTGATAAAAGGGTGTTGTTACTATTATTGTTGTTGTTGTTCTAAAAAGTAAGAATGAGATATTTGATAAAAATTTTTGAACTGTTATTGAAGTAATATTTTCTTTCAATCAACAGCCGTTGAGAAATTTCTGTCACATTTGATATTATTAAGTTTTATCTCTTTACTGCTACTGATGATTGTCACATATGATATTAATGTGATTACTAAACTGTGTAGCTAATGATCTGATTGATGCTTCAATTCATTCTTTGTTGATTTTTCCACTTCCCTCTTATGACGATCGAAGTCATAGGGACTTTATACATGTATGGTGACGCCGTACGGTACTGTTCTTTTGAATTTGGCAAATTTGAATGTTTGAACTACCCACAAATGACCTTGGCAAAACTTGAGATGGTCGCGGCTCAATAGTTGTAGCTAGTTTCCGGCCTACCGACGAAACCTTCGAATCAAAGGACAAATAATTCACGTTTTATTGTTGCTTTTGGATTAGTTCCAAACAAATGGTCCGATCTCAGTCAATAGATTTTTGCCTATCATCTCATATATTTCAAAAGAACCAAGATGACCACAAGTTCAGTGTTAACTGCCCCAATATTATCAAAAGATAATTCAGCAGAATCAATTAGAATATTTGCTTAATCTATAGGGATTGAATTTACGTCCAATCGATATTTACATGGGAGCCATTAGCGGGACGGGGCTCCCCAGACAGAAATTCAATAGCTATATCAGTTATCAGTCGGAAACTATATTCGGGTTTGAAAACTATATCAATAACTATATCCGCCCCAGTAACTATACATCGGCTGGTCCAGGTTTGAAAACTATATCAATTGGAGCTTTTTGGCCCACAAATGCGGTGCAGCATATCTTTCTCTTTGGTAGTTGATTTCTTGTTGCTTGAGAATTGAGATAAGTCGAGCAAAATTTAAGTTGATTGACTCTTGTTTGACAAAGTTTTAGTCCCACATATGGATTATTTGTGTCTATTTCTCAATTAAATGTGTGTAACATTTTAAGATAAATAAAATTAATAATTGTTCTATTATGATTTTATATGATTCATTAATTGTTGTAATATCAGAGCAAATTACTCTTCAACAGTAATATAAGGAATATTTACTAGCTAACAGTATATTAGAGAAAGAAAATTAAATAATGAATCAAAACATATTGTATCCAAAGGAAATAAATACACTAGAATGCGAAATACACAACGATCCTTATCTTCTCGGTTTGTGATCATCGAAGCATAGTTTAAAGAATATGATTGAACCGGTCGGTTAAACAAGAAAAATTGAGAATCGATTCATGTCCGAAACTTGTATCTGCGTCACGTCGCCCACAATCTTTTAACTTGGAAAAAGAATTCTGGTTTGTTGCTGGGAATCGAAAGATTGCATTGAATGCAGCCACATTCAGAACTGTCTTTTTTTTTTTTTTTTTTCAATCACGTTGGAAACTATCAAAACATTAAATTTATAATTTATTTTTCTATAGAGTTAAAGCTTACATAAATTATTACATTCATCATTTATTGAAAATATACACTATAAAAATTATGTTGATTACTTATAACCTCTTCCCAAATTTTTCGTATAAATCAAAACAAAAAATTACAATGATTAGTTATAACCAATTTTAAAACTCAAATTTGCATTAAATTATAAAAATATCAATTACAATATCACACTCCAAAACTTTTTTATATATAGATATAAAGTAATTTAATGTCTTCAACTTATATATTGTTAAAACTTTTTAATATTTTTAAAATATACCAACTATGATATCCTTAACTCATATAAACTTTACTTTTATATAAATATTTTTCCTAAAATACTATTTGTTTTAAAACATTTATTATATTTATTTTTAATTTTACCTCACAATATACCAGTTTTATGTATTAATATTTTTTATATAATACATATAGATATTTAATTTTTATTTATTTAATATCAAAAACTGGTTTTATCAGTTCAATAACGGTCAAACTGGTTAAACATGTCAAATTTTGAATCTTTAAATTTTTTAATTTAATGACTGATTTAGTTCTTAAAATCTTGCATTGATGTATATGATTTTGACTTAACCCGAAGAAAAGAGAATGATTCTGCAAATATCTTTTTGCTGACTAGTTAAATTAGGACATGTTATTATAATATTTTTTAATTTAATAATAATTTACATCTTATATGTTAAAATAAAATTAAAATATATGCTACCATTTGAATTGATAACAGGCAGCTATACGTTAATATATTTTAAAACGATTGTAAATATGTAATTATAAATATCCTTAAAAATACTAAATTAATCTTAATTTTTAAAGAAAAAATATATCATTTCAGAAGTATATTTTGGAGTCAGATAGTTTATTAAAATGACAATGTTATGCCGGAAAATTTTAATTAAGAAAATTTCATTTTATGTATTTCTTTGATAATTTTTAATTGTTAGAACTTATTTTTTAAAAGATAAGATTACGTAAAAAAAATTTAATAGATTATGTAAAAAAATATATAATTAATTTAATAATATTTGATAATTTATTTATTTTTTAATTAATATATTTTTTATAATTTAATAATTTAAATAATGTATGCCTATGCATACTCATAGTTTACGTTTACGTTGTTGTAAAATTTTTATGTTTTTAAAATGAAACTAATTGATACTTAACACGGTAGAGAATGCTCGGTATGAATTATCATTTTTTTTGGCACTTTGCGAGTTCATTGATCGTATGACCGTTCGATTGTCTGCGTGTGTTGTCCGATGTGACCAGTCGACTGTCTGCGTTTGCTGGCCGTTGTAACATCTCAGGAACAGTGATGGCTGTGCGCCCAAAACAGCGTCATCGATCATATACAGTGGACGTGTTGTCAATTTTAAGTTGGGGGCAGCCAAGCATTCGGAAAAACATTGCGGATAGAGGAAACTCAAAATAGGAAGAGAAATATTAGGCAGAGTTCTTAGAATAAAGTTAAAGCGGGATTATTGTGAATTTGTAATTTAATTAATAATTATAATATACGAATAAAAGAGATATTGAGTGTTTGAATTTTTAATTTCTTTAATTATTTATTTTTTTAATCAATTAATTTAGCTACAAAATAGTTAAAAAGTAAATGTTAAAGTGAAATTTTTAAAAAATAAATAATCATATCAAAAGGTACGAGAGACCTTCGGTACATACAATTTTTTTTTTTTTTAGTTTACAATAAGTTGTAAGGGACATTAGAAGAGAAGAGAATGAGATTTTATGATATTTGAACTATTTATTAACTGATTAAAAGATATTCTCATCAATCAGTTAAATAAATACTTAATTTCAACATATACATCTTGTTTTTGTTTTTTTTTTCAAACGACACATACAATATTCATTGAACATAACTTTACACAAAATTTAAAATAATAAATAAATAAATTATTAGGTGCATCACAGTTGTCAGAGTGGCACATGGGGATGGGGTGACAGCATTAAAACGTGGCACTAGGGTGATGAATTATTCATCGCCACCAAATCTAAATCTAATAAACTGAAAAGAACAGATGGGATTGGATCCACTGTTTTAGAAAATACATATTTTTGAGATTAAAATATTTTTTTATTATATAAAATAATAATTTAATAATAATTTAATATATTTTTTTAAATTATAAATTAAATAATAATTATAATATATGAGTAAAACAGATGTTGACTGTTTGAATTTTCACCTTCCTTAATTATTTATTTTTTTCCTTTTAATTAATTAATTTAGGTACAAAATAGTTAAAAGGAAAATGTTACATTGTGTTTAGAGTGAGGGAAAGGGTGAACAAAGAAGGAGAAAAAAAAAATATAAAAAAAAAATAAAGTTATTTGGAGTAGTGGAGAAAGTGAAGAGAATGAAAATATGGTAAAAAAAGTAAATAGTAATTTATGAAAGAAAAAGTGAAGAGAAAATAAAATTATTTAGAGTAATAGAAAAATGAAAAGAAAGAAAGTATAATGAAAGAAAAAAATGAGAGAGAAAATAAAATTATTTAAAATAGTGTAAAAAATAAAAAAATATATATATAATAATAATTATATTTTTCTTTCTCTTCTTCCTTTTTCAGTACACAACAAACACATACTTAGAGTGAGATTTTAAAAAAATAAACAATCATACCGAAAAGTATGAAAGACCTTCCTTCCGGTATATACAATTTTCAATGAACATGACTGTACACAAAATTTAAAATAATAAATAAATAAATAAATTATTAGGTGCATCACAGTTGTCAAAGTGGCACATGGGAGGGGGGGAACAGATTAATGTCGTACTTGGATATGAAAAAAAGTGAATAAAAAGAAAAAATTTAAAAATAATATAATAATATTATTATTATAATTAATAAAAAATAATAATTAAAAAATTATAAAAAATAAATAATAATTATAAAAACATAAAATGTAGTTATTTAAATTAATAAAAAATAAATAAATAATAATTTTCTTTTCATTTTTCTTTCTTTTTCCTTTTGAACATTTCCAATCACGGCATAAAACGGGGCACTAGGGTGGTGAATTATTCATCGCCACCAAATCTAAATCTAATAAACTGAAAAGAACAGATGGGATTGGATCCACTGTTTTAGATGAATTAGTTATTAATACACATTTTTTAAATTAAAATATGTTTTTATTATATGAGATAATAATTTAATGATAATTCGACATATTTTTTTCTACAACGATTTAGAGTCGAATTTATGCACTGTCACCACCTCTAAATAAATGAAGATTTATATTAAGACGTAATTATGAATTTATAACTTATTCTATTAAATCTAATAGCATTGGGTTTAATGAGCCTATTCCGTTATGTAGTTAAACAAGTATAAAAAAATGAGATTATTTTAATTTCAGTCTATAAATTTAAAAATTAATATATTTATAATAATTTTTTTATATTAAAAAAATTCTCTTTTTAATTCATTGGACTATTCTTTTGTGGATGAGGGAAAAAAAAAAAAAAAAAAACACCTATCCGGCCCTTAGCATTATTACGACAAGAAGTACCCTACCTGCCATGATCAATATTAATCCCCCAAGTGGCAAAATTGTACGGTTGCTCCCTTTGAAATGATGGTTTCCTTTGTTTATTTTTTTCGGGTTTAAGAGGCCCATGTTAGGTCACTTAACATGTGTTTGAAGTGAGAGGAAAAATAAAAGTAAAAAAAGAAAGTGCGGAGAAAATAAAATTGTTAGAAGTTGTGAAAAAAATTAAAAAAAAGAAATTATAGTAAAAGAAAAAATAAATAATAATTTATGAGAGAAAAAGTAGTAAAAAAAATTATTTAGATAAGAATAAAAAATTGAAAAAAAATAAAAAAAATAAGAATTTGCATTTTTTCCATCCTTTTCTCCTGCACACTAAACATAGGGTTAAGTTTGAAATTTGCAAAAACTATCTATAATTTTCCCTTGATAACTCAAAGTTACTCAGAGAAATAATTTTTAAACTTAAAGTTCTTAATCAAACATTATTGATTTACAAGATTTAATTGATCTATATTTTCAACTCTTTAATTAATTAATATATTTTATTTTATTTGTTATTAGAAAGCAAATGTAGGTCAGATCATTTATGTTTGAATTTCTTTTAATAACGTGCGAAATCAACAATATTTATCGTGATAAAATAAAAGTATAATGTATCAAATGATCATTTTATTATTCAAACAGAGTACATATAATAATTTAACTAAACATTGTATTTTCATTTTAACAATTAACAATAATAATTAACAACAATAAACAACAATAACAAATAACAATCAGTTATCAGTAACAACAATAGCAACAACAATAAATAATAGATAAATCAAACAGACCTTTAACCAAATATTACAATTCATACTTTTCAAATCAATAATAACAACAACATCTTTGAAATGGAAAACCAAACACTTATTCTTATTAAAGACCAGTAAGGTGTCGATATAATAGTTAGTAGGCTAATTTTGGCCATATCTTACCTGTTAATAAGTAAGAACACGAATTCTAGAAGTTGCACTTGTTAGAAAAAGAAAGAAAACCCAAACCACAAACTAATTTGCAGAGTAATTGCCCAATTAATTACCACTTTTTTTTTTTTTTTTTTACGCTTATCAGAGAATAAGATTCTTCATTCACGATCCTCGCCAATGCTATCTCCAAAATTGAAATTGATATATATAATATGAAATTGATATATATAATATGGGTAAGTATATCTTCACATTTGTAATTATTAATTACTCGAGGTAGTAGATTAATGATAAGTTGGTGTGCATTCTATGCTGGCAACCTGAATTTTAATCTTTGCGCTTACGTCCTCCCTTAACAAATTGCTGAGTGTCTACTGTAGTAGAGAAAGATTCTAACACAATGATAGATTCTAGACTCAATAATTGCCATAATCGCCAGTGGTACAGTCACGCTTAACTCTACTGATACTTGAATGGTTGGTCTGCTTCTTTGCGAGTAGTTGAATTAGGCGTTATATATGAGAGTTACTTCGGCTTCAATTTGCAGATCGACATACCAGCGACAAATTTTTTATATTGTTAAAAAAAACTATAATTATTAAAAATTTTAATTTTAATTAATAATTAATAAATTGTTGAAATAAGATCACGATCTTTGAAAAAAAAAAAGATAATAATATTATATTGCTGTTAACAGACGAGTTGGCAATTGATGTGGATGTGGCAAAAAATTTATTATAGTCAATTTTTAAACTTGTGCAGCAAAAGTAATTGGAATTCATAAACCACCTAATCGGCAAATACAAAGAAGAAAAAAATAGCACTTAATCGGTAAAAATATTCAAGTCCACCCAATATGATTAATATAAAAGTATTAAACATTGTCTGAACTTGAATAGTTTTTATCATGTAAGTATATAAAAGTTACAATGACAAGTGAATTTCACCACATGAACTCTAACTTATAACTTGATGATTTAATGCTACTGATACATCTGTGTACTTTTTCTAGGGTATTGATCTCAATTGGATAAATTTTTTTGCTATCCATTCAGATTTAGAATTATAATAGCTATTCATTCAATAATAAACTTATCCCTATATAATAACGTATCAATTGGAGCTCATTACCAAGTTTATTTTGCGCTCCTGCCTTCTAACTTGCAAAGGGCCTGGTCTTCCATTTCAATTTCCGGTGGTTTTCATATTCCCGTTTGCGAAAATCATAATGAGTGCAGTTTCTTCTTTAGCCCCAACCATTAAAAGGTAATGGTCCAGAATGAAAGTGCAACAAATTGGGAATTTTTATCAACTTTGGTTTTTAATGGAACGTATCATATATGCATATCATTTCAATGTATTTCACCTCAGTTAGCAAGAAAAAAAAAAAAAAAAAAAAACTCTTGCTTCGGACATCAATTTTAATTCGAGAGATACTTCCCAAATAGATCTCATATATGCATATAATTTCAATGTATTTCACCTTAGTTAGCAAGAAAAAAAAAAAAAAACTCTTGCTTCAGAAATCAATTATAATTCGAGAGATATTTCCCAAATAGATCTGGGGGAGATCTCTCTATCGTGTGCTTCGGTTGGATCTGATAGGCTTTCTAACTATGCAGGCTAGAAGGTAAGGTGGCCGTGATAACCGGTGGAGCCAGTGGGATAGGCGAGTCCGCGGTTAGATTGTTCGTCCAACATGGGGCCAAGGTTGTTATTGCAGATATCCAACATGAGCTTGGTCACTCTCTCTGCAGGGAGCATGGCTTCGAGGAAGCTTCCACTTATGTCCACTGTGACGTAACCAGTGAGTCAGATGTCCAAAATGCTGTAGATTTGGCCGTCTCCAAGTACGGGAAGCTTGACATCATGTTCAACAACGCAGGCATCCTGGGCAGCTTGGAACCCAGACTTTTAGCCACAGACAACGAAGCTTTCAAAAGGGTTTTCGACGTCAACGTGTTTGGTGCTTTCCTGGGTGCTAAGCATGCAGCCAGGGTCATGATTCCAGCTAAAAAAGGCGTCATTCTCTTCACTTCCAGTATCGCTGCGGTGACTAGCGTGGGCCAACAGGCCCATGCGTACACGGCGTCAAAGGCCGCAGTGGTTGGTCTGGCCAGGAACTTGTCCGTTGAGTTAGGCCAGCACGGGATAAGAGTGAATTGCATATCCCCATTTGCAGTAGTTACGCCGGCGTTCAAGAGGGGTTTGGGACTGGTGGAGATGGAAAAGGACAAGTTGGAGGAACTGATTTCCGGTTCAGGAAATTTGAAAGAGGCAGTTTTAGAACCCGAAGACGTTGCACAGGCGGCAATATATCTGGCAAGTGATGAGTCCAAGTATGTGAGTGGGGTCAATCTAGTGGTTGATGGAGGCTACAGCCTTACCAATCCGTCGTTTGGACTGACAATGAACAGCTTACGTTCTTGATTCGGTTTGGCCCTAGGCATTCCATCTAACTTCTAAAAAATAAATTGTCTTTGGAATGTGCCATTGTGTTTGCGGTACCCATTTAATAATTTGTAGGACAAACATTTGTTCTACATGGCTTTTAAAGAATTGCCCAGCAATATGACAGTATGTATTTGTAATCTCTCCAGTTTGATCCCCATGAAAGTAAAATTATTATGGGATCTAATTCTATGGCAAAGACCAGTTACAAAAAAGTAGTTGATGCCTGTGATGATTATCCGTTAAGTAAAATTAATTTATAATTTAATATTATTTAAATATTAATTTTAATTTTTTTATTCAAATAAATTTTATTTATTGTGTAGTATAAGATAATGAATAAATTATATTCACTTAAAAAAAATCAAATTAAAAATTCCCATAATTTGAATTTATTTTCGTGAGTTACCCCGCTAAAACTTGAAACTTGAACACTTGTGCGAGTATAGCCTTTTGAACCTCTCAAAGTTATGAGTTTTAATTGATTTAAAACTACTAGTGTCTCACAATACTAGAGTGTTTGATTTGAAAAAGAGGTAGGAGAAAAAATAGTGAAAAATAAAGTGGTGAGATTGTAAATGAGTTGAATAAAAATGATTTTTTTTAACAATTGTTTGAATTTATGTGGACATTACTATATAAATACGTAATTTGAGATATATAAAAGATATGCAGTTAATTTAATAATTTATATATTTTTATTAAATTTAATACATTTTTTAAAATTCTCATATGAAAAATAAGGGAAACAAAAATAGCAAGAAAATAAATTATTAATTTGGATACATTAAGAAAATAGAAGGAAAAAAAAAATACACAGAAAAGGACGATTATGCTCTCAGCAATTGAGAGGACAAAAAAAAAAAAGCAAAAAGTCTGAAATAAAAGATCAAAGGGCAATAAAGTAAATAACTAAATATTGTCGCTGGTGGTCATTCAAATGCTAAGAAACAAAAAGTTAAGGGCCCCACATCTTGTTTTCTCAGTACTTTTCATTTGGTTTTCTTTTTAAGGTCTGTCCAAAGTCCAAACATTAATTTCAATTTTTTTTTGGTTGAGAGATAATTAGAGGTGTCAAAATTTGATCCGACCCGAACGGTTGATCCGAATTCGTCCAAAAAAATACGACCTGAACCTGACCCGAAGGATGGCCTAACCCGAAATGACCCGAACCCGAATGACCCGAAAATCTTTGGGTCAAACCCGACCCAACCCTAACCCGACAAGTTTGACCTGAATTTTTTTTTTCTTAAGGGAACAAAAAAATAAAATGAAAAAATTTAGTATATTTTATATTATAAAAAGTATAGATTATACTATTTTCAATATAAATCTTAATTATAAATTTTTTTAGAATATTTTGAGATTTTTTATACAGTTTTAAATTTTATTTTAAAATTTTAAAATATTTTAAAAGAAATTTCTTCAATTATTTTTCAATCATATGATTTTATTTGATTTTTAAGAATTTTTAGTAAAATTTTTGAAATTTTTAAATTTTTTAAATTTTTAATAAAAAATGTCACGTCATCATTTTTGATGACGTGGCCAACCCGTGGGTTGACCCGAATCCGACTCGAACCCGAAGCGACCCAACACAAAATGACCCGAAGATAACTTGACCCATAAATAACCCGACCCGAAGTGATCCGAACCCAAAGTAACCCAACTCAAATTCAACCCGATGATCCGTTTTGACACCTATAGAGATAACATCTATTTTAATTTTAATTTTTATAAATTTTTTAATTAAATTTTAAAATTTTAATTTTTTGATTAAATTTTATACCTTCTAATTCTTTTACAAATGAATTTTTTTTTTGTCAACAAAAGTTCATTAAATTGTTAAAAATAACCGTTGAATAAATAAAAATAAATAAAAAATTCATAAATATGATTTATTCAATATTTTTTTATTATAATATTTAAATTTTTTTATTTTAAAATATTTTAATTATTTTTTTAAAATATTAAAATAAAAAATATAAAAGAAGCCTTATATAGACTTTTTTTTTATTCATTTCTGCTTTGATCAATGTTTATTTTTAATGATTTGATTGATTTCTATTAATAAAATAACTCATTTATAAAAAAATTAAAAATTATAAAATTTAATTAAATAAATTAAACTAAAAAATTCTATAAAAATTTAAAATTAAAATAGGTATAATCCCCTTTCTTTTCTAATCTTAAACCGGTTTTCTGGCCAGTACTCACTAAAATGCTGAGAAACAAAAAGTCAAGGGCCTCACGTCCTGTTTTCTGGGTACTTTTTATTTGGTTTTCTTTTTAAGACTTATCCAAACACTTGTTTCAATTACTTTCTTTTCTAATTTTGAATCAGTTTTCTCACCGGTACTCACTAAAATGTTGAGAAACAAAAACTCAAGAGCCCCACGTGCTGTTTTCTCAGTGCTTTTTATTTGGTTTTCTTTTTCAGATTTTGTTTCTAACAAAACAAACATACTATAATTCACTGTTTCCTTTCTCACCAATTTGGTGGGAAAGTGTGGAGAAAGTAGAAGATTAGATATAAAATTACGTTATTATTCAGTAAAGTGAACATGTCTCGTTTGCATATTGCCTTCAATTTAAAGTTTGTTTGGCTTACCTGTTCAATATCACTGTTACTGATTGCTACTGTTGATTGCTGCTCCTGATTACTAATTATTAATTACTGTTGGCTATTACTGATTACTGAAAAAACTAATAAAGTGTTTGGTTAATTTTATACTTACTATTACTGTTGAATAATTAAATGAATAATTTAAACATTTAATTTAAGTTAATATATTATATTAACAAAATTATCTCTATATTTTATAATTCTTTTTAGAATAAGTATTTTATAAATAATATTGAAAATTTTTTCACTTAATTTTTATTTTTTTGAAAAAAATTAATATTTACTAAATAATAAAAAATATAATATTTAAAATATTTTTTAAAGAATCAATATTAATGAAAATTTGAATTAAAAAAATATTTAAGAATTTTTAAAAAATGAAAGTGTTTCGTTTATATAAATATTAGTGAAATTGAGTAACAACTAATAAATCATATTCAAGTGGTAAATGAAAAAATAATGAATTTGTATAAATATTTTTTGATGGTATTTTAGTTTATATAAATTATTATTAATATTAAAAATTAAAAAATAACTCAAAAAATAGCAAAAAGTAATCTCGAGCTACTTTTCAATTAGCTACTTTTAGAATATAATATAAAAAAATAAGTAGAATCAAATAGTAATTCAAAAAAATAAATCAAATATTTATCTCCTTACATTTTAAAAATTAAATGTAAACATACCTTTCTAAAAATTAACCCAAACACTTCTTTAGACATTTGGTTTCAGTTCCGAAAAGTGAAATTTAGTTGCTGTTGACATGCACGCAAATCAAGCTAACTCTTATTTCTTATATTAAATTTTTTAATAAATATTTTTCTTTTTTAATAAATATTTTTATAGAAAAACTGGAAAAAATATCTTTGCATAATATACCCAAAAAAATAATTCTCAAAGTATAGAATAATTTTCATACAAGGTTAAAATTGTTAATTTAAACACATAATTTTTTTCTCTTTGTTTTCTTTCATATCAAAACAATTTACTTTCTTATTATATCCAAACAAAAAAGTTAATTTGTAATCATTTTCTTTCTCACCTATTTCTAACATATCGAAACAATTAATAATAAAATAACTTTCTTTTCTACTTCTTTTTTTTCTACAATTTTCTTTTTCGTCAATTTCTTTCTCACCTCACTTTCAAATCCAAACATACTAAGAATGTATTACCAATTAAGAATTTTGAATAGATTAAAATATACTACTTTGAGAAGTTCACTTTTAGTATCTTATAATATATGTCTGTCTAGACACTTTAATAATTAACACTTAATTTTTTTTTAGAGTTATAAGAATCTAATCTTAAGAAGGGGCATAGGGTATAAGGGATTAGAGAAAGCTACATATTATGTAGTTAACGGTTCAATAGATCTTTTAATAAATAAAAAAATATATATGTCATATTTAAATTAATTTATTTATTAACTTATATGCATTTACTTTTGATTTCAGTGGTTAAGAAATAATTATAAAAAGAAAGATTAGAGGCAAGCCCATATTCAATAAATTTATCACAAACATTTATTACCCTAAATTCCAAAACATCTAAAAACGAAGATTAGATGTTTAACTTATTTATTAATATGCATTCAATTTTAAAATCAATAGCTACAAAAGGAAATTTGGTGTTCCAATTTCAACTTACAAATATTTAAGATAGTTGTGTTGATTAAATTTGTAAAAACAGTAGGATAAAATTATAAATAATCAAAATGTTGTAAAAAAGCTTTAAAATATTTTAACAAAATTGAAGAGTTAAATATGAAAAATATATATATGTGCAACTATAAACAATAGAAGTTTAACAAATACATGTTAACCAAATTTAATTAGATTGGCAGTAAAGATTAAATTTTCAATATGTGTATGAGCAAGAATTAAAATTAAATAAACAAATAAAAGAAACCAAAACTAATGCTAGGCACTAAAATTCAAATGCAATGAACAGTGCCATCCACCGAACATCCCATTGAGCTTGATAATCATTCACGGTTGCCACTTCCAAGAAGAAGCCAGCATCTCAAATCTAGGAAATCCTAGGCTCCGTCGCAGCATTGAACAACTTGGGATAGAAGACATACCATGGACACCCTCATCGGTCAGCGCATTAAGTTATTCAGTCAATATTGATACTAATGCCTTCCTTTCACCCGTTTTCATCTCTGCAATTGATCCATCATGAAGAATAGGACCCCCAATAATCAAGAATTAAAACATGCATTGCAAATAAGTATGACGAACAAATTAAAGGAATGTACAGAATCTTTTGTTATATAACTTTAGCGTTGACGATAAGGGCATGAGAGAATATAACAAATGAGAATCCAAACACTCAAATTCAGATGCTAGCATAAGTGCATCTATCAAGATAACAAAGAAAAACATACAAACCTGCACATCAAAATGGCGCATTCAAAAACCTCTGCATTTGTATGAGTGCAAAGGGTTACAGAGAAGATGGAGAGAGAGTGTTTAAGAGAATTAATTAAGGCGATTATATAGTAATCATATTTTGCGTTTTAAGAAGCTCAAGAGTTGAAAAAATGATTCAAGACGTGAGAAGAAAAATCGTTCAAAGAATTGAAACAAAAAGGAAAACAAAATTAGCAATTAATTCCACAAATAATGCATTTATTATTAGAGTAGAAATCCTTAAGCCTATTTTAGAAACTACTCAAAAAAGCTCCAAACAATCAAAGGAGGGTGCCATGTGGCAGACTAATCCATAGTTATATATATATATATATATATATATATATATATATACATACACTAGGATATATTTATTTTTACATAATTTTTATTAATTTATTTTATTATAACTAATGCCATTTTTTAATATGTAATATTCAAATTTAATTTCAAACAATCATTATTTCTCATACCATCAACTATTATTCATATATGGGTCAAAATAAAAAGGGAAAGATTCAATTAATCCGCAATTATAGGATGAAAACTTTCAAATCCTATTATAACGAACATTGACTATAGAGATTTTATTGTTTTAATGTTTTCCTTTGTAAATAGTTTTTTGCTTTTATTATATCATAATATATAGCATTTAAATATGCTTAAGATGGCATTTAATATAGTTTAATATGACATTTAGTATAATGACATTGACTACAGAGATTGTGTTGTTGATTCTTTTTGAGATGCACGCTCTTTTAGCAATTTAATATGGTTAAAATTTTAATTTCAAATATAATCAAAAAAAATTTTAATATAACGTTTTCATTTTTTTTTGTTTTTTTTTTTTGAAGTGTCTGAATTTATTTTTTATTGTCAGGTTTTTGTTTGTTGTTTGGAGTACTCTTGATATGTGCAAGTGGAAATCATAGTGATGGTGATTTAGATAATTGGGGATTCTTTTAATAAAAGTGCAAAGTTCCATTTGAGGAAATTTCAAGTACAATCTTCTTTTTCCCTTTTTTAGTTTATTGGATATAATATTCTGAATCTAAGAAATTGTCTCAGGCGTTCCTATTGATTACTTGAAATTAGTAATAATAGTAATAATTGCTATTAAATTAGTACCAAAATAGAAGATATTTTGAAAGTATTACAATAAAACATTCCCATGAAAAAAATTAAAAGGAATATGTATGATAAATATAGACGGTGTAGATGGGGATTTGTAACAAAGTAATGCAAGGATAATAATATTATGAAATTCAAAAAAAAAAAAATGGAGCCCTCTGTAAAAGATATTAATACACACTTGTATTACATTCCAAACATTAGTAGTAACTGTCATGATTTTCCTTAAATCTCTGTTAGCTTGACACGCTAGGAATGTGGTAATCAATCCACAAATTTTTATAGAAGCTCTGAATATTGTATGGTTCTCATGGTTTTCAAAAAGATTTTATGTGAAGTGATTCTAAAACCAAGTTAGAAATCTAGAAAATCGTAGGAGAACAGCATAGCATTGTCAATATCATGTAAACCTTGAATAATCAAGGAAGGAACTTATCTCTTGGGGTATTCCATTGTTGCACATATAATTAAAAATAAAAATGGGTTCGACGTGGTTGTCATCACTGGGGAACCATTAATTATGCCTTCTGCAGTGCCAAAAGAATCTTACCCATGCGAGCTTGGACGTACAATTTCAATCACCAGGTTCATCAAAGGGCGCACGGTAATAATTTGGATACCAGATTCTTCTCAATGGACTGAAACATCAACAACCTAATAGACTCAATTCATAGTTGCTTCTTCACGTAGCTTTGATTCGCATTAGTTATAAAACAATATGCTTAAAAGGGCAAAATTGAGGAAAGAAATAAAAAGATTCTTTACTTTCAAAATTGAAACGTCCATAGGAGTAATTGTGCAAAAGGTGAAAACGGAAGAAATGGAAAAGAGTAATTATTGAAAACATTCACAACAATTTAATGAAAAATGTTACTTATGACAATTAAATTTTTAGCATTAACTTTTTTGTTGAATTTTGCGAGTAACTCATTAACTCAATTATAATCTTATAAAAAATAATTGAGAAAGTAACAAGTTAAGAATTTTAAATAAAAATTGTAAATTTTTCTAAACTTGCCACAGAACAGTATGATTCAAGAAGAAGTTTTCTCTAATCTTCTCTTTTATACTAATTAAACTAGGAATGTCGCGCTTTGTACGAGTTGTGAATATTTTTTTGTTTAATTTTTATTAAATTATAATATTTTTTATTTATTTAATTTTAGTTGGAATATGGTTTATTTTGAATTTTAATTATGTTGGTATTTTAAAATAAACTTTTATACTAAACAACTTGACAATTATATAAATTTGGATGTTATCAAATTAATGGGAGGAGGCGTATTTGATAAATGGGAAAAAAAAGAAGAATGGGAGGAATTTGTTTTGGTTATTGGCTTTCTTAGAATATATTTCTCCAATTTTCAATGGTTGGATTCATCTTTTGGATGTACAATTTCGGTGGATTTTGTGTAAAAGTTGATTTTATCCACCGCTTCCTTTTTTTCCTTTGTCAATTGCATGCTTCTTGAGCTGGTCGGTGTTGGGTTTAATATTCTTTATTACGATGATGGACATTTATCTATGCGTTGATTCGTTGAAATATTTGTTGGACATATTAAATAATTTGTAGAAGGACCATTATTTTATTCATTTTTTTCTGATTGAGAGATCGTCAGTACAAAATTAACGTATTATTTTCAGGCAAAGTAAAGGTAAAGCTTATATAGCTCTATTTCTATTGAACATTTTATACATGTGATTTCAAGTTCTTTCATGTGTTCAATCGGATAATAATTTTTTTTCTATTGTTTTTTTTTTCTCCAATTAGCGTCAACTTCCCTACAATATTTGTATCATTAAAAGATACCACAAAAGGTGAATGCAATATTTGAAAAATTAATTAGTATGATAGTATACTAAATTTTTTTTAGGTAAGTACTTGTGAGGTAAGTATTGTCATTGACACAACTTGTTATGATAGCAAAATCAACAAAATGGAATTTGTGAAAAAGATTTTCTGGGCATTCTTCGAAGACTTGATCAACTGTTGTAATTTCCAATAACACAATTTTTTTATTAGTTGGAATTGGTCTGTACCCTAATTTGTTGAACTCAACATCAAACCCCTTAAAAATGTAAACATTCTGCTTGGTAAAAACATTTTCAAATCTCTCAGACTATCCTTTTTTTGTTATTGCATAAATCGTGTTTTCCTAAAAAAAATGCAAATCATATAAAATTTAGTATAAAGTCAATTTCGATATTATTTGTGAGCAAAGATTGTACCTCTTCAGCTGCGAGGATCATATCAACATTGATTAAATTGTTCTTATATTTTTTGTTCACGGCTTTCCATAAGCGTACGATGCGTACTTTGATACTAACATTAGCCTCGTTGGTTTTGAGATTTTTGAGTAATTAAAATTCCATAGTCTATATAAGAAAGGAATAAATAGGCAGAAATAAAATTTTCTCATTGTTGCAATCCAAATGAAGAGTGAAATAATTACACATAAAATTGGAATGGGAAACAATTACCTACCGAATTTTACTTAAAATTTTGGACTATTACAATGCAGTTTAGTCGTGCAATCCAATTACTTCTGTAACACTCAAATGGTAATCCACTCACTTATATAATAGATACGTCTCCCAATTCAGTTATTATTAATAGTTAATGTCAATTTCAGTTATAAGCATTAGTGTATAATTTTCTATTATTACCAATTATTTATCTTAAGTAAGAGTAAATCAATGAGAATAATGTACGGATAACCTTCAGACAATTTGATTTGATTTGATAATATTTTCCTTAATCGCAGACAATTTTAAACTACTGTAATGACATATATTAGGGTCGAGAATACGGGGTATCAGATTATGGTAACAATTGTGATGTTTTTGACAAAGTTGAATATTTATTTCATTTATCACTATAAATTTATTCGATTCAATAATATTATTATTGCACCTTGATTATTTTCAGTCGTAACGTTTTAGTAATTTTTATGGGCCAGTTTACGTTGTAAATAACATTCCCTAAAGTCATCTTAGAAATGAAATCATCTTTTGGCCGTGCAAAATTCTTGTTAATAATTTTTTATGGTAATAATTATCAAAAAAATGGTTACAAAATCAATAAGACAACTTTACGGCAGAAAGAAATCCGAGATGGTTAGATTCGGTTACAAATTGTTTATAGTTGGTTACAATTTAAGGAGGAAGATTTAAGGGGAAAAATCAATTACCTCGAAAAAGAAATTTGATTATACTTTCATTTGGTTTAGGTTTTTTTTTTTTAAATTAAAATAAAAAATTGTAAGAATACCATATAGGAGTTAGAATTAAGGAAAAATTTTCTCAAAGTTTTCCTTTTATACTAATTAAATAGATAGATATATAGAAGACAAAAAAAAAAAAAAACATTATAACATCTAAGCGTCAATTTTTTTTCACAGTTTTAATATAAAAGTATAGGTAGCTATAGTACAACGAGTACTAATACATCTAAATCTGATTATGGCAAGTTCAATTACTTATCGCTTTATTATAGCAATAAAAACAAATTCTTGATCAATGAAGTGCGTTGGCTCCTTCGGCGTGCACAAAGCATATTATGCCGACAGTTGTTTTTTTTTTTTTTTTTTTTGAGCAACGATTGGCCAATTGATTGGCCAATTTTTTTGCGAACAATTTTTTTGTTGTTTATTTATTTATTTATTTTTGCTAACTAAACAACTGTCGGCAGAATATGCTTGAGCACGCCAATGGAGCCAGTGCACTTCATTGATCGAGTAGTTGTTTTTAATGCTATAATAGATCTGACCCCAAAAAAAAAAAACAAAAACTATAATAGAGCTATAAGTAATTGAACTTGCCATAATTAGATGCAAAATTGTCAAAATCTCAATTTGAATAGTAGAATTTTACAATTTTATGATAATTTCTTTCTAACAAACAAATAAATAAATAAAGAGATTTCTAATTTGATTCACATTTTTTAATAAGTATAATTTATTCATAATCTTATATTATATAATAAGTATGGTCCACTTAAAATAAAAAAATAAAAAAATAGTTTGTATGCTGTAAGATTATAAATGTGTTCTACTTACTGAAAAATAGAATAAAATTAACAAGTATCATAAATAAATCAACTAAAAAAAATTGGCCAATCGTTGGAAAAAAAAAAACATAGACACTAATTGTCAAGCAACATGAAACATGCCTCGGAGATTAAATAAAAAAAATGTTGTCCCTAATTTATTCATGGTGACATAAACTTAGGTCTAGGCTTGGTTTGAGTTTCTCGATTAGTGATACCATATGGTTACGAAGAACATCAAGTTGGGACAGCCAAGTACTTTGAAAGAAGAAAATTTTGGTGGGGGAAAGAAATTCAAAATAGAAATAAAAAAGAAAAATATTAGGTGAAAATGTGGAATTTTTAAAATAAGATTAAAATGACATTAAAAAAATGTTATTATCAAATAATTATATTTAAAAAATTAAAAAAAGATAAATTATTAAAATCATATCTATTGTTATGGAATATGTGGTGACAGCATTTAAACATGGCATTAGGGAGGAGATTTTTTTTTTTTGAACAATAAAAAATTACATTATTAGATCAAACAGGCATCTTTACGTTTGATTATAAAATTGATAAATTTAATATTTAATATTGTATCACTACAAGATTTTGTATTTATTTTTGCAGCGTGAATTATTGATCAAAACGGAATCTAATAATTGATGGGATGTTTTGACTTTTTATTTTTAGAGCTTGATTTGGTATACATATATTGGTAGCCAGATGATACACATACAAAGTGTATTTTTTGTGACGAACTTGATTGTTTCTGTAACTCTGCTTATTGTTTTTGCAACAAAAAATAACGTGTTAATTTTTTGTATCATATTTTATCGATCTTGTCACAAAAATAGATAAACTCGTTACAATAGGTATACCAAGTATGTATATCAAAGTAGGGATACCAAACTTTTTCCTTATTTTTATCTCGGAACAGGAATCTGGATTCACGAGCCCCAACAATGCTGTCTCCAGAGATTTGAATTTGAAATTGATAATATATAATATAAATTTGTTATTGGAAAATTTTGAATTTAGATTAATAACTTAAAAAATAATCTAAAGAAGAAGGTCACAATCTTAATAAAAAAAATTTCAATAATATTACATTGCTGTTAAGCGATGTGTTGGTGGTCGATGTGGAGAAATTTATTTATCATGTAAGCAGTTTATGCTTCCGTGAAAGAAATACTCAAATTCAAACAACATGTAACGTTTATGTGGCAAATGAAAAGAATTTCAACATCAATTCGGCATGCAAATTCAGTCAATAAGATTTTCAAAGAGGCACTAAATATTGTTTAAACTTGAGTAATTTTTACTATATAAATGTGGAATGTTGATAAATAAGTTTTCTGACGTCAACTCTAAGTTATCATTTAATCATAATTTAATGTTGAGTATTTTTAAAGAGACGCAAAAAATAAATAAGATAAAAGACACAACTTTTATTATAAAAGTAAAATTATCTTCTCAAAAATAAAAAAACAAAAATAAACAAAGACAACTATATCTCACGTTCCATCAACTCTTCAGGCTTTTTTAGTTTTTCCTTTTAATATTACTCATCTATTCAATTATATTTTTATCCGCGTTTTTTTTTTTAGAAGTGTGGCGTTCTAGATTTGGACTTTTCAACACCTGCTCACTTGACAATAAACTTATCCCTGTATAATAACATATCAAGTGTAGCTCATAAACAAGTTTATTTTGTTCCTGCCTTCTGAGTTGCAAAGGGTGTGTCGGCATAGTGAAGTATTGTGTTCTTCCATTTCAATTTCCAGTGGTTTTCTCATAATGAGTGCAGGTTCTACTGTAGCCCCAACCATTAAAAGGTAATCATAGAAGTGTAATAAATTGGAAACTTTTATCAACTTCGATTTTAAATTCATGTTTGTTGAACCTGATAGGCACATAAATCTCTCTGTCCTGTACTTTGGTTGGACCTGATGGGCTTTTGATTAACTATGCAGGCTAGAAGGTAAGGTGGCCGTGATAACCGGTGGAGCCAGTGGGATAGGCGAGTCCGCGGTTAGATTGTTTGTCCAACATGGGGCCAAGGTTGTTATTGCAGATATCCAAGATGAGCTTGGGCACTCTCTCTGCAAGAAGCTTGGCTTCCCGGAAGCTGTCACTTATGTCCACTGTGACGCAACCAGTGACTCAGATGTCCAAAATTCTGTAGATTTGGCCGTCTCCAAGTATGGGAAGCTCGACATCATGCTCAAC
Source organism: Carallia pectinifolia (assembly GCA_037832335.1). NCBI lineage: Eukaryota > Viridiplantae > Streptophyta > Magnoliopsida > Malpighiales > Rhizophoraceae > Carallia > Carallia pectinifolia. The sequence continues at coordinate 15,360,276 of CM075444.1, read as the reverse complement.
AATGCAGGCATCGCGGGCAGCATGGAACACCGAATTTTAGCCACAGACAACGAAGTTTTCAAAAGGGTTTTTGATGTCAACGTGTTTGGTTCTTTCCTGGGTGCTAAGCATGCAGCCAGGGTCATGATTCCAGCCAAAAAAGGTGTTATTCTCTTCACTGCCAGTGTCGCTGCAGTCATTAACGTGGGCCAACAGGGGCATGCGTATACGGCTTCTAAGACCGCAGTGCTTTGTCTGGCCAGGAATTTGGCTGTCGAGTTGGGCCAGCACGGAATAAGAGTGAATTGCATATCCCCATTCGCTGTTATAACCCCGTTGTTTAAAAAGTCTTTGGGGCAAATGGAAAGGGAGACAGAGAAGTTACAGGAGCTTGTTTCGGCTTCGGCTAATTTGAAAGAGACAGTACTAGAAGCCGAAGACATTGCACAGGCAGCAATATATCTGGCAAGTGATGAGTCCAAGTATGTGAGTGGGATCAATCTGGTGGTCGATGGAGGCTACAGCCTTACCAATCCGTCGTTTGGACTGACAATGAGCAGCTTACTTTCTTGATTCGGTTTGGCCCTAAGCACATTCCATTTAATTTTACTAAAATAAATTGTCTTGGAATGTACGATTGCATTTGACGCATGTTTATATTTGTAGCAGATACTTATCCTCTATGTGCCTTTCATTGAATTACCTAGCTATATGACGACATATAATTGTCATCTTTCCATTTTATTCATTGAAAGTAAAACTACTATGGGATACAATTCTAGGATAAAGGTATATAGACGGAACTTTTTTGAGTTTTTGTTTTTAACAAAACAAAAATTTTGAGTATAAGTGAGTGTTATGTTAAAATATAAGTATAAATTTTAAATAATATACGTTAAAAAATATATATTACGTTAATATATTAAGGGTACACCAACCAAGCACTTTGTTCGGTCATTGTGCTTTTTTCCCTATTTCTGTGGCAAAGCCAGTTATAAAGAGGCAGTCAGATCTTATCCATTGAGGTGGTCTTTGTAGCATTGCAATATTATAATAATAAAAGAGTCTTGGTTTATACTGAATACACACACACACCGTTTATGTTTATTTTATTGTAATATTGTTATTATAATAATATTCAATTTCCTTGTTTCTGTCAATTGGTGATGAGACTTTGTCCTATTCGTCATCTTCTCGTAATTTTGGTTAAAAGTCGCGTTTCATTAATTTCGTTGCTTTGAGTCGCGAACCTTATCAGAGTTAGTGCACGCATATCAATCAATACCAGCTTCCATATTTTCCCTGAAGAAAAAAATTTAGAGAAAACAAAAAAGTAAAGTATTCATTTTTTTTTTTTTAGGTTAGAAGGAAGAGCGAAGTCCATTCAGAGAAACGAAGAATGAGACAGGAAGCGGAGTTCAAACTTCTGCGGTCCACGGCCTGCACTAAGGAAGATGAACTTGTGGGCTAAGAACTATTAGAATTTAGGAATCGGCCACATACCAAAACTACTCTTTTTTTTTTTTTTTTTTTTTTTTTTTTTTTTTTTTTAGGGAAAAAACTCCTTTTGTTAATACATATCAAGGTTGTCAGAACCGGACCGGTTATTGAACCGGAAATATTAGTGGGTCAAAATTCAACCGGTGGTTGAACTGGTATTTAATAATATATATATTTATAAATGTAATTAAAAGAATAATATTTATAAATAATAATTAAATATTCATTTTTTTAGTTTTAAGGATTAAATTGAAAATTTTGATTAAGTTTTGGACTAAATTGAAATTTTAAGTATAGTTAAAGGTTAAATTATAATTTAAGTAAACAATTAGGATCAAATTATAATTTATAAATTTTTGGTTCAATTCTAAACCGGTCCGACCGGTCCAGTTTTTGACCGGTTTTGACCGGTTCGGTCAGCCCTCCTTTTTTATGCCTAAACCAGACAGGACCTAGGACCGATCACTGGTCCAACCGGTTGAATCGACCGGTCTGGTCCGATTTTGATTACACTGATACAGATAAGTTACTTCACGCATATACAATTATTTGCAATTAGGTATAGTTCAAACAAGTATAATACATCTAATTTTGACAAGTTCAATGACTTCTCCCTCTATTATATCATTAAAAACAAATACTCGATCAATGAAGTGCCTTGGGTTAGAAAATCTGTCCAAATATGATCAAATTGAGATTACTTCTTTTTGCACTTATTTAGCTTACAAAATATAAAACAATAAATAAAAGTATAATCTACCGATAAATATAATATTTATATAAATAAATATCAAATTTAATATAAAATTACACGTAATATCTATACAAATATTAGACCTATCACTCTTTAGTGTGCACAAGCGGTCTGCCAACAAATGTTTGGTTTGAGTCTTTGACCTTCGTTTGTAACAAAAAAAATAAACATATATATGTCAACAAATAAAACCGTTAGCAACAAAATTGGCCAATTGTTGAGGGAAAAAAAAGAAAAAAGAAAACCATCGGCACTAATTACCGAGCAACATGAAACATGCCTCGGAGATTAAATATACAAATACAAAATGTAGTCATTGTTGTTAGAGGAACCTATCATTCACATTCTACATAGGCAATATTAACATAAAGAATTAAAAAAAATATATTAAAATAAATAATTAATAAATTATAGCGTAATTGGCACAAGACTTGTCCCTAAAATTGAGAGTTCGAGTACTATACAGAATCAATTAATCTCAAAAAAAAAAAAAAAAACCACAAAGATCGTTGGCCGACTGAATGCGCCAATGCACTTATTCTAATCTTGATCGTGGCATGCCGGTCGATGCTCTGAATGACAGAGTGTTGAGCCATTTTATTCATCAAAACGTAGACTTTACTCATTGGGTCATGCCTCTAGCCTTTTCCGATGTATGGCAAATCACAGCAACACAAGGCCGTGCCCTCATAGTAGTTGAGTTTAAGCAGCGGTGGAAGCCTATATTCTTCCCAATTGTCTCGGACACATCCAAATGTGCAAAATACAGACGGCACCGATACTCAAGATCTGTCCTTCAAGCGGAAGCCATGACGGTTTTGATTGGATTTCGGCTGACAGTCAAAATGGGGGCCCCTTCAGCATTGTTGAAATTGACTCGAAGAAAATGGGAGATAGCTCCAATTCTTAAGTACATCAAGAAAATTCTTTGTTCTACTATTCTTAGGACTTTTGCTTATGTTCTCAGAGCAATTAACTAAGAAGTGAATTGAATGACTGGACAGTTTAAGAGAGTCTTTATTCTCAAGGACTGAACTAACAATTCTCTAAAACTTTATCTCTGTTGTTATGTTTAGACATCTCTTATTAATAGATCTTACCACTTCTCAATAAAAAAAGAACGAAAAAAAAAATCTCTCTTTTTTCTATGAGAGAAAGTTCATTTGCCTGTGTAGCTCAATACAGTTTTTGACTTTCCTATAAATTGTACATCCGTCATAAAATTTGGATCCTTGAGATAAAAAATATATTTCTAAATCCTAATTACTATGGTGTTCAGATGTTAACTTTCAGAAAAAGGTTCTATTGGTAGAGAAAATAGGCAGAAGCCATACAGATGACATGAGGAAAACAAAACAACTTTTTATGAAAAAATTTTTCTTCTGTTAAAAATCAAGTTTTAAAATAACATTAAATATATATTTAAAATTTAGTTTTTCCAAAAAGAAAAAAAAAAAATAAAGATTCTTTGATTACGCGCAAAATTAAAGCTGAAACTACTCAGTGTTATACAAACTAGTATTAGAGCCGTCTGATGCGTGAGTTTATTATATTGATTGAAAATTTTTATTTTCCCTATCTTTTACTTAAAAGGTTAATCACATAAAAGGACTTAAATTTGAGTAATGTTTTCTTTTTAATAAAATGAATTTGGAAATAATTTTCTTCTCCAAAAAAAGAAAATAATCGAAGAAAAGGTATAATTTAAAAATTGAGTCAATGAAAAGAGAATAAAAAATTAGTAGATTATATATTACTTCATTATTTTTATGAGTTTGAATCCTACAATTTCTGTGTAATCATTACTTTTCAATTTTTACTGCAATTAAGAAGTTGGGTATACTAACGCTTACAAATTTTCGCATATGGAAGATTAGCCTAATAACTCGGCTCTAGAAAAAATATTAGTGTAGTAACTATCCTCAAAAAATAATGAAATAAATAATTATAAAATAAATCACAATTTTTTGTGCAGTTTGTTTTTATGGATACGTCCTGACTAACGTTCCCTTTTATTATAGAAAAGAAAAGTTCTAACATAAGAGTAAAAGGGCAATAATTCTAGAAGAAGAATACCTGCTTAACAGCCAAAAGTTGGTCAGAATCAAGATTCCATATAAACGTAGCCAAAAACCGATACTCTCCCTCGCGACGTCGGATCGGAGGGGCCGCCGAAAGCCAAGGCGAAGTGGGTTTGGTGAAAATTCTCTATTTTTGGACGCTAAGAATTGATCTTTTCCATTATGGTTCCCGTTAATGGATTGATATTGAAACTTTCTTGATTATCTTGGAGCAGTGGACGGAATACCATTAATCGCCGCACTGATCCCAGAAATTCTTGCACATTGTGTGCTCTGTATATCAATGTGATGATCGACAATTTTTAACAACTAATAGAATGCTATGAAATTGTAATAACTAAATTGAAAATTAAACAATAATATAAAAAAATCAAACAATTAACCGTAGGTAAACTTTTCTTGAAAAAAACAGCAGAAAAAAAAAATTACGAACTGTCTAATATAATAAAAAAAATTATAAAATAACTATAATTAATTATAAGTACTATTCTTAATGATAAATTGTTTAGATGAAAAAATCGAAAGTTGAAATTAAAAAATCTAATTAGAATAAAGTATAAAAGAATAATAATGTAAATAAAGAATATTTGTATTTTTATAATATGAAAAACAAGACTGCATCTAGAATTGAAATCTATTAAAATTAAAATTTTAATTTTAATAAAATATTAAAAAAGACTACTATCATTAAAATCTTAATTTTATTATAATATTAAAAAAGACTATAATTATTAATAACTTATTAAATTAAAAAATTTAAAAATTTTAGAATTGAGTTTTTAAGAATTCAAACATCATAAACTACTATATAAAAATGTGAAATTTCTCTATACTTTTAAGACTATATTTTGTACATAGATATGACATAATCATATGGCGGTGCATGCATTCGCATTCGCATCTCACGATGCTCGTTGACTTGCTAAAAAAAAAAAATACGATGCTTATTGACAAAATAAAATCCAACCCAATTATAAAGGATGCTTATTCTTCTATTTCTTTTTCTTAAAGGCTTGGGCTCAGAAAAATTATAGGATTTCTTTTAAGAAAAAGGTTTGGTGGTTTTCTTCTACAAAATGATATGAGTTATTAAATTTAAAAAAAATAAAAATTAATAAATTATCAAATGTTGTTAATCAACATTATATAATTATTTTAAAATTATTTAGTATTAACTTTTCCTTAAACATTTCAATATCATTAAACGGAAAAACAGAAATCCAAGAAAAAGAGAGAGAGAGAGAAAACGAGAAATACAAAGTACAAACACACAAGAAAAGAAAAAAAAAAAAAGCAAGTAGGTCCAAACTAAACAGCATGTAAATTGTAAAACCTAGCAGATCCAAATTGAACCCAAAAGCCCAAAATCAAACTTCCCAAAGAGCCCATTTTCAGTCATTTCTCCTTGCGCACCATAGATAGTAAATTCACCAATAAAAGCACAAAACCCTAATCAAAACCATTAACCAACCACCTAACGCAGAGAGAGTCAGTCTTTGAGCTTTCCTTGGCTCTCCGTCTCGGCAGCCACACCCAAAGCACAAGAGGAAGGAAAAAATGGGCCGCGTCCGCACAAAGACGGTGAAGAAATCGTCGCGACAGGTGATCGAGAGGTACTATTCACGAATGACGCTGGACTTCCACACAAACAAGAAGGTGATAGCCGAGGTGGCCATCATCCCCTCCAAGCGCCTCCGCAACAAGATCGCCGGATTCTCCACCCACCTCATGAAGCGCATCCAGAAGGGTCCCGTCCGCGGCATCTCCCTCAAGCTCCAGGAGGAGGAGCGAGAGCGCCGCATGGACTTCGTCCCCGATGAGTCCGCCATCAAGACCGACAGGATCGAGGTCGACAAGGAGACCATCGACATGCTCGGCGCACTTGGCATGGCCGACCTCCCCGGCGTCGAGCAGGTCAACCCCGCTGATGTCTCCGTTCCCCAGTTCGGGTTTCGCAGAGCTGGTGCTGGTGGGCCCGGCAGGAGGTTTTAATTTTTTTTTTGTTTTGGGGGCAGGGACACAGAGTGGAGTTAGCTGTTTTTTTTCGCAATTTTGCTATGTTCGATTCGGGATTTACCTGAATAGATTTTCGCTGCAACTTTTACTTAATTGGGATTTTTACATTCCACCGTTTTTCTCATAAATTCTAAGATTTCTAAAATAGAAATCTAAATTCTAATTATTGGATGTCTTATGGCATAGGATTTTAGTTTCTTCGAGTATTTTGTGCCATGTTAATTTTCTTGTTGATGTGTTTGTCTATGCTCTATCTTCTAGATGTATGGTTTCTCGTATTGTCCATCCTGGCGTATACAGCATGTACTTTTTATTGCATGATTGACACTAATAAAAGGTTAAATCAATTTAACCAGCAGAATTCAGTCATTGGCACACTTCAAAGCTCTTTCCAGGATTAGTTACAACTTAGAAGTTGCCTCCATCTTCTCAAATAGTGACATGCCATGGTTACGGTTGCTGAGAAATTGGGGCATTATATGAGTTGCCTAACATTTGCAAAAGGAAATGCAATGAAAAGCTAAAATTTTTCTGGCATTGCGTTGAAGTATTTCAGCATCTCTGCATATGGCTAATATTTTTATGTAATATCTCTTGTTGTGATGATTATCTCATGTCTTTTTCCCCTAGAATTTCCCTTATCATCTTGGATGAGTTCAACTTGTGTTATGATCAACTTTATTTGCCAAGAGCCAATATGAAAGGAAAAAAAAAAAACGAAAAAAAAATGCAAAATGGAGATGTTTTTGATTAGGTTACCGATCTTACAGTCGTTGATATGTGAGGCCATCTATTACGCCTCGTCACCATTCCCAAATTCCTATTCCAAATGGTCATGTTTGCTTATACCATCAACAACTTAAACTGCCATCGACAACAAGATTCAGCCCAGTTACATATCTGGACTCCAAGTACAGGGCTGCCTCCGCCACATCTTCTTCTTTCATGGGCTTGGCTTCCCTTTTAAGTCGGCTTCTCTAGCTTGCAATTCCATCAGTTCTTTCCTATCGACATGTCCATCTGCTTTTAGCGCTAGAGGAGTAGGTACGCCATAAGGAGAAATGCAGTTCACTTTGATTCGGAACTTTCCTAATTCAATGCTCAAGTTTTTAGTGAGTCCCCCAATGGCATGTTTTGATGGTGTATATGTAAATATGAGACGCATGGTCTGCACTAACTGGACAGTTACTTGAGGTGAAGATGATGCTTCCTTTCGTAGCCGGAGTCATTACTCATGAAGCATGCTTGGCGGATAACAATGCTCCGTAGACATTTACGTCAAAAACCTCTTGAAATTTAGGTAATCAACCGCTGATATACTGGCTCGCATGTCGTCTAAAATGCCTGCATTGCTAAACATTACGTCAAGTTTGCCATACTTTAAAACGGCAGTATAACTGCATTTTGAACATCATATTCACTGGTAACATCACAATGGACATAAGAAACAGCTTCTTCATTGCATCCGATTTCTTTTTAGACAAAGTGGCCGAGTTCATCTTGGATGTCTGCAATGATAACTTTAGCACCTTGCTGAGCAAATAGCTTTGCACTGCATGCACCAATCCCACTTGCAGCGCCTGTGATTATAACCTGCTTGATGTAAAAGGAGTTAATCGACATCAGGTTTATGCATAGTTAAAAGAATGGCTTGACAGGAGAGATTTTAGTTAATAACCTTACCTCTTGAAAATGGGACCTGCCAAAGAGAAGCCTGTCATGTTTTACCTTATTCTCGAGGGTCAAAACAACCGAATAATGGCTTAGATAGTAAGTTTAATGAGCTTGTCCAGAAACTTAATGAGCTTGTCCATAGTCTTCGGGAACAATTGATACAGTTTAGGAGTCAAAACTATCTTCCTAATGGTATGACAGCTGTGTTGAGGGAAGGTTTGCACGAGTTTGATCGCCAAGACATCTTGGATGACTAAAGAGATCGATGACACATTATGTGTGTACAAGTTGATGGACTCCATTTTGTGTCACAGCAATTAAGCCTCACCATGAGATCATATTAGCCTTATTATTGTTTGCTTGTATAATATAGTTGCAGTACAAATTGTTTATTTCTCTTGCTATTAACAGGAGATGGAAAACTATATGCTTTAAAAGTTGTGTCGTTGCGTATTCTATGCTGCAGTAATTAGTTTCAATGATGCAGATGTTAAAATATTATGAGTTGGATGAGTACGCATTTGCTGCTTTTGGGTAGAAATCGAACATGAAGACCACTATTATGGAAAAGGTGGATATGGGTTAGTCAAGCAATAAATTACAGAGCATGGAGTTAGTTCACCTAAGATGGTTGAGTTGTGCCTGTGAGAGATCACAAACTTTTCAGTTCTACCACAAATAAAAATTATTTTTAGGCAATTGATCAAAGGATTAAAAGAAAAAACAGAGAGTTTTAAGGCTGAGAAATTTCCTAACTTCAATTCTCAAGTAGACTTGAACTTGATTCTGATTTGGCATAGAGGCATAGAGCAGCTGTTAAAATGGTGATAGAGTATAACCATTAGGTTATGAGAGTATATTCATTATGTTGAAGTTTATGTGATGCTACTATCATACGGGAAACAGTTTACCGTTTGCCTTACAATGCTATTGCATTAAGTGTCGTGGCATCACTGCCCTTCTTAGGCTTTCAGATGGAATTTTGTCCAGTTCAGCAAGATTGGTAACAAGGCAATCAATACTTTGTTGCAGTTATTGGGAGAGAAAACCTTACTTGCAAAGTGTTCATTGCTTCAACCGATATCACCTCATTCTGGTTAATCTAAATTCGTCGTTAGTGGCCTGAGTCCTGACTGAATATCTGGGTTAGGGATGAATCGGCTTCAATGTGGATTAGATGGGGACTCAAAGTTTGTAAGCACTGCTGTTAGGAAAATACACTTAGGATGTTCCCAACTAGGTCTCTAACCCGCCCAACAATGTGATGGGATTCCAAGTGTTTATTTTTGCTATTTTCTGGTCACTTGTTGGTTCTTAATTCCTATGCTGTTGTGTATTGTTGTGCTTTGGATGATAATTTTCTGCAGTAGAACAATTTTCCTCTAGGAATCAGAGCTACAGATGTTGAACCAAGGAATTTCTCCTTGAAGGAGAGGTTGTATTGCATTAGTGAGGCTTCACTCCAGCTGCCTAGTTATAAGTCATAGCATCATTGCCTTGCACAAATTGAAAAACAGTCTGAATTCTTTTCTTCTTTGAATTCTGTTTCAGACTTTTCTTATCCCTTCCAGCGAATTTCATTTTCCAGCACAAAGTGGAATACAGCTTCGTCATGGGTATGAACTCACAATCTCCCATCATGCTTACCAAATCAGAACAAGAAAAGAAAATTGCTTTGAGGGTGTTAGAATATTCTAGATATTATTCTGACATTATTATGGTTATGATTATATAATTATTTTCATTTATTTCTTTCCTATTTCATAGGCAGTCTCTTTGTATAAATATGTGTATATTCTCAATAATAGAAATACAACAATTTATTCTCTTCTTACACTTTATCATGGTATCAGAGCCAAATTCAATTCAGTGAGATAGGGACTGTAGTTTTATCTATTTTCTTTTATTGTTATTTTTCCGGTGGAATCATCCGGCCTTGTCACTATCGCCGGTCGCCGGTCGCCAGTCGCCGGAAGCTATTCCAGTGCTGCTGTCCCTCTTCTCTTTTCGGCCCGTCTTCTCTGGTGAGCCCTTGGTCCCTCTTCTCTTCGGATTTCTTCACATCCACTTGCAGAAATCTGTTCTACAGGACACAAGGATCTCATATTCAGAAAATCATCCTCATCGGACTCTCCACGCGCCGTCACGCGCCAAGCCGGCATTCTGCCCGGCGTCCTACTCTCACCCACGTGCCAGTGAATCTGAAGGTTGAAGAAGACACGTCATCAGCCACATCATCAGCCACATCAGCAGTCGGTGCCACGTGTCTACAGATTATTGGTCAGAGTTGCCACGCCATCTGACACGTGCTGCCACGTAATCTTCCACGTGTATTGCCACGTCATCCACACGTCAGCTCAGTTGACTGCCACGTTATCCGTTGACTGCCACGTCATCCGTTGACTGCCACGTCATCCGTTGACCGAACCGGTTCAGAGATTTGACCAGCCGGTTCAACCACTTCTGGGCCGAATTTTGACCTGGTCAGACCGGTTCCCAAGGTTTTCCGACGTCCTCTTTCCATTTTTGGTGTCTGTTTCTGCAAATTCTAACTATACAGACTTGTTTTGGCATATTTCATACCTAAGTCTACCTTTTTCATCACTATTTGATATTGTATTTGCTACTATTATGGAAAAGTTTGAAGTTTCTATGCCTATCAGCACTGTTCTCGATGGGACAAATTATCTTTTGTGGTCTCAAGAGATGTACAGCTTTCTCATGGGGCGCAAACTGTGGCGCTATGTTAGTGGAGCCATTTCAAGGCCTACCTTAACAAAGGGAAAAGAGAAGGAAGAAACGTCAGAGAAATTTGACAAGCTTGCTGAGCAACTTGAAGAATGGGAAAGCATCAATCATAGAATTCTCACATGGTTTCGCAATACATGCGTCTCGAGCATCAAACTTCAGTTTGGACGGTTTGGCACTGCAAAGGAAGTCTGGGATTTGTTAGCATCACGATACTCAGTTTGTGATGTAGCACATCAGTATTAGCTTCTCGGAGACCTCTATCATCTCAAACAACAACTGGGTCAGTCTATTAATGCCTTTCTCTCTCAAATGCATGTCATATGGGATCAATTGGCTCTTGCTGAACCTGCATGGGACTATCCTTCTGATGCTGTTAAGTTCTCCCAATATAGAGATAGAATGAGAATTATGCAGTTTTTAATGGCTCTTACTAATGATTATGAGTCTGTGCAAGCCTCTTTACTTCATAGAGATCCACTGCCTTCTTTGGAAAGTGTTGTTGCTGAATTGCTTTCCGAGGAAACTCGTTTGTCCACTATGAGAGCTCATCGTACTACTGCACCTACTGATACAGTTTTACTCACATCCTCTCCTTCTGCACCTCGTAAAGTGATTTGTCGATATTGTCACAAGCCAGGTCATCTCATCTCAGAATGCCGTAAACTGCAAGCCAAGCAACATTCTGAACTCAACAAATCCCAATCAGGTCCTATTCCTCAGCCACCAAATCCCAAAGGTAAGTTTAATAGAGCCGCAACTACCACTGCTATCACTGCTGACACTGAGGATTCATCTACTGACCTTGCGGTACTTTTAAGTCGAGTTGATTTTGATACCCTTAAACAAGCTCTAGTTCAATCCGGTACTTCCTCTTCCGCTCTATCAGTTGTCCCAGGTAACTTCACATCTTGGTTCTTTGACTCTGGTTGCTGTAATCATATGACTTCTAATCACGCACTCTTTACGTCAAAGCAAGTGTCTCCTTTTGCACCTATTATTCATACTGCTGATAATTCTCAAATGCATGTTAGCCACACAGGTCACATCTGTACCTCAAATTTGACTCTATCGGATACTTTTTTGGTTCCAAATCTTTCCTTGAACCTTATTTCTGTGGGTCAATTATGTGATCTTGGTCTTGACTTACACTTTTCTTCCACTGGTTGTCGTGTGCAGGATCCAAAGACGGGTCAGATACTTGGGACAGGCCGTAAAGTTGGACGCTTGTTTGAACTTGTTTCCTTGAAACTACCTCATTTCTCTCATAATCATTGTGCTGTATCAGTTTCCTCTAAACTCTGGCATTCCCGACTTGGTCATGTTTCTTCCTCTAAATTGAGTCCTTTAATTTCTAGTGGTATCTTAGGTTCTGTTAAGGATGTTGACATATCTTGTGTTACGTGTCAGCTTGCAAAACACCATGCTTTACCTTTTAATAAAAGTGATTCTGTTACTTCTGCACCATTTGATTTAATTCATTCTGATATTTGGGGACCTTCTCCTATTGATACTATGGGTGGATCACGATACTTTGTGATATTTGTGGATGATTACTCGCGTTATACATGGCTTTATCTTATGAAAAATCGTTCTGAACTATTTGATATTTATTCTCAATTTGCTACTATGATCCAAACTCAATTTTCTCAGAACATCAAATTATTTCGTACTGATAATGCCATGGAATACAAGGATTCCAAATTCTTGCAGCTTCTCTCCCACAATGGAACTGTTATTCAACGTTCTTGTCCTAGTACCTCCCAACAAAATGGACGAGCCGAACGGAAACATCGCCATATTCTCGACACAATCCGAGCCCTTCTTATCTCTTCTTCTTGTCCTGAACGTTTTTTGGGAGAAGCTGCTCTTACCGCCATCTTCACCATCAATCGTGTTCCATCCAAAGTCATCAATAATATGTCTCCCTTTGAGCGACTTTATGGTAAACTGCCTACCTATGAATCTCTCCGAGTCTTTGGTTGTGCTTGTTTTGTCCTTTTGCAGCCTCATGAACGAACCAAGTTGGAACCTCGTGCGCGTCTCTGTTGTTTCTTGGGTTATGGAATTGAACATAAAGGGTATCGGTGTTGGGACCCGTCTCCCAACGTTTACGTGTTTCTCGTCATGTCCTTTTTTGGGAATATAAGATGTTTTCTTCTCTTTCCTCCTTTCAACTACGTGATTCTTCCCAATCTTTCTTTACTGATCCTTCTGTTGAATTAATGTCAAACAATGTGAATACTCGCATCCCTATGCAGCTTTCCCCTACAGATCCTTTCCCTCCTGATCCTGACACAAGTTCAACAGGTGTTCCACCGGCTACTTCTGACGTATCTTTCCCATCTCCGGATCCAGAGTCTCCCTCTGAGTCCCCTTCCATGTCTTCAGATTCTGAGTCTTCTTTCGAGCCTTCACCTGTACGTCGTTCTTCCCGAGTAAGTAAACTACCTTCTCATTTTCAAGATTTTGTTGTTTACTCTACCATTGCTTCCTTATATGAACCTCAAACCTATCGCGAAGCCAGTACTAATCCTCTTTGGCAGCAAGCGATGGTTGAAGAATTACAGGCTCTATCAAAAACTCACACTTGGGATTTAGTTCAGCTACCTCCTGGTAAATCTGCCATTGGATCAGTTGAAAGATATAAAGCTAGATTGGTAGCCAAAGGATTTACTCAGGAATATGGGATTGACTATGAGGAGACTTTTGCTCCTGTAGCCCGGATCACTTCAGTCCGGAGTTTATTGGCTGTTGCTGCAGTGCGACATTGGAAGTTGTTTCAGATGGATGTTAAGAATGTGTTTCTTAATGGTGATCTTACTGAAGAAGTTTATATGCAACCACCACCTGGATATGACCATCCACCAAACATGGTCTGTCGACTTCGTCGAGCACTTTATGGTCTTAAACAGGCACCTCGGGCATGGTTTGCAAAATTCAGTACTACTGTGCAACAATTTGGCTTTTCTTCAAGTTCTTATGATACTGCCTTATTTATGCGCAAATCTGCTAAAGGGATCATTTTACTATTACTTTATGTTGATGATATGATTATCACAGGAGATGACTTGCAGGGTATTCATAATCTCAAACAGTATCTCAGTCAGCAATTTGAGATGAAAGACCTTGGTCTCCTCAATTACTTTTTGGGACTCGAAGTTTCTTCTGATGCTACTGGATACTATCTGTCCCAAGCTAAATATGCGTCTGATTTACTCACTCGGGCCGGTATTAGTGACCGCAAATCATCTTCTACTCCTCTCGAGTACAATGTAAAATTTTCTCCCACTGATGGCACACTGTTGAAGGATCCTACTCTTTATCGTCAGCTAGTTGGGAGTCTAGTATATCTTACTGTTACTCGACCGGACATTGCATATGCTTTTCATGTGGTCAGTCAGTTCATGGCAGCACCTCGATCTACTCATTATGCAGTTGTTCTTCGTATTCTTTGCTATGTCAAAGGGACTATGTTTTATGGGCTTCACTTCTCTGCTCAATCATCACTTAATTTGCAAGCCTATTCAGATGCTGATTGGGCAGGAGATCCCACAGACAGACCCTCTACTACAGGATATTGTTTCTTCTTGGGAAATTCTCTTATCTCTTGGCGTAGTAAGAAGCAAACCGTCACCGCTCGATCCAGCACTGAAGCCGAATATCGAGCTCTCGCTGAAACTGCATCCGAATTGATATGGCTTCGGTGGCTTTTACAAGATATGGGTGTCATACACTCTTCTGCCACACGGATTCATTGTGACAATCACAGTGCCATCCAGACTGCTGATGTTTTCCATGAGCGGACCAAACATATTGAGATAGATTGTCACTTTGTTCGCCACCACATTGTGCAGAATACCATTTGCTTGGTTCTAGTCTCATCTGCCGATCAGACTGCTGATATTTTTACTAAATCTCATCCGCCTGGCAGATTCTCTGATCTCCTTTCCAAACTCAAGTTGGCCAAACTACCATCTTGAGTTTGAGGGGGGGTGTTAGAATATTCTAGATATTAGAATATACCATAATATTCTAGATATTATTCTGACATTATTATGGTTATGATTATGTAATTATTTTCATTTATTTCTTTCCTATTTCATAGGCAGTCTCTTTGTATAAATATGTGTATATTCTCAATAATAGAAGTACAACAATTTATTCTCTTCTTACACTTTATCAGAGGGCATGAAAAATTAGTTTCAGTTGCAATAAATCTTCATCTATCTCCTTTGCTTTTGTGCCAAAATGGACTACTATACCCTTATATCCTGGATTCATGAAACCATAAATAAATTGTAACCACACACACCTTTAGGAACCTCTAACAAACTCTAATTATAATTTATAATGAAAAATTAATACCAGTTGTTAGCAGTTTCTTGAAGAAAACAGGACATGTGCAATTTCCAACCCGTTAGAACCTCAATCAAATCAATTGCGTTTTCCATGGAAAAGTTGCCTCACTGCTTTGCCAAATCAAATCACGGATCCTAATCTACCAAAAGCATTTTGGTGTTCTGCCAAATCTCACTTTAAATGTTTCAGGAAGTATCAATCACGGGTCTAATCCGCTGCCATCGATCTTTATCATAAATAATGAGGTCATTAATGCCTCCCCTAACTTTTCATTTTTAAGTACTTGTTTACTTTATTGTTGATACAAAATTGAAAAGAAGAAGTGATATTTTAATATTGCACTCATTTCCACATAATATGAAAAATTCAGATAATTACAGTATTAACTCAGCATCACATAAGTTTGCTCAAATTTAAGAGCTGTTTTGAGTAATTCTGAAAGCGGCCTCGAAAGACGATTCAATATCAAGCGCAAATAAAGGGCAGTGTTCTTTTTTTTTTGGTCTTGGGAAGGTAATTATGCTATATAGTGAAGAACTAGAACTATATAACACGTAACCGCGGTCATCTAACACTCACTATGTCCTGCACAAGGATGGGGCGTACATCGAAAGGGGGTAATGGAAATTCATGTAAGTCAACTAATAGTGTCAAGCTGAAGCATGCCAATCAATCTGCAACTTGATTTGATTCTCAGAACGCATGAGTAAAGCGGATATGTTAATTTTTTCTAAACAGCTCTCTGCAACTAGAAACAAGGTTGTAATAAAGGTGATGAACCGAGACTCCCTTCAATATAGCATCCAATGCAATCTTAGAATCAAAGTTATACTAAGATGCCTGACCAACTCCAAGCCTCTAAAAATGCCCCATAATTCAGAAGCAAAAGCAGTACATACTCCAATATGGAGTGCAAAGCCTCGAAGCCTTTGAAGTCTCGAAAAACACCCACAGCCCCAACTTTCCCCGGGTTGCCTTGAGAAGTACCATCTGTGGTTTTATCCAATCCATGGAAGGATTTTGCCATACAACCAAGTCCTGCACCCTATCCAAACCTTTTTCTTGGATCTGTAAAGGACGATTTCCTCAAAAGTCAAATCCACCAAAATCTTTGTTGGGTCCAAAAAAATCTTAAACGCTCGC
This sequence comes from Carallia pectinifolia, assembly GCA_037832335.1. Lineage (NCBI taxonomy): Eukaryota > Viridiplantae > Streptophyta > Magnoliopsida > Malpighiales > Rhizophoraceae > Carallia > Carallia pectinifolia. The sequence goes on along the minus strand of CM075444.1, from coordinate 15,344,019 downwards.
CCTAAGCAACCCAGTTGGCAACCATTTACCGAGCCTTTGCCAAGATATACGAGGCCCTAGTTAAGGCTGCCATTTATTTTTGAATAGATAGATATTACGGTAGAGCCCATGAGTTTTGGGTCCCAACATTTTCCTTGCACCATTGGGCTAGGAGTTCTACCTAAGCCTATTTGTCCTTCATGCCACCAATTGTTAGAAGATTGTGTTTTGATTGCAAACTATTTAAGGAGAAGAGTTCAACCTTACATTTTAACAGAAATATATTATTTGGTAGAACAAAAAAAAAAAAGAAATATATTTTTTATCAAAAAAAATTCGATACAGATATGTCAGTTATCGAATTCGTAAGTGAAAATTATAATAACTTCAATTTGTTTGACTCTCATTCAACTACCCCGATAAACAGACTCACCACCCAAATACTAGCGGAGTCGAGTGTGACTCTGTTACTAGTGACCACGGCAATTATCGAACCAAACTCCCAACACAGCATATCACAACTTATGCCTAAAATGGTTCCAATATAGGTCAGTCAGAAGGAAGCACAGACACAAAGGCTTGAACTCAAGTTTTTAGTATAAAAATATGTTAACTTACTATTAAACTACTACTTTAAGTGATAAAAAATATATTATTTGGCTGAAACTTATGGAGCCTCAAGTGAAAACGTAAGGAAAAAGAAAAAACTATTTAACTTAACCTTAACTCCTTAAGAAGCCACATGAAGTCACAAACATAAAGTAACCAATCAATTTTTTTTTGTATTTTTCTCAAAGTAAATAATGAAAACTCTTTGTTCCCAGTTATACCTCCCTAACTTACATTCACTTGACGGCACTCAAAAAACATTGTTGGTGGGCGTACGTATAAAGATGGTGAAATTTTTGGAGGCCCCCTAAAATCAAGTATCCCCCTTGTATGGAATGTAGTCAAGCTCATAATTGAAACATATTGATGAATGTGGAAAAATCACTTAGTAAGAAAATTAATATAAATTTTAAAATCACACTTTGAACTCCATCTAATTTTTGTCCAAGAAAAAAAAATTCCTACAAGTCAACGAGGATAGAGAAATGGAACAGCTCTCATCCGTTGTAATCCAAGTTTTACGGTTCGTAAAACTTGGAAAGTTGTAGATGGACCATAAGGATCAGAATGGCCTTTGATATGAAAAGGTTATAAAATTTACATTATAATTATACACGATCGACCTCAATGTCAAAGGATATCATGTCACGTGGCATCGCCAAGCTGGGCCATCTGGGAAATCTTTGCATTAATACTTTGGTGAATAAAGTTTTAATGGGAGCATTAAATTACCTCATGGAAGAGTGCAACTAGAATTTAAAGATGGGTTTGGCATTAAAAAATTAAACAAAACCATTTGGACCTTCTGATTTTTCTCATATAAAAATAAAACTATGAAATTAAATATTCTCATTAATGAATAAGCAGACAAAAAAGGGGAGAGAAATGCACTAATTATGCAGTAGAAATATAAATGTTCTTAATGGCATAGGACTTGAATTTTCTCAGACGCTCTTGATGGAGCTTGGTTGCCTCATTGACAGCTACCCGTTAATGGCGTTTCAATGCTTATCTGCTATATCTAAACAGTATCGATCAAAGGGACAACACGAGAGTTTGTTAAGCTAAAAATACATCTATGGTTTGTGTTTGCTTGAGCTCTCATTCCACAAAAGTTGACCCGGCAGTGAATAAAACATAGAGAAATACAATCCGTATACATTTGGTTGCTTTCATAAATTTTTTGTGGGATTTTTAAATAGAATTAAAGTGATATATATTATTAGATAATTGAATTTTTTTAAGAAATAGATAAATTATTTTTTTTTTATAAATAGTTTAATTATTTTAATACTACTTAAAATTAAATTATTTAATAAATTTTTTTCTTATTTTTTATCAAATATGAAAGAATTATAAATTTACAGGATCCACCTACTTAGATCGTTACGTAGGTTGCTTGTGCGAGGGAGCACCCCCTCAGACATTGTCCCACAAATGTTAATGTGCTTTGTATCTGCATAAATTGAAATGACCGTTACCCAATCTTTCATCGGACATAAGCACTGAACGGAGGGCTGATACCTCTGACGTCAGCATGACGGACTAACTCAATCCGTACCAAAAAAAAAAAAAAAGCATACAAAGTCTATTTTACCTAAAATTTAAGGCAGTTTATTGATTTTTATACATAACATTTTTTTTTTGTGAAAATCGATACAAAAGATTTTCTCTGTCACACAAATATACTCAACCGTTAATTTTTTCGTCAATTATACTGACGTGTCAGCTGACAGAGCGTTACATCAGCGAAATTGATGACGTGGCAGATGCCACGTCAACAAAATTGATGACGTGGTCTTTGCCACGTTAACACAGTGATGACGTGACATGTGCCACGTTATCTCAGTTGATAATATAATATTTTTTATTTTTAAAAAATTTAAAATATGTTGATATTTAATTAAAAATGAACACAATTTATTCTTCCAACAAAAAAATTCAATTTAATGAAAAAATTAAAAAAAAGAATTCAATTTAAAATCAATTTTATTAAATAAAATCGAAACCCTTTAAATCAAAATTCTTCTAAAACTAATTTTACTTTACTTAATAAAATCAAAATCTTTCAAATCTAAAACCCTTCTGATGACAACTATTTTTATTTTAAATTTTTCATTAAATTCAGTAATTTTTTTTATTAAAAAATTAACTTGGGTTCATTTTTTATTAAATATTAATATATTTTGAAATTTTTTTCAGATTTTTGAAAAATAAAAAATACTACGTCATCAACTTGAGATGACGTAGCACATGCTACGTCATAACTGTGCTGAGGTGGCACTCTGTCAGTTGTCACGTCAGCATAATTAACAGAAAAATTAACGGTTGGGTATAATTATGCGATAGAAAAAACTTTTTGTACCGATTTTCAAAAAAAAAATATTATAGATAAAAATCAATAAACGACTTTAGGTTTTGGGCAAAATTGACCTTTATGTCAAAAAAAATCTTATTGACAGCATTTGGAAAAAGAGATGGTGAATATAAAATGAGCTAAATTGTTAAATTGTTAAAAGGTATTAAATTTAAAAAAATATAAAAAATTATTTAATATTATTAAATAAATTTTGTCTCTCGTATGTTTTATTAAATATACTCACATAGCCAAACTCTAATTAAAATAAGAACATCCTTCTCCTTTCTCAAGGATTTGGGCACAAATATTATACTTGCATGAACAAATTGCAAAATTATTTCATGAACAATTCCTAATCTTAAGAGTTGAGAGGATTTGAGCAACTATGATCTGGGCTGAATGATATTGGACCCAAATGTACTATTTTTCATTCATTAATTAACTATGGCTGGCTACCGAAGCTGCGTATTAATTTTCCTAGTTGGATCAGTTGGATATCTACGTATATATCTTGTGTTGTGATTACAATGCAACATTTTTGTTTTTAGAGTACAATTTTTTTGGTGTAGGATTTTAAGGGACATATTGTACAGATGCTCTGTAAGACTGTAATGTCTCATCAGAGAAATGAAATTACAGAGTTACTTCACTGAACAGCAAAGCAGAACATCCAAGAATTAGATTTCCAACTCCATTAGTTGTTAGTTGTTGCATGCCTTTTTTTATTGGCTTAAAGTTGTGAATCTGTCGCCTATCATTTTTTTTTTTTTTATCTATTAAAAAATTCATTAGACTATGAAATACATAGTTTGGATAGCTTTCGTCATTATCATAATTCAAAAATCCTATAATATTTTCTCGAGATTAGAATTCAAAACTCAAAAATTAAAATTTAAGTTTTTAATTACTAAGATATCACTTAAAAATTATTAAATCTTTTGATTCTCCAATTCACTAACCAACTAATCCTTCCCATAATTATCGGAAAAAGAATATTGTTCTCTAGCAGCATTATTTTTCTCTTTCTTTCCTCTGCTTATGCATGAGTGACTGTTTTATTATGCTATTAACAAGTACGTGCCCTTGCCTCTTGCCAATCTGGCCAATTTAACGTGTTTATTGTTAGGTTGCGTTCGTTTTGGTGTTAAAAATTGGGATGATATGTTACAAGAATGTAATTCTTAAGGGTGTAAATTTTAAAGAGGTGATATATATATATATATCGATTAAAGCTATCCTGAACGAAAAAATTTTATTCAAAATTAGTTTTTTTAAAAATACATGAAATTAAAAAATAAAAAAGATTTTTATATAATATTATTTCTATTGTACTTTTAGGGACCTGAATTTTCAGATCCAACCCAGTCGTATGGATCTTGTTAACTAGGGTCGTTCCCCAGGCTACTCCGGGTAAGGGTCTAATTAACTCATGACTCATGAGTCACCTTGATTACGTGAAAAATTCACTGGAGACAATTCTTTGTGATTATATATATTTGATTTTGATCAATTTCAATTTCTCTTTCTCATACTGCATCACAGACCAACCAAAGATTTAAAAGAAATTGCTGGAAGCGATTCATATATATAGCTCACAACTTAAAAAAAAAAAATTAAAGAAATAGTACACAAAAGTTGTCTAAAATGCAATATAATACTGCTAATCAAAGAAAGTGAAAACTTGAATCAAGTGATGAGGGCAGTATATTTCACGGCCACAGGATCATATATGAGACATAAACAGCAAGTTCTGATTATTAAGGAGGCAATACGTAAGATAGATGCAAAGCCGACATTAAGCAGTTAAATTTCAATGTCTAGAATCTCTAGATCCATATAGGCTTGAAGAAACTTAATTAAAGACTCAAATCTTATAGGAAGCTAAGATGCAGACAATTTTTTTTTTTTATCTAGGCAGTCTATGTAAGTTATATAGAGTTAGTTTTCTTTTTTTATAATTCTCTCAATCCCTTTTCTAAAAATTAAAATACAAGACTTCTAAACTAAAAATTTAAACTCTAACTATTGGATGTCTCGTCATGGACAGTGGACAGATATCATTGACCATAACTCACTCTTACAAAGATCAAATTCCCCTGGCACCATATGCTAAGAATATTATATAACGTGAACACTGAACAGTGTGGAAATAACGGCAAAATTTTTTCTAACCTCGTTGCTTGAATTCGACTGTCATGCACTCTCATGTGGATCGTCGTTGACTGAAATTTTTTGATTTTTCTGAAGAACGATATGATATATATATTTTTTTGAAGTTGTTGCATTGAAAAGTCTTCTTGAAGATATATAAATTCATCTCAATGAAGATAGAGAACATATGAAATTAAATGAAAACAATTAAGGCAGATCTAGAAAATTAGGGTCTAACTTTTCGTACGAGGTCTCTCAAAGACATCACTTTTATCATTTTTTTTTTTGTCTATTAGGAAACTCATTGGACCATGAGCTACATAATGAGAGTTGCTCTCTCCTCCTATAAATTTCACCTTTCCCTTTCCAAGATTTGAATTCAAAATTTTTTAAAATATAAGTTTTAAACTCAAACCACTGAGGTGAGTTATTTCCTGAAGGACCACTTTTATCATCTTAATTTAGCTGTTTGACATTTCAATGCATTAATACTCAAAAGATATGAGTCTGTCTCCACTGTTAATTTTCCCCTTTTATAATTCTCCAATTCCCTTCGTTTTAGCTTCACAATCGCAGTTGAGTCAAAATGACTGAAACTAAAAGATAAAAATAGCTGGGGCTTAATATTCCAATTCCAGGTCAATTATTAGTTGAGGCTTAATGTTCCATTCCAGGTCTATTAACAGGCGAGCAAGGGTTGGTAATTTCTTCTTTACATATATGCATATTACATATAATCAATTTCAAAAAATTATCATCAATTGTGCACCAACTATAGAGTTCAAATATTACCATTAGAAAATTTAATGTAACACATGTTCTTTATAGGACATCTCAGTAGTTACAATTTATATATCTATTCAAAAGGTCTCCAATTCTAATCTTAGGAAAAGAGTGTGAAATATATATAAATTAAGAGAGTTAAATTAAATGTGTAGCTCATATTTTAAAGAACTTTCCTAATGAATTAAAATAAAAATTTTATAGTAACATATACTTGGGGTATTAAATTTGACCTCTTGACTTTATGCAATATGGTACATTCATCAGATGCAATTTGGCAATTGAAAATGATATACCTAAGAAAAAAAGTACGTTTGAAGAGAGATTTTTGTGATTTTCAGTAAAAATTCATCTTTATTTGACTATAAATTGTTCGTGAATGAGTATTGGGTGAATGTTTCTTTTGTCTTGTTAATAATAACAACAATTTGTATTATTATTATAATAAATTCTTGTACGTGTGGCTCAATGCGATTAAGAAGTTGGATTGCAATCTCCAAATGAGCAAGAGAACCATTATTTGCAATTAATTGCACATTGTTATCTCTCACCTGCCCGGCTGCCTCCTACTCAAGTGGGCATTATTTGTGCACTCCCATGGACATGAAAACCACCTTTACTGTTGGATAACATGACAATGCTAAGGACCCACAAATGGACAGAACAGATCGGCGCACACCCTATGGACGACCCAGATTTGATGATAATCTTCGTTCGCGTGAAGTTTCTCTCCAACTTTGGTATTTAATTTCTAATGTTACAAAGTCAAAGCAGAAGTATAGAGGAATGCTCAGCTTCTAATTTCATGACCTTTTGCTAGGATTTTCAAGCAGATAAGGCAGTCTAAATTTTTATCAACTTTTTCCTTAATTTAGAACCTATGATCAACAATTTGGATATAGTCGCTTTCCCATTTATTAAATTTCTGGTATAAGTTCAAACTGAAAATGATTTGAATATTCGAAAGTTTGGCCTTTGGTGGTTCTCATTAAAGTTACAATTTATTAACCATTAACTCAAAGCTAGCAGCCAACAATAACTATATAGCCAAATGACCAATTCTTCATTAAAATCCAATTTCTCATTTTTAGGTTATGGTGCTGGTGTATAATTATCTCTTAAAAAAAAGGTTGGTATTTTTTATTTTCAAGTAACAAATATGTTAAATATGTATTCTTCCTTGTCTTTGCACCTTGTTTTTGCGGTGCATGTTCCTTTCTCCTTGTTTTTAAATAGGATCATATATTCCTTCCTATATTCTCAAAGACTTGGTAGCAAAATTACTATATTTAATTTAGAATGTCATAGTGAAAATGACTTTGTGAGTTTTAGCCCTGTATTTTGACTAAAGATCCTTATTTAGCCATTGAGCTTATCCAATTTTGCTACATATAGGCTAGCTGCTAGCTGACCAAAATTCACATAATAAGAATTAGACGTGAATTTTGCCTACGAGAACCATATGTAATTTAGACTGGAATTCAGCCCCTTTGAATAATCAAATTAACATTTATAGATAAGAATGAGAAGAATGAGATGTTGGCGTTTATCCTATAGATGATCATAACGAGAAGGATCAAGACAATATCATTTCTTTTTTCTCTTTCGTTAAATAAAATGAAAAGATTTCTCAGACATATGGGTGTAAACCACATGAAAGAAGCCAAACCGAGCCGAGTTTTACTCATTCTCGTAAAAAAAGTTATATTATAATGTAAATAATCTTCTCAAATATATTTTAATGATATATTAAGTAAAATTTTTAATGAATTTTAGACAAACTCTATATGATTCTTAAATAAATTATTTACGAGTTTTATTGCGTCGAATCTATCCCTATTCAAGTTTTGTTCATTTCTTAAATGAACTTTGATATTGAACTTAGAATGAATTTTCAACGAGTCGATTTACCAGGCTTTTAATGGCGTATTTATTTGTTTACATCGGACACAAAATTCTCTACACCATTAGATATTATTGTAATAATATTCGAAGGGCACGGATGAGAAAGAAGCTAGGTTTTGGGGTGGGAAAGAGGGGAAGGGGAGGGGTGGGGGAAGGAGGTTATATTCCATATTCGGCGCATGCCATGGAAATCCAAGATGAGACATACATAAGGCTAGACCTAGTGAATTATTTACTGCAGTTGACAGAATTACTAAAGAAGACCAAGATCCTTGTCAAAGATTAAAAGTAATAGCCAGGTCTAGAAGTCCTTTCCAGAAACATTCCTGGTATCCATCCAACCCAAGCAAGAGTTGATGGTAGACTTCGTACTAGTTCATGCGCTACAAACAGAATTGACAAGGACATATGGCGTTAATTTGTCAAAGGAGCTCCACTGATACGGCAACTTAAGAATGATACGGCAACTTAAGAAGAAGTACACGATAAATACGTTATTTATATAATAATATTTATCAATTTATTTTTTTATTAAATTTATATTTTTTATAATTTAATAATTCATATACTTTTATATTTATTATTAACTTTTTTTTTTTTGTGCGTTAATTAGAAACTTTATCCACGTCGAAAAGGAATGAAGAAAACAACACGGACAAAAGAAAAAAGGGGAGGGATGGCCTGTGACAGAGTTTACGGAGTTGAAGTCAAAAGATGTGTGGCCTAAAGCAGAGGGCACTTAGCTCCCATGCGAAGAGACGTTTGAGAAAGACTGTGAAGGGAATGCTCCAACATGTCAATCAATTGGGGTTCGAGGAGTGTTTGCCACGTGGATTCGAAGTTACTACTGATGAAAATTAGGGTAGGCGTAAGAAGCTCAATGTCTAATTGCCCATGATGCCATGTTGTGTGACTTTTTTTTTTTTTTTTTTTGGCTTTCTTTTATCCTCGATTTCTGCATCCTAATCATCGATTTTGACTTGAAGTTCATTGCATAGATGGAATTTTGAGTTCATATTATATTAATATGCTTATGAATATTGTACTATTTATCATTATAATTTAATAGTTAGAAGGTTGATTTGTATTATAAACTTTTATTGGATACTAAAAGTCTTCTTTTATATAAATTGAGTGTAAAAACTCAATCTACTATACACCTTGAAGATATTATTCTTTATAAGTTTAATATAAAAATTCAACCCATCATACATATTGAAGTAGTGCAATCCTCAAGACAAATTTTGGGTGAATTATTTCTTTTTTTTTTTTAACAAAAACAAAATCATTATGAATGTTGTATACTACAAGAAAAAGGGTGATACACCCTAGATATGTCATCAATTCACATGCCAATAACTTTTGCGCATACTTAAATCATAAATTATTTACTTGTGGAGCTATACATTTAATAACACTTATAGCCATTAGTGTAATTTAGTGTGCTTAATTTATTATTACAAATTCTGGGCGCGCCACCAAGCTTCGTCCAGTTAGTTTCCTCTTTCCTACCTCTAAATCTTTTATATAGGGGTTACCTATATATATATATATATATATATGAATATAAGGGTACTTACACTTTATACAGTGTTTTTTAACTTGACTTTTTACATTTTTTTTAACAACCAACTAAGTAACCATCTAATCATTATTTGTGATACAAAAAAATTATTAAGCACTAAAATCAAAGGGAAGCATTCAGCGAAGACATCAGAATACAATTGAGGCGAAAGATATTGGTGAGTGGGAAAAACAGAGGAGTTTCTTTCTTTTTTTTCCTTTATTTATTTATTTATTTATTTCTTCCACAATTTTTCAAACATAAAGCAGATATAAAAGGGAGGCTCACATAGAGAGAGAGAGAGAGAGAGAGTAATCCTTTCTTTTGTTTTATATAATTAATTTGTTGGTGTTTCCTATGTAATTTCTAGGTGTTGCCATTTAATTTTTTGGTGTCTTTTGCTACCAATTTGTAGTGTACTGTTGGCTATTTAAGTTGTGTTTAGCTGTTATAATTGCTTTTATTTGGTTGACATTTAATTTCTTGGTGTTTTCCATTAAATTCTTAGGTGGTGATGGCCTTCCTCCCTCCTTTATTTTATTTCATTTTTATTTTTGTTTCTCAACATTTGGCTTTAGCACATTAGCCTTAAAAGCCATTGGGTTTTTTTTTCCTGTGCTTTATTGCTCTCACACACTCTGAAACACCGACCCCCTCTCTTCAAAGCAATGAATGAAGGCTTGCTGCACTTTGTAATTGCAATACTTACTCCAATTTTCCTCCTTCTGCATACTCCTTGAATATTTTCATTCATTAATACATTTCCTAGCCTCAATTTATACACACCCTTCTTCTAACAATACCTCCAATTCATCTCTCTCATTTTCTCTCTCTCTCTCTCGCTCTCTCTCCTCCTAAACCCTCCACCTCTTCCCCATAATTAAGGTAAGCTTTTAATTAAAACCCAATCTCTCTCTCTCTCTCTCTCTCTCTCTCTCTCTCTCCCCCTCATATATAATGGCCTTAGAGGTCCAAACCCACCAACACAAACAGCACCAATATCATGTTGATGGCACTAGAGGAACTGCTAGTGGTTCAAGCCTAGCCACTCTTCATCAAGCCATCCCTGTCACTCTTGATCTCTTCCATAGTTTCAGCCTTCCTCATTACTATATTGAATTAAAGGAACCCTGTCCTCTTCCTTCTAGCTGGCAGAAGTTCCTTGACATTAATGTAACCTTTTTTTTTTTTGTTTTTTTTTGGTACTTTGGTATAATCTAGCTAATACAAAACCTTATATATGATCAGTCTTCTTTCTGATATAAATATTCACCAGACTAGACTTTCTTAATTAGTACAATTCAGTAGTTATTTTATACTAATCTTCTGTTCTTGAATTAATCTCTGCCAGTGTATTTTTTCTAGACGGGTGAGATATAGTACACAAAGAACACATAGAAAATGAGTCGAAGGAATGGCAACGGCCCTAAGCTTGATTTGAAGTTGAGCCTGTCACCACCAAGAGCCAGCCGAAGAGTAGAATCACCGGACCGATCGGCAACGGTGTCACCAACCTCCCCACCAAGCTCCTGCGTATCATCAGAGCTAAACCAAGAAGACCATACTTCTCTTCCATACTCAAATAGCCCTGAGGCCACATCCATGGTGCTCGTGGGGTGCCCAAGGTGCCTAATGTACGTGATGCTGTCTGAGAATGACCCCAAATGCCCCAAATGCAAGAGCACGGTGTTGCTTGATTTCCTCCATGACAACAACACCGCCATGAAGAGCAGGAAAAGCTAGAGATCATCGGTAGTCTCCCCACCTTATTCTAATATGCTATGTTTAGGACTAAACATTTATAAGTTCTCTATCTAATTATCTCATTTTCATCCTGAGCAGCCCTACTTGCGCTCCACTTTGTAGTTCCATCTTTTATGACCTCTAATGAGCCCAAAAAAATGACAGGAGGGTGGGGCTTAAATAATACTGCTTATTTTATTTTATTTTTTATTATTGGGTTTTTGTTTTCTGCCTTTTCTAATCCTAGACCAAAGAATATGGGCGATGTATGTTAGGCACAGAGGAAGTGTTCGTGTTGCTTTCTAGGTTCAGCTGCCTTTCCCTCTTTAGCATAAAACAATGTAAACTGGTTTGACTGCTGTGCCCAAATTTTCCCATCAAATGTTAGGTATTTTATTTACCATTTCATATACCTCTTTTCAGATGACCTATCATATACCTCTTTTTATCTGTTCTTTTGTTGTTTTTTTTTTGGATTTGTGTTACTTCACATCCAACCACAGCACGCCACATGGACAATTATTAGCCAATGACGCAATCAAATCTTCAGTTCTAACTGAAATACATGGCGGTGACTAATTAGTGAAGTTACATAGTAAGGCTAGAAGATCGGTAAAATCTTGTGCCAAGTAGATATTTGGTACTTTTAAAAAAAGCAGTTTAGGAAGATAGCAGTAGCTATATGACCAGGGTCCCACCAAGACATGAATGGGTCATGCTTGGCCTGGCTGAGCTTATGCTACAGAAATCTAGAGGCAAATTGATTCTATGGACCATAGTGGGGGGCCAAACCATATGGCGATGTTAACCAAAGGAAGATGAAATGCTGATACCCAAAGAAGCAAAGGAGCTCCACCTAGGATTGATATATTCCCCCTTTTATGCAGGGCTGACTTTCAAAGTGAGAAAATCAATGCAACGTGTTTATGACAGGGAATAATGTTTATATTTTTGCCAACTTTGTAATTAACAGGCCTTAAAAAAGTACTGATAAGTCATGGGGTGCGCCTTAACCTAACCATTGCAGTTTGATAACTAGATCATTTTGTCCTAAACTTAATATGCTAAAGATATGTACATGCACATAATGATCAGCTCAACTACCAGAGAATTAATCTCTACAGAAATCTACTATCGCTTTTTATGTATGAGCTAAGCATAAAAGATTGATTAAGATCCCTCCAAGACCAGTAAATACACTAGAATTGCTGCATTTTTTTTTCTATCAAAGTTAGTAGTAGCGTAGATGCAAAAGAGGGGGAGGATGAGTGCCAGTTTTGGGGTTCAGACCCCAAACTTTGAAGTTAGAGGCATCAAGCCTCAACCAACTAAATTATACTCAGTGCTTAGAAATGCTGCATCTTTAGCAATGACATATTAACAAAAAAAAAAAAAGAAGAAGAAAACTATGCCCACAAACATTAAATTGCAGATGGTATACGTATATCAGACGGGTCAAAGGAATTTTGTTCAGGGGGAAGCGGAAGGGTAATTAGGTAAATGAAGGAGGGGATGAATGAGGGGTTGGGTAGTTCAAGAATTGAAAAAAGAGGAACTATATTAGATTGAAAGACCATTAAAAACAAATAAATGCAAGAGTAATTGAGACGGTTGAGAATAATGAGGGGTATTACGTCAGATGATAAATGCAAAATTCAATTCAGCCTTAGGCCCTCCCCCATTGTTCAATCTCATTCTCTTGCCTTCCTTTTCAGTTTTATTTTCTCCTCTTTCTCATCCATTCACTAAATGCCACCCCTTTCTGGTTCCATTCTCTATTTTGGAAATAACCCTTTTTTCTCTACAAACTTGCCCTCCTTTGTCCATGTTCTCCCCATTCAATTCCGTTTCTCTTTTCCTTCTCTTCAATCCTCCTTCCTTTAACTCACACACATGGCCTCTATTCTAGTCTTTTTATATCTCTTTCCTAACTTTCTCCAAAACAATGAAAATTATATTGAAAGGCATGGGGAATGCAAAATACGAGCTTATCTTATGTTATACTGAAAAATAAAGAGATGTCTGTGATCCGTTCAAAACTTCAATTCATGTCACCCTGTTTATCAAGTATATTCAAGTCAAGAATTTGCCCTAGGTCATATACACTAGAATTATCTAACATGAAGATAAATGCTGAAAGCCATTAACAAAAGTGCTCAACTAAATTTAGATCTTATTATTAGGCGTTTGTGTTTGGTGCAAATAAACCTACCGCCAATGTCTCACCGCTCTTGAGCTGCTGGATATCACACAAAAGACCACGTATACAGAATTGTCAATCCAACATCAATGAAAAATCTAGATTCACAATGATTACTAAATACATTGGTTTATCGCCATTTCCTATCTTTTCTACATATTGTGGATAGAACTCCACATATGATGAACTGTCATTACTACATAGATAATAGCATTCGACAAGCACTTATTGAATTTGTGCATGTGTTGACATTCACATGGGTGTTTTTCTTTGTGCATGGCAAGTCAGACTCTAGTTTATCAAGCAACAATAATCCATGATCCAAGAATCATTTCATCAAGGTCATGGAGTGATATAATAGATCTCAAAATAGTGGTGGATAAGTGAGTTCAACCCAGAGTATTTTGATGACAAGCCTATGGCCCGTTTATGCAAAAAAAAACTTCTCTTACAAGGATGGCAAGCATAAGGTGTTACCTTATAGAAAGATGGAAATGTTAACTGACCTAAAGATACTTGGAATTCTCAAAACTCCAGTCCAATTGCTTCAATTCATGATAACAGAACCTGCAACTGAATATGAATACAATTACAAGATGAAAATTTCAAGCGTATCAAGAAATGTTATACTGTTTTTTAGACAACAACAAAATGACATGAGCTATGTCATCTTTTTTTTCATCTTCAAACAACTGGAAATCCTGCAGCTGAACAGATAGATTCCAAATTTTACCTGGTTTACACAAGGAAAGCAAAAGAAATAAACAAAACTAATCATTGAGCGCTACTTAAGAACATTTGATAGAAAGTATTATGTCATAAATATACTAAAGAGACCATGTTACAAAGATATCTATACATCCATATGGCAGCATCTCCATTTTATATCTGTTCAACAGCATCAATCCCTTGATGTGAGGACTTAAAAGAAGCCACTAGCCACAAGGTCCAATAGTAGAGTTACCTAAGCTATTATTTTCAGGTCTAGAGTTCAAATCATAATGCTTATGAACCAAGAAAATAAGGACTTTAAAGATATGATGAATTACTTTGGACTCATCAAAGCCAAACTGAGTCATCAAAATTCGTGCTAAAAAAAAAGGGGTATGCTGGACAAACTACAACTCTTTCTTAGGTTTCCTCATCAAAGACATCGCTTTAATCCTTCTTGACAGGAATTTTTAATGATAAACACAACTCATGACAAGAAAAAATTTGAACTTCTATACTAAAAATGGAAGTGAACCCTCAAGCAATGATATTAGAAATATTTCACATCTTCAAAGGCATGTCAAAAGCACATACATTATGTACATGCACACCCTCACAAACACAAACCAGTAAGGTTTAAGTATGTCATACTTAAATCAAGCAAGCAATTCTATGCAAACCAATATGAATGTAAATGACCATTTGTTCTATGTCAAGCTCACAACAGATTAATCGATCATGCCAATAGTATGCTTGGCATTCACACCCCATCTCTACATTATCTGAACTGATCAATCATATACATTTGAAGTCCTGTGTTATAATTAAAAACTTTGAGCGTATTAAGATCTATTCCCTAACTGATACACAAGCAAACAATGGCTAGCTGATGTATCCTACACAGCTTAAATAGTCCAGCATTATATAAAGAAATTCTAGACACAGCATAAAAAAAATTTGTTCAACTACAGAACTCACTCTGGTAAATAAAATGCTATAGGCAGTAGTTTTGCAAAATGAACTCAGTGTTATTGTTACATGTTGAAAATAATTATATAGGAGAAGGCCATAGTTTCTTGCAGCAATCATGTCACAAAAGGGACTGTGGTACAATTTCTAGTGGCAATAATTTTGAAGCAAACATACTTGAAAAATGCACGTTAGGCAATAAATCCAACTCTTAACAGACAAAAAAATTATTACGCCCAACAAGTATTAATTCCAAATTTGTGATAAGATGAATGCCAACTCAAAAAGAAGCTTCATTGATTGTGGATTAGAAAAAATTCCAAATTAATTTATATATTCAGATATTGATCCTCAACATCCCAAATTGGGCTATAAAATACAATCACGTAGATTCCAAAAGTTTGGTAGATCATTATAACCATGTGAGGATACTTTGCATCTCACATGTTCAAAAATTTGCCTAAGAAATCAGGTTGAGAATTCCATTTTAACTCCAATGTAACTAGGCTAGACGTATGTTTTAAAGTCCAAGAAAGCTAGGTTCTAATGGTGCAAAAGAGAGCTGGCTCACAACCGTCGTCAGGGGTTGTCTTGACCAAGCTCTCCCCATCCACTGCTACTCCTAATATATTTGTCAATAATATGAAATTCCTTATTATGCTTGACTCGTTTAGCATAATTCTCAATGGTAACTGGGCCCTTCTTCAATCTCCTATTGTAGATGACATGCCAAGGCCACAAACGAGCATAACCAAAGTAGGCCTCTGTGGCTAAATAACTTTCCTTTTTATCTTGGAGGTCAAGGCCATAGTGCTTCAAAACCATGGACAACTCCTCTGAAGATATACTTGCTGAATTGGTAGTGTAAGAACTTCCACTTCCATAAGCTTCTAATTCAAGCATTTTAATTTGAAGTGTTATGGACTCCGTCATCAATGCATCAGAATCTCGATAGCCCGTTGCCCCTATTGAGCTCTCTGGAAAGAAATTCCCAGATGCAACTGTTTTCTCTGCTTCTAGCGTGCTTAGACTTTGGCCTTCGTTTAGTGGCCTTGAGTGCATTTCATCCTCGTAGTTGTCCTTCTGCTGAGGTTCACATTCTTCCATCACGGTTTCCCCTTCAATGTATGCAACTCCAATGTCGTTATTAACGACCTTTTCATCTTCAAGTTTGGCATCTTCCAACAAGGGATCTTCATCTGCTGGTTCCTCCTGTTCAATCAAATCCTCCTTGGATTCTAGTGTGCCAGCATTAAAAGGCAATAATATGGGGGCTCTTGACCTAAACTTGGAAATTTTTGATCTAGAATAGCGGGATGCTGAACTAAACTTTGAATCAGATGTTATTGAATGTGCTCTGATAGATACAAATTTGGATCTGAGCGGGAATGAGATCTTTGGGCATGCTTAGAGGATTGAGATGTTGAGCACAATTTGGACACAATGTAATCAGAATCAAGAGGAGACGGAAATGAGCTTCTTGCTTTTGTTGTGCGATGCTCTTTCCCAGAATCAATTTCCTTCTTACTTCGCTTGTTTCCATCATAAACATTTCTCCAAAACCTATCAGTTTCCTTTGCCATAGGGGATCTTTCAGTGCTCTTTAATCTCCGATGCCTTCTTGAGCCCAATTTTCTTTCATGCTTGAGTCTCCTTGTTGAGCTA
The DNA here is from genome assembly GCA_037832335.1 of Carallia pectinifolia. Lineage (NCBI taxonomy): Eukaryota > Viridiplantae > Streptophyta > Magnoliopsida > Malpighiales > Rhizophoraceae > Carallia > Carallia pectinifolia. Next base: position 15,327,381 of record CM075444.1, on the reverse strand, counting down.
GCATCCATACTTGAATGCAGCTTTTCCCTTGAACTTGACCTGTATCTTTCTGGCTTGCCTTCATGTCTAGTTCCATCAATGGTAGCATCAACCCTACGGCCAAACATAGATGAGTACTTTTGTGAAGCATTTGTCTAGGGACAATTGCACATTTTATGACCCAAACCTCCACATCTGTAGCAAAATCCTCTATTTTTTGCATGCTTGGATTGTTGTGGATTTTTTTTTGTTGAGTTTATCTCCTACAACATTCTTTTTAGACTTTCTTAGAACAGAATCACTAGGATACATCATCTAATGGTTCTCGTCATCATTTTTCTCATAGTAACTCGTGACAGGTTCATACTTGTCAAATTTCACTCCATGTTTAACACCATTTTCACCCGGTAGGTCACTCAACTTTTTACCCCATCTATCATTTTCCACTATACCACCATCATCTAAAAAGTCTTCCCTACAACCACAACGATCTTCCCCAATGACCTCTTTAGCACCATATGGAGGAAAGATTGTTTCTTCCCCACTAATTTCGGCCGAACTCAGTCTTTTATTACTCATCTCCAGTTGCTTAAAACTCATCTGATTATCTGCCCGATCATCCAAATCTTCCAACTTTCTTCTCGTATAATAATCTCCCCCCACAGATTCCTGATCACGCATTGGCTCGTTGGCTCTATTAGAGCTTGCAAACCTTTTTCCTGGTCTGGGCTGTTTATTCGACCATGTCAGGGTCAATGGCTCTCCACATATATTCTTGTCCAGAAGTGCTCTTAGAGCTTTCTCTGCATTAGAAGGGAAGTCATAGACCACAAATCCATATCCATCTTTCAGCCGCACACTGCATTGTCCAAACCTTCGAAAGACCCTGTTCAAGTTGATCTCCACGGATGCGAGATAACAGATTACCAATATACAACGACATCTGCAGCCAAGATTTCAAACAATTTCTTCAATGAATAAACCCAATTTTCCAAGAATCGGCACATTCTTGCAGAAAAAGACATTACATTAATTCACACGTACATTTAAATCTGAAATATGGCCTAAGAAATCAAAAAGAAACATAAGCCAAAAAAAACAAAAAAGAAAACCCAAATCAAATTTCTTTAAAGAGGTTTAAGGCGAGAGATTTTAAAGAGGTTTAAGCCATTATAGACTGCCCTAGCAAAGCAAGACCCCATCATTCCTTTACTTTAGATCCACTCCACGTACAGACAGACAAGCATAAACCCACGTAAGACCCAACCTCGGAACCCAGAATCCACAAAATCTTTGAAAAAGGTAAGCGGAAAAGGAAACCAACACAGAAGGGGAAACGGGAAAAACGTCGAACATCTGGCATGCTTAAAAACAAAAAAAAAAAAAGGCAAAAATTACAATATGAAGGCGTAGAAACAAGAAAGCATAGCAATACCAGACGAGAAGCAATGGTAAAAACCAGGGGAATATCAAAATTTTTAGTGCTTGGGAATATTCTTCTTCTCTTCCAAAGCAATGAATCACTGTTAACGCCAACTCTAGTTAAGTTTAGTAGCTTGCTTGGTAAGTTTTCTTCTCTTCCTCTTTGTTCATTTTCTTTTCATTTTTTTTTTTTGGGAAAAATTTGATGGGCATACGATTTTTCTCTATTGTATTCACTTACGTTTTTTTTTGTGCAATCACGAGCTTTTTTTGTGTAACCGAAATAATAAAAAGTGATACAAAAAATATTACTATTTTTTTGTTTCACATTTTTCCTTTATAATTGCACAAAAAATGCCCTTAATTACACAAAAAAATACATGAAGACGTAATAAGAAAAAATCATATGCTCATATAATGAATTTTTTTTTTTTGTTCTTGAATTGACTGGACGCAGCATTTGAAGACGTGGTAAGATTCCACTGGCTTTCTTTCTGACCCGCCATCGAGTGGGAGCCACCGCCTAATGGAATATACTAGCATGAGCTAAAATGGTGCAGCACTGGCTATTATTCCAGCTAACACTACAATTTTAATAATTAATATATTTTATATAGTTATAATTAAAAATAATAATATTTATTATTATATAATTTATTATTATTATTATTATATAAAATATATTAAATATTATCATCTAAATAATTTTTTTGTATGATTATGAATATTTTTCATTTTTGTTTTTAAAGAAGAAAAAAGTACTAGAAATATGTTAGTCAATCGCCTCACGGGGACTTATACACCAAGGTTGAGAGTCACCAACATCCTCCTTCAGATTATTTCGTAAGAAAGATCAATTATTGTAACACTGTTATGTTTGAGTAGGCCACTCTTGAGTTCAACTACAATAATGGGTTTAAAATTAAACATTATATTCTCAATATAAATCTTTTTTTATTTAGAATGAGTGACAGTTAAGAAACTTGAACCTAACTTATGAGTAAACATACCACATCACCATCAAATTACAATTATTAATATTAAAAATAATTTTTAAACTAAAAATTTTTAAATTCTAATTTTGATTTAGAATAAAAAAAAAGTGTAGCACTCTCGTTAACAAAATTAGAAACTAATAAATATGATTTTTACCACTGGAGACTTTAACATTATTATTATTATTATTATTATTATTATCATCATAATCATCGTTATTGTTTGATACAATAGGAGAAATAAATAAATAAGCTAACTAACAAAAACAATCAACTTTTGATGAACAAAATTTCGTGTTTGTCTCTGTTAAGGAAAGGCATGAGACCCGCCTGATGTGAAGATAACATTTATGCATCTGAAGCAGAAATTCCCAAATTAGCTAAAAAGAACCCAGCACAAGTATTACTTTCTCAGAGAGCATACTGTAACTTTAGGCACCAAATCCTAACACAGAGAGTGCTGATATCGGCCAAAAGAACAGAAATAGGAGACCTTCTTTTTTTTTAATATAAAAAAATTTATTATTAATATATAAATTATCGCATTTATAGGCTGAAAAAACCTTACCATTATATACACACATATTTTTATGATTAATCCATCACAATATGACACCAAAAAATTCCTCGCAATCAAGGATTTGGTACAGTATTGACAAGTTTACCATTAGCTAGATATGACTTCATTGGTTCATCAACTTTTTCAACGTTAGACAAAAAAAAGTTACAGTAATCCATTTAAAATAAGCAATCTTTGGTTTAACAACTCGTGGTGGTACAGTAGCTATAGAATTATTTTATAGTTTATAACTTTATATTATGGAGTAATACATTTGAATTATTTATAAAATATTTGATAAAATTAAGCATAAATTTAACTTTATACAATTTTAGAAGTGTTGTTTTTTATTAGGCGTCATGAAATTTGTTCATCCACAAACCTAAGTGATCACTGTAAAATTTTTTTTTTCCTAAGATGTAAATACTACTCTTATTTTTTACATTTTTTGTTAAAAAATGCAATGTGGTATTACGATTAGGTTTAACCAATTTATTGCAATATGCAAGTTATTCGTGTTATTCTTTCGACTAAAAATTAGGACTAACATTGTTATATCATCAATTCATTGGGAACACCAATGAAATTGAGATTTAAATTTAAAATCTTATGTCTTAAAAATAAGATCAATTTCACTAAATTATACCTCATGGTTGAACCTTATAATTATTAGCATTGTTTTAATTCTCCAACCTTGGTTAAAGTATGATCCCAATTCGTATGGAGTAGTTAGCATTTATTTCCTTAAAGAATATCATTTGTTTCAGAAAAAAAAAAACATTTCATTTTCCTGATTCCTTTTATTGTAAATATCATCAAGTTTAGTCCATGAACAAATGAATGATTCAGGGACATAAATCTTGCAGTGCATTCTACCATAGACTTCTACGGTTTATTATTATTATTATTATTATTATTATTATTTTGACTCAATTTGAACCTGATATACTTAATTTCAAAGATGATGTAGATTTAAACTTTTCACAAATTAATGTTAAAGATATTTTTTGCATATATTGAATAAGTTTGGTAATAGTTCAAGTGGGAGTTTTTATTTACAAAATAACATTTCAATAATGCACAAACTCCAAAGTGAACTACACCATAATAAATATGTTTGTTTCCCTTTTTTTTCTTTCAATTTGAGTTTGGAGACTAAAAAGTGTTTGAATATCACGCCAACATCACATACTCTCTTTTCCCTCTCTCTAACTGTTTCTCTTTCAATTTTCTCTAAAATCTCTCCCTCTTTCTCTATTGGATTTCTAGTCAGCAAAGATGACTAGTCACTTCCACCGACCAGCCACTCCCACCCTCTCTCTCTCTTTTTTCCTCCTACCTCTCCCCTTGGTCTTTGTTGCCCTTCCCACATTGTGTTCTTCTCTTTCTTACCACCCATTTGCTTGGTTTATGGTCTTTTAGTTAGTTTTCTCTCCAGATCTAGCTCTACTAGTGCATTCCACGGCCCTTCTGTCATCGCTTTTGGCTTCCTCTCGAGCCCAACATCTCTTTCACCATTTCAAGCGTTACTTCCGACAACAGTGTTGCTGTACCGACAACACCGCCATGTTGGTTGCCACAAATTCAGCTACCTTGTTCGTCTCAAGTGGAGCTGCTGGTGCTACCTGCCCTTGATACTGCTTTGACGAGGCCTCTACCATTAGAGATGCTGTCGCTCGCCACATTGGCGATGGCTCCACCGTCGACACCGGCGCTCTCACCGGCGTCCGCAATTGCCACCTTTGTGTTTTTTTTTTTAGTTGGGCTACTGTGTTTATTTTTGACTTGGACGTACTGATGTGTTTGTTTGTTGGTTTTTGGGACTGGAGCTTTATCTTGTTTATTTTTAGTTTGTGTGTGTTTGTACGATAAGTTTGAAGGAAACCGTTGCCAGGTATACTTGGTCAGTTTTTTACGCAAGTCCGTCGAGATGCAGGTTCGTGGTGCTGTAGGCAGTTTTATCTAAACAAGTTAGATCAGTCTGGAATCTCGGATTTAGGTAGTCTAACTTAGTTTTTGTTTGTTCTCTTATCAGAGTGATTTGTCTAATTGAGTTTCGGACCCAATTAGTTTATGGTCCTTATGACCTAATCAATCATACGTCATTTGAGTCGATTGTATTTCCTATCTTGTGCGGATTTTTCCGATACTTTTGCGTTGGTCCCATGTACGGAAACAAATTATCTTAATGCAATGGTTTTCTTTTCGGTCAAAAAAAATATATCACTTGAGCAAAAGTCGTTTGCTTATCACTCTTAAATAAACGCATGAAGACAATTTTTTTTTTCAATAAATAAAATTTTAAGAGTATGAGAGCTATCTTTATTCTAGAAGTAAGGAGTACTTATAAACCACTAAAGATTTATACTAGGACTTACATGTCATTATAGGTGTCAAAACGGGTCATCGGGTTGGGTTCGGGTTGGGTCACTTCGGGTTCGGGTCACTTCGGGTCGGGTTACTTACGGGTCAAGTTATCTTCGGGTCATTTTGGGTTGGGTCACTTCGGGTTCGGGTCGGGTTCGAGTCAACTCACGGGTTGACCACGTCATCAAAAATGATAACGTGACATTTTTTATTAAAAATTTTAAAATTTTAAAAATTTCAAAAATTTTACTAAAAATTCTTAAAAATCAAAGAAAATCATATGATTGAAAAATAATTGAAAATTTTTCTTTTAAAATATTTTTAAAAATTAAAATAAAATTTAAAACTGTATAAAAAATCTCAAAATATTCTAAATAAATTTATAATTAAGATTTATATTGAAAATAGTATAATTTATACTTTTTATAATATAAAATATGCTAAATTTTTTCATTTTATTTTTTTGTTCCCTTAAGAAAAAAAAAAAGTTCGGGTCAACGGGTCGGTACATGTCATTGATTCAAAAGGAACTGTAATAGCAGTCAATAAAATTCGAACTCGAAATCCTATCAATTTCTCTTTTGTCATATGTATAAGTTATATCTCTCTTTGATAAGATAGAGTAACTCACAGATGTTATTAAATATCAAATTTAGGTTTTTTTTTTTGAACAAGCAAAAAGTGTATCCAGAGTACGTTGATTATCGCATTTGTGAATTGAAATTAGATTTTGACCTGTTATCATCCTCGTTTAATCTCTCCTATAAGAAGAACTAATCACTCAAATACTATTTAGTCCGAGTAAACCTTCCCACATCCGATTACAGTACTAATAAATTTTAGACTTATAATGTATATAGCATAACATTCTTGACACTAAAAGCACTATTGCAGCAACTCGAAAATTTAGGTATTTATAAGCAAAATCTGTATTAGCGTCATTACTCCAAAAACAACGTGCCCTAAAATCTCCTCCTTCCCAAATCCATGGATTCGTGGGCTTTTAAAAAAAATCGAAGCAACAATGATCCGAGTCCAAATTGACAATTCCACCAGTGGACATTTAGCAAGCAACCAAAGCTAAATCCGAAACAAGTCCACTTTGTTCTCTAGAAAACCGAAAAAAAAAAAAACACAAGTATTTATCGCGCTCAACCATCGGTTGCCTCTGCTCCACCCACACTTCTTCTATAGTTCTATTACAGCCCCAATATTTTTGCCAATCTCTGACCCTTCTTCGTCCTCTCTCGCGATAACCCATGACGCTTGGCTCAGGAGGATCGAGTGTCGTGGGTTAGTCCAACTCGATCTTGTAACACCCAGCTATATTCCGTGTTCTGATATTCTGCTTTTTTTTTCCTTGATTTTTCGATAGAATCTGTGGATGTATTTGATTCGTTTGCTCATATAATGGTTTTTCTGATGTGGGTTTCTCTTGGGTGTGTTTGATTCTTTGATTTTGGATTGTGGGTGCTTCTGTGTAAGCTGCCCCGATGGGATTCTTTTGTTGTAATGGAATTTTTGTTTTACTTGGTGTATTTTTTTAGTTTGTTGTTTTATTTTAGATAAATTTTTGTTTGTTATGTTAATTACTGTCATATAAAAGGATCGATCGTTTCTAGATTATTCAGTCGTTGTAGAATCGTTTGATTGTCATCATTCTGATCTATCTGATTAAAAAATTCTTGCCTTTTTTATGGGGAATTATTGGGATTTTTGGTTGTTTCTTTTAAAAATGAGGAACTTCTGGAAATTTAACCACTATTAATTAGGTCTAAACATGTCTTTTAGCTCTAATGTTTGTATTGCTTGTAGTTCACCAGACTGTGTTTTCGCTGTATTTGGGCTGAATGAAACAACTTGGAATTGGTTTTAGTTTGGTTTGATAAGATTGCAAATGATGTTTTAACCTTACATCCAGTTGAATAACTGCATGTGAAAGTGTACATTTTCTTCTTTTATTTTGTTTTTCTGTGCTTAATACTTTGGAGAGAATTCTGTGCCATCCTTGGCTTCCGTTGTTGAATTAATTATCCTAATCTGTTGTTGGTATCTTCCATTTTGATTTGGTCGAGGTCGAATTTATCCTGCAAAAGTATTCTGACTTTGCTAAAAGCTCATCTTGACCAAATCAGGGGAAGCTTTTTTGCTCATCCTTAAATCGGGTTTTCTCCAAAACAGTATTGTTTTGGCTGCAGAATTTTACACCAAAAAAAAAAAAAAAAAAAAATGGCATGCATTATATTTTTATAATCAATTGTGAACTATTGATGAGCTGAAATCGAGTGTTGGATCTCGTGGGGCTGTCTAGTTAAGCATGCAAGGGACATTGGTAATGAAACTATGCTTCCTCTTTGTGGTTCTATTTGATAGGATAGAGGATTCTAACCTGTTACATAATGGTAAATTTATTTCTATGTTTTTTTTTTTAATGGGGAACTTTTATGTGCATTGTATAAATAGCTCAAGCTACTTGAAAAATTTTATGCAGTATGAATTTGACATTCCAAGTCCAATTTTGGGCCTCTTGTCACATTAGTGGTGCAAAATTGTGGGTGATATTGAGGGTTCTGAGTCTTTTTGCAGTCCCTCGGAACTTCAGATTACTGGAGGAACTTGAACGTGGAGAAAAAGGTATTGGCGACGGCACTGTAAGCTATGGAATGGACGATGGAGATGACATTTACATGCGCTCTTGGACAGGGACAATAATTGGCCCTCACAATGTAATTGCTTATTTTCTATCTAAAGTTTGTTCATTTTTGTCATTAATTGGGTCCTTAGGGGAAAAAATTATACTTGTTCGTGTTATGCTATTGACATGTGTTGAAGATCATGCATATCCAAACGAAAAGAGAGTTCTGAAAATGATATATTAGAAATCCATGGCATAATGGTTCTACGTATTTTTCAATGAAAAATGTAGTTTCTATCTTTATTTGTCTTTCCACCTCCTACAGCTTCATTTTGCTGTCCCTTTTCCTGGCGCCCCATGGTGGGGTGGTTCCCACAATTTCATCTTTTTTCATAGCATCCCATTTTCAAGATGTGATACAATGCTAAAGAGTAAAGACTTTAAAACTTTAATGTTGGTTGGAGAGAAATCTGGCATGCCCTGCCAACCTGTGAAGGCAGCATGTCTCCGTTTTGGTTCATGATTTCTGAGGTGTGATCATTTTGCACCTTTCCTTAAATGTAATGCTAAATCTGCACGCTGCATCCATAATGTAAGATATGATATAATCAAGTGATCCAAAGTCAGAGCTGGTTTAAGATTGTTATAACAGCTGTTAGCTGGGGTTAATCCAGTAAATAAATGGGATTAATATATCCTTTGTATAAACTACAACTGCCTATATTATTTATACAATTTAGAGATTAGGATAAATCATGATGGAAGCTGCAATAGCGTTGTTACTTCTATTGTGTATAGTTTACAAATTAATTACCTTCTCCTTTGTTTTGTGTCAGACTGTACATGAAGGTCGAATTTATCAGTTGAAGCTGTTCTGCGATAAAGATTACCCAGAAAAGCCTCCAAGTGTTCGTTTTCATTCACGGATCAACATGACTTGTGTTAACCATGAAACTGGAGTGGTATGGGCAGCATCTGCTTCTCTACATACCTGTTGTTATAGAATAGTGCTCGCTTTGCTTTTATTTTTCGTTCTATGATTTTATTCTGCCAATGTGTTGATTTTATCAGTCTTATGGATAAGTTGTGGGATGCCTATCATTGATGTTGCATAAATGCGACTGCTTTGACTGTTGCGGAAGACAGTGCATTTCGTTAGGTTGTGTGTAAATGTTTTTCTTGGATGAGAAGAACCTGATAATGGCCAATTGCTACAGGTCGAACCAAAGAAATTTGGAGTTCTTGCAAATTGGCAGCGAGAGTACACCATGGAGGATATTCTCACGCAGCTGAAGAAGGAAATGGCTGCTCCACACAACCGGAAGCTGGTGCAACCTCCAGAGGGTACCTACTTTTAGCTTTTAAGATCATATTTAGATATGCCGGGACGTATTGCAATATGCAATATATAGTTTGTAATCCTGTGTCAATCTTGTGATGTTTAAGAACATGCCAGAGAAGGCCCTGAAAAGGCTTCTCCAGTTACCGTTCGATGGCTTCATTGTTATTTTGTTGCCTTCTCTTATCAAACTGTGTTCAAGGGATGATGTTTAATTAATGCTATTTATCCTTGTGTCAAACACAATGTCCATCAAGGCTTAATTAAGCCCTAGCTTTATCAATACATCCGCCTGTCCAGTTTCTTCCTTTTGTTTTCTAGATGTACTAACTGGTTTGCAAGCAGCGTTCGGATACTTGTAATGTTAAAAGTCTCCAGCCTGGTCCATTTGTTTGGAATCTTTCTGTTGGTTCCAATGATCTAATTTGGAGGCATTTACTTAACAGAAAAACTTGCGCAACTGTAGGAGCGAGGTGGAACTGTAGTAATATAGACGATTGGACCATAAAAAATGTATTGTATTTGAAAAAAAAAATCGTTAAATGTCGTTAGATTAATTGTGTATTTCTCACGTAATTTCATTGAACTCGCTTACGTAATTTTACTTTTTACTTATTGGCAATAATGGTATGAGCCATTTCTGTTGTTGACTTGGTCAACTGCATGTGGAAACTCCATAGACAAATGCCTTCTATTCAATCTCGTAGTGCTAGAAAGCCTGCCTTAGTTCTTTGTCCCAACTCAAATTGATATACTCTCTAGGATGGATTTTTTTGTGGGCATGGAGGGAGGGAGAAGGAAAGAGTGTCTTCCTCCCTTATTCCCTCCTTTCCAAGGGAAACTAGGAATTTCTTTCCCGCGTTACCACCAGCTTTCTCCTCTTCATTATTTTCCCCTTGGAAAAAAGGTAGGTTGGCCTTTTCCTAGTAATCTGCCTACAAATGTGTTCAGATATCAATTGGGAACTCTGGAAATTTTCATTAGCAAAATTTTCTTCAGGCTTTCGTCTTCATGTATGTCGGTAGTGGGCTGGAATCTCATCTTTGACTTGTATCTCCTCCACCAAAAAATGGGGAAATCATGGCCGTAAATATCACTACAAGGGTTGCCATATCATGGAGAGAGTAAGCAAGTGGCTAGTTGGGTATAATTCATTGATTTTTGACTGGTTTTGCGTTTCCATTCTTTTGGCTTAAAACAAAGGAATCATCTAAGTCCAACGAGTTTAATAATCGTTGGAGTAAAGTTTGAGCGACTCAATCAATTCATTGTGGAACAAATCAACGAATTGTTTCGAGTCAATTTCCTTCGGAAACTTCAATCGCCATTATTATTTGTCGGGTCAAATAGCTTTGTCGTATAGTGGCCAAGTGGAAGAATCTCTGGCACCTGAAGCTGATAATGATGTAAATTATTATATTTTATTAATTAATTTTCTATTCGAATTCACAGATACTAATATTTTTTTGATCAATTATTTAAAAAATCGTTAACTATTATATGAATTAACAAATATATCATGATTTTAAGAAATTAATAATTAAAATTTTGTAAAAAAAAGTTTTAACAAATATATCACATTATTAAATTTAGTGAATAAAAATCGTTAAAATAAATAAAGTGGTACGTTGACAAAGTAAAAATAATAATATATATATAAAACAAAACATCCATTTAATTGAATAAATGGATCGGGCCTATCTTCTATTTGGTCCAATAATCTCTTCATTTGAAATGGTTCCTAAACGGGGGTATTATTTTATATATATATCATCATTTTTGCTTAGTCAGCGTGCCACTTTACTTATTTTAATTATTTTTATTTACTAAATTAAACGGTGTGATATATTTATTACAAAAAAATTCTACATAACCTAAATTATTATTTTTTAAAATCATGATATATTTATTAATTTATACAAAGTTGATAATTTTTTAAGTAACTAACCCTATTTTTTTTATACCAAAAAAGAACAATGGAATAATAAGTTAAATAAATTATCACGCAACGAGGAAAAAGCAAAAAAAATCCATTTTTGTCTTCTCTTTAACTTTTCCTTCTCACACTAAACTCTCTTGACCCTCGCCAATAAACCCTAACATTGCTCGCTGGCAGCGGTGACCTATTACTTTCACTGGGCAACCACCAGACACTCTACCAAAGCTTCTCTTTGGCTTCCTTCCAATTCCCCTCGTTTTCCTCTGGTTTTAGCCTCTATCTCCCTTCTCTACTAGTGGCTTCTTCACATCAAACCCCTAAGACCACGTGATGGAGTTTTTTGGCTCGATTTGTGTAAAATCAGACTCTAATAATGTCACTTACGACATTCTAAGCTTCGGATCTGCATTCTTCGTCGTATTTCTACCATTTTCAATGTCTCTAGTGTCAATGCTGCCATACCGGCCATTAAAAGCGCATTTTTTACCATGCCTTTGCTGCCGACGCCGTTGTACCGGCTGTCGAGGTGACCATCAAATCCCCATCACTATAGCCCATCCTGACAACGATAGAGCCGCCACCAGCATTGTTGCCACCACTGGCACTAATGTCGCTGTTGAAGACTCCTCTACTGCCGACCACTTTCTCTATGTTGCCAACCATTCCCCCCTTCGGGCGGCTGCTGCCACCGTCAATAGTCACCGCTGGATCAATTTGGAAATGCTAATGTTTATTTTTGTGTTGGGTGATTATTGCTTGTGTTTGTTTTTGTGTCTGTTGTTTTGTTGTTTCGAAAATTATTGTCGGACATACCAGATGATTTCTACGTGCGATATCTGCTCTTTTTTACAATTTTCTCTAACTGAATTATATTAAATTAACACATCAGGATTATGTTGGTTTAATCGTAGTTCGGTTAGTTTTAAATTTTATATCTGATTTGTTAATCGTCGGTTTGACAATATGACATGCAGGTTATTTGTGCCGATTTTACTTCTATTTCTACTTCAACTAAGTTTTTTCGAACATTTTACGTCGACTTTATTTATATTTTTTTTTTTGAGTATTAATACAATGATTTCAATTCAGCTAAAAGAAAAAAAGAAAAAGAAAAAGCCGGAAAGCAAATCTCCAACTCCAACCTTTCCACCCAATAACGAGCTAGGCCCAAGCCCAAACAAGAACATGACATGGTCAGAAGGGTTAAAAGTCTTCGACTCGCATTCCTTCAGTCCTTCATTAGTTCTTTTTTCGACGTCAAACCATTAGTTTCCTTTGCTATCGTGCAGACCATCTACATTAAGACTAGGTGGGCTTAGTCTACTAGCCCATCCTTAGTGAGTTCTTAACATAATTCAGCTGAAAATTAAATAAAAAAGAAAAAAAATATAGAAATAATTCCGCTGAACTTTAAAAAAAAAAAGCAATAAAAAAAAAAAACCCAAAACCAGCCCCTCTTTCTCCTCCGCGCTTCCGCTATAAAAGCACCAATTTAGCGCCGCCCTCCGCCTCCGACCCCTCCGCGCACGTTCGAAACAATCTTAAATTTGGAAAAGGAAAAAGAACAAAAAAAATGAAACCCTAGCTGTAACGGCAACCCCTGTCGGCAACTTTCTTGGAAATTATCAGAAGCGCCGTGCTTCGAAACGAATCCGATCCGCTCTAGTCCGGTCCTGACTCATGTCCGACGTCGATATACCGCCGCTATCGCGGCCTATTGTGATCCGATCTGTTTGGGCCGACAATCTCGAATCGGAGATTGAGCTGATCCGGTCCACTGTTGACAAGTACCCGTTGATCTCCATGGACACGGAGTTTCCCGGCATTGTGTTCCGGCTGGCCGCCGAGGATCCGTACAACAGGAAGCGCGACCCGAACGCGATCTACCTGAATCTCAAAGCCAACGTCGATCTCCTCAATCTCATCCAAGTCGGCTTGGCGATCGCAGACGAGGAGGGCAATTTGCCGGATCTCGGCAGTGACCGCTGCTTTATTTGGGAATTCAACTTTAGGGATTTCGATGTGGAGCGTCACGCGCACGCGTCGGACTCCGTCGAGCTGTTGAGACGCCAGGGGATCGATTTCGAGAAGAATCGCCAGCTCGGCATTGACTCGGTTAAATTCGCTGAGTTGATGATGTCTTCGGGACTCGTTTTGAGCGATTCAGTGAGCTGGGTCGCTTTTCACGGCGCTTACGATTTCGGTTATCTGCTGAAGTTTTTGACGCAGCGGCCGTTGCCGGCGTCGTTAACGGAGTTTATTGAACTGGGAAGCTTGTTCTTTGGCCCTAGGGTTTATGATGTGAAGCACTTGATGCGGTTTTCCTCGGGTTTACATGGCGGGTTGGATCAGGCATCAAAGGCCTTGGGCGTGGAGCGGGTCACAGGGAAGAGCCACCAGGCCGGGTCGGATAGCTTGCTAACATTGCATTCGTTTCTGAAGATAAGAGAGAAGTACTTCGGGGATAAGGAAGATGGGAAATTGGACAAGTACGCCAATGTTTTGTATGGCCTAGAAACTTTTGTGTGAGCCTGTTGCTGTTGTCTTGTAGATTTTTGCTTGATTCTCTCTTAGCAATTGGCCTTCTGTAAAGATGTTTGGTTAATAAAATATCATTACTAGGTATTGGGTTTAATTCTTATGCGTTAGCCTAACCTTGTTCCTTTGCATTGATCTGAAATGACTGGTACCTAGTCTCACTCTTGATTATCATTGCAGACACTTGCACATAACATTTGAGTCTTTAATTGATCAAGAAGCAAATTGTATGTTGATGAAGAAGGTTATGTTACCATAATTTGTAACTACTAGAATCTGAAGTTGAATATTAGTTGCAGTGTATGTGCTGGGTACATGGAATTGGGTGGATTTGGTGATTTACGTCTAGAGTATGGTTAAGGAAATTGAAGGTTGTGAATCTAGTTGCAGTTCTATATATTGAGGATGAAGCATCACGTCATGTCAATTTGCACTCTGTTTTGGACAGATGGAGTTTTCTGAAAGTTTAAAGTTGTCTAGTCATTGAAATGAAGCTTGCAGTTTTTTAAAAATAAAATCCTGTGTCTATTAAATGATCGTCTAGATGTTGAAGATATTTCTGTAAAATCAGCACCTTAATGTGGCATTGAAGTTAAAGGTTGGTGTTTGTTAATTTCAAGTTTTGCATCAGTCGGGAAATTGTCAATAGCATATATCAGCTTTTGGATGCACGGGACAAATTTAGTTGCTACAGGCAGATTGCTTGGGGCCAGATGAGCTTCTATCTTGAAACCATGATGCTTAGGTTTTGGACTTCTAGCCTCTGCAAATTGATAAGTTCATATCATTATGTGTTAATTCATTTGGTAAGAAATGATTGTCATGGGTATAGGATTTGCAATTCCTATGTTGCTGTTCGTCACTGGTAACTTAAAGTAGAAGAAATTTTATGACAAGAACTAAAAAATAAGAAAAAGAATCAGATAGAATTTGGCCTAATTTTATAGCTGCATATGGCTGGAATGTAAAAAACCAATTCAAATTCCCACCTCACACTTCGCACCTTCATTTAGCTTTAAGATGGAAGCACTTGCTAATTTCCTTATGTTATTTGTTCTAATGATTAAACCTGTGCACTGTAAAAAGTAAACTTTGGAAAATTAAAACTTGCATGTGAGCCATAGAGATGCCACTATCAGTAGTGCACCAAATACATGTGCAACCTTGATCCACATTTGATCCGGTCTTCCTTCAGTGTCTTTTTTTTTTCCCCTTTAGCTCTTTACATAGAGTAGAGTTAATAGCAAATCAGTGCCATTTTGTTTGAGGACATATGTGGAGGTTGTCATTGGACAAACACCATAATGTGATGCCATGCCACATTATCTAAATTCGATTATGTTTCCATGAAAATGTTCATTTCCTTAAGAAGCTTTTATAAAATTGGAACTTTATATGACGTGTTGTCCTATGGATGGGGAATTTGTGCCTTCAGCTATTTATATTTGCTGCACCACTCTGTTGTGTATGTTGAGAGGTTTGAGTGCTTGGTGGATTAGAAAGGAGAAATTGGATAGAGCTGATCAAGGGGCTCTTAAAGAGGTTTAAGTATCATGCCACTCCATATCAATTGCAAGACTTGGCTCCTAGCCCTTCCAAAATTGAGACTTGAGACAGATAATATTTGCATTGTTGCATGCAGGTGGAAATTTCATTTGCAGCGTTGGATTCATGTGGAAAAATGAAACCTGAAATTGTTTCTGAGCCATCTTGAATTTCTGTATTTTGGTTGGAGACAGAATAACCAAGGATTATTGCATCAAACTGGAAACCATAGTTTCTAACTCCTTTCTGTTTTTTTTTTCTTTTTCTTTTGGTTGGATGTTTTAACATCCCTAATTATTGATATGTTATTGATGCCTTCAACATAACTGGAAACTGCATCCTCCTCAAGTATTGCCATATTTTCTCTTTTTTTTCTCTTTAAGGCAATCTGTGTCAAAATTGGTAATGGAAGCAGCACTCCCCTGATGATCACCTTGATTATAATTTCATGTGCTGGTTGTCTACAACGCATGAGATTGCTTGCAGTGCTGAAAATGTGCCTTCTGTGCCTGGGCTAATTTAGTATTAATAGAAGCAGACTGTGCAACTGGTTGTGTTTGTTTCGATTCTTTACGGTATTATCACAGATTGCTTGCACTTGCAGTGCTTGAAAAATTTTCCAGGACTATGGTTCCTTGCAAGGAATTTTTTTGGCGGCTTCAGTTTAAGGGCCTTTCTTTTTCTTTTGGTGGGTTGAGCAGGCCTGTTGGTAGTCTTTGGTTCATCGATCTTTGGGCTACCATTTGGTAAAACATCATGCATTATGTCATGTTCATTTTGGTTCTGTAACTGTAAACTGTCAGCCCGAAAGTGCAACCTTAACTGTTCATAGGTGTTCACTTCATTCAGATGCAGATAATTCCACAGACCGTGTCAAATGTTGCAGTGCAATTGATTATGTGAAAGCCAAAGATGTAAGACAAGGCAAGCAGACTCATAGAGGTGCCCCATTTCCACAGACTTGAGGATTTGAACTAAAACTGTAGGCAAGAAGCAGTTTGGTCTGCAAAATCAGAGATGCTTCTGAAATTAACTGAGGATTGTGTTGGGTTTAAATTCATCAATTCTTTATGATACCAGGGGCAACTCTGGTCCAAGATGAAAGAAAATGCCTTTTGTGCATGCATAGTCGCAAATGATGTAGGACTAGGTAACTAGTCGATTAAATTCTTTTCAGTTGAGTGAAGGGGATGTTTTATATTTACACCATTATATATATACCCTAGAGTGTGTACTATGTAGTGCTGAATCTAATCACAGAAGACTATTGAAGATTTACAGCGCGAAGACTTGAGATATTTTGACTGTAAGGTTGAGATTTACAGGGGAAGTGGGGAGCAAGGCTCATCGTCACTGTTGGGTCAAGAAAATTGTCATGGTGATAAATCTTTTTCCAGACTGAGCTGTTGTAGGATTATTCCCTATGAAAATATCAAAGAGTGGTCCTCGTGAACATGGCATGTGGGTGAAGGTCCCCCAATCCAAATTGAAGAAAGTGTTATTAGAAAGGGAAAGCCACCTTGTCTTCCACTAAAATCAGTTGGCATTGTTGATGTATCATTGCTCAACTTATCTTTAGCCCTTTACACCAATGTCGGCGGACCAATATCCGCAACGCAACACAAAATTTAGAAGCTTATTCAACCATGTCCGTCATGGATGACGCGGCAGGCATGCGTACATTCATGTATGACTAAGAGTCGCAGAAGTCTTTGCTGTCTGTAACGTGTATCTTCTATACAACTAGATAGCAGATGCGACCTTCAAGGTTGCCATACATGGAGTGCACATCTAGGTTATATTACATGGTGTATGTGCATGAGACCCATGCTATGGGTTCTGAAAAAGGGTTGAACATACAGTCTTACTTCTATTTTTACACAAACTTTTTTGACTCGAACTTTTTGTCCTCTAAGTTAGAATGGAGTAATCTTAACGTTTTACATTCGTCCTTTGCATTACATCAAGTATATGACTCAATATAACATGTATCCATTGTATTTTAAATCGGGGAAGAAGGGCAGGACCACAGTTGAAGTGGACTGGCTTGTTGTAAGGAAAGCGCAGCAGGTGTGGGTCTTTTGTTTGAGCAGGCTGTTAAACTAGCCACTGACTTGAGCCGTAAATTTTGGCAACTAGGTTGGTATCAGTCCACTGAATGGATATTTTTTTTCCCCGCTTTGAAGGCCTCGAAGATTTGAGTTGCTATTGGCCCGCTTTCAGTCTAGTTTAAGCTATAATAAGATCAGTAGTCACAGACCCTGTGTGCGTTTGGGTATATGATTTAAGCATGACTGCTGGTCGTGGCTGGTGGATTCATCCGAAGGTTTTGCCTACGACAACTTGCTTCGTATTTCCAGTTCACTGTTAGTGGTCATATGGCAACAGTGGTTGTGAGACTGCCTGTTGGACTATTTGAATACTTGGTTGGTTTTAATTTTGGGAAAAGACGCAAGATTTAGGGTATGATAGAAGGCTTTTTTTTTTTTTTATAGCCTGAAAATGTTGGTATTCAGAAATTTATTAAACTCTGACTAATTCAATTTGAGTCAGATATACTTATTAAAGGAGATAAAACTCTCATATCGCTTATTTTTTTCATACACAAGACTCGAATTTCATATAACATTAAAAAAATAATATACGAACAAAATAAATAGTTGCTGACTGCAGGTCTGCAGCGCAGGGGGGATTACATCCTCAAAATATTTTAGTTGTCTTAATAAGCCTCATCGTTGCATCCAAGAACCCTTTTTTTTTTTTTTTTAAGCATAATAAAAAATGCAATGCCCATACAAGTGGCCGTTGTGGTTTACTTACACTCACTGTTGTACTGCGTCGCAGTGGAGGTTTCGCAATCACGTGTCCCCAGTCTGGCAACATATGGCCCGATCTACTGCTCAATCTTGGGAACATGTGGGGGCCATTTCGCAATCCAAATTCAATTCCTTGCCCATTTCCTCAGATAAGGTAACCCAAAATTAATGTAATGGAAGTTTCGGACCAAAGTGCGGTGGGTCCTCACTCCTCCCCTCACCCAATGGTCCCTTTTCTTCTTTTTTTTTTTTTTTGTTCAAGAGGTGGTAAGCTGGAGCGTTACTTCAAGAGAGAGTTCAAATTGTTTTTATTAAACAAATGAATGAACAAATTTTACGAATATAAGAAACCTAGTCAGATTGTTCATATGTTTAATTTTATCACTTAATTAATTAGAATTTAAACTCATAATTTCTTATACAGAAGTGAGTGTCTTTATGATATCAACCATGCGATCAGTGATAAAATTTGTAAAAGCTTAAAAATGAAGATGGTTAACATTGTGAGGGAAAAATGAATCTTCCTCCAGAGTCTAAAAAATAGTAGTAATAGTAATAATAAAATTACTGTTGAACTCATGTTATTTTTACTAATTGAACCCTGGGGGTGAGCATATCCAAAGTGGCAACATGGTCAGTTACTGTTCAGAACACTTTATATCACCTTGCAAGCCACATATTATTTAATTATTTTTTTTGTCCATTAATTTTTCTTTTCCTTTCGTTCGTACGCCGATAACGATCCTTTTGTCCTTAATGTACACAAGTTAATGCTAATTCATTTATTGTGGACGTGAAATCTTGCTTAGTTAGATGCATTTGGACTGTAACGAGCATTAAGGAATCATTTTCATATTCAAAAGTTCAATTCTTATCTCTAACAGATTCCCCTATTAAACCATGCAGGCTCAACATAAGTGGTGTACAAAGTGGCTAGCCGAGCAGATAAATCCTGTTAGATGATGTCAAAGTTATCCAAGGGCTGTGCACATGCAGGCTTGCACGCGTTTGGTCCAAATTATTATTATATTATAATTTCATGAATAATTGAATTTGTCTTTGCTTGGCACTTGGTTGAATCTTGCACAATTAAGAACCAATGAAATATTTTTTTTAATAAGTGGCTTGAACCTCGAATTTTTTAGTCTCTAAGACTCAACTCTATCTAAAGCTGAAGTCCCAATTGATTTATAAAATACTATTTCAATGTACTAGAAAATTATGAAACGTCTCTTTCTTGTTTCCCCCCCCCCCCCTTAAAAGAGGGTCAAAATCCATGTGACAATTAAAAGAACAGGGAGATTTGGAAGAAGTGTTGTGGAAACCCAACCTCCTCCTAAAAGGTCATTAAATAACTTAATTATCCCATTAAAATGGTTATTATCTCAATACAAGCAATAAAGTTGTGTTCGTTATCGCGCAATGCTGCTAGGAGCATTAGGGCTGGACTTCACTGCTGATGGATGGGAAAGGTGTGGAGAATAAGGACAAGAGTTTTATGATTATGTTGTAGAGCGAAAGAATCTACATAAAATTTCAGTTAGATAAAGTTTCTGGTCCCTCTGGATAATGGAGTAATGGGATAAGGTTTCCTACCCTCCCTTCAGGTAACAGACAACGGTCTTATACTTGTGCAACTAAGTAAAATTTAGTGGAACAATTTTGAACATGAGAGATGGCAAAATATTTGGTAAAAATACAAAATAAGTCTCCCATACAAACATTCGAGATAGACTTTAAGTGAAGTCCTAATATTACTGCCTTTTGCACAAATGTCTAAATAATCTCTAAGTGAGGAGTCACGAGGGAAATTGGCCCCTGGCCCCCATCTAGATCCGTTCCTGTGTGCAATAACCAAAGAATACATATTGCATTGATTGTATATACTTGTGATGTATCAACCTGCAGGCTGCACAAATAAAAGCATGTTGTTGGGTCATTCATACAATCAAAAGTTTGGAGAAGAAGCAGATAAGTAAATTGGAATAGTGCGTTGCAACCACCAGCCACAAAAAACATTATGTGTAATGAATGAATAGTGGGGCAGACTGTGCTTCTGTATACCTTGTTGTGTTGTTATGTCTTCATATGGTTGAAGCCTTTCACCTAAAATTCTTGCGGGCGACTAATTAAGAAGTGAAAGATTTTGAACTTTCAAATTAAATCCTAGGTGGAATATATTTATATGTAACATTTAATAAGCACAAGGACCACTAGAAGATTTATAAATACACCAATGGTCCCATAAATATAATGAAAGGTTTCAGAAATTTGAAATATTAAAAGATATCCCTGGATCGATAGAGAGGGAGGGTAAAGATTTTGGCTTTTCTAACGTTGAACAAAAAACTGATTTTCGGCCATCATTGCTGAACGTCTTTCTTGGTTAAAAAAACAATGGAATTCTTCGTAAGGATAATACTTGTGTTGACTATCTTATCAAGCTGGGCACGTCATCTTAGAATCAATTTGCTATCCTGGATTCTCCTCCTTCACATTTGAGAGAGCTCCTCGTCCGTGACATGACCGACGTGGCTACTCCTCGTGGTGGCTAGTTCTTTTATACTGTGTTGAGCTTATATTTTTGTTGTATTTTTATCCCTTATTTACCCCAAAAAAAAAAAAATGCTGACCTAACAAAGCTAATCAGGTCATGTAGTATGAACTAACACTGAATATTCTATCGGAAGTCCCCAAATTTATTTACCTTTTTGCTTGATAGAAGTTTTCCATTCAATATTTTAGCCTTTTTTTTTTTTTTTTTTTGAGGATAAGTGCAATTTGTTCATCATTTCCACAAAAAATACAATTGCTAGCTCAAGTTAGGCTACTAAACTTTGGCCTAACTTGATCGCCCCTTGCACCTTAACTTTTGGCATTGATTTTATCAACATAAATGCTAGGTGTTGGGCGTCCGAGACTTGACGCTATACCTTTGTTTTTCATTTTTGTCGAAAAATCAAAGTGTATTGTATTAAAAAAAAAAATGTTCTCATTCTTTTTCAGAAATTTCTACAATGTCAAAATTCATATTGCATTTTTTCAAAAGTATACTACATTTGTTCTAACTAGAGCCATAGCCCTCCGTTTTTTTTTTTTTTTTTTGCAAAACCAAAATTTATTGTATATCTAAATAAATATACTGTACTTCTCAAAAAAATGTTGCACGGTCGAAAAAATATATATTGTATTTTTTTAACAAGTTAACGTAGTAAACTTTAAAATAAATTAAAGAAAGGATAAGAGACAAAGAGAAGCTAAAGATATAATAAGGGATGTGACACATCCCTGATGGCTAGAAACCAAACAAGGCATTAAATGTGAGGACCTAGCAGATAGAGGTTTCAAGGATTGAGTTCTCGATATGAAGTAGCCAAAAGCTTTATTAATTCAACAAAGAGCTGAGAGAAGCCAAGACAACTTAAGTCTGTCTCGTCAACTAGTCTCAGCCCCCCTTCTAGTGGGATAAGCAAATGGAGAGGGCATGTGCTACACAGCTGCCTTCTTCACGAACATATGCATATGATTGTCCCCATTAGCTTAATTGTTTTTGTTTTATACTCATTTTGGTTTATATTTCTGATGTTACTCTTTCGTGCAATTAAATTTACAATGAACCTTCCTAATTTTCCCTATTTTGTTTGGTGAAAATGAACCTTTCTAGTATGTGTTCTATTAGTTGCCATTTAAATGAGCGCTCAAGCAAGAAATTAATGACGAGACATGAGGGACTTAAATCAACTTTTGATTTACTAAAACCTATATAAATCTACGTAATTATACCTCAACCATTTATTCTTTTTTTCTTTCTTTTAGAGAAAAAAAATGTACATTGCAGTAATGTTAGTTATCGAATCTAAAGCTTATATTAGGAATCACTCGTTGATATCATGATTCAACATCTTTTACAGGGTGAACTACCATATGAAGCCGAGTGAAGTCTCTTCATAGTCGATAGTTGTAATTGCTGAATTTGAAACTCGATATTCATAATTCAACGAAATCACCTAGCCTATTTTGACTAAGGACACCCAACATCTTTTAGTTTAAAAGAGCAACAGAACAGAAATTCAAATCCGCATCAACCACATGAAAACACATCTAAAAATCATCTAAACTTTCATTTCAGGTACTACCATTTATTTTGTTTAGTTCAGCTTTCATGATTTCCTTTTATTTGCACTGTTCTATAATAATTGGTCGAAAAACATTTGTACGTACTCTTCTTTACAGTAAATTGATAGAAAGTTAAACTTCCTCAGCGTTTACTTCTTGTGTTTATCATTCCTTTAAGGGCATTTCAAAAAAATAATAAAAATATATAAAAACAAAGATTGAGAAACGCATGAAAGAAGCAAGTCAGAATCAGGGTCCAGGTCAACTGGAACGGAGTTCCACAAACCCACACGCATGAAATTAATCAAGCTGCCGGAATGCCAATATGTTGCAAGGTATCTTTGTTTACTTATTTATTTTTTCGTCGCCAACATGCCATAACATATATATTAATTTTCCTATATATGCACGTAGTTCGCAAAGGACTTGCATATTCCATTGTGTGTACTTATTAGTTGGTATATTTGTTGAAACAAAAAAGAAGAAATAGTATTCAACAAAGTCAATCACATATAGGATAATTATTATGTCGTGAATATACGGTGCTTTTCTGCCATTTGCCGTCAATTCGAGGATTTTCTTGTTTTTATGTTTATCGAATTGAGAGTAATTGTAAAATTATTTTCGAATAAATCGACCAGACGAACAGATAAAAATTTGTAATTGTCGCCCCCTTTCCACTCACATATTAAGCCTTTTCTCTCCATGCAACAGATAATCACTGCTTGACTATTCGGAAACTTATAAATACGTACCAATTCCTTTAAATTTTTAATACGTCTCCTCACGCCTCACACACAAATTTATTAGATAAAAAATATGAATAAAACACAAATCTTTCTAATTCTTAGTGATAAAAAAGTACGTGCTAAATTTATTTACATCTTTATTAAGTATAATGCACATATGATTTTATGTTATATAAATTCATTTTATTATCTTTTTGTTTCAACTTGACTTCACTTAAAATTTTACAACTTAAGTTAATTTAACTCATATTTTAAGTGAATTAAATTAAAAATTTTCAGAAAAAACCTGAAAATATTTTGATTAAGTGTCGACAATGAATTGCATATTATACCATTAAGCCACCAATACATATCTTAATATTTTCTCTCCTAAATAGAGTCTTAAATACAATATAATTAATATTTTTTACAACAAAATTATTATTTTTTACAACAGAAATTTAAAATTATTTTTTTTTATTGTAAAGAATATCCATTTTAATGCAAAAAATATTATTTTTATTTCATTTAAAATATAATTAAGACAGTAAAAATCTATGCACAAACATTTTCTCCATATCATAACATATACATTTAATCAAAAAAAAAAAAACATATACATTTAATCGCCTCATCCGAGCAACCAATCTTGTACAATAATTACTCAATAGACAAATCAAAGGAAGAGTAAAAGGTCCCACTAGGTCACCAAATTTAACGCTCGCCGACCTCCTCCTCTCCGTCTCTTCGTCTAATTTCCAACTTCCACCACTTGTCTCTCTCAACCCCCCTCCTCCTCCTTTTAAAATCTACCATCCTCCACCTCTCACTATCTGACGAGCTCCATTAATGCCCACATTAAAGAAACGTCTCTCAAACTTCACGCTCCATCACCACCAAAATTCATCATTTTGAACCAAACCCAACTGCCATTTGCTCAACAACATCTCAAAAACAAAACAAGGAGCCCAAAAAGAAAGAAAGAAAAAAAAAAAAAAAAGGCAGGCCAAGAATGGGCAAGAAAATGAAGCTTCTTCCTTTCCCCACACTTTACTGTCAGCAACCACGAACCTCGTCCTTCAGAAACAGTAGCGACAAGATGCTCCCGAAGACCATAAACTCAGAGTACTTGGATGCCACCGTTACTGGAGCCGTGAACGTGGCCCGAGTCAATATTGTTCACCAATTCCTCCGAGTCATTAGCCAGCTTCTCTACGGAATCAAACGAGTCAGGAGGAGTCGACCCCATTGAGACCGTGATTCGAGGTGCGAGGTCAGAGAGGCTGTTCTTTGAGCCTGGAGAGACTAGTTCAATCCTGGAAGAAATGCCCAAATCAGTTGCCGCCGGAGGAGCATCATTTAAGGAGAGCTTGGTCTTGTCCATGGAGTCTTATGACCCTTTTCTGGATTTCAAGAAGTCAATGGAAGAGATGGTCAGTGCTTATGGCCTGAAAGACTGGCAGGATCTTGAAGAGCTTCTGTTTTCCTATCTGAAAGTTAATGGAAGAAGCAATCATGGGTATATTATTGGGGCTTTTGTTGATTTACTTGTGACTGTTGCTTTTGCTTCTTCTTCTTCTTCTTCTTCGCTTCTTCTGCTCCTAATTCTAGCGAGTCTTGTTCTTGCTCTCGTTCGCCTACTTCTCCTTTGTCTTTTTACACTTCTTCTTCTTCTTCTTCTTCTTCTTCTTCTTCTTCGAATTCCGATGATTGTTCTTCAACTCCTTGTGTTTCTTCACTAGGTCATGAAGCTTATGAGGAAGAGATCATTGATATTATTAGTCCTTGTTATTCTTCATTAGAAGCTGAAGATGATGAGAATGTGATTAAGAAAACTTGAAACACTTAATTTTGGTGTTCCATGTTGGATTTTTTTTTTTAATTTTTCTTAATATAAAAACCTCTTCTTCTTGTTTCATTTATGAGGAGTCAATTATTAATATGTGTTTACTAATAGCTTAGAGTTATGATTATGACAGCAAAATTAACGTTCTTGAATCTCGACTCATTATTTCTCACTCTCTTTCTCTCCAATAGCAGAACCCCCCACATGTGTAGAGATAACACACGTACCATCACACCGGGGAATAGATTACATATCGGAAAACATACCTAAACAGGGAAAATAAGAGACAGAGTGTGACCTGTTGCAATTGATCGTATTTTTTTAATAAGATGATTAATTTTTACAATAAAAAATGATTTCATTTTGAATTTTCATTTGTGCGTGAGAAAGAGAAATATTCCAAAAAAGACCATTTAGGAAAATGAATGGTTTATTAATGCGGCAAATTCCTAATGAGACTTGAGGTGCAGGATTCTCTGTTTTAATGAAATAGTTGTTTTTTTTTTTTTTTTGATAAGTTGGTCAATTTTAAATAATATGGAAAAATAACACAACTAAATGAAGGAAATACTAAATAACACAACTAAATGAAGGAAATACTAAAATTTTATTTTAGTATGACGTTTTGGTAAATTACAAAATTTTAAGTTCCTTCTTGTATAAAAATTTAAGATAAAATGATTAGGGATGCTGCTAAAAGAACAAGGGAGCGTCCCATTTATCTATCATTTCTGTATAATTAGCGGGAAGGATGATCATGATACCGTGGGTGTCAACGCCATCAGTCATCCACGTGTAGCTACTAAGATTGGGCAAACATCAACCATTGACATTACTGACACTATGGTGTATATAGATCATAGCCGTTGGTTTGAATTATTAAAGGTCATTATCAATTGATGTGTACAAGTCCAGCGCAGAATTTTGGCTTGATCCTCGCAACTGCAAGCGCTATCCTTCGTCCTCTACTCTATATGTGATAATGATAATAACTTCCCAGAAATTAAAGATAAAAAAAAAAAAAAAACTTCCCAGAAATTAAGGCAGTATTCGAGTATTTGTATTTGAGTGAGTACATATAAACATGTTTGGAGATTGTGTTTAATCAATTGTCTCATTGGGAGTGGTTGATTTTGAGAGCCATATAGAACAATTAGGTGAAAGAAAGGCAACGAAAAATAAGAAACAAATTCCCACCTGTAATTCAGCTTTGAGTTGTGGCCAAAAGCTTCACATAAAACAAACTTGAAAGCTTGAAAAAAATCAAAATTAAAAATTAAAAGTAAAAAATAAAAAACAAAGAAAAGTTGTCATGGGTCCAGACTTTCTCGCGCCGCGTTTTATTCTCCAATAACAAATGTCGCCGCTTATCCTGAAAATTGTTTTCTTATTTTAATACTTAAAAAGGAATCGATAAATGCACGGAAATCACGATGATTCTCCTTTATAAAACTAAAGAAAAAAGTTTTCTTTTTTCATTACATGGTCCGTTGAGTTATATTATATAATGAAACAAACTCTTATCATATTTATAAATTTTATATTCTTTTCTCATGAAATCTCACACTCTATTTTTATAATTAGAATTCAAAATTTTCAAAATACAAATCCTAAATTATGACCACTAGATTGTCATTTAAAAACGAAAAAAAGAAAGTCTCAGTACAATAAAAACTCCCCTTTACCCCCCTCATATTGCCTTAATGCATCCATGATGCTTGCTAGGCTAAGGTCGCGAGTTTGAAGCAGTGTTGTTAGGACTAGACCGGATCGATTGATCAACCGGTTTAACTGGTGATCGGTTAAAGGTTTGAATTGATTCATGATAACTTTTGGCCCTTAACTTGGACCAGTTAAAACCGGTCAAAATCGGGTAAGAACCGGTGAAAAATCGGACCGGTTCAACTTGTTCAAACAAAATAAAAGTTTCATAAATTATAATTTGATTTCAAAATTTATTTAAATTATAATTTGAACTTTAACTTTAATTAAAACTTTCAATTTAATCCTAAATTTATCAAAATTTTCAATTTAATCCTTAAAAATAAAAAAAAGTAATATTTAATAATCATATATAAGTATTATTTTTTTAAATTACTTTTGTACATATATATATATATATATATATATATATTAATAAATACCTATTTAAATACCGGTTCGACCGGTTGAATTTTGACCCACTAATATTTTCGATTTAATAATCAGTCCGGTTCTGACAATTTTAGTTTAAGGAATCGTATCAATAACAACAAAAACTCTCTCCTATTTGCATTCTTAAATTCTTATTTTTGTTTCTTGAACAACTTATATTCTTTATTGTTGTTAAAAAGTAGTTAACCGATCATTGCCATATATGCTAAATGTGGACTTTAACCAATAAAAACACGTCATTCATGTCAGTAATAGGGGATTTTAGATGTAAACTTGCCGATTATTCAAGTATATAATATTTCAATTATCATATGAGACTTTCATCAGGGGAAAAAAAGGGACAAAAACTAATTTGAAACTGGTAACTCCCAATATATCTTTGTTGGGCCTCGGGAGTTCGTTGCTAGCGAGCTCACTAATCATGTTGATGTTGGTGTTTTCCAAGTTTGTTTGTGCTCTCCGTTTTTAATAATCTTTGATGTAAAATTTGCATGTTCTAATTAACAGATCGACGAGGAGATCATTAAGGTTACAAATGAGTCGATACGTTCGTTAAAAGTTTAGTGGCTCGACTTGATAAAAGCTTGATTCGGGCTCGTTCATTTATTAAATAAGCGATACACGAGTCTAAAATTAAAACTCGTTTAATAAACGAGTCGAGCCTAAATAATAGTAAACTCGACTCGATACAGGCTCGTGAACAGCTCGATAAATGTATCATTAAGAGTTTGTTTAATATGTATCATTATGGACTCATTTAATGTATTAATAATACTTAATTGTATCATTTAATTTTTAATATAAATGATAATAAAATTAAGGTTGATTTTTTATTTGTCTTTAAATGCTCTCAACCTCTCAAGTTTATCAAACTCGTTGCTCCGAAAGACTCAAGTCCAACCCTAGTATATTATTCCTCAATTATTTCCTTTTATCTCTCTTTTTTTATTTGATTTTTTTTCTTAATTAAAATAAAATTGCATATTTATTTTTTCTTTACAAAAGAATATAAATTCTTTGGATTAGAGAAAATTAAAATACAATTAAGTAAATTGATTGATGATGCATAATGTGGCTAGTTATATATATATATATATATAAAGCTTAGATAAAAAAAAACTAACAAAACAAAAATCGAGCCGAGTTCTAACCGAGACCGAGTTTCGGTAAAATGTAACGAGCCGAGTTCGAACCTTCATTTCTAAAACTTGAATTGAGTTCGAGCCGAGCTCGAACCTAGCCAAGCTTGGCTCGGCTCGGCTCGGCTCATTTGCACTCCTAGAGAACATGATTGCATGGTCAACTAGCCGGATGGTAGTAATACTACTAATGATCAACAATCAGTAGTACTACGTTACTCAGCGTACATGAGCAACATATGATTATTTTGCAGAACAAAATAACAGCAGTAATAAAGTGATATATATTGTTATATAATTAAATTTTTTAAAAAAATAAACTATTAAATATTATTTAATAAACTGTACAATTATTTTTATTATTACTTAAAATCAAATTACATAACAAACCTCTCTTTTTGTATGAGACGCAAAAACAAACGCTAGAGGTATTTTTATCTGCAGGCCGTTATCTGTCGAAGAAACCAATACTCAGTATTAATTTTTTTGAATCTTTCAAGAAACAAGGCAATCTCGGTTCGGTAAATATCGTGGGATAATGACCCATTAATGTTAACAAGACATTCATTTTCCAAGAAATTAATTTCCAGGAAATTTGTGATCACACAGTATGAAATTTCGTGCCCGTCCATTTCATCTAGGGCATCCGATGAATTTTTCTCGAAACAACTTTAATTTTTAGCAAATAATCGACATATCGAGAATAGGGGCCCCTTTTCTTGTGGTACAATAGAATAGGTGCCCTTCAATTTACAGATCTCAAGTATTACCACGGAGATCTTATTTGAGATGTTTTCGATGGACAGATGGTGCAAGCTGAGCGTCATTATTGTTACGGTTAAGTGCTAAAAAACCTTAAATTGTTAACTTACATGTAACTTTAACCCTTCAAACCAAAGTTTTTAATATCGAATCAGATTCTAAACACGGGTCCAACTTGCTGGCTCGTCTATTTGACCATTCCTCGCTTGTTGGATCGGATTTTTAAAAAATATATATGCTTTTTTTTCTTTTCAAGAAAATGAATAAATAAAGATAATACTCGAATCAATCAGGACAGATCATACGAGTTTAGTGTCGTTGGGTAAGTTGAGAAATATACACTAGACCTACAAGAAAGCAAACATCAAACTCAATAAATGACATCTAATTGTTTGAGACCTATCAAACCTCGCGTCCAACCTCGCGTAGATTTTATTACACCACTTAACTTGACATGATTTTAAACTTGTGATTTCTTATACAAAGTGAGGCAAAAATATGCTTTAAACTATGCAAACGTCATATGTTAAAAAAATTTAAACAGAAGTCGACCAAAAAATAGTTTAAAAAAATACTGCGATAAGTATAAATTTTTTTTTAATTCATTTATCTTTTCAATTGGGGCCTAAACGCTTAGAAATAACAAGTATAGCACCACACGTAGCCCAACTGTCCAT
This sequence comes from Carallia pectinifolia, assembly GCA_037832335.1. Taxonomy (NCBI): domain Eukaryota; kingdom Viridiplantae; phylum Streptophyta; class Magnoliopsida; order Malpighiales; family Rhizophoraceae; genus Carallia; species Carallia pectinifolia. Next base: position 15,297,825 of record CM075444.1, on the reverse strand, counting down.
CATGGTAGAAGATTGCATTAAGCCCACTAATGTCCAACTATAGTGGACCTTTTATGGGGGATAGAACCCAGTCAACCCATCTGTCGTTGAGGTTCACATTCCGAATGCTCCAACCATTTTTTTCACATCAAAATCAAAGAAGCCCAAAAAAATGGAAGGGGGGTGACTTTGATTTGCATACGAATTTACATTGACATTAATGGAGTCATGGAAGGACAGGGCATTGAAGTTTCATTTAACACACACCATAAAGCCATGTTGGTAAATAAGAACCCGCCATCATGGGGTTTTTGGTTCATGATGACTCTGTGAGAGTCGTAGTAAATGGCAAGCAAGTTGACCTTGCCCCCAGAAAGATTATCAATTAATTAGCAGTGGATTCTGTCCTTGCATTTGATCATCACAGCTGCATGCTAATTTAATGGACCTTAAATTGCTCCCTGCCCAAGGAAATATAATATCTAACTTCTCCTTTGGTGCATGTACTCGGTGCCAATTATATTTTTCTTTTCTTTTGGGATTCTTACTTAAAAAGATTGCCATTTTGGGGTTGACAAAGTCAAAATGAATTGGAAATAAGTGAGAGAAAATAAGATAATAGATAAGAAAATGTTAAGTAGATGCAGAGATTTACAGTACAGGAAAAAAAAAAGTCATAAAAATTGCAATCATGATTGTTCCTCGGTAAAGCAGGCTTAATAGTCTGTTTAAATTTTGAGATTTTAATGAAAAAATATAAAAAAATTTTGAAAAAGAAAATTATAAAAATAAAGATAATGAGAAAATAAAATTGTAACTTTGAATTGTATGAAAAAATAAGAAAAAAAAATGTGTGGTTGAAATTATAAAAATGTCCTTACAAATAATTATGTAGTAGATTAAAATTTAGACAAAAGACAAAAAGAAATTAAGGTTATTTTAATAATTTTGATTCTATGTGTTTTTGTTTTATTTTCGTTGTTTTTTAATTGTGGTTTTTAATACTTCTTTCTGACACAGTACATTGTTCCTACTTTCTCTTTATTACGTTTCCTTTCTCATGACTCGCAAACACAGGAAAATTTCTTGGTAAATGGACTTTCTTTCACGCATTAGTTTTCTTACGGCCAAACCAATTACGCTGTAAGAGATAGATATGCTCATTGTTTAGAAGTTGGTGAGATAGTGACCTATGAATAGGACTCTTATTCAGTGCTCCCTCCCCAGTCAGTAAGTTGCCCAATGTGATTTGCGACTAACAATAACTGATGTGCTATGTTTGTTTTTATCTCTCAGTTTCTCATAATTGGGGTTATGTGGGGATTAAATTTAAACAATTTGCTCAACATAGTCAATGTTTGTTTCTCTAATCTTGCAGTCAGGAGCAAGCTGAGCAACTATTTCGTCGGCCTTGAATGCTAATTTAAGCTTTGTAATGATGAAAGGCCATGTACTCGTGGGTTATTCTTAAATATTGCCGTGTGATGTAAGAACATGCTTTAAATTCGTGCCAGAACCCAGTAGAGGTTCTTTTAAAAAAGAGTAGGGAAAAAATTTTCCCGTTTATTAAAAAAAATTGTATTTTAAATAATATTAAAATAATTATTTAATTATTTAATAATATTTAGTTATTTAATTATTTAATTTTTAATATCATCTTTAAAAATATTTTTTAAAAGGAAATTAATACTGTATGCACGGGTGGAAACGTATATGCCATCAGCAATTCCATCAAGTGGCCGTACATAGCTCTGGCTTCCTTGTTTGCTCCTTGGATTTAATTATTCTTTTAAACTTGACAACATTTAATGCCTTTTAATGATCAGACTAAGAGTCTCAGATTAGCATATATAATTATGAAATATTCATGAGAGAGAGAGAGCAGAAATTTATTTACAAGTGCAACAGTAAGTCTCACGCTGCACAAGTAATGCTGGTGGACGCTTCAGCTGTTCAGCTTGATCATGCATAGGGTTCAGTCTCCATCTGATTAAATTGCAATGAATTCCACTGAGAAAAGTGAAATGGCAACGTCACAAGACGCCTTGTTATTCTATTAAACACTCGAGAATACCATTCTTCCTAACTATTTGCAACTCTCATTTTGCATTTGGTCCAGTTAGTCTTACTAGCAAATCCTGGCGGCATGAGACAATTTCAAAGAAAAGAGCTTAGATTTCTAATTTGGAGATCTTAGATTGGAGAGAAGCCCTATGTATGGGAGTTCGCATGTTAAAATCTTAGTATCTGCATGGTTTAAATAGCCTAGTAATCTCCAAATATACGTACCAAGGAAGAAAAAAAAAAGACAAGAAAATTAAGGGTGTCAATTATGTGGCCTCGAATGCATTGTCCCATATACATCTTTGATCATTAGATTAGCTGATTGTCTCGTGCGCTTGTGCAAATATTATCAAATTTACATCTCAAATTTTCGTCCAAATTGAAATTGCATTTTTTAATCAAATCATTTCCAAGTAATTTACAACGAAAATGGTCATACAAGTTAGCGGAGCCTCCTAGCCACTTAGTCTCAAGTTTTCAGTTCTACTATTAGCTTTTTTTTTTTTTTTTTTAACAAAGGCAAAGGATTTATTAACTAAAACAAACTCAGATACATAAGTGGCCAGCTCAGCCTGTACAGCTCACAACAAAAGAGCAGGAAATGACGAGCGTGATCAGCGTTGGGTCCTCTGTATAGGCCACCTAGCAGCGCAAAAAACCGTCTCCCCCACCTCCACCCATCAAAAAAAGGGGGAAGTAGGGAGCCACCTAAAATCACCGAGCCGCAAACTAGAAGAAGCAGGAAACGGAGCAGCACCAACTAGGTAGACGGGAAACCTAAAGGCACCAGGACCATTAATAGAGACCAAGTTTCATTGAGGAAGCATCAACCACTAGTGAACCATCGGGGAGGGAAGCAGACACCTGAAACGTCACCGACGCACTTGACGAGCGACGCGATGCACGATAATGCTGCAAAGGATAAATGGCGCAAGATAGTAAAACCTAAACGGCGTTAGTCTAAAAACGCACGGTTCAGGTTCCGTTTGAAAACGCTGTCAACTTTTTATTTCTATCTTTTATTTTTTTTCTATTTTTGCTGTTTGCTGAATTTTTGTGTTTATTGTTGTCAATTTTTCTTTCTATAAGAATAAAAAATGAGGTAGAAAAAAGGATAGTGAGAGAAATAGTAAAAAGAAAATGGGAGAGAGAGAGAGGGTAGAGAGAGAATGAGTAGAGAGAATGGTAGAGAGAGAAAAAGAAGAGAGAAAGAGAGTATAAAGAGAATGAGTAGAGCGAATGGCAGAAAGAGAAAGAGTAGAGAAAGAATGAGTAAACAGAATAGTAGAGAGAGAAAAATGAGAGAGAGAGAGGGTAGAGAGAGAATGAGTAGAGAAAATGATAGAGAGAGAGAAGAGAGAGAGAGGATAGAGAGAGAATCAGTAGAGAGAATAACATAGATAGAAAAAAGAGAGAGAGAGAGAGGGTAGAGAGAGAATGAGTCCAGAGAATGGCAGAGAGAGAGAAGAGAGAGAGAGAGGTAGAGAAAGAATAAATAAAGAGAATGATAGAGAGAGAAAAATGAGAGAGAGAGGGTAGAGAGAGAATGAATAGAAAGACCGGTAAAACAAAAAAAAAGAGTCTGGGTAGAGAGAGAATAAGTAGAGAAACTAGTAGAGAGAGAAAAGAGAGAGAGAGAGAGAGGGTAGAGAGAGAATGAGTAGAGAAAATGACAGAGAGAGAGAAGAGAGAGAGCGGATAGAGAGAGAATGAGTAGAGAGAATAACAGAGATAGAAAAGAGAGAGAGAGAGGGTAGAGAGAGAATGAGTCCAGAGAATGGCAGAGAGAGAAGAGAGAGAGAGAGGTAGAGAAAGAATAAGTAAAGAGAATGATAGAGAGAGAAAAATGAGAGAGAGAGGGTAGAGAGAGAATGAATAGAGAGACCGGTAAAACAAAAAAAAAAGAGTCTGGGTAGAGAGAGAATAAGTAGAGAAACTAGTAGAGAGAGAAAAAAGAGAGAGAGAGAGGGTAGAGAGAATGAGTCGAAAGAATGGTAGAGCAAGAAAAGTGAGAGAGAACGGTAGAGAGAGAAAAATGAGAGAAATAGATGGTAGAGAGAGAATAAGTAGAGAGAATGGTTGAGGGAGAAAAGAGAGAGAGAGAGAGAGAGAGAGAGAGAGAGAGCAGGCTGAGGGAGAATTAGTAGAGAGAATGGTAGAAAGATAAAAAGAAGAGAGAGGGTAGAGAAAGAATGAGTAGAGAGAGAAAAAGGAGAGAGAGAGGATAGAGAGAATGATAGAGATAAAAAAGGAGAGATGGTAGACAGAGAATGAGTAGAGAGAAAAAAAATATAGAGGGATAAAGAGAGGATGAGTAAAGACAGATATGGTAAAGATGTTGAATAAAGAGAGAAAAGGTTGTGAGAGAAAGTATAGAAAATAAAGCGAAAAATAAAATGGGAAAACTAGTTTTTATTGTTTTTCAATTTGTTTTTTTTTCTTTGAAAAATACTTTTAACTTTTCAACAAAAAAAATAGAAAACAAAATCAATATTAAACATGTTTTTTGTCGTTTTTGTGAAAGTAAACAAAAAATAAAAAAACAAAATCGTTACTAAACGGGACCTCAAATATTAGTTTTCTCATGTTATAAAAATGAAAAAGACAATCGGAAGCAACTATTACTTGATGTGAGAGAAAAAGGATTCTTCACAAATCACAGGAAAAAAAAAAAAAAGAAAAGAAAAGAAAAGGGACCTATGGCCCCTCCTTTTTCAAGGGACGGGAGGCCTGTTATGGCGAGCTAGAGCTACTCACTCCCTTATAAAAATTCAATGAAAATACGGTCATATTATGTTTGATTGGGAGGAAGGAAGAGAACGATTGAAACAAGAGAATACGTTCACAGCAGGAAATTAATGAACATTTCGCTTCTTTCAGAGTTATCTAGCTGTGGTGTCTTTAAGCGTCTAATGGACCCTAGTCATAGATCCATAAATCCCCGATGTCTACGATAATAATAATATCATTTATGTGTCTATCAATGGGTGAATCCGCTGAACCACTGGTACACCGAGTCACTAGAGACAGTAATTCAATCCATACGGTAACATTAATATTAGAAAGGGAAATTCTTTACACATATTAGATACAAAATAATTTTATGTTAAATGAAAAATACTTTCAATAATATGTAAGAGATGTATAGTAAAATATTACAAAAGGCAAAAAAAAAATTTATATTATATAAAAAAATTTTATTTCTTTTTTTAACAGCAAAATTTTATTCATAGTACCCTTAACGACAAGAGCATTCAAAAGCAGTTAATACAACTTTAAAAATCTGTCACAGGCTCAAAATAATACTACTCAAAGCAGTAGATGGCCCATATTACAAAATATTACTACTCAAAATATTACAGCTCATATAAAAAAGTTTTGACATAGTATAAAAGAATTTATTGCATCTACTTTTGTTTATAAATTCGTGAATCCACGCAGTTGTTCTTTGTTAGGAAAAGCCAAGCATTAAATAATGTAATGATGTAACCGGTTCACATGCGGATGATTCACATGTGAGGCCTGCTGCTAATTTTCAAACTTCAATCCACCGGGGAATTAATCTTCGGCTGAGAAAGGGACCGGTATTGGCAATTGCACAAAGTCAAGCCTAGAATTGATATCCAAAAAGGAGAGAGCAAAAAAAAAAAAAAAAAAAAACCTTGATTTGATTTTTTCTGCCATATGTGAATTATTCCAACCATTCCTGCCCAGGACTTTTCACAACCAAGATAATTCATTTCCAGTCCCGGGGCATTCGCTTTCCTGTATTTTTCTCTCCCCACCAATATAAAAGACTGCCATTTACTCCACAAGCCTTTACCAACAATTTTTACGAACACCCACCTGGAGGTGTTCTTACTATAGTAAGTAGAATAAAATTGCAAGACTATATTTAACTAATAAAAAATAATAGTATAGTCTCATCTAATATTTAGATAATATCAGTATTTTTTTTTTTTTTATGTAAGATTCAATCATCAAAAAATTTACTTTGAAACAATTCTTGTGAAACTAAAAATTGTTTTCCTAATAAATAATAGCCAAAATTATGGCCACTGTGCTTTGCGCCTTCTAGACAATGTTGCTGCAGTATAATAATCAACTTGACCAATACTAATAGGGGTTGGCATAGATAATGAGACTTTGATTTTATTTAACTAGAAGTTTTAAGCGTAAAATTTAGAAATGTACCAGCGTTAAATGTCTGTTGAAATATTTTTTCTATCTGCCGATATCCTACTATAATCAGGTTCAGATTAGTTAATTTTCGAACTGCATACTGGGCAGTTTTAAATTAAACAAAAAAAAAACTTAGACCAACATAATCAGTAATTACAGTTGCGGTTTGCAAGTGCCCCTTCTGGTCAGTAATTGCTTGAAAGAGTCGGGACTTTTGTTGAAATAAATTTAATTTCTATTAATTGACTGGTTCATGTGTCCCCTCATTTTCGTTACAATAAAAAAAAAAAAGTCTCTTGAATTAGCACTTCCTTAATTTGTTATTAGTACATGTTCCTCGTTTTAGTGTTCGAGTATGTATATATCGCACAGCACAAAATCCAATTGGTGATGTACAAGAGATATGTTTGACAAAAAAAATAAAATAATAACAGCTTAATATATGTCCTACAATATTCATAATCTTGCGATTACAAAGCAACTAACATTGTTTTTTTTTTTTTAAAAAAAAAAGAGAAATTATGCATTCACATCCTCCATGCTAGAAGATTTTTTTTTTTTTCTGTTAAACGAAAAAAAAAAAAAAACTTCTCTGAAGGAACATCATCAGACTAAACTTGTTAACGTGCAAGCAAAGAGGGGATTTAGAAGTCACGAGAGCGGCAGCCATTGGCATAGAAGCGCGGCTTGTGGGAAGCAAACCCAGAAGGCGCAGCAGCAGAGAAGAAGACTCCATTCCAGATCTCAGTGAAAGCTCTGACAATAATCCCATGATGGTAAGGTGAGTTCAGCTGCAAGAAACAGTTGAGCAGCTCTTTCAGGTCTTCTTTTGAGTATATCTCCTTCTCCAATATCATTTGCAGCATCGATTGCCGGAAGTCCAGGTAAGGGTCGTTGGACTCTTTCTCCACCGCCACGCTCTCTTCTCCTACTCGCCCGAATCCTCGTACAGCGCCGCCACCCAATGTCTTCGCGTATTCCCAGGAGTAGTAGTGGAAGCCTGCAGCAGCTGGTGGGGTATCGGCTGCGGCCGGAGAGAACGTCGTGGCTGTGTCGTAGCCGTTGGGAGATCGGTTAGCTTTTGACGAAGTCGAAGAAGAAGAACAATAGTAGTAGGAGAGATGATTATTATTATTATTATTATTATTATTATTATTATTACTATTATTATTGCATTTTTGGAATGTGGGGGTTTTGTTGTGTTTTGGCTTTGGGTGGAAAACGTTGGGAAGCTTCGGTTTTTTGAATCTGCCGCAGCCTAAGTCCACCGACACTGTGTTGAGGATGAGCTTTTTCTTGCTAGTAGTGGACATCGTTGATTTCACACAAACACAGGGATAGTGAGTTTGGGTTTTTCGGAAGAGCAACAAATGGGAGCAAGGAAGTGATGTGAGGATTGAGGCATTTCATTGCGCTGAGGATGGAGAGCCCACCTTTATAAATCCTTTTTCATCGTGACTAGGAGTTAATGCTTGACACAAGGAGGATTTATACCGGATACATATTAGAAAAAAAATAGATAATAATATTTAAAGAGTTAAGTAATAAGATTATTAAAAATATCTCACATAAATAAAATTTTATACTGCTTCATAAATAAATAAAAGTAAATGTTACATAATTATTTTACTGTCCCCTTATTTTTATCATATTACTTTTTTATGTGCTAGTAAATAGTGATGCTTTGTATATTATTAATTTATTATTGCTTTCATTATTCGCTGTTCGGACTATGACGAAATTTATTCTTGATTTGGGCTATGACGAAATTTATTCTTGATTTGGGCTATGACGAAATTTATTCTTGATTTGGGCTATGACCAAATTAATCTTGACGGTTGAATCTTCTTTGCAATTATAACTACTGAATTTAAAGTGTTAAATGTTCATATCCCTAATCTCTAAAATTTTGACGAAATATACATGTGTTTTAATTTCGATGAAAAAAAATAATTAAGTTAGTGAAGAAATGAGAGGTGATCAATTGCTTTTATTTTGTTCTTTCCGAGAACAATCGGGGTCCTATGATTTGAATGAAGACCTTGATAAGAGTTGAGTCGACCACAACTGTACAAACTTAAACCTTGAGACATCTCGCGGCTTTTTTTATCCCAAGAATAATATTATTAGGTACGCTTTTGTGATACGAGATAAGTATTTTTTTTTCCTACATTTTAAAATTTTTTTATATTTAAATTTTAAAATTTTTTAATATTTTATTTTAATTTTAAATCTTTTAATTTTTTATTATATCAATCCTTTAAATTGCAAAAAATAATCAATTTATTAATAAATAAATTTAATTTAATAATATTTATTTAAAAAAAATTAAATATATGAATTAAATATTTTTTTTATCAACACAATATACATACTAAATATTTTTTTAATTAAAAAATATACGAATTAAATATGTAACATGTATATTTTTGATAGAAAAAATATTCAATTCATATATTTAATTTTTTTTAAATAATTTTTTATAAAATTAAAATTATTTTTTAATAAATTGATAACTTTTAATAAATAAAGTGAATGATTTAGTAGAAGATTAAATAATTTAACACTCAAATAAAATATTAAAAAAATTTAAGAATGAAACAAAAAAATAAAAATTTAAGATAAAAAAAATATTTATACCTTTGTGATACTAACTAATTAGTTTCGTTAGTAGCCTCTAATGTGTGCCGAATATTGCTATCGTGCGTCGAGGGGTTTGTTGGTCAGATTCGTTGCTTAATGCAGCATCTGTACCTCTCTGTAGGTTTGTGCTCCTCGTGGGCTTTAGTTGTTGGGTGGTTTTGGTTGCTGTGGTCGTTGGGTCTCTCTCCAGCGTGCAGTTTGATCTTTGACTTTGGGCTTGCTAGGATGTGTCTCCCCCGCCTCGATCTCGTCCTTTCGATGGGTAGGGGTGGGGGAGGGGAGGGTTTTGTAGCAGTCGGGTACCCTGTACAGGCCGGAGGTACTTTTGATTGCGTCCCACCCTGTTTCTATCGCGATGCCAATTGCCATTTTGTTGTGGTATTTGCCCAATGGGTCTGCTTTTGCTCCACTATGTTGGTTCTCTTATGCGCCTTTGGATGGCACTTTGGTGCTATTGGTGGCTTTGGCCGCCATCAGTCTTTGTGACCTGGTCGCCTTTTTTAGATATTCAGGGTTCACTGTCGTGTATGGTGGTGGATTTGGAGGCTGTTGGTCTTTGATTCGTTATCCTTCTAGCGGGTCTTGTCTCTAGCCTGGGTAATAGGCCTAGGCTGGGGCTTCTTTCGGCTTGTTGGTGTGTTGTTGGAGAGGGAGTCCTGCTAGAGTAGCTGGTTTGTGTGTACCGTGGTGGGCTGATTTTCCTTATCCTTGTAATGTTAGGGTGGGCTTTTGTGGTGGCCTTTCTTTTTACCTGGCTTGAATTTTATCTAATAATATAATATCTTGTGAGGTTGAGCATTTGTTCAACTGGTTGAGGGGTTGTCTTTCAATCAGTAGGTGGGGGGTTCAAATCCCACCAAATTTCACTTTCCCCTCTCCAAATGTCCAATAAAACTCCTTATAGATTAAAAAAAAATATAATATCTTGTTCTGCTCGAAAAAGATAACGCTAAAATTATTAAAAGAATTAGAGGTATCTAAACGAGTCATCAAGTTGGATTTGAGTCGAATTGTTTTGGATTCGGATTAAGTTTGATCAACCTACAGGTCAGTCATGCCATCAAAATAATGACAAAATATTTTTAAAAAATTGAAAATTTAAAAAATTCAAAAAAATTGGTAAAATTCTTTAAACTAAAAGAAAATTATAAAATAAAAAATAACTTAATAATTTTTTAAAAAAAGTTTAAAAATTCAAAATAAAATCTGAAAATTCATTAAAAAAATATCAAAATATTTTAAAAAGAATTTATAATTAAGATTTATATTGAAAATAATAAAATCTATACTTTTTAATAATATAAAATATATGATTCATATATTATAATCTTTTTATTTTATTTTTTTATTCTCTTAAAAAAAAATTTCAAGTCATTCAAGTTAAGTTCAAGTTTGATTTTATATTTTTGGGTCATTTCAAGTCAAATTATTTTCGGGTTGGTTCGAAATATGTTTTTTCGAATGGATTCGAATCAACCTATTGGGTCAATCAAAATTTGACACCTCTACAAGAATGATACATAACCTTTTTTTTTTGTTTCGAATACATGATCTTACAGTATATAAATTTATTTCATTAGTTTTTCATTTTAGATAAATATTACTTATTGTATAGTATAACATTATAAATAAGTTATACTAAAAAAAAAGTTAAATTAAAAATACTCACACACACACACACACACAGAGGCAGATATATATATCTTAAGCTAGGTTTTCTCCCTTGCAATAGTAAAGATACTACAAAGAAGACCCTTTCCTAAACTCACCATTCTTTCTTTTTTGGAGGCATTTATTGGCATAAATAACTGGGAGACCGATGGGTATGTACAATTATTAGTTGCTTCTGTTTTTGATCCATCCGTTGCTGATCACAAAAGAAACAAAACACGAAACCCACCAACAAAATAGACAAACAACAAAGGCCAATGCGAATATAATTGACAACTGGACAACCGTGAGCACCCTGGCATATCCATGCTGCAGTTATTGAAGAATGGTTGGTAATTGCATTTTCCTTTGGTAGACTCGGACGCCCATCTCGGAAATTACAATGAATCCTCCAAATTCAAAGAAATATCAGAATTTTGGTTATAAGGTGTGGGAAAATATTTAATATATATATGTATACATATTTCTGTTTTTTTGGTGCAAAACTGCAGTGGAAAACGATGATATCCACAAGTACGCATAGGATTCTGCGCTACTTCATGCTACAGTCTCCTAACATAAAAAAAAAACGGTGTTTCCAGTGCCATATGAGGAAAATTTTGGCTATCATAAGGTGGGTAGCCAGTATATATTGGCTACATTTCGATTGAGAAAATGCTGATAAAAAGCTCCTAATAAACTAAATCAAGCGGAACATCATGGACCAGAATCACGTGTAAAAGATCTGATATCCACGAGAACAATTCTGATAATTTATCTGAATTTGGAAGTAGAATGAACCTCAATCTGCCAGCATCCTGCAATCTCATTCCTTTTGCATGTTATCTTGTCCGTATTGGACTATTCAGTTGGAATTTGAATGTACATAAACTACACGTTATAATTCAGGGATGCTAATTCTAAACATGTATTTCTGATCCATAAATCAAGAGCCACGAGGCAGAATAAAGCTGGCGACTGTCTATTGTCTTACAGCTCGTTTTCACTGCCAAAATTTTTGCCAATGGGCAAATGATTTCCCTCCTCTCGGCAACGGTACTAGATTCACCCTAATCCAAATTTCAGGGATTAAATTATGATGTTGGCCGGTTAAAAATTGTTAAGCAGACTTATTCATGGGCTAGCTGCCCACTTGATCCAGCCCAGTTTCAAAATTGGCGAGCGTTGTTTGAACAATATTCGTTTTTGTAGGCCCACGTTTACATTATTTGATTAATTCAAGCTAGAAATTAAATTGATTAGACAAACCTCAAGCAATAGTTTCAGTGATAATTGGCTTTGTTGGTGAAGGATGTGATCAGAAGTTCAACTCTCATCACACTCCTTTCCCTTCTCTTTATATGAGTTTAACATTCTACGAAGACCCAAAGAAAAAAAATGATTCCACCAAAAACCGAAAAAAGAAATTAAATAGGACCTTGATTTTAAACTATTATATGTTGTCTTTCAAGTTTGCGCTCCAGAACAACATTGTGGTTTGTTTCTGAAAATTAGAGTAAACAGCCTTTTCATGCACAACCATGGCTTTTGGCGATTACTGCTCAGCTCGAAGGTTGACAAGGTTGACTTAAACGGTCCAAATTGATCAGATAAAAATTAGCCATGTTAACAATAATCAGACTCCCAGATGGCTGGAGTTAAAAAGGTCAATTAGGTGAATGTTAGTTGTCAAAACCCTATGAATTTCTTTCCTTGGTACGTGTTTTCCGTTACATTGCACTCAAGAAAATAAGCTATTCCTGGGAACAGAAGGATAACTGAGCAGAAGAAGATGTGCCCAGTTAAGAACATGTAGCGTGCAGCTCTCCATAGCTTCAACGAGGACACAATTCCACATCGATCAATGTCAAACAAATAGGCAATAGCAATTGCCAGTGAAAGTTCACAAGAGAAAAGAGTCCCATTTCTATCAATATAAAGGGCAAAAAATGAAGTCATTTTCCATTAATATGAACAGAATAAGAATGCCAGGCTCCCGAAGAACTTGAGACAGTGATAAAGTACACCTATTGTGCCAATATTTAAAGAATAGGATCAGAGATATCGTTAGCTGCCCAGCTGTGAAAATAATCGGTAACAATCAATTGAGGTAGTTGAAAAGATATGCATGGCAGTCTAACCTTATACGCTTTAACTTGATATTTTGTTCTTTATCAAGGTTGCCACATGCTGAGCAACCCATATTGAGCCAGCCTCAGTGCAACAGAAACTGTGAGCCAGACCTTCTCTTTCAATTGATAGAGCAATACCAGGGACCTGCTTTGCAATCTGTGACAGAAAATGTGGGTTTAGCATAAACCCAATGGACCAAAAGTTGAGGATGACAAAGCAAAATTTAAACTCGGTGCAGAATATCAAATTACAGAACTTGCTCAGCACTATGCGGCAAATGGATGAAGCCAGCAGCAAGAGCTCAACGAGAAAAGCAAAACACAATGAACATCTATGATTGCCATATTCACTGGAAAACTGCTATGGAGTCCTGCACCGCCTTCTTTGTTCAATAGTCAACTCCTCCTCAAAGTGTCAAGGTATCATGGATCATTTCATAACACATGATCCTTTGATTGTACTCTAGACAAGGTTAAAATACGATTTTCATGCTCCTATCAGCTTTTTAGCTTTAAGTCCTCAGATTTTAATAACAATTCTAAAGCAAAGTTGGAACTTAAAGGGTGCTGGCATGTTCATAAAAAACTACAGAAATGTAGGGGTTACTTAAAACATCAGTGGCAGAACCCACTACTTTTAGAACATAATGCAGAAAAGCAACATGGAAGGGATAGCGTCATGATGTCAGAACAAATGTCACCAAGACGATGATATCATGTTTCATCGGCATACATATAAACAACATTCTACTGAAACTTTTGAAAGCATAAAACATCCACAAGAAATCATATAAACCACCCACCTCTTCGTACATTTCCAGTGGACCCCAGTGGTCATCGACACCAAATAGGAAAGTGATTTTACTCTTATTTTCTCTCATGAAAGCCCAGTCTGGTGCTTCTGAAAGCTAACATAAAAGAATCATAGTCAACATGAGGGTTGTAGACATATGTTAGCACCTCTATATGAGCATCACTGCCGACCTCTTGCTGGAGTTGAAGAGGCATTATATTCTTTTTTGCACCTATACGTGCAGAAACAAAGTATTAAATAAGCAATGAAAATTACATGTTGAGTTTAATCAATTGAAATTGTCGAAAAACAGTGATGCCCTGGCACACGAGCTCCCACACTGTGGGGTCTAACGAATGGTCAAAGGTACGCAGCCTTACCCATGTCTACAGAGAGATTATTAATGTGACTTCAACTTGTAACCTCTAGGTTACAATGGAAAAGAGTTTCCATTACAGTGAGGCTTGCTCTTTATTGAAAAGTGTCCTCATGAAAATGTAATTTACTTGTTCAAAAATAATTGCATATTGTTGCAACTTGTAATTTGAGTGGGCGGTGGTTATTAAGCATGAGAAATTTTCACATGCGACCAGTGTCAGGCTGTCAACATTATTTCCAGAGGAGGATAAACAAATATTTCACAAGCCACTAGATTATGTCAAGTGCACAAAGAAATGTGGCTACACCGTGCATCTAGTCAAAATTTTCGTAAAATCATTCTCAAGTAAGTCAATCAAAAATTCAGAGAAAATTTTAGTAAGAGGATTTATGCTGCATTACGACACTTCACAAAAACCGCATGCTGCAATCTTTGAAAATGTAGCTAAAAGTAACTTATAGCAAGATCCCAGTAATCTCCAAATAATTCAATGATATCGTTGTCTTTTAAGTAAGAGGCAAGATTACCTTTCCGAATTCTGTCATTGCCAAAAAAAGCATGTTCCGGAACGTATGGTACTGTAAATGAATAAAAAAGAAAAAAAATATTCTTCAGAAATATGTAGCAACACTACTCTAAAGATTTGCTGTCTTAATTAAGATGGACAATAACTCAAAATGCAAGCAGATTAACTAAGAAAAAAAAAGGAGTATAAAATGGTCTAAAGCCCATCAAAACGATATTCACAAGCCATGAATAGAATAAATAAACCATACCTGCAACAAGTGACTGCAAGCAGCATCAACAGCTGTAGCAGACCATGACTTCCCAATAGATGTTGACACAATTAACCTTTTAGCACACTTTGGTAACAATCCCAGGGATCCTATACAGAAGCTAAGTAGAGCACAATGAATTGGGGACCTGAAATGCACAAATTTCATTTAAGTAGACTCATGTATAAGTATACAAAAATGTCAACTTCAAAATCCTTGGAACCAATAGAAACCACTAAAAGATTAAACCCATTTCTATAACTAAATAAGAGTGGTTTTGATGTGAGAAATAAACGAGACTTGTAATTTGCAATTCACCCATCAAGGAGTAATATGTCCACCAAGTATGTTATATTCATCCAAAAAAAAGAGCAAAAGCTTTACTCTGAAAATTCCTTGTATGCAGGCTGCTTCTTTGATAATGGATTAAACATAAGAAAGGGATATAGTCCTTGGAAATATATCACCTATAAAACCAGAGACAAACATCAAAAGTGTCTTTTAAGTCAAAATCTTGCAAGAGATAGTATGATATTGACTGAGACTGCAAAAGTTGCAAAAAGTTGTCACCTTCTGTGGACACCTCCTCAGTGTCTCAATAGATATGTAGGCACCAACAGAGTGCCCAACCTTCAAAAAGAAGTGCCATATCAGATACATATTATTTCAGAGTGGAAAATAGTATTAACTGCTACAAGCAATACTTCCTGCAAGCCTAAAAGTAACTGAACAGATCGAGTACTATAAGGATGATAGTAGCACCGATAAAATCCCCATCAGGCAATATTTCACCAAGACAGTAAAATGAAACACTTCACTTGTGTTCACAAATGATGTATATCAAAGAATGCATTGCCCTACCAAAATAAAGCACAGTACAACTTCAAAGTACAATAGGAAAACAAAAATATAAAAGAAAGCATGGCCCTACCAGTACTATAGGAACTTTCGTATTTTGCAGCTCCTGTCTGATGAAATCCACCTGAGAAAATGCTTACAGCAAGTGGTGTTAGGATTATGATTTAGTAAAACAGTATATATCATTACACATACATATGTACACACACACACTCCTTTTGGAAAAGAGCATACTGTGGAAAGGGCGATAAATTTCTTTAAAAAGGTCATGAAAGATAATAATTAAAGTTGGCATACAAAGGTAAAGAAATTGGTGATATCTTGGCACCTACTTGACGTAATACTGCCGCTGGAGAACTTCTATTAATCAGAAATCCAATTCAGGTCCTCAGTTCATTCAACATGAGCGCATCAAATAAAGCTCATGCAGACTATCAACAGGGTTCCATTCAGATTCACATAGACAAGAATCTAATGTATCTATAGTGCATATCCTCACAGGATACTTGCTTTTCGACCAGAAAACCAATTCCCAAGTAGGCCATTCATTATCAAGAGGCCAACAGTAAGCTCGAAGCAAGTAATCAAAGCCAAGACATACCTTATGGTCAATTTGCTGTTGTATTGAGAACAAGTTTCCATGCTCCCAGTTCTAGCAAGAAGAAATTCAAATAAGTAAATAAAAAAGTATATAATTTACAACGGAAAAAAGGCTTTCATGCAAATATTAGAGTGAGTTTGGTTGGTTGCTGAGAAGTGTTTTCCCTGCTTTTTGATATTCTGAAAGCAAAAATAAGAAAACAAGCAACAAAAAACACCCCCTCAGCTTTCCAAACAATTGGTTGGGTCTCTCAAACCTAAAACAAAGACTTGGGCACCAATCATTTCTTTAGATTTCAACCTTCCCAATCAGACCAGAAAACTGAACATTTAGCTCTGATCACAGAAACACTAACACTATAAAACACTACCACATGATCCGAGCAAAAGGAAACTACCTTTTTTGTGTGAGATATGTGTCCAATGGCTGTTGACGATCACAAGGAACTAATCAGTTACAGTAGATTTTTTTTTTTTTTTTTTTGTAAAAAGAAGTTTAAAATCAAATAACAGAAAGACACGGAGAAAGCTGCTCAAAACAAGGGAATTGCCTGTGACGGATGCACTCCCTTCAAGCAACTCATAGAGAGACTCCAAAAAATCCTTATAAAACCAAACAACACCTGTAATAACAACCAAAATATAAGTCTCCTAAATTTTAAAAAACACGCACTAAAAAGTACAAGACACAGCATAAATTTCACTGACCTGGATTTCCAGGAATAAAGAGCACATGCAATGCAGGATCATCAGACAATATCTCCAGCAATTCAGTTGTATGACTATGCTCCAACCCATCACCCAAACCAATTCAAAAAAAGGAAAAAGTCAATAATAAAGAATGACTGCACCTGCAAAACAAGCCAAAACCATAAAGAATAAACAAAAAAAAAAAAAAAAGAACCTGGAAACTTTGCACAATCTGAAACGAACTGGCCTCTTGAGTTTAGAATTCAAATCCTCTTGACCCATGTCCGGGCTCCTAATCTTGGGTCAAAACCGTATATTGAAATCAATCAATCAATTAGTTCTTAAAAAAAAAAAAAAAGTGAAAATTGAGGCATTAAAGTCAAAAAAATTTCTGGGTGTGAATGTGAATGGAAAACAAAATACCTGTTACTGGTAGGTAACTAGAAATCAAGGATTGAACTAAGAAAGAGGGGAAGAAAGTAAAGGAATCAGCATTTTACATTGATTTCAATATAGATACTGCTGAGCTCCAACGGAATTTCTTCTAGTGGAGGTTTTTTTAGTTTTATGAGTTGCTTTGGCGTGCAGACAACTAATTTTCTGGATATAAAAATGGCAGTTCCAAGCTCTGACAGCTCCGTACAGTTACTGATGAAAGAATCCTACTTAGCGTGATCGATTCAATTAAAAAAATTAAGAATTAAATTTTAAACTAATCTAATTAACTTTAAAAAATTATTGGATTGAACAGGTAAATCGGCTGGTTGAGCTAAAAATCAGAAAATCGATTCAATTTTTCGACTGAAACAGTTTAGTTTATAGAGAAAAAAACACAAGAAAATTAAAAAATAAATATCAATAAATACTAACATATTTTAGTCAAAATTAATTAATATTTTATCTTACTAAATATTTAAATGTCTATTTTTTTCTCAAAAATCATTAATATATTTCAATTATTTAAAAATAAATGATAGATTGTTATTTTCAAAAGTAATTAATATATTTTTATTTTATTAAAAATATTTACTATTTTACAAATATATAAACAATATATTTTTAAAAATAAATTAAATGGGTTATAAATGTTTAACAGTTATTTTTTGAAACAAATATTAATATATATTATAAAAATATAAATTTATAAATCGTAAGATAAGACTAATAAGTTTTTATTTTAAAATAAATTATAAATTATATATATCAAGGTTATAAATATAAGTGTGTATATATATAAATATAAATATAAAATGTTTATATCTTATATAATATTATAATTTAAATATTAATATATTAGATAAATATATATAATTATTTAAATTTTATATATTTAATATTAAATATTAATTTTATTGGTTCAATTACAGTAACCTAATTGACTCTTAAATCTCTGAATTTTTCGATTCAATAACTTATTCAATTTTTAAAACTTTGCGTTCAAGTATCACTTGAGGGCTAATTTGAGTGGTGATGTGAAATATATTTTATATAATCGATTTAGATTTAAATTTTTGCATTGGAATTGGTCTCTTATATTATAACGTATGGTTTTCCTTATCTAATGTCAATAGAGTGGTGGATTGGTTGTCTGAGTTATAGATTTGATAATTATTATGATCTGTGATATAGAGTCACACTCAAATTTATTAGTATTTGAATGATAAATTCTTCTTATAAAAAAAATTGAACGAATACGTCAATAATTTAAAAGTCAATTTTAATCTACAAGTATTATAATTAATATACCTCTAAAAAAAAAATTTTCTGAAAAAAAAAGAAGAATTTAAATTTATTTTTTTTCTTATAAAAAAAATTGAACGAATACGTAAATAATTTAAAAGTCAGTTTTAATCTACAAATATTATAATCAATATACCTTTAAACATTTTTTTTCTTAAAAAAAAAAGAAGAAAAGTCTCGCACAAATACTATTTTCTTGGTCTGGCCGGATGCCAGCACCCGCTTTAATAATATTCCCTTCCAGCGGGGCCAAACAAACACAAATAAGTGCTGCTGATTTATTCAAATCTCAAAGAAAAGAGAAATTAGATGTGAAGAGCGGCGGATCGAAGTCGGATTCAAAACCGGTTGTTTTGAATTTAGGATCTATTGAATTTCGAAAATACTTTATGGACATACATAATTAGATATACAATAGACATAAATAATCTGAATATTTAGATTATAAAAAATATATTAAATTTAAAAAATTAAAAAATAGATAAATCGTTAGATATCGTTAGATTAATTATATACTAAATGTATATGTATAGTCAAATTCATTGAATTTGAAGTATTTTAAATTTTAGGATTGCCGGCGATTTTGGATGTTTTAAAATTTGAATCATTGAATTTCTAATTAATTCGGTCTTGTATATATATATATATACACTAAAAAAGGTCTTGTATTCATTAATTCTGGGATTTGTCGGATTTCATATATATTGAAGTTTGGGTCTTTCATGCATCCAAGATTTATAGAATTTTAAGTTAATCATATTTCATTTCATTTCCTTTCGATTATTTAAATTTAAACTTTTTAAGTTACGAGTCATTGTTTTTTCAAACAACACAAATTAAAAAAATTTTTAAAAATAACCATTTTTTATTTTCTCTTTTACAATCGTCATACGTGATACATATTAATTAGCTATTAAAAAATAAAAATTAAATATATTACAACTTAATATTAAGAAGTGTTAATGTATGAATTTTTAATTGATGAATATTAAAAAAAAAGAGTAAAAAATAACTGCTGGCAGAAAAGTCCTAAATTAAATCAAGTCAAATTTACGAAGACTAAATTAAATTGTTCGAATTGAGTTTGCTTTTGCCACTTTGTAGTTTTTAGTAATCATGAACTAAATATTCATCAAAAAAAAAAAAAAAAACACAAAGAATGAGCCAAATGCTCAATGGACTGAGATGGGTGCGGGAGGCCGGAGTGTGGCCATCAAAGGCTAAGCTCGATTGATTTTATGATCTATAATCGGAGTTCGAGGCCCACAAATGTGGCCCAAATTTGAAACTTCTGGGGATTTATGATCTGGCCTGTCAAATACTATCGGGCTCTGGTTCTGGGCTACTGGGCCGTACGGGGAAAAATTCTGCTGTTTATTTTTCAAATTGGCGGACAAAAAATTCGGTCTCGTCTCTAAACTTTGCGCTAGTTATTTATTTTTAATTTAAGTAAGACTACATAAATACGCGAGAAGTACATAGATAATTCAATTATATTTAATAATTTATTTTTTTATTTTTTTTGAATTCAATACATTTTTTACAATCAAACAGTCCAAATCATTACGTACCCGCCAGGCTCCAATGATCGTGTGCATGCCCATTAAATTTTTCTGTTTTAGTTTTGACTTCTAAAAAATTAGCCGAGAATAATACCCAAATGCTATATCTATTATTTTTTATCTACTTCAATCAATGAAATTTACCTTCATATCAATTAACATTATTACTATTACTACTCAGTGATCTAACTTTAACTTGCATCTTTTTTTTTTTTTGTGTTACAGTAAATTCGTTCCTCTCATCCAGCTAAATGTGGGCAGACAGACTTAACCATGTTTAAACTAAAAGATAAAAAATAAATTACTTTCTTGAATCTGGGTAAAGAAAGTTGGGAGTGCAAACGCTAATAACATTTATCAATGCCATGATGTGTATAATTTTCTTTAATGGAAAAAATATGAGATGGGTGTGCAATGAAACTTCATTTACGTGGCATAGCATACCATTGGAAGTAAGACATGGTCGTTTCAAGTTGTAGCGTAGCCGCAAAATAAAAGTACTTATTAGAGTTTCCCGATTCTCGAAGTGGAAGTCCCCCACAACGGGGTAATTGGAAAACACTTGTCTGCAACAATGTGCACATTGCGGAAATTTAACGTCACTGTCGAGTATTAAATAGTTTAGGTAATTGCCACCATCTTGCCACGCGCTTGCTTCTCGTCTTCATTTAGAAAATATATGAGTTTAAATAAAGTATGACTACGTAACAGCAAATACAGATGAATTTAGTCATTAATCTGTTATTGTGCTGTAGGTGCTGCTATATGTAGTTTTTTTCAGTTGGTTTAAGTCTAGTTAACACTTCGGAATTAGTTAAATTTATTTACAGTTCGATCAGTTATTCTGAATTTTGTACTTGAGCTACTTATGGTTAGTTTGACCATTTTATGTGTAAGTCATGTGTGCCGATCTACTTTCCTGTTTTAAACAGGTGCTTCCGATGTTTCATCATCGGTTTCATGTATAAATTTATCTCTGTATTAATGCAATGATTTTCGTTTCAATAAAAAAAAACGTACCATCACATACAAAAATAACATAATAGCAGCAAAGTAATTTTTCTAAAATCAATTTCCTTTATTTGTAAAATGAAGTGAAATTAGATTGACCTACCTTTTTTTTTGTTTTTACCATGTTGCTTTATAAAATGTTTCTATTAGTTATTTTCTTCGGAGAGTCACCATTATAGTTGCGGCCACAATATTGGTCAAGCTAAATATGAGTTTGATTTTTGTTTTATCTCACTATATGTTTTATACTTATGGGCGCTAGATCATATACATGGTCCGCATTTCTCGTGATTCCAGTTGCATTTGCTTCAAGTACATCAATTCGCCACAAAATCAATGTTACCATCTGATAAGGAATAATTTGGTCACATTAGGCATAAGTTCATAAAGCCCATTCCTTTTTATGTCTACCGCTATATGAACTTTTCTTAGGTTCATGTACACTATACTCTCACGACTCTACTGACTCATATGTTAGCATTCTCTTATAAACCCTGTAAATAAGAACCCTCATATGAATCATCATCTCCTAAAGTCATGTATCCAATACACTCACACATCTCTAGATACTCTCTCTATCTAGGCTAGTACTGATTTAAGTATCGGAATGCTAACGTCTAAGGAGACCCCCAGTCCTCTGTAGTTGTGCTTTGTTTTGTAAGTGTTGGACTCCGATCAATAATCCTCAATCTGGTATCTCCATCTAAATTGAATCCAGTACTCTTCAATGATGATTTTCCTCACTACTCTCTAAACTTGTCATTTCAAATCTTGACTCAAGCTAATTATCTATAATGTCATCAATTTGATTAGTCTGAAGCGAGTATTACGGGCAAACAAGGCAAAAGTCGGTAATAATTTCTAAGTGCTTGGCATGCATCATCTGAATCATTATCACTCACATATGTTGTTGATCAGGCCAATAACAAAAAGGGGTGCTTTTTTAGGTATCAAGCTGAACTAACCCAACTAATCCTGCACCCAAATACCCTTCTTTCTCTCAACAAACATGATGACCAATAAGTTGACTGCTAGGTAAACTCCATTTCAATCGTTATGTTAAAACAACTTTCCCTCTTATTACCTTAAACTTTTAGGAGAATTTGTGATTCAAAGACATTATCGAACGTATTATTAGATATTGTTTATCTTCTTGTCTGCACTCTAGTTTGACCATTCACATATAAGTTTAATCAGTTTCAATCTAATTTTTTTAAGTCATGTGTTAATTAAACATAACACATGTGAGGATAACGTCTTAAAGAGTATAACTTATAAAACTCTTAGATTTCTCTTTTACTGACTTAAACTTTTAGATGGTTTCGAGATTCAAGAGCTTATTTGACATATAAAATACTACGTGGACAATTGGAGCAAATAGTTAGTTATGGTCGACATAACAATCCAACTAAATAAGATTACTTCGTATAAGATAGCCTAGAAGCAATCAGCATCACAACAAAAAACAAAACGAGCCCAATTTGGGATAACCTGGCTCAAACATGCGAATATAGGATATCTTAATAATATTTTTTTCTAATAATATTGTCCGAGACTCTTTCTCTTTGAATGTTGGTGTTATGTCTATGTCAAGTATCAACTTGAAATATTTCGGGTCCGCAACAAAAACACAATTGTTTGCCATTTATCACTCCAAACCCTTATTTAATATCTTATTAATTGTTGAAAAAAATTAGGATGACATAGAAAATAGTATAGGCAGTAAAAAAAATTTTTTAGTATTTTTTGAAATTAAGGTTTAAAGTAATACTAAGTATATTTGTAATAATACTAAGTACATTTAAAATTTATTTTTTAAAAAAAATTTAATTATTTGTTAAAAGTTAAACTCATTTTTATAACTACGACTATTTCTTATTTGGTTTGCCTTCTATATAGTAAACGATTGTAATCAACTCACAGAAAAGCAAGATATTAATGACAAGCTGTATTATCTTACGAAGTAAAGGTAAAAATAATTGTCATCCTAAGAAAAAAAAAAATCAAATAATTATTGCACACTAGTTATTCCGGATCCATATCTATTTACCGTTTTGTAATCGAATATGGTGAAAAATAACGTGTGTGTGTGTGTGTGAGAGAGAGAGAGAGAGAGAGAGAGAGAGAGATGACTGGGTCTTCATGGAATTCTAGGCCTAGTCCCACCATCTGGCGTCCTGGCAAATTGATCTCTCATGAATTATTTTTTTTTTATATATATAATTTCTCGTTTAACTTTTCTGATTTCGGGTATACAAATGAATAGACTGACCACGGTTTGTCTAGTTCCCAAACGGCAGTTTTTGATGGGAGAAGAATGAACTTTATTAGGATCGGATGATTCAATTAACCGACAATTCTGATTCTCGTTTTGGACTAGTTTTGATTTTAGTTCAACTATTAGTTTTGGTCGAGTCTAGTCTGGTTCAGTTTAGTGTAATCTGGTTTGGCCTCTAAGTTAAATCAAATATTTCTCAATTTTTAAAAGTCCCTTCTGGGCTGCTCAAATGTTCTAGTGCTAATTAGCCATTGACGCCAAGTTCGACACTGAGATCTCAAAGAAAAAGTCAGAACACGCGAAATTTCTTTTTCCACGCCGTGTTGAGTAGATTCCAAGAAAATTTCTGTTAGTCAGGAATTTGGAAAGTCACTTTTAATAATTAACTTGTACTATTATTTTTTATTTTGTAACGACAAATATTAAATATATCAATAAATAAGTTTTGAGTTCTGAGTGTTATTATAATATTTAGTGAGACTAAATTTATATTTTATTTAAAATTTTTTATGCTGTAATGATTTAAATTGAACATACTCTCTATGTACACTGTACACAGACTCAATACCTCTAATAAGACTATTGAGATGCTAATTTTTACTTTTCCTTTTTTTTTTTTTTAAGCTAAAAGAAAAATAGTCATCTTATGGGCAGCCACCCCCTTGTCGTCAACTTACTTGCGGGGATTGGTTTTGAGTTGTGACCTTTTTCAATGGAAGGTTCTTATAATCAATTAACATAATGTGATAAATTAATTTATCAGGAAGTCAAGTCTCAAATCCTGCCTTCCATTTTCCTACTTCTCCATGCAGATTTACAAAATATTTATGCATATGGCAAGATAGAATACGTCTAAAATGTAATTAACAGTTGTTAAAAAAAAAAAGTAATTAAACAGCAAAAGAAAAAAAAAAACCAGAGCTGGCCAACGATTAAACCATACTGACTGCTTCTTGTTCTTTGATGGGGTGGGTTGCACATAACCCAAATAATTGAGAGCAATAACTGTTAATCGTAAGGTATAAAATTTGAATCTCAAAATTGTGTCTATATAATTCATCTTCCCCTATCGTTGTTTTAGTAACCCAAAAGACTAAAAAAAAAAATTATTAGCATTAACTGTGCATGGTGCTTCCATCAAAGCATTAATTTTTTATCATTTCAAAAAATTAGGTCTATTTCTAATTTATGAGCCATTTAATGATTATAAAGATCTTATAAAAAAGAGTTAATATCAAAAAATATCATCACCTTTACTTTTTTTTATAAATTTAGCATAACTTTTAAAAATTTATAAATCTAACACATGTTAATTATTTTCTAACAAATCTAACACAACCTTAAAAAATTAACAAATCCAACACAGTTTAATTATTTTTTAACAAATCTAATACACTATCAGTTAAAAATAATCAAATCTCCTAATATGCACATATGACACTTAGAGATTTTAAACTGTACTAGATTTAAACATAAACGTGTTATATGTGTATATTAAAGAATTTGATTACTTTTAACTGGTTATTTTTAACTGACAGCGTGCTAAATTTATTAGAAAATAATTGAACTGTATTAAATTTATAAATTTTTAAAAGTTGTGTTGGATTTATTAAAAAATAATTAAATAGTGTTAGATTTGTAAATTTTAAAAAATTATGCTAAATTTTTAAAAAAATGTAAAAGTAATGATTTTTTTTTAAATTAACCCTACAAATAATTTTGTTTTGCTTTCAAAAGCAATAAAGAAAGACTCAGACTTTTTCGTCTTGTCCTGATTTCTGACGAGAAAAGTTGCGATTTAATCCACGATCACTAAAGTAAAGAAGAACCACTAGACTAAATGTATTAAAATTCAATTTCGAGGCACTAAAGAAGAAAATAAAATAAAAGAAAAAGATGTACACGCTCGTTATGCCACTTGCTAATTAACGAAATTAATACAAGCACGATACCATGGTAGCTTTGTCTCGGCTCCTTATAACTTAAGTCTCTTGAAATGTAAATGATTTTTATAACTTAATGGCTTAAACTTTTGGGTCAATACAAGGGTTTAAAGTATTATTTGATATGATATTTTGAGTTTAATTCATCATTTGTACACCTCATTCTTTGGTTCTTATATGTTAAGTTACTTCAATTCAATTCAATCTTATGCTGATTAGACATAATAGATGAGTTAAACCACCTCATCTAATCCTTTACGTCCAAAAAATAAAAAGACTTGTCTAATTTCGGTGTGTGACAAATACTAATCAGATCTCACATATATTTAAAAAGTGAACTACATACAAAATACTTAACATTTTTTAATTTTAGTGACCTAAATACAAATAACGCACATAATTCATGATCCACATCAATTTTAAGAATTTAAATTTATGCGTGAATATGAAATTTTTAGAAGTTTTTTCCCTAAACAAAATTAGAAGTTATTTGGCATTATTGGTTATGAATATTGGAAGACGGTTATTAAAAGAAAAATTGGATACGTATTGAACAGATAACTAACTTTGGGATTTGAATATGCAGAGAGTTAAATTTAGGACGAAAATGAAGAAGTCGAATAAATAATTATAACAAACTTACTCAAATGATTAGCTAAAAGGATACTTCTCATTAAATAATTTATAATGCCCTCCCCTTCTCCCTCTCTCTTCCTCTACTCCCTTGCGTGCAAAATTATAAGAGAAAGCGTCCATGTTAAGAAATCTCCCACTTTCCCTCCTCAAACCGGGCCATGTCCTTTTCCTTTTCTTTTCTTTTTTTTTTTTTTTCTTGTTTGTTTTTCAGAAGACACGAAATAAAAGTGAGTTAAAGTACGGGGTTTAGAGGAAAAAAAACGTTAGTTAGATGTTGTCTAGTGACTATTTTAATATCAATTAAAATATATTAATATTGTGAAACTCTTTCTAATAATTTATGATTATCCTATTAACTGTTGTTGGTGGTGTTTTTAGTAGATAAATAACACGCAAATTTTATAATAAATTTTTAATAACTTACATAATGTTAGACTAAAAACATCTCTTCTACCAATAAACTTTTTGTTAAAACAATAATAATAATAATAACAATCTATCCGCAGTCGCTATCCGCAGTCTTTATTCATCTTCTTCAATATATAAATATCAAATTAACAAGGCCGGCGCGACTATATAAAAATATATACAGGCAGAGTCCATGTACGTATTATTCAATTGAGAACGTTTAATTTCCTCCTGTTCCTTTGATTTCAGGTTCCGCAGACTCTGAGATCCCCCTCTTTCCAAAGCTCATTTCTTTTGTAAGGAATCTCAGAAACTTTGTATTATATCTTCTTGAATCCTTGATCCTCTTCTTCGCAGTTTTCATCTTTTTTTTAGAGGAAGATTGTTTCAAGTTCATTTCTGTTACCGAATTTGGCTTCCAACGGGTCAAAGTTCTTTTCTTTTTGCTTTGGATGTCCAACAACTTTTTCCTTTGTTCTCTAAACCTTTAATGGACTGTTTAAGGACCTCCTTTTGATGGTGATTTTGGGTATTGCAGGGTTCTTGGTGGGTACATCATCGTTAGAGATTAAGGATGTTGGGAGAGTTCGTTACCAGATGTCTTGTGTACTCATTCATCAATTTTTCTCTGCTTTTTGTTTTTTTTTTTTAATTTTCTCTTTCTCCTCCTTTGTCTTCCTTTGATTTATCTTCATTTTGGTTTCCAGGTTGCTTTTTGGGTATGCATACCCAGCATTCCAATGCTTCAAATCTGTGGAGAACAAAGGAGGACATAAAGAAGAACTGAGATTTTGGTGTCAATATTGGTAAGCCCTGTTTGCTGGTATCAACCAGGCAGTTTTGGTCTTTAGAAGACCGTTCAACAGTTACATCTTTGCGATTTGGAATTTGATTAATTTGTTTTAAATGGTCATAAAAGTCAAGGGGACCAGCCAACCATAAGTTTCCTTAGCGTTGCCAATTGTAACTTGCAAGACGGAATTAGAATAGAGTTGATCAATCACATAAGAAAGGATCTAGAAACCACTGGTCCAACTAGCATACTATTCAACAAATTCCAGCTGCTGTTTAGCCTCTGTCCTGGTCGGGCCAAAAAAACCAGGACAAAAAAGGAAAGAAATGGACGAGAATGATCCCTTTAAACCGGACATTCTAGTTATGTGATCATCGTGTAGTTTATCCGAGGAACGGGTGATTTCCCTTATCCATGGCGGTATTACTATATGACAAGGTCCCCATAAAGGATTAGGCTTTTCTGTTGTTCTTCATTCAACATTTGTTCTATTAACATGTACGAATTCTCTGAATTGAAATTTGTATGTCTTATTGCTTGTGAAGGATCATCGTGGCGATTCTTACAATTTGTGAGAGAATAGGGGACACTTTTGTTTCATGGTGAGCTCAGTTTATGAAGTAATGAAATTACGTACGTTATCCCATTTTTTTTTCCCTGACACTGATGATGCTATGCCCATTCTGTGGTGAAGGGTGCCAATGTATGGTGAGCTGAAGCTGGCATTTGTTATTTACTTGTGGTATCCAAAGACAAAGGTAAAGCAGATGATTTGAAATTAAGGACTTTCCGTTCATCAAATTTTATGCTCAGTGGTGACACTGAAACTTTGTTGAATCCAGGGGACAGGCTTTATCTATGAGACCCTGTTGAGGCCTTTTGTAGTCAATCACGAAACAGAGATCGACAAGAAGTTATTGGAGTGGAGGGCTAGAGCCTGGGACTTTGCCATTTACTATTGGCAAAACTGCACAAATTTGGGGCAGAGTGCATTTTTTCAGATTCTTGAATATTTTGCGGGTCAATCCGGAAAGCCCAAGAGCTCTGGCAAAGGGGTAGGTCCTATTTTCTATTTCTTTTTTTTCCTCTTTTGTCAATCGGTAAATTAAATGGTATTTTGCCCTACAAAAAAGTTGCAAAACAAAGAATAAAAGCAGCCAATTTTGTAATCAATCAGAACGAAAAATTGGCTTCATCAATGGAATATAACTCGATACTAAAATCCTCTTTTAAAATTAAAGGACTCTAATTTTAGCCTCAGTCAGAACTAATTAAAAATAATTATAATAATAAGAAGCCTTTGTATACAACAGCACTAACCTTCGATCAATTAGTACTGAATAATATTTTTCTGATGAACTCCGCAGAAGGCTAAAGGCTATGAACCCGGTGCACCACCGCTACCTGTGCCGCCGCCCAACGACTTGCCTTCATTCCTGATGAACGAAAACAAGACCAGCAAGCGGACACTTGGCAGCATTTTTAATCGAAGGCGGTGATATCAATGCGAAGCTCCACCAGTTTCGGACGATGCTCCGACCGTCGTTGCGAAATTAGTCTCAAACTAAGTCAAGATTGCAACGGATTGTACAGAAAATCCTCATAAGCACCAATAGAACAAAAAAAAAAAAAACAGAACTTTCCTCGAAATAGAAATTGAATTTTTTTGTTCTAATTTTTTCTTTCTTCTCACTTCCTAACGATTATTGTACAAATCGTGTAACTTGTTTGTTTATCTCCACACAATTAAAGAGGAAAAAGAAACCCAGTAGATATTAGTGAATAATTGTTGCTATCTGCCCATGAGGATCCGAATGGCGCAGAGGATCCGATCAATGGCTCCGGCAATACTTGGGATGACAATACGGGTGATGAACCGAACGCAAGCACAGATGGGATTGCGCGCAGATAATTGTAGGCAGACGCGGTCGAGGAAGTTGATTCCGGAGGCGCTGGGGGAAGAGGACATGGGCTGCAGGTAGGCCCAGGCCGCCTGCTTCACCAGGGGGTTGCGGATGGAGATCTCGTAGGCGGAGGCGCAGGAGGCGGCGGTGACGGCCGACGTGGGAGAATTGGCGGCGGTAGAAGGGAGGAGGTCCTTGAGGGAGGTGTAGGATAAGGAGGACTTTGGCGAGACCAGCTCGAAATCAAACAGAGGCGGGTGGGAGGTGGCGGCGCCGTTTGGGTGGGGAGGAGGGTGGCTGGAGGTGGGGAGGGGTATGGAGGGCAGTGTAAGATTGCTGGCTATCATTATTGATGCGGATATGGAGTTTCTGCGGCGGACAGGCGGAGTGAGCGGTGGCGGCGGGGGAGGCGGCTGCTCTGCTTCGTCCATGAAATGTCCGAACGATACTTCAAATAAAAAGGCTGGAACACAAAAAAAGCAGACAAATAAAGAGGTGACAGACAGAAGTAACAGCACTTGTCTTCTCTCGCGCTGTCTGCAATTTTCTTTCAAGCTTACCAGCAAATATTTAAATAATAACCAATTGAGACTGTTTTGTTAAAATTAAAAAAAAAAAGAAAATTAAAGATTTGTGATTTCTTTTATAACCTAATGTTAAATATATATAATATTTGGTCAAAAAAAATGTTAAATTTATAATGATGCTATTTTAGAAATATTGAATAACAATATTTAAATTTTAATAAAATAATTATAATTATAATTTAAAAAATAAAAAATAAATAAAATATTATATATCATTGAATAAATTATATAATTATCAATAAAATGAATTTTTTTTATTTTTTCCACTAGTTAAGGGCGGCTGGTTGCTAGCTGGTAGTGGGGCTCAGCTCAACTGCTGCTTCGTGGACTTATTAAGTCTGCAATAATTGATAAAATTGTTAATTTTGTCTCTTTATCATTAATTTTAAGTTAAGTGCACTAAAGCCTCTTTTGCATTTTATTTCATTAGATTTTAGTTTACATAATTTCTTCAATTTTAAAGTTTTTTTTGTTAATTTTAAAATATCTATAAATTTTGTATAGTATAAGATTCAATTTTTTGTTTATCATGACTATTGTTTTTGGAAATTTTTTTAGAATTTATTTTTTTAAACTTTGCTTTTATTAAAAATTTAATTTTATGGAAAATTAAAAATTATAAAAATCCTTAAAATTTCAAAAAAAAAAGAAAGATAATCATTATGATTAAAAAGGATTGAATCTCATAATATTTAAGTTTTTAATAGAATCTGTTATAATTAAGAAAAAAAGTTGCAAAAATAATAAAATTTTGACAAAGAATCCCAATCAAAATTAAAAATCACAAAAATTTAATAGAAACACAAGGATTAGGCCGCAAAGAGAAGTAAATTATAGACACTGGATGCATTATTTACGATGGGTCCTTTTTTTCTTTTCTTTAATGTAGTAATGGCATGCATCCGGTCGGTGCACTTTGTTAGACGTTGATAGGAGAAGAAACCACACGTGTGAATTTGTTGACCACATTATACAAACCACAAAATATTATTATATTATAATATATTTTTTAAATAATAATTTGTCCCTCATGCAGGTTTTTGTATTTTTCCATTTTCACCAACAGCCGTTCTCTCCAGAAGTTTCGAAATTTTCCACCATTGTAAGCTGGAATGTCTTTGCTTTTCAGTTTGTCGTTTATCTCATTTGCAATTCTTTTTTGAATCATATCCGTTAAAATACAGTATTTATTGTTTTTGTACAATTTAGTCTAATTTATATTTTTTATATAGGGTGTTATCAAATTAGATTTTAAATTCAATTATTATGTGATCTTTTGACCACTTTTATTATATGTCTTTGTAGTCATTTACTCATACTTTATACAGGTTGTTTCGACGCTTTCATGTTAACTTACATATGATTTTTGAGTAATTAATGGAACGATTTTTTTTTATCGAAAAAAAAAATCATTTGCAACTCTATATCTGAGCCACAAATAAACAAAAAAAAAAAATGAACAACATGGATTACGTGCAGGGCTTTTTTTTGTTGGTGATATTTAATCCATGCATTCTTTCAATTTATTGAAACGGGAATTTTCTATTATAAAAAGAAAAAAAGGAGTTTTCATTGACAAACAGTACAAAGTTTGAAATTACTAGAATTCTTTTCTGCCTTTTTCTTTTGGCTGGCTGAATTACACCTTAAAAATGGTTTAATACGACAAAGAGCAACATGTAAAACAGATCTCAGGTGATGAGCAATAAGAGATGTTGATTAGCAAAAATGAACAATGATCTTCAATAGGTGCACGATGGGGCTGACCGGATCATAACACAAATGAGAAATTTGGTCAGAATCAAGCCAAAACTCAATGCCTTCTTTTTCCATGTTCCAGTCTTTTGCAGCCGAACAACATCCGAGTTAAGTAGCTAATGGCACAGTGGCTCCTCAGTGGTGTCCATCATCATTAAGTGTAGCCGTGGCACAGGTGGTAGAATCAAATTCTTCCATTGGCAAGTCCTGCCATCCCCAAATGCTTATTAAGGTTAAATCGCATGCCTCAGGTTGAATTCTGTCAATACTAATGGCCGTCTTCCGAAGATATGTGCGCAATTCTTTACATTCAGAGGCACATAAGGCCTTCCAAACAGGAACCAACATCTTCAAGGGTGGACGAAATTCCTGGACAAAGCATTTGAAGATCTTGATCGTCAATAACTTCGCAGTAATTTCTTACACATACCGGAGTGATGCCTTAAAAATTTAGAAAAAATCTTTCAAATCGATATATTAACACCTTCAACTTGTTCGCTCTATCAAAGTCAACAAGAAGCTCGGCCAAGTAGTTCCAATCCAAAATTCAATACGTTAGCATACCTTAAAAACTAACATTTGCCCCACTTCTTCTTGCAGAATAATAGACAAACTCCAATAACAGGTGATTGGAGTCGCGCATTCCACCAACACAGGTTTCAAAATCTTGCCAATTGGGACGAAGTCGCAGACAATTCTTCCACCGTGTGCAAAAAACTTTCAGGTTAGGAACTAAAACAATGATGGTGATATAGCTTTGAACAGAACAACCGACATTAGTTGTTCTACGACATAGGCATAACCTGCCTTTTCTACTTTAGTATCAACAACTGAAATCAAATAACAGAAAAATCAACCAAATTGGAAGCCAATTATGGTGCCAACAGCCAACTTTTGAGACCTATATTGCATATCATTTCAGTCCCACTTAGAATGGTCTTCAGTTCTTCTTAGAACTGGTAGCTTATTCAACAATATGTGTGTTATGCACAATCATGCGGACATAAACATATTTCCGAATAATATTTCATACTAGCAGCACTCACAAAAATAAGTACACTTCAATGTCTAAAATTTCCAACAATTGAACTAGGAGAAAGAGGGTGAGAAGGAAAGCGGGATGGAATGCACCATGTATACTACGTTTCCAGTTGAACTCCAAACAAAGGCATAAGTTAATTGCAATTTAAGCAAACTAAACCGAGATGGCCTAGCAAAATGAATTGAAAAGTCTAACCCAAATAAAGAAATGATTCAAGTTCATATCACGAAGCAACCAATTTAAAAGATTTTTACCTTTCATAGCAGGCTTCCAACACATTAGTTTAACAAGACTTGCAGCTACCAGAAAGCTGCAGTAAAATTGGGTGATTGAATTGTCCTGTTCGTTAAAAGTTTCGTGCCATACAAATGACTGGGTGGCAAAAAAATGCAACGGTTTCCTAGAAGCAACTAGAATGTTAATAACTAAACAAAGGAGGTCCTACAAATAGAATATGGCTATATAGCATAGTGCTACAATCTTTACATAGAAGGTAGCTAATTGAAGCCCAATTTCATGTACACTCAGGTCTCTACAGGAGCCTAATTTCGAGCTATAGAGCTACAATTTTCATATTGAGGGTCCATCTCTTATGCTGGAGAATAAACGTTGTAAAGGTGACAGAGGCAATTCTTTACCTTCATTAGAAACGAATACGAGTTGTTTGCCAAAAGAACAACAGCAAAAAGGCATAATAGACCATTTCCATTGCTCTTCTGAGCAGTGATATGGTGCCGATCAATTGCTCTGGAAAACCATTTGCAATCATTTGAGTAAATATATTTCCGGTTTACTGTACTCTCGACCATCTCAATTCTTCATTGACAACAAGAAAATCACCCTCAGCGTAAGTCCATGTTGTACTTTACCGGTTGATTTACTACCATACAAGTCTGAAGTTTTAATTTTTTCTTTTCGTTTGATTTACTGCCATGGGAGATGGGGAGTAGTGTTTCAACTATTTTGTTAAAAAGTATTATATTTATACTTAAAAGATCTTAGAGAGTATTTTGCCCCTATTTAAAAGGAAGCGTAAAGTAAATAGTGACATTATTTTTTTGCACTAAGTTAGTTATAATTTTAATTACAGTGATTATTTTGATAAACATTCAAATTCTGAGCTTTTGATTTAGTAATGTTTGGCGTCTTTATTACGATATCACAATCGGTAGTTTTAATGTCTGAAATTCTTTTTTTTCTTATTTATTTTAAATGTCCGAAGTTTTTTTCTTTTTTCAGTCCACTGAAACTAATAGTCTAACACTAAAAAGAAGGTGAATGTTAAATCTGAAATTTAAACAGGAAATCTAAATATTGGAGGCATAAACCTCCTCGGTGCTCAAATGTCCGAAGTTTTAACAACTGGGTTGTCCGAGAAATTCCGTGCGATCTCGCTACTTAGAGCCCGGCCCATCGTCAACTTGCGCGTAGTCTGTTTGGGCACAAACTTGAGGACCATCAATCGAAATTCGCCGAATCCGCCATAGTTTTTATCTGGCCTGCCAGCCGAGATTCCGAGTTTCTGAACCGCTCTTCTTAACGATCAGATTTTCTCCTCACGATTTCAACAGCCGAAGAAAGAAAACAAGACTTTATTTCAACACAGGCCCTGCTACTGATAGATGACAAATGCAAAACGTCATTTTTAACGCGCAGTTATACTGATCAAACTAAACTAAATGATCACTCAATATTATAATTTAATAATAAGAAGGTCATTTGTTATAATGTAAAAGATAATGAATTTGATTATCCGTTAAAATTTTTAATAGAATAATTGTATACTCACAAAATTTATTCTTTTAATAGATGCGATCTTTTCTAACAAAATTATGAGTATTATCTTTATTTTTATTTTTTTAAAAAATTAATAAAATTTACAAACAATTCCTATAAAATATCTTTTTTTTTTTTGAGAAATTCGTCATTTACTTCATGTTAATCTAAGATTTTTTTTTTTTGAGAACAAGAATTATAATATGTTAAATATACATATTTACGAGTCATTTCATTAAGATGAGGATGTCATTCAAATTGGTTCGCATGTCAATTTAGATTATGTCTTTGAACAATCTTAACGATATTTATGAGAATTATTATGTGTGATCTACTTTAAAGATGATTCTAGAAATAGTCAATTTCTCAGATTTCTTGTGTGGGTGAGCGTGTGTAAGGTAAGGATTTTTTTTTTGTCATTTTAAATTATACAAATTTGATTATGTTAGAAATCTCTTTATCCCGTGTGTTTAGTTTTAATGGTTTTATTCTCCGACTTTTTTTATGCAATAAAAAAATTACGTAAATATATAATAATAATATATAAAAATTTAAATTATTAAATTATAAAAAATATAATTAATTTTAAAAAATAAATAAAGTTTATCATTAAGCCTTCCTCAGACCCGCAGGCCGCTGTCTACTTATCTTCTCAGCACTCACCGACCAGCCAATTTCTCCACCTTAGACTTCGCTAACTCACTCAGAAACTCCACTGACTGAGAGACAAGACACAGATACAGAAGATGGCCTGCTCAGCAACCTCGTCCGCTCTAATCTCCTACACTCCGGGGCCCACCAAATCCATGGCCTCTCCAGTCTCTAAGCCCTCTCAGTCTCTGACTCTCCCCAACTCCTTCTTCGGCCTCCGCACACCCCTGCTCTCCCGCGCCGCCGCCGATCCTGCCTCTCGCTCCGTTTCCCTCAGCCGCGGCTCCCATTCTGCAAAGGGCTTCTCCGTCAAAGCCAGTGTATGTCACTACTGTTATCGGTTTCCCACCCATTGGGCGATGATTAATTGCTAGATGTCCTGATAAATATTGGTTTCTGATTTTTAAGTTTTCTTATGGTTTTGGTGCTGTTTATCTCTGTTTTTCCTTTTTTATTTTCAGCTGGGTGAACTTCCCCTTGTTGGGAACAAAGCCCCGGATTTCGAGGCTGAGGCGGTATTTGACCAAGAGTTCATTAAGGTGTGTTACAGACAACAAAATGTGCTTAAATTATCTATTTGTCATTGTATTTGTGGATAAATTTTGTCATTTTTTAGGTTTCTGAGACTTGGGGTTTGAATTGTGGATGGAATTACAGACATTTAGTTCACCAGAATGCTTGGTAGACTGGTTTTGCAAAATGAAAGCAATGGCCTTTTGGGGTTACCGAAGAATGGGATTAGTAGTTGCTCTATGTCTGTTTGGTTTGCAGGATTTTTTTTTTTTTTTATTGAATATGATTCACAGCCAATTTGATTCTGAAGGATTTTTTTAGATTAATGTTGTGCTTGAATAATGGAACGTAAATCAAATAATTCAATTGGTTAATGTATTGTTCTATGATTAAAATTCTTGAGACCTAGTGGAAACAACAGACAAGGAAAAGACTAATTAATCAAATATGCCTATTAGTCTTAAAGTCGTCAATTTTGAGCAAGAATTAGAGTTTAAGCCAGTGGAAGAATATTAAATTTAGTTTGCTTTTGCTGAAAAAAATGCTTCTATTGGAGTATTTCTGTCACACTGTTCACTCCTATTAGTTTTTTATGTTTTGTTGGTATTTATTTTGCTTTGACTGGCTCATTTTTGCTGCAGGTTAAACTCTCTGAGTATATTGGGAAGAAGTATGTGATTCTGTTTTTCTATCCGTTGGACTTTACATTTGTTTGTCCCACAGGTTTGTTTGATACTAAACAAACAAAATTAGATTTTCAGGTGACAGTGGAATCTAACTCACGTTTTTTTTTCCTTTTAACTTGCGTTCAGAAATCACTGCTTTCAGTGACCGTCATGGAGAGTTTGAGAAGTTAAACACAGAGATATTGGGTGTTTCAATTGACAGTGTGGTAAGTAATCAAGAACAAATGGTCCATAGGGCTAATACCTTCAAGCTTGGTAACTTTATGTTTTCATTCTAATCTTATCTCATGCTTAAATCCAGATTTTGTTCTTGTGTAAAGAGTCTGGCTGTGCATAATCTTTTTGAGGTTTTTGTCTATGGATAGGAATAATAAAGAAAATGGTTGACATGGCAAATCTGAACTTGGTGTGCATTACGGTGTAGTTGCGTTGAGTTGACTTGGTACTTGAGTACAATTATGCTAGCACAATTGATGTAGCACTGCGGTCCTATTCCCGTTGACTTTGAACATAAAAAATGTGATTTTCATGAAATCGGTGGCATTGTCTTACTGGCAAGCTTGTTTTAATCACCATTTCTTGAACTTTTTTATTCAAATAGGATTGCATACTCTTTTGTTATATTATAGCTTATATTGTTGTGAGGCTTAAAACTTGAGACTGCTCACTGATTTTGATTGTCTTGTGTTATCTCTCTGGGTAGTTTTCACACCTTGCATGGGTCCAAACAGATAGAAAGTCGGGTGGCCTTGGGGATTTGAAGTATCCGTTGATTTCAGACATCACAAAATCAATTTCAAAATCTTATGGAGTGTTGATTCCAGACCAGGTATATAATCTACTGAATGTAGTATCATCTTTGCAATGTCTTCTGGAAAGGGGACAATGTTCTTTCTTTTCTCCATCTTTTCATCTGGAAAGGGGACAATATTATTCTTGTCTCTCTATTGTGTTAATTTTTGAGCAAGTTGAGTAGGTATCCCTCAGACATCTGCATGGCGCTTATATAATCTGTGGTGGTATATATCCTGAGAATGTTTCTTTTGAATATCAGGGCATTGCTTTGAGAGGGCTTTTCGTTATTGACAAAGAAGGTGTCATCCAACATTCCACCATTAACAATCTTGCCATTGGTCGTAGTGTTGATGAGACATTGAGAACACTCCAGGTTATCATAATTTACAAGTTGGATTAAATTTGGAAAAATCTTCACTATCCTACTACTTTTTGCACAACTGAAGACTATTAGAGACGCATCTGTCATCGCGGTCTAATTCATTTGTGTTTCTCCATTTTTTTTATTTGATCTGCTGCAGGCATTGCAGTATGTGCAGGAAAATCCAGATGAAGTTTGCCCTGCTGGATGGAAGCCTGGAGAGAAGTCCATGAAACCGGACCCAAAGCTGAGCAAGGAGTACTTTGCAGCGATATAGAGAGCATTGTGACAAATCCCCCTTGTTTCCAATCATTATCTGTTAGAGAGATGTAAACAAATTTCATTTTTTATGTATGTGTAGTTTGTGTGTTTTGAGCAGAAGTTTCTGAAATAAATGCAATTGGATGAACTTGCCGCCGTTTGTGATTTTGAATGGATTAGTGACTGCATTGCTGCTGTCGTATGGCCTGGCTGACGATCTCCAGTGGATTACATTACCCTAAATCAATGTAATTATGCACCTGAACAGGGATAATTTATGCCTTACATGTAGACTTCATTTTTAGATATGGTGCCGAAATTTCGGTTATTATTGATGTTAAGGCTAGTGTGCAGTTATGACTGTAATGTGCGATTATCAGGTTATGAGTAAACCCCCTTAACAACCAAAGGCTACCTTTCCGGGTGATATGGAAAAAAATTTAGAAGCGAATAAATGACCAAGTACTAATTTGAAGCTCAAAGTATTCATGAAAAAAAATGAAAGTATTCTTATAGCATGGTTGAGAGCTAAGGCTTTTAATTGAAGGATTTGAGGCTCAATTTCCAAATTTTTCTCACTAATTTTCTTTTATCTCCACTAAGACAAAAAAAAGGAAAAAGGAAAACTTTGTCACCTTATTTTAATAATTTTAAAATAACAATAAATTGATATACACTATTAGATAATATAATTCATAAAAATTAAAATAGATAAATTATCAGATACTATTAAATTAAATCGTGCAGTTATTACAAAATTTTTTAAGTAAAGTTTTGTAGTATTACTCAAAATAAAAGTTTAACTGCGGTAATCATATGTTCATCTTCTTTTTAAGAAAAATAAAAAGGGAACAAAGAAAGAAAGAAAATGAAGTCATAAAAAAAAGTTATTTTTGAGTTAATTGACTATGATTGGTTGTTGAAGTAGAAACTTCCAATTCTGCAGATGACTTTAGTAGAACAATATCTCATTGTTAATTTACCCCTTCAATTGATCCTAAAATCCCCACTTGCACTCAAACACAGTATTTGATCGTAAGGGTAAAAACTGGACGCTTTTAAGCCTTTTTATTATCTTTATTTTTATATTTTTTTTTGACGTAGCCCTTTTTTTTTTTTTTGTCTAATGACGTGGCCTTTTTCTCATCTCTAGGATGGCTGGATGGGCCAACATTTAATAATTTATATGTAAAAGTCGGACACATAAGAATTTTCAGAAGAAAAGGCCAACATTTGAAAGTATCATTTTAAGCCCACAATTGGACCTTTGCACGTGGGCTGGATCAATAGTTACAAAAGAATGATATATGGTCAAATCATTGACTGAAAAATATTCATCAAACAAGACCAAATATATATATATATATATATATATATATATATATATATATAAAGCATGCACAAAAAACGAAAAAGTATTCGTCAAAAAGTGTTAGGTAAAACGAATGCAATTTATGCAAGTATGAAATTTGTGACCTCGACTATAGCCAGTCAGCCGGCAATCCGCGATAATTTCCTCGGAGCTAGATTTTTAAGGACATTCGTTGGCAGCACCTCGAAGGACTAGTTTCCAAGTAGTTTCCCACGCTGACCAACATCAACATAGGCCCCGGCGGCGCGGTTCATCTTCTCTGACTAGAACCCACGACCTCTCCAGCGTGGCCTTTCCTTTTCACATCTTCTGTTTTTTTTTTTTTTTTTTAAACGTTGGTACGTAAAAATTCATTAGATTATGACTAATTCAGTTTGAATTGAGTGGACTCATTAAATGGGACAAAACTCTCCCAACACATATTTTCTTTATATACAAGACTCAAACTTAAGATTTTATTTAAACAGAATCAAATTCTTTGCCATTTAAATCAATAACTGTTTGATTCCTTTTCACATCTTCTGATAAAACGCACTAGGCCATATCTTTTCCACCAACCCACTCAAGCTTTCCCTCCAGCATGACGCCCATATCCCATCTAAAGTTTTCACGCCTACAAATACCCCAATTTAAAGCTCGAAAATCCCAAAATTCTCATAAGGGAAATTTTTTATAAAACATTGTCTTTTATTAGGGATATGATTAGAACACCGGATCTTAAAATAAAGATTTAATAAGTTTTCAATTATTATGGTATCTCTTAAGAGAATATAAGATAATGCAATTTTTTTTTTTGTGTTCACATATGTAAATGTACACTAATGCCTACTTACTCAAACT
The DNA here is from genome assembly GCA_037832335.1 of Carallia pectinifolia. Classification (NCBI taxonomy): domain Eukaryota; kingdom Viridiplantae; phylum Streptophyta; class Magnoliopsida; order Malpighiales; family Rhizophoraceae; genus Carallia; species Carallia pectinifolia. Next base: position 15,258,162 of record CM075444.1, on the reverse strand, counting down.
CTTCTTATAAAAATGCCTCAAAGCAAAAAAATCATGGATTTTGTTTCTCACCAATCCAAAAACGAAAAGGCCAAAGAAAACCAAGAATCGAAATCTTGAAATGCTCCTGTGCCGAGGATTTGGGGACTATAATATAGTTCATACGCCGTGCACAAAATTTATTATTAAACATAAATCCACTAACAATTACAAGCGAAATACCAACCAAATATAAAATTCCAAATGCATTAAGATAATATATTTTCCTGGTTATTGGTGGGAATTTTGTAGGACTTTGAAGATAGCCAGACCTTGAATTATGCTATAATAATGTTTAGCCATTCTTCCAGACAACAAGATTCTTTATTTATTTTCTTTTTTTCCCTTCATGTGAGCGGTTGACTCATTGTTATTAAAATTGGTGAAACCGTTGGATTGAATTGATTGAAGTTCTAGACCTAGCAATAAAACAAGAGGATGATTATGTGCGAGCGTGGTTGGCGCATAATCAATCACAATAATGGAATTATTTATAATTAACAACATGTTGCATACTTTTGAAAAAGTGCAACATATTTATTTTAAATGTTATGCAAAAAAAAAAAAAAAAGAGGCTAAGGGAAATGTACAAAAAACAATATTACCCCAAAAGCTATTAATCACTTTCTTATTTTTAAATAGCTATCTAATACATAGCTAATATGGAGATAACTTAAAAAAACATGAAAGATCAAAGAACTTTAAAAAATGATATAAAATAGTTTTACCCATTGTTGTCAAACTTGGACCGGACCGGCCAGAGGTTCGGTCCGGGTTGTAGCCTAAATTTGCTGCAGACCAGACCGGTTAAAATCAGGTCAACGGACCGGTTCAACCGGTCGGACCGGTGAACCGGTCCTGGGTTGATCGGGTTGGTCATTTTAATAATTAATAAAAAATTTCACACAACTTTGTAAAATTTAGTTTTCGAACCCTTGACCTCCAACATAAAAAGTAAGTCTCATACCACTAGACCAACTTATAACTTGTTGTGATCTTTTTTTTTTTTTTTTTACTTATTATTTTCTCAAATGTCTCATATAATACACATACTATTTTATGTTTCATATAAATTAACACTTACTATTTTCTTTTTTTTGTGAAGATAATTATTAATTTTTTTTAAATTGTTAATTCTATCCTATAATAAATTCTAAATCATATATTTTAAATTTATAAATGTTTTTTTTTTTTACTTATTATTTTCTCAAATGTCTCATATAATACACATACTATTTTATATTTCTTATAAATTAACACTTACTATTTTCTTTTTTTTGTTAAGATAATTATTAATTTTTTTAAATTGTTAATTCTATCTTATAATAAATTCTAAATCATATATTTTAAATTTATAAATGTAAGTATTCTAATACATATATATGTATTATAATATTACATTTTACATATAAATTTTGATGTATAATATATATAAATATTTTTTTATATATTTAATATTAAATACCGTTTTTATCGGTTCAATTTTCGGTTAAACCGGTTGAACTGGTTGGATCTTGAACTACTAAACTTTTCGGTTCAATATCCGATCCGGTTCTTACAACATTGATTTTACCGCGACAAAAAAAAAAAAAAAAAACTCAATGGACTAGGATGGACAGACACGGCTGCTCTTGTGTTTGGATTATGAAAATTTGATAATAAACAAATTCATAAGAAAAGAAATTAGTTTAAATATATAAAAAATATGTAAAAAAAAGTTCAAAGAAAATTGTGAAAAAAAAAATAAAAAAAGTATTTAGATTAGGTAAAAAAGTAACAGAGAAAAAATAATAATAATAAAACTACTGTAATTTTAAATAGTAATCTTTCTTCTCAGCGAAATTCTTTCTTATACTTTTCATACCAAGCAATCGACAGGCCCCCACCAAAAGTTCAGATGTGGGACCGAAGATTCTTTTCAACTGTGGCTTTACGTTGCCGACAGCTGCCACGTTTCCTTTTCATCAAACAGCCGATGATGTTTAGTGTTACAGAACCGTTCGATTGTGAACTACATTTTTGGAACACATTTAAAAAGAGCGTGAAACATTGAACGAATCAACGAAGTCAGGCGGCATTAGGATGACACACGTGCGGCCAGCCGACGGCGAAGACACCGACGTTACCAGAGAAGTCTAACACTGTGTTTAAAAGAGGGAAAGTTGAGAGAGAGAGAGAGAGAGTAAAGTGAGAAGATTAAAATAAATTATTATATTTAGAAAATGTTTGAAAAGTGAGAGAGATGAGAATTTTTAATTCCTTAATTCTCTCTACTCATCAAAATTAATCTCTAAGAAATGAGAAGAAAGTTGTTTGTTCTCTTACTAAATTTATTAAATGACTCAATTGCCCTTACATAATTTAAAAATTATAATTTTACCTAAACAAAAATCTTAATAGAATTTATTATGAAGGATAAAATTATTATTTCAATACATGTTATATTATTCTCCCTCACTTTTCACTATTTTCTAAATAAAAGAATTTATAATTTTTTTCTCTCTCATCATCTCTTTTCAAACACAAGAGATAATAAAAAATATTTTTTTTCTCTAATAATTTTTTCCTCTACTTTCGTCTCCCTCATTTTTTCTTCTTTCTAAATTTTATCCAAATACAATATAGCTATCTGGCTGTGTCTTTCTGCATCCCTATTTCTCTCCCAAACTCAGCAAACAGACATAAGTGGAGAAGTCTGTCTGAATTATTCATGTGATGTGTCAGTTTCGTTTTTGTGCGTCAAAAGTTTCCTTTTGTGGTAGGAACATTTCACTTAACAAATACAAATAAATACATAATTTATTTAAAAATAATTAACAATTTATTTATATTTTTAAATTTAATGATTCAACATATTTATCTGAATACCCACGTTTATATTAACAAAAGTGAATACCTTGTTGCCTTGATGGCAAATCACCGATGACCTTACCAAGGTCATCCGTTCGAGGAATGGTAGCATCAAAATGAAAATGAATCGCTTATTTTTCTTAATGTTCAATATCTCGAGATCTTCAGTATCTTTGGAACCAGCCACTCTCCAATCTTGAAGGTTATAGTTAGGCACCTCGTATGCCCATTCCGCATTAGAGGATATTCGTTAGGTGAATTTGGTCTTAGACAACGTAGTTATAAAATCAATTTATGAAAATACTGTAGAAATGTTATAAGGGTTAAAACGAATTCCTTATAATTTTTTTTGTTTGAAATTTTCCTATAATTTTAGCTCCGGCAACTTTAAATTATTATTTTGTTGTAACTTTTTCTTGACAACGTCAGTTTATAATAATTAACATAAATTTTCTTTTTACAAAAAAGCATATAAGCTTATCCAAATAGATTTATTTGTTAATAAAATTTCAAAGTGGTCTGGTTTCAATAACTGGCGTTTACACGTGAATATAACTAACACTATGAAGAAGACAAAAGGAATTATTGAATAAGAAACACATAACTTACACTAAAAGCAATCAATTTCATTCTTAAGATATATTGATACTTGGTATATGCATTGCGGACTCGGGGCTTTGTGATAATATGAACAAAAAACATTCTTGGCGATGCAATGCAATGGAAGACGTATAGTGAGCACACAGTAATCTAAATTATTAAATTATGAAACATGTATTGAATTTTTAAAAAAAAAACATGTTGAATATCATTGGATAGACTGCACATTTCTCATATATCTTACTAAATGTGTCTACATAGTCAATCTTTAATATGATACATCATGACGTCATTCAATATTACCATTAGGTATCACATTTGCATTAAAATTTTCATTTATTTAGAAAATTTCAAAATTTAAACGAAAATGAAAATTTCTGATAGATCATATGTTGTCCATTAGAAGTTTAATATATCTGACTAAGTTAATACTAGTCTAAATCTAAGAAATCTCAAAAAAAAAAAAAAAAAAAGACTAAGTTAATAGACTGTTCATGTTACCGTTAAAATTGATCCCAATATCTTTTCTTTTGGGAGGAAAAAATCGATCCCAAGATCTACTCTTAATTAATTTATTTCTCCTCTAGAGGGTAATTTTGTGATTTTCCCTAATATTAACATTGAGAATGCTTTGTATATTTTAATTTTTTTTCCACTAGAAGTTTTTATGCAATCTACATAGAAAAAAAAAATTCTAGAAAATGGAGAGATCCCATGCTTAAATTCATTTATCAAATAGAGAAATGCTACATTTTTTTTTTATTCTATGACGTGCGACATTAAAATTCTAGAGCTGGTGAGTAGGTCCTACTTAAACATACTAATTTAACGGCCCATGTTCTGTGGAGATGATTTAATTTAGAAAGTAGATTTTAATAATATTTGCATTAATTAATATATAGATTTGTGTGGACACCTTATAGTCCAAGCATTAGTTTGCCAAAAATTTAATTAGGAGACATTGTACCACAGGAAAAATAATTAGTAGATGTTTGTTGGAACTAGTTGACTTATCACACGTGGATGGTACCATTTGTAGATCGTTCACACCTTGCGTCAGCAGTCCGTTATACTCAACTTAGGCGAAGCAGAGCAGTAAATAAAAGCTCCAATGTTTTTTTTTTTCGCACAAGTAAATACTAAATACACACAGTTTGTTCTATAAATATTTAATATTTTATTATTTATTTTTTTAAATTCAACATTTAATGGCTTGTGCGTCCTCATGAGCTCTAATAAAAGTGAACTACTTAATTTTTTTCCTTTTTTCCTTGCTACGAAATTTTTTTAGTTTATATCATCCCAAAGTGATCGAAGTAATAATAAGAAAGATAAAAACTTTTGGTATAGGGACAAACAGAATATAGATATAAATCGGTGCTAAAAATCTGTTCGTCCCAATTATTTAAAATTTAGTAAAACGTAATTACAGATTCAAAACTTGTTAATACTGTAATTGAATGTGAAAAAAGTTTGTTGAGTTTAACAGTATTTATGTGGTAAGTCTATTATTTGAGGGTGGTTAAATTAAACTCAAATGTATGAGAATTATTTTAATTTTGATCTATAAATTTAATGATTGTCATATCGATGATGATTATTTTTTGTTCAAAAAAATATGGATAAAAACATATGGATATAAATGTAATTAAAGACACAAAAATAAAGATAAAATCAAATTGTAAACTTACCTATCACAACTGTAAAATTCTATTTAATAAGTTTAATTATTTTTATATTTATAAGTGTGATTACCGTGTTCGATAACTTTTTCCTTTTTGTCTTCCCTGGGGAGGTAAAGAAAAATTTTCTCAACACCAAAAAAAAAAAAAATATATATATATATCTTAATATAAATACTCACTTTGTTCTCATTCTCAGCCCTCTCGTTTATTCAAAGACATCTGAATCTCACAGAGAGAGAGAGAGAGGGAGAGAGGATATACGGAAGGAGATGGAAGAGACAAGGTCGAGGTTTAAGAGGATTTGTGTGTTTTGTGGAAGCAAGTCGGGCAAGAAAGCTAGTTACCAGGAAGCTGCTATTGAGTTGGGTAACGAGCTGGTAATATACAGACGGATCATTTACTGCTTCTGTCTATGCTTTTTTTTATTTTTATTTTTTATTTTTTTTGACTGGTTTCTGCATGGATAGACGTAAAAGAGATAATCAGGATGTGGGTCTTTAAAGAAAAAAAAAAAAAGAAAAAAAAGAAAGTCCATTTGTTTCCTATTCTAACATTTTCAATTCCTTGTGTGTTGGGCGTCGGAATCCGACCAAAAAAGAGAAGGCCAACATTGCTTCGTTTAAGTTAGATTTTGAATTACTCTGACCTGTTTTTTTTTTTCTTTTTTTTGCCCTTTCTGATTTCCCAGAATTCACTTTGAGTTTCCATTTGGCACGCAATTTTCCTTGAAATCAGTTGGTCTTCGATCGGTTAATGGTTACGGGACTCGGTGCAATTTGACAGCCTTTTTGTTTTTGGTTTATTAGAGGAGGGGAGGGTGAGGTACACAAATGGAATTCGAAACTCAGTCCCGTGTTTTATATATTTTTCCCTGCCCTGTCTAAGCCGTATCCATTTTTTGTGTGAAAATTCTTCCTGGTAGCCTCTTTCCCTGATGTCATTCTGCTTTGTATTTCCTCATTCTCCCTCTTAACTCACGAATGGGTGTAGCAGTGGTGGTCTTGATGGTGGTGGTGATGGTGAAGTGTTGCAAGTTGCAACAAACAATTAAGCTGTCAACGTGCGCATATGGTTGTTCGGTAAATTAACAAGAGGGCTTGAAGGTTTAGCGCTTATCTTCGCCATGACAGACTGTTAGCTCTAACCTTTCTGTCAGTTGAGCAGCCTTCTTCTTGCATGATCCTTTGTTTTGTCTTTTCTTTTCTTTTTTTTGTTCAAAGGAAGCCCAACTTCTTTCTTTATTTATTTATTTTAAATACTTCAGGTCTTCAACAAATGAAAACTGAGAAAAAATTTTCTTCTGTTTTTCCCTTGGGAACCAAACGTGCTGCCTTGATATCATGACCCTTCTGAGCATGTTCATACCTTGGGAAACCTGCACGAGCTTCAATGACAAAACCAAACCTCTATGATTTTTGTTCATGGGTTTCCTAGAAAAATATTTGTTTCCTCTACTAATTTCTCTATGGGCCTTTTTTTTTTTTTTTTTCTAATTTTGTTTCAATCGAAGCTTTTTCATTATTAAATTTATATATTGTCAGTGTAGTCTTTTAATTTGTTGTAATGAGATATATTAGCATTCTATATGGTGTTGTGATGATTGGACTTTGTGAAACGTACTAATGAGTTTTGTTTCCGATGAGTATTGAAGGTGGAGAGAAGGATTGATTTGGTCTATGGAGGTGGAAGCGTGGGATTGATGGGTCTTGTTTCTCAGGCAGTTCATGATGGTGGGCGCCATGTTCTAGGGTAAGTTTCTCTTCCCCCCTCAACCTCTCTCTCTCTCTCTCTTTCTCTATCATTTGGTGTTAAAATAGTAAATCAGGGATCCTACCCTGCAATCCTACCAAAATTATTGTGATTCTATACACCACTTTGCACTAACAGTGAATCATAAATCTAACTTTATGACTCTATTCAAATAAAATTGGAATGCTTGACTTCATTCGCAAATTCTATCTTTTTTAAGGTGGTTCATTACCTCTCTTTTCAAACCTTTGTTTTGTCTTTATGTCCTTTTGAAATTCAATACATTCCTTAGTTTAAAATCATTTTTTTTACTTAATTACGTGAACCGTTCAATTTCCAATTTCCACCTCACGGAGCTCTTTTCCATATATCTCTAAAATTAAAGTGGAGTTCTCATTTCTAGGATTTGCTCAAAGGCTGACATCATGGGATCAAATGCTGTCCCATACACAGAAGTTGAATTCTGTAATTTTTTTTTCCCTTCCCCTTGAAACGGAAAGGTATCTTTTGGTGACAGCTAAATTTGGTCTCAACTAATTTTTTGGTGAGGCTATTTAGGAGCTTCGATAAACAATAATCCGGTTTTTGGTCACTGCAATGCCACTTGAGCACTATGCCTTTTTCCTGCCGGAAAGGAAGTGAAAAGCTTGTTAGAAATCGTGTAAAACTTTATACACACACACACACACACACACTGAAATTAAAGGATCTTACTAACCGGGTTTAGGGCACTAGTGTGGTGGGGTTTTCAGATTGAATACTGTTGTACCCCTATTTGCGACAATTACGAAAGGGGCTCTTTATTTTATTGGTGAAAGGCGTCTACTGATTAGCATGGGATTTCAAATTATTTATTATTGCTATCCTTCTCACATTTTGAGAAAGTCCAATACGCATGTATACTTGCTCTCCTATCATTATCTATGAAGTGAAATAAATCGTTTTAGAAAATAATGATGTTGATATATGAAGTTGGAGTACAAATATAATATTTTATAATATATGATCCTGATCTACACATCATAACTTAAATTAACATATGGTTCTGACTTGTTTTACAGAGTTATTCTGAGGAGCCTAATGCCAAGAGAGGTATGTCATGACAATTGAATGAAGCAAAATCCTCTTAATGTGATGTTGGCGTTTTTCTTTTCGCGCCATAATATTGTCTTAGACATTAGTATTAGTAGGGCCATTTGCTCATTGCTGATAGGACATTTGTTAATAGCTGCATTTTGTTATGTTGTTGACATTATAAGTATTAGGTAATTTCTTTTGCCTCTCATCAGTTACTTCCTGCTACTCCTTTTTTTGAATCTGAGTAGTGCTTTTCTGAATTGAAACATGGTTGTTGGATTGCTAACTGGCTAATATGCTTAATTGGCATAATTGCTGGGTTTTCATTTTTTTTTCTTTTGTTTTGTTGAGGGGTTTAGACAATTTTTTTTTTTTTTTCAACAAGTTACATAGCATTCAATGCATGTATATGCAGCTAACCGGTCACACTGTTGGAGAAGTGAGAGCCGTGTCTGATATGCATCAAAGGAAAGCAGAGATGGCTCGTCAAGCTGATGCTTTTGTTGCTCTACCAGGTAATTATTTACTGCACATACTTCTTTTTTCAGTGATATTTTTATAGGATTAAATTCCAACATGCCCTTCTGACATTGATTAATGTTTAGGGGGATATGGCACCCTTGAGGAGTTGCTAGAAGTCATTACATGGGCTCAGCTTGGCATCCACCGCAAACCTGTAAGAAATATCCTTTTTCTCTTCTTTCTTTCCACCACAATTTTTTAGTAAGTCATCTTCTTTTTTTTTTTTTCTTCTAAAAGGAGATGTGAGGATTTGAACTTGCAACTACCCCACTAAATCCTTTAAAAGCTTGAGGTGACAATCAAACTAAGGCATGATGGTTATTGTGCAAAGTAATTCTTTTTATCAAGCTTCCATCCACAAAATCTGCTCCTGCAAAAACAAGAACCAGCCTGCATAAGACACAAGTTTCCCATCAAAAATCAAAAATCCCTTCCCTGTAACAACAACTTTGCTTACATTTTCAAAGACATTTAATAAACAGCCCCTTTCAATAAAAAATACTCAATTTCTGTAAAGTAACTTTTGAAAAATTCTATATATCCTATGAACTGCAAATTGGCCACCAGCAGAGACCAAGACCCACTTATCCTTCCTTCGCCGCAAGTTGGAAAGTCAAGATCCACACCCAGCAACAAGCATAAAAAAAACAAAGACCCTGGAAAAAAAATTTCTGCCTACTACTAGTAGCAAAAACGGAAAATTTGGGGCGTTGAAAATAAGAGGGCTTCGAATGACAAGTTGTCGTGTAATGATAACACTGTTTTTCTTAAATGATGGGGGATTTAAGAATTAATACATGTTTAGTGTGAATTCAACTGCAAAGTTCTAATTGGTTTTTGCAACCAATTTTAAATTGGACTGCTCAAGTCAAGCGACACGACCCATCACAAAGGGACCATGGTTTCCATTCATTTGATGCCACATCTTATGGTACAGAACACTAAAGTATTATAGTTAATTCCCATTTTGTAATAGAATATGCTTGTCGCCGACTATAATTGGTAGATGGAATGTGTTTGTTATGTCTTTTTTTTTCTGGAGTACACGGCAGTTTTTTCGTGTTCCTTTCACATAAAAAGCTAAGTTGACGCAATGAGGATCAATCACTCTCACGAGTCTTTGGTAGATATAACCTCAACAAATCAATACACGTGTAATTGCCGCAATGGATTCCCATAGACTATGATATATATATATATATAGACTTACATTAGGAGGACATAGATTGGTAGATAAAAAATTTGTCAATAATGCAACGGTTATCATTATTTATGCAACAAAATTAGTAAAATGTGCAATAAGAAATTATCACGTTATTTTTTGTTGCACAAAAAATCAACGTTGTTGTATAAATATGTCTTACAGTTGCATTATTAACACTTTTCTGTCTATTTCTTCTATGTTCTCCAATGTTTTTCCATATATATATATATATCTTTGGAGAGGGTTAGAGTGCGAATATTTTGAGAGAAGGGACCGGAAGAGATTGGAGTTCGAACTTCTGTCCACGTCCTGTTTACTTCATATGGAGGTATACTATTAAGTAATCAGTTAGACAACACTAGCCGATAGACTAAGATATTATATTCAAACAATGCTCCATGATCTAAATTATTAGATCGATGATTGAGATGATTTCCGTTTGAATGGGAGAAAAGTTCTTACATATAGAGAATAAAAAAACAAAAGGGATAAGAAACGATTGGTTCAAAGAATATGCAGCTTTTGCATATAAAGTTTTAATTTAGTTGATAGTACGTGTAAAGTAGATGCATCCACTTCGATATTTTGGTTTATTCCATGATTAAAGACATTTTTAAGTTGCAGGTGGGTCTCCTGAATGTTGACGGGTACTACAATTCATTGTTGTCTTTCATTGATAAGGCCGTTGATGAAGGTTTTGTATCTCCAGCCGCACGTCGGATTATCATCTCTGCACCTACCGCCAAACAATTGGTCAGAGAACTTGAGGTAGACGTTCCCATTATTTAATTTTCTTTTAAGAATACGGTTTAATTAGCTTAAGAAATAATTAGGGTAACCCCTCTGAAAAACCAAACTATAAGTCTTAATGTTGAGATTTACGTACCCTTATGCCCATGCATACCCTTTATTTTATATTTTTTATTAATAGAAAGTGGTTCCCACTAACCCCTGAGAATGACTGGTGTCTAAGAAGACAGCAATAGAAATGTAATTTTCTAGGCCTTTTTTTTTCTTTTGTTTATTGACTTAAAATGGCACTTGTCTAGCACTAATGTATAATTTTTTTTCTTCATTTTTCTTTGTTTATTCTGGAATGTCAGGAATACGTGCCAGAATACGATGAAGTAACATCCAAATTGGTGTGGGACGATGATAATACGCAAGATAAAATATGGAGGCGATTGTTGTAACTTTTGTAAATGCCGCGACCGATTGCCTTCTTAACGACTATACACAAACAACGCAGTAGAACGTGTCCCACTTCCTGGTTTTTTGTTTTTGTTTTTGGTTTTTGGTTTTTTGGTTTTTTTTGGTCTCCTATCATTGTGGTGCAAGAAACACTTCCCAATTACGGACTGTTATTGAACTCACACTGTAGCACATCCATATTTTTAATGATACGATATGTATAAGTTAAGCACAAATAGAAATCACAATGCATAGGGCTCATTAAACTATATTATGTCAGTCTTAAATACTAGTTAATTAATTGAAACCTGATAAATCCAACATTATGATAACGTGGGATCTACGCATTTATAAAGTCATGAAAAAATAGAAGGACAACAGTGTTTGGAATGGTCTTACAATGTTTTATTGATAAGTCAATTTCATAAAATGATTTTCTTGATAGCCCAGTCAAATAAAGCGTGAACACATATAATTCATTTGCAAAACGTGGATTGAAGACTTGGCTCCCTACAGATTCTAAAAAGACCGCAGCAATCGGGAGGGGGAACAAATATAAAACTGATTCAGTACAGTCACCCAAGAAATTTTGGCACTAGCTATACGGACAGTTGCGCTAGTCCCATGAGAGTTTAGTTTAGACTGAACATAACATGTGGGCTTTGATCCCAAAAGAAATCATATCTTGGGCATTTAGAGATAATTTGTTCCGAGTCCAAAAAGATCATTACAACACTGAGTTCTTGGGTCCATCTTAGTGTCCAAGAAAATGTTGGATTCCAGGATGCTTCGTGAGCCCGTAGTTAATTTCGGGTGGATTGCTTTTAGGCCCATTCTATGCTAGACGCTGGACTCAATGACTCATCATTGATATTGTCGAGTGTCAACAATCCACTTTTAATATGGGTCTATGCCTACGCCATTATGATGCTACTCATGCGTCATCAGCATTCAGCATAAGCCCCAAACTTAGTTTAACCACTTGGGTGAAATGAATAGTTCACATCTTTGCTTCTATGTAGAACATTATGAAATTGAAGTAGTATTAAGTTAAGTGGTAAGATTAAATATACGTGAATTTGTTGGTGTCAAACAGTCTGACAAGTACTTGTCAGACCTTAAAGTTTGCTCTATTATAGACTTATTGTAAATAGTCCAATCTATTTAATGGCAATGAACTCACACAATTTTCTTTTTTTTTTTGAGAGTTTTGTACAACAGTATCACTCTTACTTACTCATTTAAAAACATAAAATTAGTTTAAAATATTATGTTAAAGCATAATATTTCCATTCGTAATTATTAAAGCATCTACTCTTTTCTCGTTTATTAGTCAATTATTGTCCATATAGCCGGCACTTGCATATGAGTCACGCGGGAGTTGCTTAGAATGTGTGGGCGGAATGAAGGTCAAACATAACCAAATTTTTGACCCGTTAAAAATGGGGTTTTTTCAAGATTTGGAGAAGGCTGTAGGCAAGAAACGCACATGGGAAGCCAATTAAAATAACGGGGAGGACAAACTGGCCAACCGAAGAGGTATTTGGCAACTGGAAGCCACGCCTGCTAGTGGGCTTAGGATGAGCTCTTGACTAAGATTAGGTAAGTTATTTGGATTATTTGGATGCGTGTGTTGTAAGCTAGGCTTATAGAGCCTCGTAACGTTCTCGAGACGATTTTCAAATTGTGCTCATCAAATTCCAGGCGTCCTCATTTGATGGGTCAAAGAAAGGATTATAACCAGATGACCACGGGTTATAACATCACATCTATGTAAGACTTGCGGTCTGATTCAAATCTGATTCCATCCTAGTTCTTTGGCTGTAATTATCTAACGACTAAATATTTTTAGGTGAGTTTTCTAATTGAACACAGTCTAATATTACTTTTTTTTTTTTTTAATTATAAGAGACGTTGAAAGATGATAAAAAGATAATAGAGTAATTATAATTCAAATGTATGATTGAAAGATCTTAATAAAGTGTCTTAATTAGATTGTACATAAGTATAAGAGTTTAAATAACAAGTTTACTTAAAATATTCTCATATATGTAAATGAATAGACTCGTTATAATTTTTCTTTTTGGTAAAATGACACTAATTTTGAGTCACATTTGAGGCCATAAACTTTGTGTATGACCAGATATACCTCAGTATATGATATGTACGATGTCAAATCTTTATATGACAATCAAATTATGACATGGTTAATTTCTTTACGACAAGGAGCTACTAGCTCTATCGTGTGTTATTGCTTGCTAATGTGTTGAGAGCTTTTCAGTCTCCTTATCAGTTTCCTCTCCATCACTCGCTTGAGCGTTGTGCCTCCTTGTGGGCTTGATACCCTTCGTGGGTTTTTGTGGGTTTTAGTGTTAGTTTTCATCCCTTTTATAGTGTTTATGTGTCTCTGATCTTTCCATTGGGTTTCTTCTTGTCCATGCTATCTGTTTCCGTCTTGGGTTTGCTCTATTTGTCTCTATTGCCTCGTCACTTTCGCTATAATAGGTGGGGAGGTAGGGGAGAGGGGTTTTTTGGCTTTACGGCACCCTTGTACAGTCTTATGTGCCTCTCTGTTTGAGCCTCGCATCTACCTCTTGCTTTGCTTTCAGTCATCTCTTTTGATAGGCCCTACACCATTTGGTCTCTTCATCTTTTGGAACTTTGGCTCCCTCAAGCGCTCTTCAATTGGCGCTCTAGCAATTTTTGTGAGTCTCCAGCTGTCAGTTGTCGTCTCACCGCCATTGCCCTTTTGGGGCTTGCCGCTTGCTCGAGTCCCTAGTGTGTCGAGAATTCATTGCACAATGCGCAGTGGAGCGCCTGGAATCTTCTGAATTCTGGGCTCTCGTTTAGTCGGGCTTTGAGCCCCTTGTAAATGGATGACCTGTATGTTTCGATCTTGTAACAGTTAGACTCAAGAAAATACAGATACAAATTATAATGAAAATTTAAAATTTGTGTGGGGTCGGTCTTTATGTGATTTTTCGATTAATACTCTTTTTTTTTTTTATGTCGTCAATGGTTGAATTTCCACAGCGTGATTTTGAACTGCAGGAACTAATCTCACTGAGGGTCGAAACTTGATCTCAGATAGACTAGTTAGATTTCCAGTAAGGGCAGTAGGAGATTTGATCTCACTTGATCTGAATGGACTCCGGTGAAGGCTGTAGGAGATTTGATTTCACTTGAATTGGTTGGGTTCTGATGAGAGCCGTAAAAAAGTTGATCTCACTCAGGCTGAATGGATTCCGGTAAGGGCTGTACAAGACTTGATCCCACTCAAATTATATAGGCTTCAGTGAGAGCCGTAGGAGAATTGATCTCATTGGAACTGGATAAACTCTGATGAAAGCCCTAGAAGACTTGATTCCACTCAAATTGGTTGGGTTCCAGCGAAAGCTGTAGGAGGCTTGATCTCACTTGGACTAAATGAGCTCTGGTGAGGGTTTTAGAAGTATTGATCCCACTCGGACGGGAGAAGAGAATTTGGAGAAAGTTAAAGTTTTGAGAAGTGATTTTGCTTTAATCCTTAGATATGTTTTGGAAGACTTGAGAGAGTAGTTATTTATAAATCAAAGATTGTCATCACCTAACTCGAATGTCCTAAACAATGTATGTCATCTAACTTAAATAATATGCATGTCATTTAATTTTATTCATCTAACCCAATTAATATGTATGTCATCTAATTTTCTTTTTATTTAATTCAAATAACATACATGCACCAAGCGCAATGAATATTTTTTTTTACCATTTTTTTTTTGATTGTTTACACCCCTTTCCTCCTTTCCTCCTTTCATGTGGGCATGCTTTTCCTTAGATTGGGGCTCTGACATAGGTGGGGTTTCCTTTTGGCCTGCATAGCTGCTACTAGTACTAGGTCAAAACTGTGGTGGAATCTACATTATATGATAAGATGACATCTTTTATTTTCCCTTTTTATTGGGCACAAAGTCCACTTTAAACTAAATAGTTTTTTTTATCGAAAATGTTACAGCACTAAAGAAAAATTGTCTGACGATTTTGCCCCAATGCAATAGCTCCTTAAGTTTTTACAATGGTACCTATATTTTTTGCAATAAAAAACGTAAATGCATAAAATTAATTTTAAGTCAAAAAAAATAAAAATATCATTATAAAAAATAAAGACGTCATTACATTCAAGTAAAATCATTCATTGAAGAGAATCTTCCGATGCTATAGATGTGCCTTTTGTTTATTTGGTTTGCACGGATGATGTTCAATTTTCATTCGCAGGCACGATACATTGGTAACTGTGTACATTCATGCTGTGTATCAACGATTAAATTTCACTAGTCACGAGTGGGGTAAGGGCTTCGTGCAACGCCACTAGATTTGTGACTTGGAGTGGAGGGTGTTAGAGGTTAATTATACCTCTGTCAGTTAACTAATTAGGAAAAAATAGGAGGATATATAAAATAATTATAGAGTAGTTTAGTAGAATTTTTTTTAGTAAAAAAGATTTTAAAATTAGAATTAGGGTAATACTAAGAAAATTTAAGAATAATATTAAATAAATTTAAGATAATATTAAATAAGTTTAAGATTTAGTTTTGGAAAAAATATATTTTTTTAATTTTTTAAAAGTTAAACTCATTATTATAGTTACTCTATAATTATTTCTTATGTTCTTATAGCGGTACTCTAGTTATTTATAAGATATTTTATAAATTTTATTAATTTGAAAACACCAACAATTTTTGAATTAATATGCTCACCAACTACACTATAACCTGAGACATCATTTTCTTATATATTAGATATTAATAACATATATTCTTAATCTTGTATTAAAATTATAACAAATAGAAAAACTTAATGAGTGTAAATTTTTTAAAAAATTAAATCGTAACCTTAAAGAAATCTAAATTAATTTCAAACCTTAAACCTGGCCGACAATCGGAAATTGTTTGGTTGATGGGGGATGGGCTAGTAGTGGATTTGCTCTTCTCATCGCCCGACATGTCAGCTCTCCGTTAACTGGCCAACTAATGGCATCTCAAGGTGTCCAAAAAGCTTTTCAATGCTGGGGACGAGGAAAACTTTCCCTCACTCAGTTCGATGTCCCTTCAATAACTTTGAACTTCCCCAAGTTACAAGTTTTTTACTTGCTCCTGGTCAGGCTTTGATCTTAAATTTATCTGAGCTGGCCAGTCCGGCTGCCTGTATCCAATAGCTCCAGATCGAACACATGATAAAATATAGCCCATTATGCTTTTAAATTTTTTTTATCTGATTTTTTTTTTGTCAAAATACAATACAATGAGTCTTCAATTTTTAATAACTACAGTAATATTTTTTTATTATTAAAAATATTATTGTAATTACTAAAAATAAAAAATTCATTGTATTTTGATAAAAACTAGAACAAAAATATTTTGAAAGTGTACTTTTTTTAATAAAACATTAATCATAGATAGTGCTTTCCTAGCCTTTCCTATTCTTTTTGGACCCGGCTAGGTGCACCGAGGTTAATGGACCGAGTCGGATACCAAGTAATAAAATAATAATAATAATATTATTGTTTACAAAATTAAAATTTAAATTTAGATACGTGTTACTTCAGAACGTAAAGTATAAATATTATATGAAATTTTCTATGAAAAATTCTTTTTCCATTTTTCTAAAATAATAAAAAAATATTATTTTATTAAATGTGTATATTCTCAATATACAAACTTTTGTATACTTAACATTTCCTTTTCTTTGTTTTTTTTTTTTGTCTATCCTTTTCTTTTTTTATTTATGTTGTTTCCTTGCGATTTTAATTTATATGTCATAAAAGATACTGACCATTTCTAAAGGTAGACCGACTTCAACAAAGGCCCATGAAATAACACAAAAAGAACTTGCCTGTTGAGTCCACTAGTATCTGTCCGAGTACTCCCTCTCTAGTATCTGTCTGAGTACTCTCTCTCTCTCTTCTCGTTCAATCTATCTGATTAATCTCGCTGTAACAAAACTTTGCAACGATCCTGTAGTTTCAGTGTTGTTCTTTACTAACCCTCGATTGATGGCCTTTGATAATATAAGGGTCTGGCGGTATCTGGCAATAAAAATTGTCCGGACATCTTTACCTGAACAAAAAGAAGGAAGATAGCTATTTAAGGCAAATTAGTAGCTTTTAACTTTTACGTAAAACCTATGGCTACCCAAAACGATTATCCGCCTACCCAGTAGCCACCAAAATCTTTTTCAGTTGATGCATATGCTCGAAGGGAGAAAGGAGGAAATGCAGAACACATCACAAATGGAATTTGATGCCTTTGTGCGCCTGACTTACCGTTACCTTGTTGGTTTCAGGTTTCTTTCTATTAAATTATAGGAGGAAGAACTTCGTTGATTTTTATTCATCAGCTCAAACAAACATATATACTAGCGGTAGACTGCATTTGCGATGTTATTTATGGTATAAAATCATGCAATGTTATTCTGAAGTTAATTCCAGGAAATTCTATTTTTGAAGCCCAAATTTGCATTCAAAAACTGCGGAGATCCTCTGGCAATGTCCGATGTTTGCGGAGATCTTCCGTTACTTTCTTCATATAAAGTTGTCCATACAAACAACTACAAAAAAATCGCGCCCTTATTCTTCTTTTAAACATTTTCTTTTGCTAAGAAAGAAGACGGAGGAGGAGCGGACGCTTCCATCCAATATGGCTTCTGCTGCTTCTCTGCAAATTCTCAATAACTTGGCTTCACTCTCCCTGTCCGGAGCCCGCGACCTCAAAGTCTCCAAAGACCAATTTCTCTGCCGTCGATGTCCTTCTCTATTCGCGGAACTACGGCGGCTACTCAATTCCACTGAGCTTTGGCACGCCTCCGCAGACCCTCAGGTACATTATGGATACCGGCAGTAGCCTTGTTTGGTCTCCCTCTACCTCTCGGTATACCTGTTCCAGATGCAGTTTCGTGAATGTTGACCCAACAAAGATCCCAACTTTTAGACCAAAAAATTCCTCGTCTGCCGTGCTTATTGGCTGCCAAAACCCCAAATGCGAATGGATTTCCGGTCCTGACGTGAAGTCTACATGCCCCAGACTGTGACCCCAATGCTCAGAACTGTACAGAGAATTGTCCATCGTACACAATTAAATATGGTTTAGGCTCCACAGCTGGGCTTTTATTATCAGAAACCCCGGATATTTCCAATCAAACGACCGTGCCGGATTTTCTTGTAGGTTGTTCCACTTCGTCTGACCGACTACCAGAAGGCATTGCAGGGTTTGGCCGCAGGCCGGAGTCTCTCCCTTCACAATTGGGTGTCAAGAAATTCTCTTACTGTTTGCAATCTCGCCGATGCTCTGAGACTCCGGCAAGTAGTGACCTGGTTTTGTACACTGGGGGGTCGGATTCGGGGGATGCGAAGATGGAGAGCGTTGACTACACACCTTTTCTCCCAAATGTGTCAAACATAGGGCATTACAACGTTATGCTGCGCAGAATCATTGTCGGCAGGAAGCCTGTTCGAGTACCGTACAGGTTCTTGTTGCCGCGAGCTGACGGTACTGGAGGGACCATAGTGGACTCGGGGGCGACTTTTACGTTCATGGAGAGGCCAATTTATGAGCTAGTAGCGCAAGAATTTGAGAAGCAAATGGCTAACTACACAGTAGCGACCGACTTGCAGAACCAAACTGGTATACGGCCATGTTTCAATATTTCGGGCCACGGATCTGTATCTTTACCGGAATTGATTTTTGAATTTAAAGGCGGAGCCAAGACGCAGTTGCCCCAGTAAAATTATTTTTTATCGTTAGGTAACGACATTGTGTGCTCAACAATTGTCAGTGACAGTATTGGTGCTCCTGGAGGGCCTTCGATTATTTTGGGAAATTATCAGCTGCAGAATTTTTACGTAGAATTCGACCTGGAGAACAATAGAATTGGATTCAAGCCACAACAATGCGTGCGAGCTGGTTCATTTTGACATTGAGCAACATGTCCTTCCCTTACAAGAATAAGTTATTCTTAGACCAATAATGGTTTTAGCAGTAGCTAAGGATATTTGCAGATCAAATTGGTTGGTTTTGAATTATATCTGCATTCAATCTGTTATTGGTAGATTGAATGATTTTTTACCCTCACTCAATCCGTTATTCTATCTAATTTACCTAATTTAATCCGCTAGTCGAATTAGATTGAATTAATTTTGGCGGATTGGGTGTAAATAAAAAAAAAAAAAAAGTATGTTTCAACTTCCAACGGCAACAATCTCAATTCAAACAAAACAGAAAGCTTCCTATTTCCGAAGATAGTAAGCTTCCAACAAGACAACATCATTCAAAAAAAAAAATCAACCCAGCAAACAAACTAAAGGAACCAGAAAACAGTGCAGAGAAGTTTCTGATAAAACAACTTCTAGAGTTGATTGCAGTATTAGAATGGAATCATATTAAAATCATCGCAAGCATCCATCAATTGTGATACAACAAATGAGCAGCAAATAATTAATTGTAGCTTCTTTCGGTGGGTATATATAGGGACGGATCGGGTCGAATTAGACAGATTGTAAATTCCAATTTACACTCAATCTGCTTTTAACAGATTGAAAATTTTAAAAACTGCAACTAATCCAAATGCTTACAGTTTGAACGGATGCAAGTTCTCGCAGATCAAATTGATCAGTTTTCGACAGGTTAGTCGATTTTTAAACTATACTAACAGTAGCACAAGGCCAACGCAAATGTATAGTGATTGGTTGACTTGGGGAATTATCATTTGTCCTTCTTTAACTATCGTTGATCTAAAAAGATTCAACATTTTTTTTCGTCCCCAAAAGGAAAAGAGAATTCAATGAAGGTTGCGCGTCGGACACCAACCTTTTGCTGCATCTTGACAAACCAACAAAATGTAACTATTTGTAATTTAAGTGTAATTATGTTATTTTTTTAGGAAAATAAATTTTTTTTAATGAAAAATACTTTAAATTTTTTTATAATACTTATTTAATTTTTAATTTTAATATAATAATTTTTTATTTCATATTTTTTTAATATAATTATACTAAGCAACTGTATTTTTTTAGGACCCACACTTCCGGTGGTAAAACCACGCTTAAGAGAATTTCGGCCATTAGTTGATGTATGTCTTTTTGTAGTTTCGCCGTAGGTAACCTTTTCGCCCGCATTCCAACGGTCTTAATCCTTTTCCATATTCAAATCTGATATGCAGCCTTATTTCAGCCGGTGGATTGAATATCAAAATGAGCATGGCCCACTCATAAGGGCATAAATGGAACCTAACCTATGCAACAAAATTTAATAATTTATTTATTTTTATATTTAAATTTAACTATTTAATAATTCATATTATTACGTTTTTATGTTAACTTATACTATTGCATACTCATGTGTGTTCTAATAAGGTGAGTTACTTAATTTTTCTCTCTCAATTTTTTTCTTTGGCTCTCAAAAATTATATGTTTGCAAAACTATTCTGTGTTAGACATTAGACTTTGTTTTTTTTTTTAATTGAAACTGAAAGATTTCATTCGAATTAGATACCAATTACATCATAGTCAATTAAAGAAAAGCTGAAGCTAAATTGCTCCTATTCTATTCTATCTCACTTAGATTGGATAAAGTTACTTTAGCAAGTCATGACCAACTCCATTGGTCTCTTCCTCAATATAACAGACACTGGCAACGTCAGAGTTGGCTAGCAACAACTTGTTTTTTTTTTTTAATTCTAGTAGCAACTTTATATACTCCACAAGATGCGCTGATATGGTGAACTCTCTTTGATGGCATCGAATTGCATTCACCGCATATAAGCAATCGGACTCCAAACAAATGGCAAAGAGGTCCAGGTCCATAGCTTTTTGAAGAGTTTTGCAAATGGCCATGAGTTCAAGTTTTTCTGCATGTTGATTACCTGCAATGCCATGGGTCATGGTCAGAATAGCATAGCCTTCTGAATTCCTAAAAACCATCCCAAGTCCATCCCCATGCTCTCTTTTAGCAGCATCTATGTTGATTTTGACAATGCCCGACTCTAGAACATGCCACTTAGGAGGATGGCTATGCGCTTGTTCCGGATACAGTGCTTCGCTGTTCTTCTTGGTGAAAATTAAAGAAATTCAACCCGATGAACATTCTGAACTTTGGTGCTTTTGGTTTATGGTTTCTGGTATTTGCCGAGAAGAAGAGAAAATATGAGAGACTTGCAAATTTTCCAGCATAAAGCATATTTAATTGATCACATAATTTATATATACAATAAGGATCGTTAGAAGTTCAGATTTTGGCATTACAAATTCAAAAACTGATTAGCTTTGACAAGTTGTCAGTTTTACGACAAGCAACATTCAATTTAAATTACAACTTATAATTCAATCTAATTTGAACCAAGCTGCTAGATTATGTTAACCAAGTTAACAAAGGCGTCAGAAACATCTTCATCAACTCCACTGTTAACTGAATTAACCGAACCTTGATGCTTGACAATGGTCTTCCAAAAATATCTAAAATGCATTGCCTGGGATGCATGACAACAACACCAACCCTAGCTTCAGTTCTCATTCTTGAAATCATGGTATTATTTATTGGTCATATCTAGAATCATGCTTGGGGACAAATCGTTTCGAACCATAACCCACTTGTTCCTAGCCCCCACAAGGCTGACGTGGTCATTGCCACAATCTCAACTATCTCCTTGTCTTTCCTTGAAACAATAAGATAGGCTAGTTACCAATTATCTCACTTTAATCTATATTTAGTTAGTTAATAAGATATATATAAAATAAGTTAGTGTGGGTTTACTATTCCATGAATATGGGATAGTATTATCCCTCTAATTCTTATGAATTAGTCTATTTCACATCATGGACCAGTGTTAATAAATTATATATTTACTAAAACATCATCTTAATTAAAATAAATTTTAAATATTTTTTAAAAAATTAACATAAAATTTAAAAAATTCATCTCTCTCATCTTCTCTCTCTTCCCTTCTCTCTCTTCCTTTCTCTCTCCTCCCTCTTCTCTCTCTCAATCCTTGTCTCTCTCTCTTCCCTTTCTCTCTCCTCCTCTTCTCTCTTTCTCACTCCTCATCTCTCTCTCTTCCCTTTCTCTCCCCTCCCTCCTCCTTCTTCCCTTCCTTTCTCTCTCCTCCCTCTCTCTTCCTTCTTCCCTTCCTTTCTCTCTCCTCACTCTCTCTCTCTCTCTCTCGTGCTCATTCATTTTTTTTTATATAAATTTGAAAATTTATCTTTTAAAATTTATTTAATTTTTCCTTAAAAAATTAAAAAAATATTAATCTTTTTTTTATATCTTAAAATTTATTTGTATAAACAAAATTAATACTTAATTTTAAAAAATATTTTTTATACAAAATTGAAAAATTATAAACAGTATAATGTATAATAACATATAAAATAAATATTACTTTCATTACTTAATTTTAATTATTTTTAACAAAAAGATTAAAATTAATAATAAATATAAATTAATTATTTCTAAGGGTAAAAAAGTAATTTTGATATACTATACTATTCTATCTCATATCATCCAAACATTATATAGAATAACTATTCGATACTATTTGATGACATCCAAACATAATATATTCTAGTAATCTAGTCTATCCTATACTATCATATACCGCACTGTCCAGTCTGTGTACCAAACGCACCCTAAAAGAATAAGTAAGAACATCTCATAACTGTAAACCAATAGGTCTGAGAAACCAAATGCCAGAAGCCCACGAGCAAAAGAGAAGCACATGCTTAGCGGATTCAGGTGCATTAAGGCATTTGGAATAATTAGGATCCAACTCTAAGCCTCTCTGTAAGAGATTTGTAACTGCTGGAAGAAAACCACAACAAGCTCATCATAAAATGTTCCACTTTATGATGTGGGACGAAAGTGTGACAAACGTCGGATGATATCAAGTAAGGTAAATTTAAGTTCTGATACCAAATAACGCAAGACAAAAGTGTGAAAAATAGGATAAATAAAGGTCAACACTCAATTGAGTCTTTAAGAAAGTTTCTAAAATCCACCAAAGATAAATAACAAGTCTCAACAAAAAATTTTATTAATCAATATTTTATTGAAATTTATAAACTAATTGGAATTGATAACAACTGACTGAAATAAAAAATCTAAAATCCTATTTATAATAATTTCTAAACTTACCTAACAGAAACTAAATATAAAAGTTTAATTAAACTATTACATATTTTTTTAATAAAAAATATTTAATAACCAAGTATTCTAAAATATGTCAGAATATATTTTAGAATATTCTTTATTAAAACTGCTAAATAAATAAAAATACTATAAAATAAAAATAATTAAAAATTACAACTAAATTATCAGAACGATAAAGAATATACTTTGTGACGTGTCCTACGTTAGACCACTGCACTTGAAAAAAACTCACCATTGAGTTGACAATGAGGAATTAACGTCTTCTATATCATAATAACAAATACTTAGAATAAATTAGTATCTTTAGTAAGAACCAACAACTTCTCTTTTGAACCATTGTGTGAGCAATGATGCCAATCAATGATGGTGCCAAACCAAAATTCTCACCTGCCTGATTGTCCACCCCAATAAAATTAATATAATAGGATGATATAAATATAGAATCAATAAGATCTTGAGACCTATAGGTTACGAGCCTACCCTCTAACTTGTTAGAATCTACAAATGAAATTTTAATTGCTTGTTCCTCATTAAAATCTTCACTACTACAAAGAGAATCAATTGACTCGATCATAAAGTGATCGTCAGTCAATGTTTTTTTTTTTTTGACCCATCTCGTCTTGATTAAGAAGAGGTGCTTCGCTAATAATTTCAATGTGGGGAGGATACAACACATTTTCAAGTTTCAAACTTATATCAATAATCTCAATAGGAAGAAAATAAGAATTGAACCGTTCTTCAGCTCTTTCCAAAAACTCATCAAACAAATTATCACCATAAAATTCAAGCACTAATAAATTCCTCATATTTACCCATGATCGAATTTTTGGCTTACTAGATCTCAATCTATAATATTGAATATCGTTCAACCAATCAACTGCACCATATAGGCATCAAGCTTGGAGATCCATCTCACAAAATCTTTGATAAAGAAATCTCCATCAAAGACAGGAATATCTTTAAAATTAGGGGCTCATCTATGAACAAATTGACTGCAAGCAACACCTCCAGTACAAAATTTGTTATATTTACAATCGACCGATGACACTCTAGATAAAGTCTTCCGTTCACAATCATCATCGTTGAAGAGGTCACTTTGGACTCCATAAGATGACATCATCATAAGCCAAATCTGACTCTGATACCGAATGATGCAAGATGAAAGCGTGATAAACGTCGGATGATACGAAATAAGGCAAATTCAAGCTTTGATACCAAATGACGCAGGATGGAAGTGTGGAAAACAGGATAAAAAAAAGTCTAACACTCGATTAAGCCTTTAAGAGGGTTTTTAAAATCTACCACAGAAGAATAACAAGTCTTAACAAAGAACTTTATTAATCAATATTTTATTGGAATTGATAACTAATCAAAATTGATAACAATTGACGGAAATAGACAACTTAGAGTTCTAGCTATAATAATTTCTAAACTTACTTAATAGAAACTAAAATGGAAATTTAATTAAACTATTACATATTTTTTTGATAAAAAAAATAATTAATGACCAAGTATTTCAGAATATGCTAGAATATATTTCAAAATATTTTTAATTAAAACTCTTAAGTAAAAAAATATTATAAAATAAAAATAATTAAAAATTACAACTAAATTAATAAGACAGTTAGAATAAATTTCGTGACGTGTCCCACGTCACTTTAACTGGGATTAGCTTTTGGACTTAATGAATCATCCTTTTTTTTTTTCTTTGGGTTCGGCCATGGTGGATGTCTTTGTTGGCGTTACCAACACCTCAACTTCTTGATCCCAAGCATGATCTAGGTTCTTAACTTAATGAATCATCGTTGATATTGTTAAGTGTCAACATTCCAGTTTTAATGTGGGTCTATGCCTACGCCATTATGAAGCTACTCATGGGTCAACAGCATAAGCCCACGCCTTAGTCTAAAAAATATGTTGAAAGTATAATATTTCCATTTGTAATTATTAAAGCATATACTCTTTTCTCGTTGATCAGTCAATTTTTGCCCACATTTCTTTGTAAGTTTTTTTTTTTCCTTTTTCACCGAGTGCAACTGTTTTTTTTTTTTTTTAAATGGAGTTGTATAAAAAGTGTGTGTGACATTGCAAATATTTTTTTTCCTCAAGTTTATACGCTTACGGGATTTTCTTCGGAAATAAAATAAAAAATTTAAATTATTTGATGAATATGAAATTTTAAAAAATAAAAATCTAGATGTAAAAAAGAATCCAGAATTTTAAAAAATAAAATTTGTTTTTAAAGACTCAAATTTCTAGTTTTAAGCATCAATTATTCTAATTTTTAAAATTATATACAAATATTCAAAATTTAACTAAAGCAGATTCAAATTTTTATTTTTGAGCACCTAACTACTCAAATTTGTAAAATTATGTACAAATACTTAAAATTTGAATAGAAATAGATTCAAATTTTTAGTTTTAAGTATATAACTATTCAAAATTTTGAAATTATGTAAAAATACTTAAAATTTGAGTAGAAGTAAACTCAATTTTTTTTGTACGTTTATTCAAACTTTTAGTTTTCAACATCAACTACGTAAATTTTTAAAATTATATACAAATACTCAAAATTTGAATAGAAATAGACTCAAATTTTTATTTTTAAACACTAACTACTTAAATTTTTAAAATTATATACAAATAATCAAAATTTGTGTAGAAGTAGATTCAAATTTTCAGTTTTAAACACAACTACTCAAAATTTTAAAATTATATACAAATACTTAAAATATGAGTATAAATATACTCAAATTTTCAGTACTTCTACTTAAATTTTTAGTTGTAAGCAATAACTACTCAAATTTTTAAAATTATAAACAAATGCTTAAAATTTAAGTAAAAGTAGACTCAAATTCTTAATTTTTAGCACCTAAATATTTAAATCTTTAAAATTATTTATCGACTCAATCCAAATTTGAGTATAGACTCAATTTTTAATTTTGAATGCCTATCTTCAAAAATTTTTAAAGATATGCACAAGTACTTGAAATTGGACTCAATTGTAAAATGTTGCCGAAATTTTAATAAGCACAAAAAAAAAAAAAAATGAGCATATGTATCATAAATTGGCACATCGTGAGAGTCTAATATTAGTATAAAGAAAGAAGAGTATTGTCATTTTTAATGATCTTTAGAAAGAAATCATAAAATATAATTTAATAGCTAAATATTATTTTGTGAAAAACTATCATATTTTTAATTTTGTTACCAAGATGGGGTAAAAATAAGAAATACTTTCTAATTTTTTTTCACACTATAAAATTATTTTTGAATCACGAGACATACCTAAAACTTGAAAATTAATTTGTTTATATATTACTCTCCTAAAATAGATTTTATTTATTTAATTATGATAAATTATTATCACAAAAAGAAAAGTTGAAAAACGAAACTAAAAAGTCAAAACTGCATGCCTACAACTTGCAATTGTTAGAATTGAATACTTGTTTACGGCGAATTACGGTTAAACGGCGTGCCAGTTGAGAAAAATTCTCTACAACGTTGTAGAGAAGACTTGATTTTATTTATTTATTTACCATCACCACAACGCAATTGTTATTCCGGCGAATTTAGAATTGAAGACGATGATGGTCGGTCAGCCAAAAGCTTAAACAATCATTGTCCACACCTGATGAGCCGATGATTTGAAGGGTTCTAAGAGAAGATGAGAGCATTTTTTTTTTTTTTTGTTGAACGTGACGAGTACAGTGAGCAGAGTAACGGGAGCAATTTCAGGAGCAGTTTTCTTTTTCCTTTTTAAATAATTGTTTGAAAATTTTAAATGCCGGAGTGTTTTTTTCTTATTCAATTTTTACAACAAGTATCCCACTTATTTAAAAGTGAGCCTACCATACTCACATTTTATATGAGTATAAATAGCATAAACTTTTAACAAGCACTTGCGTATGAGTCACGTGGGAGTTGCTGTGGGCGGAATGGAAGTCAAACATAAACAAATTTTTACCCCGTTAAAATGGAGTTTTCTCAAGATCAGGAGAAGGTTGAAGGCAAGAAACGCACATGGGAAGCTACTTAAAATAATGGGGGAGCACAAACTGGCCAACTGAAGAGGCATCGCAGCCATTTGGCAACTGGAAGCCATGGCTGCTAGCGGGGTTTGGATAAGCTCTTGGATAAGATAAGGTAAGGTATTGGGATTATTGGGATGCGCGTGTTGTAAGCTAGCCTTGTAGGGCCTCATAACGTTCACGAGACGATTTCCAGCCTCCCAGGTTGTGCCGATCAAAATCCAGGCGTCAGGATTTGGTGGGTCAAAGAAAGGATTATAATCAGATAGTCACGGGTTATGGCATCACATCTCAGTAAGACCTGCGCGGTCTGATCCAAACCTGATCCCATCCCGGTAACTAACGACTAAATTTTCTTAGGAGAGTTTTCTAAGTGAATGGCGGTCCAGTATTACCTTTTCTTTTTTATTATTACAAAAGAGGTTGAAAGATCATGTAAAATAAAAGGAATTGTTAAGATCTGATTATAAAATTAAAAAATTTTAACAAATTATTTAAACTAAATTGTACTAAAAATACGAGATTTTAAAAGACAACTTTATCAAATATATTTTCATGTTTGTGAGTAATAGACTCGTTACATGTTCACTTTTTTTCTTTTGGTAAATTGGCACACATTTCGAGTTAGATTTGAGACCTTGTATTGTTTTATCTCACAATATGATATATATCATATCAAATCTTTAGATGATACTTAAAATATGAAAGATAAGATTATGAATACAGTAAACAAACATGAGTTTTTTCTTAATACACACAAAATAGTAGGTACTAATATAAGTTGGTTTGCACGGATCATGTTGAATTTTTATTCACATATACTGTAGGTTGGTAATCGTACATTCATGCTGCGTATTTATGGTTAAAGTGCACTAGTCATTTACGGTGCGTTCGTTATATAGACTGAACAATACGGTATATGATAGTATAAGTTAATATAGTATAGAATAAGTTAGATTACTAGTTTATATTATATTTGGATGTCATCAAATAGTATCGAATAGTTATCTTTTGTAATGTTTGAATGATATGAGATAGAATAGTATAGTCTATCAAAATTACTTTTTTACCCTTAGAAATAATTAATTTATATTTACTATTAATTTTAATCTTTTGATTAAAAATAATTAAAATTAAGTAATGAAATTAATATTTATTTTATATGTTATTATACATTATACTGTTTATAATTTTTAATTTTGTATAAAAAATATTTTTTAAAATTAAGTATTAATTTTATTTATACAAATAAATTTTAAAATATAAAAAAAGATTAATATTTTTTTAATTTTTTGACGAAAAATTAAATAAATTTTAAAAGATAAATTTTCAAATTTATATTAAAAAAAAGAATGAATGAGCACGAGAGAGAGAGAGAGAGAGAGAGAGAGAGAGAGAGAGAGAGAGAGAGAGGAAGGGAGGAAGGAAGAGAGAGGGAGGCGAGAGAAAGGAAGGGAAGAAGGAGGAAGGAGGGGAGAGAAAGGGAAGAGAGAGAGATGAGGAGTGAGAAAGAGAGAAGAAGGAGGAGAGAGAAAGGAAGAGAGAGAAGGGAAGAGAGAGAAGATGAGAGAGAAATGAATTTTTTTATGTTAATTTTTAAAAAAATATTTAAAATTTATTTTAATTAAAATAATATTTTAATAAATATATAATTTATTATCACTAGTCAATGATGTGGGATAGACTAGCGTATAAGAATTATAGGGATAGTATTATCCCATATTCATAGGATAGTAAGTTCACACTAATTTATCATATACCTATCTTATTAACTAATCAAACATGAATTAAAGTAAAATAATTAGTCACTAACATATTCTATTATATCATATTTTATGAAACAAACGCACCTTAGCGTGGTAGTGGCATTGGGCAAGACCACTAGATTTATGACATGGAGAGTGCGGGGCCTGGCCGACAATTGGTCGTTGGGTGATAGGGCCACGAGTAGTGGATTTGTTATTGTCATCGCCCGACATGTCAGCTCCGTCAACTGGCCAACCAATGGCATCTCAGAGGGTCCAATCACTTTAAGCTTTGCAGCGCCGAGGGCGAGGAGGAGTTTCCCTCGGTCAGTTCGATGTGCCTCCATTAATTTTGAACTTCCCAAGTTGACCCAGCATCAGTGCAGAACTACAACTGCAAGTTTTTTGCTTGCTCCAATAGTTTGTTTAAATTATTAAAAAATTATGAAAAAAATATAAAAAAATAAAATTATTTGAATTGATAAGAAAATTTAAAATAAATTAAAAATAAAAATAAATAGTAATTTGTAAGAGAACAAGTTGTGTGAAAAAAATTATTTAGATTGATGAGAAAATTATAAAAAAGAAAATAATTAGAAAGAAAAATAAATAATAATTTGTGAGTGAAAAAATTATGAGAAAATAGTATTGTTTGAATTGATTAAAAAGTTGTGAGAAAGAAAAAATTATAAGAAAATAATAAAATAATAATTATATTTTTTAACTAAAATTTTTTAACCTTTTTCTTTTCTCACCAAATTTTTATAAACCAAACACACCACAAGATCCAAACAAGCAACCCCAGATCGAACACGGAATAAAATAATAATCATACTCATACACTGTGCTTCCTAGCCTTTTTTTTTTTTCTTTTTCTTTATTTAGGGGGATTTTGATTTGTACGTCATAAAGATGCTACCCTTTTTTGAAGATAGACCGAGTTGAACGAAGGCTCATGAAATAACACTTAAAAAACTTGCCTGTTGAGTCCAGTAGATTCATCTCAATAGGAGCTCCGTTACTTGAAAATGAAAATAAGAACATATAGAAGACATGCAATTTATCTAATATAACTTATTGACTCACAATTTTTTTTTTTGAAATTATTAGATTTTTTATAATTTAATAGTTCATATTACTATATATTTACCACGTATTTTTTTGTGTTGGTAAAAAAACTTTTTTTTTTAACATCAAAACCTATGGCTACCCAAAATCATTATCTACCTATCCACCAATTTTTTTTTTTTTAGTCGATGCATGCTCGAAGTGAGATGATAGATACTCCAAGTAATCAGATGCAAATAATTTATAAATATTCTGAATATTTGGTGAATAAGAAGCGTGAAATTACTGAAATAACATACGTTAATGAATATGCTATTCATAATTGCTCAGAGCATGTATTCGATTGTTTCGATTATCCATCTGAATCCTTAAAATTTTTTGAGTGGATATAGTTTATTCTTTACGGGTGGTCATAATTCATAAGTTAACTTCCAGACATCTAAAATCACTAAAATACAAAAATAGTTGGTTGAGCTTGTAAAATTTTTTTTGTAAAGTATTTTTTTTTGTTATTTCTTGTTACAACTTAGACGGTAACTATACTTTGTCCAAAGATAGACTTAACTAGCACACCTGTGATGAAATTCTTCTCAAGCCAAGCAATGAGTGCTGTACAACGAAATAGTTGACTTGTGGTGAGAAGAAGGACAACCTTGCGTGGGTCAAGTCAACGAACTTTACTGTAATCAATTACTGAGACTAAATATATAATCTATTGTTCAATACAAAATCTATAGTAATCTATTTTGCGTTCTTTCTAAATACAAAATAGTAATTTATCTTACGGAAGTGCGTGGAAAAAAAAAAGACGAACGGCAAAACACGTCACCAATGGAATTGGATGCCTTTGTGGGTCTAACTTACCGTTACCTTTGTTGGTTTCTTTCTGCACATAAAGTTATCCACACAAACAACCACAAAACATCACACCCTCATCTCTTCTTTCAACATTTTCTATTGCTAGGAAAGAGGAAGCAGGAGCGGACTCTTCCAAATATGGCTTCTGCCGCTTCTCTTCTCTGTTTTCTCTCTCTTTTTTCTCTGATTCTCTTTGCATCAGCAACAACCATCACAATTCCTCTCTATCCCTCCCTCAAGCATCCATCCTCAGATCCCCTGCAAATTCTCAATAACTTAGCTTCACTTTCCGTGTCCAGAGCCCGCAACCTCAAGTCTCCAAAGACCAATTTCTCTGTTGTTGGTATTCCTCTCTATTCGCGGAGCTACGGCGGCTACTCAATTCCGCTGAGCTTTGGCACGCCTCCGCAGACCCTCAGGTTCATTATGGATACTGGCAGTAGCCTGGTTTGGTTTCCCTGTACCTCTCGGTATAGCTGTTCCGGATGCAATTTCAGGAATGTTGACCCAACAAAGATCCCGACTTTTATACCAAAAAACTCCTCGTCTGCCAAGCTTATTGGCTGCAAAAACCCCAAGTGCGAATGGATTTTCGGTCCTGACGTGCAGTCTACATGCCGATTCTGTGACCCCAGTGTTCGGAACTGTACTCAGACTTGTCCACCATACGCAATTCAATATGGCTTAGGCTCCACGGCTGGGCTTTTACTATCAGAAACCCTGGATATTTCCAATCAAACGACTGTGCCTGGTTTTCTGGTAGGCTGTTCCATTTTGTCTAACCGACAACCAGAAGGCATTGCAGGGTTTGGCCGCAGCAAGGAGTCCCTCCCTTCACAATTGGGTGCCAGGAAATTCTCTTACTGTTTACTGTCTCGCCGATACGACGAGACTCCAGTAAGCAGTGACCTGTTTTTGTACACCGGGCCGCATTCGGGCGATGCCGAGAAGAAGGGCGTTGCCTACACGCAATTTTTAAAGAACCCAAACGTGTCAAACACAGCATTCCAAAGCCATTACTACGTTTTGCTGCGCAGAATCATTGTCGGAAGTAAGCCTGTTCAAGTACCGTACAGGTTCTTGGTGCCGGGAGCTGACGGTGATGGAGGGACCATAGTGGACTCTGGCACGACTTTTACGTTCATGGAGAGGCCAGTTTTTGAGCCAGTGGCGCAAGAATTTGAGAAGCAAATGGCTAACTACACATTAGCGACCGACGTGCAGAACCTAACTGGTTTAAGGCCATGTTTCAATATTTCAGGCCAGGAATCTGTATCTGTCCCGGAATTGATTTTTGAATTTAAAGGCGGAGCCAAAATGGAATTGCCCCTATCGAATTTTTTTGTATTGGTTAGTGACGACGTTGTCTGCTTGACGATTGTCACTGACAATATTACTGGTCCTGGAGCCGTCGGCGGGCCTGCTATTATTTTGGGAAACTTTCAGCAGCAGAATTTTTACATAGAATACGACTTGGAGGACAATAGATTTGGATTCAAGCAACAACAATGCGCGTGAGCTGGTTCATTGACATTGACCAACACTTCCTTCCATTACAAGAATAAATTATTGTTTTTAGTGAAGATTGTGGACGTTAGATCAATCAACGGTTTTAGCAGTGGCACTTAGCCGATGCTAACAGCGATTGGTTGTCTTGGGGAATTATCAATAATCAGTCTTTAACCATTATTGACGTAAAAAGATTAACTGTTTTTTTTATTATTTTTTTGTCCCTGAAAGTAAAAGAGAATTCCGGCCATTAGTTGATGTGTATGTCATTTTTTTGTTTCGCTTCAGGTGACCTTTTCGCCCCGTTCTCCAACTTTTGGTAATCACATCTAATATGCAACCCTTTTTTCAGCTGGTAGGTTGAATATCAAAACAAGCACAGCTCACCCTTAATCATACAAATAGACACGTAGTTTATCCAACGAAATGCAACAGCTCATTTATTTATTTATTTTTTTAAATTCAACTATTTAATATTGTACATCCTTATGTACCTATATTAATCCCAATAAGGTGAGCTAGTTAACATTTCTCCATCAAAAATTTCCTTTTGCTCTCATGATGATGAAATGACGAGGATTGGAGTCAATTAATATCTATATCTACGTGCACTCATGTTTGCAAGCCCTTTTTTTGCCTTCTTCCTTTTGCCAACAGAAGAATAGGAACCATCAATGTTCTAATGCCTGCCTAGGTACACCTATTTTAAGGGCGCTTCAAATCTAGAATGGGCCATGACCATTATTGGTATGCCCGTATTTCTGTTAAATTATTGACAAATTTATTTTCACATCTAATCAATTCATCAACGTGAAGTCTTTTTCCTTTTTCCTTTGTGGAATCATGGAATTAGAACTTTTGTTAATACAGTTTTTAATTCGTCTTTTGTCCCCTTTCCTTTCTACGGTGATCACTTGTTTCTCAATCTCTTAAAGTATGTTAGGAGGTTTTGGATAGAGTAGACTTGTACACTACAGCATGCCATCTCGAATAACGAAATTAGTTCATTCGTCTAAAAAAAATTATCTTCTGGAGAATTTGATTTTTCCCACTTATCTTCTGAAGATGTGCCACAAGAAATGACAAGAATAATATTTTAGCAAGTTGTGAGGTTCAGATCAATTGTGCATGGGTTATGAGCATTTTCCACTGAGCGAGATTATTATAACCAGCACAAGTTACTAGTGAATACAAAACTGTGACAACCTGGACCACTGCATTATGTAAAATTGGAGTTATTAGAACCAAACTGGTTTAAGGACATGTTTCAATATTTCGGGCCAGGAATCTGTATCTGTCCCCGAATTGATTTTTGAATTTAAAGGCGGAGCTAAAATGGAATTGCCCCTATCGAATTTTTTGTATTGGTTAGTGACGACGTTGTGTGCTTAACGATTGTCACTGACAATATTGCTGGTCCTGGAGCCGTCGGCGGGCCTGCTATTATTTTGGGAAACTTTCAGCAGCAGAATTTTTACATAGAATACGACTTGGAGAACAATAGATTTGGATTCAAGCAACAACAATGCGTCTGAGCTGGTTCATTGACATTGACCAACACTTCCTTCTATTACAAGAATAAATTATTGTTTTTAGTGAAGATTGTGGACGTTAGATCAATCAACGGTTTTAGCGGTGGCACAAGGCCGATGCTAATAGTGATTGGTTGACTTGGGGAATTATCAATTGTCATTCTTTAACTGTTATTGATCTAAAAAGCTCAACCTTTTTTTTAATTTTTCTGTCCCCGAAAGATAAAGAGAATTCCGGCCATTAGTTGATGCAATGTCTTTTTTTCGTTACGCCTTAAGTGACCTTTTCGCCCCTTTCTCCGACGATCTTAATCTTTTTGGGTATTCAAAATCTAATATGCAACCTTTTTTCAGCCGGTAGATCGAATATCAAAATGAGCACAATTCACCCTTAAAGGTACAAATAAACACGTAGTCATCCAATGAAATTTAATAATTTTTTTTTAAATTTAATCATTTAATATTGAAATAATGTATATATCATTGTGTGTCTACATTATCTCCAATAAGGTAGGGTACTTAATTTTTCTTTATCAAAAATTTCCTTTTGCTCTCATGACGATGAAATGACGAGGATTGGAGTTAATTAATATCTGTATCTACGTGCACTCAGGGTCCGTTTCATGTTTGCAAACCTTTTTTTTTCCTTCATCCTTTTGCCAACACAAGAACAGGAACCATCAATGTTCTAATGCCCTCTTAGGTACACCTATTTTAAGGGCGCTTCAAAGCTAAAATGGGCCATGACCATTATTGCTATGCCCGTATTCCTTAAATTATCGACAAATTTAGTTTCACATCTAATCAATAAATCAACGTGAAGTCTTTTTCCTTTCTCCTTTGTAAAATTATGGATTTTGAACTTTTGTGAATACTGTTTTTAATTGGTCTTTTTGTCCCCTTTCCTTTCTAAGGTGATTACTTGTTTCTCAATCTCTTAAAGTATGTTTAGTTATTTTGGATAGGGTAGACATGTACACTACACCATGCCATCTTGAATAACGAAATCAGTTCATTCGTCTAAAAAAAAAAATTCTGGAGAATTTGATTTTTCCCACTTTTCTTCTGAGGATGTGCCCCAAAAACGACAACATTAACATTCTAGCAAGTTGTGAGGTACAGATCGGTT
Organism: Carallia pectinifolia; assembly: GCA_037832335.1. NCBI lineage: Eukaryota > Viridiplantae > Streptophyta > Magnoliopsida > Malpighiales > Rhizophoraceae > Carallia > Carallia pectinifolia. The sequence goes on along the minus strand of CM075444.1, from coordinate 15,223,221 downwards.
ATGGATGGGCTATAAGCATTTTCCACTGAGCGGGATTATTATAACCAGGACAAGTTACTAATGAATACAAAACCGTGACAACCAGGCGTCCAGGACCACTCCATTATGTAGAATTGGAGCTATTAGGACCACTTGTCTGTTTTCTACTACGTGTTTGTACCCTTCCCTTTGTCATTCTGTGCACCCAAATCTATCCATCTAACCTCTTTTTTTCCTTCTTGGTGAAATTTCCTAGTGGCTAATGAATTAGTCAGAGTTAAGCATTCTAGAATCATACAGTCAGTAGCACATGGCAAATGGGATTGCGCTGTTTCTTGATGCATTGGTGAAAAGCGAAAAAGGAAGCCAAAACTTTGAGGGACCTTCCACGAACATGGCATTCGAATAAGTAGTTGGAAAGATATGAACAGAGTGTGAAATGAAATGGATGCTTTCTTTTTTTTTTTTTTTTGTCTTTTTTCTTTTGTCATTTCGATGATGGAATGTGTGATTAGTGGTGATGTCATTCGAAAGAATTGGAATAAAGCAAATAAGTACTAAAGCACATGGTTTGGGAATTGGATAACTAATGGCGTTTGATTGTAATTGGAATCTCTTCTCATAGGACATTATTAGGCTCAACAAATTATGCGGTGGCTGACCTAAGTGCGCTCACCTTTACTCTATCGAGCTCCTTCCAGTGCTGATCTTAGTGCGTTTGGTTTACCTTCTTTTTTTTTTTTTTTTTTAATGCTCATTGAAACATGTCAAGTGCCCTTGTACCCAAAAAAAAATGTCAAGTGCCTAATCAAATCTTGTTGAAATCTATGCAATCCCAAATGAATAAAGTGGCTAACCATCCTTTATCTCAAGCATCTGGCTCTTTGAATCACAATGCTTTCTCCTTAAGCAATTTTAAAAGCTAAAGGAGAAAAGTTCATATCCCTTTGCAAATCAATTTATATGGAAATCATGATCATATTGGTATTTATCCAATAACATACATTTCCGAACGGAGTTAGTTCTATCAAGAGAGATTTTGTCCACATCTAGTTAATTCTTTTTTTTTTTTGGTCTTTAAATAGGGTTATAGCTTATGCGTATATCGGTATATATAAAGTAAGAGAGATTAGTAGGAGATAAAATTTGAATTTCAAACTTCTCACTTGTAATACCTAATAACCAACTGGATTATACTTATTAGTTTCTAATTGATTAGCTGTTTGTATAAATCGTGATAATAATATTTTTTTGATCTATTAAGAGATTTATTAGACCACGAGTTACACGATAAAGTAATTTTTTTTTTTATAAATCTCAATATTCTTTTTTTAAGATTTTAATTCAAAATCTCTAAAATTGAGATCTTAAACTCAAACGGATGTTCTCTAAGATTTATATGCTTGTGGCATATCTATCTAGTATCAAATGGCAGGATGGTACAAAAAAGAGAAACGGCCGAGTTGGCCCTTGGTGGGCTCATATCAGGGACGAGATAATTCGTACAAGGGTCCAATATAGCAACTGAATGGGCTCGCTGGCATTGGCCTAAAGGGTTTCGTAATATTCGTAATTCAAGACAAGGATGCTAAAATTTGTTTCGAATTTGGGCCACCCTAGGCATTTTCGTACCAAAATTGGAGTATCCTAATTTTTTTTGGGCGTAATTTAACTGCCTGAAAAATACTGTCTAAAAAATTATCTTAAAAGTAATAATGCAGTAATATTTTGTAATAATATATATATTTTAAATAATAAAAAATTTAATAATAAAATTTTATTATTAAAAATGTAAATATTATTACTTAAAATTTAATATTTATTACTTTTTTTACACTTTATCAAATAACTGTTCGAACGGGAAGCCAAACTTTATCCTCTTTTTTCGTCAAAAAAATTGAAAAAGAGAAAGTGGTGCATTAACAGTCCCATTAAAGAGCACTGACTTTTTCTACCAGTAATATGTAAGGTCTGGACACGATGATTACGATAAAACTCATAAAGGAGACGCTTAAATTTGATCTCATTATTCGTTTCAGGGCATTTTAACCGAGACTTCAAAAACGTTTGACACGTTACCGATAAACTATAACACTCAGTGGTAAATACAAAGGACTTTGGCCACTATTTAATACGTGAATTTAATGTATTGCTACTTTTTAAATTTTATTTAAAATACGCAGGACTCTGACCACTATATGAATAATTTTGAATGGACTCCGGGGATTTGCGTTTTCGTCAATATTTAGAGTATTTATAAATGCAACTCGACTATGTAAATATATGCTGTATTGAAATTTTTTTTTGTTGAGTTATATAATTAAAATAATTTTTTTATTTTTATAATTTTTTTTAATTTATAAATTTTAGATATACAATTTTTTGTTCTTTTGGAACAACAAGATATGGAGACATATAATCATCTCATTAGTTGCATTCGCATAATTCAATTCCGCAGTCAAATTAATGATATAATCTGAGCTTACAATTTTCCATCCAATTCCAGGGTGTGTCGTGGGAATGTACGTCGTCGTTTCTTTTGTGACGGTGAGTCCTAAACGGCCCAATTAAATTTCCGTCACCTGAGCCACGTTAGAAAGAACGGACGAAACTTTGGACGCCAATTCGAAACGTTAACTAGAAAACGTTGAAAGTTCGTTGTCGACGTTCGGTGGCCAGCCACCAACCGGCCAAACACACCCTCCTCACCCCCACCCTCCGGCCCGCGCTCCCACCAATGCTCCACACATCGCGCGCCGACCGCCATAACTTCCCATTATCAACAGCATTCAAGAGGCCAAACCAAAAATCTGCAAACAAAACGCGCTGCGACCGCAGTCAAGATTCACTCAAAGAACCGCCGATACTAACTTCGCTCGGCATTCTGCCTTTGTTCGTGTCGGATCGCTCGCCATGTGGCGTTCCATCTGGCGATCCATCGATCGCTTCTCCCTACAACACTTCAAGTAAACACCTAATTTTCCTTCTTTTACTTGTTTTTATTTTTTTTTCTTTGGTCTGGTAATTCTTACTGTACTTGCTGATTTGTGCAGTCCGTGCCACCGTTTGATCTTGGTATTTTCTTGATTTCTTGGATCTAAATTCTTTGTCTATATATATATATTGGGTTTGATGAGGAATACTCCGTGAGATTTTTTTCCTTCTCGTGTTTTTAAAGTGGAATTGCCGACTAGTTTGGCTTAGAAACTCGATTGTGTTAATCTGTTGATGAAGAGAAAGTAGGAGATTTGAGATCTTGGACTGGAAGCATTTCTCTTAACTGTTGGTGTTAGTGAAGTGATCAACGCGAGAGGCTGTGTGTTGTTGGTTTTGGGCATTTCGCAATGATGCACTCTTTAGGAGATTTTTTTTTTGTGTGTTTTACTGGTAGAGGCATGCTGCTGTTTTGGATGACGTTAGGACCTTAGGGGAATGTCATCCTGCCTTCTGGATGCAGTAGTAATATATCCGGTATGATATGCGTTTTGCATTGGGATAAGTAGCGGGGCAAACCTGTTGCGTTTAGAAGCTGACATTACTTTGGTTTCAAGTTGTATTGGGTTTATCTTTTTGCAACTAATCGAGGAGAGAGGGAGAGATATTATGAGAAAGGCCCAGGCAGAAAATGTACTCCAGCATTTGGCCTGCTATGGATGAAAGTGATTCTGTAGTAATGATTTGGCTAGACTTAGATGTTGTTTCCTGAGGATTGTCTTATTGCTGCTGTCTTATACACCATATAGTTATTGTTTTCGTTGATCCCATCATTAAAGTTAGTAATGCCGTATTGTGATATTTTCTTTTTTGTTGGATACAGATACGTGATTAACGAATTGCACGCAATAAAAGTTGTGGACAGGCATAATATGGTAGTTAACTCACCTTTGCATTGTTTTATATTATATTTGCTCGTAATTTATGAATCTTCATTCTATCATTAAGTTGATTTCCCTTTTTCCTTCCAGGAGTTAGTGATAGATTTACTTCAGTCTATTGTGGAGATAGTTACATATGGCGACAGACAAGATCCACGTATTTTTGAGTATGAGCTGCTCATAAGTCGCAACTTATAGTTTTTCGCACTGAAAATCTTATCAGTATCATGATGGTGTTGACAGAGTTTAGTTTTTTCCTGCAGATGTTTCATGGAATACCAAGTGTTAGCAGAGTTTGTGCGGATACTAAAAATTACTAAAAGTTCAAGAATCGAGGCACAATTACTTCAGTATCTGAGCATAATGATCCAGAACATGGACAGTGAACATGCAATTTGTAAGTGGATAAGCGTCCATCAACTTGCATGCAAGACTCGTTCCATCAAATAACTAGTTTTTCTCCTATCTTCTTTATCTGCATTTTACCTGGATTCAGCATCCCTGTTCATGAGGAGAATCATCTCAAGATATTTCTCACTTATCTTTGCTTATTTATAAATGAATTTATGGTATTCTTTATTGCAGACTACTGTTTTAGTAACAACTACGTCAACAGCATTATCACACACCAATTTAACTTTGATGGAGGAGATGTAGCTCCATATTACATCTCATTTCTAAGGTTGCTGTCTCCCATGGGGAATACATTTGTTTGATTTTTTTGGTGTTTGCTTGTTTAAGCACTTGTTGTGGCATAATGTTCACTTATCTTTTCTTCGTATTTTTTTGTTTTGCTACTGAGAAGTGGATGTGAATTTTGCTGAACATCTGTCCTCTTTCTGGCTTTCTTGAATCAGAGCTGTGAGCAGCAAAATAAACAGAGATACGCTTTGTCTCCTTGTGAAGGTTCATGGGGTAAGTTAAATTTATGAAATTCAGATTTTCCATTGTTTAATTTCCTTTTTTGGGTGTGGTTTGGTGCTAAAGCTGCTATATTGATATCAAACTACATGAATGGAGTGAAACTAAATTAATGGAGTTTAAGGCCCTTTGATGATAAAACATGAATACAATGTTGCACTGGAAGTCAAGGAATAGAAAAGTGGTCCAATTAAATACTCTGGTCATTCCCTTGAGTTAGAACCAATTGAGACCTGCTGCCAACATTGAGCTGACAGTAAATAGCAGACCATTCTTGTGTTTTGTTAATCCATCAAGGCATGGATGACCACAAAGAAAAGCAGAAATTGGTGTTCGTGCTATTAGTTTATTTAAGGGAAAATAATCGAAACATTTGGATTTTGATCAATTGGGTTCTTGCCCTAAGTCCGGGCATCCAGCTTATTGTCTCCCCTTTCTGTGCCTTTGTTAATAATGTCAACTTGGACCTGGACCCATATACTGAAGTCACTTCACAAAACTGCAAGTTTATACGTTCATACATGCACACTACACATGCGTTATAATCATCTTTCATATAAGCTGCATTCCTTGTGTTTGTCCTCTTACACGGTATGTTACCTGTACTATTAGGCATTCCTTTTTTGTATTTATTCTGATGGGCAGGTCGATATTTGGCAATGGGGTCCAACAATATTTTTTTCTTATGAGTTATGATTACTGCAGGATGTTGTGGTTTCTTTTCCCCTTTACAGTGAAGCCCTTAAATTTGCTCAGCATGGCGAAAAGATGATCCAGACAGCTGTACGTGCATTGACTCTCAATATATATAATGGTATACTATTCTCATGCCTTGTTTCTTTCTGCATGTGTAAAGAGGGTCGTGTATAACTTCCCGCTATACTCTTTTGATTTTGCAGTTAGTGATAATATGGTTTATGACTTCATAACGACTCCTCCAGTTTCAAAGTACTTCACGGATATGGTTCGCTGCATGAAAGAGCAATGCATCCATTTAGATAGCCTTGTCCATACTGCAGAGTACTTTTCCCTTCAATACCTTAACACGCTTATGTCCTTTGATAAATAGAACTTTGCTATAGATATATAACTATCTAAATGAACACCAGCGGACTTGATGCAGGGAGATATCCACTAGTCAAAGAAGAAAGAATCTACTTATGGCGACTGATAAACTTGTTGATGATCTGTACTACTTTAAGGATATAATTTGTGTTGAAGACTCTCGTTTGAGCAAAATTGTTAACCAGAATCTCCTCCGCTTGCTTATCCTTCCCATATTACTCTCATTGCTCCAGTTTAGGCAGAACGATGTGAGATATCTCTCCTTTTAGCTTGAACTTTGCATTTATATTTTTTTTTTGGGGGGGGTGGGCGGGCGGGGAGGAGGGAAAGGTGGCATCAGATTAGCAGATTGAAAAAGGAATGGGAGGATTGCCTTGACCATGCGACCTGATAGAAGACATTAGAATATCACATCAGGCATTAAATCACTTGCAAGGGTTATTGTTTTTCTTATTTTAGCTTAAATATTATCATAGTAGTGCATATAAAACTCAAGGCATGCAAGTCTGAAATAGTAGTGCCTTGGGTACACTTCTTGTAAGTACATTGCATAGCATATGAACTCTGATGTTCCTCTGTTTTTTGCCACGTTCTAAGGATGGTCCAAAGACAAACTCCAGTTGGCTGTTGAATCCTAGGGTTCACTTCAGGGCTTTCAGAAATTTGAAACCGATTTACCCTTCTAGTGTCTATTTCCTCTCACCCTTTCTCACTGTAGCGCATCATGTGCTTTCATTTTGATGTTTTCTCTGCATAGAGTACTTAATTTATTTCTGATTCTTGTTTTAGGGCTCAAATCTATCTGCAATCACATCTATTTATGTGATTTCTCGTGTTATTCAAGTTGTTGGTGGAAAATATATTACAAACTCTGTGGCTGGAGTAATTCTACACCCTTATATGTCCTCAAGCATGATAGATGCTGGGGAAGGTGATACATATGTGTCTTTTTTCAATAATTCCGGTGATATGGATCAAGTGATATGTTCAGATTCTGGGTCCGAAAATGAAGGAATCATCAATGGAAATCCTCCACATGGACGCTTGTTGCAGTGCCAACGCATCAACAGCCCTGCAGATGATAATGTATGTCCAGAAAGGTTTGTAAATTTAAATGTCACTTTGGTTCTTGTTTTATTGATAGAAGTGTGCTGTATCACTGCTGGCTTAGTTTACCTGTCTTGAAGTTCAAGAAGTTGGGTGATTAAACCTTTGTTTCTTCCTCTACCTTTGAACTTGAAAAGAAAGAATTGAAAATGGTGGGCATTATTGTTAGTTGTAAATGATGGGCACTATTTTTTGTTTATCTAACATAACCATATTGATGAAAGAAGAGAGGACATGCTTTTGCAGGAAATGAAAATCTAGAGAATTGGAGCGAGTGAGAACAGCATTCTTTATGTTTGAAAAGCCTATGAAGAGAGGGATAAGAGTTAGACATGTAAAAGTGTCAAACTTTGTCATTCTATGTGTGTGAAGTTTATGCAAAATCATGTCCATGAATTAGCCTGACTCTTATTTGCTATATATTTAAAATTTTAAGATTTGATTGGTGTAGGCAGATTGATGCTGGTGGCTGAGGAGAGTTTAGTGGTATATTTTTTGAAATAGTGTCTTGGTTTGAAGCCTTAGCCCATCCTTCAAGTGTGTATGTTCTATACTGTAGAAGCAACATTAGTTGCATATTATGTTAGATGGTTTGGAATGATCAGGCTTGGGAGACATTAGTGCTAAACTGGCCAGGATCTAGATATGACCAAGAAAAGTGTGTTGGTTGCATGGGCAACCGGATATGACATTTTGTCTAGGTTCGAGTATATGGCTTATTAGAGGTCTTGCAAATCCCTCTAAATGGGGTCATCACCGTGAGCCTTTTGGGTTTGCTCGGACACGTTATTGCTCTGTTTAGTTATAATTTGTCTATGTCTTTTACGTTAAATCGTTATTAATCTATCTAAGTCTTCTTTTTTCCAACCTCTTTCTTTAGACTAAATAACTAAAGCATCTTATGTTAGTTGATGCTGAGGAAATGACTGCAGTTTTACACTATTAATGGCTGGAGATAAATAAACAGGTGGATTAGATGCGATAAAAGATCATTTGTTTCAGATTACTTTTTAGTGCACTGCATTTTATTGGATCTGATTCTACGTTGTTACAACATTGGGAGTTTGAGGAATAGTATTGCACATCCCTTGCTTATCATGGTATTTCTTGTGATGCAGGATTGGGATGTTGGCACTTATTTTATCTGACAATCCTTGTCTCTTACTAGCAGCACTATTTTTATTGCTTACCCTTGTGGAAAGTAAAGGTATCTTAAATATTCTGGTTTTATTATATGTAATTTAGGAAATCTGCACTCAAAAGAAATGCTGTATCATTTTTCATTTTTGGCCCTTTTTTCTTCTTCTTTTGGTGCAGTGGATGGGCCAGTTACAATGCAGCATGGGCTGGTACGTATTTCATATTACTTTAGTTAGGTTCTGTATTGGTTCATCTGCTTATGTACATTCAATATAGGTTTCTAAAGCTTGCATGGATCCATCTGATTATGTGCATTAAATAGTTGGCTGTTCTCAAGGTCCCTTGGGAGGGTTAGGGTGGGATGCAAGATGGCAGAGTTAGGATCATGCTGATATGTGGCCCAACTCGGTCCATACCAATTATTGCTCCAACTATATTATAACTAAAAGTGGGTTTGGCTAAACAAATAACTTGCATGTAATTTTAGTGCCAAAATTTGCAACTTTGTTCAAAAAAATTGCAACTTCTTCGCATGCAGGGGATGGCTTTTTCTAAAAGAACAGATTTGCACCAACCATTGTACTCCTCATATTTGTACACATTTCACCATAACTATTCTTTTACTATAAAAGTTGTAACTCAAGTTGTGAGACTTCGAAGTCACCGTAGATCTCACCGAATTTCTCAAAGTCCATTAGGAATCCTGTCTATGCTTTACTGCCTCTTGCTAAGAGAATCTACCTGAGGTTGCTATTTCTTTCGCTCTACATAATGTAATCCTTCACCTTGGCCATGCTTATGTCTGCTTTCTAGCAATCAGAATTTTTTCCAATCATGATTCCTGTTCATTCCTGGCAAATTGTTGTGCTGACTGATGTTGGTTGACCTCAGTAGACGATTGATTTGTACATTTACCCTTAGTGTACAACTTAGCCTAACTCTAGAATAAGTTGCTGGGATTCTAGAGTCAAAACCAATTCAATGGAATGACGTGGAGAGTTTTGCTTGGCGGGCTCGGAGTGGAACCTGCTAAGAGAGTTGCTTCCTTAACCTTTTTGTGTGGACTCAAAGTACATCCTATATGCCTCTCTGGGAAGGCTTGCACCAAGAATTATCCTATCCTATACCCTTTTACAACCTCCAGTAACAGGAATAACAGGAACCAACTGTCCAAACTGCTTGAGATTTTGGACCGAGGAATGGGATTGAGGCCTTGATACCATTAAAAATTATGAACGAATTATTCTAGTGACTCGTTGAGCTATGAACTACTAACCTTCAATTTAATACAATAATTCTGTGTAGCTTATCATCTTGCCTGGTGCTTATGTGCATATGCAAATACGTCTTTACCAGGTTTGTAACCCAACTTTATTTTAAATATTTAATGTCAGGAACATGACACTTCAGATTCCCAGGAAGTGGGACAGAGCTTCTTAGTGAAGTTTATTCCTCAGGTAATGTGGAGTTACTGATCCTTAGTTTCCCCCCAGAATTTGGTTTTTGGTCTTTTGATGGTATCTGGTCTTTTGATGGTAACCTCGGCTTGGTTCCTTGATTACATGGTCCCCAATTAGGTGTACGTCATATGATTCTAGGTTTAGCCAATTTATGATTTTCTTTTTTTTAAATTCTTGGTTCCTTGTATCTTTTGCTGCCATATGAACTCTTTCTTTGGTGTGGTCACTTCACAGGCTCTGAATGCATTGTTGAAGGTTTTAGCCAGCAAACTGCCAATTTCTGTACTTATACAATGGCATGCAGGATGGTTCTTGCAGAAACTATTGGCTTTTCCAGGAAACAAGCTTGATGAATATAATATTCACCTGTTCAATGTAAGGATTCGTCTGATATCTCTTATAGATGCATCTGGTGTTGGGTTGCTTATTAGGCAGTGTATATGCGCAAGTATTTTTCTGCTGCTGCATAATTGGCATGGATCATAATTCTTGTTTTTAAGTTTTATGGGTAAGATATTCAAGTTAGTTTCCACTTTGCACTTCTAAGAACAAAATTAACATGATGAAGAAATTGGTGGGCTCACCAATACTCCAGGGACAAAGTATTTCATGCATGGTGGTTCTGTTCTTTGAGCGATGACGTAGGAAGAACTCATAAAAATCAAATTGTTGGTGAGGCTTGAAGAAGATGTTTCATTTGTGCATGCCTTTAGCACCTACCTCGCATTGAAACTGAAGTGCTATCAATTGAGGTTCTGATACCATATAATATCCATTGAACCTAAAAGCTTAACTAGCTAGGTGATAAGAAATGCTTACTGTCATATGGCATTTGATGTTGTGATGGTGTTTGGATTCATGTTTTGTCTACCAGTGTTCTGACTGGGTCTTTGTTGTGGCAAGCTCTATGAAGAGGCTGTCCCCTTAGCCTTTTTTTTTTTTAAGGCTTCCCCTAGGGTGGTCCATCTGAATTAACTAAATAAATTCATTAGTTGTAAAAATCAACTTGCATTGCATGATTGTTATCTGCTTAGGGATTGAAACTATGTATTTAGTAGTAGATATTCAGAAAATGACCATCTACCTTTTATTATTTGGTTTATAAGTTGCTTTTGTTAAGTATCCAAACTTTCTAAAATTTTATATTTTCTAGTTTCCATTGACAGAACTCATTTGAGCAGTCCCGGGAACGCTTTCGAAAGGAACTTGATGGATGTTGGTTTGATTATGTCCTGGACACTTTAAGAGGTGAATGGGCAAGTTGTAAAACAGGTATATGGTTGTTTTATTTTGTACGAGCATGGAGCTGAAAGCCCTTTGTGGCTGGGTTCCTGATTGATGTGTTGGTCTTAACAACCACATTGAAAACAAATGGATGAGCGGATACTAATTCTCTATCAAATGTTCCTTGTAATATTATTTCTTTTTGGTTTTCATTTTACGTGACTCCATGTCTTGACAGCTCTTGAGGAGCCATCCCAGTCCAAAGACCCTTTTTTCCTGCTAGAGCTTGTTGGAAGGCAGCAAATTGTGGATGGTGTGCTACAATTTCGCTACAATTTTGTGTTTTTTTCTTTTTTTTTGAGCAGACAATTATGTCTGTTTAAATGAACTGAATTCCTCTCGTCTTGGTACTCTTAAGAAATTTGTGTGTATGGCTCCCTCAATGGATATTAAACATGAAGATTTTACTCATTGCAGGTGATGCGGCTTATTGTTATGTTGCTTGGCAAACAATGGTTGATGCAGTGAAGGTTTGTATCAGTTATTATCATTTGAATACACAGCACTCACTCATACATTCATGTATAGGGATGTTAGAATTGCAATTTGTGTTATGGTTGGCAAGATACTTTACACTACAGCACACACTCATACATTTGCGTATATAAATGTTAGAATTGCAATTTGTGTTATGGTAATGTTATTGTTGCCAAGATACTTTACAGCAATTCATGGCTATGCTCTCTTCTTTGGACATTTGTTCCATTGGAAGCGTTCTGCTCTGAATGTTCTGGATTCACTTTTATGGGTTTGTACCTAACTCTGCTTTGGGTTCTGGGGCTATGCATTGTTCCATTGTCAAACATTTCATGTGATATATTTTTTTCTACTGCCAGCATGCCCTCGTGAGTATTGTTTATTACACTTCAGGGTTTTCTCAGATTTAGGAAATTAATCATTTTTTTTCTTGCAGGTTTTCATTCTCCATCTTCAGCTCAAGGCCTTTATTTGCACACGAGAGTTACTTGAGAGACCCTTGCTTGATGGTACGAGCAGTCTTCCTGCTGCTTCTGGAAGAACTCATGCTTCAGACCTTTCTTCTGCAAGCTTTGGTTCAGAGGTTTCCTTAGGTTGGTTTTTGTTAAACCTTTGGATGTTTTCGACATATTCTTCAATGGAATGTTTCATCCTTTTACTCACAACACATTTGCAGGATCTGGTATCCCTTGCAGGATTGCCTTTTCAAATGCAGGAACCAGAGATATTTACCTGATACCTGTGGCAAGGGAAATATATGGGAAGTTGCTTCTCGTGGAGAGGCATCCCTTCCGTAGTCAACGGGGAGTAGTAATTGCCATTGCTCCGTTGGCTGGGTTGAGCGTGAGTCTCGACTCTTTTAAGCTTTACTGGTAATTGTGAAAAAGAAGTCACTGTAACTTTTTTTTTTTTATGTCTTTTCCAATTGAAACAGCCAAAGATAGATGAGGATCATCCCACATGGTTACATTTAAGGATAAGAGAATTGGACCCAAGTTTTGCTGCAAAGAAAGGCTACAACTTAAAGGCGTCCAATCATGCTGCAGATGGGAGATGGACAATTGGTTTTTCAAATGCAGAAGCTTGTGAGGCTGCTCAGTTGGCAATACTTGAAGAAACCAGTAAGCAGAGATCCTCCGTTGGTAGCATACTTGCTCCTTTACTTGAGAATAATTTTCTGGGGTACTTATCAGATGGTCAAAATGAGGGAGATGCTCCAATACAGGTTGCATAGTTAGGCTAAATAATAATCAGTCTCTATGGCTCTGCCGCTGCCCTCCTCATTCCGTTCTTTTTGTTTGTTCAGTATTTTGTTGTACCATAGATAGGATTGAGCTGTCTGTTTCCTGTGGGATTCTTGCTTTGGATATCAAGTAAATATAAGTAGCCCCTAGCTGCAAGAATAGTTTCGTGATATTGATGTTTTCTTTCGTATGTATTATTATTCTTCTTTTATTGTATATATATTAATCCAGAGCAAAATATAATGGGTGTAAACATACCCACATCTTTACCAACAAAATTATGCATCGATTATGCTTGAAGAGCTGTTGCCTTCATGACTGCCACCTCGAATGATCTTCATGTATTTCCTTTTACCCCTTTTCCATGCATTTTGCCATGTTTTTCTTTTGTTACGTATGAGCAAAGGCTAGCGACTAATGCCTCTTCTGCCTACACTTGCATGTCCTGTTTTTTGATCATTAAGAAGTCTCTATTGTGGCGCTGGCCTATGTCATGAATTTTAATATGTGGCTTGCACTGTCTAGAGATTTTGCACTTCTGTTAAGATGACAGAAATGGTTGGCAAGGGAAACGAATCTTGGATGAAACTAACAATAAAAAGGCCCTATGCAGGGGCTCAAAGGATCTTACGATCTCTTCATATCGGCGGGCATTGACAATTGAAGCATACTAGAAGAGAGGTGTAGATCTGGAGAAATGTCCATAAACTTATCTGATTGACATGACAGCATTTGGTTCCCAAAAACCTGGACATAAATGTGAAATTAAATGTCAAAGAAACTCCAGGTTAGCCAATGGCCAAGACAGTCATTCAAACTCTGTTCCACTACATCGCAATTCCTTGACACCTGCACGGTTTCGATGTATGGCATCTAAGCCAACTGAAAATTTTTTTCTGGGAATGAAGACCCCTTAGAGATAGCAACCCTTGTTGGTGCAGCCAGGTAAGAATCCAATATTGTCGCCAAGTGTAGTAATAATTGTGTAATTAGCACCCTCGCTCTCCCATTTTTCTGACCAAAAAGAAAAAAAAAATTGTGTAATTAGCCATTGAATATAGCCACCCAGTGGCCAGAAATTCCCCCCATTGCTGCAATCCAGAGCACCAGATTTAGGCTAGATCAACCAACGAAGTCCTGATTGGGCCAGCATTTAAATTTAATGCAAAATCATGTGATTTGTTTATTGCAATTGTATCGCAGATGCCAAGCGTAAAGTGAACAATATACAATACAATCATAAAATAGTGCCAACTTTTGGGAAAAGGAGTGTGTGATACGTAATTCGATCACCTTTACATTAACAAAGCTGTCATGTCAAAATTAGAGCAACTTTTTCTCCTTGAAACTTTATAAAGTCTGGCCGCCCAGGCAGCCAAAACTATTAACTAATCGGAACAAAGTAAGCATCTGGAAAATGTTTACTTAATTTTTATTTGATTAACCTATTAAAGAATAATAATTTTTTTAATCATATTGATATTTTTTAAAATAATAGAATAAAGTGATAAAATTTTTTATTTTAAAATTTATCAATGTAACTATTAAAAAAAAAAAAGACTTGTTACATGGTAACCCATCAATCGAATAAAAATCGGGTATCAATCTTTGGACATGTACCCGTACCCTAACTAATCTCTCTCTCTGTCTCTCTCCCTCGCTGGGTAACTGGGTTATGTTCTGTCAAGAGGATATTGCTTTCACCCACATGGCCACGTAATAGGCTAAAGATGCTTATGTGAAAGCCTAAAAGCATAAAATGAGCGGGCCTTCTCAGTAGATAATGCCATATTTTACTCTTCATATTGCTTTATGATAGACAGCGCTTTACTTTAAGCAAAAGAGAAAAGAAAATTGGGGTCTCTACTCTCTAATGCAATAAAATTCCCCAAAAAATTCAAAACGAAAAAAAAAAAAAAAAAAAAGTTTTGATGGTGAAACAAGGGGAAAGACAATCCTAACTTTCACTTTGCACACTTCTTTCGGAGCCAAAATGCAGATTTACCAACAAACACCTAGCTAAAACGTTACAGTTATGCGTATTCAAAACAGAACAAAGCTAAACGTTATTAACAAAAAAGTGTGTACTAGGAAGCACCCAGGTTAGGGTGTGTTCTAAGCAACCATATAAATGTATATATATGTATATATTCCTCTCTGCCTTTCATTCAAAGTTCAAGCGCTTCTTTTTGTAGGATCGAAGAATACTTTGTTGTTCAAATTATTTGGTGCGCTTTGTATGTCTTTTTAGGCCAACAAAGAAAGCTACAAGCTTTTTGACTGGGGACTGATAACAACTCACTAAGAAAGAAAGAAAGAATAAACAGTTTGGAGTTTTGGATTATTTTGCTATACGTGAGCACGAGTGAGGGACTGAGTTTTAAGTCCCATAGGGCTTTGCGTTGCATGCATGGAGTTTGCAATGCTAACCAATTGGTAATTGGAAGTCATTACATATGCATACAAAAAATGTCATACAGTATTCATATTACAAGCACAATCAAAAAAAATATGAAAAAAAAAATAATAATACTTTTTATTTCACATTTTATCATCGTTATTGCACAAAAGATATTAAATATTACAATAAAGATATTGTATGACAACTTTCTACTATGCTCATAAATATTTTCCCTCGGTAATTAATAGATCATATGTTTGATGACAATGGTTCTTTTTCATTAATATTCTTCATTAAAAAGGAATATAAGAGAAAGAAAAATAAAAGCATTAAATTAAGAGTGAGAAGTGAAGAAATGGTTCTAATTAATAGCTTATATAGATGACTATATGAAGAAAGAAAAAGGCACATGCACACTTCACACTATACAGAAATGTGTGCTTCTAATTCTTAAGTTTAGGTTCGAATTTTAGATTTGATGTTCACTTTCACCCTCTTCTTATTACTGGACTACTAGCTCTAATGGAAAAGAAAAAAAAAAAACAGTTCAGACAATGGATGGGAGTGGGAGTGGAATACGAAACATTCACCACGATCAATAACAATCCCTAGCTACTAGCTAGTTATTCAATGGCACGTCGTCATGTCATAGTGCTACGGCATGTCCTTCATGGCTGTTGGCTACACCAATATGATCTCTTATTACCATTGGGCAGCATTATCTCTGCTGCTAGTTTTAATTGCATATCCCTCTTGTTGTTGTGTCACCATAAGGTTATTATTTTTAATTGTCTCCTTGTGCAACACTAATGTTTTGCTTTAGACCCACTTTTCTTTCAAGGGGGCGACATTGGGACTCGAAGGAAAATTAACAGGTTTTCTAATAAGCAACACTACCTACTTTTCTTAAGTTTTATTAAGTTGCTCTGAAATAACAATACAATTTATTTAATAGTATCTAATATTTTTTTTTTTAATTGAAATTTTTTAAAGTCTCGTATCACAAGCAGTTTGAATTTCTTATGTGAAGCTCTAAACCTTTTTTCCAAAGTCTCCAGTCTCCAGCAATGGGGAGAGGGAGAGAGAGAATGAATAAATGTTTTTTGGGCTCTTAAGTCGCCATGCAATGCATACATATATGTGCCCTGAAGCGTCTAAGTTCTTGTATTTTTGTAAGCACCTCAATAAATAACCAAATGATGGAAAGCACTTTATTCTATGTCCTTGAGTCCGGAAGAAAATCGTACACAGTTCCCGATTCCTTAAGACATGTAGTCCCCCATTCTCTTCTCTTTTTCAGGTCCTCGTCTTTGGAGGATGGTGAAAAAGATATCACACATTAGTCTCTCTCTCTCTCTCTCTCTTTTCTCTGGCTTTGAGGACAAAGCACACTGCACATTTTGGGTTTCAAATTGAATTGAATTGAATTTGGTGAAAGTTTCACATTGCCCATTGCGGGCAAGGGTAGAAATTATCCACAAGGTTGGTTAGATTCGTCTCTTCATATTGACTGAATGTTTTTTTTTCTTTTACAAAAAAAAAAAAAGCGTTGTCAGTATATGAGTTATCACATATATAAATTGAGATCGAAAGAGTATTTACTACCTAAATATTGATGTGACTGAACAGATCTTCTCCACATTCAGAATCAGTGCGAACAAATTTTCAACTAAATACCACGTACAATCTGAAAAAAGCGACGGTAATTAGCAGTAGCAACCTCGCCCACAGAATGTTTTCCATTGGCACAAGGTAGGGGCCCAATTTGCAATAGCCTTGATTCACTGGATTGCTGCTTTCATTTTGGTTATCAAGCCCCATGAGTTCATTAATTGAGTTATCTGTGTACTTCTGAAAGTACCCGTAATTAGTTCCCAATGAAAAAAGAAAAAAAAAGTGATTATGGGGGAGATCCAATTTGTTGTGTTATGGGAGATGACGTTAATTTGAGTGCTTCCAATAATTACTTAATTTTTTGTTAATATAGTAGACACACAAATTTATGTGTCACAAATGAGATTTCAATTAACTTTTTTTAATCATGCGTCACTTAATTTTTTTTCTTCTTTATATTTATTGTTAAGATTAGTAAGTTAGCATCCCCTTATGAGTACATAAAAAAAATGAGAAACCCACGAAAAAAAAAAGAGAGAGGCCCACTTTGCAAAACCAAATCTTTTACAAAATTTGAGAGAGAGAGAGAGAGAGAGAGAGGGCAAAAGCTGAGTTGCCTTTGGTACTGGTGCATTCGTCCTCCTTGTCAGCACATGCATTCCACTTTCCACTACAAAATCGACTTTGGACCCCAAAATTTTACCTCACGTAGAAGAAAAGCATACCCGCACATCACATTCCCATATATTTCCACACCCATATGATATCTTTTCTCCCTCTCTCTCGCTCTTTCCTTCTCCCAATACCAAATTAAATCGTTACCTTAGAAAACCAGCTACAAAAATCTTTGCATCACTTCACTTGTATTTTAGGATAGGCCGGTGGACTCGATCAAAGCATCATAGACCACTCTCTCACACACACACAAATCTTCACTTAAACCGACATGGGCTCTTCAAAAATCCTTCTCCAATTCACGCCAACGCATGAAACCACAGTCTTTTCGAAATTTTCTTGACCATCTTCTGCCATTCGTTTTATTTATTTTTTTCAACTGCTTTTTTTTTTAGCTTAATTAGAGGGATAGAAAATGAGAGCAGGATGTGGCACAGTGCAGCAATCTCTGACTGCAGAGGCAGCAAGTGTTGTAAAACAAGCAGTAATCCTTGCCAGGCGGCGAGGCCATGCCCAAGTGACCCCTCTACATGTAGCTAACACCATGCTTGCCGCCTCCACTGGCCTGTTGAGAACTGCTTGCCTTCAATCACACTCTCATCCTCTTCAGTGCAAAGCCCTAGAGCTTTGCTTCAACGTTGCGCTTAATCGCCTACCGGCCTCCACGTCAAGCACCATTTTAGGCACTCACTCTCACTCTTTACAATATCCTTCCATCTCAAATGCATTGGTTGCAGCCTTCAAGCGAGCACAGGCTCACCAAAGGCGTGGCGGCTCCGTTGAGAACCAGCAACAACCACTTTTAGCAGTCAAAATAGAGTTAGAGCAGCTCATAATATCCATTTTGGATGATCCTAGTGTTAGTAGGGTCATGAGAGAAGCTGGTTTCTGTAGCACCCAAGTGAAAAGCAATGTTGAGCAAGCCGTCTCTTTGGAAATATGTTCTCAAAGTGCTCCTTCTGTGAGTAGTAGCAAGTCTAAAGAAAGCAATAATAATGCTTTAACCCTTTCTCAATCTCCTCTTTTGTCTTGTGATCAAGTTGGAGCAAAAGCAAACAAATCAGACATTTTGGATCCGATTAGAAACGAGGATATCGCGGGTGTGATCGAAAATTTAATGGACAAAAGAAAGAGGAGTTTGGCGATTGTAGGAGAGAGTCTTAATAGCGTAGAAGGTGTGCTTCAAGGAGTGATGGAAAAGATCAACAAAGGGGATGTTCCGGATTGTTTGAAAGGAGTGAAGTTCTTAACATTTTCAACATCTTCTTTGGGGCAGCTGTCTAGGGTAGATGTTGAAAACAAACTTGAGGAGCTCAAAATTCACGTTAGAAGTTATGTGGGAAGAGGGGTTGCCTTGAATTTGGGAGACCTTAAATGGGTTGCAGAGTATGGGGATAGTAGTTCAAGCGATCAGCAAAGAAGGGGTTATTTCAGTCCAATGGAGCACATGGTCATGGAGGTTGGGAAATTGGCCCGTGGAGTTGGAGAAAACAATGGAAGACTTTGGCTCTTGGGGATTGCCACCTTCCAAACTTACTTCAAGTGTAAATCAGGCTATCCATCACTTGAGACTCTTTGGGGTCTCCACCCTCTTACTATTCCCGCAGACAACAGCCTGCGCTTGAGTCTCATCACTGACAGGTATGTACATAACATGCTTAGTAAAGTTGGATATAGTTAAGACTGGTTGATCAAAAAAGATATAGTTAAGACTTGTGAGGTATTTAATTTCATTCATCAATCTTTGAATTCTACTAAGCTAACACATTTTGAGCAAATATTAAACAGGATCCAAAATAAAGCTTCCTTTTCATTTTGCCTTTTGGTAACTTAGCATTGAAGTTAAACATGTTCTCCTTTCTACTTCTCTTGGGGAAAGATTATGTATATAGCTAGATATAATCTTACCGAAATGTATAAGTTATATGCTAAAATGAGAAAAATTGACCCATTTTTGTTTAGTAGAGAAAAAGTTGAACACCTCACAAGAAATTGAGCTTTATAAGAAAACTTAAAGAGTTTCAAGTTGCTAAATGCTAACTCATTTTAACTGTCCAACTGTGATCCAACACGATCTAACACATGTACTTTTTTCTTCAGTGATATACAAAGTCGGTCCACTAGCAACAAAGCTGAAAATGGGTCTCGCTGGATTATGCTTGAAGGCAATGGAGAGAAGCAACTCACTTGCTGTGTTGATTGTATACTCAAATTCGAGGACGAAGCTCGAAACTTACAAAGTAGCACTTGCAAAAGTGACTCCACGTCTCCTAGCCTTCCTGCATGGCTTCAACAATACAAGAACAAAAACAAGGGACATAGCAGCAACAGTCAAGTAATTTTTTTCAAATTAATTGCGAACTTTCTTTTTTTTTTTTTTTTCATCGCCTTATTAATAAATTTCCATATAATTAAATGGCTTAAGTTTCTTATCAGGATTGCTTCTCAATGAAGGATCTCTGCAAAAAGTGGAACTCATTTTGCAGTTCAGTCCACCAGCATGGCAACATTACATTTTCTTCTTCTGTGTCACCCTCTTCTTCTACTTCTGTTTTCTCATATGAACAGCAATACCGCGATTTGCATCAGAGCCACAATGACTGGCCAATGGCTGCAACCGAAAAACATTCATGGAGGCACGACAATTCATGGATCGGCTCAGAAACTACTGCAGACAAGGGCCACATTATCACTGAGTCCAGTCTAAGATTGTACATTCCAGAACATAATCCAAAACATTTCTCGTCGAATCCTAGTTCTACTCCGAACTCAGCGTCCTCCAGCGATGTCATGGAAATGGACTATCTCCACAAGTTCAAGGAGCTAAATGCCGAGAACCTGAGAATCCTATGCAATGCACTGGAGAGCAAGGTGCCATGGCAGAAGGACATAGTCCCTGAAATAGCAAGCACGATCTTGCAATGCCGTTCGGGTATGTTAAGAAGAAAAGGGAAGGTTCTCAGCAGCGAGGCCAAAGAAGAAACATGGCTGTTCTTCCAAGGAGTTGACATGGAAGCTAAAGAAAAAATGGCCAAAGAATTGGCTAGACTTGTTTTCGGCTCTCATAATAATTTCGTTTCAATTGCATTGAGCAGCTTTTCATCTACGAGAGCAGATTCTACTGAAGATTGCAGAAACAAAAGATCAAGAGATGAACAAAACTGCAGTTATATCGAAAGGTTTGCCGAGGCAGTGTCGTGTAATCCACATAGGGTTTTCTTAGTGGAAGACGTTGAGCAAGCAGATTATTGTTCTCAAATGGGTTTTAAAAGAGCCATTGAAAGAGGAAGAATAAGCAATGCAAATGGAGAAGAAGTTGGTCTCAGTGATGCTATCATCATTTTGAGCTGTGAAAGCTTTAGCTCAGTATCAAGAGCTTGCTCTCCTCCTGGCAAGCTGAAAACAGATGGTTCTGTTGCTGCTGCATTGGAGGAGACTAGTAGTAGCCCTTGTGGCTCACTGGATTTGAACATCTCCATTATTGGTGACCTTGATATTCTAGAGGATCAATATTCAATCGATGACATTGGCCTTCTTGAATCCGTCGACAGGCAGATTATGTTCAAAATTCAAGAACTATGACCAGAGAATGTCATGTGTAGTTAAGACTTTCAAGTTTTTTAATTTTGGTTTTTCTTTTTCGACCCTTTTTGTTTTTTTCTTTTTTTTTTAATTTTAGTAAGTTGTTCAAGTTAATTTTCGGATTTTCATAGAATTCCCAGGGCTACAGGTTGAAGAAGTTGCATTGTCATGTACAATCACGTTGTATGTTAACACGACCCCCTCGTCCAGATCTTGTTATATTAACAAAATTCATTTTTTTTTATTTTATTAACTCGTTTTTGTTATACTTTGTCTTTTTGTTTCACAACAAAAAATGTATGTAGATATAAGGAAAAAGCAGATGCAGAATATATTTGTAGTCATTGATTGATAGTTTTGTACAATTGATATTTACAACAAAAATAAACATATATTTCGTCGATTTTTTATTATAAATATTAATCATTTAATTATATAATAAATTACTATGCGTCCTTTTTTTTTTTTTTTTGTTTTGCATCAATGACTCTTTTAGATATTATAAGTATATATATTTTTTATTTAGACTTTATTTATATTTTTCATTCTTAATATTCGATCAACTTAACTCGTCCAAAAATAAAGGGAAGTGAAATTAAAAAAATTCTTTGATAAGATATTAATGAATCAACAGCATTAATCACGTCTAGTTTGCATTGAGTGTTGGAATTAATATATAATTCATATTTTAAGTCTCTTCCAATAACTTAAACTTTTGTAAGGAATGACTTTTTAATATGGTATCAAAGTTTAAATTCTATTATCTTTATATTTAATTATGAATTTTTTACAGGTATGATTGATCTGTCTTTCATTCACGCTTTTAGCCTAATAAGTTTTTACGTGAGATGACATATTAGGGTTAGTATATAATCTAGTATTCTTGGGTTTCTTCTAACAACTTAAACTTTTGGAATGAATGGTTTATTAATGTTGAAATCTTCAAAGATAACCGAAAGAGAAACAGGATTGTGTTCCCTCTTTTTTCCGAATGTATGTTTGAATAGCACCTATTCACACCATAGTTCACGCATGGGTTCAAGGCCAATTTTCTCTGTTCATGCGCCAAAGGACGAACTAGAGTTGAGTGACGAGTGCATTTAATCCTATGTATCCGATTGCTCAGATTTTCTGAATTCATAAAAACAAAATGCTTCGAACTAGCCATGTTTGTCTACTAATTATTTATCTTCGCTTGATATTATTATTATTTTGATACGACTCAAAAATTAATAGGAGAATAAAAATCAGTTAAGCTATCATAATTAATTGCAGTCTGAGTTAGCCAATTTTGTAGTTTTGAGCAGTTTAAGGCTAACTAAATTGACCACACAAACACAAAATAACATATTGCAATAACAATTATACAAAAGTAAAAATGTATATAGTAAAAGTTAAGAAAAACATACCTTTCAATTAGGAATTGCAACAAATATGTCTGAAGCAAAAGCGTATATATTATTATATATCAATCAATCATATTATGCCCGAGGCTACGGGGCCCTTTTTTGTGAAGTGCGCCTTTGTTTATGCGTATTACTATTAATCGAGGGGTTTCTCACTTTTGCCTCAATGTCAGTGTTGTTAAATAGGCCCAGAAACCTTTAGAGGTATTAATTACCGCTCTAAAATCTTTGGATCAATAAATTTTTTTTATAATTCTACTACATTCTTATGTAGTGGGATATAATTTTTTTTTATAATAGAAAGATAGCACAGCATATACTTAAAAAAAATGGAAATTTACAAGACCAAAATAAAAGGGATATTAATTATAATAGAGTTTTAACAAATATGCCTATGACCATTCATACACAAAATCATGTGTTAAAAAACCTAGCAATCCTTTGCATTCCCTCGGTGAATTCAAATGTGCACATTAAACATTAGAAAAGGTTTCATATCTAGACACAAACGCAGTTAATTTTGGTGCATTTCAACGAAGATTAAAGATTAATAGAGGCACATATGGTTTGGACAAAGAATAAAAGGAGGAAGCTTTGGACAAATAATAAAAGAAATGAAAAGGAGAGCGGGTGGAGAAAAAGAAAATGCTTTAGAAAATTGGGTCAAAATAACAATACCAAAGTTAGAATTACGAGCATAAACATACCAAAGCTATATGCCACAAACAAGAATAAAAACACAACGTCGACGCCACCAATTATTTTTATCTATTTAACCTTCCCCTTATTATTCCCTTCCCTTCACGATTTGCACTGTCATGCCCATTCCTCTAACGACTATTTTTTCCTCTTCTTTTCATTCAAAACCCACGAAAAAATAAATGAAATTGAGAGTTTAGTTAGATGATTGCGAAAATTTTAATTCACGTTTGATGTTTTTCTCCAGTTGTTCACATCTCTCATCTTAGCAAAGCTGCACAACAAGTTATATGAGCTGAAAGCCCTTTTGCCATCCAAAGAAAAAAAAAATGATCATAACAAAAAATTAAGACGATATCGATCCATAACGTAAGGGTTGTGCAAAGGAGAAGCAACTTTTTTGCTTTAAGAAGGGGAAAAAGCAAAATCTTCCCAAAGAAACATCAAACAGCACTACTTTTCATGCTTTGTGATGCGTTTTTTTGTAAAAAAACGAAAAAAAAAAAAAAAACTTTTCTCTCTTTGATCTTCGGAACACAAACATTCTCATTTGGTAAAGCGTTGGAAAGTTTAGTTATTGTGGTATAAGGGGTTCAAGATAAATAAAGTGAAAGCAAACCCAAAAATAAAGGATTAAGGAGAGAGAGAAAGAGAGAGAGAGAGGGGAACATTTACATACGTAAGCATCTCTTCTTTAAAACCTTAAAGATGTTTGCTGCTTTAGAATCGCACAAAGTTCATTATCTTAACAACTTTAAATTGAAACCCTTCAGCATAAGAAGGGAATTTGTCGCTTCTCGCTTTCTTTTCAAAAGATTAGGATATTATTTTCAAAAATGTTAGAGAAAGACACAGGAAGTAAACTCAAATTAAAATACAGACCAATAAATCCTATTTGCAATTTTTAAGGTAGCTATGAATAATTATAAACATTTATAATTAAGTAAAGTGAGCTTGCATCTAAATTATATTCATTTCGTTGTAATAAAATTCTTTCATTTTCTGGAAAAAAAAAAAAAAAGTGGGCGGCCCTGATGGAACGGCTACGTTATCAAACGTAGAGTAGCACGGTGTGGCGTCGCACCATGGGCCACCAAGCTATAACTCTTCTTAATTATTTTTGGATCCAATGCATTATTTGGAGCACTAAAAGTGGGATTTAACGAGTTGCAATTTCTGCTTTCTGCTGCTTGTCTGTGTATTTTCCTTTGAAAGGTATCCCGGCTAATAATTAATATGCTCTTCGCTTGTCCCAAAAAGAGAGAGAGAGAGAGAGAGAGAGAACAATTAATATTCTCCTATCTGTCACTCGTTTAGTTTTTATTTGTTTTCTCTATTCTCTAAATTAAAGGAAGAACTGA
This sequence comes from Carallia pectinifolia, assembly GCA_037832335.1. Taxonomy (NCBI): domain Eukaryota; kingdom Viridiplantae; phylum Streptophyta; class Magnoliopsida; order Malpighiales; family Rhizophoraceae; genus Carallia; species Carallia pectinifolia. The sequence goes on along the minus strand of CM075444.1, from coordinate 15,198,931 downwards.
AGAAGCCATGTTCTTAAACTTCCTCTTACTCTCTGTTTTTCTTTCTGGTCATCTTATAATTCATTTTAATTATTGTTGGGTGATATTCAAGAATGTGTTACATATTATACTTTGACACACCACTCATGCGAAAATCCTAATAAGAATACCAGATCCGTTATACGTAAAGAAATTCACAAATGAGTAGCATACTCTAAATAAAAGACATCTTGAACAAAAAAAATTTGATTCCATTTCAAGAAATTGTTTTAACTCAAAATTTTAAACCGTTCAGAAGGGAATTATATACTAAATTCAAATAATTACCAAATGCAAGAAAAACCAAAAAAAATATGTTTCCAAGTAGTATAACCTAAATGGTCATTGCTTAAGTGTTTGGGATTGCAATTCGTGGCATGTATATGAACCAGCTATGGCTTTTGCCTGCTTTTTATGTATGAAGCAAATATTTGTTTAATTAATTTCATTTCTATTGTTGTTGGTAATTACCCATTATTATGATTGTTCCGATTGATATATAAACCGATTGATATATATATATATATATATATATTTTATCAAAGGAAAACACTGCATTAAGTAATACATAATTCCGTACATAAGTTCAACACGAAGATGTCGGAAAAGCCTGCACGAAGTAAGAATAAAAATGACACCAATGACCAACAATTGGTAAGATTGCACAGACCTTTTACAAATTAGACTCGAAGACTATTTAGACAAACTCTCCGAAAGAGGATAGCACCAAAATTTAGGATAACAGCCAGATAAAATTGCACAAAATAACATATCTCGCACTTCAGTGAACCAATAACAAAAACCAATCAGATACGTTTGACAATGATTTCCAGCCATAGTACAAGACAAACAAACACCAACACACAAACACTACAAGAGACAAACACACACATAGCACATTCAAACAGACCAGTTGGGCCCCATTCAAAAATAAACCAACGGCAACCACTCTTATCAGATCCTGTGGAGCATAGGCGGCGGCGGAGTCGCCGGCGGCGACTGCAGCAGCTGGACAGGCGACGGCTTCCATGGACCCGGCGGCAGCGTCAAAAGGGCAGGCGGCGTGAGGGACAGAACCGTTCCGATTGATATCTCGAGCTTACAACGGCGGGCTATTCAATTAAGAAGGTAGGAGTGTGCAGGGAATCTAATTTTCCTCAAAAGCAGGACGGAAGATAAAGCTATCTGTGCATGTTCTTAAAAAGAGAATGGTGCAAATGATAATAAAATTTCACAAAGTGGGTGTCCCTTTTAAAGCAAATCCCCTTCTCTTTTTCCACTTTTGTGGATCGCATTTAACCCTTTTGATCTATCCAACTTTTTGTGTACATTCACCTTTTTTTCCTCCTGATACCTTATAATAAACGTAAATCAAGAATTGTTTATATTAGTGCTCAAAAAGGGTACGTGACATATAGTTATTCCTAGTTGATCAGAAAGAAGCGTACAATTGCTTGTGTCTTCCCACTGAGAAACACATGGAACGCATATCTGTTCTCTTCCTATTTATCTTAATTCTTAGCGGAAATAAGATAGCATTTTATATGAGACCAAATTGAAATGGAAATTGGTTCCATATAAAAAATAAGATCTCCAAACAAATCTTTCAAACATATGTGATGAATCCGATAAATGCATTTTAATATGTTCTGATTCGATTTTGTTGAGAAGGTTTGTGTAATTTACTGGTCAAATAGTGTATGTAAGAATTAACATTACACAATTCATATATCAACCGCTGAGATTGAGTTGATCTATTATCGCCTGATACCTTTTCATATAGTGGAAAAGTAAGATAACAATAAGGATGGATAAGACGATTGACAATGGGTTGTTTTCTAGATTATTTTCAGAAATGAAAGTTTCGAATCCTGCGTTCTAGTTGGTGTCAATTGAAAAAATCAATCAATAAGGTCAGCAACTGGGAAACCACGTATGACAGTTTTAGGCCTCTAATGTGATCGATGGGCCATATACCCACAAATAAATAATGGGGCATTGTCCCAATACGAGGAAAAAAAGGGGCACGTCAACTGAGGGGCCAAGTGGTGATGGGAAGAGGTCCAAAGAACTGAGCGATAAGCCTTGCAACATAAGAGACATGTGCAGACTAAGGAAACCCGCATTCCAGGCCTTGTTTCAGACAGCCCATTAATGGGCTTTATTAATTCTTAACCTTCTTTTTCTTTTTCATTCCACCATCTTATGTCTTTTGAACAAAATCCCCCATTTTATGAAAATGGATATGCATATTATATTCTCCACTTTGGAAACCTTTTCTTATTGATCACCATAAGGAAGTGCCTAATTAATAATTTTTTGGGAATTATCATCTATCTCTACCAAGATATGGATTCCAACTTTAATCCGTTTCTATATGTTCAAATAAGGGTGATTCTTTAATACCAGATGACACCTTTTTCTTTTTCGAAATTCTCTCTCTTTTTTTTTAAAGCTACTTAGAAATAGAATACTTAGATGCCGCTCAATCTACATATATAATTATGAATCCAACCCATCAACCTTTTATATATTCTATAGGCATGAAAAAATATTATTTTTCCTAAAAATGGGAAGCAAGTTTTAGTGTATGTCATAATAACTAATTTGTTGTTTATTGTTTTAAATTAATATTTGATGTTTTATAATCAATTAAACAAATCTTTTATTTTTAGTGTAATTTATATACACGATATAATAATCTACAAACTATAAAGATAAAATTTGTTGAATAAATATATTTTATATAAATGAGGATTTCTAATTTGACTCATATTTTTTTAATAAGTATAACTTATTCATAGTTTTATACCATATAATAAGTATTGTTTACTTAAAATAAAATAAAAAATTAAAAAATAAATTTGTGTGATGTTAAATTGTGAATAAATTTTACTCAAAAAAATAATAATAATAACCGGTATCTCTATAAATATAATTATGATGAAACTATAATCATTAAATATCTATTGTATCAAATTATTAGACAAGCTATACTGTTATTTTTAAAAGTCGTGTGTCCTAAACTTAGGAAAACGCGTTCAGAATTTAGCCGTTCAATTCCCCGTAGACTCATCGATCTCTTGTGCATCACTGCCTGGCAATTCGATTGGCTAGCTATCAAGATAATTGGGTAAAGAGAAGGGAACCAAAATACATGTGGAATCATCGATCATCATTTTTTTTTCAGACAAATAGGAAAAAAACAAAAAAAAGCACAGAAAGAAAATCACGATATTCTATTCAGCTTCAAATGATTAATGTACATCTTTAATTCAAAGCTGTTAGTCGAAGAAGACAGAACTATAATAATGGGATTGCACCTCCCCTTCCTTGCACCAAATACCGAGTCTGATTGAACAAAACAAGACAAAGCTGGGAGACCCCTCTCCGGATCCCTCCAAAGACCCACCAAAAAAAAGAAGGGTTACGTTAATTGTTTTCAGGCTAGAAAAGACAAGCATAAGCATGGAGACAAAGTTTCCACACTCCTTAACCCACTTTTGCAGACTTTTATAAAAGGGGAGTTCACAAACAGCTCTTTCCCACAAGCTTCTATTGTCTATGTATATAATTCCTTCATGCTTTCTTTCCTTTCTTCTCTCCCTCAAGCGGTTTCTTTTATGCATAGAAGTAAGGGAATTCCAGGATCCCTCAACTGTTTGCAACGTATAAAGAGTTATATTTTTTATATTCAGTGCAGAATCATTGCCCTCTTTTCTCTCCTTTTGAGGGTATGTTGATCTTTATGGTTTTTATCAATTGAAAGTGATGAGTTAAGGATCCAAGGGATAGAGACAAGACAGTAAGTACTTCATGTGCTGCTGTTTCAGAGAGAATAAAGAGAGAGAGAGAGAGAGAGAGTTGGACCAGACCAAGAGTTGCGGGGGCGTTCTTTGGTTGAACAGGTTTTGGTCAAAAAGAGATGGATGGAGAAAGGATCACACGAGAATAAATCAGTAACAGTGAATGATGATCTCATTCTTTTTTTGGTTGGGGGGATGATCATATGTGGCTTGATGCTGCTTTTGATGATTGAAGGGTCGTTTTCAAAAAGCATTCTCGTTTTGTTGACGTAGAGAAACTGGGACGGCTTATGTGCATGTGCAGTCAACAACCGTTTCATGCAATTGGGTTATTTTTTGTGCACCTCAGAAGCAAACCTTCGATTTCTGTTGGTTTTGATGGTCTGGAAAAACTTAATTTTCTGGTTTTAGTGTTTGATTCTCTAGTTTATGATAACAAAAAACTAAAACTATAGAGAATTGCAACAAAGAGAGAAACTTATTGGAGATTTCAATTAAAAAAAGAGGTGTAAATACATTCTTTTTATTTTTTATTAATAAACTAACTTCTTTATATAAGAAGATTAATTTAAAAATAAAATTAATTATATAAAAGTAACTTATCTAAAAAAATAAAATTTTAAATGTATAACATCAAAACTAAATGACACTTAAATAACAACTCTTTGACTTTTTAAATAACTCTATCTGAAATTTGAGAGGAAAAACTTCAAACTTGAATTCTTGGACCAATTTAATAACACTAATTCTAGGAATTTCCTTGTTGCGAACCTGTTTAGGAATGGTAAAAAAATAAGGGAAACAGGTATTTCACGGAGAAGACTTGTGTGAGTTTCACGTGTATTTTTTTGTTTTTTAAATATATATACAGTTTTAAAAAATATTATTTACATATTATACTTAACTGTATGCACGTCATATAATTTTTAGTAAAAAAGAAAAAAAATATTGTAAATCCTAGAGTAGTCTTGGGGAATATAATTAGTAGGTTCGCAACAAGGTAAAAAAATACTGTCCAATTTTTTGCTGAACGTTTGAGCAAGGGAATCTGAGCAACCTTGGTGGAGTGGAATTTTTCCACAAAACTTGCTGACTAACAAAAATGGGAACTATCTTTCAGGAAAACCCGGTTTTCCATTTTTCTATTTCTATAAAGAATTTGGAAAACTATTTTTATTGATAGTTTTCCTGTTTTTATTTCTATTTCTATAAAGAAGTTGGAAAACTATTTTTATTGATAGTTTTCTTGTTTTTATTTTCTAAAACAAAGAAGTAGAGTCGTTTCGCAGAAGTTTGGGGTGCTATAATTGAAGCCAGTTAATCAAAAAAAATGAAAAACTAAAAGAAATGAAAATTCGTGTTTTTGACATAGATTTTTAATAATTATTTTTCCTTATCAACATTTCCAGAAATAAACTATACCGTTGTGTTTAAGATATTTGTTAATTTTACTTTTTTTTTTAGAGAGTAAAATTTATTTATATTCTAACGCTATACAATTTATTTTTAAATATTTTTATTTCAAATAAACTCTACTAATTACATAATATAAATCGATAATTAAATTATACTCGCTAAAAAATATGAGTTAAATTAAAATTTTCTTATATTTTTAATTATTTATATTATCATTACCTAGCTATATGGTTAGTAACGTTAGAAAGTACAGTAAGTTAAGGTAACAATTTTTTTTTGTTTTGTAAATAAAAAAATACAGTATGTTTAAAAAAATGTTTTTTATAATATATAAATTTTAAAAAAGAATACATTTCATTTTTTGATATAATACATTTTTTTTTTTTTTAAAAAAAAGGGCTCCCCTTCCGTGTGTTTGGTTATAGATTAGAAAAGAAAAGGAAAAGAAAACACTAAATCCGAGGCATTTTCATTTGTTTGGCAATGAAGAAGAAAACAATTGGAAAGGGATTAGCAAAAAGAAAAGAAACGTGTGTCATAAAAGGAAAAAAGAAAAAAAAATTATAATGACTAAAATAATCTTAATCTATTCAATTAATTATAAGAGTAATTTTATAATTACAGCAAATTAATTAACTTTTTATAAAGATATTGTTGTTATTTAATCTATAAACTTTTTTTTTTACATTTTCTCATACAATTTAAATATAAAATTCTATTGTCTCAATTGTTTTCATAATATTTTTTTACAATTTTTTTCCCACTAAAATTCCACTGTCCAAACAGTCTATTAGCCTCCAGCGATGGCTCCATCACCCCCAGAGCCTGCTGCGGCGACGGAGGCGGATAAGGCGGTGACTGCAAGAATCAGATGCGCCTGTCTCCATTTCAAACGGTACCCGTCGATGAAGCGACGCCGTTTTCAACTCTGCGTGCTGCGCCTGCCTCCATGATTGCCGTAAATATTTGCGTGACCATTTTTGTGTCGTCCATTAAATATGGGCCTTTATGAATCGATGGATCGTTTTTCAATTTATGTGTCTTCTATCTTCGATTGTTTGGGCTCCGGGGGCCTTCCAGATTCCATAATGTGTTTTCCATTGTTCGACAAACTTCCTCTACATTGGGTATGATTGGGCCTCGTTTCGGTTGTATATTGTACATCACAAATGGGCCTCAGCCCATGTTATTGTAGATGCCTGGGCCTGCTGGACACGATCCATCCCCACGGTCTCTTACTTTCGTTACTCTACCCATTCTTCTTTGGAAATCATCTGTGAATCTTCTCCACGACAAACAGAACTAATTTAGATTTTGGTCCGAACCCAAAAAGGAAGTAAAAATTTAAAAAAAGAAAAAAGAAAGAAAATAAGCAAAGAGCAAGAGTCAAAGATCAAATTCTAGATACTTAGATTTTTTTCGTCTATTTTAGATTTTTTCGTTTTTAGTCTTTCATTGCCTTAATTCTCAATGTAAATGTTCCCTGTCTAACATTAAAATTAAAATATATTAAAAAAAGAGCAAGATTCAAAGATTTAAAAAAAAAAAAAAATAGTGATTCAGCTCAGGATCATGGGATCTTTTGCTATGAAATAGGAAGGCTATGCTGATACAAGGAAATAGAATGTCTAACGGGTGTTTTTTTAATAAGAAAAAAATATTTAATAATTAAAATTTAAATATAATGTCTACCATGTCCTAATTCTAAAAAAAAAAATGAATAAAATTTAAGTAAAAGAGAGAATTACATTTATTATATAACTTATGACTCCTCTTACTAGAAAAAAAAAAAAAAAAAAGACAGGATTAAGTACAAAAATTTCTGATAGACGCGACGCCAAACAAGTGGGTTAACATGGCATCATGAGATTATTTCTTTGTCACCGTCGAGCAAGTTGCCGCCACCCGCCCCAGTGAGGCTCTGAAAATTTTTCTACGTGACGACTCTATTTCGCAAACAGGCATATCTTGTTATAAGAAAATTTTGTAATTTGTAATGCTTTGTCCTTAAGCAATGCCATTACATATTCTATAGTGCTTCAATGCTTTCTCATTAAGCAATTTAGACCTTGTATGGAGACATAGAATGACCAATTCAGACTTCTTCCTAGCCCATAGAAACGGTGAGGTAGAACATATATAAATAGAAGGAAAACAAAAACAATAAATTATTCCCATTTTTTAATTTAATCTGTCGGAGTAGGTTTAACCATTTAATAGTCAATGCCACCCGTTTTCCAATACAAGCCTACGTCTCTACCAAGGTCAATGCAATATTAATAAACAACCATAGGCTTGTGGAAAAAGAATACCAATCCATTATTTATTTCACATCAAACGTAACAAAACGCAACTTCATGAAAGAACAAGTCCTCTAAATCGTATACAGTGCCTGAATATCTAAAAAAAGAAGCATATAATAACAGAATATATATATATATATATATATATATATAAAAGAAAAAAATGATACCAAATTAAGCAATAACAATTAAAGAAAGGAAGAAAGAAAGCAAGCTCAGAAATCGATGTCGCACTTGGTGGTCTCAAATGGACCGCCAGCATTGCCGAAAGGAACCTTCAAGTCGCACTCAATCTTAGGCTTGACTTTTCCGGTCTTAAACCAGCCAAACTTGAGCCTGATCCTCATGTAAAGCTTGACGTGAATACTGTAGACGCCGGCAGCCTTCTCCTGGTCAAACTGGGTCAACTCCTGAGTGTCAAGCAATAGCAGCTGCTGGCCTTGGAAGACAGGGCTCAAGACGCTGGTGTTCTTATGTCCCTGGTAAAAGGGTGTCAAGGGGGTATAACCAAACCTACTGCCCTCGTAGAACGCCGCCGCGTCGATGGTATCGTAGTAGATTCCGATCCTTTTGTTGGGGTTGCGGACGGTCATGTTCAGGGCAAGATTGTATTGGAGCGTGTTGTTTGTGGTGAAGTTGAACTGGGTGAGGGTGGCGTCTGTGACGTGGAATTTGACCTTGTTGGGGCGGAAGACTAGCCAGATGATGAGGGCGGCAATGCCAATGATCACCACAGCGGTGACGAATCAGTTTGAAGAGGAGGCTGAAGATGCAGCAGCCGCAGCCGCAGCCGGAGCGGCCTGGACGGCGGTAGCTCTGCGGGGGTGGGATTGCTGGGCCGTAATAGGCCCCGTTCAAATGGGGTTGTTTCTCCGCCATAAGATCAAAGAAATTGCTAATATGCTTCTTTTTTTATGTTAATTCGCTCAGCTAGAAGGAAAAAATGAAGTAAAAGTATGCAAAGATATAGAAGAGAAGGGTTCAGGTTCTGGCCATATATAGAGGGGATAGAGGAAGGGGAACTGGCTAGAGGTTTAGGTAGTTAAAAGGTGTGTGTGAAATTGAATTTGATTGAGATTGGAAAGAGACGCGGAAGTGAGCCGCGTCAATGGACGCGGTTGCTTTGGATGTGTAGAGGCTCCAATTTCTTAGCAGTTTCTTGCGTGCTCTTTGGGTATGTTTTGTGGCCTATAAGGTGGATCCCGGCAACTTCCCTTTCTATACGTAACTGTATAGAGCACTGTTACATAAATATACAATTTTTATCATATAGTTTAGTCATATTATAATAATATACATATTTTTTATAACAATATACATACTTTTTATAATAAAAAAAATAAAGTATAAGTTTTTATTATAAAAAATATAATTGTTATTACAAAAAATATAGATATTGTTATAATATAACTGTATCGTTTGGGTAAAACAGTATTTCTATAAACATTTTCTGTAATTACATTAGGTGTCATAGATGGGGATTTGTACGACTCTCCCAATTGCGTTTACCTCATGTCCATGGTTATTCATTTTTGATCTGTAGGAGGATATTTAACGGTGAGGTAAGACGGCACGGGATATGACTAGAACATATGTTTACATAATTACATCAAATTGAAAATTATGTGAGGCGGAAACAGGGGAAGGGGTTAGATTTATCCCGACGGGAGATTTCTTTCGTACGTACACTTTTTTTTTCGCACGTACACTTACATATAATAATATTATGATCCTCACATATACAATTTTAATATGCATCTAATAGCCGTGAAGTGAAATGTAAGCTCGACTTTAGAATGATTGTCAAATTAACTGCGTCCAAAGCTCTTACTTCAGACAGGAATGACTAAATGCAATATAAGCTATTAAGTGCGCACGTAATAAGCCTAGCATATTCAACCAATTACCAACTACCATTGACCAAGTTCTCAGCAACTTTTTTTTTTTTTTTTGTGAGTTTAATTTGATGGGGAACTTCTTCAACTGGATCGGCACTGGCTGAATTGCCTCGCCTCTTCTATTGATATATGTCAAAAATAAGACCCATAAGTGTGAGTTTTGGTGATTAAGTGGATTGAGTTTAGTCTGACAAGTCGCAAGTTCAAATTTTATCTCTTTCCATTAGCTTTTGGCGAAGTGGCAAATTTAATTCATGAGTTCCATTTGCAGAAGTTTCCTTAGTTTCATCTCCACCGTAAATGTAGTGAGGAGGCCTCTAGATGTGAATAGGTGCGAGAGGCATAATGTTTCCTCCAAGATATGCATGGTTAGTCTTTTCCCATACTCATTTTATGTGCAAAAAAAAAATGTCAAAAATAAGAGTAAGGTAGATAAAAGAAGGGGAGGGATTGTTCTTTTCCATCAGTGACCAGGGCAAGCTGCTTTGATTTTCGTAAGTAGTTGGCTAGGGCTTAAAAGGGTAGGCAGTTTGTATTGATGACCCTCAGAATAAAAAGTCTACCTGGACCGACTTCGTTTTTTTTCCATTTAGGCCCGAATTTGAGAATATAGATCCAGGGAACCTGGCCCAAATATTAAACGAGCCAGAATGAACGAATAGCATGGCCGACACATGTAAGGTTCATATATATATATATATGAATTTAAGGCAACAATATTGAGATGCAAATCCGACCTCGCATTCCTTAAAAGAGATGGCTCTCAGTGCCACTCAATCAAAAGGCCAAGTGATATTAATGTGCTTGACGTTTGGACCGGTAAAAGACCCATGAAATAGAGCTCAATGATGACGATAAGCAAAACAAAATAGTAGTGTCCAGTGATACGGGATAGAATAAGGAAATTTTTGCTTCAGTCAGGTCCAGTTTGAGCGTTTCAACATACTGAAAAAAGGGAATTGATATTTGCACGAAGAAATTGGCACCCGCACCACTGTTTTTACTTGTATGGAGTTATTTCTTCGTGCAAATCATGATTTGTTGATAATCCCAAAAATGCAGTTGTCGATAAGCATCTAGACATATGTTGATCCATCAGTACATTCTAGCTACTAAAAGTTGACAGATTAGGAGGCTAGCATGTGATGATCAGCTTGATCCGTTCAAATTCGGTGGGGCATGACTTTCCAGGGAGATGCATCAGATTATAAGAGGACAATGTATGGCAGGCTGGTAGCCATTAATATTGTCCTGAATAATGTGGAATTAATGAGCGTGCGTTGCCGTTGGGTGACTGTAAGTTGAGATTAATCTGGGAGAGGTGAGCAGGAGTAGGACCAAGAGGTCATTTGACAAGATAAAAATCCCTTCCTATCACGCAATTATTTGGTGCCGGTGATGAATGAAAACGACCTCCACTAAACCATGTGACGCATGAACCCAACCCCCCCCCTCCTCAAAATCGCATTCCCATTATTAAACATTGAAAAAAAAAATAATTCCCTACTTTCACATTGTCTACTCACTTCTGTCAAACACTAGGTTCTCGAGGACATATTAAGAGTTTCATTAAGTAGATATATACTGTATAATCATATGTTTTCATCATATTATAAAAATATATAGATTTTTTATAACCTATATATATACTTTTCGTGATAAAAAATAAATTATAAATTTTTATTATAAAAAATATAATTATTATTATAAAAATTATTACATATAATCGAAATATACAGTTACACAATATATCCACAACATTTTCCGTTTTTCCTTCTTTCAGAGATCAAAGGCCAGCAGATATCAACGGCCAGAAAAATGGGACCCCACGAGCTCTATAAGCACGTTCTGCGCGATTCTAGAGTGTTCAATAACTTTTATTAGATATTATAAAGTTTACTTAGTATAAAAGCTCAATCTACTTTACAATAAAATCAGTACATTTTTGTTTGATAAGGTTATGTTTTTTAAATTGTTTTCACACAAAAGAAAGTAACCACCCAGAAAGAGACAGAAAAGGGTTGTTTCATTGGTTAACGAAATATTTAATTTCCAAATTTAAAGATCAAAAAAGTAAATTAATCCCTAGTCCAAAAAAAAAAAGTAAGTAAACTAATCACCAATGCGAGGAAATATTGGGCAAGAGTACTAATTAAATGCCAAGCAAACCGCAAGAACAAACAAAACTAAAATGAACGACCGACAATGACTACACAAACTCCACTAAACACTACACAGTCACTTCTGATCTCTTAATTAAGCATATACATATGAACCATATTTCCATAACTGCAAGAAATAAATTAAAAAACAAATATTTGGACAAGTTGCTAGCACTTGCAATTCTTCAATATATCTGTCTGTCTCATTCCATTTATTTCAATTGTTAATTTTCAATAGTAAAATTTACAATTGAAGCCCAAGCATATCTATAACAGACAGCTATCATCAATTCATAACTGATCCACACACAAAAAAAAAAAAAAAAAGAAGCCAAAAATAAAATATGTAATTAAAGAGAGTAGGAAGAAGGAAATTTAACGAAATAAGAAAATAATAACAGTACTTAAACGCCCGTTAAATGTTGTCGTTCTCGTGTCCTCTTCCTTCACACTACCAGTCTTTTAAACGCTCACACTGCAACTGGTAACCAACTGATACTTGACGGCGTTAGCACTGACAGGGATCCCGTTGTTCTTGTCCCCGATCGTTATAAACGTCGGACATCTCACGTACAAATAGTACCTGCCGGAAATGAATGTCCCAACTTTGAATCTCACCCGTCCATCGATCTTGATCGTCATCGAGATGGTCCCGGCGTTCTGGTCCTGGTTCAGAGCGACGGAGTTGAAAGGAGACACCGGCACCGCCGTCCCGTAGACGAACGGCGTCCAGACGTTGACCTCCTCGTGGCCTTGGTAGGTGAGCGGGAGCGCCGTGCGGAGAGTTATCTGCTGGTTGCGGTAGGTGGCGAAGATGTCGAGCCTGTCGTAGTAGATTCCGATTCTGTCGTTTGGGTTGCGGGAGGAGATGGTGACTTGGAAGTTGGTGGTGAGGAGGTTGGGGACGGAGGCGTTGAAGGCGTAGACGGTAACGTCTTGGAGGACGAACCTGGGCTTGGAGGGGCGGAGGATGGCCCAGATTATGAGGACGGTGACGAGGACGATGAGGGCCAGCACCAAGATGACGGCGAAGATCAGGCGGAAGAGTCTCCGCCGTCGTTCGCCGTGCTTGTGGCATTTTTCCGACATGGTGGTGGTGGTGGAGGAGATTAGCTAGCTAGAGAAGTGTGAAAACAAATGGAGCAGTTGCGTGAGAAAGAGAGGAGGAGACGGAGAAAGAGAAGTGGGGAGTTTAAAGATGAAGTACTGAAATTTTGGATTACAATATTTTCTGTTTATAGGGAGGAGGTTCAGGACAGGGCTGGTGGGCTTGCTCTACTTTTCTTGGGCGGTGCCGTGTAGTGAACGCGTTCCGAGCAGATATGTTGTAGTACATATTTGTTGGTTGTGTTGTTTGGTTCTTGTCTTTAGGATGCCTTGCCTGATCAGTTTTTGTGTGCACTTGTAGTGGGGAGATCACTTGTACTAAGAACCAAGGAGCTCCACTAACCTAGCTCACCCATAAAAAGGATACAGTAATATGAATCTTATTTTACAGTATTTAATAATTTATTTAATTTTTATAATTAATCATTCAAAGGTTCTGCAGTTATGTTATTGCGTATTTGTTTATATCTAAATAAGAATGTGCCATTGGCTCTTTCAAAAATTAATTTGCACTTGTTTGGTTGAGGTTGGTGAATGGGATTTGGGGAATTAAGTGTAGGAAACAAGCAAGAGTGCCATATGAAAGTGAATAATGGAGAATTAATTAAAACCCCACATCATTGGGATCAGTTATTTCGTTTAACAAATTGGGCACAAGTTCACTATTGTACCGACCTTTTTTTTGACTTCTACTATTGTACCTACCTAAACATTATGAGATCCATCTATCAAATTATTAGTACGTGGGCAGCACAGGCATTTGCTCAGTTTATTGGTGTATGCAAATATACATGGGAAATACAAGTGAGTCTGCTTTATCATTGCACTATTAACCACAATTATGTTGATTTTGAGGTCATTTTCATAACCATAACGCTGCTGGTGATAAGCGGGCTATTGCCCCTGTTCTTCTACGTCTTCTGATAAACGACTGTATAATCGGCGATTTCGTGTTTACAAAAAAAAAAAAAAGGATATAATATTCATACGATAAATAAAATAATATATAAATTACTATAATAATACAAAAGTGAGTTAATAAAAAGCAAAAATAAATAAATATTAGAAAGAGTGAAAGATAAATATATTATTTTGTTTTATTAGTTACGTAATTTTTGACATAATACAATAAAAGAAATGAAATGAATTGACAGCCTGTTAAAGTCGTGCTCGTCTAGTCCAGAAAGTAAATATTGCCTTTTTATTGGTTAGATTCCATCTTTTAATTTAAATCTAATATGAAAAGATAAAAAAAACTCGACAATATATTAAAAATTTTATTATGAACAGTTATTTTTTATCTGTTTTTTTTACAGATGTCAATCAAAAATTAATATATCAACACTTTTCAATGATAGTTTCGTAATATTTTTAACATTTAATTTTTTGACAGCTAATCAATATCTACTACATAAGTAACAACTGTAAAAAAAATAAAAGTATCTGTTATTAACAAAATTTATATATTAATATATAAAAATTACAAATAATTATTATTAAATTTTATTTAATTAATTGCGTATTATTAATATATTTAATGAAGGGAACCGATACAACGACAAAATTTCAAACAATTCACTGAAAATTTTATTTAGAATTAAGATGACTGGGTTTATCCTGTCATTTGGGGCCTAACTTATTAGTTTGTTTTATGTATCAGTCTGCACAACAGCACACCCAATGCATAGCATGTTTTTTAAGGTTCTTTTATCACCGTTGCTTGTTGTTGATTGGATTATGGATGAGAGACGCGTTCCACAGAAAATTCTGGGGCCCACTTTAATGAGGGAGGGGCTTTCTGACTGACCTTCTTTTGCTTTCTAGGATATACTTTCTTTTCCGCCGCACCCAAGCTCATCAACGTGTCCGTAGAAACAAGCTGAAGAAAGAAAAATTTACACAAAAAACAAAACAAAAAAAAAAAAAAGAAAAGGCAGGAATCAACTCGAAAATACCAAGTGGGGGATTCAATTTTAGCCTGAAAAGATGGAAATTAATACACTTTTTCTCTTTTTTATTTCTGGCTTGGGGCTTAAAGCTCATAACCTTTTTCCTCATTGTATCATTGTTCGATAAAACGTTATTAACTAAAGTGGTAATTATATTTATACGGTAGATGTGTTGTTTTGTCCCAATTTAGAGAGTTTACCCAGAGAAATTCCTCTGCTAAGCAATAAATCACTTGCCAATAAATGACAGAAAACAGCCGCCTCCCTCTTCTTTCATTTTCAAAAACTTGAAAATTTGGTTGTCTATGTCAAGGAGTATATATATGTATATATAACACAAATATTTGACATAATTTATAATATTTTTAAATTTTTTTTTTGTTACTAGATTAAATTTTTAAGTAGATTTCAGATTTAAAATCTTTATTTAACATGATATTGTATTTTAATATGAAGATCTGATACGACTTATAATATTATTAAATTTCACACCTTAATAATCTAATTTATGTGTAGAGGTAATATAATAAATAACTAAGAAGAAATAATTTTTAGTATCAATATATGTCTTCACTGGATTAAATTATGCCTAGGTACTAGGTAGAGTAAGTCGCATGGTTAATCTTTTGAGTTTTGAGTTCAGAGGAAGTAAGAATTGGCTAGGATGGAGAACCAGAGATAAATAACTCATCTAATTAAAGGGCCATTGCCATTTGCCATGATTAAAAAAAGCAGAACTAATTTTTAGTTGCTTTGCTCAGCAGGACGTTCCACCATCGGTTACTTCCACGGCCGCCACCCCTCTGCTCTTCAATTACTACAATGAGCTTTTGTTTTTTCCTTCCTTTCGCTTTTTTAAATTTTATTGTCTTCTTTATATTATAATTTCGAGTATTTTTTGGTGACACTTTTTAGGCTATACCGAAATAAATATATAATTTATTTGATAATATTTAATAATTTATTTATTATTTTATTTTTAAAAATTTAATTATTGAACAATTTAATATTTATATTAATATCAGTTAAAAAATTTACTTAGTATTTCTCATAATTTCTATGGTCGTTAGACAGATGCCATTGTCCGTCCACAAATTCAAGAAAAGAACGAAAAGCAATTATTTGCATTGCATCACACTCAATGAACAACGACAGTTCAGCAGCTAGCAGTACCACTGACGTCGTTCATTGGAGGCCGTCAACAATTGTTGGCTGGAATTTTTTTCGAAATGAACCCCCCTAACATGTGAGCCAAACTTGGCCTATACTTCATTTCCATAAAGGCTTTTGTCCGTTGTAACTCGTAATCATGTGCCACCTTATTAGTCTCAAAACATGAGCGGTGGGGTCTATGTGCTCCAACAGGCAGCCGATAGGCATTGCTGACTTTTCTACACAAACTGGGCATTGTTCAATTCTAGCTAAATTATCTTCTTTGATGTTGCTAATACTTTTTTCTTGTCGTTCTTTGGCGCTGCTATAATACAGTCTTTGTCTTTTAGAAATTCTAAATTTCTAATAAATCCTTTAAAAAGAAGGTAACTCATTAATTGATGCTGAATTTTTATTATACGTCGTAGGTAATGCATAGTATACAGGCTGACACAGACTACTATCAATGGCCCCAAGTATGAATATATGATTGATATTAAATCCCCAATAGTTTTTGAGTTGGTTGAGAACAGCTAGCTATAAGATATAATTTGCAGCAAGGATAACTCAGGCGATCTACAGTAAAAGTATTTGATTTTTCCTAGTTAAAAAGCATTTGAAATGTTACCTAAATAAGTTTTATCTAATTTAAATTTCCTTTTAAGGAGAGAAAAAAAAAAGCTTAAAATTAAGCGGGATTCATTTCTTTGAGATGTAATTTATTATCTGTCATACTTAAAATAAAAGGGTATATGTACATAACAATATTTGTTATATTCACTCGTCTTTTTATGGTGGATATAACATACATAATTTTAGATTACAAAAATTTATTTTATTATTTTTTTCATTTCAGGTTCGTCTCACTTAAACTTTTTATTTTTAGGCACATTTAACATTATGTTAATTTAAAAAATCGCTAAATAAAGCAAGCAGCATGACAAAAAGAGCAAATATACCACGTTTAGAATATTGGACATATATACGATTTTTTTAGCATTGGCACAAATAAATGGTGTGTCCATCACCCATTACAAAAATTTCATGTTTTTTTTTCCTGATGAGCAAGTTTTTGCTTATATTTGACTGTCCAAGAATCCTCATTTGAGTGCATAGCAGCCACAAAGAGGCCTTATCCCAAATTCTGTACTGATTCCCACGCATGGAGAAGGAAGCCAAGGATATCCCTAGTCCCTACAACATCTGCAACTGCAAGTGGTGGTTTTGTCCCCATGGCTAAGAATATCCCACAAAAGAGCCTTCCCCTCCTTTTTTTTTTTTCTCACTTTCATGGCACTGACATTTAGGCTGATTCCAATCCCCAAATTGTTGTTCTCAGAAAGTCCCTGCAACGGATCTTCTTTGAACCTCTCAAATTCCCCCTTTTCACTTTTTTTTTTTTTTCCTTCCTTGGTTTTAACCTGTATTGTCACGAAATTCAAAGCTTCTAGATTGAGCAGCTAGTCCGAGTGCATTTATATGATTAGTGCGTGGTTTACACGTGCTCCATTATTGGCTTCTTACTGTTGGAATCGAAAGAGAAAGGAAATTGATTGAAATATGTCGTTTGGGAAGATAATAGAAATTGGTTAGAAAGTGGACAGTAACTGTCAAATCAACTTATCCAATTCACTTTTTTTAAAAAAAATTATACTCGTAATAATATAATTATTAAAATGATCTCAACTTTATCTCTTGAATTTTAATTTACTATTTATTTATTTATTTGTAAAGATATTTTTATACTTTCATTATACACTTTCTTTCTCATAATTTTTTTATACAATTTAAATATAAAATTTTATTTTCTTATATTTTTTCATAATTTTTTTTAAATTATTTCATTTCTCGTCACTTTCTCCGGCATCCAAACCTCACAATCTAAACACGCCAGCCTGGTAACAAAAGATGTACTATAAGAAGTCTGGGCCAGCAGAAGCGACCAAACCAAAAAGTGAGGACTAATTGAATAAAGAGTAGATGGAGAGAACACTTGAATGGTAGGGAATTCCCACGGCAGAAAGCTCCAAGCCAGAAAAGTATAGGAAGGACACGTAATAGAAATGAAAGCAAGGGACTTTTTGGTAATAAAAAAATTACACTGTTAACCTTTTTTTATTCTAAACATAAGAAAGTAAGATTGGTACTCAGAGTTAATAAAAAAGATTGTGCCGCTTTACTGAATACAATAGACAGATGTGGCGTACTATTAGCCTTGTTACGGTTCTTGATTGCTGCTTCTGCATTCACCCATTGAAGTGAGGAAGATAGTGGCGTAATTACTAATTGCTAGTGGTTGTTGTACAATTATGAAGGAATAAAAATAAGTTGCGGTGGTTAAAAAGTTGAAAAGTCAAGTTCGGACCGCCACTTAATTTCACTCAAACTTCATTCTAGTCATGAATAAATCACCCAAGTTCCGGTCTATAAACACTGACAAATTCAATTTGAACTCTAAAGTTAATTAGTAAAAAAAAGAGTTATTTTTCGTGGAAGCAAAAGGCAACACTTTCCCTCATCACTTCGAAGAGATAAAATCAATTTGACAAGCTAGTTGATGACTAAATTATGGAATTCGTTTTCTTATAATTCCCCGTGATACTCGTGAAAGAAATGCAAGCAATTATTGGACGTTTGATTCCATCATGTTCCCTACGAGAACGCCAATGCAAAAGACAAATAAATAGTGAATTGGCATTTGGATTGGTGCTCAATGACATTAGACATGGTGGGATGTTTTTCCTGCTTTCCTTCTTAAAGTCTTTTGGTTCCATTTTGCATTATTTCTTAATGCTTTGCCATGCATTCAAAATCCATCCCACGACAGATTGGAAGTTTCCCACCAAACATTCGTAATAGCCTAACAGGGTAAAAATGCTCTACATATCATTGAAAATTTCCAGACTCTCTCGCTCTCTCTCTCTGCTGCCCATTGTCTTAATCAACAATGAATTGGGGTGGCATGATGTGGTCCTACTTATCGTCATAGGAATCTTATCATGTTTGTATCGAGATGTTCAATTGTTTTAGGGGTTGTTTTTGGGGGCGGCGCCCCCGGGGGTGGGGGGGGGGGGGGGTTGACAGGGACGGATGTAACTTGGCCCCCTCCCCCCTTTAGTTTTTTGATGTTATATATTTTGTTGGTACAGTTTAATCGGTACACTAACCTCGCCTAGTGGCCAGCGTCGCCATGTCCCCCTTGGAATGTTGGAGGTTCGAACCGGTGAAGCCCCATTCTTGTATCCTTTTTCTTTCTTTTGGTTTCTTTCTATCTTTCTCCTTTTTCTTCTTTTCTTTTTCTTTTGAAGAGCAGGTAGTTTGCTTCTTTTTCTTTTCTTTTTCTTTTGAAGAGCAGGCAGTTTGCTTCCCTGCTTTCAAAATCATTTTTTTAGAGATGATACATGGAAATTAAAAATCTTATAACATTACAATTGATAGAATAATATAATAATATTTACTATTTATAATAATTAATATAATATTTATTTTTATCATATTGTATTTGTACTATAGTGTTTGTCCCTCTTCAAAATTTTTTCTGAATCCGTCCCTCGCAGTTTGAATAAAGGGAAAAAAAATGTGTATCTCAATATCTTATTTTATTGGTTTCGATGGGTTCAGCTCGGCACCATCTTGTATCTTCTCAGAAAGGGGGAAAAAAAAACAAATCAATCTGGTAATAGTTAAGGAAAGAAGTATGAAATCAGAAGCTTTCACATAATTTTGCATTCCAACAAACAGACATCAATAAACTCTGCACGCTGTAATTACTCGCAATCCAGTACTCCAAAAGAAGACTGTTAAGACGCTATTTCTCGCTGTACTGAGTCTCCTGATAAAGGGCAATCCGATTACTAGTGAGGCACACATGCTGTAATTACTCGCAATTCAGAATCCATGAATAGAAGATCGAAGATTCACCATAAGGTTCTCG
Source organism: Carallia pectinifolia (assembly GCA_037832335.1). Classification (NCBI taxonomy): domain Eukaryota; kingdom Viridiplantae; phylum Streptophyta; class Magnoliopsida; order Malpighiales; family Rhizophoraceae; genus Carallia; species Carallia pectinifolia. The sequence goes on along the minus strand of CM075444.1, from coordinate 15,179,186 downwards.
GATGTCAAATGTCAAGGATAATTAAAATCACATTTCACAAGTGGATTTCACATTCGCCAAATTGACGATGCATCTCTGACTTGACCGAAAAAACACCACCCACCCCTTCGGGCCGCAACCCCGAAAATGAGAATTAAAACAAATTCCAGCGCAAGCTCCCATACATTCAACTATCAACTTGCAATCATAGTGGCCTCTGCTCAATCAGTCAATTAGATCATCTAAACCAAGTATGATAAAATCTGACAACTATTACTAAGCAAAAGCATAAAGTCCTGTAAAATATCACTACAAAATAAGATGCATCACAGCTGCCATAACCAAGGAAAGAGCAAGAACTCCATCAGATGAGGACGACTAGATCATCCTTGATAGAGAATACTCCCTCGAGAGACAACCTACACATCTCGAGATTGCAACTGACCTTGGAATCAAAAAGCAGATATGGTACGTGGATGACTAGTTGTCTCAGATGGACAGTGGAACTGGATACACAAACAGCAAACTCCAACCACAACAAACTCTAAAGATCAAGAAATTCAAGCTACAAGTTGTATACAAACAGGGCTACATAAAGGCACAACTGATTCTGTTATCCCATATCACTCGAGACTTAAAAGAGCACAAATAATTGCCTACGGAGGAAATTATCTACATGCTACTTAGCAGCCAGCTATTATGGTTACCAAAGCTTGAAGAAGGATGTCATAGATGCTTCACTTCTCATGTTTTTGCCATGGAGAAGCAGCTCACATGCTGGTTAACAGCCAGCTATTATGGTAATGTACGGCCAAGATAGCTCAGTAAAACTACAATTGCATGTCTAGCCAAAAAAGTAGTTTAAGTTGAAAGCAAGCGAGCAGCACAAAGCCATGCCTTTGGTTTTGGGTTTTGGTTGGGGGGGTTTTTTGGGGTGGGGTGGGGGGGGCGGGGGTTAGGACAATAAAAAGGAGCTTGTTGATATCAAAATCTGTCATCATCATTGGAGGCCATGCTACTTTGTGTGAGGCTCAAATTTTTGCACAGGTATGTCATCAGCAAAGCTCAGGATTTGATGGCTAGTGATTTATGGCACATCTACAGGACGTTATTTTCAACAAACCCCAGGAATAATCCATGGACCTTAGGCACAAAAATATATGGGAAGCTACACATATGTTGAAGTCTAATGACGCAAACTAATATTTAATCCAATTTTCTCAGATGATCAATTTCAGCAACAAAATTAGACTTGTCGGTACATGCATTTCCCAGCAGGGAAAATCTAAAATCTAGGATTAGACAGTCCAACAAGCCCCCCTGCAATAAATAAGAGAATGTAATCAACACGACATTCTTCTCCATTTGATTGCCACCTGTATATCTCATATTCCTGGCTATTCCTATCTTCAAGTGCATAACATTTAGCATCTGGAAGTTATAGCATTATCAACTAAGGATAGTTCTCATACATGTCCAACGCTGAGCTAAAAGAATTGATAGTTAGCGTTGGAAAATCAATATAACAACTGAATACACACATAACAAAGAACATTTAATTGCAATGCATACCACAGCATATTGTACTGTGTAAGCATTGAAGATTACACACAAAGCATGCAGAAGGCAGCAATTAAACTAATCTACACAGAAGTGCAATTTGGTCTAGATTTTCTGAGGCAAAGAGCTGGCTCATGGCTGAGGGGCAGAGTTTGGTTTACATAACATCCAACATGGAAAAGAACTAGATACTGACAAGCATAAAATATGTGGCCCAACTAATTAGAAACAATATAAGTTGTAGACATCATGATACCAATCGGAAAATTTTGATTTTATATGTGCCTGAAAGAAATATAAGGGTTTGAGTACAACAAACCAATCAACTTTAAACTCCAAAATTTAAGTGATTTTGAGAAGAGATGGTTCCTTAAGCCAATTTATATGAGCTGGCATGCATCCGCATTGAGTGAATATTTGAGCTCCAAGGATTAAAATTAGTCAGTTCCTTCAAATTTCAACATGGTTAATTCAGAAACATGCAAGATGAGAAATCTCAAAGGGTTGAACATGTGGTGTTCCTTGCACAAAAGGCTGAGATTTCCTTGGAATTTTCAACTCCATAATTTTTCTTTAACAAGGTTCAACTCAATAAGTTCGCAGGCACAAGATTACCATATGCATGAAAACAAAGTTTATTGATCATACGTATAGACAGTAATAGAAGCCTGTGATTCATAATTTTGATTTGTTCCTGCTAAGTGTTCGAAAGCTCGATAGCCTCTACCACCAGGTCCACTTAGAATTCCACTTAGAATTCATGGCAATTCAGCAACATTGATCCCAGCGGTCCCAATGATTCAGTATTTAACACATATACTACCCCAATATAACACCTCTACAGCAAGAAGCCAACAACTAAAAGAACAAAAGCGCCCCAGGTTCACGAGGCGGCTCCCACAATGTAACCATATGGAGCAGCCTATTTTTGTATGTGTTTAGTTGTAAGAAGCCAACGACAACACACACACACACACACACACAACAATGCAAGATTAGCCACATATAACCAGATTGAAACAGCCAGATTTCCGTTTCTTTCTAACCCAAGTAGTCACGTTAGAATCAGTTGCAGATGTGACCAATAAATTTTATTCCTTCAAATCAGAAACAAATAACATTTCATCAACGCTAACTAAACAGTCACCAAAAGTAATTATAAAAAAAATAAAAAAAAAAAAAGAACCCGGAATACTCACTAATAAACCTCGCATTTCTCCGGTTGGCCCATCAAAGTCCCCGTCCCGTTATACCGGGAATACGCAATCCTAATCGGGTCACAGTTGACCCGAACCAAATGCTCTCTCGCTCTCCACGACCCGCACTGAAACCGGACCCAACCCAAAACCCTTATCCCAAAGTCCACCGACCCGCGATCCCTGCTCTTAAAATTCCGTTCACCACATCTTCGCCGACGTACTCGCTTATTGCTCCGAGTTGGAACTCAACAGTTGACTGGTTCAACTTGCCTAGAGAAAACGGCGGCAACTGAGTCGTCGCCAGGCCCAACTCGCCTCCATACAGAACCGAGGCCTGGAGGCGGTCGTAGCTAATGCTTAGCTTCTTGTTGGGGTTTTTGACAAGGAGAGTAAAGATCCACCGGGCTGTTAACTCGGAGCGAGTGGCATTGAGTTGAGAAAGGGCAGCGGATTCGACTCGGAACTCCGGGAAATGAGGCTTGAGCACGAGATAGGCAATGACGGAGAGGAGGGTCATGATCGAGAGGACCGCGACACAGAGAATGATCATTCGGCAGAAAACGGTGGGTCTGACGGAATAATTATAAGGGTTGGATCCCAAAGGGCGGTAAACGGAGGAGGAAGAGGGTGGAGGAGGAGGAGGTGATGAGCGGAATGCATAGTAATGAGTAGTGGCAGCGGCGGAGGCGGGGGCCGCTGGGTAGCCAGAGACAACATGGTTGACAGGAGCCGGATAGCCGGTGACCGTTTTGTTGCAGTGGCTGTCGCCTGATGAAGTAGCCATTGACGAACTTTGACAGAACGAACGAGTTTTAAACGGGAAAAGAACGTTACCACGGTTACGGTCTTGCGGTTAGATACTTTGATAAGTATATGTGGTAAGATACCTTTGATCGGCATAGGTTATAAGTTCAAATTTGTGTGAGAATTGTTGGCCATAGAATTTGTTCTTTTTTATCAATAAGGAAGCATTGGTTTAGTTAGTAAGATTTTCATCTTTTATTTAAAAGAATTAAGACTCAAGTTTTAATGGGTTTGATACTCTTTTTGATTAAAAAAAAAAAAAAATTGTTCTCTCCTAATTTAGAGAGGAAAAATATGGGGGCATACTAAAAATACAACACATACATTGAAATCTAAAAATTATTTTGTGCAGTCAACTAATTAATGTTTATAATAATATTAAACGTATTTTTTATTATAAATATTAATTATTTAATTATATAAATCAATTGACTTTTACATCTATGTAGTGAGGCTATTTCAGAAAGTCAAAAAAAAATACTGAGTAAAGGTAATTCTTTTGAGGTGGGAACCTCACTTTATCATTTCTTTAACAAAAATAAAATAAAAAAAAAACAGAGACTAATAGTTTGTAAGCGTCTTCTAATTTTGGAATAAAGATACCCTCATACCTTTATATTTTCTTTTACCAATAGAACAAGGAAAAAAAATGGTTAAGGGACTTTTCTTTTTCGCTTTAAGGGCCGTTTGTTTTATGGTTTGGAATCGAAATCGAAATTAGATACAAGTGGAATGAGAAACAGAATCACTTATTTTATAATATATTTGGTTTACTCCGAAATCAGAATCAAAATCCTTCATAAATGTTTGTTTCATTTCAGAATCGGAAATATTAAATATATATGATGATATTTATTTCATGATAAATATAAGATAAATATAATTAAAATTAAAAAAATTATTAATATCAAATTAAAAAATATGAAATTTTAAACAATATTATAATGTAATGTCAAATTTAAAATATTAAATTACCATAAAAATAAAATTAAAAATTATAACAAAAAATAATAATAATAATAACGATAATATACTTCACAATGATAACCATAAATATAAAATTCAAAAAAAAATATTAAAATAAAATTTTATTGTTATTATAATAATAATTATTTGTTAATTGATAATTTAAATATTTTTGAAATTTAAATTCTCATTATAATACTATGACATATGATCCCATTAATAAGTAGTAATGGTAATGACAATAATAACAATAAGAATAAGAATATGATTATTATTATTATTATTATTATTATTATTATAATATTGTAGAGATTATAAAATAATTTATTAATAATAAATAAACGATTATTTTAACTATAAAATTTCATTTTTATTTATAATTTTATTATTATCCTGAGGTTTGAAATATTTAATTTTTATTATAATATAAAAACATGTTATTATTATTATTATTATTTTATGAATAAATAAAATTAAAAAAATAAAAACATGGGGTAGTGGAGAAAATTGAGGAGTTAGAAATAGTTAGAAGGGGAATGAGAATGATTAATGGAATAAATATAGAAATCATGATTCTTTTAAAGTAGGGAATCTTATTCCTCTTTTTAAGAGAATGAGAATACATTTTATATAAAACAAATAATAGAAACGGAAACTTAATAATTGATTTTCATTTCCACATTATTTTTTTCCTAAACAAACACCTCCTTAGTCTTTCAGCCGGAGAGGAGAAAGAGAATAAGGAGGAGGAAAAAAAAAAAAAAAAAAAAAAAAAACCTCTTGTATTATCTTGTGGGCTCAAAAATTTTATTTGTAGGGGTAAAAATAACTCGATGGGACCCATTGGGCAGACCAACAATCCAGTGACCTGGACATCGGGCTTAGTGAAACTCAAATCTGGACTAACTAGCCTCAAAAAAATATGGGCTTCAAAAAGCCCCAAGAACCGGCCTACCTGCTTCTGATCTTATCTTTCTTCAGTCGTCCGGCAGGATCCAATTCCAATCAAGTTAGTAAGTTACACCCGTATTCTTTAACCCAAAAAAAATCCCTAGTACATTTATATTACATTTTTTTTTCCAATATACTCAAATATTTTTTTTTTTTAGATAGAATCAAAGTGATATAATACTATTGGATAATAGAGATTTAAAAAAAAATTAATAAACTATTACATATTATTGAACTAACTGCATAATTATGTTAGTACTATTTAAGATTAATATGTTTAATGGAACTCAATAAATATAGGGTTAATATACAAAAATATCAACTTTATTTAAAGTAACAAATGTAGCACTAATTTTAAAAAGTAACAAATCTAACACTAACTTTGTCTAAAATACAAATCTATCACATTGGGAAATTTCTTGAATAGAATTTATCTATTACGATAATGTGACACTAATTTATATAATTATTATATTATCGAAACAAACATATTTTTACAAATTTATCATCGAAATTGACAGATTTTATTCATATAAAATCATTGCGTGCTAAATTTGTTACTTTAGGTCAAATTAGTGCTAAATTTATTATTTTTTAAAATTAGTACTAAATTTATTATTTTAAATAAAGTTAATGATATTTTTGTATATTAACTTTATGACATTAAACCAAACACACACATGGCTGAGGGCTATAATCTGCGCTATATCCAGTGGTCCTCAGTTTGATGCACACAGAGGATGTATATATTACACAATAGGATTCAGAAATCATAGTGGGATTAGGAAAAGTACAGGAAACCATCTCTAATATAATAGGAAATAGATCCTGATGCAGAATAGAATGAATGATAGAGCAAAACCTTGGCCCAAGAGATCCTCTTATATTGATTAGCATGCTGCTGCACGATCCTCCGATGTATTTGCACCCAGCCATCTCCCAAAAACCACTTCGGACCTGTCAAATAAAAGGAAATTGCAAAACATCGTGAACAAACATTGCCATATATCAAGCAGCCGGATATGAAATTCTGAGCCACGTCCATGAGATAGAGTAGACAAACTACAAACCTCCACACACTGATCTCACTATATAAAAAATGTTGTTCATAAGAAATAATTGAGTCAACGCAGGATCTTTATAATGCTTGGATTTCCCATCTAGATTATTCCGAGGAGCCTGCATAATCCTTGTAGTTACAGCTGCTAACTGAGCATCTGTATCACTTGCATCAAACTCTTGGAAAAGTTGTTTCAGTGTCAACCGGCAACTGAACACATTTAAATATTAGAAATCAGATCTGACTGCTTGCAAATATACGGTCAATAAGTACAAGAAGCACCTAGAACGGAAGAAATTTACAACAGAGACAAAATAATAGCAGGGATGAAGAAAGTCATAACAGCAGAAGGAGTACGGAAAGGAAATTAAACATGTGTCGAACTTAAGAAATAAAGAGCTAGACATTAATTGGTAGACAATTATTTCATGCAGATAAAAATAGCAATCCATCACTAAGACAGCTAATGACACTATGATTCTTGCACAACTTATGAAAAGAGGGATGTGATCAGGAAGTCGGCAAATTACTCTTTAACTTCTGATCACATCGAACACCATGAGCAGCAAGTATCAAAATTGGATGTGTGCCTGCGTTGACAAGGATATGGCCGAAGCCCACAACTAATGGGCCAATGCTCAATGCATCTAATTCTCACGAGAAGACACACTGAGCTCCAATTGGAACAGACAAAGTACATTAGCCAAAGAAAGCACACCTTCTTGACTGACAGTTTCTGCTCGGCTGGTCATGAGACACACTGTCCACATGGGAGGTGGAGGTTCCAGCCTTGTCTTTCCAAATCTCTGAATCCCTTCTAGTTGTACGGGCTTTAACTCTCCAGTAGACAAAAAAAAACATACCTTCCTCAGCCATACCTTCCCTTTGCCAATAGGCACCACCAAACTACCTATAAATAGAACGTTGGAAAGCAGAAAAACCTGTTTTCGAAAATAAAATTGAAAGAAGAAATACAAATTGACCAAATATGTGCCAGATAAATCAATGATTATGAAATTCATCTGCAATTTTGTAGCATTTTTCCGTACGTCTGATTGAAGTTCCCTCATTATCTCGTACATGTCTAGTGAAACAAATAATGCCTCAGGTGATCTTTTGCTTTTGGCTATAGCCTCTCCAAAATTAAGAGAACTGCACACCATCAAGTATTTGCTCGCAAATTTTCTTCTTTCCAGGAAACAACAGTTTGAGCTATTCAGCAAATTAAAACCCAATTCAAAGGGAAGACCTGAGTGGGGGGCGCATGGCGGTTTCGAGGGCGGAGAGGCGGTGGTTGAAGGAGCCGAGAATGGAGATCATGTTATCGGCGATGCTCTGGTTCTTTTGAAGGGAATTCTTCATGAACTCTGCTCTCTCTCTCTCTTTCCTTCAGCGCCTCCATTGTCCGAGGCGCTCCCATCTTTTTTCTCCTCCTTCCTTTCTCTCCCTCTCTCTGTCGTCTGATCACATCACTAAATCACAAGCAGTGATGGGAGGTTGGATTGTGACTGTTTTCTTTCTGTTGGTTTGGGATTTTGCTCTGTTTTGAATGTCAGTTTCGTTTTTTCAAATAAAGCTGAGGACCAGGAAGGACAAAATATGTAGTAGTTATGATGAGGGAATTGAAGATGCTTTTTCTGGCCGGTCGTGGGCCCCTCTGTCTCTTGTGGACTCTTTACCCATCCAAAGTCGATTCACCATTTTTTAGCTAGCCTAATTTTTTTTTAAAAAAATTTTAACAAAAAAGAATTTATTATTCAAAAAATTAAAATTTAAAAAAATTTAAAAAATTTTTCCAAAAATTCTAAAAAATTAAATAAAATCATAGAATTAAAAATAATTTCAGAAACTCTTTTCAAAAAATTATAAAAACTCAAAATACAATTTAAAAATTTATAAAATGTCTCAAAATATTTTGAAAAAAATTTATAATTAAAATTTATATTGTCAATAGTAAAATTATATCTTTTGTAATATAACATATATGATTTAATGTTATAATTTTTTTTCTCTCCTAAAAAAAATTTAAATCATACAGGTTAGGTTCAGATTTGATCCTAAATTTTTAGGTCATATCAAGATCAAGTCATTTCGAGTCAAACCCTTCACTACTTAGCTTCAAGTCGTGTTTTTCTTATATTTTTCTGGTTGACTCATCAGGTCGAGTCAAATTTTGACACTTATCATGAGAACAAAAAAATTTGACATGTATTTTTATATCTACCACCATATTGGGTAACAATCCACCGAGATTAGCAAATGAGATTAACACAACTTGCAAATATCCTTCCACGAGACTTGGTTTTGCAAGTTGCATGTGAATAAGTGATTAGCTTTTAGCTAGCTTCTTTGGTCTCCCACATTTACTAAATTACATGGTGAATTTTAGGCGTTTCAAAAATGTGCCTTGGTAGAAAAAAAGCTAAATCCTTTATATGCGTACTGCATGCTTCCTGTATATGAAAGTATCAAACTAACCTTGTTGATTTAGTTTTATTAACTCTCTGAAGTGATAATTTAGTACTAAGTTAGCGGTAGTTCAGTGCTAATTTTATATTGATAATTTGGGTTCGAGTTTTTACATTAGCGCTTCTCTTGCCACCTGCTAATGGCTCCTTTGGGTGTAACTAATAATACGCAGTGTTAAGAGTCATCTCGACAATTTTCGTGATCTTCAATAGAAGGGTCATATTCAGTTCCGTTAATACTTAAATGATAGATCTGTTTATTTGGGGTAGGTTAAGGAGGTATGACAATAATGAACACTCCGACATTCGTTCAAAAATCCGATAATTAATATATTTAAAAAATAATTCCATTTTGTAAAATTAAATTACTGCATGTTTACGCACTTAACAAATCTTTTTGTAATTTTTTTTTTATTTTTTTCCTCTCCCCTCTCTTAGCTCTAACTTGACTGATTTTTTATTTTTTTTCAATCAAGTCCCAATATTTATTTCCTGTTAAGTGTGCGACGTTATATAATATAGCATGAAATGGCGCTTTTTTGTTTTAACATTTTTTTTGAGTAGGAACTTCGCCTCTTCAAAAAAGAGAAATTACTTGTATAACCGGTTTGAGGGAAAAATCCGTGGCTAATGAACGAATTTTGAATTTTAGGACTCTTAATAGTTTTTGTGTAGTCAGATTAGAGTTGACAAGGTTTTTTTTTTTTTTTAAAATGAAACAGTTTATTTTTTGTCACGTATTGTCTTAAAAAAAAGATGTGTCATCGAATATATCTGGTTCAGTTATTTTTTTTATGACATAATTTTTAGACAAATTTTAAAAATATTACAACACCAAATTTTTATCGAAATTCTCTACTTAAAATATAAAATATACTAATAATAATTTTTTTTTTGTTTACAAGGAAAATAAAATAAAAAAATCATAGAGCGTTACAGATTATCTGTGAAATAAATATCTTAAATGAATCAGCTAATAACCAAATTTTAATACCTAACGGAGATTTCTCCCACAACTTTAGCAATCCTTCTCCAAGACCTCTCAAATTTGCCATGAAGTCTACAAAAAAATTACATTCTCTGAATGTATACTGCAGGTGACATACCCAATCTTGTTAGAGCAACGATAAACATTTAATAATAACTTGTCTGTATCCATCCAATTCCATTGCTCCCTACTGATCTTCTGGATTGCATACAAGATATCTGTCTCAACAATAACTCGCCTATACCCTTTTTGCCAAGCTAACTGGAGAGCTGTACAAACAGTCCGAAGCTCCACTGCTATAGCTATACACGTCGTCGCATTCCCGGAAAAACCAAATACCCATCTGCCATTTACATCCCTAGCCAGACCACCGAATCCCGCCTTGCCCGGAGCACCATTTGGAGCGTCATCAACGTTGATTTTCAAGAACAACTCGCTAGGCGGTTACCAAGCAATCAAGTTGTCTAGCCGTTTCACTCGTGTCTTTTCTGCTTGCTTCACTGTTATTATATGCTTCGTACATATCCAGTGCCTTGATCATCACCGACGCCACTTTCTGGTACAAAGAATATGTCTCTCCACTAAAAATCTCATGGTTCCTCCACAGTCAAATGAACCCCGCAGTAATAAATATAGACCAAAAATCACATCCCCAGCTGGACAACAAATCCTCCCTTCGACAACCTTGCAGAAAACCATTCCTTGAAGGAATTCTGAGGGTGATCTTCCACTCCCAACTCCATAAAAAAAGTATCCCAAAACTTTACAGTTACCTCACAGCTATAAAAAACATGCTGCAAACTCTCCCGTACACATCCACATCTCTCACAAGAATCAGTCTCTACCATGTAACGAATAAATCTATACTAACTAGTAAGCAACTTACCATGCCGAACTAACCACACAAACTACCTTGAGTGTTGGGGCACTAGAAGTTTCCAAATCCAAGACCACCCTGCCGTGTGACGAATAAATCTATGCTCATTTGCGCCAAGTTTGTTCATGGTCTTTTTGACCAAATCACTTATAGGCCATTTTAGCCGTCGTATAATCCTGCTTCATGTAGGTTTATCCAGTGCCTTTCAGTTAAATCTATATACAGAATCATATTATATTAGACAACATTTCTCTTTGGTTAAAAAAAAAAAAAAACTGGAAGGTAATATAATTCAATAAAAAAAACATAAAACAAATGAAAAGGCCCAAAACAAAGATGGGTGTTTCCCAAGAACCTTGACTTATTATTAGTTATCTACTACGGTTAGTAGTGGCCAAGCCATATGGTAGCTGTCCAAAAGCCCAACATCATACAGACAATTTAACTATTGTTTACAAAGCTTATCATCCTACGAGGCCTAGAATGGACAAACATTTTTTTTGGTTCTTGGTTTGTTAGGCACAAACAGACAGGAACACAATTTTCCACTACCTTACATCTATTTCTTTAGTTCTACTGCACAAAACTCGACAACATTATTTAACCTTCTATTCTTCTTCTACAGCTCTAATAATATATGCTATCATCTTTCCTGGCCACTTCTTCCTCAGTTGATAAGATGGAAGATATTGGTGAAGACAACTTCAATAAGTCCAGTCCTGAGGCAATCCCATCTCTGGAGGGAGATGATAATAGCAATCCTCCTGCTTGCTGACATCCACCCTTGTCATGGATTTCCTCTGTTGAGTGGCCAGAACCTCCTGCCTATATCTTTCGCCTGCCATGACAATATAAAATTCTTGGGAATAATTTGTAATTTTCATAACTACTCTCATAAACAAAAATAATTGCTGCAAGCTTCAAGTACTAACTTAGACAGTTTCCAGGAATGGAGTGGATGTCTTAATTCTATGGGAAACACAACAGAGAAAATTCAGCATCATGCGCTGACAACCACTAAAATGAGCAAATGAGCATTTATAGGCTCCTTTTCTTGAAAATATATATATATATATATATTGAAGTATGCCAAAAGAGACAGCTCCTGAGATAATAAGGCCAAAACCAAGGTAAGCCGGTATTCCAAACTCAAATTAACTAAGCCAATGTTTGACATATAACAGATTTGAAAAATGGGATACTTTGGCACATGGGCATCAACATGAATACATCCCTGAAAACACCATAATTAGCTTGAGCTAGCATATAATTAGATAGTCCTGATGATTAAATTGGAAAGACGACCACTAAGGAACCATTAAGGAAAAAAACAAAAACAAAAGCCTGTTTTCAAACAAACCTCCAAAAAAGCCTAGTGGGAATGGCGTCACGAGTCCAGATCATTGCCCGGTGTGAACGGCTTTCAACAACACACACAGATATCGGTAAGCAATAGCTCTTGACAATCTTGTTTGCACCTACTAATGAGAATCAATTTAAGGGACCTAGCAATCTTGTGAAAAATTTACCACCAGACCAATCCCATTGTATTACAACAAGAAGCAAAAATAGCAAAATTATTTTCCCACGTGGTAACAGCCCCTTTTGAGTGCACTAACAGCCAAATTTTGAGAGCAACAGGTTCTTTCTCACTCATTGGAAAGTTCACTCGGTCATTAGCTGGTTACAGAGACATTAAATAGTGTGTTTGGATTGATAGAAAATGATCAGAAAGAAAATAAATAGAAAATAATACAATAATAATAATATTATGATTGATAAAAAGTTGTGAGAAAAAAATAACTAAAAAATTTGTAAGAAAAAAATGAATAGTAATTTATAAGAAAAAAATTAAAATTAATTGTTTGAATTAATAAAAAATAAATTAAAAAAATTGTGAAAAAATAATAGATGATGTTTGTTGACTTTAATTTTCCTTTCATTTTCTTTTCCTTCACAGAGCATACCCATACCCTGTCCTATGGACCTCCTTTCCTCACATCCTAGGAATTCAAACTTGAGAAATTATTCATAAAAGGAGGAAAAGGACAACTCGAGACAATTTGAAGTTCTTTGTGAATCAGAAGTCTTCTCATATAGCGACCAATGAGTCATTTTGTTTTCTATATTCCATACTAACCTTTTCTTTGCCCCCTTGTGAGATCCAACCACTACAAATCTCTCCCCCCCCCCCTCCTCTCTCTAGTATGAACAAAATCCTGTAAGTACTTAAATACTGCCAAATAAATTTGGCCATATAAAGAAACCGAAGACTGCTGATATCCTTGAAACCCGAACCCATCGCAACAAATCCTACACATACCTGCCCATTGCATATTAAGAACTTTGGCATTCTAAATTTGAAGTCCCAAACCTAACATTCAAACCCAGCACTGATGAAGTAGATAAATTCACGAAAAAAAAGCAGGCTATTCCATCGTGCACCGAAAAATACTTCACAGAGAGCAAAATTAGAATATTTCTCTTAAATGGGGTCACATCTGCCACCATAATTTTTTTGACCCAAAAATCCAGAAATGACCTGACTTTATATATAAAAATCAAGGGCATCAAAATAAAAATAAAAAATAAAAATAAAAGGCTATAAAAAATGAGTCATACCTTGCTTCTTTTTGAAATCATTGGTAGAGGCAGCGGCAGTGGTGGGTTTGATAATGCGGGGATGGAACACGCCAGTGCCGCCGGATTCTCTGGGAAAACCACCACCACCACCACCAACATGTCCAAACCCACTTCCTTGAAAAGGGTAAACCCGGTTTTGGAGGCCACTCCGCTGCCTTTGCAGAACCCTAGCCCTTGTTTCCAGATAGCTAGCGACCTACCAGAGTGACAAGTCAGTAAGTAGACTACTTAGAAATCCCCGCCTCTAAAATAGCCATTAATTAATTATTATTACTAAAGCTGCAAAAAAGTAACAAAACAAATAAAAGCACTGAAATGACAGCCCATTGTCAAACAACAAAAGCAAGGAAAGAAACGGGGACTTGTGCACCTGTCGTTGTACTTGGAATTCGTGAAACGGTTCCGGCCGGGCCAAACCGGGACCGGTTCTTCCGTACCCACGAAGGCTTTGACCAAGTTCAGCACCGCCATTGAAAGCGAAACACCCAGGAGAAGGCGGTTTCTGGTTATGGGTCACCCAGACATCGCCAACCTCCGGTTTGCAAAGCTGCAAAAACTCACCCCCCAAAATAAACCAGTTAGAGACGGCCATGCAAGCAAGAGGAGGGGCGAATTATATGTATTATGATGCTCTTTTGATTTTTGCAAAGAAACCTGTGGGTTTGGCAGAAGATTTTGAGGGGTTCTAGGGAGCGCCGAAGTGGGATGATGATGAAGATGATGATTTTGGACGAAAGAGAGAGCGGCAAAATGTCGAGCGAACTCGTCCATGCAAGAGAAGCGGTAGGTCCCATATTTGGAGGGCGGCACTACTTCGTCTAGGAAAATGTCAGGTGGAAGCAAGAGTTCGCCATCGTCTAAATTTGGAGGAAAGCCCGCCATTATCAAAGCCAGATGAATTTTGTATTTTGTTCTTCAAGCTTTCGAGAAGTTGAGAGAGAGAATGAATTTGAAGGGGGCTGTTGAAAGCGGGATCTTTGCTTCGTGTTGGTATTTTGGGGAAACGCGCTGCGGAGTGTGGAGAGGGAGAGAGGGCTCTGGTTTCAAAATGACGTTAAAGAGTATAATATTATCTCTACTCTCCCTCACATATAAAAAAGATCCATAGGATGTTTAGAGATGGCAAAATTGATCTGACTTAAATCATTTAATTTAATTTGTTTAAAACTTTTACTTAATTTAATTTATTTTGATTAAAAAGTTAATGATCGGTGACTGGAGATATTCGAAATCAAATAAATTTAAAATCTGAATAGCTCAAAATATGAGTAATTTAAAAATTGAAAAACCCAAAACTCAAGTAATTTAAAATTTTAAAAATTTGAAATCTAAAAAATTTAAAAGTTGAGTAACCTGAAACTCGAATACTCTGAATTTATAAAATCTAAAATCTACAATAACCTGAATAAATCTTAACTTAACTCGACTGAAAATTTTAATTAATTTTTTATTTAATTTACTTTTATTTTAAATAATAATTAATTTTATAATTATTATATAAATATTTAAATTATTATATAATTAAACGATTTGTTTATTTAAATATATTCATAATAAATTATTTAATTCTAATTTTTCTAATTAATTAAATTTAATATAACTTATATATTTTTCATATAGTCAATTTTTAAGATAACCCTATATCAAATAGAATAAAAAAGATAAAGATAAGAAAAATACAAAAAAAAAATTAATTTCAATGAATGTTGCTAATTTATCAGAAAATTAATTAAAATAAAAATAAATTTTCACTACAGCAAAACCTTTAAAAAAGTGAAAAAAATAATTGACATATAACTAATATGAAATGAATTTTTTATATAAATATTTTTAAGTAAAAAAAGTGAATAAACTATAAATAAACTAAAATATACTTTATCCTCATAGAATTTTTAGAAAATACAATTTTTTAAAATAATTTTACATTGTTTTGATGAGTATAATAACCTTGTCATTGTAGTAATTAATAGAAAAATCTTAAATTTATTGATTATGAATTGTGATTACCAAAAATACCCTAACTCTAGAAATGAAAAAAACAAAAAATAGAAAACACATCTTTATAATTTTGAATTTAAATTATTTTATCATAATTTTAATTGATATTTTATCAATATATTTAAACATGCATATTGTCTATAATTACTATAACATGATACTTATAACATTCAATATAAATAAAATACTACAACATTCACTTAATTATAACATGTTTTCCATTAATTAAATATATATTATATTAATTATAAATATTATTGGATGGATCATATTATTTGATATTTTTAAATAATTAAAATTTAAACTATTTATATTTTAATTAATAACTTTAAATACTAAGATAAAACATACAAACTTAATTTTTTAGTGCAATAAAAAGTTAAAAGTGATGCAATAGATTAACGCGAGATTTGTCGGAATCATACTTGAAACTCGAAATAATCCGACCTGAAATAACCTGAAATTTGAAATACTCGAAATTCGAAAGACTCAAAATTCAACGGACCTAAACCCGATGGACCCGAGACGCAATAAATTTGAAATCTAAATAACACAAAATCTAAAATCTTATTTTTGAGTCATAGATTCAGATTCTAATAATTTTGTTATTGTTTTATGACCTTTTCAACCTTCTGGTAACTAAAAAAAATATATATATCACGTCAAGTTTTCCGTCTGAATGTTCATATTTGCTACATAATACATTGAAGTTAACATAAAATCTTTATTGATAGATAAAACCGAAAAAGATTAAAAAAATGACTCAACAAAAAAAGAAAAAATTAAAAAAAAAAAGATGGAACGCGTTATGATTTTCTTTTTCGTTTTTTTGAGAAACAGGTGGCGTTATGATTTTAAGATGGAACAAATTTTTGGCCTCTGGCATTGCCAAGATGGAAACCTTTCGACCCCAAAAACAGAAGGAAAAACAGAAAAGGACCAAAAGTAAGCAAGTCAGGTCAGTGCAACTATAGATATATTAAAAATAATTTAGTCATAACAAATTTATTTTGAAATATATTAAACTCAAAAATAATTGTTTATTTAGAAAAAAAATTTAAAAATAATTCAAAAGTATCTATTTATTACTTTTCCCACGGTCACTTATTATTTTAGATTTCAATAGAACTACTTAAACTGATAATTTGATAGTTATTTAATGTATTTCTCTACGTTTGACGTAAATTTGAGTACGAGTGATTGTGCTTTAAAGATAATATTCTTCTTCAATTGTTAATTTGACTGTGCGTGTAGGATACTAGTTTTAAACTTATTAATATTATAATGAGTTTAAAAAAAACTTGTACAGACTCAACAGTATTCAAATAATAGGTTCTTCATATAAGAGAAGTTAAATGAAAATGTTAATGAGTGACGCTCAATTTTAATTTGTAAATATGATAATTAATATATATATTATATACTTTTTTTTTAATTTCAAAATAAATAAAAAGGGTTTCAAACGGTGTCAAAAAATGTCAATTCTCCGTCAACACGTTTCATGAGCAATCAATATGGAAACGCTTCATGAATAGTCAATATGGAATTTCTAAATACCTCAGAAAGACATTATTATTCCTAATTTTAGAATAGAGATGGACAAATGTAGAATTGCCGCGTCCAAATCCTGTATGATTGTTTTTCTCTTTTTCCATTTTCTTCGACTTGCATTTTCCCATTTCAAATAATTGTTACAATAACAATAACAACAATAGTCTTTTTCCTCAAAAACAGTTAAACAATAGTGAAAATACACTCGAGGATTGAGATGAAATCAATATAAAAAAAAAATCAAATATCACAATGATAACATTAGTTCTACTAGCAGTTTAAACTAATTTTTGATCAAAAATTTTACTTGGAAACAATAGTGTTTAGCACGCAAAAGGAAGGAAACAAAGACTTCAGTTGCATAAAACTACAATAAATAATGTATAAGAAATATATAATTTATTTAATAATATTTTTTAACTTATTTTTTTATAAATTTAATATATATTTTATAATTTTATAATTTATATTATTATATATCTACCGCATATCTTTCACTTATTAAAAGAAATCCGGAAGAAAATTCCTCGTACAGGCCCTTATATTCTTTATTTATTTTCCTTGTACGCTCTTGTATGTACCGATCACATCATCCGCTGGGCACGCGCCTACCTACCCTATCAGGGAGGCAGGGCTGTATCAATTGCTTCCTCAACTTCCTCCGCTACTGCCTTAGGCCAATTTTTCACCGGAAATTGTTTTTTTTTTTATTTTTTATTATTGAACTATTGAGCTAGAAGGAAAATTTTAACTATTTAAAGTCTTATTATTCACTTCAAATATTAAATTTAGTAATAAATAACATTAAATAACTTTATATAAGTAATTATTTCATTTAATGATATTTGATCATTTATTATTTTTTAATATAAATTCAATTATTTAATATTTTACATTATTTTATAACTATTTTAAAGTTATATAAATAAAACCATTAAATTTTTTCCTTTAAAAATTACATTGAAAAAATTTATTTGCACCCTATTCAGTTTTGGATGTCACTAATGGAGGTGACTCAAATAAACTAATGAAATGCCTAAAATACTCCTATATTTTTTATCTCCCACTGCCCCCGTCGATGGACCAAAAAAAAAAAAAATCCCTTTTGATGCAAAAGGCTATAATAAACAGGATCTGGTGTTTGCTTATTTAAGAATGATGGCAAGTTGAAAACGAAACTGAAAGTGCTAATTGTTCACAGATCTCTTTCGATCTTTTTTACAATTTCTGTTCTCTCCCCTGATCATAAAACCTTGACCAATTGCCCGCATATTTACAGAGGCAACTAAACAGAAAAGGCAATTGACATATAGGTTAAGCTAATGCAACTTAAAGATTTATGGCCTGGTTCGTCAGAAAACCACATGCAAAATCAGGACCTTGGTCTTTTGGTTGGTGATTTCCTTTGTAGTACAGAGCAATATCATCTTCCTTGGAGTTATGGTGAGGCCTCTCCCGTACTTGTCATAAAGCCATAACAAATTGTTCTGGGGTATTCTCTAAAACAGTCTAAAGAAACTTTTGTAGCTACTTGAGATTTTTCTGAAGTAGGTTAGAATGAACCATTCAACTATTATTTTACCGTCAAATTGGAACAGAAGTCAAGAGACAAGTCAGTAAATGGTGTAATCAAAACTGTAAGAAAAAACAGATATATCATCAGGGTGGAACAATGGAACCATTAATTGTTGTCGGCAGCATCAGGTTTGTACACCAGGAACGATGCCGTCTTAGTATAGTTGAATGCCAGTGCCTTTCCTGCTGATGTTGGAGGTGAGAATGCCAACTGAGAATTTTCAAGAGCAGCACCCATGGAAAAGCTTTTCCTGCAATTGAAACCTCTAGATCGGAACTGCAAGCCCAATTGCAGGACTAAAGCAGATAGTTTTTAACTTAAAGTAAAGCAATGCTGTAAGTGAGAAGTTGAATGAACTCCTTCTGATATCAAACTATATGTCATAAAAAGTGGTTCTATCCAATTTATTAGTTCACTATGGGAAGAAATGATGAAAGAATCCACGGTATAGTTATATAATGGAATCAAGTCGATCTCTCTTAAACAATTAAGAGTAAGAATGATACTTGAGTGATTAGCAACTTATGCAGTAATTTGCAAGAAAACTTGTAGTTGAAAATTCACAACAGCTTCAAATGTTGTCAGTTCGCCGCATAAATGCATAGAAAGTTGCATTATTAAGAAGGAAAAACATACGCAAAAAAGAAAAAAATAGACAGGGAAAGAATTACAGTGCAATCGACTAATTGATTTAAACAACTAGATAATTAATATTTACAACAAAAATAAACGTAATTTTCATCAATTTTTTATTATAAATAATAATCATTTGGTTGTACAAATTAGTGGATCAATTGTACCATGACTCTCTCACATCTGTTTTTTTTCCGTTCGTGTAATTAGACTCTATTAAGAAACAGCACTATGATAGGAAGTCAACGAGTTTACCTCACAGCATCAAGTAATTGAGTGGCAATTTGTCTTCTTCTGTTAGCAGGAGTGACCCATATTGCTCTAATGCCGCAGACAGCTGGTATGGCTTCCTCTTCACAGACAATAGCTCCATTGTTTCCCTCATCTAACAATTCAGGAGAATTGACAGAAGGGACCCTTTTCGTGGTTTCCCTGTTAAAGGTAAACTCCCCAAAACGAAGAGTGCTCGAGTTTGTTCCGGAATTCTTTTGATGAGCCTTATTGCATTTTTCATCCCCTGAACGCAATATGAGTCTGAATGCTTCTTTAATTGGTTCAGCAACTACACAACCAGCAACTCTCTGGGAAGAAATAAATAGATAGACCTGCACAACAAAAGGGTGAGAAAGGCTTCTATAAACTGAATGGCAGCCAATTCAAGCCCCAACAATGAAAATCGAGTTTGGATTCAAGACTTCTTTCTTCTTCCACTCTTAGCCACAACAAAACTGTGTTAATTGATGAGAATAAAGTAATTCAATCAAACAGAATCTAGCTACCTTGCAGAGCTTGTGGCATATCCAACCGCCACCAAGCTCAATTTCCATCATCCTTACAACATCTTCCACCTGCCAAAAGCAGAGTTAACATATCAAGTTATTAACTATACAACCTTCTGCAACGGAAACAGAAAAGTGTCTGCACTAAAACTCTATTGCATTACAAAACGCAGTCTGGAAATCAGAAAAGAACAAAGGCAAACCTTTTTTCTCTGAACCGAAGGGTCAGAATCCGACACCATAATCACACGCCCCCCTTCCGAACAAGGTATATGAACAACCCTTTCTTGCCGCCAAGCCTAAACATTGAAATCAATTTTGAAACAACGATCCAAAGAAATTAAAATAAACCCTCTTTTTATTTAGACGAACACAGACAGTGCCTAGAGTTAAACCTTGAAAGGAAGACCGTGGGTATAATTCTTGTGAAACGTTTTATGTTGCTTCTCATCACTTGCATCTCCAGGAACATAATTGAACCCACAGGTGGAGCATCTACGGAGAGTGAAATCGGATTGGCCCAGGTTTAAATGGAACTGCACGTAGCTTCTTTTCCTGTTAAGCACTTGCCCGGAACTCCTCGATTCCGGTTTCGGGCACCCATTGTCTGATACGGGTTTTCTTATACTATCCCTTGATGGTTTTTTAATGGCTTCGTTTCCATTCTCACTGATAAAAAAGAACCCAAAAAAAAAACCCAAAATCATTTAAAAAAAAAAAAGTCTTCAAAACAAGCCATATTTGCAAAACAATGAAATTCCAAGAAAATTAAGCCTCTCTCTCTGTCTCTCGCAATAAAAACCATAAAAAGTCATGATGAGGAATGGCTGAATACCTGGCATGCGAGGCTTTAACACAGTGGTGGTGATGGGTATTGTCACAGAAAGCCACATCATCATCGTCAGTACCGTCCGCCGGCAC
Source organism: Carallia pectinifolia (assembly GCA_037832335.1). Classification (NCBI taxonomy): domain Eukaryota; kingdom Viridiplantae; phylum Streptophyta; class Magnoliopsida; order Malpighiales; family Rhizophoraceae; genus Carallia; species Carallia pectinifolia. The sequence goes on along the minus strand of CM075444.1, from coordinate 15,158,233 downwards.
TGAAGGTGGGTCTGGGGCGGCGGATTTCGTGGCAGAGGAAGAAGATGGACCGGGCTTGAAGAAATAACTTATTTTAGGTTGCATCCGTCAATTCTCTCTCTCCCTCTCTCTCTCCCTCGCTTTCTATCTCTCTATCTCTATCTTTCCCGCCGTCACTGGTGATCGCGCTAAACAATTGTTTGAAGGTTTTTTTTTCCCTCTCAGAAACAACTTTCCCGCCTTTTTTTTAAATAAAATAAGAAAGTGAGACTAATCTCTCAACTTGTCTTATTAAGGAGTAATACGTCAAAATTTAGAATAAGTGTAAACAATTTGGATAATTATATCATAACTCACGTCAAATTTTAACATAAATTTAACTTTACTGATTATCTCAACAAACACATGAACTCAAAAACTATCATCATAATGTTCGGTGTGTTTACCATTAAATCATTAAACCACAACTTTTAATCAGAAGTTTCCCGCCCTTTATCAACGAAAGTACACCGCTTCTCACCATTGCCAGACTTGAAGGAGTTGGGCTCCGGCTCGAAGGAGTTGGGCTCGGGCTCATTATTATAATGTCTATGGACTCTATACTGGAAAGAGTATTTTTGGTTTCCAATGACAAGGTTGACTCTCAAATTACAAGTCGGCTTGGGCTCTTTATTATTATATATATGGTCAAAAAATTATTGCTTGGGTCTTAATAATTGAGAAAGTAGGAGTAGTACAAAGGATTGTGTTAAGTAAAACGTAGGCTGAGTCGCTATACTAAATTCAAGTAAGAGTAAATTTTTAAGTGACCCTTACGTTTCACTTGACTAAATGTCTGAACAAATATTCAAATTCAAGACCTTATGATACAACGAAAACCTTTAACTACTAGACTATAAGATCCAGTGAGTTTTTTATTTTTTGCTTGCAACTTCTTCTATTAGCATGTCCCCCACTGCACAAGCCTCTCATTACAGAATCAAACTTTTTTGGTCCTAATGTCTTGCGTTGCATGTGCGTCTTGTTAATGTGCCATGTTATCCTTCTGGGTCTGGCACTTGCATGGATTGGTTGTCACTTGTCGCTATTCGAATAATTGGAATATGAGATGGGCTCACAAATGGGCAAGGTAACGGCACCATATGCCTTATTGGCCCCAATCAATCTTGGTAGCTGGCTAGCTGCTAGCAGCTGTGCTCTGTGGGTCAAAGCTCTAAAATCTCAGTGATTCCAAGGTGGTCTTTCTCTGAAAACCAAAGACTTGTCCCTTTTTTGTCAACATAAAATGTGCTATTCTGAGTCTGAATAATATAATTGGCTGCGTCACAGCCCTCAAGAATATGCTCAAAGGGCAGAGTGGTTATCCATGTGATCCGCTTTTGGAACACACACAAAATAAGTTGTAAATTAGCTCAATCAAACAGTCCATATGCACCATTTTCAGGTATTGCTTGTCACACCTGTTACTCACAGTTGCTCCCAAGAACAAATGAAATCAAATACGATATACATCACAAGCAATTCCATATTGCACTGATCAAATGACCATTGACAACAAAAAGAATGGTCGCATATTTTTTATTTACGGTAGCACAAACACAGAAAAATTACGTCCTTCCTCTATACTTTCACTTGTCAAAACAGTTTTAACCGAGGACTGAAGTGCCCGATTGATTAATTAGTTGGAAAAATAAGAGCAGCATGATTAATGAAGGGTGCAAAAGGGATATGTTTAACTTTCTAACAGATTGAAGTTCCACACAGAGGAAAGAATGTCGTTGCAGCCAAGTACGCGATCAACCTAGTTTTGATTAGATACACACTTGAGGCCATCTAAGCTCGTGTGTAATCTAAGTTTAGTGTCGAAGACATGAACTAGCATTTCTCAGACTCATGGGCAGGAATGCATGTTTAAGAAAAAAAGAAACAATAACTAAAAGTTCTCATTCACCATAGTTATCTATCTACATCACCAATGTCACATAATATCTCACAACTAGGAGTTCAAAGCCTGCATGGGACATCTTAAGCAACAGGAACTTACGCTCAGTCCATCCTAAAAGAATGGCATAGCCAGAATTGCAGAATAGTATACAACGGAACGTGCTGTCTACACCAATCAAAAAGAACACTTGTAAATAAGGCAATAAAGTACCTCTTATCGACCATCAGCAGAAGTGAAGGACTCTGCAAAACCAGTTGGCCGTGCGGGGATACTACCTTTGCTATCTGCTAGGTCCACATGACTTAGGTCCTTTCCTTCTGCTTCCTGCCAGTCCTTCACCATCTGGTTAAGGGGTAGGCTGTAATCAATGCCACAATATTCCTCGGTCTCATCATCCAAAGGTTTCCATTTTTCAACCAGCGGGGCAAGTACATTCACAGCATGGCTCATATCTGGCCTTTGGCTGGGCTCCCTAGCTGTGCAGTGCCCTGCGAGCTCGGCAATCGTGGAGATGCTCTCAAATGTCTCGTCGTTCACATCTAGAGCAGGGTCAATTGCAGCCCTAAGTTTTTGCTTATCTGATTTGATATGCCTGAACCATGAAGGCAAGTACTGTCTTTCCTCTGGCCTGTCCTCGTCAAGCGCCATTAACCCAGTTAATAGCTCCATCAACACAACTCCAAAACTAAAGACATCAGCCTTGGTTGTGATTTTCCCCGTCACTAAAAATAAAAGCATGCAAGTCAAAACAACTAACATATTTGTATGCAAAAAAGAGAATGAAGGGCTCAAAGCATGTAAAGGTTAAACAACATTTCAGATTTAAACAATAAATTCATTTGAACAGGTTGGCAAATTGGCGAGTATTTCTGCAATCCGCTTCTGTCTGATAATTTTCAATGGGCGAATTTTTGTGATTTAGGATTGCATGCCTGATATTGGAAGGAAATTTCCATCAAAACCAATTTAGAGAATACAGTTTTCAAATACTGTTTTTCCAATAAACAAAAGTTTAGTGCTTCTAAAACAGTACACAAAGCTCAGATCAACGAAAAACAGTATGTATGCTAAGAATGACTATAGAAGGCACACAATTTTAAAGCAACGACATAAAACCAGATTAATATTCGTGACACCAAATCCTAATCATAGCCATGTTCTCAACTAAGAGTCAGCTACATCAATCATTCAAAACCAAAATACTAGTTATGAAGCCTTATGCTGATACTCAACCAAGAATCAGATGCATCAATCACTCACCACTACCTCCAATTTATTTATACTTTTACATGTCATTTATTCTTTTTTCCATCTATTCCACAATAAGTAGCTATTGCTTTTTTTAATTCATTCCAAAAAACCTGAAAAAAAATTGGTCAAACGCTTACCTGCATATTCTGGTGCCAAGTATCCAAAAGTGCCAGCAAGCCTTGTTACCACAGATTTCTGCCCATCTGAAGCAAGTTTCACCAATCCAAAATCTGAAACTTTTGCCCTGAAATCATCACCAAGTAAGATATTTGAAGATTTGAGATCTCTGTGTATGAAGCTCTGATGAGCCAGACTATGAAGATATTCCATTCCTCTTGCAACATCTAAGGCAATATTTAGCCTCTTCTTCCAAGAGAGAGGCTCCAATTTCAAGTTCTTCCAGTGGAAAAGATGATTACTAAGAGCTCCCTGAGGCATGTACTCATAAACAAGGATTCTCTCATTTCCTTCAATTGAGAAACCCAAAAGTGACACTAGATGACGGTGACGGACTTTTGAAAGAACTGCAATCTCTGATTGAAATTCATCCAAGGCTTTGCTGCTAATCGCACCAGCCTCCATTCTTTTAACAGCTATTTTTGTTCCATCGTCCAGTTCTCCTTTATAAACTACCCCAAAGCCACCACGGCCAAGTTCATTTTCTGCAGCAAAGTTGCTCGTCACATTGCGAAGCACCTGAACTGATATGACCAGATTTCCAGCTTCAATGACATGGGATTCACCAATACTACTACTATTTATGCTGCCAGAACCACTCGCCATTACTGTAGAAGTGCTCCCAATGGTATTGTTAGCAACAACAATCTTAACCGTGTTATCTAAATCAGATGGATCTCTGGGATGAATGACGAGGGAATTTGGAGCCTTGGTGACATTTTTCTTCTTATAACAATAGATAAATAGAGGCATACCCAGAATAGCAACAACTGCAACACTTCCAGCAGGAGCTAAAATTGCAACCAATGTGGATCTTTTAGGACTTTTCTGTTTAGTTGAAATCTGTGAAGACCCACCAGGACCAGAATTTCCGTCTACATTTTCTGAGGATGAGCTATTCATTGGAGAACCCGAAAATCCAGATGATGAGTACGTTTTCAACTGTTCGCCACCAGTTAGTAAAGGATTACCTTCAATGACAACACGAACATTACTACGGAATTTTGGTAACTTGCCGGAAATATTGTTATTACTGAGATCCAACTCTGTCAATAATGGCAAAGCAGTCAAGTTCACAGGAATTGCGCCACTGATGCCGTTGTTCTCCAGTTTAATTTGGAACAGAGAATCTAGTTCAGCAACTGAAGGGCTCAAGGTACCACTGAGATTATAGTTAGGCAACATGATGGAAAAAACTTTACCTTTGGCATCACAATCCAATCCCAGCCATGATAAGCAAGGGTCATTCCCACTCCACGAAGGCACAAGCCTGGAAGGGTAATTTAGCCCACCAAGAAACTCTATAAGTGCCATAACTTCCGGTGCACAACCAACTCCAGGAGTGGACTGACAAAAAACATTTGAATTGCAAGAAGCTTTAGCTGCTTTAAAATTTGGGGTTGGGCCCATCAACTGATTATTGCTTAAATCTAAATTATCCAGTGGCATATTTATCAAGCTATCAGGAACCAATCCAACAAATTTGTTACCATTAAGATTGATATCCTTCAAGAGAGTCAAATTACCAATGCTCCCCGGAATTGTACCTGTGAACTGGTTGCCGTGAAGCCACAGAACAGCAATTGAATTCATTGTTGCCACCACATCAATAGTACCAGTCAACCCGCCGCCTTCCTGATTATTTAGCCATAGATTCTGTAAAGACATGCCTCCCGCAAAGCTTGCAGGAATCATACCAGATAACTTATTGCCCGAAAGTTTCAAGTTTTGTAAAGATGGAAACTTGCCAAGAAATTCAGGCAATGGACCAACCAAATTGCAAGACATACAAGAAAGGTTAGTCAATTGAGCAGAATCTTGCAACCCTTTGGGGAATGACCACCCAGTAGTAGCATTAAGATTGTTGTTATCCAGAGCAACGGCTTGCAAACTCACTAAACCATCAAAGAAATCAGATGGAATGGAGTCGAATTGATTGTCATCCATATAAGCATACAACAGCTTTGATAACCCACTAAGGGATGGTAAAGGCCCAGTGAATTGGTTCCGTTGGAGGCTCAATCTTTCAAGCATGGCCAGCTGGTTGAGGTTTTGAGGCAAAGGGCCCTTCAAGCTCAGGTTTTGAACTTGAATCTGAGACACCCGTGAGCCAGAACAGAAAATATGCTGCCAAGATTGCCCACAAGGGTCATCATCACCAGATGCTGGCCACTCCAAGAGCTCAGGGTTCTTTAAACCATCTCTAAATGCCTTGAGGATGGCAAGGTCATTTGGGTCAGTGTCAGTTAAAACCAAAGCAGCAAGTGAAAGGAGTGTTAAAACAAGCTTAATGAAGTGGCTTCCCATGGCAGATCTCCCTAGTTCCATTCTGCTTCATGAAGGGCTACTGGAACCAAACAGGAAAGAGAAAAAAAGCTTCATCTTTTTAGCATGGATTACTAATTTCTTGGAAGAACCCACCACCAATCTTGCATTGGAAGTGACAAAATGCAGACACAGTGTTTGGACTACAAACTACAGATGAAGAGGACCATGAAAAGAAGGGAAAAAAAACGCAAAACCAAAAAAAAAGAAAAAAGAAATGAAAAGCAGGGAGGGAGCTCAACACGAACAAAAGGCCATGTAAGGCGGACTTTGGGGGCCTCTGCAAGCACAAATAAAGCTAAATTTTTTTAATAATTTTGATTGATTATTTTAAAAAATTATATAAAAACTTTTTGTCAAAAAAGAAAAGTTGGTGGTCCGGGCACTGCTCCGGAAAATCTACTTTTCAGAAAAGTTATCCTTTTTATTCTACACTTTTGGCCGGTTCTGTTCTGTTGCTGGCTTGCTGCTTCTCTGACTACAATCCTGAGCGTGCATGCTCATTCCATCGAATGGAGCCCGTTCGATGAAATTTGCTGGGCGATCAAAGAATCTAAGCTCAGCTGTGTTTGTTTCGGCAGAATCATATTTTCTTAATTTATATTTACATGACTGAACATATTATTAGATTTACCGCCAAAAAGGTAGCCATAAGAAAAATGGGAACTATTGCACTCTGTATTGAGTGGCCACACATCCGGCATTTGTGTCAGGGGTCCATTAGGTGGCATACAATTTTATCATATATTTTAATTATATATTCAGTCATTTTATAATAATATATAAATTTTTTTGTAATAATATATAAATTTTTTATAATAAAAAATAAATTATAAATTTTTATTACAAAAATATAATTATTATTATAAAAAATTTAGATGTTATTACATATGATAAAAATATATGATATTACAATAGTTACTAACATTTTCTCTTGTGATAGTAAGTTTTAAATTGATTAACGTGCGAAGTACAGTTTTGTTAACGTGAAAGGTCCAGTTGTTGGAAATTGAATTTAAGTCAATGCGGTGAGATATGCATAAGAAGACTACCACTATAGCTAGTAAATGGACGAAGACAACAACAAGCATTCTGATTTCGGTTCACTGATATGATGATTTTTATATTGGTCACGTTTTTTTTATTAAAAAAATAATCGATTCATTTTGACTCACTCAATAATTTAAATTTAAATTTTAAATAATTTTTTACCCAATATTTTTAATATGATTTTTTTTAATATAAGTCACTCGTAATTGTATGTCAGTCGTAATCTAGAAACATCTCTGTTTTTCCTTCTTTGTTTCTTGGAATAATCACCTTCTTGGGTTCTGTTTAAAAAAAAAAATCTCCTTCTTGGGCAAAAAGAATTATTAGCAAGAGAAAAAAAAAGGCCACTTTTGTCTTCAATTTACACTCTTTTTTATTCAAACTTAGCAAATTGATTTTGGGTTTCCTTGTCCTCAAAGATGGGATTGATATTCCGAAGCATTTTCTGTGAAAATCCATGAACCCAACAGAATTTTCATTCTCTTCTCTCCTTCAACTTGTAAAAAATAAAAGAAAAAATGTTTTTCTCTCCATTCAAAAAAAAAAAAGTAATGATTTCGTGTCACAAAATATTTTAAAATATATAATGAAAAAAATTATTAATTTTCTTTTTTTTTTAAATTTAATTATGTTAAAAAATTAATAAATTTTATATAATAATATATTTTAAAATATTACATAACATATTTTATAAAATATTTAGCATTATTCTTAAAAAAAAAAAAAAAACAGCTTTTCCATTTGGAGCGGTAGTTTTCGTAGACAAAGGTTGAATAGAGAATGTGACCACGTGCTATGCAAAATCTACGGAAGCAATAAAGCCCGGCAGTCTGCTGACTCCCGCACTATCGGCCCTCAGTCTCTGAAAAAAAATGGAGATTCTCCATCTCCATTTCACCAATCAACGAAAATAAAAATAAAAGAAATGATAATTTCCTTGGACACTGCTCGAACACAGATCTAATGAAAATTTTTCTGGACAGTGCTCGGATACCGATCTGTCCCAGTTAATCATAATTAGAGCACCCCAATCCATAGTTTATTTTTAACGGCGCAAGCTGATACATAATTGGTTTAATGATGTTAAATTATTTATTTTTTTAATTTAATTATTTAATAACTTATATCACTATATATTTATATATATATTAATAAAAAAATATTACTTAATTTTTCACCTATATTTATTGATTATTAATCATTTAAATTTGAGATAAAGATTTAAGCTGACTGAGCTGAGATCTCAGAGCGGATGAGCTAAACACCTGTAAGACATAGAGGTTAAGGTGTTGAGAGTGAATTCGGTTTTAATACTCTGATATTTAAGTCAATAATTGGCAGTGATGATCAGTAATGCGTATCTCGAAAACTGCTGTTCAGATAAGTACATGTTGCAGATGTGCCATTAACATTAGGGTGTCTTTTACCTTATATACTGATGTGGTAACGAAAGGGAATATTCCGTTATTGGGCATATGGTTCACTAGATCCATTAAAGGTAATGTTGATTTTTACCTTAACACTTATTATACATAAAAGATATTATTTATTGGTTCTTTTTTAGTTTATTTGTCGTATTTTAGTAATGGTTTAAAAAAATAATGTTTATCATAAGCCATTGGCTACAGTCTACACCACTCTAGCATTGAGTTAATTGATACATAGGCAAAGAAGAATGAAAACAAGTTGCTTATGCCATAAGCAAATGGGGAGAAAAAGACGGTGGATGAGATGAAAGGGAGAGACTTCATTTTCTGCCAAACGGTTACCACGTTAATCACAACTGTATTTGGCTGTTACCTATTAAACTGTCTAGCTAGTCATGTCTAAAGTCTAAACGTTAAAAAAAAAAAAAAAGGCATGTGCTTGTAACTATGTGCTGATTAAAAGGTTGTCTACTGGACAAATAGGTAAAAAAAAATCTATATTATATACAAAATATTTTATATTATATTGATAATATTTTATACAATATAAAAGAATTTACATTAATATTTATTATTTTATTATAAAATTTTTGTATATTATAAGAAATAAAATCCTTTTAAGTTTGTTTAAATGTATAAATTTAAGTCCTTATAAGATTTTTCTTTTTTAATTCAAGCACATTAAAATGGAAAAAATAACCTTTCAAGTCTAATAGCTGGTTTTCTTTGCCAGTGGAAAATTTGCCATCCAGGCACTGACTTCGTTGCAGGAAGAACTAAACCAAGTTAATCATTGTCCATCGGCCCACGTGAATGCAACCAAATATGTAGTAATTAAAGATGAGAAAGACTTTTTTTGCATAATGTGGTTCCTTAGAATTAGATAAGTCTTTTTTTTTTTTTTTTTGAGTTTATCTCTCTTTTGTAATCGAAAAAAAAAACAGAGAAAGATTTTTTAACAAATAAGTAATTAAGTAAGTATAGAGTGATTTAAATCGTTATATTATTAAAATTTTAAAATAAAAAATAAATAAATTATTATATATTATTAAATTAATTATTACTTTTTTATTTATTTTATTAAATATATTCACGTAATCTTTATTCGCTTTTGTACTAAAGTAAATGCAACTCGTTTAACCAAAAAAAAAAAAAAGTAAATGCAACTCAGAGAATCTGTCAACCCCAACAAATTTTGTGGTTATTATGTTTTTGTGTCACTATTTTGGATTGTATTGAAAACTTGAATAAACTATTTGCTAACAAAATAAATAAATAAATAAATAAACTATTTACAAAGCAATCATTTCAGCCATAATAATCTTTTTTTTTTTTTTTGACATAAGCCATAATAATCTGAAACTCTTAAAATGTTATGCCTCATGCATTATTGTACCAATCTCAAGCCTTTGGCTGACATATCAGGACACCAACAGAGGTAGGTCACACAAACACGCGTGGTCATTCTTACCACCTTTTAAATTCACTTTTATTATGAACCGATTACTGTAGTTCAACGATTGTAAAGCCTGTTCAGACTTTGGCCCCGGCGGTGCCTGGACGTATTTTTTAATAGAAATTTAAAAAATTACTAATAATAGTCTGGTGGCCATCAAACTCAAAATTTTATCTCGTACCTAAAAAATATTTCCTCTTTTAATGCAACTAAACCCAGAAAAAAGAAAATAAGGGGCGGGGGGCAAAGCATGGCCAAAAAAGAAAGAGACGCCAACAACTTATGATCTGGGCATTGTATTGGTAGAAAGAACTGGGTCTTGAGGCCCTCTTTTTTTTAAGTCTTTGAAACAGCTTCATGTTTTTTTTTTAAAGTAAATAAAACACTTTCATCTTTGCTGGATGCAGTATGATATTTTGCATTATTATTATGAAAATCCCATTCCTCAAAAAATGATGTTATGATAGCCCAAATGACACTGTAAACGATGTGAAACAAAAGATATAATTAATTGACCTACTGCCCAAGTTGAGGTTGTTATGATTCCAAACTAAAAACTATTAGGCCGGCGTCAAAATCACCATTTTTTTTCCCCCATTAGTTTGAAGCAATCAACCAAGAGCACTTTATTACTAATTTTGCAACCCCACCAGTGTTAAGTTGTCCCTTCATGGAGTCTCCAGTTAAGGCCCAGACCAGACGCCTACAAGATTAAGAGAAAAAAGGCCGAGGGAGAGCCCGACTGCTTGCTCAATGGGGGCACTCTAAACCTTAATACCGTGAGTAACTGTCAAGTCAATGAAAAAGAATGAGAATTGCTTACCCTATAATGTGGGAGAACCTCGGTATTTAATAGCCTAAAAAAAAAGGATATACAGCTTAGTAAATTTTTGTGAGATAGTGACAGTCAATACGTCCTGAGCTATGAGCCTATGAGCCTTTATTTGTTTTGGACTACTTTTGTGGGCATACTGGCTTATAAATTGTAATGTAATGCACATATCATAAAAAAGTTAAAACAAATAAAGATAAATTTTGTTAGCGATAATTATTTTTATTTTTATTTTTTTTATAATCGTTAATATATGACATGCGTTAATTGATTATAAAAAAGTTAAAAATTAAATATATTACAAATTTACTATTAAGAAGTATTAATATGTTAATTTTTAATTAATAATTATAAAAAAAAAGTAAAAAATTGACTATCTACATCAAATCCCAATAAAAATTAAGTAGAAATGATAAGAAAACTCAAGTTACATAAGAAATGATTTATATATCTCAATGCAGTGATAAAGGTGTGTAACAGTGATAGAGTTGTGTAGTGACAGAAATTTAAATTTTTATCGCTTCCTCACCTCTTTTTTTGTTGAGATATTAATATTTTTAATTCTAAATTTTTAAATTTTTTTACATTTGAATCCTAATTCTTTTTGATATTTCACTTGAATTCTAAACTTTTTGATTTCATACTACATCAATCCTTTAAGTTATAAAAAATGGTCAATCGATTAATAAATGAATTTAACTTAATAAAAATTATTTAAAAAAAGTTAAATACATGAATTAAATATTTTTTTATCAACAAAATATACACATTAAATATTTTTTTAATCAAAAAATATACGAATTAAATAAGTAAAATGCATGTTTTTGATAGAAAAGACATTCAATTCATATATTTAATCTTTTTTAAATAATTTTTTGTAAATTGAAAATTATTTTTTAATAGATTGATTACTTTTAGTAAACAGAGGAACTGATTTAATAGAAAATAAAAAAATTTAGAATTCAAATGAAATGTAAAAAAAATTTAAAATTCAAATGTAAAAAATTTAAAAATTTAAAACTAAAAATATTGATATCTTTTTTTATGGGGGTATGACCTCTCTTTTTAGGGGGTAAAAAAAAGAAATGGTAGTTAAGGTGATGTCATCCATTGAGATAAAATTATTCTAAATGATAGTCAATTTGAAGCTATTTCTAACGATGATTGGTGGTCTGAAACTTAAAAGGGTATTGATCATCATTAGCCTCGAAGCACACCAATTTTTGGTATCGAATGCATGTCCAATGTCATTGAAGATCAAATATTAGTGTCGCGTTATGGTTATTTTAATAACTTAGACATGATAGGTGCGAGTTGCATAGGTGTTTTTTTTTTTAAAACAATGATGAACCGCAGATAATGATGCTTCCATAGTTCCTATAATTATTACCCTTTTATTATTTTTTATTTCCATTAATGCATATTTTTTTATTAATTAATTTTAATTATGATTTAAATTTAATACTTTCAAATTGTTTTAGATGATTGTAATTATAATTGAGTTATGTATTTTTTTTGTGTTTAATCTTTTTTAATTTGTAAGAATTAAAGGTTAAATTTTAAACACGAAATTAAAAGTTTATTTGATTGTATAACTAAACCTTGTGGTTATTGATTAGTGATTTTTTTTAAGAGTGCACTTTATTTATTTTTCTTGGTCAAAAGTGCATTTCTTTTTTAATGCAAGTCAAGTGTTGCCAACTCAATAGTGGATATCGTTACCATTGGCGAGCATGGGGCCTGGCGTCCAAGGCATCAAGTTATCTTCTGTAGTCGGTCACAAAGTGAGTTGGCGAATCATTTCCCGAAAAACTGCAAAAGGACCCTAAGATAGTCCAAAAGAAACTAAGGCCCAATTTCTGTAGGCGAATCTAAGTATTGTTTAGTGACCAGTTTGACCCAAGTTACAAGCCCAGCGTCCCAAGACAAAAATATGGGCCCAAAAATTTTTTTAAGCTGAGCATCAAACGTTTTTTTTTTTTAATTAACAAAGAGCACTAAACGTAATTCAATTGGTTGAAGTTTAATGTATCTGACACTAAATTTCAGATTTAATGTTCATCCTCTCTTTCTTTATTGATAGGCTCTAGTTCTGATAAAGTATTAATCTTGTGTTTAAGTTTTAATAATTTCATGCTCATTTTCAACTTTTTTGGCCTCTCGGTAAATAAATAAATAAATAAAGCTGACAAAAAAAAAAAAGTCGAAATGAATAGCTTAAATTGAAACCCTAAAACTGCTACACCCGATCCACTAGTGCCAACATGCGGGTATAATCCTGCACCGACCCGACCGCTTGTCTATCCGCACCGACCCGCAATCTTCTGAATAATCTTTGCTGAATAAACGGGCAAGCCCATTTCCTCATTATCTGAAAAACCTCTTAGCTAGGGTTTCTTCCATCCACGCACACTGCGAAGCTGATTACGAAGCCAAGACACCATGGTTTGTCTCAGAACTCAGTCGTCCATCTTCTTCCGCTTTAATCATTCATCTTTATATATTTATTTATTTATTTATTTTGGTTCAGAGTAATGGTTATTTTATTTTTTTTATATGTTTTTTCTATGGTAGCCGCAAGGCGATTACATAGAGCTCCACAGGAAGAGGCATGGCTACCGCCTCGACCACTTCGAACGCAAGCGCAAGAGGGAGGCGCGTGAAGTCCACAAGCGCTCTGAGCGCGCCCAGAAGGTCTTCTTCTTCTTCGTGCTCTTTTTTTTTTTCTTGTCTTTTTATTCGACCATTGATTTGTTTATTTTTCTTCTTTTTTTTTTTTTGTTTCTGATAATTGATTTTGGCTGGCAACAGGCGATAGGTATCAAGGGTAAGCAGATCGCCAAGAAAAATTATGCCGAGAAGGCCCTCATGAAGAAAACGTTAGTATTTTTTTTTTTCATCTCTTTTAGTAGGCCTTGATTTGTTTGCCGGATAGAGAGGATTTTTAGTGCATGTTCATAGAGGCATTATGAGTTTTTTTATTATAGAACTCTTAAGCCGTGGAGTAAACAATTGAGAACCACCCCAGATGGAAATTTTGCCTAATTAGTTTGTGAAGTAATTGTACTTGTTTGAATTTACGGTAATTTAAGCTTTGTGGGAATTGCAGGCAGGTCTTTTCAAAAAATTTTTGTTATAATCCTTTATTTTTAGTGTGTTTTCCGTCTGTTGTATACTGGTTCGGTTGTAATCGAGAACGTGAATAAACATTTGCATTTGCCTAATCGTATGTTTGCTTTGGAATCTATTTTTGCTGTGCTGTTACTTTGCTTGTTGCGCTTCATTCGCTAAACAGTTATTGATGAATGATAATCATGTGCATGGATGATTTTATTATGTCAATAGGTTGGCCATGCATGAAGAGTCAACATCTAGGCGCAAGGTGGATGATAATGTTCAAGAAGGAGCTATTCCTGCCTATCTGCTAGATCGTGAAACCACAGCACGGGCAAAGGTTAGTGATTGAAGCGTGTTACTTGGTAACTGTATGTATATTATGCTGTTGGCTGATTGACTAATTTATGTTTTGTGTTGTGTGTAGATCCTTAGTAACACTATAAAGCAAAAGAGAAAAGAGAGGGCTGGAAAATGGGAGGTCCCTCTACCTAAGGTAAGATAATATGATTTCTCGCTTTAGGTATAATTCAGATGCTTCCAGGAATTTATGCATTTGGGAGTCGAGATCTATCTTCCTTTTTCTTGTTGCATGTCTCAATGGCCTAGCTGTTCTATTATTGATTAGGACACTTTAATGTGCTTTTTTCCTTCTTTAGGTCAGGCCTGTTGCAGAAGATGAAATGTTTAAAGTTATCAGAACAGGCAAAAGGAAGAGTAAGCATGTTTCTTACATTTTTACTTACTGCTTTAAATATTTCCTTTGTCCTTTGAAAACTACACTGTAAATGGTCTGTACATTTCTTTTTTTTGTGCGAGATTAAGCTGTGCTGCTGTTTGTACCTGCTTACTATTATGATATCCTTTTAGAATGATAAGTTGCTGGTGAGCCCTCTGCTATATCTTGTGATACAACTCACTGGTTGCTTTTTATTTTTTGCAGCCAAGCAATGGAAGAGGATGGTCACCAAGGTGACTTTTGTGGGACCGGGTTTTACGAGAAAGCCTCCAAAGTATGAGCGATTTATCCGTCCTTCAGGACTGCGATTTACCAAGGCACATGTCACACACCCTGAACTTAAATGCACCTTCAATCTGGAAATTATTGGAGTGAAGAAAAATCCCAACGGTCCAATGTACTCGTCACTTGGTGTTGTGACCAAAGGCACCATCATTGAGGTAATCTTTTTCAGATTCGATGTAATAGATTTCGGTAAACACTTGTTGTCATCTACTTTTTAGATAACAAAACTCTCCTCCATGTCAGGTGAATGTCAGTGAATTAGGTTTGGTTACACCAGCTGGTAAAGTGGTATGGGGTAAGTGTTCCTTCTAATCTCCATTGCATTGGCAAATATTGTTGTTATGGCTTTCTTCTCCTCTGGCTGCTATTGGTCATCTAATGATCTATTTATTGTTGCTGCAGGGAAGTATGCCCAAGTAACAAATAACCCTGAGAATGATGGTTGCATAAATGCTGTACTTCTTGTCTAAGATAGCAGTTAAACAGCCAAAAAAGGAATTAAACCCAAACAATTTTGTCCCGTGGAAAATTGTAACCGTTTTTTTCTTGCACATCTGAAGCCTGTCGATCAACAGTGTTTGTTTTAGTTCTGGTAAACTGTTGGTTGTAAGTTGTGACATGGTGTGGGCGTTTGTTTTTTCAGTTTTGACTATTTTGATGACTTATTACGGCTAGTTTTGACTATTGGTGCCTTGCTTCGCCGCTTTGATGGTTAATTTTTGGTGGTGGTAACTTCTCGGCATACGGCTAAATATGTCATTATGTTCTGCACGCATGTTAAAAAATCATTTATTTTTTAAGGTTGTGCTAAATGTTATGCATATGCTTAGGTAGGTTTCGAGAGTCTCTAGTTATGAAGGATTTAGAATAATTAGGCCTCACACTAAACTTAATGCATAAAAGAATGGAATGGTGAGAGAGATTCATATAATCAACTCAAATTAAAATTGAGATTAAGACTCTCTAGTTATCCATTTAATTGTGCAAAAGCAAGTTAAAATGTTGTCTACATTTTCTTTTGCCGGTATTTCCAGTTTGCAGGTGTGTTTTCAATTTCTCTCATCGTCCAACCAGCACTACAGATTGATCATTTTTGAACTCACCATTAGAAACATCATCTGTATCTGAAACGTATTTGATTTAATGGTTAAATATATTTTTAACGGTTAAATTAATAAAATAACTCAATTAAATTTATAAAAATTTGAGACTTAAATAAATATTACTTCTAAGTTTTTATGAGACTAGATATAAACAGAAAAGAAGAATTTTCATTTGAGTGGAATATATGTGTGTTTATGGCTGATTGTTGGCTAGTCACTCCGTTGGTGTGCCTCACTGCTTCAGGTCTGCGCAAGAAAAAAACAAGAAAAAAAATGTTGCTAGACCAACGCTGCAGCGCTGACTCAGGCTCAGGGGAAGTTGTCCTGAGTTACTGCTGGCCCCTTTATCCGGTATAGAGAATGAGCTTTCAGCACAGATGATAGCGATACGACAATCCTACCAAAGCTCATCGTGGAAGTCCGAGAATCTTCTGGGAGATATTGCGGAAATCCAAAAGTTTTTTAATTGCGACCAAATGGGCGGCGGGTATTGTTCTGCTTCTGTGTCAGTCGGGAGTTTGCGGTTTCAAGAAGCCAATTAGTGGAGCTAAATATATGATTAGAATAGCATTAAGAGGGAGGCTTACTCTCCATCATTTGGTACCAATTTGTTTTTGCTGGGAGAGTAAAATGCTACTCCTACTTTCTCGATTTGTGAACTGAATTCACTAAAAATAATTAGGGTACTATGACCAAAAACAAAAAAAAAAATAATTAGGGTACAACTCATTATTATGGTTAAACAAATAGAATTTGACGGTGAGACAATTTTGTAGTTCGAAAGCATCTGGATGCAAGCAGGATGTCGGCAAAAAAGGGGAATCATATTTAAATTAATAGGTGGTGAAACCCGTAATCCAAATTACGTCCTTGTACTTTAAGATTTAATACTCTTAAGAATCCATTTAAACACCGTTGGAGGCCACACCAAGCCCATAAATGATTACAGTGGTCATAGCCATGATGAAACGAGTTTTCTTCCATTTTAATCTTTGTAAAAGAATGTTAGGACTTAGGAATATTAACTCAAATTTAATTAGAATAACACTAGATAATTTTATATAAGTAATAACAAGTAGTTATATAAACTCATCTGATAACAGCTGATTATTTTTTTATATTTATTTTTTTTTAATAAATTTAATCATTTAACGACTGATATCACTTTATAATTATTTTGAAATTATTTAAGTGAATTCATTAAATTTTTTTCATTTAATTATTATTATGCGGTTCACCGTATTTCTATTATTGATTTACCAAGAGAAAAATAACAAATGATTCGCGTATACGAAATGAATTGGGCTCATCGTGCAGCTGGGTCGCTGGGATGCAAAGATGGCTTAATCGGAAATTTCCTCCGTATATTTTGGGCCAGCGCCCAATACGACTGAATCATTTTTGCTTCACAGCTCGCTTATCTTTTTTGTTTTTGTTTGGTTAAAACAGCTCGCTTCTCTTTATCGATTGTTCTCCCGCAGCTACTGCAGGGTCACAATTGAAGGCCCAACTCGTTCGTTTTTCATAAATTGTAGTGTCCTTCAAAAGCACGGCTCGTCTCGTGTGGACGGTGGTCTGTGGATACTAATCAGCGGGGCTAAAGCCTAAACACTTAGCGAGCAGAGGGAAGGGCGACTAGGCAAAGGGAAAAATTTTTCTCCCAAAAAAAGGTCATGTTCACAAAAATGCGCTCAACGGTTAAATATTTAATTTTTAATGACATCTATTGCGAGTTCGAATTCTGCTAATTACTGTTGGAGTTCGTTGTAGATACGTGAAACGTAAATCATACTATCAATTTTCAGTGGTCTATAAGCGCTCAATGACTCTAAGATAGAGACACTCTTCTTACCCCTAAACTTTTTCTTACCAAAAAAAAAAAAAAAGAATAAACCAATGCACCCTCCCATTTTATTGTGCGGGGAAATTAGTAAGTAAATTAGGTCTATCTTCTATATGATAAAGACAATCACTTTTTAAGATAAGAATTATGATAGCAAATGTTGATGTACGAGAAAAAAAAAAGAATCTAAAATTAATATATTAAAAACAATTGATTATTACATTGATTTAGTGAATGCAAAAGGCATTTTCTACACAAATTTAATGGTTCTATCTCCGACGTGTAAACGCACCTCATCACTTTTCTACTTGAGAGTTGGGTGCCACACGCATACACACATTTTGGCTTCCATGTTTGAGGGCTGACAGAGCAGTGCCATCAAAGGCATGACAGAGCACTGCCACGTTGAGGTTGAAGGCCTACCGGTTATGTGTAAAACACAAAAATGGGAGGAAAAGACTTGAGATCACGCAAGGTACTTGATCACTAAGAATGGTAGATGTATCAACGAGTTCACATTGTTTTTTAATGAAATTATCAAAAGACAATGACAATTGAGTACAGTTTCAGTATTGGGAAAAAGTTTGACTACATGATCATACTCTTATGGTGAAAGTTGATCCAAATTCATCTTCTTTGTTTTTTTAATTAAAAACTAAATTTTAAATATATTTAGTATTACTCTAAATATACCAATTATTACTTTTAATTATGAGTTTTAAAAAAAAAAATCAAAAATTTCTTTCTTTGCTAATGCGGTACGAGAAGCAATTTGGTCATCTTCAATGGCCACGAACTTTTTCTGATTGAGAAAAGATTGACTCAAAAAGTGAATGAAAATAGACAGGTATTGCCATTCTGCCTAAAGGCAGATGTGGGGTTAGTCCTGTTGCCAATAACCAACAAGGTAAACCCCTTTCCCTTTATTGCCACTCTGCTTAAAAGCAGATGTGGGGTTAGTCCTGTTACCAATCACCAATAAGGTAACCCCTTTTCCCTGTGTGTGCGACGAGAGAGAGAAAGAGAGCTATGGGCTGGCCCAGCTGGGGCAAGAATTAATGGTGACAGATGGGCCACCCGATAAACTAAGAGATGGGCCATCTGATGTGGCCCAAGTAATTTTTAACCAGGATAGGTTCCTTTCCTTTGCCAGTGTCTTTTTCTCCTGCCAAGAGTAATCCAATTGGAAAGGGGCGAGCGAAAGAAACATCACCAAAATTGACCTCTAGCATTTGGTCATCCGTCAATTTTCACTTTGAGAGCTGCATCAAAGTGAAAGTTGCAATCCCTTTGTGTTTTTTAAGTACACACGCAAGAAGTAGATAAATTCCACAGTGAGAATAGGAATACATATAAAAAAAAAAAAAAGAATCCAAGTGGAAGGAACAAGCAAGAGAGGATAATTGAATGATGTAATGGGCCTGGAAAAAATCATGAGAACAAACATGTAGGATGCCACTCCCTTTATATTTAATTGGGAATCTCATCATTGTACAGCAATAACAACAACAAAAACGACAACAGAGACAGTGTTCATAAATCATAAAGGATCCTGAGGCCCCCCCAGACCCTGGTGTCCCAAAACATTATTTCAAAGCCCAGCAAGTTGAAGCATGGGGGACTCCCCTTTTCTCAGTTCAATTAATTTACCAACTTTAACTGCATTTGGAGCGTGTGCTATTGGTCCATCTTCAATTTGAGAAAAAATTAAAAAAGTTACACTAATAAACATTCAAAATGAAAGCTGCTTCCAAGCAAAAAGAAAGATGTCGAAAAACCCAAAAAAAAGAAGGGAAACCCAAGATTTCGTTTTTTCTTTTGGTTGTTTATTATCATTATTATTATTTGTTATTGTATATTGTTGATTGAATTGGTTAGCATGCCATAAAGGGTAAGAGAGTGCCTACTTTGTGTCCTGCTGACCACCAAGGCAACTTGACCAAAATGATGTTTCACTATGAATCATTTCAAAACGTGCGACATGTATCTAAGCTAATTTAATTTAAATATTAGTTTCCTCGATGATGCGAATCAAGAAACACATCAAGAGACTGACTGAAAGATAAATGGCATTTTCTTGATAGCGAAGTGAATTATACAGCACAACAAGGTTGTCTATGCTTTCTGAGGCACTAAGCCCTCCGAACAAATGAACACCCTAGTATTCAAATCAATCAGGATGAGAAAGAAGGTACCCATGAATTAATAACAGTACTATTAGAATAGAAGACTCCTAAAAAATACAAAAAGCAAAAGTGCATAATAGCAATATTCTATAATCTATATTGGACTTTTTATATGTTGTTCATCTTATGTTAGTGCATTCTATCTTTTCATCAGACTACAACAATTATTATATATCTTCTTAAGTTTTGTTAAAGGCAACGGCTTCAATTGTCACAGCCTAATTCTTTTTGAACATGACAGACTACACTCTTTCTCTTTCTCACACGTGCGTGCACATAAAAACACACGCAACCCCCCTCAGGATTACAAATTAGATCAAAATTCAACACGTAAATTTAAGTAGCTAAGATCATAAAAAGAATATTTATTGCTTCATACAGGTCCCCCTCCGCTCGACCCCCCCCTCCCCAAAAAAAAACACAAAAAAAATAAAACCTCAATTAGACCGGTAAAAATGGTTTTAAGATAATTCAAGTTAAGATTTGTAGGGGTCGCTTGTCCTGCCCATAATAGACCACTTGTTTACTGATCTGTGGACAAAGCAATGCCATGTGCACCATACAAAGGAGTTTCAAAGCACATTTTAGACATGCACCACCATCGGGAAATCATGAGAATCCTGAAGTTTTGGTTCGCAAAATTAGGGACACATAAATTAATTTCTGGTGATCCTTAATATTATAAAAAGACTAAGTATCCACTTTGGATTTGTTATATGGTGATAAGGTAGGAGAATATATGGAATTGAAAGGACGTAATGCTCATCTTTCACCCAAAGCCACAATTTAATAACTTGTTTGCTACAATAGTTGATTGAACGTGAGTGAATGCCAAAAAAAAAAAAGAGTGGTAAGACCTGATGTGGATTAGTGACAGTGGGTAAGTGAATTTTGCCACATTAAATGCCGCATGAGCATCATCTCGACACTTAACAGTTAAATTAACAGTTTTGAAGTTGTTGACTTATTTATAAACTTTTTTTAACAGTAATGACCTTAATTGAACTTTTTTTTATAGACCTAAATTTAGATTTTCAAATAGTTATTAATCTAATATCAAATTTATCTCCATAATCATGATTGTGTAGCCTACAGGCTAAAATGTAATTGCGAGGCATCTCAATATAAACAAAAAATAGATTATTTGATATGATTTTTTTTACATCATGGCTGCATTATTGTGTTAAAAAAAAGGCTAATCCCCGCATAGATGATCATAAATTGAGGACATGATTTGAATGCAACCAACCCCAAAAAGAAAAGAAAAAAAAAACACAACTTTTGTTGGGTTCTACACTTTATTTATGGGGCAATGGTAAAAGTACCTAACCTAACAATGTAAAGCGTAAATTTCGAGTCTAAAACAATTAAACTCGAAAATACAAAAATAAATTACAAATAAAAATTGTAAAGTAAAAGAAAATTTACGTGGGGTCGATCTCCGTAGATCCTCCGATTAGTGTTCCTTTTTTTGACTCCGTCAAGGGCTGCACGAGCTTGATCTGGACAGAAATAATTTCCACCGCTTTTTCTTGAACTGGATAGACTGAAACTGTGTCTGATTTGGATGTTTTGACTACGTTTAGGAACCGTAGAGACTCGATTTGAGCTGATCTGACTTAATTTCACCGAGGGTCGAATAGACTTGTTCTCGGATGAGTTGCCTGGATTTTGCTGAGGGCCGGTATGAGGCTTAATCCCAGCCGGATTTGTAATATTTTGATTTTTTTTTTTTTTTACTATCTCTTTTTTTTTTTTTTTTTCTTTTTTCTTCTTCTTTTTTTTTTTCTTTGCACTGCGCTTCGCTGCCCCTTTTTTTCTTTTTTCTTCTTTTTCTTCTTCTCTGCCTTCTTCTCCTTGCTGGCTCTTCAATTAATTGGGGAGGCCATTTATAGGCCTCCCCTAAGCCTGCCTGCCACCAACCAAATGGTTGGTGGCATTAATTAATTAGGTTGGCAGCTGCCAACCTTCAAGGTTGGCGGCTGCCAACCATATACTTTTTTTTTTTTTTTTTTTTTTTTTTATATATTAGTTTACAAATGCCCCCACTTCAAGGGTCGGTAAGAAAGATTTTTTTTTACAGAGATAATTCGAACCGAGTCTTGAAGTCCAGTTTGAAATTTGGAAAGTCCTGATGAACATTGAATCTTGGAGTCTTCTATCTTTGACCATCTCCGCTGTTGTTGGATCGCAATAGGAAACCGATATGATCTTGAAGAAGTTAGCAGCCCAGCCAATATAGAAATTGAAGTCTTGGCTCCAGGTGCGTTTGAGCTTCCATGGCTGGCAAAGGCTGGCAAAGGTTCTTTGAAGTTCCAAAGCTCTGGTGAGGATGATCCAGTAGGCAAAGAACTTGAACCTCCCCAAGAGGAAGGCCCAGGACCTTGGAACTTCAAGACCGGCTCACAGAGAGACTGACTGTAGTGATGATTTCCAAGTCTGCTTCGACGTAAGGAGAGTAGTTGGAACTTCCCTGTACGTCGCTGCATCCAAAGAAAGATTAGGATAATTGCAGCTTCTCATCCCTCTGTGGTAGATGTGAACTAAGGAGAGTAGTTGGAACTCCATGACACCGATGGCGTTGGAGACTGAGTTTCGAGGGCTTTTAGGGATCCCTCGAAGAAGACTACTCCTTCTTTTCTTAGCTCGTGCGCCTCCAACTTCTTGATCAAAGAACTTCCTGAGACAAGTGCAGAGACTAGCCATTTTCTTTTGAGAAAGAAGAGCTGAGGGGTGAATATTACAACTCGGGCATGCAGGATATATATACAAATAATAAAGAGTTTTTTTTTTTTTTTTTTTTTTTTTTTTGAAAAGTCAAAAAAGGTATGCAGAATCGGGTAGGGCCATCCACGTCCCTTTCCTGCATAAGAGACAAAAGAGGCAGCGGCTGACGCGTGTCACGAAAGTCGTTACCGTGTGTGGCAGAAGTCGTTGTCGTGTGCTGCGGAAGTCGTTGCCGCGTGCTGCAGAAGTCGTTGCACCTTATCTTGTCGGCCGTCCTAGCGGGGCCCGAGGTGCAACTCCAAGTCAAGCTCGACCTCGTCTGGTGGGCCGATGATGTTGGCGTCGATGTCGCTTTCCGGCTGGTTGATGCTGCCGGAATATTCTGGAAAGAGAGGCAAAATTTCGCCGGAATGACTCCTGTGTGCTAGAAAAATTCCTCCTAGACTTAAGTATCTAGGAGGGATGAACCCTTGGCTGACTCCGTGAAACCACCAGGACCAGTATGTATGCTCCCATAGGCTACGGTTTTGATGAACGTACCGTGGAGAGACCATTGCAGTGGTAGAACTTGGGCCGGCTTCATTTGAGGGTGAAGCTGTACTGGTGAGATCTACTATAGGAACAACAGGCTGTGCTTTGGAAATACCATCTCTCAGCGCCACTGTTTCCCTATGTCTCCGATTCTGGAACCAAAAATATACATTTTTTCCTTCGACTGCCCCTAGCGGGCGAAGTCGTGAGACAAGTTGGAGAATCTGTGTAGAGTTAGGGACAATACCTCCATCGTTGTAGAAGACTTCCTCCAAAATTTGCAGTTGTGCCATGGTCGGTTGCCACCTTGTGCGAGGTGATCTTTCTTCTCCCTTGTCTTGAGGTTCTGCAACTGGTTCCATCTTTCTTGCGGCAGAGGAGCAAAGGTCTGGTGTGTGGTGAAGATCGGTTGAGACTGATGCTGAGTTTCAGACTCAAACCCTCCGTTACTTTTATATTTTTGGGCCGTTCACAGTTTATACTCATGCGGGCCAGGAGTTGGATTGGATTTTGAACTTGGGTTCTGGACTATGTTTGGACTTGGAATTTTTGGGTTTTGGGCTTTGGATTGGATTTGGGTCGAGTGTTTGGGCTTCTAGACTTGGATTTTTGGACTTGGGTCGAGTGTTTGGGTTTTGAATTTGAAATTTTTTGGGATTTGGGTTGAGTGTTTGGGTTTTGACTCTGAATTGGGCTCAAGTGTTTGGGTTTGGACTTTCGCTTGGTCTTTCAGATCGGGACTTCGCATTTTTTTTTTGATTTTTTTTGATTTTTTTCTTTTTTTTTCTATTTTTTTGATTTTTTTTTCTTTTCTTTTTTCTATATTTTTTTTCTTTTGAATTTTTTTTTTTTTTTTTTTTAACATATTTACACATAATACTGTTTCAGAAATTTACCATTGATTGGGCCGATTCGGACGCCTTCTTGGTCTGACAGCATATAAGCGTTGTGAGTGTAGGCCTCCTGCACTAAGTATGGCCCGTCCCATTTGGAAGTAAGCTTGTCACCAGGCCGATGCTTCATGTTGATGGGCCGTCGCACTGCAAGAACAAGATCTCCAACTTGAAAAGATCGAGGGCGGACCCTGCGGTTGAATGTATTGGTGAGCCGGGCTTGGTAGCACTCAAGTTGCTGTTGTGCTTCGAGCCTCCTTTCATCGAGAGCTTCTAACTCATCCAGACGTAGGCGAGCATTCTCCTCCTGTGTGAGTCCTTCCAGAACAGCCATGCGCAGGGATGGAATCTGTGTTTCCAACGGCAGTATTGCTTCGACACCATAGACAAGTGAGTATGGCGTCGCCTGTGTTGGAGTCCGATAAGTTGTACGATACGCCCATAATGCCTCCGGAATTCTGTCATGCCAATCTCTTTTGGATTTAGAGACTACCTTCCGCAACAGGTTGCATAAGGTCTTGTTGAATGCTTCGGCCAAGCCATTTGCCGGGGCATTGTACATGGATGACTTGTACTGCTTGAACTTAAACTTCTCGCAGAGCTTGTCGATTAAGCTGTTGTAGAACTGCTTACCATTATCAGTGATGATGAATCGAGGGACTCCATAGCGATAGATCAGCTGAGTCCGGATAAAATTGGCAACATGCTCCTTCTTTACCTCTCTAAGTGGAATAGCTTCGGCCCATTTTGAGAAGTAGTCGGTTGCTGCGAGGATGTACAGGTGTCCCAGGGATGACTTTGGCAAGGGCCCCACTAAGTCGAGACCCCAAGCTTCAAAGGGCCAAGATGAGACAGTTGGATGCAGTGGCTCCGGTGGTTGATGTATGTAATTCGCATGAAATTGACAAGCTTGACAGGTTTTAGCAAACTCAATTGAATCACGTACCATAGTTGGCCAGTAGTATCCCATCCTTCTGAGTTGGAAGTGCAACTTAGGCCCTGATTGATGTCCGCCACAAACACCAGAATGTGCTTCAGTGAGAGCCTGTTTTGCCTCTTCATTGGCTAGGCAGCGAAGTAGAACTCCATCAAAAGACCTTCGATACAGAGCATCCTTGAGGTATATGAAGCGGGGAGCTCGTCGTTGAATTTCTGTCTTATGACGACGATCTTCAGGCAGCTTCCCGTGCTGTAGATAGTCAATGATTGGTTGGCGCCAATCTTCGTCCTCCGCGAGACGTACAGATACAGCGTTGGCTGCTGTAGTTTCTTCATCATTCATTTGTGGCACTATCCATTTCTGACATACAGCAACAACTGTAGCCTGGATTTCTGACTTTGCAAGAGAAGTAGCCAGGTTAGCCAACGCGTCTGCCTGAGTGTTTTCTCGTCGAGGCACATGCTCCAAGGTGATGCTTTCAAATTCATCCATTAGCTGTCGAGCACGTTGATGGTAAGGCGCAAGGTCCTCTTTCTTCACGTCATACAATCCTGTAAGTTGGTTGATGACGAGCTGGGAATCTCCATGGACTTCTATAGTTGGAATCTTCATATCGACAGCCATTTGAAGACCAATGATCAAAGCCTGGTATTCAGCAACATTATTTGAACATAACTCACCGAGAATGATAGCATATGGTAGTATTTGTCGTTGAGGAGTGACAAACACTATGCCAGCACCAGCACCATCACGCCTTGCTGCACCATCAAAGAACATCGTCCATGGTGGTAGTGTCTCAATGTAAAAGACCTCTTCATCTGGAAGATCATCTGTGAACTCCCAATCTGACGGAACAGGGTGATCTGCAAGGAAGTCTGCTAGAGCTTGTCCTTTGACTGCTTTTTGAGGCACGTAGACAATGTCGTAGCTTTGTAGAATTACTGCCCACTTGGCAAGTCGTCCTGACAAGATTGGTCTGGATAAGATATATTTGACAGGATCAGCTTTGGCAATGAGACGTACCGTGTGAGCCTGCATGTAGTGCCTCAGCTTGTCAATGGCAAAGAACAGTGCTAGACATGTCTTTTCAATGGGCGAATAACTCAGCTCCGGACCATTTAGTGTTCTGCTCAAGTAGTACAGAGCAACTTCCTTTCCCTGCTCATTTTCCTGTGCAAGCAAGGCTCCCAAAGATCTTTCCTGCGCTGCAATGTAGAGAATCAACGACTTTCCTTGAATTGGAGCACCTAGGACCGGTGGATTGGAAAGATACTTCTTTATGCTTTCAAAGGCTTTGCTGCAAGCTTCGTCCCACTCGAAGTTGACATCCTTCTTCATCAACCGATGGAAAGGTTGACATCTCCCAGCTAAATTGGAGATGAAACGGCGAATGTAGGCTAACTTTCCTTGTAGACTTCGCAGCTCGTGCAGGTTTTTAGGTTCAGGCATCTTTTGAATTGCCTCAACCTTTGACTGATCAACTTTGATTCCACGATGGCGCACCACGAACCCGAGAAACTTTCCTGATGTGACACCGAATGCGCACTTGAGAGGGTTCATTTTGAGCTGATGCCTCCGAAGTCTTTCGAACACTGTCTTGAGATCCTCGAGGTGGTCTTTGCGCTTCTTAGTCTTTACAACTAAGTCATCAACATAACATTCTACAATCTTGTGCAGCATGTCATCAAAAATTTTTTGCATAGCACGTTGATAAGTGGCGCCAGCATTTTTCAATCCAAACGGCATAACTTTGTAGCAGTATATACCTTTTGGGGTGCGGAATGCTGTCAACTCCTCGTCTTCTGGTGCCATTCTGATTTGGTTATAGCCTGAAGAACCATCCATGAAAGACAATGCTTCGTGACCCGTTGTTGCATCGACTGTGATCTCCGTTATGGGCAATGGAAAGTCATCTTTCGGGCAGGCCTTGTTAAGATCTCGAAAATCAACACATACCCTCAACTGTCCATTTTTCTTTCTTACCGGGACAATGTTGGCAATCCATGTTGGGTAGGTGACCTCTCGGATGAAGCCAGCATTGATCAGCTTGTTCACCTCCTCCTCGATTTGTGGAATGAGTTCCGGGCGGAACCGTCGTTGTGGCTGCTTGACAGAACGAACACCCTTCTTTACTGCTAGACGATGCACCGCAATTTTTGGGTCAAGTCCAGGCATTTCTTTGTAACTCCATGCGAACACGTCCCTGTATTGACTTAATACCTGAACATATTCTTGCTCTTCTTCTGCAGTAAGTAAAGCACTTACAAATGTAGGTCGAGGATCTTCCGGAGAGCCAAGATTGACCTCCTTGAGTTCATCAACAGTTGCTTGGCCACCATCTTCAAGTTCCGGGGGAGCCTCCTTCACTTCACCATCTGATGAGTCAGACTCAGCCTCCTCGCTGATTGTGACATGAAATGTGGAGCCTCTGACTTCGCCTTCTTTGTTTGATTGGATAAGCCTGTCTTGTCTGGTTGTGGTGGTGATGACACGTGCATCAGCTGGTCGGCTTCGACTCTTTAGCGTGATCCGCACAGGTGACTTCTCCTGATAGCCCAAGCCAGGTCGGGACTGTGATGTTTGAGAAGCGGCGCCATGTGTGGACGGCAGCGTACCCATTGTGCTCGGGTTTGAAAAGTCATAGCCCGCCTTTGCCAAAAGCTTGTATGCATTAGGATCAAATCCTTCATGTGTTCTTCTTTCTGGAAGTGAGCCACCTTCGACTGCCCCCGTGTGTGGTTTGACGAAGCCTTTTAATGGTTTTGAAGACAAAACCGGCTCAATCTTTGGTATCGGCAGAGTGTAAGTCTCCTTCAGGTTGTGCAGTTCCTTTGCTTTGGGTTGGCTATGTCCTTGCTCCTGTTTAGGATCAATACAATAAGAGAAAGGGAGTTGACCTTCTGAGCGTCGTGACTTAGGCACATAGCGTAGGACTGGAGTGGAGCTTGAAGATGCAACATCCTTTGGACGAAGTTCAGCAGGCTGTGGCAGCTTTTCATTTGTTGGGGCCTGGGGTTGGGCATTGGCAGGTTCTTCGACAGCTTTTCCCTTTTTGTGGATGCCCCCAGTCCAAGTAGCTTTTGACGGAATGATCTCCGGATTGTCTGTGTCAGTGTAGAAGACTGCATCCGCCAAATGTGATTCAGCATTATCGAACGGCTTTAAATCAGCATTGACCTTTTGAACGCCACCATTGTAATACTTAAAGCACTGATGCAGGCTTGAGAGCACAACTCCATTTCCATGAATCCACGGTCGTCCTAGCAACATCTTATATGTGGTACGTGCATCGATCACATGAAACAGAGTGCTAGAAGTGAGATTACCAATAGTTAGCTCCAAACGAATCATCCCAATTGCTTTCTGTCCACCTTGATTAAAACCATGAATCATCAAGCGGCTGTCTGATAATTCATCAATGCCGATGCCGAGCTCCTTTATGGTGGATTTTGGGATAATATTGACTGCTGAGCCATCGTCGATCAGAATACGTCGAACCTTCTGTTCTTTCACATAGCCTGATACATACAGCGGCCGATTGTGGGGTTTGGACCCCAGCAGGAGATCCTCATCTGAAAATGAGATAGCAGAGTAACATCCGACGTGATTTTGGTCCGCCTGTTGCTCCGCTGAGTTAGACTCATTTGATGGCTGTGATTCAGCTGAGGTCTGGAGAGTATTGCTGACTTGATTTTGCCACACTTCTATTGATTGCAAAGCTGTAAACAGCTGAGGGTTAGCGAGAAGGGTTTGGAGAGCTTCATATACCTTCTCCGTTGTCGACTTTTTGTTGTCGAGCGGCTCCTCCTTACGGTGTGTCACTTCTTCTGATGGTTTTGAAGTGATGGTGGTCTGGTTTGCAGAGGTTATGCCTTCCTGGTCCAGAATGATTTTATTCTGGCTTTTGAGCTTCATGATTAGCTCCTTCAGGACGAAACACTTCTCGGTTGGATGACTTACTATCCGGTGATATTTGCAGAATCTCGGATCGCTGACTCGATCCTTTTCATTCGGCCGCTTGCACTCTGGGAGTTCGATCAGCTTCGCCTCCAGGAGTTGGTCAAGGATGTCAGGAACGTCTGAGTCGGGGAATGGATACTGCTTCTGCTCCAGCTCTCGCAATGTCACCTTCCGCCTTTCCTGTTGTTTTGGCTGAGTTATTTGGGTCGGAGGATTTACCTTGGCTTTAGCTCCCACTTTTACTGGTGCGGCTTCAACAGTCATCACTTCTTTTCCTTTTCCGGAGCTGTTGGGTTTCTTAATCTCCCTTCTGCCCCCTTGCTGGTCCAACTGGATGGGAAACGTGCCTCCAGAAGTTTGGATGCTTATCTCCATATCATGTGCGCGGGTCGCCAGTTCTTCGAAAGTCCGGGGTTTGACACCCTGCAGGATGTATAACAGCTCCCAATGCATTCCCTGGATACACATCTCTACGGCAGAAGTCTCCGTCAGGCGATCTTTGCAGTCCAAGCTGAGGGCACGCCATCTGTTGATGTATTCGACAACGGGCTCTCCTTTTCTTTGTTTGGTGCTGGTAAGCTCCATCATACTTACCGTCCTTCGAGTGCTGAAAAATCTGTTGAGGAACTCTCGTTGTAGCTGTTCCCAACTGTCGATCGATTCTGGTTCAAGATTTATGAACCAGGTGAAAGCGGTCTCCCTGAGTGAACGAACAAACTGCTTCACCAAGAGATCTCCATAAGTCCCTGCGTTGTTGCAGGTTTCAACGAAGTGGGCGATGTGCTGTTTGGGATCGCCTCGTCCGTCGAATTGTTGAAATTTGGGCGGCTGGTAGCCCAAGGGCATGTTGAGACTTTCGATCCGTCTGGTGTACGGTTTGACGTACATCTGTGATCCTTGGAAGGATGTAGCTTGTTGCAGTCGGATCGTATTGGCTATCATTTCCTGCAATTGTTGAACAGATAGCGAAGCTACAGAATTTGAAGGTGGCAGCTGTGTAGAACTACCTGGTCGCTTTTCTGCAGGGAAGACGTCGGCAGGTGTGGCTTCTGGAGTAAAACCGGGTGGATATGGTTGCTCTTCGCGAATTTCAGGATCAACTTGGATCGGGGCCTTTCCTTTGAGAGCGGCGATCTGTTGATCTTTTTCCTCCACGACTCTGATCAGCTGCAAAATTTTATTCTCCAAATCGGAAATTCTTTCCTCTGTACTGGTTGTGTTGGTCATCATGACGGCAACAGATGAGGCTCCGGGAAGGACTGGGGGAGAGAACTCTTCTGATTCTTCTGTGTGAGTCGGATTTTGTTGAGCAGGCTTCGTCGTGTTGCCCCCGACTTCGATCGGGGTGGGTGATCGACTCCTCCATGCTGCAAGAGAGTCAGGGGAGAGATCCTGTTGTGCGAGCTGTGGACTCTCCATTTCGATATTTTTTTGGGTTTGGACGGCAAGAAATTGTGTCCGTCCCCGGGTTTCTGGACCTGCGTACCCAGGTAGGGTAGTTGATGCAGGCAGTGGAGCCGTTGCCTTCTTTTTTGTAGCAGCAGTTGTACTCCTTTTCGGTGCCATTTGATGTGCTGAACACCTGTAAATTTTTTTTTTTTTTTTTTTTACTTTTTTTTTACCTTTTTTTTTTTACTTTTTTACTTTTTACTTTTTTACTTTTTACTTTTTTACTTTTTTTTTTTTTTTACTTTTTTTGTATTTTTTTTTTTTGTATTTTTTTTTCTCTCTCGGCTCCCCTTTTACCTCTTTTTTTTTGTTTTGTTTTTTTTTTTTTTTTTTTAAGGAACAAGAGATGGGAGGTGAAGATGTCCCACCGAGCGTGCCAAAAATTTGTAAAGCGTAAATTTCGAGTCTAAAACAATTAAACTCGAAAATACAAAAATAAATTACAAATAAAAATTGTAAAGTAAAAGAAAATTTACGTGGGGTCGATCTCCGTAGATCCTCCGATTAGTGTTCCTTTTTTTGACTCCGTCAAGGGCTGCACGAGCTTGATCTGGACAGAAATAATTTCCACCGCTTTTTCTTGAACTGGATAGACTGAAACTGTGTCTGATTTGGATGTTTTGACTACGTTTAGGAACCGTAGAGACTCGATTTGAGCTGATCTGACTTAATTTCACCGAGGGTCGAATAGACTTGTTCTCGGATGAGTTGCCTGGATTTTGCTGAGGGCCGGTATGAGGCTTAATCCCAGCCGGATTTGTAATATTTTGATTTTTTTTTTTTTTTACTATCTCTTTTTTTTTTTTTTTTTCTTTTTTCTTCTTCTTTTTTTTTTTTCTTTGCACTGCGCTTCGCTGCCCCTTTTTTTCTTTTTTCTTCTTTTTCTTCTTCTCTGCCTTCTTCTCCTTGCTGGCTCTTCAATTAATTGGGGAGGCCATTTATAGGCCTCCCCTAAGCCTGCCTGCCACCAACCAAATGGTTGGTGGCATTAATTAATTAGGTTGGCAGCTGCCAACCTTCAAGGTTGGCGGCTGCCAACCATATACTTTTTTTTTTTTTTTTTTTTTTTTTATATATTAGTTTACAAACAATTTTTGTTCTTTCAACGGCTCCTGCTGGTGCTTGGCAGCCCCAGTGTGTGCATCACCTAGCTAGGCTCTAGCTGGTCCATGGCTCGACGCTCCGTTTAGGGCCGAAGAGGGGCGAATCACGTGGCCTTGTTGTGGCGGCACAAATGTGCGACCTATCGGGTGCAAGGAACTTTGTAGCTCAGAAATCTAGTACAAGACATGTATGTTGAATAATAATATCCAGTCAGAAATGTTTTGAATTTATTTATTTGAACAATATCCATTAAAAAATATGTTATATCCAAGTGCAGTGGTTTTAAATTGAAGGAAAAGTCAGAGGATGGAAAGATAATGAAATGATTTTGAAACTTTTCTAAGATTGTTGAAAGTGATGAGGAGGCAAAATTTTTGAAAAAAAAAAGAATTCTTTCATAGTCTACAAAAAAATTGTCTCAACTTTTGAGTTGGAATGAACAAATACAACATTTTCTCTTGTTCTTTTTAGGTTATATATATATTTTGTAGTTAAAACTTAAAATTTTTATTGTATTACGTGAATGAGGAAATTTATCTATATTGTGTAACTTACGGTCTAATAAGTTTCTTAATAGATAAAAAAAATAATGTAATGATACTTTATTAAGAGATTTTTATTTCTTCTTAATTCGTTTCTCACAATTTTTTTTTATTATTCTCAATTCTTAGTTTGTATTGCATATTTTCTTATGTGATTTTAAGAATTGAGAAAAAGAAAGCTCTTATTATAACTATAATTAAATGTAATTAATAAAATAATTCAGATATAATAATAATAATTAATTAATTATAAATAAAAATTATATTATTTTATTAATTACAAAAACATATATATAATTGTTGGCATGTTAATATGGTAACAATATCTTCCTATCCACCGGCCTTCACTCGCGCCAACCCCCAAAAAGGGTTGGACCAGGTCGCTGCCAGCCTGAAAATCACGGTGAGGATTTCCGTGGCTCTTGAAAGGATAAAGTTACGTACAACTTACGTCACCATCCAATCCCGTAACTACACGCAACCCAAGAACACCAATCATCCTCCTAATCACACTACAAAGACTCCTCGACTTACCAAATCCTACGCCGTTGGATCTCCATCACATTCCTCATGTTAATCCAGCGAGCATTGCGTCCTCTGGAGCGCGGCGTGAAAAGGACCCAAAAAAGGCTGGCAGTGGGCGTATAGCACAAGAGTTGCCGAAAAAGTGTTTTATAATTTTATCATTAAAGTTTTTTCCTTTCTTTTTTTTGGGGGTAAAAAAAACTTTTGCTTCTTGCAAAGGCTCGAATGGTGATTCTCATTTCTCCTGTTGTCAAAATTAGACTAGAACGGTATCGATTGAATCAAAGATCGATCAGATTTTTAATTCGACTCATGCCAGTTTAATAAGTTTTTGTGTTGGTTAAAATTGATATCAAATTGGCCAAAAATTATAAAAACAGACTAATCGCACCAATCAAACCTAATCGATAAATATCAGATATTATAATTTGATTTCAATTTTTTTTTAAATTATAATGTAAGTACTAAAATTAGTTACAATTTTCAAATTAACTCTAAAGTTGATCTATACTTTTAATTTATTCCTTAAAATCAAAAAATTAATATCCAATCATAATTTATAATCATTATTTTTTTCAATTATTTTTATAAATATATATTTACTATCAAAGATTAGTTGTATTGATTTTTATATTTATTATTAATTAAATGTAACAATATAATTTTATTCACTTGCAAGAGAAGCGGGACAAAAAAAAGGCGTGTCAAGTCGCATAAACATGCGACACGTGTCCATATCAAACGCGGAAAACGACAGCGGCAAGCTCCAAGAAAGATACCTCAACTGGCAACTAGCAAAGCATCAATAAAGCAAACCATCAGAGCAGCAGTTGCACTTGCAATTGCGCTTGCCCCTGAGACCCAGCCTCTCCTCTGATTGGTTGCTTTCTTGACTTGTCACACGTGGGTCCCATCGATTCGTGGAAGTCTTGATTAGGTTGTGGGGCCGCGCGGCGTGACGAAAGGGCAAGGGGAGGTGAATCTCCGCATTAAAGACAAACAAAAACCCATAGAAAACGAGCACCACTATTTGACGCGTGTAAGTAAGAATTGGGGAAAGTGGGATCCTCGTGACTTTCAACGTTCTAAAAAACGCTACGCGTTTTAATGAGACACGTAAAAAAAAAAATAATTAATTTAATAATATTTAATATTTTATTTATTTTTTAATTTTTAAATTTAATATTTTTTATACGATCTAAATAATTTAAATCATTATATATTTATCATATTTACTAAATTATGTGCCCAAAAATTTCTCTAATCAAGAAAAGGCGAAACCCTAACTCAGTTTGTTTCAGCAACAGCAACAGGGAAAGGTTGGGAGACCGGTCCCGCCGCGGTACTGTTTAAATAGTGAAAAAATAACATTTGTTTGTTTTTTACTGTTTAAATAATAATTTATATAATAAAATAATATAATTTTTATTCAAAAGCTGTAATCTGAATTATTGTGCGTCTCCACTCCATCGTTTTTGCCCGTCCACCGAGATTTTCGGGTTTTTAATTGCTTATAAACATCTTAATAGGCCCCACATAGGCAGGGGTTCAGTTCAATTTTTTGGGCTTCATGGCATCATCATTAGTCTTAGTTTATAATTGCTGATAAACATCTTGATAGGCTAATAATAAGCATTGTGTGCATTGATTTGCTTCAATAAAAGCGATGTCGATGCACACAAAATTCCATTTAAATCGAGCATTGATATGTCCCATGTAATGAAATCGGGTCATGATCAGTAGGTAGGACCGTGTTTTTATTTACACCAAATTAGATCGGGATTTACTGATATATATCCAAGAACAAAAAGTAAAGAAAAAGAGCTCCAATTGGATTAATAATTTTAAGAAACGGAAATATTTGTTGGGGGCAAAACTCATTGAAATATATGGGGAGACATAAAAAGCAAGTGAACCATTACATCTCGCTCGTAACTAAAAATAAATGAAGTTAAGTGTTGACCATTAACCCATCATGGGCATAAATCCAGACTCATAAATCGACATGATCCATACCCTCAATTCTTGGGATATGCAATAATTTCTGCCGTATTGCATATTGTGAGTGGTGGTTAACAGTGTTTACCTGATTTGTGGGAAAATTTCATCAAGCGAATGAAAAAAAAGATTTCAATGTAGCTTAACATGATGGTGGCCACCTTTAGCAGTATGACTGAGTAGATGTAAAACGACATAAATAACACATTTGAGTTGAGTTTTTACCATAACAGTATTTCCAATTTGTCCTCAATATTGTGATAGATATATATATATGTTGGAATATGCAAGATGACACGAAACAGGACCTCGAGCATTTATATACCTGTGTGTGCGAGCCAGTGTGTTTATTTAATTCTTTTTTTCGGTGCCGACAGTGCCAATTGTGTTCTAAATACATGTTGACATAATTATTAGCAGCTGTTTTTGTTTTTAATTTTTTATTTTAATTCATTGGTGGGTAGGGATGGTGCTGACCAATGGGAATTGTGTAAACTTTTCCTTTTCTTCCATTTGTCGGTACATTCTCCAGATAAGTTTGGAAGTGCAATTGTGGGGCTGCCGTCCGATTGCAGTGGATGATTGATCAATCCAAGAATCATCTCAAGAAAATCAAGCCAAAGTTTTGAACATTTATACATATCTTTATTGTGATTGATATTCTAAATATAATAAGACTGATAATTTTTACAATAAAATTGATAGGTTTTACAATAGAAACAAAAAAACTTTATTTTTCTTATTGTAAATATTATTAATATTATTACAAAAATTAGTAGTATTGTTTCATTTATAATATCAATTGGGATACCAAATATTGACACACAAACATTTTCTTATAATTTTCTGATGATTTAGTTTTTCTTTAATTACTGATGGCCCGCATGCTATACAACACAGAATAATTCTTCCCTTTACAATCTCTCTCACTTCAAGTGCATGTGAGATTCGCTTGTAGGTCTCTCGCTCTTATCTGATTTAGCTTATACACAATTGGGAACGTGTAGAAATAAATAACTTCATGCACAAACAGTATGTCTATATATGTAGTACTAAGAGTCTTGAAAAGTTGGAATGGTATAAATGAGATGAGATAATCAAATATTTAGCTTATATCCTTCTAAAAGAGATAAGCAAGTCGGTATAACAAACTTTTCGTCACGTAATTATGTACACGTATTCGGGATGTAAGCAGCGGATAAAAAAGGTAGAGGGACAAAGAGGGGAAGGAGGGAGGTGTCTTTATTGGGGCTTCTCCATCCAAATTTGGAGGCCTGAGTCACTCTCAGCTCATCTACCCAAGCCCATAGTGGATATGCACATTTATACATTCATATAACAAACTTTACTGCTTTTTAGAGTATTACTCTAATCGGTTTATATTAATCAGTTTAATAAGTTAGATATTGGGTAATTTCAGATAAAATAAATAAATAAATAAAAAACTGTTAAAGCTGAGAGAATGACATGCATTCAATTCAAAAATTGCCAACCTTAACGGCATGCATTCCCTATCATCGAACCCTAAATTTATAGTATACAAAATATTTTTTTTTGTCATAAATCAATTATGGTCATGATGGTGATAATGATGCAAGGATTTTATTTAATTTTATCATTTCTACACATGTTGCTTGTGCTCCTAAGCGCATTAATTCCACATTCGGGCCTTCACATTGGTCCTTTGTCTTCTGTTATGCTCCCATATGAAACATACAGTGAAATAAATTATTTAAGATACTCTCCATCTTTTAAAAGTGGCTTTCTTATTTAGTAGTGGTCATTTGCTCTGGAAAATAAATTGAATTCCTAAGAAAAGACAACAGTCCCGTGACAACAATATCGAATCCTCTATATATAAATACACTTAGGACCCCGAATCAACGGCACCTACTGGCTTAATATATCTTTCAATAACCACTAATCATTAAGCTTGAGAATATTCAATATGGTGGCAAAGTAATCGACAGGAAGGCCTGGCAATTACCTGATGTGATATGTGCCACTTATGTTTTGATGGAATCGACTTAATACCATTAAGGCGACATATCAGTACGGTCATGTACTGGGCGGCAAAAACCACTTGCACCGAAACAGAACAAATTGTAGAGATTTAAGATTTCGGAAAAGTTCTGTAGTCTAGATAATTGTAGTTATAAAATTATTATGTAAAATTTAGACCGTTTGATTATGAAAAATATATTAAATTTTTTTAAAAAAATTATTAAATTAACTATATATATCTTACGTATCATACAATACATATTTACGTAATTTTATTTAATTTGACTAAATTGAGTTAGTGGTCAAATGAACGTCCCGTAAACAAAGAAATCATTTGAATTAATAAAAATAACAACAATCAAGTGTATGTTACAGGTCTACAGAATAGTTTCATTCAGTTACATAAAATAATTTTTTCATAGTTGCCATCATAATTGGCCACGACTTTCTGTTCCCTGAGATTTCAGTATGGAAACTTCCTCCACATATTGTCTTAATCAAAACCACCAAAATAAATAAGAACACTACTAGGATATGCAAAAAAAAAAAAAAAAAAAAAAGGGTACTACTGCAATTGACAATTCGGTCATGTGAAGACTGAAAAAAGCAATTGGGACATTTGGCCTATCAAGACGATTAGTGTCTTGTAGCTTAGGCTGTTGATAAGTAAACATATCGTAAACTCCCAATGTCATGGTTCGATGCACAATTCAGTACAAATTTGTATATAGTTTAGGTTAAATGAAAACTCCAAACAAAGAGGGGGAAAAAAAAAACGAAAGAAAATTGAGGAACGAATGTGAGGCAAAGGTTCAGTAACTAAAGTCTCTGTTAAAAAAAAAAAGATATTGAAACGAGTTTAACTTTTTCTTTAATAAGATGAGGAATTCACCCTTGTATCCTTACAGGGACTTTTCTCTAATAATTGAAGAGGTCCATCTTATTTTACTTCTCAATTTACCCTCCAAACATTGGCATTAAAAATTGACGAGTTCTCCAAATTTTAATGAAGATTCTTGCACAATTATGGTATGCAGTGCGGTGCTAGACATTCAATACAATACTGTACAATATGGGAGATGGTCAGCTTTCATGCTAGCGGCTTTATTAGAGATTGGACAGACTGATCTTCTGTAAAAAAAGACACTACCCAAATTTTCTAAATGTTATTCAAGTAGGATCTGACCAGACGAGTACTTCCAGATTGGCGAGGTGAGATCATAAGCACACTTTTTGTGGCAGCTTTCTTTAGTGGTGAAATTAGTTAATGCTTGTCTACCTGACAGGAAAATGTCAATTTCTTGCTAGTTTTGATAAGAGAAACCTAGGAAGGCATAAATAGGTGCTCAGCTTAATTGGAAATAATTGCAACATTGAACCCTATTTACATGTCAGGTGCCTACATTTGCGAATTAATAGCGCTTAATTATTAACACATGATTTTTTAATGCTGTATAAACTGATGGTTTTTTTTTTTTTTTTTGTAAACTCCTATTGACATAAAAAGCATATAGTTTCATATTTTTTATGGTGATAGAGAAGAAATTTTCCTCGAAATATTGTTTAGATAAAACTTTTGGATGAAAATTAATTATGGGTTTCAAATAGTCTTCTGGTCAACTTCTTATCCTGTATTTTTATTTTTGCTTTTAATTTAGCAGTATGAAGAAAACCTTTTTCTTTTTAGATAATGTAGAAAAACCTTCGATTGTCACAAATTTCAAATTCCTATGGACTACTTCTCATAGTTGTCCTGAGAATCTTTTTTTTTTTGGGTGCATTAAGAATCAGATAAATTAAAGAACGACAAATCGAAGAGAAGATCTTCATGTAAGTAGGTTTGGATCCCTGAACACGGAAAAGAAAAACAGTGAGAATCATCGGTAGGCGGTAGACAAAATATTGAGTGAATTTAATGTACATATGCATGCATTTGGTTTGGGTCCCGTCATTTATCAGTTAACTTTGTATTTACGTAGAAAGATTAGGGCATATATTAGATATTTATGTACAGTAGCAGTTGGTATTATTAGGGCAAAATTAAATTTTAAATGGAAGTTAATTGAAACTTTATTAAGAATTGAGGAAGGAGATAAAAAATTAAGTTGCCTAAACTTTTCTATAGAAGATGATACGCTTCCGTGGGGATGCCATATCGAACTCATATTTCTATAATTATCTTTTTTTTGGTCATTTAGGAATAATATGCTTAGATGATTAGATGTAACAAAAAAGCTTTTGAGCATTAAAGTGGGCGTTGTAGTGGTTGGTTCTGCGTTCCTTAGCAATTTAATTGCTTTATCTTGAAACTGTGGCATGCCATCTAACCACAAAAAATGTATTACAAAAAATGAAGAGAAAGAAAGAGGGAAAAAATCGTAAAGGACAAACGAGATATTTATTTATTTTATTAATGATTTGAACAATTCGGGGCCCCTCCATTTCCAACCCCACAGTTTTCATCACCCTCCTCTTTCTTTCTTTCTATCTTTGCTCTCTTTCTTCATTTGTTTTTCAATTAAGCTTTTGGAGGGCTTGGAAGGAGACGTTTCCTCGTTCTTCTGATGTTTGTATCTTCTGACACACTTTGAAATAGCTTTTTTTATTTAAATTTGTTTTTTAAATTTGATAATAGCACTTGCATACAAATGTACATGCATCTCTCTCTCTCTTTCATTCATATAGATTGAAGGGTTCTTGGTGGATCATCAAACTAAGTAGCCAAGAGGGCATCAAATGATTTGAAAAGGGAGGGTCAAATCAGTGAAGTTCCCTTTCTTTGATCTGTTTACAGGTACCTAGCTGATCACTCAAAGGCCAAAAAAAAAAAAAAAGAGATAGGATGGAGAGAAGAAAAGTGACTTTGGTAACAACCATTCCTAGTTACTCACACAACCCACCAAATCAAAGCCAATTCCTTGCCTCATGAATAAATTCACTAGTCACCCAATTCCTTGTCTCAGAGAATAAGCTCTAGTTTTTCACTTTCATGTTTTGAATTTCTTTGAATTATGCAAGAAAATGGGGTCATATTGCAAACGATGTGGATAATGGTTGAATAGAAAATTAAGACTTTTGCATCTTTTTTCTCACCCTTTCTAAAGCCATCTGTTCTCTTTTATCATCTCCTTTTCCATTTCAGTGGGAGAGAGCCTGATTAGATTTGAGTCTGACAAATAACTTTCTGTAAGAGACTGATGATAGTACTATAGGCATAAGCTCTCAATTATTGGGTTTTAGGTCACTGGTAAGTGAAAATTCTCTTCTTTCCTTTGCAGTGCAGATGATCATGAAGCACGTGCAGACTCAAATTTCCATCACAACAGGTTCTAAATTATGCAAAAAACTATTACAATAATCAATAGCTTCTTTCTATCATAAAAGGCCTCTCCTTTCCCTCTCTTCTTTTGCTTCTCCCTTCTAAGAAGTGTTAGTTCACTTCATGATGCACTAGAATTGCGTACGAAGAAGTGAACAACATGGATTTCTTTGTGTTTTTCAGATGGAATTCTTTAATCCCCCATTGATATTCTTGCTTAATTACTTAGCAGAAATAGTGCTAACCCTTTTCTTCGTGTGTGCGATTGGATATGTAGAGAAGGTGAACTAATGAACGTGGTCTCTTTTCAGAATAGAAGACCTTGAATAATTTTCCTAAGGAAACCAAAGTGGACGATGGCGACGTTTTTTCATGGGAATCCGGAAATCCAGGCAGCAGCAGCAGCAGCAGCATCAGCATCAGCGGAGGGTCTGCAGACCCTCGTACTCATGAACCCTACCTATGTCCAATACTCCGACACCCCTCCTGCTCCTCCTCCACCGCCTCACGGCAACCTCGTATTTCTCAACTCTGCTGCTCCGACCAATCTTTCTCCGCCGCAGCCGCACCTCTCACACGCGCCACTCAACACTCAACAATTCGTCGGATTCCCTTTGGAACCTGCAGGCTCCCATGACGCTTCCACCTCTTTGCATGGACTCATTCCTCCTGTCCATTATAATTTTTATAACCCAGTTGATCATGCCTCGGCCGCGCGTGAAACTGCACGCGCCAAGCAAGGTCTCTCTTTGAGCCTCTCCTCCCATCAGCAGCGGCAAACGGTTTACATGTCACAGGCTCAAGCGCTGTCTGGGGAGGAGGTGAGGGTCTCGGGTGGGTCGGTGTCATCTGGTTCGGGTGTGACAAATGGGGTTTCCGGTATTCAAGGGGTGCTGTTGAGCTCAAAATACTTGAAGGCCGCTCAGGAGCTGCTTGATGAAGTTGTTAATGTGAATAACCGTGGGACTAAGAGTGAGTTTTCAAATAAGGTTAACAGTATTGATAGCTATAAGGTCGTCGGAGAGCCATCCGGCGGAGACGCGTCCGGTGATGGTGGTGGTGGTGGTGGAGAAGCAAGCGGGAAGCGCGGAGCAGATCTTACTACTGCAGAGAGGCAGGAAATTCAGATGAAGAAGGGAAAGCTCATCAACATGCTTGACGAGGTACGTGGATTATGTATGCAGTTTCTTCTCACCTTTTTGCCTGCTTGTGTTGGTGGGTGTTTCATAAATTTTTTTCATAAAATGAAGCTGGATTCAACCGATAATGACCATGGTTTTCTTTCTGAATTTGATAAGGAAAATATTTGGATAAGAGTGTGCAGAATTGAATAAGGTCTCTATCATTAGCGGAGACTCGTTAATAAGAATTGAATAAAAAAGTTATGTCAGGTGCTCAAACAAAGTCCAAGAGAGAGAGAGAGAGAAAAAAAAAAAAAGCTTCAATTTTGAAACTTGCCAATTTATATATAGGAGCAGAGAGGGCCAGGGCTTCAGGTGGTTTCCTGAATCTGAAAGCCGATACACTGGTAATGGACAAATTGTTTGGAACTAATTTTTGTTAATTTCCCTGTTATTATCTTCAGGTGGAACAAAGGTACAGACAGTACCACCGCCAGATGCAGATAGTGATTTCCTCCTTTGAACAAGTGGCAGGAATTGGTTCTGCAAAGACATACACAGCGCTTGCACTCCATACAATTTCGAAGCAGTTCCGGTGCTTGAAAGACGCGATAACGGGCCAAATTAAGGCCGCGAGCAAGAGCCTGGGGGAAGAAGATAGCCTGGGAGGAAAGATTGAGGGTTCCAGGCTCAAATTCGTCGACCATCACCTTCGACAGCAACGAGCACTTCAGCAGTTGGGAATGATCCAGCACAATGCTTGGAGACCCCAGAGAGGATTGCCCGAAAGATCTGTTTCAGTTCTTCGTGCTTGGCTCTTCGAGCACTTCCTCCACCCGTAAGCTTTCTCCCAGTTTCAGTACTTGACCCCAAAATCAAGTTCTGTTTTTCTAGTCAATCCCATTCGGTCCTTCTTGTATGGCATCTGATTTCTAATATATTGGTTTCTATTCGTTCTATATTTTCTCAAAAATGCAGCTCTTCTTGTCTCTCTTTAACTTTGTGAACTTGTGTTTCAGATATCCCAAGGATTCAGATAAACACATGTTGGCAAAACAAACGGGGCTTACAAGGAGCCAGGCGCGTACCATCTCTCTGCATTTTCAGGATTTATGTTTTAGTACCGTCTCGTTTCTCTTGATGAGAATTTTGTATTGTTTCTTGTAATGTAGAATGTTCTGTTGTTTCAGGTCTCCAACTGGTTCATAAATGCTCGGGTTCGGCTTTGGAAGCCAATGGTGGAAGAAATGTATTTGGAGGAAACTAAGGAACAAAAACAGAACGGATCAGAAGAGAAAACAAGCAGTAGTGAGCAGAAGGACGATTCAGCTTCAAAGTCAGGCCCAAAAGAAAAGAATTCCGCTGCTGATAGCCAAACAAAGGGTTTCAACTCTGCAGACAATTCACCAAGACAGAATGCTCCAACCGTTTCGATGACCACAACTTTGTCCTCCCTGTCTCCTGTGGGCGTAACCGTGCGAAACCATTCTGGATTCTCGCTCAAAAGGTCTTCTGAGTTAGAAGGAATCACACAAGCAAGTCCAAGGAAACCAAGAAGCATTGAAATGATGCGATCTCCAACTACTGTCCCTTCCATAGGCATGGATGTGAAGCCTGGTGAGTCAGACAATGATCAGGTTTCCATGAAATTCGAAAACGAGAGGCACAGCACAGATGGCTACTCATTCATAGGCGGGCAGACCAACTTCATTGGAAGTTTTGGGCAATACCCAATTGGGGAAATAGCAAGGTTCGATGCAGAGCACTTCACACCAAGGTTCTCAGGCAATGGTGTTTCTCTCACTCTCGGCCTTCCCCATTGCGAAAACCTCTCCTTATCAGGCACTCACCAATCTTTTCTT
Organism: Carallia pectinifolia; assembly: GCA_037832335.1. NCBI lineage: Eukaryota > Viridiplantae > Streptophyta > Magnoliopsida > Malpighiales > Rhizophoraceae > Carallia > Carallia pectinifolia. The sequence goes on along the minus strand of CM075444.1, from coordinate 15,115,546 downwards.
AACCAAAACATTCAATTGGGAAGGAGAATAGAACTTGGCGAACCAAACGATCTTGGAGTTGTAAACACAACTACACCACATCCTTCGAGTGCCTATGACAGCATCAACATTCAGAACCGGAAGAGGTTTGCAGCGCAACTGTTGCCAGACTTCGTAACCTGATGATCTGTATCAACAACAACACAAAGAAGGTATTGACAAGGAGGTTCGGTAAAATGATGATCTCCTTCCCTGATCAGAAGGGAACAAGAAAGATGTATGGTAGTGTAAAGAAGGAAGAAAATTTACATAGTATAGGTCTACACTTGGCAGAGAACCGTAGAGTTCTTACATGGCCTAGGCTTTGATTAGTGTATGATTGAGGATTGTATATTTGTTTTTGTAAGTTCACTGAATATGGATAGATGGGCTTGGAAATCATAAGCATTTAGGTATTGTTGGGCATACAAATATATATAGAAGTTAGGGGGCAAATATGGTGTCTATGAGTCTTTGATCAAATAAATAAGTGTCGAAACTACATCTCTATGTTGCTTAATATACACAGGAAAGACGAAGGTGAGGACTGGGATGCTGAAATTGGAGCACTAATTGAAGCCAAATTCTCTAATGATTTTTTAATTGAAGCCAAATTCTCTAATGAAAAGCCTTAATTACCCACGTTTCAAAGAAAGCAAATGCTTAGAAACGCTAAAGACCTTACATGATAAAAGACTGAAGGTTCCATCCTCCAGTCCTGATTCTGTCTCACCAACTTATGCACTATGATTAATAAAAATTGAACAGGTCCAGACACTCGTATTGCTGCTACTTGTGCATGATTGACATCAGTCAAATTAAGGCTTTATACTGCAAAGTGAGGCAAAAAAACCTGATCTTACACCAGATAAATGAGGGAAGAAAAGTTTTATATTTATGCATAGCAGTATACTGCAAAGTGAATCGAGACCACTTAAATATTTTTTTTTTTCCATTTGTTATTTCCTCCAATCCAAAGATAAAGCTTAGCGCAGGTGGAAACAAACTGACTGACAAACCTGATAAGAAAACTGCCATGAAGAGCAGGTGGAAAAAACTTGCAGGCGATGCTTATGATAGGAATCAGCAATAATTATTTCTTCCATGTATTAATTATTGCTTCCGAGAACAAATTAGAATCTCCATGAAAAAAAAGATTACCAAATGTTTAACAACTCCTGGTTCATCAAAATAATCAGCATTACCAATACGGAAAAACTACAAAAGTGAAAATCATTCTTTTTTTCAACTAAGTGCTTAATATTTGCAACAAAAAAAATAGATAAAAACTATTGTATTATTTGTTACAAATACTAAATATCTGATTGCCAAAAAAAAAAAAAAAATGATTGATTGCAATATGTCAATTCCGTATTTCACTTTCTGTATTTATGTAATTGAACTCTTACCAATAATAAATACAACAGATGCTCTTACTCAATTTATACCAGAAGATGCTGTTTCTCAATTTATACCGGAAGACAGTAACATTTTGGAGTTAATAAAAGAAAATTACATCGCAAAAAACCGATTAAACCAAATGATTACGGGAAGAAAATTACCTGAATCCTCTATTATCTGAACTGGGCTGAAAGACAAAATTTACACATCTAAACTGGTCTCGATCTGGATCCATTTCGATTTCGAATCAGCAGCAGACAACATTGTTGTTTGGTCATCTCCCTCTAGTGCACCGACTTCAATTGTGAAGTGGGTTTCACTGTGGGCCTATGCAAAATCCAAACTACAATCTCTGGCCCAAAATTCTTGGGCCATGTGCCCTAACTGCCATCACCGATGAATCTGGATATTTAAATATTATTACTAATGAGAGTTCAAGATGTCACTTTTGTTTTTTTTTTCTTATTAGGTTCGTTAAGTCATAAGTTTAATAATATAAGTAATTCATATCTTCTCATACACATTCTCAAGATTAGAAATTGACATTTTTAAAATAAAATTTTAAATTTTAACTATGAAAATATTTTCCTACAACACTGAAGTTATTGCTGCAACACTTCCAATTTGAAATTTCTGACATTTTTTTAAGTATTACTGCCCTCTGGACCAGTTTTTGTCTACTGCATTTATCTTTATGGCACATTTCGGTAATTTGTCTACCGAACTAAGAACTTAAAATTGAGCGAGATGTGAAAAATTTACTTATGTTCTATCTTTGAATTCGGATTTTGATCAAAAAAAAATTGCCAACTAATCTAAATCTTTGAGTATGAGCACACAAACGTAAGAGCCGACACTCTATTTTTTTTTTTTTTTAAATCATTATCTTAATTTTACTTGATCCTTTCAACTGTAACTTAAAAAAAATACTAACTTGATTCTCTCAACTGTGAATTAAAAATTTTTTCTCTTGGTCAAAGTATACCGGAGTCATTTTTAAGACTAAAAGATCTTGAGCATTAGCCAAAAAAAAAAAAAAAAAGCTTAGACCAAAAAAAAAAAAACAGCTTTTTGTTTATGTAAACATTTTGAAATTGATGATTTCCAAATTTAAAGTCCTAGTTTCCAATACGATTTGAAATTAAAAAAAAAAAAAGAACAGAAAAAATCAACCAATACTAGAATGAGAGATAATTAACTGGAAATTGTCAATACGTGTCTTCATCATTGTTTTTAATTATTGGCTGAGATATAATCGAGGGTGACAAGGTTTTATCAACATGGTGGTGCTTGGTCTTCTTCGGAGGGTTCCCGGCAACAGATTATTTGGCTAAAGTATATGTACTTATCACAATCAGAGAAACTTCTTCTGTATGACCTAAATTTCTCTTCCACAGTTGAGCTAACTATGCGTAATACCGCATTTTGTATTTTCAAAGGTCAAACTGTAATTTATCAATATAATTTCTCTAGTTTATGATCCTGTGGTCTCAAATTAAGTTTATGAACCAAAGCGAGTCATTCATGTCACAACTAGCCGTGTGTTTGCATAAAAATAATTTTTCTTTATTCTTTGTTGTATGAAAATTTTTGTGCTTAAGCATTGTGTTAATTATCAGTGAATCCGCGTGCAAAGTCCGTGGGTTCATTGCGTTGTCACTAAAATTTGGAATTTGATCTATCCCGTTTATTCTTGTTGTATTTATTAAAATTTAATATATAATTTATTTTTTAGTCTCACTTAACCTTCTAGTATTTTGGATGAAATTATTTTTTAGCATAATATTAGAGGTTTATGACAGAAAATTTTTTTAGACAAATCGTGTTATCATTAAATTTAATTGTAAATTTTTTAATTTGATATGTCATTCTTTTATGGGTCCTATTAAAAATTTCAATTTACTGCACTCAATTTTTTGGCCTCCACATTTTTTTTGTTTGTCCCGACTGAAAACCACAAATTCTCATCTCAACTTAACGTCAGAGAGGCGAAATTGCTTGGTTTTGCAAGAGATTAGGGAACTAGTTTTGTGAGGACTTCTTCCGTGCCCTTAAACAACGTTCTAATCGAGCCGCTACGTGCCTAAGCTGTTTCAATAATTTGAATCCACGGCTACTCAATAACGGTTCAAAAAAACCTCAGCTAGAATGGAGGTGAACAGTATTCTTGCGTGACGTTGGCTTTGGAGCCTATCAATTGACTGTAGAGGTTTTCAACTGTGTGTTATTAAGAAATTAAATCAAGTATTGTACTAAATTTCTGCGGGAAAACGAATGCATTCTCCGAAATTAATTAACATATGGTTTATGTAAGTGTAACTCAATCATAATTTTAAATTATATAAATTTATTTTTTTATTTTTTATTTTAAATAAACTTTATATTAAAAAAAGTTAATCAAATTAAAAATCTATTTAAATTCTTTACATGTTCAATTCGTTTCAAACTCAGTTAGCAACTTCTTCATTTTTCTTTTCCGTTTTCTTTACAGTGACAAAAGAAGTTGAAATTGAAATTTTCGAAGCTTCTAGTTATAAGACTTAGTTGACTACAATTGTTTCTTTTTTTTTTTTTTTTTCGGAGTGTTAAAGGAAATTGGCATTAAAAGCAGAAATGGATGTGGTTTATGACCTAGAAAAATAAAAGGAAAGCGTGCAATTTTAAGCAATGAAATTCAAAGTAGGCGGTAAATTCCAAGACACAAAGCCGACATTTTTGGCCAGAGAAGACCTCTTTTAATTAATTCTATATTCTCGGAAGTAACCAATCAAAAGCGCGATAGAGTACAGAGTCTTTGTTTTCAATATGTTTTTTTTTTTTTTTTCTGGGTGCATATATACACACACATATATACGACTGAAAATACCTCACAAGCCCACCCCGATCAAGAAAGGAAAAAGATCAAGTTGTATAAAAGAAGTAGACATTGGTAAAACGGCCAAAAAAGGGAAAATGAAAACGACCTTCCAAACCGTCAAAAGAGTGGTAAAATAAATGGTTGTTTTATACCTTTTCTTTTCTTTTCTCTGTGGCAGCAAATCTGTTAAATTATGAATTGTATAATATAAACAATATAAATATGCTCTTTCTCACAGATATTACCTTTTTTTAAGATTAAAACCTAAATTTTGTATTAAATTTTAAGTGTTAGAATTTCTCGTAAAGGACTAAAGAAGATTTTATATTATGACGTGATATTAATATTAATGAAATTAATTATAACACATTCAAGTTTAATGAAATAAATATTAATATAAATAAGAATTCCCTCAAACTTTTACAATCTAGATATTGAATTAAGTTCTTTCAATTCAGTAAGGATATCTTTGCATCTTCGTTTTAAAAAAAAAAAAAAAATCTTTTCCGAAACGCAAACCAAGAAAGCCATGCTCCGACGGCTGGCGATGGCACTTCTGACATCGACTCAAATATAGGTGGAACTTGGAAGCCATGGAAGGGGAGCTAGTGACTAGAGGGCAAGAAGGCCATTTGTGTTGCCGGTTGATATTCACCGTGTCGGTTGATTTTGGCCCATTTTCTTCTTTTTTTGGTTCTTTTTTTTATCGAGGGCTTTTTTGGCATCTTACAGAGATAAGACTGCAGTTTTTTTTTAACTTAGTTATATAATCTTACTCTTATATATATTTTAAATTTTATTAAATGCACAAGAAAAGAGAAAATAGAGAGAAAGACAGAATTATCTCTTATACACATTTTTTATAAATATGTTGTATATAAATTTTAACAATTTTATATGTTACAAATTATATAAATAGAAAATATGTAAAAATTTATGAAATTTATTACTAACATTAATTTATAACAGACTTATAAATAATATACATAATAATTAGTTTCATCCATACTCCATCCATCTTCACTCCCGTCTATATATTTATCATTTCTCATATATTTTTGACTAAAAATCTTTTTGACGGAAATTTTATATTTTAAGCTTCTAGCATGACACATCACCATCACATTTCTTACTGAATTCAAACTAGCATCGAATATGTTATTGATACCTCTCTTTTCTCCTCGATAGCTTTTTGAGAGTTTTATATTTTTTACACATGAGTCTTAAATTTTTGTAAAATTTTATTTAAGTACTAAATTTTTTGATTTTTTATTAAATTAGTACATTTGTTAACGAAAAGTAATTAATTTATTAAAAAAATAATTTTAAATTTGCAAAAATTATTTAAAAAAAAGTTAAATATACTAATTAAAAATTTTTTCTATCAAAAAATATGCATTTTGCATATTTAATTCGTATATTTGTTGATTAAAAAAATATTTTATGTGCATATTTGTTGATAAAAAAATATTTAATTCATTTATTTGACCTTTTTTTAATAATTTTCATTAAGTTAAACTCATTTATTAATGGATTGACTACTTTTTATAAATGAAAGGACCGATTTGATAAGAAATCAAAAGATTTAAAATTTAAATGAAATATCAAAATAATTTAGAACTTATATAAAAAAGATAAAACAATTTAAGATCAAAAAATTATATACCCTCCTTTTTAAGAGCATCTCAAAAAAGATTCGCAAATGTCATTGCCGCCGGTTTCTAATTGATTTTTCAGCTGGGTATCATACCTATGTTCTGGAAACCCAGCTCAAATAATAGCCCATGCTAATGACATCCACTCTAATTCTTCCCTGAAATTTGGTTTAGAACCCTGATTTAGAAGAATTTTATTATGGCATCTCCTAGAAGGCACATCTCTGAAAAACACAGCATATTTAATTTTTCACACAATAAGAGACTCGTGCACTTAGATTTCCTTTATTTGATTAACTTTTGTTGATTAAACGATAAAATTCTTGTAGTTTCTCCTATTCAAGTTTGACGGAGGCCACAAGAAACCACGAGAAACAAATTAGCGAAAACATGGGAGTGGACAAAAAAAAAAATGGGGCGAGAAAATTACTCAATGTGCTTAATAATTAATTTACATGGATTTAAAAATGATGGCGACATATATGCGTGTGTGGATGACTGGCCTTGCCTCAGAGGGGAGACCTGAGAACGTTGCAGCCGAGATGCGTGTAATGGATTTGACCGACTCATAACAGCCTTTTTGTACCAAAAATTCATATATGGACTTTGACTGGATAAACTTCAATGTATCGAGAATACATATGGATTGACTTTTTTCCGGTGTAATGATTAATTTTATCTAAAGTTTTTTTTTAGTATTTATTGCTTATTACTAAAAATATTTTTTTTAAAATCATATTCAAAACATTATTGCCGTTAGATTAATTATACCTAATCTTTATTTTTTTCATTAACTATACATATGTGGCAGATTTTTGGGTGTCACGTCAGATATATTTTACCAACTGTGTATGATATGTCAGTATTATTAATGATGTGACACTTAATTTAATTTTTTTAAAGATTTATTTTTTAAAAAAAAAGTATTAAGAAATCAAAATAATTTTTCTAAATATTCTTATGAATTTTTAACAATTGAACAAAAAAAAGCAAAAAAAATATTCATCTTTGTCCGCCCTCTCTCTCATCCCTCATCCTTTTCTCTCCTCTAAAAATTGATATCTTTTTAAATATGTTTATCATTTTTTAAAATTAAATTAAATTTAAGAAAATAAAAAAATTCTCTCCCCTTGATCTGCCCTCTCTCTCCTCACTTCTCTCTCTCCTCCATCTACTCTCTCTCGGCTTGCTTCTCTCTCTCCTCCCTCAGCCTTCTCTTTCGTCGCTTCTCTCTCTCCTCCTTCCTCCTCCCTTTCTCTTTCCTCACTCCTCTCTCCTTGCTTTCTCTCACTTCTCAAATTTGCAGCTTCATCCATGGCATTCAGATCCTTGATTTGTCGATGAACCAACTTGTGGAGGTTTGGAGAGGTAGGAGAGAAAAGAGAGAATAGAAGGACAGAGGAGAGAGGAGAGAGAAAGGGAGGGGAGAGTAGAGAGATGGATTTTTTTTTTACTTTGTATTTTTTGTTAATTTTTAAAAAATTATAAAGCTATTTAAAAAAATTTTTTGATTTCTTAATACCTAAAAATTTTAAATCAAGTGCTACGTCGTCAAGAATGGTGATGTGTCATACATAAGTGGCGAGATACATTTGACATGACAGTCTAAAATTTAACACATATGTTAATTTAACGGAAAAAGTTAATATTGAGTATAATTAGTCTGACGGCGATAACGTCGTGGATACGATTTAAAAAAAACGTTTTGGGTAATAAGTAGAGAAACATAAAAACGTTTTGGGTAAAATTAATCATGTTTCTCTACTTATTACCCAAAAACATTTTTTTTTTATTAATCATGTTTCTCTACTTATTAGGATCCTCTTAATTAATTTATTTTCAGTGGACAGGGATACGTATACAATTTAAGTTCATTTGGCTACATCACTATAATCAAATGACTATGTTGACCGGGATCCGTGTGCACAGAAAATTAAGTAGTACATCTAATTATAAGATCATGCATAATGATGATTTGTTTGTACTCTGTAAACTTCATCTTCTACTTTTTTTAAGTCATGATAAGAAATAGTTATACCTTCTCGATCAAGCGGCAAATAATCCGATCCTATAAGGTTTTGCTTTGATCAATGAATTAACTCAAACTTCACAAGTCTATGAGAATTAAATATACATGCAAAATAACTATAACTTTATGTGTAAATATATGTTGAATCCAAAGGGGACCCACGTAATAGTTTTTTTTTTTTTTTTTTTTTTCTGTTTCGCCTACATAATTGTTAGATAAACAACGAATCTATCATTTTCACGATGTAGGCATTTAAAAGAAAATTATTTTCATCAGAAGACGTGAAATCCCTTCGAGAGACCTAAGAGTTGAAAAAAAAAAAACACTTTAATAATTTGATGAATGATCCACTGACGGTAAAATACTATAACATATAGTGGTGTTTGTAGTGATGAAAAATTCGTTTTTGCGTTGCCAGCAAAAATGAGCGTTTCATGAAGCCAATGGAGAACAATTGACGGCTTGTAAATCTGGAGCAAGCGCAGCACCCTTTGACTGCGCTTTTTGGACTCGGACAATGGACTAGTACGTACGACAACCTTGCCTTAATTGCCTTTCTTGAAACTTTTGACTGGTTTGCTTCTTGCGGATTTGCACTTGCATGTTCCGTTTGTGGCTGTGGCTCATCTAATTGTATCAATCTTTTTGTCTCCCTGCATTGATTGACTGCAACACTGCAAGAATATGCCCGTTTCCTTTCAGTGGAACTAGCATGGGATATAATATCAACTTCGTATTTCCTCCATGTTTCTTAATTTTCAGTGATAAAATGAGAAAGTAGAGTGGTGTCATATAATCTCATTAGGAAATGATTTTATATCTAAGATGACACGAAATAATTAGATAATTATAACATTTTTTACGTTAAGCGGTGAATTGTAAGTTTAATCCCACCACTTGATTCTCACAATATTTGAATTTGTGATATTTCACTTTGATTCAAATACCTTCAGCCAATTAAATTGTATTTCTTAATATGTATGCTTTAGGTGCAGGTCAAATCGGATTCCCTATTTACAATTGCGTATCCAGATGGAAAGCTTAAAATCCCACGTAGAACATACTATGGAAAAGTAAGCTTAATTATAGTTTCATTTGTGGATCGTTCCATGGTCATACAAGTGATTTATGGTCATTTGCCACTAGTTGTTGCCAATATTTGGAGATGTAACCCCGAAACACCATATGAAGGAAGAAGATTAATTCACTTCAACTAAATGACATAATATAAATTTGTCCTCCTCCATCCATTTTTCTAACAACTACTCATACATATATATTTGGAACTTAGCATGCTTGTGTACCGAGAATTTATCAGTTAGAATTTAACATATGATTTGTGTCCTAAATTCCCCTACAATTTAAGCTTTCAGGTTGAATGATTTAATAATATGGTATTAGAGTTTTATGACCAATTGATTTTATATTCAAATTATTCTCTTTATATATTTAATTGTGAAATTTTACAATTATAATAAAATTTATCATTTGTTCACACTTTCAGGTCAATAGGCTTTTACTTAACAGACATATTAAAATTTAACATATGATCTACATTTGAATCTCTCCTTACAACTCGGTATGATTTTTTGACAGGATCATACATATCGTCAAAATATAGGGAAGATTCGGCTGACCTAATTCGTATTCCTCTATAGCAAGATCAATTCCTTGATTCATCTCCTCCCAATTAATATTCATACTCCCGCATACGTTACCTCTTAATAACAGAGAGGCATATAATCACGATCTTCTAGCACCGTCTCTTACTTTCTCTGCAATTGAAAATTTGACTTTCTTACCGAACAAAGAAAGCACAATACGCACAAACAGCAGAGTTTTAGCAAAGAATTTCTATTGTATGACTTAGTCCCAGGAGCTGACAGCTGACTCACCTGAAATTGAGATGAAATATGAACAGTGTGATTGATGCGTATGTCAAGGGCTTAAATCTTAAAATCGTTAGTGCAAACATTTTGGGATCACTTTTCTTAATTTAGAAATTACATTAATCATGTTAAAATGGTACTAATTGATATTTGACATACTAATGTTAAAATTCTATATGTTGCCTATCATATCAACATTCAATTTCAAATCCTATTTTATATGGATTTGACCTCAGCCATATCAATATTTGCCTATCATATCAACATTCAATTTCAAATCCTATTTTATATGGATTTGACCTCAGCCATATCAATATTTACTCTACATTCTTTTTTATCTTCAGTATATAATGGCGGAGAGAGATTGGTAAGAGTACTTAGGCCATGAATTCAACTCCCCTAAAAATTAGATCATGAAGAAAGTGAGCACCGTTGGTGGGGTCATGCTAACGACCTCAGAGTTAAGAATAGTTTATTTATAAAAATTAACAGTTGACATGGCCTTTAACTTAACATGTCAAACGATACTATGTCTCCTAGGTTCACGTCATAAATTTTTCATGCGTCTCAAATTTATTAGTTTATCAACTCTTTATTTGCTGATCCTGATTTCAGGAGGCTAAGTGTATAGGGATGGAAAAAGACGACACCCAACACCATGGGTTAGAAATCAAACTCGGTTGAGTGGGTTTTAGGTTTGGGTCCAGTTTTTAACCAAAATTTCTTCAGTAACTACTCAGTGAGTATAGTATTAAAGACTCAATCTAAATGTAATACTAAAGTTACTCTATTACGACGTGAAAGTCAAATATTTTTTTGCGAAAACAATCCTTTTTGTAAAAATATATGTGAAATTGTGCATATATCGCCTGTATTTTACTGTTTATTGAGTATTTTAACTTTTAAAATATATTTTATGGGAATGAATGTGGGTTTGGGTTCTCCCGAATTAAACATAATCACCCATGGGTAGGGTTATGGAAACCCGATTTCTAAATTTGGTGAGATTCGGGTCGGGTGAATACTTGTTTGCACTTTCAAACCTGAGGATAGTAAAATCTTGTCCGACCTAACTTGTTGTCATCCATAAATAAGTTTATCTAAGAATACCAAAAAAAAAAAAAAAAGGAGTTTTGTTTCATCTAACATTATGTAATATAGACATATTTATTAGGATGCCACAAATCAATAGAATTCATATAAATCTAAAACTTTATTTGATGATTTCAACCTAAAACTAATAAAGATATAAGTGATATTTCGCTTTCATATAATTCGCACACCATATTTGTTGATTTCAATCCAAAATTAATAAAAATATAAGTTATTAATCACTTAATATCCTCTTAAAAAACAATGTCTACGCATTCCATAAATCTCAGTCAGAAGTGAATTCCAATAACATCATATGCCTATTTTCTCTTAAAAGTTAGGTATTCTGATTACCGTATTTTATATATGCCTCATACATAGTCTTTATTTTTCCTGATGTAGCATCAATATAGTCTTCATGTAAATTTCGGCAATTGAATGATTTAGCAGTTTCGTTTACGTGTGTATATATTAGCTAATTAATACGTTCAAAGGCCAAAACCAGTGCATTTTGACCACTGAATGCTTCCTTGCGATAATGGTGGACAGAATCCACAGTGAGAATATACGACCAGCAAGAGTAGACCAATCCCAACAATCTCTCTCTCTTAACATGTACACCCAATTATATAAATCAGCAGCCGCATTCATTTACCAAACAAGAAAAACTGAAAAGCCTTTCTCACACCGCACCGGACCGTCACACAGTTCCGCAATCGCCATTGGAAGCCATTTAGCCACTAAGAATATTCACTTTCTTTTACACGCCATATACAGTACTTCATAATATAGACAAAACTTTTTTTGTATTATAGAGTGTGATTTGATGGATGATATTGAGATCCCAGAATTCTTCATCTGCCCAATATCTCTCCAAATAATGAAAGACCCAGTAACGGCCATAACTGGGATAACCTACGACCGTGAGAGCATTGAGCACTGGCTATTCACAAGCAAGCACACCACTTGTCCGGTCACCAAGCTGCCGTTGCCGGTTGACTCCGATTTAACCCCAAACCACATGTTACGCAGATTGATTCAAGCTTGGTGCACGGAGAATGCGTCGCTTGGCATTGATCGAATCCCAACCCCGAAGCCTTGCCTCGACAAGTTCCACGTCATGAAACTCGTCAAGGACTTTTGGCAGCCAGACTTGCAATTGGGCACACTTAAAAAGTTGGAATTGCTGGCTGCAGAGAATGAAAGGAACAGAAAGTACATGGCGGAAGCCGGGGTCCCCAAGGCTGTGCTGTCGTTCGTGTTAACATGTTTTAAATGTGGCCAGACTGCTGGTCTGCAAGAGGCGCTTAGTATTCTTCGTTATGTCCGAATTCCTGCCAGCGAATCGGCAGCGCTTCTTCTTGAGAACGATCAGATCATAGAATCCTTAACTTGGGTTTTGGCGTGCGATATGGATAATCAAGTTGCTACCAAATCTAACACGTTTTTAGTGCTGAAACTGCTCCTGGAAGATGTGAGTTCTTCTGTGCTGGAAAGGCTAAAGCCCGTATTTTTTAACCTGATTATTGGTGCTTCCAGAGAGAAGCTCACTCAACAAGGTCTCAATGCCGCTTTGCAAGTGTTATCACATGCTTGTACTTCGGCAAGAAATCGGAAAATCATGGTGGAAGCTGGTGCAGTGTTTGAACTCATTGAGCTTGAACTGGGAACACCCGAAAACAGAACCACAGAGCTGATTTTGGGTATATTATTTCGTCTGTCTTCTTCCGCTGATGGAAGAGCTCAGTTCTTGAGTCACAGGGGTGGCATTGCTGTGGTTGCAAAGAGGATCCTGACGGTTTCCCCTGCCGCCGACGATCGGGCGATCTTAATCCTTTCGATGCTGTGCAACTTCTCAGGAACAAGCATGGTTTTACAGGAAATGTTGAATGTTAAAGCTGTGTCAAAGCTTTGCCTGTTGCTCCAGTCTGACTCTGCACCATACCTGAAGGACAATGCCAGGAAGATCCTTAGATCACATTCTGATGAGTGGAGGAACTCTCCTTGCATTGATGCTTCTTTCTTTTCTTGACAAGGTAGCCTAGCCTAGATGGATGTATTAACTTGTACGTCTCTCTAGCCATTGGCAGACCTACATGTGCCGGAGGGTGGGCAAAATTTATGGTTTAGATTAGTCGTACGTATAATTTATATTAATTTTAGTTTATTATTTTCTTTTAAACTTTAAATTTGTCTCTTTTATTTTTTTTAAATATTTAATGTGATAAAATTTAAATTTATATTATTATTTTTAATAAAATTTATATTTTGTTATCATTATATTTTATATTTTATAATTTAATCTCAATCTTTTTTTTAATTTAAAAGTTACTATGAATATTAAAATAATATTATTTTATTATATAAATTATTATTTATTAATAAAATAATATTATTTTACAATAAAAAATTAAAAAATAATATCTAGTTGTCTCCTCTTACTTCAATTTCTGGATCATCGTGTCTGACAATTTATGAAGAATATGTAAAAGAGATAAGTTAGTCTATCTTTTTCTCAGTCTGCATATCTTTACCCTTACGCATTTTAAGTATGGATTTTCCTTATCCAAAAGATGTAAAATTAAGTTGCATACGCGCATTTTTTCATTTGGATTGACCCTCTTTAATTTGACCAGGTCTGCTGTAACTCAAGTTCGAAGTTTTGGTCTTTATAATTTGACAAATGATTGTGGTCCGTTGCTCTATGCTTTGGTCATTCATTTGACACAGTAATTTGTACTCTATGAAAAACACTTACGAGACCAAATTTGTTTTAATTGACAAAGGTATTTTAAAATGGGTGTGATTTTGCACTTGAACGTGGTGTCTGGACACTATTTTTAAAATGTAATTATTTATTTTTAAAGTGTAACTATATTAATTTTTTTGAAAAAAAATAAAAGAAATTATAAAATTAAAATATAAAATTAAATAAATATTATTTTAAAATTTAAAATATACATTTAAGATGACATATGTTAAAATAAATTTTCTTTTCAAAAACAAAAAATTTTCTAAAATCCTCAAGTCAATTGCATTTTCTTTGGTCGTCAATTGCATTTTTTTTTTGGTCCAAGCCAATTGTATTTTCTTTTTTGTTCACTTGCATGCTTATTGGGTCATGAACTATATAATGGGGGTAGCTCTTCCCTCCCATAAATCTCACCATTCCCTTCTTAGGATTTAAACTCAATACTTTTAGAATAGAGATTTGAATTCTAACCACTAAACTGTCTCCTAAGAAAGGTCAATTGCATTTTCTTTTCTTTTTTTTTTTTAATCTGAAAGTCTTGGTATTCAAAAGTCCATTGAATTCTAACTAATCCAGTTTGAGTTGGGTGGACCCATTAAAGGGGGCAAAACTCTTTCAGCACTTATTTTCTCTATACACAGAATTCGAACTCGAGATTTTGATTAAAGAGAATCAAGTTTCTCGTCGTTTAAACTAGCAAGTGTTGGTTGTCAATTGCATTTTCTTTTTCTTTTTTTTTTTTTTGTAAGTTCAATTGCATTTTCTTAAAAGCATCCAGGTGCTATATTCAGCGTACAATGTTTTCCATTTTAAAATAGAGGCCCATTATTGTGACCAAGGAAATTGACGCCGGCCCAAGGCAAGTCGGCCGAGTGACGACACTCAAAATTCTGTTCTTTTTCAAAATTTAAAAAATTACACGTTGTGCATGAACGCTAACAAAATGCACAAAATGTCCGGATATTATGTACAAAAAGCCTAAGAAAAAGTGCATCAAAGATAATATTTCCTGGTTTTGCATTTTTAATCGAGCATTGTGGACAGTTTTATTAAGTTCATTGGCATTTTTCCAAATCTTTATGCATATAGTGCGATATATATATGTATATTTGGACCTGCTTCGGACCCTTTGTAAGGCCTGCATCTGTTTTGTGCCGTTGTAGCGTATTCCTTTACTTGTGCGGATGTGCCTATAATACACAGGCATTTCTAAAATGATGTGTATTTGTATTGGAAACACATGTTAAATATAATACTTGTCAGATACTCTTTTGACAAGTGTTGAATACTTCAAAACATGTCCAATAATAAAATAAAAAAAAAAAATTAGGACATGATTGTGATACAATTCTAATTTTCATATCAGATATTTTAAATATATGTATTTGATATTTTTAATTAATATATTATACAGACACATATATATACAAACATGTATAATATTCTTTTAAAATTCTTAACAAACTATAAAGTATATCATAAAATAACATTATTATTATTATTATTATGAATTATACTAAGAAAAAATTTAAAATTTATAAAACAATATTTAAATTTTATATATATATATGTGTGTGTGTGTGTGTGTATTTTATAGTCGCGTATGTACTGTAACCATACTCTAATTTTCTAAAAATTTTCAGACCCTCATATTTGTATTGTTTAGTATCTATATCTTATGTTTATATCTGTGCATCCTAACTTAAGGGTAGCTTTCAAATTAGTTTTCCTTCCCCCACGATATATTTGACAATACAAATAATAAAGCTATTAATCCCCTGCCGAATCATTTTTTTTCCTTTTTTGGGCCTAACCCAATAATCATTAGAGTGCAGTTACATGTTTCGACGGTTTTATTTTGACAAAACTAATATAATCTCAGTTTCAATTAATACAAAATTCAGCACACAATTTTTATAACTTTTGCTTTCTCCTCGTCTTTTTCCGTATTTTTATCTTTGTTTTTTATTTTATAATTCAACTTCATAAAATTTTAACCAAAAATGAAGATTACAACGGTCAAAGAAAAAAAGAACATCGAGAACAGCATATGAAACTCATTTACCTTACCAATTACAACAAAATATTGAATTCAAACTATAAAATCCAAGTACTGATAACAACCTATATGACAAGACCATCAGTTGAGTTTATTATTCTATTAATATAAACCAAAACACAATCATAGTTAGAGTGTAGTTAAAGATTGTAAATCTCCATATTTTTATCCTTTGATGAGATAAAAGACTAACATTTTCTATCGCAAAGACTTACTCTCCCCAAAAGAGCATTAAATGAACACAATTATTTTGGGAGTCATTACTTAAATTACTTGCTCATACGTAGAACTTTCAAATTTCCACACAACCCCTAATAAAGAGCAAATTGGTGATTCGCCACGGCAGTTTCACGCAAATCGGGTCTCTAACTTTATCTGCCAGCAAATAGAGCAGAAGGCAGGGAAGGTGACCCAAAGACTTTGTGTACGCAGTCTAAACTCTACACACGGCTCTCTGCCACCTAATAGCAATAGAGCAGAAGGCACGAGGCAGGCAAGGTAGGGAAATATTATGTGATAATATTGTCGTGACGCTGTAATAATAAAATAATATATATTATTAAATAATTAAAATTTTAAAAAATAAATAAATTATTAAATATTATTAAATTAATTATATATTTATTTCACTACTACTTAAAATTAAATTACATAACAAAATTTGTTAAAAAAAGGTACAGACCCAAAGATTGTTTTGCTTGAATAGATGCCCGAGTAAAATCGAAAGTGTGTTTTTTTAGAATAATTATGATACTTTTTATAAGGAGAATACAAAAGTAGATCTTATTTTTTTCTTACTATAATTTTAAAAAATTTTATTGTGATTTTACTCGGACCATAATTCGAACAACTTTCACGCTTTCACTCGAGATCCGTACCCGGACTGAAGTTCGTTACGGTAACTTCGTCTGCCACGTTGGCTTTGGCGGCATAGATGTTTTCGGAAACGTGTGGGAACTGACAGCCAAGTCGTGGTTTAGATTAGGTGTGGTGGACAGATGCTCCAATCGCTGCTGACTTAAGATTGATGAAAAAGAGGCACGTGAGTTATATCCGCACAGCCGACATGCCCTTTCTAGACACGTCACACTGACAATTTTTTTTATTTGTACATTTTATTAACCTTTTTTCTCCCTATTTCTCTCTATTTATTTGAAAAAAAAAAAAAAAAAGGGAAAATTGAGGCTTGAATGGTAATATACATGATAAAATCCAAATGGCTGCTTTATGTCTTGTCGTCGCGTTTTATTATTTTCTAATGAGGGAGGCGTGGGATGATTGAATGCTTTGTTTGTTTTATCAAAAAAATATGAGAAAATATAAATTTTATTGATCACAATCACATTATTTTTTTTAATTTTTTTATTTATTTAAAAATATTTTTTTATAAGATTTTTTTTTCATTTTGTTTTTTATCAATTTTTTTTCATAACCTTTCATTTATCTAAATAACTTTTTTCTTACAAATTTTTCTCTTACTTTTTATATATATTTTTTCATTTATCTTTCATATATCTAAACAACTTTTTTTTCTTATAATTTTTTTCTCACAGTTTTTTTTATAACTTTCTCACGATCTGAACACTATAATGGTCTTCTATCAAGTAAATATTAAATATTATTTGAATTTGAGTGATTTTTACCATATAAATATAAATGAAATTGTTATTTGCACGATTAGAAGGCTTAGTACGCGCACATTTGACGAAGAAAACCTGGAGCCCACAATACTTTATTGTGTGTATAAAGCTTGTTTTTTCTTGTAAATTTTCTTTGTCAATTATAAAATGTTGATTAAATTAGATAAATTTCATCATGTTAACTATCAATTTATCATTTAAGGATGATTTAATGCAATTGAATTATTTATATACCTTCTTTTTTCTTAGAAGTAATTACTTTATTTGAACCGATTTTTTCTTTTTCACTCACTCAAATTTGAACAAAACTTAGCTCCCTCTCGAACCAACCGACCCTATTTGAGATCAACAGCGAAGGAACAAATTCAGTGGATGCGGTGCAGCAACTTTTATCGAACCAAAATAAGCTTTGTGGTCAAAATTTGAGAGCTAATCGACACACAAAACCAAATTAAAAAAGAAATATTAATTGAAAGGTAATCGTAGTAGTAGTTTGAAAACTTGTGTTTTGATTCAAACGCATCCTTGCTGGTATTTGGTAATTCTAATCTCCACAGTTCATGGAAGCGCACAACTTAAATTTTATTTTGTAAGCTTATCCATTTTGTTGTCGCGGACACAAGAAAAGAAGCGTATCGTAAGTTTACAATTTTTTGGACAAAAATAATTATTATATTAAAAAATAATTATCTATTTAACTATATCTAAAAGTGTTCATTTTGTATTGTCTCGAAGTATCTTTGATCTGACTACATGTATTTTATCATAGCAAAACTCAATCCCATCAATCTATCTAAAATTTATTTAGAATGATATAATTATAACATTATTTTAAGTTTTTGATAAATAAAAAAAAAGCAAATGTTATTTACACTGAAAAAAAGTCTCATACACACAAGAAAATGCTTTAGTGAACCTTATTTTTACATTATAATATGTGTGTGTATGAAGCTTTTTTAAAATATAGATATTGTTGTGAACAAATATATATGTGTGTGTGACCAAAACATTGTCAATATAACATTATATTGATTAAATTTTAACTAAATTATTTGAGCACGAAAGAACACTTCAAAGAGTAATATCAGTAGCAGTAGTAGTGAAGAACAACACCCATGCATAGCGACTTGCGAGTAGGAGCCGCGGAGCGGAGGCAGAGGCTAGGAAATTGCGAGTCCAAATGCCCCACCCCACCGATGGCATTTTGTCGACTTGCGCGCCCATGCATGCCAGTTAAGTCACGTGGTTGACAGCCCACGACACGAGAGCAGAGAGAGAGAGAGAGAGAGATGATGGGTATGACTTTTCCAAGTCCAACATAATGAAAGGCTCAACTCAAGCATGGCAAACTTTACCGAGTCCTTTCTGTGTGGGGTTGCTGAATGCTGCGGCTTCTGAGTGTGTAAAATATTCTTATACTATATTTTATTAACTGATGCTTTAAAACGTTACGCTCTTTTGACTTTCTTCGTTTTACTCTCTTTCTCTCTGTATCGTATTTTCCGTGTTTTGACTTTCAGATTTTGAACATCTCGATTCCTACCTGCACGTATAAAACACCGCAACCCCTTTTGCCAAACCTCGCAAAATCAAAGTAATTCACAGCTACCAACAGCTTATAGGAATCTAAAGCTAAAAAATTTCACATACTACTTGTATTTTCAAGCCTGCCTTCTAATTAAATACTCTCATTTTTCATCTGGGTTTTCTCGAAATCACTTTCTTTTAGCTTAGTTCAAGCTCGCATATCCATCTATTTCCAGTTGTTCAGATCTTTTGGGGGGTTTAGAGATGGAGGAGATTGACGTTCCCTCATATTTTCTCTGCCCAATTTCCCTGCAAATCATGAATGACCCGGTTATTGTTTCAACCGGAATAACATACGACCGTGATAGCATTGAGAAATGGTTTTTCACAAGCAAGAACAATACATGTCCGGTAACAAAACAGGTCATACCAGAGTGTGATCTAACGCCAAACCACACGCTTCGCCGTTTGATCCAGTCTTGGTGCACCCTCAATGCTTCGCATGGTATTGAGAGGATCCCAACCCCCAAGCCTGCGACAAACAAAGCACAGATTGCCAAGCTCCTCAACGATGCCAAATCGCCGCAGCAGCAGATCAAGTGTTTAAGGAAGCTGCGTTCGATTGCTAACGAGAACTGCACAAACAAAAGGTGCATGGAGGCTGCAGGTGCTGTGGAGTTCTTGGCTTCGGTTGTGAGCAAGTTCAGTTCTTTATCGTTTGAAGAATCAGCAAACTCTGATGGGTTTGAGATTGCAAGGCCGAGCGATGAGGCCTTAAGCATTCTCCACAGCCTCCAGATAACTGATTCCGGACTCAAGAACCTTGCAATCAGGAATAATGGAGAATTCATTCATTCCTTAACGAGAGTCATGCAACGCGGGAGCTACGAGTCGCGGGCTTATGCAGTTTTGTTGTTGAAATCAGTACTTGTCGGGTCAACCCCAAATGGGGTAATAATGAAAGAATAAATAAATGGAAGAAAGAGAGTGAGTGGGAGACAAAGGAGAGAGAAGATGAAGAAAAAGAGAGGAAAGAGAGAATAAAATAAGAAGAAAAAGGAAGATAAGAAGAAAGAGAAGGTGGGTGTCGTGTGTGAGAGTGTGAGATAGGAAGAGAGAGAAAACAAAAATTGAAAAAACAGAAGAGAGAAGGAGGAGCTCGGGGAAGAAGAAGAGGAAGAAGAAAGGGAGCCATTCCAGAAGATCCAACGGTGGATTTTGCTCCGATTGAGCCCATTTTTCAGTATGTTCATCCTGGGAACGTGCTCTACACATCCAACGGTTCAGATCTTCCATTAGTCCCTCCGGGTTCTACTGTAGTTCCACCATTTGGTGAGATTGTTCTCGTTTTCTGGTAGCATATCGTCTGTGTGATGATATTGTAGAGAATTGGTGAACCAAGAATGTGTTTCTTGATGAATTTCTAGTACGTATAGGTGAACTCTGGTTGTGTACTGGAAAGGTTGTACTGTGATCCCATTACATAGTGGAAGTTTTGCTGGACTAGCGTCCCGTGGTTTTTCTCTCCATATCGGGGAGTTTTCCACGTAAAAATTCTGGTGTCTCGATATTATTATTTTTCTGCTGATTATTACTGCTTGGTTGGTGATTGTTGGTACTGGTGAAATTAGTATCATGTCTATTTATTAATCCGTAGGGAAAGAGGACAGATCCGGGACCAGGGCCTGTTTGGTTGCTGTGTTGATATCAGTAATTATTGTGATCATATCCTTTCCCCAACAGTGGTATCAGAGCTTTGGGTTCTGTGTTTGGGATTAATTAAATGGAAGAAGGTAGCACCAGCATGTTTAAATTGACAGCCTCCAATTATTCGATATGGAAGCCGAGGATGGAGGATATTCTCTTTTGTAGGGATTTGTATGACCCTATAGAAGGAGATAAAGCCAAACCAACAGACAAGGATGAGAAAGAATGGGAGAGACTGAACAGAAAAACTGTCGGTATGATTCGGCAATGGATTGATAACAGTGTGTTTCACCATGTGTCTCAGGAGACTAATGCGAAGGTCTTGTGGGATAAATTGGCCAGTTTGTATGAACGGAAGACAGCTCAGAATAAAGTCTTTCTTGTCAAAAGACTTGTGAATATGAGGTACCGGGATGGTAACAGTATGGCTGAGCACTTGAACAACTTCCAAGATCTGGTGAATCAGTTGACAAAAATGGGGATCTCACTAGATGATGAATTGCAAGCCTGCATTCTTCTAGGTACATTACCTGATACCTGGGAGACATTGGTGGTAGCACTTAACAATTCAGCTCCTAATGGCAAGCTCTTGATGCTTCCAGTGAAAGAGAGTTTGTTCAATGAAGAGACCAGAAGGAAAGAGCAGGGATTCACTTCTCATTCTGAGGCACTTGTTATAGAGAGACGGGATAATCAGAGGCAAGGAAGGAGTCGAACAAGAAACTCCAACAATCCTGATAACCGTGACAAGTCAAGAGGCAAGTCTAAGTCTCGGAAGTCAATGAGATGCTATTATTGTGGAAAGCTCGGACATGGCATAAAGGAGTGCAGAAAATTTAAAAGAAATCAGTCAAGAGACCGAGGTGAAGAGAAGAAAGAAGATGCAAATACAGTTGCAGCTACATCTAATGGGGATGTTTCTATTGTGGTCAGTGATGAGTGTTGCATTAATTTCACATCCCAGGATTGCACTTGGGTAATTGATTCAGCGGCTACATACCATTGCACGTCTCAGAGAGAGTTCTTCACATCTTATCATGGTGGCAGTTATGGCCATGTTAAGATGGGAAATGGGGCAGAGTGTCCAATTGTTGGTATTGGTAGTCTATGCTTGGAAACTAACACTGGCTGCAAGTTGATCCTTACTGATGTGAGGCATATTCCAGATGTACGACTCAATTTAATATCCACCGGTGTTCTTGATGATGAGGGCTATGTCAGTGAATTCCGCAGTGGCAAGTGGAAGTTGAGCCGAGGTAATCTCCTGATTGCAAAAGGGAAGAAAGACTCTCTGTACAGGACAGAGGCCAAATTGTGCAAGGGGGAGTTGAATGCAGTTGGTGACTCCTCAGTTGAGTTATGGCATCAGCGGCTTGGTCACTTGAGCGAGAAGGGACTAGACATTCTCACCAAAAGGAAAGTCATTCCTTTGTCTGGTACAACCCTTAAAACTTGTGCTCATTGCTTAGCAGGCAAACAACATAGAGTTGCATTTCAGCGATCTGTTTCACATAGGAGATCACATGTTCTTGATTTGGTTCATACTGACGTTTGCTCCATGGGTGATAGATCTCTTGGTGGTGCATTGTATTTTGTTACTTTTATTGATGATCATTCCAGGAAGGTGTGGACTTTTCCGCTAAAGTCCAAGGATCAGGTACTTGATGTATTCCGACACTTCCATGCTAGTGTTGAGAGAGAAACAGGGCAGAAGTTGAAAGCTGTCAGAGCAGACAACGGTGGTGAGTACCGGGGTCCATTTGAGCAGTATTGCAGAGAACATGGCATCAAGCTTGAGAAGACGGTTCCCAAGACTCCACAGCAGAATGGGGTAGCAGAAAGAATGAACCGGACTATAGTTGAGAGGATCAGATGCATGCTCTCTCATTCTAAACTTCCCAAATCCTTTTGGGCTGAGGCAATGAGAACTGCAGTCGACTTAATCAACCTTTCTCCTTCAGTTCCTCTTGATGGGGAGGTACCCGAGAAGGTGTGGCAGGGGAAAGATGTTTCATATGATCATTTAAGAGTGTTTGGCTGCAAGGCATTTGTTCACATTCCGAAAGATGAGAGGTCTAAGCTTGATGGAAAGTCAAAGCAGTGTATCTTCCTGGGTTATGGGCATGAGGAATTTGGCTACAGGCTATGGGATCCAGTGGACAAGAAAGTTGTCAAAGGCAGAGATGTGGTATTCATTGAAGATGAGTTCTCTGGGGATCCTGAAAAGGCTCAGAATGCACAGTTAGAGATCAGAGACATTATTAATGCCAAGGGGAAACAACCTTCCACCACCCATGATGCACGTGAGGTAGATGCTCAAGAGGCAGATAATGATACACCCGATGCATCTACACTTGGTGATCATGATGTTGAAGATGTGCAACCAGATCATATTCCACAGGCACCAACTGTGGCACCGCAGGAAGTGAGGAGATCTTCCAGGCCACGTGTACCTTCAGTGAAGTATTCTCCTACTGAGTTTTTGTTGCTTACAGATGGGGGAGAGCCTGATAGTTATGAAGAAGCCATCTCTGGTGAGCATAAAAGAGAGTGGTTAAAAGCCATGCAAGAAGAAATGAGTTCCTTGCATGAGAATCACACATTTGACTTGGTGAAGCTGCCTAAAGGCAAGAGAGCACTCAAAAATAAATGGGTGTTCAAGCTGAAGACAGTTGAAAGTAGCTCGCAACCAAGGTACAAGGCAAGATTGGTTGTGAAGGGCTTTGAGCAGAAGAAAGGCATTGATTTTGAAGAGATCTTCTCTCCAGTGGTCAAGATGTCTTCGATCCGGGTTGTCCTCAGTTTAGCAGCCAAGCTAAATTTAGAGATTGAACAGCTTGATGTGAAGACTGCATTTCTCCATGGTGACTTAGAAGAGGAGATCTACATGGAACAACCTAAGGGTTTTCTAGCTAAGGGAAAAGAGCAGCTAGTGTGCAAGTTGAAGAAAAGTCTCTATGGGCTCAAGCAGGCACCCAGACAATGGTACAAGAAGTTTGATTCCTTCATGGAAGATCATGGCTACAGTAAGACTACTTCTGACCATTGTGTGTTTGTGAAAAGATTTTCTGATGATGATTTTATTGTTCTCCTGCTGTATGTGGATGATATGTTGATTCTTGGTCGTGACACCAAGAAGATTGCTAGCTTGAAAGGAGAGTTGAGCAAGTCTTTTGCCATGAAAGATTTGGGACCGGCAAAACAGATTCTTGGTATGAGAATCATTCGGGACAGGAAGAATGAGAAGCTTTGGTTATCTCAGGAGAGATATATCGAAAAGGTCCTTGAAAAGTTCAACATGAGCAAGGCAAAACCGGTTAGTACTCCACTCGCAGGTCACTTCAAACTAAGTGTGAGACAGTTTCCTAAAAGTATTGAGGAAGAGGAAGAGATGAAAAAGATTCCTTATGCATCCGCCGTGGGTAGTCTGATGTATGCCATGGTGTGCACGAGGCCGGATATTGCTCATGCAGTTGGCGTTGTTAGTCGGTTTCTTTCCAACCCCGGGAAAGAGCATTGGTCAGCTGTTAAATGGATACTCAGGTATCTCAGAGGCACCTCCAGATTCTGTTTATGTTTTGGTGATAGTGATCCTGTATTGGATGGATATACAGATGCAGATATGGCAGGTGACATTGATTCCAGGAAGTCCACTTCCGGATATTTGATGACTTTTTCAGGGGGAGCTGTGTCATGGCAATCCAAATTGCAAAAGTGTGTTGCATTGTCCACTACTGAAGCAGAGTACATAGCAGCAACAGAAGCCAGCAAAGAGCTGCTATGGTTGAAAAAGTTCCTACAGGAACTTGGTTTTGAGCAGGAGGAGTATACTCTCTATTGTGACAGTCAGAGTGCCATTCACCTTTCTAAGAACCCTGCATTTCACTCGAGATCCAAACATGTTGATGTGAGATATCATTGGATTCGAGATGCCTTGGAGATGAAGCAATTCAACCTTGAGAAGATCCATACTGACGAGAATGGTTCAGATATGATGACTAAAGCTTTGTCTACCGAGAAGTTTGCTTACTGTAGGAAGAAGGCAGGTATGACCCAACTCCCTATTTGGGCTTGAGGGGGAGAATTGTCGGGTCAACCCCAAATGGGGTAATAATGAAAGAATAAATAAATGGAAGAAAGAGAGTGAGTGGGAGACAAAGGAGAGAGAAGATGAAGAAAAAGAGAGGAAAGAGAGAATAAAATAAGAAGAAAAAGGAAGATAAGAAGAAAGAGAAGGTGGGTGTCGTGTGTGAGAGTGTGAGATAGGAAGAGAGAGAAAACAAAAATTGAAAAAACAGAAGAGAGAAGGAGGAGCTCGGGGAAGAAGAAGAGGAAGAAGAAAGGGAGCCATTCCAGAAGATCCAACGGTGGATTTTGCTCCGATTGAGCCCATTTTTCAGTATGTTCATCCTGGGAACGTGCTCTACACATCCAACGGTTCAGATCTTCCATTAGTCCCTCCGGGTTCTACTGTAGTTCCACCATTTGGTGAGATTGTTCTCGTTTTCTGGTAGCATATCGTCTGTGTGATGATATTGTAGAGAATTGGTGAACCAAGAATGTGTTTCTTGATGAATTTCTAGTACGTATAGGTGAACTCTGGTTGTGTACTGGAAAGGTTGTACTGTGATCCCATTACATAGTGGAAGTTTTGCTGGACTAGCGTCCCGTGGTTTTTCTCTCCATATCGGGGAGTTTTCCACGTAAAAATTCTGGTGTCTCGATATTATTATTTTTCTGCTGATTATTACTGCTTGGTTGGTGATTGTTGGTACTGGTGAAATTAGTATCATGTCTATTTATTAATCCGTAGGGAAAGAGGACAGATCCGGGACCAGGGCCTGTTTGGTTGCTGTGTTGATATCAGTAATTATTGTGATCATATCCTTTCCCCAACAGTACTTGAGGTTGCTGATCCAATGACACTCATCAGCTTGAGACCCGAGCTCTTTGTCGAAATAGTCCAAGTTTTGCGCGATCAGATCTCTCAGCAAGCCTCAAAAGCCGCATTGCAGCTATTGATCAATACATGTCCGTGGGGTAGAAACAGAATCAAAGCAGTTGAAGCCGGTGGTGCGGTCTGGGTTTTGATTGATCTCCTAATGAACTCAGCCGAGAAAAGGGTATGCGAGATGGTGCTAACTATTATGGATTTGCTGTGCCAATGCGCAGAAGGAAGAGCCGAGCTGTTAAGGAACGCCGCCGGGCTAGCCATTGTTTCGAAGAAGATACTAAGGGTCTCCCAAGTGGCAAGTGAGAGGGCAGTGAGGATCCTCCTGTCCATTTCTAAGTTCTCAGCAACTCCTTTTGTGCTTCAAGAGATGTTGCAGATCGGTGTTGTGTCCAAGATGTGTTTGGTCCTTCAAGTGGAATGCAACAGCAAGACCAAAGACAAAGCCAGAGAGATGCTTAAATTGCATGCTAGAGTTTGGAAGAACTCTCCTTGTGTACCAGTGAATTTTCTCTCTTCATATCCCGCTTAATTAATTAGCTACCCCCTTTTGATTATACTTGTCTTTCTTACATGTAAACAATTGATTGACGCTACATGGATTAGAAATCAGGAGATGTATACATGTGGACAACATTAAAAGTGATTGTGTCCGCCATTTTATGTTTGAAGGCAAAAAAATGGAACTTTTTTGTTTTCCATCTTGATGAAATTAATGATTTGAGCTCTTCACAAAGTCACAAATAGTCAATTTGCCCTTTTGTAATCGGAACTCCTGATCTATATATGTTTTAATTTGTTTCTCGTCTCTAACGATATGGCAGACAAACGTTTGAGGGACAGTACCAATATCTCGGGTAAATATTTTCCATCATCTTAGCTGTAGATATAGCAAATGAGATTTTCGTGTTCACTAATAAGGCAATATGGTAAAATTTTGATTAGGCCTGAAACAGATTCATTTGTCATAGTTTCCTTTGCTGGGTTCATCTAAAGTTTACTCATGACTTTGCGGGAGATATATTGAAGCCATTGCTCATATGGCTAAGCTCAACTCCCTGTGCTTGATTCTGCTTTTGTTAATTTATACCCAAATTTTAGTCATTAACAAAAGCAAAAGATCATTCTTTCTCGATTCAGTACTGTTGTCTGCTATTTCTTTTATGTTTTTTGTATTAATTAGAATTTAATATATGATTTATTTCTCAATCTCAATCAACATTTTGGTGTTTTGAATGAAATTAGTTCTAAATATAGTATTAGAGCTTTATGATCAAAAAATTTTGTGTATAAATCATATTACCGTCAGATTTAATTGTAACTTTTTTTATTTAATATGTCATTTTTATGGGTCCCCATTAATTTTATTTTACCGCGCTCAAGTTTTTGGCCTCCACATTTTTTTGTTTGTCCCGACTACAAGAAATTATTGGCTCCCCACTTGTGTTAAATGATTGAATCAACGAATTTCTATCAAAACCGATAGAGAGAAAACCACAAATTCTCATCTCAACTTAACGTCATTGAATAGAGGTGAAATTGCTTGTTTTTGCAATAAATTAAGGAACTAGTTTTGCGAGGACTTATTCCGTGCCCTTAAACAACGTTCTAATCGAGCCGCTGCATGCCTAAGCTGTTTCAATAATTTGAACCCACGACTACTCAATAACGGTTCAAAAAAACCTCAGCTAGAATGGAGGTGAACAGTATTCTTGCGTGACGTTGTGGCTTTGGAGCCTATCAATTGACTGTAGGTGTTCAACTGTGTGTTGTTGAGAAATTAAATCAAATATTGTACTAAACTTCCGCGGTAAAAAGTATGCATTCTCCAACATTAATTAATGTAAGGTACTTGTTGTTTTTATTTATTCTTTTATGTGAATATAATTCATTCATAATTTTGAATTATATAAATTTAATTTTTTTATTTTTTATTTTAAATAAAATTTACTTATTGTGTAGTATAAAATATAAACAAACTATACTAAAAAAAATGAGTCAAATTAAAATTTCACTTAACATATATTCTTTGCACAATCAATTCGTTTCAAATTCAATTAGCAACTTCTTATTTTTTTTCGGTTTTTTTTTTTTTACAGCGACACAAGAACTTGAAATTAAAATTTTCGAAGCTTCTAGTAATAAGACTTAGTTGATTACAATTGTGTCTTTTTTTTTTTTTTTTAGGTGCATATATATACACACACATATATACGACTGAAAATACCCCCAGAACCCCAGCCCGATCGAGAAAGGAAAAATATCAAGTTGTATAAAAAAAAAAGGTGACATTAGTAAAACGGCAAAAAAAGGGAAAATGAAAACGACCTTCCAACTGGCTAACTCTTTTCCGTCAAAGGAGTGGTAAAATAAATGGTTGTTATATATATATATATTGTCGGAAAATCTGTTAAATTATGAGTTATATAATTTAAATAACATTTTTTCTTACAAATATTATATTATTTTTAAATTACAACCTAAACTCTTTATTAAATTTTAATTGTTGGAGTTCCTTCTGAAGGACCAATGAAGATTTTATATTAAAATGTGATGTTAGTGTTAATGAAGTTAATTATAACACAAGAAAGACTCATATAATGAAATAAATAATAATATAAATAAGAATTCCCCCAAACATTTACAATCTAGATATTGAATTAACTTCTTTCAAGTCAGTAGGGATATGGATTGGTATCGTCGTTTTTTTTATAAAAAAAAAAATTCCCGAAACGCAAACCAAGAAAGCCATGCTCCGACGGCTGGCGATGGCACTGCTGACATTTGACGACTCAAATGTAGGTGGAACTTGGAACTTGGAAGCCATGGAAGGGGCGCTAGTGACTAGAGGGCAAAAACAGCCATTTGTGTTGCCGGTTGATATTCACCGTGTCGGTTGATTTTGGCCTTTTTTTCTAAAGAAAACAACCCCCTATCTTTTTGTACCAAAAATTCATATATAGACTTTGACCGGATAAACTTCAATGTATCGAGAATACATATGGATTGACTTTTTGCCAAGTAATGAAAGCAATTTGGTGTAAATAGCTAGGGCCTATAAAACATTTTTGCTTCACAATAGATGGGATGATTCTGGTGAAATTTAATTTAGAACTTTTTTTTTTATTTACTTGTAAGGTCCAAGCGGTTTGGGAGGACCATGTCGGCTCTTCTCTTCTCCAAAATCCATATATTTCTTATCAATGTGTGAACAGTTATTTTTCAAACATAGATTTAGGTTGGTCTCAATGGAAAAGAAAATAGAGCACCTATCAAAGTATCATAGTAAGTCAGAATTTTTCGCATTAAACAAAAGGAAAAAAGCTAATGATAGATGAATAAATGACAACGTCTCTTCTCCTATGTGATGTAATAACCGACAGAGAGGTAGTTGTGTCCAAAAATTAAAAAAAAAAAAGAAACAAATATATGGTTATTAGTTTGCCATGTTATATTTATACGCGCAGCTTATATCCATACCATCAAAGAATTATTAGTAAAATTTTGAACGATGATTAGGATCCTCTTAAATAATTTCCAGTGGACACAGATACGGATACAATTTAAGTTCATTCGGCTACATTGCTACAATGAAATGACTATGTTGACCAGGCTCTGTGAGCTGAGAACATTACATAGTACATCTAATTATAAGAGCATGCATGATGATGATTTGTTTGTACTCTGTAAACTTCATACTCTACTGTTTTTAAGTCATGATAAGAAATAGTTCTACATTCTCGATCATAACCCCGGGTGGGGTTTTATTTTAGTTATGTTTTGTTTGTCAAGCGGCAAATAATCCGATCCTATGAGGTTTTGCTTTGATGAATGAACTCTCTCAAACTTCATAAGTCTATAAGAATTAAATAGACATGCAAAATAACTATAACAGTATATGTATATAACTATAGATATGTTGAATCCAAATGGGACCCACGTAATTGTTTTTTTTTTTTTTGGATCAACGCCTACGTAATTGTTATATAAACAAGGTGTACAATTCAATCAATACACAACGGATCTATCATTTTCATGATGTAGTCATTTAAAAGAAAATTATTTTCATCAGTGAAATCCCTTTGAGACCCAAAACTTAAAAAGAAAAAAAAAACTTTAATAATTTGATGAATAATGCGCAGACAGTAAGATAGTGTGATATATAATGATGTTTGTGGGGATGAAAAATTCTTTGTTGCGTTGACCAGCAAAAATTAGCTTTGCATGAAGCGAATCAAGAACAATCGTTGGCTTGTTAAATTTAAAGTAAGCGCAGCACCCTTTGACTGCGCTTTTTGGACTCGGACAATGGACTAGTACGCACGATAACCGTGCCTTCTCTTCCTGAAACTTTTGACCTTGCGGGTTTGCATTTGCATGTTCCATTTGTGGCTATGGCTCATCTAGTTGTATCAATCGTTTTATCTATCTAAATTGATTGATTGCAACACTGCAAGAATATGCCCGTTTCCTTTCTGCGGAACTGGCATGGGATATAACATCAACTTCATATTCCCTCTATGTTTCTTAATTTTCTTTTTTTTTTGTGATAAAATGAAAAAATAAAGCGATGTCTTACAAGTCTGTCTAATTGAGTGTAAAATGATAAAATAGTCATAATATTTTTCGCATCAAGTAATAAATCGTTGTTCGTAGGTTTAGTTCTACCGCTTTTCTTTGACAAGATTCAAACCTGTAATATTTCATACAGATTGAAATTCCTTTAACTAATTGAACCACACAACTGATGTATCTATTTCTTAGTTAGTCTGCTTTAGCTACAGGTCAAATCGGATTCCCCATTTTCAATTGCGTACCTGGATGGAAAGCTTAAAGTCTCACATAGAACATACTATGGAAAAACCCTTAATTATAGTTTCATTTGTGGATCGTTCCATGGTCATACCAGTGACTCATGGTCATTTGCAACTAGTTGTTGCCAGTATTTGGAGATTTAACCCCAAAATGCCATATGAAGTAAGAAAATTAATTCACCTCAACTTAATGACATGATTTAAATTTCCTCCTTCATCCGTTTTTGTAACAACTACTTTTTGGAGCTTTCATATTTATATATATATATATATATGGAATGTAACATGCTTGTATACTAAGGATTTATTAGTTAGAGTTTAATAAATGATATATATCTCAAGTTTCTCTCTATAGTTTAAATTTTGGGGTGAAATAATTTATTCAAATCGTGTTGTCTGCATATTTAATTATAAATTTCTGCAATTATAATGAATGTATCTTTATTTTACACTTTTAACTCAACTGACTTTCATGTGAGGAACATGCTAAAGTTTAATATATAATATAATTCATATTTAGGCCTCTTCTTACAACTTAGACTTTTGAATACAATGATTTTTCAACGGGATCATCCATATCATCAATATATAGGGAAGATTCAGGTGTCGTGCGCACATTCTTACTAACGTGTGTCGAGAGCTTTCCTCTTTCCCGGCCTTCGTCTATCCCTTGGTTCGATCATGTTCAGCCTGAGGGTGTGTGCTCCTTTGTGAGCTTTTACCCCTGAGTGAGTTTTGTGGGGCTCTGTCCCCTTAATAGTGATCTCCAGTGTCCAGTTTGTTGGGATTTTCAGTGTTTCTCATCTTTGGGGGTTCCTGCTCGTGGACGTTTGGTTCGCTTCTTAGTGGTTCCAGTGGCCTCCCTTGCCTTCGTGGGTGGGGGAAGGATGAGTTTTTTGCTCTGAGGGTTCCACTGTATAGCTTGCTCACAACATTTTTGTGGTTTGCTTGGTCGTCAGCCACTGTTTTTCCTCGGCCTTCCTTCATCTGGCCTTTCTAGGATCGACAACTATCTTCCCATTGTTGTGCGCCGTCTTCACGCCTTGGCATTTTCAGGTGGCTCCCAACGAGTTGTCGAGGCTCTGCTGCTGATGGCCTTGTTGAGCTTGCCACTATCCCCAGTATAGGGCTTCGCCGCCGTATAGTGGCGGTGGGATTTGGGATTGGTCGACTTATGATCTTTGTTTCTTCTCCGAGCAGCCTCCTTCTTTCCCGGGCTCTGGGCCTGGGTCTGGGCTTGGTTTGGGCCGGTTGGGTGTTATTAGATCCTGGGCTCAGCTTGTATTTGGGTTGGGCTGTGTTTATTTTGTTCATGTGGTTCGGCTAATCCATTATGTACTAGTGGTGTGGGCTTACTATTTTTGAGCCCTCTATGTGTATGTCTCTTGGCTTCTTTAATGATATATCTCTTTCCTTCTGATCAAAAAAAAAAAAAAAAAAAATTTGTATTCCTCTAAAGCAAGTATCAATTCCCTGATTCATCTCCTCCCATAGTAACGCTCTCGGATACATTACCTCTTAATAACAGAGACGCATATGATCACGGTCTTCTAGCACCATTTCTTACTTTCTCTACAATTGAAAATTTGACTTTCTTGCCGAACAAAGAAAGCACAATACGCACAAACAGCAGAGTTTTAGCAAAGAATTTCTATTGTATGACTTAGCCTCAGGAGCTGACAGCTGACTCGCCTGATAAATTGAGAAGAAATACAAGCTGTGTAATTGATGCTTATGTCAATAGCTTAAATCATAAAATCGTTAGTGCAAACATTTTGGGATCACTTTTCTTAATTTAAAAATTACATTAATTATGTGACGATAGTACTAATTGATTTTTGACATACTAATGTTAAAATTCTATGTGTTGCCT
The DNA here is from genome assembly GCA_037832335.1 of Carallia pectinifolia. Classification (NCBI taxonomy): domain Eukaryota; kingdom Viridiplantae; phylum Streptophyta; class Magnoliopsida; order Malpighiales; family Rhizophoraceae; genus Carallia; species Carallia pectinifolia. The sequence continues at coordinate 15,083,282 of CM075444.1, read as the reverse complement.
ATCATACCAACATTCAATTTCAAACCCTATTTTATATGGTTTTGACCTCAGCCATATCAATATTTAATCTACATTCTTATTTCTCTATAGGATACAATGGCAGAGAGAGACCGGTGAGAGTACTTAGGCCAGGAATTCAATTCCCTAAAAACTAGATCATCAAGAAAGTGAGGACCGTTGGCGGCGTCATGCTAAGAATTTTTTTTGAAGAATTTGCTCAAATGCAACTAAGTTTCGACTTGTTATAATTACTGTAATAATTTTTATAACAAAATTTTTTTTTTATTATAAACAGTATCATAATAATTACAAAAAAAAAATATAATTGCATTCAAACAAAAATTTAGATATAAAATCTCCAATTGACTTGTCCTTTAACGTAACATGTGAAATGATACCATGCTTCCTAGGTTCACGCCACAAAATTTTCATGCGTCTCAAATCTATTAAATTATCAAATTTTTATGTGCTGGTCTGGATATTAGGAGGCTTGTATAGGGATGGAAAATCGAAATTTTAAACCTAGAATTGCGTGAAAACGGATCACCATCAAGAGCTAACCCATCGGATGGTTGTTCCGGTCTGTCATAAAGATCGTTTTACGTGCCTCTATGATTGCAACAAACATCGAACAAGAAATGGGTTGCTTACTATATATGTCGGTATGTGCAAGGGCATCTGAGTGAGTACATTCGCAAGCAAATACCGAAAACGGAAAAGTTCTCTAGCCCGAGGCCTTGTACCGAGCCTACGTGGCTTAACAATTAAAAAAAAATTTAATTTTTTTGTCGAAATTGACTGGATGCGAAAAAAGACTAACTGAAATTTTAATTGACTTGTTAACATTGATTAGATGTAAAATAAGATTAACTGAATATACTATAAGATAGACTGGATCTATCCAGATTTATATTATATTTGGTATTTTTTCAAAAGAAAAAAGAAAGAAAATAAAATTTCAAAATTTTCTACTCATTTTCTTTTCTATTCATTTTCCATCAATCTAAACAACTATTTTTTATCTTTTCTCTCACAAATTACTATTCATTTTTTTCTCATAACTTTCTAATTTTTACTTTTTATCAATCATAATATCATCATTACTGTACTATTTTTTATTTATTTTTTTCATTTACTTTCTATTCAATTTTTCACTATCCAATCACACCCTTAATCATTTTCTCAACATTTTTTTATCTAAAAAATTAAAAAATAAAAGTAATCCTCTACAGTATACTGTAGATTCTTGATATTGATTAATGAAAATTGTCTTGGGTGGGTCTAAAGGTGCATGTTAACATGCCGGGCTAAGCCTCAGATGGAATTCAGGCCCTGTTTGTTTATTTTTCAAAACAAAAGAAAAAGAAAAGAAAAAGAAAATATTTTTTATTTTTCTATTTATTTTTTATCAATTTAAACAATTATCTTTTACTTTTTTTCTCCCAAATTATTATTTATTTTATTATTTATAATTTTTTAATTATTATTTTTTATTAATTATAATATTATCGTTACTGTATTGTTATTATTTTTTTTGTTATTAACTTTCTTCGTATCTAATTACACGCTCAATAATGGCCGACGGGTCAAAAAGCTAAACGAGTGCCTGTTTGACCTAGAGAAGCGTAATTCTCCTTTTTTTTTTTTCTGGATGACCTTGGAAACCAATTCAAAGGAGTGGTTTAATCGGTCGACCTTGCTTATCAGAAGGTTTTACTGGCCTTAGGAGGCAAATCATTTAAAATTGCAACCTTTAGATGACTAAATCTATTTAGACTTAGTGCGCCAATTCAACCGTCCGATCATTAAATTTGGTAATTTTGGAATAGATTGAGTGTGGATTGAGTTAAATATTATGCATATCGTTTCTAAATTTGTTACATGTAAACTTTAACTGTAAGTTTTTATATGTTTTTTTTTTCAAAAGCTTGTGATGTGAAAAATTATTAAAATTAATATGTAAAAGATTTACGAAGAATGTGTATAAGAGATAATTCAATTAATTTCTCAATACATGCACCTTTACCCTTACACATTTTATGTATGGATTTTCCTATCCAAAAGATGTGAAATTAAGCTGCACACGCGCAATTTTCCATTTGGATTGACCATCTTTAATCTGATCAGGTCCGCTGTGACTAAGTTCGAAGTTTTAGTCTTTATAATTTGACTAATGCTTTTGCTCCTTTGCTCTATGCTTTGGTCATTCATTTGACACAGTAATTTATATTCTATTAAACTTAAACACTTACCAAACCAAATTAGTTTTAATTGACAATGGTATAAAAACATAGAGACCCATTATGGGAACCGAGGAAGCTTAAGCGGGCCCGAGGCAAGTCGGCCTAGTGACGTCACTCAAAATTCTGTTCTTTTTCAAAATTTAAAAATTTACACCATGTGCATGAACACTAAGAAAATGTACAAAATGTCCGAATATTATGTGTAAAAAGCTTAAGAAAAAGTGCATCAAAGATAATATTTCCTGGTTTTGCATTTTTAATCGATCATCGTGGACATTTTATTCAGTTTATTGCCATTTTTTCCTAATCTTGATGCACATGGTGATATTTTTTCTCTCTCTCTCTCTCTCTCTCTATATATATATATATATAGATATATATACATTAGTTGGACCTCATTCAGACCCTGCGTAAGGTCCGCATCTGTTTTGTGCCGCTGTAGCGTATTCTTTCGCTTGTGCGGATGTACCGAGTAGTAGTTTTCAGATTCCTTTTCCTTCGTCCCGATGTTTGACAGTACGAATACAAATAATAACTATTGTAATTTTTTTATTAAAAAAATAAAAAAAAGTAAGAATAGTGCCACGATAATTTTGTCAAGGAATATTCAATTTTCTCTCAATACAAACAGTTTGGATAATTACGACAGCATTCACACTCAAAAGGCTTAAGTTTAATTGTATTTAAAGACTCTAATTCAAGTAATATTACATTTGGTGGTACTCAAACTCGGAATCTCTTATCCAAAGTCAATGAAGCGATTATAATACCCCGCCGAATCATTTTTTTTTTTTTTGGGCCTTGTCCAATTATCATTATTACATGCTTCTGAAAGCAACTTTAGGGTATTCACGAGCCCCGCTTCGATGATGAAAAGTGCCAAAGACCCTCTTTGCACGGTGTTTTGGAGTCATTGGGTACAAACATTGAAAGACATTTATCAAGAATTATAATCCATTTTCAATGATGTTATGTATTATTTGTGGTCTATTGTTAATGAATTCTTAGAGACAATTCGGCCCTTTACCCTGTGTTTGGATAAGAAAGTAAGAGAAAAGGAAAGTTGAGAAGAGGAAAATGGGAGAGCAAAATTGAAGAAAAAAATTTTCAATCCTTTCTTGTTTAAGAAAGAGTAATGACAAGTTGGAAAATCAAAGAGGAAAATAATATGTAAAAAAAGTCAATTTTACCTTCTAAAGAAAAATTATTATATATAATATAAACAAATATTTGATTTGCCTATTATAAATAAAATACTTGTAAAAATTTAATTTAATAAGTTATAACATTTCTACAAATTTTTATTAAAAATTTAATAAAATTTTAAAAAATATCAACTTATTTTTTATTTTAGGTGAATGTGTAATTTTTAAAACATAAAAAGAGTAACATAGTTTTTTTATAAAAAAAAGTAGAGAATTGATAACTTTCCTTTCAAATTTTAAAAGAATGATTCTCTAAAAAAAATTAAAAAAAAAATTTGATAACCCAAAAAGAAAAAATTAACTTCCCTCTTTCCCATCGTCCCTGTTCCGTGAAAATTTCCCCAATACAAATACATGCTTTTTGCGTATCTTTTCTTCTGTGTCCAATCAAGTCCATCTGTTAAGTTGTAAGGAGGCCGCAATAATAAGACCGCTGATATGTGGCGGTCGGTTCAAGGGTTGACTTTGCAAATAAAATATTTGTCTCTCGGAATTGTATAAGTCTTCGTCTTTTCCATATTTTTATCTTTGTTTTTTATTTTATAATTCAACTTCACAAAATTTTAACAATAAATGAAGATTACGACGGTAAAAGAAAAAAAGAACATCAAGACCAGCGTATGACACTCATTAACCTTACCAATTACAACAAAATATTGAATTCAAACTATAAAATCTAAATACCGATAACAACCCATTTAATAAGAGCATCAGTTAAGTTTACTATTCTATTAATTTGAACAAAAACACGATCATAATTAGAGTGCAGGAGTTCTTTAATCTTAAGAATTGTAAATTTTCATATTTTTATCATTTGATGAGATAAAATATTAAAATTTACCATAAAACTCACTCTCCCTTTTGTTATTTTTGTTCTAATTGAAAGAGTATCAGATGAACACAAATTAAGGAGTCATTACATAAATTACTTGCTCATACGTAGCGCAAATGCATGCTCTCACTAATAAATCTCAAACCTCCTCTTAGAGATTGCTTCTTTTTCTCTCTTGGGTTTTTTTTTTTTTGGGAGGTTGGGGTGTTTGAACTTTCAAATTTCCGCACTACCCCTAACAAATAGCAAATTGGAGATTCGCCACTCCAGTTTCACGCAAATGGGGTCTTTAACTTTATCTGCCAGCAAATAGAGCAGAAGGCAGGCAAGGCGACCAAAAGACTTTCTGTACGGAGTCTACGCACGGCTCTTTGCCAACAAATAGCAGTAGAGTAGAAGGCACGAGGCGGCCAAGCTAAAGAAATATTATACGGTAATAGTTATGTAATGATAACGTAGTAATAAAATGATATATATCGTTTAATAATTAAAATTTAAAAAATAAATAAATTATTAAATATTATTAAATTAATTGTACATATATTTTATTACTATTTAAAATTAAATTACATAACAAAGTTATTTGGAAAAAGATAAGATTGTTTTCCTTGAATAGGTGTCCGAATAAAATTAAAGTATATGTTTTGTAATTAAAATATAAAACATAAATTTAATTATTTTTTTAATTACAAAAAATTTTATTGTAATTTTAAAAAATCTTACCCCAATTTCACTCATGCAATATTTCGGGCAGCTTTCACTCGACATTCGTACCCAAACTCCAACTTTATCACGGGTAAGTTTGTCTGCTCCGTTGCCTTTGGCGGCATAGATGTCTTCGGAAGCGTGTGGGCGCTGAGTGCCAACTGGTGGATTAGATGCGGTGGACAGTTGCACCCCCATTGATCCCATCACTGCAAACTTAAGATTGCTGAAAAAGAGGCACGCGAGTTATATCCACACAGCCGACACGACTTTTTAGACACGTCACACTCACACAATTTTTTTTGGTCCATACTATTTACACGCACAAATCACTCTATGCACGCAGATAGAGTCAATAAAGACAAGAAGCGATGCTTTTAGCTTGCGTATAAGAAGTCATTTGTTTTGTGTAAACAATATCACCCTTTTTTTTATTTGTACATTTTATCAACCTTTTTTCTCCCTATTTTCTCTCACTTTCTTTGAAAAAAAAAAAAAAAAAAAAGGGGGAAATTGAGGCTTGAATGGTAATGTATCTGATACAATCCAAATGGCTGCTTTATGTCTTGTCCTCGCGTTTTATTATTTTTTAATGAGGGAGGCGTGGGATGAGTCAATGCTTTGTTCGTTTTTATAAAAAAAAAGTATGAGAAAATATAAACTTTATTAATCACAATTATATTATTTTTTTATATTTTTTATTTATCTAAAGATGTTTTTTTCATAATTTTTTTCTTATCAATTTTTTCATGATTTTTTTATTTGTCTAAATAAATTTTTTCTCATAAATTTTTGTCCAATTTTTTTATATTTTTTTCTTATAATTTTTTGTATTTATTTCTCATATCTTATTTTATATTGCGTCAAAATATCTTTGATCCTTTTTAATTATTTCCAAACAGTCAACTACATGTATTTTATTATCTCTATCTCATTAATCTATCTGAAATTTATTCAAAATAATATAAATATAATATTATTTTAGATCTCAGATAAATAAAAAAAAGGTAAATGTTATTTACACTAAAAAAAGCCTCATGCACACAATAGAATACTTTAGTGAACCTTATTTTTACATTATAACGTGTGTGTATGAAGTTTTTTTAAAATATAAATATCAATTGTCATGAACATATGTATACATATATATATATATATATGTGTGTGTGTGTGTAGAGAGAGAGAGAGAGATGACTAAAACATTGTTAATATAACATTATTTTGATTAAATTTTAACTAAATTATTTGATCATGAAAGAACGCTTCAAACTGTAATATCAGTAGCAGTACCAGTGAAGAACACCGCCCACACATAGCGACTTGCGAGTAGGAGCCGCGGACTGGAGGCAGCGGCTAGAAAATTGCAAGTCCAAATGGCCCACCCCACCCATGTCCTTTTGTCGGCTCGCGCGCCCATCCATGCCAGTTAAGTCACGTGGTTGACAGCCGAAGACACGAGAGCAGAGAGAGAGAGAGAGAGAGAGAGAGAGAGACAGGGGTTGGGTATGACTTTTCCAACATAATGTAAGGCTCAACTCAAGCATGGCAAACTTTACCGAGTCCTTTCTGTGTGGGGTTGCTGAATGTTGCGGCTTCTGAGTGTGTAAAATAATAAAAAAATAGTGTTTGTAATTTTATTTTTTTTAGTGTGTAAATTTAATTTATAATTTAATATTATTTAAATATTATTATTAATTTTTTTATTTAAATAAATTTTATTTATTATATGATATAATATTATAAGTAAATTATATTTATTTAAAAAATAAAAATAAAAATTTTAAAAAAATATATTGACTTTCTTCGTTTTACTCTCTTTCTCTCTGTATCGTATTTTCCGTGTTTTGACTTTCAGATTTGAACATCTCGATTCCTGCCTGCACGTATAAAACGCCGCAACCTCTTTTGCCAAACCTCGCAAAATCAAACCAATTCACAGCTACCAACAGCTTATAGGAATCTAAAGCTCAAAAATTTCGCATACTACTCGTATTTTCAAGCCTGCCTTCTAATTAAATACTCTCATTTTTCATCTGGGTTTTCTCGAAATCACTTTCTTTTAGCTTAGTTCAAGCTCGCAAATCCTTCTATTTCCAGTTGTTCAGATCTTTTGGGGGGTGGGGTTTAGACATGGAAGAGATTGATGTTCCCTCATATTTTCTCTGCCCAATTTCCCTACAAATCATGAAGGACCCGGTTATTGTTTCAACAGGAATAACATACGACCGAGATAGCATTGAGAAATGGTTTTTCACAAACAAGAACAATACATGTCCGGTAACAAAACAGGTCATATCAGAGTGTGATCTAACGCCAAACCACACGCTTCGCCGTTTGATCCAGTCTTGGTGCACCCTCAATGCTTCGCATGGTATTGAGAGGATCCCAACCCCCAAGCCTGCGACAAACAAAGCACAGATTGCCAAGCTCCTCGATGATGCCAAATCGCCGCAGCAGCAGATCAAGTGTTTAAGGAAGCTGCGTTCGATTGCTAACGAGAATTGCACAAACAAAAGGTGCATGGAGGCTGCAGGTGCTGTGGAGTTCTTGGCTTCGGTTGTGAGCAAGTTCAGTTCTTTATCGTTTGAAGAATCAGCAAACTCTGATGGGTTTGAGATTGCAAGGCCGAGCGATGAGGCCTTAAGCATTCTCCACAGCCTCCAGATAACTGATTCCGGACTCAAGAACCTTGCAATCAGGAATAATGGAGAATTCATTCATTCCTTAACGAGAGTCATGCAACGCGGGAGCTACGAGTCGCGGGCTTATGCAGTTTTGTTGTTGAAATCAGTACTTGAGGTTGCTAATCCAATGACACTCATCAGTTTGAGACCCGAGCTCTTTGTCGAAATAGTCCAAGTTTTGCGCGATCAGATCTCTCAGCAAGCCTCAAAAGCCGGATTGCAGCTATTGATCAATACATGTCCGTGGGGTAGAAACAGAATCAAAGCAGTTGAAGCCGGTGGTGCGGTCTGGGTTTTGATTGATCTCCTAATGAACTCAGCCGAGAAAAGGGTATGCGAGATGGTGCTAACTATTATGGATATGCTATGCCAATGCGCAGAAGGAAGAGCCGAGCTGTTAAGGCACGCGGCCGGGCTAGCCATTGTTTCGAAGAAGATACTAAGGGTCTCCCAAGTGGCAAGTGAGAGGGCAGTGAGGATCCTCCTGTCCATTTCTAAGTTCTCAGCAACTCCTTTTGTGGTTCAAGAGATGTTACAGATCGGTGTTGTGTCCAAGATGTGTTTGGTCCTTCAAGTGGAATGCAACAGCAAGACCAAAGACAAAGCCAGAGAGATGCTTAAATTGCATGCTAGAGTTTGGAAGAACTCTCCTTGTGTACCAGTGAATTTTCTCTCTTCATATCCCGCTTAATTAATTAGCTACCCCCTTTTGATCATACTTGTCTTTCTTACATGTCCATAATTGATTGACGCTACATGGATTAGAAATCAGGAAATGTATACATGTGGACAACATTAAAGTGATTGTGTCCGCCATTTTACGTTTGAAGGCAAAAAAAATGGAACTTTTTTGTTTTCCCATTGATGAAATTAATGATCTGAGCTCTTCGCAAGTCACAAATAGTCCATTGCCCTTTTGTAATTGGAACTCCAGATTTATATATGTTTTTGTTTCTCGTCTCTAGCGGTATGACAGACAGAAGTTTGAGGGACAGTACCAATATCTCAGGTAAATCTTGTCTATCATCTTGGCTGTAGACCTTGCAAATGAGATTTTCGTGTTCACTAAAAGACATTATGGTAAAAATATTATTAGGCCTAAAACAGATTCATATGTCATAGTTTCATTTGCTGGGTACATATAAAGATTACTCATGACTTTGCGTGTGATTGAAGCCATTGCTAATATGGCTGAGCTCAATTACCTCTGCTTGATTAGTTGATTCTGCTCTCGTTAGTTTATACCAGAGTTTTATTCATTAACAAAAGCATATGATCATTCTTTCTCCAAAGGAAACATGCTGTGCTCTCGGGAGAGCCATAAAATACATTCAACTGTGGCAAGTATCCATCTATGAGTCTGAGTCCTTCTTCCCCTGATGGCTTGAGGTCAGTTTAAACAACCGTCAGGTTTTATTTCTCAACGTTTCACATCTTATGAGGGTCAATACTCAAAACAGCAACATCACTGGCAAACGATCTAGAATTTTCATTAATTTCTGAGACTTTTATATGCCTATATATACATATATCTCATATTCTAGACATTCAGTGTGAAAAAATTAACATCATATGAATATTATTTTTAAAAAACAGCGTATAATAGGCTATTAGCTGGCTGTTCATGACTAATTTTGGTGAGAATTAAATTAGATACCCTAAAATCTTTGAATTCTAGCATGACAATCTGGTTAAAAGAAATCCAGAGCCCCGGTCAAACATGGCCGTCTATATTATCATTAGCAAGATGCAACTTCCACATGGTAGCATGGTACGGGCACCACAGCCTGCTGAAATAAAATTCCCCCGAGCATGCTACCCCATATGTTAGGCATTAATTTTGTTGAAAATGTTAGACTTAAATTTACATCCTGTCATTCTTTAATGTTGTATCTATATAGACTAAAAAGCGGACCACAAGCAAGTATATTCCCAACAATTAATTAAGGTTAAGCCTAGTGGATTGCCATGTCGGTGGTTCTTTAAACAATTTAGCCCCTACTGTTTAGCAACGTTCCAAATGATCCATATTGAGTATAGTACTAACTAGAGCTTGTTTTCTGCACTATACAAAACTGGTCGTACTGAAAATAAAAAACGCAACCTCTTACTAATAAAGTGTTAAATAATATAATTAGAATTTAAAATTAGATGAGTATTATTTTCGAACTTAAAATGTAAATTTTACATGATATAGAATAAAAAAAATTCTTATATAAAATATTAATATGATTGTAATATTTTATTAATAAACAATTGTACTTATTAATTTGAATATTACGGACTGATATGGTTGCTTGATATAGGTGCCAAACTTTTCTATACTAACTAATAAGATAAAAAAATTTACTGGTCATACATAACATGCCATCTGACCAGGTACCATGTATCCTAAAAGTGTTGTAGAACTTCATGGACTTTTTAGTTAATTTTAATCAAAGTTGCAGACCTGTTTAATTTATAGGTCCTAGAAGCCCTGCAGTCTCTACTGTCCTAGATCATTCGTGCTTGCTGGAGTCAGCTTCCTGGATCAGGGGCGGTTCTATCCGGGACCATGCAGTGTGCCATGGTAAAAAATGCATCACATGCAGACAAAACTAGATCTACAGCCCAGTGACTGAAAGAATTAACTTTGCCGGCCACCGAACCTTTGAAACGAATAAAGAATATTATTATATGACAAGTTTGAATTTAATCTTTCAAAGATTCGAGCATGGCAATCAGGACTGACGACCAACTCACAACTTGTGTGGTTCGCACAATCTGAACCACTTTATGATTTGCTTCTTACTTTTATAAATGCAAATGACTACGTACAATTGTACAACTATATATGATGGTAATTTGATGATAATTTGACGTATTTATTTTATTTATAATATGAGTTTGAGTTTTAATGAAAACACTTGAAAGTCTTGATCTTTAAATTTATTTGATTTGATTATTATGTGTCACTAGATTCAATAAATTAAATAACTGATATACTCGTCATAAATCTTTATTTCTTTAAAAAAAAATACAATCGTTTCTCGTTTTATGAGGTCGATTCTGAAAATGAAGAAATTGGAAAATAAATTGATTAATGTGCCGGAAGAGAAAAGGTCGGCGATTTGGTAATTTTGGCAGTTCGATCGAGATGGGGTCAACAAATATAAGGTCCTAATCAAAAGACTGTCAAATTTTTCATGCCAAATAAAGTTGCTCATCAATATAGTTGACGCCATTACCATTGAAGATACTTTTTGTTTTTTTTTTTTTGAACATAATAAAAAGATAGTATTATTTAATTAATAGAGCCACAAGTATATGGGTTGGGTTCAAAAACACTAAACATGAAGCACAAGCAACCCTGAACAATCTTAAAAGCCCAAAAAGGATTCGCTGCCTTTATAGTAGATGGATATGTGGCCATTTGGCTGAAGAAAAGGTAGGAAGTTCAACTTCTGCTTCTTCAAAAATCCTTTCTCCCCTTATCGAGTGATTACACTCTCTTCAGAGACAAAAAAAAAAAAAAAATCCAAGAAGGAATACTACAATTACAAGCCATAGTACAGTTCAACAGAACTCGAGTCCAAAACTCAAACAAAACTTGACTCAAAGGCCCAAGGTCATACTCACCCCAATTGCTCCGCAACCACCCCTACAACTAAAGGAATGTCGGCACCGTCAAAAGCTGGTGTGAGCTTCATCGTACAAACGACGGCCAAACGCTATCATGCTTCTCCATAGACACAAATGTCGTACGAATCCTCCATAGAAGCCACAAGACACGCTCGAAGACTGATGACGACAACAGGACCCTGTTGTGACCCCTACCCATAGCAAAATCCCGACGAGTCGAAGGGAAGTCAGATTTGCCAACCCACAACTAGCTATACAAGACCCGACCTATAGCCAGTAAAAGAGAGCCACCCCCACTGCCCTGCTAGTCTCATAGATGCACAGGGTCGTAAGGGGCCAAGGACCACTCCAAAAACCACCAAACGCTAAGAAACAAGGGAGCAACCAAGCAACAAGAGAGCCAAACCCCACCCCAACCAAGGAGAGATGATGCGACCGGTAAGAGGATGTGACCAACGACAAACGGCCACGAATGGGTCGACGAAGCTACACCGTGGAAGCACAGACCAGAAGAGGCCTTGGTGCAGGATAGCAACTCTCACGCAGAATAGACCACTTTGGACAAATAAGTTTTTTCTATCATTGAAGCTACTAGAACAATAGACTCATTACTATGTTATGATGCAACCCAGAATTAATCTTAAACATGATTATATATATATATATATATATATATATATATACACTTAGAAGTCGGTTCTCCAATCCAAGCTTGAATTTCACTAATTCGCTTAATCCTTAATCAATCTCATCCATGTATCTAAAAGATCGAAAGATTAAAGGAGAATAACTCTGTTTCAAAGCTTTTAATAGGGAGTGAAAAAACCCAAAAAAAAAAAAATAATTGCTTGTTTTTCTTCTGCTCTTTCTTCTACTTCTTCTTCTTCTTTGTCATTTTTTTTTTTAATAGTTTTGGATGGAAGAACTTCACTTATTTAACCAAGCAGAAATTTTCTACTCCTTAAGCCCTCACAGGCCCTTAGCTAGAGATGCTTGGAAAGTTTAGGGTCCAAATTCTCCCATTTCTTTTAAAAAGTATACGTCAAAAAGAAAAGCACCAATGTTATGTCTACTTTTTTTTTTCATCGAATTGATTTGTATTGACCAATCACACTTCACTAATTTTAACAAGAGTCCAACTATAGTGTTGTAGAAAATGAATAGGGGGAAGACAGGCTGATGTGGTGGGGATAGGTCCTGCACGAGAATTACATTTTTTTTGTTGAAAAACCTTAATATATGCATATGAGTAAGTAAAAACGTACATACAAAATTTTTTAATAATTAAGTAAAAATTTTTTGTTCAAAAACTTAAAACCCAACCACCAAAGCCTGAGGGCTCCTCCCCGGTACAAAAAATGCCCAAAAAAAACAATAATCCAAGCCGAAAGGGACTCGTTTGCTCTTTCAAACTTCAAACCTGAAGATACGAAAGACCCAAGGAACATGAGCCACCTCGAGCCGTAGGTATTCCTTCTCTCAAACTCAAGGAATATCACTGACGTTCTTTTCGTTTTGGGCCTTGTGTTTTATTGACCCAATGGGTATCCAAAACAGACAATTCTTGGACCTGAAACTCGATAATTGGAGTCCGTTTGAGATAATAGAAAGGCTCAGATTTACAACGTCAAAAGGATCCTGGGACAACCTAAAAAATAAAGGCTCAGGTTTATCTGAGTAGCAAGATAGGCAGTGGCCTCTTACCAATCGCAGAGTTCAAATTCCAGCTAGTTAGTCTTCTCTCCTCCCAATTCCTCGTCCCCCTTCCTCTTGGAGTTGTGACCCCTTCAACTAAGTTAGTGACTCTAAAGGTTATTTTTTTTCATTTTTGGTTGGTAACTTACTAAATTTAGTTAGAGTACAGAAATGCGCAAAATATACACAATGTATATTACGACCCTACCATGCATGAATAAAGCCATGTAAATGAGTCGTTCTCTGAGCAAAGTAGAAGCAAAGGGCTATATTTTGACTACATTCATAAATAAATGTTGCATATGCAGCTTCAAGCTTCATTTTGCTCCAATTGGAGATGTTTTTCCGATGTGAACTATATATTTTTTGTTTTGGCTAAAATCGGAGGTGCTTAATTACTAGTAAATACGTCATGAGCTTACAAAACAAATTCGGCTCACCATAATGATTAGTGGCTGCGTGCTAATACCGGTCGTCCATTGGTGGACCTCTTAATTGTAAAAATGAAAAAGTTAGGGAGACGGGGTGAAGAAACAGGAAAAAGAAATAAGATAACGTGGTGATTTAATTCACACTAAAATAACTAGTTTTATCATTTAGTGTCAAAAGTAAGGTAATTCTACTTTCTGGATTGAGGCCTTCATATAAATTAAAAAAGAAAAACAAAAAGTCCTGCTAAATGTAAATGTATTTGAAAAATCATCGGCTATAAACACTTGTTTAGTAAAATTCTAGCGTTAAGAGATAAAACTTTTTCGAAATGTAATAGAATTAGTGTTTTTAACACCATCTTGTATTATAATCAAGCCTGCTAACAATGATTTAAGAGAATCGCAATTCATCATAAAAATTTCTATTGGCATTTTTCTTTTTTCTTTTTTTTTGGTTTGAGACCGTTCAGTATCCAGTCGAATGGACTGATTAATTTGAATCGACCCGGGCAGGACCTCAAAGTGTAGCAAAAGTCTCCCAATAAGTATTTAACACGACTATATTTTCAGAAACTCGAATTCGAGACCTCTAATTAAGTGGTGACGGACTCTTGCCATCTGTACCAACGTTTACTGGTCTATTGGCATTTTTCTAAAATTAACACATCATCATCTAATTCAATTGTTTCATAACAATATACAATTTGTAATTATCTTTTGTTCTTCTTCAATAATTTTAACATTTAATCATATATTATTTACCTGTAGACGGTTACCAATGCATTGCTGATTGCTAACATTTTTGAAAATGAATAACAAGTCAAATTTCTAATGCGTAATTAAAGATGTTAGGAGTTCAAAACTGTTTTTTGAACAAAAAAACAAAATTTTTGGTTAAAAAAAAAAGAAGCAATAAAAGTATAAAGAGTGGGTCCATTGCAGGGTCCCAAAAGAAGAACCACGGGTTGTTGGTTGGGTCCATTAAGATCGAAACGGGTCAAAAGTCGAAATCGTCCATTTTGCATTTGGAACAAACAAGCTTGTTTTCAGCCACATCAAGATCGAATCGACGCTAAAGGCAAACAGAGAGGGAGCAAAGAATTCGAGATCCGATCAATCAAAAACCTCCCCCCACCGCCTCGAGCTGAGTGAGTCGGCGAGGGAGCGACTCGGGACTTGTTGTGACAGATGGATCCGGCGAGGACGCCGCTCGGCAAAATGCTATTGGAGGAGATCACTCCGGTGGTCATGGTCCTCCGTACGCCTCGCGTCGAAGAATCCTGCCGCAAGAACGGCCTGTCCTTCATCGAAATGCTTAGCCCTTTCTGTAACTTCTCCAACATCGACGGTTAGCCGCTCTTCCCTTTCCCTTTTCTCTCTTTGCCGCACAAAATTTTCTTTAATTATGTATGGATATGTGTAAGTATAGGTGCTTGTGAGTCTTAATTGGAGGTCGCCTTTTTAGGTAGTTTAGGAGGGGAAGTTTTGAGGAGTTTTTCCTTTTCTTTTTCGTTTTTTTTTTTTTTTAATTTTTGTTCGTGTTTTTGTGATTGGACTTTGCTTGGTTGTTCAATGCAGTGCCTGTACGGACGTCAAGTGATCAGCCCTACAGGCTGCAGAAGTTCAAGTTGAGGTTATTTTACGAGTCCGACATTAGGCAGCCGGATCTGGAGGTAAATGCAATGTTTTTGTAATTGAATTGTGCATATATTTGTCGATGCAGTTTCAATTTTGCGCCTTTTTTTGTTCTTTTCCTGAAGAATGCCAATACAGACTAAGACCTTGTTCACACAGCAAAGAAAGGCCGGGTAGAGTCAGCTGGCTGCTTCTTGGCCATGCCCCCGTGAAGTTTGGCCTAGCTTTGCATGATAAAGACTAATGCTGAGTCGCCAAGTTTCTAGTCCAATATGATAAAAATATCCCTTTCACATGAAGAACAAATGGGCTTTGGATTTAGTTGAATTAACTTAAGTGAGTGTGATGGTTTTAACCAGCATAAGATGGTAATGCTAATAGGGGGCATTTCTTCCATTAGTCCAAATAGTTAGTGCAAAGTGAGGTCCCAGCAATTTTATATATTTAATTAAGAATTACACGACTGGCAACGTGGGAAGGATGGTCAATTTTACAATCACTCGTGTAAATTTGCCATTCTGGCATCAATTTGATCTATAAGCTTAGAATCAGAGAAATTTGGTATTTTTGGGTGTAACTGTTCTAAACTTTTCAGCAGTACCTCTGATGCAGAAGCCAATTTTATTATTTTGGCTTTGGCATCAATATTTCTTTTTTTTCCTCAGTTTGACATGGATGTTGGTTCAACTAGATAGCAAAGGAGGGATTAAAGAAGGTTATCACCCAGGCTGGAGAAAAAGATTATTCTGAGTTGTCCTCAGACCCGCCTCATATTAGTAATGAACTTGCTAGTAAGTTCTTCCTGTAATATATGCATTTAGCATGCATGTGAACATGCACACACAAAATGCTCGCTTGCACGTGTGAAAATTTTCGAATTCTATTTCCTGTTATTGATATGGTGTATGTTACATTTATATTTCTAGTAAAATGTCAGTTATGCTTTCAACCCATTTTTGCAAATAAATTAGTAGTTCTCAATTAGAATGATTTATTGGCGCTAATTTTCATTGTCAAAAGCTTTGTTTCAAATGACTGTCTTTGGTCTATTTTGCCCCTTCTGTTTGAATCGGAGAAGCACTTAGACCTTTTTGTTGAGTTTCTCTACGGCTGTATTGGATATATGTACTTTTATATGATCTTGGTTCATACATATGATTTGTAATCTATGCAGAATCTGGGTCTGAAATCTGGCCTTCATGGTTTGAATTTATCAATAAAGAGCTTATGCATACAGTATCCTTTTCGGAACACGAAGCTTTTGACCATCCTGTGGCATGTAAGTTTTGAACATCATTCAATATTTTTTTTTTTACTTTTTGACCTGTCTGTTCTTGTTTTCAGGAAACTTTACAATTTCTGTCCATTTTTCTAATCGGATGATAAACATTAGAAAATTTCTTTTGTCGCTGAAATTTCTCTGTGAATATCATTTATGCTCATATCAGATTAAACACCCACATTTATGTGCAGGCCTTTTGGTTGTTTCTTCTGAGGATGAAGAACCTATCAACAAGTTTGTAGACCTCTTCAACTCTAATAAGTTGCCCGCTCTTCTTAATGATGGTGCAATGGACCCAAAGATTCTTAAATATTATTTGTTGGTACATGATAATCAGGATGGCTTCTCAGAGAAGTATATTTTTCTTTTATTTATGGTTTTTATTGATTGTTCAGTTCTTGTCATGTTAGAATGCTTTATATTTCTTAAGTATAACTATCTGAATTAAGTAATGGTAATGGATGTAGCTGCATGGGTGATGATTTATTTTATGATTTAGTGTTGCATGGTCTCCCCCTTCCTCTAAGCACAATCTGGCAGCTCATGTTTTAAAAGAGTGTTGTCTCTATGACAATGCACTTCATTCTTTTAACATGGACTCATAGCAGATGAGGTGAGGTTTGTGTAGTTGGTCGAGGAACATGCTAATGAAAAAACATACGACCAGTAAATTGCATCGAAACAGGCAGATGAAGAAGGAAAAAATTTAAGAAACTGGAAACAATTTAGGGGGATGAAAAGAGAAGCAAAATGATATGCCCGAGTTATATAACATTTAGTACAAAAAAACCAAGTTGTGGAAGCTAGTGGACTGAGGGAAGATTAAGAGAATTGTGCAGGAAGGGAACTCCAATGAACTATATGGCTTCATGTTTGTTAGTTGTTAATGATTGCTATTTGGCAATTATGCACGCTGTTATGTTGTTGCCGTTGTTGTTGCCTTCTTCACCAATCATTGTAGAACAATCTTTTGATTTGAGGAAACGCCTATGTACTCAGAATTGTCAAATATTTTTTTTCCTTCCACATGGTGAAGTCCAATGGAGGACCTTAGGCCTCTCTAGTCCATTGGGAATGTGCATAAAAGAATGTGCTATTTGTGGTGTCTTTATATCATACAAAAATCAGTTTTGCATGTATTTTGTTGCTTTTTGCTTAGAACATTAGATGATCTGTTTTTATTCCGCCTGTTTTACATTAGTGTAATTAAGTTTCACCTGTTATGATTTATCCTAGAACCGTACAATTACGTATTTGACTCTATGCCTGCTCCTTTTGACTTTTTCCCGTTTAAGAGACTGCTCAACTTAATGATTTTCTGCAGATAACTTTCTGCGTGGTGAAAATTCCATGTTCCACTTGTAAAATTCCATTTTTGAGCCTTTCTGTTTTATTAGCTACCTTACTTCATTAAGTTTTGCAATTTTTCTATTTTGATGGAGTCCATACCACCTGACTTGTTATGCCGTGGGTTTTTGAATATCGTTCCTTTGTTTGCAGGGCATCAAAAATCTTGACAGACATGAAAAATACATTTGGTTCACACGACTGTAAAGTGCTTTGCATTAATTCTTCTCAAGAGAGGCAGACAGAAGACAAGGATAATCTTTGGGCCCCTTTTGTATGCCACTTTTTGTTCCTCTTTATTTTTCATGCAACCATATTAGTTTATAATTCTTATTTTTGCTTCCTTTTTCTTTTTCTTTTTTTTCCATAATCTTTGCCTCGGGTGATTGTGCAAAATCAGTGCTATTAATGCTAGGTGTTTTTTTCCCCCTTTTGTAACAGATATCTGATGCCTCTCATGGTGAGCATCTCGGTTGTTTCCTTAACATTGAAGATATCAGTGAGGTGATTTGCATTTCAGCACCAAAGACTCATCATCTCTAGTGCAATTCAATTGTTTTTTTTTTTTAAAAATTTATTATCTTTCTGATTAATTATTGATCATTTCAAACTTGTGTAATCTGGGAGCAGATGAAGGATCTAATGCAAGAAATGACATCTAAGCACATAATTCCTTACATGGAGCAAAAAGTTCGTGTTCTCAATCAGCAGGTCAGGATCTCAAGCTTTCCTTTGTTTCTTGAACTTTGCACGTGATGGTTTTTGCCTTTCCATTGTCCTGGTTGTACTTCTTGTGTGTGTGTGTGTGTGTTTCACTTTTTTCTCCGGTTTTTGCCCTTTGTCATGTCCATCTGTATTGTTATTAGGTTTCCACTACAAGGAAAGGTTTCAGAAATCAAATTAAAAACTTATGGTGGAGAAAAGGAAAAGAAGAGACAACAGATTCTTCCAATGGCTCCATGTGTGTTGCTCAAGATGTCTTCTTATTGTCTTCTCACAGCTTGCTACTTATCTTTCCTGATTATTTTCTAATTTTTGGTTTTGTATTCACAATTGAAGGTATACTTTTAGCTCTATTGAGTCTCAGATTAGAGTTTTGGGTGACTATGCCTTCATGCTACGAGATTATGAACTTGCGCTATCAAACTATCGCCTTATTTCCACAGATTACAAGCTTGATAAAGCTTGGAAGCGCTATGCCGGTGTGCAGGTACCTTCATATCATATGTTGGCTGTTGTAGCTGCTGTCTTATATGGTGTATTTTGCCAGTTTTTCTCTATTGTATAATATGTTGAAAGTTGCATGGCTTGGAAAATGTCCATGTTTTGGAGAGAATGGAGCGATGTACTTATTTCTGTGGTCGCTTGTTTCTGTCAATTTTAGTATGAATTGGTTTGGTGCAGAAAACTTTTGTTACAAAGGTTAAATGAAAGCCAGTTTAGTATAGGTTTTAGCTTTCAATGGATTATATTACTTCAGTAGTTTTTCGGATATTCTCTGTTGCTTTAAACTTTTTGGTTAACTTACAAGGTTGATTCACTGCCTTTAGTGATCCATTATTCAAATATCTATCTAATTAAAATAGTATGTTAATATGCTGGCTCCCTTATCTGTTAGAATGCTCTATATTATGTCCTTACAGTTGCGTAAGATCATATATTCGTGCAATCCATGGTTAATCATTTATTTGCCATATCCCTGAGTGAGTATTTACTGGTATAGGAAATGATGGGGCTTGCATACTTCATGTCAGATCAATCGAGAAAAGAAGCGGAGTACTGTATGGAAAATGCATTCACTACTTACTCAGTATGTATTTGTTTCTTGCCTAATGATTTCTTGGTTAGTCTTCATTATTGTGCTTTGTTATATTGAACTTGGTGTTGTTTCAGAGAATTGGTTCAGGTGGTCTGCAAAATGCCACACGCTGTGGTCTTTTGTGGGTGGAAATGTTAAAAACAAGAGGACAATATAAAGATGCTGCTACTGTTTACTTCCGCATTTGTAGTGAGGTGATGCTTATGCCGTCTGTGAACTCAAACCTATGAGGATTCTTAATTTTTGTTACTGAAGTTTTTTTCCTTCTTATTCTGTTTGTTCTTCTTCTCCTTTCTCTTTGTGAAGGAACCTTTGCATTCGGCTGTTATGCTTGAGCAAGCAGCTTATTGCTACTTGCTGTTGCAACCACCCATGCTACACAAGTATGGATTTCATCTCGTTCTTTCAGGAGATCTATACAGAAAATGTGATCAGGTACCTAGAGTAATGCAATTTTCTACCTACATTTTTCAATGTTTCTTCGTCTGAAGATTCTTCCACCCTTCTCTAGATTAAACATGCAATTCGCACATATAAAAGTGCCACCTCAGTTTACAAAGGAACCACGTGGAAATACATCAATGATCATGTTCATTTCCATATTGGCCAGTAAGTTGTTTTATGTTAATGCAGCCAGAAATTGCTTGATGAATGTTGGTATTCTAGAGTTTACTGTCTAAAGGATTTTTTCCAAACTTATCTGATGCAGATGGTATGACTTGCTTGGGATGTCTGATGTGGCTGCCAAACATATGTTGGAAATCCTGGCCTGTAGTCATCAATCCAAGACAATGCAGGAGTTATTCCTGAGAGACTTTCTTCAGATTGTTCAGGTGCATACTACTATTGTCCTCTCTCTTTCTTCATTAGATTTTCTTAGAAAGGGTAAACTCCAAGGTCTTTGAACTGTCAAAGTCTAAGCCTTGTCCTCCATGCAGCTTAATTTATTTGTTCCTTGTTTGCCTTGTAATGTGATTTATCTAGATCTAATTGGATTGTTGTGTGTGTGATGCCTTTAACTTTTGTTACTCTTGATATCTTTATGCAACAGTTCAAGTATCTTTGGATTCACTTGGAATGTTGATAGCCCTTGTCTGAGAGTTTGGTCTTACTTATTTATGTTATTGGTTCATTTCACCTTTTCCCTGACATATTTGTTGGGGTTTCTAAACATAGCCCATATATTTGATTAAGACCCCATTCTTTTGAAGTGTTGGCAACAGATTTGTCCACCATACAGCATGTGCTGCAACTGAATTCAATTACAGGATCAGGATTCAAAAGAAATACCCAGGCTAACAACTCTATAATTCCTTAACAAATCGTAGAGTTGCAGTCCCACGTTTACCTTGATATCAAAATGAAATGTAATGGACCTCCAATGTTGGAGGACCTTACAGATGGTGATAAATTACTTTATCTGAATCAAATGGTTAAAACCTTGTGACTTACATTAATTTAGGCAGTCACCCATTGCAACATATGCACCATTTTATTTCCCTTCATTTTTATCTTGGAAACTTTTTCCTGAATTTAACTGCCTTATTTGTGGGCAATGCAGAAAACGGGGAAGACATTTGAGGTGTTGAAACTTCAATTGCCTATTATCAACGTCTCATCACTTAAGGTCATTTTTGAAGACCATCGAACGTATGCATCACCTTCTGCGGTATGTTGTTGTTACTAACCTTTTCCAGTAACGCAGTCCCTTCTGCTCATAGATTTGAGGACGCCACAATCCCTTCCCATCGTGTACTTTGTTGGTTGACTAAGTTGTTTTTATTGTACATCCATACACATATGCAAGTGAGATGCTTATATGTGAAAGCGCTTGGATGCTTGCGCATGCATGTGCGAATGGATGTTTGCACTATATTAACTTTGGTCCTGACTTCACCAGGTGTGAAACATCTAGTTTGAGACCACTAACTTTGCACATATTCAGAAGTATGATGTGCCACATCGATGCAGTGTCCGGTGGGTGATGCTCATTTTTGTGTGCCTGGGTGTTTGCCCTTACTTTAGTTGGGTTCATGTTACACTAGGCGCAAAATGTCTGGTTTGCCTTGGCTGCTTAGCCTTCTTGACTTATTTTTCTTGAAATGATAATTGTACCCAGTTCACTGAAGAGGGGATCCTGCAGGTCATTGTGTGCCTAAGCTAATGCTTGGGCACTTTTGCAAACTAGTAGTAGCTGTTCAAATTTACTAGTTGGTTAAGAAATGATATAAATGTCTTTTGGCACTGTGAACATCTGAAAAGTGAAGCAAGCATTTTGCTAATGTTATGAATTTCTGAGCTACTGAATACTTAACTTGTACAGTTATACCGGTGATTTTATCAATCTGTTAATGGAAAGGACTGGTGAAAGTGGGTTAGATCAATTGTAGTTGATGTTGCTCCTTTGAACATTCCTAGGCCGGTGTTGGGGAAGGTGTGTGGCGTTCATTGGAGGAGGACATAATTCCATCATTGCCTACTGCAAGGACTAATTGGCTGGAAGTACAATCAAGGCTTGTCCCAAAAAGATACAAAGAATCAATCATTTGTGTGGCTGGAGGTATGAAGGTGATAGTATTTGACAAAAAGTTGTGTTTTGAATATAGCACAGTTGTTAATGACTCCTTGAGTCTGTTTTAAGAAATATAGTTGTCCTTTTTCTGCTCGAATTTTCTCGAGTGGGTCCAAGTGATTTGTTAGACTGGTTTGGGTCCCATCATCTGGAGTCATGGTCACAGTAGGGGACAGTTTTATATTGCTTGATTGAATTGATGTTTTGCATACAATCTTATAAAAATGTATTTGTGAGCCCCTTTGGTGATTTATTAATTAGCTCATTCACATATTTCTCCTGCTGCCTTTCTTGTTTCTCTGCCTGTTCCTGTGTTTAGAAATGAAATATGGGGAATAGGTGCCATTTCTTTCGCTTGAGTCTTGACTGTTGGTAAGATGCTTAATTTCATCAACACAGAGGGGCCTTTGCATTACTAACACTGTATTCATATGTTTTCATATGCCTTTTACAGAAGCAATTAAGGTGAATATTATGTTTGAGAACCCTCTACAAGTACCTATTTCCATCTCTAGTGTTTCTTTGATATGCGAGCTTTCTGAAAGATTGGATGAGACAAAATCTGGTGAGTTACTTGAGGTTCTTTTTATTTTAATCTTTTCTATTGCTAAGGAGAATTTAGTGGGCAAAAGTGGGTAATCAATGTTTTCATGAAGATGCAGATCCAGATGGCACATCCATTGATACTTTGGATAAAGAAGAATATAGAAAATCTGGGTATCTATGCAAAGACTGTTAACTTTGTTTTTCTAAGTCATGTATTCATTTTCTCTTCGGGAATCTTTTGTCTTTTTTCCTGATTCCTTTTTCATTTTACAACTGCAAATTTGGATTCTGCTTATTGCTTGCAGAGATATGAAGTCAGACAGTTCTACATTTACCTTGTCAGAGGTCGACTTATCATTGGGAGGGGGCGAAACCAATTTGGTAAGCACTCTCCCCGAATCAATGCTAAATGTCTGATCTTCTTTCTGGTTCAAACAACTAAGTGGTTTCATTTATAAATACCCATGTCCTGTGTCCAACCTATGCATAGCAATGAATTAAGTCAATGGTACAGTTTGGAGCTTTACCTTTGAACCTTGTATGTGCCAATCTTGCCCATCCCTTTTCTTGTTTTGTTGTCAGACTGGTTGATGTGGTAGTTGTTCTGCAACCACGCAATACATGGAGATTTAAGGATGAGAAAAGTAGTCTTGGTCAAAAAAAAAAGGAAAAAAAGGATGAGAAAACTAGTCAGTGATATCATTTGGCAATTAGTCATTGAAACATGTTCAGAACACTCTCAAGTGGGTTCTGCATCATGTAAAATTGCGGATTTAGTGTTCAGTGGTCAATCTTATCTGTCCAGATGACATTGAGATTTCTAGGAGAAAGCATATGAATTGTCCCACTTTTTGTCTGAAAGGCTGTACTCTTTGCCCGTGAAGGCATTGAATGGCAGAGTCCTGTTGAGGCAGGCTTGAATCTTTTGTCTCGACCCCGCTTTTTCTCCATTCCTGAAAAATATGTACCTACAAAAATAATTCAAATTAGCTAATTAGATGAAAAGAAGGGTGAATCTTGGTGACACGGTAAGATTACTCTATTGTGACTTAGAGGTCACAGGTTTGAGTCGGAAAGACAGTCTTTTTGTGAAAACAAATGTAAGGCTGTGTACATTTGTCCTTTCCTCAAATTCTGCAGTTAGTACGCAGTTTTTAGCAATTAGATGAACCCATTATAAACAGTCTACATTTCTAAATTGTCAAGATGATAGAATATTACATATCTCCAATATCTGTCTCTAAGTGGTCAATTGTTGTGAAGGGAGAAGGGCCATTTATTTATATGTAACCAGAATCAGAATCCATTGCCCAATATTATTTTCAGCGACATGTTCTTCAGCTTTTAGCTTCTGTACAAGTTCTGTTTCAATCCTTTTCTGCTTTTCAGGTGCAACTGACGGTCACTCCTGCAGCTGAAGGCATTCTAAAAATCGTTGGAGTTAGATGGAAGTTGTCAGGTTTTGTTGTTGGCTTTCACAACTTTGATTCCAGTGCTGTGAAGAATAAATCAGCAAAAGGAAGGAGCAAAGCTAAGCATTCCCCTTCTAGTGACATGAAATTTGTAGTGATCAAGGTGCAACAAAGTTTTTCCTTCCCCCCTTCTCTCTTGAGAAAGAAAAAGAAAAAAAGAAGAAAAGTTTCCCCAACCTTTGTTTTTCTATTGAGTCATTGTGGGTCAAGTTGGAGCAAACCTCTGTTTTTCTCATTGTATTTTCTTTCATGCACAGGGTCTGCCCAGGCTTGAGGGTTTGATTCGTGGTCTACCCAGAATAGCATATGCAGGAGATTTAAGGCATCTTGTTCTAGAGTTGAGGAACCAATCAGAGTTTCCTGTGAAGGTATGCCATTTGCTTCCCTTCCTGATGTTGTACTCACTCTGTTGAATGCTAATAAACATCTTGATTCCTAAGGTAATCCAATTACGTTTGCCTTCTATGTAATTGATTTGATGATTTTGTACCCTTGTGTATTTTACTTGGCAAACTTTTCAAGGCAAAAGATAGTCCATACAACCTTAGCTGTCAAGGATGGATAGAGCTCACTTAGCCTTTATGTCTGGTTGGGTTTACATCTAGACATAAAACAGCAACAAAGCCTAATCCCAAATTTAATTGTGGTCGGTTACATGAATGTTTTCTGCTATGAGCTAAGTTTAGGGTGAGATTTTAGGGTGAGATCAAGAAATTCAAAATCCTTCCTTAGTAAAGATTCTCAAGTCTCCATAAAAAAAAAAAGATTCTCAAGTCAACTTAGGTTGTCCTCTCCCACTTCTTTTGCTATTCACCTGGATTTGGTCACTCCTCTTAATTGGAGATTTGTAATTCTATGTTGGCCATATCAGAATTAACACAATTGCCACTCCCAATTTATCTCGAATCAGTGATTGGTGTAACGCTTACTTTGCTACATATATCCTCATTTCTTATTTGTTACATCTAGATATAAGCGAGCATATTTCTCTTTGTTTTTAAGGTGCATTATATCTTGGCAGAATCTGAAGATGAAGATCAGTCATCCCAGATTTCTTAATACCGGGAACCGAGACGATTTGGATGCAGAGATTCCCTTGTGCTTAGAAAAGAAGACAAATGTTGAATTAAAGGGTGTGCTTGCTAATCCCGAAATGGTTTCTCAGGGTCTTTTTCTATTTCCTGAGGTCAGTCTTGCAAGCTTACTTGTGTATTGTCTTTTGGCAAGAAATGCAATTATTATTTGGCAGTCTCACTTTTTTTATGCCTATATTTGCCATGGAAATCAGGATATCATAATGCAAGGGGAAACACCCCTTCTGTGGCCCCTTTGGTTTCGGGCTGCAATTCCGGGAAACATTTCGTTGTGTATTGTGATATGCTACGAGATGGGAGATGCATCAAGTGTCGTGAGATACCGCACTCTACGCATGCATTATAATATACAGGTATGCACTTGAACATTATAATTTATATCTTATGCACTTAAATATGATGGATGCATATCTAAGGCCAGGTCCTATTCTCCAAACCGAAAATCCAAGTCCATGCATCTACTATTTAAAATTTCAATGGTTGCTTGGGATTTGCTATGATCATATCCACCTAAATAGTAAAATGACTATTTTAGAAATTTTATTTTTATTTTGTTAATATTTTTACATCTAATTAATCTAAACTAATATCTCTAAAAATATATCCTATATATTTATAAATAAATAACTATTAAATGTGTAATTTTAAGATCAAGTACAATTTATAATAAAAAATTATTATTTTTAAAAATATTATTTTTATTATATAGATTATTGTGTTGAAAAATATATTACTATTTTTATTAAGCGACTTATTGTTTTCACTTAAAAAAAAAAAAAAACAGTGAAGAAGTCGTGCTTGAGTGCCTACATAGGTTTATTATACTGTACACAAACAAAAGTTAAAAATATCAACAATTATTAAAAATAAAAAGATTTTCTTCTTAAAAGTAAAAAAGAAATAAAAAGACTTTACCTGGAGAAGAAAAATGCACGTGCAGAGAAGTGACTGTTGGACAATTGTTGATAATTTTCAACACCAAGAAAAAAAAAAATAGAGGCATATACAGAGAAGTGAGTCAGGTGACTGTTAGACAATTGTTGACAGTATACGTTTCTCCTGTACTATTTGACAGTGCAGCATAAAAGTAGCACTTTTTCAAGGTTGTTTTAGTAATTTTATTATCCATCAGCTGCTGATGAAAACAAAAAGTAAGGGAGACCCCACTTTTTCAATCAGTAGCTATTTTGAGAAAATATTAGCAGCAGCACCCTCCAAAAGTAATTAACCAAACACTTGTATTCCTACCTTTTAGAACTGCAACAGCAAAAGTAGCTCTCAAAATCAAAACCAAACACCCCCTTAGATTGCTGGCACGAAAATAGTGGTCTTTGACCAAGACCAGGAACCAATTGAAATTTTGATCTTGACATGATCTTAACAAAATGGGACCAGATTTATGCGGTTGAAGATTTTTAAGGGTTTTGGTACGTGGGCAGAGAAATTAGCCAAAGAGCAATCAGAGATGCTTTTTATTTTATTTTTTTCCAAAAGCTAAACTCTAAATGTATGTAGTGCTATTCTAAATATACTTTTTGTTACCCTGAAGCTTGATTTTTTTTTTTTTTTTTAAATTCAATGTTTTTTTTTTCTAGTGTCCCACTGGAGGGCCTCTGACTCACTCCTTTGACCACCAACTTTTATTGAATTTTTAAATCCTGGTGGATATTTTTGTTGACATTTAACTTTTGTTGCATGACTTTCTACCACTCAACCAATTTCAAATTTTTTATTATTGTGTAATAGGTTTTGCCATCAATGGATGTGTCATTCAGAGTCAGTCCTTGCCCATCAAGATTGCATGAGTTCCTTGTCCGTATGGATGTCGTCAACAAAACTAGTTCAGAAAATTTTCAGCTTAGCCAGTTGTCA
Source organism: Carallia pectinifolia (assembly GCA_037832335.1). Classification (NCBI taxonomy): domain Eukaryota; kingdom Viridiplantae; phylum Streptophyta; class Magnoliopsida; order Malpighiales; family Rhizophoraceae; genus Carallia; species Carallia pectinifolia. The sequence goes on along the minus strand of CM075444.1, from coordinate 15,056,227 downwards.
TCTGTTGGACATAATTGGGAGATCTCGCTGCTTCAACCTGTTGATGCCATGCTTCCTTCAAGATCTCTGATTTCTGGCCAAGCATTGTCATTGTTCTTTATGCTCAAGGTATGAGCATCTGCGCTCTTAGATTATTACCATAGTTTAAATCATTCGTATCGTCTAGTGCATTGCTCCGGTGTATGTTACATGGGCTTATGCTTCAGAAATGTTATTTAACGCTTTGGCGTATTCACATATGGTAGATCCACATTTCCAGAGTTATCATAGTTTAATTGGTACTTGTTTGAATCACCTTCACTTGGTTATTCTATTCTATGTTAGAGATTTTCATGCTTTAGGTTCATCTGAACTGATATTTTGGAATGTTGCTTCAATTTCAAAATGCCTCTGCCCATTTTAACTTGTCAGACAAAGGTTCAGAACCCAGATGTTCTGTGCTATAAATTTGTCTGGAGGAATTTTTTTTGTTTCATTATTATTTGATAGCGGCAGTAACTAGGCCTGATGGCCTGACTTAATCTTTTATGGACGAGTCATGATCCAAAAGCCAGAGATAATGCCCCAAATGGTTATTGTATGCACTTAGCTCGTTGGGTATAACAGTAGACATATGCCTGGCCCACACATCCAAGTCCAATCTTACTAGGCCCTACAACTTGAACCAACTGACAGCATTGTTTTGATTTTCACTAAATTATCCTCTGCTGGTTTTTTAGCTGATTTAATAATTGTTTTGGTTTCAGAGTTCTAGGAAATCATCACCTACTGAAGAAAATTCATCTCTTTCCCCTCTTCATGGAAGTGACATAAGTTTGGCTCCTAAGGGATGCAAGGGAGCTCTTTTTGATATATCTAGCTCGCCTTTGGCTGATTTCCATTACTGTGAAAGATTGCAAAATGGAATGCCTAATCAGGTTGGTAATTATGGATTGTGAACATGTTCTTTTGGAATTCCTTATTGTTTGTTTTGTAATATTATCGTAGGTAACATCCACCATCTGTACCGTAATTCACTTGGAATTTCCATAAAAATTAGAAAAATTTATTTCAGTTCTTGCTTGCTGCATGAGTTGTAGTTATTGATGAATTAAGCACCCTACTGTTTTGTTTTTGTTTGATCAAAGGACTCTGGCAGGCAATCACTTGTTTGCATTGGACTGTCTGTTTACCTCTGATTTCTGTCTTGTATTTGCTGCTCTATAACTAGAAGTTTTTTTAGCCTTTTGTTCTGCTGATCAGGATGCTGCAAATACGGTGGATTTTATTCTGATCTCTCAGCCTGGTGATAGAGACCCTGCTATTTGTGATCCACCTCATCTTTTTTCTCATCATCAATGTCACTGCAGGCAAGATTCGTACCCGATATTATGACTTTTATTCATCATTTGACATCCTTATTTATTCCATATTTTGAAATCCGTTGTTTTATCATTTGAAATCCTTAATTATTCCATATTTTGCTATGCTGACCTCAAACTTCCCATCTGCAGTACTGCAAGCACAAGCCTAGTATCTTGGGTTATTGATGGGCCTCATACCAGATATCATGACTTTTCTGCTTCATTCTGTGAAGTAAATTTGAGGATGAATATTTCCAACTCATCAGATGCCATTGCATCTGTGAGCATGAACACCCTCCAGTCCACCAGTAGCAGCAGTGAATCAAGTGATTTGAGTACAGTTAGTATGGGAAACCAAGCTGGATGGCACAATGTGTCTCTGGTAAATGACATTAAAATTAATTCTGACGTACTTGGAACTCGCGTTGGAACCTCACTATCTCCAGAAAGCGTCTCTCCATTTGTTTGGTGTAGCTCAAGCTCCATAAGAGTCCAACTTAAGCCGATGTCCTCTACTGAAATTCCACTAAAGATTTGTTTATTCGCCCCTGGTATATATGATCTGTCGAACTACGTTTTGAATTGGAATATTCTACCTCTTGAAGGACAAGAGTATTTAGGAGATACTAGACAATCTTCCGGGACGAGTCCGGGGTATCCATACTATCTTAAGGTCCTCCAATCTGGTTGAGATTTTGGCTTTCTTGTCTGGCTGCTATGTCAGATGAGGTTGGTACATTTTAACTTTGTAAATTATTGTTTCAATGTATTCATTATTTTTCACAGGAAAAAATAGGAATCGACATGAGGCTTAGCGAGGTAGGAACCAAACAACACCATTTTGTCCTTGGAATAATAGTGAAAATGAAGATGAATGCAATGTTTGGCCACTTACATCTTCTGGAGATTATTAGCTTCTACTGTTCATTGTGACTTTTAATTTTATTGATGTGTGCGCTCTCTGGAGAACTAAATAAAGGTTTAACTTTGCGCTTGAGCTATCGGTTAGTTTGTCTTAATTTTCTCTACGTCAATCTCCCTGATTATCTTGTAGCTGTCATGTTATTTCCGAGTAAAATTTTCTGCTTTGAATAGTGATGTAATCAAGGTTTGACGGTTTCCATGTGCTCAATGTTCTAGAAATATTTAAGTCGTGTTTTTCCAACGTTTATTACATTATTGCTCTTGAATATTCAACTTGATCAATTTTAGCCACTTCAATTTATCTCATTCCCTTACGGCGTTACCTGTAAATAGCAGTTGATTCCATGAGCTTTTAGTCCAGAATCCAGGAATAATTTGAGCAAGTATTTACAGTTCTGAAGCTGTTCACAGAGACCCATTGGTGAACACTGCTTGGGCCGTTGTGTTCATATGCGAATTTGATTTTTTATGCTTCTTGTTCGTGTCATCAAATGGCTCTCGGCTCAATTCTCATGTAATGATGGGAAATAGTCCCTATCACCAGTTTTGCCATTGCTGTAATTTGTATTGGCATAACGCCTTTGTGCATTTATTCTATATTAACAAGCTGTGCTATGGGCGAGTTGATCGGTAGCTCAAGAACAATTCACCTGGTGGCGAAATACTAATTGAAGCCAATTGACGAAATTAAAGTGGTGTCCTTGTAACAAAGGTGAACACGTTTTGACAAAATCATGACAGCGCCGATAGACGGTTGTTGTGCCGCCTGACCCAATTAGAATCCAGCTTACTAGAGATGTTGGAAAATCAATGGCGACGAGAGAAATGAACAAACTTTTCCTCTACTCTCTTGGGAAGATGCATGCCAAGTGCCGAGCAAGGGATCAAGCTTTCTTACCAAAGAAATCCAAAAAGACCAGTTGCAGCAGTAAAGAGAAACAAGAGAATCGGAGAGGAAACGGATAAAGAAGGTAACTTCAAATCAACACGATCAAGTCTGCATTTTTTTTTCAGTCGAAAAAAGTTCAAGAGTATGAAGCGTCCCCAGTCCAGGGATTGATGTGTTATTTATTTACAAAGAATTCAAATAATAATCAGTAAAATTAAAATTTAAAATAAAGCACAATAAGAATTGAATTTATAACAAAAGAGGTTTTTTTATACTTTATATTTAAAAGTACAACAGAAAAAAAAATATCATAATTATTTTTTGTATTGCATTAATAAAAAAAATTTCTAAAGAAAAAAAATTTTACAAATATTCCATAAAATATATATATTCTATATTTTATGATAATATTTATTTAAATTTAAATTTTAAAAAAAATAAAATTTTAAGGTCTTAAAATACTGCGCAATGCAGGTAGCCACGCCTAAAAGTACGGCAGAAAGCCCAAAATTCAAGCGCGGGCCCAAACAGAACACATTCCTGCAGTAAAAACTCAACCCCCCAAAAAAGACTCTTTCTTTTCTTCCCTACACATTCTTCCGCTTCCTCTCTATCGCTATCACTTCCGACCCTGTTGCCAAGATGTTTCCTCTTTCATTTTCACAATTGAAATGGATGCAAATTCATTAGCTCTACCATAAAAGAATAATTCCACTTAAGCCTCCGTCCACGTTCGCTCAGCAAATTGACTTCTCTTCCCTCTATTTTTCCCACCAACACAAGAACCAAAAAAAAAAAGAATGAGCAGCCAAGTCCCATTCAACACGCCCCATCAAAAGACCATTCCAATTTCTATCCTTCTCCACGCATTAAAAATCCCATCTTTCCCTCTTCTCCTTCCGTCTTCAAAACCCATTTCTTGTTTTGCCATTTTTCTTTCTTTTTTTTTGTAGTCCTTTATATCTTCTTTCTGCCGAGCTCTTGCGAGTACATACATATATTTGCTTATTTTTTCCCGTTGTTTTTGGATTGCTAATAGCTAAATTGAGACGATGAACGATCTGTTCTCGGGCTCTTTCTCTCGGTTCCGCAGCGGGGAAGTTTCTCCGGATCACCACGTGATCCAGATGTCGGAGGCGGCGTCCAACACCGGCGGAGTCAACCTCGACCAGTTCTTCAATGACGTGGAGTCCGTCAAGGACGAGCTCAAGGAGCTGGAGCGGCTCAACAAGAGCCTCCAGTCGTCTCACGAACAGAGCAAGACCCTATACAACGCCAAGGCCGTCAAGGACTTGCGGGCCCGGATGGACGCTGACGTTGCCTTGGCTCTGAAGAAGGCCAAGCTCATCAAGGTCCGCCTCGAGGCCCTCGACCGCTCCAACGCCGTCAACCGGAACCTCCCCGGCTGCGGACCCGGGTCGTCCTCCGACCGGACGCGGACCTCCGTGGTCAACGGATTGAGGAAGAAGCTGAAGGAATCTATGGAGAGCTTTAGTAGCCTGAGAGAGAAGACATCGACGGAGTATAGAGACACCGTACAGCGGAGATATTTCACGGTGACCGGCGAGAATCCTGACGAGAGGACGCTCGATATCTTGATTTCTACCGGTTAGTTAATTTCTTCTTTTCTACATTTTTGTCTTTAATGATTTTGACATATTTTCATAGGTTTTTTTTTTTTATGATTTTGACTCCTAATCAAATGGGTTCTGCGATATTATTTGGAAAAAAGTTAAAAAATAAATAAATGATAAGTAAACTCCATTAGGTAGACTGCATATTAACATATGTCTTATTAAATTATGTGTTATTAAACTAAGTTACTAGTTATTTTGATGTTATTTTTTTTACGTTTTAATTGTTAAATAAACAAAAAAGTTTGTAAGATTTATCCATTTGCCAAACATTTATGTTTGATAAAATGGGAAATTGAAAGTATTAATTTTGGATTTGTGAGACAAATCGAGTCTTAAGAGAGAGAAGGGGGGGGGGGGTTTGAAGCATAAAAATTGAGATGGGAATTTGATGAAGTTTCAACAGATTTGAAAAGTTTGGTTTTTGGTATGTAGGTGAAAGCGAGACATTTCTCCAGAAGGCAATTCAAGAGCAAGGAAGGGGCAGGGTTTTGGATACCATAAAAGAGATTCAGGAGAGACATGATGCTGTGAAGGAGATGGAGAAGAATCTCAAGGAGTTGCACCAAGTGTTTTTGGACATGGCTGTGTTGGTTCAAGCTCAAGGTGAACAATTGGATGACATTGAGAGCAACATGCAAAGAGCTAGTTCATTTGTCCGGGGCGGGACTGCGCAGTTGCAGACTGCAAGAAAATACCAGAAGAATAGCAGGAAATGGATTTGCTTTGCTATCATTCTTCTGCTGGTGATAATCTTGTTTGTGGTACTGTTCACCGTGAAGCCATGGCAAAACAATTAATGGGGGCTGCGGCGGTGGGGATGGCGGCCAACCAGCTCGGGTTCAGACTCCACCTGCAGCAGCTCAACCCCCGCCTCCAGCAGCGTAGGCTTGTGGCTTTATATTTTAGTCCGATGCATATTGGTTGATTTGATTGTTTGTTATTTTTTTGTATTCTGCCAATCGAATTTGATGGAGTGCCATAGATAGGGTATATGCTGCGTATCATTTGGAGACAATGGCTTGAAAGCCTTGATCATTTCTGTACATGGGCAATACGTGAAATGACATTGAACTTGTCTGTGAGAGGTGTTTTGTAGAAGACATTCGTTTTCCAATCTTTGTTCCACTTGTTATATTGTTGGGTGCTGGCGTGCTGCTACGTACCAAGTGTGGCGCATCAAGTAGCACTCGACTCCAAAACATATTTTTATAGTTTTTTTTTTTCATAAAATTAAAACTCAAATTTAGATGACGTTTTTCTAAAATTTCAAGTATAAACTTCAAATAGAATATGTCTGCCTTACTAACATTTTTCCTATATTGTTTATGGGATCATGTTCCTAGTGCCTACATGCATGCAACTGCTTTTCACCTTTCAGACGAATGTAAATGTAGATTGTAATTGACCTACCCTCAACTAAAATTTTCTCCTTAATAACGTTTTCGAGCAGATACATGTTCTAAAGGTTTAATTATATGGAGCTGGCTTCTAATGAGGGGGCTTGGAATGTCTTTGAATTATGGAAAAAATTAGAGTTCCAGGGGCATGTGCCCGAATTGTTTTTTGTGCAACAAGGTTATAATTTTGTGCAACAAGACTGTTATTTTGTGCAACGAAAAAAATTTGTATTTTTTTATATTTTTTTGTTACACAAAGTAACAGTCTTGTTGCACAAAATTATAGTCTTGTTGCACAAAAAAAATTCGAGCAAATGCCCGATTCTGGAAGTGTAATGGCACTCATTATGGAAAAAATTATGTTAGTGCAGTGATCTACAAGGTTTGAACTCGTAATTTGTGCATACTCCGAAGCTTGCAACTAGCTGATCAACAATTAGGAAAATTAGAAACAGAAAAGCATGTACTTTTTATCTCATTAATCCATCTGGAAGACAGTGGATTGAATACATAAATAAAATGTCTTAAACAGTAATATATTCAACAGTAATAACCAACACAAATTTAACAAAACACTAGAAACAACAATTAACAATCAAGAACAATAATTAGCAACTTGTAAATTAGACAGATCCATAACGTGTGTGTTTTGGGCACCTATAAGATTGAAGGTTGAAGTAAGACATAATAATGTTCCGATAGGAAAAAAGAAATCCAATTGTGTGTAATATATGAGAAGTCTTCAATTGAAGGAGTCAAAGCCCATTAATTTGTTTACCCCTCTCTGATACTTGCGTAAGGCCTTTTTGGGTGCTTATGATGGTCTGAATGCAAATGGAAATCAGTAATCAGACTATGCGGATCTTGTTTAGTAATGATTTTATTTCTTATTTTTTATTTATTTTTCATAAAAAAAATAGAAAACATGGTTGATATTATTTTTATTTTCTATTTTTTGTTGAAAAGTTAAAAGTGTTTTTCAAAGAAAAAAAATAAATTGAGAAAATAATAAAAGATAATTTTCTTATTTTATTTTTCACTTTCTTTTCTATACTTTCTCTCACAACTTTTTCTCTCTTTATCTACTCTCTTTACTATATCTCTCTTTACTTATCCTCTCTCTATCCCTTTATATTTTTTTCTCTCTACTATTTCTCTCTCTACCCTTTCTCCTTTTTCTATCTCAACCATTCTCTCTCTATCATCTCTCTCTTTTTTCTCTCTCTACCTCTCTTTCCTTTTTCTCTCTCTACCATTCTCTCTACTTATTCTTCCTCTACCCACTCTCTCTCTCTCCTTTTCTCCCTCAACTATTCTCTCTACTCATTCTCTCTCTACCCTCTCTCTCTCCTTTTTCTCTCTCTACCATTTTCTCTCTACGCACTCTCTCTCTTTTTTCTCGCTCTATCATTCTCTTTACTCATTCTCTCTCTACCCTCTTTTTTTTTTCTCTCTATCATTCTTTGTCTATCCATACTCTCTCTGTTTTTTCTCGCTCTACCATTCTCTCTCTGCTTTTTCTCTCTCTTTCTCTCTTTACTATTTTCTCTACTCATTCTCTCTCTACCTAGACTCTCTCTTCTTTTTCTTGTTTTACCAGTCTCACTACTCATTCTCTCTCTACCATCTCTCTCTCATTTTTCTCTCTCTATCATTCTTTTTACTCATTCTTTCTCTACCCTCTCTCTCTCTCTCATTTTTCTCTCTCACCATTCTGTTTACTCATTCTTTCTCTACCCTTTTTCTCTCTGCCATTTTGCTCTACTCATTATCTTTCCACCCTCTTTCTCTCTCGTTTTTCTCTCTACCATTTTCTCTACTCATTCTCTCTCTATCGTCTCTCTCTCTCTTTGTCTCCAATTTTTCTCTTTCTATTTATACTCTTGTTACCGTTTCTTTCACTATCATTTTTCTATATACTTTTTTATTCTTATAAAAAAAAAAATTGACAGTAATAAACACAAAAAATCAACAAATAACAAAAATAAAAAAAAATTAAGAAACAAAAACAAAAATAAAAAATTGATAGCGTCTCTAAACGAAGTTGCAACTTTTCTTTAATGTGGGAAATATATACGCAATGATGGGAACTCAATTGATTTCTTCCTTTTTTTTTTTTTTATTACTCCTATTTTTCATAATTCCAAGCGTCCTGTTGGCCGATACGGCCGAACACAAAAGAACACATCAATGTGGTCAAAATCTTGGAAGGGTGTTATCAATCCCAGAATTGCAAGAGCAGCATAAACGGGCCAATCTGTGGGCTGGTTACATTATTGGCTCTAACCCACTGGGAATTGGGCAGTAACTGACCCAACCTAAAGTTCTGGTTCACAAATTGGGCTAGCTTATTGGGTCCATCGGCCCCCTTATAATATTCCTAAGCTGGACTTCACCTCGTTCCTTCACACGACAATTCATGCCCAATAAGACTCTCTTCTCTTTTTATTTTTATTTTTTTTTCTTTCGAGTTAGCAAATAACTAGCACCGTTGTTAGAACTGAATCAAACTGATCTATCAGATTAGTTCAACCAGTAATTGATTAAAAGTCTGGTCCGATTCTTGCAAATTTTTAATAGAAATTTCGACATGTCAAAATTGGTAAAAAATCAGTCAAAATTAATAAAAATCGATAAAAATCAGTTGAACCAATTCAAAATAAATTAAAAATTTATAAATTATAATTTTACTTTAAATTTTATTTAAATTATAATTTAAGCTTTAAATTTAATTAAAAATTTTAATTTAATTTTAAATTTAATCAAAACTTTTAATTTAGTCCTTACAAAAACTCTAAAAGGCCCGTGGAGTTTAGCCCACTAAGGCTCTAAGATTCTCTCTCTCCCTCTGCGCCTTTTGCATTTGCTGCGTGTGGGTCGGTCATGGGCACTGTAAGAATGATAGGCAAGTGCTTCTTGAACCTTAAGGGAAAAAAAAAAAAAAAAAACTCTTTACTTATCAGTTTTTTTTTGGCTTACGATCTCTGTCGCTTTCTGCTCTTCTTCTAAGAGATTTTCGATCTGACAATTTTTTTTTTTCAATTTTGTGCTTATATTCTGTTCAATCTCAAAACAAACAGATATAGCGGTCAACTTCACAGGTCAGTGGGGCCTTTCATCAAACACTTTATTCTCTGCCAATATCACTCTTACTTTAAGTCTCTTTCTCTCTTCCTCTGAGCAAATGGGTGTTTCAATATCCTTTCAGATGGCATGTTTAAAGGAATTTACAATGGAAAGCAATACCATGTTTCCGATATAGCCACCGTCTTGAGCCGGGCTTGGAGCTCCGGCGTGGATCGAATCATTGTACGTAAAAATCTCTTGCAATATCCTTTTTACCGCCTTCAGCTCGTAAAACTTTTATTGGCCAGTATCACGTTATGATGTTTTGCATTTTTTTTTCTCTTTTTTAATTTCATGTAATGCACTTTTGGTAATCTCAAGCGCTTAACTGGAATCTCTAAGATTATCATTTGGTTCTATAGATGGCTGTGCAATTCTGATGCATTGTTATTATTTTCAGTTCGTTTTCTTTCCTATGAGGATAATAAAGTTAAAGCTTTCACTTGGTAATGTGATTTAGAAGCATAAAATAGCTGAAAAAGAATATGAAAAGCGGAATCAGCCTCTTTGTGAAAGTAAGCATAAGGTTGCGTAAATTTGGTCTTTTCCCCAGAGCCCAGACCTTAAAATGTGGAAGTCTCGTGCAATAGGATGCCCTTTAAGAAAGGAAAATATGGAGAATTATTTGTAACCCTTTGTAGTTCGGGTTGGGTTTGTTGTTGCAGGTGACTGGTGGATCCCTGGAGGAGTCAAAGGAAGCTCTTGCCATTGCAGAGATGGATGGTCGGGTTGCTTCTCTTTTTTCGTTTTCATCTTCTGTTTTTAGTCGCCTTGTGCACCGGGGTTTGCTGTGTGTCTTTCTGAGCATGTGTTTCGTTCATTTCACAACATGCTTTTTGCCACAGGAAGGCTCTTTTGTACAGTCGGTGTTCATCCAACAAGATGCAAGGTTGGTATTTTTGTTTCCTTAAAGTTCATAATGTCTTTTTTTTCTTGGTCATCTATGTATATATGTGAATTATGCAGCTTGGTTGGAGATTTCTTTTGAAGCTAGTTCGTTTCTGTATACTTTCAGGAATTTGAGGATAGTGGGGATCCAGAGACACATTTTCAGGCTCTCCTGTCTTTAGCAAAAGAGGGAATTCAGAAAGGGAAGGTATGTTTCGACAATGAAAGAAACTTGTGTGTTTCCTTATGTTATGATCTACCTATCTTCTACCTCTAAGAAGTCCATTACATGGTAGGATCTGAATCATGCATGGAAAATTGGTTTTTCTTGACATTAGTTATAAGCGCTGTTTATTTTGGTTTCAATGGTTTACATCCAATTCTTCCAACAACATACACTTTTTAGCATGAATTATTATGCTGTCTTGTGTTTGTGCTGACAAATCGACGTAGTTCACCTGAAAGGGTTAACTGCTTGGATTTTAAGTTGGCTATTGGTTACTGTAAATCAAGTTTTCCACATTTCATTATGTGCTTAATTATTGACAACTCCATATATGTCATCTGCTATTTAGTATTTCATTTCTATTTATTATTTGCATCTTTGTTATGATCCATAATGCTCTTTGTACCTGATGTAAGGTAGTAGCAATTGGTGAGTGTGGGCTGGATTATGACAGGCTTCACTTTTGCCCATCAGATGTTCAAAAGAAGTAAGCAGCTACTGAGAGACATATTTTCCATGGATTTGCTTTCCATGTTGCTCTGATCTAATTAAGTAGTGCTTGTTTGCATCACTATTTACATTGAAATTGCAGGTATTTTGAGAAGCAATTCGAATTAGCATATGTGACAAAGTTGCCTATGTTTTTACATATGCGAGCAGCTGCGGAAGATTTCTGTGAAATCGTAGAGCGAAACAAGGATAAGTGAGTTTTCTCTGCACCACAAATAATGGAATCAAATAGTTCCTGATAGAATTGTTCATTGCAATATCTGCATATGTTTTAACTATATTTGAAGTTTTACTGAATAGCATGTCTTCAGGTTGATGTCTGTAAATTGACTTTATTATAGTTAAGCAGATTCAGTGCTGGTGTCACTCATTCATTTACTGGTAGTGCAGAAGATCGTGACAAGCTTCTTTCCTTCAGCAGTATGTATATAGGTAATAACTGTAGTGAGGACTTTGCTAGCTTGGTCACTTTTATTCTTTGTTTGCCGGTATTTTCTTGTTATATGTGTAGACAGCGTTACATGATCTCCAACTGATGTTCTAGCATATAATATGCAATGTTGGACAACATGCTCGATGTATATCATGAGGGCAAACAACATGTTTGTCTGCCATAATTTTGCAAGTTCTGCTTTAGAGTACCAATTATGGGGCCCTTAAAATTCTAAAATTCAAGCTTGCAGTACCATATACAGCTGTAGATTCTTGCAGAGATAAAGGTGTTATTGCAATTCTCAGGGTTTACTTTATCGGAATATTGTATAATGCCTAAAGTAGTTCCCTTTGTTCTGATTCCCTTTGAGAACTGAAACAAAAAATAAAAAGGGTCAAAATGTGTGCAACATTTTTACTTGGACTGGAATATTCTGGTGAAGAGAGTTTCTGCGTGATCTCTCTCTGTAATTAAACGTGAATATCATTAAGATTCTAGAAGATTGCATCATGATATTTAGAACATATTGGCAGGCGTAAGTTTGCAAATCAATGTCCAATATTTCAATTAGGCACTTGTGCCGAACACAATTTTAATTGTTTGAGATATTGTTAACTGTTCTCTGCATTAGAACCATGCATCATAATAACATTTTGTTGTGATTTGATTTCCAAGCAATCAGTTACTGCTGCTTCAAATATTGTTCTTTACTGAGTTCCACAAAATAGGTGTTAATGGGTGCTCTCTGAAGACAACTGAGAATCTCGATGTTGTAAGGGGTATTCCTGTTGAAAGAATGATGATTGAGACGGATTCTCCATATTGTGAAGTCAAGAACACTCATGCTGGGATTAATTTTGTGAATTCTTTGTGGCCTTCGAAGAAAAAAGAGAAGTATAGTGAGGACTCTGTTGTTAAAGGACGTAATGAACCTTGCTTCGTTCGGTAAGTGAAAATTCTGTCCATTGCCTCATCTAGTCTTGTTATACATATTTTCACAAAGCATTTTATATATGTCCTGGAGTATTTGAGCATAGAAGACTTGTGATTACATTAGAAGATGCTATCAATATTGTAGCGGGCTTAGAAACTATCAAATTACTGCATTTTATTAAGAAAGACATCCTGTTTTTGTTCTCTTATAATGTAAACTTTGTTGTCTGGGAGTGCAGACGTTGGGAATCAGTGTCTGTCTCCACTTTCTGTTATCCTTGCACAATTTTCCGCATCAGGTCATCTGTACCTGTGAACAGCATATTGCGTCCTTCAATAATAAATCGTCCGTCCTAATCTGTAGCTGCTTGGTCACTAATGCTTCTTAGCAAGTGTGCATTTTGTGTTGCATTTCAGCAGTTAGAGAGAGTGGTTGTGGCTTTTCCACCTCCTTTTTTCTTTTCTTCTTTTTTTTTGGGGGGGGGGGGGGGTGCAGGGGGGTGGCGCTGCTTTTGCAATTTCTATGTTTCTTAAGTAATGCAATTGTTTCCAGGCAAGTTCTAGAGGTTGTGGCTGGCTGCAAAGGTATTAGTGACGTAGATCAAATAAGCAGAACTATTTACCATAACACCTGCAGGTAAGCACTTTTTGGAGTTCCCTTAGTTCCTGTGTTTGTTTAAAATGCATTCCACAAAGCAATGTAATTGCATATAATTGGAAGTTGATGTTCTGCTGTTTTGACCATATTGGTTGGTTAATTATTGTAAAGAAAATGTCAGCAAGTCAAAGTTAAATTTGGGAATCAGGCTTACTTGTTATTTCTCAACTCATTTTAATATTCAAGGTTATGCCATATAACGTGTTGTTTTGCAGGGTTTTCTTTCCCCAAGACTTGGATTCTGCTGCAGATGCTCTTCTTGCCTGTCACCGGGATTCTCACTGAATTTTGTAGTTTGCCTGCATGATGTCCTCAGAAGGTTAAGATATCGCATTCCTTCAAGATCTTAATTCATTCGTTGCAGGATTTATCATCCAAAGGCTATCTGGAAAGTCGGCTAATTTGAACTTATTGTTCTGTTTTGTATTCAATTGTGCGATTCAACACGCATCGGAGCTCTCTTCTAGTACTAATTTTTCCTTTGTATTTGGGGTTACTGAATTACTTAACTTTATGTTCTCTACTTGTAAAACAGAAGATAGAGCTTGTACTGTGCTATATGCTATGAAGAGCAAACCTTCAGTCTTCTCAAGTTCTAGTTGCAAACAAGTTAGAAGAATGCCATTTTATCCATATAGCAGTTAGATACCAGTGCCTTGTGGAAATCAATATGTAATGTGTAAAGGTCAAATGTGTAGGGACTATGAACGCCGTGCCCACAAGCTTTTGCCTTTTTGCAAAAACCTGTTTTGTATGCAGGCCTTGGGCAGGAAAACAAGAACGACCGTTCGAAGCAAAGATTAGCCGATGGATGCCTTGCAATGCTCCTTAGTGCTCCAGTTCACAGCATATTTTGAGCATTCACAACTAGAGCATTCTCCTCAGGCTCCAATGCTAGAAAGAATTTCAAAACAAGATTATTCTCTGCAGTGCTTCCAGGAGTTGCAGGAAGCACTTCGACTGCCAGCCAAACTCAACCGCAACGGTTGTCTTCTACCCCCTAGTAGAATTGCATAAAAAACTTTGGCACTTAATGGGCCTGGTTGGTCCGCAAAAGCATCTCCAAGACCCTGGCATTTCCTGCATAGTTCTGATGTGGGCTTTCAACAAAACGCTTGTGGCTACTCCTTATCCTTGGTCCCATGGCCTCCGTTTGGCACTTCTGGGAAGTTCACCCTCATAGTTTGACCTACAACTTCCTGCTGACTAGGAGTGTTTACAGTTCGGTTAACTAAACTGAACTATCATAATTATTTTTAAACTGAAATTTTCGGTTATACAAAATTAAAAACTGTTTCCGAATTGAAACTTTAGTTAACTGAAAATTTTAATTCGATTTCGGTTAACTGAATTTAATAATAAAAAAATTTTAAATTATAATCTAAATATAAATAAATATTTTTGATATATATTTTTTTAAAAAAGAATAACAATTATTATATATAAAAATAAATAAATAATTATTTGTAATGTAATAATATTTTGTTAACATTTATTTATTTATTAATAGTTATTATATTAGTAATATTTTTTCTTATTATTGAAAAAAATTATATATATATGTATGTATGTATGTATGTGTATATATATGTGTGTGCGCGTGCGCGTGCGTGTATGTGTGTGTGTATAGATATGTATGTATGTGTATATATATGTATGTGTGTGTGTGTGTGTGTATATATATATATATATATATATATATATATATGTAAAATAACATTGCGGTTTGGTTCGGTTAACTACATTTTTTTAATATTAGAAATTGAAACTGAATTAAAAATTTCAATTTTTGTTCGGTTCAGTTAACTGATTATAAAATGAGTTCGATTAACTGAAAAGTCGATTCAGTTTGGTTTAGTTTTCTTAATTAGCTGAAATTTTTGATTTTTTTTGAGTACTCCAACTGCTGACCAACACATTCATGACATTAGGATCACACAAGACAAATGATTCAAAACAATAATTGTGGCTTTATGATAAGGATGAAAACTATGCCGTCACATTCTGTCAAAGGAATGAGCATCAAAACTGTGCCATTCCGAATCATCCCACTGCACATCACGGTAGGACAATGTGGTGCCCCCAGAAGTTAACAGAAAATTTCCAGTCCATTTCTAAGCCATCCAGAAGGTCATTGTTGCTCCCCCTCCCCCCAGCCACACACAACAAAAGCCTGTTCATTACCACCACATGAACTCTTCCTAAGACAATGGATCTTGATATGCAGGACAGCATGAAGTTGATCAGAAGGCTTCTGCTGGTTTTGATGTTTTTCATGCTGTTTGGATTTTCGTATGACTTAGCTGCTTGTTTCCATATTGCATTTTGTAGTTTCCAAGCAAAGCATATGGCCAGCTGCCTCTTTTTTCACTTATTAGTTGTATATGAACACTTTGCTTTTGTTGATGCCAATTCCCTTCGTTTACGTTACCAACCGTAATTTACCCATCTTTATCAGCGGGAAAAGTAGCCATCCGGACATGTTTGTCCGATTTTTTGCTCAAGGGATGCGTTGAATTGCAACCAACCTTTGTTCTTTTTTTTTTTTTTTAACCGCGTCTATACTTTTTATAACACAAAAATAAAGCGTTTATTTTTTTTTCTTTTAAATTTTATCAATGTGATCGTAAAAAGACAAAGGCCCGTTACAGTTCGACGAGTCATTCAGACAAAAATTGAACAAAACTATAAGGATATGTAACCACACCCCATTTTATCAGTTTAGCAGCATATTAGACAATCCGCGTGTCAATGAGCCCTGCATACCACTTTAGTTTGACGGTAAAAGATTAACCCGAAAAAAAATAAGAACACAAAAAAGTATTAATAGAAAGAACTGATAAGCATTTGAACAATTTGAAGAGGTTCCAGCCATGCAAATAGTCGCACGATTAACCAAAACACATAATGCAGCTATAGCAATAGACATATTAAATCAAATTCCATCTTTTGAAAATATGAGGTGTTACCCTTGATTTGCAGAGAGAAGAAACACAAACATTGTGCTCACACAAATTCAGATCATAGCATAAAGTTAAAGAGTACATTATTTCAGAAGCCAGAAGGCTGACACAGAAATCAAACCCTAGCAATGCTTTATCACAGTTTAGCATCACAAACACATAGTTGTTGTTCCACATCCAAACTCCATGACTGGGCACACACATACTTATTGTCGATTCTCTTTTTACAGCAGTGCATCAAGGCTGTAACCACCCCGTTACTGCAGGGTTCAACGGAGTGGCAAACGTCTCCTTAACGCGTGAGAGCCAAGAATGATTTGCCTAGCAACCAAATGGCGAAGACAATCTTCAAGCCAAAACCCGCCACATTAGCACATGCCGCAGAGTTTCTTAATTTGGTTGCAGCAAGCATGGGATTGGGTGCAAGAACAACACACCAACCCCGGTTGCTTCCTTGCTAAACTTTCAGATTGCAGCATGCATCTGCTGCTGCAACCCATTTACTGGGCATAACAATGCCATGTCCTGGATCCATCATGCCTGGGAAAAAGTGAACAGTAGGATCAAGATGATTGATTGGCAAATGATCAAGCTCTCCAAGGGAGCACGTACTGGTAACTTCCGAGCCTGATATGTTTGAACCACTGCTATATGTTTCCTTTGAAGTATTCAAAGTTCCACTCTCAAATTGCAGGACTTCAGAGCTCTGGGAACCAGAAGGTTGAAATAGAGGTACATCACCTGCTTTCTTCGGCTCATTGCCACTTTTTCTGTCCCTCAAATTCTTTTTGTTCAAGAAACGGCCACCACATCCCCTTGGTCGACGCGTGGCATGGAGATGGCGTGAATAATGCATGTATGGCTGTTGAACAGAAACGACCATCAGCCTGAAAGCTGGTGAGGGGCTTTGCACTTTCAAGAAGACAATAACTCTCTCGCTTTGAGGGGCATTGATATTGAGAAGTTAAAGTAACTTGGTAAAGATTCTATGTCTATGGTTTAGTCCAAATTCATTGAGCTGGATTTAGCCCGAAAGTAAGACTAGCTTGAAAGCAGAAGCTAAAGCGTGAAGATCATTGCAAGCACTCAGGTTAGTCAATCTTATACTAAATAGGACTTCATATGCTAGAACACATTGGATTGATGACTTTCAAGCTGGGACACTCCTACAAATAGCCAAGTTAACTTTCGTGATTGAATTACAGAGAAAATATTGTAAATGGAAGACTTTCACTTTAACTACAGGCTCCAGAATTTCCATCAAATGACAAACAACAAAGCTTGGCCATGCATTGTGAACACAAAAACAAAAGGTATTGTACAAACCTTACGAGTTCTGGTTAACTTATTCTCGAGGACAGCTTTCGCACGTGACTTCCGACGCCTGATGATTCGATAGTACTGCTTTGGATTTACATAGATAAGCCCATCATCTGTTTCCATGTTCATTGGCACCATAATTCGCCCCTATATTACAATTAACAAGTACAGGAATGAGGTGATGCTAATAGATCTGTCCTTGTAGCAGGTCACAAGTTCCAGTCATATGCTAAGAAAAGGAGAAGAAAATATTATACACAGAGTTTAATACGATTCAAATTTTGAATATGCATCGAGCACATTGCAAACTGTGCTTTTGCTCAAGTAATAAGGAATAGCAGATTACATGGAAAGAACAATATTTTGCCAACATTTTACTGTCAACATTTCTAGAATTCTTTGGAAGAAGGGCTAGAGGGCAACATAACAACACGAACAGAGCATGGACTTTTATTATGTAAAAACAGAGGTCATGTTGTGAAAAACATATATTTTTGCTAAGAATAGACGAAAGGCCACAAACTGAGATCTGAGATCCATAAGTTGAAAGCAGTCCATAACATTTATCCAAATGAGGTTGCTTTGCACATATCTACAGATTTGTTTGACAAACAAGGAACCAATTGTCACTACAAACCAGTGTGGTATGATGCACAGAAGAAGTTATTAATGGTTAAACAAATCTTACCAAATGTTGACCAGATAAAGGGTCAAAATGAGCAAGATATTCTGGAAGAGCTTTTTGAGCAGAAATGACTGCCAGAGGAGGTTTTAGTCCACCACCTGTGGTTTTGCTGTCACCTGAATGCGAAATCACCTAGCTGGTTAACAAATAGCAGCACTGAACTGACTGATAGAAAAAGAATATGCACGTGAGTTTTAACCGCTATCAAACGACTAAGTAGTGACAATGCCACACGGACACTCCATGCTTATCAAAGTCACCCCAGAGTTAGTCAGACCTTATATCGTTTGCCAGTAATTGTTTTTTTTTTTGGGGGGGTTGGGGGGTGGGGCGGCGCTAGACAAAAACAAACTAATGACATTCTTGTTCGCATAATATAGGAAAGTTATCATTGGCAAATGAAGGAAAATAGGAGCTAGACAAAATAAGCAGTTTAATCCCATATGGCAAGCAACAGAATGTGTGTGTGTGTGTGTGTGTCTGAGTGTTTTTTTTTTTGTTGGGGGGGGGGGGGGGGGGGGCGCGGCGCCGGGGGGAAGAGGGAAAAGAAGAGAGTACAGGACTCCAATTTTGGATAGACCATCCTATCTAAACTTGCCAACACTTCCACTCAACCTTCTCGGCACATGCAATTATCTTAATGGAAAAATAATTTTATTTCCCACATCAAGTTAGATAATAGTTACTTCAATATCAGTATATGCTCTATCATTTTGCAATAAAATAACCCTTATTAGCCCACTCTCACACTACTTCTATCCAGTCCACAGAAAAGGACTGAAATGAAATGACTTGGTGGCTGAAGGCACCACCTAACTAAATAAGTCTTCTTCTGCAAACATCAACATAAAACATGACACAGAAGGCACCGAAATCCTTATCTATGCTTTCAAATTTGCAGTTCCACATTAAATATACAACAAATTGAAAATAAAACAACCATTTTGTTTTGAGCAAGAAAATATAACAATCAATTTGGAATCGCGTACTTGAAAAATTCCAGAAAAATGAGGAAAATACCAGGAAAGATAGTGAAGGGGGTAGTACTTCCTTTGTCCATCTCTCGCTCAGTTCCGTACCTGAGTTGCTTAGAGGCAGTGAGTTGGTCTCCACCTGGGGGCTCTTCCAAAGATGAAGGCTTCGTTTGACCACAAGATTCAGCATAACTTTGAGTCCCAATTGCAGTCCACCAAGGCACTGATGGCACAGATGACAACTGCCCAATTAAATTATGCAAATTCCCTTCATGTTCTTTGAAGAGTAAGGTTTTCATAGCCATCACAAAGTCCCTGGGTTAATGATCTCAAATAATGCTTCTTAATCTTCTTTATCAAGATATCCAAACTAATTCCTGCAATTTAATGGATACAATTAGAACTCCCCAGGAAAATTCTGCTTCAGGAAAATATGATATAATAGCAGAAGAATTCTTATGAATAATTTACCACCAAAGATCATTTGAAACAATAAGACCATCTTATTGAGGACTTCCCAACCTCAGAAAAATGAAAAAAAAAAAAAAATCAAAGAAAGAATTTATCTTCATATTAAAACAGACAATTGAGGAAAAATACAAAGACCAAAAATTGACTTAAAAAAAAAGTTGGAAAAGCAATATGCATGAAATCCAATTGCCATAGAGTAAAACTGAATGAAAAAGAAACCATAACAGCGTACAAAGATACAGATAAAACATATCATAGATCACAGTGAAGACAACAGGATGAACAAGAGAGAAGTATAGGCACCAAAAAAATTGAGAAAGAAAGGGCCAATAGCTACAGGATTCTTATGACAAGAAAAGGACAATATTGAAAGAGTGAAAGATAGAAGAAGTGGCTCAAAAAAAAGTAGCAAAAAGAAGTAGTAATAGCAGCTTCTTGTTCTTACGCTGAATCAGACGAACCCCGTCATTTTGGGACCATGTCGGTACAATTTGAAGCAAATAACAGCAAGAACACAGAAAAGGAAGAAAAAGAAGAGGCGCAAGATGAAGAAGAAGAAGAAGAAGAAGAGAGGATGGACAGATTGCCGAGAAAAGGCACAAACCAACAAACTTTCATGAAGGTCTTTGTATCATGTGCCAGGGAGCATCATCACCTTGGCTATTAAAAAAATTTTAAGTAGGTACCAACCTTAAGATATAAAATAATTAATAAATTATAATTTAATCACTTAAAATATTAATTTAATAATAAGTTAACGTGTTTTAATTTTACGAGTTCTAAGTTCGAACTCCCGTATTTTCTCTTGACTGATACATTCTAGAGATTGTTCCAAATATAATCAGTGATGTATAAGATTGGGAGTGAGCTCACTCGTCTAAATTTCAGTGACAGAATTACTTTTAATTTTACTGGTACTTGAGAAGTGAGTTGACCTATTAGAAGTTGTTGAATAAGATTTTAATAAATGAGTGTTTCTCTAATTTCGGTCTAAATATTTAATAATAAAAAATTATAATTTGATAAATTTATGAATATAATGATTAATAATTAAAAATAAGTAAATTTTAATATTGTTAAATTTGATTTCTCGTACCAATAAAATATTAGATGTCCTGCATTATACGATCCATAATTGTTATTTAGAAGCGCACGAGATTATAATTTTGAATTTCTGTCTCGTACAATTTTAAAAGTTGTTTAGTGATTATTACAGGGCCTCAAGCACTCACACAAAAGCGTACACGCAAGTCACAGTTCACAACACACGCAGGTACATTTTTTTTTATAAAAAAAAAAATTATGCAACAGGACAAAATTTATTATATACGTTTTCCGGGCATGGGATTTTATTTCCTTACCATTTTTTCCTTTATTTTTTTCAACCCTACACCAAGAACGATTGGGGGAGCTGCGACTGCCTGCCCCCTGGTAACACGCTGAACGTTTGTTTTGGCGCTGAATCTCGAATATTTAATTTCAATTAGAGCTAATTGAATTGTGAGGTTTGTGTTGACCTAATGTGCCGTAACTTTTTGCTTCTTGTAAATTGTACATATTAATGTGCGCAAGTTGGGTCTAACGTGCACCGAGAGACTCTTCGCCTTCCCGTCGCTTGTACTAAGCGTTTGTGCTCTTCGTAAACTTCGTACCTTGTTGTGCATTTCGGTAGGGGCTCTATCCGCTTCGTAGGTGGTCTCTGAGTGATTGTTTCTTGTGGGCTTTGCTGGTTGGTCAGGTGCTACTTCTTACGGGGTGTTCTTGGAGAGCGGCTTTTGATTTAGATCGAAGTTTTCTGCTAGCCTCCCTTACCTCCTCCTGGTCTCGGATGGGTGGGATGGTGGGAGAGGGATGCTTTTTGCGTTCGGAGGTGCCCCTGTACAGTCTGGCGTTCTTGCCATTGGAGTCGCATGCTGCCTCTTGCTGGTCACCACCTTTTGCTCCACCTCCATCGGTTTGGTCTTTGTGATGTGCAGTGTTTGGTTGGTCGCGCCTTATGTTTGGCGCTTTCGCATGTCTAGTGTGCGTGTAGTGCTATTGGAGTATGGCCACTGACGGCCCTTTGGGGCTAGCAATCCGCCCTAGTGTGCCAGGGTTCTGCCAGCATCGACAGCAAAGGGGGGCCGGTGGACTTTTGGTCCTTAGTTCTCTCTTAGGCTGAGTGTTGGGCCCAACCGTTCTTCCTAGTGAGTTTATCTTTTCTCTAGGCTGTAGACTCAGGCAAGGGCTTTCTCTTGGACCACAAGAGTGCTACTGGTGCTAGGTTCATTCTAGTGGGGGTTGGGTCCTGTATGTTTGGGTGGTTGGGGGGTTAGAATGCACAGTCACGGATATGACAACACGGGTATGGTAGATAAGAGATTGCGACACGTCAATTTTAAAAAAATTAGGACACGGGCACGAGATAGACACGTATGTATATATATATAAGTAAATATTATTATTTAAAAATAAAATATAAATTATAACTTAAAATATAACATATATAAATTTAATTTTTATTAAAATAAATCTTATAAAATATATTTTTAAAGTATATTTAAGATCTCACAATACATATTAAATAATAAATATTAATAAAAAATGATAATTTTAAAAAAAATTCAAATCTTTCCCAATTCTCACCGTCCTTCATTTGAATTAAATAAAAAAAAAAAAGAAGAGGCAGCGACAAGCCGAGCCATCCCTTTTCATTTTTTTACTTTTTTAGTTTTCTTTTTGTTAGCCGTGTCCGCGTGTCGTTAGCCGTATCCGCGTGTCCTCAGCGTGTCCGAGTCGTGTCCGATTTTTTTTTTCAAATTTTTTTTTGCGGACACTTTTTGGCGTGTCGGACACGTGTCCGTACTGTGTCCGAAGCGTGTCTGTGTCTGAGAAGTGTCCGACACGAAAACTTCCTTAAAATAGGCGTGTCTGTGCATCCTTGTTTGGGGGGGGGGGGTTTATGTCCCCTTGTAATCTGTACCTGGGCTCCTCTTGGACGAGCCTTCTTTGTAAACGGACTGTTTAAAGAATTAATGAATGTTTCTATTTGGGCAAAAGAAAAAAGAAGTAAATTGTACATATTAACGAGTGAACATTATTTTCCTATTCTACATAAAAATATAAAAAAGGGTTTGTGTCTTCAAACGTAAATACAATCTGTTCGTCATTTCAAAGATCCTGGCTTTTTTTTTTTTTTTCCCCTTGTTCTCATTTGAGAATGAAGTCAATAGAATACGGTTGGTCATTCATAACTAATTAAAACAAAGCAATTATTGGGAATTTTTGCTATCACGTGTTTTCGTTGAAATTAAAATATAAAAATTTTTTTTTTTCGTTACTATTTCTATTTCAGTCGCACATTAGACGGAGCATTCCAAATATTCCAAACCTAAAAATCTTCATATTAAGGCAGGTTAGGGTCATAGCCCTTTCGGAAGAGATATTGTCATAGTATCTCCCTTTTAAAAAACTTTGCATATATCTGACCAAAAAAAAAAAAAACTTTGCATATATGCAGTGGAATGGCAGAAAGTGGATCTTGTCTTTGCTCCACAATGCAATTCCCTCAAACAAAAGATTGTTATCAGAATTTTCCCATCTCCATTATATTACCTACTGAAAAAACAAAATGGGGCGATTCATACAACACAGGTATTGGTATACTGCAGAGCAACCTACAATAATGAGATCTGTTAATCACCTTTTCTTATGGAATAAAAAACAGCCAAATATTTTGTCAAAAAAAAAAAAAAGAGCCAAATAAAAAACAAATCAATGATAATTCTTGACTGCAAATTTTTTAATATTAATTGACCACAAATTATATAATGAGACTAAACAGATATGATTAAAGACTTTAGTGATATCTTCAAGTTATTTTTGGGTATATATATAATATAATATAATGATACCTAACTATTTTTAACTCGTCTTCTTTCCCAGAGTGTTGATTCTAGTTTTAAATACATAGAAATGATCACCATTTCCTTTAAAAGGATGTTGTCTAAGATCACCGTTTCCTTTTCACCGCCTTTACAACTCAAAAATCACTAACCCTAAAGCCAAAACTGAGTTCGTCCTTTTATCTCCTTTTTTATAAGAAAGCAAGACGTCCCAATGAAGGCCACAAGTTTTCAATAGTGTTATTGTCAGGTCAAGTTTTCGTAAGGATCGTTGCTGCCATTTTCCCAGTCCTTATCTTGGTTGTCTTTTAACACGGTTGGCTCGATATGTGGAATTGGGATCCATTAAATTGGTGCGTCTTAGGGGTCAATTTTAAAGCCACGATAGTTGGGAAAACCTGATAATTAATTTTAGAGAAAAGTTAAATAGATACACGATAATAAATATAAAATTGACATGTTAAAATTTAAATTATTGAATCGTAAGAAATACATTAAATTTTAAAAAAATAAAAATAAATAAATTATTAAATTAATTATATATTTTTTACGTATCGTATATTGAGTGGCTAAGTAACCTAAGAAATCAAATGGCTCACAAAGGTTAATATTCCCGCGGGCCTATTGCCAGCTAATATTCCAACAGGCAACATCAGTTGTCCATTTTACATTGCGCTGTACGGTTCGACGATACCAATGTTTCTGTTTAAATTGGTCGCACTTTCATCGTTTTCAACGGCATTCAGTCTAAACTCTAAAGAGTATACACACACATACACAGGTCACATATATATAATTATGGAAATATAAATTTTAAGATTTGAAAATTTTATTTAATAAATTAGACATAATTAGAATAATAGGTTAAAGAAGTGGTTTAGAGGTAGAGTAACTGAATTCTTAATTTTAATAATTAAGTTTAAATTTTGACACTAACAAATAAAAAATAGGTTTTAAAACAAACTTATGAGTTTTTTTAAGCTATGGATGACTCATATTCGGATGGATATTCCACAATTGTCATAAAAGGTAGGTTGAGCATGGGGTAGAGAATATAATTTACCATGAAGGGTATCAAATAGAGGGCTTGTATAGCCTATGATTTTTTCCTCAAATGATTAATGCTTGTCTCATGATCATGTCGTCAAATAGAACTCTTTTTTTTTAGGAAGAAGCCTCTCTCAAAAGGAAATCATGAAGAGCAAGAAATCGGCAACACTTCTTCGATTAAGAAAGATAATTAGATTAATTAAAATCCCATTTGGTCCATAATGGTTTTGTTTATGTTCGTGCGCAGGTAGGCAGGAAGAGAAGAAATCCTCGAGAAATGTAATATTTTAATGTATGTCATCGTCATTCATTTTCAATCCTACCTTAAATTAAGTGTCCTTGGCAACGAGTTTAAATAGTGATTCGAAGTGAATTTCACATTGTGAATTTAAGTTTGGATCCCCACCTCATCATTTTCTCACAAGTGGAAATGTACATGGGTACACGTGAAGATCTTATTGAGCGTGAGTATTGGGTTATCAATTCTGCAACGGTTAAAGTTTGTGATAACCGAGTCTTATACATATTAATCAGTATTTAGACATTAAATTTCTTTCATAAAAGAAATTGAATGAGGTAATTAATAAGTAATTATTAATCTCAATTTATAAGCATAATGACTATCATTCTTATTTTGTACTTTTTTTTGAGTTCAAAAAAAAAAAAAAGATCTTCCTTGAATTCCACTTATCTTTAATAAATTACATTATGGATAGGCTATTAGGTACAGCTGGACATTTAGCCCATGATTTGTGGGATGTGACACAATCCATTTTCTTTTACGCTGAAACATGGGCTCCAACTTGGCACGCCGGACATTAAAAAAGATTTATATATTTTTTTTGCATGTTTGATTAACTTTAAGATCAGTAACTGACGATCCACGTTCAAAAAAAGATGTTCAAAAAGATCATTACTCACCAAATTATGATTTCTTTGTGGTATAAAACCGTACCATTCACGCTCACTTTTTTTTTTTTTAATAAGTAATCCATAGTAAATGTTTTATAGATATGAGATTATGCATCAATTGTTGTTGTTTTGTCATAAATAAAAGTTATTAAACACTACACTCTCAAATTCAAATTGCATTCATTATCAGAGGCAGAGATATTACAGTGAATCATAATTCCAGAAATTATAGAATGTCAAACCGTTTGTTTGTTGCAGATTTTGATAAAACAATTTTGTCTGAATTTTTCTTTACCTAACCAGATAAGCAACTTAATTACACGATAAATGCCTAGCTAGTATATGGAATGCTACAACAAAGAGAGACATCGGAGTGCTTTGTACTTTAAATAATGGCTTGTTAAGATTTTTTTTTTTTTGGTTGCAAATGGCATGTTAAGATTTGAAAAGAAGGATTTTATTCTTAATTCCCCGCCCCAAACCTAAAACTCTATTAGTCTAGTAACAATATATTTTTTACATTTTGTTGAAAGTTAGATTGCACAGATACGGATACAGCAAATATGGATAAGATTCATGTTAATCTTAAAAAAATTAAAACATGTACATTGTATGAATACAACTATATATATACTTACATTGATATACATACATAAATCCAAGCAAGTTTTATTATGTAAAATATATATTATTGTTTTATATAAATTATTGTATTATTTACAAAAATAAATACATAATATAAACTTTTATTTATAGGTGTAACAATAACTTCGAGTTAAGTTTAATTTTTATTGTCAAAAAAAAAAACCTCCCAACTTACACAATTACACAAGAATATAGTACTTGAACACGAATAAACTTCCCCTATCTCATTTTTTTTTTATATTTTTACCTTTTTCTTTTCAGAAAAAAGTGCATCGGCGTCTTCTAACCGTGTCTCAATGTATCTTAAATATATTCTTGACGTATCTGAATTTTTTTTAAATCTTTTTTATGGATACGTTTTTAATGTGTTGGAGATGTATCTATGTGATATCCAATACAGTATGGCGGCCAAATTGCTGTGTCGATGCTTCCTAAGTTGAAACGTCTTGATGGGGGGACCGACGAGAGGTTTTGTTGGGTGGGCCGGGGTGGGGCGTAGGCGGTGTTGTGGGTTTTAACTTTTAACGATGAAGTGACTGAGAGATTAGCATATGTGAATTTTTTTTAAATTATTAGATTTAATTGTGAACTCTCTCTATATTTTTTACTAAATGTAAAACTCTTTGTAAAGTTATTGATTTAATTTAGAACTTTATCTAAAGTTACAGATCTAATTTTGAACTTCTTTTTAAGTTACTTATGATGTAAATAAGACAATCCAACATGTCAACAAACTCATATAATGTGACATGCTTAGCTTGCCATATAATATGCTACGTCAGTACCACGTTAGCACATGATAGTAGTTTTAATAAAATTGAAGTTATTGACATATTCTCAAATTTTTTCTAAAGAATTGTCTTGTACTTTTTTAAATTTATTAATCTAAAATTGGACTTTTCTTAAATAACTTACCCAAATTTGAACTTATCCCATGAAAGTATTGGTATCCTCTAATTTTCTACCTTTTTGGACTTGATGAGACTATCTACATTCAATTTATAAAGAAACAAATCTTACAAAGTTAACAAGTGTTACTAGTATTATTGAAAACTCTAAAACATTTATGCACGTTTAGCTCCACCATTTAATATGATTAAGGCTTAAACCGGTGACCTCGTTATGAGGTCCAAGCATTTTGGCACTTGACAATCCAAATGGGCTATTTTGTTTTTCAAATCTTCTCAATAAAATTTGATCTGATTTGGTATAACAAAGAGTATTTGGAATTTGAACAGGACTCCATTTCAGCTACACCCCTTAGGTCATATTTTCACCAAATGGCCCACCGTTGGATTGGATCCTTTTTTTTTTTTTTTTATAGTAATGGCACACTGAGCAACCTAATAAATATTCAAGTTGCACTTGTGAAACGAAAAAAAAAAAATCAGTTTGCACTGTAGCCAACTCTGTATTTAGCATCTTTTTTATAGTAATGGCACATTGCGCAACCTAATAAAATATTCAAGTTGCACTTGTGAAACAAAAAAAAAAAAAAAATCACTTTGCATTGTGACCAACTCGAACTAAAAACAAATTGATAGAGATTCAGGAGAGTTGACTGATCGAGTTTTTTGGAAAAATCATTGCTTTTTTGGCATTATGCAAAGAATTAAAAATATCACAGAGACAGGCCGGTTTACATGGGATCGCCACTAAGTAAGTGGATAAACATTCCCTATCTTGTTTTAAGTAGGTAGTGGTGACTGAACATGTTCCCTGTAGTTAATCAATATAGTTAAAGAAAAACACTAATCATTTTTGTTTTCATGTGATTATTTATAGTTAAAAAAAAGTAAAGTGTTAATTAGATTTCATCTTTACAATCACTGTCAAATTCTTTCTTCTTTTTTTTGTTTGATAAAAAATAAAAAGTAAAAGTGATACTTTATAGTTATACTCGAGAGGATTGTACTAGTCACGTCGTACAATAAGTTGAACCTTTACACTGAATCCACAGTTAGAGTTACCAGTAACTTATAGAATTAGGGTTAAAAGTACGTTTAGTTATATTGAATGCTTTGACGAGAATTCTAACTCACGATATATATAGTACGAACAAAATCTTTAATTATTAGATTACAATAAATAGTAGTTATTAAATTCTTTCTTAATGGAGGGGACTATCAAACATGTTGGGTTTTTCCGAGTTTTGCAATGGAACAATGACAACCTTATTAAACATTATTGGGTAGTTAGGTTGGACACCTCTATGACATTTGCACTTAGGTGGATACCATTAGCAATGTATGACAACCTAAGCTACATGTACATCTATAAGGCCCCATCACAAGGAAATGCAAAAGGCAAAAAAAAAAAAGAAGAAAAAAACAGGATTGACAAAATGCGCTGTCAAGAGCTCCAAGGAGAGACTTGAACATTCCCTACAATAATTTGAACCCAGCAGTTTGAGTTAATTGTGGGTGTCAACCAACCTAACAGGTGAAACCTTTTGCTCTGTGTGTGTGTGTGTGTGAGAAAGGGAATATTTAACTATTAGTGAGATTTGATATTTGAATCCAAAATCTCAAAATAAATTTTATATTTAGAAGCTATTATGTTATACCTAGTATTTTAAATATTATCTTATGATATATAAGCGACTACACGAAATAAGATAACTTCTTTACCTTTTTTTTCTCTTTTAATTAATCGATTTTACTGTGTTTATCGGTTCTACCAATATTAAGTGCTTTTGCGTTTTTGAACTGCAAGGAGCTTTATTAAGGCCAATTTCTAAACTCAGAAGCAGCCTGTTAATAAAATTGTACATAACTTTTACAAAATCTCTCCTAGTAGGACTAAAAAATACCATATAAAAGTGAAACTCAACAAACAATGAAATTTTTCTGCCGAAGTACAATTCCAAAAACCCAAGCTTTATATCGCAACCAAGCCATAAGATTGTCTCTATCAAGTGCCATCTTGTGTTCATGAAATCAAATTTCTTTCATACTTTGAATTGAGTTGCGACCCACAACCCACTTTTAATTAGGATTCGAAGAGTCTGACTCATTGAAACTGGACAGCTAAGATCATTAATTATGGCACCAAAAAATACGGTAATACCACAACATTCCGTACCTGTCATGATGCTAAGATTATTTTTCTTTTGGTTTGTAGAAACTAAAATTTGAAAATTAGACCAAAAATTGGGATATTTTATATTTTTGGGAGGCATGAGCCTATAAGGAGATCCTCTAGGTCAACTCCGATAGCTCTTAGAATAATAAGGATATTTTATATATTATTTTTGATAATCTTGGCCAACAGTAAATAATATTTGCCAAAAAGTACTAAGTTTTAAACGTAAATTAAAATTAGGGGTTGAGGTGCCCTGTGATAATTTTTTGCTATGTTAGAAGTAGTAAAATTTTTGAGAATAAAAAGTATTTTTGACAACATTCCTCAGAATTTTTTTAATAACTATTTATTTACATAACAAATGGTACCTAATTATGCAACATTGCCATAAAAATAATGATCATCAAACTAACTACCTAAGTTTAATTGCTCGCTCCATATAAATTGAAAATTTAGAGAAAAAAAAGTGCCTAAAATACAGTATCACTTTTTTTTGGTCTTGAGTACAATATCACTGCATCAACATAACAAGGACCCTCGGTTCAAAAAAACAAAAAACAAAAAAACCATAAGAAGTACCCCAACTATGTAACCATATACAGATAGAGAAATGCTTTTATATGCCAAAAAATAATATTAACAGACCCTAGCAATGACTATAAAGAAATTTTGTGCGGTATATTCATTTAATAAAAAATGTAGTTCAAACGATTTGTTTGCAAGATTTATTTATTTATTTTTCTCTTTTTTTAATTAATAAAAATTAAAATTTAAACTCTAAATCTGAATCTAAGAATTCACGTTATTTTACTACTAAAACTTAATGGCTGGTGGCCTTTGCAATATTTGATAATAAAGTAACACTGTTTATATAGATAACATCTTAAAAAAAAAAAAAAAACCAACAAAGTTACAATCAGAGTAGAACACTTGGCTAGATTTATAGAGTACAAGCTTGTATGGTTGACGTTGGCGTGCAACATCCAAACCTCATTTATTTATCTTTTTTATTTTTTTTATTTATAGAGAAGATGACAAGACCAAGACCATGATATGAGCTAAGCAGGTGAGAGGAAAACTGAGGTGCGAACCAAGTAGGCCTCCTCTCCAAACCTCATTTATGCATACTAATAACTGCAACAATATGAGACAAGAAGGTCGACCGTTGGTTGAATCGTGGGCCACCCAACTTCATCTACTTGATGATGATTCTTTACGCTTCATCGGAGCAAAGCCAAGCTTCAACCGTAGTAGGAGTCAAAGAAGCCTGCTCTTGATGAAGTTCGGCCCCCATAATCATTTGATTTTCATTAGACATTGCTTCAACCTACAATAGATGAAGCCAAAAGATGGTCAACAGAGTTGTGTCGTATTCACATATCGTTCTATCTTGGTTCAGGAAGAAAGAATGACAACCTTGGCCTCGGGTTGTGGTTAGGATGGATTATTTCTTTTTTCTCTACCAAAGATTATACTGGAATGGAATCACATATGTGTCTGTGCATGAGAAGTATTATTCTACTTCCATATTCTGCTTCAGTTGATTTTCTTCCACAATCACCTCATTTCCTACCATGCCATGCCACAAAATTTTATCCAAGATGCATTTATCTAGATATACCGTACGCATATGCCTGCAGTGCAGTAGGCAAGAAGCTCAATGATAGCAATTAATGGTCAAATATACAATAGAGGATGTGAAAATGTCAAAGCCTCAAATCACAAGAACAATGTGCTTGTGTAGATTCTCAACTTAATTGGTTGTCTCATTGGAAAAATCATCCCAGTAGCATTTTCCACAAGAGAAGTTGATTGCCAGATCCCAATCTGGCAATCGTATTTGTTTTCAACCATTCAAAATTTCTTAAATCACCATCAGCTGTACTCTTTCATTGCAATAACCCACCTTACCCCAGGGATGGAAACTTAACAGCGCAAGAAGAGGTCATCTTTGCAACAGACAGAAGGACAGAACGCACACACACACACACACAAAAGCAGACGTGCCTAGAAAGTGAAGAGTACAAGAGGGCCTTATGCTGATTGCTAGTCCTTTGCATATATTTGAACGACAAGCTCAGAAAACAGAAAACAATAACAGGTTCAAAACCATGATGTGGAACTCACCATCAAACCATGATCCATGAAGGCGGCTATAGCAATTAATATAAAATTTGACGTTATATTGAGGGCATGCAGTCAAAAGAATTGTTCACTTACTTGTGTAGAATTAAGTTGGTGCTGAAGCTGTACAAGATCGGTGGGTGTCAGCTCTTCCGAATTATCTGCGTCATAAAACCTGCCAGTTTGATATGTCAGTCAGCGTTGCATAAATTTTTATAGTTGATCTCTTAACAGTTATGCTAACACTTTATACCGATCAACAGAGAGAAGCTTACCTCTGCTCTGCAAGCTGAATGTTATTGTCTGCCAGTGAAGCTATGGGATCAGGATGTTCTTTTACCTGGAAATGATAGAAATTAAATTGCAAAAGCATCACTGCCAGAGATTTCTAGCTTAGTTATGTGCTGAAGGAACATTATAGCCTTCCCCATGATGTCACATCTGGGATATTTTCAACAAGTGCAATTCGTTGGTGCAGTCTGGTAGAAGTGCACCTTTGAAGACAGTCCAGTCTCATACTCTCATTGTAAGATAGCAATATCATAGTCAGCAAAAGTCTTCCCAAAATTTTTGTCAGTGAAGGTTGAAGGAGTAGTGCAAGAGAAACTATCCCTTCTTTTAGCCAATTGATTGCAATGAATTGTACATGTAATAATGCAAACCCAATAACTTTAAATTCTTGTGTAATGTGGATACTGGGATGATGCGTGATAATTGGAAAATGAGTCCACAAAAATTCTCTTGTGCCTGTTCCCAGTTCTCTCTCTCTCTCTCTCCCTCTCTCTTAATGAATCATAAGTTGTTATTATTAGTAGATGAAAACTACACTAGATGGCCATAAAACGTAGCATTTCATCAAAAGACAGAACCCATCCACATAGCAACAGAAGGAGCCAAACCAGAAAGTACAATACTAACAAAACCCACAAATTCAAGAAACCCAATAACCTGAACCAATAGAAAGGCCCCTAAATACCACATAGGGCCATGAAGCAAAATTAACAAGGCTAAGCTAATACTTTGCAATCACAAAAAAGCCACAGTACATAACAATTAGCACAAGAACACCCAAGTGAAATTCTTGGCCTCGCGTAAAGTGCCAAATTAGCTAGGGGCGTAGGTGTCAATAATTCAAGATTTCAAAGAAGACTGCAAATAGAATTTAAGTAAGTGTGTTCAATACACATCATATTATAGTCTATATTGTAAAATCTGAGAAAGATCAAATTAGCAGTCATACCTGTGACCCCTAAGTCATATTGACGTAACCTTACAATTACACTATTTGCTCTTTAAATGAATTTAGCTAAGCAAGTCCAGAAATAAAATACAAACATCCTTGAGGCCAGAGATCGTCATACCTGCGTTTTGGCTTCAGTTGCATGATCAATATCTAGACGTAAACATTCCCAGTAGCGTTCGAGGACCTTGCTCCGACTACAATTCATAATTTTATAAAATGTTAAAAGTGTAATCAAGTATATTTGCACCAGGTGTGCCACAATTCTGCACGAGATGTAACTTGGAAATATAAAGATGATACCTCAAGTTATGGTTTTTGATAAGTGAGATATTTAACAAAAATAACAATGTTTTGATCTCAAATTTAATTGAAATAGGTTACATAAATCTTTTCTTTTCATTCTATTGTAATCATGAACTGAGTTTAATATAAAGTATAAGTGTTCTACATTTTACCTCACCAAATGTTCCCAGGTCAAGTTAAAATTATCCTCTTGCTCTCTTCTCCCCATATTTTTGAATCTGTCTTAACTGGAGTATTTATGGATCTAGTTTGGATATGTCTAAACTAACACAAATGTTACTTGCTCAAACTTGTCTCCAATCAAAGCTACACTTATTTTACTATCAATATTCTTCATCATTCTATGAAGTACATTCCCCTAAAAATAATTTATTATGAATAATGAAGAACACCACAAGCACATATAGAAACAAAGGAAACACCATAAACTGAGATTACAAAATCAAATAAAACAAGCGAAGAAAAACAGAAAGAAGATGAGATCCCAATTATGCACTTGAAGGTGGCCCTTCCATCGTCTTCATAAGTACAAGTAGAGCCATTGTGATTGTGAGCAGCATGCCGTTATCCAAGCATGCGAAGATATCCTAACGTGGAACAATCATAATGCTCCCGTTGACTATCATTTTTATTCATGTGCCATATCAACATCAAGCTTCTATACATTTGCGCGCAAATTTTTGTGTCTATTGGTTGTCATGACCCATAAGACATGCAAATATATACAATCTTAAAAATTCATAGATTTGATTTGCGTGATTTCATGAAAAATTTTCAACAATACTTGATAATGACATGCATGTATTCACAAGACTAAAATTTGAATACATGTGTATATTTTCAAGCTCTTAGATGCATAACTACAATTTGCTATAAACGAAGAGACATGTCACCTGGTGCACAAGACTCTAAAACTATAGTGTGTTGGTTCAATTGTATGAAATTTTACTCATTTTCACGAAGAATTTGTTTTTGGAGCTCTAACAGTGACATCATAATGAAGTACTTTACCGTTACAATAAGACTGATCCTAAGATCTATTAAAAAAATATATAAATAAATAGACAAGGAAAGCAACTTGCAAATTGTAAATCTCACAAAAAATAAAATATTTTGTACCTGCAAGAATTTAAGGTATATTTACTAGAAAAGGAGGTTTTCCAGCTATATCTTAGTATATTTCATGTTCAAGTTCTTCCTTAATTCACCTCCCAAAATCATAAAATAATTTATGGAGCACCTACCAAGTATGCAACTTAATTACTGTTAGAAATTTTGTTCTGTATGTAATTTGTTGCGTACAATGTCACGCACATTTTCTTACGAAAGAAAATTGGGAAGAGTACTTCATATGTAAGACTAAAAATCTTTATTTAGAAATTAAGCATAAAATTGAAGGATATTTTTTGAATCATAAACCAAAAAAGAAAAAATTGTGAATAGCTCTTTAAAGAAAGTCATTTGAAGAATTTAATGTTCTTTTATTACAAAAGGCATCCAAAGGCCTCCAGTTTGTATTGTAGCGTATATGGTCTCCCATGGCAATACTAACAAATGCAAAAGTGAAAATTTTAGTTGAATTTACACTTAAATTGATTGGCGACTAAATGTTCTTTCTCTTGTTGACTTTGTTAGAGTTTAATTTATTATTCCTTCTTGGACCTCCCTCTTTATGACTAAGAAATCTTAAGTTCAAACTACGTCATTCTCATTCTTCCAATTGATTATAAATTTATGATTTGTGCAAGCTTCCAACCCAAAAGAGCTAGACCAAATGATTTGTTCATGTTTTCAGTCTAAGAGAGTTAGGATTTTATGCAAGAGGGCATGTTAGAGTAATAAATGAGGCCTCACCTAAGAGCTTAATTTTTTGGATTGAATGATTATTGACATACTTAAATATAATAAGAAAATAGAACTTGCGAAATCTTGAAAGGAACTTTCTAACTATTAATAGGTTTTCAAGGGCTAGAAATTAAAGTTTACAATATGGCAGGAATTTGATGAATTAGTCTCCTACATATATGTAGATGCAAATAGAGTCTTTTGTATTGACACGTGCTTATTTTAGTCATGCCCAAGGTAAACCACAATCCATTATCTATCTTCTTCCATTAGCGGTTTCAGAAAGGAACATGTGGAAAAACTTTATGGATATGCAATCATATTTTAATCATATAGTTGATCCCCATCATCTTTCTAAATGAGTTTCACTTTCGATTCTTTATTTTCTGATCACTTACCAAAAAAAAAAAGAAAAAAAAGTCTCTTCCAATTTGTTGACGATAGAAAGATTTTGACATCTTCTTTTCCACTGGAAGCAGCGTCACCGGAAATTCCAACCCAGATTACCAAGCTCATGGGAAACAGAGCACACTGACAGCCCCACATCACATACCATCTAATTAAGCAAGACCATATTTCTTGAGCATCAAAGTCTTAGTTAAAAGTTGATTACAACTTTCTCACGATCATGTAGATTATAGAGAAGAAAAACCTTATTGATAGCTAAACAAAACAAAACAAGGCGAAAGAAAATAAAAACAAATTACGAGTTTCCTAACAGTAGCAACAAAATACTCAATTGCTACTAACAGCTTATCTACTTTTTCTTTTTTCAAATTTCAATCGAAACCAAAGTCTCATGTCATTTTGTTGCTACTTTAACATAAATATTGCTGCCTAATATCTGCTAAAAATTAATTGAACCAAATGGCAGAGAAAGAACATATGTGTGCATAAATTATTGTTGCGTTTTAGACCAATAGAATGCAGAAAACGCCGTCTTAATATGCATCCATCACTCAACGAAGAGAAAGGAAGCAGAAGAAAAGAGAGAAAAAAAAAACAAAAACAAAAAAAAATGTGAGTACCCGTCGCGGCCAAAGAACTCAAAGACTTTGCCTTTGGTGGAGAAGACGGTGAGGGCAACGTCAACGTCACAGAGAACGGAGAGTTCACGAGCTTTCTTGAACAAACCGGAGCGTCGCTTCGAGAAGGCCACCTGGCGACTGCTCTTGTCCTCAATCCGCTTCAGCTCCACCTTGCCTCTCGGCCTCATCTCACCAAAACCCTAACCCTAAGTCGGTCAGTCAGTCAGTCTGTTACTCCGTAGCTAGCCAGCTAGCAGTATTAGTAGTAGTGAGTGTGAACCATGGCAAAAGCCACAAAAGGATAAAGAAAGATTCCACCAGGAGAAGCATTGGGGAGTAAAGTGACCGATCCAAGCAGAAAACAGTGAACGACAGCGAGCTGCCTCCTTCCTTTCCTACTCAGTAGCCAGCCGGCACAGACTGCATTCAACATTTGGGCGTGGTGATTGGATTTGGCCACGTGATTGTATGCGAATATAATAACTTTTGCCTTTTCAGTGGAAAATATTAAAAAGGCGCCCGAGATAGATGGACTGTTGGCGAGGGAGGAGTTGTGTGTTTTCTATGTAGAACCCACACCTTTTTGCTGGAACCTATATTTTTTTATTTAAAAAAAAATATTATTTTTATTTTATTATATAAAGCTGGTAATAAAATCGTGCGGTGTGTGCAGGTTCGATGATATTTTTTGAAAATTTTTTTATTTAAAAGAAAAAAATAATAAAAACATTATAATATTGAGTATTATTTTCTTAAGAATTTTTTAGCTATTGTTTTAGAAAATAAAACAAATTTTTTATTTTTAAAGAAGAAAATTAGGGAGCATCTTTTTGCCTTTTCTTCTCTTTTGAAGAAATTTTAACATAGTTCTTTTTTTTTTTTTGAAGATAAAAATAGTAAATTTGAGAGATTTTCCCTTTTTTTTTCTTAAGAAGGAGAATTCAAAAATATTTTTTTATTCTTTTTATATTATTTTCTTCCATTATAAAATTTTATAAATTATAAAAATTTAATTAAAATCAAAGTAGTAGTATATACATAAATAGAATCTATATTTAATTACAATTAAATTTATATTAATTAACTTATGAAATCTTAATCCTTCTTTGTAACAGAATTTTGATAGTTATAAGATATTTTTTAATGTTTTTAATTTATAAATTTATGAGAAATCGTCACATTATAGAAAGAGAGAAAAATTAAAATTTTCTCTCAATTTCGACTTTATATACTTATATATAAATATGCAAACAATTCAAATGAAATATATATGCAGTTATTAAAAAAAAATTAAAGGAATTTGTGATACAATTAAAGATTTTGGAGTTGTCCTTTAAAAAAAAAAAGGAGTTGGAGGCTCATGGAGTGGTGGAATTAATGGGCTTGGATTGGGTTGAGGGTACCAATGATTGACTAAGTTTGCTTGAATCGAGAGATTTTGGGGCTGGGTGGGGGAAGGATCTTGAGTTGAAAATTGAAAATGTTTTTACTTGAACAGAAAGAAACAGAGAGGAATAAGAGTGGGGCCAATATAATTTTCCACGGGTTCTACATAAAATCAATCTCCTCACTTTTGGGAGAGAAGACCAGTTGGCTGGTGCCACCTCTTGTTTTGTATTTAAAAACTAACTAATTACTTTTATGTTACTATTCTTTTTTTTTTTTTACCTTGATTGGGAAAAAAAAAATTAGGGGTGAGGGGACTGAGAGAGATGATAATTGGAAAAGGGAAATACTTTTTTTATCTTATCTGTGATTGAGAAAGGATGATGTGAAATAAAAAAAAAATATAAATTTTGTTATTAGATAAGACTAAAAAGTAGGAGAAAATTTTTTCTTTTATATATACATCTCTGTGTTTTGATTCTGTCTTGATCAGCGGGACGGTATTCTCAAACGCTTTAGACATTGGCCTTGCCAATAAGTTTCAACTTTCAAGGAACTATTTTAAGAATTGTTTTTGGTTTCGGGCAACAAAATTATTTGTGTATTTAACAACATACTAATGGCTGGACAAAAGACACTTAATAATTATAATGTTTTAACTTTCAAAAACAATTTCTAATGTTTGAATGTTTCTTTGAAATCATGATTATAATTTATTTTACAGGGCAATGGAGGTCAAACAGACGGTGTAGATTTTAGCCTCCAAAGGAACAAAGTTAAAAAATAAATAAATAAATAAATAAAGTTCTAATTAAATAAAAAATTAGTGCAAAAGGCTAATTCAAACTTTGGCTAGTCTTATTTGGATTATCAAAAAAATTATGGCCACAATTTTCTTTTATAACTGAAAGAACTTTAAAACTATATATATACACACTAAACGGAAACCACGAGTAGTTTCACTACAAAAGGAGGGGCCCTAGTACCGTCATGGTTTTATATAAGGTCATTGTAGACACAATAAATTTGACTCGATAAGCTGGGCCTACCACATATCAGCTTATTTTACGCTACGCAACGACGCGACGTACCTGGTCAACCATGATTCTCTTCCCAACTTATGGGATAGTAGTACCACAGTTGCTTCTCAACCCTCCAATTTCAACGTATCTCATACTTGCCTTTTTCAGCCGAAAAAGATGGTCTCGAAGATTCTATGTACACTTCTAACAGTTCTGATTATTTTTGATAAAATGTGAGCCTCATTTATCGGAAAAAAAAAAAAAAAGGTCCCAAGGATTTTGTTGTCGTAGTAGTCGTGTTCCAAGCGTATGGCTGCTACTGGGCCACCATACAGGGAGTGCAGACCCGTTGATCGTGGCGGATTTTAAGTCTCCATGCGGAGCCATCCCATCGCCCCACATGAGGAAGATCTTGGATGCGGCAGTGGTTGGCAATGCAACTGGAACAAGTGACGACTTTATGGTTTAAAACAAGCCTAAAAAAATGACTTACGGCTAACATTGTGGGTTTTCAGAGATGGATGTCAAGAAAACTTGCCATGTGAAGTTGCCAAGCTTTTGGCGCCAGAATGTTCACGTTGGAATAATTAATTTTCTTTTTCTTTTTTTTTGTTCAGACCAGTCAGAAAATATATTGGGCCAAAAATATTCCTCAATCACTAGCCACCTTCATTATTGATCAAAAGCTTGGAGGCATGTTTATAAGATTGTGACTATCGGTTATATTAATTATGAAAGACCAGTCTCGTATATATTGATACAGCAACGAAATTTGACGCCACGAAAAGATTTACATCCTCTTGCTATGGCGTATAGACTATGGAGAGCTCGGCCTAAAGTAGAAAGTAAAAACGACGATCCAAGACTAATATGTCGAACTCTATAGTCAACATGCCTGGTAGACTCATTCCGCCAGTCAAACACATGGTAGACTCACTTGACCTCGTAAATTATTGGTCTGACTCGACGTCAGTAGTAGCTCAAATCAGAACTAGACTGGAACTGATGTGGCTTCCAACCAGAACCGGACTGAACTGAAACTGTTCATAGGCCGGGCTGGTAAAGATTTAAGACCTCTTGACATTATCGTTAATTGTCAGCTCAATCTCATAACAAAACTGCGGTTAGGCCTATCTGTCTAATGCGTCTTCAAGACAAAATGACCTCATTGCTCATTCAATGTTCATCACAAAATTGATGGGTGACTTATTTTGAAAGAGAGATTTGATAAATTGCAACTTCTTAACAAACTGTGGGGGAAATAAAAATAGGGGAATCAAAGAAAAGAATATCCGGTAGGTCCTTTAGTACAGTCCGTAACCTTCTTTTGATTCCCCATAACAACACTAGAATATCTGTTAAGTATTTTAAGCCTAATTACTGAGGCGAGAGAGTCGCTTACAGCAACAAAAGGTCACTGATCGTTAATCACCCACTAATAAATAGCAACAAACTTCATCAGACATCAAAAGGAGGGGCCAATATCAGAGCTAGAGTATGAGATATCATCAACCATATTTGGACAGTAATCGACCTTAAGTCACAAACTACAGAGCACTCATGAAATAATAACTTATCAAGCAAAACAGTAATAATAATAATGAGAAGAAGAAGCTTGGTTTACTTCTCTTTTCAATAAGCTGAAACAGAAAACAACTGGGCATGTGGAGTATGTCTTTAGAACTAGGGAAAGCAATACTTTTGCCGATGCACTAGCCAAAATGGGAACAAACAAGACCAAAGAACTGGTAGCATGGTTGTGATGACTCAGTGCTGGCTATGAGTTGATTGGGTTTGATTGCTGGCTACTCGAGGAATTGGCTGCTCTTAACTTTTCAACTGGAAAGGACTTTGGTCTTTTAGTAGGAAGATAATTGTAATTGTACAGAATAGTTTTCAACATATTGTTCTATCAAGATGGTACTGTTAGATAGTTGTACTTCAAAACAGCTTTCTAGATGGACTATAGGAATTTTTGTTGGGGTTGGATAGGTTGTTTTGTATGGCTGGGGCGTACAAGTCTTGAATCAATTTTGGGGAACTTTGCACACGCCAGTATGGTTTCAAATCTGTTCATGCTTTTGAGATCTGTACATGCTTTTGTTTTGGGATACTTTGAGTTCC
The DNA here is from genome assembly GCA_037832335.1 of Carallia pectinifolia. Taxonomy (NCBI): domain Eukaryota; kingdom Viridiplantae; phylum Streptophyta; class Magnoliopsida; order Malpighiales; family Rhizophoraceae; genus Carallia; species Carallia pectinifolia. Next base: position 15,016,200 of record CM075444.1, on the reverse strand, counting down.
AAGGTATCATGAATAAAATTTTGAGACTCTTCAAAAAAAAAAAGAAGAAGAAGCTTATAAACATGCCTGTAAGCTATTGATTAATCATGAAGGTGGCCGATGGTTAAGGAAAATTTTTGCTTAAAAAAAACTGCTTTTCGAGCGGCTGCTTCTTCAAAATTTGGTATCAAATTGAGTGTAGACCATAGTTTTAAAAACCGGACCGGACCGGCCGGTCGGACCGGAAAACCGGTGAATCGGAGGTCGGACCGGTCCGATTCACTGATAAAATCGGAACAGGAAATGAACCGCCCGAAAACCGGTGAACCGGTCGGTCGGACCGGAAAACCGGTAACTCCAAAACCGGTGAACCGGCCGGTCGGACCGGTGAACCGGCAACCAGGTCATCTTGATCAAAACGACGTCGTTTTATTTATTTTTTTGGATTAAAAATGAGAATAAATAATACTTATTTATATTAATGAAAAATGTAATATTTTTGAATTATATATTGACTCTATAATATTTATTTTTAGATATGAATATTCGATTAATAATTCTATAATATTTTATTTTTGATATTTATACTTTATTAATTTATTTAATTAAAAAATTATCATAAATATTTTGTATTTTAATTTTATTTTAAATTTAAGTAGACTCATATTCTATTTTTTATGATTATACTCATTGTTTGTTATTAAAAAATGAAAAATTATAAGTATTAATTATTATTTTATCAAATCAGAATTGACCCGCCGGTTCAACCGCCGGTTTTCCGGTTGGACCGCTAAACCACTAACCCAGTCTTCTTACCGGTTCAATAACCGGTCCGGTTTTTAAAACTATGATGTAGACTATCAGACACTACAAAACTGAAAGATTTGACTCACCAGTAAAACCGACCTCTTCAGCTTCTCATCCGTCTTAGAGTAGCATCTTGTCGGTAGTTTTGTTGCAGATCTGTAATTATTAGCTGTTCAAGATTCTCCTCATCAGAATATCTGGCATTTCCGCAAGGTCAATGTTGCAAAAACAATTGAAGGCCGGCCATTAAAATTTCATTAACAACATTTGACAGAAAAGTGCTTACCTCTGATTCAATCCAAAAAAGCTTGTTAACCCTCTATTGTGTGCCGGTCCTTTTTGTTTTTGAATTTTGGATGATCTTTCTCCTTGAAAGGATAAGAACTTGTATGCCAACATCTCTCAGCAAAATTAGTCATTCGTAAATGCTGAGCATGGGAGGCCATTGGTGGGTACGTGCTCCTCAAATGATATTATATCTCTGGTTTACACACATTGATTGAAGGAGTGCAAGCGCAATTTAACAGTCTGCATACCAATCTAAACATACTCCAAGTTTATAGTGAGAACGACATAACAAACAATTGGCCGCCAAGAACAACCACATAGTTCTAAAGTGCTATCTAACCTTTTATTTATTTATTTATTTATTTTTTGTGGTTTTTGTTCAAGTACTAACGGCAGTTCTAAAGCCTTTGCTAACTTCTTTTATTTATTATTATTATTATATTGTTGAGGTATTTGGTCGCTGATATGACTGTAACAACTAATTGCAATATATCAAATATGTAATATCCACAATTAAAATATTTAGAAGAACTAAATTATGTACAGCAAAAAGGAGTGAATTTCACTAGTACTTTTGCACCAGTAACAAAATTAGACACTATTAGACTTCTGGTAGCACTTGCAACACAGAAGAATTGGAGAATTTACCAATTAGATGTGAAGTCTGCTTTCCTAAATGGTTTTTACAGGAAGAGTTTACATTGAACAACTATAGCCTAGAGGATCATGTCTAACAAGGTAAGGAAGACTGGTGTTACTGATTATATAAAGCCCTCTATGGTTTAAAGCAGCCTCCCAAAGTTTGGTATATGAGGTCAGATCAATACTTCACTGATCATGGTTTTGTTAGAAGTCCCAGTGAACATACACTATGTATCAAACGAAAAAAGGAGTTTGGTTTGCTGATTGTTTCATTGTAAGTAGATGATTTACTTGTAATTGGAAGTAATCTCATAGCAATGGACAAGTTTAAATAGGAAATGCTAAAAGAATTTGACATGTCTAACTTAGGTCAAATGAGCTACTTCCTGGGATTGGAAATACAATAGAATGAAGATGGCATCTTTGTTTCACAAGAGAAATATGTAGAGGGAATTTTAAAGAGATTTAGAATGAATAACAATAAAGCAGTTTCAACACCACTGCAATCTAACTTAAAGGTTTCAAAAACTAATGGCAAAGTCTTCTAGAATCCAAAGTTGTATAGAAGCCTAGTTGGAAGTCTACTCTATCTCTTTGCAACTAGGCCAAATATAGTGTATGGAGCAAGTGTACTATCCAGGTACATGCAAAATCCCACAAAAGTGCATTTTGGAATAGCTAAAAGACTACCCAGGTGAGGTTGAGCATTTGCTCAATTGGTTGAGGAGAAAGTCTCTCAACTAGTAGGTGAAGGGTTCAAATTCCACCAAACTTCACTTTCCCCTCTCCAAATGTCCAATAAGGTTCCTTATAGATAAAAAAAAAAAAACAAAATACTACTCAGGTACCTTAGAGGAATAGCTGATTATGGAATTTGGTATAAAGCAAGAAGTGAAGGAAGATTGTAGGGGTTTTGTGATGTAGATTGGGCTGATATGTTGATGATATGAAGAGTACAACTAGCTACTGTTTCTTCCTTTGTTCTAGTCTTATAGCTTGGAATTCAAAAAAGTAGGCAACTGTTGCTCAATCAATTGCAGAAACTGAGTACATAGCAGCCTCAACAACAGTTAATCAAGCTATATGATTAAGGAAAGTTTTAGTAGAGTTGGGGGGAAAACAATTAGAAGCAACTGTTATCTACTATGACAACAAGTCAGCAGTAGCAATTGCCAAAAATCCAGTGAATCATGGTAAGACAAAGCATTTGAAAGTGAAGTATCACTTCATCAAAAAAGCAGAACAAACACAAGAAGTTTCCATACAGCATTGCAGTGGTGAAGTTCAAATTGTAGACATCTTTACTAAGTCATTGACAAAGGACAAGTTCAGCATGTTCAAAACAAAGCTATGTATTTCAAACTACAACTTCAAAGAGGAGTACCACAACTTCAAGGAGGGGTTGTAGGCAGCATGAAGTTGAGTTTGAGGAACTCACCTTTGAAGAAACAACAGCTCCAGCTAAGTACAGGAGCTTCAATAGCAACAGCAGCAACTTGAACTCCATCAGCCAAGAAGTAGCAGCTCCAACATTAGCAGATTTCAGCAGCAGCACGTCCACTTCTCTCAGTAGCTCACCACTTGTAGAGAGCAGCTCAAAGTCAACATTGAGGGCTATTAAGGAATCCAATCAAATCAGGGTCAACATCAATGAAAAACCAATAGCAACAAAAGTAAGCAATGCAGCAAATTGATCCAATGAACAAGAGACAGTTTGCAGCAACCTCTTCAGCAACCAATAGTAGCTAAAAGTAGTTGCAAAACATGTTTTATGTATTAAAATATGTAATATGCTGTAATGATGCATTCACTTGGCTTAGAGTTTGTAATACATTGTATCAATGAATGCAATCAAAAATAGATAATAGAAGAAAATTGCTTGTGATCAAGCTTGCTATCTTACAATTCAGTTTTTCTACATTCACTAAATACCAAAAAACACCTAAACTAACATTTGGCAACATTGTAGAATAGGATTTTTCTTTTTAATTGAATCTTACATCTGACAAAATTAAAGTCTTATCAAGTTTGCGCTAAAAAAAAAAAAGTCTTATCAAGTAGTAAACTTTCGTTCTAAACATATATGCACATAAACTACTAAGACTCTTAAAATAAAAATTAACATTGTCCCTATCATTTTGCTACATGCACAAGAAAAATTGTTTACAACTTTTAATTATCTTAACTTTGTATCACATTCAAAATCCTTTTTTTTTTCACCAATGCCCTATTGATAGCTCTTGTTTATTGTCAGGCATACTCATTTTAAAATTCTATTTCTTTCTCTTTCTCTTCTTCCTTTTTACTCAACTGAAGTCAAATTTCAGTTTGCTTAATAAAGCACTTTACTAGGTTTTAAAATTTCTTGGTGAGAAATAAACAAAGTTCAAACTTAATTAGTTTGGTCCAGTTTAGCTTTTTATATAGCAACATTAACAGATTATTAGCAACAAACTTCCAAATATTAAACTAACATCCTATTGCAAAAAAGGAACTTATACATGGAAAACTTTGGTAAAAACTAATAAGCAACATACTTGCAAAATTTGTATTCAAATGAAAATTAGTATTAAGTTGGTATGGAATTGAAAACATAACATATAAAGGTTCTCATATATAGAAAATGCATTCAATTTCAAGATTCACTTTTGTTGATCCTATAAATGTATGCTTACATAAATTTCAAAATTTAATTGCTGCATTAATAATATAAAAGTTGTTGGTAAAAAGATGCATTGCAAAATTTTTGGGCCCCATTCATAAAGAAAAAATCTAGTTTTCTCACTTATTAACTTTATAGGTATATTAATAATAATACACCTTTAAATCAACTGAACAACTCTTAATAACTTATCCTAGCGATGGTTGTTTTTTATGCTCCAAAAATAAAACTCGTTTTCTATAATAATCTCATTTTCCATTCCGTGCATTTATATTATCATTCACGTCTTCACTAACTATTACAAGCTCAATGAACTTATAAAAATCATGATGCTGGAGCATCGCTCTCTAATTAAATTTTTTTATATTTTATTAGTTGTTAATTTTAGCTAGAAGTCATTTGATTAGTGTGTGACAATATAAGTAGAGGAATGGTTAGGATTAGTTAGGGTTTTATTAAATTAAGGGTTGAGATTTTTTCTAATTATAACTCTAGTATAAATAGTGTAGTTGTTGGACAGCTTATATAGTATTCAACATTATTTTTTAGAATTATTGTTTTTAAAGTTTTGTGGTTTTCAATAAATCATAACCCTAATTATCTTATTCTACTTCAATTTTCTACCTAAAATCTAGCTTAAATTTAGTTTCTCTATACCAAACTTAGTATCAGAAGCTAACAGATCCTACTACGTTTCGTTTTTCTTTCCATGGTTAAATGCGGTGGTAGAGGTCATGGCAGAGGAGATGCCAGACAACAAGTTGAATTAGTTGATTTGCAGTATATGATTGAAGATTTGTTGTGGACTGTACAAACCTTGCAGGAGCAGTAACCCATGGGAGCCCGAATGGAGATTCCAAAAGGCGAACACCATGTTCTGGATGAATCAGAAGGTGGTTTTGTGGACAAAACAGGTACGAAAAATTTTGAAAACCCGTTTCATGACGTTGGAACCGTTAATAACGTGGCTTGAGGTGGCTTGGAAACAAGGTTAATACGTGCTCTTAATTTGAATGGGGGTGGAATCAAGGTTGAAGTTGCTAATTTTCATGGAAAGATGCATGCAGAGGATTATTTTGATTGGGAAACTAGCTTGGATAATTATTTTGAGTGGAAACCAATGGCAGAGTAAAAAAAAGTATTGTTTGTAAAACTTAAGATGAAGGGTCTTGCACTTCAACAGTGGAGGGGAGTTGAAGAGCAACGTGTACGAGAAGGCAAATCAAAAATCAATACATGGGAGCACATGACAGCAGAGTTGTGGAAGCAATTTTTATCAGCTGATTATGCAATGAAGCAGTATGAGAAATTACAATCGCTGAAACAATAGGGTATGTTTGTTGAGGAGTATATTGCAACTTTCAATAATTTGTCTATCCGAGTTGGTTTAAATAAGACCAATGAACAACTAACTGCTTGTTATCTCGTTCGTTTGAACCAATCTATTAGAGATGAGATGGGAGTTGTCAGTTTGTTTAATCTCGAAGATGCTCGACAATATGCTTCAATGGCTGAAAAGAGAGTTTTTGGCTATAGAGCTAGGCTCTCCATCTATGGCAAATTTGATAGCAATGGAAACAAAAGCTTTTGGAGTAATCAAATGGGCCAAAAAAGTAGTTGTGGAGCTGTCCAAAATACTAAGGTTAGTCCCGGGGGTGTTACCAAAATTGACCGGACTAACAAGGCCAAAAATTTGGCGCGATTGGCACCGAAATCAGTGCTGGTCAGACTTCTTTCATGGCAAGCAACAGCTCACAAGTTCGATGTTTTGCTTGTGGCGAGAGTGGACATATCCCTCTTACACTTGCCTGCAACAAAGAAAGAGATTGGCTGAGCTTGTAGACGATGAGAAAGAAGAATTGGGGGACCCTATTTACGATGAATATATTGATGAAGACGACTAATGTGTATTCAATCTAAAAGGAGTCTCTAATGATGCGAAGAGTAATGTTCACTGGTTTTGAGGACGAAGAGGAGATTAATCGGAAAAACGAGTAAACACAGGTTGTTAATCATGTTGTGAATGAGCAAGGTGATTTCTCATCAGATAATGAAGATATTAATGAGAAACAACAGGCTACTATTATAAAAAATACTAGTGATAAATAAACCACAGGTGGGGGTTTTTGGGTCTTTACACATGGAGAGATTCCTTACATACATTAGATTGTTTTTTGCGAAAAAAAGGTTGTAAAATGGCACGTGGGGGCTAAATTGTTATTTCATTTTTTGGGATCAAGCTTATAGCTTTTTTAATATATATCTAATATGATTCTTAGGTACCACTAATATATTCTAGAGAGGGACTGGTCTTGTTGGCTCAGTTTTTGACCTCTAGTTTTTGGGTAGGGTTATTACTAGACTTGTGGCAATTTCTAAGAGTGTTATGTGGATTTTTGGCTTGTTGGATGTCCATTTGTTGATTGGATGCCATGAATAAAAATCTCTTGCTATTCGAAAAAAAAAAAACTAGTGATGACAAGATCAAACTATTGGTGAATCCTCTAACTTCAAAAGATGGATTTAAAAGTAATTGGTCGCAAGATCTCGTTGATTCTTTTTTTTCTAGAGTTAAGTTATGTTGACTTCGTTGGAGTAGACAACCATGCAAAGGAAACTTTCAGTTTTGCCTCCTTCATTAGCATCGTTGATCCCAAGACAGTTTATATAAGAGATTACTGTTTGATGTTGAAGACTTTTATGTACTAAAAGTATCTCTTTCTATGGTTTGAAAGACATCAATTCCTTCTAAATTTAAGGTCGTGTTTTTTTCTAGTGAAGATCGTGATTCAGTAGCCAGATGAACAACATCAATTATAGTAATTAGTTACAGAAGATAGCAAAATATTTTCCACCCGAGAAGAATTGATGCAGCAGCATACCTCTCTAATTAGTTATTTTATATTTTATGAGTTGTTAGTTCTAGTTAGAAGTCATGTAATTAGCATGTGACAATTTAATTAGATGGATGGCTAGGATTAATTAGGGTTTTATTAAATAAAGGTTGAAACTTTCTTTAGTTATGACTCTAGTATAAATAATGTAGTTTGCTGGAGAGCTTATTTAATATTCAATATTATTCTTCAAAATTATCGTTTTTAGATTTTTGTAGTTTTCAATAAACTCTAACCCTAATTATCTTGTTCCACTTCAATTTTCTACCCAAAATCTAGCTTAAATTCAGTTTCTCTACACCAAATCATCAACAGAAAACATAATCGGCCTAACTATGGCCTTAAGAAGATCAACCTTTCATGTCATGGAATCTATAAAATAGACATGATCAACTCAGATTGAATAAGGAAATTAAGGCAATGAAAGTGAAATTTGGAACCCTTTCGAACTTACAACACATTCTCATTCATATTACATGACTAATTTGACTTGGAATAAAGTAAGGATCAGTTTTTATTTTATTTTAGGAGTAATGGCTATTATAGGAGTTGTCAGTCTACCAATTCATCTATTTCATCACATACAAGTGAGCATACAGCATACTTTAAGCAATCCATATGTCTTCTTTGCATTCTTTCTAGCTTCTTTTGATAGAACACCATTAAAATTTTAAATGAACAACCAAAACAGAGCTATTGGCTATTAAAGAATGAATGCTGTTTGTAATTTATTTGTCGCAATGGTTACAACCATAACAATTACATAGAACGAACTTAATTCGTCATTTTTGGGTTCCAGAAAAAGTAGCAATCTATTTTATTGGAATCCAGATCTTAAGTGCCCATACCTTAATGTGACATTAGATCAGTAAACCATTCAATCATTGGGCATCTCCTGAAATTTTATAATATTCAAACAAGGAAAGCAACGTAAATCTGTTCAATTGGTAAAATTATGCATACTTTACCTGTCAAAAAACATCCTACTGTATTTTCTTTTATCAATAGGGGAGTAGTAGCATACAATCAGTATCCCATCCTCAGACATGAGAAATAATGTTAATACCCGTAGAAGTTGCAATACTCACCTAATAACACTAATTTATGTTCCTGCATCAATTTCTTTTTGATGGAAAGCAGTCAAGCTCCTAACGAGAAAACCAGTATTATTGTTCGTAAGTAGCGAGACATATGCATGTGCATTTCTTTTTTTTTTTTTTGGAACTACAAAGATTTTTATTCATATCTAACTTATCAGAAAAAAAAAAAAGTTAACCCATCAAAAAAAACTGTACAACCAGACAAAATCTCTCCTAACAGTACCAAATTTACAAATTAGTCAGAGTCAACAATCCAGTAGCCTAGTACTAAAGAAATCCCAATCACTAGAAAACCAAATCTATAAGAACTTTATGCATGTGCATACAGTTCTTAATTATTTATGGTAATTTCTATATGCATGTGCATTTCTATATGGATATTCTCATAAATATTTAACTGTTTTCACTTCTAATGTATTTACGGTAATTTCTCGAGTTTTTACACTAGTAATCAACCAAATTCTCTTATATAAACTTTGCACCGTGTGCATCAACATCATAGGCATCAAGCCAATTCACAACATAGCAATTAAACTATTTTAATCATAGTTTAGTACAGTTACCATCAAGGCATTTGATATCAATTTCAAAATACTAATCAGTACATCAAAAGCTCATCCTTATTGATAAATAAATGAAACCCAAAAATAATATAGTAATGATGCTTCTGCATCAAAGAGCAGAAAGTTAAAATGTTACACTTCATTGAATCATTCCTCTGGAAAGCGTATGTAACTTATGGGAGATGTAATAAGAACAAAAGAAACATCCATGGACCAATGCCACAATCTAGATGAAATTATAGTCCGATGTGTAGTATTTTTTTTTTTCCCAAACAGCCAGAAAAGTTTTTATTCAAGATATCTTTTAGCAACAAGGACCCCGAAAAAAAGTACAAGCTATGCCAAACACCTCCTAAACTACCCCCAACACCCAAACTAGTACATACTTAATTCCAACATCACAAAACAACATCGCACCCAGAAAACCATACACTGAAACCCCATTACACAAAATACTCCCCAACAATCATCACACAGAACAAATAAAAATGAGCACCGGGAATGTGACCGTTTGGGCAATCCGATGTGTACTACTAGCTTTTTTTCTTTCATAGAAGTGTAATGTTTGTAATGTTTAGTGCTAGTTTGCAACAAGTGTTTGTAAAAGATATGGCGAGGGTCCAGTGCACATATGCTTGCGTACTTGGCATTTAAACAGGCAAGTTTTAAGTAATGGCAACGTTTAATTAAGTACACGCGAGTTTTAGTTCATCAATTCAAATATAACAGGCTTACTCTCAGTAGAGTTGATTTCATGGCTTCAGGCCTATGAGACTTTTAAAAAATGACTTAAATCCATTGTTTATCTCGCTTTAGTTCAGTGTTTAGGGAAAAAAAAACCAAAAACCAAAAACAAAAAATAAAAACCCGTAATATCGCCCCAAAACAGAGAAAAAGATTGCTAGGAATCTTCCCACTCTTCCCTTCCGGAAAGCAAATGTCAAATCCTGTAATAGCAAAAATTGAAAACTCTTCTGTGAATCGTTTTTTACAAAAGAAAAACCTGGATGACAGTGCACCACATAAGATCATCCAACTATTGATCGTCTGGAAAGTCTTAAACGCACACCGGCTTTTCTTTCTTTACTTGTACGGTAGGCTACCATCCACGAAGGTTCCAGCTAAACTACAAGTGATAAAACGCTCAAGCTAGTGCTAAAGATCGGTTCATACTCTTTAAATTACTGCTGATCCCAATAAAACACTCAAATAAAAAGAGAAGTACACGATCCAATTAAACCAGCAGACAATAGATCATATAATCTCCACACAATTTTGAAGTACATACAGACTCCGAGAAAATAAGATAGAGAGATCTGAAAGTACCAGTCACGCCTAAAGAAAGCAAAGGGTTTCGTCTCCGTTGGAGAAGACGGCAACCGCCACTGCGACGGCGACATTCTGATCGGAAGAAGGATCTGGGAAGAGCAGGAAAAAAAAGTTCGCGCCTTTTCCAGTATTTATTGCAGCGTGAAAAGGATAAATCCAAAAAAAGGGGATTAAATTTTACTGGTCAGAATCTACGTTGAGGCTTCTGTTCGCGACACCTGGCTTAGTTCTTCTTACCTTAATTTACGCGGGTACAACGTAGTTTTTGAGTAAGACCGAAAAAAAAAAAAAACTACGATTAAAGGGCAGTTTAGTTTCCAGTTTAGAATCAGTTTAGTTTACAGTTTAAAATTGAAATTGAAATCGAAATTGTAATTAAGTAAAATTAGAAATAAATGATATATTTTAAAATATATTTAGTTAATTTTGAAATTGAAATCAAAATATTTTATAATTATTTATTTTAGTTTAGATACGGAATTAACATTAAATATACAATAACATTTATTTCATAATAAAATAAAATATATTAAAATTAAAAAAATATTCAATATAAAATAAAAAAGATAAAATAATAATTTTAATACCATAAAATAAAATCACTAATAATAATAATAAAATTAAAAAATTATCATTATTATTATTATTATTATTATTTTTATTTTTATTAAAGAATTATTATTAATATTATTATAATGGAAAAGATATTGTAAATATTAAAAAATATATCATTATCAATAAACAATAATTATTAAAATATGTAATAATAATATTATTTATAATTTAATTATCATCTTAATATTTGAAATATTTAATTTTATTATAATATACAAATATTTATTATTATTATCATTAATTATTATTATTATTATTATCAAATTTTAATTTATGAGATTTATTTGTATTATTTTATTATAAAATATTTTATAAAAAGAGAGAAGATGCAAGAATGAGAATAATTAACTGTCTAAAAGTGGGAATAGTAATTCCCAAATATGAGAGAATCTTATTCTCAAAAGTAAAAAAAATGAGAATAAAAATTTTTCAAACTAAATATTAAGAATAAGAATCATTCATCTCTATTCTCATTCTCAAATAAAAAATTGGTGAAACAAACACCCCCTAAGTTGTAATAGTTAACAATAATGGCAGTTTGTCTTTTTAAAGAAATCAACCACCACACCATTTTCTTTTATTGTTATTTTAAAATTATTTTTGTAAAATTAAATAATTTTTTTTCTAAAGTTTTAACTCTTGTTCTCCAGACTTATATGTTTTTAATTTTTTTTTTTTGTCATTAATCTCCTGAAAATGCACACTCTGTACATATCTCTTCAAAAATAATCTCTTAAATTCTTCTTTGATCAAAACCAAAAAAAAAAAAAAAAACTCTTAAATGTCTTCAGCCAGTTTATGCGAGAAGTGAGAAAAGGTCATATTTGCGGAAAATTAAAGAACAAAAACCTAAATTTATGAGGTGAATACAGTTATTTGAGTACTTTTTTTTCCCTTAATTTTTGGGATGGCATTTCAGGTTTTAGCTTCTGATCTTCTCCTCTCCCTTTGGTTATTATTCTTTTTACAATTGTTTACCGTCTCATCTGAACATTCTTTCAAACCAATCGTCACCATAATGTTGCATAGCTCAAGACAAATGATCTTTGTTATTTTTTTTTCCCCCGGTTTTCTGTTTCAGCGAAAATGGTAATCGGAGCTAGAGTTCCGCATGGTTTTCAGTCTAGGCATGCGACAGGCCCAGCCTGGTCCTGCTGAGATACTTCTAGTCCAATTAAGCTGCTACCATTTCATAGAAAGAGACTACGAACAGGCCCAAATGATTGGATATTTTCCTCGAAGGAAGCCTCTCCCTCCATGCTTAGACTTAGTCTAGTAAAAGAAACCCATGCGATTGCACCAGGCACTCCAAGGGGTTTTACTTGACGTTACATTAACCAAACAAAGCCGTCGCAATCCCCCATCAAAATCCCCATTGTTCTCCATCACCATTCATTTGCATGGAATCTGATCTTCCCCATAATTTATAGGCCCATCATCCTTCCAATCTTTTGTGCTTGTTCAGGCAATGCCAAGTTTCTCTTGCGAATAGGTGCCATCCAAGACAGAAATATTACGAGAAAGAATATCCATTTGTGTCTCGATCATGTTGCCCTGGCCTTTCTTCTACTAGAAAAGGTAGATTTGTCTTATAGCTCTCTTGGTTGCCACCACTATAAAAATACACCATTTGGTAAAATGTTAAACCATGACCAGTAACTGAAAAAATGATACTTATTCATCCGTCTAATAAGTCCTCAAGCAAGGCAGTGACCATTCAATGATCATGGCAAAATCGAAGGGAAACTTATCTAGAAAGAAAGATTGACAAATTACAACTTCTTAACATAATGTTGGGTAAATGAAAATGGGAGAATTCAAACAACAGAACATCTAGTAAATCTATTAGTACAATCCACAGTTGAACATGTAAGGAAAAGGAAAGGGATTGCGTCGCCCTAACCTTATTTTGATAATAAATTGTAGCCGAATGGCAAGAAGGTCACATACAACAACGCAAAGTCACAGATCAGAAATAACCCACTGAAAAACAGCAACGATAACTTTGTCTAACCATATTTGATCCATTTAAACAGTAATTGATTAGGTCACACCACAGAACAATCATGAGATTATAACTCATCAGGCACAAAATAAGCATAATTATATGCTTGTGAACAGCCCCCCAAGCTATTGATCAGTCGTGACGGTGGCCAATGATTAAGGAAAATTCACTTTCAAAAACAACTAGCTTTTTGAACCGCTGCCTCTTAAAAATTTGGCCCCGAAAAACTGAGCGAAGTCTGTCAATCAGAAAACACAACTAAAGACTGGAAGTTTTTACTCAACAGTAAACCCAAACTTTCTAGTTTCTCATCTGTCTCAATAGCATCTAGTTGATAGTTGTGTTGCCGAAGATCAGTAATTATTAGCAGTTCAGTATTCTCCTCATCAGAAAATCTGGCAGTCCAGCAACAACAATATTGCATAAACAATCAAAGTCTGCCCATAATATTTCATTAACGCCATCAGAAAGAAAAGTTATTACCTCTGATTCAATAAAAAAAAAAAGGTGGTTAATACTCTATCATGTACTGGTAGCTTTTGTCTTATTGGGACGCTGTGCATTTTGGATGATCTTTCCCCTGGAAAGGATAAGAACTTGTATGATGGCATCTCATCTGTAAATGCTGTGGACCGGGGGCCATTGCAGGTACATGCTCGTCATACAGTATTATGTCTCTGATTCTCAAGATGGAGTGCGAGGGCCATTTTAAAGTCTTCACCACTCAAAACAGAGTCCAATGTCATTATGAGAACAATATTATTAATAATCACGGCCAAGAACAACCGCATCGTCGTCTGACATTGACATAGAGTGTGTTTGGTTTGCTTTTGTGTTCAAATATCAATAACAGTTCTCAAGAGTTTTATTAACTTTTTTTGTGTTTCTTATTGTTTAACCACCTACAGAAGTTTTAAAAGTGTTTGACAACTTCTGTCGCTGTTCACTTCCTAAAATTTCAAAATATTTTTGAATGGATTAAATTATCCCTAACAAAAGCTTTTTCCAACACTGTATTATTCTTCCACTTGCCATGTGGAATAAATGTGTGTCCCTATTTCAGGTCAAGGGTAAGTATTAATACAAGAACAACAAATTTTTCGCCTCTCAAATAACAATTTCTTTATTCTAATCTAGAAAGTTAAAAACTATGAAAAAAAAAGTGTACCCATTACTTCTACAACATTCATTCTAAAAATTAAACTTGTGAAAATATATAATGATATTAGAAATATAATAAATTCTATATAATCGAAATATCTTTGTTAGTTATTCCATCATTCAACAGAATTTGTAAGCAAACAACTAACTTAACATTTTAATATTTTTTCACACATTGATAACGACAATAAATAATCAGCAAACAGTATTACAGTAATACGTAACCGCAAATTATAACAAAATATCGAACAAGTGAACTAAACAGACTCATTTATTAAAAGCAAAATGTATAAGGTAGAGTTGACAAATAATGAGACATGTTTCAACTTTCAACACACATCAAGTTCCTTCGTGTGTGTAAGGCACAAAAAGGGTGGCATACCACACTGAAAGAAGCATAACTGTTTGGTTAATTGAGATTAACATTGTGTTTGGAAAAGAAAGTCGGGGACAAGAAAGTAGGATTTAGGAAAATGAGAGAGAGGAAAATTAGATATGAGGAAAATTTTTCATCCTCTTTTATGTTTGGAGAAAAGTAATTGGAGAGAGAAAATAAAAATTTCTTATTTGGAAAATGGTTAAAAGTGAAGGAAAGGAAGAAAATATATACTAGAATGCCAATTTTACTGTCATAATAAAAGTATTATATATATACAATAGAGACAATAGAGTCGTTTAATAAAAGTAGTAGAAGAATCAACAATTTTCCTTTCAATTTTGAGATGAATAGATTTGGTGGCCAGGGAGAGAAAGAAGAATAAAAAAATTCTCTCCCATATTTTTCAGGGATCTTCCAGAGATACAAGAATCATCCATTTTTTCCTCATTTTCCTCGTCCCTCTCCCCTTTTCCCCAAACAGAGTGCAAATATTTCCAACGAAAGTATTCCGCACAAAAGAAAGCATAAGTTCACCAAATTCATAAAATTCCCAAGGCAGAGCTTGGAAGTACTGTTTTCAGGGCAACATTTGCATGAATGCACCAAAAGAGGTAACATTTGCCCGATCAGTAGTGTCTAGACACGAATGTCGGCCTTGGCATTCGGAGTCTTACTCAAACTGCGAAAAGAGTCGACAAACTACACTAGAATACAACAAAGAACATGATGGATTTAGAGGGGAAAATGCTGAAGACATCACTTTTATTAACTTATTTAACAACAGCCTCTCGATCTACTTAATGAAATAGGTTCCTAACTTGGAACGATAACAATGTGCACACGAATTATACGCATGCAATCTACATGCGTGTGAGCCGCGAATGTACACGGGCATCACGAGAAATCAGAGCAAGTGTCGGTGTTGCCCCTTTTATATCCAAAAGGTCAATGATAAAATAAATTTATCAAAGAAAAGTGCAAAATCGAAGTGCAAGTATCGTCTAAAAAGAGTGCAATAAATACACAATACAAAACAGTAAAAAGGTACCAGCTACCAAAACATGTCAAAACTATGGACCAGTCAAGTTTCTCCTTCTGATTATGACTGATTTTTAGTATCATATCGAACAGGTCAAAAACATGTCAAAATTAGTTAAAATTTGGAAAAAAAAAATCCGGTTAAACCAAACCCACATATATCCAATATTATAATTTGACTCCAAATCATATTTAAATTATAATTAAGTCCTAAATATAATTAAAATTTTTAATTTAGACTTAAATTTGATCTAAACTTTCAATTTGGTCATTAAAACTAAAAATTAATATCCAGTCAAATCCTCCTATATATATATATTTTTGACATATGAATTTAACTATTAAAAATCATTTTTGTGATATATCATGTGTGATTATTATTTTTTCAATTAGTTTTAAAAATATATGCTTATTATTAAACACTGATTGAACCGATTAAACTTTAAACAACTAATTTTTTTGGGTTTGGTTACTGTTCTGATACTAAAAACATTGGCATGTTCTTCGGCATACTCAATTCAAATTCTATTCGTCTTTCTCTATCTTCTCGTCTTTTTACTCGATTGAAGTCAATTTTCATTTTGGTTACTAAATCACTCTATAACATTTAAAAATATAATTATTTGAGAAATACAATATCTAATTTTAATCAATTAAGTTAAATTTAACTTTTTATTTGGCTGCATTATTAGATTAAGAAGGAACGCGTAAATGGAAATTTTCAGTAAAACTAATAATTGATCAATACTAACTTTTTTTAATTTTTAAAGGAAAAAAAAAGTTATTCTAGTAGTTATTTATAGGTGCATTAATAGTAAACATAACCAGCTCAACTGAACGCTCTTAAATAAGTTATCCTAGTGATGGTTGTTATCTATGCTATAAAAACAGACTCATTTTTCTAAAATCTCATTTTTTATTTCAGACATTAGTAGTGCCTCCACTTCTTCAATAACGTTCTATTAAAAGCAGAATGGACTTGTAGAAACCATCGATAAAGAAGATAGTCGGCCTAACAATGGCCCTATGAAGATCGCCCTTTCATATCATGGAATCTAACAAATATATATATATAAACGTTATCAACTAAGATTCAGGAAATTAAGGCAATCGAAGTGAAATTTATAACTCTTTCAAGCTTACGGCACCTGCTCATTCATATCACATGGTTAATTAGACTTGGACTAGATTAAGGATCGGTTTTTGTTTTATTTGGGAGTTATGACTACTAAATGAGTCTCACATTCCTACCAATTCGTCTATCTCAGTACTTAAAAGTGAGTTTAAAGCATACTTTGAGCAGTCCACATCTCTTCTTTGCATTCTAGCTTCTTTTGATGGAACAAGATTTAAATTTTAAAAGAAAAACTAAACTAAATCTTCTAGTTACTAAGCAAATGGAAGTTGTTTGTAATTTGTTTGTTGTGATAGTTACGGCCATAAAAATCACAAAGAATGAGCTTACCTCCTCAGTTTTGGGTTCCACTAGGGAGTAGCGATCTATGTTACTGAACTCGACATCGCAAGTGCCTCAATATACCTACCTAAAATGTGACATTAGATCAGCAAATTAAACCATTCAGTCATTGGACACCTCCCTCCTGAAATTTCATAATATTCAATCGGTAAAAAGGATGTTGCGGATCTGGTGCACATATGCTTACTTAACTTCATGACTTTCAGACCTATGAGACATTTAAAAAGGACTTAATCCATTGTTCTATCTCACTTTATTTCTATGTTTAAATCAAAAAAAAAAAAAAAGGAAACAATATATAATTAGGCAAAACTCACTTGAGGGACAGCAAGTTCCTGCATCATCGTAGGACAACTTTGTCAAACGTTAGCAGAAGCGAATTAGACGACACAAACCTGACATTGCAATCAAAAACAAAGAGAGGCTTATTTAAAAGAAAGTACACTATAAAATCCCCCAATAGCAAGTACGAAGATTGTAACATATTTTCCTACTCGTCCTTCCCAGAAAGCAAATCTCAAATCGTACTAGACTAGCTTTCCGAGAGGACAGTAGTGCAATGAAAGCTCGAAGACAATAAACTAGAGCGAGAGAGATCTGAAAGTACCGATCACGCCTAAAGAGCGCAAAGACTCGAGTCTCCGTTGGAGAAGACGGCAACGGCGACTGCGACGGCGTCGCAGATCCCGCCAGTTCGAAAAAGGCGGCTAAGAGAACGTTTCTTTTCTAGATCCAATACTTCAGCTGCACCGCGCCGGGCCTCGGGGACTCGTTTCCCCGGCGTAAACCGTAACCCTAGGGAATCGGAGCAATGAATATAGGGATATTCTGATGGAAAAGGAGCACCTGGGGTAGAACAGACAAAAATAAGCTGCGCCTTTTCCAATACATTTATTTCCAAGGATTCCTATTGGGGGGAGAAATATTGATTTCTTGTAGGGTGAAAAAGGGCGGGGGAGTTTTCTTGATGTTTTTTTTTTTTTTTTTATCTTACACAGAACTCTATTAAATATTTAAAAAAAAAAAAAAAATAGATGTGATTTAAATTTTTCACCTACTAATTGAGAAGTACTCACCCCAATTAAAATTAATTGAGCAAATACTCAACTTTAGGAATTTTCTTTATTTTAAGAAAAAGTTTTGTAGTTAGGTAATAATAGATATAATTAATATATAAAATTTAAATTATTAAATTAAAAATAACTTATTATGTTAAAAAATAAAAAATAAATAATCTCTATATATTACAAATTGAATCATTGTATAATTATACCCTTTATCTTATTTTAATTTAATTGAAGGCCTTCAATTTTGGGGCTTTGGGACTGGTCACTTGAGAGTGGGGCGAATCCGTAAAGGAAGATTCCTAAACGAGATATGGGCAGAATCTACGCTGAGGATTCAACTCACAACACTGGCTTAATTAGTTCTTTTTATTTTTTGAGATAGGGGGCATTTAGGTCGAATAAAGACTACAAGGACGTAAAATTTTACATGTATAAATAGACACAAATTGATTTTATACAATATTCAAAGTGTGCCGTCCTCTGCTTGCCTCGATGGCAATGCGTCCGTGAACTTAAGGTCATGGGTTCAAGGAACGGTAGAAACAGCAACAACAATATTCAAAGTGTTTTATAATATATAAAAATTTATTTATACAACATATAAGAAATTGTTTAAATTTTATATTGTATTTCTTACATATTTATAAAAAATATTATCTTTATAATATAAAATACTTTGCATATAATATCAAAATATTTTGCATCCATTCGCTTTTAGAAATTGTGTCTGCCAAGGTTGTCCTTTATTTCTTTGGGTCTGTTTGGGTTAACTGTTGAATGATACTGTTATTAATTACTGTTGCTGATTGCTGCTGCTGGTTGCTGATTATTGATTCCTACTTACTGTTACTGATTACTGATAAAATTAATGAAGTGTTTGGTTAATTTTATAATTGCTGTTACTTTGTTGAATAATGAAATGTTTAATTTAGACATATAATTTGTGTAGATATATTATATTAAATTGTTTTTTATATTTTATGTTTTAGAATAATATTTTATAAATAATATTGAGAGTTATTTTACTTAATTTTTAACTTTTTTAAAAACAATATTAATTTTATTAAACGATAAAAATTATTATATTTGAGTTTTTTTTATAAATGTCAATATTAAAGAAAATTGAAGTGAAAAAAATATTATTTTAGAATACTTGAAAAAAATATTAAAATTATATAAATAATAATAAAATAAATTAACATATCTAATTCATGTGTCAAGTAAAAAAAAATAATAGTAAAATTATATAAATATTCTAAGGGTAATTTAGTCCATATAAATTATTATTAATATTAAAAAGTGAAAAGTAATTCAAAAAGTAGTAAAAAGTAACCCAGAACTACTTTTTAATCAACTGCTGTTAGGAAGTTAAATAAAGAAATAAGCAAAATCAAACAGTAACACTAAAAAGTTTACTAAACACATATTTTTCTGTTTTTTGAAAATGAAACGCAAATATACCCTTTTAAAAACTAACTCTAACACCCCCTTTAGCTTCTTGCTCTCCAGAGTACTCCCTCCAATTTTTGGTTTTATGTTTTTTATTTTTTTTTTTTAAATAAGATTTTCGCCTCCTTCTTGCTTTGATTAAAATGCACACTTTCCTTTGAAATATAATTTCTTACAATCTCCAGGCCGGCCACAAGTGAATTAAACATGTTGCTAAATATCAAAAGAAAACAAAATTCTTGCAGAAAAAGTAATAAGAATCTAAATTTAATTGATTGACTGAAGTCAAGCACTTTTTTCCTCAATTTTTTGGGAGGGCATTACAAGTTTGTTGCCTTTTATTCTACTCTTTTTTAGTATAATTTATTCATAATCTTATATCATATAAATTTATATTATCATATTTTTATTTTAAATAAATACTACTTATTATATATTGTAATATTACGAATAAGTTATATATGAGCCAAATCAGAAATCTCCTATAAAAATTTTTGCTCATGCTCTTCTCCTTTCTCTCCCCCCGTAGTTATTAATCTGTTTTGCTAATTTGGACCGTCCAATCTAGAACAGGGGCTTTATATTAAATCATTGCAGAGTTTATTAATAATACTTGGTGAAATACAAAATCAATTAATATTTCATTAGACTTCGCTAATAAAATGAACTGAACTTGTAAGGACTTACAAAAATAAAAATGCAGTAAAACTTATTGTGACACCCAATTATAAAATCACAACTATGCAACCAGGTGACCAAACGACGCTTTCATGCTACCATTTGATGTCTTCGTCAATCAAAACAACTACTTTTTTGAAAGATAAAGTTAGCATCCTCAAAAGTCTCTCCCATGGAAAACCCTCCCAAAACACTTCCTCTAAATCAACCAAAAAGTCACCCTTTGATCAATCGTTCCTCCACACTTCCAAACCTTCTTCTTCCCCCTCCTAGTCATTTACCCTTACCCAACCAGTTTCTCAAGTCACTCATGAAGCCACCGTATATGTCAAAAATTTGCTAGATAATTGGGAGGCTCGTGAATTGCTCAAGCTATTTTCTAGATTCTCTAGAGTGTTGGATGTTTATATCCCAAGGAAAAGATCAAGAAAGGGACTAAGATTTGGTTTTGTTAGAATGGAAAGATACAAATCTGCACTGGGCTTGATAGCTCAACTCCAAAATATATGTATTGGGAAGCATGCTCTTTGCATGAACATTGCAAGATTTGCTCATGGAATGCAATTGAAGACCCTTCCTACTTGTAGTGCAAAAGCTAAGATGAAGTGCTCTTCACCAATTTTAAAGCCTTCCTTTATTGATTCTTGTTCTTTTGCCATCGTAGTTCACCATAAAGATGTCATGGGTGCCTCCAAGTCTGCTGTTCCATTGCCTAGAAGCTCTATGCCTAAGTTGGTGCAGGATAAATCAAATCCAGCGTAACTTGCAGTTGCTAACATGGTCTATGATAAGCTTAATGACATCCCTTTATGGATTCAGAAGAGTATGATTGGATACTTAAATAATATGGCGTTGGTTGTAAATCTGCATAAACAATTTGTTGCTGAAGGCATCTTTGGTTGTCAGGTTCAGCCCTTTAGTGGCCGTTTGGTGTTATTATCTTTTTCTGATGATCAAACAAAAGAATCCTTTTTTTGTAAAAGGTTCAAACTAGTTAAACAAATGGTTTTTTTCAATTAAGGATTGCGATGTGGCTGATGTCGCCAAAAAAAGACTTGCGTGGGTGTTCCTCTGCAAATTTGGGACAATTCTTTTTTTCTCATCACTCTTTTGTCTTTTTTGGACCTACATCACCTTAGATGACAATACAAGGGACATGAATCAAGTGGATATTGCAAGATTTCTAATTTCAACAAAGACAATGGATTTCATCAATAGAATTTTTTTTGTCAAGGTCCAAAACAAAGTTTTTCCAATCTCAATTACTGAAGAGCCTAATAACAACATACTCATCCAAAATTGGTCTATTGGGATAGGAAGAAATATCATTGGTGTCATTGGGTCCTCCAATGGTGATCATGTCTCTGAATCTTCCAACCCACCCCCTATTGGCTGTATGTCACTATTGAGCATTGGAATCAGTTCTCTCTAGCCAATTTATTCCTCCAAGAACGACGTTCAATTTTCCAATGAAGAGAATAACGTTTTGATAAGGGCAAAGAACAACATCTACTCTTCCCCTTCTGTTATTGGATCTACTTCTATTTTGGGCCTAGAGAGTAACAAATAAAAGGAACTCAATAATGAGCCTATTCTTTTTTCACACTGCCTTCCTTCTGTTGGGCTTCCATTAGACTCAATGGCAAATTCCAAGTCCGATTCCTGAAAAAAGGCTACAGCACTCAACTTTAAACCTCTCACTCCTTTTTCTTTTGAGCGTCCACCATCATCTTTGTCTAAAAAATCTACGAAGCGTGCTATATCTATTAATGCAACTATAAGCAAATTAGTAAAGGTCAAGACAAAAAGGGAAGGAAAAGGGCAAGTCAATCAACTTCAAATGATTTTTTAGAAGAAATTGTTGATTCTTCCATATCAGATGACGACTTCTGGCAGAGAAATAAATTAATTTGTTCTACTCTTGACTTGGTTGCACCCGTCCCTAATTATGAAGCACTAAGGCATGCAGAGGCAGTTGATGCTAGCTGGTGGGACAGAAGTTGGGTCTTTGATATGATGATAATTCTTCCATCTTGATTGATCAATTGGTTGAGATGGACAAAGTTGAAGAGCCCGATGGAATAACCAAAAGGAGATGGGAGATCAGAATGCTTTGTAAGTATTCTAGGTTTTTTTTTTTTTTTTGATGTAGAATTATTATCGATGATAAAAGTTCTTTGTTGGAATGTGAGTGGTCGTTTTGGCAGCCCTAAAAAGAAAGCTGTATGTACCTTAATTTGGAATAAAGGAATTGAATTTGCTCTTATAAAAAAAAAAACAAAAATACAAAAAGTAACGGATAGAAAGATTCGATTTATCTAGGGTATAAGCCTATGTGAATGGGAATATATTGCTGCTTTTGGAAATTCTGGTGGACTTTTATCAATTTGGGATTCTGTTGAATTTAAATCTAAGAGTGTTATCAAGGGAGCTTGTTGGATTGCGATTCATGTAACCTTTTTGCTTGCCAATCTAAGTTGCATTGTGGTCAGTGTTTATGGTCCCAATGGCGATGTAAATCATAGGGCTATGTGGATGGAGCTTCTAGATTTACTAAATTTAATAGGGTGATGTTTTTGATTGGTGGTGATTTTAACACCACTCTGAAGCTTGGAGAGAGGAATAATTGTGATGGTCTATACAGTGTGGGAATGAGAGATTTTGAAAATTTTTTGGAAGCTATGGAAATTATTAATTTACTAGTTCTAAAAAGGACATTCGCATGGGACAATTCTTTCTCTATGAGTTGGTTGGATAGATATCTCATTAGTCCCAATTTCCTTTCTTTATTTCCAAATTTCAAGCAGTGGTCACATAATAGAGGATTATTTGATCATTTCCCAATCCTATTAGAATCTGATAATATTAATTGGGGACTCAAACCCTTTCATTTTCTGAATTATTGGCTAGCTCGCCCTGGCTTCTTAAACATGATTGGATCTATTTGGAAGGAGATGGATGGTGCTACAAAAATACAAAACAAAATTATTCTCAAGCTGAAACTGTTAAAGGCTTTCTTTAAAAAGTGGAATATTGAAATCTTCGATAACATTGAAGCTGAAATTAAACACATTGATTGTGAATTGGTAGCTTTGGACAAGGGCCAAGAGAATGGGCCACTTTCTTCTACTCAATTACCATTAAGAAATTCGCTTCAAATGAGTCTTAGTGAGAAATACAATATGCAAAAATCCTTGTGGTGGCAAAAGTCTCAAATTCGATGGATCAAAGAAGGTGATCAAAATACATGATTTTTTCATTTAATTGCTTGCTCTAGGGCTAGACACAATTATATTGGAAGTATTCGATCTAATGGGGTTGTGCTCAAGGAAGTTCAAGACATAAGGAGTAAAATCTTCAATTTTTTTCATAATATATATTCAGAGCCTTGTTCCAGCCGGCCTTCAATTGTAAAACTGGGATTCAAAAAGCTCACAAATGCTTCAGCTACAATTCTTAAGTCTTTTATCTCTAAAGAAGAAATAACGCAGGTTGTATTTAGTTGTGATGGGGACAGAGCCCTTAGGCCCGATGGTTTCAACTTTGCCTTCCACAAAGCCGCTTGGAAACATATAAAAGATAACATACTTTCTTTAGTCTTCTATTTTTTTTACCACATCAAATTTTCTTAGGTGCATTAATTCCTCTTTTGTTCCTCTTGTTGCTAAGATTAATAGTGCTATTGCCCTCATTGATTTTTGACCCATCAGTTTGATTGGATGTCCATACAAAATTATTTCAAAAACTCTAGCAAGATGGATCAAAAGTGTGATTGGAAAAGTTATTAGTGAAAACCAGACGAGCCTCATTCGAGGAAGACAAATCCTTGATGGGTTTTCATGGCTTTTGAATTGATTCATTCTATAAAAAAAGAAAAGCAACCTGTAGCAGTAGTGCAACTCGACTTCCATAAGGCTTTTGATTCTATCTCTTGAAGTTATCTCGAGAATGTCATGTAGTCTATAGGATTTGGTGATAAATGGCGATGTTGGATTCGTCAACGCCTTAGTACTGCTTAGGTCTCAATCTTGGTTAATGGCTCACCAACTCCATAAATTTAGCTTCAGCGAGGGCTTAGACAAGAAGACCCATTGTCTTTTTTTCTTTTTATCATTGCTGTAGAAGGACTATCTTGTATGTTGCATAAGAGCTGTGAGCAGAATTTATTTAAGGGAGTGGCTGGAGGGAGTGTCTATCCATGGCCCTCAATCAATTTTTTTTCTTTCTCATCTTCAATTTGCTGAAGATAACATTGTGTTTTGCCATCTAGATAGAGCTAGCTTAATAAATTTGAAGAGGATCTTGCAGTGTTTTGAATTAGCTTTGGCCCTTAAAGTAAATTTTATCAAAAGCTCAGTTGTGGGACTAAATGTAGATCCTTACTAGCAAACTTCAATTGCTCTTTAACTGAGAACCAAAGTGGAATCTCTTCCGATTAAGTATCTTGGCCTTCCCTTGGGTGCCAATCTATGGAAAAAATCCACCTGGGAACACATTATTACTAAAATTCTTAGTAGATTGTCTAGTTGGAAAGGCAAGTTGCTCACTATAGGTGGTCGGCTTACTCTTGTTAAGGTTGTACTATCCTTTCTCCCTAATTATTTCCTCTCCATTTTTAAAATCGCAAAATTAGTCGCCAAATAAATCACTTCTCTTCAAAGGCGATTCTTTTGGAGTGGTGATATCGATAAAAAGAAGTTGTGTTTAATAAGCTGGGACATTATTTGTAAATTTAAGAAAGATGGTGGACTTGTCATGGGATCTTTAACTCGCAAAAATCAAGCTCTTCTTTTTAAACAACTGTGGAGACATACAAAGCACAAGGACTCTCTTTGGAGGCAATTGATTGATGCTAAATATCATAACTTTTCAACAGGTTAGTGGCCTAAGTTTGACTATATAAGTAGTTCTCATGTGTGGCAAGGAGTTATTAGAGCTACTGATTTGGATGATATTACAAAAAGGTAAGTTGGAAAGGCAAGGAGTTAGTAGATTGTCTAGTTGGAAAGGCAAGTTGCTCACTATAGGTGGTCGGCTTACTCTTCTTTTCAAAAGGCAAGGAGTTAGTAGATTGTCTAGTTGGAAAGGCAAGTTGCTCACTATAGGTGGTCGACTTACACTTGTTAAGGCTGTACTATCCTTTTTCCCTATTTATTACCTCTCTATTTTTAAAATCCTAAAATCAGTCGCCAAAGAAATCACTTCTCTTCAAAGGCAATTTTTTGGAGTGGTGATATGGATAAAAGAAGTTGTGTTTAATAAGTTGGGAAATTATTTGTAAATTTAAGAAAGATTGTGGACTTGGCGTCGGATCTTTAACTCGAAAAAACCAAGCTCTTTTTTTAAATAACTGTGGAGACATACAAAGCACAAGGACTTTCTTTGGAGGCAATTGATTGATGCTAAATATCAGAACTTTTCAACAGGCTAGTGGCCTAAGTTTGACTACAGAAGTAGTTCTCATGTGTGGCAAGGAGTTATTAGAGCTACTGATTTGGATGATATTACAAAAAGGATAGTTGAGAAAGGTATCTGATGTTTATTAGCAAATGAAAAAACTATCAAATTTTGGCATGATCTCTAGGTGGGGGATGTTACCTTGGTAGCCAAATTTCCAAGACTTTTTTCTTTAGCAAAAGATAAGAATATCATAATAGATGAATGCGGTAGTTGGTACAATGGAAATTGACAATGGAATCTTCAATGGAGAGGTACTTTGCTAGATTGGGAGGTCTCTAATGTAGTAGTCTTAATGTCCATTATTGGTGCCACTCATCACTCCATATCCACAGAAGATTGCCTC
The DNA here is from genome assembly GCA_037832335.1 of Carallia pectinifolia. Taxonomy (NCBI): domain Eukaryota; kingdom Viridiplantae; phylum Streptophyta; class Magnoliopsida; order Malpighiales; family Rhizophoraceae; genus Carallia; species Carallia pectinifolia. The sequence continues at coordinate 14,990,264 of CM075444.1, read as the reverse complement.
TCATAGAGTTTTTCGAAGTCATGAGTGTTTAGCGTCAAATCGTTTTACATTAAAATTATGAGACTTTCCTCTCGAATTGGCACCCGTTTAGTCCCTAATGTCTGGCTTAGTTGACCACCACCTAAAATTGAGATCTTCGTTTGGATGGCTTGTCTAGATAAATTATGTACCAAAAGTGCTTTACTTCAAAGGGGAATACTTGCGCTTCAACAGAGTTTTTGCAACTTGTGTGACTCAATGATTGTATCTGATTCCCATCTTTTTTTCCAATGTTATAGTTCTTGGAAGCTTTGGTGCTATTTTGTTAAGGGGTGGAGTCTCAGCTGGTGCATTCCAAACTCTTTCTTAGATTTATATCAACAATGGAATGGCTTAGTGCATGGAAAAGAAACGAAGAAAATGTGGATGTCTCTATTTTTTATTCTAGCTTGGACTATTTGGCTAAAACAAAATAAGAAAATTTTCTGAGATGTTGATATCAATTGCTCCACTCCTTTAGATATTGTTTCTACTCATGCTTATTCTTGGCTCAAGGCATCAAATTTAGACTTTCCTTTCCAAGCTTAGTGTCTTATATCATTAACAAATGTAATGCACGGACGAAATTGGCATCATATATCTTAGCATCTTTATTAGACAATTAAGTTTCAGTGATTCATTGTTCCAAACAATTTTGCTCTTCTTCTTTAGTTGAGGTGTACTGAAACAAGTTGGATGTCATTGTTGGGTAACTTTTTGTTGCCCAACTAAAACTATTTTTGTTTGGGTGGTTTTTTTTCACATGTAATTTTCTTTATAAAATCCTCTAATACTCAACTTATCAAAAAAAAAAAAAAAAGATAGAGCTACCATCTGGGAATGTACTTTAAATCTATTCTAGTTAGCTTACCATATGCCCTCTCAAATATTTATTTTTTTGCTGTCTCCACACAAATACCTTTGAGGAGCAATGAAAAAAAGTCAAGAATATTATATGAAGCATTACTCCATCTATCACCCAAACTAGCCTCCAAGAAATTGTTGTTTTGATAATAAACCTTGCTACAGACACTGAGGTGTAGTAGTGAGGTAACAAAATATTGAATTATCGAGATTACTACTTTAACTAAAACTTCTTTTCCATTTACATGTAAAAATTAATTAATCGGCAATTTACACATGTTTCCTAAATTAAAAGGCATTAATGTAGTTTAGAACCTACTGTTAAAAACTTTGTAGATTTTATTACCTTAATAGTCAAAATGTTTTATTTTTCACTTTCCATAAACATATATATTGGGATATTCATATATGGATTTATTAACATGTATAGTAAAGATCCCAAAGCCAAAATTATAGTTGTTGAAAATTGGGGAAAAAAAAGGAAACTGTAGCTGTGAACTTTCCATTTTCTCTCCTGCACTTGTCCACGACCAGAACTAGTCCAATATTTTTGTATCTATATTTCCACTACTATAAAATACAACATTTGTTATATGATCAATAACTAAAAAAATGACAAGGAAGAAGCTTAAGCTTGCGTATATAGAGAATGATGGTGTTGGGAAAGCAAAACTCAAGGGAATGAGGGATGGTCTATTTGAAAAATTAGGCAAATTTTCCACATTATGTGGTGTTGATGCCTTTGCCATCATCTACAGCCCAGGCGATGGCCAACTGATCATTCGGCTGTCACATTCTGAGGCGCAACGAGAGCTAAAAAGGATTCAAGGCATGCCAAAGGCAAAGCGTTACAGGAAAATGATGAATAAAAGAAGTCACATGCGGGAAAGGGTACGCCAAGTGTAGGAACAGTGGAGGAAATTCCAAATGAAAAATGGGGAAATGGAGATGAGTTATCTTCTGCACTATTTTTATCATCACCATTTTTTTTATTAGTCGATGGTAACGGTTTTGTGCTCCTCCGTGAGCTCCTTAAGGCCTTGATGCCTTTGGTTTTGGCGTTGATTGTCCTTTTAGTTTGCTTCGTGCTTTTTGGGGTTGTCGTTCTATTCTACTTATATGCTTTTGATTTGTGGTTCCGTTGAGACCCCTTCTTCTTCGCCTCATTAGTTTTGGGCATGAAGGTGGCGGACTCCGTCTTTTTGGAAGGGTGTCAAGTCTTGTATAGCATTCATTGGTGGATGACTTTTGTTCAGGCCTTGGGTTCTAGGTGCTTTGCTATGTTGCTAGAGGTCGACGGGAGTAGTGTCGCTCTTTTGCTCCTAGTTGTAGCTGCTTTGGTTGGCATTTTGGACTCAGTCGTTGTTGGGTTGTGGTGACCAAAGACTGCCTTCTTCTTTGGTGCTTGTGCCTGTCTGGGTTTCTTCTGCAGTTGTGCTCTATTTAGGGATAGCTTTGGGCCTTTGGGCCTGGTTGAGGTAGATCTCATCTTAGGTCTCTAGTGTGCTCAGTTGTGAGCTTAGGCTTGGTCTCTATATTGGACTGGGTCCTAGGCCTCTTGGTAGGGCTATGTACATTCGGTTCCTTCTAATGCAATGCAATTCCCTTTCTGGTCAAAAATAATTCTCATTAGCATTTTTAGACGACTATACCGAAGTGTCCCCCCTAATCGAGTACACCAGATTATTGTTGTCTGATTCCACTCCCTAGAGCAAAGATGAGGCCATTGTTAGAAGGACAATAAGAAGAGGTTTATGAATTGCTTTCGATGGTGTCATTGTTTGGCATTGTTTTTTCTTGGGAGAACCCAGCCAAGGTACGATAAGTATAAGTGGACTAGGTATGTTGTTCTTATCAGCTAGGCCTAAAGTAAGCCTAGTGGGCTAACTTTTGTGTGCCTGCCTCAAGCCACCAGTTCCTGGCAATTAGCCTTTGCAATATTTCATCCCTATGTCCTAATTATTTTCCTCAAATAGATAGAAAAATTAAATTTAATCCAAAGTTACAATTAAAGGGAAAAAATTATAATAACACGTCCACAAAATTTGCTACCCCAAAAATGTAGGAGCAGAATCCTTTGGCATATCTCAAACCAAACAAATTATTAACATCACACCCCAAATCCACAATGGATATAATTGCATCAAGTTAAATACTATAGGCAAAACTTATAATAAAACCAAGTAGCCTTGATTTTTTTTTTTAATACAATAGTTGTCAACTACCAGCACCAACCTCTTACCTCATTCTTTGGCTGTAAGGTCAAGACTAGCGTAACAAGAACTAGCCAACTCTTAAGGAATTAATATAAGTTCTTAGAGATGTTCCTAATAGAAAGAACAAGACGTTACTAGTAAGTACGTATCTAGTGTAAACTAAAGGAATAAGAAAATCATTGACTCTGAAAGTTTTAAGCAGTTGGCATACTATGACAGAGAAATTTTTTGATGTATTCACAAGCATCTTCTTTTTTGTTTTTCTTTTTTATTGTCGAAAAAGTAAAAAGGGCGTCTTCAGCCTAAACTCAAAGAGCACATACAAACTGTCAAGTGTTTCCAATAGGATTTACATATCACTCATTTATAAGGAACTTTAACAATGATCAATTGAATTCAAACTCAAGATGGTGCGTTAAGAGCCAAATACTCAACCATTGAGCCTCCTCTTATATACCGCAAAATACATCTTACCTTGATTGTGTTAGAATATTCCCAATTAATATTCTTAGAGTAAACCCAAAGAATACATATGTTAAAGAATATTCATAATGTGGTCTGACTAATAAGGAAATAATCTATTAAGTAAACAAATTTCGACCATTGATTTCAGTATTGATAGACATACTGTATTAAGTTTAAATTTGTATATATATATATAACTAGTCATCTCTCTTCCTAACACACACGAAAATTTCATCTAAATCGTGTGATTATAGTAAAGGTTGGGATAGAGAAATTAGTGATTAGGTTGAAGAAAAAGCTTAGTTCTTATTCCGAAGTGAAGATGACTATGACTTATGCTAACTGAGGTATATCATTTATATGATCTTATTCAGTTTCAAGATCTTAAAGTTAAAATTTTATGATGATGAGATTTATTATTAAATCTAACGTATGGTATCAAAGCCTACGTTTTGAAACTAAATATTTTAGATGCATAATAAATAACATTTATATATGATTGATTATAGTTGTTTGACCCCATAAAATGTTGAACCGAGTACTTTTTCTTTAGTTCTGTATGCATATTGTCCCATCAAAAGAATTTTGTTTTGTCTTACTATTGATAAAGGGACGAAGGCTTTGAGGAATATATATTTTCCCACTAATTGTTTGGTTTCTCTTGGCTTTAATAAAAAATTGATTTAGTGGTTGAAATTGTCAAATCAGTAAGACGATCAATGAGGTTAATTAAAAATAAAAAAGGATTGAATAATGTTTTGGCCGATCACAAGCTGTGTTAGAATGCCGGCCTTAATGTTGTGGTTGGTTGGGCCATTATAAAAGAATAAGAAAAAAAATTGAGAAATCTAATGTTTGGGAAACATAGGAAAATAATTAGAAACAAAAATTGATGCTTTTCAACTCATCATTCAATTGTTTGTTAGAGCATTTTTGTAATTTTATCTATACACTTTTCTTTCTCATCATTTTCTCATACAATCTAAATACAAAATTTTACTTTCTCATCATTTTCGCATAATTTTTTTTCTTACAACTTTCTTTCTCACAAAAATCTCACAATCTAAACAAATCATAAGAGTTTGAAAGGATTTCTCACTCCTTATAATAAATTACGATGGTTTTTATATTTAAAAAAAAACATTATTACTGCAAGAGAGCAACGACGTACGAGCTGTCAAATTGTTAATTTATTGGATAGTGTGGAGAAATATTTAATTCTTTTGTGCATAACAATAATATAAGGGAATATTTAATTTTTTGATTTATTGGACATGAATTCCTTCGTGCTTCTTTAATGAATTGTAACGGTAATATTTAATTCATTGTATGGTGGTCAAATTTGTTGAAAAAATTTAATTACTGTTAGTTAACGGTAATATTTAATTACGTGTGTGTTAATAAGCAATGATAATTAAGGAGTTAAAGGGATAGAGAGATCAACGTAAGAGATTTATAGTAGTTCGACTTATTTCAAACTTACGTCCACTCTCCAAGATCACCTTTAGAAATTTCACAATCCATTATCAATCTTCTTCACAGCTGAAAATTAAACCCTTACAATATTTCGATCACCTGACCAAGTGCACACTAGCTATTTTCTTCAACAACGCAAAAGTCACCTAACCTTTCCCACAATCACTTTACAGTCACTTGACCACATTTAATAAAAAATCCATGACCTTTCTCACAATACTTTTACAAACACAATGCTTGTTTCACAAGCTCAGAAATATCTCGTTCTAGACTTAGAATACTCGATCTCTTTTCTCTTCTTTTCACTTAGAGCTTCTCTCACTCTTACAAATATTACTCCTTTTCTTTCAACTCAAATACCCACTCTCCTATTTTAAAAACATAATCCCGCACACCACAAAAAGGGCACTCCTTGTGCACAATAACAATACAACACAATAGAGAGAATAAGAGGAGTAGAAAGGGTTAGGAGGGATAATTAGAGCATTAGTAGAGGCACCTATTTATAAGTGAAGGAGGATGTAGGGGCTTCTGTAACGTATTAATGGGGGTTGATTTTACAGCCAATGGATCCCCAAAATCATGGCTTTGAATGCTGATGATTGTTTTGATAGATTTGACAGCTCTTCAGTAAATTATTCATAACTCTTTGTATATATCTCCAAATCTTTCCTGATTCTCGAATTTTTAAGTAAACATCTAGAGCTTTCCATCCATGTATAGATTATAGCCTGATTCCACTCCAGCTAGCCATGGTTCCTTCTGAAATTATTGATCCTGTTGGCTAGACAAACTGTACACATTTTAGTGTTTTGGCAATATCTCCTTCTACACATATCTAATTAACGTGATTCTTGTCAATTTGAAAACTAGAAAGAATTATCTTCGTGTGACTATAAGGCTCAATAGCTAATTTTTTCCCATTTTTTCTTAATCATCTTTGAAAGTGGACTAATCCTGCCTACCTTGACAGATTGAACACCTTTCAGTTAATGGACCATAACTTCCTCCACAAATATCCAATTGAGCTGATTCTTAAGGATTTGAAAACTAGACAGAATTTTCTTTTTACCCATATATAATTCATCATATGAATCGTCTCCAATTGCCTGCAGTATTCTTTGAAAATTGTCTAAATCAGTGTATCTTAACAGTTTGTGTAAGCTTCAATCTCTGACCAATAACATTATACAGGAATATCCAATTAAGATGATTCTCAATTCTTTGAAAACCAAATTCAATCAGCTTTCTAACTATATATAGTTTGCCACATAATATTACTCCACCCGAACGTTCCAACTTCTATAAGTTGACTCATCTGGAAGGCTTTGACAGTTTGTACAAGTTCTAACTTGTTGCCCATAACTTCTTTCACACAACTCTAATTAATGTGAAAATTGTGCCATTTGAAAGTAGACTCAATAAGCTTTCCAATGACATATAGCTTGACACATGATTCATCCTAAGAGATCCGCAACATTCTTTGGAAATGTACCTACGCAGTGTGTCATCATATTTTGAGTCCTTAATACTCTTTTAATCATAACTTGGCATTAGAAACTTCTCTAGCTTTCCAACCATATATGGCTTGTCATCTAGTTTGCCTCTATGTAAACAAACAAGCCTCTAAAATTTAGAAGTATTAGATAATACTTGCATTTAGTGGAACCAATATTACGAGTTTTATTGTGCTTGTATTGCTTTCATTCCAATTTCTATTTGTTTGATTAAAAACCTTTAACAGCACACTTAAATAAATATATTAGTAATTCTCAATATTTTGTAATTGTCAAAACCGAATAATAAAACTTTAGGGTCTCAACAATCCATACAACATTATATATATTGGTTCTTCCATAGGTATACTGCAGAGCAGCTACAATGAGATATATTAATCAAGTTTTCTACAAAATCAAAAATAGCTAAATTAAAAAAAAATTAATGATAATTCTTGACCACAATTTTTTTTAATATTATTTAGCCACGAATTACATAATAGGGCTAAACAAAGAAAATAAATTTTTTTGAGCTAAAAAAAATCTCCCTTAAATTTCACTTTTTAATAATTACATTATGGATAGGCTATTAGGTACAACTTTGCGGATAGGCTATTAGGTACAACTTTGCATTTAGCTTATGATTTACGCCATACATTAAAAGGTATATATATTTTTTTCCATGCTTAACTTTAAGATCATTCACTGACGATCCATGTTCCCAAAAACAAATAAATAAATAAATAAAGTTCGAAAAGACCACTACTCACCATACTATGATTTCTTTGTGGTATAAAACCATACGATTCATAATAACTTGTTTTTTTCAAATAAGTAATCCATAATTGCTATTATATAGATATAAGATTATGCATTAATTGTTGTTTTTCCATAAAGGTTATTAAACATTACACTCTCAAATTCAAATTGCATTCATTATCGTAGGCGGAGATATTACAGCGAATCATAATTGCAGAAATTATAGAATATCAAATTTTTTTTTTTCAAAATTTTTAAACTTAAACCAACTAATTAAAAGGGAAGATAGTAGGAGAAGTCAATGTTTTGAGCCTCTAATTTCTCTGTTGCTGGCATAATGTCATTTGAGTTATAAACTCATGGCCAAATTATTTGTTTGTTGTAGATTTTGCTAAAGCAATTTCGTTTAAATTTTTCTTTACCTAACAAGATAATCTACTTAATTTTATGATAAATGCCTAGCTAGTATATGGAATGCTACAACAAAGAGAGACATCGAACTGCTTTGGACTTTAAATAATGGCATGTTAAAATTTGAAAAGAAGAATTTTATTGTTGATTCCTCGCCCCAAACCCAAAATTCTAGTAGCAACATATTTAGACATTTTATTGAAAACTAGTTTGCACAGATACAGACTCAACGAATACAAACATGTCAACATATTAATCATAAAAAAATTAAGACATTGACACAATGTAAATATGACTATATATACCTATATTGATATGCATATACAAATGCCAGCAAGTGTTATTTGAAATATGTATTATGGTTTAATATTAACTATTGTATTATCTACAAAAATAAATGCAGAATATAAATCTTTGTTTATAGGTGTAACAATAACTTCAAGTTAAATTTAATTTCTATTGTCAAATAAAAAAAAACCACTTAATTTACACAATTACATTGAGAATATATTACTTGAACACAAACTTTCCCCTCTTTTTTTTTTCATTTTTTTTTACTTTTTTTTCAAAAAAAGTGTCCTTGACGTGTTTTAATTGTATTCTCAGCGCGTTTTAAACGCATCCATAATGTATCTAAATCGTGTCTAAATTTTTTAAATGTTTTCTACGGACAAGTTTTAATGTGTCGAGCATGCATCTGTGTCATATCCAACATGTGTCCGTATTCGACACATATCCATCACAAGCACGACGGCTAAATTACTATGTCCGTAGGTTGAAAGGGTTTTGATAGAGGGACAGGTGAGAGGTTTTGTCGTGTTTTGGGGGGGTTGGGGGTAGGGGCAGAAGGAATGAGGACCGGTGGTATGGTGGGTTTTGACAGGGAGAGTGTGAGAGATTAGCATACCTAAATTTTCTCTAAATAATTGGAACTAATTGTGAAGTTTCTCTATATTTCTTGATTCATTGTGAAACTTTTTTCAAAGTTATTGACCTAATTTTGAAGGTTTTCTACGATACTTAAAATGTGGATGAGGTAGTTTGAAATGTCAATAAATTCATCTAATATGACATATTTAGCTTGCCATATGGTACATTGTGTCAGCGTCACGCTATCATCACATTAGCATATAACGACATTTTAACAAAATTGAAGTTACTGATCTATTCTAGAATATTTTTTTTCCAACAGAATTATCTTTAATTGGACTTTTTTAAACTTATTGACCTATAATTAAACTTTTCCTATGTAACTGACCCAAATTAGGGCTTATTTCATGAAAGTACAACTAGTATCCTCTAATTTTCTACTTTTTGGACTTATAACTATCTGTTTTTCAAATCTTTGGTTGATTTTTTTTTTGACGAATCAGTAGAGAATATTAATGAAAGAAAATGTTACAAAAGGGCTAGAGAAAAGCCACAAAAGAAAGAAAATACAAAGAAAAAACTCATAACCATGCGATAAAATCTGAATTTCTGTCCACAGCCATCTTAACAAGGGTATCAGTAGTAGAGTTGGCTGTCCTACTAATATATTTGAATATACAATTAGCAAGGCAATCAAGGTGCCTCTTGATAAGTGTAAAAGTTCCTCTAAACTTCTATGGTCTTAGAACATCTTTGGTTATCCAAGAAATAGCATTGTGAGAATCCGATTCAATGAGGAGCGAACATCCTTGACAAGAGGGATTGTTGGCAGCCAGCTCAAGAGCTTTCGCAACAGCTAAGACTTCAGCAACATTTGAATCTAAACAACCCACCGAACATGAGAAAATACAAATAAAATTGCCTCTATGATCTCTCAAAACACCACCAATACCTACAGGACCTTGCTTGCCGAAAACCGCACCATCAACATTCCATTTAAGGTTGGAAAAACTAGAGGAGTCCATGAAATCTGAGGCTTGTCCTAATAAGAGGAAACCCAAACTTTCAATGCATCTTTCGAGAGAATTAAAGCTTGGCCAGCATTTGGAAGGTTGGTAAAGATGTTAGTGATCCAAAACCTCCATCTAGCAAAAATGATATTTGGCAATACAGTCCAATTTGGAGTGACACCATCAAAGAGAAATTTGTTCCTTGCATTCGAAAGGGTCCAAGAAATCACATAAACAAGGTATTCCAGATTTTGGCTTGTAACTTTCCTTTCACAAGTGAGCTCTATTGAAAGAACAGGTCCTTAAGGCAAAGAGGAAGGCAACAAACCACACCCCACCAATGTAAGAAAAAGGTCCAAATCTTTCAGGATAATGGACAGTGAATAAGAAGATGGTTTGTAGATTCAGGGCAAGAATTACAAAGAGGACAAGAGGTATTGTCAATAGCAATCACACCCCGCGAAAGAAGGAAGTCCTTAGTAGAAATTCTATTTTGAATAACAAGCCAAAGGAATAATTCGATTTTAGGAGGAGCTAATTGCAACCAAATATTTGGAAAAGTGGCATCAGTAGGACTTAAGTCACTCATTAGGAGCTGCATTCAAAGAGATTTGACAGAAAAATCACCATTGGAATTAAAAGACCATACCATTTTGTCTTGCTCTGATTGAGTAATGAAAGCAGCGCCTATATTGATAAAATGGGTAAACATGTGTGGTTCCTCATAGAACTGTTATAAAAGATTGTGTAGTTGTCATATTGAAATATATCATACTATTTATGTTAAATTTATGAGAGAGTAAACTCCGCAAAGCCAACGAGTGTCACTAATACTATTTAAGACTGTAAAAAACCTATGCACTTTTAACTCCACCGTTTAAGATGACTAAGGCTTGAACTCGTGAATTGGTTACAAGTGCAAGCTTTTTGCTACTAAACAACTCAAACTGTTGTTTTGCTTTTCAAATCTTCTCAATAAAATTTGATCTGATTTCTATAAAAAAGCGTACTTAGAATTTGAACAATACTCCATTTCAGCCACCAAATGGCCCACCATTAGATTGGATTTGGCAACTTTTTGAATAGTAATAGCACATTGAGCAACTTAATAAATATTTCAAGTTGCACTTGTGAAAGAAAAAGAAACAATCACTTTGCATTGAGACCAACTGGAACAAAAAACACATGGATCACCGAGATAACTATTCCTGAGAGTTGACTGATCGAGTTTTTTGAAAAAATCATTGCTTTTTAGGCTTTATGCAAAGAATTGAAAATATCACAGAGACAGGCCGGTTTACAGGGATCATCACTAAGCAAGTGGATAAGCATTACCTATCCTGTTTTAAGTAGTTAGTGGTGATTGATCATGTTTTGTATAGTTAATCAATATACTTAAAGGAAAACACTCATCATTTTTGTTTCCATGTAATTATTTATAGTTAAAAAAAAAAGAAGCAAAGTGTTAATTAGATTCTATCTTTACAATCATTATCAAATTCTCTCCTTTTTTTTTTTTTGTTTGACAAAAAATAAAAAGGATAAGTGATACTTTACAGATACACAAGAAAAATTGTGCTAGTCGCGTAATAGCATGGGCTGAACCTTTACACTGAATTCACGAACGAGTAAACTCTAATATAACTAGCTAAAAGTACCAGTAACTCAGAGAATTAGATTCAATCATACGTTTAGTCATACTGAATACTTTGATAAGAATTCAAACTCATGGCCTATATAGTACAAACAAAATCTTTAATTCCTAAACTACAACAAATGGTAGTTATTAAATTCTTTATTGATGGAGGGGACCATCAAACATTTGGGTTTTTCCCGAGTTTTACAATGGAACTATGACCACTTTAGTAAACATTATTGGGTGGTTAGGTTGGATACCTCTATGATATTTGCACTTAGGTGGATATCATTAGCAATATATGACAACCTAAGCTACATGTACTTCTAATTTCTATATGGCGCCATCACAAAAAGATTAACAAAATGCGCTGACATCAGCTCCAAGGGGACTTAACATTCCCTACAATAATTTGAACCAGCAGTACACATTTAAGTGCGAAGGGGAAGATTTAACTCTCAATGAGATTTGATGTTTGAATCTAAGATTTTAAATTAAATTTTAAATTTAGTAGCTACTATGTTATGCCTAATATTTTTTATATTATTTTATGATATATAAGTGACTACATGAAATATTATAACTTCTTTACCTTTTCTTTTTTTGTTTTTCTCTCCTCATTAACTCGCACTTGCATAATTTTTATTGATTGTATTTAACTGTGTCTATCACTTCTATCTCTATCAAGTGCTATCTTGTGTTTTTGAAATCAAATTTCATTCATACTTTGAATTGAGTTGTAATCCATCACTTGACAATTTGGTGAGTTTGACTGTAACTCCACTATAGCAAATCACAGCGATTGTCAAATCTGAAACCCGACATCTTATCCACCAAATTATCAAACTCATTAGACGAGGAAACTCATATGTTCGAATATAGGAGGCAAAGTGTTGGAGTAGAGATTCAAATTTAAATCCATTATATGGGATGCATGTCAAGTTATTATTTAAACTATCACCTTGGGTGATAAAAAAAACTGGACAGCTAAGATCATTATTTATGGCACCAAAAAATACAGTAATACCACCACATTCCGCATCCGTCATCATGGTAAGGATATTTTTCTTTTGGCTTGTAGTAACTAAACTTTGAAAATCAGACCCAAAGCTAGGATATTTTATATTTTTTAGAGTTATGAGCCTGTGAGGAGATCATTTCTAGGTTAACTACGATAGCTCTTAGAATAATAAGGATATTTTATATATTATTTTTGATAATTTTGGCCAATAGTAATATTTGACAAAAAGTAGCAAGTTGTAGACGTAAATTAAAAATAGGAGTTGAGGTGCCCCATAATAATTTTTTGTTATGTTAGAAGTAATAGAATTTTTTAGAATAAAAAGTATTTTTGACAACATTCCTCAGAATTTTTTTTAATAACCATTTATTTATATAACAAATGTTACCTCATTATGCAACATTGCCTTAACAATAATGATCATCAAACTACCTATATTTAATTGCACGCTCCATATGAATTAAAATTTTAGGAAAAAAAAAAAAAAGCTTAAAAACCGTATCTCTTTTTTTTGGTCTTGAATACAGCATCACTGCATCAACATAACAAGGGATCCACACTATGTAACCCATTAAGCATATACAGATAGATAAATGCTTTTATATGCCAAAAAATGATATTCACAGACCCTAGCAATGACAATAAAGAAATTTCATTCAGTAAATTCGTTTAAACAAAAGTAGTTCATATGATTTGTTTGCAAGCTAGATTTGTTTTTTTTTTTTTTAATTAGTAAAAATTAAAATTTGAACTATAAACATTAGTCTAAAAGTTCACGTAATTTTATTACTAAAACTTAGTGACTAGTGGCCTTAGCAATATTTGATAATAGAATAACATTGTTTATATAGATAACATCTTAAAAAAAATAAAAAAAAAATAACTACAAAGTTACAATAAGAGTAGAACACTTGCCTAGATATATGGAGTACAAGCTTGTACGGTTGGCGTTGGCGTGCAAACCTAATGTATTTATTTATTTATTTATACAAAAGATAAAAAGACTATGATATAAGATAGGTAAATAAGAGAAAAACCGATATTTGAACTTAATAGGCTTCTAACCATTTCAGCTATTACTAACCCTTTCCAAACCTTATTTATGCACACTAATAACTGCAATGATATGAGACAAGAAGGTCGACCGTTGATTGAATCCTCGGCCACCCAACTTCATCCACTAGATGATTCTTTACGCTTCATGAGAGCAAAGCCAAGCTTCAACCGTAGTAGGAGTCGAAGAAGCCTGCTCTTGATGAAGTTCGGCCCCCATAATCATTTGATTTTCACTGGACATTGCTTCAACCTACAATACATGAAACCAAAAGATGGTCAACAGAGTTGTGTCAAATTCACATATCGTTCTCACATGGTTCAGGAAGAAAGAACTGCGACCCTGGCCTCGGGTTGTGGTTAGGAAGGACTATTTCTTTTTTCTCTACCAAAGATTATGCTGGAATGGAATCACATGTGTGTTTGAGCATGAGAAGTAATATTCTACTTCCATATTCTGCTTCAGTTGATGTTCGTTCACAATCACCTCATTTCCTACCATGCCATGCCACAAAATTTTATTTAAGATGCATGTATCTAGATATGCTGTATGCATATGCCAGCTGTGCTGTAGGCGGCTCAATGATAGCAATTAATGGTCAAATATACAATAGAGGATGTGAAAATGTCAAAGCCTCAAATCACAGGAACAATGTGCTTATGTAGACTCTTGACTTAATTGGTTGTCTCATTGGAAAAATCTTTCCATTCATTCAAATCTCATCCAGTAGAAAAACCTATTTCCACATGAGAAATTGATTGCCAGATCCCCATCTGGCAATCGTATTCGTTTTCAAACATTCAAACTTTCTTAAATCACCATCAGCTGTACTCTTTCATTGCAATAACCCACCTTACCGCAAGGATGGGAGGGTCATCCTTGCAATAGCCAGAAAGACACACAAAACACACACACACACACACACAAGCAGACAAGCCTAGAAAGTGAAGAGTTAAAAAAAGGCCTAATCAAAATACATGCTGATTGTCCTTTGCAAATATTAGAAGGACAAGCTCAAAAAACAGAAAATAATAACAATTTCAAAACGATGACGCAGAACTCACCATCAAACCATGATCCACGAAGGTGGCTATATTAATTAACACAAAATTTGAAGTTATACTGAGGGCATGCCATCCAATGAAATTTTCACTTACTTGTGTAGAATTTAGTTGGTGCTGAAGCTGCAAAAGATCGGTGGGTGTCAGCTCTTCCGAATTATCTGCGTCATAAAACCTGGCAGTTTGCAATGTCAGTCAGCGTTGCAAAATCTTTACGGTTGATCTCTTAACAGTTATGCAAACACTTTATACCGATCAAAAGAAAGAAGGTTACCTCGGCTCTGCAAGCTGAATGTTATTGTCTGCCAGTGAATCTATTGGATCAGGATGTTCTTTTACCTGGAATTGATGGAAATTAAATTGCAAATCACTACCAGAGATTTCTAGCTTACTTATGTACTGAGGGAACATTATAGTCTTCCACATGATGTCACATCTGGGACATTTTCAACAAGTGCAATTGGTTGGTGCAATCTGGTAGAAGTGCACCTTTGAAGACAGTCCAGTCTCATACTCTCATTGTAAAAAGCAACAGCACATAACAATTAGCACGAGAACACCCAAATGAAATTCTTGGCCTTCCGTAAAGTGCCAAATTAGCTGGGGGTGTAGGTGTCAATAATTTAGGATTTCAAATTGCAGATAGAATTTAAGTGTGTTCAATACAGGAGACTGTTATATTATAGAGTCTATATTGTAAAATCTGAGAAAGGATCAAATTAGCAGTCTTATCTTTATTATAAAAAAAAAATTGGTACTACCTATGGCCCCTAAGTCATATTAACGTAACCTTACCATTACACTATTTGCTCTTTAAATAAGTTTAACTAAGCAAGTCCAGAAATAAAACATAAACATCCTTGAGGCCAGAGATTGTCATACCTGCGTTTCGGCTTCAGTTGCATGATCAATATCTTGACGTAAACATTCACAGTAGCGTTCGAGGACCCTGCTCCGACTACAATTCATAATTTTATAAAATGTTAAAGGTGTAATCAGAAGTATATTTGCATCAGGCGTGCCACAATTCTGCACGAGATGTAACCTGGAAATATAAAGATGATACCTCAAGTTGTGGTCTTTGATACATGAGAAATTAACAAAAACAAAAATAACAATGTTTTGATCTTGAATTTAATTGAAACGGGTTACATAAATCTTTTCTTGTCATTTTGTTTTAATCAAGAACTGAGTTCAATATAAAGTATAAGTGTTCTACATTTTACCTCACCAAACGTTCCCAAGTCAAGTTAAAATTATCCTCTTGCTCTCTTCTCCCCATATTCTTGAATCTGTCCCGTCTTAATTGGAGTATTTATAGATCTAGTTTGGACATGTCTGAACTAACACAAATGTTACTTGTTCAACTTGTCTCCAATCAGAGCTACACTTATTTTACTATCAATATTCTTCCTCATTCTATGCAGTACATACACCTAAAATTAACTTATTACGAATAATTAAGAACACCACAAACACATATAGAAACAAATAAAACACCATACACCGAGATTACAAAAACAAATAAAACACAGCGAAGAAAAAAGGAAAGAAGATCCCAATTATGGACTTGCTTAAATGTGGTCCTCCAATCTTCTTCATAAGTAGAACTAGAGCCATTGTGATTTGTGAGCAGCATGCCATTATCTAAGCATGCCAAGATTTCCTAACGTGGAACAATCATAACGCTCCCGTTGACTACTATTTTTGCTCATGTGTCACGTGTACATCAAGCTTCTATACATTAGCGTGCAAATTTTAGCGTCTATTGGCTGTCATGACTCGTGAGACATGCAAATATATATACAAACTTTAAACAGTCATAGATTTGATTTGCATGACTTCATGAAAAATTATCAACAATACTTAATAATGACATGCATGTGTTCACAAGGCTAAAATTTGAATACATGAGTATATTTTCAAGTTCTTAGATGCATAATTATTTTCTGCTATAAAAGAAGAGACATGTCACCAGTGCACAAGCCACTCAAACTAAATGAAATTGTATGTTAATTCAATTGTATGAAATTTTACCCTTGTGTTCACAAAGATTTGTTTTCGGAGCTCTAACAGTGACATCATAATGCAGTACCTTACCATTACAATAAGACTCATCCTAAGATTTATTAAAATTATATAAATAAATAGACGAGGAAAGCAACTTGCAAATTGTAAATCTCACAAAAAATACAATATTTTTTGCAACATGTTATTTATTAATCAAATTAATTAACTATAAGTAAAGATGAGGCTTTAGGGTAGCCCCTTAACTTTAAGTAGCTTGGTTATTGTATATTTGAATTGCAACTATTCCATAATTGACATTAGCGATGCTTAGATATTCTCATTGCTCAACCTTTTGTGGCATCTCATCAATCAAAAGAGATATTTTGCCACCAGAATGATGCGACTATTTCGTACCTGCAAGAATTTGAGGTATGTTTACCAGAAAAAGAGGTTTTTCATCAATATCTTAGTATATTTCATGTTCAAGTTCTTCCTTAATTTGCCTTCCAAAATCATAAAATAATTTATGTAGCACCTATCAAGTATGCAACTTAATTACAGTTAGAAATTTTGTTGTATATGTAATTTGTTGTTTATAATGTCATGCACATTCATTTAAGAAAGAAAATTGAAAACTTAGTACTTCCTTTGTAATACTAAAAGGCTTTCTTTTTTTTTTTTTTTTTTTGATAAGTCTGGTCTGTATGTAATACTAAAAGGCTTTCTTTAGGAATTAAGCATAAAATTGAAGGATATTTTTTGAATCATAAACCCAAAAAAAAAAAAATTTAATTGTGGATAGTTCCCTAAAGAAAGTCATTTGAAGAATTTTATGTTCTTTTATTACAAAAGGCATCCAAAGACCTCCAGCTTGTATAGTAGCGTATATAGTCTCCTATGGCCAAAATAACAAATGCAAAAGTGAAAATTTGAGCTAAAATTTACACTCGGATTGATGAGCGACTAAATGTTCTATCTGTTGTTGACTTTGTCAAAGCTTAATTTATAATTTCTTCCTTGACCTCCCCCTTCATGACCAAGAAATCATAAGTTCAAACTATGTCACTCTCATTCTTCCAATTGATATTTGTGTGTACTTCTAATCCAAAAGAGCTGGACTTAATAATTTGTTGACATTTTCAGTGCTGGACTTAATAATTTGTTGACATTTTCAGTCTAAGTGAGTTAGGATTTTATGTAAGAGGGCATGCTGGAGTTATATATGAGGCCTCACCCAAGAGATTAATTGTTTGTGTTGAATGATTATTGGCATACTTAAAAATAACAAGAAATAGAATTTGCAAAATATTGAAAGGAACTTTCTAAGTTTGAATAGGTTTTCAAGGGCTAGATATTAAAGTCTACATTATGGCAGAAATTTGATGAATTAGTCTCCCATATGTAGGTGCAAATAGACTCTTTTGTATTGACACGTGATTAGTTTAGTCATTCCCAAGGTAAATCACAACCCATCAAATATCTTCTTCCATTAGCGGTTTCCAGAAAGGAACATGTGGAAGAACTTATGGATTTGCAATCAAATTTTAATCATATAGTTGATTACCATAATGTTTCTAAACGAGTTTTACTTTTAATCCTTAACTTTTTGATTACTTAAAAAAAAAAAAAAGTCTCTTCCAAATTGTTGAGGGAAAGATGTTGATATCTTACTTATTAGTGCATCATCGATTATCAAAACAAAATGCTTTCATGTTAATATATTATTAAAAGATTTCCCACAAATCCCTGTCATCCAGAACAGGGACCAAAGCGACACAACATCTTCTTTTCATTTATTTTCCACCCGGAGCTGTGTCACTGGAAATTCCAACCCCACAGTTCATCCAAATGCTTCTATAACACACTGACAACCCCACATCACATATCATCTAATTAAGCAAGACAATATTACATGAGCATCAAAGTCTTAATTAAAAGTTAAAACTTTCTCACGATCATGTAGATTATAAAGAAGAAAAACCTTATTCCCTTTTTGTTGGTTGTTTGGTCCAACGATGAAGCCATCAAGCTAATAGCTGAAGTAATTGATAGCTAAACAAAACAAAAAAGGCGAAAGAAAATGGGAACAAATTAAGAACTTCTCGACGCAACTTAACATTAGTAACAAAATAGTCAACTGTTTTTAACAGTTTATCTCCTTTTTTTTTTTTTTTTTAAATTTCAATCAACTAACAATTTATATTATTTTGTTACTATTTTGACATAAATATTCCTATCTAGTATTTCCCAAAAATTAATTGAACCAAATAGTAAAGAAAGAACATATAAGCGCATAAATTGATGATGCGTTTGAGAACAATAGAATGCAAAAAAATGCTGTCTTAATATGCACCCATCACTTAATGCATAAAGGAATATTTTGACATAAATATTCCTATCTAGTATTTCCCAAAAATTAATTGAACCAAATGGTAAAGAAAGAACATAGAAGCGCATAAATTGATGATGCGTTTTAGAACAATAGAATGCAAAAAAATGCTGTCTTAATATGCACCCATCACTCAATGCAGAGAAAGGAAGGAGAAGAAAAGAAAGACAAAAATAAAAAATATATATAAGTACCCGTCGCGGCCAAAGAACTCAAAGACTTTGCCTTTGGTGGAGAAGACGGTGAGGGCAACGTCAACGTCACAGAGAACGGAGAGTTCACGAGCTTTCTTGAACAAACCGGAGCGTCGCTTCGAGAAGGCGACCTGGCGACTGCTCTTGTCCTCAATCCGCTTCAGCTCCACCTTGCCTCTGGGCCTCATCTCATCAAAACCCTAGCCCTAAGTCAGTCTGTCTGTCTGTCACTCCGTAGCTAGCCAGCTAGTAGTATTAATAGTAGTGAGTGTGAACCATGGCAAAAGCCACAAAAGGATAAAGAAAGATTCCACTAGGAGAAGCATTGGAGAGTAAAGTGACTGATCCAAGCAGAGAACAGTGAACGACAGCGAGCTGCTTCCTTCCTTTCCTACTCAGTAGCCAGCCAGCACAGAGTGCATTCAACATTTGTCTGCGAATATAATAACTTTTGCCTTTTCAGTGGAAAAAAATTAAAAAGGCGCCCGAGACAGATGGACTGTGAGACAGGAAGAAGTTGTCCGCTTTCTACGTGGAAACCATACTTTTTCGCGGGAATCCATACTTTTTTATTTGAAAAAAAAAATTATGTTTACATTATTTAATAGAACCAGTAATAAATCTGTGCAATATTTTTTTAAAAAAAAATTTATTTTATTTTATTTAAAGGAAAAAAAAATGAAGACATTATAATATCGAGTATTATGTTGTGACTGGATAGTAGGAATTTGATTGGAAAGAAAATAATTAGAAAAGAAAATGATTAAAAAGAAATTTATAAGAAAGAAAAGTAAATGAATCTATTATTTGGATAGATGAAAAAATGTGAGAAAAAAAATGAATAGAAAGTGAAATGATATATGTAGAATGTAAAATGACCAACTTATCCCTCTTATTAATGGTACTTTTTTAAAACCAAAAGTATGTTCCAAATTTATTGTTTCTAATTTCAACGTCGAGCTAGGGCATTTACATGCTTTCGCTTTTCTTTTTTTTTTTTCTAAAATTTTTTCCCTCAAAAAGCTGGGTAAGAGGACACTGGTACAGTTGAAATGCACAGTTTTATGTAATTTTTACCAAACAGCAGGAAGTGTATTGTTTTGTGTATTTTCTTTTCTTTTTCTTTTTTTTTTGGTTTGCCAAACATAGTGTTAATTTTCTTAGGAATTTTTTATTTTCAAAAAATAAAATTCGGGAGTATATTTTTGCCCTTTTTTTCTTTTAAGAAAATTTTATTATAGTTCTTTTTTTATAAAAGATAAAAATAGTAAATTTGAGAGTTAGGAATAGTTTTTGTATTCTTTTTTATTATTTTCTTCCATTATAAAATTTTATAAATTATAAATATTTAATTAAAATCAAAGTAGTTATCTATAAATAATTAAAATCTATATTTAATTATAATTAAATTTATATTAATTAACTTATAAAATCTTAATCCTATTTGCAATAGAATTTTGATTATTACAAGATATATTTTTAATATTTTTAATTTTTAAATTAATAAGAAATCACTACATGATAAAGAAAGAAAAATTAAAATTTTTTCTCAATTTCAATTTTATATACTTACATATAAATATGCAAACAGTTAAAATAAAATATATATGCAGTTATTAAAAAAATTAAAGGCATTTCTGATGCGATTAGAGAGATAGGGTCCCTCTAGCCGAACCCTTTTTTTAAATTGAGGTTGTCCTCAAATAAATAAAAAAAAAATTGGGGTTGAAGGCTCTTAGGGTGGTGGAATTAATGGGCTTGGATTGGGTTGAGGGGACCAATAGTTGACTAAGTTTGCTTGAATTGATAAACTTTTGAAGAGGGAGAAGCGCCCACGGCCGGGCCCCCCGGCGGGCGGGGAAGGGGGGGGGGGGGGTGTGCGGTGTGGTGCCGGCGTGGTTAGGTTGATGGATCTTGGGTTGAAAACTGAAAATGTTTTTACTTGAACAGAAACAAACAGAGAGGAATAGGAGTGGGGCCAAGATAATTTTTCATGTCTACATAAAATCAATCCCCTCACTTTGGGAGAAGACCAGTTGGCAGGTCCCACCTCTTGTTTTGTATTTAAAAACTAACTAATTACTTTTATGTTACTAATTTTTTTTTTTTTTTTACTTTTACTTTTTTTTTAACCTTGATTGCGAAAAATAATTAAGGGACAGGAAAATGAGAGAGATGATAATAGCAAGTAAGAAATATTTTTTTTATCTTATCTATGTTTGAGAAAGGATGATGTGAAATAAAAAAAATATACAAATTTTGTCATTAGATAGGAATAAAAAGTAGAAGAAAAGAGAATAATATGTACTATACATTATATACACATCTCTGTGTGTTGATTCTGCGGGACAGTATTCTCAAACGCTTTAGACATTGGCCTTACCAATAAGTTTCAATTTTCAAGGAACTATTTTAAGAATTGTGTTTGTTTGCGGGCAACAAAATTATGTGCATTTAACAACATACTAATGGCTGGACAAAAGACACTTAATGATTATAATGTTTTAACTTATCAAAAACAATTTCTAATGTTTGAATATTTCTTTGAAATCATGATTATAATTTATTTTGCAGAGCAATGGAGTTTAAACAGACAGGGTGTAGATTTTAGCCTCCAAAGGAACAAAGTTAAAAAATAAATAAATAAATAAAGTTCTAATAAATAAAAAATTAGTGCAAGTGGCTAATTCAAACTTTGGCTAGTCTTATTTGGATTATAAAAAAAATTATGGCCACAATTTTCTTTTATAACTGAAAGAACTTTAAAACTTTTTTAAGAAAATAATAATAATACTAGACTCGGCTGAAACGGAAGCCACGAGTAGTTTCACTGCAAAAGCAGGAACCAGTACCGTCGTGGTTTTATATTAGGTCATTGTAGACACGATAAATTTGAATCTATACGCTGGGCCTACCACATATGAGCTTATTTTACGCCACGCGACGACGTGACGAGCCTGGTCAACCATGATTCTTGTCCCAACTTATGGGATGGTAGTACCACAGTTGCTTCTCAACCCTCCAATTTCAACGTATCTCATGCTTGCCTTTTTCAGCCAAAAAAGACGGTCCCGAAGATTCTATGTACACTTCTAACAGTTCTGATTATTTTTGATAAAATGTGAGCCTGATTTATCGGAAAAAGAAAAAAAGGTTCCAAGGATTTGGTTGTCGGAGTAGTCGTGTTCCAAGCGTATGGCTGCCACTGGGCCACCATACAGGGAGTGCAGACCCGTTGATCGTGGCGGATTTTAAGTCTCCATGCGGAGCTACCCCATCGCCCCACATGAGGAAGATCTTGGATGCGGCGGTGGTTGGCAATGCAACTGGAACAAGTGACAACTTTATGGTTTAAAACAAGCCCAAAAAAATGACTTACGGCTAACATTGGGGGTTTTCAGAGGTGGATGTTAAGAAAAATTGCCATGTGAAGTTGCCAAGCTTTTGGCGCCAGAATGTTCACGTTGGAATAATTAATTTTCTTTTTTTTTTTTTTTTTTGTTCAGACCAGTCAGAAACTATATTGGAGCAAAAATCTTCCTCAATCACTAGCCACCTTCATGATTGATCAAAAGCTTGGAGGCATGTTTATAAGATTGTGACTATCAGTTATATTAATTATGATAGACCAATCTCGTATATATTGATACAGCAGCGAAATTTGACGCCACAAAAAGATTTACCTCCACTTGCTATGGAGTATAGACTATGGAGAGCTCGGCCTAAAGTAGAGAATCAAAACGATGATCCAAGACTAATATGTCGAACTCCACAGTCAACATGCCTTGTAGACTCATACCGCCGGTCAAACACATGGTAGACTCATTTCACCTAGTAAATTATTGGTCAGACCCGATGTCGGTGCTAGTTCAAATCAGAACTAGACTGGAACTGATGTAGCTTCCAACCAGAACCGGAATGAACTGAAACTATTCATAGGGCGGGCTGGTTAAGATTTAAGACCTCTTGACATTATCGTTAATTGTCAGCTCAATCTCAGATCAAAACTGAGGTGAGGCCTATCCGTCTAATACATCTTCACAACAAAATGACCTCATTGCTCATTCAATGTTCATCACAAAATTGAAGGGAGACCTATTTCGAAAGAAAGATTTGATAAATTGCAACTTCTTAACAAAATGTGGGGGAGAAAAAAATAGGGGAATCAAAGAAAAGAATATCCGGCAGGTCCTTTAGTACAATCCTTAACTTTCTTTTGATTCCCCACAACAAGAAAAGAATATCTGGTAAGTATTGTAAGCCTAATTACTGAGGCGAGAGAGTCGCTTACAACACTATGTCACAGATCGTTAATCACCCACTAAAAAATAGCAATAAACCTAATCAGATATCAAAAGGAGGGGCCAATATCAGAACGAGAATATGAGATATCATTAACCATATTTGGACAGTAATCGATCTTTAGTCACAAACTACAGAGTACTTATGAAATAATAACTTACCAAGCAAAATAGTAATAATAAGGAGAAGAAGAAGAAGCTTATAAACATGCCTGTAAGCTATTGATTAATCATGAAGGTGGCCGATCGTTAAGGAAAATTTTTGCTTAAACAAAAAAAACTACTTTTCAAACAGCTGCTTCTTCAAAATTTGGCATCAAATTGAGCGTAGACTATCAAACAGTAAAAGACAGAAAGATTTGACTCACCAGTAAAACCGACCTCTTCAGCTTCTCATCTGTCTTTGAGTAGCATCTTGTCGGTAGTTTTGTTGCAGATCTGTAATTATTAGCTGTTCAACATTCTCCTCATCAGAATATCTGGCAATTCCGCAAAGTCAATGTCGCAAAAACAATTGAAGGCCGACCATTAAAATTTCATTAACAACATTGGACAGAAAAATGCTTACCTCTGATTCAATCCAAAAAAGGTTGTTAAACCTCTATTGTGTGCCGGTCATTTTTGTTTTGGAATTTTGGATGATCTTTCTCCTTGAAAGGATAAGAACTTGTATGCCAACATCTCTCAGCATAATTAGTCATCTGTAAATGCTGAGCACGGGAGGCCATTGGTGGGTACGTGCTCCTCAAATGATATTATGTCTCCGGTTTACATTCATTGATTGAAGGAGTGCAAGCGCAATTTAACAGTCTGTATACCAATCTAAACATAGTCCAAGTTTATTGTGAGAACATCATAACAAAAAATTTGCTGCCAAGAACAACCACATAGTTCTAAAGTGCTATCTAACCTTCTCTTTTTTTTCTTTTTTTTTGGGAGGGGGGGGGTTTGTTCTAGTACTAACGGCAGTTCTGAAGTGTTTGCTAACTTCTTTTTTTATATATTATTATTATATTGTTGAAGTATTTGGTCGCTGATATCACTGCAACAACTAATTGCAATATATCAAATATGTAATATCCATATTAAAATATTTAATAATAATTTACAAGAACTAAATTACTCCTACCCTTCCTTAGAAGAAGCTAGAAAGGATTTATTATCAAAAAAAGAGATTGATTCATTTTTCATGATTTTCTTTTTGTTCAACCATATGCATCAAAGGATACATATATGGTTACTATTGAATAGAATTTTATCCTAATCCACCGACTTTATCGATTACTTTATGAACTTTTTGTTGAGCCATATTCTTCATAAAGGATGTGACGAATTTAGAGGAAAAAGTTTCTGCATAAGTTATTCAATAGCCAACTCTTTTTATAAACTTAATTAACAATGGCCTTTCAATCTACTTTAATGAAGTTCCTATCCACCCGAAAAAAAACTGCTCTAATGAACTATCTTCTCATGCACTAAGATTGTGTTTGGAAGAGCACAAAAGGGGAATGGAGGAAAGAAAGTAGCCAGGAAAGACTCCCCTAACTTTTTTTTGGATTAGTACAACACTTATTTTCTTTCTTCTCATTTTTCACTCATTTCGAAATAAAAAAATTTTACTTTACTTTTTCTCAAAAGATAGAAAATATATCTCACACTTTTCTTCCACTCATTTTCCTATCTTCTCACCCCTTTCTTTTCATAAGTCAAGGACGAACTTTGTTACTAAAACAGCAAAAGAATACAAGATCATCAATGGAGAAAAAACAAAACATTGACTTAAAAAGATGGCACACTCTCTTTACTTTTTTTGTCCAAACATTGTATAAAATCCTGACTAGTAAAGACAACAATGTGCACCTGAATTTCCCTATATGGATTCAGATTATACTGTCCATTCATAAACCACCAAAAGGTAGCGGCTACAAAACGCAGCTCGCAGATCTCATCTTAAAGACACAATAACAAACATGAAAAAGGCATGAAAGGACGACTAACAGACAATCAGAAATATAAACTGCTAAATAAACTAAAAACGATCTAAGCTTGCGGCTAACAGGCGCAGATACGGCAAACACAATCTCACCAATGACAACTAGAAGGTGCAGGACTACGGATACCATTCCTCAGTGCTGGATTTTAGTAACAATTCTCCAGACTTTTGAGCGTTCAACTTTTGCAAATAATTGTCAATTTTGTTGCGTTTTACTCCAAAGGAAGATCAAGTTTCCTTTAGGCCATCATATTGACCAAACTCCTGCCTTCCTTCGAATCACATTTGCCCTTTTGTTTTGATGATTATAACTTAACCATTAATTTCAGTGACCGAGTGTAGGAAAGACAAGAGGGGAACCTGGCCCCCCAACCGTTAGCCCTATTCTCAATATGTATGGTCTATATCTGTTAACACTGTAGAATAGGATTTTTACTTTTAATTGAATCTTACATGTGACAATAAATTAAAGTCTTATCAAGTTTGCCTTCGAAAAAAAAAAAATCTTATACCACTAAGACTCTTGAAATAAAAATTAAGATTGTCCCTATCATTTTGCTACATACATAAGAAAATTTGTTTACAACTTTTAATTATCTTAACTTTGTATCACATTCAAAACCCACTTTTTTTTTCACCGATACCCTTTTGATAGCTCTTGTTTGTTGTCAGGCATACTCATTTTAAAATTCTATTTCTCTCTCTTTCTTTTCTTCCTTTTTACTCAATTGAAGTCAACTGTCAGTTTGCTTAATAAAGCACTCTACTATATTCTAAACTCTCAAATTGAGATATAAACAAAGTTCAAACTTACTTAGTTTAGTCCAGTTTAGCTTTTTATATAGCTACATTAACAGATTATTAGCAATAAACTTTAAAATATTAAATTAACTTCCTATTGCGAAAAAGGAACTTGCACGTGGAAAACTTTGGTAAAAACTAATATGCAATATTATTGCAAAATTTTTTATTGAAATGAAAATTAGTATTCAACTGATATGGAATTGAAAACATAACATATATAGGTTCTCATTTATAGAAAATGCATTCAATTTCAGGATTCACTTTTGTTGATTCTATAATAATGTATGCTTACATAAATTTCAAATTTTAATTTTGGGTTGCGTTAATAATATGAAAGTTGTTGGTAACAAAATGCATTTCAAAATTTTTGGGTCCCCCTTCATAAAGAAAAAATCGTTATCTCACTAATTAACTTTATAGGTGTATTAATAATAACACACAACCAAATCAACTACACAACTCTTAAGAAGTTGTCCTAGCGATGGTTGTTGTTTATGCTCCAAAAACAAAGACATTCAATTTTCTGTAATCTCATTTTCCATTACGTGCACTTATTATCATCATTCACGTCTTCACCAACTATTACAAGCACTATGAACTTATAAGAACCATCAACAGAGAACATAATCAGCCTAACTATGGCCTTAAGAAGATCAACCTTTCATATCACGGAATCTATAAATTAGACATGATCAACTCAGATTGATTAACGAAATTAGGGCAATCAAAGTGAAATTTGGAACTCTTTCAAACTTACAGCACGTTCTCATTCATATTACATGACTAATTTGACTTGGCCTAAAATAAGGATCAGTTTTATTTTATTTTAGGAGTAATGGCTATTATAGGAGTCTGTCAGTCTACTAATTCATCTATTTCATCACTTACAAGTGAGTATAGAGCATACTTTAAGCAATACATATGTCTTCTTTGCATCCTTTCTAGCTTCTTTTGATAGAACACCATTACAATTTTAAATAAACTACTAAAACGAAGCTATTGGCTATTAAAGAATGAATGCTGTTTGTAATTTATTTGTCGCAATGGTTATAGGCATAACAATTACATAGAACGAACTGAATTCCTCATTTTTGGGTTCCAGAAAAAGTAGCGATCTATTTTATTGGAATCCAGATCTTAAGTGCCCATACCTTAACGTGACATTAGATCAGCAAACCATTCAATCATTGGGCATCTCCTGAAATTTCATAATATTCAAACAAGGAAAGTAACGTAAATCTGTTCAATTTATAAAATAATGCATGCTTTACCAGTCAAAAAACATACTACTTTCTTTTTCTTTTATCAATAGGGGAATAGTAGCATGCAGACAGTATCCCATCCTCAGAGATGAGGAATAATGTTAATACCCGTAGAAGTTGCAATACTCACCTAATAACACTAATTTATGTTCCTGCATCAATTTCTTTTTGATGGAAAGCACTCAAGCTCCTAACGAGAAAACCGGTATTATTGTTCACAAGTAGCAAGACATGCGCATGTGCATTTCTATATGGATTTTCTCATAAATAATGAACAGTTTTCACTTCCAATGTATTTATGGTAATTTCTTGAGTTTTTACACTAGTAATCAACCCAATTCTCGTATGAAAGCTTTGTACAATGTGCATCAAAATCATAGGCATCAAGCCAATTCTCAACATAGCAATTAAACCGTTTTAATCATCGTTTAGTACAGTTACCATCAAGGCATTGACATCAATTTCAAAGTACTAATCAGAACATCAAAAACTCGTCCTTATTGATAAATAAATGAAACACAAAAATAATATAGTAATGATGCTTCTGCATCAAAGAGCAGAGAGCCAAAATGTTACACTCTATTGAATCATTCCTTTGGAAAGCGTGTGTAACTTATGGGAGATGTAATAAGAACAAAAGAAACATCCAGGGACCAATGCCACTATTTAGATGAAATTATAGTCCGATGTGTGGTACTTTTTTTTTTTTTTTTTGAACAGCTAGAAAAGTTTTTATTAAAGATATCTTTTAGCAGCATGGACCCCAAAAAAAAGGTACAAGTTGTGCCAAACACCACCTAAACTACTCCCAACACCCAAACTTGTACACACTTAATTCCAACATCACAAAAGAACATCACAATGAAACCAACAAAACCCGACACTGAAACCCCATTCCACGAAATACTCCCCAACAATCACCACAAAGAACAAGTAAAAACGAGCACCAGGAATGTGACAATTTGGGCAGTCCGATGTGTAGTACTATCATTTTTTCTTTCATAGTAAGTGTAATGTTTAGTGCAAGTTTGCAACGAATGTTTGTAAAAGATATGGTAAGGGTCCAGTGCACATATGCTTACGTACTTGGCATTCAAATAGGCAACTTTGAAGTAATGGCAACGTTTAATTAAGTATATGCGACTTTTAGTTCATCAGTTCAAATATAACAGGCTTACTCTCGGTAGAGTTGATTTCATGACTTCGGGCCTATGAGACTTTTAAAAATGCCTTAAATTCATTGTTTATCCCACTTTATTTCAGTATGTAGGGGGGAAAAGACAAAAAAATAAAAAAGCCATAATATCGCCCCAAAACAGAGAAAAAGATTGTTAGACATCTTCCCACTCTTCCCTTCCAGAAAGCAAATGTCAAATCCTATAATAGCAAAAGATGAAAACCCTTTTACGATCCCCTTTTGGCAAAGAGAAAAACCTAGATGACAGTGCACCATATAAAACTATTGATCGTCTGGAAAGTCTTAAACGCACAGCCGCTTTTCTTTCTTTACTTGTACGGTAGGCTACCGTGCGCGGAGGTCCCAGCTTAACTACAAGTGATAAAACGCTCAAGCGATTGCTAAAGATCGGTTCATACTCTTTAAATTACTGCTGATCCCAAAATGATTCCAAAAAAACACAATCAAATAAAAAGAGAAGTACAGGATCCAATTAAACCAAGCGCAAGATAGATCATATAATCTGCGTACAATAGTGCAAGACGTACAGACTCGGAGAAAACAAGCTAGAGAGAGATCTGAAAGTACCGATCACGCCTAAAGAAAGCAAAGGCTTCTCTCTCCGTCGGAGAAGACCGCAACGGCGACTGCGACGGCGTCGTAGATCCGGCCCGTCGGTTCGAAAATGGCGACTAAGCGAGCGTTTCTTTCCTTAGATCCGCTTCAGCTCCACCGTGCTCTGTGGCTTCGGGATCGTTTTCCCGGGGTAAACCCTCACCCTAGGGAACGCGAGCAGGGGATCGACATTCTGATCGGAAGGAGGGTCAGGGAGGAGCAGGAAAAGAAAGTTGCGCCTTTTCCAATATTTATTGCAGGGTGAAAAGTATAAATCCAAAAAATATCACTGGGCAGAATCCATGTTGAGGCTTCTGTGCGCGACACCTGGCTTGATTGTTTTTACCTTAATTTTTGCGGACACTGTTTAGGTTTTGATTAAAATTAAATAGTTAGAAATAATAATACAATTCAATTAATATTATTTAATAGTAATAAATTTAATTAATTAGACTGTATTACTTTATTATTAATTTAAAATTATTTTTGTGAAATAAAAAAAAATTTCTTTCATGTTTTAGCTCTTGTTCTCCAAAATCTTGTGTTTTATTTTTCTTAGTTAATTTCCTAAAAATGCATACCATTTCCCTTAAAAAAAATCCCACCCAATGACTCAAATAAAAACAAAACCAAAAAACTCTTTTTTTTCCTTAAATTTTGGGATGGCATTGTAGGCTTCAGCTTCTGATCTTCCCCTTTCTCTTTGGTTATTATTCTTTTTACAATTGTTTACCGTTTAATCTGAACATCCTTTCAAACCAATCGTCACCATAACGTTGCATGGTTCAAGACTAAAATGATCTTTTTTATTCCTTTTTCTATTTTCTGTTTTCTTTTTTCTTTTTTCTTTTTTTCTGTTTCAGCGAAAAATGGGTATCAGAGCTTTAGTTCCGCATGATTTTCAATCTAGGTATGCAACAGCCCCCGCCTGCACCTGCTGAGATACTTCTTTTTTTTTTTTTTTTTAGGTCTTTAGTTTAATGGTTAAGAGCTCATAATTGAATATTTAAATAAAGGAGAGACTGCAGGGGCTTGGGTTCAAACCCCTACCTAGTGTGGTGGGGGAAGTGTCCCCCACCACTCCACTAAATGCTCGACCACCTGCTGAGATACTTCTAGCCCAATTAAGCTGCCCCATTTCGTAAAAAGGGCTAACAAATTGGCCCTAACGATTGAATAATTTCCCCCAACGAAGCCCCTCCCTCCGTGCTCAGACTTAGTCTAGCAAAAGAAACCTACGCAATTGCACCAGGCACGCCAAGGCGTTTTGCTTGACGTTACACTAACCAAACAAAGCCGTCGCGGTCCTCCATCAAAATCCCCATTGTTCTCCATCACCATTGATTTGCATAAAATCTCATCTTCTCCCATAATTAATTGGCCTAGCATTCTTCCAATCTTTTGTGCTTCTTGAGGTAAAGCTAAGTTTCTCTTGCGGATAGGTGCCATCCAAGACAGAAATATCATAAGAAAGAATATCCCTTTGTGTCTCGATCATGTTGCCCTGGCCTTTCTTGCGAATAGGTCGCCACCACTATAAAAATACACCATTTTATAAAATGTTAAACCATGGCCAGTAACTGATAAAATGGCACTTATTCATCCGTCTAATAAGTCCTCACGCAAGGCACTGACAGTTCAATCATCATGGCAAAATAGAAGGGAAACTTATCTAAAAAGAAAGATTGAAAAATTACAACTTCTTAACAAAATGTTGGGGACATGAACATGGCAGAATTCAAACAACAGAAAATCTAGCAAACCTATTAGTACAATCCGCGGTTGAAGATGTAATGGAAAGGAACGCGATTGCCTCACCCTAACCTTATTTTGATAAGAAATTGCAGCATAATGGCAATAAAGTCACATACAATCAGTAATAAGCCACCATAAAATGGCAATGATAATGTCGGAGAAAGAAATCCCACATCAATGGGAAGATGGTAAAATGAATGGTTCATAAAGTTAGAGTAAGTTGGTTAAAGATATTTAAGTTATTTTAACAAAAAAAAAACAAGCTCATTAATTAAAAATGAATTTAAATAAATTTAACCCTAACACTATTTTATTCGTAATGACGCACGCGAAAAACAACATGTTATCAAAGCTCAAATCTAGGTAGGCAGGTCCAACGACTTAAAAAAAAGTCTACGCTAAAGCCTAAGTAAGCAGGTTTATTGACGGGAAAAAAAAATCCTGAGTAAGTATTTGAGACAGTGTCCTCTTAATAAAGTCTTATATTGAGACGGTGGCCTCTTGATAAATCCAATAAGACTAGCAAGTGACAACTTGATAAAAAAATCTCAATTACACTTGAGGAGGAGTGTTAGTAGTGCATCCAATTCTTCGATAACCTCCCATTACAAGCAGAATGGACTCGTAAAAACCATCAACAAAGAAGATAGTCGGCCTAACAATGGCCCTATGGAAATCACCCTTTCGCATCATGGAATCTAAGAAAGAATGGGAAATGTTAGGGTATGCAAAGGTTTGTATAGCAAGGGTGCATTTATTTCATGTATTAGAATAAAATAATATAAGTTAGAAGTCAATTATCTCACCTTACCCCGTCTTTGTTTCTTCAGTATGATAGACATAGAATAAACTAATGTGGATTTGCTATTTTATGAATATGAAATAATACTATTCATCTCACTCTTATAGACTAATATATCTCATATCATGAGTTAGTGTCGACAAATTATATATTATTAAAATATCTTCTTAATTAAAATAAATTTTAAATATTTATTAAAAAATTAATATTAAACTAAAAAAAAAAACTCATTTCTCCCTCCTTTCCTCCCTCCGTCCCTCCCTCCCTCCCTCATCTTTGCTTTTTATTCTATGATTTTCAATGGACCTCTTTTACATAAATTTAAAAATTTTATATCTTGGAATTTATTTAACTTTTTTTTCTCAAAAAAATTAAAAAAAAGGTTAATCCTTTTTCTTTTGATATCTTAAAATTTATTTGTATAAATAAATTCAATATTTAATTTTAAAAAATATTTTTATATAAATTTAAAAATTTATAAACAATATAATATATAATAACATGTAAAATAAATATTAATTTTATTACTTATTTTTAAATATTTTTTATTAAAATTGTTAAAATTAATAGTAAATGTAAAGCCAATTATTTTTAAGGACAAAAAAGTTATTTTGATATTTTATAACACTATGTCTCATATCATTCAAACATTGGATGAAATAACTATTTTATACTATTTCATGCTATCCAAATGTAGTATAAACTAATAGTTTAATCTATCTTATGATATATTAACCTATTTTATCCAATATTATATTATCAAGTCTATGTAACAAATACACCCTAAGAGTATACACAC
This sequence comes from Carallia pectinifolia, assembly GCA_037832335.1. Taxonomy (NCBI): domain Eukaryota; kingdom Viridiplantae; phylum Streptophyta; class Magnoliopsida; order Malpighiales; family Rhizophoraceae; genus Carallia; species Carallia pectinifolia. The sequence continues at coordinate 14,957,806 of CM075444.1, read as the reverse complement.
TCAACCAAAAAAAAAAAATGTACTGCCTTAGAAAAAAATTCAAAAAGAAAAAAAAATTTATAAAAAATCTCTATCTACATTTTGTATTATAAACTAACACTTATCTAGATCTATGTTTTAGTTTTATTTTAAAAAAAATAAAAATCATTATTTTAATGGCTTGGAGCAGCACCCAGAAAAAATATACACATTAGCAACTGAGATTCAGGAAATTAAGGCAATCAAAGTGAAATTTGTAACTCTTGCAAACTTAAGGCACCGACTCATTCATATTACACCACTAATTAGACTTGGACTAGATTAAGGATCGGTTTTTGCTTTATTTAGGAGTTATGACTACTAAATGAGTCTCTCAGTCCTACCAATTCGTCTATCTTAGTACTTAAAAGTGAGTTTACAGCATACTTTGAGCAGTCCACACGTCTTCTTTGCATTCTAGCTTCTTTTGATAGAACAAGATTTAAACTTAAAAAGAAAAACTAGACTTAAATCTATTAGTTACTAAACAAATGAAAGTTGTTTTGTAATTTGTTTCTTGGGACTCTGTGTTATTTAGAAGAAAGTACACTATAAAGACTAAAGATATTTTCCCACTCGTCCTTCCCGAAAGCGAATGTCAAATCCTATACTAGCTTTCCAAAAGTACAGTAGCACATCAATACTCGAAGAAAATAAACAAGAGCGAGAGATCTGAAAGTACCGATCACTCCTAAAGAAAGCAAAATCTTTCGTCTCCGTTGGAGAAGACGGCAACGGCGTCGCAGATCCGGCGCTTCAGTTCGAAAAAGGCGGCTAAGCGAACGTTTCTTTCCTAGATCCACTACTTCAGCTGCACCGTGCCGGGCCTCGGGGACTCATTTCGCCGGCGTAAACCCTAACCCTAGGGAATCGGAGCAAGGGATACTCTGATGGAAGAGGAGTACCCGGGAAGACCAAAAAAGAAATGTTGCGTCATTTTCCATATATTTATTTCCGAGGATTCTTATTAGAGCTTGAATAGAAAAATATAAAAAAAATAGTTATAAAATAAGTATAAGAATAAATTTAGTATTTAATTTTTAATTTAAAATTTATTTTTTAAAAAATTAAATTTAAATATATTTAATTTTATTTTACATATATTTAATATTACTTTTAATTTCAAAAAAAAAATCGTCGAAGTCTGTAGAGAAGATTCCTAGACGCGATATGGGCAGAGCCGACGTTGAGGCTTCAACATACAACGCTGGCTTAGTTCTTCCCTTTTTTTTTTTTTTTTCTGTGAGACAGGGGCATTTAGGTCTGACAAGGAATACATGTACGTGCAATTTTACAAATACAAATAAACATAAAATAATTTTACATAATATATAAAGTGTTTTATAATATATAAAAAAAATTAATACAAAGATTTTTCAAACTTTGTGCTTTTTTATTTTTTTTTTTTTGTTCATAAAAAGGTTGTAACCACCCAACAGAAGAAAAAGAATTTGTAGAAGAGGCAAAAGTCGAACCCTATCTCTCTATAGGCCAAGTAACCAGCTATCCATTTGTACTATGGCAGTGGATACTTATTTTTTATATATTGTGTAAAATATTATCTTTGTAATATAAAATTTTTGTGTATAATATCACAATATTTTGCATCTATTTAGCTCTGCAAATTGCGTCTGCCAAGGATGTTCCATTAGGTTTTATGTTTTTTTTATTATTTTTCCTTAAATGAGATTTTCGCCTCCTCCTTGTTTTGATTAAAGTGCTCATTTTACTTTGAAAAATAATTTTTTACAGTCTTCAGCCTGGTTATAAGTGAACTAAACATGGTGCTAAATATCCAAAAAAAAAAAAAATCTTGCAGAAAAAGTAATAAGAATCTAAATTTGATTGATTCACTAAAGCCAATTACTTATTTCCTTTGTACAAAAAAAAAAAAAAAAACTTTTTTCCTTAATTTTTTGGGAGGGTATTATAAGTTTGGTACTTATTATTGTTACTCATCTTTTTAGTATAATTCATTTATAATTTTATATTACATATATTTATTTTATTATCAAGTTAACACTACTTATTGTGGATTCTAAAATTACAACTGAATTATATGTAAGTTAAATTAAAAAAATTTTATAAACATTTTGGCTAATACTCTTCTCCTCTCTTTCTCTCTCTCTCTCTCTCTCTCTCTCCTGGTTATTAATCCTTTTACATTTTTGGACCGTCCAAACTAAACAGGCTCTTTTTATTTTGGATAAATTAATGAATATTTTATTAATAATACTTGGTAAAGTACAGAATCAACTCAAACACCCAATTACAAAATCACAACTATGCAACCAGGTGACCAAACGACGCTTTCATGCCACTACTTGGTGTATTCGTCAATCAAAACAGTAACCTTTTCGGACACAGAGAGACCGTTGGAGAAAGTGCTTTAAATCCATTTTGGTTAGCCCTTCTATATATTAATTTTTTTGCCTGGCTCCCACCCACCGGCGAATCCCTTTGAAGAGTAATGAATAAGAGTCAAGAACACTACCCCAAGCATACCTCAGCCTATCACCCAAACTAGCCTCTAAGAAATTTCCGTTTTGATAATATAACATTATTTTTATTCAAACCATGAGTAAGTTGGAGTGGTGCTTGAGCAAATCTACCATAAAAGATTGTGCAATGAATCATTTTTAGGTAAACCATACCAATACACGCTAAATTCATAAGAGAGCAAATCTTACGAATCCAGTCTAATTTTAAACCGTTCGCGATTCAAAGAGACATCACGTATATTTAATCTCACGGCGCAACCCAACCGGTTCAAACTTACAACTTTACAAGTGACACGTTCAGTATATTATCATTAGACCACAACATGCAGCAGTAAATATAACATTCTTTCAAAGTACAGGCTAGCAACTAATCCTCACAAGTCACCTCTAAGTTTGCTTACCAAACATAGTCAAGTTGAACAGCATGGAACCCAGACCTCCTTCAATTTTGCCAAAGTCAGTCACGACACCCAATAGATTTTATTTTTAGTTTTATGACTTTCCTACCAAGATCAGACAATCAGGCGAGCAGCCTCTTCGCAGAAATTTGTAGACAACATAAAATAACTCTTTATGAATGTCAGAATCTTCGCTTTAACTAAAATTTCTTTTGCACATACATGTAAATTAATTTATCGGCATTTTGTTCAAAAAAAATTATCGGCAATTCATACATATTTCCCGAATTAAAACAACATGATACATCTCACACCTTGAACAACTAGTGGGCTTCAATGTACTACAGTTCAAAAATTTGTAGAATTTGTTACCTTGATAGTCAAAACATTTTTTGATCAAAAAGAAACCATTGCATTAATATGACATGATTTTATACATAAGATCGACACAAGAATATAGGAGAAACTTGCACAAAATAGAAAAAACAGTTGGTCAAAATAGTTTATAATTAATTAAGTTACAAAAATCACTAACTAACTAGTCCCGAAACCTAATTAAATAGATCTCTCTAAAGAGAAAATTATTTCGCTCCCCATGGACATTTATATCCGGATATTCATATATGGATTTATTAACATGTATGGTAAAGATCCCATAGCGAAATTGTAGTTTTTGAAAACTAAAAACAAAAAGAAAAAAAAAAAGGAAATTGTAGTTGTGAGCTTTCCATTATCTCGTCTGCGCCTGTCCGCGAACAGCACTAGTCCAATATTCTTGTATCTCTCTTTCCACCGCTATAAAATGCAGCATTTGCTCTATGATCAGTAACTGTTGGGAAAGAATACGCATAACAATGGAAGATAATCACAATAACTAATCGGTTAGAAGATAATCACAATAACTAATTGGTTCAGGATCTGTTCTTTTTTCCTACAGATTAATCAAATAGGCAATATACCAGCACTAACCAAGCAACAACACACCAAACCAAACAACAGTAAACAACAAAGTAAACAACAGAAGATACCAAAATTTTTACCTGAAAAACTCTTCAATGTAGAGAAAAAAATCACATGGCACTAGTTTAGGAAAACTTTCACTAAATACAAATTTTCTAGTATACAACCAATGTTCACCTATCAATTTAAAAATTCATCAAGAACATCAATTTTTGGATCACAATCAATCAGAATAACAAAAAAATAGAGAGATTTCACCCAATAATAGAAATAACAGTAGAACTGAAAAAAACAAATAGAGAATTTAAATTGTTAGATGTATATAGCACATTCTCAATAGTTAAATCCGTCATTAGATCGTTTGAGTCCTCCAACCTATTTCTTTTCTTCTCCACTCGCTGCCCCCTTCTCTCTGTTTCTTTTTGATTTTTTTGTTCTTCTCTCTCTTAATTCACGCCAATGCGCACACGCAGCAACTTTCGCCCTTTTTTTTTCTTCTCACATAACACACACACTTCTTTTTATTGTCTCTCTTTTGACTACACTCACTCACACACACACCACTTATTTGAGGCTTGACCCCATCAATAACTGAAAAAATGACAAGGAAGAAGCTTAAGCTTGCGTGTATAGAGAATGATGGTGCTAGGAAAGCAAGCCTCAAGGAAAGGAGAGTTGGTCTATTTGAAAAATTAGGTGAACTTTCCACATTATGTGATGTCGATACCTTTGCCATCGTCTACAGCCCAGACGACAACCAATCGGTCATTTGACCATCGCGCAGCACAACGAGAGCTAAGGAGGATTCAGGGTAGGCCTGAGGCAGAGTACTACAGGAAAATGATGAACCAAGAAAGTTACATTAGGGAAAGGGTAAGGAAAGCGTAGGAACAGTGAGTGGCAAATCTACAAAAAAAATTTTAAAGGCAACTTTTGTATGTATAAATATAATAATAAAAGTTAATATATATTAGAAGAACAAAAATTTAAATTTTTTTTTATTTTTTATTCATTCAAATAACAAAAATTAATATTATTATATTATATGAATTTTAATATTTTAAAATTTTTTTATTTTTTATTCATTGAAATAATTATATTTTTTATATAGGTAACCATTTAAATATTTGATCATTTATCTTTCATGTGAATGTGTAAGATATTCTTTATGATGTTTGTTGTAAAAAATATTTATTATAACCATTATAATTAATAAAATTTAAGTCAATTTATAAACAAATACATGCTTGAATCTCTCTTTTTAAATAACAATTATTACTAAAAATTTGTTTTACTATAATATTTTTTTAAAAAAAGTGATAATGTGAATATAAAAATCATTTATTGAAATAATTGTAAAAACAGATGAAAAATAACTTTAGTGAATATATACATTGTAAATGGATTGCCAAAGAAAAAAAAAAACAAAGTGAAGAAAAAAAAAGTAAAAAAGATACTGATGTTTTTTAGAAAGAAAATAAGAAAACGAAGAAGTCAAAAAAAAGAAAAAAAGCTGGTTTCTTTGGGGGGGAAAAAAAAAAGAAGAAGCACCTAATAAAAAGAGAAAGGAAGAAGCCAGTAAAAAACAGAAAAGCAGAAAGCCCAAAAAACGAGAAGAATCCAAAAAAAAACAGAATGTGTAGAAGCTGGGAATCGAACTTGGAATTTCTTAAGGGTAGGCAGACAAAAAGTTCAAAGGGAGAGGGCGGGGTCACGCTCCACTAGGCTAAACTCTAAATTTGTAGAAATTTTACCTACTAATAATACATAACTTAAACGTTGATGGGATCCTCACTTCCACCCAGATCCGCCAATGGGAACAGTGGAGGAAATACCAAATAAAAAATGAGGACATGGAAATGAGCTATCTTGTGCACTAATCTTATCATCACCAAGGTGAAGGCCTTGATGATTTTGGATGGAGGGAATTGCATAGGTTTGTGTGGATGTTGGGGGAGAAGAAGATAGATGAAATCACAAGAAGGGTGGACTATTTGAAACAGTTTCCTCCTATACCGGTTAGTCACTTTGCTTGGCGAGGCGATGGAGCAGATGGGCCGGGCCGTCAACGGCGTCAGTGCAGGTGGCGGAGATAGCATTGGCACTGGGGCCATTATTCATTTTGGGCTACCTCACGGAAATACAATAGTGTAAATCCTTTGAGCCGGGGGCCTCCGCATGCCAGTTTTGCAGGCAACAATGGTCTTGGCCGTAATACGATTGGCTATGTCGGAGGCAGTACTTTCGGGAGTAACATAGTGCTCACCAGAATCAGTGACGGAACTGGTAGTACTGGATTATTAAGCTTTACCATTTCAATTGAGGTTTTATGCTCATTGTATGTTGCCCTGCCCTTGTTGTATTTCCTTGCTCGATTCTGTTGGGAATTTTGTTAACAGACGCCACCTTTGAAGACACAACTTAAGCAATGTTCACTTTGGGACATGTCCAAAATCTTGAGAACCGTAATAAAAATAAATAGGACCCTTATATATTGTATAAAGGATGTTTGTTTATTTTATTTTATTTTTGAGTGAGAAAAATTTATTTATAATTTATTATCATAAAGTTTATTTTTTTTATTTTAAGTAAATTTTATTCATTATATAATATAAAATAATGAGTAAATTATATTTATTAAAAAAATGAGTCAAATTAATTTTTTTTACAGTGCAACTATATTTTTGTACCATAACTATATGCACGCACAATTAATAGGAATTATAATTTTTCGTTACCATTTATAGACGACTGCACCATTGTGTCTCCCCGTAGTGAGTACACCAGGTTGATGTCATCCGATTCCACTCCCAACAGCCAAGATGAGGCCGCTGTTAGAATGACAACAACAAGAGGTTTACGGATTGGTTTCGATGGTGCCATCGTTTGACGCTGTTTTCTGTCGGGAGAACCCAACGAAGGTACAATCAGTGTCAGTAGACTTGGGATGCTGTTCTTATCGGCCAGGTCCAAAGTGAGCCCAATGGGCTAACTTTTGCATGCCTGTCCCAAACTCACAATTCCCGACAGTCATCCTTAATTTGCAATATTTCATCCTCATGTCTAAATTGTTTTCCTTAATTTATAGAAAAGTATATTTAATCCAAAGTTACACTTGAAAAGGAGAAATTTTTAGAAGAATTTTTAATTTGACTCATATTTTTTATTAATTATAATTACTTATAATTTTTATCATATAAAAAGTGTAGTCTATTTAAAATAAAAAATAAAAAAATAAATTTATATAATATAAAATTATAAGTAAATTTTACTTACATAAAAAAATAAGTAGAAATAGCAAATACCAAAACTCTAATGACATGTCCACAAAATTAGTCATCCCAGAAATGCAGGAGTAGAGTCCTTAGGCATATCTCAGACCAGACAAACTATTAAAATGATACCCCAAATCCCCAATGGATATAATTAGATCAAGTTAACTACTATAGGTAGAATTTATAATAAACGAATGAGGGCCTCTTTTTTTTTTTTTTTTTTCAAATATAGTAGTTGACAACTACCATCACCAAACTTTTTCCTCATTCTTTGGCTGTGAGGTAAGGACTAGCGTAACAGGAACTAGGCAACTCTTGAGGATTTAGTATAAGGTCTAGGAGATGTTCCTAATGGAAAGAAAAAGACGTTACTAATAAGTATGTATCTAGTGTAAACTAAAGGGATTAAAAAATCCTTAACCCCGAAAGTCTCAAGAAGTGGGCATGATATGACAGAAAATTTTCGATGTATTCGCATGCATCTTCTCCTTCTTTTCTTTTTTTTGTCTTTTTGTTGTGAAAAAAAGTAAAAAGGTTGTTTCCAACTCAAAGTCAAAATACAAATACAGATTGCTAAGTGTTTTTAATAAGTCTTATGTATCACTTATTTATAAGAGACTCTAACAACAATCAATGAAATTCAAATTCGAGATGAGTGTATTAATAGTCAAATTCTTAACTGTTAAATTTACTTTTATAGATTCACCAAAAAAAAAAAAAGATTTTACTCTTATGTTTCGTCAAATACATCTTCCCTTGAATACAGCAGTATTGTTTCTTTTTCTATCAGAATTACCTGTCACAGTTGACTTTCCGAAACTGCAAATAAGCCCACCATTTCCATTAAAAAAATATAGCCAATTCGCTAAGGCTGACCAGACCAGTTTAATGATAATTTCCTGTGCATATTTGTGCTGCTCCATTCAATTCCTTACGAGGGGATGGATAATTCGACAAATGCAGGCGGATTTCTAGGCTCTAGCAATCTTGGTGGGTTTGGCTATGGCATTGGGCTTTCCATTGGGGTCCTCCTTCTAATTGCAACCATCACCTTGGCATCGTACTACTGCACCAGAACCCAACAGCCCTCAATGCCAACACAACCAAGGAACACAGGAGAGCAGCCTGGACAGCCAAGCGTTGATATTAATATTGAGGTAGGCCTAGACGAGGCCACTTTGAAAAGCTATCCCAAGTTGCAGTTTTCGGAGGCCAAGCTCCACAAGGCGGACACCACCGCCTCCTGCTGCTCCATCTGCTTGGCGGATTACAAGAGTACCGATACCCTCCGCTTGCTGCCGGACTGCGGCCACCTCTTCCACCAAAAATGCGTTGATCCCTGGCTCCTGCTGCATCCAACTTGTCCCGTCTGCAGAACCTCCCCTCTGCCAACACCTCTGCCAACCCCTCTGGCGGAGGCTGTCCCACTGTCAAGCAGGCAATATTGACCGATTCACGATCAGGACTCTATCAAGTATTTCAAGTGATTAGGCGAGAGGCAGGATTCGAACCTGCAATCTTCAGATGATGAGCCTGACGAGTTAACCAATTCCTCTACCCTGCTTCTTCCCCTCATCCTCAAAGATCGTCCATCTCCAGCCAAAGAACATTGCGATTCAGGATACAACATTGCCTCATCTTTAAAAACAGGAGTAGTTATTTCAATTTGGATTTCATGTAAAACAGCAGGATGGAAACACCTCAGATTCAGGAAGTGATACATACATTGTAAATGAAAGACTGGCTCTTTTCTAAAAGACTAGTGAAGCAGAACTTTGTCAGATTTGCTTCAGGTACGATTCAACTTTTTTCATTTTTTGATTTGATGCTAGAAATTCCGAATGAAAATTAGCGTTTCCAGATTATCAAAGAAAAATTTGGCGAACACCAAATTTTTCGAGGACAACCAGGAAGAATTTAGATCACAAGAGGACATGCTAATAATCGGTATACAAAACATATAGGGAATGTAACAAACTGTTGGTTCAACGGGGCTGAAGTTTTCCACCTTCAAAATAGCAAGACAGACCATGCACACGGTTGATATAAGTACAAAAACAGAAACTTGCACTGTTAAAAAATCTTACAAGAGATTTGATTATAATCAAAATAAGATTCTACAAAGATTGCCTTATGGGACAATTATATTGCAATAATATTAGATTTTTTTTTTTCCAAGTGGAGAATTTTACTTTGGTAATGATTGATTCATGAAATTCTATTTTGATTTATCAAATCTTGAAAATTTTAAAATTTCTAACACTAGCAATCTAGCGTTTGAACTAAGGGAAATCCTCTGTACAAAATCAATCTTCTGTTTCAACGTTAGAACTAGAGTAGGGAAAGGGTAGATAAAAATTAAGACGGACGAGGACCATATGTAACATTCATATTTTGTTTGTCAACAAAATATTAAACCACGGTTGTTCCCACAGTTTTGTTCGCTGACATACCTGCAAGATGAACCGGTTTTGTTTTTTTTGTCCGGTTACAGTATCACAGAAAATAGATATGAGAGAGATACGTGCTGACGTGACAGATATATATCCTATAAAAGACTTACATTTTTTTTAATAAAAAACTTTAAGACGTTTATACAAGTAAGTAAAATGTGCATACAGACTATTTAAATTACCGTACCAGCAAATAACAAATTTTTTAACAACTGCATACATATTCTTGTCATTTTTTTTACACATTTATTTTTGTTATATGCACGTCATAACGCTTTTTCCAAAATTAAAAAAAAAGGGGGTGAGACCTACATAGAACTAACGCTGCCACATCATGTAGTCCTTCACACATGTCTCCTGCTCCAGTTTCTCTAACTTTCTCCCTTTTTCCGGCGAAAAAAAGGTTTATTCCAATTGTCCTCACTGAAGTGAACATATATCCGCCTATGATACTTAAGAACCAAGTAAGGAGGTTCTTCTAATGGTCAAATTGATTTGGTTCGACTTTTTGAAAAGTCCAATATTAACTGGATCAAAAAATGTCTAAAACAACTAAATCGATTAATATAGGAACAAAACCGAATCAAATAATTTAGTTCTATTCAATTTATTTTGGTCAGTTAAGATTAATCAACATATTAATTTATATATGATACTTATTTTAATATTTAAATTTTGCTATCAATGAATTATAGTTTCATAGATAATGGAGTTGTGAAGTTTGAGCCGAATTTGAGTCCTAATTGAAATCAATCAAATAATTATTATAAATTTTGCTTATAAAATTTTAAAAATATTATCTTATGAATTAAAAAATATTTTAATGCTATAAAATATTTTCAATAAAATTGAATCCACATAAAGTTTTTTTTTTCATTGATTCAATTTTTTTGTAAAGACACTAAAGTAGTTAGAATTTAAATTTTTATTTAAAAAATTTTGATTTTATGTGAAATTTATTAGAGGGGGTGTTACTCTTATTGTCTCGACTAGCCTCTTAATTGACTAAAAAAACAAAATAAAAAATAAAAATTTGAACAAAAAAGATTGAATATTTCTAAAAAAATGAATTTTATAATTCGTTCCTACAAAAAAGTTAGTTATGTGTTTTATATATTATTAAACGATTAATAGAATAAGTCTTTCCCCTTCTTCTCATGCTCTTTTTTTTTTTTGAACGACTTTTTTCTCATGTTTATCAGTGGATATTTTTTTCTACAGCATCATCCCCTTATTAAAAAAATACTAAATAATTATTATTTAAACCACAAAAAAAAAAAAATCCATTGCAAACAAACTTTCAGCGCCACCTACCGGCAAATTTTTCAACGATCCCTCCAACCAACTCCCACCGGTCCACGGCCTCCTGGACAGCATCGTGTGCATTCAATATCACACAGTCAACATATACGGACCGCAAGATCGTTGGGACCCACGTATCGGACGTTTTGGAACGAAACAAGTTCTTGTGATATTAGTATAATATACTCCACAAAATCGCCCAGCGCTGGCAGTCTTTTTGTATTTAAGTGCTTAAAATTTGTCTGTCTGGAAACAAAACCCACCCAAGTTCCTAACGAATATAAAAATCGCTCTAAAAAATCCCACAATTCTACAGCTTGCACCCAAAAAAAAAAAAAAATCCCGTATTGAATCCATGGAGTCGATTCCGTACAAGCTGATCGCACCTCTGTTTCTGTCGATTTTACTGCTCGCGCCGTTGATCCGAGCCACCGATATCCGATATTGCGGTCCGTTTCTCTGTTAATAACCCGACCCGATTCTCAATTCTCTCTCTCTCTTTTTTTTTTTTTTTTTTCCGATTGATTGAATTATTTTGGAATATGGTGGAGGATGCAGATAAGAAAGGGGATTATAATGTGAAGGTGAAAGGAGTTACCATAACGCCGGACCCGGTGGCCAGAGGCCAGCCCGCCACCTTCAGCATCTCCGCTATCACCGGTTTGACTTTTTTATTTTTCTTGATTTTATTTAAATTTTGACTCTTTTTGGGCCCAAAAAAAAACAAAAATCTTTATGAGCCAATAATCAAGGGCATGAATGTAAAAGAAGCTAAGTGGGGTTTTGATTTGATTTTGGGTGTGTAAAAAATTGATGATTAGATGAAGCAATTTCTGGAGGGAAGCTGCAGATTGATGTTGCGTACTTTGGATGGCATATCCACAGTGAGACACATGATCTATGCAAGGAGACGTCCTGCCCTGTCTCTGATGGTGATTTCGTTGTTTCTCACTCCCAAGAGTTACCGGGATACACTCCACCTGTAAGTCCCCCCCCCCTTTTTTTCTCTTTGTCTGACTACTTACCGACACGTCTTAGTAGTTAGAACTGAGAATTTTATTTAGTTTTATTTTAGAGGTATCATGTTCTAATCCTATGAATGGAGGATAGAGTTATTCCTATTGTGTAAGACCTCTAATGGACAAAAGAGAAAAATGTTGAATGATACCACAGTTATTTTCGTTTTCCAAAGGAAAGAAAGCAAATTATTGAATCAAAAATGGATGGAAGTGCTACAATACAACTGTCTTAGATAACCATTTGGGAAACCCAAGCATTAGTGTAAACAAGAAAGAAACACGTGAAAATTTGTTGTAAGGTGTTGCTGTTGCTGTATACGCGCGATCATTAAGTAATCTGTAGCTATTCGTAGATAATTATTCAGAAGCGTGACGTAGGCGGAACCGATTGAAGCAAGCTAAAATCCATCTTTTGAACATTTCTTTGTCATAATTATTCTTTACCATGTTATCTAAGAATAGCTACAGATTACCAAATGATCGCGCGTTTACAGGAATAGCTATAATCCATGTTCACCTTGCAACTAATTTTCATGTGTTTCATTCTTGTTTACACTAATGCATGCGTTTGCCAAATGGTTATCTAAGACAGTTGTATCATAGCACCTCCATTCATTTTTTATTCAATAATTTGCTTTCTTTCCTTTGGGAAACGAAAATAACCGTGGTCCTTGTGGGGACCAAGACACTAGATATAGTGCAGACACTTTTGTCTACGTGCTAACGCAGCATCCGGATTCACTTTCTAACTGAAAATATCTCTATGAAGGCTAACAATAGTGATGGCTGTAATGAAGTTTAGTTGAATGAGCCAAGGGAGCAATTGCAGACACACACATGAACGAGGTTCTATGTAAAATTCACTGTAGGTTTTAATAGTGAGGGCCCACAATGAGCTGGTTTTTATTTGTAACTTTGGCTAAGCTGTTTAAATTTACCAGCAAAGTTGCTCAATTTGTTCGTTTGGCCAATGCACACGCACCCTAACTGATATTATCTTAAAGCTTTCATAATGATGGTTCTAAGTGAGCTAAGTGGAGCAAGTGGTTGGATGTCGAAGATAATCCATCTAAATACACGCACACCATTGAGATGTTTTGAATTGACAATGTTTCTTACGACGTTTAATATCAGCTTCTACTGTGCATGATTCTTCCTCTGGAAGCTTGGATAGTTTGTCAGAAGTACTCTCTATCGCACATTTATAGAAATCAGACTTGTACTTTGTATTAGATGATAAATGGATCCCCCGACTCCTGCTTACCCTTCAAGTTTTCTCTCTACTCAAAACAAGCCCTCTCTTTTTAGTCCTAAAATTGAGTATTCATTGCAGATGGGTTTTGGAGTGCTGAAAAGAGTGCTATAAGTCTTAGTATGCATTCAGTTCAGTTCTATCATTTTATCTACCCAATATTGATTGTGGGATCCTGAAACATTGTTTTTGTGACTTTAATGGCTGTCAAGCAACCTCAGTTGAGTGTCTGAAGTGTAATGAACCTGTTTTATGCTGGATCAGCATGAAAAATGTGTAGTTCAATGTGAAGAGATTTACTCTTTGATGAAAAGAAAATAATCTTTGTATTTGTCCGTCTTGCTTGCATTTGTCTGTCTTGTTTCACGTCTTTGATGATCTTTGTAAACTGTAGGGTTCGTACTCTCTGACAATGAAGATGTACGATGGAAACAAGCACGAACTCACCTGCATTGCCTTCGACTTTGCCATTGGCTTTGCATCATCCGTTGCTGATAGTTAAAGTGCTTCAGAGAGCTGCTTCCCAATCTATGTACAATCACCATAAAATCAGTTGTAAAAGAATCTCTACAGTTTATACCTTCCAGCTACTTCAACTTCGCTGCTATGTGTGATGCGTAACTTGTGTATTTAAGCTTCTCTTTCCCTTTGGCTATTGCGTTGTGGATTTATCAGTATCCATTTTGTTGCCCCTTGATGTGCTATGACTGTTGCGTGCATGAATGTAAGGAAGACGGATTAATTTATTCACGCCGATGACAGAATCTTGTAATTTAATATGACCATCAGTAAATATTTAACGAAATTAAATAAAAGTAGAAAGCAGTGACTGGTTATTATGTGCCAAAATGTAGTGATCCTTGGCTTGTTATGAGCACGTTGTTTCATACTGGTCTGGGATTTGATATAGTCGGTGGGACATCGATATCTTTCCCTCTTTTTTTTTTTTTTTTTTGTTACTTTTTTGGCCGTATTGCAGCTAGCAGTACTAGAAAAGGAAAGATCAAAACCTGGGGAAGTGGCTGTTTTGTGTAGCTTAGCTATATGCACAAATACTCTATTCGGGCAGCTGTTTACTAGTTCCAAACTTCCAACCTATGGTGCTCAGCAATTTAAGATGAGGATGCCTTCATAATTCTAAAAGCTGCGCCAGGTTGAAGGCTCTCACCGAGCAATGCATGCTTGCATTGAAAGCCTATAGGTTATGCACTTACATAGCTTGCCATCACCTAGCTGAAATAAACGTGGATAATGATACCAATGCTGATGTTAGGTGGTCGGCCACCATAATTTTTTACTAGTTCTTCCATACAATTGCGAGGAAACAATTTGACACCTTTGAAATTGTTCTTTCAATTTTAGTAGAGCACACCCTTCAATCGACCTTCATGCCATCTTATTTATGGGTCTTGCTCTTTCTACCATGATGAGGAACCAAACTTTTGGTGAAGGGTCAGTGCATTGTATTGGAAAGAGGTGCCATGGACACCAATCCATCCGTAGTCCCCACAATTACTGCAATTATCAATTCCGACTTTTTAAAAGTAACTAGACTTGACTTTTTCAGTTGCTCATTTTCCCAACATTGGAGACCACAAGAGAAACATCCTAAGCATAATGTTCTGCGGTCTTATCAAAACAGGTCATTCTCAACCAAAACCTTACCCTTCCACTACATTTCTTCAATCCAACAATTCGTGGTTTTTGGCTTCAATTCTGCAAAAAGACAAGCACAAAGAGATGAAATCAATGAAGGAAAGACTCCTAAGGAAATTGAAAATCATTCCAAGCATAGACAGATTGCGACAAGGTCTAGTTTCTCAACTGAACTGCACGGAAACATTCCCCAATCAGAACTTGCAAAATCCACCAGTTTCCGAACAAGCAAATTGCAAGAAAGGCTACCTCCAGGAACTTGTAGCTGACAGCATTGATGTGTCAAAACACATTAGAGAATTAAGAGATGAAGAAGTCGAATCGGAACTCAATATTTGTCAGAAGGAGATCATTACATCCTCCATACAACCCAATGATCAACAGCCAGCTATGGATGGCTCGTCGGAGATCACCGCGAAGCATCATCAGCAAGTAGCGAATGAGGGTGAGCAAAGCCGAGAAGAATCTCCATCTCTTCTAGACTTCGAAAAGAAATGTCCACCAGGAGGAAGTGAGTCTATAATTTTCTATACAACAAGCTTCAGAAGCATAAGAAAGACATTTGAGGATTGCCAAACCATTCGGTTTTTGTTGGAAAGCTTTAAAGTAAGATACTATGAGAGGGATGTTTCAATGCACTTGGAATTCAGGGAAGAACTATGGAGGCTGTTGGGTGGCAGAGTGATCCCTCCAAGGCTTTTTATCAAGGGAAGATACATAGGAGGAGCTGATGAAGTTGTGGGCTTACATGAACAAGGAATGCTGAAGAAGCTCCTGGAAGGGATACCACCTGGTGGCCTGTCCGATCGCCCGTGTACCGGCTGCGGCAACCTGTTGTTTGTAGTATGCTGTAATTGTAATGGAAGCGGCAAGGTCTATGCAGATATGCAGAAAGATCATGAGATGCACATTAGATGTCCTGAGTGTAATGAAAACGGACTAACTAAGTGCCCCATCTGCAGCTGAAATATGCGGCTATATGTTTGCTTCTGCTCTTTCATCACATTGTAACAATTTCCATGTTCCCTAACTTTTCCCTCCATTTTAATGCTGTAGTATATGTGCTTAATTAGTTTATTCCTCCTGTTGCTTAAGTTAAATTAGAAATTGCTGGTTCTGTAAAACTGTAAATTGAATAGGCCAATGCAGAAGCGAGAGTCTATTTCCTTATGCTTTTTCATCCAATTTCGCTACTCAAACATGAGAAAATCACATTGCTCCTTGCTTCTTCAGGGATTTTTTTATCACTCATTCTAATCTCTGTTGCTTAAAATTTTTAGTTCCTTGTACATTCACTTGGAAATTCATGGCTGTTACGGAATGGAGCATGATAGAAACATGATGGCACCGTTAATTATTGAATTTTGGATCGAGTAATCCGTCTATTACTGCCAATTGTGCACTTTGATTAGCGGATTATTAGGTTGTGTAACAATGGCATGGTGGATCAAGACGGTGCAAAAGGAGTATTATTTCTTTTTTTTCCTGCTTTTTTTTCTTTTCATTTTGGAGTGAGCACTAGGATGTGTTGTTCAGAAGGGTAATGAAAAATGCACGTCAAGAAGGCAAGAGGGCCTGATGATTATGGTAGGGAAAAGGATCTGTTGAAAGTTCATGTAGGATTCCAAGATAAATCATTGTCAAGGATAGATGACTTTGGAATAATGAGCTGGGAACATGCACATGGCTCTTCCTTTAGAATAATAAGGTATATGAGGAAAAGTCACCTTTACATAGCAAAACGCAAAAAAAAAAAAAAATGTATGGTGCGTACCTTAAAGGACAACATTCTGGTGATTAAGATTTAAAATTTTTATTTTACAGATCTTGAGTTTTGCTTTTAAGAAGAAAAATGTGAGGTTTATGAAAATGAAAAAAATTATCTTATCGAGTCTCTTAATAAATAAAAAAAAAAAAAAAAGTGTGTGGTGCAATAAATAAAGTGTTTTGGGATCTCATAATGAAGCATTCACGCCAAGGCCTTTTCTCTAGGACGCTCTTTTAAGACAACTTTCTTGCTTGGGAAATTAGAGCAACTGTTTCTCGTTACCTTACTCTCCATAACTTCCTCTAAGGGCCAGTTGGTGGCAAAACAATCACCGTAGAAGGAGACTTTACACCATGTGTCAACATATATGTACATTTTTTTTTTTTTAGCAACAACATATATATACATTGACTCCTCATTTATCCCTTTGGACCAAAAAAACGATAAGTTAGAAAAACTGGCTTTTTTTTTTGCGTTTATTTAATAAGTAAATACATTGTGTGACAAAAAAAATTTTTTTTTTTTAATATTCTAGTGATTAGAGTTCAAACTTCTATTATAGAGATATTGATTCAAATCTTGAGAAGTAAAAAGCGAGATTTATAAAAATAAAAAATTATCTTATTATATAACTCGTAAATTAATTGACTAAAAAAATAAATAAGTTAATAACGAAGACAATAGAAGCCAATTGTGGTCCCATTAGGTATCTGGATAGACGCCGGCCCCTACACTTCACCTCCTGCTAGCCCGGCAAGGTGGCGAGGAGTAGCGACTTGGGCTTAGTCCGAGTGGAGGCATGAGCCTATGCACACGACGCCAAAGAAGCCCACCAAGAAGAATGCTCAATAGCTCTGGCCCATTGAGTGCCTATGTTTTTTTTAAAAAAAATTTTGTTATTATTATTTTGTAGAAATTCGGGAGTTGAGTCCTACGTAAAATACTATACTAAAATTAAAGTTTTACTGGCTTAAAGTGACTCTGCTTTGTCGGTTGGCAGTTGGCATTGTTGTACAATGTGACCTGCAACCCCATTTATTGTAGTCGGGAAAATCTCATATTTTATCCTAATGCTTTGTTTGTTTTCATGAGAATTTGAAGTAAAAAATTAAAAATTAAAAATTTTACTAGTCACAGATCAAATTATTATTTTTCATCATTTTTTTTACACAACTTTCTTATCTATTCAAATAATTTTTTCATATATTTTTTTCTCTCACAACTTTTTTTCTCATTTTCTCATAACTTTCTTATCTATCCAAATAATTTTTTTCTCACAAGTTTTTTTCTTGTTTTCTTTCTTATTATTTTCTTTCTCATTTATTTCTCATTAATCTAAATAATTTTATTTTTTCACAATTTTCTCAGTATCCAAATACAATATAACATTGTGTTTGGATAATGAGATTTTGTGGTAGAAAAAATTGAATGGGAAAGAATTAGATTTAAATAATCGAGAGTTCTTACATTTAGATCAAGGTTGTCAGAATTAGACTGGTCATTGAATCAGAAATATTAGTGAGTTACGGTTCAATCGATTAAACTTGTTTTTGAACCGGTATTTAATAATATATATATTTATGAAAAGTAATTAAAAAAATAATATTTATAGATAATGATTAAATATTAATTTTTTTAGTTTTAAAGATTAAATTGAAAGTTTTAATCAAATTTAAAACTAAATTGAAATTTCTAATTAAGAGCTTAAATTGTAATTTTAAATAACATTTGGGATCAAATTATAATTTAAAATTTTTTGGTTTAACTTGAACCGATCCAACCGGTCCGATTTTTTACCTGTTTTCACTGGTTTTGATCGGTTTTGACCGATCCGATCACCCCCCATTTTTAGGCTCAGACTGGACCGGACCTAGAACTGATCATCGATCTAACCGGTTGAACCAACCAGTCCAGTCCAGTTTTGTTAACACTGATTTAGATTACAGAGAATAAGAGAAATTGATTCTAATGAGATGAGAAATAAATCCCTCAAGGTCCTTCCACAATTGGTTTAAATTATTAAATTACCAATAAGCCCTTGCAAAAAAATATGTTGGGGGAATTCAACAGAAAAAATAAGAAATAAAATAGTGCTCATCATATCTAAACAATAAACTAATTTTTTTATAATTTTTCTCCACTTAATTTTAACTTTTCTAAACTATTAATAAAATTCTTTTTTTCTTTTTATTTTTCATTTTCAAAAATTTAATTCCTACCACACTTTTAAATTCAAAAACACCAAAAGTTTTCAAACTTATTATCCACTAAGTTATCCCTAACAATTTGTTTCTCTCTCATACACGCAAACGCTCATTGATTATCCTCTCCCTTGGTCACACCCTCTTAACTGTACAATGTTGACCCTCTTAACTATACAGTGTTGGAGTGCCAACGCCAGACATGATCTACCACCCCAAGCTTTATCGTAGGCCTTGCACGTGCCTACCACATGCTCATGGCTTCATCGTTTGAAAAAAAAAAGGGGGACTATATTCAAAGGGAGACGGACTAATGGAACCATGGACCTAATCATTGAAGGTGGGGCCTTTATCTCACGTGGGGTTGGCTTTGCTAGCCTTGATCAATGCTCAAACGGGGCTTCATAATTTCGGGTTTCAGCTTTTCGGCTCAAAAAAAAAAAAGAACAAAATGGGGGTTTCAGCAACTTTTGTACACACTGGAATTCAATATTGTTGCACTTGCTCCTGTTTTGATCATACGTTGACTTGGCCAACTGTAATATCCCAATTATGCCGGCGTTCAAGAAACCAAAACAATAAAAATGGTAACCACCATGTAGATTTACTTCATCACTTTACCTGTCATTTTAGCGTTCAAATTTAACTTCTATTGACAAACGAATTGCATCCAATTTTATACTGAGTTGATTAAAACTAAAAACGTGGAGAACTAAATCGGCTAAAAAATGTCTGATATACGAAATTGACAATTAAAACCCTTTTGCTGCCATATTTTCCCACCCGTCTGTTGTCATTGTCAACATCAAACGTCTTCATTTTCACTGTCACCATCGATTCTTACCATTAAATGGCCAAAGAAATCGACTGGAAACGAAATTCCAGGCATTGGCTCAACAAAATTTAATGGAACAATGGACTGATGGATATAGAATTGTGCAATGCTCAAAAAGAAAAATCTGCCACCGTCCATGGAATATGTGGCCTTGGATTCTCAGCGATGTTAAGATCCTTGAACAAACTTTTCGTTAGGTATTTCCCAACCATTTCTTTTTTCTTTTTTTTTTTTAAATTAAGAGATTCTGAAAAAAATAAATAAATAAGTAAATAAAATTCTGTATTTTCATAAATCTCACATCTTTATCCAATATTAAATATGAAATCTTGAAATAAAAGACTAAACTTTTAACTTTCAGAATGTCCATCCAAGATCCTACATCCAACTCATAGGAATGAATAGACTTGCGCTTTTGGAATGCGAGAGGGAATGAAACCAGAATATTGTGTTTTGACTATTAAAAATGAAGGGGTCTTATTGTTGTTCTTAGTGCACAAAACGAGAGCTGTGAAGCAGTTGGGACTGACAAATGCAGCAAAATATGTACAGCCCTTGTAGTAGAAATTGGAGCCAACAACCTTGAAACAGAAGAAAAGCCAAGCATAGAGCGCTACCTCTTTCTTGAACAGAAAAGGGTTACAGCAGAAGCAAAGAGTCGATTCCTTTGTCAACAACATAACCAACAAAGACAAACATTAGGAAGAAACACAATGAAAAGAAAGACGGTTACACTCCAATGCCATGTTAAAAGAAAAACAGTCCACTTCTGAGCTCTCTCCGAACGGGTGAAATGAGTTATTTGTTAATCTCATTCACATCATTAGACAAACTAAAACAAGGTTAGACTAGTCACACATCCTAGAATTTACAGCAAATCTCTCTAAACAGCAAGCTCTGTTGTTAACACATCAGCCGACTGCGGTGGCATTGCATTCACTTCTGCCGCATGAGTTTCAGTTAATGGCTGTGAGTACTGAGTGTATTGGAACTCGATCTGTAGTCGGTGATGAAGAGGTGTTGATGCCATTAAACCTTTTCTTATATCTGCCTGCAATTCCCTGATAGGTATTGCAGCCAAGAAGCTCTTAATATACTCTTTGCAAGAGTCCTTCCCTCGACACACAACCTCCCCTTCTTCCTGACTCTTCAGTGCTTGCTCAGAATTGGTTCCCAAAGCACCTGATACAGAAGACTCCTCCTTGGAGTCAACCTGCTGGTTTTGGGGTTCAGTGGAAGCTGCCACAGTCTGCTGTTCACCCATTGTTTTCTCATTGGATGACTGAGCAGCATCTGGCAATTTGTGAATAGTGGTATTGCAATCAAATTTCAAAATGTATGCCTGGTCACACCCCTCAAAAAGCCTCTCTCCTAATGTATCAATGATGTAGTAAGCTTCTGGTTCAACCTTGAGGATAAAGAAATGGTCATTCCAACTCACAATGTAGACATGTGGTTCACCATTTGATTGACTTTCTGAAGCAGCATGGCTGATTTCCTCCCAGATATTATCAAAAGACATGGCATCTTGCAAAAAGTCAAATCTTCCTTCATCCAATCCATCAGGATGGAAAAAACCGATGAAGGACTTCCCGGGAACAACAGTCAAAGGGCGTATTTTGGCTTGGATAGTCACTGTATCAAGATCAAAATGCTTGTCAGGGAATCGTTCCCTGTAGTGTGCATTCTCACAAAGGTTCCTCCATTCCAATGAACCTTCTCTGATCAGGCTATCAAATTGGGACTTGAGGGGCATGAGCTCACGGTTGTTCTGAAACCAATCAGCAATGACAGCCACAAGGGCTGTACACGCACTCTCACCAGCAGCGCTCTCACTCCGTTGATCAATGGAAGCAAAGAATACCTGGGTTTGAAGCTTCATATGCCCATCACGGCTGATTACTTCTTTTAGCTCCCAAGTACCAACTGCAAAATTGTCATCTCCAAATTCAGAAATGGATGATCGGTTAGCAGATGAATCCTCATCTGTTTTGTACCACTGCAAAAAAAAAAAAAAACAATCATTTGAATTCAGAAGTTAACATAATTAATAAAATGAATCATGTTCCTGATCAAGAAAAACAAGGAGAAAAAAACCAAAAAAAAAAAAGTCTCCACCATCTTCCAACATAAACAATGAAGCTTGAATTTTTATTTGTCAACTTTTAGAGACAGTCGACCCCACCTGATGAGAGATAAAGACATGCCAAAATTATTTATTCAAACATAAACATAAAAGAAATAAGTGGCTGGGCTTACCCCAAGAGCAAGAGCTTCATCAGAGGTAAGTTGCCGACGATCAAAATCAATATCATCCCCACCCTCTTCTCCATATGCCTTCTTCAACAATGGCTCTCCCTTGGCCTTAGGAGACCTGAAGTTCAACTTCCTCTTCCTCCAAGACAGTAAGCTGCGTTTTGAATTTTGTAACAGAGATTGCTCAGACACTGATGACGTTACATCATCAATGTGGGAGCTGCCGACATCTGACTTCCGATTGCTATAATAAACCCAATCCTCATATTCATTTTTCCTCGTGTCAGAATAAAATGATCCTCCAGCATAGTTTGCATAAGCCAGTGTGCCATAACTGAATGACTTTCTAACACTAGATTCCTCCTTAACCTCATCCGATTCTCCTTCCTCAAAATCATCAAGTGAATCCGAGTCAAATGGGTAATTATACTCACCATCATCACTCCTTGCGGAGCACCTGCCCTCGCTGCCATCTTCCTCGCGACAGGCCTTTTTAGCTCTCCTGGCAGATACATACCCAGTTAATATCTTCACCCGTCTGAGACCAGCTTTGATTGCAGATAATTCATCTTTTTCAGGCGAGACAGCTTCCCCTGGCTGAGGAAGGGGTGACATAGGCACTATTGCCCTTTGTACTGGCTCTGTGGTTTCTGAAGCAGTTCTCAGCTCCAATAAGCTAAGTGATATCTGCATAGAAATGATGCTTTAGATAAGAAAATTAAGAAAATATACGATAACTTAAGCGAAAAACCAATTTTAAAAGGAGATACCTGGAGAAGAGGATGAGGCTCAGCAGCACCAGCAGATAGGATGAGAGGCAGGCTTAATTCAAACTCTTTCTGTTCAGCAGCAGAAGCAAATTCAGCAACGTTCAGTAATGCCATTCCAACAGCAGGAACCCTGTTCTTTGACCCTTGCTTCGCTCCCTGAACCAGACAACCGGAGCAAAGTTCTAGTTACAGTTCATCATCGGAAATCACAAAGCCAGCAAAACGAAGAAATCAATTAAGATAAAACCCAGAAACTACCTAATTAGCCAAGCCCTCTGAAGCACCAGAAATATTAAAGGCGATTAACAACAAATATCTTCCCTCATAACAATTCAAACCCTCCTTCCCAAATTCCAAATCGTAAAAACAATATAGATTCCCACGGATAAAAAAAAATTCCATCAATCAATCACCTCCAAATACATTCAACAGATACATGTTTAAGAAAATCAATATAAAAAAAATTATAGTGAGAAATCCTATCAGTCAATATTACTTACAAGTCTTTACCAAGAGTTGGTTGGGAAGAGTAATCGATAAAAAGCTGATAACAATGGATATTGAAAGTGATCTAAATATGCCTAACAGTCACAACCCACCAAATCCCAATAGTAACCAACTCTAAGCTGACCACCCAAAAAGAAAAAAAAAATTGAACAGGAAAATAAAGAAAATACAGAAACAATAGATAATATAATCTACCCAAAAATAAATCATTTCAAGCTGTGAACTTTCCAATCTTGTAAGCCAAACCCTAAATACCCAATTCCCAAAGCAATTTTGGGGGTATATAAAAGTGGGAAAAAAAACCAAAAATACCAGAAAAAGAATAGAAATTTATCAAGAGAGAGAAATAAAGAGGGAGACTGACATTGAAGACTGTGAAAGCGATCTCCCAAGGATGAAACACATTGTCCCTATAGGCCGATAGACTACACAAACTCTGGAACTCCTCATCCCACTCAACGACGCCGTTTCCCTCCGACGAACCCTCCACTTCTCTGGTGAAATTCCTCTTCACCGTCCGCCTCAACGGATTCAGCGCCACTTTGGAGCCTTTCCACCGAATCTCCACCGTTAATTTCTCAGATTTTAATTCCCCATCAACCGCTGATGACGACGACGAGGACGTAGAATCCCGCACCACCAGATCCCACCCCTCCATCCTCCGGACCACCAGCCTCACCTCGTACTTCCTCGAAACCTGCGGTGGCCATGGCCGCCACCTCATCATCTTCACCACCATTTCTCAAAACCTCCAAATTCACCGGACCCCTCGCCCCCCCAAAAAAAAACCCAACAAAAACACCCCAAAAAAAAAAAAAAAAAGAAACCTTGAAAATCTTGAAACCTTCTTCGCCTTGTTTCACATAAGCTAACGGTAACAAAACTGAAAGCCCGACAACAACATCCGTTTCTTGGGATTCTAAACACACACAAAACACGGAGAGAGAGAGAGAGGAATGGGAAAGACAGGATCTTTCTGAAGACAAAAGACAGGGAAAGCTTGGGGTTAAAAGCTTGTGTCTCCACACACAGAAGTGAGAGAGAGAGAGAGAGAGAGAGAGTGAGTTAACCAGGGTTAGACCTTAGAACGAGAGAGTGGAAGAGTAGTTAAGGAGAGAGAGAGAGAGAGAGAGACGGTTTGTGGGCTTGTATTTTGTGTTCATTTGTACAATTATATATTCCTTATTTTTAATTCTTTCATTTGTTTTTATTGTCTTAGACGTAGATATCAATGTGTAAAATACGCGTAAAAATGCAATGTTATTGACGTCCTTTTTAGACTTACTAATAAAAAAACTTTCGTTTTCTTTCACATTCTTTTCCACGAACTGAAAGTCTGAAACGCGGTCCGTCTACGCTTTTTGTTCTTTGCTTTCTTTTTTTTTTTTTTTTTGTTTTTTTCGCTACGCAAAACACTGGCCCCGCAATATTGATATACAATTTATTACACATATAAACAAATAATTTAAAATAATATAATATTATCTGGGGTTTCACCGAATCTCCTAATGTTCTTGGTCAAAAGCTGGTTTTGTTGCATCATCGTCGCCATCCATGATCCATCTTTTATGTCATCTTGCTAAAGGTTTAAGAACACAATTACTTAATTTCTCTTAAATGATATTAAAATAATAATATAATCACATTCCATAATGTTTCATTATTTATATATTTTTTTTATTTTTGTAAATTTAACTGTCAAATAGTTCAGATGAAATTATTTTTAAGTTGCTTACATGAAATTTTTTATACAAAATTCTCTACTTTTTTTAAGGTTAATGGGGCCGAGGATTAGTTAATGAGTACTTCAGAATGGAATGCTGATTGTTGGGCGAAGGATTTCTGGTTGCTGGTTACGCCAGAAACAATGAGATAATTATTTTGACAAAATCTCGATTAGTGCCTTTTTGGTCCCAAGTTTTTCCTTTTCATTTTTTGCAATGGAGATAACGGTGACGTTAAAGACAGTGGGGATTATTGGCAAAGTGACCGTTCTCAACAATGATAAAATTATACTAAATTTCAAACGTCTTCAACAGAAAATTATGTTCTTAGCGAAAATATGGAACAAAAATTAATTTCTGGTGATCAATTTATTGGTCTTTTAGGGAAAGAAGTTTTGGAGATAATGTTAATTTCTAGCAATTATCGACTTAATATGTTAATAGATGAAACGTGAAATTCAATTCAATTTTACTACCTTTAAACTGAAAACAATCTATCCCAAAACAGAAGGTAGAACGATGTCTCTTTTTGTAGGATAATTGGATAAGCACCTCATCCTCCTCTTGTTTAGCCATTTTCGAAATTCAAATTCATTATTAGATTTGTATTCCAACCCTATAAATGCATTTTCAATTTCAATCTTCATTGGTCTTTTGGACTTTTTTTTTTGGGGTTTTGAAAAGCATAATAGACAAATGGCGGGTAACTACCATAAAAAATTGTCCATGACACATACTTCCATCTAAGCAATTTTAAGTGATCATGCATATAGATATGTATTTTTGGTAGTCTCCAACTAGTTTCCTTCATAATAATATTGATCATCTTATTAGGGGTTTTTATTAAACTATGAAGTCCCCCATTTTCTTTTGTTTTTTTTTAGTAAATGAAAAAATAGAGATGCTACATTATAAACTTGTTATAAAAGATTATACTGAGCGTAATATATAATGGGTTAAATCACATACACTGAACTTGTAACAAAGAATCATATTTTTCAGTATTCTACAAAGATCACTAACCACTAACTCTCACAATTATACAAATTGGCATCACAAACCTGTGAAGTCCTCCGCTTAGGACTTAGTATCCATAAGTTTCAATCCGACCATATGAATGTGGTTCAGTCTGACCATAAGGTTGTGGGCATTTGCATCATGCATTTATTTGGACTATTGAGGTGCCATTACTAAAAACAATTTGACGACGACGAGATTGCATTCGTATTCATAAGTACAGGTCGGAGAAATCACAACAAATGAAGCACAGACAAATGTATTATTTTATTTGGATCTGCCAGTGTAAAATACTGAAAATTATCGGAAATAGTAAAGGCCCACATTTTGGGGATGCAACCATGCAGGGAACGAATATTGCTTTTTCTGTTTTTGTTTTTATTTTTATTTTTAATAAAAACAAGTAAGAGGTTCAGGTAAATTGAATATGCAGATGCATCTCTTCTAAAAAAAAAAAAGAATATGCAGATGCAGGCCCCATATTTCTTTTTTGCGCTAAGGTCCGTAGCCATGTTTTTGTACTTAATTAAAATTTATTGTTTAACAGTTATTAGTTACTTTTTCGTTAAAAAAATTGATTTTAACTATTTATAATTTCTACTAATTGTGAGCCCACTATCAAAATTTTAAACTGCTAAAGACGACTTAATATCCTATGTTCCAAACTATTGACTTCTTTGGATAATCATCTATGCTATAGCGGTTGCCTCTAAATCATACAAGACATCGCTGGCAATACTCTTTGCATTTGTTTCCACATTAACAAAAGGGGTTGAATTCGGAGTAATGATTATAGCAGTAACGGTTAAAGGGGTCAAAGTCATTATACTAAACATAACAAAGGATGAGTTAATAGTCATTTTATTTAGCATAAAATAGGTATAAATAAAAGAGTACTTTTTTTATATAAAATGAAAAAATATTAATGACATCTTACAGTTTTTGATGGCATAGTTATCACTAATATGCTTGGTTTTTATACCAAATTCATTTTCTTCAAATTATATAATCAGACGTACATTTAGTCTCATTAAATATTATAAAAATTTGAATATAGGATTTCACGATACAAGTAAAATCTTTTAAAATAAATTGTTCTTAGTGAATTAGTCTTTATGAAAGAGAAAAGGTAAACAAATACAAAGATAAAATTAAGTGGGGAATAAAATCTAACTTTCATCATCATCGTTTTTCATCTTTTTGTACAAATACTAAGAAAGTCTCACTGTCAAACAATCTTTTTTGAGAGGTAAAGATTACATACCCTCTGTTGCTCCCAAACCAA
This sequence comes from Carallia pectinifolia, assembly GCA_037832335.1. Classification (NCBI taxonomy): domain Eukaryota; kingdom Viridiplantae; phylum Streptophyta; class Magnoliopsida; order Malpighiales; family Rhizophoraceae; genus Carallia; species Carallia pectinifolia. The sequence goes on along the minus strand of CM075444.1, from coordinate 14,930,609 downwards.
ACGGAATATTACACCAGGGTCCAGGGCGCAGGCGAGGAGCCCAATGACAGATCAGGCATTGCTGGCAAGAACTAAAAAAAGGAATTTAACATGGGACGGGTTAACACCAATGTTTGCACTTTCTTGGTGAGTATTAATGTGATGGGAAAGTGGGACAATCTCCGATATTTCATTATAAGATTCAAGCATTCAAAACATTAAAATCGAAAATAGGACACCAGCCAACCAGTGTAACGAATTCTTAATTTTGGCAATTCGAGTTCAAATTGTGATACTAACTAATAAAAAAACCAAAAAATACGATTTCAGTTTTGGCCATGAAGATCCCTTCTGTCCCTGTGAAGTGGACGCCGTCTCCAGTCTCCTATTATTGGAACAAAAATAATTGGAATAGAGATTCTGCCAGGAATCTGCCATTTGGGGTTGGTTGCTTGCTTCCTTTTTTTTTTTTTTTCCCTCTTCTTTTTGACTATTTTTTATTTATTTAATGCACGAATTTGGACGCCAGAAATGAATCGCCTAATAGGAAAAGCAATCTAAACATATAGTCTTGCCTGTTCAATTTTTCTTTTTTTCTTAGTCTAGAAGTTCACTGTTCTGTAAGCTGCACAATATGATAATTTTTTTATTCTTGTAATTCTCGAATCCTCTTACTTTAAGATTGAAGCATGAAACATTTAAGAAAAAGTCTTGCCCGTTTTATTATCTTGCTTGCGATTGAAAACTAGACAATTACTGTGTTGATGTGATTTACCCCTCTCAAAAAACAGGTTAAAAAAGAGCGTTTGAGACGGCTTCAAGAAATCTCAAATAGCTGACGATGATTAGATAAAAACTTCTAAGATTTACATGTCTCAATGATTTCCCTTTTTTTTTTTTATTATGGTCTATAATACATAATCAATTTTTGATCATTTGCTTGCAATGTTTCCATTTAGAATTAGACGAATTTTCTTATGCTGTAAGCAAAAATTTTTGGACTATGCAAAGGCAGAGAACTGTTGTCCTAGGTAATTCTCAACAATTTAGCTTCTAAACTAACCATAAAATTCAAATCAAAAACCCGAAATGGATATTGTATTTTTTTTTCTAATATTCAAAAGATTTATGAGGTACAACCTTTTAACGTGATTTGGTCTAATTTTTGAAAAAAAAAACAATGTTACTTCATAATCTTACTAACAAAAATTATACAAGAAACAAGTAGATATATGTTTAATTCTGTTGAATAGTTTAACAATAAACTTATGATCTATGACATTGTAACGAACTACTTTCCTATCTTTAGACCACAAAGTTCAATGTTGCTGCTGATACGTGATTTTTCAATCGTGCTAAATAGTTGAGTTTTAATGTTTAATGTTTAATGTTTCTAAAATTATTTACTGAGCCATTACGACAATCACTAAAGCAAGTAGTCCCGCGGATCGAATAAGACGAACAACAAGATGCTCTCTATTATCCAAATACACCCAAAAAAAAATTCACTTAAATTACCTGAACTGTTTATACCAATAAAAAGAGATTTAATACTTTTAAATGAGGTCGTCAAGATATTATCTTCACTCTCTCTTATTTTTATCACCCAAAAAAAATTGTTTCAGGATTTGCTCATTTTGACGTCGGATAATTGATTGTTGGAGCACCAAGTTTAGCATTCTACTATGCGACTAATGCGTACAAATTCCCCCGAAAAAAAAAAATTTCCTTTAATAAAATTAAATAAATTATTATATATTTTTAAATTAATTATATTGTTATTTTAATATCAAAAAATTTATAAGTTGATCATTTTTTAGTGAGCGGTCTACCGCCACCGCAAAATAAGTGAGTTTGTTTAAAATAAAAAATAAAAGAAATATATTTATTTATTATAAAATTATAAATAAATTATATTAAAAAATAAATAAGAGAATCAATTACCGAAGTGCAGTTATACGGTTGAGTGTTTTTCATGGAAATACCAAATTACCGTCCTTTTTGGGGAAGTGTGGGGGGTGGCTGGGCACCCCCACATTATGAGGTTTTTTTTTTTTTTTTATTAAAAAATATTATAATTTTATATTCAAATGACATGTAAAATAATTGAATGACTATAATATTTTTCATACTAAACATTAAATCATAAATTTGATTTTATTAATAAGTTATGAAAAATTTTAAACCCAAGACTTCTCGTCTTTATCCCTGACCCCACTAGCACTGGTGGTTGAACTTTTATTATTTATATATTAATACTTTAACGTATATATCAAATTTAATTATTAATGAATTAAATTGTTATAAAAAAAAAAAGGAAACTTCTGTTCACATTCGGATGCCTTCCGCCGTTCCGCGAATCCGCGCACATGATGTCATAGTTTCATCAACCTTCTAATGCAATGGGCGGGGCCACGGTGTCATGTCTAGCGATTAACATTTTGTCAACTCTAAGAAAATTGAGCCTCAGTTCATGCATACTCCAAACACGTCAACTCTTTAATGCAATGTAGCGGATGAAAGGATGTGATTCCATCTTTGTTTCCTCTCTTTTTCAATGAAAGTTGATTACTTTTTGTTAGTTTTTTTATAAGATTTATGAAATTTTATAACATCCTCTTTTTTTTTTAGATAAAATATTTTAAAAATATGAGTTACATTGTGAGATAATTTTTATTATTTTTATAAATTTTATTACTCTTTTTTAAGATTATAGCTCGAAAACTTGAAGATGAAAATTTAAAATCTTAATTATTAGAATTTGTGAAGGAGAATTTCTCTCCGAATTTGTTGTAACTGATTCTTTCACCGATTTTTTTCGGTAATGGACCATTGACTGGACTTACATGTGTGCCACATGTAATTTGGTAACACCGAAGATATTTGCTTAGAAAGATGGGCAGGGATCGATCACATTCACAGGCCTTTTAAGCATTCCTTTTTCGGAGCAAAGAATGAGAAGTTCCCCTGCTGGCTGGACTTTGGGAGGGAGAGTCATACAAGTTTAAGCCTTTCGCTTCATTTATGGGACACGGTCATTGCCTTTACAGCTGGCCATTAAAGTTGTGGAGGAAGTCTTGTAGGCATAATTTTTTTTTTTAAAACAAATTGTAGGCATGGTTTTTGGGATAGTAGACTTTACTTCAGGTCAACTTGCAATATCTCAATGTGTGATGTATCCCGCAGCCTCGTGCTCTTGCAATTATTACAATAATCACAATGATCGATCTACATTGTACGTGACAATCGTAAAGTACAATTATTCAATCTATTAGTTTTTCATTTCAAATAAAAAAAAATTGAATTGAGCTAACTCTGGTTCTCAAGTCAACAAATCCTTAACTCAAAGTTTTCTTTTGCTCTGAACCTCACAATAGTCTTCCTTATTATTATCCATTTGGTGATAAACTGTCTATATAATCTAAAGAGATTCCCTTTTTATTTGTGATGCGATGAGTACAAGTCAGAATTTTTATTTTATCTTAAACAGCATCCGTATCGTTTGCTTGAAGCGAGAAATCACAATTTCTAGTATAAATGTACCATTTTTTTGCATGAAAAAAAGGATAAGTTTATAGATTCACAGTGTTGACATCAACAAGTTCTGTTTCCCTGATACATTTAATATCAAAATTTTAAAGTTAAAAGCTTTTTTTTTTTTAATTTTTTTAAATGTTGAATGGCAATAAGTTTTAGATTTATAAACTCTAATTTTAAGCATGTTGATTAGTGATTACTTAATTGGAATATTGCTTCAAATTCATAACGAGATATCTCATTTACAGGTGGACCACTCATGCATAAAATTATAAGGTTTAAATTCTTTTTTCACTGAAATAGAATTGTTGTATTAATACTGAGTGAAATTATATACAGAGTCGATGCAAAAGTATCAAAAATACCTACATGTAACAGAATAGGAAATCAGCACAAATGATCTACATAGCAAGTAGTTAAATTGACCATTAATAAAATGAGCACAAAGTACAACACTACAAACTGAATTGTAAATGAACCTACCTAACCTCAAGATCTTAGCTAGATCTAATCTAACTAAAGAAAGCTGCTTATGGCAGCACATACCGCACCCCGATGGATTTAAAATAGAAATCGTCCAGGTATGTCTAACAACAATTTTCAAAACAGTTAAATTACAAGTATAAAAATATACGCATATAGTACAAATCATCCAACTAAAAAAAACCAACATAAATTCTTCCTATCAATTCCAGCAGCTGCGGCAACGGCGGGGATGTGATCGCTAACTGGGGAGATGAGGGCGGCAGTAGTGGCTGCGCTGGTGGAGGCAGCAGCATTGAAGGCAATGCCAACGGCGCCAACTCTTGCTACAGCTCAGTAGGATCCGACTATTGTGTCGACAGCCAGTACGACAGTGCTGGTTGTGAAGGTAGCATCGGGGACTGTAGCTCTGGTAGCCAGCACGATGGCATTGACAGCAGAGACGGCGATGTTGACAGCGACGAAAAGAGCAAAAATGAAGGTAAACTATTAGGGACAATGAATCTAGACCTAGTAAGACTGTAATTTGTAGATGGTGTCATTTAAACCTGATATAAGAGAAAACAACTCAAAAAATCCTAAAATAGTACTTTTGGGAGAAGGCATAAGGTTTAAATTTTGTGCGATAGTGTGCAAACATTCAAATAGATATGGGCCGTTTGGTCATTGGAGTATGGATTCTCGAGGGGTTTACGCGCTCCTCCATTCGCAGCAGCGTGCATGTGATTTCGAGATCGGATGGCTCCGGTGGCTTACAATAAGATTGTGTCTATATGTAGCCAGCAGGAGATTAACTCGAGACGAGTAAGTGTTAGACGATTTTTTTTCCTCATTTTTTGATTAATTAGTAAATGCAAACTATACGCTCCGCCACTTTTGGACCGGCACCCGTGCAGAATCTAATATTTGGTGCCAAATATATATATATATAATAACAACGTCCTTATCATGAAATTAGATTTTGACACTCTGTCTATGGAGGGTTTGCCACAATTTCAACCATACAACATTTTCATACTTTGTTGAATTCACAGAAAGTGTTGGATTAGGTAAGTATACGAATGGAAAACGTTAATTAATTTCCTAATTTTGAGTTTCCTAATCGGAAAATGAAGGAAAAGACAAATCCTTTAGAACAGTAGCCACCTCGAAAGTGAGCCGGGGAAAGTTAAGCAGAGGAAGGTGACATCTTGCGAAATAAAAAAGTGGCCACAAATGAAAGCAAGTGGCCAAAAAGTGGGCCCCTATGGAAGCAACCGATTGACGAAAGATTAAATTGGCATTTGAGAATTTTTTTTTTATCAAGATTAATTTTAAAATAATAATAAAATAATATAAATTGTTATATATTTAAATTTATGAAAAAAATAACATTTTAAATATTATTTAATAAAATTATATTTTAATTATTATTATTTAAATATAATTACATATTTTTTAAATATTTTTTTTATGACGGAACTACTGTCCACCAGTGAGATACCATCCATCAGAATGCCAAGATCCATTGATCAGAATCCCTCCTATCAACTCTTAACCAAACCATCATGTGTTCGCGGCCTTGCGGCTGCTTGAAATTTCATGTCTCTTTTTATAAATTCTATATATCAATAATTTAGTATTATTTTTTTAAAAATGTTTTATCAAAATTTTTAAGAATAGACAACCAAAAAAAAAAGTCACAAGAAAACTGCTCAAGCCCTGATTAAAAATAAAACAAATGCAATCACATATAATCACTGCAGTAAAAATAAATTTAAAATTTAATAACATATTTTTCATATTTAATCCTTTAAATTAGAGAATGAGCACAAAAAAAAGCTCAAATATGAGCTACAATAAAAAAAAAAATACATTAAAATATCATTTAGACTATTAATTTGAATATCCTATTAAAAGTTGTCTGATTCTTGATGTCGCATCAAAAAGACATTAAAGAACCGAAATAAAAAAAATATAAAAAAAAAGATCTTAACCAAGCTTTTCGTGTGACATCTGTTTTAGCCGTTTTATTCTTCTTAGCCGTCAGGAGCAGTTTGTTGGCTTGCCAGAAAGATCATGTTCAGGGAATTGTTAATCTCAAACGAAAATAATATTATACACACATGAATAAAAAGCTATACATAGTTTATTTGTGCTTGTAGAGCGTTTAAAAGATATAACCTATTCCGGGTTCAATTTGAACCACATGTTAAGGCTCAGGTTTTGCCAAGCGATTTACTAGGAATCCGCTAATAGCTCGCATAAGGTCGTTTCGACAGATTTTAAGTAACTTGTCTAAAGCTTGACTCAAAACTTATCAGGTAACTCGCGATACACAGACAAGTTCCACGACTTTCGTGCTACTCACTGGCAGACCACTATTACATTCATCATGCATGGAGCGAAGGTCTTTTCAGATATCAGACTGTCGCTAGTACCCCGACATATATATAAGTTAGAGATGCATGCTTAAGTAAGGAGCCGATCTAACTCTAAACTTCTGATCCCTCCGCGCAACATCTCTAACCATCGTCTCCTCTACAAAGACACATCTTTGCAACCACTTCCACACACGCACTGGCAAAGCGTCTACCTCTGAAATCTCACCACTGTAGGCAGATCATGAGGACCTCACTGGAAGTTGTAGATGCAGATCTTTCTAAGCCTTTTATTGACTTGAGTGTCGGAATACTTACGCCGGACAATCCCCTAGCCTAAGCCGTGTTTTGCAGGTCTAGAAATCAAGCCCGACAACAGCTGAGTCTAACGATCAAAAACAACCATTAGCATTATTGTGTACGTGAAAATATCAACTCCCTCATATTTATTATTTAGATTCATGTTAAATTGCGATCAGACTATAATGTTATATATATTTTAAGATTGCCTGAGGTGGCAATTTAGTGACAAGTCAGTGTGCGTTCCACGTTGGCGACCCAAGTTCGAGTCATTGCACTCGCGCCCTCCCTTAGCAAGTAACTAGATATCCGTTGCAGTAGAGAAAGATTGTAACGCAATGATGAATTTTAAACTCGATAATTGTCATAATCTCCAACGGTGGAAACACGCTCGACTCCACTGGTGTTCAAGTAGTGGGTCTATCCCTTTAGAGGCGGTTGAATGAAACATTACAAATAAAAATTACTCTAATTTCGATTCACAAATCTGATAATCGATATATTTATTATAGATTTTTTTCGGTAAAAAAAAAAAGTTACATATATTTTAAGAATATATGCATCCCCAACAAATGAAATTATGTAGAATGAAAAATAAATCCCATAGAGTACTCAAGGAACAGCTGGCGCTGGCCATGGGTCAGGTTTCCCATGAATGGAACGGAATATCCTTTGTTCAATAAGGCCTTGAGTATTTGAACCTTTTGTGTTTGGTTGATTCTTACACTAAAATAAGTATAATAAGATACCTGATTCAAGCAATTTTGTTACAATTTTATTGACCTCGTTCTTATTCTTCTGATACATCAGTGCAGAGTCGATTTTTCCAAAGCTTGGGTTTGCTTTTTTGTCAAAAAGGTGCAAAGCCATGACTTTATTAAGTCTTTGCTGTTTAGTAGTTTATTATATATCATATATATCCATAAAAATATTCTTCTTTTAACATACCATACAGCAAAGGCATCCCTTTCCGATTAATGTTGAATCTTATTTTAATGTCCGCCTGAAATTTTTAACCAAAAAAAAAAAACAAAAGCAACCAATCAACTAAGTCAATTATCAAAGTCCTCCTAAGCCTCTCAATTCGTTCACCCTTGGAATTAGGGGAGCATTTTATGGCACACTGCAAGTGACAAAACGGGTGAGATAATCATCTTTAGAAAATACTAATAGATTGCAGACAACGTGCGAATGTGTATTGATATAATTGCTAAGATGACCAAATCAATCCCAACATTTCTACGAGAGGATAAAGTATAAACCAACATTTATTGAGAATGTGTTAATTTCTGTGGAGCTTGAAGTTGAATTACAGGCACCTTATTTGAATTTAACAATTTATTGAATTTTTTCTCCAAATTTAATCATCTAATAATATATATCACTTTAATCTCACTTTAATCACAGTTAATAAATCCCACAAAGTATTTCTATTTGTTTAATTTCCTATATGAACTTCTAATCCAATGCATGCGGGTTTTACCATATCTAGTAATTAGTACCATCTTTTAATATTATTTGTATTTGTTGCATGGGGATGTCTATTTTGTTTTAGTTCCACGCATCTCTTGTCTTTGCTTGCAACCCCATCTTAGTTGTTCATTAGGATAATAATCAACCGACTATATTGAGAATATAGTTTATGGACATGGACGGATTAGTCGGATCCACCTCACCTTGTTTGGCACGATACATGCAATAAATATAGAGCCATCCATCGAGAAACCACCATTTTTGAAGCTGCCACTGTGTCACACGAGGCAGGAACACGATTATAGTACTAGTGTCTTATTAAATAAATTTTATCAAAAAACAACAACAATTTTGCAAAGACCAACCAATTAATTAATCTCCCGTTACTTGATTGATGATTTTCTAATAGGATTCTTCTGCACCCAAAAAAAAAAGGTCATATTCAAATCTATGACTTTAAATTGAACAATACCCATTTCAAAATTCAACTTCCATTGAAACTCTCATTCTTTTCTCTGACAATTAGTGAACATTATATCGTGCAAAAAAACTAATGAACATTGTAAAACCTCCACGGATGAAACAAAGAATATATAAATCATAACGAAAGCACTTTGGTTGGACTACGGAAAAGAACAAAGTTGAATGGCAGCCACAAAACTAAGAATTGTTGCAAATAGGAATCAAACACAATGACACCAATAAATCTCCAAATTTAAGAAAAAATATATTAAGAAATCTTCGGTGCTGGGTTAATAGGATAACTTCAAAATTGAGAGTCCTGGCCAACTCGCTACAGATAAGCTATTCTGGCATGCCAAAATCCAACTTTCATTGTGAAAACGAGAATAATTCAAGCGAAATTGTCAACCCACAAATTTGCTTTGCGTAATGCAGTTTTCATTTATTGTTTTCTTCTTCCATTTAGATTAAATTAGGGCCAAGAAAAAGGCATATGCTCTAGTTATGGGTAAGATTTTTTGATATTGAAATGTAAGCCATAATTACAGGACATTAGTGGGCACAATAGGAAGGCTAAAGGGCCCACCCATATTTCACTTTAATTTTCATCCTCAAGGTGGAATGGGATCATGCTGGAATCCAAGAAAATTGTGCCGTCGTATAGGAACACCATATGTATGTTTTTTTTTTTTCTCATCAAGCTTCACCATCATCACTCAATGGAATATTGTAAAGCTATGTAGCCCATTTAGCTTTATATTGTCCAAATTTGAAAAACGTTGACTGTTGAATAGGGCAACTTAAAATGATAATTCATTCCCAGGTATATTCTTTCAGCACATCATCAAGTATTTTACGATCATGAAATGTTGTGGAGTAACGTAAACACCCTCCAATTTTTAGGAAGAGATTTTGGACTAAACTAGACATTACGTATTTTGTGTTGAATTGTCAAGTAGAATATCTAGGACCCTGCATATTAAAAATGTGAACATAAAAGACAAATTAAAAATTAATAAAAGAATATTTTTAGTAAAAGTTATAGTACTTTTATTCAATTGTTTTGGCTCTGATATATTATTTTTTTAAAGATGCCGTAACAAAGAAAGAAACTGTGCATCACAAACAAATGGTGGAATCATGAATTTTCACTGAGACATCATTTTCATTAAGGACAAGAACGAATTTTTGGCTTCCAACCAAAAATGGTCACGAAAAGCTAGTGCACAACTTAAAAAGTGGCAGCCCTGTTTTTATTGAGGGCTTGAAGGGCCTGACAAATTCAATGTCCAACACGTATTGTTGCCTTTCAAAAGGGGAATGAAATCAGTTGAATAGAGCATCTCTTGTTAGGTGGACAGAGCAAAAGATTAAATGGAAATAATCATGACTATGTGAACGTGTTGAGTGATGATTTGGGGCATGGCTTTGACCACTGTGGTTGTCGAGTGATGGAGAACATCAAGTGTTAAAGGGAAGAATTTCGTGCCTCAACTGAGAAATTTCGAGTGAATGATGCTTACAACTCCAAGCCCTAACCGAAATAATTTGACTTAGCTCGTCTAAAGCTCGACTCCACTCAATTCGTATTGATTGAAAAAAGTCATTACATGCGTCCGAAACATAAATGAATCAAATCTAAAACATTATAACTTGTATAAACTTGATCAATGAGCCAATGTAATGTATTTATAATTTGATGGATCTTTGGTCTAAAATCCGAACAATCCAAGACAACACAACATGAATCTGATCCTACCTAATCATTTGCCACCTTTACTGGCCTTGTCGCCCTATGGTTTGGGGCTTGTAATTAGACCGATGGCTTCCCATTTTGTTTTGTTATTATTACAGGAAAGGTAAACCAACAAGGGTTTGTTAGTTGAGTCTATATTTAGCTGGATTGCCTTGGGCCTATTGAATCCATTGGTGGAATTATTGAGTCCATGATATTCTGTTAAACTTTGGATTCCAAGGCCCAAGTTGCATTGATTTCTTTAGGTTGGATTTCTTCTAAATTCCTTCCAAGCCTAGAGTCCCTCCGGGGACTTCACAAGTTGGGTTGGGTTCTTGACTTGCAGCTACTACTGTCTACTTACAACTAATCTTGTGAATGGTGGATTGGACCACCAATTGAGTCGTTTGAGTGATTGTGGTTTTGCTTCGTGTGAAAGTCGCAGGTTTGAGATCTCGCCAAGTAAATTGGTAGAGCCAACAGAGTATTGAAGGATAGTTCGCTTCTGATTACTTTGCATTTTCTTTATAGACGGTTGCAATCTCTCTTGATAGAATTGTAAGATGTCACTTCTATTTTTTTTTTTTTTTAAGAAAAAAGAGTTGGATTGGAGCCAATAACTCTCACAATGATACAAATGAACAGTAACATATAATTCGGACCAGAAATAACAAATAATTCGGATGTCCACAATTCAACAGAGTCTTTTGACAAGAGCAAACAAGATCCAAACAAAACAGAAATACAGTACACCATTAGGCATTTATCAGACAACTAAAGAAAGCATCAATTTTTGCTTTGCCATGAGAAAGAAGGCACCAGTATGCTTTATCGGTTCTACTTCACCATTCCCAATTATTCGTCTCCACATATAGATAATAATAATTAAATGAATGATATCGCAACTACTACTAAAACTAAATTAAAAAAAAAAAAAGTGATTGGAGCGCCTGACACATAAATGACACAAGTTCACGAAAAAATATTTTGTGATAATATTAAGATTTCATATTTATACTTGTTTAATTAATGCATAATTAATGTATAAATATTATAAGATTCTTGTTCAAAAAAAAGTTCTATAAGATTCTGGATCCTGAATGTACACAATATCTGTAATTGTATAAAAAGAATATAGATTAAATTTCTAATTCTAATAGGGAAATATTTTGTTGAGAGAGATTGATGGTGAGACACTGCCAGGAAAATTTTGGAGTGAGATTGATGGTGAGACGTTTTTAGACAAGTTGACTCTCTATTTTGACACAAATTTTGATCACATATTTGGTGTTTGATTTATACTAGAATGCATAAATAAATAAAATAAAACAGCCTTGTTGTTATATGTTTTGTTTAACTAAATTCTGTTAAAAAAAACAAAATAAAAAAAGGAAGGAAAGGAAAATGAGTGGCCTAAATAAAGAAAACCTAAATCAAATAAAAAAAATTGTGATTGTACTTGGGAGCGACTGACACATAAATGACGCAAGTTTACGAAAACAAAAAATCTTGTTCAAATATTACAATTTCATGTTTGTACTTGTTTATAATTAATACACAATAGTTTTATTATATAAAAAAATATAGATTAAAAGCTCTGATTCTAATATCTAAAAATTTTGGAGTGAGAAATAAAGGTTAGATGCTTTTAGATAACTTGACTCTTTATCTTGTTACAAATTTTGATTGCATATTTAATGTTTCTTTTTTAACCAAAAAAAATTTATTATTAATATATAAGTCATCAGATATGTGGATAAGACTAAGGAGGTGTTTGTTTAGGAGAAAAAAATTGTGAGAATGAGAACCAACTACCAATTTCTCATTTTTATTATTTATTTAATAAAAAATTGATTTCCATTCTTTTAAAATAAGGAATGAGATTCCCCACATTAAATAAACTTTAATTCTTATATTTAATGCATTAATGATTATCATTTCTCTCTTAATTACCTCTAACTACCCCACTTTCTCATTGTTTCTCATGTTTTGTTTAAAATAAAAAAAAATTACTTCCCTCGTTGGTCTTTCTCTCCTTTATTGTCTTATTTTTTTTTTTACTTTCTTATTAAAAAATTTGTTATTGAAATTGACTGTGGATAATTTTTTTTATTTTGATATTAGATTTTTTTTCTCTTTTTAATAATAATAATAATAATAAATGATTTTATAATACAATAAGACTAAATATTTCTAAACTTATGATAATAATTAAATTATAAACTATAATAATTTTTTATAGTTATAATTGTTATTGATTTATTGATAATCAATTATTTTATTAGTTATATAACACTATTTCTGTTATAATATTAATTATTATTATTATTATTATGAATTTTTATCATAATTTTTAATTTTATTTTTATGATAATTTAATATTTTTAATTTGACATTACATTATAATATTTTTTTTCATTTCATAATTTTTCAATTTAATATTTATAATTTATAATTTTAATGATATTTATTTTATTTTTAGCGTGATATAAATATTATCATAAATTTAATATTGATTCTGACTTCAGAGTAAATCAAACACCTATAGAGATTTTGATCTCGATTTTAGAGTAAACAAAGTATGTTCTAAAATAAGTGATTTTATTTTCGATTCTACTCAATTCTAATTCTTATTCTGATTTCGATTCCAGACTATAAACCAAACGATCCCTAAAGTCATTCGTTTCATCACTGATTGCGTATTTAGTGTTTGATTTATACTAGGATGCATAAATAAATAAAATAAAACAGCCTTGTTGTTATATGTTTTATTATTTAATTAAATGAGTTCCGTCAGAAAAAAATCAAAAGTGGTCTAAATAAAGAAAATCCAAAACAAATAAACCCGAAATAATCAGATGAGATGAGATATGTGTCGTATATTAAGTAAAGTGAAAATCTATGACCCGTCTCACCGAGAGCCTCCGGTTCACGCAAATCTCGAAATCGACATTCGGATTCTCTCTCAGGCTCGTATCCTCGTCTTTCGCGACGCTGCGCCTCTTCAAGTCCCTTTTCCACCATTTCTTCGTTCGAGCCCTATCCGTGTTCCCCTCCATGGACGACGATTTCATCTTCTCCTCCGGCGGCGACGACAACAACAACAACAACTTCCTCTACTTTGATTTCGACAACCGTTCCTCCCTCGGCGCCGCCACCGCTTCCACTTCCAATAACCAGGAACACCTCTCGGTTCGTACTCCTACGTTGACGATGGTGACGAAGATGGCGAGGACTGTGAGGCTGAGAAGCTCTACTTGGTGCCTTACAGGTGCGTGCGTCCGTTCGTCTCTTGAGTTCGAATTTCGGTTGGTGAGAATAGATTGGGAAACTGAAACATAAAGAAAGATTTGTTGTTATTTTGAGAGAAATTAAGTGTCACTCTCGTTGGAATTTGAATTTGAAGAATGTAGGGTTTTTTTTTTGTGGTTTTTGAATGTTGCCCTAATGTTTGCTTCAAACAGTGATGTAATCAGAAAATTTTGGTTTATTATTGTTATTATCATTATTTTATTGTCAGAATAGGAGCTGAGGCAAGTGAGGGAGAAAATTTATGAATGATTGTTATGTATGTCCCTTAAACTCAGGTGGTGGAGTGAGGCAAAATGCGATGCTGATCAAGTAGGAGTGTGTTACAATGTATCATGGGAGGATGGTTCTGGCCATGATCATGAAGATGGTGATTCAGAAATTGTTCTGAATTTAAGGGAGGAAGAAAATTACGGGAGGAATGCTGATGTGGAGGAAGGTTCTTCAGGCAGGGAGTATGCTTTGATCTCTGGAATAATGTGGCTGCAGGCACTTAAATGGTGGGGAGGATTGATTCATCTTATAATTGTGTGCATATTTCTATAGTTCCATGTCTCTGCAATGTGGTTCACCCAAAGAAAATATTGATGTGACCTAGTGCTCACAAGAGCTGCTAAACCTTGTTGTTGTCTAAATTCACATCTATTTCAAATTTTAGTTGGAAAATTTTCTTTCTCGCTGTAACTGATAGGAGACGACCAGTGTTTCAAAAGAAAAGAAAAAAATAATTGTTTTGTTGCTTCGTAGTGAGTGCCTAATGTATTTTTGTGAAATATTTTTGGTGTGACAATGTATTTGCTTTAGAATCTTCAATCAAAATGGCAATATTTTTTATCTTGTGGCTTGTGTGGGCATGAGCATACCCTATCAAGAGAAGGAAAAAAAGGAGAAAAAAAAAAGGGAATTGATCTTTTCCTCAGTTGAAGTCATTTAAGGCCTTTTGAAGTCTTTAGGATCTTTTGTCATGTATTAGCCCAGGGTCAATGGTTTTGTAATTAAATCCAATTATATTAGAAGTAACTCCAAAGGTTCCCCCTTCATCTAGAGATGCATTTCCAAGTTCTTTGATTAATTGAAGCCCGCATTAAGTACCATCAAGGAAGAAAGGAGATTCATTGACTTAATAATTTTGATCTAGGACATGTTTCTTGATGTTTATGCCAATGACTTGCTGCTGGTCGATTATTACTTTTTTTGCAGCTCAAAAGTTTTACTAAACGGGTGTTGATTTGTTTCACTGACATAGGCATGATAATTCTAAGGGAATGGAGAAGTATCCTGCTAATCCGTTGGCTGCAGAAGATTATTTTCAAGACATTTTTGCAATACAGATCAGGCTTTCAGTTTCTTTGGAAACAAATTCTTTGATTGTGAAGATTAGATTGAAGGTCAATTTTCTGCACTTGGACATTTTTGTTTTGTTGTGCTGTTAGTATGCTTGTGGCTGGGACATGAAGAATATATTTGTTAATGAATTGCATTTGTCTCAAGTAGCATGTATTGTTTTTATCACTTATGTATGTTTTGCTTTCAAATGGTTAATCTATAACTCAGTGGAAGGATGGATTTTTGTTAGGTTGGGCGAGTATATCATTTGTAGGCTACTTACTCTAGTGGAACAGATAAATGTATGTTTTTATTGGTTTCCTTTTTCTTATTTGCCAAGACATTGAAATTTTTCAGGACAATTTGATTGCGTTGTATAGAAGAGCGCATGACATTTTTGGTCCGAAGTCTCAGCTGGTTAGTTTGTATTAGATCATTGAACACCTCAATAAGTGGGATTTATGCATCTGGCTGTTCCACATTCAATTTATCTACTGTGCAGTTGCATATCTGGGATTATTCAGGGCGGACATCTCAATTTTTTATGAACAATAGGATTAACTTGCCCAATGGTACCGTGGGACTGTCAGGCGAAGAGGTGAGCAATTTGATCCTGAATCTGTTTGTTATGTTTAGAGCATTATGCTTTTTCACTGCTCGCATTTTAAACAGCTAGAAGCTGTGAGGCAGCATTCAACATAATATCTGCCCTGTATGGCTTCCTTGTCTTTGGCTTATCTGTTTGTCTTGTTTTGCACGTTACCCTGGCAGATTATACTTGAACTGCAAGTACATGGATTTCCGGATCCTATAAAGCATGGTTATGGAAAGATTGATGAGATAGTACAATATAGCAAGAGAGGGACTGATTTGAACAACGTTTCAGTTAAACTGAATGGGAGCAGTGACCATAGCAGCTCGTGTTCAACACTGACAAACTCCTCACTGTCCAATTGCAGCCGTGGGGGATTTCGTTTCCTGGGTTTGGCAGGACTGAGGAATCTTGGCAACACTTGCTTCATGAATAGCTCAATTCAGTGCCTGGCACATACCCCAAAATTAGTTGATTATTTCCTGGGGGACTATAGAAGAGATATAAATCGCGAAAATCCTTTGGGGATGAAGGTCTATTATCATATTTTAGTATTGCAACGGTCTTGCTTTCTAAGGCACTAGTTTCTTGTTGAAAGCTTGGTTGCACTGCTTGTATTTTTCAACTATATTTGTCCTTTTCCCCAGGGTGAGCTTTCTTTGGCATTTGGAAGCTTGTTAAGGAAGCTATGGACTCCAGGAGCAAGAACAGTGGCTCCAAGAATGTTCAAGCTGAAACTTGCAAATTTTGCCCCCCAATTCAGTGGTTACAACCAACATGATGCCCAGGTTAAAATGCTTCCATGTTTCAAGTGCAGTTTTGGTCTCACCATGCTATAATTTGGCAGAGATGAAATGCAGAATAAGCTACTTTTAAGAGACATTATTCATGATTACTCTTTGTGGCATTGGGTGAGAGAATCTTTTAATACCCTTATCTGCCTCTGTTGCAGGAATTTCTAGCCTTTTTGCTTGATGGGCTCCACGAGGATTTAAATCGTGTAAAATCGAAGCCATACATTGAATTTAAAGATGCGGAAGATCGTCCAGACAACCAAGTAGCAGAAGAGTACTGGCGGAATCATCGGGCTCGCAATGACTCCATTATAGTTGACTTGTGTCAAGTGAGTCTTCAGTTTTATAAGGCAGGCATTTGTATTGGTTGAGTCAAAATATTGATTATCTAGTCATGTACAAGTTGTACACTTGTAAGCAGATATTTTCTTGACTTTGGGAAGGCTTTTGATAAGAAGTTCTATTACATATGGGGATTTTCATGTTCCACATGCTTGCTATGAGATTTTGTGATATGTGGTTGTTTGTTGCATGACCATTTGCTGTCCTGAAATTTTATGTATAGATGTACTTTATCAGATCTTTTGGCAGATTTGCTCATTATTTTTAACTTTTATTATAGGGTCAATATCGTTCAACTTTGGTTTGCCCTGTTTGCAATAAGAAGTCTGTTACATTTGATCCATTTATGTACCTGTCGCTGCCATTACCTTCAACAACAATGCGGACAATGACTTTGACTCTCTTGAGTGCTGATGGGTCTACTTTGCCATCTCCTATTACAATAACTGTGCCAAAATGTGGGAGGTTAAAAGATCTTCTAGAAGCCTTGAGCTCAGCATGTTCCTTGAGAAGTGACGAAAGGCTGCTGGTGGCTGAGGTATGATTCTATAACTATGTTGTAACTGTGAGTAGTTTTCATCTTATGGGGGCATATTGTATTTCAACCTTGGGCCTGGTCTAGACTATCTTGGTTGATAATGATTTAGTTATTTGGCATCACATTTATCCTAATTTGCTTCTATAACCATTATAGATCTGTGATATGGGAATTACAGTTTAGTGCTTGCATGCTAACATAATTAATTACTTCTTATGCATATCTGCCAATTGAATAGGCAAGGATGGTTTCGTGAGTATCTTAATGCTCTAATGAACTTTTATTAGCTTAGGATCTTTGACCATGATTTATTTTTTGAGTCATTTTAGGAAATTTGATGTGAGAATTGCTCCTTTTTTTTTTTATTGGAATAGATGAGTTATTTACAATAACATTGATTTGTACATTAAAATTCTGAAATTTTTTAATTATTATTATTATTTTTGGATATGAAATCATCTTAAGCTCTGAACTTTTGTTGTTGTGCAGGTATACAAAAATAATATTTTCCGTTTCCTGGAGGAACCATCTGATTCATTAGCCTTGATTAGAGATGATGACACGCTTGTTGCATATCGTTTACCAAAAACCGATGAAGCATCATCCTTGGTTGTATTCACGCATCAACGATTGGAAAAGTAAGATTATTCAGATGCTTACCCTAGTAGTTTTACTAGTTGGGGCTTGTGCTCCTTGTCTAGTACGGTAAACTTATCGTTTGCTTAATTATTGGTCATTTTTCATTTTTCCTCTTGCTTTTTTTTTGGGGGGGGGGGGGGAGCAGGGCAGGGAAGTTGTTTGGCATTCCTCTTGTGGCAAGAATTTCTGGTCAAAAGACTGGATGTGATCTCCGTGACCAGTTTCTGGTACTGCTCCATCCATTTCTAATGCCTGCTGATGATGTGTTGAGTAATTGCGAGGATGTTAGAATTACAGCTAATGGAGATTCTGCAATGGAGGATGTCGTCAGCCCTATAATTTCAGACAGTAATACAGGCTCTGACAGTAAGACAGAGGGTCCACATTTGGGTGCTGATTTTCAGTTCGTCTTGGAACATGGATATAGAGGGAAAGTGATAAATATGAATGAGCAGTTACCAGCCCCAATGTCAAACACTAGGTTAAATGTGCTTGTTCTTTGGTCAGAAAAGATGATTGAAAGGTATGATACCTGCCTTCTCAGCTCCTTGCCAGAGGTTTTCAAGCCCCAGCTTTACATAAGAAGGCCTCAAGAGTGTGCTTCTTTATACAAATGCCTGGAAGCCTTCTTGAAGGAGGAGCCTTTGGGACCTGATGATATGTGGTTAGTGTGCTGCTAACATTGCTTCCTTGCATTCAAGCTAGAAATTTTTTGTTCTTCATTTCTGTTATGTAGATCTCCTTGGTGTGGTCCACATGATATGAATGCATAACTGAAGAACGAAAACCTACTCGTTCATTTATTTTCGTAGCATCTCAGATGCAAGCTGTTGCGATTACTTCTGATTTTAGGTACTGTCCCAACTGCAAAAAGCATCGGCAGGCCAGCAAAAAGTTGGATATTTGGAGATTGCCCGAAATATTAGTTGTTCATTTAAAGAGGTTTTCTTACAGTCGATACATAAAGAACAAGCTGGAGACATATGTGGACTTCCCAGTTGACGATCTTGACCTTTCAACTTACATTTCCCATACAAATAGCCAGTCTTCCAACCAATATGTATTGTATGCTATAAGTAATCATTATGGAGGCATGGGAGGTGGCCACTATACTGCGTTTGTCAATGTAAGTGATGCTCACTCTTTTACCCGTTTCATTGTAGCATTTGGTGTTGAACTGTAGATATCATGCATGTGCAAACCACAACCACATGGCTATGCCACATGCACTGGCATATATGCATTCGCAGACAGGGAAATTATTCACCGGTTTAGATGCATGATTTTCTTCAGGGCTTGACTGGCTAAGCCCTTTTGGATATAATCAAAAATTTATTCCTCAGTGTTTTGTGATGTTTGACAACTGGAATTACCACCAATCTAAACTTTAAAATGGATTGCATTTTTTTACGGTGGATGGTATGCCCTTTTATTTATCTTTTTTAAATGCATATTCAGTTTCTTGCCATGTTAGTAGCTTAAAATTTATATTTAGAAATAAATAAGGAACTTGAACAAGTAAAATACAAAAGCCAGGAGGCGAATACGGGCATAGTCCCCATTTCCTCTAACACAATTGATGCTTGTGCTAATGAACTGGATGAACTTATTCTGCTCTCTTTTTTTTACCTATGCAGCATGGCTATGGTAAATGGTACGAGTTTGACGACGACAATGTTTTTCCTGTTTTCGAAGACAGGATCAAATCCTCTGCTGCTTATGTGCTTTTCTACAAGAGAGTTGCATAAGCTTTTTTTTTTTGAACAAAAAAGAGAGTTACATAATCCTGTTGTAAAGTTGTGCACAGCAATCTGATGTTCAGATAGGCCAGCATTGCCCGTTGGAAGTGGCATTTGCTTATATTTAGAAGCATCCGTGTAGACTGGATTGGAGACCAGACGCGCAAAGAAGAGAGGGTAATATTATAAAATCATGTACAGGTTTAGGCAGGTGTCAGTTGAAATAGGGAAGTTCCATACAAAGTGATTAGAGAATGGCGAATTATGTCCACCATTTTTGTCGGGGTGGAGGAGACGCCTATCATATCTCGGTTGAAATGAACAATCCAAAAAAATGATATAGTTGGACTGGTGGTTTCTTCGCCATCTCTTTTG
The DNA here is from genome assembly GCA_037832335.1 of Carallia pectinifolia. NCBI lineage: Eukaryota > Viridiplantae > Streptophyta > Magnoliopsida > Malpighiales > Rhizophoraceae > Carallia > Carallia pectinifolia. The sequence goes on along the minus strand of CM075444.1, from coordinate 14,910,626 downwards.
CTTTAAGATGATTCAAGTACTTGTTTTGACCGTTGTGTCAGTGATCCTAGCGGTCACCTAGAGGTCATTGCCATTCCTCTTTGAAGAAGTTGACTCCCGGATAGGTGGTTACAATTTGTTTGAAACAGATTCAATTTTCACAGGTTTCATGTGGCTTTCTTAAACACATTCATGTGCACTATTGCACCTGATCAATATGTTTGAATTTTGTCGCGAAACTCAGCCCCTTTGTGGCTTGAGGGTGCTGTGGGTTATGGGGGAAAATCATGAATGTTTGCATTGAGCTTGAGCGTGCTGCGGGTTACGGGGAAAAATCGTGAATGGAAGCAAAGCCAGACTCTCTGCGGCATACGTATTATCATACTTTGTGGTTTCTTTATTCAAAAATATGGCAGGCTTGTTTACGTAGCAATGTAGACAGTAGGAACTACGCATGAGACGAGCATTTCATTCTTTTAAATACAATTACTATTTTACTAAATTATGTCAATATCAAAATGTGCCTGCCGGGCTATGTTTACCGGGGTTGGTAGTGGTAATTGGTACTTCAGGAAATATACGTGGGCCCTTTTAAGGAGTTTATTAGGAAATATACGTGGGCCCTTTTAAGGAGTGTAATGAATATGTATAAACGTAAATTTAAATTGTTAAATCGTGAAAAAATATATTAAATTTTTAAAAAAATTAAATTATTAAATATTATTAAATTAATTATATATCTCGTATATCTCTAATTGTCCAGTGTTTTTATACAGTGATCCTCTCGTAACCTTGTGAGATGAGTGTAGGCTAGGCTTACGTGGGCCTTCACCGTTCCACCTCGACAGCCAGCATCCCCTCCATTCTTTCCCGCGCGCCGCCATCTCTCGTATCCTTTTCCCCCTTGATTCCCCTCCGCGGCATCCAGCAGGCGGCCGCACCTCTTCCCTGGCCGGCCAGCCGGCCGACGTCTCCTCCTCTTCTCCTTGCGGCTGTTGCCGCCGGCGACCACTTTTCCTTCTTACCTTTGTCCCCCCCAATTTTCTTACAGTTATTTACAGCAATTTCCCTCAAATTAAAAGTTTAATGGACGAATTGAGGCACCTATGTTGCACAGAAACATAATTGGGCGTTAATCAGGAGATATTGGAGCTTGAGGTTGAGTATTGGAGGAACTAGGAACCCTCGGAGCAAGAGCCACAGGAATTGAAGGTAAATTCATGTTGTTTGGTTGAATTTGGGTAATTAAATTGTATTCGTGCATTAGGGAAGTTGAATTAAGTTTTAGAGAGTAGAAATTGGTTGATTGAATGAAGTTGGATAGATTGGAGTTGAAAACCAGCTTTTGGGAAATGTGGGCTGCTGGAAGGAGCTCCGGCAAATTAGCGCCACCTGCCGGCCGGGCCCTCGCCGGTAGACCCATTTCCGGCTGGATAGCCTACCCGTAGATGATTCGATTACGCTAATTTAGTCTTTCCTTTTCCTCTCACATGCAGTATTTGGCCTTATCAAGAAGGATTTGGGGATTCCGCTTACTGAAAAATTGGGGTTGTCTTCAGTTTAAGAGTTAAGGAGGATTGTACCTTGCATAATCATTTCAAGAAGATGCTGGTGTGGTTTTTGTACATGAAGTTATGTTCTGTTAAAGGGACGGAAAGGCGAAGTAATTTGAGACTTGCTTTTAGAGTTCTAGTTGATTTTTGTTGCGAAATCAAATGCAAAGCTGTTAGTATATCATGACATGTCTTACTGCTGCTGAGGACTTCTTGGAAGGTGGATTCAATTCCTTTGGGATTTATATCATTTGGTCCTACTAATTCTTATTGGTCATCGAAAACTATATCAGTATATCTCCTTCTAGGTGCATAATCATGATAAACCTGAAAAGATTAATGCACCTGAGGATCAAGTTGTGAACGTTAGTGATGTTGACTAGGAGAACGCAGGATTAGTAAGCGGTTTTATTGTTTGGAGTATGTTGATATATTGTGAGACATTCATTAGTGGTAGCATGCCAAGCTGGAAGTAAAGGAATGAGGGGCAGACCTCCCGGGGGCCATGGTGGGTTTGGGGCTGGGCGTGGGGGGACGGTGAATAGCTGTCATAGCCTCCATGGGTATCTTCAATACTTTCTTGCATGCCTATATTATTTTGGTGCAGTATTTTGCATTTATTTTGTCTTTCGAATCCTATTAACAATGACATTTTTTATCAGGAGCAAATATGGAAGATGTTGGTTTAACAGGAGGAGACAAGCTCATATTGAGAGGGTTGAAGTTCCATGGTTTCCATGGGGTTAAACCAGAAGAAAAGACTCTGGGTCAGAAGTTTTTAGTAGACGTAGATGCCTGGATGGATCTCAGGGAAGCTGGTAAATCTGATCATTTGTCAGATACAATTAGCTACACTGAAATTTACTGGTGAGTAATACCTTGCCTTACTTATGTCCAAAATCTTCAATGCATTGCTTTAGTTCAACAAGGTTTAAATTTCGTGGTTGTGCATTTGATCATGCAAAGTTAATCGTAGTTTCTTCTGGCTTCTGATCATCGATTATATTCCCATTCAAGATATCCATGGCATGCACATTAGTATTCGCAATATTTGCTGTGAAAACAAACTCGCATGATCACGTGTATGCTGCAAAACTTTCTGCGGCATAGTGTTTGTTTAATGGTACTCTGTTTGATTTATCTGCTTCCATTTTCAGCATAGTTAAGGATGTTATTCAGGGTCCCTCTCATAATCTTCTCGAGTCAGTGGCTCAACAGATTGCCACCACTACCTTGTCAAAGTACCCCAAAATATCTGCCATTCGTGTGAAAGTTGGGAAACCTCATGTTGCTGTTCATGGCACCCTGGATTATTTGGGTGTAGAAATTCTCAGACGAAGAGGCGTTGACACACCAAGCTAGATGTCAAGATAGTCTATCTGTTTTGGTTTGAATTTTTATATGCAAATCAAAGATACTTCTCTGAGCATTTTTCTCCATCTTTGTGTGAGTTCGGTTACTATTTTAATTCATATAATTTATCTTTTATCTTGTCTCTCTCTTTCCCTCTCTCATTTTACCCCTCTTGGTTGTAGTGGAGGGAGAAACTTGAAAAAATCTTCAAATACGTAGTTGACATTTACGCTGATTTTCAAAATAGACCCTCTGGAATCCGCAAACCGTAGGAATCCTGAATTTCAAAAATTAACCGAATGTAACCATAGGAGGAGGGGAGGGAGAGCTGCAAAACGGTTTTTTTTTTGACCCGACCCGATTTTAGACACCTTATGGCTTCGGCGAGAGGGGATGGGTGGGTTGGGTTCGTTCTAACATAATGGTTATGAGCCTCGATTCCTCACCTCCAACATAGGCCTGACCCAGCCCGACTAATGTTCAACTCTTAATTCCTCTTGTTTTCTTTTCAATGGTATTTGTTCCCCTCTACATTCACTCAGAGATAATCTATGAGATTCACGATGAATTATGTCAAAAAAGATGGGCAGAACAACCGTTGACATTCTTGCTAATCAGATTTTTGTTAGTAAATGATTAAATTTATTATTAAGGGATAATATATAAAAAAAATCACTAATTTTATTTAAAATAATAAATTTAGTATCAACTTTAAAAAAACAATATTTTATGTTCTTTACATTTTTTGTGATAAATCTAATATGTTATAATATCTCTTGAATATAATTTGTTTGTCTCGATAACGTGATAATTATACTTGTAACTAGTTACTAATATATATGATTGTCATATCATCAAGACAAGAAAGATTTTTATGAGCATATTATCAAAATAGACAATTTCTATTCATGAAAAATGACGGCATTCTAGATTTATGACAAAAAAAAATTTATGATAAGTAAATGTTTTTTAAAATTAATGTTTGTTTATTACTCTACACTAAATTAATGAATTTTTATATGTTAACCTTATTATTTATCGTTTAATATATATTTAAAAAACGCATCTCAGGAAACTCCTTCGTAAAAAAAAAAAAAAAAAAAACAGCAAATGATGAGTGGCAGAAAAGTCAAACAACCAGCAACGTAGTCAAATTCGCTGCATAAGCAAATGCTACATTTTTTTGTTTGAACAACACATAAAAGTCCTCCAGCTTGCAGGACTTCCTCTTCCGAGCCAAAATTTCCACCAAAAAAATTCACAAAGTTTTGCTTCCCTACCCACCTTTTCCAAGTCAAGAAAGAAACTATATCGTTTTTGGGTCACTAATGGAGATTTTGGTCCTTATTGGACTCAGTTGCAGCAATCACTATAAATTGTTAAGGTTGCTTTCAACTGCTCCTCAGTGTTGAACTCGTACTGAGCCACTCTTACGTGCTAGTGCAAATGACATGCCAGCGCAAGAGACGGGAACCTACCAATTAATCTGTGCCTGATGTCCTCTGATTTTGGGTGATTTTTATATGAGAAATACTATATAGTAATAGTTAGGTAGTAATATTTAAGTTGTAATAAAATAATATAGATTATTGAACAATTAAAATTTAAATTGAGAAGATAAAAAATAAATAAATTATTAAATACTGTTAGATAAATTACATGACAATTTTATTGTTACCCAAAATTGAACTACCTAGCAAAACTTTTTATGTATTGTCAAGTACCTTCTTCAACCACCTGCTAATTTAGGATTTGTAAGATTCAGTTTACCTATTTGTTTGTTTATATTAAACAAGTGTTCGGATGATTAACAAATTGAATTGCTTAAATCCATGTTTAACGAGTTTTGAGATATTTATGATCAATACTGCAAAAAGAGATCATCAGTTTGAACACACCGTTAGCATAAGTAACATATCTTATGATGCAAAAAATTATTTATTATAACAAGGAAACAAAATATTTTTAAAAAGCCACTTTCTTATTTGATAATACTGGACAACATCAAAGTAGTCTAACACGGCAACATTTTCCTTTTTCTGAAAACAATTGCTGGACACGTCCAGAAGTGATGAATAAAGTTGAATACAATTAATAAAGTGAGGCACATATTATTTTATTAATCGTTTTTATTTCTATAAATCACTTTTTTTTTTGTTTGCATAGTTGTCTCTTAATTTTTTTTTTCAACCAACAATAATAATCAACAATTAATAATAACATTCGGTAATTATCATGAACAACAGTTAAATTAAACCGGATTTAAGTACATATGCGACTTGCGGAAGATGACACATTAGTGAACCTTATATTTTTTTCAATAAGCCGTTAAAGTGAGTCAATTGTACATTGCAGCGGCGAGCTATCCTGATAGATCGGCCATGGTAGTAATAAAAAACATAAATCAAAATCAATTAAATTTTATTGGTCTTATAAATAAATAAAAGTAGAAATAAAAAAATTTATTTTACTGTCTTCACGTTCTCATTATTATTATTATTTTTTAGTGAGGGACACGTGCTTGTTATATTACTTCTTAAGTGTTGTTAAAAGTGGACTTCTATTAATATTTAGAAAAATCTTAAATGATTATACTTTTAAGAAGTTTTTATAACGGTATATACGACGTAATAGAAGAAATTATATGATACATTAAAAAATTATATAATGTGTAAATTTTTTTTTAATTTTTAATACCTAGTTACACGTTGTATACTTTCTTCTAGTATGTCGTAATAAAAAATTAAAAAAAAATTAATTTTCAATGACTAATTGTACATTGTATAACTGCTTATAACATGTCAAAATATTTTCTTCTAATTAGTTTATAATATTATATAATTTTTTGTATTACGTTGTATATAACAATTACACGAAATAACAATTACGTAGTAATGTCCACTAATATTTATTCATTCTAGGAAAAAGACAATTACGGAGATAATGGAAAAAAAAAAAAGAAAAAAGAGAGACAAATACGGAATCTAGAAGACGTGTCAGCGGAAAGAATATAGGTAAATATATAGACTTCGCTCACTATTTTTAATTCTTTTAAAAATTTTATTTATAATATTTTTTTATTTTAAATTATACTTTCAACGTTTTCGCTGTTAATCGTTTTTACCCTCTGTCGTCAGTTTATCCTTAAATTTAACATTTAATAATCTAATTATTATCACGTCGTCTAATTTGAATGATATGTTAGTATACAGCGATGATCTAATATTTAATAATTTTTAAAATTTTTTTTTTCTAATACTGTAATTTTTAAAAAATTAAAAGAAAATGTTATTTATAATTTTATAAAATTAAAATTAAAATTAAAAATAAAGAATATATTATCTGTATACACTATAATAAGTAAATATATGAACAAGATTAACTAATAAAAGATAAAATATTACAGGTCATTACTTTATTAAATGTCATATCATTATTTTATACTGATATATCATTTAAATTAGATGACGTGACGATAATTAAATTGTTAAATATTAAATTGAATGGTAAATTAATAGAAGATGGCAAAATATATTAATGACAGAAACCTAAAAAGTAAAATTTAAAATATAAAAAATGTTGTAAATAAAATTTTTAGAAGGAAAGATGATGGATAAAATTGATATATTTGGCAAACAACATACAAGTAAGTTAACAGCAAATGTAGTTTTCAAAAAAAAAGAAGTTAACAGCGAATGTAAATTAGTAAAAAAAAAAAAAAAAAAAAAAAACAGCGAATGTAAAGGGATGTCCCCGACGTGTCTGATTCCTGGCCTTTCATTACAGAAAGAATCAGAAAGTGACCTTTTTGCACCATTGGCTTCACTCTGGGCGAGCTGTTGCCTGCCCATCGCCCAACTGCCCTTTCATTCAATACATTCCCTAAGAAAATCCGTGGGATTATATGATCAGGAATTATCCAACTAATCAAGCATCTTATGGCAAAACCTCTTCATGATATAATCTCAATCCTAACTCCAGCAACTAATCTTACTCTTCAACAAATTCTAAACTCCATCTTAAGAAATTTAGGAGACAATTAAGTTAAATATTTATTTTAAAAATGTCGAATTCTAATTTTAAAATTAATATTAATTTATGAAAATCGAGAATTTTACAACTTTATAATTACGATTCGTGAAAAAGAAAAATATCCATTAAACTTAACAACAAGTAGTGGCCTTTCTAAGCTGAATAAGTCAACCTTACAATTTTAATCATTTATGTTTTGATTAAATGATTGAAAAAAAAAAGTTAGTGTGGTGTTTTCGTTTTAACTTAGATGTCACGATTTCGAGTGGCAGAAAATTATAAAACTTTCTGGTACCAATTAATTAGCCTGGAAAAATCAGGAAAGAAAATTAAATAGAATAAAAGGAAAAGAAAAAGAAAAGGGAAAAGAAAGGTATTAATTAAGAATTTATTTATCCACTCGTGGGCCCATCCCCGCTGCCCACAGCGCACAGTGTCCTCAAAAGTTGTCCAAAAACCAGCAAGAAGCCAGAATCAAAGCAAAGCATAAAACCAACGTCAAAGCTTTTGGCTTTGTATGCATTTACCGTTGAAAAGATTGGTTTTTCAGGGTCAAAGAAAGTTAAAAAAAGGTTATTGCTTGCTTGGTTGTACTTTTTTTTTTTAATCTTTTTGTAATCCTTGGAAGAAGAGAAGAAAAAAAGGTGTAATTCGTTGGTGTGAGCGATCCTTCCAGGTGTCAGGAATTCGACAAAGTCCAAGAAAGCAGTCCCATGTTCTTTGCCCGTCTGGGTGGTCACGCATCAGGTGCCTTTGTCTCACATTCCTTGTAGATTACTTCTTCTTTTAAATCTCTACTCTGTTGAGAATCTGATATATTGAGATCTGTACCTGGGGCTATTGAGAATTGACTGTGCTTTCTTAAAAAAAAAAAAAAAAAAACTTTCTGGGATGTGTTCAGAGTTCTCAAAGGACAACTGGGTTTATCTCAAGGGGCTTTCATGTGAGTTCATTTTTCTGTTATGCTTAAAAGTTTCTGGATCTGGGTAATTCTTGGTTAACATATCTTAATTCTCTGTTTCATTCTTGGTCTGATTTTTGGGATTTTTCCTTGGCACTTGCATATATAATAATTATGCAGCTTTATTTTCTTTATCTTTTTCTTTCTTCTTTTTGGGGAGGATTTTAGTTATTGCTGTTGGTATATTTCCTTTTAAGAGTCTGCGATATTGGTGCCATGCCTATCTATATGACTATTAGAACCTTTGTAATATGTGATTTTTGAATTCAGGAGATGGTAATTGTATATATTAGTCGAGTATAACTGCTACTACTGCAAAGTTTGGAGAGGGATTTCTTTGCTCGGTTGTATATGCAAAGATGGGGAAGAGTGGAAAGATCCGTCAGTATAGAGAGAGGTTGGACAAGACACTGGCAGCCTCTGAACTGACAAATATTGATGCGCTTAAGACGCTAATCAGGAAGCAAATCCTACATTCTTCACCTGATGAATATGAAGGTTGGTCATTCCTCAATGGTTTTTGTTCACTCTTCAAATAGAGGGGAAGTTCTTGCCGTGAAATTTCTGTGTGCTATCTGATTGTGAAGGTTGCTTGCTTTAGTCAAACACTAATTATAAGGTTTCAATTTTGCAGGATGTAGTGAGAATGTAATAGAAAAAAGGACAGCTGAAGTATCTCATTTTCTTGACATGTTGAGGAGTGCTTCTGTAAGCGAAAATAAAGTGTCTAAGAGCAATGACGGGCCATCTGGTGAATGGAAAGTATGCTTTCTTAGCTTATTGATCATTTTACGCCTTACTGCTGTTTTATTTTTTCTCAGTCACACATCACAAGATCATGCTGATGGGAATCAGCTGATTTCATTATGTTTCTTTATGAGGTCCTGAACTTCCGAAATTCTCCCAGGGACCTATTTCTAACTTTAGTTTCTACCAATGATCAAAAAAGAAAAAGGTTTCTCCCAGGCTCCTCTTCTGGAGTTTTTTCCCCCTCCCCCCCCCCCCCACCCACCTTTTTGGCAGAAGTTATCAGCACTCTTTCTTAACTCTTTGTGTTCTTCCCCTTATGGTATGGTGTACATTTGTCAAATGATTCCTAATGCCTACTTCTCTTTCTAGTTAAAAGATGATAATGAAGACTACCGTGTTATGTATCGTGAAGGACCGGAGGATTCACCATTTCATACATTACTTGTTGAAGGCTATGTTGACGGTCCTGTTGATAGTTGTAAGCACACCTGAAACTTTGATATAATTATTGTTTTCTATCCTAAAATGACAAGCAATAATTTTGGAACTATTTAAGGGTTTTTGGTGCTATTCAAAGTGTGTATTATTTTGAAAAGGAACACATTTCCATTGCAGGTTTATGTATATCCTGGGAGTCAGACATGTACAAAAAATGGTGGGTATTGTTTCAATCTTTTTGTGGCTTCATTTTGTAACACATCATGTCAACAATATCTTCTTGAAATACTCCATAATGTATTGTCCATCATGTACATATTTGTTAATAACATACTATGTCTTCAGCTTCAATCTTTTCTTCATCTTCTTGGCAAAGATGCTGTTGCTGCAACATCCACAGCTTGATGAAATTTTTTTTTTAAAATAATTTTTGACCCTTTTCTGGGGCAGAACGTTCTGCTGCTGATCCTGCAATTTATGCTTCTGCATGGTTCATTTCAAATATGATCCTGCATTTCCAAAAATTGAAGAATAATATCACTTGAGATTTGACACCTCTGATCTTTGTCATATTGTCCACTTACTCTTTAGAAGTAGAATAATATACTTCTGAAATTTCTGTCATTAATGTGTGCAGAAATGTGTGTGCCTGTGGAATGGTACATTCTTATACATAAGTAGAGTTAGATAGGAATCTTTTCTTGATAACTTTAGTCATCAGAGTTCTGTGGTTGAAATCAAGATTAATGTTGTAAGAGTTTTTCCTCTGGACTGAAAGTCATCAAAGATTGGTGATTTGTTTTCTTTATGTTTTTCAGGTGGCCTCAGTACAGTTTCCCACCATTTAAAATTACTATCTGCAAATGCTTGCAAAAGGTTCGGATTGGCGAACAGATATCTTTAGTGAGGTGTGTCCAGTATCAACTGAAAAGCTAGTCTTTTTTGCTTACATATTATGCAACTTCATGTGCTGAACTTTGCTTGTATTTTGGAAGAAAGGGTGAAGGTAACGTGGCCATTGTCAGCTAGGGAGGCTGTTGTGCACTATTTTTTGTTTGAATACCTCCAAGATGGTTTAATCGTCGTTCTCCTAAATACGGTAGTCATTTAAACAATGAAATCCGTTTCTCGATTCAGTAAGAAATTTTTTTTCTATATCCATTTAGAGAAGAAATACATAATTACAATTTGATTTTCAGATTTCTGACCTGGAGGCCATCGATAGAAGTACACATGGGTTTACCAAGGATGGGATCCCTGAACCTAAGGATGTGGTAAGGATTGACGTGGTAGGAGGATTTGCCCTCCAAAAAATGACCTCAGAACGAAGCTACTTCCGGTGAGTTGTAGTTAGTTGGATGTTGTGATTAATTTCGGTTTCATCAAACCTTTGCCCCGTAGCAGCATGATTTCTCCAGAATCTTTCTTCCCAACATTTTTTTTTTCCAAAAATATCCTGATAACCTCAATGAGATGCTTAGAAAATGTTTCTCTTTCTTGTGCTTCTTTATATTTATGCTTTGACCTGATTGAAATCTTGTAGGACAATAGCAAATATAGATATGAAGTTGGACTTCGTGCCACCCTCCCTAATCAACTTCATCTCGAGGCAGCTAATCGGCAGTGGTTTCAGACTGTATCAAAAGGTTGTATGCTCGTTGATGCCTTTTCCCTTAGGTCAAGCAGAAGTGCTATCAATGGGGCTTGGGTTTTCCTATCTGATGGCTTACGCCCGAGGAACCATATTTGCATGCAGTTCCTATATAACTGCCAAATAATGTCCATGGGTCTCAAATCCCACTAAAAGCTCAAGTTAGCAGTAGGGAAAGCTCATAGTCATTAGAAGTCATGTTATAGACTTATTTCTTATCAATATGAGACACTATATCAATGCACTAACATCGAGCTTGAAACTACTACAGGCAGTGACTTCCCTGTCGAAATACGATGAAGATTATAGCAAGGCTTTGGAAGATCCATTGTATGCTCAAATCCGTGAGGCTCTTTATAGTGAACCAGATGGGACGATCTGTGAAGCTCTTTATTCCACTGATGAACCAGATGGGACTATAGAAAAGAAAGAGCTCACAGACGAAGTTTGCCTTTTTGCGCAACAGCAAAATTCCATCAAGGTCGCGCAGAAAACCAAGGATGATGTGGAAGGGATCAATAATGGATATGATGAAGCTGGCAAATCCTTTCCAGAGAATCTGCGGACTTTGCCTCAGACTGCAATTGATGAGATTATGGAAGAAAAGATTGAAGAGAGCGGGCACTTGAAAGATGAATTGGGTGTTAGAAAACTGGAAGTTCATCTGGAAACCATGGAAATTAATTCAGTAACTGCAGAAAGGAAAATTTTTAATGAGATCGAGGAAGAGAAAGAAGACATCAGTTTGGAGAGTGGATGTGATGTTGTAGGTCAACCTGCAATTAATGAAAGTACGCAGAACATAACTGTAAACCATCAAAGAAATATTGTTATCAGTCCCGAGGTAGAACACGCTTTACAAACTTTAGAGAAGGCCATTTCCGTGGTTCGCGAACATGGATACAATGTAAGGCCTTTACCCAGCTTAATCAATGAAGATACTCAATATCAGGGAAAGATTACAGAGAAAGATCCAAGTCCCCTAGAAGCCAGCGAAGTCTGTTCGAATGAGGTCTCCATTGAAGCATCGAGGAAAGGAAGAATAGGAGAGAGCAATTCGCACGAATCCAGGAATAGCACCAGCAATCGTGGCATCAGGTACGGACGTTCCCACTTCTTTCTCCTAATCATGATATGCTTCTCTCTCACTTTGCTCCATGTTTCAGCGTATTTGTTGAGCAAAAAGATTCCATCTTTTTCAGTTTGAAACTGACAAACTCTGCCTTTCAAGTCTGAAAATGGTTCCATAACTGGGCTGATGCATTTAGTTTTGCTTATGGCGTATATTGAAATTCGCAGGCGTGCAGGATCAAATGCTTCAACAAGGGAAGTGAATCATAACAGGATTGCGCCAGCATCACCAGAACATTATCCTTCACCACCTAATAAAAGTAACTACCAGGGTATTGCGCCATCTTCCAAAACCGGGATAGCAGAGGTACCTTTCGCAGACCTATCCACGCAAGGCAACAAGCAAATTAGCATTGAGGCAATTGGCAATGGAGAAAATGTCTTTGTTGAAAGGAAAAAAAGGGGTTGGCAGGAAAAAGTGAAATTTTGTTGCTTCACTGCAAATGTGGCCTTGAGATAGTGTTAGAGGAGAAGAACAACAAAAACGGAAAAGGAAAAATAAAAATCAAAGGACTGAAATGGCATAAGAAACCATTGCTATCGGGCACACCATTCTACAGTAGTTGGCTGCAGATTTCTTTTTTCTTTTACAAATATGAACCGTTTCCCTCTTTGTAACAGTAAGATTGTCTTGTTTCTCTCTCTCTCTCTCTCTTCTTCTTCTTCTTCTTCTTGTTCTTTTTTTTGGTTTTGGCAAAAATGTATGATTAATTAATAATATTGAATAAGAAACATCATTATATTTGCGGACCTTCCATTTCACTGGTGCCATCTGAACAAGACTAATCTCTTGCTAAGAGCAAAAGTTGGAGACAAGGATCTGTTTAGTTTAGTTGTTGAAATCAGTTAACAAAAATTGATACTTTATAGTGGTTGAAAATAAATATCTGATGAGTTGATTGACGGTATGATTATGTGTAAAGTGACAATTAAAGACGTTGGTGTTTTTTTTTGGTATGTTATGATAGTTAAAAATCTTTAAATGCTTGGCAAACATGAAAATATTCACATGGATAATTTAGTGTGAAGCTATTTAACGTATAATCTTGTTTTTCTTTCTGTTTTTTGTTCAAAAAAATGTTTTTGCCAAAATTATTTATTGAATAACATTAACAACAAAAAGGTGCCGAAAAAAAAAAAAAAGCACTATGAGGTTCATATAATGTCCAATAATATAGTTATTAGGTAAAGGTACCTAAATTAAGAGAAATTAAGAGAAAGAAGACTGTATTAAATATTGTGTATATTATCTATAAGTCTATTATACATTAATTTTAATAATTTTACAAATCATAAATTATTAAAAAAAATATTAACAAAACTTATAAAACTTATAATTAAAGTTAAGATTGATGTATAACAATATTATAAACGATATAAACAACACTTAACTTAGTCTACCCTTTCGTCTTTCCTACTCAATGCAACCACCTTTTTCCATAATTTACTACTGAGATAATTTGGGGTGCTAACCACTCGCGACTCCAACTAATCAACTAATCACTAATATCATTGCCGTGTCAAAAATTTATGTTTACATACCAAAATAAATAGATTTTTTTTTTTTTTGGTTAAATAAAGTCCAAAATGAAAACAAAAGCATAAATAGAAGTGACCTCGGTCTTTTGATTATTTGGACTTTGGTCGCCATACAGAAGATAAGTTCGGGAATCGCAAGTCTTCTGTATAGGAAAATCAAATAACAGAACACAATAGAATGATGAGAGCAAAGAAGATGTGGACGACTCCTCTCTCCACACTTCTTCTACTACGACACAGGTCCATCTCTTCATCAACGACATGTCGGTGGTTCCCTGGAATCCGCTGCTTCCCTACCTCTTTCTCTTCTTCTTCAACTAATGGGACATCCCACTTTCCCGAGAATCCTTTTCCCAAATTTTCCGGGAAAAACTTGTGCTCAACGGGGAAAGTTAAGGGCCGATGCTGGAACTGCAGTGCCGGGCCTGAACCCTTTCTGGTCTGCTTGTCTTGTCGAGCCATTCAGCCTGTCGATCCCTCCATCGACTATTTTCAAATCTTTGGACTGTAAAGTTTCCTTCTTTTAATAACTTTTTTCTCTTTTATTGAAATCGAGCTGTTTTTTGTTTTTTTTTTGGTTTTACATCTAGTTAAAAAGGAAGAAGATTGAATTTTGGCAGGGAAAAGAAGTATGAGATAGAGGGTGTAAATCTGGAGGGAAAGTATAAAAATTGGCAGAAGAAATTGCATCCTGATTTGGTCCATTCAAAATCTGAGGTACCCTTCTAGTTTCTCTACACAGTTTGAGTTGAAAAAGATCTAATCTTTCCTTCTTTTTTTTTGTAATTATTGATGGGGCATTTTTTGTTTGCTTTGAAAAAACAAATAAAGAAAGAGAGGGAATTTGCTGCTGAACAGTCTGCAAGGGTGATTGATGCGTACCGCACGCTGGGTGATCCACTGTCAAGGGCAATATACATTGTAAGCGTTCTAGTCTACTTGAAATGGCAAGTTACATTGTAATCATTGTAGTCCACTTTGAAGTTTATGGCGGCCATTATGTTGACAGGACTTGATTTGTATTGGATGATTGTTTATTGGTACTGAGTTGCTTGTCACTGAGCTTTGCATGCGTCTACTTGCTTTTGAATGGAATTCGTTTGTGTGACTGTTGGCTGCAGCCTTTACGAGTGATGGTGCCTTACTGTAAGCAGTCATAAATCGTTACTTCTTAAGCGGTTAAATATTAAAGGTCTGGAAATGCGATGTGACATTAGATGGGCATCGTGTAGATTGAGTTCCAAATTCATTTGTTTGTTACCTTGGTCTAGGTTCATAGAATAGTTGCAACCCCAGCGAATGGTTCGTTGAATATGTTAAGGACGGATAAAGTCCTTGTTTTTCGTCATCTAAAAGTGCCTTTGAAGGTGAATAAGTACCATTATTCTTTAGTTTTTATGGGGCTACCTGGTTAATCTGTTTTTCTCAGCTCAGTTGCTTGGTGAAAATTCTTGAATGTGAAGTCCATCTGTAGCCCCTTTTCTACCTAGTTTACTATCTAGTGCCACTGTGCCAACCCCATTCGTCGTGAAAATATCTTCTCTCTTATCTATTTCCTCTTTGCAACCATAGTTATATGATTTGTATATCTTTTACAGCTGAGGCTTGAGGGTGTAGATGTTGACGAAGAAGAGACAATTGCAGAACCAGGATTGCTAGCCGAGGTAATTTATCACTGCGTAATGATAGAGCTGTTCTTGCCTCCATTTCTGATCTAGCCTCCATATTTTGGTTCTTTTTTGTATTCTGACCTTGTCTTTATATTTGGCGTTTGTCTTTGGTTTCATGTCTCCAGCAGACACATCTTTAGTTGTTACAGCAATTTGTACTTTTTGGATGAATTACTTCATTATCTTTGTATGTGATCAAATATGTGGTATGAGCTATGTCCCTAGCCGTGTTGGTGGAATGGTGGAAGGAGCAGGACTACTAGTTTCTGAATCGGAATCACCAGCCAAGTAGTCAATTAATTGTTGGGTATTGCTTGATATGCATTTGTGGGGTTTATATTTTTCTCAAACCAAATATCCACTCAGCTGTATGAACTGAAGTCATTTTTACTTTTAGTGGTATTATCGCAACAGAGGTCAAATGTCGTATAATGAGAAACTTTAGCTTGTTTGGTGGCTGCTATTTTTTTTTTTTTCCTCCTATTGCTGCTATAACAGTTGGCCTCATTTTGGGGAGTAAGATTGATCCTCTTATAGTTGTTCTCCTGTTACTACTTTCTTCTTCTTTTTCCCCCCTTTTCTATGTATTGCTGAAGTTGCTTAGGTGAAGCAGCAATGAGCGAATTTACATAGTTGGGGATCTTTCAATATCTATTTCTGATCTGCAGATCCTGGAAATCAGGGAAGCTGTTGATGAGGCATCTGACTCGAAGGCTCTGAATGATATTAAATCGCAGGTATGACTTGGGTGAGCTAACAATGTTGGGTCTGTTGGCTGGCTTGCAGAATTTTGTCATAATTTCTAAACGATAATCTGCTCCTTTGTTAAAGAAACCCTGACCTCTAGTTGGATTGGTGGAAGACATGTATGATCAACGATGATTCCCAGGGACAAATTTGTTTGCAAATTTTGTATGTTTACTCTGGTTCTTAGTCGCAATAACCTTTTATGCCTTTTGCTTGATGTCTATTCAGATGCAAGAGAAATTGAAGCATTGGTCTAACTCTTTTGCAAATGCATTTCAAAGCCGGAAATTTGAAGAAGCTAGGACTTGCATCCGAAGGATGACATACTATGACCGTGTAAATGAAGAAATTGTTAAGAGACTTTGAAAAGGTAATTCTTAATAGGAGATCAAACGATTGGCAATAATGGACTCAGGAATGGCCTTTTGATAACGGTTGGGATGAAGGAATAACTTACTTTGTTTGATATTAGAAAATTGGCACTGAATGGTCAGTGCAGGACCAGAACAGTAAAGATTTATTTTGGATTATTGGTTGAAGTATTCTTTTTAGTAAAATCGATTCCAAAACTTTATACTTTTCGTGATCAAATTTGTTTACCATTGTAGACAAATGCTAAGAGTCAATCAATTTGGTTTCGTTAGAATTCGGAGATACTCATTTAACTGTTTCCGAATGTTGAGCAATTTTAAGTGGCATCTGACTAGGCCTTCTCTGATCTTCTTCAGGGTTTATGCATGGTGCCAGCTTCGATGATCCTGCTATCTCGTCCGCATATAACTCCAAAATTCCTTGGATATCACTTAAATGTGACATTCAAGAGTTCACAGTTCATTAGGAGGACAAAGATGGCCCTTTTGTTTTGTTGTCAGCATAATTTTCCTGCCGATCATATCTAGTAAACTGGTGATTTTGTCTGAGGTTTTTGTGCCAAATAATCCCCCATCGAGGGCATTGAATGTTTGGTTGGTGCCGTTAAGTTCCACGCCTATGTAATATGCCAGGGAAGGGTGATTTCTGAATAAAGAGCGAGGTTATTGTTATTAGTTATTAGCAATAGAAAAGCATTATTTACAGTACAACTATGTGGAACTTGAGAACCTGCATGTGAGGGTTGTATGAACATATATCGTGCAGCAACTATAATCGCTTGTTTCAAATTTTAACGAACCGAGGCAAATTTGTTAATATTGCTAGAATATGGTGATGGAAAGCAAGCGACCATGGCACCCAGAATGCTAAAGTTGTAGCTGGACCCGGGTCCAGAGATGGGGCCTATTTCTGTAGCGACAAGTGAGTTGCATTTTATTATTTGAATTCAGGTCAATGTTTGCCATATCTGCAATTATCAAATGCCGGGATAACAACCCAAACAAGTATGTCCAGCCCGAGTGCTTGTAACAAAGCCATATATTGCTGACCAGCTGCTCTAAACCAACAGGCCACGGGCCCTTGTTGCAATGTGAGGCGGGGTTTGAGCTCCTGTCTTTTCTACAGGTTTTGGCCCAACAAAAAGGTGTAAGACTGCATGGTTACATTTTAGCGGCCCATATTTAACTATTTAAGTATTAACAAATAACAATAATTATTTTTAAAGTAGTTAAAATTTAAAATTTTATTTTATAAACCTTAAATTTAAATCTTAAAAAAATGGGAAGTGAGATTTATAAGAGAAAATGTAATTTAATATTTTTCCTAATAAATTAAAAAAAAAACAAATAACAACACAATTATATTCAATTTGACATTATTTATTTTTTTAATAAATTTAATTTTTAATAATTTATATCACTTTATTATTTTAAATTTAACTTTATCAAACACAAAAATAAGAAGGAGCGAAATTTTGATGCTGCTTTTGGGGAAGCAGGCGAGTGCAAGTCCAAACTGAATTTTTTGTTACAGCAAGACATTTGTTACAGCAAATACGTGAGTAAGTCCAGACTCTGCTAGCATAGTTCAGTTGAACTTTGAATGGGGATAGCCTTAAACTTTAAAATCGAACCTCAATTTAGTTAGAGCCAAGAAACACAAAAACTCCTCGAGTCGCAGTTTTCACCATTCTGCCTGTCCAAAAAGAGAGATGTTCCAAGACAATGAGGCATATAATCAGACTCCAATCCTTGTCCTCAAGTTCAAGCTATAAGCTTTTAAATTCCCAGTTATCCTCATGCCAGGTTTCGTGCCTCTCGAGCCTTTCTAAATTATCTAGGCTCTCCAATTCTAAGAAAACTCAAGAACCCCATTTGAAATGTCCAGCGGAAGGCAACGCCATTGGTTCACTCTTTAAAGAGATTACTGAGATATTAGGTGCTGGCGATGTCATCGCAGATAAAACCCCATCTGGGATTTCGATCTTCGAAGACACCCATCTGAGGAATAATGTGTCTGGTAAAGGATCGAAGCTTTGCGCGCCAGATGTTTGTAGGAATGCGGATGTGAATGATGAATTGTCAGAGAGGGGGAGTTTGTTGGAGTTGAATGATTCCCAGATAGCAGCTTGGAATGAAATTGATGTTAGCCCCGTAGTTCATGAGATTACTGGGATTGTTCGTGCAGAAAATGGAGTGCTTTCAATGGAAGAAAGGCTGGAGAGTTTGGATTTGCGGTTTGAACCTGAGATTGTTGAGAAAGTATTGAAGCGGTGCTTTAAAGTGCCACATTTGGCTTTGAGGTTCTTCAATTGGGTGAAGCTGAGAGATGGGTTTCGTCATACGACTAATACTTATAATACCATGTTGTATATAGCTGCGGAAGCGAAGGAATTTCGTGTGGCGGAGAATTTGATGGAAGAAATGGAGAAGAACTCATGTGAGAAAGATATCAAAACTTGGACCATTCTTACCATGCAGTATGGAAAGGCAAATTTAACAGGAAAGGCCTTATTTTTCTTTGATAGCATGAGAAAATCTGGACATGAACCTGACCTTAAGGCTTACAGAACGGTGGTACATTCTCTGTGTAATTCTGGAAAAGGTGACGTTGCATTGGAATTGTACAAAGAGATGGTGCAGAAAAATATGGAGCCAAATTTGAGTTTGTATGATCTGCTGCTGACTTGCATGGCGAAATTGGGAGATGCTGATGCTGTTAAGTTGGTTGCTGATGACATGATTAAGGTTTCTCAGATTCCAGAACGTGATGTTCATCTTCGTGTGCTGAAGAGTTATTGCATTGCTGGAAAAATTAGAGAGGCTTTAGAATTGATTCGTGATATCAAGAATAAAGAGCTACCAATTGACCGCGAATATTTCGAGATCTTGGTGAAGGGACTTTGTAAGGCTGGTAGGATGGCAGATGCTTTGGAAATTGTTGAAATAATGAAGAAAAGGGATTTTTTTTATGGGAAGGTTTATGGGACTCTCATAAGTGGGTACCTGAGGGGAAAAGAGATATCAAAAGCAATGGATCTATTCTGCATAATGAAAGAATCTGGACACTTGCCACCAACTTCTACCTATACAGAATTAATACAACATCTCTTCCATTTGAATGAGTATTACAAAGGCTGTGAGCTATACAATGACATGCTGGAAAGAGGAATTGAGACTGATGGTGTAACAATAATGGCCTTGGTTTCAGGTTATGTTCGCCAAAATCATATATCAGAAGCATGGAAATTATTTAAGACTATGGCGGATAAGGGAATTAAGGTCACATGGAAATTTTACAGCATTTTCATTAATGAGCTTTGCAAAGTTTCAAGAACAGATGAGATTTTGAAGGTTTTACATGAAATGCAGGTTTCCATGGTATTCATTCATCGTGCAATATTCAAGTCAGTTATGTCATATTTGCAGAAAAGGGGAGATTCAGACAACATCAAAAAGGTTAAGCAGATGCAGACGATATGTGGACTTCAGTCAGTAGACAATGAGGTATGCAGCAATGATGCCCCAATGGAAGTGGAGTGTCACATGGAGTTGAGACATAACCCATTAGGGCAAGAAATGATGGATTGTCACTCAGTGAAGCCACTCTCAAAGGGTTACAATGAGCAAGATTTGCAAGAAACTTGTAAAATTTTATCATCCTGGGGGAATTGGAGTTCCATTCAGGAAGTTTTGGAGAACTGTGCCATTCAGTTCACGCCAGAACTTGTTGTGGAAGTTCTGCGTAGCTGCAGGATGCATGGCAATGCTGCATTGCATTTTTTTTCATGGGTAGGAACGCAAACTGGTTATTGCCACACTACTGAAACATACAACATGGCCATGAAGATATCAGGCAGCGGGAAAGATTTTAGACACATGAGAAACCTCTTTTATGAAATGAGAAGGAAAGGCTGCTTAATAACACCAGGCACATGGACAATTGTGGTAATGCAATATGGTCGAGCAGGCCTGACAGAGATGGCTCTAAAGTTTTTCCATGAGATGAAAGCCAATGGTGTTAACCCTACTCGAAGTGCCTTCAAGTGTTTAATCATTTGTCTCTGTGGGAGAAAAGGCAGGAAGGTCGATGAAGCCATCAAAATATTTCAAGAGATGATTCATGCAGGATATACCCCAGACAAAGAATTGGTTGATACCTATCTGCGCTGTCTATGCGAAGTCGGCAAACTGTTTGAAGCCAGAAGATGCGCAGATTCCCTTCGCAAAGTCGGTTTCACAATTCCACTTAGTTATTCCATCCACTTTAGGGCTCTTTGTCGGGCAGGAAGATTGGAAGAGGCTTTAACATTGATAAATGAGATGGAGGCAGACCAATCTACTAAATTAGATCAGTTCACTTTTGGAAGCCTTGTTCATGGTCTTCTCCGTCATGGACGAGAAGAAGAAGCATTAGCAAAGATAGAATCCATGAATCTGGCAGGCTGTAGTCCAACCGCCCATGTCTATACATCCCTCATAGTTCATTTCTTCAAGGAGAAGCAAGTGGATAAAGCCTTGGAAACTTTCAGGAAAATGCAGCTCCAGGGCTGTGAACCTACAATAGTTACATGTTCAGCACTGATTCGAGGTTACATGGACACAGGCAACGTTGCTGAGGCATGGAAAGTCTACCATTCTCTGAAACAGAAAGGGCCTGCCCCTGATTTCAAAACTTATTCAATGTTCATTAGTTGTCTGTGTAGGACTGGTGGGTCTGAAGAAGCACTGCAGCTTATATCTGATATGCTGGATAATGGGATTTTCCCCAGCACTGTTAATTATCGAACAGTTTTTTATGGGCTAAACAGAGAAGGTAAGCGAAGTATAGCTCAGTCTGTTTTGCAACAAAAGTTGGCTTTAAAAGCCAAACGCAAGTTCTTAACTTAAATTGCCCTGTTTGTTTGGGCATGCCGTGAGTTAAAGTGTTGTGAACAAAAGTACCATACTGCCGTCATTTACTCCAGTTTTTCTTTACCGTCATTTACCCCAGTTTTTCTTTTTCTTTTTTTTTTTGTTTCTTTTTTATAGACCCGCATTTTATCCTTAATAATGAGTAAGACTAACATTTTAGTAAAACTACAATCCACACCAAGATGTTTACACCATTGAAATTCATTGTATGCATCTTGGATTGCAGCTCAAAATGTCTAGCAACACTTAGAACAAAAAATTAATAATAATACAATGAGAGTGGATTAATCACATCTTACTTAATTGGATGAAGCTAAATGTAAAATCATTTAATACCCTCTTATTAGTCTCTATGTATTGCTATCTAGTGGTGCTATTTGCAAAATTATTTGTTTACACTAATGACCATCCTCCCCACCTATAATCTTTTAAATGATTTTTTGTACAAAAAAGATTAAAAATAATTTAATCATTTTAGTTTGCTTATGGTTTTGGGCTGGGGCTGGCTATGGGAAGACGAAGAGACGGAGTCTGGTGAAATTGGGGAAAACGGGAAAAGCAATGGCGATGGCCGGGAAGACGTTTGCTTCACCAGGAAGGTGTTCCGCCGCGGTGCACCGCCGAGGAGGTGGAGCCCAATAAGTTCGTCAGATAGTGTGAGAAAAGTGAGGAACTCCCTAGAGAATACCTTGGGCAGTATTTCTGTCTCTCAGATTGAAGTGCTTCAATTGTATTTGCAGTAATGAATTAAATTACTAGGTAATTTTACCCATGTTTTTACCCTACTTACTTGTTTCACTGTATTCAGAATATAATTACTTAATTGGTATTGAGTCCTCTCTAAAATTAATAATTTAGAGTCTTTTGAAACTATTAGGAAACTGTGAGAGCCAAGAAATTACAAAAGTAATTGAAATGTAAGACTTCTCAACTATGAAATACTGATATCATGTAAAAAATCTTTCAATCTATAATTTTCAGCCATTGGGTGACTTCAGGAGTGAAGAATATATTAAACTCTAATAGAAACTTTCTCTTGCTCCATTAAACTGATTTCAATTGTATTTGCGTCATAAATTACCACTCTAATTTTACCTCTATTTTTATCCTGTCTACATGTTTCACCGTATCCAAAATATGTTCCATTGATTTAGAACTGTCCTACCCAAATAGTTGTACAAATATAATGCAAAAAATAAGACAATTGACTTTGAATACAAGATTTTTAGATCTGATATCATGGTAAAATATCGTTCAAATAAAAAATTGATAATCATCGCTTGCGTGGTAGAAGTGGGTAAGAGACTTGGCCCTGTGTGCAGTTACGCGCTGGAGTCATCGTCGTGGCAAAATTTGTTGGGTATCTATTGAACTAGTGATACTTGATAATTCTTAGCATTTGTTCTGGTCGTAGGTTTGATGTAGATAGTCTCTCATACTTGATATCAAAGTTATTAAACGTGGCCTGAAGAATGGCCCTAGATAGATAATTAGATCAATAAGTAACCAGTGCATTAATGATTAGCCCGACTGAATAAATGTCTAAAATAATTTTTTTTATACGTAGGAATAAATTCTTATTCCTATAATATTTTTTTATATCCAAATAAAGAAAAAAAATCTTCTTTTTTTTTCTAAGACGTTAAAATGTACTAAAATCTTTCTTTTATAAAAATTTTTTACTTAAAAAAATAACTCAATCCAATTTAATTGAGTTACTACGTCAATTGAGTTTCAAAAAATCAGCCCCATCAATGGGATTTTTCAAGTCAAATTTCTATATAGTTTTTGGACTAAACTGGCGCAGCCCAATGGCCGGGTCTCCGATCAAATCGGCTAAGCTAGGGTCAAGCCGAATTTTATAATTATGCTTGATACTAAATGCCCTACGCAATTCTCCTTGACGACGATTTTATTCCTGTATTTAATCATTTTATTTGTCGGGAAAAAAAAAAGATTGATACATAGGATGAGGTAAGGAATAGATACATAACAAAACTCTAATAAAACCTTCCTTTCTTTGCCGCTTTCAATTTGGCCTGTCGAAGTGCTGCAGTCAAGTAAAGAGTACACTGTAGATGATGTCACAGATTTGGTGACCAAAATTTCATTTCCAATGGCAAGCTTAAGAGTGGTGAATTTGGTTTCCCTGGGCTTCGAAGTGATGTCAAACCCTTTTGATCAAAAAAGAAGTGATATCAAAAACATTGAAAGTCAATTTCATGGTGGCATCAATCGTTTCTTTTAAGCGGCTGAAAAGAATCAAAGAATAGCATTTTTTATGTTTTTGGGGAATTTGATGAAGGGAAATCATCGTGCTGCCCATCGACAAAGTTAGGAACACCTATTGAAGTTTGTCTTCCGGTAGAAAATTCTGGTTAGGCCAAAGATGTTTGAGACAGCAGAAATATTTTTTGAGCACGCTGTCATGAGCGTGCAATAAAACTCTGCTTTTGCTGCTTGCTTGTGTGCTTTTGATGTGGCTAATAGAATGGAAATGTTGTTTATAAGTGGTAACGCTTATCAACCAAATTTTATTGAGCATTAACCTTTAGAATGGCTAATCTTAAGTTTGTTAAATCTCAAATAATTTTGTTTGGTTGGGAATCATTAAATAAAAAAAGAAAATAATATTGAAAAGCACTTCAATTACGTATTAGACATGAGTAATATTATATATGTAAAAATAATATTTTTTAAAATTGGGATTATTTTGACAAATATCACACGATATTATGTAAGAAGCAGAATAAAATGTACATAAACTTAAGTGAAAAGTGCAATCAGGGTGGTAATTCGCAATATTACACTTCTCACCTATCCTCATGCTCATTTTGTTCTGCTTCTTCCATATTTTGTCTGTCTATGTGTGATTTTTTGTTAAAAAAATTAAAATTAAAGTACGCATGAAAATTTATTTTATCCCATGTTAGAGATACAATGAAATATCAATAAGACGAAGAGTCCTGTTGTATGACGAATTACACTTGCACCATGTCAAGAGAAATTAACCATCAAGAGTTTAATGCCAATCAATCATCAAATGGACCAACAACAATGTATCGCACACACCCCATTGGATGCAACGCTACTGGCTACCCACAAAATCCCAGAACCACAAAACCTGAGGAGGATGGGTTCCACAAACGTAGGAAAACATTGGATCCAAATCAAATGCCTAGATCGCCTTACCAGAATAAAGGAACCGTTTATCTTCAACGCACGTTGTGACAGCTCACTCGCTGTTGGTGGTACGTGATGTGTTTTTTTTTTGGCTTCGATACCTGTTGTGTTTGGAAGCATGGGAAGTTTGCAAGAAGAGAGAAATCAATGTGGAAAAGCTTTGTGTTGGGACATGGCAGCATATGGGGCCCATAAGTGGAATACCTTATTTTCTACCTGGCTCCACCACAAATTATTTCCTTCGATCTTGAGGGGAAGAAATTGTCACTCTCTCCTTAACTTTCTATTTTAAAACGACGTTACCGTTTTCTTTTTTGTGGAATTACAATTCTACCATGAATGCCAAAAAACTCTTTTCACTTGGCGTGGGAAGTTTTTCTTTTTAACAGAAAAAAAGATTTATAAGATTTATAGTACGTATGTTAGTTATCATATATATAGAATGAGATTAGAATATTTTTCGATTGTATGTTTTATTCGACTTAACGCATAAAAAGGGATCAACCATCAGAATACTGTTGACTATGCTTCTAACAATTCAACCAAATGATATTAAAGAATGGGAAGCATGGGAAGTTTGCAAGAAGAGAGAAATCAATGTGGAAAAGCTTTGTGTTGGGACATGGCAGCATATGGGGCCCATAAGTGTAATACCTTATTTTCTACCTGGCTCCACCACAAATTATTTCCTTCGATCTTGAGGGGAAGAAATTGTCACTCTCTCCTTAACTTTCTATTTTAAAACGACGTTACCGTTTTTTTTTTTGTGGAATTACAATTCTACCATGAATGCCAAAAAACTCTTTTCACTTGGCGTGGGAAGTTTTTCTTTTTAACAGAAAAAAAGATTTATAAGATTTATAGTACGTATGTTAGTTATCAGATATATAGAATAAGATTAGAATATTTTTCGATTATATGTTTTATTCGACTTAACGCATAGAAAGGGATCAACCACCATAATACTGTTGACTATGCTTCTAACAATTCAACCAAATGATATTAAAGAATCTGGCATAAATCGCAGTTAAACTAAACATCGTAGAGGTCAATACCTCACAAGTATTACTTGTGAGACATTTAGTATAGATAATAAATTTAATAATTTCACACATATATATTCTCTAATATTACTTTTTGTTCATTGTCAAACAAAAATTTTTAAAATTTCTTATTTCTTTATATTAGACTGTTTCAAATATAAATAGGATGAAAACTTTTTTTTCTACCAATATTTACTCTTCCTTGTGTTTTTTTTTTTTTTCTCAAGCGGAGGTTGTGCAACTTGTGTTAAGGTTTGGCCTGTGCCTTCCAACAGGGCGACCAGTCATTTCCCTTGGTCGTACCACGTCAGCAGGAGAGAGGGACGCCCATCTGTGACCTGTTAGAGTTGGGACCCACAGGTGGTGATGCCCCTGGCAGCCCCACGTTGCCAAACAGTGGCTTCTGTAGCTCTATCATTGATTTGGATCATAAGTTAAGAAAATGGGCTGCCTTTTGAATAAAAAAGTTTCATAATTTAA
This sequence comes from Carallia pectinifolia, assembly GCA_037832335.1. Taxonomy (NCBI): domain Eukaryota; kingdom Viridiplantae; phylum Streptophyta; class Magnoliopsida; order Malpighiales; family Rhizophoraceae; genus Carallia; species Carallia pectinifolia. The sequence continues at coordinate 14,884,831 of CM075444.1, read as the reverse complement.
AATTTAATTGATTTAATTAATTTAATAGAAATTAAATTAATAAAATTGATATTTAATATTAAAAATATAAAAATATAAATATTTATATATGTGTATTATAATACTTATATTTGTAAATTTAAAATATATAATTTATAATTTATTATAAGATAAGATTAAAAAATTAATAAAATTAATAATTATCTTTAAAAAAAGAAAAAAGAGATAGTAAAATAATAATTCCCTTTATTTAAATCAGAGAAAATAATGAATGTTAATTTATTAGTTACATGAAATTGTGTGTTTTATGTGAAAAGTTTAAGAAAATAATAATTAAAAAAAAGATTACAATAAGTTACAAATTGATCCAATAATGTGAGTTTCATCTTTTATTTTAGAAGTCAAGAATTCAAGATGCAAATCCCACATAATTGTGTGGAATTTTTTTTTTAATTTTAAGGGTGGGTAACTCAATCAATGTAAGATTAGTTGAACCAATCTGTTGACCCTTTCAACTATAACCCTGATCAGACCTCTGACCGATCACCAATTTGACCAGTTAAACTGGTCGGTTTGGTTCAAGTTTGACAATATTAATTTGCGCTGCAATTATTGTTGGTTTTTTATTTTGGAGAACCATTACAATTTACGATACCAAAATTTTTTTTGTTTGAAATTTTATCCAATTGTAATAAGATTCGAATTTTTGCACAATAATATTTTTTGTAATAAAAAAGTATATTTTATTAATTTAATTATAAAAAATATCACTGTAATTATAAAAAAATTTAAAATCTCGTTACAATTGGGTAAAAATTTCAAGCAAAATTTGCAGCGCGTTGATATAAGGCTACCATTATTTTGAGCTTCAAATCAATTGATTTTAGGTATTTTATATTCTCAGCTTATTAGATTTTTAGGTTTATCAAGTTTTAAATATTTCAGGTTTCGAATTAGAGTTCATAAAATTTTAGATATGTAAAATTTCAGATTTTTTAAGTTTGGACTTGTGTGATTCGTATTTTGGATTTCAGATTTTATGGATTCACATTCTTCAGTTTAATCGGTTCGAGTCAATTAGATTTCAATTTGTTTTAATTTTGTGTTATTCAATTTTTGTATCATTTTGATTCTAAATTATCCGAATTTTGAGTTATTTCAGTTTGAAGCGTTTTGAGATTACATGTCATTAACTTTTCTATTAGATTGAATCATTGAATCAAGTTAAATTTTGAACAGATTATGCAGTACTTAGGTGTGAGAAAAACCTGTTGAATTTTGGTGGTAACTCTGTGTATTGTCAAACACATGAAAGACTTATTGGACCTAATAGTATTCGAGTAGTAGGTCTACACTTTAGAGTTAGTTGAACGAGGCATGACAAATAAGAATTATTCGAGTTTCAATTTATAAATCTAATCATCGATATATTTATAATAAATTTTTTTTGAATAAAAAAAATAGGCTAGTGGTATAATTATAAGTTTACTTGTCATTATTTGGCCATAATATGTTTGGTAAAAACAATATTTTCTCTATAAAACAGGCGGAAGGGTGTGTGGTATACAACTACTCTATTCTTTTTGCATGTTTCTTAGACTATGCTTAAGCAATTTGGAAACAATCGACCTCAATAATTTTTGTTACATAAATGATTGATCTCAATAATTCCAACTAACGACAAAAATTTTCCTAAAACCTGAATAGCCAAAAATGCATTGTTTCCCACTTTGCATACAACAAGGAACACACGCGGAGACCAATTATTTTTGTAGTGGTGCCCTAAACCTTGTAGCTATAGCCTATAACAAAATAAGGTTAAACTTTTTAGTTCTCATATAAGCTCCCGTCTCCTGGTTAGCTCTGATCTTTTTGTTTTTTATTCTGTAAAAGTTTAGGTGAGAGGAGAACTTACATTAGATTTGTAAATTACTCATTAGGAAAAACTGTTATTAAAACTTGAACCTCAAATTTTTTAATAGAAAACGAAAATCTTACTGATCGAGCAACCCTTCATTAATTGGTTATCACTAATCTATAAAGCTTCTCTTCTACAAATCTTTAAACTTTCTTCTACAAATCTTTAAACTTTCTACAATTATGAATCTCATTAAACATAAGAAATAAATCAGATGTGATGAATTACAAGACCCCTTTATCTCACATATTACTACTGTCCAAGTTGGGCACAAAGGTTGATGAATTGAACTTACAACATCCATTTGGCTGTCATCAACTCTAAATTTTTTATTTTTTTGAGTATCTTAGCTTTAAAATTCTCCCAGTTGGGAAGAATTTTAGAATTCCAGGTTTACCCTTTTGACATCAAAGAACTGTTTCCCTCCACAAGCGTTTCAGATTTCAAACAGGCAGTTAATACAACGAAAGGCACAAAAAACTGCCAGTTAAGTTCAGTGGGCAATTGAATCACTACAGTTACAGAAAAACCACCTCTCCGCAATCTATCTATTGAAACGCCCGTCCAACTTTACGAGCCAAAAACAGTGGCAGAGTGTCAAGGTTACCTTTCATATATTATGTCATCAATCTTTTCACTTGAGAGTTTTGTCGCTTCTTGTACAAGCTTCTAGCTTTGTGGTGGTCTAATCTCTAAAGTTAAAGCTTCACTTATCTTGCTTTCTCCAAAAGGTATGATTTTGTTTTCCTACTTTGCATGGTTTTAAGGATGTTGTTGCAATGTTGGGATCTTGGGGAGTTGGATTCTTCAAGTGTTTTTGATTGTTTTGGTAAGTTTTGGGTTACTTTCTGCGCTTATGTTAGTGGGTTAAAGGCTGAATTGTGTTGGATCTTTTTTGTGGTGGATTGATTTTTGATTAGTCTTCTGCTGTTTGAAGTTTTGGTTGAAGTTTGTGACAGTATTGGGATTTCTCTGGGTTGCTAAGCCTATGAGGAGAAACAAAAGAATTAGAATACTTATTTTTTAAAAAACTATAGGATTTGAAAGCCACCGGCAAGCTTTCCTTAATCCTGCAGTTTGTTGCCTCAAGATTTCTCTTTTTCCTTTTAGTGACGTTGATCGTTCTGTGAATTGCAATTTTTGATCTAATTTATTTTCTGTTTCCCAGTCGATGAAGCGTGGGGAAAAGTAGCATTTGAATTCCCTGAATTTGAGATATAAGTGCCATTATAGTTTCTATATCCTACCCTTTGTTAGTTCCTTGTTGAATGTCAACTTATATCCAAAAACCCAAATCAACTTCTCTGAACCCATTTTTTTTTTAATTTTTTGCAATGTTACATTCCTATGCAATATTGACTGAAATGTTAAACATCTTTCTTCCCTGATAGATTGTTTTACTTCTCAATCATGTTTGTTCTACATTACTTTAATCCAATATAATTTAGTTTGCTTCAAGTCCATTGAATTAACCTCTCTAATGCTGTTAAATTCAGTTATAGAATCTATTTGATTTCTGTTCATTTTGTTTGCTAAGAACTGTATTTCTCGATTGTTGTCCAATATATTAAACTTTGAAGAGATTTGCCACTAAACTTCTGGTCTTGTTTATCTCTGCATTCCAATTTGGCAGTCCTTTGTAATAAGAGCTTGTGAAGGCATGGAATCAGGAAGTGCAGTTGAACTGAGGGATGAGAGTGTTCCTAAGGAAATTCATGTTGATGAATCTGTTCATTCTGTTGTGGTACCAAAGAAAGAAAAAGACCGCACCAATGGTGAAACTTCTGAGCAGGTTCCGGAAATTGAAAATCTTCATGCTTCAAGGGTCACAACCGAACCTGAAGCAACGGTTTCTGAAAGTAAACTCTCGAAGTCTTTGAAGGTACCATGTACCAGACAATGGTTCTACATCTGTTTTGTGGGAATCGATGATATCATTCTACTAAAACATGGAATTGTAAACCTTCTTTTCCTTCTTGCCATTTGGTTATTGTGTGTATCAGGGATCTTCCACTTCGAAAGGTGCGGATTCGAAGAACAGCAAGTTGGCCAAGGATAAACGTAATGTGAAAGGCATTGCTTCAGCTTGCCTCAATCAAAGGTCAATGCTTTCTCAAAGCCTTTCATTTTCAGCAAGCAGAGTTCATGCCGATAATATGACAAAAAGCATTGATGGACACCCAAAGAAAACCATTGCCAAGCATGCCCAAGGTGATGGTACAAAAGCTCAAGCCCCTTCTTCCAATGGAACAATTGCTTCGGTAACCCATTTAAGTCAAACGAATAGATGTGCATCCTCTGGATTGCACGCAAGGAAACCAAATACCAGTGACAATAAAGCCTCTACCAGACGTGCTCCTTCAGCAACCATTCCTAACAGTCATCCGTGTGCGGTAAGCCTTGTCTGTTAGATATTTCCTGTTCCCCTTTTTGCAGATTTCCTTTGAGGAGAATTCATTTACCTGCCGTTTCATTTTACAGTATGTGAAATCAGGTTTATCCACTGCGGCAACTGTGTGCCCTTCACCTGAGGTTTCCGAGTGAGTGCAGCCTCCACCTCCTACACAGAATTTTCTATTTCTTATTTTGTCGATGCAAGCAGGCTATAAGCTTCATGTTAACTAGCAAATTAAGGTTTCCATGGGAAGCATTGATATGTCCAACCAACAATAAAACTAAATTGTTTGTTGACAGATAAATGTGGTCAATTTAATCTTATTGCTGCAGGCCAGCTGGTGAAAAAAGTAAACCTACAACCATCACATTGCCAAGTAAAGAAGAAGATGACACGCATTCCACTGCTTCGTATTACTCTTACCTTGGAGCTCCATTTGTTTTGTAGTTCTTTTTGGGTGCCAAGCACACAATTCATTTATGTGCAATAACATCTGTTTTATAAGCAGAACTGCCACTCCTTGTGGGCAGAGAAGTCGTGGCTCTGGATTTTCCTTCAGGTCGGATGAACGTGCTGAAAAAAGGAAGCAGGTTGTCAGCAGACATTTCGATCGTCTTTTCAGCTTATTAAAATTTTCAATTAGATTCATCACATAGTTGTATTATGGCCTTTGTTTACCAGTTCTTTTCAAAACTGGAAGAGAAGATCCAGGCTAAGGAAATAGAGAAAACCAACTTACAGGCAAAGTCAAAGGTGCCGATATATATATGTTTTGAGTTAGAAATATTGTTCATTTTAGTCTTACTTTGCATATTCTTTGGGAATTATAATTCATATTTTCCATTTTTCCTGGTGACATCCAGGAGAACCAGGAAGCAGAGATCAAACAGCTAAGGAAGAGCTTGAAATTTAAAGCTACACCAATGCCAAGTTTCTACAAGGAGCCTCCTCCAAAAGTTGAACTCAAGAAGGTAATGAATAAATTTTACTTCTTCGCAGATAACATCGTTTCAGACTTCAGTGTTCTTTATCATAAGGTTTCAATAATTTCCTGCTTCAAAGCACCAACCAAATAAACTCTTTGGAAACCTTGAAAACCTCTAAATTCACATAATTTTTCCTACGCGCCAATCAAATCAAGGCAAAATAAAATGTGCATTATGTGGACCAACAGACGTGTGTTGATCTTTCTGAACGTGCACGCTGAATTCCTTGGCATTTTTGCAGTCCTATGGCTGTGGATGCATATGTTTAGTGATATGTCCTATGTTTGTACATGTGTATGTGTCCCCTTGTTGAATTGATTTTTTAATCATTGTATTTGCACTCGCAATAGCCTTGTCAATTCCAACTTGAAGTTCTAAAGTAGAAAAAACTGGGATTGGGAATGGATAATGCATTAGAAATGGAGAGCCAAATTCTACCCACCATGTGACATGAAGTATATTAGACTCCCAGAGTAAACATCCACAATCCAATATAATTGAGCCAGAGCGCATACATTCTCTTTGCTTGAAGTTGTTCTGAGTAGACAGTCCAGAGATTCTAAGGTTGCTTATAACTGTCTCTAAAGGAATTTATTCTCCATTTGGTCCTCTGACATCTCCACTATATGTTTTGGTAAGACTTAAATATTAGCAGGAGCCTCACGTTTTAAGTATTGATGGATCCAATCTTCCACTACCATGTAACATTTATTTTGCGAATACTAGTCTTTTTGAAATTTATAGATCAGAACTGTATTAGAGCTCAATCCTGACAGAAAAATGAGAACAGAAAGATATATAACTGTGATCAGCACAAAATTTGTGTTAATATTACATTTTCACTCCTTTCGATTATGGACCCTTCATTTCTTTTCCTGTTAATTGCTGTAGATACCAACTACACGAGCAATATCACCAAAACTTGGAAGGCACAAGAGCTTTAGCTCTACAACAAACAGCTCTTTGGAAGGCGGTGGATCTTTTATGAGCCCACGATCCAGTCACAGCCTACATATGGGCGTGGAATCAGTCAATTCAGTGAAGGGCATTCAAAGAAACAGTACTAAATATGATGTTGCTTCGAAGGCACCAATCAGGAAGTCTCGAGCTAAGCTTCAGTATCGGCAAAACTCTGATTCTAAAGCTGAAGAAAAGTGTGTCAAGTCAGAAGCAAATTCTGCGGCAGAAGAGAGCCAAGACCCCAAAGTGTCTGTGGGAACAGCCGAAGGAAACCAGGATGATTCTCCAAACCTTGCCATAAGTGAGAACGAATCCGAAGCAGTGTCTGCAAATAATCCTGCTCAGAATGATGGATTAATATTAAGTGGAACCAACCTCGAGCTTACGTCACCTGTGGTGACAGTTGGAGTGTGAGAACCTCGTTCTTGCACCTTGTATTTATAGTTTTTATGTTCAAGTTCACATTGCTGTTAATATGGTCTGGTTTTATGTTGGCCTGTGACAATTTTTTGAATCTGTTTGAATGCATATAAAGTTACAGGTTTATGTAAACATGTATTTCTTTGTTGAATTTATTGAAGAGTTTTGACAAAATGTTAATTTTCCTTATCTTTAAGGCTTCCATTGTGTGCAACAGATGTTTGATCGGCTAACGATGGTCTTCAAGCAAAGGACTAGGAACTTCAAATTCTGCTTTATGCGAATATGTAATTGGTTTTCCATAAAAAGAAAAGCTTTTTTTCCAGACCCCAGTTATAATTCCATTGATTTCCTGGGATGCTGGAAGGGATCCTTTACAAGCAATTTTACATCTAGTACTTGGATACTTCTCCAAGAAATGGAAATGGCTGCTCTAAATTTCTGGTTTGGGCCAGCAATTCAGGCTTTGGCTGGAAATGCAAGCAGTTTAACTTACCAAAAGTGTGGTTCTTTGTCACTAAAAAGATGAAAAAAGAAAAAGGAAGAAGAAAAATATACGATCTCGATTTGCAGCAAATGGAGTCGATATTTCACTGTTGTTAAACTGGCAGTGTTGATACGAATTGAGAGACAAGTGGAAAGGGTGGAGTTTTCCTTTGCTTGTAATGAAAGTGCAATTGTTGTTGGGTAAAGGTTAAATTTTGTTGAAACCTCAACTAATGTAACATGAAAAGAGCCCTGGGATTTTTTTTTTTGCATTTGGGAAGAAATTATTTTTTTGATAACGAGTAATCCCTTCCAAGTAAATTTTGAAGTTACTAGCATAACATCTCATCATGCGCTTTCCACTTCAAATATTATACACTTAAGAAAATTCAAACTTAAAACTGTGCATCTAACTCATATAAGTTCAAGTTTACGGAAATTCCTTATATTTTGAATCATTGAAATTTAAATTCTGATATAAATTTGGAATAATGCTAATTGCAGTTGTCATGGCCCATCAGATTCCGTGACAAATCCTGATATATAGCATATAGAACCGCCAATACAGCTTCTCAACTATAGTTGGTGACAGAAAAATCCAAATTGACGGTAGATGGTCAATTTGCTGCGACTATAAGGTGTAAGGTGAGCATCAAATGAGCTCGAAGCTAACCCCAGAACGATTTAGCAGTTTTAAGAAGTAACATTGGATAAAAACTGCTGATGATGATTGATTGCTTCTGGGATTAACGCTTATTACTTAATGAACAATAATTAAATGCTACAATGTTTGTTTAACACTCTTGAAAACACAACACCAGGAACTATGACAATCACATAAATGTGACATTGCTCCATTTAATGTGACTTGTAAAATAGGTAGGAACTTGTATGCATGGAGAAGTTGTTTTCATGTCCAACCAATAGGACCCACCCAATTCTTGAGCGGCCTTTGTACCGTCATAACAAAAAAAATTCTGGGTTTACATACTGAAAGTTATGAACCTGCAAAAATCAAAACACGATAAGAAAAATGAAAATAATAAGAAACTCTACGTCATGGAAATTTTTAACAAAACCATAAGAAAAGTTCCACATCCTGTAATGGAATTGTCAGCTTAATTCATTGAAATCTATGATCACATGTTAAACTAAAACCATGTATGGAAAGAAAGAAGAACAAATGGCAGAAATGGGAAAAGCTAAGAGAAGGAAAGGGGCATGCTTGCACCTTTATAGTTGGGGAGAAACACACCAAGCAAGGAAAGCCTTTCTTCCTTGCTTCTTTTGCAATACGATATGCCAATTAAAAAAGGATTTAGACACTCATAAAACAAAAGAGTTCTAATACAAGAACGCGAAAGAATCTGTTAACGCAAAATTAATAGACTTATTTTTTTATACATATTTCTTATTTTTATTACACATCAATTTTAGTACTATTTCACATTATAAGTTAGCAGAGTCAAAAAAATATCATAAAAACTCATAAAACTTATAGTTAAGTTCAACGTGCAACAAATATATCAACATTATGTACAACAGTTAACGTGTCACGTCTGCGTCCGCGTCCATCGCATCCAGCAATCATTCTCCTAAAAAAAAAATTGTTATCTTCCATTACATTACTCCCGATTACTCTGCGTCAAAATTTTCCGTGCTGATAACTTTTTTACTTTGTTTGAGTTTTTTTGCTCTAGAATCAATACCGAACATAATGAAACAGCTTTAAAATTGAGGGGGAAAGCCATGCCTCCAGTTTTGTTCCCGCTGCTCATTTCTTCCCTCCACATCTTCCGGCCTTTTCAAATATGCACGTCATTTTTTTTTTATTTGAAAATTTTGTGCCTTCTGTTCTGTTAATAAGAGTTTTGTGTGGGTCCACCGAAATGCAAAACCCACCAAGTCAAGGAAAGTGCACTCCGTTTTTTCTGTTTTTTTTAATATTTTAAGCCTATAGTAAACAATCCAGCCAAGGACGGCAGACAACAGATGCCTCTGGAGACAGAATAAAACCAAGGTTTTCAAACCCGGACCGGATCGGTCGGTCGGACCGGTCAGACCGGTGACCGGCCGGGAGTCCGGGCCGGTTTAGGTGATTTTTCGGCAATGACTCGGACCGGTCAAAACCGGTAAAAATCGGTCGAAAATCGGACCGGTTGGACCGGTTCAAACCGGTTGGACCGGTTCAAACCGGTTCAATAAAATTAAAATTTTCATAAATTATAATTTGACCCTAAATGTTATTTAAATTATAATTTGAGTACCAAATTTAATTAAAAAGTTTAATTTAGTCCTAAATCTTATTAAAACTTTCAATTTAATCCTTAAAATTAGAAAAATTAATATTTAATCATTATATATAATTATTATTTTTTTAATTACTTATATACATATATATATTATTAAATACCAGTTCAAATACCGGTTCAACCGGTTAAACCTTGACCCACTAATGTTTCCGGTTTGATGACCGATCCGGTTTTGACAACTTTGAATAAAACCCACTACTAATACTAATTGCCTAGCTGTGTCCAGCAGAAATTTTGCGGTTTCATTGAACGGAAAGTCATGGCACCACCGCTGACCCTGTTTTATAGATATACGTGTATATACATTCTGTTTTATCTTCCTATTTCCTTTTTTTTTTTTAATACTGTTACGTAAATGTACATATTTTATTATATAATTCAATCGTATTATAATAATATATATTTTTTTTTAAAAAAATAAAATATAAATTTTTATCACAAAAAACATAATTATTATTATAAAAAATATAAATATTATTACAATATAATCAAATTGTATAATAAAACATATATCTATTAACATTTTCTGTTTTTCTTTTAATTCTCTTTTTTTTTTTTTTGACAATTAATTCCCTCATTTTAGGCTTCAATAATCCACGTAATATTATTAAGTCTTGCTTCGGGAGTATATTGGAATCTTCCAAAGAGGCACGCCAAAGCTGTAACCCAAAGGCAACAATAGATTTCTGTTGTCCCACAGCGTTGAGGATTTCCTTACAATATTATTACAAAACCCCAAAAAAATACACAATGACACTTTCATTTTCATTATCTTATTTTATTTATATTTTATTATTAGACGGCGACAAAAGGCACTACCACGGCCAATGGCCAGCTGTAGATCTCAATTACTAATTAACAACCACACAAACACCACCTTCGCCACATATGACCCACTAAAAAAAAAAAGAAAAAGGTAAAAAGAATAGCATTGTTCATCTTTGCTTCACAAGCAATTTATGCATAGACAAAGGCCAAAAAAAGAAACACAACCCGTGACATGAATGAACAAAGAAAGAAACAGCTCCTCCAATGTTGCTCATGCACAGAGGCAGTGGAATTTATCATACACAGATGGACAAAAAAATAAAAAATAGATATTGTAATTACAGTGTCTAATAACAAAATAACCACAAAGTCTTCAGTCTCTCTCTTATGTGGGATTCTGAGGAAAAACATGTAACTTGACCCATTCCCTTCCATTGCAACATGTATTACCGAAAGGTCTTCTGCAATTGCATAAGGAATGAATCGTCAGCTTAAGAAACAGGTTTTCTTTTGGATAAAGGATATGCAGAAAAGTATGTGAATTTAAGCGTACTTACATTTCCCTATTGATTTTCACTGTTCCATTTTTACTCATTTTGAGATTTTACTTGTATATGTTCATTGACATGTAGTGAAATGAGAATCCTGTCCAAAAGCATCAAGCATTCTACAAGCTACTTCCATCAACTTCCCTGCGAAGGCACATAGTTAAACATTAGATTCAAGTCAACTCAAGTTAAGGCATCAACATCCAATGCATTTATGAAATTTCATCAAAGCTACCAACTACCAAGATTACTTTTGACAATTATATTTCTGAGGGCTATTACATTTTGATAAAATAATGTACCAACTATGCATGGAAATATAAAAGTTCAGGTCAGCAAATAAAGAAGCAAAGAAGACAAAACAAATCATGCCGGCTAAGTATGGAGACATTTCACCCAACATAATATAACAAATGGCACAAAATATGGCGTGCAACTTAATTATATACAAGCTGCTACCGGCATCTTAGTTGGGTTGGGGTTCAGAGAATGTGACTCACAGCTAAGAAACCCTTGTTTTGTTTTCCTTTTTGGTCCCTCGTTTTGGGTACACTAAACACATGGAATTGTAGGTGGCAAGGACCATAGAATTCTTGTAAATAATTGCCGACATATAAAGAAACCTTTTTTTTTTTTTGGTGCCCTCTTTATTTCCAACTAAACTCCTTTTGCAACAGTAGTAATTGACCTGTTGTCGTGGACCCAAATAAGTGAAGATCATATAACCATATTCATCTTCACTCCTCGCCGACAAATTCGGGTTTGTTTTTGATGGAAGGATTGTCCATTGCCGAGGCCCTGCGCCTGAACTTAGGATTCTACAATTTACCCTTCTGATTTCCAAGCCAAAAACCCCCGCTTGGATAACTTTTCTCATCGTTGAGCAGGAACCAATTGAATGGTAGCATTTTTCTTACATCAGGCTCCTCATTTTGATCAAAGAAAATACATATGTTAGAAGTGCACTTTTTACCCATCTTCCTGCACATGCATTATCTAGCAATAAGATTGCTCACTAAATCACCAATGTTCAGTAAGCCTTTTATTGACTTGTCAATGCTAGTAGCCCAATCTAAAGAAAATTGTCCCCCCGATTGCTTGACTGTAAGCTCTGGGGCTAAAAAAAAGGGATCGTATATTACAACTGAGAAGTTATCCTTTTGACCCACCTGCCGACACCAATCATCGTCTCGCATACCCAATCCTGGCATAGGATTCTAATCCCCACCACAAATTCACACCTAACCTCAACCCTTTTTTCCTCATTGAAATGATGTAACCTAATCTGAAAAATACAGCTGCAATGTTAATCACCAAGTGGAAATTTTAGGGCTCAATGTTAATCTATGGTAAGCATACGGATTAATTACTCAAACTAATAAGACTAAAATGTCACTAAGTGGCCCTAACAACAAGACCAAAAACATCCAACTAAACTAGTTATCATTGGTAATCAATAATTTATTAATATAAAAAAAGGAACGACCAAACACATACCTCTCCTGGGCTTGGCAGCAACCTTAACGGCGGTAACCGGTAATTTCTTGGCGGTCTCCTTCTCCGTCTCCGGGAACAAAACCCCATCAATTCCCTGCACTGAAATCCTTCCATCCGTGTAAATGTCCGGATCAAACAAATAAGCCGACCCTTCACCCGACCCGAATTTCACCGTCCCATCAGCCTCCTGTGCCACCACCTTGTGCGGCAAACGCAGCGTGTCGTACCGAATCTTCCCGAACCTCCTCACCGCATTGTACATGCTCTCTTCGGTCTGATACTCCGGTATAATATGATAATAGATTATCTGCTCCGGCGCGCCCGGTTCGCTCAGTTGGTCCGTGGTCAGCTTGGCCATGGCCTCGTCGTTTGGTGCCAGAACGGTGAGCACGTATCCTTCGGAGACCAACCGGCCCTATTTCTGTTGCCAGTGAGGTTAAGTTCACTAAGATGTCCGCCATTTCATTGTAGCCGCCGTAGAGTAGCAGCGTTTGGATAAAGTCCTTGACTTGGGCCTCGCCGTCGAAGTGGTGGTGAGGCCCGCCGGGCCCCGGAGCTGGGGCTGGAGCCAGGGAAGGACCCGGCGCCATGGCGTCGTAAATGGGTAGCGCCGGTGGAGACCCGGCGGGCGCTGCGGGTGCGGGTTTCTTCAGCCGGTGGGTCCTGGGATCCACTTCCGGCGCGCCCTCGGGGAGTACAGCGGATATGGATCTCAGACTTCTTCTCCTGTTGAAGTCTTCTTGCACGGACTGCGGGACCAGCAGCCGCTCGATCCCGTGGATGACTCCGTCGGGTCGGGTGACGGTCGTCGGGTCGGACAATAACGGCGGAGTCAACGACTTTCTGGCCGGAGCTCTTGCTCATCAAGTGGACGTGATCATTGCAGAGCGTGGTGTGCCTGGCGGGCTCGGACTTCTCGCCGGGCCAGTCGCCGGATCCGACCCGAGTGGGGATAATGTGGAACATCAAGAGGGTCTGGAGGGACTTGAGATTGCCGGGCTCAAGCAAGAACCGCTTAAACTCGGGGTCCAACTGGCGCTCGAGGGCCTCATTCCGGGGGGCAAAGATGGTGATATTGTGAACCCCGACGGCCTCTTCAAGGGTGTGGAGGAGGAGGGCCTTCTCAACGAGTTCAGCTAACTCAGTGTAATGCGAGTCAAGAAGCGCCACAAGAACCGAGTTGGAGTTTATCGTTTGACCCGAACCAGAAGAAGAAGAAGATGATGATGATGATGACGACGAAGGCTTTGAAGAAGAGGGGCGATTGCTGTTGTGCAAATGCAATGCAGAAATGGCAGGTTGTGATAGAAAGAGAAAGATGGTGAGAGAGAAGAAGAAGAAGAAGAAGAAGATCTTGGAGACACCATAGATGGGAGGATTATCCATGGCGCTCAAAGAAGAGCAAAGAAAGAAAGAAAGAAAGAATTGGGGGCAGGCAAAGGTTGTAGCTTTTTTAGGCTTCGGGTGATGTAATATCGGCCTGTGGTGGCTGTGTCGGTGAGGATGTTGAGGAGGGCTTATTGGACTTTGTATTCTTGGGTTGCGTTTGGTTTTTTCGCTTATGAGAACAGAATCAGTGGGACACCCGGTGAGGGAAGCGTTGTGAGGCAATGGGGTGTAGTAATTTTATAAGGAAACATTTTTTATAACGACACTCAGTGAGATAAAAAAAAAAAAACCCTATTAAATTTTAATAAATAAATTGTGTGTCTTTTTTATATACTAATTTTTTTATTTAAAAAAATTTAAAATATAAATATTAAATACGATTATAATTTTAAGATTTAAATTTAAAATTATTAATTAAGAGGCGATAAATTCTTACTATTACACTTATATCAGTTAGAATTGCAAGGCAGACGGAGAGAAGAGTAATATTATGACATTACATGAGAGTGGGACAGAAAGAGAGAGTGAGTGACAGAGTAAGGCCTTATTAAAGAGGTTCGGACAGTCTGGAAGTGGGGATCACAATTCACGCGGAAGCCTAGGCTTTGGTTGGTGTCATGAGCCGCACGCACGGCTTCGCAACTCACTCACTCTCTATCATTTTCCCTTCTTTTTTTTTAATATTATCTTATTGTTCTGGTTTCAATCCACGTAACTCTACTTACTCTACTTTTGTAGTTTTTTTGTTGTTAGATTTTGACTCTTTGCCTTCACTTGCGTAATTGCATTACCTTCTGTACCTTCTTTTACCTTTCTGTTTTTTTTTTTTTTTAAATCTATTGGCATGAGTTACATAGATTGACCACAAAGTGATCATATAATTTCATTAAAATTTTTATTCTCCATGGTGTTATAAGTAGTTATTGTCACAAAAAAAAAAAAAAAAAGTAAGTAATTAAAAAAAACTTTACGTATAATTAAATATTTTAAATATGTTACAAATATATTTATTAATTGAAAAAGGTGTATTGTAAGTACATTAATTATTTTATACGTGGACTAAATTAGGGATCATTTGTTATTATTCTTATTTAATCATTTCTTATATGGTGGATCTACTAGTTGAGTACTGTTAGATTCGAACAGGTCGGTCATAAGTCAATCACGGTATTAATGAATCTAAAATAAGCACTGCACAATCACAGTCAAATTTACAATAAAAAAAAATATTAACTCTAAATACAGTCATTGAGACTCAAATCTAATTCAAACACCAAAAAAATACATTAAATTACCACTAGAACATTATTTCAGGTAATAATATATAACAATTATATCATTATTATTGTTATTATCATGATTATTATGATTATTGTCATGTATGTATATATATATATATATATATATATATTTTTTTTTTCAT
The DNA here is from genome assembly GCA_037832335.1 of Carallia pectinifolia. Taxonomy (NCBI): domain Eukaryota; kingdom Viridiplantae; phylum Streptophyta; class Magnoliopsida; order Malpighiales; family Rhizophoraceae; genus Carallia; species Carallia pectinifolia. The sequence continues at coordinate 14,869,750 of CM075444.1, read as the reverse complement.
AATGTTTTGTTTTTGAGGAGCATTGCTGTTGAGCATGGTGGATGCCATTGAGGCAACGAGACGTTGGTTAAGAAAAAGAAGTAGGAGCATGTGACGAGGAGCTCAAAAACGAGAAGCCGAATGGGCTAAGCCTGAGAGGCTGAGAGAACATCACATGAGTATATGTGGCTTAAAGGCAAGGTGTCGGTGTCTGAAAATGAATTAAAATAACCCTTTTATTTTCTCTTTTTGTTTCTCATGTTATGTTTCTACGCTAAGGCTAAGCCTTTTGTTCGTGGGGCCTCTGCGCACACGCCCCATTTACCCGCGCATTACGCCCGGGAGCCGTTGTTGGATTCCAAAAAGTCCGAGAACGGCGACTTCTCTCCTGCCGGTAGATTGCCTGTAACTCTCATCGTTATGTGAACGGAACCTGATCGCTCGCTTGATCTGGCCGAAACAATATGAATGACTGACTTCATTTAATTTCATGGGTAATTTGCATTTCTTACTGTTAATTTAGGACATATTTATATTTCAAACAAACTATTTCTAAAACTAACAAAAATAATAATCAAATATTAAATGCAGTAAAAATAAACACTATCTGTTAAGCTGTCATTAATTAATATTAATTTTCATTATAAAAAAATATTATGATAATTGATTTAAAGTGCCTAAAATATCATTTTATATAATCAATAAAAAATTCTCCATTTTTTTTGAAATGGAATGCTCAACCTACAACTTTTTGAAACAAAATCAACTTTCAAATTCACACTCCCATCATATTTAACCATGAGAAAGCTTGGTTTTTTTTTTTTTTTCTTGAATCATGCTAGGCCTCCATTAGGGCTGTCTCCTTTATATATAAATATATATATATATGAGGGTACAATTATCCTTTTACAAAATTTGTTTATTTTGACTAATTATGGTGAGTCTTTTTTATTAGTTTTAAAAACTGTTGGTGTAGAACCTAAATATATCCTAAATTCACAATCCAAAATGTAAATTACTCTTAATTTCATCCATTAAAACTCACAAGGGAATCTTAAAAAATAAAATTTTATTTATTAGAACAAATGTTAACACGCAAAAATATAGGTCATCAGATGGTTAAATTCAAAATAAAATAATAAATAGTTAGATGTTGTCAAATAATTTTGTGCTCACTTGTGTCATATTCAAGATGAGCTGTGTGTTGTTTGTGTGGTGTTGGCTTAAAAAAAAAAAAAAACTAGAATTACATATTTGTGCATCGAAACTCAAACTTGAGGACACAAAAAATATTTGTTACTAAGCTAAATGGCAATTAACTTGCTCATTTTATAAACGTGATACAAAATTGGGTGGGGGGCAATTGCCCTCTCTCATCACTTGCCCATGGTTACATTTTCATTTAGATTAACCGGCAGCCATTTTCTTCCTCTATCTCTCTCTCTTAAAATTAAAACCTATAGAACATTATTCGCCGTTCAATATTAACATATCTGTCTGTGGTTTGCGAAATCCATGCCCCTTAGCGTTTCCTTGCAATGCAATGAAACTTATTTCTTCTTTTAACATAACACGCAAGAATTTATAAATCAATAATCAATCCACATGAAATGCGATGGTATATATACACGTAATTATACATATTCTTTTTTTTTTTTTGACGCAATTATACATATTCATTAGTGCCATTAATTTAGAGCATTGTATTGATATTGATGGTACAACTTACTTGCCGTCTATCATTTTTTGATGGTGAGGCCCAATTGATTCCCAAGCCGAGTTTAGTGGGTACCAGTGAGACCGAAAATGATAGGAAAATCTATTGTAAAAAAATTAATTATCCAAATCCAGTTGCATTAGTTTTTTTATAATTCAAAATTCAATTATTAATTACAACTTTACTTTTTCTTTTTTTTTTTTTTTTTTTGGTTTAAGGGAGGTTAAAAGATAATGGACGTCACTAAAACTCAAATATAAGATCGAAAGATATTAACAAAATGTCATAACTAATTATATTAAAAATACAAAATATCAAGAGTTTACTTTATTTTTCGATGGTTATAGATGACTATATTTAACCTTTTTTCTCCTCAAATCTGGCATTCTACATGGATAGTTTATATCTAGCTCATTCCTTTCTCCCTTCTAATTTCTGTAAAAGGACAAGCATCAAAACCATCGGCTTCCAAGTCTGCCAGTGCTTTTCGTTTCGATTTATGGAAGATTCGCACGTGGTTAATTAGTGTATGACCTAATTAGTTGTAAGATACATTTCTTTGTCAAAAGATATTTAATGCGGAAGTTTTAGAAACTTTAGACGCATCTAATAATTTATGTAGCCAGCTTAATTCTGAGCTAAACTGGGCTTAAAATGTCTAATCTTAGCTCCACCCACGTAACGAACGTCTCCACTTAAATTTAATCACAACTAATAACAAAAAGAATAATCTAGTAAGTTGCATTGTTGGCCACATTAGCGCCATGGAATACAACGTGGAATTTATATGCTAAACTATGGGGATATTTGAGTGTGTGTTTATATGAAATTATACGTTAGAAAGAAGATGGAGAAGTAACTAATGTTTTGGCTTGAGAAGAGGTGTTAAATTTACAAATATATTGTTTACTTGAACTCTACTTAAATTTTTTATTAATTTTAAGCTATGGTGTTAGAGTCGAAGAGTAACATAGTACGATATAACTCGGTACGAGAATTATTTTTTAATATCTTGTATGATAAAAATAGTTGCGTTTGATATTGAGAACTTAGTGAAGTTTAAACATCCATTTTAAATATTTTAAATTTGAATTTTACTATAAAATTCTTTAAATTTATGATAAAATGTAGAGTTATCTTTATTATTTATTTTACCATCTAATGAATTTCGTTGAAAGAAAAGCATCATTTGCAAGTCCAAATTATGTGAATGCCCATAAGTACCATCATTTTTTTTTTTTTAATTATTCAAAGGAATTGATTATGCAGCGATAGAAGCTGGCGAGAAAGGTCAAGGACCCCGACCTTGTGGTTGGCAGCTTGATTGTCAGCCGTGTGGCCTAAGTCCAACTCTCCAAGTAACATCAGTTCTTTTTACTTACAAACATTACTTAAAACTTAAATACTCCAAATTAAGAATTTAAACATATATCTTCAAAGTTACGGATTCTAATTTTAATAAAAGAGTATAAGGTTTGTTAATAAAGAAAACTATCCTTATTTATATAGCTCACGCTTTAATAAATTTTTTATTAAAAAGAAAAAAAAAAAAAAGAAAAAGTTGCAAGGTCCCATGTCCTGGAATTCTTGGTTGGAGACAGGCATAAACCATGTGATATTTTCCTACATATATAGGGTGGCATATTTCTGCATTCTCAAAGCGGTGGAGCATCCTCCGTCTGTCTGTGATGAAAATTCAATAAAACAACCAATTAATGTAAAGAGATTTTTGGGGCACATTCTTCCCGTACGATTTGTTAATACAAGATATTATAAATTAGAATCGGACTATACAAGATTATATATCTGTCACCAAACACCGGGTCTCACCGACACTTTTCTTTGTCCTTTTTGCTGAGCAATTTCATACGTTAATTATTGGAGTAAACAAACCAAAGGCGAGACAAAAATTGAGCGAAATATAATTGAAGCTGATTGTTCACTCATGTTATATGTCATTATCACTGTGTAGAAAATGGCTTGGAACTCGGAGGCAAACTCTGCTCTCTCTTGCCGACGTTGATGTAATGACCTTCCATTTGCCCATAAAACGATATTTTTGAGAGATTTTTTCTTTTTGAGAGATTGTTATTATTACTAATTAATATCACAAATACCATATACAACTAGTCAAATTATGAAATATAAAAGCCATAAACTCTTGGGATCCAATTAGTTCAATGACACATTTTGTTACATTTCTGTGATATTTACGTTTTTCAAAAAATGTGTATACATATATATATATATGTATAATGCTATCTTATAAGTAGTTGTAGTCTAGTACTGTATGAAAAAAAAGGTGGGCAAGCCTTTCATTGAATGAAAACAAAATATGAGAAGAAACCTTGAAATAGCTGGTTAACCTTCAAATAGAAAAACCAAAGCAAAAGGGTCTCCTGAGCCCATTTTCTAGTTTTAGAATTTCCATACACGAAACTCGCACGTTAGTGTTGATGTTTGGAAAATATTGTGTTGGATGTACGTTGCTAACAAACCTTTTTCTTGCGCCATCCCTTATAAATTTAACCATTACTGCATTTGGATGGGAGGACATTGAACTGTCAGCCACCATGATTTAAAGCCTAATTGATGGTCCAAAACTGTGGTTCCAGCGATTACATGTAACATCACTATCATAAATTCATGTTTGTTCTCTCCCTCATTTTTTTTGATGTCTACATTCCTAAAATGGCTGATGTCCACCCCAGTTTTCTTAGTTCATATTGGTTATTTTCCACATGAATTTCAATGTCTTTGGCGCGGAGAAAGCTAAAAACAGTCATGAGAAATAGCTAAGATAGTTATAGACAGTGACCTCCAGTTGGAGGGACTAGAATTTGTACTTCAAACCCCAGTCCTTCCCTCAACCCTCATATAATGACCTTGTCATCTCCTTAAAAGAAAAAAAAAAAAAAATCAAACAAACAAACAGATAATAGCTAAAAACAACTATGTTTTCTTGTGGACTGGTTCGCACATTCCGCAATCTGACTACAAAGGCAGAAAACTAGGCTTTTACGTGGTTCACTCCCTTCCAGTTGCAAGTTTTTGCTACAAAGGCAAAACAATCTTCTTTTCCATTTTCCAAATTTTGTATTTATTCAACTAATTAATCTGCTATAATTCCACTCCACTCCCTGAATTAGTTATCTCCCTCAATTACGGTGCCCCGAAATTTCCATGATAAGGCTTCAGGTCGACAAAAATATATTCATTAGTAGTCAAATTGTTCGGGATCTAACCATCCATTGTTCAGCAATTTTTATGTAAGGCCACAAGTCTGTGACATACATGAACAAATTTGCATACTGATAGCCATTAAGATGTATGTCCGCATGGAAACGTTTTCCCAAGTCTTACTCTCACCTTTTATTATCCGAAGAAAGATCATCCTGTGGCCGGAGATACAAACCATCTTCTCCTCAGCATGTCATATTCGAAGAAAATGATTTACAGCCTGGAATAGGAAGCTGAACTTGTGTTAATTGCTGGTCTTCATGTAACAGCTCGAATAGTATATCACAACATTCCGAAGCCTTGAATTTTAGATGCTAAAACATGTTTCTCAGCACAGACACTCTAGAGTTTGGAAATGTTCCCATCAATGCTACCAGGTGCAATATAATAGCTTTTAGATAATGTCACCACAAGTCCAATGATGTGGAACTGGTGATGTGTGGTAAAATGGAATGAATTTCAACATAACAAGGTGTGAAAGTGGAAGCCTTAGAGAAATCAATGAAATTGGTACATCAACAAAGAGCACTCAATGCATCAAAACACTGAATCAGTGATTCCTCCTGATACACTCTCATTTGAATGAGTGCACCTAGTAGTAACCCAACAAGAATAAAAATAGGGAGGCCCTTCATATATAAAACTACAAAAATTGATAAAACACATTATTTGCTGGTAAGACTAATTATTTGGAAACTGAAATCAACATCGTGACTCACCTTCAAAGATGAAATTCTGAGCATAGATAAAATTATAGGTGCAATCTTTGACTATTTAAGCAGGGGATGAAGTTGCAGCACAAGAAGATGTTGCGTTGCATTCATTCAAAGGACTATCTCTGCAAATATCAGCATTGTCTTGATCGCTTTCTGAAACTGAACAATCAGTCAAATGAGTAGACCCAGAAATTTGGCTGGCTTTGTCATTATCTGTGGTTTCCAGGTTCTCCATCATATGAGATACACTAGCAATTTCTGCATTTGCTTCTCTCTGAACTTCGGAACCAAGATCTGACGTGGAACTGTTACGAGAGAACAGCCTCTCCCTCCATCCTCTGGTACTTCTTGAAATTGATTCATTGAATCTTTATTTACAAGTGTTAACAAGAAATCAATATAACCAGAAAAATTTTGCAACAGACATGCGGGAGAAGGAGTGTAGATTTTAGAGATGGAGTCTACCTCATTGAGACTGCAGTAATTCTAGATTTTAGAGACTCTGAGAATGACTGAAATTCTGAGGGTCCTCCTCTATTTTGACTTGGTGATGAAGACTGAGTAGAAGTGCTTCTACGACAAACAAATGATATCAAAGCTTACATATGAATATGCTAAACAAGACTCAAAAGGTTTAAAATATGTCAAAGATCATATAAAAGTCAACGAAAAAAATCATGAATACCAATGATCATAGTAAAAGAAGAAAATCATGTTTACCGATTGTTAAAAGAAATTCCTTGATGATTTGAAGGCATGACAGTAGTTGCAGATGAAGAGGAGCTTTGCTCAGGTAGAACAGAAGGAAACTGAATACCGTGTTCTGATTGTTCATTCACACCAGATCTATGAGGGGTAGATGGACCAGCTATGGTGATTTCAGCTGGCTCACTTCCCCCTAAAACCTGAGTCGAAGGGGGAGAAACATGACTGGAGGGTGGCGCACTAGGAAGAGCAGAAAACACCAAGAAGTGTGGGTGAGCATGCAGCGATGACCTGTTTCTCTGGCCATCTCTCCTACCAAAGGGGTGTGTCCTTCTCATTGCAGCAGCAGCAGCCAAGTGCTGGATTATCCGTTCCTCAAGTTCAACATCACTTGCACCAGCTGGTAACTGTGTACAATGCAAGAGATTGCAGAATCATGGTCAGAGCAGTAATCTTTTCTATGTGTTTAATAAACAGACAAAGTACTGATGGCAAACAGACATGCTGCAACTCAAAATCCCCAAGTGTGGGATGACGAAATATGGTAGTATTTCTAGATGGCGCAGTCCTGAATTTCCTCTCCTGTTCTACTGCCTCGAACAATTCTTGACTGCCACAATAGGTGAAAAAACACGACTCAAAAGCATAACAAACAAAGAACAAAAGGCAAAGATCACAAGCAATAAAAACCTTGTAGGATCCTTCAAGCTAATTGGATGCAAACACATGGGGCACTCAGAGCTTCTTTGGCACCTGCATATTAAGACCTCAAGTAAAGTTTCAATGATATCAACACCATGCTGTACCCTGGTAACCGCCTCAAGCACTTGTGTGTATGTATATATATATAGATATATTCTATGGGTATGTTTATCTCCTTAGCAATTTGTTGACCATCGCCCAGTACTAAATAGTAGTTTTCTCACGTTTTTTTTCTTTTTTTAAATTTACATTCACTGAGCTAGGACATCTTTCAATTGGCCAAAAAATACCCAGGGAACAAAAGAGAGGGACAAAAAAAGTACAATTAATGCAGATTGAGGCATAACGAATGATTAAGAATAGCAACAATGGCTTAGGGTAGTCTTAATGAATGATTAACACAGACATCAATGGCTTCAAAATAATTACAAAGAGAGATCCACATAGCAACCAAAACCCAGTTCACCATCGAGGCTTACTTGATCTGAAGGAAAGTAAATGCAATACACTACAACAATGTCAACTTTGCTGCTCTATGGAGTAGCCAAGAGACGAAGAGAGCACAACATTAATGAGTCAAAGATATCTTATGACACAGATAGCTAATGCTGAGGTATATAATACTTTACTAGAACACTAAGTGCCATCGTAACCTCAGACACCCATAGCATTACGACAGCACAAAATATATCAGAACTATGCCTACAAATCAATTGGATGAGAGTAGCAAGAAAAGAAGTACGGACAAATGATAATGTACACTTTTATCATCATTAATAGATAAAGAACATTGCTGGCCACCATATAGCACGAGAACCAAAACATCCATACAGGTGCATAAAAAATATATCCATCTCGTGATTTTTGTTCAATACCAGTGATTTGTCCCCCTATGCTGTTCCAAAACTCAAGTTTTACCAAATAAAAACCAAAATGCCATTATCTTGAAACTAAATTCCAAGGATTCGTTTAGCCATAAGGCATCATCTAGTTCTAAGGACAAAAGATCCAATCAAATATATGTATACAAAATGAAAGAAGAATGAATAAGTGAACACTTCATTGACAAATGTGTTTGCCAAAGTTAGACCAAGAAAAGGAAAAGAAGATGCATATTATTATACCATTCAAGGATGCATTGAAGGTGAAACTCATGCTTGCAGGTAGTCACCTGCGGGGCAACAGATTACAGAATTTAGTTTACAAAGCATGACAAAACATATAACAAAAAGATGTAATGCCTAGAAACCCAAGCATGCATACGGGTGAGAAACAGAAATGCATTATAATAATTCTAGAACATAAATTATTACCGTTGAAGGATCACTTTCAGTAAACTCCTCAAGGCAAATGCTGCAAGCATCATCGCAGGAGTCCTGAATTCCTCCTTCCACAAAAGCTGCAGCTGATGCCATATGTGTTTCATGGTTCTTGGCCTCTTCTGCCTCCGGAACCTTCACACCAAAACCCCTCAACAGTTCAAAAAGACAAGTCACACTTAAATCTCACATCCATGTGAAATAAGTGACATTCTCTGTCCATAATGCTCATGAAGTGCAGCATTCTTGAGATAAACACAGAGAAAAAAAAAAAAAAAAAAAGCCGTCCTAGTGCACAAGGTTCCCACACCGCGGGTCAGGTAAAGGGTCAACATTCTTGAGTCAAAGAATAAACGGCATGATATTCAAGACCCAATGCAGATGTATAAGGTGACGACAACAATGAAAAAGATAGTGAAATTCATAAATTTTAACCAAAATTCCTAGAGGGGGCAAAGAGGAAACTAATCCTGGCCACTTGGATTGGCTACCATAATTACCTCCACAAAGGCTAAATACATAAATCTGCTTCAAAACCAAAAATCAATGCATTCGCTGAATTTAAATGGAGGGCACCTAGCAGGAACAATTGAAGCGTGGGCATACAAACAAATCCAGATAAGAAATTGATCAACTTAAATTAGACAAAGAAAATATGCGCAATTGCAGCCCATTAATTAAAGTTAGAAAGACAAAACCTTTCAAGAACTTTCTCACAAAACCAAAACAAAAAAAAAAAAAAAGGCCTTGGGGTTTACCTCCATTGAGAAATTGGTAATGCTCCAGATGATGATGGGTCTATGAGGAAACACAAGTTCAAGAAATGCCCATGAAAATAAAATGATGAAAGATCAAATCTTTTGGAATAAAACTCCTTTGGAAAGGAAAACCAGTGCTAGAGATCCATGAGAAAACCTAGAATTCAGGAAAGCTGATCAATGCATGATGATTATCATACAGATAATTGAGAGACAGAGAGAGACATAGGTGGCCAGCTTTGCCTTTTATTAATTTTCTTTTATTGGTTTTTTTTTCCTTTCGCCTTTTTTTCTGTTTGTATCCTGCTGTGTTTGGGAACTTTCTCAATAAAAGAAATGAAAATAGAGTGAAATTTTTTTTATTTTTTAATTATTTTTTATAAATTTAAATAATTAATTTTTATTTTTTTATAAATTATTATTTATTTTATTATTTATAATTTTTTAATTATTACTTTTTATTAATTATAATATTATATTATTATATTATTTTTTATTTTTTATTTATTTACTTTCTATCAATTCAAATATATCAATCAGTCTTAATTACTTTTACTCTTTTTTTTTCATTGAGTGTTTTTAAGTTTATTTATTGGCTTATTTACTACATTTTATTCACTTTATATAAGACCTTTTCAATGGAAAAAACAAATTCCTCTGGTCCCACTATTGCGATGGCATGGCATAAGAGGCTTCTAATGCTGTGCCAATCTTTATACTTTTGACCTTTATCTCATCATCACTTTTTTTTTTTTTTTTTGAGTTCTTTTGTCAAAAAAAAAATATATATATATATATATATATATTTTTTTTTTTAAGAACTAAAAATTGAAGGTTAAGAAATTTAAAATTCAAATCTCAAAGTTGAGAGTTAGAGGATAAATTTTTTAACTACTGCAGAAATTTTGTGCCCCCAGTACTCCTTTTTTATTTTTTTTTATTATAAAAAAAAAACTAATTTATTGTATAAAAAGATAAACTAGGTACGATGGGGGCTTACCAAAAAGGTACCCAGGACTACTGCAAGCCCAACCCAGCCACATAAGCACATATACATTATAAAGCTCACCTCAGGCCCAACTCAACTTAGAGATCTCACAGTAACTTTGCGGTCCAAAGAAAGAATTGACCCAGGCCCATAGCTTGGGAGCAACAATCCGCAAGGACAGAGTGGCAGAGGTTCGTCATCGCTTAACTAGAGGTCTCGAGTTCAAATCTTTGAGAATGCAGTCGCGTTAAATACTCACTAGAAGACCTTTGCTGCCCTTCGAAGTTCTGCCCGGATCGGTTTAGATTACTCAGCCTATTGAGTTGGATACTGGGCGGTTTTAGACCAAAAAAAAAAAAAAAAGTGGACTCTTAGAGACACTGTCGTCTCCAATTGGCCACCACCTACAGGTGGTAATGCCCCTGTCACCCAGGGGAATGGGTAGCACCAAAAGCACTTCAACGACAAGCACACAGTTGAGCGCACGCCGAACACGCCAAGCGTGAACACAAAGCGCAAACTCCATTCAAACACTGTAGGGAACCGAGAGGCTGAGCAGAGGGAGGCCAACCAAAAGCAGCAACTAGCTACCAAGCAAAGGCTGACATTGGGAAGCACAGGTTGTACATAGCAACTCTTGAAGCCCAAAAATCTCCCCTCTCCCGCTGTTGAAGGTCGAGGAGACCATCAAGGAACGCACAACTGAACTAGGTAATAAGTACAAAAAGAATCCCAAGTGAAGCAAAAAAACAACACCCACCTCCAACTAAACGACGACCTGTGACCAACCAAAGACGATTGGAGACCCTACCAAACCTACAAATGGTACTAAAGCCCACGACAGAGCACTAACGCTCAGGCCGAATGCCAATTGAGAGACAGATGAGTTAGAAATTGTTCTCGGTGCACAATAGCGAAAAGACAAGCGATAGCAATCTCTTTTAAAAAAATAAATAATAAAAAATAAATTATTAAATATCGTTAAATAAATTATATATTTACATATATCTTCTTAACTTATACCTACGTACTAACATTCAAGTTTTTATATTGTGAACTGAAATTGCATGTCTCACTAAAAATTTTAAATGTTATATTCTTATTTTGTTTGTCGAAGGTGTAAAGTTTATCGAATACAAGTTGTTCAAAAAAAAAAAATTTACCGAATACACGTACGAGTTATGCTTACATATTAGAACTTTATCAATATTTTTATGTCGAGGTTTATTAATTTTATTTATTAAGCTAATGTTTTGAATTAAAATTTAAGATTAATACACAGAATTGTCATGAACTTTATGTGTTTTTCCCTGACTTTAAAAAAAATAATAGTTGGATATTCATAGATTTTTTTTTTTTAACAAAACCTACTATCATCTTTATCTAATGAAGTTTGAACACTAAAGGCCAAAGGCACATACCTCATGTCTATCACTTCTGTTGAAGACCATGCAATCTCAAATCTTGAGATCAAATAGATTCCATTAATCGAAGATGACAATGTGCCAGATTTGTTGAGAAAAAAATTTAAGAATATCAAACATTTACCTTTTAAATGTTTGACTAAATTTGTGAAAACAAGCAAAATTTAAGATATTTTTTGCGTATAAAGTATTAATCTTAAAGTTTCTGATTGTTTATTTTATATCGTGAAACTTAAACTAATACGTGCTTCATGGCCGTAAGATATAAAGTAGTAGTGAAAGACAACACCACATAAGAAGTATAATATTTTTTACGTGCACACGTATGTCAAAAATAACATGATCCTTTTTTTTAATAATAATTAGGTTATAATTAGAACTCTAATTCAAAATTTTTAATCTTAAAAATAATTTTAATACTAATTAAAATATAATTTTTTTTTTATCCAGTAGCCTAGTGACTACTAGAGTTCCATTAAGGAACGAGAAGCGGAGAGATGAGGTGCTCAAATAAAGGGTTCGAACTCCTACTTGGAATCCAGGGGACATTCCTCTAAACCAACCGAGCAAACGCCTGCTTCTCTAACTGGGATGAAACTTCTGGGTGAAATAACATTTACCGTGAACAAATATTAGTGTGAAGGCCCAAGTTGTATGTAAATTGATTGGGCCCCTAATCTCTTAACCTGTAGTTGAGGCCATCCTTTCATTGTTGGGATCCAAAAGGAAAGTCATCGGCCCACATGAGCAATAAGGACAAATCCTTAGAATTTTGGATATTTGGACGCTTCGAGCACGACGTGGTCAGTTGGCATTTCATTGCAATGGTGGGTGCCACACGGCGAGCATAAATTAGACAGAGAGAAGCCCCTCTTCCAACTTTCATAGTTTGTCATTGTCTTCCCATGCCTGCCACATGAAACATTTAATCTTCTCGGGACATTTCAACTTCCAAATACTAGAATATTGAGAGCGCCACCCATTGACCTCCCTGGCTCTCTAGGGTTCATACGACGACTTAACTGTGAGGTTATCTTGTCGGGAAGGACCCCATATTTCCACATCCGATTCATCAGCCCCACGTCGGAGAGGAACAGGGGCTAGGAGCTTAGATTTTTTTTTTTTTTTATTTGAGACCGTCCGTCCAGTATTCAGTCCAATTGGTTGACTAATCTCAGAGTGACTGCATTCTTAAGGCTCGAAACTAAAATTTCTAGTTAAGCGAACTCAAACTCGTGCCCTCTGAACCAACCCCAACCCTGTTAATGCTAGGAGCTTAAAATGTTGCACTGGAACTGCTGTTCTCAGAGTGGACCAATCCAGCCCCCCTCATTGCGCCTGTAGTGGATCACTGGAAGAGGATGAATTAAAGAACGTTTTTTTTTCAGTTGAGAAAGCCTGATGACCTTACTGAAAGAAATGAGGCATTTTGAAGGCCAACCCAGATGCATTAAGTTGAAAAAACACTTGTTTGCTTGGGTTTTTATTTTGTATGGCTAAGTTTGTCCTTCATTAGTATAACCGGGTTGTTTTTTTCTTTAGCATATATTATATGAAATTTATACCTTTAAATTTTAAGATAACACTTATCTAATTTTAAATTTTAATTTTGTAATTTTTTGTTTCAAAATTTTTTCAATAAAATTATAAAAAAAAGTAGGTAGTTATATTTTTGAGGGTGTCCAGGCAAATTTTCGGGACACCTCACCGGATGCTAAACAGCACCTTTATTCTATACACACATATATAGGGCTGAGTATGTCCTTTATTGCATAACCAATGAGCTTCAAATGAGATTGTGTTTCTTTTTCATGTGAGATGTCAAATTGTCAGTGTTTGTCTTGGATGGTAGTCCAATTGTATATTTTACCTTAATTTTTTTCTTTTTCTTTTTAAAGAAGATCGAAATATCATGAAATAAAAATAAAATTATTAAAATTTGTATATAAGATTAAAAAATTCTTATTAGACTTGTTTCAATTAATGTATTAAAAATATGAAACTTTACTTAAAAATATGAAGCTTTACTTTAAACTTTTTATTAAAGGAAGAGAACCTGAAACGGCCGAAAGTTGAACCATTTTGCAATTTGCAACGAATGTTTTCGATGCCTTATCAGAAAAGGGGTCAAGTGGATAAGAAAGAAAGGCACACCCAATGTGCCAATGAAAGTGAACTTTTTCATTTTTTTGGCCTTTATTCTGTTTCGATCTGTAAGTTTGAGAGCAAAATCTACTGTTGGTCCACTTACTGATTACAATGATTTGGAATATTGTTTTGTACATCTTTTTCTTCGTTTTCGAATGTTTGTTATATATATTTTTTCATTTATACTTATTTAGTAATTGCTCGTTATCTCTTTTTCTTACCACTAAACTATTAGTTTTGACAAACTAAAAAATAGAATGCTTGTTATCATATAAGAGTCAAAAGTCATAACTTTTGATCCTCTATAATTTAAGGCTGTAAACGAGCTGAACTGAGTTTTTCTTTTATAGAACCAGATTTCGAGTTTTTTTTATAAATGTATCATTTAATTTTATAGTATTGATAAAAATAACTAAAATTATAAAATTATTTGTATAAATAGAATTTAAATTATAAAAAATGTTTACTTTAATAAAATTAACTATTAAAAAATAAAATTTATTTTAACATATAATTGTAAATTTAATAGAGTATCTTCATATTTACAGGATTTATAAAAGGTTAAATGTGCAAAATTTCATGATTATTCTTGTAATAAAATTATTTCATGACATAAATAAGCCTTTTAAATATATTTTAATAATATACTAAATAAAATTTTAAATAAAATTTAGATGAACCTCAAATAATTCTTAAACAAACTGTTCACAAGTTTTATCAAATCAAGCATTTCATTGCTCAAGACTGATTCGTTTATTAAACAAATTTTTTTATTGAATTTTAAACTAACTTTTATTAAGTCAAATCACTAAATTTTTAGTGAGCGTATTAGTTCGTTAACATTCATTGTTTAACTTTTTTGTTTTTGTTTTCTTTAATAGACGAATCCCAAGTTCACTTCGGTTTACCAAATTTGGTTATTAAATAAACTTGCGTGCAAAAGGCGTCCAATGGGCTTCTTTTTTGGCCCATTTTGGAGGGGATTGGTTGGACTATTTTGTCGGTATTTTGTTGGGCTTCATAATTTGACACATTTTTGTTATATTCAAGGAATACATCTATAAAAGTTACCTGCATACCAGTGAGTGCTGGTACGAGTGGTAAGAACTCGTCATCATTTAATCAGAAGTCTCGAGTTCGAGTTCTTGGAAATACAGTGACATTAAATACTTACTGGGAGACTTTTGCCGCCCTTCGAGGTCCTGCCCGAATCAGTCCAAATTAGTCAGCCCATTAAACTAGATATTAAATAGTATTAGACAAAAAAAAAATAAAATTGTCTGCATTGGCCTTTGAGTCACCCACTATGTAGAGATCCTTTTCAATTTAGATGGGAAAAATATAAAGGAAATATTATATAATATCATTTAAGTAATAATAAAATAATTTAACTCGTTAAATGATAAAATTTTTTTTTTTAAAAAAGGTCAAGTTATTATATGTTAAATGAACTAGCTTATCATTTTATTGCTATTTAACATTAAATTATATAGTGAATCTCAAAATTAAAATTGTCAAGTTGAGGGCAATAAACCCAAATCAAATGTGCTCTGGCATGACCACTAGTCATCAGCCTCAAGGTCATTAAATCTTTCAATTACAAGAAAGATATTTATATTTTAGCATACTTTAATACACAGTATGTAATGTTGCACTCTATATCTTTTAAAATATTAAAAAATCTCTTAAAAAAAAATGGAAAAAAAATCTAATATACCCTTTTTATTAACTCAAGATACTCTCCCTATAGTTATGTTTTTCTCGACATTGTGCCTTTGATTAGAAACATATTACAACAATCTCAAATTCTATTAAAGAGATAGCAATGAACTGTGAAAATAGATTCATCATACGAAAAAGAAGAAGGAATTGAAGACTTATTATAAAACTTCTTCCAATGACCGAACTTGCCTTCTTATAGATAGAGAGTAGTTTAGCTTTTTTTTTTTTTTCAGAAATTTATAATGACATTTTTGCAAATTTTTACAACTTTTTTTAATAAATTCTTGAAGAATGATGCTAATTGTTACCAGAAATAAATAGTGATATGTTTTTGTTATATTCTAAAATTTATAATGAAGATGATTACATTATGCAGAATAGAGTATTTTAAATACAAATTTTTCTTATAAAAATTATATAATTATCCCACACAAGTTGGAGATTTTTTTTTTTGATGATTGAATGCTTAAAAAAACCAAAAAAAAAAAGGTAATTGAAGCAAACTAAAAAAGTAAATACGTATTAAAAATGACTATGAATGAACAATTGAGTTGGAGAATTTTCTCCATCATGTTTGTGTTTCAATTTGGAGACCCAGTGTTTTCTCTCACTAAGTATTACCCTTACTAATAATTAATTACTTCCATAATTCCATTTACTTGTAAAAAATTAATTAGATGGTTGATTAAAACAAAAGCATTCTTATACCTAATTTCACGGTGCGTGACTGTGGGGGCAAAAGCAACTAAGCAACGCAAAGAAGGGCCAAAATGGAGGCATCCCTGAGGACAGGTTAGGGGTCCCAATCCCCTCCACGGGGCCAACGTAAAGGACAGTTCCCACGCCCCCATCGAAACAAAGGTCGTAGTTCAGATCTCAAGCACCTGGTACTCGGACTGCCAACTGCTACCCTTTGGATTCTGACATATTAAATGTAAAGTGACAGTCCCAATGTGAAAAGGCTTATGGCAAAGTACAATTCCCTGCTGCACTTATCTTGTGGAAAATTACTCGAACGAAAAAGATAGGCGGCCATACCACATTCTTTTTTAACAGAATGTGCAAATTACTCGATCGGAAAAAATAGGTGGTCATACCAATTTGTGAATATTTTATATAATTAAGAATATATTTTATATAATTATAATAATAATAAATAATATAAAAAATATTATTATTTCATATAATTTATATTATTACATAAATATAATTACTCTTGTATCAATCAGGTCTCGTTTGAATATTGTTTGATCACCAGTATTTAACTACCTGCCTAGTAGTGGCCTTACTAGAAAAGGGGTGTAAAAAGTCGAGAGTTACCCAACATCCCGAGGGCTTCAGTTTCGGAGGAACTTGTGTTTTTTATTAACAAAGACTGTAAATGCTGCATCATAAAGGTAAATTACCCGTCCATGAGTGATGTAGATAAAGTGATTCCAGAATTACAAAACTTTGGCCAGTATGCATAAGATGGCTCTTTAATTTTGCGCTGCATTTTTGCCGGGCCTGGGTTCCTTACCAGTTACAGCACGTGCTTATTCTGGCTGGCTTTCCAGTTCTGAATCTTGAGAAGCTTTAAGAGTCATTATTATCTGTTTATTTATTAAAAAATAATTTATTTTTATAAAATATATATAAAAAAATATTTACAGTAAATATAATAATTTTTCTCTGTGATTTACTTAAATTTTACTTTATATTTTTCTTAAAAAATAATTTCAATTCAGAAAAAGCCGTAAATTATTTTTCTTGAAAATTATAATTTTTTCTCAATTTTTTTTAAATTTTTCGTTATAAAACATTTTATATGAAATAAATATCGAAAAATAAAAAAAAAATTCCTATAAAATATTTTACTACAAACAAACACACTCTAATTATGATCAAAATAATATTAAAATTTAAAAATAAAATAAATAAATTATTATATTATTAAATTAAATAAATTATATTATTACTTTAACATTAATTAAATTTATAAATTATATAACAGAG
Source organism: Carallia pectinifolia (assembly GCA_037832335.1). NCBI lineage: Eukaryota > Viridiplantae > Streptophyta > Magnoliopsida > Malpighiales > Rhizophoraceae > Carallia > Carallia pectinifolia. The sequence goes on along the minus strand of CM075444.1, from coordinate 14,852,337 downwards.
ACCTAACGATTAGTATACATGATTCTGATCTCCATGGGATAATGCAATAGTCACATCACCATCCCAATCAAAAAAAAAAAGAAAAAACATTTTTTTGCTCAAATCTGACACTTGTGTATTACATAACTCACATTTTTTTATTGGGTTGTCAACGTGGGAGAGGTACTGATTAATGTAATGATTATTGATTAGGATGTTATATAATTTTACACGCAAAGAAGAATTTCAAATGGGAGTGTGACACCAATTTAGAGTTCACAAGTCAATATCTTATGAGAACAATCCAAAAAGAATGTAGCTTGCCGCTTGCTTGTTGCCATCTTCTTTAATTTTCCATCAATATCAACTAATGATCCCACATTAGATTTAATGGATTCACTGAGTGCCATACCGTGATCAATCTAGTTACTGTGCGAAGGCCTTGAAATCTAAATATCAACTAGGACTCTCAAGGTCAAGGTGATAAAAAAAGCCAGCAAGTTTTGCTGCTGAGCAAAACTTACCCAAATCCCCAAATCCTCCTGAAACTGTGGCAAGACTCACAGCGATAATACCATTTTCGTATTGCATATGAAATCATCTGAACTGAAAAATAATATTAAACGTGAAATCATCAGCTTTGAACACACACCATAACCCAAAAGCTGGGGGAAAAAACAAAGGGGGAAAAATTGCAAAGGATAGAAGATATGGGAAAATACCAATTAAAAAAGAAAAAAAAATGATCAGATGAGATTATGAAACTGAAAAAACAAAACAACAAAAACAAATGGACAAAAAAGTCAAGCACCAACTCAAATGAGTATCAATTGGTTCTAGGTTCGGTTACTTTTTTTGGGGTTGGGGGAGGGCTTTTTGCTTTTTAATTTTTCCAAAGCTACGGAATCTTGGTCTCTCTGGGAGCAGCGCTTCTCCTCGGCGGAGGAGACGGCGGCGGAGGCTCTCTCTGGGAAGGGCTTCTCCAAAACCCAGTACCGTAAAATGTCTCCCACATCTGCTTCTCAAGCTTGACCATGGCCTCCTCCTCCTTCTCCTCGTAGGACTTCAACATCTCCACCGAGCCCGCGATTAATACCGTGTCCCCGCAGTGTGCATCTGTATCTCGGTATCATCACAGCCGCAATCGCACCGCCTAGACCGCGGCGGCAGCAGTCCTTTCTTGATCAGCTGCTGACGCCTCTTCTTCCTCAGCGCCCGTCGGCAGAGCCTCGCGGGGACCTTGTACATGGTTAGGATCAAGAGGTTCACCAACCCGCAGGGACAACAGCACCATATCGCTGCACACTCCGCGGTGGTCCCACCGGCCACCTCCCCGAACCGCCCGCTGCAGCAGGAGGAGCTGGACGAGGTCAAATTGCTGTGCTTTAGAAGAGGACGTTGCCTGTTCAGTGACGTTGACGACGACGACGACGAAGACGTCGATGGCGACGAGTCATGAAGCAGCACTCGGCCAGACATCAAAGATTGAGTCTTTCTTGAGGAAGCTGCCGTGGAGGGGCTGCTGCTACCGTCGATATTATTTATCATGCGATTAGTCAGACTAACCAACTATGGATCGCTAGCTTTCTTGCAATGATATTGAATTCCCTTTGCATTGGTCAAAAAGGAAAAGACTTTCAAGCTCAACAACCAAGATCAAGAAACCCCTTTTTTGTTGAGAAGGCAGACCACCTTGAGGTTCTGTAAATGGAAATGTTGGGTGCTGGCCGTGGAGGAGGGCCTCCGGCTCCAGGATGGAAGGAGACACCGGCAAAGTCACAGACGACTCTGAGGAGGCGAGAAGGTGATGTATGCAGGCCGTGGCAGCACTTGGGAGTGGGTGGTAGGGGGTGACCAATGAAAAGGGGTCTCTGTGACTCAGGCGATTTTCTTGCGGACAACACTTAAGAAATTTTTAATCTGATTGGGCATCGGAATGCGCTCTGACGAGCTAATGTTCTTACCTTATTTGGGTCTTCTCTCAGATGAGGAATTAATTGAGGCTTCTCTGTCTGTGTGTGTGCGAGAGAGAGAGAGAGAGAGACAGAGTTTGGGTTGGGGCTGGCGTCCCGGGGGGTGGGGGGAATGTGAGAGTAGAAAATGGAAGGGGTTAACAGGGTAATATAGGATTTCACATTTTTGTATTTAATTTTAAATTCATTAGAGATAGATAAAGTTTAAATAATAGTTGGATTATGGCTTTGATTGCGTGACGAGTATAATTCAATGTTTAGTTTTAAATTTGATAATTATTGTAATTATTTGTAGTAGATTCTCGTTTAATTTCATTAATTTTTGATACTTATCTGTTTTATATAGATAATTAAATAAAAATGTTAATAAATGTCTTTAAAATCTTTTCTTTTTTTTAAAATCTTTTTTTATATATAAGATGACCAACATTTTACTGTATATCTCTTTTTACAATAAAAAAACATAAAGTTTAAATGTGAATCGACCTTATTTATTTATAAATATAAATTGTAATGCATAAGTATACTGTTATGTATTTTTAAACCTGTATGTACTGCTGTATCTATCTTTTGTGCAATAGGCTCTCGATAGGCAGCCAATAGCTGTACCAAATTTATTGAGAAAAGGCAGAAAAAGCATTTTGTAATGCAAAAAGTTATGAGATTGTAGTATTTGTTTTTCTTTTTTTTTTCTCTCTCTTAAACACATCGTTCCGCTATCTAATACTACAGATGTTTGAAAATTTTATCTAAAAACAAAGTGTTGAATTAAAGCAATTTAGCGTGCTTGAGCACTGTTTACAAATCTAATGAGATTTGGATATAGTTTTGTTTGTTTGTAGTAAAATATTTTATAAAAAGAAATTTCTTATTTTTTAGTATTTGTTTTATATAAAATATTTTATAATGAAAAATTTAGAAAAAAATCTACAAAAAATTTTAAAATTTTTAAGAAAAAATAACTTATACTTTTTTTTAAAGTGAAGTTATTTTTTGAGAAAAAGTATAAAGTGTACTTTAAGTGAGTGATAAAAAAATTATTATTTTTACTATAAATATTTTATAAAAATAAATTATTTTTAAACAAATAAACAGATCACACTCGGAAAATTTTTTGGAAAATTTTTTGAATTAAGGAGATAATTGATTGAAGAGCTTGAAATCAGCAATCTTAATATGACTACTTAGATGTGTCAAGCGATATGAATTAAATAGATTTTTTGAACTAATGAGATAATGGGTGTTATCCAGCTCGGCTCCCACCAAATGAGTTTTCAACAATCGTCGTCAATCGAGCATTTTAAATTTTTCTGTACAACATTGTGGTGAACGGCGTAAATTCTTTCTTTTTTGCTCCAAGAAAGTCAAATCCAACCCAGACTTTTTTCTTTTTTAATGTGGAAATGAAGCCCCTTTTTTAAAATTTTGGATAAATAGTGAAATCCAAGATTGAAAATTAATTGCATTTGCATTTAAAAAAAAATAATTGCATTTGCATCGTACTCATCTAGCCCTTTAAAGCTGGAGATCAAGTTTTTATAACGTTTTTTTAGTCAACTTTAACGCTTGCGAGAAATGATCAACAAAATAAATGTGGCCATCTTTCCAAGATAAGCCATTTATATGATCTTAGGTTGATAGCATGCAATCCACTTATTTACCTCGATTTCATTGTTGATATTATTTAAACAAACATCGGTCCATTTTCTGCAGCTATTGGTAATAAAATTTGAAAGGATACATAAATTAAAATTGTGGACACAAATAACAAATAGTTATTATATTAACAACTGTCAGTATAAATTTTTTTGAACCAAAATATCAGTATAATCAATGACCACCTTTGCTTCCTTTATATCGATGTAGTAAAATTCGATTTACTTCAAGAGTTTATTATTTAAACCATCTTAATGTTCAATATGTTTATAGTATAGCATTTTGTCTGGTGCATGTAATTAGAACGCGAGATAGTAATTATCCTATTTATATAGAAACTATAGTCACGGTAGAGGATATACATTTTATTTTTTGTTTGGGCGATGTATTTAATTATGCGTTAAACTTATAAATATAAAACTTGAAAGTTTGTTCTTTTATGTTTTTTAGAAATATTATAAATAGCTCTATAAAAGTGTAAATCATATTGAAATGGAAAATAAAAATTTTTGTACAAATTATATCTGTTATCACTACTTTATTAAATATGAAAAAATATTAAATATAAATTTTTTAAATACTTGTGACTTGATTTTCGAAATTTTGAATAAGAGAGGTTTAGGAAGAAAAAGAAGACTAAGAAAAGCATTGCTCGTTAGTAAAGAACTTTGTTGCTAGATATTGAAGATACAAATTTAGTATATGAAAATTTGAATCATTAAATTATAAAAAATATATTAAAATTAAAAAATAAATAAATTATTTTAGATTTGGATTTTGAAACAAAATTAAAGACAAAATCTAAACTCAATTTTTAAGTCTCACTCTTCCTACGAGGAAGTAATCTGTACCACCGATTTGTCGTTTATCCAAATAGGAAGGCCATTCGTGGGGTTTTCAATTTATTTATCTATTTTTAGGGAAGGGATTCCGATTTGCGTTTTAAGGGTTCGTTTAGTTGCTGTAAAATAATTTATATTTATAAAATATTTAAAAGAAAAAATATTTACAGTAAAAATAATAATTTTTCTTTGTCACTTACTTATAGTACAGTTTATGTTTTCTCTAAAAATAACTTCAGTTCTACAAAAAGAGAAGTTATTTTATCTGAAAATTAAAAAAATTTTCTAAATTTTACTTATGTAAAATATTTTCTGTGAAACAAACATCAATTTGTATTTTAAGGGTCCGTTGAGTTACTGTAAAATAATTTATATTTATAAAATATTTGAAGAAAAAAATATTTATAGTAAAAATAATAATTTTTCTTTATCACTTATTTATAATACAGTTTATATTTTCTTTGAAAATAACTTCAACTTTATAAAAGGAGAAGTTATTTTACCTAAAAATCTAAAAAAAATTTTCTAAATTTTACCTATATAAAATATTTTATATAAAACAAATATCAAAATACCTATAAAACTTTTTCATATAAAATATTTTATAAAAACAATCACACCCGTTAGATAAACGTGCAACGACAAAATAATCCTCTCTGCAAATCTGTGAAACTTTGACATTAGCTCACCCAGCTGTCTTCTCCTGATTTGCCATCCAGCCATAAAATCTGGATTTTTAACCGAGCCAATCAAAATACTTAAAACGGCAAAAATTGTGCGCCGGGCATAGATTTTGGATGCTATGTCGGATGATTGGAACAAAATGTAATTAGTTGCATCGATTTTTTAAGAAAACTTTTTTTTTTGAAATTTTTTTTTATTTTAACATATATTATATAAATTTTACACTTTAAATTTTAAGATAATATTTATTTAATTTTAATTTTTAATTTTATAATTCTTTTTAAGGTAATATTTATTTAATTTTAACTTTTAATTTTGTAATTCTTTTCAAATATTTTTTTTAAAAATTCAATACAATTACATTTCAATTGTAAGTAGTTGTACTTTAAAATTTGTGTTTGTAATGCTACGTCCAAGCGCTAACTGCGCCCTACTTAAAAACCAACATTTCATCTAACATTCATGGGGGCATTAATAAAATTATATCTTAAATTAAAGATATTAAATTCTAATTTTAGTCAGAGTTATTTAATTAAAAAAAAAAAACTCTAACATTCCCACCCGTTTTGTTAACATAGAGTAAACAAAATACATACAAAACAATGACAAAAATCATTACGATAGCTAGGATACCTTTTTTTTTTTTTTTGTATGTTTTTACGTGAAGAAAGTTGAATCTTTGTTCATCTTTTTCTTTTCCCGATAAGAATGAAGACATATCAAATTCTAAATGCAAGTGATCGACGGCATTGCTCGTAAAGGTATAAGCGGATGGATTTGACTCGATTTAATATTAATATTTCCACTAAATTCAAAATCATAACCGAATTAAGATAAAAGAAAAATCATTTATATCATAATTAACGATTATAGATTAATTTGACCATTTTTTCAGTTTAAATCACTCATTGAGATTAACATTCTAATTCATGCATTTTATTTTGTCAACTTGTTTGACAGCTAAAGTTATTAATATTAAAAAAAATTATGGGTACTAGAACAAAATATTGACTTCTCAAATACCAAAAATGGAAAAATAAGAAAGCAAATCTAAAAAATAAAGATAAATTACAAATGTTTATAGACTTGTCAAGGAAAATTAAATAAATAGTATGTCTTATTCAGTGTAGATAGATTGCAGGAGACAATAAAATTTTTTGTTTGGCCAAATCTCTCTGAAGATGCACATACACATTTTGGTATCATCAGACAGTTCAATTTGGATTTTAGCATTTTTTTTTTAAACCACATTCAAGCCCTTAAAAGTATTTTATCAGAATCACAAACAATCTCTAATCCGTATTTTACGATTTTAGTTATTTCGGTTTGATTTTAGATAAACTGGTTAAGTTAAGCAAATTAGGTGATTGTTCTTTTTTTCTTTTTTCAATTATTCGAAAAAAATTAGACTCCCAAGCATATTTTCAATTAACAAAATCGGTGACCACATTGGTGGGCCATTTCAGACGTGTCAATTTTGACCTGTATGCGGTGAAGATTGGCCCACGCGGCGAGGTTCAGGAGAGAGAAGTCTGTAGAGTAGTACTTTGGCACCACGTGTCGGTAAACAGAGGACTTTTGGAAATTTTCACGTTTTTGACCGAACAAAGTGAAAAGGAGGTGGTTCTGAACAGAGTGTCATTCATTGTTTCATCAGATGTAGACGTACCAACACGTGTTGACTTGACTCCAACTCGTTTAATTAGAAATTTTAATTTTAAATTTTAAAAAAATAATTATATTAAATATTTATTAAAAGATATTTATTACTTTTCAGAACCTCGTTAAAGTTGATTCAGATTAGTCAACTCATTAAATTAGATATTAGATAAGTTCGTACTAAAAAAAAAATTAGAGGCAGACGGGGAATTCGAATTTTGTGGATATACAATAATAATAAAATTAACAAACATAATAATAATAATAATAATAATGGCAAGTTAAAGTTAAGGGAAAAAAAAGTTATTGAATTGATAGTATTCATTAATTTTTACTTTTTTTTAACATAATTAACATATAATTTAATAAAGTATAATTTATTTTTTTTAATTTTAAATAGACTCTATTCGTCATGTAATTTCAGATCACGAGTAAATTATATCTATTAAAAAATATGAATCAAGTTAAAAATCTTAACATATATTATTGTATGTTTACATATTTTCAATTAAGGGCAAGTCACCGAATTTTTCTCTATTTCAAATGATATACTTTTTTTCTCCAAGAAATTATGGTACACGCAAATTAATGTGTATTTTCTTTTTTGGTTTTATCGACGGATAATCTGCTGAAGATCAAAGAGGGATTTTTTTTTTTAATTATTATGAGGGATACAGGGTACTAAATGTCAATTTTTAGTGGACCCTTTGAAGTACTTTTCTTCCAATATGAATAGAAAAGTTAAGACTCAGAAATTCATAAGCATTCATTCTAGTTTCAAGGTTCATATCTCATGATCTGTTGAATCCCCAGCATAAATGAACTAAAATCAAATGCTAACATAGTAAAATTTAGAATAAGCAAGTCAATTAAGCACTACTCGATGATGTAGGTGATAAACTCAGGTTTGTATTCCATATTAAGTACCCTCCACGAAAAAAAAAAAAAAAAAACTCAAGTTTTCCAATCTTTTGGTTGTAGATGTAAATGTAACAGACCACAGTTTCAGTTTGGTGGCACCAAGCAAGTAAGCTACTAGCTATGAGGGTACTTTTGGTGGGTGTTCAGGCCATAAGCTGTCTAGGGGACAGTGTAGTCCCCACACTTCCTCCAGTTCACATGCGAATGCTTTGGGACAATGGTAGGAGTACACGCCAGCTGGGTTTTGAGGCTATAGGGACTTGGGAGTATTAACCTTAAACACGAAACCAATACAAAGTGCCTATGGCCAACTCTGCCGACGGGTCAAACTAAAACTATGTAACATGATCAGGTGGATTTTTGGTCTTCTGTTGGGTTCACATCATAGTCAGTGATTAGATAATTGTCAGTTGAGCTATGTAGGTTGATTGTACTTAAGCCGCTAAATTGTGCTTACACATAAAAAGAAGGAAAGAACCTTTTGATTTAATAAAAATAATTTTAAAATAATAATAAATGATATAAATTATTACATAATTAAATTTATAAAAATATTTGTCAAATTTTACTGAATAAAATTGTCAATACTTATTACCATTTAAACGTAGTCATATTATTTTGCTCTAAAAAGAAAGATCCCCCGTTAGTTCTTAATTAACTTGTTATGTTGGAGCTACAAGGTTTCAATAAACAATACAATGTGATTAAATTGAGAGACCAGAAAGATATATTTATGATGAACAGATGACAGAGTACTTACTCATCTCTCAATTTAATCAACCATTTTCACTTTTTTTTTTATAAAAAAAAACATGGTATTGAAGTGAAGTAGTATTAGAAGTCAAGTGTGCAATATATAAAATTGTCTATGTTTCGTTAAACCAAACATAAATGATCTACATCGAGAATATTAAGTGTTGTGCAGGAAGTTATTTTACATTCCTTATTCTAATAAATTAGTTCTTTTTTTTTTTTTTGAGTAACTAATAAACTAGTTCTTGGTTAATCTATAAAAAGATAGAGTTCTTAGTTAATAAAATGGGAAGCATGCATCTCGCCAAGTGTCCAACTAAGCCAAATTCGTTCTGTAAATACTTATTTTACATTCAAATTAAGAATTACTTCTCTCAATGATTGATGTTTAATCAACGAGGCGAAATTAACATGTTTTATGGCGATGATTGATATGATACGAAGGAAGAGAAGGCTCTTCCAAAAACCCACACAAATTGAACTGATTAAAGGTCAGAATGTTTACACCTTGCCAAAGCGGATAAGGGTCATTGCGATAAATATTTGTTGTCCATTTCTTCAAAGCAATTGGCCTTATAAGTTATGATTACTTGCCTCCAGGGGCTGCCTCCCTTTTCACATTAGAAGAGAACAAACAAAATACTATTTTCTATATGCCTATCATTTTATGGAAGAACACAGTTGCGTCACGCTTTTTAATGGTGACAACTAACTGTTTAATCTATAACTTAGGAATTAATTAGGGCAATCAAATAAATGTTATGTGTGGTGTCCAGTTAACAACTCTGAAATTTGTTTGACAGAACATTGTTGTCATAAAAAAACTAAAAAATAGATATCATATTTTGTAACAGAAAAAAAATTCATCGCAGGTATTTTAGTTATTAAATTTGTGAGATGAGGTCGACATATCTACCGTGTACTTTATTCAACTACCCCAAAAGGGAAGACCCACCACTTAAGAATCAGTGAACATAAACGTGACTCCGCCATTGGAGACTACAGCAATTGCCAAGCCTTCTCCCAACACTGCGCATCACTTCTTACGTTGGAGGGGCCACCAATTTTGTGCCGGAGATGAGCGCAAACGCGGGGGTTCAAACACGAGTTGTTAGTGTAAAAATACGCTGATTTATTACTGAACTATCACTTCGAGTGATAAAAAAAATATATCTTATCATCATAATATAAAGTTTATCTATTAACTGATGGTAATGTGACGACTTAAATTAAAAAAAAAATACATAGATGCACAAAAATGAGATGCAGAAGTTGATGTATTGCAACAACTGCTTTATATCTGTAACAAGATTCTTAATTGTCGTAATAAAAATGAGATGTATAGGAGCTGAGTTTCGAACATTTAAATTACTCTTATAATGGTGGAATCGGAAGTAGATTTTTGGCAATGACCTCGACACATACGAGTCTTTATTTATATTGCTTAGATTTTATATATATATATTTTTTAAAGAGATATCGTATTAAACAACCAATTGGGGCATATGTTACTTTTTGTTTTCAGATAAATCCTAAGGGAAGTATTTTAAGAAGCAAAGCAAGCTTAGCAAACTCGGAATGGTTTAATTCTCTACCTAGAATCGCGATGTTGACTGTTGAGTTGGAATGATGCGTGTTGCACTACCGATGTAGCACCATTCATCCACTTGCCTTGTTGCTCTAGTTTGCTAACCAATGCCGACGTTAGCAAGACAACGACTGATTTGGAATATTCATTAGATTAATGAGTGGTGGCCATTAATTATAAGCCAGCAAATTATTCTCTAATGTACTTCCAGGTTTGTAAAAACTAAGATTACTTAGAACTTTACCATGCAGCTTAAATTTAAATAATAATTAAATAATTATATAAATTATTTAATATTATTTAATAATTTATTTTTTTAATTTTAATTATTTAATGACATATATTATTTTATTATTATATAATATTTCTTATTAATTATTATATTTTTTAAAAGAAAACATATATTTATTAGTACCTTTGTTAATTTTTATTGAGTAAAGAAATCTAGTAATGATTTTGGGTAAGGGGGCTTATGACAATTCACAAGAGAAGTTGAGGGGCCCAAGCTGTCAAAACATTCGCAGGTTCCCCTTGGCCCTTCTTGAATTTTGGTCTCTGTGTTAGAATGGAAAGTACACTGTCTTGGCTATCGGTATAAAATCTGAAAATTTGTCTTCTGCCAGCAAGCGTTTCAGCATCCATAAGCATTCTCAAGAAAATTGAGAGTTCGAATTTCTTGTTTTTTTTTTTTTTGTTGAATAACTCTATTATAACTTAAAGTTTGTGACATATCTATGTCTTATAGTCTCTCTTTTTCTTTTTTTTTTTTTATTAGTCTCATTTGCAGCATGTACCTTAAGTTTCGGTTCTGATATAGGTGTGCTTGAAGGATCTCCCCAAATACGTATGATGGGGATGACCCCATGTTTCCTGCTACAAGTGTTAAGCAGCCTACCAGCCTCTTTATTTTAAGTGCAAAAAAATTGGTGTCTTCTTTTGGTCTACCCCTATTATTGCAAACTTGAAAGAGTATTTTAAGATGTTCCTGCCATGTTCTTAATCTTAACAATTTGAATTCAAACATCGAAACTGTCGCATCAATAAAAATTAAATTTACAGTTATGACTTTAGTTTATCTTGATTTGTTGCATTTTTATGCCTCTCTCCTTTCTGCCCCCTACTGTCTGTATCTGTTTGTGTGTTTTTGATTCATCTAAATGTAAACTAGGACATGAAATCCAGTTAACTAATACTCAAGTTTGGAAGATCATTAACTTTAACTGAATTCACATACGAAAAGAATTTCTCAAAATTAAGCGTAAATCATGCATATATAAAATCTGCGACAAGCCCCAGTTCTAGGCCTTCAAATTGTTTATGAATGGTTAATATTTGTCAACGAAGTAGGAAGCAGTCGAGTTATAACACAATAAAATTGTAAATTGGTGAGAGGATTAAAGAGAAACAATGGATAATGGTGCAGCCTTCACACAGAGTAAGCCAGACCTATGGACAAATCTGCCTACTGGGGCAAAAGTGTCTAAGCAGGCTATTTATTCTCAACTGCCCTTTTAGGCTTTAAATCAAGCTTAAAATCCATAATCTGCCCTTAGACACCTTATATCCGACACTCCACCTCAATAGCTTTGGATCCTAAGTCTTACTATGCCGGTGTTTCGAAAGTGGAAACAAATGAAATTAGGCTATCTGCATGAAGCTTCATGCATTGCCTAACAAGGAGTGAAATTTATGGTAAGCTTCCTGACAAGCTGGAAGGACAAGTTATTGCCAGACAAAGAAAGGAAGGATCACAACATTGGGCCACATTTCCAAAAAATTCAATGAGGAGCAGCATCTAACATTGCATGTGCTGTTGGTTGATTGTATTATGTATAGGAACAATGAAATGGCAAATGACTTTCCTGTTGAACATCTGTCACATACAGCCATAAAAGTTTAGTTGGCAACCTGGCATAGCTGTTGGATCAGATTGGTTTGGTCCATGACTAATGTTCATAGCCACAACTGCTCAGAATTTTTGTTGGAAGTGCAAAGCACCCAAACAAATTGCGGCAGCAAGACCAGCCAATTGGTTGCATTATTATCAAACAAGCCGATAGTGCCAATATTTGAAGGCCTTCTCCAGACCCCATACTCAATCACATCAGGCTGAGAGGGGAGTCTAATAGTACTACATAAATCGCAATTGTTGTGAGCTCTTTTTCTTTGTTGTTCTGAGCATTGTTGTGCAGCCGTGTGTGCATAAATTGAATAGAAGGTCAATTAGCAGGCCTTCTCAAACACCAGCATATTGTTAAAATCATTCTGTATTTAGGCCAAAGGAACATGTAAATACTGGGAAAGTGGGAATCAATTATGTTATTGATTGTTTAATTTGTCCAGTTCAACAAGCAAATCGCGGAACTGTTTCCAGTAACAGAATGGCAAAAGGCTGTCTTCTTCCAAAATTCCCGGAAACATCTAATGACTAACTTACTCATGTCAGCTAACCAGAAAGTTGTGGTCATTTCTTCAAGGAAATGTGAAAACGAACCCCATTAAGAAATGCTTCATTTCTTGGGTAGATTGATTTCTGCGTAACCACAAAATTTACAGTTGGAAATAAATCAATGGACACCCTCCACTGGATAAGCTACACAAACATATCTGCTCTAAAGATCAGAAACAGGTTGACATGTCATTTATACCCCGTTTGAGGGTTTTCTATACTCAATGATCCCTCTGTAAAGCATTTCCCTATCAAGTGGTATGCTGTCTGGCAAGTCTGGTCCATGACTAGCCTGCAGGTTCATGGCATCCTCCATTTTCGAGACTTGATCACCATTGGTGATCCTAGTCAAGTGTCTCCTGCGATATTCCGTGTTATTTGAGGACGGCTCCATCACGTCTTCTGCAAATCGCACCCTCTTCTTGGAATGACATCTCCTTGACCCTATCAACACAGAGCAAGTCATCAAATTTGACATAACAGCAGGGAATTGAAACAATATTAGATGAATAAAAATGTTTCTGATCATCTTGAATGAGAAAGAAAAAAATCACCTCTGGATAATTCGAGTTCAATCTTCTTCATGTAGTTCGAGAAGAGACGCTTGTGGAACTCACGAGCAATAAGAACAACACTTCCTGAAACTGCAAAGGCAGCCATGAAACCGAGTTTCATGGACTTGGACATTTTTCTCCGTATCCTACGCTACGGTTTTATTTACATTTCCTATAATTCTACAAGAATGAACATGACATGAATTTCTGTAACCCAACATCATAAAAACCAAAGGGTGGCACAAGGACAAGAGATAGAGGAACAAGAAGCATTTCAGGGAACATTGGAAAAAACAAAAAGGGCAAAAAAAAGGAAGAAGAACAACAAGAAGAAGTTGGTTCTGGTTATGTAAACAAGAATGGGTTAAAAAATGATCGGCATAGACCACAAACATTTGTTTTTTTGTTTAATTTCAAACAAGAACCGACAAATGGGGAAATATTTATAGCAAAACAAAAGGTTAGTCCGACAGTATTTATAATAAAACAATTATTGTAATGTTTACAACCACGATTATAAAATATAGAACATGAAAAATATACACTGATAATTTTTTTTTTATATTCTATTAATGTTGTTACACAAATTATAGTAATTATTTTATTAATAATATTTATCTGACTAACTTTTTGTCTGGTAAGCCCCAAAGCAAACAAGCAGCTCTAAATTAGTTTTCCGGTTTTGGGTAGTTATCCATTCCCTAATTCTTAGTTAGCATCCATGGCCATAGCTAAGGCACAATCGCAAAAATATAACTTGACAAGTCCAAATTAAGAATGCAACCAAAAAGCAACTTAGCACGTTAGATGGTGATCGACGGCGGAAAGCCTTTTGGGTCAGAGCAATATAAACCTAATAATTGGCTCCCAACTTGTTTTTAAGTCTAAGGCCGCTCAACATACAACTTAAAAATTGACTAATTTAAATTGATTAAAATAAAATTTCAGTGAATAGTAAAAGTCTCCTTAATAATTAGCTCCCAATTTTGGTTGCTGCTGCTGATGTCTGTTTCCAGATTTTTCATTGGGCTCCATTAGAAGGCCCGACGACCCAGCTATAGAGGGCACAGGTCCCCTGAGGAGGAGGCAGAACAAAGGCCCCACCCTTCCTCCAAAATTGGGGATAGGCCCCAACAATTGCCTTTCTAATTTTAGAAAAGGTAAGTTCGAGACCCTTTTTTTTTTTTTTGGGATAAATATTTTTTTGTCTTAAATTTTTAAGTTTTTTTATATTTAAGTTCTAAACCTTTTTGACATTTCATTTGAATCCTAAACCTTTTAATTTCTTACTACATCAGTCCTTTAAGTTACAAAAAGTAGTCAATTTATTAATAAATGAGTTTAACTTAATAAAAATTATTTTAAAAAGGTTAAATATATGAATTAAATATTTTTTTCATCAATAAAATATGCATATTAAATATTTTTTTAATCAACAAATATATGAATTAAATAGGTAACATGCATATTTTTGACAGAAAAGACATTCAATTTATATATTTAATCTTTTTTTAAATAATTTTTTGTAAAGTTAAAATCATTTTTTAATAAATTGATCATTTTTGATAAACAGAGAGACTGATTTGGTAGAAAATCAAAAAGTTTAGGACTCAAATGAAATGTCAAAAAGGTTTAGGACTCAAACGTAAAAAAACCTAAAAGTTTAGGACCAAAAAAATGTTTATCCCTTTTTTTTTTTCACAGGATAAGCATGATTTCAATCTTAAATATTTTAAGATTTTTTAAGTCGTAGCTTTGATGGAATAGGGTCAAAATGTTAAAAAAAATGTATTTGACCGGACAGAACACACAAATATAGCGTTAAACAAATAAAATATCTTGTTGAAAAAAAAATTCAGTAAATTTATTTTTTTTAATGCTGGGGGCTTTTTTTTTGTTTTTCAACAACATTTTTTGTTTTTTAAGGCTGCATTTGTCTATTCCGTCTAATAAAATAAATTTTTAAATTTTGTTTTTCAACCACGTATTTTGTTATTTAACTTTGTAGTTGTGTATTTCATCTGATCAAATATGTTAAAAACATATTTAAGCCAATTCTGTTTATATTAGGATTTAATTACAATAGAAACTATAGTTATAAGGCTACAACGAAAACAAGAAAATGTATAAAATTAAATTGAAAAAATCCTAAAAGGTTTAGTATGGAAATGATGCTTATCCCTTTGTTTCACTGCGGAATCCAGTCTTCATTTATCTACTGACGCTTAATTAAGCTATTGATGCAATCTTCAAAGACCGTCTACCATTATTTTTCATTGTTATGTTTTTTTTAATAAAAATGAAATAATATGAGTAGTATCTCATAATCTTATTAAAAAATATTATATCTAAAAAAAAATTAATTCTATAAGTATAGTTTTAGTCCTACCAAAAGTATTGGTGGAAGTTCGAACTCAAAGCTTGTTGCTTAGCAACTGACGACTCAAACTATGGGATCGGTTGTTGTTTCCATTGTTGTTTGAATTTTTTTTTTTTTTTGTTTTTTGTTTTTTGAGAATATTGTTGTTTGAAATTAGATTGTTTTTTAATCTTCTCCGCGTAATGAATGTTCTCCTAACATGAATTGGGTTTTAATTTAGCAAGTTCCTTTTATTACAAACTAATAATAATAATAATAATAATAATAATAATAAGAACAATGCTATTTGGCACGAAAAGTTTTCTCACGAACTGCACCAAAAAGGCGGTTATAATGAGATATCCTGCAGTTACAATGAAATACCCATCGTAGGCAACAATTGCTCTTTTTCTTTTTTTTTTTTTGTCAAAACTAAACTCTAAATAATATTTACTACTATCTTAAATATATTTAATACTACTTTAAATTTTTATTTTACATAAAATTTGTAAAAAAATACTTAAAATTATTTTAAATATACTTAGTAGTACTTTAAATTTTTTTTAAAAAAAATTCAAAACTTTTAGCTTTCTTAAATAAAAAGAGAGGAAACAATTTCTTTAAAAGAAAAAACAGATGTCGTGCAGAGTTGTGATGTTTTTCATTCGTGACCAAAAGCATTATCCTAATAATAATAATAATAATTGGTCTCTTCATAGTATTTTTTTTTTTTTGACAGAGCTTCATGGTAATTCATTCAATTGGAAACATAACAAGTAATGCCCCAATGGGCCCAAGTGAAGCGATTGAACGTAACCCTTAGCCGAATCAAGAACGCATGAATAGGAACTCGTTCATTTAATTAAATGGGTTTGAATAACAAATCAAGGTTTAATACAAAAAATCAAATTTCGATGTATGATGCCTCATTATCAACCAACAAGAGAATAAATATTCCGATCAAAAAAAAAAAAGAATAAATAATAATTGAGGCAACGATCAACTGAACATCACAAGCAAGGGATCGTTTTCATTTATGTACGCTTCTTACCAGGATTTTTCGACTCATTGGAGATCTTGGTATCTGTTGGGCGTTCGCCCATCTATCGCCTCAAGGTCGCGGTATGTATCACTGGCTTATTGTGTCGGGTTTGGGTTTTTCATAGAGTTAATTAACTAAAAAAAAAAATTATCACCAATAGTTGAGAAGACGGTTTCAGCCCATACGCTCACTGGATCAAACGGTTGCATGTGCACTTAGGAGTATGGACGAATGAATATGTTCATCAAAAGTTCAGTAACTTGACTTAAGAATTCACTCAAAACTCAATATCAAATTCACTCAAAACTCAATATCAAAACTCGTGCAATAAACGAACTAAGTTTAAATAAGGGTATACTTTTTCTGTTTATTCTCATAAATAACTCGTTTAAAAAATTGTTCAAGTCCCGTTTGAATTCATTAAACCATTTGTTTGTATGCAATTAGAATATATTTAATAGGCTTATTTCGAGACATAAAATTTTTTTTTCTTTTGCTAAAAAAAGAATAAAATTATGCACTAAACTTTTATGGACATCATAAATGTGGGTTTTTTGTGTATTGAAACACTTTTTATCTATATAATTATACACAAACACTAAAAACTTTCTTTTATTTCCTTGGTTTTATTAAAATAATTTTTTGCAAGTTTAATTTATTTTATAACAATAATTTTATAATTTCACTTATTTTTATTAATATTATAAAATTAAACGATTTATTTATAAAAAATTCAAAACTCAACTTTATACATAAGCTCAACTCGATTTAACTCAACTTATTAATTAAATAAACCAAACTTTAACATATTGAAACTCCACTTGTGCACACCAGTTTGTGCACTCATTTCTCTTTACACGGTCATTTTCCCTTAACTGGTACAGACAATCAAATGAAAGGAAATGCTCAAAGTAAATGGTTCCCACTTCAAGGAATTGACCAGCATGACGTCAACTAGACGTATTCATTTCATATAAAATAAATTAATAGACGAACAGCCACTCATCTTGTAAGCAATTTTGAGTTGAAATTGAGATATTGATGACAGTTCTTCCCTTCTAATCTCTTTGTTTTTTTTAATGTAACGAATAAAACTTCCATCAATGAAGCATGTTTGTTCCTAGAGTTGCATGATTGCCGCCTTTATTCATAACAAGTCTGGCCAAAACGGCAAGAGCTCTAGTGCTATAATACTGTATTTTAAATAATATTCATAGTCATCCAACCATATTTAATAATTTTTTTTAAAATTAATTGACCAAAAATTAAAATTTATCTTAAATATAACTATTATCAGATTTACAGGTTAGACCAAATTTTTACTTATTTTATCCTCATTCAATCTCACCCATATAACGAGTCTATCAACTGAATACTGTTAAAACCGAATATAAGTCTCTCAAATCGTTCACAACGTTTGTTTAGTTTAAAATCAACAATGCACAAGCTTACGACTAAATTGAATTGTTTTAAAGTTCAAATTCCACAAGCGCCATCACTAAGATTCGAACTCAAACCATGAGTTAAAACAATACGTCGATTAAGAGTCCATTTATTTGCTGTAAAATAACTTACATTTATAAAATATTTGCAGAAAAAAATATTTATAATAAAAATAATAATTTTTTTTTGTTATTTACTTATAACACAATTTGTATTTTCTTTGAAAATAATTTCAACTCTGCAAAAAGAAAAGTTATTTTACCTGAAAATTTAAAAATTTTTTCTAAATTTTACCTATATAAAATATTTTTCATAAAACAAATACTAAAAAACTTATAAAATTTTTTTTTATAAAATATTTTACAAGAAATATTCACGTCCTAATTAACCAGCCAGCTTACCACTTCGAGCGGTGAATCTCTCCTTAATACCTACACTCGAACGTCAATATCAAATCCCTTTAAGTTAATTGTGTTAGATAATAGTATTGCCAATCGAGAGAGCGAAAAGTCAGAAATAAACGTCATTGTATTGCAAATCGAGATAGTGTGAGAGTGAGAGAGAGAGAAAGAGGGAGAGAGAGAACTGGATTAATTAACAATCTTCCCATTGAATCGGTTTTGCCAAAACAGTACGTACATAAACCACATCATCACCGGATTACTAATATACCAAAACGGACCAACAGAACATAAACCAGATCGATCTGTGTAAAACAGAACACAACAGCAGCAATTAACCAGAACAAAACAACAACAGACGACAGAAAACAAACAAAAAAAAAAAGTACGTTTTCCGAGCTTTAATCCATTGCATAACAAGTAAAACATCTGGTAATTGTAGCCCAAGATTAAAACTTTATGAAATCAAAAGGACAAAAAAGAAAAAAAGTGAAAATCTGGCCTAACCCATTAGAGATTTATCAAAGATTGTACTGCCGATCAGATCAGGAAGTGAAGTAGAAGACAGGATGGAGGAAGAGGTGGAGGAGCTTGAAGCAGGCGCACGAGAAGGACAGAAACACCACCCCGTACACCATCCTCAGACCCATTCTGCTATTTTTTCTTTTGCTTGATTTTTTTTAAGACGATTGGATCAACAGATCTGTTCCTCGCACAACAAGAGAGAGAGAGAGAGAGAGAGAGGGGGAGAGAGACAGTGTGTGTGTGCGTGGTATCGAGACGAGGGATTGGGGTGGCGGATTTGGAAATTAATTGAACTTTGAAAGCAATGAGGAAAAATAAAAAGAAAAAGAGAAAATGAAACTGAATAAGGGTATTTTATTGTGCGGAAAAGCTGAACACATATAGGTAAACGTATCATAAATACGTAGTGATCTAAATTATTATATTATAAAAATATATTAAATTTTAAAAAATTAAAAATAAATAAATAATTTACATTATTCTGTACTTATCGCTTGCCCACCCTAATACTTCTGCGTAACCAAGCTCTTTATCGAGTAAGGGGACTTTTGAAATTTTTTTTTGTCTTTTTTCCTAATTTTCCAATTTTATTGGGGTCGATGCAACACGTGTCCAGAAAGTACGTGGTTCACGCGAGTGCTTGTTCCCGAGCACCTGCCTCGCCGCGCGTATACTTCAGTTTGGTGGTGGTTTCCCTTTGCTTGCTTGCTTGCGTGATTCAGTCATTCTAAAGAATTGGATTTCAAGTGAGAGGTTTTGAGAACAAACTCTTGACATAGTTAAGTTATAGGGCTATAATTTATTGTTTATTATGAAGAATCTCGCAAATATTTAGTTGTTTTATATATTTTTAAATATAAAATTATAATATTTTTTAATAAAATTGGATGCACCATTCTTACACCATTCTTATTTTTCCATTAAATAAAAAAAAAAACCGATCATCACTAGTAGTAATAATATGAAAATACATTCTAATTCTATCTAACTTTTTGTTTTCCTGACCACTATGTAACCTTTTTTTCTTGGGCCATCATTCTAATTTCTATGTATGTAAGCTAACTTAGAGATTGTGTTTGAATTGTGAGAAATTGATGAAAAAAGTTGTAAAAAAAGAAAATATTTTAGATAGATAAAAAAAAATTTAAGAAAATTTTTTTTAAAAAAAATTGTGAGAAAGAAAAAGTCATATAAATAGATAAAAAATTAGTGAAAGAAGAATGATAAATTAAATTCCTGTTTTTCAGATTCTTTCTTATAAATTGCGTGCAATGGGGGCGGCGTCTCCAACAAAGTGGACTCGACCGTGCAGATTGTTCCTGTCAATTGTTCCGTATCTAAAAGGTAAACCTCACTTAAAAAGCCACGTTTCAATGCAATGTTATAAAATCATTCTATTTTTATCAACGAAAATGTTCATTAAGGTCATCAATTATACAATAAGCCATAGCTCTTCCCTCTTATTAATCAAAGTACAAGGATATTATCGTAAACCCCACTTCGGAGGGCCCTATATTCATACAATACGGCAACCGAAATGATGTTATTATGATGCATACATTTCTGGGAACTTAAGACTTGGGCCAACTCCTTTTGCTTGCATGTGCACATGTGAGTTGGTTGGCTGATAGGATTTTAAACATAGAGAAGATAGAACAGGAGTTTTTTTAGTATAAAAATTTGATATATAATCCATTGCTCGAGCAATAAACATCTCCATTCAGCTGACGTTCCCGCGTCAGTTATAAATTTGCAAAATTAAAGAACCACATTTTGATTTTATTGTGAATGCAAGAAGCTCATGGTCATCTGCTTTCCGGAGCATTGAAGTTAAAGCTGTAAGATCCCCCATCCCAACAAGCCTCTAGAAGAGCCAGGTTGATTGATTTTTGGCTCCGTATCCTTCCAACCATGTCTCATGCACATGCACATAAGTTGCTCCCAGAATACCTTCCTTCTGAAAACCAGAGAACCGATCATCAGATAAGAGATTACCACCACGGCAGAAACTAGATTATGGGTTTGAATGTCTTTACCTTTATGTTCATAATGCAAGTGGTCACACAACCTTGCTGCTCGTCACCTGCAAGAATTAAGAGCAAACTTACAAAGCAGAAAACAATGGATAACCAAATAGAGACCAAGATTTCAAGGTGGCTTCAATGTTTACGTCTCATGTTGAAGATATCTTTACTTTAGCTACTAGGAATCAATGGTTTGAAGCCAGTGACCTCTCTGATGAAGGTAAATCATGCTTATGCACTCTATGTAAGTTTTCTTTATGTAGATTAAAATGTGGGAAACATATCTAATGGTCAGTCTGCCGGTAGTTATTCAATCGAATGAAAATGTGGAGGTCAATTCTCTCGACTTCTAGAATAGCACTGTCCTCCCAAGTCTGTGGGTAACATACTGTTTGAGGCATCTCATGGAAAAATGCATGAGCTATCTTTTTGAGTGGTGAAAGATGGAAATGAATGGGAGCACAGGAAAGAGAACCAACCACTCAACTGAAGAACAAAAAAAAGGCACAAGAAGTTCACGTGTAGCAGCAAACTAGAAGGAACTAAATAATCTTGGTTTTCAAATGGGTGGCATATATGCACTGTTTTGGGAGGGGAGACAGAGAGGGAGAGGTGGAGTGAGATAGAGACAGGGGGAGAGAGAGGGAGGGCTAAAAAACCATTCATTATAATTTTTGCTATCATCAATATTGTGACAAGGCCCTCACCATGTAGCTCCCACTTATTGAACTTTACTAGCCATGTGTCCAAACCAATCTTCGTAGCTAGTACACGATCCACCCACACTTGAAATTTTTTGCCCTGTTTGTCACCATAACAACACCTCATTCCATTTATAGCATCATGAAGAGATAGCTCACTACCTGATGGACTGACAAGAATACCAGATTCATCCTGTCAAAAGAAAGCAAAAAGACCGATGCTGATGAGATTAGCAAGAAGCAGGAAGCTCTGATAGAGCTGCCATTGATAGCAGGGATATAAATATAGAAAGCTCATAGAAAAAATGTGGGAAACACTTCAACCAATGTTCAATCATCACATCTACCCAACTAGATTGGCTTAACTGATTGTTTCTGGAAAAGAAAAATACTAGAGATATAAATGCGAGCACATGAATTGACACAAGTAACTAAGATGATGGTGGACATAAATGTTTTGGTAGATATAAGGTTACTGTTAGCACAAAGTTTTTGCTAGTTGTAAGAATGTATGTTTATTTATGGTCATCCACAAATACTCAGCTTCACAAAGATGATAATAACATTGCATTGAAATGAAATTAAATACTGTATCAAATATGTTCTATATTATGTCCCCCATGGGGTAGTGGAACAAAAGGGGATATTGCAGTCTAATGCAGTTAAGCAAAAGAGAGTAGACTCATCCATTAGGTATATTATCTCACACTGCAATTACACAACAGTACAATTTGTTATTGTTGTGAAGATAATCAACCTCAATATTTCACTGTAAAAGGCCAATTTTGTACACCAATTGAATTAAACAAATATTGTTCCATTTCTTAAAAAATGACCATTGAAAACAGATAACAGAACATAGTCTCAAGCAAATAATTTGAACCAAGAAGCAGAAAGAGAACATGAGAGACATCAACAGATACATAAAAACGCTTTCTATAATAGCTATCCGCAGAAACTTCACCAGAGGAAGGGTAATACCCATCCAAACTCCATAAGAATATAGCATCCAAGATAATTTCAAAAAAAAAAGAAAAAAAAAGAGAGAGAGATATAGACATACAAAATCAGCTTTCACGCTTGCTAGATACAGCTCAGAATGCTCGACCTCTGCACGCCTCCACCTCTCATAGAACAAGAAGAACTTCACTATTTCACCACCAGCACTAACATTTTCCACCTCACAGTTTGACAGATCAGTTGTATCTCTTGGAGAGGTACTTGGACCAAGGCTAAAATGACCAATGGCTTGAATGATCCCAGCTGCACACCTCTCGGTGGCATGAATTATTTTGGTATTACTTTTAGCATTTTCTGTGTACCACTGCAACAATTCTTCTTGAGCATTACTAACCTGAACCAAAAGGTAGAAAATTGATAAAATATCAAATGAGAAACAAACTACAACAAAATGCTAAAAGCAGGAATCACCAATGAAACCTCATCTTTCCGCTGGAGTGACATGGATGAGCTGAAGTAAAATAGTCAAAATTACATACCATGACTCCATACACATCTGGAATGCTGAACAGCTCTGCATCATTTCCAGAGTCACCACAAACAAGAGTGTTGGTAGGAAGTTTTCCCTCAGACTTAAACTTCTTGTGCAAGTAAGCGAGAGCTTGCCCTTTTCCAGCACCTTGAGGCAGTATATCCAAATCCATTCCGCCACTGTAAATTATTTTAACATCCAACTGATTCGAAAAACGCATGGCAAAGCTTAGATAAATAAGACAAGGGAGAAACATGGTAAACCTTAAAGTATAAAAAAAAAAAAAAAAAAACAATAGCAATCAGTGATTGCACAATAAGGCAGACAGATTCAACAGGGCAGGGGAAAAGGACTAAAGAAAGAAAAAGATCTCAAGACTACTATAATGTATTATTATTCTACCAAAAAGCACTTCTACTGAGGACAAGAGCAAGATATAAGTAATTTGAATGCAATATCTTTCCTGACTGAAAAGCTGGATCATACCCCGTGTTTTCCCAGTATGTCTGAAAGTGCTGCGATCACGGTGTGAGCCTTGTCTTTGTTAACATAAAAGCTAACCTTGTGTGGTCGTTGCTCTGTTTCCGACTGCATAAGCCGAGATGCCGCTCGTTCAGATATCACACACAGAAATTATTATCTACAATGAACTTCATCATTGCATTCTTAATAACATCCGCAAAGCTCAATTGGTACTCAAATCGTCTCTAGGGCTGAAGATCCCAAGTTCGAGTCTCAGTTAGAACCAATTAACCCAACAAAAAAAAATCCAGAGAGACAGTTTGATGCATCTATTGTCCCTTTGAAGCCAAATCCGAGGAATATAGTTTATAAGCAAACCTGAAGAGTGAGTTCGGGAAACTTGCTTGCTTCTTCAGACACTATGTTTCTATCCCATTTCTGGTTCAGAAATTCAACCCAACCATCATCTGGCACCATTGAGGTGCCATAGGTGATCTCAGTTCCCACAGACATTATGGTAATATCCGGTGTTATCATGGGTTTCTCCTTCCTCAACTGTTTGTAAAGTGTAGGCGACCTTCCAGTGGAGAAAACTAGCAGAGAATCATGACGATAGTGGGCTTCCCATAACGCATTGAACCTAAGAAGAGATGTATTCTCAGGATCATGATGATCAACCTGCAGAAACAGCATCCAACAAAAAATGACTGCAGCAGAAATATAAGGAATACAATCAGAAACCAAAAATATCATAAAATTTACCATTGTATGATCAAGATCTGAGACTATCATGAGGCGAGCAGGAGCCTTGTGCCGATCCATTATTTTTTTTCTCTCCAAGAGCCTTAATGCTGCAAAGAAGCCGAATTAACAATCACCACAAGCACATGTTACACACAATTGAAAAAGGAGCCTAAAACATGATAACTACAGTATCATCAAATGGTGATTACAGATGCAAGTACCTAATATGAAACATTGATATATGTTTTTAAAGGGCAATGAAATGGAAAGACTGTCCAAATTGTTCACTTTCTGGTATCCTCAATATCTTAGCAAGGCAATCATTTATATACACTTAACTGAAAAAAATTTCATATGCTTACCAAATCCAACACAGCAGATTGATTAAAAAATGAAAAAAAAAAAGGAATTTGATTAAAGGGCCAGAAAAAACAAATTAATTTAAGCAGTAAAAGCAGAATTTCACATCTGAAGCCAAATATACTCGGAGCATAAGCACTTTTTTTTTTATTAGCCCATCAGCAGAATTACCAGCACAATAAGGGCTATCAGGATGAATAAGACCGAATAAGAAGCACCATAGAATTAAAAACTAGAACCACTCAACAACTCCATTATCATACCACAACAATCAAGAAAGTGATTTCAAACGCATTTATTTAGCATTAAAAAAAAACACTCTATTTTGAACCACAAAAGAAAAAAAAAATGCCCTGACACTAATACAGGCTGAAAACTCTAGATTTCATCATTTCAACCCCATTTGTGAGTTAAAAACAAAAGGCCAATAACACATACACAAAGATTGACAGAAAAAGGGAAGACCCAATAGAAACAAGAATAAAAGGAGTTCTCCAACAAAACTAAGAAGAGAAAAATTAAAAGTGATAAGGAAAATTGCAACCTTTGCTCAATTACTGAAACTGGAGAGAAAGAAATTGAGTATGATAAAAAATTTCAAAAAAAAAAAAACAAAGAAAAGGGCTTGCTCACAATTTACAATTCAATAAGGCAGCAAAATAAGGAAGAGGGGAATTGGATCCAAATTCGTTGGCGCTTCTTTAGTCAATCATTGATTCTCATTCGAGAGTGCGAGAGAAAGATGTGGGGAGAGGAGAGATTGGATGAGATGGAGTCCCGAGTCCTTACAAAAACTGAACCTTTGGGGTTCGGACAGTTGTTCGTGCATGAACGAGAGGGCCACGGTGGAGCTGGGCCCACTGGTTTCGGCCTTCCATCAACGGTGAATGGTGATTGTCTCGCGACGGGACCCTTTATCATAGAATGTTGGGCCCTATTTCGTGATGTTATTCCTCTGTTACAGGCCAGAACTCAACCAGCATCCGTGCGATTTAACTGAATAAAAAAATCAGTAAATATAGGTGGACGGGAAAATGACAGAGTAGAAATTTTTTTTTTTTTGTCTAATTATGTGAATTTTTTTATACAATAAAAATAAAATGTTAAATTATTATAATAAAATTTTAAAATAATTTTTTATTTATCTTTTTTTTAAAAATTAGACGTCTTATTACAGAAATAAGTCAATTAGTTGTATAAAAAAATTTTCTCGTCTTCTCCGCGTCTTTTTCTCTGCGTCGACGTAACCGGATCCAAAAAAAAATTCAAATTCCTGTAACATATCACGAGTTTAAATTTTAATAAGGTCAAATTATGTAATTAAACCCATCATTTAATGTAAATAATGTGATAATTAGTTGTTCACTTTACGCATTCTTTGAGCACTGGATTGGAGTGCTTCCTAACAAAATTATTAGTCGTTATCTTTACTCGTTAGTTTTGCACAAATAAAACAGAATAGAATCCAAATAAAAAAAAAAAAAAAAGAAAGAGCCAGCGGCCCAACGACCATAAAAAAAACCACCTGTGGATGGATGGATCGAACGTGCATACTCTAGGTAGCTACCAATTTTTTCCCATATTTTTCTTTTATATATATATATATATATGTACATGTGCGCGAGATCAACTTATGCGATGCACGAATTTTTAGATATATGCTTGAAAAATTTTATTTAAAATAATTTGATTATTTAAGAGGAAGGTCTCAAATAATTTGATTATATCTACTAACTTCATTTATATGCATTAGTTATATATGTTTATTAAAATTAAGAGAGAAAAAAATTACCATCAAAAGAATATGCCTATTAAGGAAAAAGAAAAAAATCATAGTACAAGTATAAGTAAAGATGATTCTCTTTAAAGTCAATATATAACAAATCACAAATTTTATTTAAAGTAATAAATTTACCATCAATTTTTAAAAGTAATAGTTTACCTTTTTTCGAATTTTTTTGTAACAAATCTATACGCAATAACTTTTTTTTTTTAGAATTAACACGCAATAATTTTATATGAATATAATTTATCAGTTTCGATAACAAATTTATAAAAATATATTTGTTTTATAATTATATACGTTAGTATCACATTATCAAATCAGATAAATTTTGTTTAAAAAATTTTTTACAAAAAAATTTAAAGAGGAATAAACTGTTACTTTTTAAAGTTTGTACTAAATTTGTTATTTTAATTAAAGTTAAGTGATATTTTTGTATAGTAAACCTTCTCTTTATTATTATTTTTTAAAGACCATACACGCTCAAAGACACCTGAAATAGAAAACTATCAAACATATAGTGTAAATCAAAATTAAAATTGCCTCATTGTAGGCATTTAACAATCTGTGATTTGAGTCTATATATGAACCAATTAAAAAATAATTGGTTAGGCAGAATTCAAGTCAGATTTAATAGTAGCATAAAACAAAAAAAAAAAAAAACATAGATAAGGGGTGAACTCACCCAATATTAAGCTTCAGGTAGCCAAAAACTTTAAAGTCAGGCAGCAGAATTCAGCCCTACATAATATATATAATGGGGGTTTACGTATCTTCTTTCAAATGGAGAGGTTTACGTATCTATAAGAGAGCGACCAATTTTCAATCGTGGGAAAGATATGCCATCGGAAAAAGGGATATACTATGGAGTAATAAAAAAGAAAAAACAATCGGTTTGGGGACAAAAAATCAATTTATATACAAAAAATAAACAGGATAAAAATTAGAAATCTCCTTTTAGAGAGAGAGAGAGAGAGAGAGAGAGGAGAGGAATATAAACCATATCAACTTGTGTCGATAGAAGCACCAAGGTAGAGATTGTGTAGTTGCATTTTAATCACGTTTAAGAAATGGTTGCTCCTTCAAATAGGTTTTTGAGATGAGATTTATATTTCATCAATAAATTAAAATAGCAATAAATTTTATTAATTCTAATGAATATCTTTTAAGAAACTTTATTGCCTAAAATTAATGAGTAAACTAAGAAGACGGAAGAAAGTAACGGAAGATGGAAAATAATAAGACTAATTTGAGAATAGAAAAGAGCTTGCATTGTTGACCTCGTAAGTCACAGGTGATGTATAACAAACAAATTTAAAAGAACTTGCATTTTTTCATAACGTAAGATATAAGATCATGATGTCAAAATTTAGTGACACTAGTCATATAATATTTTTACACGGATATGCTTTGATTTCTTGAAAAATTAGTAGTCATATAAACAATAAAGTATTTGGAATTTGGCCTAAGGAATGTAATTGATCAAAATTCGCCCTTTTCCAGCTTTAATTTTAGGTTTTAGCCCCAAATTTTTTTCCCTTGGCGAGAAGCATAAAATCATCAACCACAAACAAAAGCATGGAATCAAAACCCAGAAGTCAGATTACCCAAAACATGTAATGGGTGCTGATTTCATACCTCCAAGGATAAAAAAAAATATTGATAAATACAGAAAGTGAATAAGAATGTCTTTCCAACTCCATATGGTCTAATTCAACTCGGTACTGAGCTCCTTTGTCATCTTCTTGATTCCTCTTTTTTATCATGCATTTGGTCAAATTGTCCGAGGGTTGGCGAGTATTTTCTTTTGAAGGATCTTTAGACTTGTGAGTTTTGTGTCTCTGTCTCGATGTCCAGAGGCACATTGAGAAATGTTTTTCAGGTTTTCCCTTTTCTAAACTATAGCAATTGGGCGAGAATGGGAGCAGATGATGGTAGAGCGAATATGGTACGCAAAATTCTTGGAAAGGTTGATTTTGCAGTAATCAATGTCATTAATTACCATCACAACTGGTTGATTTTGCCACGACTTTCTAATTCAAATGGTATTGACAATATGCTAATAAGTGTGAGGTCGAGGATTCGAACTCCTCCATCTTCTAAACTGTCTCTCTTTCCCTTAACCAGTTGGTCTCTATTTAGGAAAATTTAAAAAAAAAAAAATCACAATCACAAATATAGAGAATCGTGGGATAATCTGACCTTCTCAATTTTGGAAGGTAATTTATTGTAATTATTAGAATATATAAGAAATTTTGATTTCTTTCTTTTATTTGACTTTTAAGGTTCTAAATTTTGGAAAGTAAGTTATTGTAATTAAATTTTCATAATAGGCTTAATTAATTTTTGTTAGAAACAAGGAGAAGTTACCTAAATATACTATTGTTACTAGGAATATGCCCGCACAGTGTGTAAATTGTAATATTTGTATGCTCAATTTTTTTAGAATGATTTTTTTTTTTGTTTGTATTTTAAAGTAAATTTATATTTTGAACAACTTGATATTTTATATAAAAATCAGCAATCAAAGAGAGATCACCACCATCAGGGATATGAGGTTATGACTTTAGGTCTTGAATTGCTTGTCCCATAGAAAAATTGTGGATAGAGATGAAATATTCAGCTGAATACTGTAAAATTAAACAAACTTAGAGATACCTTTTTTTTCAGAAAAAAACAAAAGTGGGTGAATCGATTTTTGAATCCAATCTTAAACATATGACAGACATAATTATTTGCTCAATTCTAAAATGGACCATAGAACGAAGGAATGGATCAATTGCAAGCAAAACCAATATATCCTTTATTAAACATCATTTACAAGGAGGATGTGACAGAATATTATATTGGCTAACGCCTAGGTGAAAAGCTTTTTTAAATTTAAGACAGAGGAATATGGTATCTGATTGAGGCCATTTGACAAAATAATTTGTTAAAAAATAAAAGAGCTTTTTTATATATTGTAAAAAGCAAACAAAACACTTTTCATACCTTTTATCAACTGGCATAAGATCTATGATAGAATAGTCGTAGATTCCATGGCAACCTCCACTTCAAGGAATGGATGACTTTATGCGTATTGCTGATCAAAAACACAAATTCAAGAGGCCAAAAAAAAAAAAAATCTATCTTTTAAAGTCATATTTAGTTAAAAAAATAACTCACTTGTACTTTAAACTCCGAAGGTTATAGGTTACCGTAAAGTCAAAGGACAATTGATCCTAAAAGGCCTCCTTCTCTTTCGACATTCGTCTCCCCTTTTCATTGTGCATTTTCCTAGTTTTTTTTTTTTTATTGGAAAAACCAAGGTTCTCAGAATTGAACCGGTCATTGAATCGAAAAACTGAGAGATTCAAGGTTCAACCGGTTCGACCGGTAAAACCGCGGTTAAACCGGTAAAACCGGTATTTAATATTAAATATATAAAAATTAAATTTTTATATAACTTATATAATTATATAAAATGTTATATTATATAAGAATGATAATAAATATTTAAAATAAAGTGTATTTTAAGAATTATACTAATATTTACATACATTAAAGATATTACAATTAGTATATTTAACAAAATATAATTTATAAAAATTAATTTAAAAAATAATATTTATAAATAGTGATTAAATATTAATTTTTAAATTTTAAAGATTAAATTGAAAATTTTAATCAATTGAGGACTAAATTAGAATTTTTAGTTAAAATTAGAGTTTTAATTATAATTTAGATAAAGTTTTGGGTTAAATTATAATTTAAAATTTTTTAATTTAAATTGAACCGGTTCACCCGGTTCAACAGGTCCCGGTTTTCCCGGTTTTTGACCGGTTTTTCCGGTTCTTGACCGGTTTTTTTCGGTTCGGTCCGAATTCCATTTTTAGACTTGAACCGGACCGGACCTAGGACCGGTTCCCGGTTTTTCCGGTTGAACCGGCCGGTCCGGTCCGGTTTTCAATTCCATGGGAAAAACACAATGATCCAAAAAAAAAAAAAAAAAAGAAAAAATCACCAAGAGTGAAATACTATTTCATGTGCATTAGAGGCCGACCGCCAGCATAAAAAAAGGTAGTGCAGTTGCCTGGGAAAGGTTGAATGTAAATAGTAATGGCGGGTTTAACAAAATGAAGAGAGAAACAAATCTTCCTGAATGTAACGTCCTCCTTTGAGCAATAGATGAATTGCTGTTAAAGTAACTTTTGGTAATGAACAGCCTTTTAGTCCCATGATCATGTTAAATCTGACCATTTCCGAAATCGTAACCAA
This sequence comes from Carallia pectinifolia, assembly GCA_037832335.1. Classification (NCBI taxonomy): domain Eukaryota; kingdom Viridiplantae; phylum Streptophyta; class Magnoliopsida; order Malpighiales; family Rhizophoraceae; genus Carallia; species Carallia pectinifolia. The sequence goes on along the minus strand of CM075444.1, from coordinate 14,821,686 downwards.
TAATTATGGAAGACAATCAATGATAATTGCCGTTTCAATATTGCCGTTCAACTTGCCATTTATTGCCGATGAATTAACGGCAGTGAGGAACACCAAAGGAAAAGAAACAGAATTAAAAATCGAAACAAAAATTGGAAATAAAATATTTAAATAGAAAATTGTCAAACAAACATTAATGACTTAGCTAGAATTAAGGGAAAGCACCTCTCAGGTTCCCTTCTTATTATTGTACCGTTTTTGTTAGCTTGATAAAGAGATGTGTGGTGAAAGAATGTAAGATTAGGGAAGTGTTCGTTGCTTATAAATAATATTGGGAGGTACCAAATTAAGGAAGATGTAAATAGTGATCAAAGGTCGAAGATTTAGGAGAGGATTAAGGCAGAAATTTGGCTATAATTGCACAGATTAACAATTTATTCATTTTGTAATCTTTTGTGGCATGAAAAGTTGCTCTTTCATTTAGCCTATTTTGTGCCTCTCTTTCGGCATTGAATTAGTGTTTTGAAAATTAGTGTTTTGAATTCAACTACAATCATGAAATCTTCAATAGGTCATTTGACGAATAACTTGAGGATGCGAGAAACAGAACAAATAAGATTTTCAAGTCAGTGTAAGAAGAATTAGAAAAGGAAATAATACCCACATCGATAATAGCTTAATAGTATAATCCATTGCCAGAGCAGTGTGTTATAGTATTAACTCACATCGATAATAGTAATTAATTCAAATCACTCGAAATCTAAATATGATTAGCCTAAAAATTTGAATAACTAAAATTTAAATTTAAAAAATCTCTGACATCTAATATTTTAACTTCATAACCAATTTAAATTGATTGCCATTGATTGATACTAATTTTGTATTATTTACCTTAAAAGGGCTACAGGGTATTTCTGTCATTAATTTACCTTAATCACAATAAATAAGGAGAATTAGCAACCACGGAAGTGAGAGTCTCAACGATAATTCGGTGTATTCTACAAAATCAATTCAAATTCAAATTCAAATTTTGGAGCCTCAAGATCATCATCAAAATTAGCTATCTGTTAGGCTTAAAAAATCATGGAATACATATATAGTTATGCAATATTCTCTCAAAATTAACCATATTGGATGGTTAAAAATCAATGTTATGCCATATTTTCTTCGGGAAACATAATTGGTTATACCATGTTATATCATATTTAATTGATGGTGTTGCTGCAATTGATGTTGTTGGAGCTGAAGCTGCCGCTGCTGCCGTTGCAGCCTGGGGGCCAAAAGATGTTCCAGATCTGCCGCTGGATAGTTGGCCAACTTTTGATGGCGAATGAGACTCTGACATGACGAGAAGCGATTCATTTAAACGTGCATGAGATGGCAGCATATTACGCTGTTGCTAAAGGGGTTTTAATTTGCTCTCTAGCTGTACTTGGCAGGGTACAATGGAAAATTTTTGTTTGCGTTAAATTTGAAAAGTAGAGAGGGGGGGATTTTTTTTCACATATCCTTTAAAAAATAAAATAAAGTGAGAGTTTTTCTTAATTATAAATTTATAATATTATTATTAGATTAGATAAGATAAGATAAGATAAGATATATATGGTGTGTGATATATTCTTGTTGATTTGATGTATTATTAAGTAATATTGTGCACGAACCAATAGCATTTTAACATATAAATAAAGTTATAACATCTAGTAAATTTTATTGATGTGTCAAAATGTCTTTAGTCGACGAAGAATTTTACCTGATACTAGAGGTGTCAAAATTTAACCTGATTTGATGGATTAATTCGAATTCGTTTGAAAAAATACGATCCAAACTCGACTCGAAATGACTCAAATTTGAAATGACCCGAAAAATTTTGGGTGAAATCGGAACCCGACCTAAATGACCTACATGATCCAAACTTTTTTTTTCTTAACAGAAAAAAAAATAAAATAAAAAGATTATACCATATTTTATGTTATAAAAAAAATATAAGTTCTACTATTTTTAATATAAATCTTAATTATAAATTTTTTTAGAATATTTTGAAATTTTTTATACAATTGTAAAATTTATTTTGAGTTTTTAGAATGTTTTAAAAAAGGGTTCTTGAATTATTTTTTGATTATATGATATTTTTTTAAAAAATTTAGCAAAAATTTTTGGAATTTTTTACATTTTCAAAAGTTTTTATAAAAAATGTCATGTCATCATTTTGATGACATGGACAATCCGTGAGTTGACTTAAATCCGACCTGAACTCAAAGTGATCGAACTCAAAGTGATCTAACCCAAAATGACTTCAAGATAATTTGAACTATAAATAACCTGATTCAAAATAACTTGAATTTGAAGTGATCCAACTCAAACTCGATCCGATGATTTATTTTAACACCTCTACCTGATATCGATCGGATAAAGTGTGCTTAAAAATTTTTCCTTTTCGATGTGTGTTATTATTTTCTTAAACAAAGTGAAGGTATTTATCAAAATAAAATAAAAAGAAAGTGAAAGTTTTCCACTTTCTTCCTCGTTTTTCTTGAAAGCTTTTTGGTCCTCTTTTAAGATAAAGTTAGTTAATGGAAATCAATATACACCAAACAAGTTGAACACAATGTTCTCTTTTCCTTGTTTCCAATTGCATTGTGGTCCACTTCTTATTTTTTCTTTTACCTTTTTTGTACTTTACTCTAGTTCGCACTTGTTTTTTTTTTTTTTTTAATAGGGGTCTATTGGACTGCATAGGGATAGTTCTCCTCAAATTTATATCTCATACTTTTTTTTAAAAAATTAAAATTCAAAACTTTTAAAATAAAAATTTAAATTTTAAATTATTAGAGTGTCCTGTGAAGAATACTCTATTTGCCTGTTTGGGCCAACTCACTATGTGGTACATATACATATTATTGGTTAAGAGCCTGTGTGGATTACCCGTTTAATGTTATTGTTACTGATTGTTACTACTGATTACTTATTGCTGATTACTGTTTTTTATTACTGATTGTTGAAAAAACTAATTAAGTGTTTAGTTAATTTTATACTTACAGTTACTGTTGAATAATTAAAGGACTAATTTAAACCTTTAAGTTATATTAATATATCATATTAACAAACTTATTTTTATATTTTTAATTTTTATTTTAAAATTAATATTCTATAAATAATATTAATAATTATCTCACTTATTTTTTAAAATTTTTAAAAATTATTAATGTTTACTGGATAGTAAAAAAATATAATAGTTGATATATTTTTAAGCCTCGATATTAATGAAAATTTGAAGTAAAAAAATATTATTTGAAAATTGTTGAAAATTAAAATATTTTATTTATATAAATATTCATAAAAAGGAGTAACAAACTAAGAATTCTAATCCGTGTGATAAGTAAAAATAATAATAAAATATTATAGATATTTTTAAGGATAATTTAGTCTATATAAATTATTATTAATATTATAAAGTAAAAAGTAGTCAACAAAAATAAAAAAAATAATATTGAACTACTTTTTAATTAATAACTTGTTAGGAAACCATATAAAAAAATAACTAAAATAAAATAGCAACAAAAAAAATTTACTAAACATGTCTTCCTACTTTTTCAAAATAAAATATAAATATACCTATCGAAATGTAAACTAAACAGTCTAAGGTCAAGATAATTTCGTTTGTTTATTTTGGTGAATGACCGGACATTTTTCTTAATTCAACAAAGTAAAATGGTGAGATCAAGGTCTGAAATTGAAGGGGTTGACAATTTAGATTCAGATAGAAATGTAGAATCATAGAAGGCGGTGTCCAATTGGGAATATTTTAATAACCGTCCACGTTATCATTTTCTTCATATGAACACTTTTTGTTGAGAAAAATGTTGGAGTACTTTGACTGGACTTAATTGCCTTTGTTTCAGTGTCCACGCCGAAGCCTCTTTCAACTGAAAGCCTAAAAAATTATGTCTTTGTACCGTCTGTGCGTTTCAATACAAGCGCTATCAAAAGAGCAGGAGTACTTACTGCAATAATTTTCTTTTTTTTAATCCATAGAAAGAAAAATTAGGTAGAATGCCCTATAGTTTTGTATTAGAATATTACAATTTTATCTTTAGAGGATATATAAAACAATTAAATGATTAATTAATAAGTTATAAATTTAATTTCACTATATAACTTTAATAAGCTTTGATGTAAAATCTCTCACTCAAAATCAAATCCTGCACAAGTTACTTACTACAATAATTCAAACGCATAAAAAGACCAATTCAAAGCAGACCAAATATACCCGAGGCCTTTTTCAAACCGGACCACAAAGAGAAATCCGTTGCCTCCAATCTCCATAGGCTATATAAAAACATGTGAAGATTAATTTCCAAGCAAACCAAAGAGCCTGAACCCGTAGCTCTCAACCACAAAGATAGATTTGCCAATATTTGTTATAGTTTTGGGCATATAATTTTTTATAAAATGGAGCCCTCAACGAGAAGGCAGTTGCAGGGTCCAAGGCCTACACCACAAGTGGTTAGCGGGGATTCATCAAAGACCACCAAGAAGCAGCCACAGCCCACTCAGCAGGGCCGCCCTCCTGTTATCATTTACCAGAAATCACCCGATATCATTCAGGTTAAGCCTGAGGAGTTCATGGGACTTGTGCAACGTCTTACAGGAAAACAAACAGCTGCAAGTGATGGTACTTCCAATGATTTTGCAATGTCATTGCCAGCTTCTGATAGTAACAATATATAGCAGCTCAAGATGATGTTGATGACGTTATGAAAAAGGTTGCGTTTTAACGAAGCACAAAACAAGTTTGATAGTGACGTAGCTGCTGCGGATCCCAGCATCTGCGACATCATCTGCGAATTTGAGGGACATGAGTTATGAGGGGTTAATTACTATTCTCAATTTGTTAGTAGATATATGAAAGCCGAATACTATTGTTAGTGTCATTTTCTTCCTACTTTATAGGACAGGAGCATATTGGCCTTATTTAAGGCCACATTACTAACTCGTGTCAAAGTTCAAGCCCTGCAATGCCCTCATGTATAGGCAAACTATCGTTAATGGAAAATAATGTACCAGTGATTGTACGTAACTACACGTTAGTGTCACAATGTCACGATTATACTATTAGGTACAATTTAGTGGTCATCTAATGTAAAACTTGATGGTGATAATGGGTCGGGAAAAAATATAATAATTACATTAATTATAGTTGTGAATCATCTTTAGAACTTTTTTTTTAATAAAAAAAATTCATTACGAATATGTCAATCATCAAATTTGTGAACTAAAGTTGAAATAATCTCCGTTTATAATATCTTATCTAACTATTTTTAAATGGATAGATCCACCAACAGAGCATTAGTGGGGTCTAGCACATCTCTATCGCTGGAGACCACAGCGATTACTGAGTTTAGAACCCGATACTGCGCCACAATTTTTTTTCACCACTGCGGACACTCAGTTATTTGCTAGGTGAGGGCACAGGCACAAAAACTCAAATTGGGATCGTTAGCGTAAAATATAAGTCGATTTGTTGCTGAACCATCGCCTCAAATAGTATCATTATTAGAACCTTGCACCATTTTATTGGGCACCACTAATGTGGGGTCAAAACAAATTTGGCACTTAGTAAAAATGTGAAGAGGTAAAGTTTTCTAAAAGCCAAGTGAGAACTTCTAAGTTCTAAATGACTAAAATTCAGTTAGGACAATTTCTATCGTTTGTTTTGCTATAGTTAAATCAACAACGGAAAATGGTGAGATTATGGTATGAAAATTGAAATGGTTGACCTTTTGGGTTCGGAACTTCGGATAGAAGAAAAAGGACCTACTTGGGATTTTTGACTAATGTTATCTGTACTCCATATTGACCCTTTATACTTCTTTTTTTTTTTTTGGAGGAAGACATTCAACATTGACTTCACCGTCTTTGTTTCGCTCCAACACATTTTCAAATGTTCCACGAAAGGCCGGCAACTACCGCAGCAATTTCATTGTCTGCAGGTGTTCGAATAATGTTTAACCCCGTGAAAAATCATTCAACTTGAATTGGTTGAACTCCTATTTGTCAAGAGAAGTAGGTAATTCTATTTTTCAAAAATTAAACTTCAATATAAGAGGTCTTAACGCGAAATTTATGAGAAAAAAACAATAAACTCATTATCTAATTTATAAACCAATGGTTTTTTATTTTTATAAGTCACCAAAGACGGATTGTTGACTAATTGGGAGTTTTAAAAGCTAACAAATCCACAAATGTTAAATAAGTTAAAAAGATATATGTAGTTTATCACCCCGTTTCAATTAGTATGGTATCATTTCTATTTGACTAAAATCGTAAATTTGTGCCTAATATTTGGATTATTGTTTAATTATGAACACAACATTTTGTTTTTAAAAACTTAGTCTTTTTCTTGTTTGTTGTAGAATAATTAAGAATTTTGTTTATCATCTAACTGTAAATTTTACTAAGTTGTATACCATCTTTTTGTCACTTCATCAAAGTACCTCTTAACATAAGAAGATTTCTAATTTGATTCACATGTTTTAATGAGTATAATTTACTTATAATCTTTTTTAATGAGTATAATTTACTCATGATCTTACATTATATAATAAATGACGTTTACTTGAAATAAAAAATAAAAAAATAGATTTGTGTAGTGTAAATTTATAAGTAAGTTATATTAAAAAAAAAGTAAAATTATCAAGTACCTATAATGTCATATCATTAAGTATAGGGTTAACATGATGACTTTACATTTTTTTCTTAATTTTTATTTTCCCTAATTTTTGGAATTTAATGGAAAATCTAATGAAAATCAATTAAGAAAAAATGTCAGGTTATTATAAAAAAAAAATGATATACTATCCAACTAAGAGGTGGTTTGATAACATAACAAATAGATGATATGCATTTTAATAAATTTAACTGTTAGATAATAGAAAATATAAAATTATTTTATAGCAAAAATCCGAGAAAACAATTTCATGAAAATAAAATGTTGTGCCTGTAATTTAACAATGACCCAAATATTATATACTAATTTAGGATTTTGGCCAAAAGGCACTCAATGTTGTTTAATATGTAAAGGTAGCTTATGAGTTTCTTTTTTTGTTATTTTTAACCTAACAAAACAAAGTTGGGATTTCTCGAAACCGCAACCACCCAAAACCTAATCTTAGCCGCCAGCCTCTTTTCAAAAGATCACAACGTCGATGCGTAGATTCCTCCACTCTTTAAGGTCAATCTCTCTCTCTCTCTCTCTCTCTCTCTCTATTTCACTGAGATTTTTGGGTGGTTTTTTTAGAATATGGTATTAATATTAGAGATTCATATCTTTTGCTTCTTTATGCTCCCACAAGTGATTAGAGAATCAAAGTCATTAGAGAACCATTTGTTTAGGCAAATAGGGAAATTCTATTGTTTCATTTGTTATTGTTACTCTAAAATGGACAATCACAGCACTTTTTAAGGTGTTTTCTTCTCAAGTATGTTTTCAACAAGCTTTGATAAAAGCAATCAACCAATAGATTGCAATGGATCACATTTGGTAAGCTAATGGAAGAAAATAAAATAGCAAATAAAATAAATCAACGAGAATTTAAAGCAGGGAGGTCATTATTGTCGTAGCATTTTGTTTAGCTATAAAGTACAAGCTTAAATCGATTAAACTCGCCTATAACTGGTCCACAATTGACTTGTCAGATTAGGTGGTTTGGGAAGGTTTATGCTTTGTTTACAGATTGAGATTATGAAAAATCGCTATTAGCTGTTTGGATGTGGATTTTTTTGTCAGTCTAATCCAATAGTTAGAGAGAACCCACAAAAACATTGATAAGAAGAAAGGTGACGCTAGGTAGTTGGGGCGTATTCCTTTAAACTAATTGAGCTAAGGCCCATCCTCCTCTCCGATATGACGTACTGTTTTTAAAAGAAATGGGCCTGAGCAGAACCAATTGGGCTTAGGTTGAGCGACCGGGAATTGAACACATGGCCTAGTGGGGTTCTCAAATCAAACCAACCGGCCATCGGTTTCGTTTCCCTTCTTTTTTTTCAAATAATATTATATAACATAATAATATGAAAAAAATATGTAATTAATTTAATAATTTATTTTTTTAAAATGTAATATTTTTTTATGATTTAATAATTTAAAAGTAATATACTAACTTATAATTACTTTTGACTATTTGATATTTTTTAATCTTAAATATTTATATTTTTTTTATATATATGAGTTTTAATCTTTTTGAAATTTCATTTGAATTTTAAATTTTTTAATTTTTTACTAACTCAGTCTTTCCGTTAACAGAAAGTGATCAATTTATTAAAAAAATAATTCTAACTTTATAAAAATTATTTTAAAAAAAGTTAAATATACTAATTAAAATTTTTTTATCAAACAGTATGCATTTTACACATTTAATTCAAGTATTTGTTGATTAAAAAATATTTAATTTACATATTTGACATTTTTTAAATAATTTTCATCAAATTAAACTTATTTATTAACAGATTAATCATTTTTATAAACGAAATGATTGATTTAATAAAAAATTAAAAAATTTACAACTCAAAATGAAATATAAAAAAAAATTAAAAATTTATATATAAAAAAATATAAAAATATAAAAATAAGAAATATTATATCCCATTACTTTTGTGTATTTTACATAATTTTTCTTCTTTCTTTAATCCAACGACGAATCGCGATTAACGCTCCTGTCCTGTCCTTGAACGGAATTTGGTTGTCTGTAGACCGTTTAAAACATTTCCCCACGCAGACCAACGGCGTTAAGGAGAGGAGGGAAATCGGCGCTTTGAAATTTGTTCAAAAGCATCAAAAACAAAATTCAATTCGCACTCTGTACCGCGACCCCCACCTCTCTCTCTCTCTCTCTCTCTCTCGCTCTGTCTCTTTGACAGAGAAGAGAACCCTAGATTTAATTTTCTCGGAAAAACACTTCTTCTCAGAGGTACTCATTTCATTTCATTTCATTGTTCTTAATTTCTTGCTGATAACAATCCGAATCAATGGGTTTATCGAAATGTAATCGTAAATCTTTTGATTTTGAAATGCATGATAGTGCTGGTGTTTTAAATGTGGCTGCGGTGAAATTGAGCCTTGTGCAGCTTATAATGTGCTTGATATTTTGCTTCTGAATACTGAAAATTTCAAATCCATGACCATGACCGAGTTTTTTCTCTTTATATTTTGCGGAGGATATGTCCGGTACGGATGCCTTGAGTGACATTAGGGTTTAGGGGCTTTACCTTTCTTTTTATAGAGTTTTTATGAAGATTACTTTTGTGCTAATAATATACAAAAGTATGATTGCTGTTTGCGCGAAATGTCAAGTGTAGGAGCAGTATTTGCTGATGCTGCTGTCTGTGGCTTTAGTAAGAGATTGTAGGTGGTGATTTCCGACAGCGGAGTAGTTGCGGTGGATTATGTTTTCGCATCAATTTATGGCAAAGGTTGCTGCGCCCGGTTCTTTACCTTCAACTTCTCTTCAACTTGGAGGCGGTTCTTTGAAAGTCAAACCTATGGTCAAACGAAAGACCCCGTCGGAACTGAGAGTATGTTCCAAACTCATTACCTTGTTTTGGATGGTTACTCTGCCCACTTCTGTATCGCGATGGATATGTAGAATGATGTTGTATCATCTACTAGATATGATCACAATGCTTCAATATATCTGTTATTTCACTGTTGACTGACCTGCATCAATTTCTGTTTCCTTTAGTCCTTTTTTTTTTCCCCATCTTGTCTACTTCTCCTTTCTGGATTTCACTCAAGTAATTTTCATAGAGACGGATTTGAATCCGAAATGTGGTCTAACTGTAAAAGAGCTTCTTCTTTTTTTTCCCCCTCTTTTTGTTGGACCATCACCCACGACAATTAGAAGACTGACTCTAGCACTCATATTTCATATAACATAGCTTAGCTTAATGCTTACAAGGGGGAAAATGTTGGGCACATGGTTCGATTTTCTTCCAAGGAAATTTCAATATTTGCTAATGTAATTTTACTGGTTAAATATCTAGTGGTTTTAACATCCCTGTCGACATGCAGGGAGAGCAGCTGAAGAGGACAAATATCATTGAGCTTGTGGAGGAATCTCCAGCCCCTTTGCCTGGTTCATTAAAGTGAATTCCGTGCTCACCTTTTTTCTTTGTTTTTTATTTTTTTTTCTTAAGTTCTTGTTTTCTAACCATATTCTTCTTCTTCCTAGTGACAATAATAAAGTAGATAATGGGCTCAAGAAGCCTGATTTATCCAGGAGTCCAAAATATATTGACACCCGTATGGATGAAGTATTTCCTGTTAAAAAATCCAGGCTCAAGATGCTATCTGTAAAAGAAAATGTGAAGGTAATGTAACGATTCATGATTTGAGGATCTAGTTCTCTGAACTTGAGTCCAGTTTACTGCCAAAAAGGGCATGCCATCAATTTGTTCAGCAACTTGTTGATTTTAAAGCAGGAAAATATATCAAATGAGCTACCAAATAGCCTGAAGAGTGTTCCCATGCTTCCTAATTTGGCTGCCAGGAGACACCAACTTTCACGGTATGTTTTCTAGCACATTGTAATCTGAAGGAATAAGCTGATTTTGTAGTTCTTAATGGTTCTTTACTGCCCCTTGGCAGTCCAGAGAATTCTTCTGCTGAGGTATTCGGAGATAATACAGTGCAAGTTCATCGAACACTTGAAAGGTGTAGTCAAAGTGTGTTTCGCAGTGTTACTGAGCTTTCATCAGCTCGTGAAAGATCCTCTGGTCTTGTTGTTGTTGACATGGTATAGTTTTATGCCTTTCTTTGTTCCTTTTCTTTCCTTCTCTCCATTTACTTTATTGTATATCTGCTCTAATAAGTAATCACATTTTAGGATAAAGCATTAAAAGGACTAGTTGCTGGTAGATCCATTCCAACTACTGGTGTAATTGCTGATTCTTCTGAAAAGTTTGGCAATGACACATCAACATCAGGCAATTCTTGCCCAGAATGTCATGTGTCTGGCCGAAATCCGCCTTTTGATTTTACTTTGAAAACCAAAATGCGGGTGGCATCCTCATGCTCAGTAAGTTGGTGAGTGGTTTTTGTAGCTTGTTCTGCTGGCTTGGTAGTTTTTTATGATAAACTTGAGTTTTGATTTGAAGCTGGTTCACTTTTCCAGTTTATTGATCAGATTGAAAGCTCAATGAATTTTATTCCATAATTCTTTCAGTTTTTTTTTTCCAATTATGTTTAAAATTGCATTCATAAATCAATTTTTGTGGTAACTTTATTATACACCTGAAACTTGATTCACATAAACATGAAGCTTCACAGTAATTTCTGCAACTGCTTTGGGTTCAAGCAAAGGGTGTCCTGTTCATGCTAACTAAATACTAATTGAGAAGTCTTTAAAAAAATTATGCCTGATAAGTAATTTAGTAAAAGGGAAATGTGCACCTGCTTTGATGGTCTCACTCTCTGTCTGCCAAATCATTCTTTACATTTCGTTGTTCCCAACTCTTTCACTTTGTTATCTTTGAGCTGATCATGAAGTGCAGGATTTTTTTTATTTAATCAATGACTTAACGTGCTGTATTCAAGCATGAAATTGTAGGCCATGCCCATTGGTTGATATTGTTCTTTGAAAAAACAGGGTTCATAGGTCAATTATGTGCAGTACATATCTCGGAATGCCGCACATCATGTCTCAGTTTGGTCACTCCAGCGGCAGTAGCAGTTTAGGAGATGCGTTAACCATGCAAATACTTAATGCTAAAGCTTTTCATTCATGGGTCTACCCACAATCTGTGCTACCACCATCCGTGATATCATTGTTAACCTCATCAGGAGTAGAGGAAGGTTTGTCAAATGTACATGCATCTTGAAAGCCTCTTATCCCTGTGTCCCTTGCTCTTTCTAAAGCTCTTGCTTTTGTTACGTGGAAACAGATTTTATAAGGAAGCGGCAACTGATGTGGGAGGATTCATTTCGTGGTCTTTATTATTTGCTTCGAAAGAATATTTGCAATATCTTTTATGGTAAAATTCTGTGGTCAATGTGGTGCATTATTTTTTCCAGTTGTGGTAACTACTGATATCATTTTGTTCCAACGGAAACTTCTGTAGTGTGTACTCCACATTTTGTGGTGATGTTCACTGGCAGTGATGACTCAGGGAAAACCAAACACATGTGCAATGCTTACGTTTCCCAGTCAACAAGAAGTCTGAGGTCATTGTTGAGAGAGCATGTAAGATGTACCTGCTCATTATTGAATTTCTGCAGATTGCTTGTATTTACAATTGCAACTTTGAATTTGGAAAGAGGTGTAGCCTTTTTTATAGGCAGAGAATTTTAGTCTTACTAAGTGAGCTTTCTGTCTTGCTGGCAAACAAAGCTCCTTTTGAGAGCACATGTTTGTTAGGCTTTCGCAAGGGGGAAGGCAATTTTTTTTAGTCTATTCATTTTTCTTATGCTTTTACATTTTTGTGTTTGGGCTGTGGGTGCATGCTTGCATGTGCTTAGAATTTCATGAAATTTTTTTTGTTACATTTACCTTTTGTAGTAGGAAATTTGAAGTGTAATCCTTGGGTAACTTGAAAGAGGTGATATGTTATCACTCCTGATTTGGACATGATCAAACTGGCCTTATGCTGTGGTTTTTCAGCCAAAGTTTCCATTAGTTTGAGCTTCCAGTCAGCTCTCATTCCAATGCCTTATTCTATTCCATGGTTGATTCTCTGGTGAGAATGACACATGGTTTTGAATTTTAAATATTTCCTGTTATTGAACTCAGGAGGTAACAGGGATTTAACCGGCAATGAGAGTTACCATCTTGAAACCTCTAATTGCTATTATGGGTACTTATGTTTAACGGTGTACATGGATCATTGTGCCTGTGACTGTATATTGTTGGTTTATGAAGAGATCGGGACTTTAAATTTATAAAGTTTTTGTGACCATATAAATTCTACGGAATGACATGAAAAGTCCTTTTCAAAAGTATCTATTTTTCAAAATATTATGTACGGAAGAATGTGTATTCTATCATTATGGGAGGTCATATTCTTTCATTTTTCCATTGGATTTTGGATGTTCAAAAAATTTGACCCTTAAATTGGTTTAATATAGGATGTTTGTTTCAGCATGCCACTTTGCCATTCTAAAGTTGAGCAAGCCACCACTGAAGATCTAGTTGAGCTCTCAGAAATTGAGAAGCAGAACTTGGGCCAGGTTTGATGTGCTTTCTGCATTTATCATATCATGATTGAACTAAAGGTTGTTGGCAGTAATTGAAGCGATCTTGGAAGCAGTGATTTTTCCAATTTTGAACGGGTTTAAGTAGGGATTTTGTCTTTGATGATAGGGTTAAATTGGGGCAACTTAGTGAATTACGGTTTGCTAAAGTGAGATTCGTTACTCTCAGAGTTAGGGTTAGGGGAGTTTTATTTTGAGTAAAGTTTTGTTTTAATTGGCCTTAATTTATATTATAATCTAGTTTAGTCATGTTAATATATCTATTTAGCCCTTTAATCTATACCAGTAACCTGTCGCATTTTCCACACAGATTGTCCTTTACACATGAGCCAAAATTTAGTTGTCGCGTCATGTTGTTAACTTAGACACTCCACATGGCAGGGTTTAACAGTTTCTGTCCCCTGGTATTAGCAGCCCGTTAAATTTGTAACAAAAACTCCTACTATCCTCAATTTGATACAAATAAATTGTGAGGCTAGATTTGGTAAAATTTGTAAACCGACATTAGCCCTTAGGGTATGGGCTAATGGAGTTTAAAGAAAGATCTAGAGGGAAACTTGAAACTGTTGTGATGGCTGATTCCAAACTTACTTGTTTGAATAGGTGATAACATGCTTAATAAACCTTCTACATTTGTCTGCCTGTCACATAGCATTTATCTGATTCACTCTTAGTCTTTCAATATCCATCTGCAGGTGCTGTTAAATCTTTTTCTTTTTCTAAATATTGATCATTCTACTGAAAATTATGTAGACTCGACGCCGGAGTTTGCTGTCTGATGTTGATAATAGCCCACAATCTCTGCTGGCTTTCTATGGGCACAAGGATGTGCATGGATTATATGATTTTTTCCTGAACTACAGGTGGTAGAGTAAAATTCTCAATTAAATTTTTGCTGTGTTGGTTCAGAAGAATTTTTCTATTCGACATAATTTCTTACCATCTGTGTATCCTTTTTTGTTTTTTGTCTTTAGGTCTGTTCTGACTTTTTTATCTGGTGTGGATGTTCCCGCCTTGTATTCACCAGTTCCATTTCAAAATGCTGCTCTTTCTGCTCCAGAGGTGTGTAGCTGTCTGAGCCACGCTGCTTAATTTGTTTAGTTGGATGTCCTATGTCATGATTTTAAACAGGCTCATGCCAATTTTATTAATTGTGCTGTGTTCTTCTAAAGCTGCGTTATTTTTGGTGGTTAAAGCCAAGATAATTCTGTCTTTTGGTCTTCCAATCATTATAGTCCCTGCCAATTTTGTCAATTTACTCGATTTCTTTTGATTACACTACCCTGAGTTGACATGGGAATATTTGGTTATGAAGCATTTAGAACAATTAGGGTCTAACACTTAACCTAGTACACAACATAATGGAATGACGAAAAAAAGATTTATGTAGCTGACCCCAACCGAATTTGGGATTGAGGCTTTGTTTTTGTTGTTATGGTTGCCCCCTTTTGACACAATATGCATCTTCATTTGCAGATGCTAATTTGCCAGTTGCTTTTTTTTTTTTTTTTTTGCCACTTGGTACTTGTATATCCATAGCTGAGTACCTTTGTTTTACAGATAAAATGTGTTGAGATGAAAAGAACTGATAATACTTCTGCATCCAATGAGAACTTTGTACACAGTTCATCTGCTGGGTTCTGTTCTAGCATTGAAATTAAAGATGCCTATATTCCTTCATGGATTATATTCCGAGTTTGTGCACTCATGAGCTCTGAAGAAAAGAGCTTTGAGGCCAGGTATGGTTTTCTCTCAGAAACTTCTGCTTGCTATTTAGCCAGTACATCATCTCAATTGCACATGCTCCTGTTGGTTGGAGCTGATCAGTGTTCTAATTTGGTTTTTGGTAATTATCACTTCTGATAATTATCAGCTTTGTCACAGAAAGTACCTCAATCGGCTTGAATGTTGCCCTTGGGGCAGTTTGTGAACAATCTGATCCTCAATCTGTGGCAGCCAAAGGCTTGCAAGAAAGTCCTAATGCTTTTGGTATTCCAGAGGCTATTTTCACTCCTTGGTTGCATTCAGGCTTCTTAAAAGGCTTGAAGTACAGTGACGGTTCTTATACAGCTTCCTTGTCTCCCATATAGTGTCTTGCTTGTGCAGTTTTTGCAAAGATGCAACATTGAGAGGTTTGCACTGCACGCTGCTGATCAAGTTGATCCTATTGAATGGGGGGCATTTCGTTCCCGTGCTTATATGCAAATCTCTGTATTTTGTTTATGCGTAATCTTATTCAGTCGGCAGTAACTGGAGGACTTTATGTGGTGCCTTAAGTATAAGAAACTGGCACTGCGCTTTTTCGAAGGTCTGTACTCCATTGTGCTTGTTGTTGTGACATGCTAAAAATACATTTCAACTAAATAACTGCAAAAGTAGCCATTTCATTTTTCCAATTTGTGCTGGAATGGTTGCTCGAATGTTATGAAAAGATCTGCCATCATATTCTTGGCACAAATATGTTTGATTGGAGTTGGGTTTGTACCTGCCAGTTACTGTTGTCCTTCATCGGCAACTTGGACTATGAAGCATGCTTGATTTGTAAGATGATAATTTATGGTGGAGAAATAAGGCAACCATTAGATTACAAATTGCATGCTGAACAATTTTTCTTTTTCAGTCTGTGAGAAACAAGATTTTATGATGACAATATACAGAATGCCTTGGCAGAAAACCATATTATGAAACAGCTTTACCAGATTTGCTATCTTAGACCCCAGTGCAATTAAAATTACTGAAGCTATTTCGTTAAGAAGACAGATAATAGTATCATCTATGAATGAATTAAAAACGAGGCAACGGTGACACGTGAGACAGCCTTCTTCATGGCTGTAATTTTAGCATCCAAAGAATTGATTATCCTGAGAATTTTTGGCTCCATGGCAGAATAAGGCAAGAGAAAAGGTTGTATTAGACAGAGGACATCCCATCAAGTGAATCATTAATGTCAAAATTGCTTTGAACGCCTTTTAATCCCCATGGATGTTGGGCTAACAACAACAATTATAACAAGCACAAGATAATGACTGCTGATACTCCAAACAGAATCTGATACCACACTGCTTGTCCTGCTCCTACTCATAGTGGTTTGGGTTCAGTTGGTATTTCTTTAGAAGCAGAACTTGAAGGCACCAGCGTGGGAATCCGACACCGAGTCCCAGAAGGAAAGCTTCTTCTGTTGGGCCTTTTTCTCCTCTGCTTCTTGCATCAAATGGTTGATAGTTCCAGGGAATGCGGCCTCAATGGCGTTCTTGAACTTATCATGCAAATTTATGCGGTCTCGTGTTCCAGACACGAGGTCGCTCGCATTTGGCCTCTTAAGGAATTCCAGCACATTCAACAAATTCCTCCTGCAATAAAGAACGTCAAATAGCATTCAGATCCATCCCTGTACATTCCAGATTTAAAACATTATGCAAAAAAGTGAACTCTATCACTACAACAATTTAGTTCGCATCCTTAGTAATATGGGGTCGTATTTAGGCATTAAGTGGGGAAGAGAAGTCAATATTGCTTCGGATGCTGTCCACAAACATGCATTAGTAACAAGACTACAAAGCTGACATGTGTTCCATGCTCATTAGCTTTACATTGACTACAATCAATCTAAATGAAGTAGAGGAATTGATATAAACCCACAAGAGACTAAAGGGAAAGAAGAAAGATCGAAAAGAAAATTTTACCCTAGCACCAGGTCAGACAAGAGATATGTGCAGGTGCACCCATGCATCGAGACAGCTTTAATTCTGAGGATACCAATAAAATAAGCAAAACATTTGCATCTAGCACCTCAGCCCTTGAGTAGATAGATTAGAAAAAACTTTTAGATGCATCATTGTACATTCTGAAGCGCCTAAATAGTGGGAAATTGGAAGCAAGCAACTAAGTCAATACATCCCAGAAATTGACCCCGTATGCCGTTAAGCATAGAAAAATCACCTAACTACTCCATATAATTGACAGCTCTAAGCACAGGACAAAATCCAACTCTGTGCGTATACATGGCAGCTCTAATTGTTCCCACAGTTCCATGAATTGATACATAGAAAACATGAAATTGACACAGGGTGAAATGGGCAGGGGGAGAGGCAATGGGAGAGGCAACTAAGTCAACATATACTGTGCTGTCTCTAGTCATCCCCTCAAGCTGTTTATTACAATAAACGAGAACAATCTTTAATAAGATTCTGAAAATCTACGATAATGAAATCAAATTGTTTCCTGAACAAACAATGTCCAACAACAGTATAATATACTGTCCAGCTAATATCCCTAAAGCAAAGTCAGATTTGTTAAATTCAGGAGATGCAAGAAATTATCCGGGCAAATATACCTGCTGGCATAGTTCTGTGTAATGGCAACAGATTCTTCCAAGTTAATAACCAAATGCCACCATCCACTGGGAACAAAGATCACTTCCCCAGCCCTACAGATGCATTCAATGGGCCTCGTTTTCCAATCCTTTGTTGCACCATAGAAGTTCATGAACCACTCTATTATGGAAACAGGACATGCCACCTCTGCACCATCTGGGCTTGGATGTACTCCAGGCGGTACAACATCAGGTGGGAATAAAACCCATTTCTTGGATCCTTTTATCACTGCATTCCAAGCTGATGTAGAATTGGGATCAATGTGGAATGATGAACCAGACCCGGCAGGGCCAATTATAATCCACCTATAATCTGGCCTCTCATTCCCCAAAACATTAAATAAATCCTCCCTAAAGTAAACAGGTACATCATATTCTGAACCCAAAACAGGGACCTTATCTGCGAATTTGGGGTCAAAAAGATACAACGGTCTCTCTTCCCTCACTTGGTCCGAGTACCTGAAATATTCATGTAGCCTCATCTCCACTGGCCCAACTGCAAATTTGACATCACCACATACCTTAACCAAGTAATCCCTATCCCATTTTTGCAACGCAGCCCAATTATCTATACATCCTTCCAACAATACAGGCTTATTTGGTTCCTCAAATTTCAACACAAACTCCTCAACAGAAATACCCTTTTTTCTAACAATATTATCTCGCTCAAGCCATTCAGGTTTCATTTCAAGGTTAGCACACAACCAACTCTGAAAAAGATAATCAGAGTAAAAGTCCCTAACCCTCAAATTTGAAGCACGCATAATAGAGACACCAAATGAAGGATAGCAAGCAGCAATATAAGTAGACTTCCATGACCCATTAAACAAAAACCCGCCTTTAAGATTATCCAACACGAGATTCCTCCACAGGGGCTCATGGTTAGTGAAAACATAAAAAGATTTGCTGACAGTGGCCAAAATCCCCAAGTGGGTGGCATCAAGATACCCAAGAATATCAAGAACAAACTCATCAGTAAGGCTTCGAAGATTACCCAAACCAGTGTTTCTTGAGTTGGTGGAGCCTGGACTCAGGTACAGATTGCCCAATGGCTGGACCCCATGTGTGTGTGACGGGGCGGCCGAGGCTTTAAGGCTAAAACCTTCTCCTCCTCCTCGTCCTTCCTCTCCCCCATATCCATCTTCAACTTGTTGGTTTTTTCGGTGATGATGGCCGGGCGATCCTTGGCTTCTAGAAATGAGACGGTTTTGTGACCTGGAAACTGTTCTCGTTCTGGTTTTTCTTTTGGTTTTGGAAATTTTGTGTCTCTTTTTGATGATTCTAGACAATACCCTTTTGCTGAAGCTTAGCATTGCAGTGGGTATCGTCAAGGTGGCGGCTTTGATTGAATTGAATAAGGGAAATTTGTGGAGGCAACGGCATAACCCTCCAAGGCTTTTAGCGGAGGGTTACTGACTTTTTCAGAGAAAAAGGGCAGATAACGAAAATTAAAATTAAATGATCGAGGAGTTGAAAAACAAATGGGAAACACAGCAAGAAGGAAAGAGTTTTGGTTTTTTTTTTCTTTTTGATCATAAGAAGAAAAGACTCTTTGAAGGCAGGATTTAAAAAAAAATAATAATAAAGGGAAAACATTTTATTGTATAACTAGAAAAACTAAAAATAAGGAGGGGTCAATTTAAAATGAGTTAACATCAATTTTACAATGCTAACTCAGTCATACAAACATGCAAACTGTACATAGTTCACTATAGGTCCAAACCAACCCAAATACCCCACAATAGCCTTGCGGTCCGGTGAACCACCCGACTCAGGCCCATAGCTCGGGAAATAAACCGACAAGGAGGGCAACTAGACCTTAGAGACACCATTGTTTCCAGCACCAAATGCCAGCAGAAATGAAGATCAGAGGCCAACCCAAGCGGACAAGAGCTCCTACCAAACTCGCGAAGGATACCGAAGCCCACAGCGGAACACTCATGCTTAGACCAAAACTGACCAAGCAACGGAAACATGAGGGAATGCTCTCGGCACACCTTAGCACAGCAGAGTGTACGATAGCAATGACTAGGCACTTGCTTGGCCCCTTTGAAGGCACAATTTGAACTCAAGCTTAGCTAACGGCTAACTCATGTACAATTAAGAGTTTGCTCCACTCACAAATATTAGAAATATTACAAGTGAATTATTTGAGTCGCCTTTCATTTTGACATTAAAACTTTTAGTGACCATGCTCAAATTGTTAGTCCCCTGTAACCCTGTTCAATATTGACCTTTTGAGCTACCTCAAATTGTTTTCTTTTTTGAATCAACGAGGGAGGCCGAAGCCTAATTAGACTTCAATTTTCTTTTTTTTTTTGGCCAAGGACGTCAAATTTTAATTTATAGACTTTGGAGCTACATAACGAGAACGAGAAGGATCTAACTAACTTATTTCTAAAGTTTCATCAGTTGGCCTCTAACGTGTGCCGAGTAGTGCTATTGTGCGTCGAGAGGTTGCTGGTTGGATCTGTCGCCCTTCGTGCCGTTTGTGCCTCTTTGTAGGCTTGGTGCTCCTCGTGTGGCTCTATTTCCGTGTGGAATTTGGTGGTGGTGTTCTTGTTTGGGTTTGGTTTTGGCATGCACGGGCTGTTTTATTAATTTCGGGCTTGAAGGGGGTGGTCTCCCCCGCCTCGCCATCGTCCTTTCCAGTGGGTGGGGGGTGGGGGAAAGGAGGTTTTGAAGCTGTTGGATGCTGTGTATAGGCTGGAACTGCTTCCGGTTGCTTCCTGCCCTATCTTGTCACGATTCCAACCGCCATTTTGTCTTGGTCCCGTCTAGATGGTTGCCTCTGCTTCGTGGCGTTGGTGTACTTCTGCGCCTTGTGAATGGCACTACAGTGAGTTGGGTGGCTTTGCTGCCGTTGGCCCTTGGGGCTGTGTCACCTTTCCCGTTGAGCCAGGTTGTCGCTGCCGTGTGCTGTGGTGGTTGAAGAGCCTTCTGATCTCTAGTTCCTTGTTCCTGTTGGCATGCCTCTCTTTGCCTGAGCTATGGGCTTGGGTCTAGTTCTCTTTTGGTCTGTCCTGTACTGTTGGAGTTTAGTTGCTACTTCAGTGAAATGGGTTGTATGTATTTAGATGGCTGGGTGGCTGGTATATTGTTGGGATTGACTTTGAGCTGGTCCTTTTGTACCTCTTGGAGATTTTAATGAATTATAATTTCCTTTTTTGATTAAAAAAAAATAAAATAAAAGAACTAGAAGCGAGCCAGGCTTTTTATAGTAAGCACAATAAAAAAGTTTAGGTCTAAAGATAATCAATGGTTCTGAATTTTAGTTTGTTATCAGAATTTAATGAGACTTTATCCTTAAAAAAAAAAATCGTCTTCATATCCTTTTTATAAAGAAAAAACATAAAGGTTATATACAACAAAATTAATTAGTAACCTTTTAAGACGAGCACTATTCAGAATGTGTAAGTTTTACTTCATGTTTTATTGCTTCATGATCTTTCTTCTAACCCCTACAAATGCCTATTATGTGCAAAGGTTCTCACGCTTCTTCTTTTTTAAGTCTTCTTCCAATTAATTTCAAACCTTCAGCAATAGATCTTGAACGTGATGCCGATGGTGAGTGCAAGTTTTGGGATGAAAATGGTAGAAAACTAGTCTGTGTGGTTCTGGGGAGTAATTGTGGTTGGCGTTGCCTTAATAAGTTTTGTTAAATTTTACTTAATGTAACGTAGGTAAGTATGTGTATTTTTTCTTTTCTCCATCAGGCTTGTCAATTTTAGAGTTCATTGGGTCCCATATTGTAGCTCGAATATCGTCAGGGGATAAATTTTCCTTTAGCATTGTCTTAATGGAATAATATTTAGCTTTTACACACGATTATCAGCCTTTGCTTCTCATTGCCATGCACATGACAATTATTACTTATTTTTTTCTTGTCTCTTGTGTATGATCTATGATTCCTTCACGACTCATGTTCTAGTGCTAGAGCTTATGAAAGCTTGTTAGTTGTTGCAAGGCAACCATCAAATTTTTAATAATTTTTTATAAAACACTTTGGTGAAATATGACCTTTCAATAATTCTAATTCAAGCTAAACCCCTTTGAAATTATTAAAACACAATCATGCCTTACTAGAGTTTAATATATATATGTAAAACAAATATATATATATATATTCATGATTGGTTCCACTCACAGATATCACAACTCACGAGTGACTAGTGTAAGTACAAGACTGATTCTAACATTAAAATTTTTTGTGACCACGCTCAAAATGTCAGTCCTTTATACTCTATTTGTTGGTCCCAAAATTATTTAAGAGGAGGTGAATTAAATAATATAAAAATTTATAATCAAATCAATAAATTTGAATAAATGATAGTGAAGGATTTTAAGGAATACAGAGATCAATACAAGAGATTTATAATAGTTCGCCTTATCTTTAAACTTACGTCTATTTCCCAAGATCACCTTTACGAATTTTACAATCTACTATCGATCTTCTCCGCGGGTGAAGATTAAATTCTTACAACACTTTGGTCATTTGATAAAAAATACACTAGTTCTTTCCTCAACTACACAAAAGTCACTTGACTTTTTTCACAATCACTTGATGGTCATTTGACCACAGTCACACAAAAGTCCATAACCTTACAAAGTTTCACAAAATTTGCTTACAAAGAAGAATGAATTTCTTATTAAAACTTACATTCTCTCTTTCTTTTTTTTCTTATAACATCACTCTCACTTATAAAGAATACTCAATAAAGTTTGCTATTCTCTTTTTCTTTTTCTAGCACTCAAAATATACAATAAAACTTTTTCTTTCATATACACAAAAAATGCTTGAGAGGGATTA
Source organism: Carallia pectinifolia (assembly GCA_037832335.1). Lineage (NCBI taxonomy): Eukaryota > Viridiplantae > Streptophyta > Magnoliopsida > Malpighiales > Rhizophoraceae > Carallia > Carallia pectinifolia. Next base: position 14,799,282 of record CM075444.1, on the reverse strand, counting down.
GAAAGAATGAGAGGGTATAAGAGAGGAATCAAGAGCGATGGATAGAGATGAATAGAGTATTGATGCAGGTACCTATTTACAAGTGAAGGAGGGTGTAAGGGTTGCTAAAATGTATTAATGAAAGCTAATTTTACAGCTAATGGATCCTCAAAATTGTGGCATTGAATGATGCTGATTGTCTTAACAGATTTGATAGTTTTCCGAAAAATCATGCATATCTCTCTGTATATAGCTCCAAATTATGTCCTGATTCTTGCGTTTGAAAGTAGACATCCAAAACTTTAGATCCATATATGGATCACAGCATGATTTCACTCAGTTAGCCATGACACTTTCTGGAAATTGACTGATCCTGCTAAACAAGATAGACTGTACAACTTTCAGTTTTTTAACAATATCTCCTTTTACACATATCTAATTAACGTGATTATTGTCAATTTGAAAATTAAACAGAATTATCTTTCTATGCATATAAGGCTCAATAACTAATTCTTTTCTATCTGTTCGTAATAATCTTTGAAAGTGGACTGATCTTATCTGTATTGATAGATTGAACATCTTTCAGTTGATAGATCATAACTTTCTCCACAAATATCCAATTAAGATGATTCTTGAGGATTTGGAAACCAAAAAGAATCATCTTTCCATCCATATAAAATTCATCAAAAAATTCTTCTTCATTTGTCTGCAATAATTTGTTAGAATTGGCAGATCTAATGTTACTTAAACTGCTTGGTGCCTTGATTAAAAAGAATGATATACAAGTAAGTTCTAACAAGTTTGAGGCTTTAAATTTAGACCAGTGTGTCTACATTTTGAGTCAATCTATTGTTGCTTTGGACCTCTAATTTTGGACTAATAATGTTGCTATATGAGGTCTTATTAATGGACCATATTCACATCTTCTATACTCCAAACATTAAAGTTTTGCTAAAATGAAAAGATTACCGCTAAATCTGTAACTATACAAATTTAAATGAATACATTAGTTATTAGTAATGTTTTGTAATCATCATAACTAAACAATGAAATCTTATGATTTCAACAGTATCGACACTCTCTTCTCATACGAGGTACTCGTTGCAAGACTGGGAAGCTATTTCTCATTGTTAATTTATAACCTTGGAGCTGCATAATGAGAGTTCCATGATAATTTTATTCCTTAAACCAAAAAAAAAAAAAGAAAAAGGAAATGGCACTTTATAAACTGCTGTACGCTGCAAATTCATCTGATCGTTGGATATGTTGATCGTATGGTTCCATGATTTACACGTTCCCAATGTGGAATTCCTCGCACAGAGTCGAAGTCCAAAAACAAATTAATTTAAAGGTTTGAGTACATGGCGTGAGAAATTAAAGCTATTTTCCACCGGCCCATATGGGGGGAACACGATTGCTGCGAAATGCGAGCCAGTGATTTTTAAACGAAAAAGCTACATGGTTGATGGTTCGGCCTTTTTCGTTATTCATGGAAGAGACTAAATAAAGGCAGACCCATCAGTATCCAATTCTGTTTAAACAGGGAAATGATCAATACAATGTTAGGCACCCAAACAGTAGGATTAATGACACCCCCCCCCCCCCACCCAGACTAACGTGTATTTCGTAGGCTATGTTCAAAGGAAAAAATTTAAATCCTCGAGCTCAACCTTGTTGACCATTGAACAAGGGGTTAATATACAAATTTAATCCAAGGAACCAAAAAAGAATCAATCGAAGCAACAGGACTCAAACAACAGCCGATGAGCTTGTCACTTCTCTGCGTGGCTCTGTTTGTCGCGTCTAACGAATTCGGTTAAACCCAGTTTGCGTACCTCTCAATCATTAATGCTAACTGCCCAAATTCTACTTTATATCGCTGGCCAATGAATCAAATGCAAAAAATATACAACCCCTATCTAGAAAAAGGGGAGAAAAACAGCATCAAATAGTTACTCAGGGTGTAACCAGCAGGGGTGATAAAAGAATTGACCGTGGCATTCTTCACCTGACAAATCATAAAAGAATGTGTGCAATATACAAGAGAGGACCGTCGAAAGACTTACACCTCGAAGCAAGATACATTCCAGCAAACTACATTTGCAAACTGCATCCACGTTTGAGAAATCTAGTAGCAAAATATATTCAATCCACAGAGAAGGAAATCAAAGACCATTGCACGAAATATCCTAATCAGCAGCAGTAAGGAATCCAGGAGAAAAGAAAGCAGGAACTATGGCGACATGTTTGAAATTCACTTGGTCTTGACAAATATGAACATTGTCCTTGAACGGACAGAGCAGACTGCTTAATAATTTCATAGTTGTGTCCTTGTAAGACATCTCCACTGCCTTGTGCGCGGGCCTTCGTCCAAAAGCATTAGCAAGCCGGCATTGCTTGCTGCAAGCCCATACATGTACCTGCCATCACAGAACCAGATGAAGTTAAAACAACAGCGGCCAATCTGACAAAAGGAACCACATTTGCAACAAAAATCTTCACCCTCATCTACAGAGTAATCAAATACCACGCAACAGAAAAAATTCAGTAAATCCATAGATTTATCTTTGTTAAGAATCTGTGCGCGTGAACGTCTTTGGGGGCGTGAGTGTGGATGGTGCATAGTTTCCAAGTATGGCATTTGTTCTTCTTCTGCATATTCACCTCTTTCATACTCTATCTCCCTTTATCAATCACAGAAACACATACACGCATACGGACACGTGTGCAATTTTGTATCAGTTTCCTACTGCCAAATGCAGGCCTTGTTCCCTTAAATTTGAAGAAAACTACATATGAACAACTCTAAAGCTTCTTTTTCTCCTTTGACTCCATTCAGTAATCATGTCTATTAATGGAGCAGTTCTGCTTCTAATGTAGCACGCATGAGAGCATGTATAGATATGTACAGAAATCTACTTACTTGCTTCGTCGAGCTTTCTTTCTCCAGAATGTGAAGGATGTCACCCACTGAACACAAAACAGAAGTGAAAATTAAACTTCCAAGACATCAATTCGTGCTGACCAAAAGGTGAGACAAAATATCTGCAATCTTCAACTTTAATATGTATTTTCAAATGAAAAACCCAGGAATGGAATAATTTTTAATTGACAACTCAAGTTAAAAATATCAAAGATCTTGACAACAATACCAATACCAAAAGATGACGAGAAAATAAGTGAAACCAGAAGAATATCATCACTGCCATGCCACCGCTAAGCAAGAATGCAAAACAGCTGTGGGATTCATTGGACATATATAACAGACAAAACATTCTGGACCAATAAAAATTATAGCTGCACTATAGCAGCCAAGACAAAAAGGTATATGCATGGTCAGATTTCAAGAATTTGAACTTCAGAAAATCAGGAAGTACAGCTGGCGCAAGATACTTTGATGTTTGAAGAAAGCCGCATATCTTGAAAGGTAATGATACTTAAAGCATTGTCAAATTCCAGTATGCAGTTTTCTATTCACTAGTTCCTATAAGAAAAACTCGTGGAGTCAAAATGTACTAAACACTAGGCAATGCTCTGCAGCATATGAGCAAACAGAGGAGGTTAATTAAAAAAGGGAGCTACAGTGAAGAGTTGTCTGAAATTCATCAAGTGTCAGCAAAAGTAAAGCTAGTAAATAGAAACTGAAAGCACTGGTGACTAGCAAATAATCTGGAAAAGGGATGCTTTCAAAGAATCTTATCAGGCATACTTATAATTAAGCAACATAAGTCTCTCTCTTTGCAAGGAATTTCAACTAATGAAAACTGTCTAATGCATAACAGCTTGATAAAAAGAATGTAGATCTACCTTAAAAATTGACCAGAAGGAAAAGCTTCCAAGAATAGGTTTCTTCACAGGCATTGGTCTTTCTGGTGAGACCTCCTTGCACAAATGCTGAGCAATTTCTTTCAACAAGACTAACTGTGCTTTATCAGTCCGCATTGAAATAATTGCCTGCCTCATAGATTCCCTGTCCGCCTCTAGTGCCTGAAGCCTCATGTAAAGCTTTTGGATGTCAGGATCATTAACATCAGGTTGACTAAAAGTATATCTAGGAGTGGAGGCATAATCTTCACACATTCCTGTTCCAGCTTTTGTTTCCATAACACCAGTATGTGAGGCCCCATTATGGACAGAATCAATGGTGTAAACTCTGTCGCTTGTGTCATCTCCAAATTCTGATGCATTACCCATGTTGCTCAGGTTCAAGTTTTCCTCTCTTTGTTGAACACAATCAGCTTTCCTAAAGCTATTTTCATACTTGAATCTAGGGGATTCACTGGCAAAATCTGGAGCCCCTTCTCTAGACATACCAGTGAGAGAACTTGAACTATCAGCAGAAAATCTCCTCCCATGCACTGGCCGTCTAGGAGAATAGCCAACTATAATCTTTTCTAGTGTATTCTTTGTGCCTGAAAATTCCCCATCTAGTTGGCTGCCACTAGGACTTTTCTCCATTTGATAGATCCTGTACTCCAGATTCTTCAAATGGTCTCGACCGCGAGGAGTCTCCCCAAATGCATACTTCTCAACATCAACACTGTCATCATCGCCCTCTAAAGGAGCAGGGTTTTCATTTATATTGCACTTCAGAGGTGGGTAATTATATGCTGGAAATTCAATGGGAGAATCCAAGTTCTCGGACATGCTTGGATTATGGCTGAACCCAATCCTTTCAACCCTCTCACCGTCAGCCCCCACCCTCTATCTCTGCCTCTGTAAGCCCATAACTCAGCATTCGATGCTTATAAGCCTGCACCTCACAAGTAAGTGCTTGAATAGCCTGCTCTCTTTTATACAACACATCTTCCAAGACCAGAATCTCCTGTTGGTCATGCGCCATCTTCTCCTCAGCAAAACGCTTGAATTGTCTAGCCTCCATTTGGATCTCAGCCTTCTCTCTCTGCAACCTTAATATCATTGACATGGCCTCATTTGCAGCCGAGGAAGAGGCATTCCTCTCCTCTTCCAACTCGCTATACAAATCCTGTATTGACAGCTGTTGGCTGCTAACCATCTCGCGCAGAGCAACACATTCGTTCTCAACCTCCACCCGTGGGTTTGCCAAGAGATCGAATCCAGGTATAAAGAACCGATTGCCTTCCTCAAACTCATCATATTTTCGTTTCACAGACCGAAGCCAAGTCCCCGAGGACGAACGAATTGCCAAAGAACAGCTACACCCACAATTACAACATTTAACCCTCGAAGGCAAATTCACCGAAGGCGCAAGTACTTCCAATTCCATAAATCAATTAAAACATTCAAACCTAACAAACTTGAATGTCACAACACAAGAGCCAATTAGCTCGCAAACGCGCCCTCCCTCTCGCTCCCTCTTCGTCCCGACCCGTCCCCGTCCCCCCCCCCCTCTCTCTCTGTTATTCTCCTAGATTTCAATTACCAAACGAAAATTTAAAGATTGAACAAAAGATCAAAAACAACAAAAAAAAAAAATCACATTTATTTGTATTGAATGAAATTCCAGATTAATATAACAAAATGGGCCAAGAGATACCTCAGGCTTCTAAAAACCTTGAGCTGAAGAGAGAGGTGGATTTTGGATGCCAAATTTTCCCGGGAAAATCCAAATTTCGTGAGAAACAAAGAGAAATTTAACAAGCTGCACACAATGGAGAGCCTCTTGAAACATTCCCCCCAACTTTCCCGGAAAACAAAACTGGCCAAAAAAAACAAAAAAACAGAAATGGCTTTTGGAGGGAAAGTAAATCCGCGGGGAGAGGGAGAGAAAGACGATCTGGAAACCCTAAAATGTTTTTTGTTTTTTGTTTTTTTTTAATTTTTTACGGATTTCGAAGTCTGTTATTTTTTCTGTTGTTTTTATTCGTCTCGATTGTTCTGTAGGCGAAAACACTGAAGGGAGAGAGAGATAATGACGTGCTTTTTTTTTTTTTGCCTTTTTTTTTAAAATTTATGAAATATAAGAATAAAGTGCATTATTACCTTTATTATGGGGAGCAAAATGAGATAAGAATGGACGAATGAGATTTAGGCTCTGTTGGAATTAATTGTTAAATATTATTGTTACTAGTTATTATTATTGATTGTTAATTACTGATTTTTACTTGCTGTTGCTGATTACTGATAAAATTAATAAAATATTTGATTAATTTTATATTTACTGTTACTGTTGAATAATAAAATATTTAATTTAGACATATAATTTGTGTAAATATATCATATTAAAAATTTTATTTTTATATTTTTATATTTTATATTTTAGAATAATATTTTATAAATAATATTGAGAATTATTTTACTTAATTTTTAATTTTTTTAAAAAAATATTCATTTATATTAAATGATAAAAATTATTATATTTGAGATTTTTTTTTATAAATGTCAATATTAAAGAAAATTGAATTGAAAAAAATATTATTTAAGAATACTTAAAAAAAATTATTGAAGTTATATAAATACTAATAAAATAAATTAATATATCTAATTCATATGTCAAGTAAAACAAATAATAGTAAAATCATATAAATATTCTTTAAAGTTAATTTAGTTCATATAAATTATTATTAATATTAAAAAGTGAAAAGTAATCTAAAAAGTAATAAAAAGTAGTTCAGAACTACTTTTCAATCAACTGCTGTTAGGAAGTCAAATAAGAAAATAAACAAAATCAAACAGTAATACTAAAAAATTTACCAAACGTCTATTTTCTTACTTTTAAAAAATGAAACGTAAATGTACCCCTTAAAAAACTAATCCAAACACCCCCTCAGATGAAAGGTGGTTGGAACTGAAGAATTTGACAACTAATTTCACTAAAATTAATAATATATTTCTCTGTATTTCTTTTGTTGCAATATTTATCTTTATTGTTATTTATTTCTTTTTTGGGCCGCAATAGGCCATAGGGAAACGATCATTTGTGAGTCACAATAGTGGGGTCTATGTTTAAAATATAATAAAAAATTAATTTTTTAAAAGTTAATTATAAATTTATTTAATTTTTTAAAAATAAATTATAAATATATTTAATATTATTTTAAACTTTGAACATATAAATATTATTTAAATTTTGATTTAAAAAGAATTAAATAAAAAATTTCAGCTTGAGACTTTTGTGGCTCCACTATGGTTAGAAGGCTCTAGCTCTGAGTTGTTTTCAGTTAGATCATCCTTTTTCCTAAATCATTACCATCATTTTCTGGCACGATGAGGTAATATGGATAATAAATATTTGAGAATATTCAATTTTTTTCCCTATTTCCTTAATCCTGCATGCTCCATCGCCATTATAAAATTACTAAAAGAATTTTCAAAATTCTTAACTGCCTTAGGATTGTTTGATTTATCTGTTTAATATTACTGTTATCGGTTGTTGCTGCTGATTATTACTCCTAATTGCTGCTTGCTGATTACTGTTACTTATTACTGATTGTTAAAAAAACTAATAAAATTTTTAGTTAACTTTGTATTTACTGTTACTGTTGAATAATTAAATGATTAATTTGGACCTTTTATTTAAATTAATGTATTATATTAACAAAATTATCTCCATATTTTATAATTTTTATTTTTAGAATAAATATTTTATAAATAATATTGAGAAATTTTTCACTTAATTTTTATTTTTTAAAAAAAATATTAATATTTACTAGATAAAAAAATAATATTTGAAATATTTTTAAAGCATCAATATTAATAAAAAAAATTGAATTAAAATAATATTTAAGAATTTTTGAAAAATGAAAGCATTTCATTTATATAAATATTGATGAAATTGAATAACAACTAATAAACCATATTCAAGTAGTAAGTGAAAAAATAATGAACTTGTATAAATATTTTTTAATGATATTTTAGTCTATATAAATTATTATTAATATTAAAAATTGAAAAGTAATCTAAAAAATAATAAAAGGTAACATCGAGTTACTTTTTAATTAGCTGTTTTTAGAATGTTATATAAGGAAATAAGTAGAATTAAACAGTAACTCAAAAAAATTAACCAAACACTCATTTCCCTATTTTTTAAAAATAAAATGCAAATATACTCTACTTAAAACTAACCCAAACACCCTTTTAATTTTCCCATTTAATTTGATACATCTCTCTCTTCTTTGTTTGGTCCTTAGTATTATAAGAAAGGACTATAAAAGATGTGTTTTTTTTTTATTTTTTTTATAAAAGAGCTAATTTCTTTTTTTTTTAACAAATAAACAAATTCATTACAAGTGTGTCAGTCATCAGATCTGTAAGTAGAGAACAGAATAATTCTTATTTTTGGGTGCCTCCTTCAACAACTCCCAAATGAGACAAACCCACCATTTGAACATCAACAGAGCTGAGTATGAATCTGCCACTAAAAAACAACAGCGATTACTAAGTCGAATTTTTACATCACACTTTAACACTTTTTTCACAAAATGCAGATACCTAGCATTTGCTAGTGAGAGCACACACGAAAAAAATCAAACTCAAATCAAAAGTACAAAAATATTTCGACTTATTATTAAATTATCACTTAAAGTGATTAAACCTGTGTTTAGTATTTACAATATTCACCTAAAATTAACACGTTTTCAAATTGAATAATTGGTAGTGATGTGATATCCAGTTGGCGCCTTGGTCAAAGTTTAGTTGTCCAAAACATGCGAAGATTATTTTGGTATCTTTGCACTTTAATATCCACCGCTTTATTATGATTTTAAATTTTTAGATTTTTAGTTATGTAATCCATCACCACTTGATTTTTTTTGGATTATTTTACGTAAAAAAAATTTCGAGAAGGATTTTATAGATTGAGATATAGAGAAACTCAAATGAATTCTTAATTTTATACGTAAAATAACTGAGGAAAAGTCAAAAAAATTGAGCTTTAATTGATATTATTATTTTAACAAAAAACTTATTTTTAAGGATCATGGTGGTCAAAAGCATTGTTGCTACAGGCTAGCTCGAGATGTATTTACTATATATATATATATATACACATATAGGTATTATTGCACGAGATTGCCTAAAAAAAGGCACAAATATAACTAGATTTTGTGAAGACCAGTGGATAAAACCGTCCAAAATCCAAATAAATCTTCGAGGAGATTGGTCTCCCTTCAATTCTTGTGAAGACCAGGGGGCGCAGGTTTGCGGCTGGGTCGTGATGTAAGTGTAATGAAGCGCAACAAAATCTTCGAGGAGATTGGTCTCCCTTCAATTCTTGTGATCTCAAATAATGTCGTAAAAGTTTAAATTTAAATTATAATAAAATAATTTTATAATATTTAATAATTTATTTTTTTATTTTTAATAAATGAATTCTTATCAATTTATTATGATTTTATTATTATATAAATATTATTGCATAATATTTCATTTTTTAATAAAAAAAGATTCATTGCAGGTATATCGATTATCGAATTTATGGCTTGAGGCCGGAATAACTTCCGTTCGAAATTGCCTACTACCCTCAAAGAGACTCAACCTCCATTCGAGTACCAGTAAAATCGGACGCGGTTCTTTATTTTTTTGAACAACACATAATATTTTATTTTATGAATTAAAGTAAGTTTGATGGATAGATATGTCAAATGGTTGTGCCATACCTAGTACAGTCCAATTTTTTTAAAAGTCACTTATTTCATACTGTGCCTTCGGTACAATCCATTTGTCTTTCGTATCAAGTCGTGTCGTATTTAAAAATTTAGATAATAAACCTGACACTGCTCATATGCTCAAGCACTATGAGCTCGTGTCGTGTCGTGTTGTCCTTGGACTGGTCACCGTACCATGTCTAAACCACTCACCGTACTGTAATTGAGTCGCTCATCTTATCGTATCTAAGTTATTGATTGTGCCTAAACTATAATGTACTGAGGTGATTGATCATATTTAAATCAAGTTGTATCTATGTCATTTATAGTTCTTAAATAGTGTCATGCATCTTTTTATGAATAAATAAATATAAAATTTAAGTGAAAGATAAAAAAATATTACTTTTTATTATTATATATTCAAACTCAAGATTTAAAATAATTAATTATAAAATTGAAAAATTAAATTTTAATTAAAAAAATAAAAATAAAATATTATATTACATATAATTTTTTTTAAAATTTAAATAAGTATATTATATAAATATTATCTCTAACTTTTGTAATTCATAATTTAATAAATAAATAAATAAATAATTTTTATGAAATGGTGATGTATTATATTCTGTTAAATAAAAATTAAAAATAAAAAAATATATAAACTATTACATTTAACTTGGTGGAGGAAATTGATACTTTTGTTCTTTTAAATCATTGTTTAAGACTTATGGCTTATACTGAGTCTATTCATGGGTTGTGTTTGACTGTGTTTGGGCCGGAGCTCGGGCCGTGCTTAAATTCAAGCCATGTCTGAGCTTGGGTCCATCATGAGTTATGCCTAATCTGATCCATAGACCGAAAAATATAAACTTAATTCAAATTTTAACATTAATTGTGCTTAACTTGAACTCGATATTATACAATACTGACTATATCTAACACAATCCATACCGAATTTGACCAGGCCGACTTATGGGCTGTCTGATCCCATTGATATGTCTTTTGGTGGACAGCTGTATTTATGTAAGGGACTATATATGTATATATTGTTTTTGGGAGGCGCTATTTACACGGCAAAAAAAGTTTCGTACACGCAAGAGAAGTTATGTAAAATTCTACTTCTCCTCTTTATTTTGCGTGCATGGAGCTTTTCCGACGTGCAAATATCAATTCCCATTGTTTTTTTGGGCAGCGAATACACCGGCACGCGAAGATGACGCAGAGTCCAGAGAATCAATTCCTCTTGGCAGCGGACCAGAACCAAGGTTCTCAGAACCGAACTGGTCATTGAACCGGAAAGTTGAGAGGTTTAAGGTTCAACCGATTCGACCGGTAAAACCGCGGTTCAACCGGTAAAACCGGTATTTAATATTAAATATATAAAAATTAAATTTTTATATATCTTATATAATTATATAAAATATTATATTATATAAGAATGATAATAAATATTTAAAATAAAGTGTATTTTAAGAATTATATTAATATTTACATACATTAAGGATATTATAATTAGTATATTTAACAAAATATAATTTATAAAAATTAATTAAAAAAATAATATTTATAAATAGTGATTAAATATTAATTTTTAAATTTTAAAGATTAAATTGAAAATTTTAATCAATTGAGGACTAAATTAAAATTTTTAGTTAAAATTAGAGTCTTAATTATAATTTAGATAAAATTTTGGATCAAATTATAATTTAAAATTTTTTTGTTTAAATTGAACCGGTTCAACCGGTCCGATTTTTTACCGATTTTCTTGATTTTTGACCGATTTTTTCAGTTTTTGACCGAATTTTTTCGGTTCGGTCCGAATTTCATTTTTAAACTTGAACTGGATCGGATCTAAAACCGGTTCCCGATTTTTTCGGTTGAATCGGCCAGCCGGTCTGGCTCTTAATTCATTGGCCAGAACACAATGAATGAAGCAACCCTCCACAGGGAAAAGCCACGTGTTATAAAATACAACAAGATGACGCCAGCAGTCAAAGGGGGATTTCAGTGATAAGACACGCCGTCGTTTCAAATATGTTTATATTTAACCAATGGCGGTTGGGGGCGCTTCGAGCATGGCGGTGACACAGGGACAATTTCGTCAAACTCATTTCCAACGGCTCTTCTCCAAAATAAAAGCCCCAAGCATTTTGAAAACAAGCCATTCTCTCTCTCTCTCTCTCTCTCTCTCTCTCTAACTCGGAAGAAACAGGGACAAAAGAAAGCGAAAATCTTCTTGATCTTGAAAACGGCATCGAAAACAACGCGATAATCAATCGGCTTCGGCTTTCTCTCTTCTGCTTTCTCTGCGTTTGGATTTTTTTTTTTTTTTTTTTGTTTGATTGGCTGCTTGCAACTTGATTTCTAAGAGTGGGTTTTGGGTTTTGCAGGAGCGGCTTTCTTGTCCTTTCTTTATTAAAGAGTGAAGATTTGAGGGCGATTTTCTTTGATTTGATTTGATTTGATTTACTCGCCGCTGGCAACATGCAATTTCGAAGCCCTCTTCAAGAACGCTTTCTTCAGAGGAAAGCTTCCCGCGAAAACGTAATCAGAGAGAATCTTTAATCCTTCTTTTCTTGATTTCTGTCGGTTAGTCTTGTCGTCATGAGTTTTAGTTCCTTTTTGGTGAAATGTGCTCATGGATTTAACCTCAATTGCGTTTTTTCTGTTTGAATTTTTGTGGGTATTTGATTTACTTTAAGAATTAGGGTTTGTTTTTTTTTTTTTTTTTGCTCTTTGAAATCTTTTGAGTTTTTAACTTTTTATACTGTGTAATTTGCCTTACGAGTTGCTTTATTGAACTGAAGGGAATGAAAATAAATTATCCTAGATTCTATCTAATTACAATATTCAAGATTTAGATATTTGATCACCGTATCGTCTAGATCTCAGTCCCTTATGTATCTGAATCTGATGGTTGTTACAAATTGGATTGATTTATTTCTTATGAAGGTTGTCATGAATTTTTAATGTTCAATTCTTGGATTGGATTCTTTTTTATTAATTTTTGATTCGGTTTTTTCATGCTGTCAACAGTTGGACAGATTTATACCAAATAGGTCTGCAATGGACATGGATTATGCACGTTATATGCTGACAGAAGGGCGGAAAGGCAAGGAGAATCAGGCTCTTTTGAGTTCTCCGTCGAGAGAGGCTTACCAAAAGCAGCTGGCAGAGGCTTTCAACATGAATCGCACTCGCATCTTGGCCTTCAAGAACAAGCCGCCCGCCCCTGTGGACCCAATCCCACGAGAGTGGTTTTCATCATCATCTGTTCATCAGTCCGGAACAGTCAGGTCCCACCGTTACATTCCTCAGGTTTGTGTGTGCTCTTGTCGTAATATATTTGCTTAATTGTTCTTGTGACTATGATTTTTTCATTTCTTGTCTAATGAATTTGCCTAATTACTTGGGATTAATTGAATGATCAGAGTTCAGAGAGGACATTGGATGCACCGGACCTGTTGGATGATTTCTACTTAAATTTGCTAGACTGGGGTTCCAGCAATGTGCTTGCAATTGCTCTTGGAGATAAAGTATATCTCTGGGATGCTTCTGATGGTTCTACTTCAGAACTCGTCTCTGTTGACAATGAAGATGGTCCCATTACTAGTGTCAGCTGGGCTCCTGATGGTCGCCATATTGCTGTGGGCTTGAACAATTCTGATGTCCAGTTATGGGACTGCACCGCTTACAGAAAAGTTTGTTTTAGATACTCTTCATTTTTTTTCCTGGTCATTTGTTTTGCTTCTTTGATGATGCAAAACTAATGTTTATAATTTCTCCTATTCTGACAATTCATGCAGCTTCGGACTCTGAGAGGTGGTCATCGATTGCGAGTAAATTCACTGGCTTGGAATAATCACATAATTGCGACTGGAGGAATGGATGCCAAAATCATCAACAATGATGTGAGAGTAAGAGAACACATCATTGGAACTTATAGGGGACACCACCAGGGAGTCTGTGGACTGAAATGGTCAGCTTCGGGGCAGCAATTAGCAAGTGGAGGGAATGATAATCTTCTTTTCATATGGGACAGGACGTTGGCCTCTTCAAATTCATCTACACAGTGGCTTCACAGGCTTAATCACACAGCTGCTGTCAAAGCCCTTGATTGGTGTCCTTTCCAGGGCAATCTACTAGCCTCTGGTGGAGGCGGGACTGACAGGTGCATAAAGTTTTGGAACACACACACTGGCAGCTGCTTGAATTCAGTGGACACTGGCTCGCAAGTTTGTGCTCTTCAATGGAACAAGCACGAGCGTGAACTGCTAAGTTCTCATGGTTTTACTAAGAATCAGCTCATCTTATGGAAATATCCATCAATGGTGAAAATGGCAGAACTCACTGGTCATACTTCTAGAGTCCTCTATATGGTTCAGGTACTGAAATTGAAGTAAATTATTTTTTCCTTTTATCTTGTATATTAGAAACTAAAATATTTATTCATTTGATGGTATGTCGTTGCTTTCTCAGAGCCCGGATGGGTACACAGTGGCATCTGCAGCAGGGGATGAAACATTACGATTCTGGAACGTGTTCAGGACCGGAGAAGCAACTAAACATACGCCAAAAACAAGCACTGAGCCGTTTGCCCATCTACCACAGATCCGTTGAACAGCATGCTGAAAAGGTGTGGTGGCCACTATATGAAGAGTTAAACAAGAGTGGAGTCGCTTTGGTTCAAAAGAAAGAAAATGAATAAAAGAGTGGAGTCGCTGCAGTGTAAATTGAGTCATAAATACATCTTGATTGCTGGTGTAAATACCAGAAGAGTGCCATCTTGGACATTTTTTTGGGGGTGGGGTGGGGGGCGGGGGGGTGAGCACCGAGCATAGGTTTTTACCCTGCATAATTGTAAATATAATGCACCTAGTTCCTGCTATTTGTTTAGAGTCACTATCGTGCACCTAGTTCCTGCTATTTGTTTAGAGTCACTATCGTGACACTCCATACAAGTGATTACAACCAGTTCCCGTAAATGGTTTTTCTGTACTCTTTTTGGTCCTTTTTCCAACATTGATCCTGAATGATGCTTGCTGCTCACTTGATTCGACAGAGCCAACTTTCTTAAGGGTCCAAGGCTGCAAGATTTTTTTGTTTCCCCTTCTAGTTGCAAAGGAGGCTGAAAGAGATTAAGAAAGTATAATACAGTCAAAAACATAATCGTGAAGTTTTAATGAAAAGTAATTTAACTAGTTGTGCTAGAAACAAGTTCCATTTTCAAAATGCTCGGCATATTTGCTTATGGCTCGACTTCAAGGGCTTCATAATAAAGTTCCCGTCTCCATTTGAAAAAAAAACAAAAAGGCTTTTAGGATTGGGCCTTGGAGTATTTGTATCTCCCATCTGTATAGAGAAGGGAATCAACTTCCCGACTTGATTAGCCAATTTTCCGTTTCCACTGCTTTGGCATGCATATTTTATCACAGTTACCTAAGGAAGCTTTTCAACTAGGAGTTTTGTTAGCATCAGTGACTTTTTATTTTATTTTTTTAATCTTTATACATGACACATTAATTTGTCATCAAAAAAATGAAAGGCATTTATATTACAAATTCGTCTTCAAAAGTGACACGTGTTATTTTTTAGTAGTGATTACAAAAACAAAGGTGACTGCGGCTAGCAATATTCCTATTAGTCAAGCAAGAGATTACAAGAAAAAAAAAAAAAAAGGTTGTGGCTGGCAATATTCCAACTAGTCAAGCAAGACATAGATATGTTAAACGGGTCGGATAGCACGTGGGCTGACACGACCCGACAAGATATGGGTCGGACTAGGCACGGTCGGTATAAACAGTATCAAGTTTGGGTTAAACATGATTCGCTCTTAGGGCTTATGCTGGGCTTAGATTCCAAGGAACGTGGGCTAGACTTGGCATGACCCATGATGGGCCCACACTCAAGCACAGTCTAAGTCAAAATACGGCCCAAGCCCAGGCACAATCTAGACACAACCCAGGTATTGGTTGGGCACAGCGTGATCCAGGTATGGTCCATTCAAAAATTGGTGAAAAATCAAATAGGTATGTGGGCAACAAGCTGGTTGAAAAGCCAAAACTTGTCCCTTTACTACTAGAACAAGAGTTAGTGATTGAAATATTTTTTATATTTTTTTACTCTTATTTAACATAAAATACTAATTCATAATTTTTATAAAATCATGAATCATAAAAATTAAAGATAAAAATGCATGAAATTAATCTTATAGTATATTATATTGAGCATTAGTACTATGAAATTAAATCTTCAATCTCAGTTGAAGAATTTCAATTGAAATTTTAATTTTATTAATTACATTAAATTTAAAAATAATTTGTTTGTATTTTCTTTTTTTTGTTAAATTCTAAAAATAAATTATTATAAGTAATTATTTTAAGTCTCTGGTTTAAATATTTAAATGTTCAAAAGAAAGTTTTTGGCAAGACACGTGCCCATAATGCTTAAGCCTTTGGGTCATACTAATTTATTATCTCAATTTTTAAGCACGATACAATATAACACAATACAACACGTGAAATAAAGAATTATGTCTTAATACCACATGAAATATCTGTTTTTTAAATAAAATGGATTGTGCCTGGTACGACAAGGCTCATTTGATATGCCTAGCAAGATGCACTCGATGTACAGTGCCTCGATTGATGGCCTCTTAATTTTTTGCTGTGGTGTTCTGGAGCCCTTTTCAGTCTTCCTTTTTGACCAACAATAAAAAAGGCCATTCTCTTTGCTTGGCAACGACATCTGTCCCCATAAATTTGGCAGCTAATAATCGTAGGGAATTGATATCTACACTCCAATAAAGACTTCATACACGCACATAATAGGGATAAAATTTGAGTACCCCAATATTTTTTTGCGTGTATAGAGTGTTTGTGGCGTGTATATAACATTTGCCGTAATCGTATTATTTCTGCACGTCCAATCCTGTTTCCCATTCATTTGACGAATTGCAATGGAGGCTTCTGAATTTATCCCTTATTTTTTTGGTGCAAAGATTTCCCCATTTTTTCGCCAAGACGGGTGCAAAAGTTGAATTAGCAATAAGGAGACCATTAGCAATTAGAGGACAAACCCCTTTTAGCTGTCTCATCTCTGAACGATCTCCTAGGAATCTGCTGTGTCTATATATATATATATATATATTTTTTTTTTTTAAGAGAGGGTTAGAATCTATATTATAATTAAGAGAAAAAGATTTGAAAGAAAATATAATTAAATCTCCTACCTCTTTCTTAGTGTAGTACCAATAAATAAATTATTTTAGATAATCAATTCCATGCATGACATATCAATTCATGCATTTCAATATTCTTTCTCATTCTGTAAAACTATATAGTTTTTATGGGCACAATTAAAATTTGTTGTCGATCATATATTAACTTTTCTCGCACATATTCTTTCTAATGAAAATGATCATTTTCTATATTATCTATTTTCTTACATTTTTTTCACCACATTCCTCATCTTGTAGACATGTTATAGATACATTCCTCCCATTAAACCTTCAATTAAAAAAAAAAAAAAGGAAGAAAAGAAAGAAATAAAGACATTTAAACAATCTATTAGACATCATTATGCATTAGAAAATTACACTTTGAAATCCTTAATCAATATACCCCACATGCCTACCCTTGTCGTTTGAGTTTGGAGGTTAGAACAAAAGCAGTCAAATTAATGAGTTATTGGCATAAAATTCCAACGCCTTTATTAGTGCTTCATTTCGCATGCACCCTTTTTCTACCTACACACTCCCATTTTTTCCAGGATTTGGCGGGTTGAAGCACACGAGAAGCACGAGTGGATCAATCATAATTCTCTTGTTGCTATAAATAAATGAAATTGAAAGTAGAAAAATAATTTCACTGTTTTCCTATATTTATCATATATATCCATAAGTATTGCTACATAATGTTGCCCTAAAATAATAAAGAGCCTTATAGACCTTTGGATCGATCTAATTATTTTATGGTATATCTTTTTTTTGTTTTATCTCCTATTAAATAATGTATAGAAAATTATGTCTAAGATGAAGTCATAACTTATAAAGCATGGGGTATATTTGGAGATCATGATGAGTTGTTGTTCATGGCTTCAATCAAGATTACATAGTTAATCTCACAAATTTGGACTCAAACACAAACTAAACGTGCATGCCTCATTTCAAATTCACAGAAAGCATTTTTATATAAATTCCTCCTCCAATCTATCTATCTATTTATATATCTATTAAGTCTATGACTTTGGGTTGCCACGTGGCTCCTTTCTGCTTTCATTTTAGCTTATTTTGAGCGCAAATTATTCATCTTCCAAACTTAATTGAGATGACTCATACAATTCTCAACTTGGGAATGCTTTTTCAGGTGTTTGTATTTACACTTGGAAATGCAGTAAGTAATTTGCCATACTATCATGTTCTTGTAATAACAATTATATGCATTGATTCTTTTACTTTGCATCATGCATGTCTTTTTATATTCTAACTTTTAAACTTCCAAATATTCGAATAAGAATTTGAACAATTTCTTTATTCAATCTGTGACTTCTGGTATACTTTATCTTATTATATATTCAATTCTGGTGACATTCTTCTAAACTAAGGACATAAACCACCGAAGAATTTTGCTTCAGTTGCCTCTGAAGTCATCGATTCTTTTGGTTGAAAAGTCAAGGTCCTAAAGTTCTCCTGACAAGAAGATGAATTTTCTTGGCCCTATATGTATAATGTTTTTCGTTATCTATTTCAGTAAGAAAAAATGATTGTTTTTTTTTGGATTAATATTCAAAAATATTACCAACTTTACTTAAAATAATAATTCTAACACTGATTTTAAAATATAATAGTTTACCCCTCTTTAAATTTTTTATAATAAATTTAACACGTTATAAAATTTCTTAAACAGAATTTATATATTTCAATAATGTGACAATTATACATATCACCAGACATTAATGTATATGATTATTATGTCATTAAGACAGATATATTCCTATAAATCTATTATTGAAACTGTCAGATTCTATTAATATGAAATCATTGTGTGTTAGATTTATTATAAAAAAATTTAAAGAGAGATAAATTATTACTTTTTAAAATTAATACTAGATTTGTTACTTTATATAAAGTGAATGATATTTTTGTATATTCACTTTTTTTTTTTTTGAATAGTTGTATTTTTTGATTTTTGGTTTTGGCTTCTCTGGAGGAACTGCTCTCAGAGATTTACGAGGAGCATGGAGGAGTGGGCGACTTAATTAAGCTGACCTATTTAAATGACCATCCCGCACCATGCACGGTTGTTTTTTATGATAAAAAAATGCCAATGTCCCAAACCACAATATTTCTTTTTTTTTTTTCTTTATAATTCAGGTCAATTTTACTCGAAAAACACAATATTCAAAAGTTAAGCATTAACTGACCTTCTGGCGTCAAAATACATGGCCATTTGCCATCTGATGCGTTATTGCATTACCACGACAATTTAAACATCGTGAGAAATGTGGCGGTGCCATGGGAAGATAATTGCTATTTGCTAATGTCTAGAGGCCCACAATGTTTCGAGCCGTGATTTTGAGTCTAGAATTGGTTAATTGCTCCCGTGAGGAAAAAACGAATTTACAAGTCGTTTTCAGACGAAAGGCCGGCAGGTCGATTATGTCCAAATTTACGTGTACCAACTCAGTGTCTTGTTTCTGTCGGCGCATAAACAAACCAAAGGAAAAAAAGCTAGTCGGTGGAAAGAAAGAAAGCCAGAGAGTTACAAGTGGAGATGTCTATTCATTTTGGGCAACATTTTTCTTTTTTGGGTTAATATAAAATGTGTAAGAAGGTAGTGTCCAACTGCCTATAAATCTGCCATATAAGATTGTGCGAGTTTACTATAGTCAAATAGGCCGGACAGCATATTCTTTTTTGTGTTGCAATTTTGTGATTTGAAAAATTTTTTAGAATGAGAATTTGCCTCAAGCTGAATGATTTGCAGCTGAGTCTTTCAACTAAGAGACTTGATCTCCTTCACCGCCGCAGTGTTTTCCTATGGCGATAGACCATGTTTATGAAGGCAAAAAATTTGTTCCAAGATAATATACTTAGAAAAAATACTTTCGTTTTGTTTGATTTTTTTAACAAGATAAAAGTTATATTGCGAGTATGTCAGTTATAGCAGGTGTGGGTCAGGCCCGACCTTATCTAACCATTACATTCTCATTCAACCAGCTCTGAGCACGCAGCACTTGAACACTGATAGGGTCAAGTGAGGCTCTGCTGTCATAAATTATAGTGATTGCTGAATTTAAAACTCTTAGTGCATTCAATCTTCTTACATAGCGAGCACCCAACACCCAAGTACTGATGAGACCGAGTGAAACTCTGTTGCGGGAAACTACAGCGATTGTCGAAATTAAAAATCACAGCACATTCAATTCTCTTGCATAACGAGCACCCAACAATAAGTTAGTGAAAACTGCGCTTGTGGGGATTTGAACCTGAATTGTCAACATAGAATGCATGCTGACTTATTACCAAGCTATTATGGTGTTTCATTTGATTTTTATGCATGCAAGTTTGTAATTTTTAATTTTTTGACCTATTAAGGTTTATCTCCACCTTTTTCTTTTTTTTTTTGATAAAAAAAATCTTATTGGGTACGTCAGTTATCGAATCCTTTGACCAAGATCAGAATAACCTCCATTTGTTTCAGTCTCGTTCAACTACTCTAAAGGGATAGACCCACTTCTCGAACATTAATGGGATTGAGCGTGACTCCGTCACAAGAGTTCATGCAAGTGAGACCGGACTCAACGTCGCGTATCACAGTTTATACCTTGAAAGAGTCTTAACATTATTCAACTAGGGCGAGTGCGTGCGTGAGATTTGAAACTTGGACTCACTGCGTGAAAGTACGTCAACTTACCACTAACTTACCAATTTGAGTAGTTATCTCCACCTTTTTCCAAGCATCTCTTACACACACACACACACACACACACACACACACACACACACACACACACACAAATAAATGATTATAAATGATTTCATTGGTTTCCATACACACACAGATAAACGTACATTAAAAGTTGGCAACGACATGTCATAAAATTTAGCATTATTATACTTCTCCAATATATAATATTCAAGCTCATACATGACGATGAGTCGATGAGAAAGCAAAGAAAAAATTTGGATAAACAGAAAGCTAGCTAGTCTGACACCAGATATATGTGTGTGTGTGTGTGTGTGAAAAGCTAGCCGCATACGATGATTATGCTTGGAGTTTGGCACAGAAACAAAGTTGAACCAACGAAAGCTTGCATATAAGAAGTCACGTTCTTATGAAGACACGAACATTTTGATAACTTCAATGACCTTCTTCTCCAACACATAAGCTTGCGCATGACAACAGTTAGTTCTCAGACATGAACATGTTGATAACTTCAATGACTTCTTCTCCAACGTCCGAATATGGATTGTTTGTGAAGAAACCGTGTTGCTTCCCCTCAAATTCGACGTATTTGATATTCTTCCCCATCTCTTTCAGCATTCTTGCATAGTCCTGAGCTCTGTCTTTCAACAATTCATTGGCTCCTACAATCACCAAGATAGGATCGAGGACCACCGTTTGAAGACTCGGGCTGGCCGGTCCAATTGGGTTTGCAAATGGGTGGTCTCTACTTTCTCCCATGGGCAGAGATAGCCGCCAAAATCTGTGGCGAAAAATTACTCTTCAAGAAACAAGCCCGATGATTTTTTTTTTTTTTAATATCATAAATAGTGAATTGAAAATTAATATTTACAAATATTAATATCCGCATATAATACAAGGTTCTTGGTATTTTACTCATTATTTTGCATGAGTCTATCCTCAAAATCTTACCTAACATGAATTTATATTATTATTATTTATATTAAGCATACTTTATTTATTGTCTAATATAAGATTATTCATAAATTATGCTAAAATAAAGGAGTCAAATTAAAAATTTAAAAAAAAATTATTTCACTAATGGGTTATACTGAGTTAGGATTAAAAATTTCAATTTGGAATCCAAGTCTTAACCAATAAAGCAATTTAAAAAAAAAAAGAAGAAGGTAAACAGGCAGGAAGGTGAGCACGTTACGTATCAAGGATGTCCAAATTCAGAAATTCTTCACGAGGCCCTTCCTCTGAATTTGTCCTGGCAAGGCCCCCAAAAAATGGCGCCATAAGGATATAACCTCGAACCCGGACCGGAGCCAGTCCGGCCGACCCCGCCCCGAGTCGAACCGCCATGTGATGTGCAATATTGCCCCCAGACGAGTCACCCATTACAAAAACATGGTCAAAGTCAACCCCACCTGCAGCATTTAACCACGGATCACCCTTTTTACTCAAAGCCAGAATCTGTAGCCACTGCATGACACTAAGTCCGTCTCAATGGCCGCCGGAAGCCTATGCTCCGGGGCCAAACGGTAGTCAGGCGCAACCACTAGAGCACCGAGGCCGGATGCCAGCCGCATGCAACAGTTGTGAGAATTAGGCCAGGTGCAGGAGCCCACACAAAAGCCACCCCCGTGAATGAAAATCACAACAGGAAGCTTCTTGACAACAGCGTTTTCTGTCGAAACTGATGTGGGTTTGTAGAGGCGGAGGTGAAGGTTGTGCTTTTTGTCAAAGATGCAGTCTTTGAAGAGAATGGAAGGGTCGTCCATGTCTGACATGGGGAAGTCTATGTGTTTGGACCTATAAATGGTGCCATCACTATAGAGTTGAAGGACGCCCATAATATCTTCGGCTACGTGAGGAAGGGAACCCTTGTTCATTTTTGGGTTTTACAGTTAAAATTCTCTGTGTTGAACTTGGTTGTGGCAGAAAATGGAAGTATTCAAGGGATCATACATAGATAGGAGTAAGAGCAGGAGACTTGCTAGGAAGGATCGTGGTTGGTGCAAATGGGGCAAAGGTTTACGGGGATTTCTATTAATTTTAACGTGTATATAGATATATATTTTGTGAGTAAAGTTAATAAGTAACCAAAATTATACGAGGTTGATAATATATTTTTAGACAAAATGGAGGCTTGACCGCCTAAATTGAAATATGATTCTCCATATTTTTCTTAAATTTTTTCGAAGACAAAAAAGTTAGCACACGCTACACTCACACACACATATACTCAAAGTTTTATTCATTTATTTATTTTTGTTAATGGGTTCAAATACGTGGTTAGACGGAGGTGGCCAGAAAAAGTATTAATAATATAAAGAATTTAATTATTTTAATAATTAAATTAATAAAATATAATATAATAAATTATTACATTATTTTTTGTTATAAAAAAATTAATACAATTACAAAAATTTCTTAAATTGTTACATTCTGTACACTTCTTCAGACCAACACTCTTTGGCCACCAATCTTTTTCGTTTGTTAATTGGCTAACTTTCTTTCCACTTTGGACGCGGGCGCCGGCCGTGCATCCTTGATTCTATCCAACCGATTGAGTCCAACGCGGTTAGCGCGCTAAACGTGACGCTTGTCCTAAGAACAACTCGAACCCTAGCCGGACCAGACTCCTTTGATTGACCAGAAGACAAGCAGAACCAGACAAATTTATACTAGACTCAAATTTAAACTGGAATTGGAGGGGTGCGCCAGGCCCTGTAGTGCAACGCATGGGCAATGCTCGAGTAGCCCAATAGCAAGCGATTGTGGTGGTCACAAAGACTTTTATTTTATCTCTGAGTAGTTAGCTTTTCGGGTATAGCTTTCCTAATATCCATATCAGACTGTGCAGTAGATGGATCAGTTTTAGGAAAAAAAAATTAAAATATATATATATATATATATAAATCTTCGAATTTCTTGTGTGGGTAACACATAAATTTTTGATGACCCATAAACCCTCATAATCGTGAGATTGAGATACTTTTCATATCCTTAAATTTTATAAGAAAAAAAAATACCATCATGGGGACAATTTCCGGGCCAATGGGCTTGGATTCACTTTTCACTGCACTTGTAACTAGGGGTGATAAAAAAAACAATCGAAAATTTCAGTTAACTAAAAAAATTGAACCGAATTAAACTGAATTTTCAGTTAATCAAACCGAAAAAAATCAAAATTTTCAGTTCAATTTCAATTTTTAATATTTAAAAACTGTAGTTAATCGAATCGAATCGAAATATATATATATATATATATATAGACACACACATACATATATAATAATAGTTAATAAAATTACATCACAAATAATCATTTATTTATTTTTATATATAATCATAGTTATACTTTTTTAAAAAAATATATATCAAAAATATTTGTTTACATTTAGATTATAATTTAAAATTTTTTTATTATTAAATTCAGTTAACCGAACAGTTAATCAAAGTTGAAGTGAAATTTTCAGTTAACCGAACTTCAGTTAATCGAAGTTTCAGTTCGGAAATAATTTTCAATTTTACATAATCGAATATTTTAATTTAGAAATAGTTATGATGGTTTAGTTTAGTTAACTGAACTGTAAATACTGATACTTATAATAATGTAGACAGCTGCTGCCTGTTGTACATGCACATGACCTGTTTCTCCAACCCCGACTTCCATTGTCCTCTTCTTCTCCTTTGTATTATTTTTTCCTCCGTATTTTGGAAGCATGTTGAAATCAGCTTGTACTTATATGAATCTCTGAAAAAATGTTGATAAAAAATGTGGATATTTTGTCAGCGAACGCTACCTTTAACCTTTATTTTTGTAATCGCTGCGCGTAGAATTGACTGTAAAAAAATAAAGTCAAATATATTATAAATTTATTATTACAAAGTGTTGCGTATTGATTTTTTATTGATGATTGTAAAAAGGTAAAAAATGATTATAAATAGCAATCCGCAAAGACGTAAATTTGAGATCATATTCGTACCCGGCCGATGGAACTTGTGACATTTGTCAGCCAAAGTTCTCATAGATTGATACTTACAAACATATGTATGACTTAATAATGTTTTGATATGCAAGCCCTGTGTAAGTAACATGCATATGGTGTTTATGTGATTTGTTTGTAAGGCTTGTTCGTTATACAGATATTCCAAGATGTTGGGAACAAAACATAAGCCAACATCACCCCATGCTGGCTACTAATCAGGAGTTAATATGCATGGCAAAACACTGGAGTCCCAGAGGAGAAAGAGACCAAAATTGTGGGAGCTTGAGGACAAGAAGGGGAAAACTGAATACTTACATGTTCCCGATGGTTTCATTGGAAAAGGAAAGCTGGAAAAGTTTATGGATCCTTCATTGACAAGGCAACATATAAGATAATCATGCTTTGCTCCTCTTAGCAAGCATGATCTATGACATATCTGTCAGATTGAACAAAAAGAAGCATATGGGCGTAAAATCACATTTAATTGAAACTTGGCCATCCAATGATTCAAACTAGATAAATAAATTCACTGAGGACATATATACCAAACCATATGTGATGTTTGGACCTTGCTAGCAGGTAGCAAAACCAGCAAGCTGGGACAGAGGAACACAGACATCCTGCGCGAAAAGAAGAGAAAGGAAGTGGGGAGAGTAGGGCGATGAGGAAAAAACCTGGCAAGGGTTCTATCAAAAATGAGAAAAAAGCAATCTGATCCTGCTTTAAGAGGAGGCTTTATATATAATAGGCAATGAAGATATCTAAATTTCAATTAAGAATTTAGGCAAGCTTATGTACATTTGATAGCCTGTTTAAAAGAAACAGGATAGAACTGCTTGAAAACTTTTCGTCCAGCGTAGTTTTCTTTTAATTTTGCAGTCCTATTCTGTAGAAATACATTATGCATTTGGTTGTGCCTGTGAACCGAAGAAAATCAATAGTACAACAATGTTAATTATTTTAACAAAATAAACTTGGCTATTACAAACATAAACGGGTTAATTTCTGCCAGTGCCAATACAAGTAAAAAATACGGAGTGAAGTTATGAAGCAACAAAATTCTCATAAAGACAACAAGAATCAACTCACCGAAATCATTTCCTCATAATCGGGTCCCAATGCAAAGCAAGCCCATCGAGCTTCCGTCCTTATCCACAACAAGCCAAGAAAGAAATAAAATGCAAAGCAAAGAGATGAAGAGAGTAAAAAGACTGGACTAGAGGATCAAGCCTATCTTACAATTCAACTCAATAAGAAGCCAAAAAAAAAAAAAAAGAATAATGAATCAAACAAACTTTCCTCATTTCTCCCGGGCTTCAAATCAAGTCTATGGGTACAAAATATCCAAGTAGCTTAAAATTTGCTGAATTTTCAATATGCCTAACACAATCCATTAACAAGTATAGGCAAATCACCACACAGGCTTTCTAACTGTGTCTGCAATCACTTAGCGACTTGTATTGCACACCATGGTGACCCTGCAAATAAAAGGATTCATTAGGACTCTAGGAAAAGAAAACTATCTTTCGTCTTCAGATATTTTTTCCCCTCTCAGGGAGGAATTTACTCAAAAAGGAAGATAAAACAGGCGAAAAAGACAAGTGAAACATAAAGCTAGAAATTGTTGGTTTCCAACTGAAATTTTTTATGAATCAAGAACTGTCATTGAGAAATCATTCTAAAACATATCGAAGGGTGCCCCATTAAGATACCATTTAGAAACATCTTCTCTTCATTAGTCTAGAAAACCAAAATGATAGATGAGGAAAAGAAAAAGAAAAAGAGCTTTTAAAGCTACATATTGTGGTATACTAATAAGCGCCTAATGTGTCGATCATAAAGTCCTGCATTTAAGCATTACTAAGGAGTACAGTGAAACTAAATATACACAAAACATTCTTAGGTCATGAACGGTTCAGGTTTAAGTTGAGCATGTGGGATATGATTCCTCATAAACTTAGTGTGTATCAATTTAGCCTATTTAAGATAAGATGGGTTAAAACACGTATCCTTCCTGACGGGTCTGTGGAGACAACACATTCTCTTTTTCATTTTACAACTTCTCTTTTTCATTTTACAAGGAAAAAAAGGCCTCTTTCAATTAAAGGAAAAGGTGAAGCACACATCATGACATAAGTATTCTTCTGCAAATTCAACTTTGTAGTTATTTCTGGTCCCCAGTTCCCAAACTGAAGAGGGGAAGAACTTGTTCAAAAAATGGCAAAGAAGCTTCGGCCCTATAATGCAGCAATAATCACATCAGTTAGCAAATGAAAAGCGCAGCGATAAACTTCTTGTAGTCCCAGAGTTGAAAACTTGAAATTATATCCGGAAGCATGAATTTCAATTTTGATGAATACAAAGTTGAAAAGGTAGATTATGCCCAAATTACCAATGCCAACTCAATTTATTGTTTAGGTATGGGCGCAAACAAGTAAAAGAAAAGGACTTGGCAGTTGAAAGGGGGAAATTTGAAACTATCACAATTTACAAGTCTAGATCTTTCTGCCATTTTGGACAACAAACTTCATTTTTTTTTTCCCCGATTTCAGAGTTGGACACCCTCAACCCTGGTTTTCCTTTTCCTTAAAATTTTTTAGTACTGGGACTCACCGTTAAGAACAACCTTTCATATTGACATTGTTTTTTAAAATTTTACTACTTAATAACTCAAATTTTTTCAGTATTTGACACTTGACCATAGGCAACAAAATTTTCAAGGAATTAAATATTATTAATTGATGAAAATGGGAAAATTTTTAATTGCCAATGTTTTAATCCATTCAATTTAAATAGGTGTCTTTTTTTAACAGAAAAAAAAAAGTCTATATTTAATATGTTCGTCATCAGATCTATATGTCGATATTAGAGTAACTGTTATTTATAATGTCTCATTCAATCATCTCTAAAAAGGCAGATTCACCACCTGACCACTAATAAAATCGAATGTGTCTTTACTGCAAGAGACCACGACGATTATCGCATCTAGTTACGCTACAATCTTTAGCCATTTTAACGGCCACTCAACCATTTATCAAAAAAAATGCAGGCACGAGAATTTAAACTCAGATCGTAAATATAGAACAGATACTAATTTACTATTGAATTACTACTTCAAATAATATTTAAATTGATATTTTTTCCATCAGTAATATCATAATTACTGTGAAGAGATATTTCAGGGCGCGTGTGGGGTGACGTCACCTCAAATAAAATAATATTTTTAAATTTTATTTGTTGAACAAAAATTCATGTGATGTATAAGGTTCGTTTGCACTATTCACCCATCCTTCTCATGCACGTTTTAATTGGTCTATTTACATCTTTTCTTGATTTTGATATACATTGGATGATTTTTATGGAAAAAATTCAAAAAAAAATTATTTTATTATGACAGATGTCAGTAACGTCAACTAAGTGGACCCGTATTCCAAGCGTATCGATTTCTCATGCCCGGATATCATTTATGTAAAGAGTGCTACTACATTACATATTTTTGTATTTTTGTTTTAAAAAATATCTCTAATAAAATTATAATTATTATTTTTAAAATAATAACTGATATTTTTAAAATATAAAAATAATAAGTGTTTCAAAAATATGTATTCATTTCAATTGCGATAAATTTCGAAATAAAAATTATCAAAACACTAATGTTTATTCTTCTGTAAATTTGTATGCATACAAGCTTGTGATTTCACTTGTTTACAAATGTCTACGGATGAATCTTTTTTTGTTGTTCCAAAAAAAAAAAAACCTAAAGATTATCAATATTTTTTTTTTTTGGATAAATAACACGTCGATGAGAAAAGATTTGCCAACAAGATGACACTTCTTAAAAACAGTGTGGAAAAAAGAACTATCATAGGACGCAAGAATCACCTCTATATCGATCCAAATAGAATTCTGGGACAAGTTGTATTCAACTAAAGTTATGCGTACTGCTTGGAGTACGTACGTTGAGCAGCTACACCACTTTAGTTGGGATAAAAGTAATAAAAAAAAAAAAAGAATATATTTTTTAATTTTTAAAATGTTATATTACACGACTGAAATGATACACAGAAATACTATATTTATAAGATAGCACACAATGAAATAAAAAAATAATTCACTATAATTATACAATATTCCAATAATAGAGAGAATTTATAGAGATTATTGTGATTTGAACATAATACTGTAATTACAATAGATATGAAAAACTTATTACTGAAATACATCCTCACATCACAACAATACTTTTGACGGAAAGTTTATTTTCGCAGCAAGCAAGCTAAAGAAGTTTTTGGAAAAAAGCAA
This sequence comes from Carallia pectinifolia, assembly GCA_037832335.1. Classification (NCBI taxonomy): domain Eukaryota; kingdom Viridiplantae; phylum Streptophyta; class Magnoliopsida; order Malpighiales; family Rhizophoraceae; genus Carallia; species Carallia pectinifolia. The sequence continues at coordinate 14,770,527 of CM075444.1, read as the reverse complement.
GCTAAAGAAGTTGCACAAACATAAGCTTGCATAACAAGAGTTAGTTCTCAGACATGAACGTCTTGATAACTTCAATGACTTCTTCTCCAACGTCCGAATATGGATTGTTTGTGAAGAAACCGTGTTGCTTCCCCTCAAATTCGACGTACTTGATATTCTTCCCCATCTCTTTCAGCATTCTTGCGTAGTCCTGAGCTCTGTCTTTCAACAATTCATTGGCTCCTACAATCACCAAGATAGGATCAAGGACCACCGTTTGAAGACTCGAGCTGGCCGGTCCAAATGGGTTTGCGAATGGGTGGTCTCTACTTTCTCCAATGGGCAAAGATAGCCTCCAAAATCTGTGGTGAAAAGTTAATTAATATTCAAAAAACAAGCATCGTTTTTTTATTTTTTACGAATATCATAAATAGTAAATCGAAAATTAATATTCACATCTTACATCTTAGCATTGAAAATCTCCAACTAGAATCTCAGTCCTAACCAATCAACTGAAAAAAAGGGAAAAAGTAGACTATCCAAATAAGTTTTCATCCAAATTGTTATCCGGATGAAATGAGTGGCCAATGTTTTGCATCAACAGGCTTACATCTTGCCAAAAAAAGAAAAAAAAAGTACGTCTCTTTTTTTTTATATTACGGAAAATATGACCTATAGTTGCAAAACTTTGACCGCTGGTTCTATTCGAGCAATAAATCGGACACCTAAAATTGGGGTGATGTACCAGCGCTCAAAAACAAAAAGAAGGTTTAACATGGTCCAAACAGGCAGGAAGGTGAGCACGCTACCTATCTAGGATGTCCAAATTCAGAAATTCTTCACTAGGCCCTTCCTCTGAATTTGTCCTGGCAAGCCCTCCAAAAAATGGCGCCATAAGGATATAGCCTCGAACCCGGACCGGAGCCATTCCGTCCGACCCCGCCCCGAGTCGAACCGCCATGTGATGTGCAATATTGCCCCCAGACGAGTCACCCATTACAAAAACATGGTCAAAGCCAACCCCACCTGCAGCATTTAACCACGGATCACCATTCTCACTAAAAGCCTGAATCTGTAGCCACTGCATGACACTAAGTCCGTCCTCAATGGCCGCCGGAAGCCTATGCTCGGGGGCCAAACGGTAGTCAGGCGCGACCACTAGAGCACCGAGGCCGGATGCCAGCCGCATGCAACAGTTGTGAGAACTAGGCCAGGTGCAGGAGCCCACACAAAAGCCACCCCCGTGAATGAAAATCACAACAGGAAGCTTCTTCACAACAGCGTTTTCTGTTGAAACTGATGTGGGTTTGTAAAGGCGGAGGTGAAGGTTTAGTTTTTTGTCAAAGAGGCAGTCTTTGTAGAGAATGGAATGGTCATCCGTGGTTGACATGGGGAATTCTATGTGTTTGGACCTATAAATGGTGCCATCACTATAGAGTTTTAGGATACCCAGGCAATCTTCTACTAAATGAGGAAGGGTGCCCATCTTCACTTTTGGGTTCTCTCAATTTGACTGGCTGTTGATGAACTATGGCAGAAAGTGGAGGAGGTAGCTGTGGGGTAATATATAAGATAAAAATTTAGGGTATTTTTAATTCTAATCATATTTTTTAGTACGTACAATTTATTTATAATTTTATATTATATATAATAAGATTAATTATAAATAAAAAATAAAAAATAATATATATAATATAAAATTGTGAGATAATTAAACACATATAAAATAAGTAAAAATAGTAAACAGAGTGCAGGATAGAGGAAGAGCAAGTGGTGGGTCAGTAGCCAAGGGTAACACTGTAATTGACTTGAGATACCCTAGAGGGAAGTGGTGGCAAAGTAGTGACCTTAAAGTGACACATGGTTTCATGGCCATTGGCTTATCTGAATTTCGTTAAATTAGGGCCATAGGATAGTAAGGCTGGTGGTAACGATATTTTTGTTTTTTTTTTTTTTGATTCCTCCGGAGGGAGAAGGATGCTATTTTTTTTTTTTTTTTCTCTCTGTGTTTTCTTAGGTGGTAATATTTTTTTGGGTCTGCAATAAGGAGCTCATAGTTTCATTGTGGAGAAGGGAGAGCGTGAGACTGGCAGGGCATCAAACCCGCCAAGAGCAAGAGAGCTCTTTCTTTTAATCTCTCGGCAAATGCCGAATTCTCGTTTAGGTTCTAATATTTTGTTTTTGGTTTGTGAAAACATAAGAAAGTTCCATGCGATTTTATGGGAAACATAAATCTGGCTGTTGGTTATTATGCATAGAGATTAGAGAGACCTCAGCAATTATGAAGGCCAAAAACTCTGCGTCCCTATATATTCAAGTGGGTATTTTCCAAAAGCGGAGAGTTAACTGAATATGAAATGTGAGGCAAAAAAAATTAAACTAAACTCAGTTTAAAAATTACTTCGGACAAAGTTTGCAGACATGAAATTGAGTTTCTGCTACACTCGTTAAAAAAAAATAATAAACATAATAATATCTTTAAAATCTGTGGATATGTGCAACGCTTACACAGCATATAGGTGCATTTTAAGCATTCTTATATACACACTTAGCACTTAGTGCATGCATGTGATATGTGGTTGTTTACTATATAGTTAATCAATTAGGATTACGTAATAATTAAATTCCTTCAGTTTTTTAGTTGTCCAATTAACTGCCTTTGGTAGCTATGTCCACTCAATTCAATTTTATGTATGAATGAACGTGTCGCTCATGTAACTAACCTTAACTTTCCCAGAAAAATTCTATATAAAGATCCATACTAATTAAATTTTATTGCAGAAAAATCACAAACAGTATTAATAATATATATCTATATATATATACTTTTATATTTTGACTTCATATCTGCACAAACACAATCAAGAGTTTCATTTTTTTATCTTAAGAAAGAATTTGCATAGATTCTGATGCAAATATTTAAGCGTGAATATTACTTTAAGGACAGTAATATTCAACATACGAGTTAAAGTAATTTTACATATTATAATTTTCAATTTTCAAAATTTAGATTCTAAATTCTAGATTCCGATTCTTCCATTTAGTTGAATATATAGCGTTGGGTTTGGTACGAGACCATGTGATTTGAGGACACAGAACTTTTGGATATATGGGACGTTGACTTCTGACTGCTTAATTAATTTGGTAAACTTACCGCAAGACACATTGCTGCTTTAGCTACATAGAATACCTTAATTTGTCATGTTTGGATGAGACTGTGATACGAAAAAGATTTGAATATATATGACAGTGAATATTATGGGTTGGCTTACTTTACAAAATGTTGATTTTTTTTTTTAAGGTAATATTGCTAACATTGTATTTGAGAGAGGGGGAAAAAAGAATAGAGAGAAGAAAGTGAGAGAATTAAGGTAAATTATTATATTTAGAAAATATTTGGAATGTGGGAAAGAAAAAAAATTTTAATTCTCTTAATTCTTTTTAATCCACCAAAATTAATCCTTCTAAAAATAGAATGAAAATTGTTAGTTCTTCTACTAAATTTATTAAATAACTTAATTATCTCTCACATAATTTGAAAATTACAAATTTACCTAAATAAAATATTTAAATAAAATTTATTATGAAATATAAAATTACTATTTTAATATATTTTATTTTTCTCTCCTCACTTTCCACCATTTCTCAAAAAAAAGAATTTATAATTTTTCTTCCTCACATCACCTCTTTCCAAACACAAGAAAGAATAGAAAATATTTTTCTTCTCTAATTATCATATCCTCTACTTTCTTTTCCTTCACTTTCCTCTCATTTAAAAATTTTATCCAAATACAATATGAATTTCCATACAAAACAACTCTATGCTATGCACACAAAAAAAACGTCCGTACTCTAGATCTAAAAACTTGTAGCATAGGTAATGCCACTGGAATTACGTAATGATATCATTTATGCTGATTAAAATTTGGGTTGCCATGAAATGGCTCTCTTTATCTTTTAAAAAAAAACAGAAATGCCTTTTTTTTTAATAAAATGGAAAAGTAGAGTAGTCACTATCCTACCAAAAAATATTGCAGGTTTATACCAAAAAAAAAAAATGTGATCAGATAATTACGGCATTATTCACACCAAATAATAAATTAGAAGTTTAGTTATATCATTAGACCTTAGCAAAAATCAAACTCCCAATTTCAAAATGAGTAACTCAACTCCCTAATCTAATAGGTCACTAGAATACCGTAGAAATGGTTTTCTTTATCCAAATATTAGTGAATTAATAGCTCAAGTTGCTTGAAAGGGGAAGTCTGGAGGTACTACGAATTTCGTGGCCATATAGTTGCTCCGTAAAGAAATGACTGCAGAGAAGCCGGAATACAAATACAAGCCTTCAAACAAGCCGTGTTTCATGGAACCTAAACAATCACTTCGATTTCTGGACCGCAAACAATTTTGTTTTTAGTATGAGTTTGACTACCTTTTTTAATAGTTTTTTTTATTAAATTACATATGCAATTACATTAATATTCTTCCTGGCCTTACCACTAAATTTTTTCTTTTTACTATTATCATCATGTCACAAAAACTCGGAGGGAACGTAATTATAAAAATATATTAAGTACATAATAATTTATACCATTAGATCATAAATACTAAATTCAAAACAAAAATAATAATATTTTATGATATTACATAAATTGTGTGCTCACCCCATATTTAAATAAATATGTCTATATAATCATACTCTTTAATAAAAAGTGAAGGAAAATTTTATAAAGATGTCACGAGCACGAGGATAGCAACGTTGCGACACGGTAGCCGTGAAAACAAAACCGTGTTACCTTTTAAGAAACGAGGACATTGCAGGTATGGCGCACTGTAGAATAGAAAATAAATATATTTATATCTATGTTACGTATATAAAGTGAAATTTGAGAAAAAATTGAGAACTTTCTCTTTTTTGACACGTGATAATTTCTTAAATTAAGAGAAAAAAGAATTCTATTTGTATTAAGCTCAAAAAAAAATCTCTTTGTATTTCCCTTTGTAAAAAGGAAAAAAAAATAATTAGTTAATTCTCTTTTTTTTTTATTTTCTTATAAAGAAAAACTTACAATATTTATGGTTTTTTAAAAAAGGAAAAACTACTCACAATTTAAGTAGATATAAGTACATATAAGTTGTCACCTCTTTAAGAATTTTTTTAATAAATTCTAATACCGTATTTAAATCCTTCTTAATATATCCCTTTGTAGACAGTCACAGTACAAGTACAACGTAGTTAGCAAGCACTATATTTAAATTGTTAATCAACCGAAAAGGTTCGTTGCTTTGCGTTTTTTTTTTTTTTTTCCACATGGCTTTGGTAATTCATAGTTCTTAACTACAATTCTCATCTTTTGCTTTCTATCTTCTTTTTAATTTATATGTATCTTTTTTTTTTTAATCTATATGATTTGTGCTGATTTAGTGAAACCTGAATTCATGTTTTTCTTTTCTTTTTTTTTCAATTTGAATTTTCTAATTCTGCTCCTCTGGTTAATAGTTACATGAAGGTGTCTATGTAACATATGACCATAGCAATTAGCATTCACGATTGAGTCTGGTTATAGACCGTGATAAAAATGTAGTTAATTTTTTTTATAATTGTGTACATATTTTATTTTAGATGTTTGCACATCTTATTTAATGATTTACACATTACCTATTTTTTTTTTAAAGAGTGTTGATCCGACATAAAACTTATAATCTGTCCCTCTCTCTCGCACCCTCTCTTTATCCCGGCTAGCCATCACTACTTCCTAATTTTTTCTTTCGTGGATTATCATTACTATAAGTCTTACTATTTTTGACTACCTGCGCAGGCACTTCAACGTGGAAAATGGGTATTACAATTGTGACCAACTGGTACGTCCCAAAATAAAATGCGACTTCCAGTCGTTTGGCCACCTCTAGAGCCTTCGAATTCTTTTTCGGATGGTGAGCTTTAATTTATTTACGTAGTTAAGTTGTAGAAGTTTTTAAAAGTTATGTCAAATTAACTTAATGCCAAATGAAAAAGAAAACATAAAAAATTATTATAAGAAACAGTTGAAATAAAAGAAAAAAATAAAATAAATTTATGAGATATAAAATCATGTATTTATATTTTGATATTTTGTGACAAAGTATTTCCTTATTGTTTTAAATTATTGTAAACGAGTTTTTATTTATTTATTTAAAAAAAAGGTGTTGACATTCGTCAACCTTTTTTTGTGTGTACATGTTCTCTGCATGTCTGAGTCACATAACTCACCCTCCTTAAGTCTTTTTTTCTCTTAGAAATAAAAATAGTTAACCCCTACACTTGTCTTAGGAAATTCTTTAATCAGAAGACTGAAAGCGCACGGGTTAAAAAGATAAGGAATAGTCCTCCTCGAGATATTCTTAAAAATCTTCAAAATTCAATCTCTAACGGCATCGGTGTCATTGAGTTCCAACCACTCTCTTTTGTACAAATCTAAATAGAGGAAGAACCGATTTATAGGCCTCCCTCACGTCTGTCATCAACCATTTTTCAGGGGCGCCACCATCAAAAAGAAAAAGAAAGAAAATCAGCTTTTGGATTTCTCTTTTTTTCAGGGAGGCCATGAATAAAATTACTGCTGTTAAAAAAATAAAAAAAAAAAAGAAAGGAATCAGCTTTTGCTGGATTCATGATATTATCGGGAACCAAAGCTACTTTGATTCTTCTCATCGTGTAATGCAAGTTCCTTCTCTAGATACTGTAATCCATTCAGAATAATTTTTTTCTTTTGGACTGTCTGAAATTGTAAAGAACTAGTTTTTCAAAAAAAAAAAAAAAAAAGGTACAACTACATATCAAAGTGAACCACCAAGGACTACATTTTCACGAACTTAAAGGAAGAACCCATCTCCTAGAGTGACAGAATCACAGAGCAGCACAGTAAGCCTCAGCTATCTGCAATGGCATCAGATAAAATTTTGAGTAAGACAACGTAAGTACACTTAATAAAGCATACAAGAGGCAACGGTACAATTTATTTTTATTTTACTTTTTAAATTTAATATATTTTTATAATTTAATAATTTAAAGCATTGCATACTCATGCTACAGTCTTTATAGTTATTATGATTTTGAATAGAATAACCATTACATCCTTTCTTCCGCCAATTCTTTGTCTCATACTTTACGAGGTCGTTTTCGGATGAGCAAAAGGAAGATCATGTCCAGATTATTCATGCCAAACTCAATCCATTTTTCAATTTTAAGTATGGGGACAAATTAACAAACTGGAAAGGAGATATTATTAGAAGTCTAGATCTTTCTACCATTTTGCATAAGACACTTATGGTATGTTTGGATTTGTGAGAAAGTAAGAAAATAAAATTATTTATATTGATGAGAAATAAAATGATTAAAAAGAAAAAGAAATAGTAATTTATGAGAAAAAAATTATAAGAAAAGTAATTCATTTGGATTGTTAGGAAAGTTGGGAGAAAGAAAATGATGGGAAAGAAAAATAAATAATAATTTATGAGAAAAATTTGTGAGAAAATAGTTTTATTTAGATTAATAAGAAAGTTATGAGAAAAAAATTGTGAAAAAATAATACTCTAATGATGATATTTTTTTTTCAAATCATTTAATTTCCAATGGTTTTGTAGCAAACCATACAAACCATTAATTTTTTTTAATTCTCTTTTTCTTTGTATAGAGAAATTTCAAAGTTGAATATCGTTTTGACATTGTCATCATTATTTATTTATTGTTCTATTAGGAGGTCATTCAGTCATAAATTATATAATGAAAATAATTTTTTTTCTTTTCATAAGTCACAGAGTCCTTCCAAAAATTAAAATCTAAAACTTCCGTAATATGAGTTTAAATTCTAATTGTTGTTGTATCCTGAGAGACTCTTTCATTTTGATTTCTCTACTAACTAGCTTATATTTTATTTTTTATTAAAAAATTTATTATATATCATGAGTTACACAATAAAAAATCTCTTACTCTGTACTTGTTTGTCCTATTGCACAGAATTTCACGAATCAGGATTTAAAGCACCAAATTGATATTTACGCTCCAAAACAACTTCATACACATAATGGTATAAACTGATATATTAAATTAAAAAAAAAAAAGACAGATATAACATAAATGCCGATGGATTCCAAGACCCTCGCGTTGCCACAGGGGAATAACTACTTGCACGGAGTGTGACAATGTGCAGTACAGGCGGAAAATGGAACAAAATGCAAGCCGGCAAACACATGCAAATTTCCCTGGGTCCACTGTATCGCATCCACCTTCTTTTTAGCTTAATCTGTTGATTTCTTTCATCTCTTCTACTTTGGAAGCAACAATATGCGATCTGGGCATCAGTCTCCGAAGAAGTATGCCGCAGAAAAACGCATGCAAGTCTTCCTAGTAGTCTTGCAGTTTCCGGTGACGGCTTGTGGAATTATTTCTTGGCCTTATTTTAACCTGCCAAGTGCGAGAGCCCATGTCACTGTGAGCCATTGGCCGAATTGATCTCACTGTTTCACGGGCGCATCTCACAAAAGACACCCCATATGATTGAGCCTTCGGCTGCACTTATTAACTAAGATCACCTTAGCATACATATGATATGAAATCGTCGAACTCAGAAGCTCTCCCTTTCGCAACCTCCTCGTTAAGGGGTCCACGCCTTTCTCTACCAGATAGATAGAGAGAGATAGACAGAGAGATAAATAAATAAATACATAAACAGCCCACACATGTCCCACAGTTGTCGTAGGACTTACAGAAAGAATCAAATATACACAACACTTTTTGGACTGGAATCGTGGTAAGCTCTCCTTTTTCTTGATGTACTCGTTAAGGGCCCCACACCTGCACAAGAGGCCCATCCCACATAGTAGCCCAAGGCTTTGTTCAAATACCCAATATAAGTTTCAAATCTTACGAGCAGTGATTACTGAGTACAGTAAAACTTACAGTATAGATTACCTGATCTCCTTCAGAGTAGGGATTCAAACAAATCTCTCAAGCGAGTCTATGAAATACTATTCTTGCTTACACATTTTTTTTAGATCGAACACTAAATATAAGATCACGCAGCGCCTATCAGTTCACTTTGACATACATGAAGATGTCCAATGACGCTAAGGACGAAACATAAACCAACATCACTTTAAGTTTCACATCATGGTTATAATCCGAGGTTGGCTTCCTCAATCTGATATTATATCCATTAAAATTTACGAATCCTTGACGGGGCAAAAAATGAAAACGCGCAGGGGCCGGAGGAGAAATCAAAACCTGAACAATTAATATCCAATAAAACTCATAATAATTCCTATGATTACCTTGAAACCACAAGATATAGAATACCAAGATTATATGGTTTAGGGGAATCGTCCGGCTATTTTAATCGCCATTATCATAAGCACTCCTTAATTATAATCCAGAGTCTAAGACGGTACAAGTGGGCTGAGAAACTTAACTCTTTGGAAGGTACAGAAAGTTATGTATACATGATTGGCGCCACTGCAGCAGGAGTTTTCTTGTTTAGAAGCAAACATGAGGAGGAATCAGCTTTCCTGGATTCATGATGTTATTGGGATCTAAAGCTGCTTTGATTCTCTTCATTGTCTTCAAGTTTTCCAATCCAAGTTCCTTCTCTAGATACTGTAATCCATTCACCAATTATTACATATAATAGCGAACAACCTAGGCCAACTCACTATATTTTCACGAACTCAAACGAGTAACCCGGTCTCTGAGGGTAGACGGCTGGAGAAACTGTTTCTTTCTAGCTAAGAAGGGACAGAATTACAGAAAACAGCAGTAGAAGCACTAACCATCTGCAAATAGTCTCTACTATGAAGATGATATTTAAAAAAAATGACCACCACAGTACACTGAACTGTTGGGACTACCTAAAATCTGGTCACGCAATTAACCCCAAGTTCGGCAAATATATGATTGATTGAAATAAAGGAATGCATCTTGAAGGTACAATGCAATTCCATTAAAAAATGCGTGGCAATTCATATCACAAATGCTAAGATAAAATAAATATATTCCTAAAAATTCACGTGTTCCATAGAGCATGAAAGTGTAAATGCATGGCAAGTTTAGTTCATATGTCATGTTATTTAAATAAACCATGGTATTTGAACAAAAATTTTCACCAATGCACTAAAAAATTTGTATCAGTATTTTCATTAAAACAATGTACAGACTCAAAGAAATGGGTGAAATACCTTGATTTTCCCGGTGCCAACCCCATGTTCCCCAGTACAAGTTCCTGCTCATTTTGGTTTTTTTTTTTTTGGTCAACTTCTTACCACATTTATTGGAAATGGAGAAAGAAAAATTAAAGAGAGATAATTAAGCTAGTGTTCAGTATATTCATCATCTCTAACTGTAAGATATATTTTGTTTTTATTTGCAATTGATAGACATTTAGAAAAAAAAAAAAATTGCGAAAGTATTAATAAGAAGCAACTTGGTGAATGATCATGACTACTAGCAGGGAAAGTTTTCAAGCATTCACCTCAAACAATAAACAGAAAGAAAGAAACAAAGAAAGAAAAGGGTTGAGAAAAGAAATACCCTCCATTGACATGGCAGTATAGACCATAAAATGGTTCAGTCTTTCAGCTTCCTGTCGCTGCTCCTCTTCATTAGGGTCAAAAAGAATCACAGTGTGGAAATTCCCATCACCAGCATGAGCAACAACGGTGCTGCAGATTGGGCAAAAGGAAACTTATAAGTGCGTAAATAACATTAGTTTGAACTGACCATCAGACGGTGTGAGCTGAAAAAATAAATTCACTTGGAGTGTTATACCAAACCAAAGGTGATGCGTCAAGCTCTTGTTTGGACCTTGATATCAATTCTGCAAGATGAGATAGAGGCACACATACATCCTGCATGAAAAAGAAGGAAACAAATGGGGGGAATAATAATCTCAGTAAGTGTTCTTCCAAAACAAAAAAGAAAAGAAAAGGTTAACACGTGAAGAACCTTCAATGTAGAAGCAATGAGGATAACAAAATTTCAGATAAGAATCTAGATAAGTGAATAGTAAATAACATAAATTCTTGAAAAGAAACAGAAGAGGAAGGAAATGGACAAAAATTCTTCAGTCTTCAAGAGGAATTTAAAATTGATTGTGCTGGTTTATTCCTAAAACACATTATTGCATCGGTTGCCCCTCATTTTCTAGGAACCCAAGAAAATGGTACAACTCCCAAAGCGTTGCAGATATTTTTCCCCTTGAAGGTAAAATTTGTGATACAAGGAAAATGGCAGAGAGAATGCTCAACCACAACAAACATTGCGACTGCAACTCCAATGGTGAACTTAATTTATTTCTGCCTATGCCATTGCAAGCAAAAATATGCATTCTAAAGTATGAAGCAACAAATTTTCATAAGACCAGAAGAATATACCCACATGTACATTATCATATTCTTTGACACCAACTCACCGTGATCATGGCCTCAAATTTTGGTTCCATCGCAAAACAAGCCCATAGAGCTTCCTTCCTTATCTGCATCAAAAGAAGGAATAAATCAAAAATTCGAGAGAGAAAGAGAGAGAAAGGACTAGATTAAAGGACCAAGCCTCCTTCACTACAACCAGATGATGCACATAGTGGTTCAAATTTAAAGGTATACAAAGAGATAAGCTAAAAAGATTAAAGGATTAAATAACCACCCTCATTGTGACCATGCCAATTCAAGTTTATAGGTATGAAATATCTGTGTCGCCTCAACATTACTTCATTTTCAAGATGCCTTCAAACACAACAAAATGAAAAGCAGTGGCAAAACCAACATAACACTAGGGGATCACAACCCCGTCCTCCTTTGTTTCCAACACCCATCCCACCCTAAAATTTCCAACAAGCCAAAGAGTAAGAATAAAAAGAGAATAAAATAAAAGGGCCATTACAGTGAAAATGTCATCACCTTTGATCATTTCCCTGTTCAAACTCATCTAGGCTATTAAATTAACCAAGCAGTCAGATCAAAGGAATTTGTGCAAACATTTACCATAATATGCTTCAAACAAGTTCATCACTATACAATGCCAGCCCATGTTAACAGAAACAAAAAAAAAAAAGGAATGTAGCTCAGCACAAAGGAATAGAATCCAAGAGAAATAAGCGAAATCCATAAAAAGGGCACATTCCAAACCTTAAATAAGAACGAATATTGAGCTAAGTATTCAAGTTACTTTACCTTCCACAGCTCTTTTTTTGCTTGAGGGTCTTCTGCAAAAACAAAATCTGAGCCATTGTGCTCAGAAGCAATCTTCTGAACAATCAGTGTTTGCTCACGCGCATATGCCTCTAGTAATCAGATAAACACAAGACCGAGTCATCAGTGGGTACAAGGAAGAAGGCATACTCAAAGTACACCTCATTGCAATATGTGATGAACTCATCTAGGGGATACACACACACACACAGCCGAACAGGAGTAACAAAGAAAAAGCAGTTCTTGTTTTGGCCATATAAAGAAAATTCATTAGAGTCCAAGTCAAAAGAAAAGTGCACATTGTTATCGCCTTACTTCTTTTCTTCTATAAAAATGAATCAGCTATCCTAATTGTCATTGTGGATGAGATTGCAAAATAATTACCAATGCACCTACCTATAGTTTTCTTAATCCAGATAACCTTTCTTTTATCAGTAATCAAGTACGTGAATCAACTCCTCAATTGAAAGGGAAAACCATAAAAAGTAATATTACCCCAAAATCATTAAGAAATTAAAGTTACCATATTTGATTCATTAAGCTGGATGATTAGATAGCATCCCTCTAATAATGGATTTATGTATGCGCAAGTGAAGAAAAATAAAACAGAAACAAGTGGGAAGAAAAGGACCACCTGTGCCAATGAATTCAAACATCAAAGTAGGCACTTCAGGTAAATCTTTCCCATTAGCAAGATTCACAGCCCTCACTTGGACCTCATCCATTAGTTCCACCCTTGAAACCTAATTCAAGTGAACTGACATCCATGAACAAAGTAAATGAATGAAGAAAATTTCCATTAATGACCTACCTGTATACCAGATAGCATAGTTGCAATGGCGACATCTGCTGCATCCTTAATTGTAGGAAAATTGCACATTGCAACCTGCATATGGTCAACAACAATTACCAAAATGCACCTCCCATCAAATCTGAGAAAGAAAAATAATAATAATAATAAATAAAAAAACCATGCAACACAAAGGACTGGTTTCAAGGGAGAGTCTCATGCTTGATTGTAAGAACTTCATTTGTTGTTCATTCCACAGAGTCACAAAAGCCATAATGTCTGCTAATAAGAAATAAAAGACAAAGCTATCTAATGCATGTTGGTTGTGGCAACCATAAATACACGTCCTCAATTCTCCTGGGTTTTTGTTTTTCTCTTTCATGTCCTTCCACTGACCTGATGAGAGCCAAGAAATGCAGAAAGCATCTTAGCTTACTATCCACAAGTTCACTTAGACTGCAACCTTTGAAAATTGCATGTGAAAAAATAAAATTGCAGGTAAAATAAAGGCATCTTAGTGCATGAGCCTCCCATACCAAGGGGTTTGGCGAAGGTCAGATATATGCAACCTTACCCCTATTTTATAGTTGCTTCTGTGACTGAACATGTTACCTCTTTATCACAATAGGGTAACCTTACTATTACACAAAAGCACTCTTCTTGCCAACTAAGTAAAGTAATTCGGTGACAAGCCTAAATGCTTCTTGCCAATTTATAAGAAGATAAAATGGACCACCTTTTTCACTCAACAAAATAACCGCATGAGGCAGAAAATTGGCCTTAAGCTAGAAAGGGGACAAAACCAAAATTTTATAAAAAAAAAAAAGGGGGATCAACGCACCACTGAATGCTGTGGAATTTTCTGAAGTCGCAGGGTGACCTCTGTTACGACACCAAGTGTTCCTTCACTTCCAATTAACAGGCGAGTCAAATCATACCTTGATCATGTATAACCAGTCAGATAACATAACCTGGTTTTTTTAGCCATTTTAAGAAGAAAATTTAATTCTCTAAAAGATACTCTAAAGCAAGGAATTAAATCACTAAAAGGATCTTCCCTCTGCAGGAGAATACATCCTGGCTGAGATTAGTGGGTTCCCATTCAGCATACATAAATTCTAGGCAAAATCCATCAAAATTCTTTTGGTGCAATGGGCACTTTTCATAACCCCATTCCTTGACTGATGAGAATTAGAATCTTAGATAACAGACATAGCCTTCAAATTTCAATTTTCTTTTTGGGGAATCCTTCTGCCCAATTGCTTATATATTTACAGTCTAAAATCTCAGGGGACCAAGGATGAATAGATTGATTAAAAAATATTGAAACACACCCTGCAGCACTCTTTCGAGCACGAGAAGCTGTCTTTACCACATCACCATTGGCAAGAACAACCTGGAGCATAAAGAGCATTAAGAACTCTTTTCCACTTTTCATAGAACTGAAGTTACCGTACTTGACATCAAAAGAGAAAGCAGCAAACCTTGAGAGAGATGACATTTTCTCGCATAGTTCCATACCTACATGCTGAAACAAAATCATTAAACCCATAACAAAGCCACTGTTTCTTGAACAGTTCCATATTGTTGGGGTTTAGAAAAAACTTTGAATGGGAAAGTACACAAAACAGATGGAGCAGTGATGCTCATAAAGCAGAGCAACTACCTCACGGCTAAAGATCCAGAGCAACGTGTCGCACACATTCCCCCAATTGTTGCGCCAGGCCCTGCTCGACAACGTGCATCAATAAGATGTCAATTTGTCAAGTACAAATCTCCCTCGAAGAACTTTTGCATATCAAAGCATCAAAGTAAGTTATTTACAATGCAAGAGAACAAATTGTCACCTATTATTGGATTACAGGGGACATACACAACTAAAAATCTCACATCAGAAAACAAAAAATTCTTTCCTTTTCTTCGGAAAAGGGATTGAAGCATTGTAAATTGAATTCAGGTACACATGAACCCTAAAGTAAAGTCCTTTTAGGAATATTTTCCATAAACACGAACATTATTCAGTGAACTTACCTGGATCAAGGGGAAAGAATAGACCATAAGGCTCCAAGTACTCATTAAGCTCCATCCAGCCAATTCCAGGCTCAACAACCACATCCATGTCCTCAACATGTAATGCTTTAACACTCTGAAATTTGAACAAGGAGAGCATACAAACATGAAAGGCGAAGTAGCCCATTCCAGATGACAGCTATGTGTTTTAAGAAATTATATGTCAGAAAAATAATTTCCTGACAAACAAAATTGCGTTGACTGAGTCGCTTCAACAAGGAATGATTTATGAGGTGTACTGATTTAAGAAGAAATAAATCCAACAACCCAACACATTGTAATGAACGCTTATTTTCCAGTATGGGGTCTGTTACGGAAAAGGACTTGCTAGAACTGAAAGCAACTGGGAATAACTGTTTGTTCATCCGAAAATGAAAAGGCATTATTTTTCCCCAAGGTTTATGAGCAAAGGTGAATATTACAGTAATACAAAGCTGTGACTCAAATGAAAAAGATTCTCAGACATCCTTGAACCAAAATTCAAATTGAATGAAGAATTGTCATGCTTAATTTTTCCTGTAGTTTTCAGGCAAGCTAGATGGTAAACTATTGCAAACTATCAAACAGGAAAAGCTGTTATCAAAAGAATGAATACAATGACAGAAAGTTCATAGAACATATCAATGCATACCTTCATCTGTGACAAGTCAATACAAACACCACCATGAGGTGATAAGGTGTGGCCCTCAATTGAGGTAGCTCCCCCATATGGCACAATAGGGACCTGATTGCATGAAAGTGGTTTTTTAAGATGGCAGGGTTTGCTTAATAACAATGAGTTAACTCAAAAAATGACGCCAGAAAAAAGAAGAATAAGAATAGGAGGAAAGGTTGTAATTTTTGAGATATATTGGGAAAATGGTCATCACACAAACATGGGAAGAAAGAGAAGCACAAGAATTTAAAGCTGATGCTCTGCAAACCCAATTAAAATCCAATATAATATCCATTGGTCAAATCCATAATTAGACCTTTTACATGATTATACAAATTAGGAGCTCAAACCTTGTGTTTGTCACAACATTTGACGATCTTAGAAACGTCCTCCTCTGACCTGCAAGAAGAGTATATGACCCAATAGGGAATCACGATTGATTACCGACTTTCAATAAAAGAATCACATTTGATAACCTTTAAAAGTGGGCACATATCAAGTTAATCAATGATACAGCCTATCTTTCTCCTAGGAAGTTTGATGGAAAAATATCGAGAAAAGACACGAGATTTGCACATGGCTTTTGTTGATTTAGAGAAAGCATATGATTGAGTTCATAAGAAAGTGTCGCATATCATTCTACTTCAAATGAAATTCTGACCAAACCAGGAAGGAAGGAAGAAGCTCACATAATTTGTTAGTACGCAACAAGCAGTGAATCCTAATTCAAGAGTAATCCTTACCTTGGAAAAACCACTACATCGGGGATATTCACTGCTTTGTGGAAGCTGTTCTGTGGTTTGCCATGGAAGGACCTCTCATCATAATCCAACGTCATGCTATCCTGCCAAACAATATTGTTTTAGAACATCTACAGGCTACAAGCAAATAAGTTGATGAAATCTACAAAGATGCATTTGCAAAGTTGAAAATCCAAAAAACCAAATAATTAAAATAAAAAAAAAAAAGAAAACAAAAAGACCCATCTCCTGATTAAAAAGGGCAATTCAGTACAGTACACGAGGCTCCAATGTTTGTGGAGTTTGGGGCCCGTGACCTAGTATCCGTGATCATTAAGTTACAATATAGTACCCTTTCCGTCACACTACCCATCAGATGATTGGTAGCTGATTAATGAATGAAATGAGAAATTTTAAATTGAAAAAAAAAAAAAACGAGAGAGAGAAATCAATAGAAAATTACGCCCAAAACCAAAACTTTCTTACTCTTCAGAAATCTTTAGAGGGGAGGAGACTATTTGTTACCTGACAAATACGTTTTAGTTCATCAATAAGCTCAAGCGGGAGTTCCTTGTGAGAACCCTTTACAACAAACTCCATGGCGTCTTGACCACCAATGCTTTTACCTCTAAAATCCCTGCCAAATAAAAAAAAAATGAAAAACAGGATAAAGGGGGAAACAATCAAAACCCATAACGAAAAAAGAAGCACGAAAAAGAAAAGAAAACAGACCGAGAATCGAAATCAGAGGCTTCGGAGAGGGAAGGCTGGAAGGCAAAAGAAGCAGCCAGAGCAACAGGAAGCAGAAGAGAACTGGAGAATAGCAGGAATGGCGGCTTTCTTCCGCTGCCAAAGTTCTCAAAGCTCGTTGCGGAGCTGTTGAGTACTGTTGGGTTTTCAGGTCTGAGAGTGTGTTTCCGGGAACATAAGTTGCGGAGGAGATAGGCAGAGGCGGATTTCGAAGTGGAGCGCAGGCGAGATTGCCAACCTGCAGAGAAGATGTAGAAGAATGCCATTTTTTCTGTGTTGCTAGCAGCCTAGCAAGAAGGAAAACAAAACATAAATAAATAACACAGACCGTGCGGAAGTCTTTGAGAGTGACACTCAGATCAGATCGATCATTTTAATCAGATTGATCATTTTAATCGGTTAGTTTGGTGGCTGATTTTAAATTTGATTCGGCCTAAGTTTAAAAATATAGGCAATTAGATCAATTAAAAATAATTAAAAATTAATTAAAATTAATAAAAAAATAAATTAATTAAATTAATTTAAATTAAATTAAAAAAATTTAAATTATAATTTAATTTTAAATATTTAAAATAATATACAGGCATGGCCATGCCCCTTGCCCCCACTTTTTTAACATTTGTTTAGGCACTGGCAGGTAGATTGACAGCCGGGTTAACAGGATTTTTTTTTTTTAAATTATAGGAGCAGAGAAAAAATTATTGGAAGTTATTGAAAAAAGTTATTAAACTGTAATTTATTAAATTTATTATATAATAAAAAGATAATAATTTTTTTATATTTAATTATACTTATAATTAAAATAATTATATAATAAATTCAACGAATTATATTTTTCGGTTAATTTATTTGGCCATATAACATAACCCTTCTTTTTTTTTTTTTTTTTGAAAAAGATGCATAGTTACATACAGTGTCCTGTAATATATTATCTTTTTTCTGCAATGAGATATTTAAAAAAATAAATAAATAAATAAATTTTTTTGTTAAAGAAAAAAAGCATTTAATTAAAAATATATATTAATTGTATCGGACTCCGCATTTATTTTTGCCATAACTGTGTAATTGCACCCCTTTTTTTCTTTCTTTATTTAGTCTTGTTAACATTCTTTTGCTATACATTTTCATTATACATATAATGTCTATTACAAGTTAATTTTTAGTTATTATATTTGTTATTCATGAATTTTAATTATTATATATATAATATATAATTTTAAAAAAAATTAAAAAATAAGTAGGATGTACGAGTGCTAGCATGGGATTCCTCTCTCCCCTCTCTTTTTCTCTCCTCCTCCGCCCCCATTTCCGACCGGTACGTTTATTTAACATTTTCCTTTATTAAAAAATAATTTTTAATTATTTAATTATTTATACTAATTGAATTACACTTTAATCCCTCGTAATTTATCTCGCATAAGTGGATGTGGATCTAACATGATTTCCCTTTGCATTATGAGACCAAAGCTATAATTGATGGGATCTTTTTTTATTAATTAATTAAATAGAATATTTTATATTGTTTTTCTTTTTACTTGAATGGCTTCAAAATCACAATAAAAATAATGTTGAATCCTTAAATCGTTGAATTTATAAATTAAAATAGAGAGATTATCAAAAATTATTATCTGTTTAATTAATTATTTGACGATTAAATTGATAGGTGAATGCTTACCTAATGAGATATTAAAATCCTATGGTACCAATTAAAACTTATTCATATAATCACCTGAAATGGTAATTTAATAACAATTTGACATATTTTTCTCATTTACGATCTAAATTGGAGTTTTAATAACAGCAATTGGAGGTTTTACCTTCTGAATTTGTTCAATTTGTCAATTAATTGTGTAATGTTGATTTCATAATAATTAATTTGAAAAAAAAAACACTTATTCATTTAATTATTTACCAATCTAAGTGTTGTACGCTAATATTTATTTATTTTGGATATTCGTAAGCCCCAGTATCAGACTTTGAGAAGTGGGGAAAAAAAGAGACCTTGGGTCCCAATAGTCGCATAAAAAGTTCAGAGTAAGAAGGAGAAGCAGGACTCAAACAGAAATTAAGTCTTTAATAACGTATTTGAAAATCCAAAACCAGCTATTTCACTCTAAATTTTACAATCAAAACAGTATTTGCTTTTTTTTTTTTTTAAACGCTGGTATCTAAAAATTTATTAGACTCTGACTAATTTAATTCAAATCGGGTGAACCATTAAATGAGGCAAAACTCTTTTAGTGTTTAATTTTTTACATGCACAAGATTCAGACTTGAAATTTTATTTAAAAAAAATCAAAATTCTTACCATTAAAATCAACAGCCATCAGTCAAAAAAGTATTTACTTGGATTTGAAACATACTAGGCGGTTCAAGGTTCATCAAATAAAAAATGTTTAATATATAAAATGAATTGGCCTATTACCAAATCAAGCGCCTATTGCAACAGCGGTCTCCGATTAGCTTATATCGGAGAATAAAAGAACTGAATCAATTCGAATTTTAAATCTATTCTTGAGACTATTTTCGATGCAACGTTTTATAAACTACACAATATTATATGACTACATTTATATACTAAATAATAATGCAATTTCATTAATACAATTTCATTTCACAGTATTTAATTTTTTTTTTTTTTTATGAATGCAATCATTTTATAATTTATATTATTTTATTATTATTTTGAAGACATTATTATGAAGTAAAAAAGTTTTTTCCTATAAACTACTGTGAAGAACTAAAGAAATATATTTGAAATTTTCTGTGCAATCATACTCAATAAGCACTTGGCAAGTAAATTTTGGCTGATAGCTTTCTATCTTCTTGTTTGCTGGACAGGCTTTGCCCAGTTTTACGTACACAAATGTGTCTAAATTAATCCATAGATACAATAAGCAACAAAACAAACAAAAATTCCTTGACTATCAAGAACTATGCCGTACATGCGTAATGCTTTAGGATCAAAATAATGTACCATAAATGGCTGAATTTAAATAAAAAAAAAAAACAGAAGCTGTTGAATCATGAATGCAGTCAAAAATGACACCACTTTGGTAAAACCATGTTGTGAAGCTCTACATAAAAATTTAGACCCAAATGTCAGGACTGATAGAATCTCAGTAATAAACTCGAGTCCCTTTGAAAATAAGGGCTACAGTAGGCCACCCTTTTCAACCCTCCTTCCTTTGGTTGAGAGTAGTTAGCCCAAATACCGGCTTTGAGCCAACTATCTTTTTCCTAAAAATTTATGTCTAGCAGCTATGGACATATCTTTTTTGACAAAAAGATGCTTAACTTAATATGCTTAGCCAACATATCATAGAGAAGAGTAGAGCCATCAGGATTCTATATAATTTGAACCACAGAGGAATTTGACACCAAAATCACAAAGTTTACCTTGAAAAAATCAACATCTCACTCGTTCTTTGTGAAATCATTCTTCCACCAACAACTACAGATCTTAATCCTTTTATTTTCTCCATTCCTTAATGACAAAGAAAGGTAAATTCTAACTGTGTGCGCGCTGCACAAATCCCCTTCTTTCATCCATATCCTCATCAGAAACACCCACTTCAACCGGACTTTCCAAATGACTTGAAATCTAAGTTAAACCTACACAGCTATTGGACTTGAAAGAGAACTTGTTAATCAATAGCCAATAGCATATTTCGTCTGTAGGTCCCAATACTCCTTGGTTTGCCTCACCATCTCAGCACGTTCGGTCGTCATTCTCTCCTTCCAATACTCTCTGCATCTGCAAAATTTTTTACTGCTCGTAAATTGTGAATTCTTTGAGACAGAGAAAGAAAGGTGAGAGAAGGTTTTCCGATTTCTTCACCTTCTTTTCAGCAACAGATCTAGTTCCAACATGTGCACTGCATTAGCATATACTCCAGTCTGCACAAAACAAGGAAAAAGATTAAGATTTATCAAAATGAAAGAAAGCCAACATTATTCAAGTATTCCTTCCAGTTAACTTGTTGTCTTAAGCAAGGTAAATGTTATTTTCGTGAAGTAAAATTGCCGAGCCTTTCTCAGTTGAGTGTTTGTTTAAGACCAATGACCACATAAAACTAGTGCAAGTCAATAAAAAAATGGCAACAGGACGGCATAAAAGAATATCGTGTAATGCAAGCACCTGCCAAAAGCCATGGTTGATTCAATGCAACTACTGCCATGGCACCACTTGGAAACTATTTCAGGCAAGCAAGAAAGACAATCAGAAACACTGACATTCATGTATGTGAGCCAAAATCAACCACAGGGCATTGTCTTTTTCTAACCAGCGTAGATTTATACAATCATTGAACCCAAAGAACAAAACTAGCTCATCAATTAGAAGAAAAGCTGGTTTGTATCCAACAATCAAACAAAGGGTAGTTACATCTAGAACTCTCTTCATCAGCCCACACAGGCTACTCATTCTATTACTCTGAAGAGTCTCAGCAGAGAGTTATCAACGAAAAGAAAGCATGTGCTCCAATCAAGTTGATTTCAATTATTATCCCAAGGGCATCCTAAAATTAAAATAAATATTTAACTAAAGTCTATCGGGATGAAAGCTTGAGGTGCCATTACTGTTGCACTACTTCTCGTAGCCTCCAAATATGGTGTTTACACATAGCCAAGACACAGCTTTTTGAATGGAAAAAAATAAGATGTTTGGCACTTCATCTCCTAGATTTGATTCCTAGACGATGCAATAAACAAAATGAATCACATAGTTCATTAGAATGCATGCTGTGATATGGGTTCGTGCAGTGTACTCCCTGAGTCGAATTATCGTCAGTAGGTAGATAGCAACTAGACAAAATAGATTGGGACCCAGCAGAGCTTTGAGAGACGCTGGCTATTTTTTTCCTCGTAGATGGGAGAAAACAACGATTTACTCCACATAATGCAAAAGAAAACATGAAATACATATTTTACGGTAAGGACATCCATATGCCATGTTTATTGATAGGAAAAGAGGAGAGAGTGCACAATCATGAAGTTATTCTGCACAGTATTTAAATGATATTTGGATAGATTCTCATTTTCTTTTAGGCATATAGACCAGCAAATGTTCGTTATAAATCTCTCTTGTTTCACCACCATGTAGAGTATAAGATTAGCAAGCTAAAATTTATCAATTACAAGCACTAAACCTTTTTTTGGTCAAGAAGAGGATGAAGTTATTTTAACCAACATCCTCTCATATTTCAAGAAAAATGTCTGATGGTATGGACAGAATTACATGCCTATGCATGTATTTTATATCTAGTCTAGCATAGGAAAGTAGCTGGTCAGCTCATCATATGATTCATCCCAATTTCAGCTTGGTAATATACCAACCTCTCTGCAGACTGGACACTTTGCATCTTGACTTGCGGCTCTAAGGCCTTCAAATATTGGCACAGAAGCAGCTGAACAGGCACATAACTTGCAAAAGAGATGACCGCAGCCCAAAGCATATGGATTAAAAACCGTTTCCTGTTAGAAAAAACCAAAACAAAATGAGACAGATATACAGTACTTTTCTCATTTGTCCATTTGTTTGTGAACAATGCACTAGAGGACGTCTTACCAAGCAAATAGCACAAGTGAGGCTATATTCTAGCTTTGTAGAATTTGGAAGCATCAGTGTCATAACAGCCTCTGTATCATTTATATCACAGGAAAATTGACCGCAGAACTCACTGAACTTCCCAGCATCTAACCCATTAAAATTTAAACAGAAGGCTCCCAACTCTATCAACCATGGGGATTGCAACAATTCCATGTGTTCAGCTCGCATCTTGGATTTAAAATTCTTCCCATTGACAGAGGAATGCACCTAAAGGTGAAGATCATAAGCTCTCTAAATTGCTCTTCAATGCAACACAATATAATATCCAGAAAAGCAATGCGGAAACAACAAAGGAGAAGGAGGACTAATGTGATGCATACTTTGTCATATTTCTTCAGGATTTTCCGAATAGCAATTGCATTCATTGTTACATATTCCATCAACATCTGCCCCTCCTGAAGCATGGCTTGGTAATCATCTTTGAAACAATGACGCAAACGCAAAAAATATCTATGCATTCCCCTGGCAACATGAAGATGTAGGAGATGTCTAACTCTGGAAGTGAAACATCCAGCAATCTCTGAAGCTTCCTTCATTAGCTCAGAAAAGAATATTTGATCACACACTACATAAACAAAAAAAAAAAAAAAAAACTTGGTTAGTATGATTCCAAAAAGTAATTCAACTCTCAAATTATTAGCAGGTTCAATATCAATTGCCACGCAACAATGACTAAAAACTTTCATTTTCCCAACAAAGTGACAGAATGCATGAGCATCAAATTATCGTTTAAAAAAAAGGCATTAAATTTATTGAAAAGGAGAAATCTTACGTGGACAAGATTGGCATTGACATAATGCTGGAGATGTGGAGATCCTGTTGTCATCTTGTTCTTGTTCAGTTTTGTAAGAATTTTCTAATGCCTGACAACTCCTACAGCTCTTTAGGACTTTTTTAAGCCTCTTGTACTCGACATGTGAGCACTTGTCCAAAAACCACTCCTGGTCTCCATGCAGGTACTCCATGAAAGTCTCTCCAAACTTCATCTTCTCGACAATCCAGTCAAAACCCACCTGCAAAATTCTGGAATTCCACCCCCCAAACACCATAAAATTGATTAGCTCCAAAAAAAAAAAAAAACAAAAAAAAAAAAATGCATTGTCTGACAGACCTTAAATCTGAAATTTTCTTCTAAGGATTCCAAAAAAAAAAAAAAAAGTGAAAATTTAAACTAACAGAAAACCCAGTTACAATTGTCTCCAGAATTCCTCCACATAATTATGAATAATTAATAACAAAGCGTAAATTTTAAAAAATAAAATAAAATTGAAACAAACACTTTGTTAGGTTAAATTATTTATACCTATAGAAGCTTGAAGTATATCAAAGAGTCTTTTGCTAATTTACAACTTCTTTTGAAAGGGAAAAAAAGAAATGAAAAAGGGGGTTAGGGTTGTTATTTAATTGCAAAAATTCCCAATTGTAAAAATTTAAGAAATTGAAATTTCAAAAGACGTTTTAGAAATTTGATCAGATGCATGAAGAGGGAAGCGACTGCCGTAACGCCTCATTCTTCTGTTCCAAAAAAGGGGTTACCCACAGCGCCTCAACTCGCTTTCTTTAGCACACGTAGCATTTAAACACAGCCACGTGCATGTAGAAATTAGTAATTTCAACCAAAAAAAAAAAAAAGAAATTAGCTGTAATTACCTGTCCAATTATGGCAAAAATAGCAAATATTTTATTATAAAAAATTGTTCTTTTTTTTTGTGGAGATTAAAATAGAAAAGAATAAGTTTATTATTGATTGGTAACTATTAAGAAGTATAAATTTAGATTAGATTAAAAAATAATTTAAATAAGATCATTATCTTTTTCTTAAAAAACAGATCACTATTGTATAAAAACAATGCACTAATTCTCAATGTCAAAAACCACTTAAGTGCATACAATATTTAATCAGTATATCTCTCTATGTACATCTTAACGATTAGAGTTCAAATCTTTTATTTTACACGTCTTCAGCTCAAATTTGAAAATGAAAGAGAAAAAATTTATAAAAGATGAGAGTTACTTATATTATATAACTTATAATCTTAATAAATTTTTTAATAAAAAAATTCAATTTATCTCGTTTGCGGTAAAGATTGAAAAACATTTTAATGTTTATGCAGCAAAAATTCTCAATTGCTACAGAGGCATTCAATGTTACTTGCACTGAAATGATTTTTGTCAGGTAAACATAATATACTAATTAAGAAAATTAGAATTCGTCTTTTTGTAACCAATTCATGCTATTTAATATTACTAACCTATTTATGTTTTTTTTTAAGTAATGACCTTAGGCTTTTTCTTTCTTTTTTTTTTTAACGTTGGTTGCCCACATTTAAAACTCGACTATTAAACTAATTCCAACAAAAAAATAAATATTCTTAAGCCTAGTGGATTTAGATGTGGATCATCCAACTAGTGCTTCATTATAACTCCAATTTGGCTCACTAACTTTTAAGCCCAGAATAAACTGTTTAAAGAATTTACATGATTTTTTATGGACTAAAAAAAATTAAATAAGTTTATATTAATTATAAAAATAAAATAAATAAGTAAACAAGTAAATTACGACATTAGTTTTTCATAACTTTTCAAAGTTTACCTCATATATCCAAAGGTCTACCCATTTTCAATGTCAGGACACTATACTATTATTATTATTTTTTCTGTAGTTGGGAGGGGAAAGAGATTTTTTTTTTTTTCCTTTAATGATAGGATTGGGTTGAATACCTGATCCGTCCCTAGTACAACTATTTTCAATAAAAATTGGTTGACATTCTTGCTATTTTTAATTAAAAACTATCTCAACAGCTATATGGTACAAATGACTATTTCTTTTCTTTTTTTTTGAAATGATGTTTCTGTGGACAATAACAAGCTCAATAATGATACAAATGACTCCATATTTGTTCTATATAAGATTTATTTTGGAAATCTTTAAAAACAATCTCATTTAGAGCAAGTGTGGAACAAAAAAAAAATGTGGCTACTTAGGGAAGTTTAAGTTCTAATAAGTTATCCCACTCTTGCTATAAAATGCCCCAAACTTCCAACGTTGGTATTATCACTCCTATCCAGCCAAAAAAGGAGCCGGACATGGACAGCACGAGCGATTACGACAAAAGATGCAACAGGATATCAACACCAAGAGCTAAATTAAACCGCGCAAATCTCCAAAGCAAAATGATGATGGGGTCTTCTCTTTTGTCTTGAATTGCATGGTACATTTGGATCTTCGCCCTCGCATGAACACCATGTGTCCCACTTTCGATAAAAATGTTTATCCACGTAACGGGGCTCAACTTTTCAAGGGCATATCTCCTCGTTCTTGCCTATAAAGAAGTCAACAAGTGATAAATAGCGATATATGTATATTCGTTATAACAGAGTAGGGGGAGCAAAAATTGAATGATATAGAGACGGCAGGTGATGAAGGTGCAGGGACAGCGATGCAGCAGCAACAAGAGCAGCAGCAGCAGCAGCAGCAGCCAGTGCAGGGGCGCTTGGTGCAGAGAAAGAAGTTGAGTGTGTTGGTGGGAATTGACGAGAGTGACGTGAGCTTCTATGCGCTTCAGTGGGTTCTGGATTACCTGATTAATCATGGAACCACCTCAACTATTGAACCGAGCCAGGAAACCGGCATGGTCACAGTTTTGCATGTTCAACAGCCCTTTCAGTACAATTTCTACCCTGCTGGTCCTGGTGCGGCAGGTTTGTTAGCCATCTTTAATCATTAACTTATAAGAGTTATTATTAAGCAAATGGGATTTGTTACTCAGTAGTCCTATAGCCGTAAACAATGGATACTGTGCGCGGTGCGTGAGTTTGGATGATGAAAAGGGACTTTTTGTGAGAGTTGTTTTAATTTAATCTCTTCAGGAGGAAGAAATTAATCCCTTGCTTTAACACAGCTTTTTATCCAACGTCTGTCGTGGCGGATTCCGTGAGGAAAGCACAAGCAGAAAATGCTGCAAGATTACTCTCCCGTGCATTGAAGATGTGCCAAGATAGGCAGGTAAATGTTTTCAATTCCCAATTAATATTTTGTCTCAGGAAAATCAGACCCATAACGTCACCTATATACAACAAAATTTCACGTAGAAATAATATTAGAGAGAATCTGTGCTTATTACATCAATCTCTACGCAGATCAAAGCAGAAACTCTGGTCCTTGAGGGGGATCCTAAAGAAATGATCTGTCAAGCTACGGAGCAAATGAACGTTAATCTCCTAGTTGTAGGCAGCCGTGGCCTTGGCAGAATCAAAAGGTACAGTACATATATGAACACATAAATAAATAGTCAGATACGTATACAGGCAAATTATGTTAGTGCATCCTTGCTTTGTAGTGTTTATGATCTATTACCTGTTGCCTCATTCTATTGATCATTAAATTCCATGTACATACATATGTATGTATGCAGAGCATTCATAGGTAGTGTAAGTGACTACTGTGCACACCATTCAAAATGCCCCATCCTTATTGTCAAGCCACCGAAGGAGATGAATGACAAGAAGACCAAAGAAGGAGAACGAGAAGAAAAGACCAAATGATGGGACCACAGACTTCATGGCGATGGAAGCTCTACATTTCAATATATGTGAGGACTGGACTGCACCATATGTACAAACAAATATATTCTGCTCTATCAAGAATAAATAAATCAATGAATGAATTACACTTCGATTAAATAATATTCATCTTAAAGTCTGGAAAAATATACCGTGGTTTGTAGCATCAACCACTGAACACAGATTATTGGCAGAAGAATGATAGTAAAGCATGTTCATAATCCCGCAATGGCATAGAGACTCACCAGATATTTGAAGAGCCAGAAAGCCACTTGTGTCTTCAACTCCCATTCTCCCAAGAGCTCGGCAGGCCTATCCTTTTGCACTTCTCCTACAACTCATACAAAATTCAGAGTATCATTTTCCCGTAGTGTCTGTCAAAAGGAAATTACAATATATCCCCTTAAGCACAACCGAACTAACCCTCAAGTAAATTTATAATCCTATGGCTGAGACATCTTCTAGCTTTCTAACCAACTGCCTAGCTAAAATGGCCCTCAAAACTCTTAAATGGAACGATATGAACCGTTTATAATGTCACCAGAGCATGATTTTTGTTTAGTATGAATAAATAACCACAGTCCATATGGATTCCTTCTGATTCCTTGATGGCTACTGCCAAGGAGAAGGAAAGCAACATTTCCTTCAAGCTTCTTCAAGCTGCTTCCCATCTCATCGGATTTAGCCGTACCTCATAAGAAGACTTCAGAAAGGAAAAATGGTTCCCCGGTCGCATTTATGAGCTTAGACTTCGCATTTTTTTCATATACCGACACCCGAAAATTTCTCAGCTAGATTCACAATGAATAGGATCCTCCTCTAGCCTCGGGGAAGGACGTTCACTGCAATTTCTAACCAAAGAGTTGTTATCCAATGAAATGCACACATCGGAGATTGGAGTTTCATCCTTAACATGATCCAACAACTGACGTTGAACATCTGACGAGATGAGATCATTGTCGCGGAGCAATTTTAAGAATTCCTCTGCTTTTTCCAGACTTCCCTCCCTCAAGTACACCAGAAAGTTAGCCAAACCGGTGCTGGATTTCCAACCAGGTCCAGATCCCAGCATTGCTCTCTTCATCTTATCCGTAGCCTCTGGAATTTGATCCTTCTGATAATATCCTCTCGCCAGAAAACTCCATGTCCATGCATTAGCTTCTATCCCCTTTAACGCAACTCTATTGATAAGTGCTTCAGCCTTCTCCACAAGACCCTTTTGGCAATAAGCATTGACCAACAAGTTTGGGATGCGCATATCACGCTTCATTCTCTGAAATTCCCACTCCTCAACAATTTTTTCAGCACTTTCGAAGTCATCAAACTTCAGTAGAGCGCTTATGATGCTGGAATAACCCCGTTTGTATACAATTTGATTTTTCTTGTACAATTCCCAAATCCTCAACACTTCGTCTTTCTTCCCCATTGCAGCATATTGGGTAATAAGGAACTCATATGCTGTAGAAGTTCTTTTGCAAGGAATCAATGTCTCAGATTTCTTGATCAATTGCAAAGCCTTGTCCACAAGTCCAACCTTCCTGCACCCGCTAGCTGCGGCTATGTAAACACCCCAATCAAAAGCAACCTTGGGCTCAAGTTCCATCTTAATCAAAGTCTTCTCCATTCCTTCTACATCAGAAACAGAAGCATATGCACTAATCAACACAGAATATGTAAATTTGTCGTATGAGATGCATCGTTTATTCATTTCTTGGACCAGAATTTCCAATTTCTGGGGGTTTCCAGTCCTGTGATACAGATTCAGCATGATACCATACACCCAGGATGTCTCAGCAAAACCCAAATCCCTCATCTTCCGAAGAAGAGCCTCTGCTTTTTCCACAGATTTTACGTGGCAATAGCAGTAGAGAAGTGAATTATACACTTCAAGTCTCTTAAGCCGATCTGGAATGCCACTGACATAGTTCTCCACATGTTCGATCCCGTGAACTTTTAACATCAAGACCAGCCGGATGGCAACATCACCTCGTGTAAGTTCCAAATTCCTTTTATCGGTCATCCACGTCGAAATCTGATAAGAACAATGCTATTGATAGAATCATAATGCTTCTAAAAGTCAAGAAACCAACGAAAAAAAAAAAAGAAAAAATACAATATCTAAGACCCTCCAGCACAATAAGCATTCCTCAGTATCTTGATCTCACAAATTGAAGCATTCACTGACATTGGGGTCCTAAGGCTACTAAAAATTAATCATCAGCCCATAAAACATGAATGCAGAACTACCATAAGTAACAAATTACTCAAATATACCAAAGAAAGAAAGAGTTTCATTACATGTTCGCGGTGAATTTGACATATAGTAAATTAGCATGACGTCACGTTGACTAAAAATGTATCAAAGTGACGAATGCGTGGAGCCACATTTTTGCAAAATAATTATTTAAAATTACAAAACTACGTGTTTACATTTAAATAATAACTAAATAACGTCACAATGCAGTCTCATCCAAAACTATCTAACAGTTTATAATTTATTCGCATTCATCCCTCGAATGACCACTTTATATCTGCTTTAAAACCAATCTTGCAAAGCCGAAAAACGTGAGAAGTTAATATAATATTATTTTAATACACCTCAAGAGCGTGAGAGTACTGTCTGTAGTGCCGGAGTTCCCTGATCATCCGTCGGAGTTGATCTTTGTACACAAATTGTCCTCCGGCGATCCACTGGTCGAGAATCGGAGTAATCGAGGCCTTTGGATTTCCGACCGCCGAGATCCGACGGTACAGTTCCTCTACCGAGTGCGACTCAGGTCGTCTAAACATTTGGGCCAGTTTTGGTGCGGCTGTTGTTGTTGAATAGTGATCCCCGTAAAGCCAAGCGCCAAATGCTTTCACGGAATCGGAACGACGCGCCGTGTGGAGTAGAGTGCTTAACTTATTAACAAACTCCATTTGCGAACGCGTAGACAAGAAAACGAATAGCTTCAGGCCTTCAGCTATGGAGAAAAAAACAAAAAAAAAAAAACGCAAAGATTTCACTTTCAGTATGGATAGAGGTGAGGGAGAATTTAGGTTTAGAACGGGACCGGACCGATGATAATGTGATAGAGAAGATGTTGGGCCTTTAAAACTGGGCCCTGAAAGTGACTCCAGTGTGAGCCTTTCAGGTACCAAGCCCAACAACGAAGAGAGGGATAGGAAGAACCAAGATCAGTTGAGATTAAGTACTTGTTCAACTGGTTGAAGGAGTTGTCTCTCAATCAGTATGTGTATGTGGGAGTTTCAAATTTTACCGAAATTCACTTCCTTCTTCCCAAATACTCAATAGGATTTTTTATAGTTCAAAAAAAAAAAAGAATCAGATCTAATTTAGTTATTAATTTTGCGAGACCGTCGAGTCACTACTCTTATTATTATTTTTTTTTACTAAAAAAAATTCCAAACACGGAAGCAAGCAAGCACTTTTTTTATTTTGTTTTCCTTTTTTTGTTTTACCCGAAGCCTCTTTTAGAGTGCTTGGAAATAAATGGATATTGCTTAAATTGTTGATACCTTCTCAGCCTCTAGCTAAAGAAAATTTGAAAGAGAAAAAAACCTATGCAACAACACCAGAGCGACAAAAACTGTACAGTAACCTATTTCCCTTGGTCTCGTAAATTATGAAAGTAAATAAATGTAGTAAAATTACTTTTGTAAACACTTGTTCCTATCACCTTTGCTCAATAAGCTTAGAGGTGCTCGAGTTGAAAATGCAACCCATTATCATCAAGTTGTTTGCTTGCA
The DNA here is from genome assembly GCA_037832335.1 of Carallia pectinifolia. Lineage (NCBI taxonomy): Eukaryota > Viridiplantae > Streptophyta > Magnoliopsida > Malpighiales > Rhizophoraceae > Carallia > Carallia pectinifolia. The sequence goes on along the minus strand of CM075444.1, from coordinate 14,739,400 downwards.
ACGTAATAACAACTATTAACTCACATCAGTATTCAGTATTCGCCAGCCAACAGGCCTGCTTTGAGGACGGCGCCACCAAAACACAAACTCATTTACTAAAATGACAAGTATATGGATTTTGCCCTGTTTTTAATATTTTAAAGAATTTTGCTCATAAAATTTTTATATTTTAAATTCTACTCTTTACGTTTCTGTCGTCAATTATTTTTGTTCTTATCCGTTAGTTGGGTGCCGTTAAATTTAACATTTAACAATCCGATTATCGTTGTGTCGTTTAATTTAAATGACATGTTAGTATAAAGTAATGACCTGTCATACCTCATCATTTTCTAGTTGGTCATATTATGACATTTGCTTATTTCAGTGTGTACAGATAATAGACTCTTTATTTTTATTTTTACTTTTAACATTATAAAATTATAAATAACATTTTTTTTTGATTTTTTTAAAAGTCACAATATTTAAAAAAAAAATTTTAAAAATTATTGAATATTTAAGTTATCATTTTATACTAATATTTCATTTAAATTAAACGATATGACGATAATTAGACTGCTAAATATTAATTTTAACGGCAAACTAATGGATAATGACAAAAATAATTGACAGCAAAAACGTTGAGGATAAAATTTAAAATATAAAAACATTATGGACAAAGTTTTTAAAAAGGTTAAAAATAGTAAGCGAAAATCCATATATTTGCCTACCAAATCGTACAGTCACCAAAACGCTACGCCATTTACCGAAAAACCCAGCAGTCAAAACACAAGCAAGCAACTGTTAGCTCGTAAGCCTCCAGAGGAGAGGCATACCAAGGCGATCTAATGAACAAAACTACCATTCGGAAAGCTACAAAATCAACTACTTTGTTGAAAATCCACAAGGCAGATAGACCATGCTAAAAATCAGAACCTAATCTTCAACTGCAGGCCTTATGCTTCAAAGTAAATTAATCAGAAGAATTTTCCAGGAGAACCGCTGTGGAGTCTCCTGAGCTCTCAAAATAAGAAGCAAAGCTAATATAAGATTTCACCAAAACTATGGTCAAGGTCCTTTCTTCTCTTGACAGCCAGATCGCAAGCATCAAATTTTGCAGGCAACTTTATTCTCTCAATAATATCGAGATACCATAAACATAAAAAAGAACTGAATAAGCCATTATTATCTAGATGTTACAATCCAAAAAAAAAGGCAAATCTTTGCTGCAGATTGCCACAAATCAAACATCATAATCATGTGCAAAGGTCTGAACCAAGAAAAACTACAAAAATATTCAGTGACTGGAAAATTTCTCTTCTGCTTCCATTTCTCAATTCCTCAACGATTAGCCTTGGCCACTCTTTCAATCTCATCCTTCTTTTTGATGGCATAACTGAAAGGGGAAAAAAAAGACATCATAAGAACACAGAAATGCACTTAATAAAACCACAAAGGTATGATGGGAAAAAAGAAACCTGTTAGAAGAGCCTTTTGCTGCATTAATAAGCTCATCAGCCAAACATTCAGCAATGGTCTTGATGTTCCTAAAGGCTGACTCACGAGCACCAGTGGTCAGGAGATAGATGGCCTGGTTAACACGTCTCAAAGGAGAGATATCAACAGCCTGACGCCTGACAACACCAGCAGAACCGATACGAGTAGCATCTTCACGAGGTCCACTGCAATCAGTGCAAATGGTCAAAACAAAATCATAGGTGGGAAACTCAATTGCAAAATATCTTTGCAGGAAGATATGAAGGCTCACATAAGCTTCAATATAAGTAAATACCACAATAGCAGATTTTCAATTAACACACCTGTTGACCACAGCATCAACAATAACTTGGATAGGATTTTGATCTGTAAGAAGACTAATAATCTCCATTGCATGCTTCACAATCCTAACTGCCATCAACTTCTTCCCATTGTTTCTACCATGCATCATTAGAGAGTTTGTAAGTCTCTCCACAATTGGGCACTGGGCCTTCCTGAAGCGCTTGACTGAGTACCTCCCAGCTGTGTGTGGGACATAGGTAGCATGCTTCGAAGCTTGGACACCAATGTAATCGGAAAGGGAAATGTCACTGACCTATACCAGTGAAAACAAGAAGTCAATCCACAATGCAGACACTCTCTAAACAGTCTAACTATCATGGATCACTGTCCATGCATTAAAAGAAATCCTCTTCTATTCCAATGCACTCACAATTAACAAAGTAAAGATGCACAACCAACTGTGGCAAACATCAATAAATTAGCTGATTCACCTCAATTCTTTGTATTCACACTGTTGAGAGTACCATATAAACCCCGGTGATTCTTTGTAAATATTAAGTTCACAACTTCACATCTAACCTCTGTCCAGCCACCATTTCCATTAGGCAAAGGAATCCAATTGACGCACTATAAAACCGAGCAAGATATATCAAATAATCCCCACCCTCCTCCTGGATCACTCAAAAACTAATCCGAACTCTAATTCTAACAATACTACCTACATAAAACCCACTGCCAACCAAAAAAAAAAAAAAAAGATAGCCCACAATTCGAATCATAAGTCTAATCGCGGTAATAGCATCCAACCAACCCATTAAGGAAACAAGTACTGATCTTTCAAATCACATAACAGCAGTCATAACAGCGAAATTTGGAAAAAGAAACATAAATAAAACAGACGAGCCGAAAAACAAACTAAAGCGGAAGGAAATTCGAGACCTGAACTTCATCAAAGGACCAGTGATTGAACAGCTTCACTTCGTTGGCGGGCTGAGTAGGATCCGGAGGGGCCGCCACAGCGGTAGCTGCCATTGCTTACCTATACATGTAAACACACATAAAAAAAACACGCAGCAATGCACAAATAGTTACAGAAAATTCTTGTGACTCTAGAGAGATAAGGAGACAAAAGGATCGATAATGCACCTGGAAATGCAGAGGCTGAAGACGAGACGACGCGGGCGGAGCAGACGGCTAACCGAGGGAGGAAGCTCTCTTACAGTTTGTGAGAAAAAGGGAGCCCCAAGTGCCTCGCTATATCTGGTGGCTCGAAGTAGGGTTTTGTGGCTCATTTGTTGGGGTTTTAGCATGGTGATTGGCGTGGGCCTAAAGGGGCCCACCTTGTTCCAAATATTTTTTAAAATTTTTTTAATTCTTTTTTTATCAACTAAATAATTATCTTTTACTTTTTTTTATAAATTATTATTTATTTTTTTCTTATCAATGATAATATCATCATTATTATATTATTTTCTACCTATTTTCTTTTTTATTCACTTTTTAGTTAATTATTTACTATTCAATCAAGTTTAAATGACAGTAATAACATATTAATAAAATAGATTTAATTGTTTGATCTTTTCTACCTTTTTCGATTAATTAGCCTAAGTATTAGAAATCTATAAAAAAAAAAAAAAGAGATTTGATATATTTCTTTCGCGTTAACTTGAGTGCTATTGATTTGAGTGAGTTTGTTTACCTCTAATAGGCAAACTTTTGTTTCCCGTTTAATAAGCAGACTAACTCCGACTCAATAGAGTTTAATGATAGATAAGTTATTAAATTAAGATTTTTTTTCCAATTGAAAAAATATAGAGAAAAATAAACATGTTATGTTAGAATTTTAAATTCATGGTTAATATTTAGATAATTTTTAATTATAAATACAATAATTTTTTCATTAAATCTGTCTTCACGTTTTTGCTTTAAAATAATTTGGCATTTGTCATATTATTGGACCACTTCATAAGAGTATTTGGTTAAGAATATGTTGACATGATATTTTTTACATTCTTATTAGTTTTTCTATTAAACTCTAAAAATTAGAGAAATATTGAAAAGAAAATCATTCTATCATATTTTTAACGACATGACATTTAACTCAGAGTTAATTTAATAACGTGACTAATAAATAGTGTAAATATAAATAAATTTAATAATTAAATAATAAAAAATATTATATATATATATATATTGTATCGATAATTAAACATCTCTTCAGACCATAATTATTAAAGCCGGCCTAGCCTAGCCGATCGGACCGGTAACTTGGGCACTGAGTTAGACCGGTTCGCGTGAACAGTAACCGAATCATTTGAATAATAAAAAATTATTTTTTTCACTTTTTACTGTGTAAATAATAAAAATAATATTTTTTAATAATAAACAGTGGTCAAACAGTAAAAGAATTATATTTTTTTTTCACTTTTTACTGTATAAACAGTAAAAATAATATTTTTTTAATGATTTTATTTTTTACTACTTGAACAATAATATTTATATAATATTTACACACTAAAATTTATTTTTTTTAACTTTTTACTGTGTGAATGATAAAAATAATATTTTCATAATATTAAACAGTATTACACAATATTTTTTTTGTACAATTTAATAATTTTTTACTTTTTATAATCTATTTTCTGTATATAATAATTTAACATTGTTCATATATCAAATAATATATTACAATTGACCTTAAAAAATAATTTTTTAAAAATTTTTATCAAAATTTTGATTAGTATAAACAACTTTTTAATTTGTAAAAATGTAGTTAATGTGCTAAATTATACAAAAAATATATATATATTATTTGATATATTTATTTTTTAAAAAATTATTAACCTATTATTTGAACCAATAACCAATAGTTAAGCTAATCATCCATTAATCCAATCACCTAATCAAATTAATGTCTGAACCGATTTTAATAATTATGCTTCAAACATCTATCCAACTTAAGATTTTTGCGAACATATCACTTGATATCATAGTTCATAAAGATTATCCAATTGTTTTTTTTCTTTTAATAATTACCCCCACTCGTCGCCCCGACCATGAGTGACTGCGTGCCCTGTACGATCACCCTAGCATTTTCTGCAATCAAAGCTCAAAACTTTGGTTTCATTACATCTACCTCGGAAAAGTTTTCTCCAAGGTTTGAGCCTTCATGTCCTAGAAATCGCAGGCTAAACCTCGTACAAGCGAAGGCAGGTAAGAATAATCGCTTTGTTTTAGACTCAGAGAGCTACAAGTTCTCGGATGAATTGGGGTTCAAGGAGAAAGGAGAACAACAGCAACTCGAGTTTGATTCAAGAATTCGAAGCCAACCCACGACGGGAAATGGAAAAAGAACGGAGTCTGGTGGCGTCTTGGATGTTCTTGAATTCAAGGGTGGTCAAAAGATTAGAGAGAGTGGAAAGGGAGTAGAAGAGCAAGATTTGGCTCCCGCCGGAGATGGGGAGCCGGCGCCGGAAAACGGGATGGCCGCAGGAGGGAGAAAAGGAAGGCTATTGGTGAGGAGATCAAATTTGTTGGCAAAGCAAGTGATCAGCATTCAATCGGCTCGTAGCTTGGGTTTTGTGTCCCAGATTTGGGTGAACACTGCCTCTGTAAATTTCGTTACCTTTCCTCTGGGCCTGTTTGCTTGATTTTAAAGTTGATGGCTTTCTGGGAAGTTTTTAGTTCTGTAGTTGTTCTTTGGTTATGAAATTAAAAGGGTATTTATTTTTCGTTTCCAAATTTGACTTTAAGTTGAAAATGAATGGAAGGTCAGATGTACAGATAAACTTACTGCTTACCACTTCCATAACTTAGTGATTCAATCCGGAAGATGAGCTGTGAACTTCATAATGGACTATTTTACTTGCAGTCTTGTTTTGGTTTACTTGCTATTATTATAAGATATTGATTTTGCAATCACCGGTGAGACTAAGACTCTTTTTTTTTCTATTTTTTTTGTTTTTGTTTTTATTTAGTGGGTGGTCTTGGTCATTGAGGTGAGGCCAAACTTGCTCGCTGGAGAACCGGAGGGGTTTCTTCTGGAGGATGTTAGCCAGGTATATGTTTATCCATGTAGCAGCTTGCTGAAATATCTTATCTAACTCCTAATATGATATAATCAATCTAATACTAATATATAATTTCTAAAGCTCAGAGAAAGTTTTGAAGCCTCCATTACACTCTAAGTGTCTTTTTAAGCTTAGGTGGAGACTCCTCCTTGCATTGAGGTGAATACCAAAGTCCCAATTTTTTCTTCATTAAGGAAATGATTAAAGATTTTCTGATAACTGAGAATATTTGGGAATTATTGCATAACTGATAATTATAGTGACAATAGTCTCAAAGTATCCTTAGTTGGGACTTTTGGCTTGGTAACAAAAATTTTCATGTAGTCTTTTCCTTGTGCTCTCTCTTGCAACAGTTATAGAAGCTAAAGCTACTTACTAACATTAGAGAATTTAGACGACGATGATTTCTTCAATTGTATGTCGTGACCAATTTAATTTATTTATTCATGCATGTATTGAAAATTTAAAAGCTGCACATGTATGGTTTATATTTTTTATTTGTTGTTTAATGTTTATATCATATATCAAATTAAAAAATAAATCCATGCCAAGCACGGGATGTTTAGTGAAACATACATGCCTCGACCGTAAACCCCTTAACCATGGATAAGATTTGCCACCCTTGCAACATTGCCGTACAGTCTCATTCTAGTTCAGAGTATGTGTTCCTTCGCTGAATAAGCTGCTGATTCCCGTCTTTATATTGAAAATAGTGTCCATGGAATTGCACTTTACCAAGTTCCAATATTGCTTAATTCATGAGCAAAAGCATGGTCCTTTCTAGCTATTTTCTTCGTCTTCTTATCCAAAGAAGGGGTGAGAGATGTTAAAACATTCTGTAGTTGTATTTCATCTCTTGTTAATAGTTTCTGGATATTGATATCATGCTCATCTTTGGTCGCTTAGGGATTTTTCTTTGCAGGTTGGTGATGTTATACTTGTTAAAGATGAGACTGTCCTGGAGAAAGAACCGAAAAAGGGCCGCCTTGAAACATTGGTATGCATCATTATTTGCTGGACTAGTCAAGTTTCATGTGTGTGTTTATTGTCTCTATTTTGTGCCTACAATTTTCTTATGCTAAATTTTGTTTTAAATTTTTTCTGCCCTTCCTGAGGTTTAGCCTTTGCACTCTTAAAAGACCTTTTCTGGTGGCCAACCATTAGAAAGAGCGAATAGCCATTGTACTTCCATTAAATGTTTGTTACTGCGCATGATGTTTGTTTGTTTAAAATGTTCTTTTTTTATTTTTTTTTTATTTTTTTTAAAACCTGCGAGAACATAACTTGTGATGTTTGTTAGGTAGGATACCGAGTTATGACGCCAGGTCGGCAAGAAATTGGGAAGGTGAGCCTGTCCTACACTCATCAGTTCCTTCAGCATAGCTGTTATATCTTTGCAATCATTTTGTTATTTGCATCTTGCCAATTTTTAGGTGCGGGGGTACTCTTTCAACATAAATTCTGGTGCTGTGGAATCACTTGAGCTTGATGCATTTGGGATTTCCATCATTCCATCAAGTTTGGTTGGTGACTAGCCTTCTTTTTCTGATTAATGGAGTTTCTGCCATAACTTTTAGTGGTGACTATGTAGTCCATTCTGGATAATGGTTAGAAAAAGTTGTAGATTATCTGCTGTAATTACGTACTGCGGAGTGAAAAACTTATTGTTCTATGCCAGTTCAACTGCTTTCTTTTGCCTTTTAATTTAGGTGAGTACATATGCTTTACTTGTTGAGGATGTTCTTGAAGTACTACCAGAAACGGTTGTTGTCCACGAAGCTGCAGCCTCACGGATACATAGAATAACAAAGGTATCTCTTTCTGTGCATAGCAAAGCCATTGATATTATTATTGCCTTGTTATTGACTTTGTATTTTCTTTGTATGCCAAGAAAGATTTAGTTTTTCATAGAAATTTAGTGTCCCAGGGCACTTCATCGAGTTGAACTTTTGTGGGTTAGTGTTGATTGTTATATATATATAACCATGTCTTCTCCAGATGATTCATGTTTTATGGGATGAGTGCGACCTCATTGTTAGTTTAAACTATTCAAGTTCTGTGATTTAGGCAAACTTAAACTCTAAGTTTCTTATTTTACTTAACAGCTCAAAAGCTGTTATTGAAGATATGCAGCACCTTCTTTGATTGTAAATGTTAGATTTTTTTTTTTTTTTAATGGTGTGAGCAGCTAAATTTTCTACATTGCTTATACCAGGGTTTCTGGGACACTCAGGGTGTGCAGACAGCCATAGATGAACTTGGTGAATTTTCTGACAATGAAAATTCTGGTCGATCTAATAATGGTGGGAGGACTCGAAGACGTTTTGGCGGCAAAAAATTTCATCCTAAAACAAAAGATATTGGGGATGACTGGGAGCTTCCAATCGATTACCTGTAATATTGAGGACTTTAATTCCGTCTCCCGCTCCCCCCTCCAATGTATATATGTTCATTGGTTAGCAGCAGTTTACCTCACTTCGATCTCATATCCACTCCAATGTATGTATGGCCAACGAAGCCTATATGGGCTTGCCTCTTTCAGGGAAATGTGCTGAGAACTTGCGAAGTTTGCGAATGCACTTGCTCCCCAATCAATCCGTTTCCCATACCAAAGGCGCTGTATACGGCAACAGCATAGGAGTCTGTTTAGCGAACAGCATCACCCCTTTCAACTGTTAAATCACTAACAACTTAACAAGTATTTTAGATTCTTGTATCAGTTTTCTGAAAAATATTTGTATAACACAAGATCTATCCTTAGTCTTTTTGGCTTTTTGCAATCGAGAATTTCTAGACTTCCAATGGTCCTCTCTCTTGTGCTAGTCTAAGAATAATTCTAGTTCAAGCGAGAACAATCTTCTATACAATGCGTCATTTTATCGCGAAAATACAAGATCATTTTAGTTTAAGGAATTTCAATTGATGAAAAATAGTCAAGAAAAACAATGTCAGCAAGAAAAAAAGAATATGGGCTTAGGGCCCTTCTTATTGAAAATAAAATAAAAGTAAAAATAAAAAACAATAAACCAAAGAAAGATGGCTCTTTTTTTTTTAATAAAAAAGTTTATTATGAGTATAACAATTATCGGTATTTTGTCTTATTCAACCTAACTAATAGAAAGAGATTTATCATTTGAGCATTGTTAAGTTCGAGCCGACCTTTCCCAAACTGACCAAATAGTATTAACAAATCTAAAACTAAGAATGTATAAGTACGACCAAGTAAACCAAATTCAGCAGTAAAAATTGCGATACGCAAAATTATCACTAGACTAACACTTCAAATGATAATGAGAGTGCTCCCAGTCAATATCCTACTCTAGGCCAAGCCAGGCTTCCTCATAAATGTTAGACCTAGATGATTGATCATTCTTGACCTGTATCTTATGACATTTTTTTTTTTTTAGCTGTAATGCATGCAGAAAGATAGGAAGTTAGATAAGACCAAAAACAAAAAGATAAGAAGTTACAATAAAATTACTGAAATTTAAATACAAAATTAAAAAATTTTAATAAATTGTCTCAATTCTGCTAAAAATAACATTGATTTTCCGGGGTGCGCCTGTCTTATGATTTTTGATCCTTTGCAGTATCTTTGATGATAGACTAGACAAAACCCAACTACCTGCCGTTAGTTACCTAACGACAGACCAATCTTCTGTGTCCCAGCGCGTACGCGAATGGAGCTTGCGCTGTCTCCTCCATCATCTTCTGCAAGAATTTCAGCCACAACCTCTCATTGCAACTCTTCTTCTCATCAGCGCACAAAAATACCCATCAAGCCCACGAAGTGTTCACCATTTGTTTGTCATCTTCAATGCTCCAAGCTTCTGCCTTTTACTGGACTTGGCACTCACAAGAGTCAGCCGGAGTCAAAACTCACAATAAACAGAGAGTACAGGCGTTATCCCATCTGGGTATGCTTTGTTTCTGCATTTTAGTTTCTGAGATCTCTTCTGCTTGTGCTGGTAAGTTCATTTGGGTGTCTAACCCGGCAAAGAATGAGGTTATTGAATGGTTGTGAAGTTTTCTGATGACTTGATTAGGATTCAGCTTGTTTAAGTGACTTGCAATTATAGAAGTTTTTCTTTTTCCTTTCTGGTTCATTGTACTTGTCCAAGCTGTTTGCTTTTTTTTTTTTTTTTTTCCTTATCTTTTTCGTTTTTTATTTGATTTTTCCTAATCTTCCCTGCATATTGAGGAATGCACAAATCAGATTTCAATTATTAAGGAAGATGGTTAATGAAATGCAGTTATTTGAATCGTACTTATATCAAGCCCAGTGGACTAGGCAACGAGTAACACTGCCTTCCCTTAAGCCTCCAATTTTGCAGTCTTGCAATTGAGCCGATAGAGAGGTGGAGATAGGGAACATTACAAATTGAAAATGTGTTCACATGTAATCCTTTGTTTTTCATTTGGAACTTCGTCTACGAGGCTACTTCTAGATTTCCTAGTATCATATGCATTACCTATTTGGCAATTGCAGCAGCTTTGCTTAGAACATTGATAGTCAGCAGCGGCTTTTTTTCCCCTTTTGAGTGGATAGTCAGCAGTGACGTGGTTTCAATAATGTTAAGCTAGGGATTGCTAGACACACTCTTAATCTCAAAGTTGCATGTGACCTTATATAACAGCCTATTTGTTTGCTAATTAATGAGGTAAATGGACCATATTATTTGTCAATGAATTTGTCAACAGAACAACACTACAACTGGAAAGGCACCGTGTTTGTTCCAGATTCCCTATGCTTTGTGAATTACTTTATTGAAGTCATTTTGGCAGTGCTTACTTGATAATCGATATGTTTTGGAAGTTATCTGGAAGTTGACCTGGTTAGACAAACTGCCATGTACAGGCCTGTACCCGAGTTGAAGCTGCTGGTTCTGATCCAACATTAAACAGAATTTCAAATTTCAAGGATGCCTGCTGGAGATTTCTAAGGCCTCATACTATACGGGGAACAGCCCTAGGGTCTATGTGAGTAATAATTTCCATTCTTTAATGTTCGAGCATCGGTGAACTGCTATTTATGCTAGGAATTGCAGTGTGCTTGATCTAACTCTGTTGTTGGTTCTCTTGACAGTGCTTTGGTGGCTAGAGCACTGGTTGAAAACTCAAATTTGATTAAGTGGTCGCTGCTATCAAAGGCATTCGCCGGTCTTTTTGCTTTAATATGTGGGAACGGTTACATTGTTGGCATCAATCAAATCTATGATATTGGAATAGACAAGTAAGAAGCATCACTGTTGTCCATAAATTATGCCAGAAATATTCTCCAAAGCATTGTTTACCTTCTCATTTTAATTGCCAAGGAAGACGAGATAAAACAAAAAGTCTAAATGGTCTGCAGACTATCACAAGTTGGCCTCGTATTAAGGAAATTGTCAAACATTGAGCCCAAGAATCATCAAACTTAGAAACCTCGCAAATTATAGACTGGGCAGTTTCTGAAATAGCATTCTGCACTTGACCCAAAAATATGTTTCTTTTTTGTTTTTTTTCTCAAGACACTGGCTTTTGCCGTTTGCCATTTTTGAGATTGTCTTTCTGCATTGACTTAGAGAGCAAAAGATACCATTGGATCACCTTGGTCTCAACTCTTTGGACTATGTGTTCAGTGTTTGCTAAACATAATTAAGCAGTTCTTTGAATCAGTTGGCCCTCTTTCTCTTTATTTTGCAGGGTTAACAAACCATATTTGCCTATAGCTGCAGGGGATCTTTCAGTTGAATCTGCATGGCTATTGGTGATATTTTTTGCAGTGACAGGCATTGTGATTGTTGGGCAAACTTTTGGTCCCTTCATTTCTTCTCTTTACTGCCTTGGTCTTTTCCTGGGGACAATCTATTCTGTTCCTCCATTTAGATTGAAGAGATTTCCTGTTGTAGCGTTCCTTATTATTGCAACGGTACAGCTTCTTATTTTTTTGGGTTTTCAGGCCATGAAACTTGTTGTTTGTTGCTACTGATATTTGTTGACGACGTGAGATCAAGTTGCAGGATTTTCATTTGGGTACCATTTGGAAGGATAACGACGAGGCCGCCTAAAAATGATCTGAGCGCTAATCAATATATTTAAAACATGGAAAAAATTTTGATTTTTACTTGGGACTTGCCAATGAAATTGAGTAAGAGTTAAGAAAACAAGAGCATTTCTTTGTTGACTGAGAATAAGTATTTCATTTCTGAAGCCATGAAAGATCAATATGGATAATTCTTTTGTGTTGTCCAGTGTTCATCTGAGTAGAACTTGTTCATATGGTGTTAAGTTGGTGATAGCCTGTTTTACAGTACTATTTGACTGGTGATCATGTTATTGTTTTTTTGGGACATAATGGCACGTAATGAAACTGTAACCAGTCATAACTCTGCAGGTACGGGGTTTTCTTCTCAATTTTGGTGTATACCACGCCACAAGAGCTGCCCTTGGACTTTCGTTCGAATGGAGGTATGTTACTTTGAGGGCTTATTAATATGTAGTGCTGTATTGGAGAAGAAAGTAGTATTATGCGTGCTCACTTAAATTGGTTGGTGGACTGACCTTTGAAAATTGAATCAAAAATGAATATTATTATGCAGTTGATTTTTTTTTTGCTGTTTGTTAATAAAGGAATTCTTACAAAAAGAACAAAAGGTCAAAAGGCTCATTACAGAAGACCAAACCTGGCCATGGAAAGCACCATCATCATCTTTACATAGCAAACCTATAGTCCTTTGGAAAATTGGTGGAAACAAGGCTCACGTAAATTAGGTTGAGGAACATTGTTGGCCATTTAATCTGCACAACTGCCTGATGCTGAACGCCAATGTGCTATTTTGAATTCGGAAAGTTTTTGATAGCAAAATAATAAATTTGGTTGATCAATTGCTGTCTAGTGTGTCTTCAATTGATAATATGATGCTTTATAGATTATTTTCTTTGAGGTCTAGATCTCTTTATAATCAAATGGTTTATGATAGTCATGAGGTTGGTCTTGCGTTATTAGCAGTTTAGTTCATACATTAACTTCATGAACCTGCCACATAATTAACGAAGACATAATGAAATAATCTTTTTAGCATTTCTGAAAGAAAAAAAGAACTTGGGAATTTCGGCATTCCATTGTTGGTACTTTGGCTGCTGTTCTTCTCATGACTGTACATTAATTTCTACCTGCAGCTCACCTGTGGCTTTCATCACAAGCTTTGTCACATTGTTTGCACTGGTCATAGCCATAACAAAGGACCTTCCAGATGTAGAGGGTGATCGCAAGTGAGTAGAGATTTAGATTTTGGATTTATGCTCGCATTCAATTAGTTTTCTCCTGCAATCTAATTATTGTCTAATGTTGACATCGCCAAATCATTGTGTCTACAGATTTTTTTTTTTTTTTTGCTCTCATTTGAACAGTGTTGATGGTGATAAATGATATTTTTGAGTAAGGCTGCTAAAACTTTCTTGATAGAAAACTTTTTCTTCTTCTCGGGACTTTGTTTTTCTCTCTTAATTTCCAAATGCTGCATTGTTGATAATTTTTGTTAAGGGTGAGGGGCCCATGTTGTCTGATGTCGGGAAGTAAACATGACTGTCCCTTGTTGAAATGTAATCAATGCAGATTTAACATATCAACTTTAGCAACAAATCTTGGAGTTAGAAATATTGCTTTGCTCGGATCTGGACTTTTGCTGGTCAACTATATCTGTGCCATATTAGCAGCTATTTACGTGCCTCAGGTAACAAAGTTCCCTCGGAAGCTCATTCTGGTTGATTTTTACATGATTTTATTAAGTGTTTGATTCATATGTTCAGACAAAAAGTTTTGTAATCTTGGTTTTTCAAATGAATCTGAACCAGAAATTAATACTTGCAATTTTTGGCAGGCCTTCAGGCGTAGCTTAATGATACCTGCACATATCATTCTGGCAGTGTGCTTAATTTTTCAGGTGTGTATATTGTGATTCATAATACAGAAACTTGTTTGCCAGGGTACAAATTTTTCAATTGTAAGTTTCTTGTCTGGTATTTATCAAATATCATTGGTCACATTTGTTGTAAAATACTTATTCTCACTCATGATCTCCAATGCTCATTAATCTGCATATTGATACTGAAAATTATTTATCCCTTTGTTGTAAAATTGAGAAGCCCCATTGCCGTTTGAAATATATGTCTCTCACAAATACTGCTTTTTAATACATGGATGCTGCCATGGCCACGAAGTGGCTGTGGATATCCCAGATGTCTTTTTGTGCAAACCTCTCTGCTGAAAGTTCTGTTTACATTATGTAGTGCTTTTATGCTTCTACAATAGTGATCAGATTGGTCATTGTTATTCTTTCTTCGTGTGTACTGTATGTCTAGGATTTAAATTAGCCAACTTTGCCTTTATGCATTTGACCCCACTTGGGAGCAGAAGAAGATTGTATGTTAGTACGGAGACAATTAATCCTTGCTAATATTCTAACCTTTGAAAAGGAAATAGAATTTGTGATGGCACCAACTTTAAAATAAAGTGAAGTATGTGAGGATAGCTATGCCTAAATTTTGATCTGGATAATAGAGTACAGAACACCACACCTAGAGAAAATCAGAATTCAGAATTTTTGCAGATTTTCTTTGGCCAAAGTCTGTGAGCAAAAGCGATAATAGAAATGTTATGGTGAAGAACGTGAGGTGCAGAGATTCAACTATAAGCCTGGAATTATATTCAACTCCTATATTTCCCCTTTTCTTCAGCTGAGTTCCTCTATTTCTCTCTCCCAGTAAGACTGGCATTTTAGCAATCCACAAGGCAACACTTTCTGTGGTTTCATTTGTATGAAACTAGAAATATTACTAGACTCATCCAGACTGCCTGCCATTCCATTGTTGCCTCCTAATATTAAGGGGAAACCCTCTCTCGACCCTCCTGAATGCAACATTTACTGCCATAAATAGTGAAGAGGCTGAGTTGTGGGGCTGGTATTTCCCGTGCAAGCAAAAAATTTTAAGCGAAAACTTCAATTATTCCAGTGAAGTCCATCTCTCAGCTACTTCGTTTTATTTCAAAATCTAAGATTTTGTTTCAGAATACTATTTTTAAGCACAGAATTTTCGGTGTCCTTTTCAGGCATGGGTCGTCGAGCAAGCGAACTACACCAAGGTAATGCATAGATTCATAAAATGATGGGTGAACAATAAACAATATCCAATTATTATCTTGATTCAGATGAAAGGTCTCCTTAAGTACTTTTATTCTTGCCTTGTTTACTGATGTCTTGAGTTTCTAACTCAAAATCAGTGAAGACTTAGCTCTTGAGTCTTTGCCTTCTCACGTCATTTTATGAACAATATCAGAATTCAACTGATACTTTCTAAGGATGCACCTGAAACAATTACTGTTGTATATCAACGAAGCATTTCATGAAAAACAAGACTATCCTTTCGGAATGTGCATTTTTTTTCTGTTTTCTTGACAGCATCATTGGTCCATTTTGCAGGAAGCAATTTCCGCGTTCTACCGGTTTATATGGAATCTCTTCTATGCTGAGTATATCATATTTCCCTTTATTTGAGAGAACATCAAATAGTTCCCAATCATTCACAGAGAGCTGATGTGCCTGGGAAAAGAAATCACAATAGGCCAAAGGTTACTGAATGAAGGATACCATAACATTTGTATTCTATGATTTACTTTTTCTTTTTTTTTTTCTTACTCCTTTTTCCGAACCAATTTTACTCCATTTATTTCATGTTTAGGGTTAATTATAAAAAATAATTCTAGTGTTTTTTCTAGTACGTATATGTCGGAATGAATTTTGCTAGCAATATAAACTTTTACCTTCTTTTTTACAATTGCTGCTTACGTGACAGATATTGATTGGTTGTCAAAAAGTTGAATGTCAAAAATATTATAAAAATATCATTGAAAAATATTAATGTATTGATTCTTAATTGGTATCTGTAAAAGAAAAAGTAAAAAGTGACTTTATGTAATAAAATTCATGTTGAAATTTATATTTAGGTCTAAATATAGCACCCGTAATCCATACTAATAAGTTTTGGTAGTTTGCCTACGTAGCCGTCCAACCTGACATGATGTGTTAATATGTTGCGTGTAGTCAAGGGAACGAAAATACTATTTGGCTATTTGGCTACATTTAGAGGGAGTGCGGTGGGTACATAAAAATCTGAACTATTTGTTTGTAAAAAATATATTAAATTTTTCTAAAAATGAACTATTAAGTTTTGTTAGATTAACTGTGTGTCTTTTATGTATTTACTTATTCGTGTCTGCGTAGTAGGCCTCTTAACGAAAAATCTAAGGGAAGAGTGCTGAACAATGATTGTAAAGTCTGAACAAAGACAGCTACTGGAAAAAACTAAATTGAATTAAATTTTTAATTAATTGAAATTAGGATTTAAATAGTTTTTTTAAATCAGTAAATTGGTAGGAAATTTTATTTTTTATTAAACCTTAAAAATTCCATTTTGAGCCTAAAATAACATTTGGATACAATTTATAAAAAATTTTATTTTAATTGAATGAGTTTTTTTTTTATTTTTTAAGAGTAATTAAAACTTTTTAATTAAAATAAAAATATCACGTCATTATCATTTGATGATATGACACGCTAATAAAGCATAAGTGATACAACGTGACACTCTATTAATTATTATGTAAGTATATTTAATGAAGGGATTGAGGGTTGGATAAATTTAATCTAATAGAAATGACGTGGTAAGCTGGTAAGCTGATTTAAAAAACAAAATGTTATAGACGGAGATTAATAAACAAAATACATTTGAGGAGAAATTAAAGAGAAAGGCAAATGTCTATTGTGTGTTTGAAAATCTCGTCCCCATTTTTTGGTCCATTTCGTGGATTAGTTACGACATCTTCCTTTATGGCCTGTTTGAATGATTAGAAATAAGTGAAAAAGAAAATTGTGAGAAAAAAATTATGTAAAAATGATGTATTTAAATTGTATGAAAAAATTGTGAAGAAAAAAAATATAACTTGAAATTATAAAAATAATCCTCCAAATAAATGAATAGTGGGTTCAACTTACATAAACGTCTCAATAAATAATTGAATAAGTTTGGGTTATATTGGTATATTTCTCTATGGGTTTTTTTTTTTTTTTAACTCTATTCTGACACTGCACAACAGGGTTTTGATTCTTTCTTACACATTTCTTTTCTCATGCTTTTTTTTTTTTTTATGAATTCAAACGCACCAAAAGCTCATTGGAATTTATGATTTGTTTGGATTATGAGATTTTGATGAGAAAAAAAATTGTGAGAAAAAAAAATTGTGAAAAAATAATGCAAAAATAAAATTTTATATTTAAATTATATAAAAACATTGCAAGCAAGAAAAATGTATGGTTGAAAATATCAAAATACCCCTAGACATAATTATTTGGTGGGTTGAAAAGATAGCAAAAGAAAAAAACTTAATAGGAGATAGGTTAGGGTTATTTTAGTAATTTCGTTTTCATGTGTTTTGGGTTTTTTTTTTTCCAATTCATTTGTTAACTCTATTTTAACTATTTTTAAGTCTCTGGCATGCATAAGGCCCAATTATAGTGCTTCTTTTCTCATGCATTTCTAATGGATGCTAAATGCAAGAATGTATCTTAAGAAATGAAATTTTGGTTTGCGTTCCTTTCCCATGTTGTTACCAAACACAGCGTTAGAGTTTTCTTTCGCGTTCATTTTTTACGTTGTAACTAAATAGAGTGTTATTTTCTCTTCTTTTACTGTGAATCATTTACCATTATTATATATTGTTAAAATGATATTTAAAGGCGATTAAAAGCAACTGTCCTTGGAAGAGAAACCCTGCTCATGTCCTCTGATAAAATCTGCCTAATACCAACGAAAGGAAGATCAAAGAAAATAAACTCAAAAGGATGATTAAAGTAGAAGATGTCATTCAATCTATTGCACAATTGCCTAGTAACTCTATTTGGGCCATTGTGAAGAATCTTGATAACAGTTCCACTTTCATTTCTAGTGGAGCCACGTTGCACATCGTCACTTCTTGCGACTTTACTCATATTGTTGACTGTGGGCGGAGCAATTCCTATAATATCAGCACTACCACTCCCTTGAACAAGGCCGCCAAAAGAGATTGCTCTTCCTCTTGCTCTTTTAATACCATATCGATGGATTTTATGTATTAAAAAATCTAACTCCATGGCATTTTCTCTTTTGTGAGCCTTTACTGATAGACTCTAGAAGTTGTTTGCCCTTTTGATAGCTCTCTCGATTGGTCATTTTTTGCCACTATTTTTTTGAAGCTAGCTTTCCTTGCATTATTATTATAGCAATCAAAACAAGATTAATCTTGTATCCTGTCAGTTCCTCTCTCGTTCTCTCTGTTCTTCTTTTCCGACTTTGGATGAGAAAGTGAATCACTAATGTCCTACACCTTAACAAACGATCGAGCGGTTTATATAATACATAAGATAAGAGAAGGGACATAACACCGCACATATAATATTAGTTCTTAGAGGAAAAATTAGAGATTGAGATTGGCGGAATCCGAACTCATTTGCAAGTTAATCTACATTAATGACAAATTTGTGAACATTCCAATTAATCTTGATTTCGAGGGCAGAAAAAATTCATCTTGATTTCTTGGAGGAAGGCAATTTAGTTTTTTACTAAAACTGTTTATGAATTAATATTGGCTACATTTTTTCTATATTTGTAGGATTTATTTGCTCAAATTGTTAGGTAAGAAGCCTGTACTATACGTTATCAATAAAAAAAAAAAACAATATCACCAAATTCTCGTGTTGTCAGCCTTCCATGTTTGTAGGGGTGTAAGCTGATCGGTTTGAGTCAGTTATATATTTATATTGAAAAAAATTATGAATAATGATAAACATTCTGAAAACTTATTATGAAATATTCAAAATTTATAAGTATAGAAAGATTCATTAATTTTTTTTTTTTTAGTTTTACAAGTATTAAAAAAATTGATGATTATTTTATAATTATAAAATTTAATTTTATAATGCAGCTTTCGGAATATTTAATTATCGACCACCTACCTGGCTTCTTATGCACTTCGCTGCTTGCATTTTCTAATGACATTTTATTGTCATTTTTCTCAAAGAAAAATATTTATGGTCATATAAAAATTTATTCAGATAGTATTCAAATTATAACAATTGGTATATTTTATACAATCAAAATAATAAAATATTGAATAAAATAATATCACTAATTTTTTTGATTCATATTTTTTTCGATGTAATTGTATAAAAAAAATATTAATTGTTACAATTTAAATATTGTATAAACAACTTTTTGTATTACTATGTAATGAAACTCTTTCTTCAATTCTCTATATTTGTCATCTGTTTTGTGAATCTAAGATCCACAAGATCTGGAATCTTGACAAGAAAAGCCTGCCGCTATCTGTTGATTAATGGAATTTCAAGAAACCATGTGTTTCCTTCAAGCTAGAGGCTCTTCTTAAGTTTTTTTTTTTTTTGTCAATCTGAATTGATTTGCGGTCTTTTGGATGAAGCATACATGGTAAAATTTAACCGGTGTAAAAGAAGTAGGTCTCTGAATAAGTATAACGATTTTAGCAGATTTTGACAATTTTGATATCTAACAAAGAAAAAAAAATCGATTTCTAAGAAAGATTAATAACGTAAAAGCTAAGATATAGAACTAATGTGTACATTTCTCAATGCCAAATCATTCTTTTTTGTTTGTTTTTTAATAAATAAATAAGATCATTCCTTGTATAAATTACTAGAAAATAAGTAATTCTCAAACATGAAAACCACAACTAGGGAGATGGATTTTTTTTTTTTTTTTAAAGAATAAAACAACTAGGGAGATGGATACTTGTCAAAATCCAATACAATAAAATCTCAAATATTAATCTTTTAAAGAACAGCGGTTAGAATTGAAATCTATAATTTAAAGATCTTGAATTCAAATTTTAAGAGAAAAAATATGAGATTTATGGGAGAGAAGAGGTACCCCTATTATATAACTCATAACCTAACGGGTATTCAAGTGAAAAAAAAAATCCCAAATATTAATGAAAACTTATCAAAATCCATTACAATCATAACAACAAACATATGGAAATATGGATACATAAGAAGATTTTCTTCCTGCTAAAAAAAAAAGATTTTCTTCAAATGGGAAATTATACATGACCCCCAGATGGGGTGGGATCGTTGTATGGCTCCTACAGCACCTTTAATAAATTTCTTCTTATCTGGATGTCTTGGAATTTTTCTGCTATCAAATTGACAGCAACTTCTTGTTCATGTAACTCTAACTCGTTAGCACCATGTTGTTGGATTTTATCCATTACAAAATCCAACTCCAAGACCTTTTGCTTTTTATGTGCTTTAATAGATTGATCATGCAGCTTGGTTACACTTTCTCGGAGATGGCTCTCCTGATTGGTGAATTTTCTTGTCCGCTCTATCTCGGGCTTACTCTGGAATTCTGTCAATAATTGTTGGACTTCCAACTGGGATGGCCACACTGTTGATGTATTATCTCGTGGATTGTAGATGATTATAAATGCATTAACTCCACAAAGAGTGGAAAATTCATGCATTTTTTTCATTAGACCGGCTCTTCTTTTTCTCAAGGTTGCTAACCTGGCCTTTTCATTGACAATCCAGGCTAGTTGTACCTTTTTTCTTGTCATGATTAATAAATACTAACCAAAAGGCTATAAGAAAAAAATTTATTCTTAGTTTTTTTTTTTTTTTTTGCCTTATGCAAGTGACTCCAGTGCTCAAAAACATGGCCATCAATGCATATTTATAGGAAAAATGGGTCAGTCACAGATAGAATAGCATTCAATGCTTTGGAGCAAAAATAGAAAACGAGAAGGTGAGGATCTGTACAAAATGATATTTCTAGAAACTTTAATTAATGTTTTTTTTTCTTTGATAAAGAATTTAGTTACTTTCATGGTTATGCATGTTTTTAATAAGGCTTTTACTATATAACTTCGAATAAATAATAATAAATAATAATATAATCTTATTTACAGATATTTAACAGTTTATTTATTTTTTTATAAATTTAATTATTTAATAATTCGTATTATTTTATTATTATTTTAAAACTACCTAAATAAAATTACCATAATTTTACTTAGATAGTTAAACCTTGAGAGAATCACAGAATAAAATCTAACTATTCAGGTACAATAGATCAAAGACCATATGAGCCTCACAGTGTAGTTTCAAGCCTCCTATATGCGACTCAGTTCTCATGCATTATGATTAAGTTCGTAATAGTCCACCACACTCCATAACACTAATGCTCACACAAGTTGACTTTGCATCAAATTTAGGTATAAGCGATCACATTATCTTTGATTTTGCACTAAATTTAGTTATAAACGAACATTTCAACGTCAACATCACTTTCTCACTTCATAGTTGAAATTGAAAGATAATAGATGACTATAATATTAATTGATATGAATTTTGTGTGCTAGCATTAACTATGATGTTTGTTATAGTCGAATATTTGTATTCGAGAATCAAAATTCAGATTTAATAATTTTAAGCAAAAATTACGTTCTTCGGAGTGAATAATTTTCATGAGAATAATTTTGATCAAAATTTGATATGTAATTTAGGTTGTTTGTCGTTTTCTATATGCGAATAATTAAAGAAGATGGGTCAAACAATCCTGCTTATGTAACAAAAAATGAGTAAGATACTGTCGATTATTGTGATTTAGTGGTAAATGTTAAACGTTATTAAATTAAAGGTTTTAGATTTGAAAGCTGTCAGAGCATTTGGTGGGACTAAACATACTCCTCCTTTTTATAACACTGAGCTATGCTATAATCATTCAACCAGTTCAGAAGTTATTCTGAGAATAAGAACAATACTTCATGACAGGATTGTGGGACATCACTCTTATCTTTTCATTTTTCAAACCAAAAAAAAAAAAGAGTAAGGTTCGTTATTGCATCCTATACTATGTTCTTTTTGAGTTTTCATGAATCATGATTCAAACCTAAAGTTGAAATTAAAAGTCCGAAAATTATATCATTAGATTGACTAGGGGTATCACATGTTTTTTTTTTCCCTTTATAATGAAGGTAATAGCCCATCTTTGAAAAATAAGATAGATCAGAGGGGAAACTAAAATTCAAATCCTGATTCATTAAGTCAAAACCACACTTTTTTTACCACTAAAATGAAACCGGTCCCTCACCACATCTTATGCTTTCATAAAAGGAAAAAACTATACTAAGAAATAAATCCAATCTAATTAGTGCTTAGCCAAACGCTATTATATACTTTGATGGTAAAACTACGTTAACACACTATCTGCGACATGCAAAATATATGCAATTTATCAACAGTTTATTTATTTTCTTTTTTTACAAATTCAATACATTTTTTACAATTTAACGGTTTAAATCTTACGCTAACTTTGTACTTATCATTATTTACCTATATAATTTTTCCTATCTTGAAAATTGTAGCAATAAATGCTTCTAGAATTTTTTTTTAAGTCGAATGCTTCTAGAATTTTTATAGGGGTTAATAACAGACACGGATTCTATTAGGGCGTTTTTAAATCAATTCAGGAAAATATTTAATATAATTTTTTAAATAGAATTATAATATTAAAGTAAAATTAAAGTGATATATATTTTTAGATGATTAAATTTTTTTTTAAAAAAAGTGAGCTATTTAATATCATTAAATAAATTATATAATTATTTTTAATATTATTTAAAATTAAATTATGGAGTGAAATACATTGAAAATTTATTGAATTTCTTCGAGTATCGGGGCAAGCCACTCACGTTCACACGCTTGCAATCCCCGCAGATTGAACTATCATAATAATCATTTGATTCTTATGCTTAATATAATCGAATAATTAAAAGAGTTGAGTTACACGGACAAATAAATGAAAGAATCACACTGCAATCGACAGATTTATTTGTATAGTCAAACAATTATTATTTATAATAAAGAGAACGTGTGAAAAATACATTGCTTTCTTATTTGTTGGATTTTTCGTTGCTTTCTTCAGCAGCAACAACTTCTAATGGCCCAAGCATTGTTCCAAGATCCTTGACTTTGAGGGTTAAGGATCTTACGTCTCTGGCTACTGCTAGCTGAACAGAAGATGCCTGTCACAGACCACATAAACATTACGTTTCGCCCTTATGATCATGGCAATTTAAACACCAAACACAAACAAAAAACCATCTACCATAGAAGGCCTACGGTACACAATCTGTTCTAAGACCCTATTCCAATGTAAAAATTTATAAAATGAGAAAAAACAAAAGGCTTACATTGTTGATATGACGAGTTCAAATTTTACTTTGAGAGATTCATGGCTCTGCCCTCTTTGAATTACTAACGATATAATAGGGGTTTTAAAAAACTACCCAAAGCAGTTATTCTAGAAATTCAGAGACATATATGCTGTCACAAGTATCAGAGTGCCCAAGGCTATGCATCAATGTTTTCTTTATCCCACTAAACATCTACTTGCTTAAGCATCATAAAAATAAGCGCAATCAAAGACTCACATGTACTAGTTGCTCCACCCGTTGTTTCAGATCCTCCGAAGATGCTCCCTTATGAATATGTTGAAGAATATACAGGAGGTGAGAATGCAATTCATCTGAAATGTGTTGCTGGGTCATACACTGATGTACAGACGACTGACAACCCACTGCGTAGAAAGGACAGTTTACAAGCTTCATGGGACAGACTGTTATGCAATGTCTGTCCATTTCACGTCGCAGGAGACTATCCGAGCATTTTTGTTCACATGGGATTATTTTGAAAGGACAAACTGAATCATGCTTTTCCATATGGCTTGCACAAAATATGGCTGAGCACCCCTCATTTGTGCAGCTCATAGGTCTAAAACCACAACTGAGAACATGCTCAGCTAGCTCTTCCGAAGTGCTGAATTTCTGGTCGCAGTGAAATATGTTCTTGAAGTCGACATTCTTAAGCAAACCCTGAGCTATTGCTTCCCTCCTTTCAAGCAACCAAAACACATTTATTTCCATTTCTTGTACAAAGTCATCTATCTTGTCTTCCCTCTTTTCACTAAGCAGCCATCCTGAAACCTGACTAAAGAAATTCCTCTCTGAACTTGCAAAGTCATCAACAAAATTGGAAATAATATCATGAGGATGATCAGGAACGTCTGTGTCTAGACTACCTTCTATGATAACCGATTCCGCAACAAAACTTTTACTTCTTTGATTGAGATAGTTTATCATTTCATTTCTAATATTAACAGCCACTGAACCAGGGGACTGAAACATATCACCTGTTGTGTTGTCTACACAAGCCGTGGCTAATCCAGGGAGGAATTCTTGAGCTATTTTGTGAACCACTTCAGTGTCATAGAGGTCACAACATAATGTTGGGCCTCCTTCTTTGCCATCCTCAATTTTCTCCAATTCTGGTACAAGTTCCACCTCATCTAGAGGACCATCCATGCTCGAAAATTCCTGTAGTTAGTTCGTGACAGAGACAGGAAGTTACTGGCCATCACCATACAGAGAAAAGTCGCTTAATGTATCTACCAATCAGGATCAATACACTGTACAATGATTTTGAAAGCAAGAATTTTGATTTCACTGGAAGAATCTGCACTATGGATCTGCCAGCCTTTGCTGTTGAACTTCTCTTTAACACAAGAGACAGGACTTGTTATTTGGAAAAAAAAAGAAATTAAAAAATAACTCGTACACTTTGAACTTCTAGCTATCAACCTCCACACTGGGCCTGGCTGCTATGTTTCTAGTTGCCATTAGGACGTCATTAATCACACCTGCTTTCCAAATATGGGACACACTGGGTCTTGTGCATGAATTCACACCCAAAATTGAGATGGATCAATGACAACCGAGAGAACACAAGAATGGCGTTCCTGATCAATAACAGAAGTTCTACCCCCCTAGATATATGACTCATTCAACCGTACCCCACGACTTTTTTCAATGAAATTAACTTATCTGCAAACTATTACAACTTCCTAAAGCTCATCCATTTAAGATCATAGAAGATTGAATTTCTGCCGTAATCAATAGCATTTTATTGGACTTTTTTGGTTAGTTATGTTTTCCACAGAAATTGTAAAAATTGCAACCTTGGAACAATGCATCACATTGGTTTGTCCCACAATTTTTGGACAATCTTGTTGTTTTTCTTAGCAAACACATTTAAACCCACCATTTCAATTATAGATTTCGATGCCATTTTGAAAAATCCAATTCTCAAAACGACTAACTTTACTGCCTAAACTTCTGAAATGGAGGGCTCTGATAAAATATAAATATAAATAAATAACATATATGTGTGTGTGTGTGTGTGTGTGTAAACCCAGAATTCTTTTTACCTGTTTTCTATTCCAGGAGAAGTTCTTCAAGAGATCTGATCAAAGGAATTCACCAAATGAGAGAGAGATGTGTACAGGATTCCCCAAATTGTAGCTGTGGCTAAGCAATCTCTCTTTTGTTTTGTTTTTACGTTGTCAACTGTACTAACTAACGGTCTTTGCTCGTTTTGAACGCTGGTCCTTCGTTATTACTTTTTAATCCCTTTGTGAAAGCTTACTATTGTGAAGATTTCTGTGCAAGACAATTGTGAAGATTTCTCTGTAAGACACTCCGGTTTCAGCGCTTAAAATTTATAATTTATAATTTAGAAAGTTTTGAATTATATATAATTTTATACCACAAAATTTATTTAAATTAAAAAAATATTAATTTTAAATAATAATAAAATTATAAAATAATTTATTTAATAAAATTAAATAATTTATTTTTTTATAAAAATTAATTATTTAATGATAGATAATACCTTATATTATATAAATTTAAATTATAAAATATTAAATAATGATATTTAAATAATAATAAAAATATAAGATAAAAGTGAGTTATAAGCAGCTGAGTAAAAACTTTCTTCCCTGTCCATGCTAATTTCCTTCCGGATGTTTGCCTCCTGAGAAACTAACGGAAAATTAACAGAAGAAAACAATCGCGGTTTTGTCATCCGCCGTTGTTAACTGATTAATGCTGCATACCCTACTTGGACGGCGAAATCGAAATTAGCCCGAATATCTAATTCCTTTGGCCAGTTCTCGGCAATTAACCGGGAAATTAGGGTTTTGTTTTGTTTTTTTTTTCAGTTGATCTAAACTTTGTCAATATTTTGGACTCTCTTTTGTTTTTAGTTCGGAGGAGAGTTCGGTGATGGCCACAGCCACTTACCCGCCACCGCCGCCGTACTACAGACTCTACAAGGATTACCTACAAGACCCAAAGTCTGCTCCGGAGCCGCCGCCTCCGGTTGAAGGCACCTACATCTGTTTTGGTGGCAATTACACTGTAACACCTCTCTCTCTCTCTCTCTCTCTCTCTCTCTGTATGTGTATATATATATATATATGTATGCTTGCAACCATGTATAAAATTAACAAAAACGTATACAATTTTTATCGAGTGTACGTGTATGTGTATGCGCGCGCGCACGAGGGTGTGCATTTGTTTGGTTGATGATGGATATTTGTGTGTTGTGTTCTGTAGACTGATGATGTGCTTCCAAGCTTGGAAGACCAGGGAGTGCGCCAGCTGTACCCAAAAGGACCTAATGTTGGTATGAATAGTTGGGTTATTACTTATGAGAATGTGAATGTGAATGTTAAATCCTTATTGTGCTGTTAATATTTGTGGCATGATTCCTGTGTTGCTTGCTCCCTTTCGAACAAGTGTTCCTCATTATTTCTTAGTTAGATTGCTATAAGTTCTTCGAAGACATGGAAAAAATAGGCTTCGGTTTCTTGAACATTTGAGAAATCCAGTCCTTGTTAGAGCTACTGCTGATATCTATTCCCCCCCCCCCCCCCTCTCTGTAGATTTTAGGAAAGAACTGAGGTCACTTAACCGAGAATTACAGCTGCATATTTTGGAGCTTGCTGACGTTCTTGTTGAGAGACCGTCACAGTATGCTAGGAGAGTCGAAGACATATCTCTTATATTCAAGAACTTGCATCATCTGCTTAATTCGTTGCGTCCTCATCAGGTATATTGCTTAAGGTTTATTGGATATTCTTCATTTTTTTGTTTGTTTTTGAGATGGGGTTCATTATGTGGTGGCTTTTCCTCACAGGCTAGAGCCACGTTGATTCACATTCTGGAACTTCAAATACAACGCCGTAAACAAGCCGTGGAGGATATTAAGAGGTGTGTAATGTAGAACTGCTTTCTAATAATTTTTTCTTTCATTTTCAATGCATCTGGAAATGAATGCTCTCATTCTATGAGCAATGTACCTCTGTGTTTCATGTTTCATTTCATTGATTTTGCGTATGATTATCAAACATTTGCCTGGATTAAGACCGCTTAACTGTTTTTATTTCACTTATACTACTGAGGTTGTCATGATGAGAGCATCTTATTGGCTAGGCTTATGGGCGATGCTATGAATCCTTTGACAAATACGAGTGTCCTAGTGCATGAGGCTTCCACACTGGAATTTAAAGAAGAGCCAAATGCACGGAGTCTTACCCCAATTTTCTTATTTCCGCGACTTGAACTTGTGTCCTCTATGTCACAATAGAGTAACATCATCATTACACCAAGGCTCACTTTCCAAACATTTGAAATGATATCTTAGATAAAAACGTAACAGGCTTTTGCTGCTTGGTCTTATCTTATTTCTTGAATTATCATTAATATGCAGTGGCTTGTTCACTGTCATTATTGTGTCATTGTGGTTGACATGTATTGAAAAGCATCTGGAAGATCCGATGCTCGTCTTGACAAAGCCTTTCCTATTGGGTTTTAAAGTTTTTAGGTTGGCCAAAGTCTGTTTAATGTCAAAGCTCGTTGGTCTTCATGATCTCGGCACTTGGAACTGGGTTTGTTTAGCAACATTATTAAATCATTGCATGACTTTGAGACGTTAAGGATGAGGAAAAATGTTGCTTCTGTAATTCCTGGTATGGAATATGGTAAATTGTGTTTGCCGAATCTTACAAGGGATGTTTGACAAAGTTGCTGAGATTTCCTTAAATTTTCATATGAGGATAAGAAGTGTATTCACTTGGATATTCTTCTTAACAGGTTCAGCAGGTCTTGAGTAAATATCTCACTTTCCTGTGTTTTCTCCCTAAGATTGTATACTGGTGTCATGGTCTCAGAGACCTGCCTTTTATGAATTTTTCTGTTGCGAATGTTGAGTAGGCATGCTACACTTGTATCTTTTTATTTGCTTTTGTGGATCTGTTTATGACAAAAAGTTTTAGCACAATTATTGTGCAGTGATAACTGTGGTGACTAACTGCCTCTCTATTTCATTCTACCATCAACTGCCAATGGTATTTTTGTGGTGTTTTCTTGTCATTAGGATCTGTGAGCTGATGAAAGTTATTTTATTAGTAGCAAACAAGTGCTTTAATTGTTATTTCTATTATTCACAGTCAGGATGAGAGAAACATTAAATTTTATATGCATTGAATCTGCTGAACGCTTCTTCCTTCACTTGTCTAGGAGAAGAGAAGAGGCGCAGAAACTTCTCAAGGAGGCTCTTGGAACCTTAGATGGGCAGTAGAATGCTAATTTTATATATATGTTGCTCAGACTTTAGATCCGCAATGCTGGCTGAAGGTTTTTGGTTTATCTTGTGCTGGCTGAAATTGTTTGAGACCTCAAGATTGTGGCTTCGGTTGAGACTTCAGAGCTTCTATACGTTACCGACAGCTCCAATAGTCCAAGTCATGTTTCCGTGTAACTAAAGAAAAAAAGGAAGAGCTCATTGGTATCAGTTCCTAATTTGTAGAAGTTGATCTTCTAGCAGGATGTGTGACCCCCTTTTCCCCGCTTTTTGCTTGTGGCCTTTCTAATTGTGGGATTATTACGAGCAAGAGTTCTCAAATATTACCAAGAAAAGGATGTTCGTGGAGTAAGTTAACCCAATTTGATGTGCAAATTTACAAGATTGTGTATCTGGGAATGATTCAGTTAGGTGGAAACTTAGTAATAAGCAAGTACAGTTGGTCACATGCTTGGCTGGGTTTTGAACCCCTGCACGGTGGCAATCCATTTCTTTACATGAAAAAAAAAAAAAAAAAAGGGTTTTTTTGTGAGATTTAGCAATAGAGGAGACTGAATGAAGAGCTTATAAAACAAGTTGAATTAAGATGTCAATGATAAATTGGACTTGCGTCCATAGCCTATATTCTTATGACGTTGCTCTTTCTAAAAAGAATTAGAAAAAAAACATGGTTCGATTGCGTCGTATATAATCAATTACAATATATTTATATATTTGTATAACTTGCAATTTGGATGCGTTTGATTCTGAAAATTATCCTGGCCTGATTGATTTCTTCATCCCGAAAAATTTGTACTTGACCTTGCCATCTTCAAGCTTTCAGTTTCATCGATTTGATCAAATCTCCAACTAAACCTTTCAAAACAAATTATTATGATTATTACGATCATTCGACGACTTATCTTTGAATATGTATTCGTTTGCTTATAATACACGTAAGTATTTCTTTCGTGAACTAACCGACCAACCCTATCCAAATCACAAAGACAACTATTAGATTAAGAAAATAGATAAAAAAAATTATTAAAATTGAATTTTTATTAAAATATTTGATGATACACTATCAATAACATTTATTAGATTTTTGAGATTTATTTTTTCGTGAATCAGGGGAGATAAAAAAAATGGAAAAATAAAATTAAAAAAAAAAAAAGGAAAAGTGAAAAAGAATTCCCCTGTCCATGATCTCTGCATCTGGGGCCAAGTTTTGGACATACAATTTGAACGAAATAAATGAACGCACGCGCACACCTGTGAAATCCTCACTGAACCACATGGAATGATGAGGCCAGTCCCGTAAAGATACATACATACAAGTCCTCTCCAATAAAACCCCGCCCGAGAAATTTCTGCTTTTCTCGAGAACCAGACAGAAAAATTAAACAATTTATTTACTATAGCGTCTACAGAAAGTGGAAGACAATATAAGCCCTAGGTTTAGGAGATTTTCGCTTCTTCGGGCATGGCGGTTTCTGAGGAGGAATTTTCGAATGCCAAGTCCCGATCGGCGTCTTCGCCGCCGTCCTCCTCCTCCTCCCCCGCTGCATCGGGCGGCGCTCACTACCTGGCCAAGTGCGTCTTCAGAGGAAGCGTCGTGCTTCAGGTCGTCCGCGGTCACATCCGCTCTCCTTCTTCCTCCGACGTCGTTTTCGGCAAGGTCCCGCCCTCTCTCTTCCCACCCTCTCGCGTTCGTTTTACCTTGCGAATTTGATATTGAACGTTGTTTTGGCTATGGATGCTATTGGTCATTTTGGTCTTGAATTTCGCTGTGTAGCTTCTTGCCTAAGAAATACGTTGTTCATCTGATTGATAGGCTTGGTGTTTAGAAATTTGGCCATCTTTTTGCTAGTGGGTTGCCTTCTCCCTCTAAAGAGATAATCAGTGGTTGTTGACTTAATGTTGCTGGAGGCATAACGGCTTTGTTAGCTTCATTTGACAATGATTGAGTAATGGAATCTGTGCAGGAAACATCAATGGAGTTGGTTGTAATTTGTGAAGATGGGATTGTGCAGTCCATTTGTGAGCAGCCTGTGTTTGGGACAATTAAAGATCTTGCTATCATACCCTGGAATGACAAGTTCCATGCACGAAGCCCGCAAGTATGCTAGTCTAAATTTCAATGCTCCGATAGGAACATATTCGTAATCTTGTACTCTTAGCAATTTAAGAAAATAAAGGAAAATGGAATTTGAGTGAATCAAGTTGTGTTAAATTGTGTTTTACCTTATTGTCTTTTGTAGATGCAGGGAAGAGACCTTTTGGTTGTTACTTCTGATTCTGGGAACCTGTCCTTTCTTTCATTTTGCAATGAAATGCACAGGTTCTATTTTCTTTTCCTAGAATATTATTGCACGTTGAATTTTACTCCTCGTCGATTAAGATTGGTAGATATTATTGCTACTTGCCATAGGTTTCTTCCTTTGACACACGTTCAACTTTCCAATCCCGGGAACTTAAGGCATCAGCTTGGGAGGAGACTAGCTGTTGATTCAAGGCAAGTTGCTTTTTTGAAATGAAAATCTCTTTGAAAATCTGGCTGTTCATTGAGCTTGCAATATCTGGCTGATGAAATCAGATGAATCCTCTTTCTTTATCATCAATCAAATCATTGTTTGCTTGCACTGTGCATGTACCTTTATATGATCTTGTTGCTTAATCCATTGCATTGATGAGTTCCTTATGCAATTTTTGAAGCACCTTGCAGTTATTATAAGTTGTCAAATTATTGAGTTTAACGTACTACTAGCAAAGCAGGTTGTTCCTGATCCAAAACATTGTTGGCCTGGCAAACATTTAGTGATTTGCCGAGTCGATGTCAATTTGTGGTCTATTGATGTTGTAAATCATGCTCGGGCCTTTTGTTTTAGTGATTTGACTTAGTCAGTATCAATGGATGTTCAGCTTACTTAGTTTAACATTGCTTGTTTTGTTTTGTCCTTTTTTTATGTATAGAATTTTTGATTTACCTTTTTTCCCCTTGGCAATCTTTTCAACCAAGAGGTGTCAACTTGAAGCATCAAAAATTGATCCTGGGCAACTCCTAAAAGACCTGGAACAAGAAAAAGAAAAAAAATTGGACATTTGCTAGGAAAAGAAAAGGCAAAAAAGCTTATTAATAATGTGTTTTAAATCATTTGGTTTCCTTTTCTTCTCAAGAATGATAAGGGTCGCAGAATTTCTAATATCCTAAATGGTTTCTCACTCAACCTGTTATGTTGATGTCCGTGAGAGAAATGGTTTGTTTTTGCTGAACAGAAGTTGTTTCTAAAAGTAAAAAACTATGCTATGGCCCAATTCTATGCTTTTTGTTTTGCAGTGGTTGTTTCATTGCTACCAGTGCTTATGAAGATCAATTGGCTCTGTTCTCCCTGTCAGTATCTGGAGGCAGTGATATGATTGATGAGGTTGATATCCACCTTTACTTGCAGGATCTTTATGTAGCTCCACATGTTAAGAAAGCATAAGATGAACTTATTCTATTTGTTATTAAATTCATATTTATTAGGTGGGCATATTAAAATAATTTATTTGTGCTCAGAAAATACTTTATGCTCCCGAATGCGAAGGGAATGCAAACATTGTCAGAACTATCCAGAGACCAAGTTTATCTGGTACCATATGGAGCATGTGCTTTATTTCAAGGAAGTCTTATCAATCAAGTAAGGAGCGTAATCCTGTACTAGCCATTATCCTAAATAGGTATGATAACAGATTGTATGTATATTATTGTTTGCGAAGCTTCCCATGATTCTTTTTTTTAAACAGCTTTGATTTGTTCCATGTTGCCAGTGAAATCCTGATATTCAACTGGGGAATATAACTTTTTTTTTTCCTTTATATTGCAGGAGGAGAGCACTTCTAAATGAATTGCTATTGCTGAGCTGGAACATTGGAGAATGTGTTCTAGATGTCATTTCACAATATGTCGAAGCTGGACCTCTAGCACTTGACATTGTTGAAGTTCCTCATTCTCATGGTTTTGCCTTTATGTTCAGGCTTGGTGATGTGCTGTTAATGGATCTTAGAGATGCTCAAAACCCCCATTGTGTCTGTAGGACAAGCTTAAACTTCTTTCCTTCTGCGTTGGAGGAGCAAACTTTTGTTGAAGAGACGTGCAAAGTAAATGATGTTGATGATGAAGGTTTGTTCAATGTTGCTGCACGTGCTCTATTGGAGCTTGGAGATTATGATCACATGTGTGTAGATGTTGGTGGTGGAAATGTGAAATCAACCATCTATGTGTGCTCCTGGAGTTGGGAGCCGAAAAATGATAAAATTCCAAGGATGATAATTTGTGTGGACACAGGAGAGTTTTTCTTGGTTGAAATATCTTTTGAACCAGATGGCCCGCGAGTTAATCTTTCTGATTGCCTTTATAAAGGTCTCCCATGCAAGGCACTTTTGTGGGTTGAATCCGGATACCTGGCCGCTTTTGTAGAGATGGGAGATGGGATTGTTCTTAAAATTGAAAGTGGAATGCTATCATATTGGAGCTCCATCCAAAATGTTGCACCAATCCTGGATATGTCAGTTGTTGATTACCATGATGAGAAACGTGATCAAATGTTTGCCTGCTGTGGAGTGGCCCCAGAGGGATCATTAAGGATTATTCGAAGTGGTTTATGTGTTGACAGTCTGCTAAGGACTGCCCCCATTTATCAGGGCGTTACTGGTATTTGGACAGTGAAAATGAAAGCAGATGATTTGTACCATTCTTTCCTTGTGCTATCTTTTGTTGAGGAGACTAGAGTACTATCAGTTGGTGTTAGCTTTACTGACATAACTGATTCCGTTGGATTCCAGCCTGATGTCTGTACTTTGGCATGTGGACTTGTGTGTGATGGTTTGCTGGTCCAGATTCATCAAAGTGCTGTTCAGCTGTGTTTGCCCACCAAGGTTGCTCATGCGGAAGGCATGCCTTTGTCTTTTCCGGTTCGCACATGTTGGTTTCCAAATAATCTAAGTATCAGTTTGGGGGCAGTTGGGCATAATTTCATTGTTGTTTCTACTTCTAATCCATGCTTTTTGTATATCCTCGGTGTTAGATTAATTTCAGCACACCATCATGAAATATTTGAAATGCAATGTTTGAGATTGCTGTATGAGATGTCTTGTATTACCATTCCTCAAAAACATTATAAGCAAAGAAAAAGTTCTCCTAATCTTGTGGATGATGACCACACGGCTGGCCTTCCGGTTGGCATTAACATTGGTAATACATTTGTGATTGGGACACATAGACCATCAGTGGAAATTATGTCTTTTCTACCTGATACAGGATTAAGAGTTGTTGCTTGTGGGACAATTTCATTGACCAGTAATATGGGAACTGCTATTAGTGGTTGCATTCCGCAGGATGTAAGGCTTGTACTAGTTGATCGGTTTTATGTTCTTACTGGTTTGAGGAATGGAATGCTTCTTCGGTTTGAGTGGCCTTCTCCATCTACTACATCATTAGAATTATCTCATCCTGGTTGTCTTGCTAGTTCCAGTGGAGCAAATACTATGGCCGCACGTTTTGGGCCACAGATATGTGCTGTTGATTTAACTGACAAGAGAGCGGATGACATTCCTATAAGTCTACAAATGATAGCAACACGTCGCATTGG
This sequence comes from Carallia pectinifolia, assembly GCA_037832335.1. Taxonomy (NCBI): domain Eukaryota; kingdom Viridiplantae; phylum Streptophyta; class Magnoliopsida; order Malpighiales; family Rhizophoraceae; genus Carallia; species Carallia pectinifolia. The sequence goes on along the minus strand of CM075444.1, from coordinate 14,705,371 downwards.
CATTACTCCTGTTTTTCTTGTTCCCCTTGGTGATTCTCTCGATACAGATATGATTGTTCTTAGTGATAGGCCATGGTTGTTGCAAACTGCAAGACACAGCATTTCCTATACTTCAATATCATTTCAGCCTTCAACGCATGCAACTCCTGTTTGCACTGCTGATTGCCCAAAAGGAATTCTGTTTGTTGCAGAAAATAGTCTACATTTGGTAAGTAAGGATCTTTTCTTTTAATGGTATGAATCATTCTATTTTTCTAATGCTATTGTTTGTTGTCCAGCTAGCTAAAAACTGTTTTTTCTGGTATGTGCTTTAGTATATTGCTAAAAGGCAAACTAAAAGTTAATTTCTTGGACGCAAATTACTCTTATGTGAATGTGACTGTTGTAATGAGGGTATAATATACTTTACCTTTTTATAGGTGGGCCGTATCATATTAGATGTTTCCATTAGCGAGATATGCATATGCTGATTTGTTCAAAGACATATGACAATAAGCATTTAATCCTGAGCTTTGGCAGTGTTATGGTTCCACATCCACACAATATGAAGCTTGCCATCCGATCATTTTTGCAATTCTGTTGCTTATTCAAATCTGCAGTCTCATTGATCTCCATTAGCCTTTTGGTTTTCATGTTACTGACAATAAGAACCAAGTTCGAATGCTAAAGTGATGCCTTGTGGAAACACTTGGTTCCTTGAATTTAGCTGAAAGATGTAACAATGGATGATGCTAGCATCTCTATTTTTCTCCACAGTTTGATGTCATTAGGTTGTATAAAGGGTTGTTCTATGTATTAGAGTAGGAAGACCTCTGAATTTCATGTTAGTATCAGGAGTTGACTTCATATGTTCTGTGAGCTAAATATGCTATTGTTTATTTGCGTGGGTCGATTTACATATTTAATCTTTTATATGATGGTACTTCAGGTGGAAATGGTGCATGGGATGCAGAAGTTTCACCTTGGAGGCACGCCACGGAAGGTCGTATACCATGATGATAGCAGGTTATTATGTGTGATGCGGACTGAACTTTGCAATGACACGTGTACATCTGATATATGCTGTCTCGATCCCCTTAGTGGTTCAATAGTGTCATCTTATAAATTTGAAGTTGGAGAGACAGGTAAATCAATGGAGTTGCTAAGGGTTGGAAATGAACAGGTTTTGGTGGTTGGGACCAGCCTGTCCTCTGGTCCGGCAATTATGCCCAGTGGTGAAGCTGAAAGGTGCTTCTTCTGGCTCCTGCTTCTTTGATATTTAGTACATGATAGTTATGCTAAACAATACTCTTAGCTTTGCATAGTTGGTTTTGAGGATAGTATCCACATCATGTGATTTCCTAACTAAAACTTTCTTGAACAGTACTAAGGGCCGCCTAATAGTCTTTTGCCTTATACACAAACAAAATTCAGATAGCGGGTCAATGACATTGTGTTCAAAGGCTGGGTCATCTTCTCAGCGAACTTCACCATTTCCCGAAATTGTTGGTTATGCTACAGAACGGCTATCGAGCAGTAGTCTTTGCAGTAGCCCAGACGATGCTAGCTCTGATGGGGGTAAACTTGAAGAAACTGAAGCATGGCAGTTGAAACCTGCTTATGCAACCACATGGCCTGGCATGGTACTTGCAATAAGTCCATACCTTGATCGTTATTTCTTGGCATCATCTGGTAACGCTGTAAGTTGTAAACTTTTGTTTTTTCTGAATTTACATTGTTGGGTTGGTTTTTTCTATTATTTGTTTTTTCTATATAAGTGTAGCAATCTTCTTTCAGTTTTATGTATGCGGTTTTCCTTCGGACAATCCCCATAGAGTGAAAAGGTTTGCTGTGGGAAGGACACGCTTCATGATAACGTCATTAACTTCTCATTTCACTAGAATTGCAGTCGGTGACTGCCGTGATGGCATTCTTTTTTATTCTTATCATGAGGTATGTGAAATGCAGTTTTCTTTCTACATCATATGTTAAATGGTTTCTTGTTCTTGCTTCTGGGTATTGACTTTCACTTCAATCTACATTTTCAAATTTTGAGTAGGAACCTTTTTTCTCTTTTGGAATAATCGAAGTGTGGCCTGTTTTTTGTAGTCCGTCTTCTTTTTCTTCATCTTCATCTTCTTTTGTTTCTTTCTATCTTTTTTATTTTCCTCTCTATGCCAGGATTCCAAGAAATTGGAGCAAGTTTATTGTGACCCATCGCAGAGATTAGTTGCTGATTGCGTTCTTATGGATGTTGATACGGTAGTGGTATCAGATCGCAAGGGAAGCATATCTGTACTTTCGTGTTCAGATCGTCTAGAAGGTTAGTTTTAAATAGTTATTTTTTGTATATGTAATTACTGGGGGTTTGTGGTTGATGTATTTTAAATTGTTGTCAGTTGCTAGTTAATGAATGTCTGCAATTACTATTGAGTCCTATATTCACATTTTTCGAACATAGCCTAAATGAAAAGTTAAGGCGGCCCTCATTTGAAGCTTCAAATGCTGTGGACAGTTTGTTTCTACTGGCCAAGAGAACCTTGATTGGCTGATTTCTTTTGCAGCTTCAAATGCGGTAGAATTGATATTGGAAGCCTCAACTTTGCGTGGGGCATAGGATTATTGTTTTTTATTGCAGGAAAAAACAAATGAAATCAAATTGAAAAAGGCTGTGAAGAAAAGAGTGAAAGTAAAAAAGAACAGTTCCTTTGGACCTGCTGCATTATAGCTGCTTTTATGCTGTATCTGGGACATGGAGTTAATATGCTATACCTTCAGTATTTGATCTCTCCTTTTTCCAGGCAATGCAAGTCCAGAATGCAACTTGGCTTTGAATTGTGCATATTATATGGGTGAGATAGCCATGAGCATTAGAAAGGTAAGTGCTACAGACATAGTAGATTTTCATAGCATATGGTAATATAGAGTAAATGAGGACAATCATTGCTAACAATTTCCAAGCTACGGGAAATAGACTATGCCTAGTTATTGTTTTCAGATGTTGATTGTTAGCATTGCTTTTGCAAAACATGAAATGAATATCTAACCTAGTTAGAGAGTATTTCCGTTAAAGGATATCTGTGGAAATGTGTGTTCATTGGCATGATCTACAACAATTAGTTATTTAGCTCTTTATAATCGGATATTGCATGAGGTGGCTGGCATCTTGTTAATTTTAGTATGCTGACTGAGGAAAAAATTGTACAAGGACCCAGTCTTCAAGTTCTGGGAACACTGGTTGCTCTAGGAAAAGGAGGAAGGGAGAGGAGCAAGGATCATTTCTTTGATGTGAGGGTTTACAAAAGCTGAAAGAACAATAATTTTCCAGTATAAGTATAATTAAAAGGTTTTGTAACAAAAGATTAGATCAATAGGTTATGAATCATTGCGGACATTTGATGACTGATATTACCGTGTACAGTGGCTTGCACTTTGTTCCCCAAACTCTGTGGAGAATAAAGATTTTAGTCTTCCTGGCCTGCTAGTTGCCCTGGATGATATGCTCATTAGCAGGCTGCTTTTGTACCATTATCTGGCTGCACGGTCATTTGGCGTCATTTTTCATAGGGTTAGTGGCCATAAGATGTGGTTGTTAAATGGTTCTTATCTTCATGGATATCTGGCCGAGAAAGGATATTGTTTTTTATTTTTTCTTTTTTTTTTGGTTTGTTAGAAGAGACAGGAGGTTATAACTCCTTTTCATTGTTTATAAATTTCTGCTGGGTCATTTTGATGTCTTTTCTCTTAACTATGAATTTTCTTAAAATTTTGTGAAATAGATAATGAGTGGTTGTGTTTTCACTAAATAATTTGTGTGAACAGCTAGTTCTCAGTTTGTTTATTTCTTATCTTGTAGGGATCATTCTCATGTAGACTTCCTGCTGATGATGTGTTGATGGGATGTGATAATATAATTACAACAACAGATGCTTCAAATAGCACTATCATGGCTATTACACTTATAGGAAGCATAATAATTTTTATTCCTTTATCAAGGTACATATTTGTGTTTTTTGTGTAGACTGTATTCTTTTTTCTTTGATGATTTTTTGTCCCATTTTGTATCTGCGGATGGGTCTTGAGGAGTCTATTAATGGTTAGGCTGTGAGGTCTCTGTCACTAGTTTTCTTCGATTCAAAATTCCCATAAATCCTAGTTCTTAAGCTGTGATTTCTTACTTCAATTGCTGGAATTATCTTTAAATCTGATCAACGGCCAGAAATTCCAGTGACTTCCACTTGGTCATTTGTCCCTTTTAGAAACTGATTTCTATACCAGTTGAAAAACAGAGTGCCCACTATTTTTCTGAATGCTTTTTCTTTTTTGCTTATTTTTATTTTTGAAGTATGAAGTGATCCATTCATGAGTTGGGACACATTATTGTTACTAATTCTGACTACATGAGATCAATCTCCACGGCGATTGCATTGCTACATAAAGGACGTTCTGGATGGATTTTTTTTGCATTGATAGAAAAGCATGTTTCTGTCCTTTCCCTTCTCCCTCTACACTTACACACACACACCTTACAATAGCGCTTGATCCTTGCAGTTTCATTGGTGATGATGACACTGAAGCACTGCACTTTCAATTGCTTTATCTCAGAATTTTTTCCATCTGTGTGTATGCAACAAGTATGATTTTTAGAATTTGCTTTTAGGGAAGAACATGAACTTCTGGAAGCAGTGCAAGCTCGACTTGCGGTTCACCCTTTGACAGCTCCTATTTTGGGAAACGACCATAGTGAGTTTCGTAGCCGTGAAAATCCGGTAAGCAAGCATCTTTTGATTCCTTGTCATAGTGCTTTTCTTTGATGAGTTTCTGTTACACAGTTCAATTCAGTTCATTTTGTGCGGGGTTCTTTGTCATGCTTTCAACCAAAAAAAAAAAAACATCAACATATTTCCTTGTTTTGGGAACATGTTGTCAGGTGTATGTATAATTTGCTTTTGCATGAATATAAACTTTTGGAAGTTTTTGAAGACGAGAAAATTTGTGTGTCGCCACACTGTTGAGGGACCTAGATTTTGATATCAGACTTGGTTGTCTTTCTGAAATCCAATGAAGAACACTGTCCTTTGTAAAGTGGAAAGTCCTAGAATTTCCCAGCTTGTTTGGGCAACTTGTGTGAATTCATCCCTTTGATCTTAGAAACATGAAGATGCATTTGTTGGAACTTTACAGATTCAGGGTACTTGGAATGCTTATTTTCTACCATTTTCTCCCTAATATCTTGGTTGACAGGTTGGAGCGCGTAAAATACTTGATGGTGATATGTTGGCTCGGTTCTTGGAGCTAACAAGCGTGCAGCAAGAGGCAGTATTATCAGTACCTCTTGCCTCTACTGACACTGTCAAAGCACGCTTAAAACCTGTTTCTCCTTTACCAATTCCAGTCAATCGAGTTGTGCAACTCCTGGAGCAGGTTCATTATGCCCTCCATTAATTGCATCTTCTACCTTAACTAATTTGTCAACGTTATGTAGCACAAAGAAAAGGTCAAAGCCAATGCAGTTCAGCAAATTGCAGAATTAATGTTTTTCACAGACCTGCGTTTTGCGTGTGCAATAAGTGCTAAATTTCCAGACACAAGACCTTAAATGCCATGAATATGGGAGAGATAAACCCATCTGCTCGACAAAAAGGGGAAAAACTTTTGAGATATCATGGCAATAGCTGCAGAGGGACCAAGTATGTGAAACATTGGTAGATATTTGCTGCTTTTCATGTAAAATTAATATTCGCAAGAATGAGTCTGATCTCCAATTGTATGTTACCGTTACAAATATGTCTTGTGATGTAGCGTACAATGTTTTTCTTTTGTGACAGAGATGTGGTATGACTGTTGGGTTGGAAATGACCTGTAACGTGGCCTGATGGGCGCACTCAGGAACAACAAATTTATCATTAGCTACTGTAAAGATTTTCCCTATAATCAAGATAAATTTAGTGTTGAAATCAATTTTTTCTTTGCTATTTTGCTCGAGTTTTTGGTTGATTATGAAATGCCGGGGAATTGTCCGTCACTCTAAGCAGATGGTAGGGGAAACCTGTAGAGAACCATTGAATATTTAAATTAAAATGATATAGTAATTTAAATCGTTAAATTATAAAAATATGAAAGTATTTTCATATGTTGACAATTATTATACATTTATGTGTATGATTGATAGTCAAAATATTAGGATAATTTTTGTTTTAGCCTTAATTTTATATAAGTTTTTACAATTAAGTTCTAAACTCTTTAAATTTTTTACTTGAATCTTATATTTTAAAGATTTTTTATAATCGAATTTTTTTCGTCAACGAATGTCAGTTAGATTATTTAAAAATACTTTGACTAAACAGATGTGAATAAAAAAAATATAAATACAGCTTCTTTTGTATTGCTGTGATTTAATATTTTTAAAAAATAATTAAAATATTATATTTGAGTTTTTTTTCAATTCACTTTTGTATAGTCAAATTACGCTTTACATGATTTAATTGACGGCCGTTGACAAAAAAAAAACTTGATTATAAAATATTTAAAAAGTATAAGATTTAATTAAAAAAATTAAAAATTTAATTAGAAAAATTTATAAAAAAATTAAGATTAAAAATAATGTTATTATGTTAAAATATTGGGATCGATCTTAGTCAAAGCCTACCCCCTATTCCAAAGTCATGATGGACAGGGGCAGTGGATACGTCGGCCGGCATTTGGCAAGTGCTCTCAGGTTTGACAAGCACCGGATTAAAAATGCGGAAGGGGACGCCAATTTCTCTTTATTGCTAATATGTGCAATTGCTATTCTGCCAATGATTGTGCGCATCCAGGCCATTCCTCCGCCTTCTTCGTTGTGAGCCGAGGGAATTTGTGATCAAAAGCAGCAGGGACCAAGCAATTTTGGCATGACTATATCATTTGGGGGACATATATAAATCAAACATTTTTTTAATTTTATCAACAATCAGTAATAGAAAATAAATATATATTTTATGTGTATGTGTGTAAGGATTTGAATGAGTTATTTGTGAAATATTATTATTACTGATTACTGCTATTTATCTGATTTATCTATTTTTTTTTTTGGTGCAATGTTTGAGTTATCTGTTAGATGGTATTGTTGCTGATTACTGTTACTAATCTTTGATTATTGATTCTATTTCCTATTATTAATTGTTAATAAAATTAATAAAATATTTAATTAATTTTATACTTATTGTTATTATTAAATAATAAAATATTTAATTTACATATTTAATTTATGTAGAGATATCATATTAAAAATTTTATTTTTTTATTTTATATTTAATATTTTTAAAATAATATTCTATAAATAATATTGAAAATATTTTCACTTAATTTTTGAATTTTTCTAAAAAATATTAATTTTTACTAGATGGTAAAAAATATAATTTTTAAGATTTTTTTTATAAGTGCCAATATTAAAAAAAATTAAAGTGAAAAAATATTATTTAAGAATAGTTGAAAAAAGAAAATATTGTGTTTATATAAATATTACTCAAATAGATTAACATATCTAATTCACGTGGTAAATAAAAAAATAAAATTATATAAATATTCTTTAAAAATAATTTAATTTATATAAATTATTATTTAAATTAAAAAATGAAAAAGTAGCTCAAAAAGTAATAAAAAGTAATATTGAGCTGTTTTTCAACGGGCTTCTGTTAGAGAATTATATAAAAAAATAAGTAAAATAAACAAACAGTACAAAATAAATTACCAAATACTTATCTTCTTAATTTTTGAAACTGAAATACAAATACACACCTTTAAATGTTTACCCAAGCACCCACTGAGAATTATGAAGCACAGGCAAAGGATTAACAACATATATACGACCTTTGATTGGAACTTGGAATATTATATATACTCAAATTTCGGACTTTTAATCCCCGACACAATTTCAACAATTTTAATACGAATTGAGGAATACTCATTCGTATTGTATATTTTTCTTCAAATTGGCCAGCATTAGTCTACCAGTGCATAATTAGTTATTTAGTGTGTTTTCTCTATATTAATTTAAGTTCGAATCTTAACAGTTTCGCGCTTCATGCTTAAAAATCTATATATTGTATGTTAATTTATTTAAGATTTGTTAGCAATGAAGACAAGAGTAAAAGAGGTTTATTCGAACTAACAATATTTGAATGATGGTTCTCTCTCTAGTAAAGATTGAATGAGGATAACAACTTCGATTCATAGATACATTAATTTATATACTGACGATAAATATTTCTTTATTAAAAAAAAAAAAGAAACGTGGCCTGCATTAGTATTGTTCGTTCATTTTCTTGGGCTCTGCCGTTGAGGAGTTTTTGAAGGCGCCCACGAAATCAACGGCCTCCATCCACTAGTTTTTCTTAATTTTCTCGATTGATTTTCATCAAATTTTCATTTCAAGCGTGTTGGCCACTAATTGAGCAATCCATTGGCTGAAAAGAAATACCCCTAATTTGCGATCCTTGAAAAGAAATGTATTTAGCATATTCGGATCAAAGAATTATTACGCAATTTCGTTTAAATAAAAGTAAATTAGTAATACAATCTCATCAAATCAAATCAAATAATTTAGTTATTTTTTATTTTTTTAAATTTAATAATTTAATAATTTATATTATTTTAAAACTTTTTAAAACTCTCTATTTAAAACTCTCAAATGTTTTTGTTTCCGGCAAAAGTGGTCGCCTTCCTCAGATATAAAGAAAATTGTGACCTTAACATCCAAAGGATTTTTGAGTTCAAAGGTTCGTTGATAATACCCCTTCTAAATTTCAAATATGAATTTCCAAGGTATATTATTATTAGGAAAAAATGTTAATGGCCGAAAAAAAGGTGTCCAGAAGGATTTTTATAACGTAATTAATTGAAAATCGTTTATAATTATATAAATTTTTATGTTACAAAAAATAATAATTCTTTTTGAATGTACGTGTAATTAATATAGTTATATAATAAATTTAATAAATTATATTACAAAAACTTTTCTGACAAATTTTTTCTAATCATATAACAGTATCTTTATTATTAAGTTTATCAAAAAATTTTAGTACAAAAAAACCATTACGTCTTATTTATTTGTACGAAAAGAAAAAAAATATTGAACGTTGTCGACGAACTGGCGAGAGTTCCACATCTTGTAATTATGAGGCCAACAAGCTTTGTTCTGAAATATAAATGAGGATGATGCACAGAAACAAAGAAGAAGGCCTTTTCATTCAAAGCCATCAGGCTGAGACCAGCATTTAATTGAAAAACCTCCCGTAACGACTAGCAACTAGCAATAATTCCTGGTCCGACAAGGTGTTCGCAATATTTAATTGTTGCCCCATATAGAAAGGCACTTGTGCCCCCATAATAATTTTTAATTGTAAAAACACAGACAATATACAAAAAAAATTAATAAATAAAATTCTAGTAGATAGAAATTTAACCCAGTAAAAATATTAAATATATAATTTTTTAAAGAAAAAATCAACTTTTTTTATCCTTCAAATTATTCTCTCTTTTTTTTATTAAATTTTGTTTGATATGTCACAACTATTTTACATAACTACTGTCGCTGAAGAGTCTTTTTTTTTTTTTTTTTTTTGGTAAAGAAATAAGAAAGTAGTTGTAATATTTTATAATTTCATAAAAAAAAATTGTACTGATTGTAATATATAATTTATGGATGGGTTTAGCCCCACTAAATACTTTAACAAGGAATCAAATCTATGATTTTATTGTACGAATGAAATTTGCTAACTACTAAATGATAATGATTGATAATATAGTCTACATATCTTAAATAACTGTTAGCTATATATTTACGCAAGGAATTTGTTATTAACAGTTATTTTTTACCTTTTTTTTATAATTACTAATTAAAAATTAACAAATAAATTTATAATATATTTGACTTTTAGTTTTATGGTACTCAATCACATGTACCATGTCTGAACTACTATAAAAAAAAAAAGACTGTTGCTAACAAAACCCTTCACGCAATACTAAAGAATATGATCTTGTGTTATCCACAAAAATTATAATTGGAAGCTCCAGTGGCGGATGTAGAAAAAATTTTCAGGAGAGGCAAATTTTACATGTATATATATAATAATAAAAATTAATATATAATAAAAAATTAAATTGGTTTTTCTAAATAATAGATATTTTAATTATATCATGTGAATTTTAATTTTTTAATATTTTATTTTTAGATTTTATACAATCAAAGAAATTTTTTTCATATGAATAATCATTGAGATATTTAATTATTTATCTCTCAAATAATTATGTAATAGAATTTTTATGATGTTTATTATAAAAAATATTTACTATAGCTGTTAAATTATTAAAAGTAAAGTCAATTTATAAACAAATATATGTTTGGATATATATAATGTGTTTTTAAATATTTTTTTTCTTTTAAATAATAATTATTACTAATAATTTATTTTATTAAAAGATAAAATATTTTTTAAAAAAGTGATTATATGGATATAAAAAATTACCAAAATAACTTTAAAAATAACAAAATGATTTTAGTAAGTACATTATAAATAGAATGTCAAGAAAATAAAAAAAATAACTGATTTCTTTAAAAAAATGAAAAAAAAAAAAAAAAAAAAAAGACGCACACACACGAAAGAAAGTGAGAAGAACAAAAAAGGCATATAAGAAACCAAAAGAAAAAAATCAAAGCGAGAAAGTCCAGAAGAAACGGCAAGCAACTAAGCGAGCAGAAACAAACAAAAGAAAAATAAGAGGGAAAAGGGAAGTCGAACTTGGGACTGGGGCAGGGCAGTGGGCACATGCCTCTTGCCACTAGGCTCAATTACAAGGGCGGATGTTTTACCTACTAAAATATAGATTACTTAAAATATGAGTGCCCACCCTCAGCAACACGTGGATCCGCCAATGAAGCTCCAGAGCTTTATTCGTTTCTTGAACATAGGCAATTGGGCATGCTGTATAATTCAGGAATTGCATCTTTTGTTTTTGGGCCAAATTTATTTTGAGCCCTCAAGGCGGTTGGAAACTTTGTCGTTCGTTCTAGGTTTTGTTACATGTATGAATATACTAGCAAGCGCTCAACTATCATTATGGCTCTTAATATTTGTTATTTTCATTTTCAAGTCTATGTAGTAGGTACGTGGACATCTTTTGTTACCAAAAAAAAAATAAAAAATAAATAAATAAATAAATAAAAACATGTATCTCTTTTGCAAAATCTTTTTTTTTTTCATGTTTTTAATCCTTTTAATTGAAAAATTGGCTCCAATTAAAGTTCAAAATTCATTGAGATTTTTTTAACTTTTTATTAATTTTTTTATGATTGGTTATATTCTAATATATTGTTTCTATTTTAGCCCCAATACATGTTTTGATTTTCGGTGTTCCGATTAGTGTTCTAACTTGGAGAACAAGTAGTGAAGCAACCCCTATGAATTTGCTTTGCACTCCTGCCTCAGTGAAGGTGAGGTAGATGGTTCAGAACCCGAGTAACAAGGATGCCCAGTCGCCAACTAAATAAAAAGGGTACAAATGTGGAAATGCAGCAACTCAGGATAACCTTGGGTTCAATAAGCAAAAAGAAGAAACAATGGATTTGCCCTGTCAGATTCACGTTGTGTCCAATTTAGTTTTCTCAAGGGTACAGAACAAGCCCACAAAAAAGGGGGCAGAATTCCATATAAGCACTAAATATTGCATGGTAAATCAAGTACGAAAAGCAACAACTCACAAATTTTTATGTCATATCACATCTTGATATCAATGCTTATCTATAGTATTCCACTCCTACCATGATCATTGCAGAAGAGGCTAAATATAACTTTCGAGTCCAGAATATCTGTCATCAGAGTGGCCTTGTATCCCAGCTATCGTCTCGCTTCATGCAGACGTCCAAATAGTTTGAGACAATGCCAACTTTGATATAGCTCACACCAAAAACTGAAACATAAACAATCATGGTTTGTGTCCAATAATAACAATGGGTCTCAAAGTCTATCAAAAGCTCAAGTTTAAATAGGGGAAACTCGAATAGTCAAAGTCATTATAAGTCATGCTTATGCTTATGAACTCATTTTTAATCAATATGAGATAAATATTCTTTAACAGTTTGGACTATATAAGCCAGTAATTGATTCTGGTCACGATCTCCGGGTGAGAAATGTAAAGTTGACTAGCAAAATTCAGGGAGCAATTACTATTAAGCCAACGTAGCCTCAACGTACTCCATTGCCTCCTATTTCAAATATTCGATTCTTTCTTCCTCACCAAGAGATTTCTTATACTCCAGACATTTCTTAAATAAGAACTGCAAGTTCAGATAATGAAACACACATAAGGCCAAACAGCAAAGAAAAGGTAAATAACAAATAACAACAAAGGAATAATAACAAGAAGATCCAAACAGCGAATAATAACAAAGGAAACTAACAAGAAGATCCTAACCAATCAAGATAAACACCCATAAGTTTCTCCTCTTTGTATACTCTCGAAGAATTCCTTCAAACCTGACTCTATACACTCCATTACATGCCAATGGGTGTGCTGACACATAGCAGCTGTGGAGAGAACATACGAGAATTTTTTTCGTCACATTATTCTCTTGGACTTCCAGCCAAGCAAACGAAGAGAAAGTTGAGCTCCGACCTATGTAGGAACACAAATAAGCTAAAAATATGAACAACATGATGTCTTTCTGCTCTAACATTCATTTTCAGATAAAGCTCAGAAAAGAGATATAAGGACTAGGCTTCACAATTTCAAATTCAGAAATATGCTGAAGAGGACAAAGTGCTTTCACACCACCAGGAAATTGCACTATAGCACCAAAGTTGTCAACAACTATGATTTTAGCTCTCACTGTCATCCCAGGCTTGATATCTGAATGGGTAAATTCAGTCCCCTTAAAAAGCATTAGCCTGCACTGAATAAAAGCAGCCGGACAACATATGAAGACCTAACACCTAAGATCTCAGGTCACAAAAGAAAACAACTAATTTTGAACATCGAGCAATTTTGCTTAATCAACGGTAGTGTGTCATCCACCATATTTGAAGAAAAGAGTGACAGAAATATTCCTCAGCGAAACAAACAGGAAGAACTCCATAATGAGTGCCCCTTACACAAAAATTATACTTTATACTCCATAATGCGTACCTTCTACCTTGCCAGGAACCAATAAATTTGAAGACAGCTCCCAAAAGACTATAACTAAGATCTACAGAAAGGACGCTAAGATCAAAATGGAAGCACCTGGAAGAAAACATCAACATGAAAACGACTTGTGCTCACTTGTCCCATTAACTTTTTTGACCATTCCCCAGCTGCAAAACAGTGCATGAAACAAGCTGACCAACATGGAATATGATTGGAAGGTTATCTCCCTTGTCCGAAATTGATAATTAGAATCTCAACAAAATATTGAACACCATTTGATGAACATTTTAAAATAGGAAAAAGGTTGGTGGTCTGAGGAAAAGTGTTGGGATTGTAATCGGTTGCATTCAGTGTGTAACCAACTTTATTCAGCGTGTAAAGAAATAATAGTGATTTTTTTATTTTCTTTGATTACACTTATAATTAAGACAGTTATACATTGAATTCAATAAATTGTATTACGAAAATTTTTTCAACAAAATTCTTCCAACCATATAACAGGGCTCTTTAAAATAAAGAAAACAAAACAGATCGTCTCAATAGGATTGCACAACAAAGTTACATAAAACACAATAACAATCACTAAGGCGTCATCAACCTTTTTTTTTTCTTTAATGTCAAGAAATGGCAAAAAGTTTCCGTCTAAACAGTAAAAACCTTTAAAAATAAAGAAAAAAAAAGAGAATATCATTCTAATTACCTATATAATAAAACAGTACACAAACTTGACGGCAGCTAAAGGGTTTTACATATGGAAATGAATTGTACAATACCCATCCACATGAGCATGATTACAAAAACAAAATTGCATTTATGTTCGAGTTACTATCTAAAGAAAAAAAAGAAAATCAGTTCACATGTCAACTTATCATAAAATCCAAAAAAATTAATCCTGAATTATAAAATTTCAACTTCAGCTTTCCTCATAGAAGAGAAAAAGAGCAGCAAGATTTACATTTTAATGTCCATGCGTTCAACGTCTCTTCTCTTGAGCGACCCTCTTGTTTTGCTACTTCTTACCTTTCTTCTTTTTCTTCTTCTTAAGGTCGTCGTTTGATTCTTCTTGTTGTTCGCTATGAACGGCTTCTTTGACACCCCTTACTGAATTTCTGACCGTTCTTGGATTTTCTGTTATTAGGTTCCTTCTTCAAAGCAAAGGCGCTGCCACTTTCGTTCAATTAGCAAAATTCAAAACCCCCAAAAATATAAAAAAATCGAGAGAATAAGTATAGGGAATAGTAGAAAGTGAAAAAAAGAAGAGAAAGAATGTAGAAAGAGAATGAGTAAAGAAAATAGTAGAGAGAGAAAAAGGAGAAAGAGAGAAGATAGAGAGAGAATGAGTAGAGAGAGAAAAATGTGAGAGAGAGGGTACAGATAGAATAAATAGAGAGAACGATAGAGTGAGAAAAATGAGAGTGTGAATATAGAGAGAATAGTAGAGAGAGAAAGAGAGAGAGAAGGTAGAGAGAATGATTGAGGGAGTAAAAGAAGAGAGAAATGATAGGGAGTGAATGAGTAGAGAAAATAGTAGAGAAAAAAAAGAGAGAGAGAGGATAGAGAGACCCGCAGAGAGAGAAAAAGAAGAGAGAGGGTAGAGAGAGAAAGAGTAGATAGAGAAAAAAATAGAGGGATAGAAAGAGAATGAGTGGAGAGGAATATGATGAAAATAGTAGATAAAGAAGAAAAAATTGTGAGAAAAAGTATAAAAAAATAAAAAATAAATTGAGAAAATATTTTTTATTATTTTTCTTTTTTTTTTTAAAAAAATACTTTCAACATTTTAACAAAAAAAAGAAAATAAAAATGATATCAAACATATTTTCTATTTATTTTATAAAAAATAAACAAAAAAATAGATAATAAAATTGTTACCAAATAGGGTTTAATTATTGTTCTCATTTAATCTTTTACAAAGAGAAGCCGCCACTCCCCACTTGCCTTCACTGCAGTGTAACGGCTTGGTTTCTTGCCTAATTTATTGTGAATAGAGGTGTCAAAATCTGACCCGACCCGACCCGCCCGAAAAATACGACCCGAACTCGACCTGAAGGATGACCTAACCCGAAATAACCCGAAAATCTTTGGGTTAAACCCGACCCAACCCTAACCCGACCTGTTTGACCCGAACTTTTTTTTTTCCTTAAGGGAACAAAAAAATAAAATGAAAAAATTTAGCATATTTTATATTATAAAAAGTATAGATTATACTATTTTCAATATAAATCTTAATTATAAATTTTTTTAAAATATTTTAAGATTTTTTATACAATTTTAAATTTTATTTTAATTTTTTAGAATATTTTAAAAGATATTTCTACAATTATTTTTCAATCATATGATTTTCTTTGATTTTAAAGAATTTTTAGTAAAATTTTTGAAATTTTTAATAAAAAATGTTACGTCATCATTTTTTATGACGTGACCAACTCGTGGGTTGACCCGAACTCGAAGTGATTCAACCCAAAATGACCCGAAGATAACTTGATCCATAAGTAACCCGACTCGAAGTGACCCAAAACCGAAGTGACCCAACCCAAATCCGATCTGATGACCTGTTTTGACACCTATAATCGTGAAGCAGCAAATACCAACTATTTTTCCTTTTTTCTTTGCAAGTTCCAGTTATTTATTTTTATTTTATTTGAGCCTATTTAATATTCAATTTATTAAATTAATTAATCTAAATTAGATAAAATTTTAAAAAATAATAAATATTCTTAATAAATATTTAACGAAATTATATTCATAAATTTTGAATCTGACAAACTACTGTCACTTGTGTCACGGCCTGCCGGTTCCAACTATTTAATTTGATTTAATAAGAATGCAAACGAGCGAACTCTGAGGCCCATTTGTTGGATGCAGGTATCCGCGGCCGAACACGCATGGTGGTCAGGGTCGGGTTGTACATGGATTTACTAATTTGTGGGCCACAAGAATGGGCTGGGTTGCCCGTAAATACGTTCCATGGTCCGTGAACGGGAAATATCAGGTCAGACAAATACAAAGCAGTTTTATTATAACCGAACCAAACAAAAAGACGGAAAAAAATCAGGACCGTTCTTTAATCTCCATTGTAACAACCACTTAATCCAGCGGCTAGATCCCGGAGAGCCGCGTGAGGGTATATAACATGCCTACGCGTAACTAAGCGAGCCAACCCTGACAGCAAGAAATCACAGAAGCTTCTGGAAGCCCGCGATTCTTTCTTCAGGTCTCTTCTCTCTCACTCTCTGTACGTATCATTAGATATGGATTTTCTGTTTATTAGGTATGATTGTGGATTTCTGGTTTTTGTAATTTTGGGAATTTTGATCGTAACTATTGTTGGATTTTGTTTGATTTATCTCGATTTCGTCATTTGGGTTTTTTTATGCTTAGATTAGATGTTTATTATTATTTTGTTTCTGTGTACATGAATTTTTGGTTATTAAAAAAAAAAATTATATTCAGTGGTAGATTGAGCAATAGGGAAAATTGAGGGTTGTCGGTTTGATAAAATTTGCGGGGGGTTTTTTTTTTTTTTCCTGATCTGAGAATTGGTGATGGATTTCATGGTGTATTTCAACTTGGGTTTTCTATTGTGGCACTTTTGTTTTCTTTTTTTTGGCCTAATTATTAAATGGGCGCATTGAGTAAATAGACTTCGTAATAATTCATAATTCTTGTTTTTGTATTGGAGACACGTTTGGATGCTTGTGTTGCTTATTTTGATTTGGCTGTATTACTACTGGAATTGTTTTAATCCTAGTTGTACAGTCAATTTCGTTTTCCTTTTGGAATGTTTTTACTTAAGACTGTTTCTTTCGGCTATCGGATGCAGGTAATATTTAGGAAATAATGAGGGGCAGAAGCTACAGTTATAGTCCCTCACCCCCAAGGGGTTATGGAAGGAGACGTCGGAGTCCCAGCCCAAGGGGCCGATATGGAGGTCGTGCGAGGGATCTTCCTACTAGTCTTTTGGTTCGCAACCTTCGTCGTGACTGCAGGTTTGTATCTCATTGCATTCAAGCAGTTGAAATTTATATAGTTGACCACTGATAGTAATGTAGTACTCCTTTCCTTTTTGCATTCTTACATGCGGATAAGATTGTGCTTTGAACTAAACAAATAAATGGTTCAAGTATGTGCTTGTCACATTAGGGAAAGGATTAAGAGTAATCTACTATTGGTTTGATTTTGTTTTTGATTTAAGTGGAAAATACTTTGTTTTCACAGGCCAGAAGATCTACGTGGACCGTTTGGACAATTTGGTCCTCTCAAGGACATATACTTGCCTCGGGATTTTTATACAGGGTAACTACAAACTCTCTCTGTGAGTGATTCCTTTATTATATATTGCAAATTTAGTTAATTGTTTATAAGCTTTTGTCATCTCTTCTGTCTGTCCACGTGTTTCACAAAACTATTGGATAAAGGGGCTGTTTCTTATATCTACTACTGGTTTATGGGAATTTGGTTTTCTTATTGAAAGTTGTGAAGACAAATGAAGTAGTAAGAGTACTGTGGGAGATAACAAGAAGTAACAAGAGTGTACTTGAAGACACCAATCAAGTAATAAGAGTGCTGTCAAGATGTTCATATTGAAAATCAAGTGTGGAGGGAAGTTGTGTTTGTATACATTGTGAAGAAGTTCAAGGGTTGAAGAGTATCCACTGAATAGATATTTTGGCTCCTTCAAGGTTAGCAACTACATGATTGTTTCTAGTGGTATGAGATGTCATGTACTCGCCATGATCTTCTGTGTTAAAACAAAGAAAAGATCTTTTTCCTCCCTTTTGGTGTGCACTCTCGTAAAGGTTCAATTTCATGGGCATATGCTCACTTCTTTGCATCATCGCATTGAATTTTGGTACATGTGTGGTGCAGAGAACCCCGTGGCTTTGGATTCGTCCAGTATATGGACGCAGCCGATGCAGCAGATGCTAAGCGCTATATGGATGGTGAAATTCTGCTTGGCCGGGAGCTCACGGTTGTCTTTGCTGAGGAAAACAGGAAGAACCCTTCAGAAATGAGGGCAAGAGAGCGCGTAAGGTATGTATTTAGATATCGATGCTTTTTGATTAAGCAGATGTTTTCTGCATTTGGTTGGAGGTTAGTAGCCTCGGTTGTTTGATGTGTTTTTTTTTTTCCTTGATGTGTTTGCATGAGTGAAAATTGGGTCGTCAAATCGCCATTATGATTCGGTATGATGAGGGTGTATGAACACAAAAATATAGCCGGTCTTATTTGTTCCCAGGAAGCTTAACATATTTAGGAATAAGAACTAAGAAAGTCAGTTTAAGTTTGTTGGTAGTGCCTGTAGTTTGCAATGAACGTTGAAGATTTCTCATTGGCAAAATCAGCGTTCTTGATTTGGGACGGTGTAAGTGATGTGGAAAATTTGTTCACAGGGGTCGTTTTTATGACCGCGGGCAGTCTCCAGTGCATTACTCTCGTTCACCACGTTACGGACGAAGTTATTCTCGCAGTCCAGTGTATTATTCTCCTTCCCCTCAGCGCAGGTGCTACTCAAGGTAAACACCACTTATTGTCTTTCATGTCACTTTGTTAAATATTAGCTTTCATACTACCGTATGGATTGCTCTTTTTTTTTGTAAATTGCTAACATCTCCAGTTGTGACAGGTCAAACTCTCCAAGGGATAGGAGATGCAGAGATCGATCTTACTCGAGGTCTCCATATCGTCCTGGGAGTCAGAGAAGGACCCCGAGTAGAAGCCGAGAGTACTCTGAGTGATTGATTAAATAGTGGTGACTAGTGAGGGCGTATCTCATAAAGATATCTTGTCGGTGATGTGACTTGGTCTTGTGTGATCATAAGCTGATAGCATGGTTCGAAAACTTGACGACTTGGTTGTTGACTGTAGCTGTCATGGCGACTGTAGAACGTTACTGCTCTTGATCGTTCATTCAGAAAGAGTTTGACCTGTTTTCATCTGCTTTCCCTTTTTTTACCTCCTAATCGCTTCACTCAATTCAGGAGTTTTCTTGAAACTGGTGAATGGGCGTGAAACCGGCAATATTAAAAGTGCATGGCATCATAGGGAATCAATTACCAAATGAAATCAGTTTGAATTGTTGTGCAGTTGTGGGACAATCAGGATAAAGTATAGTTGGCAAGTAAAGCTAATGGTGATGCCACATGTTTGTTGAATAGATCAGGAAAATTCAGGATTTAAGTAGCGAGTAGATGGACGATAAGTTCATAAACCAAGTCGGAATCCTTTTTTTATCAAAAATTTTTTTTTTGCAAGTATGTTAATTATTGGATCTGTAAACTGAATCAGAGCAACTCTATTTGTATATTTCATTCAATGGAACCTGTATGAAAGAATTCTTTACTCGAGAGTAAACTATTGAGTTTAAGTGAATTTTTTTCAAATTGATCAAACGGTGTTAACGAGTCTAGAATTATGGTGCGTAAAGTACAGTCAAATCGGTCAAATTCAACAGTCAAAGTTCGGTCATATTCAACAGTCAAAGTTACAAGATGCTATATGTGAGACTCAAATCCAAGTCAAGAATGCAGGAAATACATTGAGTTACTATTAAATTACCATATCAGGCGATTTTAAGTGAAAAAATTTAGTCGATACGATTAGGCAAAAATTTAATCGATACAATCAAGTATGATTCAACATTTTTTAAGACATTATTCTAAGAGTAATATTAAGTAATTTTTCTTAGTAATTACATAATTTTAATAGTATTAAATAATTGATCTATTGTAAATTTTTAATTCAATTTAATTATTAAATAATTTATATCACTTTCAAATTATTTAGAAGAAAATGCAATGAAATCACCAAACTAATTTTTATTCCTTATTCCAACAAGTAGTTTCTTTAGTCGCTGATAGAAATGGCAATCAGGGATTATATTCATATTATGACATTGGCGTCTGAAAGACAAGAAGTTTGAGAGTTTTTTTCTCTCACGTGGATGCTCGCCCAGTAGCAATAACACAGTTACATAGTTACATAGTCCTTTAATCTGAAAGACAAGCTCTCTCTCTCTCTCTCTCTCTCTCTCTCTCTCTGACCATAAAAAACACAAAACATAGTATCATTAATATCTCATTGCTTCCGATAGAATTAGATCTCCACGCAGCAGCCTGACTGCGCGTATCCGCAGAACTCGCTCGGCACATTTAATTTCACCCATTTACCATCTTGCCCTTCCACTACAAAGAACCCTTGTGGGCCACCTTGGTAAGCCGACCCAGAAACGAGCGTTCTCTTTTCTCCCAATTGGACCCCACAAGCCCCGACCTTCACGCCCGTTCCTGACTCGGTCCAGTCGAAAAACTTGCCATTTTGGCCCACACCAAGGCACGACCTTGGGCACTGAGTCGCCTTCCACGCGTCTTCGACTCGCCTCCATTTCCGTTCTCCGAGTTCTATGAACTCGGCGCTTCCGACGAATCCGCCTTGATTATCGGTGGTGTATCCCCCGACGACCCAGAACTCCGAACCCACCACGACTCCCTGGCACTCGTCTCGCTCCTGGCTTATCCGGTTCAGTTCAGTCCACTCGTCTTCAGCCACGTTGTACACCCAGGCAGTGTCCAACGCGTTCTTGTTCGCGTCGTGGCCGCCGGCGATTACAACGTGGCCGTTTAACTCCCCCACGGCGAAGAACGAACGATTCTCCGGCATGTCCTTGGCTCGCCTCCACCGCCGTGTCGTGAACTCGTAAACGAACACGTGATTCACTGGCTCATAATTCACTGGATCCCACCCCCCCATCAGCACGAGCTTCCCTTCCGAGCTGGTAACCTGGCAGAACAAAGGGAGCCCATCCGGGTACTGTGGAACCGGGTCGATCCGATCCCATGTCCCGTTAACGGGGTCGAACAGGGTGAGTCCATATTTGGGCGGTCCAACTGGTTTTTTCTGCTGATCAGACGCGGATTCAGCTGGAATTGCCTGAATCAAGCAAGCGGCTTTGTGGGTGTGGCCAGTTTGCTTTCTGTGGTAGTAAAAGTCCTTGCTTTGAAGAAGCTGGTGCCAGCGGCTGCAAACCTGGGTAGCCACTTGGTGAGTCGAGTAGTGCAACCGAGTCAGGCACTCGAGAGCTATTTCTTCAGGCAGACCCGGTATCAACTCGGTCAAGATGCTTTGCCAAGGCATTGCTAGTTACTCTAACTGATTGAAGCAGTGTCCCCCTACCCTACCACTCTCGGGCGCTTTTTGTGCGTGAACTGTGAAGCGGCTGTGGGTTCTTACTTCTTACAAAGGATATATATACAGAGTCGGGGAAAAGTTAGACCGCCCTACACGTTTCAGCCGACTAAGTGTACTGAAAATAATTGGCGTGTAATTTTAAATAATAATAATAATATTTTTAATAATAAAATTTTATAATTTTAATTTCTATTATATAAAATATATGTATTATTTATAAAAATTATAGATTTGTTACTTTCGAATACAAAAATCGGACATAAAAATCAAGCACTATTACCGTGCATATAGAGTAATGTTATATGTACCAATTTTTTCATCCCGCCTTTTCCAAGGGCATTATTTATGCTGACTTGGACACAATCACTATTTCTTTTCTTTTCTGTTTCCATTTATTGCTTTATTAAAAACTCTGCTCCATCCTTTTAATTGCAACCGCCACCACTCAGGTGATTCCACCGCTTCAATTTTACTGTTAATTTCTCTAAATTGGATTCACCTTAACCATCTTCAACTCTCCTCTCACTATTTTTCCTAAATCAACCACTACTTTTAAATAATCAACGTTTGATTCTCTTACTAATTCTCTGTACAATAAATCTCTGCATTAAAAGGAAATCGTCTCCTTTTCTTTTAGTTTCAGGCCCCATTTCTCAAAAATTGAAAATGAATGGTTTTCTTAAACAAACCTCTCGGAGTCTTGCATCAAATTTCAGTCCTCCTGCCACTCTCGCTGTGTTTATGCATGAACTATGAAAGCCTAATTCAAATATGAAGCTTTTACACAAAATAGGTTGATTGATGCCTATGGAAAGTTCGAAACATCAGAAAAACACGAACACAATAGTGGCGTTTTTGGTAATTTAACAAAAAGTAAGATAGAATGGTTGTGCCCATGTCAGTAAAAATAGTGGAGTCGGGAAGAGTGGGGATGAATAAATTGATACATATACATTGAGTTTTATTACAAGCCGCGGAAAAAGGTTCACACATTGAGATGGAGAGGCCTTGAATCGATCCAAATGCAAATTTCAAAAAATTTTAGTAATTAATTGTAACTCACAGCTCAGATTTTTTCGCGTGAAATATATAAATTATGTGCTTTTTTTCAACAAATTATTTATCTAAAATTTTATTTAATTGCGATGAAATTTCAGATTTTTTTATAATTATTGTGATATTTTTTTATAAAAAAATAAAATAAACTTATATTTTATTACAAAAAGTATTATAATAATTATAAAAAATAAAACTGAGCTATAATTAAACAAAAATTTGGACAAAAAATTTCTAATCTGTAACTTTTTTTTTTTTCATAAATTATATACAGGGGAGGATGGTGATAGAAACAGGGACATGTCTTTCGGATATTCATGGAAGGGAATCAGGGATTAGAGGCGTGGCCAACTAAGCAATCAGCCGCTGCCAGCTGGTGTACTTGGTTTGTTTTTGGGC
Source organism: Carallia pectinifolia (assembly GCA_037832335.1). Classification (NCBI taxonomy): domain Eukaryota; kingdom Viridiplantae; phylum Streptophyta; class Magnoliopsida; order Malpighiales; family Rhizophoraceae; genus Carallia; species Carallia pectinifolia. The sequence continues at coordinate 14,682,586 of CM075444.1, read as the reverse complement.
TCGCCTACATAACTTGGAGTCCTATTTAAAAATAAAAAATAAAAAAACCATAACTCGAGTCCTGAGTCCTTGAAAAAACTATTTTTTTAAAGTTTATTTAGAAAGACAACAATTAGAAATGATTATTCAAAACTGCAATATTTAGCAAAAAGAGTCGTCAATCTCTTTAAAAGTGATGCAGAATTAAAATATAAAATTTGTAAAAATATAAAATAAATTTTTTATTCTCGTTATTGGGGTATTGAGCCTTTTCCTGTATTCCAAACTTTCCCCTTTCTTTTTTTTTTTTTGGGTTTTGGGGGTTGGGGGGGGGGGGGGGTGGTGTTCAAGTGGATTGTATCTGTTGGAGTTGCAAGTGTCTCCAAGCTATCCAACCGCTTAAAATTTGATTGGAAATATAATTTTTGAAAAAATATTTATAGATATACAATAAAATTGTTATATAGTGTTTATATTATAATAATTAGTATTTTTTATATAATCATAATAATAAAATATAAAACAAAAAATATCACTATTTTTTATTTATTTTTTTGTTATTATAGTTGTAAAAAAAATATCAATTGTTACAATATAAATGTTTTTTTTTGTATTCTCATATAATGAAACCTATAATTTTTAGTTAACTGCCTACTCGATGGCAGAGTATTTGAACGGAGGGAGCAACATGAGATGTGAATCTCACATATTTAAAAAATATATTTAACCTTTAAAATTTTTAGCTCAAAAATATGCAATGAGTAATAAATGTGCATAAAGTTATCAAAAAGTGTTGTATACTACAATGGATCAATGCTTGGTGTACATGTTTAATCGTAGATTTTTAAAAGGGAAATTTTAAGTTTAAAAAAATTATTTTTAACATACGCAGCCTCACATCCGTTATCACTTTGTCCTCTGGTCAATTATCTTTTCCCTTTAGAGAAAGGTTTCCATCAGACGACATTAAATAAAGCATTTTTCTTTCCTGATACTTCTGTTTATGCAGTTTCTCACGGAGAGCTGTATCTCACGAACATAATGCACAAATGTGGCAACTTATTGGATAAGGCTAAGACTATAATGTTTTTTTCCCATAAATGCAAAGTCCAGCCAACCATCAAGTGTAACAGAACGATGTCTGCCCTTAGCCCCTTACTATTAAATATGTTCTAGAAGGAATGCCGTCGTTTGCAATAAATTTGTGGGAGCGGCGCACATGTTAATTAATGAAACTGAGAATCTATTTGGTTACATTTGCATAAGAGATATGCAGTAATTTGTACTGTTGGATCATAAAAATATATTAAATTTGAAACAATAAAAAAATAAATAAATAATTTAGATCACTGTATGTCTACTGTGAATCTACTATAGTATGTTTGTGTAGTTAAGCTTTTAATGAAATCATGAGCAGGAAGGATTGATGTTGATTCCTGGCCATCGGAGATCAGCCCTATTGTGAAGGACATCAGGAAATGGTGGCAATCTCATCCAACAGCGAAATTGAGGATTATTAGAAAAGAGGCAAACAAAGTTGTTGATTGAATTGCTAGAAAAGTGAGATCAAGTTTGCCGTTAGACGAGAAGGAAAATCCCCCACGCCCTTTTGTTGTACTGCTAAATTTTGATCTGTGCCGTCTGAAGTGATTTTTTCTCAATAAAAAAAGCCTTAACAAGATAAATTCACTAATTTTACACAATTTTTCTGGTCATGCCTTTTCCTCCGGCTTGATAGGGCGTTAGCGAATCCCTCTTGGAGAAGCTTGTTTCCGGAAGCGCTTCTAGCCCTTTTCTTCTTATTGGCTATGTTGCCAGTGGCGAAAAGGAACGTGCTATTTTCAAATCGATTGATAGAAGGCTGCTGATTTGTTCTGATAGAGCAGAAGAGGTCCGGATTTGTCTGCAGATGTTGATATCCACTCCTGGCCCGACGCGCTTAACTAAAGGGAACTCTCTTTTTTAAAAAAGAATTTCCTTCGTAATTAAGCCCCTGCTTTTAGGGAATTTTTAGCTAGCTTGCCTTCTAGGCGTACTCTGTCTCTCGTCCGGTCAGTAAGTTGGTTCAAAGATATAGGGGCTATGTAATAGAACGAAGACATCTCCAATAATTTGAAGGTATGAGTACGTTACAGCCCGGGTGTAAGGAAAGGAGGAAGTGAAGTTCTCTACGAAATCTGGAAGGTAGCTCTCGAGCAAGCTATGTGGAAATCAATCCTCACTTTGTGATCACCTAAAAAGATTAGCAGAGCAAGATAACCGTTAACCCATGCTGTCTTGCTCTGTCCTATTGAGTCCGTTCGACTTAATGTTATGAACACTGTGCCGGTAAAGATTGGTCTAATTCATGCAACTAATTAAAGCAACATTCATTAGAAATCGATCCATTACAGCTAACATGTGGAAATTTTTACCGATGCCCAAATATCCCAAAAAAGTAATTGATATCAAATAGGTATAATTGTATCATTCCTATTAAAAATTGTCAAGAGTGATAATCAATTGAAACTTAAAAAAGATATCGACTTTTAATTATAAAAAAAATATATGTGTGTATAGAAATCAATAGGCTACCATTGAAGGTGGTAGCTTTGTAATTATTTGATGTATTTTCTTTTTCTACTATTCAAGTTTGAGTTTCCTTAGCCGCGTTGGTCCCAATATTTAGGTTTTAATGTTAAGAACGCACTGGTAAGTTCTAAATTCGTTAATATCGTAGTCAATTGTGAAAAAAGGTTACTTGGGTCCATCAACGCTTCAGTAGTAAATTTGTTTTCATGAGCATTATTAAACAAAATATTCAAATGAGAGTTATTCTGATTTCAACTTAAAGATAACATGAACTAACAAACTCACGATATATTTTTTTAATAAAAAAAATCAAGAGAGCTAAGTACATGTTTACAGTTTCAAGGTGCAATTGCAGCATCAACTATAGCATTCATGACACACTGGCCCCTTGATAAAAGACAAGTGATGGCAAATAAACAAAAATCAAAGTGGGTGCGTTGACCATTTGGTTTTTAAGAGCTGAGAATGTGAAATATGTTGGCTAATGGCTAATCACAAATGTTGAGGAATTCTATGATTAATTAATTAAATATTCATTAAAACTAATCCTCTTTATTATACCCAAGGGCGGTATATTCCCAACGGCGGTATATTTGGTGCATCTTAATGTCCCTTGTCAATCAGTTTTCATGGAAGGGATATCATAATCAAACTGTGATAGAGGACAAGTGAGAGCTAAACAACTCACTCAAAGTGAGTTGACCAATTGAATTGAGATAAGGGTTGGCTACTCTAGTCTAGCGAAGTCATTGTTTAAAAGGAAAATTGGGAATAGGTGGGACAGCAATTAATTATAATCAATTAATCAGTGAGACAGACAGGCAAATTGCAATTTGCAACTTGCAACTTTGTTTATCCGTACATATCCCAACAATTTGATAGGGATAAAAATAAAATTAATTTTAAATTTTTACAAATTTTTATAATTAAATTTTAAATTTATTTGTTTTTCACTTCATTATTAAAATTTTAAAATTTATTGCAATCAAATTTTTTTGTTTGAAACAATTCGGTCAAACTGTTTAATAAAATACATCGACTTAATAGAAATGATGTTAATTCCGTCAACAAAAATATTTAATTGTATCAGATTTTAAGGTTTTAGAACTGAAATAAAAAAATAAAAAAGTTTGAAATTCAATTATAAAAAAATTTTAAAAATTTAAGACAAATTATTCTTTTATTCCCAATCTGATGTAAATTAGAAAACCTGGTGCGGTGACGAGGCAGATAAGTTTTTCGTTTGGTGCGCGTTGCGAGCCTTGAGGATCGTGGGGTTGATGAGAACACAGGAGCGTATTTAATTGTTGGACGCAAAGAATTCGGTCACTTTCAGTAGTAATCATCGTCGGTTGAGCACAAAATACTTATGGCAACAAACGTAGTGGTGCCAAACGGCCGGTTGCCACTTCCTCGTCTACTTCTCTTTTTCTAGAAGAAACAGCCTTTTTCTAATTGCATAAAGCAAGTTAAACGTATGCTAATTTTTTACACTCTTTTGTTGTGGCGGAACAATTATGATATTGGCTATGACGTCGATCAATGCAATTGTTTACTTTCTAGCGATATTTTGCATTGAATCCCTTGAAATTATACCACACAAATTAGATGTTAGCACTCTTTTTTTTTTTTTTTTTTAAAGTACTACGAATTTTTAAATGTAAAATTAAGAGTTTATGTGAATTTACTGTTAACTAATAAGTTCCAGGCTTTTTTGACATGAATTTTTTGGTCATTAACTATTCGATCTTTCTTGGAAAATAATTTCCCTAGAAAATTTCGTTGGATGTTAACTAATTTGCTAGCATGAAAGATTGTAAAAATCTTGATGTATATCTCTATTATTATTCAAATATATTCTCGATATTTTCCCGGAACATGCCTTGTTTAAAGGTCTGCATCACTTTCAGTTTCAGCCGTCCATTGTTACCACGTGATAATGATGGCGACGTTGGTCCCATTGGCAGAGTGCCGTTCTCCCTCTTCTCTTTTTCTAGAAGAAAGTCCATATTCTCTTTGTAGAAGGAAAGTACCTTTTTATTTTTTATTTTTTTGATCTGAGTAAAGTACCTTTTATTGCAACATGTACAACCATTTATCGCTCAAGTTGTTATTATTGTACTTCATTAAATATAAAAATATTTTTTTATCTATTAGATCTGACTTTTTAATTTTAAAAGGTACAACTCACACACATCTAATTAATTGAGTTAAAGTTAATATTTATATAAAAATGTCATTGCTCAAAATTTTTTTTCTTTTTTTTTTAAAGACAAACCCTAATCATAAATGATTTATTGTGTTCAATTTTATTTAGAAGATGGCGTATATTATATAATACAAAATAATTTATTCATCAAAATTTTTGTGGTTATATAAAATTACATTACAAATGACACGTTACTTGTTATCTGTAATTTAAGTTGTAAATAAATATATTTTTATTTTCATAATGACAAATATGTCATGACAATCACCACTAAATCAAATCACATTGGCTTTTCTTTAATGTCTTTTCCGTAGTTTGACTAGTAGAAAGGAAAAGAGCTTTCTAGCAAAGTGTCATGTGGTACTTAACAAAAGAGGTCATTTTAATGGAAATCTCTTTATTTAAACGCTTTGTTATCTTTATAATTAAGATCCGACTTATTGAATCTCAAACCCAAAAAAACGTGACCTATATATATGGCATAGAATTCCAAATTTTAGTTCGATGCGAGGATTTATATATTGAAAATACATATTTTTTTATTTGTTAAAAAAAAAAACTCTAATAACCACTCACTTAAATTAGTTCAAGTCGTTAATAAATTTTAAAAAAATGAGATCGAATCTTTCTATTTTTATAAACCTCTTACTCTACGTGAAATTTTGAGGGTTAAACATCCTTTTATTGGAGGATAAACCACCTTTCTCACGAACAGCTAATATCTAACAACAAAATGAAAATTTCCGAAACGATGTATTCCCACTTGTGCCACAAATGGGAACAACATATTGATTAGTGCGCTTCATGATTGAGAGCAGGGCTTGTAGAGATCATGAAGCTAAGAGCACATGTTAATACGATCAATTTTATTGCCATGCTCGGTGGAAAGCAAGCACACTGTGCATTATTATTGACAACTTGTCACATTTATCCTCAATTTCATCTTCTATTTTATAACAAAAGGATTTCACAACGTAACTTAATTTTGAGAGAACATACAGAAGGTAAACAGTCTATTTAATACTATTTAATAGTTTATATATATATATAATTTAATCATCAAACAATTTATATCATTATATGTCCATCGTATTTCTTCTTAAGATTAGTTACATAAGAATTCTGATAACAAAAAACACGTATTGAACATATATATGATGAATAGGGTAGAGCATAATTAATGAAATAATATTTGTCATTTTTAAAATGCACAAAAGTGAGAAAACGAAGAGAGAAAAAACATAAAGAAATTATATTATTCTATTAATTATGTTAAGTTGTTTCTATCATTAGATATTTAATCTTAACACAAATGATTTATGTTAGGTCAAGGAACTAGTCATTCCGTTTTTTTCGTTTTAGCTAGAGAACTGAGATGGAATCCTGTTATATTCACTATTTAGGAGCATTTGTCATAGACACGAAAACAAGGAACCAATGGCCGAACAATGTGTCCCGGCCAATTCTGCTAGCAATATTAGTTAATTCGTGACTCACAAAATTAGTTTAAATGATTACCAATTTTATTAGTTAAGAGTTTGAATTTTATTACACATCTCTCTCTTTTTTTTTCTTTATATGAGTTTCACTTTCTTCTAAGGTAAAAAAATAAAATTTTTAGTTTAGTTCGTCTTCATTTACTATTTTTTTTTTCTCTTAAAATAGTGGTTAAGTAAGCAATTACTCTAAGACTTTGTGGATACTTTGATAAGGATATTTTATAAAATCATATAACAGGGTTAAAATTTATTTAGTATGTACCTTCATTATATTTCTAACCCAATTTAAATATCAACTTAGCCAACTTATATTGGTAATTCATCCTCATTTACCGTATCATGTAGACATAGTACAATGAACTCAACCACCCAAGATGATAGTCTAGTGGCAAGCAGGTGAGTCTATCCCTGCATTAACATGAGTTTGAGTTTTATTGTTGTCGTTTTTTCTACAAAGTGGATTGATTTGTGAAGTGTGATATTTGATTCAAAACTCATTAACACCAAAGACAGACGTGAAGGAAACTCATTCGGCCCTAATAGTACTTAAGTCAGGGGGTTCTCCTTATGAAAGAAATTAAATGAAAACGTAGTGAGTGACTCCCAACCTTTATTAAAATATACAATAATTTATATATTAACAATATATTTTTTTTATTAAAAAAATAAGTAAAATGAAGTCATTGTTTATGTACCTAGGAGAGAAAAAAAAGAGACCAAATACCAAGTACCGTCATTTTATTCTGTTACGCACCGTACACACAAAAGCTTATTCTTCCCTTTATGGAGAGAGAACTGACAAGCACTACAATTTTTGTTAGGGGAGTGTTGGTGTTGCATCATCCTCGCAAATTCCATTACTTTTCCATTCTTATTTAAGACTTAGAAAGTGGGGTTGCCTGATAAGCAATAACAAAATAAAAATAAAATGATATAATTAAATTTTAAAAAAATAAATAAATTATTAAATATTATTAAATAAATTATATAATTATTTTATTATTATTTAAAATTAAATTATATAATAAAATTCATAAAATATTTGGTGGTGACTGGACTTTGATACCCCCAAATCGGGAATGGCCTGCTTGCTTTTGTAAATGTTTTAGCACAAAGGGGTTGGTTCTCGCACCTTTGCTTCTCGTAACAAATTTGTCTAACAGTCTTTAAACTATTTTGGTTAGGGTTAATATTTAAAAAAATTATAATATTTTCATAAATTAACAAATATACCATCACTTTTAAAAATTTATAATTTAAAGTTTGTATAAATTTTTTTTAATAAATCTATAATTCTGTCCAATATAGTGGGATGAATCTGTTAAAAATAGTAATTTGTCGCAATGATATGAACTAAATATTGATATGTAATATAAAAATATGACAATTAGAATTCACGTCATATGCAAAAAATGACCATTAAAGTCAACGACATGGTAGATTTGTTAGAAACAAATTTCTACAGAGCCTAAATTAGGAATGTTTAAAATTAATGTTATATTTGTTAATTTATTAAAAAATTATGATTTTTTTAATATTAACCCCTTTTTTTTTAATTCAATTCGGTGCCAGTAGTTTCAATTCTGACTGATCACTGATCCATGATTTTAATTTCGGTTTCAGTTCAAATTTTTTAAAGGAGAACCCTAACCGAACCAACTCATTCGGTCTTGGGTTCGGAAGTGATTTCTAGTCCGAATTTGGTCTGTTTTTCTGTTAGTCCAACAGAGAGTCGCTCAAAACTCCATTTTCCCTTTTTGGGTCACTTAAAATTTTCAAAACTCCAATTTGCTAGATGATTTTCATTCAAATACCTTTTTTTTTTTTTCCATTTTCTCAAATATGACGTAGAACTTTAGACCCGTAAACAGTTTCATGTAAAACAATATTACAGTCAGAAACAGAGTTACGCTTATTGTAAGCTATTTCAATTATAAGAAAAATCTTTAAAGACCTCTCATTATATATCTTAGTAGTTAAAATTTAAATTTTTATTTTAAAATTTTCACATTCTAATTTGTGAAGGGATGGTACGGAAATTTATAAGAAGATGAGAAACATGTTCTTTATGTAGTTTATTTTTCAATAGCCCTCTAGAGGAAAAAAAAAAAAAAATAACCAGATGTCAAGTCTTTCTTTACATGGGCAATTCAAAAAAATTCCATTAAATTAACAGACTATTAGAAATGATATAATTAAGGAAAAATTAACTGGGAGTTTTACACGATTATCTTTGATGAGCTCTGTTCCTAATACCTCCCTTATCATCTTAAAAAAAAAAAAAAAAAAGTGGGAGTTGCCGGAATATTATTACTCACATCGAAGAGTAATATTGGCTCAAAAAAGCAAACTTGTCATATGGACAGGAGTGACTGACTGACTGAAGCTTGAATGGAATTTGAAGGTATAAACACTTGTTTACTTACCAATTTGAAACATGCATACAATTTTTGTATTAAGAAACTGTAAACGCGAAATCATTACTTATCAGCGCATTCTACTAGTTGCCAACTCCTCTGCTTGTTCCGAAATTGGATTTATTCTCATACACCAAACCAGAATTCAGTCACCACACTAGGGCAACAGGGAATGGAATTGAAGACTACCGGATGATGGAGGGTGTGATGATATCACATCAAGGTCGACCACCTGTAATGATCGCAAGTTTTGGTGGCAATCTGAAAGAGGGCCCTGCCATCACCCGTATGGCATAGACATGGACAATCGATGATCTTGCATCTCTGCAAATAAGATAAAAATTGTGGAAAATTTTTAAGTAAGATAAAACTTTCTAATAAGACAAAAAAAAAAAAAATCAAAACAAGATAAGATAACGTCTTTGCAAATTTGATCTTTTAGTTTCAAACTTCCTAATGTAACAAAGACTTAAAAAAGGGACAGAGTGGTGGGCAACTGCAACCTACGATGACAATGAGACACAGTGGTTGCCTCAACTAGACAAGCTTTTGAAAAGAAAAACTCAACTTCGATTCAGAAAAACGCCTACAGTCATCGGGGAACTAAAGTAAAGGAGTTGACTCTCCGGAACGACCCGCAAATATTTGCTTTCACGAGTTGGCCAGGCTTTGGTTCCATTGAAATGGACTTTGGATGGGGAAAGCCCATATGAGTTGGTGTCACAGCAGAAGTCGGCCCATCCGCCACCTATCTAGTTATTTTCGATGTTTGTGGACGGAAAAATGAGATTGAAGCACGGGTGAGATTAGAGGAAGACATAGAGGCTATATTGTTGGATGATCCCTGAGTTTGTCAAAGAGTGTGGTACATTTTCCGATAAAAATGTTTGATTATTATCCGATGATAGGAGCCACCACTTAAAAAAGCAAAAAGTTGAAGGGCATTTTAGAATTTTTCCTGTTTTTGATAATTTTTCCTGTTATTCAGATGCTGGTCGGGCATTAATTTTCTAGCATTGTACTTTTTCCGTTTCTTTTTTTTGACAAGTAATTCCAGACCCTCGTATACTATGTAAGTCCCTGAACTATGTACCTGTTGCCAGAAATATTGCTAGTACGTGGCTTAGGCGTCATCTTTATGGCCACCATAGGAGGACCTGCTAGTTAAATTCAGTGCTTGCTGTTCGAATAAATCGAACTAAAATGCTAATTAATTAAATCTTGATTCCCATGCATCCTGGTCTCAGGTCGTGGGATTGGTTATCTCTTGTCTCTGCCTCTATCTTAGGGGTGTTGTCTATAGTGGTCTCTGTTCGCCTCGTTATCCTTCCTCCATGTACCTTATAAAGTGAAGTCTATACTGATAGAATCTATTTTATTATAATTTTTTTAGTTTCAATGTATGTTGTGAGGCAGTGCAATTTTTCTGATGGGCCCGTAGAAGTAATGCCTTTACTTCATCATTTTGATTACGAAAAAAACAGTTTTGTTAACTCAAAATTCATGTAGCGATCGAGGTTGACCATTTACTCAACTGGTTGAAGGGGTTGTCTCTCAACCAGTAAGTAGGGGTTCAAATCCCACCAAACCTCATTTCCCCATTCCCAAATGCTCAATAAGGTTCCTTATAGACAAAAAAAAAAAAAATTCATGTAGCAATTACTATAAAAACTCTACAACTCGTGAAAAGTAAATACTACACCATTGACATTTTACGGCAAACTAAAATTAAAAAATTGAAAATAAATACAATGGAAAAACAATCATAAAATTAATTTTGACACGATTGTTAATTAGCTAAGATATTAGCAACTCAATTTGTTTCTACAACATACGTTATGGCTTTTGGCGTAAAATTTTTCTTGAAAAAACTGAAATATTGACTTTATCTTTGCAACTGAAAGAATTCCTTTGCTATATCATAATCTAAATATTAATATTTCGATTTAAAATTTAGTTGATCAAAAAAAAATTTAAAATATTATAACATCAAGATATCGATTTTATATTATATAGACTATAACAACGATGAAAAAAATATCAAATACATATCATTTAGCTAGATCGCAGACAAAGCTTATTTTCCTTCATAACATGCTTTCTTAGACCAGGAATATGAATGTTTTCAATGTAGTCTTTCCAATCAATGCTCCTCAAGTTGAATCCAAAGTTCAGCTTCTCTTCATAGGACATTTTGTCCATCCATTTCTGCACGTTGCTACTATCAAACTTATAATATAGAAGCTCATGATATTAGATACACGCCTAATTTCTGCGAAAATCACAATTCTTAACAGGAAAATAAATGAAATTATGATAGAAAAAATACACAATTTCAGAAAAAAGAATCGAACTCAAATGTGCCTTAACTAGTTTGCCACTCATTCATGTTACAAGAGCTATAAGTCATTGTTATCGTATAATTAAGTACATCATATAGGTAACTAGCTGATATCAGTAGATTTTTTTTTCTCAGAATTTTGATTAAGAAAAAAAAATCATTCTTGACAAATATAAGATTTATACCGATAATATATACATTGATTAAAAATTAATTTTTTTACTGTTTTAGAAAAAGAAATTTTTGGAGAAAAAGTTTTATTGTAACAAATTTTATATAATATTTATACTTTACGTTCGAAAATAATAAATATCCAAATTTAAGTTTTAGTTTTAGAAAAAAAAAATTTATTGCTTGGTAACTGGTTCAATGCACCAAATTCAGTACACCTAATCAGATCCCTTTTTTAATGACAAATTAGAAGTTATTGAAGGAATCCTTCAATAGCAAGTCCGTGTCCCTGTCCTCATCCATTTCCATCAGATTTTTTAGAACTCCTTCCAAAAAATATAAATTGCTCACGTTGGTAACACATTAACCACAAGATTATGATAAGTCGGTAACTCAAATATCAAGAGTAGTTAAATTATATCTAGATACTTTTAAGAAGCTTCTCCGTTGCTTTAGGTTATATATTTTCTCTTTTGCGACGTCAGGCTAAATATTGTCTATTAACCTTTATAGAACTCTTTAAATAGCCTTGTGTTGATTTTAAAAACAAGCTCTTAGAGTGCTCTGTATATAACCTTCTTTTTTTCTATTTGTATTCGGATCAATTTTATATTTAATTAAACATCGTGCACATTGTATACTTTTTATTAAAAAAATCTCAATTTTACAAAACTTTGTTATGACTGACGGTCACTTGCGTGGACCCTGCATTGGACCGTGCCCAAAATTTAAGCGGGGAAAAGTTACATTATCCTAAGTTTGCAAGGCCTTAATTATGATAATTAATTAGATATTTTTTAATTTTTAATACACGGTTGTAGTTACTATTTAAAATGTAAATGTGCCTAAAATCATAGGGAAAATCTATTTTTACTCACCCATTTGGGTGAGTAAAAATAACTCAAAAGGATAGAGCTAAAGGTGTTTTTGAACCAACTCAAAAATAACTCAAATCAGTGCTTCCCATTCCCACTCACTCATAGTTTCAATTTAAATTTTAATTTCAATTCAATTTGTGAAAGAAAAGGTGTTTTTGAACCAACTCATTCAATCTCTGATTTGGAAGTGATTCCTATTCTGAATTTGGTCTGGTTTTTTATTCCAACAGAGAGTCGCTCAAAACCATTGATATCAGACTGCCCATATCCGGCCGATTCGTCCAAAAACTCAACGATTTAGACATCAATTTGTGTTGGATCATACAATCAAACTAAATCAAACTAAAAAGCATACGCCTGGTTAAAATCTAATCAAATTTGGCTAAATCCAATTAAACCCGATAATCCGTTAAAATTAAAATTTGTTTGAGTTTTTATCAATTTAAAAAATCACACTTTTTACCAATTCAAAAATATTGCATTTTTTTTCTTGTCTATTTTTTGACACTTGTATTATAATAGTTTTTTGCTCATTGCAATTATTAATGAATTAATATCTACTTGTTATCACAGATTTGTTATTTAATTTTCTTTTTTCGATAATTCTTAGTCATAGGATTTTGGAAGTTGATTTTAAATTCTTACAAAATGCAAGTTGTCTGAGTAAAAATGAGTATATTAAATTAATATCAGTAAAATAGAAATTGAAGATTAATATTCAAGATGAAATTAAAAACGAGTATCTTGAATTTTACTCAATGAATAGAAATAAATATATTGAATTACAAAAATAGTGTATTGTTCTAATTTTTTATATTTTAAAATTAAATTTTATTATTTACTATAATTCATGTGATGTGAATATTTCATTAGATTGATTTATTATTATGATTATATTTTAATATTTTTAACTATTTATATAGTTGAACTAAGTCTGATAACTATATATATATATAGATATATATATGAATATATCTATTGTCATTTTAAAAACAAAAAAAAAAAAAGGAAAAAAGAAAAAATTGGAGTTGCCGGAATATTATTACTCATACCGGAGAGTCATGTGGGCTCCAAAAAAGAAATTCTTCAGATAGAAGTGAGTAAATGACTGAAGCTTGACCGGAAGTTGAAGATATAAACGCTTATTTGCTTAACATTTTGAAATATGATTACAATTTTTTTCATCAAGAAAGTGTAAACATGAAATCAATTTAATTCCAAAAGTTATTAGAGCACCCTACACTAGTAGCCGACTCCACCGCTTGTTCTCAAATTGGATCTATTCTTATACAAAACCAGAACTCAGTCACCATGAATATGTCCTACATACTGGGAAACCACTAATAAGGCAACAGGGAACGAAATTGAAGACCACCCATCCATCTTGGTCTCAAATGGTCCAGTTGGTCTAGTTCTGGCATTAAGAATGCTGTCAAATTTTAGTGGTTCATTGTTCGTCTACTTATGTTTCCGCCATGCAATGTATAATTCCTTTTCTTTAATAGTTCAGTTATCAAACAAAATAAATGTGTTTGATAACACTTTGCTTTATTGCATGTTCATGATTTTAAGATCCGACGACTCTCATTTTTTTTCCAAGTACCTCATGTCTCTCGTGCATGCGGTTGGTCAGTTTATTATTACACATTCTGTTATGATTGTTACATATTTTGTCATTTTTCTGCAAATCTTGTAATTTTTAGCCGCATATTTAAATTTTTAAAATAATAATTTTTAAATTTATTAGGTTAATATTATGGTTATATTAGGATGATGCTAATCTCTTTTTGGGTCTATTTTCTTCATCCATAAACTTTTACTCTTAAGAAAAGGATTTCATTATATAAATGCGGTCAGTTTGATACATTTCAGAATATTATGATTTTATATACATTTATATTTTAGTTGGTAACTGCAATGGTGCATTAAAAATTTAAAAATATCCACTTAATTATCATAATTAAGGTCTCATAAACATGGGATCATGTAACTTTTCTCTTAAAACGGAAGAGTCTTATTACTTCGATTTTAGGCCTAGGTCCAACGCAAGGTCTACGTGAGTGACGTCACTCATAATAATTTTTATTTTAAATTTAGATTTTTTTGAACAAAAAATGCGATGTGCACGAGTTCTAACTAAATGTAAAAGTGATCAGAATATAATGTAAAAAAGAAAGTTATATAGAAAGCACTCTAAGTGTTTACTTCTAAACGAGCCAAGAGTAGTTCTGAAAATTAATTCAAGTCTATCTAGAGTATTCTCGAAAGCTTGATAGAAAATATCTAGATATTAAATTAGCTACTTTTTGATATTTGGGTTGCCAACATCATCATAATCTTGTGGCTAATGTTTTACCGACTAGAGCAATTTGTATTTTTTGGAAGGGGTTCAAAAAATTCTGATGGAAACAGATGAGGATAGGAACTAGACTTCTTTTTGACATTGTTATAGCGATATCGGGTCCTATGTGATGAATGAGTATTGCGTTCAAATTTTTTTGGTTGGGGTGTGAACCACGGGTAGAAGTTGTTGGGCGTTTGGGGGTGTTGGGTTGGCTTTTGTAGTCCTTTGTTATGGCCTTGCCTATCTCAGTTGTTTGCTTCTATTTGTTCCCTGTGATGGTTGATGGATAGTTTTTGTGGAACACGAGGCTTACTTAGTGTGTGGTCTAGGGCAAGATTGTAAGAATCGGACTGGTTACAGAACTAGAATGCTCAGAAGTTTAAAGTTCAACCGGTTTGACCGCTTTAACCCGGATTAAACCGGTAAAATCGGTATTTAATGTTAAATATATATAAAAAGATATGCATTGTATGAAAATATTAATAAGTAAAGTATAATAATATATAAAATATAATTTTTATACATATTATAAAATTATATTCAAGAGATTTTTATACTTAATTTATAATTCAAAATATGATAAAATTAAAAATTAATTATTATATTAAAGAATAAAGATAGGTAGGTAATTAAAGAAAAGATAATTTTAACGTAATTTATTATATGTTAAAATTGATTAATATAATATATTGATAGAGATTCAATAATATGTTTTTGTTCTAAAAAAATGTTTTGTAAATGTTAACATGATTTTTAATAGATATGATTATATATTATTTATAATTTAATATAAAATAAAAAATATTAGTATATTACAATTTTTTAATGTTAGGTTCTCAAATAAAAGTAAAATAATAAATTACTTTTATATTCTTAATAACAGAATTATATTTTTAAAATTATAATATTATCAATAAATTAAGAAAATTTCAAAAAAAAAAAAGATACAAAGTCATTGGCATTTTCTTGATAAGGTTATAAATGAATTAATTGTACATATAATGACAAGAGAAGGCGTTGGTTTGGTGGTTGGACAATCATTTATCAAATACTGAGGTGTGAGTTCGAGATGGAGGAAAATCAGAGATTATTGTAACATTTTCTTTCTCCCTTCACACAACACGTGCCAGCTTGATGACTTGCCACATCATTGTTGAGATGTTAAGTGAACCGGGTAAATTGGGACCAATTCACCGGTTTTCGGTTGAATCGGTCCGATTTGTCGGTTTCTGATCGGTTCTTAGATTATATGATTCTAAGGGATGAATTGAACTGGATTAGAGATCGATTTTCAGTTAATTTGAATGAACCGATCGGTACGATTCGATTTTAAAAACATTAATCTAGGGTGGTCCAGCGCGGTGTTCTGGTGTCTTTTTGTTGTGTTGGTTTTAAGTATATTCCAGTTTTGCTGTTGTTAAGGTTTTGGCTGTAATTTTGGTGACGTGTACTCTTTGAAGGTCCTTGTTATTGGAGGATTCCTTCGACAAAAACTAACTTACCGTTTAAAAAAGAAAAAAAGATCATACTAAATGTACTGAGTTTGGTGTACTAAATCAGGTATCAAGTAATAAAATATTTTTTATTTTTTTTAATAAAATTAAAATTGAGTTTTAAATGAATGTTACTTTTAAATATAAAGTATAAATATTATATGAAATTTATTAAAAAAAATAATTTTTTAAATTTATGCGTAGACCATCGGTATACCAAAAGAAAAAAAATCCAAAGCACTCTATAAATAGCCATACGTCCGTGTGGTGAGTAACTAAGAAGAGAGAAAGCAAGAAAGCTAAATAGGTGAGTGTCGTGCTGAGAAAGAGCGCCAATAATATAACTAAGTGAGAGAATAAAAGAGGAGAGTGAAGCTAGTAAAAGAGAGTCACACAGTGGGAGTTGTGAGAAATTAAAGATAAGTATATAATTTAATACACGTAGAAGATATATAATTAATTTAACAGTTTATTTTTTTTAATTTAATATATTTATCACAATCCAATATTCAAGATCTTACGTATTAACTTTTTTACCTATCATTATATACTTACATAATTTTTTCTAGTTAGTAAAACCGGAAGTGTTGAGGTGAGTGCTGTGAGGAATACTATAGTGTCGGTGTGTGCTGAGTATATTTACGTTCTAATAATAAAAGTATCCTGATCTTATAAGTCCATCTACATTATACTTAGCAAGTTCCATTGGTGGTGAGTATGGATGTTAGCATCATTTCAAGAGAAGTTATTAGGCCATCTTCACTGGGAGCAATCCATCATTTGAAACCCTTCAAGCTTTCCTTTATAGACCAGATTACACCCTCAACTTATATTCCAGTCATCCTTTTCTACCCATTGTTGGAAGAAACTGGTCATTTCAAGAATGCCAAGATCTCAACACAACTCAAGACTTCCCTTTCAGAAACCCTATCTCCCGTATACACCTTATCAGGTAGAGTTAAAGACAACCTGCTTATACAAGACTATGAGGCGGGTGTTCCATTCGTGGAAGCACGGGTGAAAAATGCAAGCTTGTTTGATTTTCTTAATCATCAGCATCCTGAACTGGGTTTTCTAAACCAATTCGTTCCCACTCAACCGTTTTCCTACCAATCAAACCCAGAAGAAGCATCACCATTAGCAGTACAACTGAACATATTTGATCGCGGCGGAATAGCTCTTGGCTTGTGCTTTTCTCATAAAATCATTGATATGATTACTTTCAATGCCTTTCTCAAAAGTTGGGCGGCCAATTGCGCACGCTGTCCTGGCAAAAATAATATTATCAAACCGGACTTGGCACAGGCAGCGTTGGGTTTTCCTCCACTAGGATCATCTTCCTCCCAATTCTACCGGTCGTTGATGGAAAGTACGTTGTTCCCGGAAGGAAAGTACAATACTAAGAGATTTGTTTTCGACGCCGAGGCGACTGCTAGTCTAAAAACAAAAGCAAAAAGCGAGCGTTTGGGCAATCCAACTTGCATTGAGGCGCTGACTTCCTTTATATGGAAATGCAGCACGGCAGCATCCAGATCAATATTTCCAGGTTCAGGTTCAGGCTCCTCAAAAAGGCCATCCCTTGCAATCCATGCAGTGAACATAAGGCCAAGAACAGATCCTCGTTTGTCCGAATATTCTACTGGAAATCTGTGGTGGTGGGCTGTTGCAACCACCTACGGTGATGATGAGACACAAATTGATTGGTTCCATGACTTGGCAGGGTCAACTAGACAAGCCTTTGAAAAAATCAACTTGGATTTCACTACCAGGCCAGAAGTAGACCGACCGTCTCACATCAGCGAGAATTTCGTTGAGCTAATGGCGGTAGCTCACAACAATGACCCAATAATATTGGCTTTCACCAGTTGGCGTGGGATCGTTGATTTCAGTGAAATGGACTTTGGATGGGGAAAGCCTATATGGGTTGGTCTTACAGGAGGTGTCCGCCCACATTATGGGAATCTAGTGATCCTGAACAATTCTGTACGGAAAAATGAAATTGAAGCGTGGCTGTCCCTAGATGAAAATGTAATGACTAAATTGGAGGATGATCCTGAATTTCTCAATTATGTCATCCCAAACCCTCCAATTATGTAATTTACTGATCCAAGTACTTAAAAAAAAAGAAAAAATTGCAAATTCAGCCTTGATTCCCAGGGATCTTGGTCTCAAATGGTGCGGTTGGTTTAGTCCTGGTATTAAGAATGCTGTCAAATTTTAGTGGTTCCTTGTTCGTCTGCTTGTGTTTCCTCCAAGCAATGTATAATTCTTTCTCGTTGATAAATTTCTGTTATCGAACAAAAGATATGTGTTTGATAACACTTTGCTTTATTGCATGTTCATGACTTTAAGATCCCACAACTCTCTGTTTTTTTTTTTTTTTCAAGTACCTCATGTCTCTAATGCATGTATATATATTTTTTTTTTCGAGGAACCTCTCATGCATGTACTTAGTAAAAAAAATAGATATGTTTTTTATCACACGGAAAAAACTTGAATGCATATAATCACCTTAATCTTATTTAAAGTGAGTTTTTGTAAATTTTCTCAATTTTTCAAAGAAAGAAAAAACAAAAATTTGGAAATGTTTTAGTGTTTGGACCGATTGAGTAAAGGATTTTTGTGTGAGCTCTTGACCGTTTTCTCTTTTTAAAAGGCCATCGATCGTAATTCTTTCCGTTTAATAAAAATCCCAACTAAGACACCTAGTAAAAAAATGGAAAACAAAAACTCTTTTTGATGAGCAATACCAGCTGCATTGAATGAGTTTGATAAGGATTCGGCAACTTGGTTTAATAAGAGTTTGCTTAAAATCACCCATTTACTTAAAATAGTAATATTAACGTCTGGTTTTAATATTTAAATCTGAGTTATTACTATTTTCACTCACTTTTTTTATGAATAGACCTCACTCATGATTTTATATTACACAAATTTATTTTTTTATTTTTTCATTTCAAGTGAACCCTACTCATTGTATGATATAAGATTATAGGTAAAATTTACTCGCTAAAAATATAAATCAAATTAGAAATCTCCTCATTTCATTTTCATTTTTTCTAAGCCTTAAGAAAAATTTTTTTATATCTTAAACTAACAAAATGAAATGATACAAAATAAATGAAAAATAAAGATAGAGTAAATAATTAAAGGACAAAGAAACTTAATTTTTAATTGTTAAATTTGAAATTCAAAGTAAATACAAATGTAAAATTTTGAAATTTAATAAGAAAAATATAAATAAAACTTTGTCAAAACTGGCTACATCGATGCGATTAGATCAATTCTCCTCCTTACCGGAAACTTCGCCAAGCAGTATGCAAACTTGTTAGCTTCGCTCTCCTAATGTGCCCTGCCTTGTAGCTTTGTTAGTGATAAAATTGAATATCATGCTATCTTGCCATGGCCTTAACTTGTAATTGTTCGACCATGAATAGATCCACCTTATGACTTGTTTAGTTTTGTTGGAAAACAGTGAGAAAAGAAATTGGTTTGAAAAATTGACCATTCATTTTTATTTCATCATTGTTTCTCTACCAAAATCAATCTAAACGACTTTACTTTATAACTATTTTTTTTTCTTACAGTACTCTTTATTATTTCTTTATTATTTTTTCATACATATTTTTTATCTGTACAAATAATTTTTTTACAACTTCTTTCTTCACATTTTCTTTTTAATCCAAACACATTATTATTGAGATGAGAAAGAAAGTAACGAGAAAGAAAATAAAAAAAATAATTTTATGATAAATTATTTGATACGTGAGAAATAAGTAAGAATGAGAATTATAAGAAAATAAATTATTTATTCACATATGATGAGAAAATGAAGAAAAAAAAATTATGTATTAAAAAGATAATTATGGCCCCAAATCTAATTACTGTATGTTGGAAGGATTTTTATATTTTTTAAATTATGTGCAAAGGACTTCAATGCGTCTAGAGGCTCTGTTTTATTTCAGGATGAATACTAAAATTTAAATGTCCAAAAACAACAAGAACCAATAGTTTGTCTTATGTACGGTTTTATGTCCGGTTTCGGTTTATATTAATGAAATAATTTTCTTCAAAAAAAAAAAAAAAAACAAAGTTTGTCAACAAGATTTCTCTCTCCTCTTTTGCAGGGCAGTCACCAATTTGATAAGGGCAATTTTGATAAATCACTATATTACCATTGCTTAGAAGAAATTTCAAATGTGGGACCCCCACAAATTTTTTTCATTGGTTCCTCGTACTTTTGTTTCCTCCTTGTTATCCAGACGCGTGATTATTGTTTGCTCGTACAATTTTTTTCTTATCTCTTTTCTCACCGTTTTTCTCACACTTTTTTTTTTCTTATCTCTTTTCTCACCGTCTTTCTCATACTTCAAATGGAATGTTGAGTCACTGTCTTACCATAAAATCGTTGTTTCTCCTGTAGTTATTAAAATCGATTCGAACATTAACTCGATCAGACGATTGAATTAGTGAATCATTAGTTCAACTAATAGGTCATTTGTTTAACAAATAGGTCATTAATTTTTAAGAAAATGAATATATCAAATAATATATATAAATTTTCGTACAATTTAACACGATAACTACATTTTCACAAATTAAAAAGTAGTTTATACTAATCAAAATTTTGATAAAAATTCTTAAAAAATTATTTTTTAAAGTCAATTGTAACATATTATTTGATATATGAACAATATTAAATTATTACATACAGAAAAATAGATTATAAAAAGTAAAAAATTATTAAATTGTATAAAAAATATTGTGTAATACTGTTTAGTATTATAAAAATATTATTTTTATCATTCACACAGTAAAAGATTAAAAAAAAATAAATTTTAGTGTGTAAATATTATACAAATATTATTGTTCAAATAGTAAAAAATAAAAAAAATTATAATTTTTTATTGTTTAACAACGGTTTATTATTAAAAAATATTATTTTTACTGTTTACACAATAAAAAGTGAAAAAAAATAATTTTTTTATTCAAATAACCTAATTACTGTTCACGCGAACCGACCCAACTTAGTACCCGAGTCACCGATCCAACCGGCCGGATTTAATAATTATGGTTTCTCCCTGCCAGGTATTCGCAAATCGCTGTCAATAGTCCTTTTTTTGTCTTTTCAATTCAATTTAGAATCAGTGCTTTCCATTCCGACTCACTCATAGTTTCAATTTAAATTTTAATTTCAATTCAATTTGTGAAAGAAAAGGTGTTTTTGAACAAACTCATTCAATCTCTGATTTGGAAGTGATTCCTATTCTGAATTTGGTCTGGTTTTTTATTCCAACAGAGAGTCGCTCAAAACCATTGATATCAGACTGCCCATATCCGGCCGATTCGTCCAAAAACTCAACGATTTAGACATCAATTTGTGTTGGATCATATAATCAAACTAAAAAGCGTACACCTGGTTAAAATCTCATCAAATCTGGCCAAATCCAATTAAACCCGATAATCTGTTAAAATTAAAATTTGGTCAAATTTTTACTAATTTAAAAAATCACACTTTTTACCAATTCGAAAATGTTGCACTTTTTTTCTTGTCTATTTTTTGACACTTGTACTATAATAGTTTGCTGCTCATTTCGATTATTAATGAATTAATATCTGCTTGTTATCACAGATTTGTTATCTAATTTTTTTTTCCATAATTCTTAGTCATAGGATTTTGGAAGTTAATTTTAAATTCTTACAAGACGCAAGTTGTTTGAGTAAAAATGAATATATTAAGTTAATATCAGTAAAATAGAAATTGAAGATTAATATTTAAGATGAAATTAGAAACGAGCATCTTGAATATTACTCAATGAATAGAAATAAATATATTGAATTATAAAAATAATGTATTGTTCTAATTTTTTATATTTTAAAATTAAATTTTTTTGTTTACTATAAATCATGTGATGTGAATATTTCATTAGATTGATTTATTATTATGATTATATTTTAATATTTTTAACTATTTGTATAGTTGAACTAAGTCTGATAACTATATATATATATATATATATATATATATATGAATAAATCCATTGTCATTTTAAAAACAAAAAAGGAAAAAAGAAAAAATTGGAGTTGCCGGAATATTATTACTCATACCGGAGAGTCATGTGGGCTCCAAAAAAGAGATTCTTCAGATAGAAGTGAGTAAATGACTGAAGCTTGACCGGAAGTTGAAGATATAAACCCTTATTTGCTTAACATTTTGAAATATGATTACAATTTTTTTTATCAAGAAAGTGCAAACATGAAATCAATTTAATTCCAAAAGTTATTAGAGCACCCTATACTAATAGCCGACTCCACTGCTTGTTCTCAAATTGGATCTATTCTTATACAAAACCAGAATTCAGTCACCATGAATATGTCCTACATACTGGGAAATCACTAATATGGCAACAGGGAACGAAATTGAGGACCACCACAATAGCACATCAAGGTCGACCACGTGTAATGATCACATGGTTTAGTGGCAATTTAAAGACGGGCCTTGCCATCACCCGTGCTCCAGAACATGGGCAATCATGATCCTGCGTTTAACGTGGCCGGACTGTCTATTTTTTTTGGTCTTAGGGGAGAATTAGTACCCGTAAAAAGAAAAGGAAAGAGAGAGGGTGACACCCTCAGTCATAAATGGCAATAATCATCTCAACTAAAAGTTTATGGTCGTGGCTGAATTGTCTGTGAATTTGCTTTATTCCTTTAAAAGAAATGAAAAAAAGGCCTATACATCTTGAGGAGAATCTTAACTGAAGATAATCGTTATATTAATGATACTGATTCAAGTTGCGGCAAAGTTAAATATTTTAACAAGTATACTTATATTTTACTAGCATTGAGTGGCATAATTAAACTAAATACCCTTTATAGAACACCATTATTTGACGAATATTGGTAATTGTTTATTCTAAGTTTATATCTTTAGATTAAATAAAGATGTTTAAAAAAAAGTTAATATGAAATACATAGCATTTAGCTAAGAAAAAATATTAACATGCTAAATTTTGGTATCCTGATTTTTGTTTTGAATGAAATAAGACTAATAATTTATAAAATAAGACTAATAATTTTTTAAGTATAAATTAAAATATGTCATTTTTCATTGTAAAAATTATCTCTCTTATTTCATTTAAAACACTAATCAAGATATCAAATTCAGCACATATATTAGTGCCCTTTAGCTAAATGGTGGAGAAAGAAAATTTTCCTTCATGACATGCTTTCTTAGACCAGGAAAATGAATGTTTGCAATGTAGTCTTTCCAATCAATGCTCCTCTCCTCATCAGAAATTTTCTCCATCAATTTCTGCACGTTGCTACAATCAAACCTATAGCAAGAAAGGGCATTTTGTGTGAGTTTCAAAAGGGTATCCCACAGCTACATTCTACAATCAGAAGTAACACGCCATTTACAATTTCAAATAGCATTACAGGTGATGTAGTTATAGGTGTACCTTCCTTTGTAGAAGCAGTATGGCTCGTACAAAGTTGACAATTGGCTTAATTTCTCCACTGCTTTCATGAAAGTCTTAAGTTTGGGCACCAGACTGGGCTTTGAATAAGAAGTGTCCATCGCCATAAATTTGGTTCTCTGGGCCATATCTCTCCGCAGATGGGCCAAAAACTCGTTCTGGGACTTTCAATATTTTAACAGCGTGGTAATAGTAATGGGCCTGCCCTCTTTATCCACTAATGGATTGGACTTGAAGCGTTCAAAAGATGTTGTGGCCATCAGATCAAAAAAAAAAAAAAAAGATGTTGCGGCCAGCTCTTGCATGGTGATTGGATTTACGACAGATGTGCCGACGTGATAGACGCTGATACTCTCTTTCTGTGCCGCGCCTTGCAAGGCTATGGCTGCCAACGTCACATTAACCACCACATCCACCGGCACCTGTAAGTGTTCATTTAATTTAATTTACTTAACACGAAGAGGAAGCTAGCTTTCATAAGATAACATTACATAGCATTTTGCCGCTTGCCTGCACTCGCTTTCTATATATGTTCAGTCTAATTAATTTAGCCCAGTGTTAGTGGGACATTATATCCGAGTTTAGCCTATTCAATTCAAATTTCATGGTATCACGCGTTAGACAGCCTTGTCATTGACAAGAGAGCTTGTAAAAAATATTATGTCCCATATTGTCGAAGTATTAAAAAAACAAAAAAAAAAAACTTGTAATGTCTTTGAACTTCTTTGCCTAACAGCCTCATATTTTAATCAGATTTAAAGTTCCAAGTACTCAATCAACAATGAAAACAACAATAATAACATATAGCAATTTATACTTACTAAGTCAATGATACAATTAGGATCTGCTAGAAGACATGTAAGCTGTCCTTTACCATAAAATATCGCCAATGGATCTATCATCCAACAAGAGAAAAAACAATATATACGTACCGCGTAGTAATTTGCAAATAATGTTGCACTTGACTAGGTAGAACAGAACTATACATACTTAATTATCCTTTGAAAAGATAAACACGATGGAAGGTAGAGCACAAACCTATTCCCTTGTATCTAGCCTGGAAATGGCTCTCTGTAAGTGCTTTCAATAATAATGCTTGGACGAATTATAACTACTGGTATTTCTCCTCTCAATTTATTGATTATCATTTCCCCCATAGCCTTTGTGAATGTATATGTATCTGTCCATCCATATTTCTTCGCCCTTTTCAAATGACGTATTCAAGGAAAAAAGACAACGAAGGAAAAAAAAAAAAAAAGAGGAATTTAAGTTACGATTGTCCACACTCTCTCCTCTCATAATGTTCACATTCTCCATTCCTATGACTAAAATTCACTTTTAAAATAGAACTGTAGATTTTGATTACAAAACTGTCTCCTAAAAGACTTGCAATTGCAATTTTAATGGCACATATCATATGCGTGTTGAGGAAAAACTTCCATCACACTATAGCACAATTTCGATAATGTGTTTCATAATAATTGTAAAAAAAAAAAAAAACATTTTATCCAAAATTTAAATTATTGAAAAAGAATCATAATATTAATTATATATAAAATTTCAACACATCTATTCATATAAAAATCTGTTTAGCTGAAAGTGTAAATGAAAAGCATGTTCGCTGCACGTATAAAAAATTACAATTAAATATAATTACAATTGGATTCAGATACGATACCACTTAATTATAAAGTTTTGACACCATATCAAAAAACTATTATACCAAAAAGTATGCACAGGGCATTATTTATCAAAAAATTTTCTTTAAAACATATGCAGGCAGTATGAGTGTTGTTGGACTCAAAATTTTCACATCTATCAACCCTGTCCTCCATTTACTCAAAAAATAGCCGGATTACAGCAAAAATCACTTTGGAACATTTTTATTTTGGATTGAAATTTTTAGACTTCACTGAAATTTCAGAAAATTCTGATTTGGAACTAAAAATAATCCACTCATACACTGGCCAAGTGGCGGTGTCACTGTCAATGCCATCCATATATATGTACTTCTTACCCAATATATGGTTCGCTTACATCTCCTTCCACCGGAACAAGCTTGCTCAACATGAAATCTAGATAGGATTTTCCATATTTTTACCTGAGAATTTCGAATAACTCGGAACGTATGATCTGAAGGAGAGAAAATGAATTTGAGAATTTGTTGGGAAAAAATTATATAAATGCGGCATAACGGTACTGTTATTATTAACTATAATAGTAACGTGGTGCCAATTAGCAAGGAAAGAAGAAAATATACTTCTGTTTCCAATCTCTGGATTGCAGATTCCTTGTCTTCTGCCTTCATCATCAGATATAACTTCTCGCACTTTTGAACTGATTGTAAAATCTTTTCCACAATTACTATAAATATAATAAACACATGATCTTAAATATTAATTCAAGCACTATACGATTGCTCATGGGACAGAAGTTTAATGCTTGAAAACACATAAAGCATCATGATCACGTACGATAGCTTCATAGGGAAATTTGCCAGAAAAATAGGTTCTCGACTGTGCCAGAAAAATAGCTTCATAGGGATTGGGATTGGGATTGATGGAGGTGAGGACAACGATTTGTGAACATCTATTGAAATGGACACGTTGTATACTTGCCAAAATTTGAACCTCACAAAAGGAGATAATATAGTCACAAATCAATGTGTATTTATATCATGATTTAAGGCTTAAACTATTTTGCAACTACCCATGCGATTACATCGCTCGCTCCTCAACGTCATTATATTTTTATCATTGCTGAGCAGTCGGCAGATGTATAAATTAGCTTCCCGCCTCTTATGCATAGAAGTCGCCTTGCCTATACATTTTTGTAGCATCCTATGAAAAGATATTGCCATGGCCTTAACTCTTGATTGTTATTTGTATAACGTTAACGTTGGAGTAATCATCCCGAACCTCTTCTAGCCAGATAACAACCACAACTTATGTTCCCAACAACCTTACCACTGTTGGAAGGAACTCGTTATTTCAAGAATGCCAAGATCTCAACTCAAGACTTCACCTTCAGATACTTTATTTCTCCTCTGTAACTATTATCAGGGGTTAAGAACCCCTGCCCTCTCAACTCCTACATTATTTTGTCAGACTTTTTGTGGTGTCTGTCCAATAGATGTTGGAGCAAAAGTATATGTCCCAAGAAAAAAGTTGTCAGATGAGTGTTTATAATGCAATAAATTTAAAGTTTTTTACAATTATAATAATAAAAAATGAAATAAGAAAAAAGAAGCGCATCTTATCTTTTTTTTTTTTTTTTGCAAAAAATTGAAATTTTATTGTAATTCACAAAGTATTCAAACAAAAAATGGGACACGGATCCTTTGAATCTGTACCCATGACCTAGAAGTTAATAGATCCATTTGTTCCCATTCCTCCACTAATAACAAACACACTAAAATGCTGAAATAATGGCTACATAATTGAAGCATGATCCTAAATACCTGAAATAGGTAACCACGACCAAGGTTGTTAGAATCGGGATTCTACCTAAAATCGTTTTGGAAATGTCAGGATCGAATCGTAGGATTGGATCGTATAATCGTAAGATTCTAAAAAAATCAATAAAAAAAAAGTTGAAAATAACAAAAGAAATGTAATTTTAAATTTTTAAACATTTCATAAATTTTCTATATTAAAATTCAAGTATAAATAGTCTCATATATGTATTTAAACAATAATGAAAGCATCAATCACACGTAGACTATTTAAGACAATTCATATTTAAGATAAATTTATGTCCAAGTTATTTTGATGACCGTTAATATCTAACAATACAAAACCAATACATCATTATAGTTAACAACCTAATTTTAATGTTTTAAAACTAATGTCAATTTTACAAAACAATATATTAATGTCTATTTATAATAATTTATTTTATTAAAAGATAAAATATTTTTAAAATTAGATATTAAAATAAGAAAAATTTATTCAAATAATTTTAAAAATAAATAAAAACTAAATTAATGAAATAATTTTCTTCATTATTTTTTTTCGTTAACATTTTAAATAAGAAGATGAAAAAAAAAGGCTCATTTAAAATTTATAGCAAAGCAAAAGAAACAGCAGTGGAACATAGGGAGGGAAAAAAAAAACAAAAGTAACATCATTCAAAAATAAATAAAAACTAAATTAATGAAATAATTTTCTTCATTATTATTTTTTTTTGTTAACATTAAAAATAAGAAGATGAGAAAAAAAGGTTCATTTAAAATTCATAAAAAAGCAAAGGCAACAGTAGTAGAACATAGAGAGGGGAAAAATAAAACAAAAGCAACATCATTCAAACCTTAAGAAAAAAAAAAAAAAAAACAAAGGCAACAAATGCATAGGACAAGGCTCGACCACGGGACCAATAAGTAAAGGACAATGTTAGCTTACCATTAGGCTAAGCTGGAGACTTAGTTATTTTATTCTTTTTCAGGTATAATAATCTAAAAAATTCAATGGGGTCCATCCATTTCTTGGATCGATGGGATCGTACGATCCCACCGATTCCACGATTTAAATCGCGATTCTACGACGATTTTACCTAAAAACGATTCTGTGAGGGATCCGAATCGTTGTACGATCCTACGATCCGGATCGCGATTTTAACAACTATGACCACGACCCTGGTTGACTAGTTAGTGTCATTGTTCATTCATATATGGCCTAATACTTATTTGAATTAATAGAGCAGTTGCAATCAATAATCCTTGATCAAGCGAATCCAATTGATCAGAAAAAACAAATTATTATCATTGATTCAGGTTTGCAAGGCAGATCTTGCAAGTATTGGGTCTTTAATTAACAATTATGATAGGACCACTCGATGATTAATGAAGTAAAATTATAAAAATAAAATAAAATCGACCCGATCGCATTAATATAGACCCCTAAAAAAAAAAAACAAAACAAAACATATATCTGTTTGTGATAGGCGGCCACAGCTAAAAAGTTGCGGAGGCTAATGCGGTAATTCCATGTTTTTTTTTTTTTCTTTAAATGGAATATATTGCACTTCTATTGCACATTAATCTTAATACATGGTATTTATTGTTCATAAACTTTAATCTATGTACACATAAATTCAACTAATTTTTGTTTGCACATCAAAATTAATCTTAATACACACAAACTCAACTTTTAATTAAAAAAAGTAATTAAAAAATTAAAGAGACCTATTATAAGTCCCACCACTCTCTCTCTCTCTTTCTAAATTGGGTATGCCACGTTCTCACTCCCGTCCAACTAACATTTTTGTATATATATCGATACAAACATATAATGTGTAATATCAGATGAAATTGAAATTTATTTATTTTTTCTTTTCTTTTAACTACCACTTAAGACTGTTAACTTTTTTTTTTCTATGTTGATGGAATCCAAAAATATTGTATTCCAGCTTTGGTTACTGAACAAATGATTTGTCAGACAGCAGTTAGAGACATTTTTGTTTATTTATTTTTTAAAATTAAACTTTCAATATACTTTGTGTTAATTTAAAATTTAATTTTTAAAAAATATATTTTGAAACATTTTTCTATTTCTAAAGGCCCTTAGACTTTATTGTATTCCTTTTTGTTTGCAACGCAATTTTCGGAAAACGCAAAAAGCGAAGCAGGCAAATGTTACCGTTTGTCAATTATAGCCGTTGGTTGTCGTTCTTGAAAAACCGGCACTCCTTAATTATGAAAATTCCCGCGTTTTCCTTCGCCACCTCCCCGGCGGAGAATGAGAAGCTGACTCGGCCGGATCCGCCACCTATCCGGGTCGCCCTGACCGAGTCTGCGGGCCGAGGCGTGTTCGCCACCCGTAGAATCGCTGCCGGAGATCTCATCCACACCGCAAAACCAGCCGTTGCCCACCCTCCTCTCTCTTCAATCAACACCGTCTGTTACTTTTGCCTAAAGAAGCTACACTCACCGGAGTCTCAAGGCCAAAACGTCGCGTTTTGCGGTCGAGAATGTGAAGCACATGCCACGGTATAATGGGTTCACGTTAGGTGGCTGCCACATGTTTGATATTTTGCCTATGAAACAGCAAAACAACCCGAACTTTAGCAACTTTTGTTCTCCTGTACTTTGTAGGTGTTCTATGATGTCGAGAGGAAGGCAGATTGGTCGGATTTTGATGACTACTGCCGGTACGTAGGCTCTTACAAGCCATTTCTTAAGTTTACTTTCTTGTATTTTCATGATGCCCTAAGGTCATTTTGTCATAGCCGTCTATTATGGTATTTATTTGCGATTGCTTGCAGCAATTTAGGCCTTATAGCTGACTTAGTGCACAACAGAACAGGATGACGAGCACATATTTATGTAGCCGACCGCAATTAAATTTGGGATTAAGGCTTTGTTGTTTTTGTTGTATTTGTGATTGCTTTGAGCAAAATGCTTGCTGTCTATCATATCTATACTTGTTACGTTGGGAAGGTCATGGCAGGCAGTAGTATCATTTGGTTAAGACAAAGAGAAGAGCTTTTTTTTTGGTTTTTTAATTGTATATCTAACTCTCTGATTCTTTCATTGTGCAGGACACAGGGACTAAAGTATCCACTTTTGGTTAAACGGTTGGCTTGTGCAGTTATATCAGG
Organism: Carallia pectinifolia; assembly: GCA_037832335.1. Taxonomy (NCBI): domain Eukaryota; kingdom Viridiplantae; phylum Streptophyta; class Magnoliopsida; order Malpighiales; family Rhizophoraceae; genus Carallia; species Carallia pectinifolia. The sequence continues at coordinate 14,652,606 of CM075444.1, read as the reverse complement.
TGCTGCATCTGCTGAAATTCTTGATATCCTTCAGCCTGCCAATTTATCCCGTGAGATGATTTTAAAGGTCAGAACCTTTCATAAACCTTGCTTCCATTTTGAAGATCTCCTTTTCTTGTCTTGGTTCCACTGGTTTCAAAACCCTTCAGTTCATTTAGATCCCTGCACTTCTATTGGGTGTTCGAAGTTGCTGTTCGCAAGGTTATTGCTTGAAGTGAAGTATCATTGGACCATTTCAGGAATTCGTTCTTTTTGGTGGCCACTCATCTTAGACTTGAGAAGGTTTTTGGGGCCAAGAACAAGAAGTTGGTTTGGTGCTGGTAGGAATATAAGCCTAAAATAGGATTGGCTTCAATTGGATGAGAATAGGCCCATCTCTGCTGCAATTTCACAGCAATGTATGGGCCAGTCTAGGTCCTCTCTTATCCCATTTCTTACCTTGTTGCTCCATAATGACTGCTCCTCTTGATGTCGATTTTCCTACTCGGGAGTAGTTTCTTTGATGATTGAAGGTTTGACTCCATCTCAAGAAGCTAGACCGCCCTGAAAAGTGAAGAGCTTTTTTATGATTCCTTGTTTAGAACATTAACAAGATGGATTGATGAATTATATTACGTTTTGAAGAAGACGTGGTGCTGGTGTAAATCTTGGTTATGAAATATATTGTTGAATGAGCATAATTTCTAGAATGTTATGATGTCTCTTCTTTCTTAACATTGTTGCTATGTACTCAGTTATATGATAAAATGCTTCATGTACAGTGATATCTTGCAGATGGAAGAGGGCTATAATTTGTTGAGGAATGGCTTTGTGAAGGCAAATGTTAAAGGCGAACAGATGGCATGTATCCTTCCAATGGCCGAGATTCATAATAATGTACCTTTAATTTTTTGAGCTGTATGCTTACAATTTTTTGGAGGAAGAAGTTATCTTTGACATTATAAGTCCTAACCAAGCAATGGTACAATGGCTTGCTGGCAAGGATTCGCATCAATGCGTTCCGTATTGAGTTGGCTATGGGACGGTATGAAGATCTTCTGTCATCAGCTGCTGCCTGTGTAGATGCTGAAGCTGCTGTTGGAACTGCTGTTTATATGCTTCCTTCCTTCTACAATCATGACTGTGGTAGCGTTTCCATTTTTTTCTATCTAATATGCTGCTACTTTTGATCTTGATTTTTACCCAACTAATTTCAATTACTTGATGTTTTTGCACTAACTGTATGATTTTGCCATGGAAGGAGGTAGGAGCTAAAGAGAGCAGTTACCTTCATTCTTCACACAGACACGCATCATGAATTCCACACAAATCGTTTCTTACCTTAAGTTCATTCCAGTAAACTAGATTTCCTTTTACTTGTTCTTGAATACCTACTACAGTTGGAAAACTTGCACACATATTGCATGTTTAATACATACCCCTTATAGTTCTCCAAGCAAAACCTTTAACAGTGAATTAAAGGTTGATTTTGTTGGCTTGATCCTTTCCCAGTGGAAACAGAGTAGAATACCCATAGTTGAAATGCATTCTAATGATCTAACCTTGTGAAATTGCATGACGAGTGAAATGCTTTTTTCCATTTTTGAAATAACTAAGTGAGAGATGATGTATTGATATCGGGAAGGCATTATAATTAGTCTGTGCCTACCATACAGTTTATTTTGTGTCTGCATTCACCCTTAACGCGTCTGCAGTAAGTCATTCCTAGGATTTTGATAAAACTGACTGATCTAATTATTCACTACAGATCCCAATGCACATATTATATGGTTAGAAAATGCAGATGCTAGATTGAAAGCTCTTCGTGATGTTGAGGCAGGTTTGTTCAGTGAATAGTTCTCGGTTATTTTTACTGATCCCCTTTTCTGTACCGTCTTTAAGTCTTTTGGTTTATCCGCCGTGTAAACAATTTTTTTTTTTTAAGGGGTACATAGAAGATGTGAATGGTTGGTGGAGTACTTCCTTCTCTTGCACCACAAGAAGGAGAGATGGTTGTAAGACTAGATTCAGTGCACCTTTTCTTTTGGGTCCTGGGGAATCACCATACAGATATGCTGCTGTATAAAACATGCATTTGTGCATATCATGTCTGTCAATGACCTTATGCACTCAAATTACTCGACAGTTTGATAGTGGAAGCAACAAAGCACTGTGTTGCTTGTCTATTAAGGAGTCATTTTCATTAAGCTGTGGAAAAATGAATTGTGGCAACTGTTGTCGTGGAAGCCTAGAACAGTAGAATTTTCCCTAGATGAACTTGTCTTATGTGGTAAATGACATTTCTGTTTTATGAGAAGCTTGTTTCTGTCAAATAAATTGCAAACTTACATTGCATGTACTCCCCAAACAATATTTTGGGGGCTAAGACTAATCTTGTCAACACTAATATGTGACAATGCTATTGTGTTTCTTGCAGATGAAGAGCTCCGTATCTGTTACATAGATGCAAGCATGGATCACAATGCTCGACAAACTTTATTGCTTCAAGGTTTTGGGTTCAGGTGCAATTGCCCTCGATGTCTGTCAGAGGACTAGTTTTTTCTTTTCTCTTCATTGTTTCCCTTGGAATGGACTTAACAGTTTAAATTGCTGATGAGAAAAATGTGGCGCAAGGTGTGCCTGTTTGAGCAGATTTTTAAGTCGTTGTGAATGTTGTAGCCTGCTTGTAATTCTGTTGTTGCAAGTATCTCTTGCTTTTTGTTGAAATCTGACTGGAGTAGTAAAATTTGTACATGGTTTTCCATTGCAAAATAATGACACAATCTCGGTCTGGCTCTGGCACATTGCCTTCATGCTAAAAAGACGAGTGGAACAAGATTGTACTTTCCGATTAGTCGGCAAGGATAGGAGACCCATGTTTAACGGCCTTACAATCCTGTTACTTAAAAACGCAAAATAACGCTGAGAGGAAAACTTGAATACCAAAGATGTTGGGCAAACCCGATCCAAAGCATTTTTTTCGCTACAAACTATCTCATGTACACCTAAAAGCTCGAATTAGTAAGTGGAGAAATCATAACGTCATAATTTTTGTCAGGTCGTTATGCATTAGGGACGTGAGATTTTTAAATTCTTAACAATTGAACAGAAAATATTTTATCCACTTTCTCCTTAAACATATGGAACAAAGAGAAGAGATAAAATATTGGAATCTATAATTTTCATGTCTTCTTTTTTATGCCAAAAAAAAAAGTGTTTCCCGCAATTATTTACAAAAATTTATTATTTCCATTACAAAGGTGAGTCCATCGCTTCGCCATTCACCTCCACACCCTTTCTCCTTCGATATTCTTTAAATTCTTGAGGAAAAGTCATGCAAAATTAGCGTTCTCTAGACAAGAACTAATAATCAAATGGTAGATAAAAAGAGAATTTCCCTCCATGTTAGCTCTTTCTGGTAAATTTATAACTGGCAAAAAGAGAGCTCCCCTGCAAACTTTAAATTAAAACCAAAAAAAATTATATTTTTTATATATATACACCTAACCCTCTTCTTCTACCCCATTAAATCCAAACCAAAATCATCTCCTATCTTATAGAGCTTAGTTAGTTTACTAGCTTTTATTTCTCATACTTGTTTAGATAGTAATTAGCTAAGGTTGTGCAAGCCAACCATCCCTTTAACTGCAAAAACACTTTACTTTGTTGCCTTTCCTCGTCTATCTCATATTCTCTGCTATCTTTTCATTAATGGGGTCTTTGTTCGTCAATAATCCCTCACTTACGTGGAATAAACTGGTAAAAGTGTCCACAAAGCATGAAAGGTGCATTAATCTGAGGAGAAAAAATGGTTTTGTGCACTGCCAAGGTGGAGGAAAGGCCATATGGTCTAGTGGGGTCTCTTCAGTTTTGACAGAAATATCAACAATGGTTAATGATGATCATGGTGCAGCTGTAACGGATACTAGGAGCTTGGTTTTGTCTCCAAATGGAAAGGGCCAAGCAGAAATTGCCGTTACGGATATTGTACCTTATGCTGGACCAACTAGCAGTCATTTAGTGGAGATGGATGATGGTATTGGCATTGTCAATTTTCTTAGAGGGAAGGTGTTCTTCATTACTGGTGCGACTGGTTTTCTAGCAAAAGGTATGTTAATCCGTTCATGAATTCGGAGCTTAGATTAATCTACATTCAATAAAGTTTTTGTTCTTTTTAAGATACTAATATGTATGCTTTGCATAAAATATTTTCAGTTCTAATAGAGAAGATTTTGAGGACTATGCCGGACGTGGGCAAGATATATGTTCTGATCAAGGCCAAAAGCAGGGAAGCTGCAATGGCAAGGTTAAAAAATGAAGTATGTTCTTCAGCTTTTACTTATACATCCATCAATCTACACTTTAGAGGTGCAAATTTCCAGGCGATGTTCGACCATAACTTAACATATGGCTATTCTTAATTAGATCATAAACGCAGAACTATTCAGGTGTCTCCATCAAACCTATGGAAAATCCTACCAATCATTCATGTTGAGCAAACTAGTCCCTGTGACGGGTGACGTCTGTGATGTTAATCTTGGATTAGAAAAAGATGCGGCTGATTCAATTTCAGACGATATCGATGTGATTGTCAACTCTGCAGCTAATACAAGTTTTGATGAAAGGTTAAGACCTTCTTCCATATGCTTACCCATTTTACTCTAAGCACTAGATCACTTCAAGTTATATGTTGGTGTGCCTTTTTGGACATTGGAGAAGTGCAGATATGATGTTGCTATTGATATCAATACGCGCGGGCCTTGCAACCTTATGAGCTTCACAAAGAAGTGCCAAAAGCTTAAGCTATTCTTGCAAATATCAACAGGTAATTGGATTTGATTGCAGAGGCTAATTACATAATAAACAACGGCAGGTCTAAAGCATCTAATAGTGTAACAAGAAATTATGCTGTTCTTCATTCTTTTTTTATCCTTTTTTTTTCCCGTCTTGTTGTAGCTTATGTCAATGGACAGAGACAAGGCAGAATTATGGAAAAGCCTTTCTGCGTTGGGGATTGCCTAGCAAGAGAAAATTTCATCTCTGAAAGCACACCAATGTTTCCAGCTACACTGGACATTGAAAATGAAATTAGCATGGCCTTGAACACCAAGGAAGCTCTAAAAGAAAATGAAGTTGCTCAAAAGATGAAAGAATTGGGTTTGGAAAGGTGATAACTTTCCCCTGGTCGTTTCTTTTCAGGTTTCATGACACCACATTACAATTTAAAAAACACAAAGTTGAACCCTAAAGACAATATTGAGTTCATTGTGCATTAAAAATGGAATTAATGTGACAATTGTTGACACCTGAAACAGGGCTCGAAAATATGGGTGGCAAGACACGTATGTGTTCACAAAGGCTATGGGGGAAATGATGATTGATAAGATGAGAGGAAATACACCGGTCATCATAATTCGGCCTAGTGTTATAGAAAGCACTTTCAAAGAACCATTCCCTGGATGGATGGAAGGAAACAGGTAACATCTATTTCCATAGACAGTAGTGCCCTTACCAAACATGGATGCTTCAAGTGTAGTTGTGACTTTCATGCCCAGCAATCTCTTTCATTCTTTGATTTTCTGTCTCAGGATGATGGATCCAATTGTTCTGTACTATGGGAAAGGGCAGCTGACAGGATTTTTGGTGGATCCAAATGGGGTTCTTGATGTTGTAAGTGACAGGCAGCCCGCACTTGCCATTTTTATGAATTTTCTCCAAGTTTATCACACTTTGTGGTTTGGTTTGATTCCTATTTTATCTTTCTTTGCTCATTAAGAAATGCTGCTTTCCTGGAATTGTTGGTTAAAGGTCCCGGCAGATATGGTGGTGAATGCAACCTTGGCAGCAATGGCCAGGCACGGAATGGCACAAAAATCAGAGATTAATGTGTACCAAATAGCTTCATCCGTTGTAAATCCACTAGTATTCAAAGATCTGGCAAGACTGCTATATGAACACTACAATTCCTCTCCATACATGGACTCAAAAGGCAGGCCAATCCAGGTTCCATCAATGAAGCTATTCAGCTCAATGGATGATTTCTCTGCCCATCTTTGGAGAGATGTGATTCAGCGAAGTGGGTTAACAGCAGTGGCCTCGTTGAACGGGAAGCTGTCTCACAAATATGAACTTATATGCAGAAAATCAGTGGAACAAGCCAAGTACTTGGCTCATATATATGAGCCATACACTTTCTATGGTGGAAGGTAAGGACACAAATTTTCTGAGCAAAATACAATGACAAATGCTTTTTAGTCATCTCAATTCTCATTCAGCAAGTTAGGGAGAAGTTGCATTATCAAGTGGAGTTTTTGCAGTTATAATGTTAAGATGGGAAATTTGCATGCAGGTTTGATAACAGCAATACTCAAAAGTTGATGGAGAGTATGTCAGAAAATGAGAAGAGAAGATTTGGGTTTGATGTGGGAAGCATAGATTGGAGAGATTATATTAAGAATGTGCATATCCCTGGCCTAAGGAGGCATGTCATGAAGGGCAGAGGGATGTGTAGCTGAATGTCAAGCCACTCATTTTCATGGAAAAATAGCTTGTTATTTTAGTAACTAGATTGCAAAAAGAGAAATAATCCCCTTTCCTCTTTCTTTTTCTTTTTTTTTTTTTGATTGAACAAAAGTTCCAACTTGGGAGGGGCTAAAAGAGTGTTGGCCTTCTCCTAATTCTATACTCAAATTATAAATTGCTTTGCATTAGCTTCAATGTGGGCCTTCTCTTATTCATTCATTTTCTATTCTGTGGCTGGCACCATGTATCAATTATTTAACAAACCCAGAAATTTACCTGGTTTTTTTTTATTATTTTTAAATACCTCATTTATCAAATTGAAAACAACCGCTACGTCCAATTGTGATACTCATCTGCTTGCTTGTTCATCTGTCTCATGCATGTGCCTGTTGGAGCTACCATTGGAGCTATTCTTTTTCATTTTGACTCCCTTGTTAAAAAATAAAAAATACCAACAACAAGACCACTGATTTTCTTGACTGAGTCTTGCTTGATCTGAAAACTGAGTTCGAACCAATGACGGATTTGGGACAAAAAATTTATTACCTACTTAGAACCTGCTTTTTCTTGTTTTTCAAACTAAAATAAAGATAATTATGGATGTTTTATTCTGTATAATAAAAAAAAAGTTTAGTAGTTCATTTAAATAATTTTATATTACAATATAATATTTATTATGAGATAATTAAATTTTAAAAAAAAATAAATTATTAAATACTGTCGATGAGATTGTGTAATTACTATAAAATAATTAAAATAAAGTTAACAAGTATTACTCATATATAATCTAAGTAACTCATTAGCCCCCAAGCATATCTCCCCCTAATTCGAAGCCTAGTCTAACGCTTGTATCCAACATGTTTAATCACTTTTAGTCAGTAGGTGCATTATTGCTATTATATTTCATTAATTAGTTTTTCTCATGTCTTAGTTTATCAGAGATTGGCCAACAGAAAAAATGATTGTCATTTACTCATTTTGGCCCACAGAATTGCTTTAATTTTTTTTTTGAACATAGAGAATTAATTTAATTGACAAAACACGCATTCAACTTATTGACTAGGTTAAAATTTTAAGAAAATGATTACTTGTAAAATCTTTTAGAAAATTTTCATATATTTGGGTGTTGTTTGTATCATTCCTCGAAGCTATGATCTTAGAAATAAAATTTTTTTTCTTAAAAATAAAAGAATAAGAGTAGTACCTAAAGAACGTTGTTCTTCTTTTAGAATAACTTTTAAATTGTTTTAACAGTTATAATATAATTTTTTTTTTTTTGATTCCAGTACAACGAAAAGAAAAAGAAGCAAAGAGAAACAGAACAGCAAGCAAAAACACCACCCCTTAATCCCCTCTTGGCAGGGCCACCCCAACTATGTCAGCCATTAGGAGTTGACCCATGCCTGGTGGTGGGTACTCCCATTCCCTAAGATCCTCTTCCATAGTAGCCCCAAGTTTGGTAAGAAAATCAGCACAGTAGTTTCCTTCCCTTAGTGTGTGCTGTAGCTTGCACTCCCATGGAAGCTGTAGCAGTCTGCGGCAATCCGAGATGATGGACCTATAATAATCCAAGTCCCAATCTTTCATGTTAATTTTCTGCAAGGCGAGGAGAGCATCAGTTTCCACAACAATTCGACGCCAACCTCTTGTCCAAGCACAATTCATGGCCATGGCTATACCCCGTAACTCAGCACCAACAGCCATAGACAATCCACAGAAACCCGAGAAACCAAAAATCCAGTTTCCACAAGAATCCCTAGCCACACCACCAAAACCAGAAATTCCAGGGGAGCCTTTAGCGCTGCCATCCACGTTAATTTTGATAAATGAGGGATCAGGTGGCTGCCAGCAAATTAAATCTAAGTTCCTTTGATGCACAATGGAAGAAAGTTTTGGGAGCCTACTTTCTTTGGAAAAATCAAAGAACTCAATGGCTTTACTTCTAGCAGTAACACAAAGCTCAATAGGTGAAAGGAACTGATCCGCAAAGATCCTTTTGTTACGGCAGTCCCAGAGGTGCCACAGAGTAGAGATAAATAGCACTCTAATTGGGCAACCCCATAGAGATTGCCTTCCGTCCAGACATCCAAGCTTCAGCCAGCTTTTGAAATCACCATTAAACAAAGGCCTGGAGCCTAGTTCACGGTAAAAAAAATTCCAAACCTGCATAGCAAAGTTGCAGTGGAGCAGGACATGTGATTCGTCTTCCCAGCACATCCCACACTTGTCACAAGCAGCAGTGTCAGAAAGGTGGCGAATGAAGCGCTGGGCATTAGTTAGAAGCTTTCCTTGCCAGACCAGCCAAAGGAAAGATTGCATATTCCGAGGTACCGGAAGTCTCCATATCCACATCCAATCTTCTGAACCAATAGTTTCCTGGGAGATAAGGATCTCAAAAGCACTTGCAACAAAAAATTTTCCAGAATTGGCAGCCCAAACGAGTTTGTCTGCAATCCCCGAAGTAGTATTAAAGCTGAAGCCTCGAATGGTCAGCTCAATTTCACGGGTGATTTTACCATTCAGCAGAGACCAATTCCAGCACCCATTGGAATCCCAGTAACTACTGACAGACCAGTTAGATTCAGAAGGTTCAAAGTGTACTCCCTCAACATCAGCAAGAGGCTTATCCATGGCCCACACATCGAGCCAGAATCTAACGCTACTTCCATCACCGATGCTCCATCTCAGCCCTTCTTTGAGTAGGTCACGCCCATAGATAATTGCTGACCAGACTGAGGATTGGGATGATGAGCGGGGTGCCTCAAGGAAGCTGCAACGAGAGAAATACTTCTCTTTTAACACTTCAGTCCATAGTTTATCAACCCCATTCAAGATTTCCCATCCAAGTTTTGAGAGAAGGGCAAGATTCATATCACGTGCTTTACGCAATCCAAGTCCTCCCACCTGCCTAGGCTTACATACTCGGTCCCAGGCAACCAAGCTGATTTTGGCTTGAGAATCAGTAAAACCCCAAAGGAATCGCCTGTTTAATTTATCAATCTCATCACAAATCACCCCAGGTAGGTATGTAGTGTGCATCATGTAATAAGGTATAGATTGGGAGACACTTTGAATGAGGATAGCCCTGCCCGCCAGGGATAGTGAGGAAGCTTTCCACCCACTAAGCTTTGAGCGGATTTTAGCTAACATTCCTTGAAAGATCTCAGGACTTCTTCTATCATGAAATAGAGGAATACCCAAATATTTTCCTAGGTTATTTACAGTTGGGAAACCCAACAAGTGTCCAACAGTTTGAGCCATCGGCCTCGTAACACAAGGGGAGAAGAAAAGTTTAGATTTATCTTTGCTCACCCGTTGACCAGATATGCAGCAGAAGGAGCTAATAACTTGCTCAATAGACCTCGCAGTTGACACTTGGGCCCGCCCAAAGAGAAGCAGATCATCTGCAAAGAAAAGGTGTGATAGCTGTGGGCCGTTGCGAGACACCTTCACAGGCCTCCATTCTTTAGTTTCAACTGCCCTCAATATCATGTGGGAGAATCTTTCAATACACAACATAAATAAATACGGCGACATAGGGTCTCCCTGTCTTAAGCCACACTGAGGCCTGAAACTTTCAGTCTTCTCCCCATTCCAGAGAATCACCATCTCAACCGTGGTAACACAACTCATAATCAAATCAATCAGCCTACGTGGAAATGGGAGGGATTCTAGAGTGCACCTTAAGAAAGACCAGTTAATCCGATCATAAGCTTTTTCAAGGTCAATTTTCAAGGCCATTGACCCGGATCTACCCCGTCTCTTTCTTCGGATGTAATTAATCACTTCTTGTGCTACAACTATATTGTCATGTGGTGAACGCCCCGCCATGAAGCTTGCTTGAAGGGGGCTTATTAGACAATCCATGATCGGTCTCAACCTCTCCACGATGATCTTTGTGATAAGTTTGTAGATTACATTGCAAAGAGAGATGGGACGAAACTGATTGATCTTTTTCGGGTTGTCGATTTTGGGAATGAGAACAAGGAGAGTCTCATTGATCTCATAAGGGATTTCCCCAGACAAAAAGGCAGTCCTCACCAGCTCTACCAAAGAGTTTCCCACAATATGCCAGTACTTCTGATAGAAGAGTGCTTGGAATCCGTCTGGACCAGGGGCCTTGTACGGCCCCATCAGCTTTAAAGCTTTATATACTTCATCCTTATTGGGTATGGAGTCCAAGAGAAAAAACAGGTGGCGGGGTATCGCAGGCCAATGGCATTCATCTGTGGGGGGAGTAGCTGCATCCAAAGAAGAGAATAAGTTCACAAAGTAGTTCCTGGCATGGTCTCTAAGCTTCTCCTTCTCCTCAATCCAGTGTCCCGCATCATTCTTCAAAGTTTTGATAAAGTTATGCCTCCTACGCTGAACAGTAGATGAGTGGAAAAACTTGGTGTTCCGGTCTCCCAGGAGTAACTTATCTCTTCGAGCTTTTTGGAACCAGAAGAGTTCCTCCTGATCAAGAATTTCATTATATTTGTGGATCAGCTCAGCCTCAAGTTGTCTGTTTCGGATAGAGTCCCAAGTTGAGAGGTTACCTTGTACCACTTGTAGCCTAGACAGGATTGTCCTCTTCCGGCGAAACAAATTACCAAAAGTAGTCTTATTCCACACAGAGGCTACCTCCCGAATTCTATTTAGGGAGTCCAAGATCGAAAAGTTTGGGTGAAGCCAATTCTGTTGAATTAACTCCTCGAAATCCTTGTGAAGCATCCACATAGCCTCCAGTCTGAAAGGCCTATTTTTCCTACACCCCCCCTCAGAGTCGGAAAGTTGAAGAAGAAGGGGACAGTGATCCGAATTAAGTCGTGTCAGATGACGAAGTCTAGCCTTGGGAAACTTAAGCTGCCAAGCTTCCGAGACAAAGGCTCTATCAATTCTCTCCCTAATGATTCGGCTGCCGGATCCACTATTCCACCAGGTGAATTTAGGCCCACAAAAACCCAAATCAATTAGCTTGCAAGCCTCAACATGGTCCCGAAATATTCGACACCTTCTGGCCGTCTTCGGAGAACCACCACTTTTTTCTGATAGCTCCAAGATGTCATTGAAATCTCTAATCAGAGCCCACGGTAGAGGCATATCCTCCGCAACAGTGCTGAAGTTCGCCCACATGCGGTCTCTAAGTGAATCGTTGGGGTGTGCATAAACACAAGAGAGAATCCATAAGGGTTGGGAATGTTCATAGACAACAGCATGGATTGCCTGCGGTGACTTATAAAGGACGTCAAGATGGACTCTATTTGTATCCCATAGCAGCCACACGCCACCCGAAAAACCCACAGGATCAACACGACAATTCCCTTTAAAGTTGAGTTCAGCCATCACCGTATCAGCTTTATCCTGTTTGATCCTCGGTTCAAGGATAGACACAATGGATGGATTATACAAAGAAAAGAAGTCTTTTAGTGTACGAGTAATTCTCTTCTTCCCCGCACCACGAACATTCCAAACTAATAAATTCATTGGGGTGTTAATGTAGGGGACAGAATTTCCACCAAAGCTTCCGACTCCGTGATAGGAGAAGAGTCCATGCCCAAAACACCATCCGTGTCCTGGGGTTGAGAAGCACCTGTGGGTGAAGCAGAAAATGGCGAATAGGGGTATGTCCTACTGGCTTTGAGGGCTTTCTTTCTTATCTTCAACTCCTTACCAAGTGATCCAATGGAGTAGCCTCCACTCGGGTCAGGGGGTTTAGGAGATAGGGAATCCATCCTAGCTTCTGATGTGGGGTTGGGGCTATTGAAAGCCTTTTCAAACAACGCAGCTAAATTGGGGACTGATGCCATGACCCCACCATTATGAGGGGTTTCTACCTTAGACAAATTGCAAGCTTTTAAAATGCTAGTATTAGCCCTTTGGTTTACATAAGGTACCTTCCGAGTATTAGCACAAGGTGAAACAGGGGAGTTGAATGTTGACTCCGTACCTGGGAGAGTCTGTTTGTGGATGTTGAGAGTGGCCTCCTTGCTCATGCTCGGGGAAGCACTGATGTTGGGGTTTCTATTTTCCTTGGTGGGATCCAGGTTTTTGGTCTTTGATGAAGATGGAGGAACCTCTTTGAATGCTCCCGAGAGATTCACGGGCCTTCGACTTCCTTGCTGCATCGATTCCAGGGGAGGAGTTTCGCTAATGGCCTGAGGATCAACTCCAAGGACCGCAAATCTAGAGCCTTCCGCCTTGCTACTGATGGCCTGGTCATTTTCCTTAGCTGTGATTTTCCCTGCCGAGATCCTACTAGTTGGTCTGCGTCCCCTTTTCTGGGCATGCATCCAAGGCCCATATTTAGTGTTGTCCAGAGCTACTGAACCCTCTCCTGAAGCTGAGGGTGGCTTCTCTGTTCCATTATCCAGCCCTGAAGAACTTGGAGCGAGCTTAGGACAGTGTTCCTTGACATGGTTAGCCTGTCCACATTCGAAGCACAAAGACGGGATGCCTTCATATTCAATCCGCACAAGCAAGTCTTCAATCCATATTTTAGACAGGAGTGGCTTCCTTAGATCAATCTGAATGCAAATTCTTGCAAATTTTCCACGAGAAGCCACCATGGTGGGGTTATCAATTCGGACAGTACGGCCAATCAAACTTCCAATTGCGTGGAGAACATCTTTGTTGTAGTATTCAATCGGCAGTTCAGGGAGCCTAGCCCAAACAATGGCAGAGTTAATGGAGGCTGTTGAGGGTCTGAAATGCGGCATCCATTCGTGTACCACGAGATAGTGACCCAGGATAATCCACGGGCCTCCACAAAGAGCATTGGAGTAGTCATCGAGACAGGTGAATTTAACACTAAAAAACTCGTTCCCCAAATCAGCCACACAGAGCTCCCCTTTCGGCTTCCATAAGTCCTTTAGTCGATTACAAAGATGGGTATAGCTGATAGCACGGCCCCAAAGCTTTACAATGAGCGAATTTTGCCAAAGCTCACGAAGTCCCTTTTTCCTCTCGTTGGAGAAATTCATGCGTGGGTCGCCATTCACATAGGAGATTAGGATACCCTCTGTTGAAACTCCACTGGAGCTATGATTCCCCAAGGGGGCAGGGGCCCCAATTAAACCAGCTTGAAGCTTGTCTTTGAACGAAACGGCCGTCGCCACCGGGTGGGTTCCTGCTGTCTCTTTCATTTCTACATCGCCGTTGCCTGGAACTGAGGTCAACTTTCTATCCTTAGGGTTGAGATTTGGGGGGTCAGTATCCACCATCAAGGGGTTGTCGATGGGGTTTCCATCCATCGAAGGGGGGGGGGGGTTTGGGGGTGGGGGTTCAATCGTCGGAGGGAAACTTTTTCTTTTTTTTGGTACAAGAGAAAGAACCGAGCGCACATAAATTTACTTGTCTTAAAAATTATATATAATTTAAGTTTTATAAAAGAGAGGAATAAATTTAGTCCGTCTCAATGCACTCAAATTCAAGTCTTTATAATCGATATGTTTAGCGCATTACTTTTATATTACAACACACGATATTGAAATAAAATCTTTTAGCATTAGAGCAATGAAAAAACTTCGGTTTAACTATTTCACACGTCGCTATACTCATTTTACAAGTAAAATCAACGCTAATTCCTTTTGTAAATAGACAAGATATATTATAAGTTGAGAATCCTCCCGTTCCGTATATTGCTGGCGCAGTTGCCATTTGACCCAATCTTTTTCTCCATCCTACTGTTTCGGCTGCGCGCCTACTTGGTTCACGTTAAATTATTTTTCTTTTGAATATATTTTTGGATGGGTTTTTTTTTTCCTAGAGTTTTAAGATTGAAATAAAAGAATTCTGGTACAAAGATAAAAAAAGATAAATATAAATAAATAATTTAAATTTATTATTTATATTTAAATTTTTAATTAGATTAAATTAATTATTTAATTAATAATTAAAATTTAAATAATAAATTTGTATTATTATTTTTTATAAAAAAATTTATTAACGTTTTGTATACTAAAATAAATATACGAAACAATTTATATATATATATAATTTTTTTTTCGTTTTCGCAAATTTCCTTGAGGTCAAACATATTTTTACGAGTGTTGACAAATATTCCTTACAACTTTGGATCCCTGTCTCGGGGGGTCCTTCTGGTCCGAGTTCTTCCTGCCAACAGTCTTTGAATTCTCCCAATTTCCTAGTCTTTGTTTGTCTCTCATAGACCCATATTCCTTTATTTGTTCTTTGTTCTGATCTATCCTTCCTTTTTATGTGACTTTTTGTTTTCCTCATTTGTTCTGAATCCTGTTTGAGGCTGATTGAAAGACTCCTCTTTTGAACAGCTATTTTAAAGAGGGAGATAAAGGGTGAAAGAAAAAAAGAGTCTTTTGTGTGATGGAGAATACAGCATTATGGCAAGGATTGACTCTTTGCGGGATTGTTTCATGGATTGTTATGTCTTCATGTCTCAATGTGACCCAAAAGCTTAGATCTTTATTACAACCTTTGATTTCCCATCATGTGATCACTGGGACTCCTACAATTATCCAGATCCAGGTGACAACCTGATTTCATCAGCATAAACACAACCTCAAATTTTCTGTCTTTTTTCTTTCTTTTTTTTTTTTTCCTTTTTTGGTTATTTGGAATTATGTGTTTTAATTCCTTTGCTGGCAATTTTGCAGAAATACCAGCATGGCTTTTTGGATGGTTTGTTCTCAGCTTTGTCATGTGTTGTTTCTGTTCCCTTCTATACTGCTTTTCTTCCTCTGCTTTTTTGGGTACGATTTCTCTCTTCGAATTGAAATTTCTGGTATTCCGTTATGCAGGTTTTGATATGGTAGTTTTGTACATCAGCAACTTTTAATGTTATGGTTTTTGGGTTTATTGTGTAGAGCGGGCATGTTAAATTGGCTAGGCAAATGACCCTTTTGATGGCTTTCTGTGATTATCTGGGAAACTGCATTAAGGTACCCTTTATCTTTCTGATTCTGTCCAAGCCATCTTCCCACATTTTCTTTCATTTGTGACTTAATGGTGATTTATGTTTCGTTAGGATGTGGTATCAGCTCCTAGACCTAGCTGTCCTCCTGTTAGAAGAATAACTGCCACAAAAGATGAGGAAGAAAATGCTTTGGAGTTTGGGTTGCCTTCTTCCCACACTCTTAACACAGTTTGCTTATCTGGGTATTTAACTTTTCTCCTTTCATGGACACTTCCAGTTTTCCTATGTGTTCTTTCCGCCTGTCTTATACACAGAGTTACTTGAGATTGTGTGTGCCATCCTAGTATTTCAAGGCTAGCATTGATTGCAGTTCTTTCTACCATTGCTTATTGGCGTGAAGATGATTTTTGTTATTTCTAGTTCTTAGTTATTCAAAATCACTGCAGATGTATAAGTACACTGTTAATTTGTTCATTGTTAATACTTAAGCATTTATTGTCGGTTGTTATTTGCCTAAGGTTACACTCCTATTATCCTATATTGCCTCAAATTTTGTGCCGTAACATATGTGTGGTTCTGCATTTGTTCTTAGGCATTCCGCTGCATGTATACTGTTGAAGTAATCAAGTGTCTTTCATATGGAACTTAACCAGGTATCTTTTGCACTATGTGCTGTCTTTTGCACAAAATCAAGATGCCTCTTTGGAACTTGTTGGATTTGCCATTGTTTGCTTGCTTGTGGGCCTCATTGGTTTTGGTATGTGCAATTGTCATTTAAGTTGTTGACTGCAATTTTTTCTCTTGTCACATGGATTTCAATACTAGAATATGCTTTTTCTTGGTAGGAAGAATTTACCTCGGCATGCACACTGTAATTGATGTCATCGGTGGCCTGGCTATGGGATTGGCGATTCTTTATTTATGGCTAACTCTCAATGAATACATCGACAGTTTCGTAGTATCAGGACAAAATGGTATGGGAATTTCTAGCTCCAAATTCCACGACATCTAAATTTTTTTGTTAGATTAATTGCAGAAGCTACTTTTGTGCTATTCAATTGTCCTCTGGCCATAATTGGTTCTTTAAAATTTCGCATACCAAGTAAGAGTTTAATGAGTTAGCACAAAAAGTAGGAAATAATTATGTTCTGGCGGGGGCCATTTTTCAATCGTTCAACTATTCTTCTTCCTACCTCTTTGTTCCCTCTTTTGGTCCATAAATATTGGAGGATACACTCCATAGCTTCATTTTCAGAATGAGCTTCGAACATCCGAATGCCAAAGCAGAAGCAGCCAGTAAGACTGAAATATGAAAAAATTAGGATATTTTTGGATAGGCTAATTTCTGTTTCAGGAGAAAACTTCATAGAGGGATGACACAAAACACCCAATCATAGAATATATAATTGTCTAGGATTTATATAACACACACCCACGACAGAATTTGTATTGGTTGCAGTCTTCAAATGATGGTCTCTGATTTGGCTATCTTTATATAGAAATTGATGTGGGATTTTGAGATCACTGGGCTTGGTTGTGAAATTGATGTGGGGCTGTTGATGGCAATCAGCTTGGTTATGTGTTTTTTTCTCTTTACTTAGACCGTGTCTCATGTGAATGAGAGGGGCCATTATGACCAACATGGGCTTCTGTTTAAATGATAGTAGGTCAAATCTGGTTCAGTGAATTTTGAAAAATCAAACTATTGAAACTAGATATTGAGGTTTCAAAATGTGGCAAGTTTGCTTGGTATCCTTATATCTGCATCACAATCTCATTTGCAGTAACAATCTTCTGGGCGCTTCTCAGCTTATTGTTGCTTTTTGCATATCCAACTCCTGAGCATCCAACTCCAAGCTTTGAGTTCCACACAGCCTTCAATGGTGTTGCATTTGGCATAGTAAGCAATCATTTTCCCGTTTTACTTTAAAAAATAAATAAATAAATAATAAGGGATATATATTTTATATAATAAAATTGCGGCACAGTAAACTTTGTTCATGGGTCCCATAATTGCATGGTAACAGTATAGTTTACATAGGGGATAAATGTTTTATATATTATGGAATCATTGAGTACTGTGTGACTGTGACCAAGTAGGCATGTTACTTTTCTTCCAGCCTGCCAGGGATGAAACATTTATAGGGAAAACCAAGAATGAAAACGTGTCTGGTCGCATGTGATATGAATGGAAATGAGTTTGAGAGATTAATTTGAGGATCATAAAGAAACAGAAACTATAATATATGGCGAACAGAAATTGTTGAAAAATGGATCCACCTTAGGATCTTTTTAATTTTTACTCTGAATTGTTTATTCTAATGCAATCTGCAGCCAGCTGATTGCTGAAAATTGACTGTAGTCATTTACCCTGCTTGTCAGAGATGCAGCAACAAAATCCCTTTCTTTCTTTTGTAGTATTATTCTTCTTTCCTTACAAATTTATCTTGCTTTTCCATAATTTATTATATTTTTTCCCTTCTTCTTCTATTTCTTGTTCTTTTCCCACATCTCCGTGTTGCCTAAGATATGCATACTCCAGTATCTCTTGCACAACGCACTATGGATATTGTGAAATAAGTTTTGGGGATGTCGCTTAGGGCATGGTAATTTGTCACCTACATTACCATTATTAGAGGGGAAAAGGAAAGAATGGTCACTTTGCATTCTCTGCTTTTAGACTTACTGGAATCTTTCCTCCAACAATTTAATTGTTTATAATCAGGATGAGGACACCAAAAGTGGAGAAATATAACATTTTACTCTTAGATGTTAGTAAACAATGGCCATACCGAATATCGAGTGTTTTCGATTCCAAGTTTCTTCTTTCTAGAATTTTTTTTTTTGTGATAGAAATTCCTTATTAACATCTGGACTTAAATTTGCAATTTTATTCAGGTGGCTGGTATCCAGCAAACCTACAACCAGTTCCACCATGAATCTGTGCCGCGCATATTTACAGCACACCTCACAATCCCTACCTTTGTTGGGAGAATACTGGTGGGAATTCCGACAATACTATTGGTAAAATTCTGCAGCAAGGCTCTAGCTAAACGAGTTCTACCTGTGGTATCAAGATCCTTGGGCATCCCTATAAAATCCTCACAGTATATCCCCATGCTAAATGCATCGGCCACGGATAAAAAATCTGACGAGATTAAGCAATCAGGTTATATCCAGAAGCTATTCTTTTTCTCTAAGCAGGATTCATTTGATGTTGACACTGGAATTAGATTTCTCCAATATGCTGGCCTTGCATGGTCTGTGGTGGACCTTGTTCCATCTCTCTTCTCTTATCTGGGTTTGTAGCATCCGATAGCTTACGGAAAAGTATCCTTTGCATACTTACAAATTATTCTGGGTCTGCCACGCCTTGTGATTTTGAATTTGCCGTAATATTAATATTACATGTATCGATATGCATCTCTTGCTTGCATGAACTACAGTGGACTCGTTTCCACAACTTTCTGACTAGCAAACATGAAAAGTTAATGTGGAAAATGAAATGAGATTTTAAGTTTCCTCTCATAGTTAGGAGAGACAAGGAAATGGCGCTGTACCGTAACTTCTGTCAAGTGATATCAGTTCGAGGCAATATCATTTTTTTGCGTTGGGATATTTGTTTTTACTGTTCTCCATTTCTTCCCTCAAGGCTGCCTTTGCAAAAATAAAAATATTAATACTAATAATAATAGAATATTTATCGGAAATGGAATGGGATCATTTTCTATACGAGAAACAAAATGGCCGTATATCCAAGAAAGCACATTTTGGAGCCTAAGAAAGAGCGCAGACATTCAAATGCCCGACTGTATTTTCGGCCAGCATCCAAATAAAGGCATTTTCCTAGTCCATTTTCTGGTGTATTTCCATTTTCAACATTGAATTTTGAATTTCGCGTAGGCTGATCATGGGTGTAAGAACCGGACCGGACCGGCCGGTTCAACCGGAAAAACCGGGAACCGGTCCTTAGTCTGGTCCGGTTCACACAAAAAACCGTTCTGGATGAGAACCGGCCGGAGAACCGGTGAACCGGTACCGGTTCTTCCGGTTGGACCGGTTTGGAATTTAAAAAAAAAAAAAAACCCTAAAGAAATTTTAAATGCTTGCTTGATTTTAAAGTTTAAATCCAAATTAATTATGACTTTAATTTTTAATATTTTATGGGTATTCATATTAATTTTATCCTTGTTTAGATGGAAGAGTTCAAAATGAAAGAATTGTAACTAAAAATTCTAATTTAGTCCTCAATTGATTAAAATTTTCAATTTAATCTTTAAAATTTAAAAATTAATATTTAATCACTATTTATAAATATTATTTTTTAAATTAATTTTTATAAATTATATTTTATTAAATATACTAATTGTAATATCTTTAATGTATGTAAATATTAATATAATTCTTAAAATACACTTCATTTTAAATATTTATTATCATTCTTATATAATATAACATTTTATATAATTATATAAGTTATATAAAAATTTAATTTTTATATATTTAATATTAAATACCGGTTTTACCGGTTTAACAGCGGTTTTACCGGTCGAACCGGTTGAACCTTGAACCTCTCAACTTTCCGGTTCAATGATCGGTTCGGTTCTGAGAACCTTGAAGCTGATATGATGGTCAACCAAACTGCAATTACCCTAACCTTCTAATATATTAAACGCAAAAAGTTCAGTGGTAGACTCTCCACCAAAAGGGCACAGCCCGAATATTATTCACATCACCAGAGCACACACACAGAGACAGGCACAGACAGAGAGACAGAGAGAGATGGGAAGGAGCACTGCCATTCCGATAATTCTAGCTTCAAACACAAAACATCAACTAGATATACCAAATTCAGTTATCTCCCGGAATCTGATAAAACAAGCACATCCACATATGTTAAACAGGCACACGCTACTGCTGATGGTCGGGTTCTAGCAGAACGTCCAGCAAAATCTGGACCGAAAGACCAAAAAAAAGGCTCCCAATTATACAAGCTTTCGGCTCCTGTAATCACCACAAAGAAATAAAAATAAATAAATAAATAGACCAGTATAATTCTTGCAATTAGGATCCTCAAGTCAAATCTCAGTGTGAGGTAGGGAAGGAGAAGAGGCACATGACAATTGACAAACGGTTGCTTCACAGGAAATAATCGGGTGTTCTACGAGTAACATCAGGTTCTCCCCTCCTTGGAGCTGGCTCAAACTGCAATGCATCGACAGGCAAAAACTCAAAAGCAGAACACCATGAAATGAAATTAAACCGCAAATTCTCTTGGGGGTGGGGGAAGAGAAAGGGGAGAGCCGGGAGCAGCACCTGGATGAATGTGTGGCCCTTGCAGTCATCGACTTCCAATATAGAAGCCATGTTTCCACAGCGGTAACAATAATTGGGTGCACTAAATATAGTAACCACCTTTTGTTCCTATACCAAGGAAACAACTCATGTCACACCTAAAGCTTTTGTGCACAACACGAAAGCCAGAAAAATATTCATGAATTGCAAGATATATTACATGTGCCCAGTTAAATCCTTCCATCACAAGCTGATGTGCTCTAGCGATCAATTTTAAGTCGTTTGTATGATTGAATTGCTCAGATATATCCTGCAGAAAGTCACGAACAATATGGCTTTTAGAAAACTATTTGCAAGAAAGAGAATGCAACCTTCACGATAAAAAGAGACAACAGATCAAACGGGGCTTGAATAAAAAAGGGCATCCCAATGCATGAGACTCCTACACCATGAGGTCTGGTCAAATATATGCAGCATCCCTGTTCTTATGCAGAGGCTCTTTCAGCGACTCGAACATAGGTCAAATTGAAGTAATCTTACTGTTAAACAATGCTTGAAATACCTGGCCAAAAGTATAACCAGCACCCCGAGGTGATATGCCCCAACCACATCGGTCATCTGGGTCAGACCATAACAGATCGCACATGGCTCCTTCATGGGGAACCTCTTGAACACGATCAAAGTTCCTTATGTTATCAAGGGTTTCTATTGACGGCGACAATCCACCATGCAGACAAAATATTTCTGACTCAACCTGAGAGAAGAAATTTTGACTTCAGAAGTACACATATTTAGCATTAATGACCAGATATGATAATTTTAACATTCATCTGACCATTAGCTTGTCTCCATCCACTAATTTCTCCTAAATTCTAAGAATTAAGCAACCCTTAAAAACCACACGAGGCAATAAACATTTCATCGCAGTGTTCTTAAAACATTACGAGAAATTTTCCTGACGGAATCTAACCCCGCCTAGGTTGCATTCAACTAACCGTTTGCTCCATTGGTATCTAAAACTACAAATTAAATATTTTTCAACAAGCATCCTCATAATCAGTCTTTAATCCAACCAGGTCATCAAACTTGACATTGCATGCAAGTTTTGGATAAATACGCAAATTACCCCAATAACCACAACATTGTTCCTCATCTACATGAATTTGAATACTAGAAAAAAGCATTCAGTGCATGGAGAGATAGAACCAAATCAAGCAGTTTAAACAGCTATAATAGGATTTACTAACCAAGGCAGTAAGTCCAGCAGTTTAAACAGCTATACTAGGATATACTAACCAAGGCAGTAAGTCAAGCAGTTTAAACAGCTATATTAGGATTTTACTAACCAAGGCAGTCAATGGAAAATAGTCAAAGAGATCTGTGAAGGTCTTCCAAACATTAGCATTGCCATATCTGAAAATTATCAGATTAAACAGATATCACAAATTTGCATGAAAAGCAAGATGCAAAAACAAAAATTCTCAATGAATATGCAGGACAAAAAAAAATATGACAGTTCATCTCAATTAAAAAATCCTTCCTCTTAAATTCCCAAGAAACAAACATGGCACCGTCACTAGTAGAATATTTTGTATTCCACCCACGCACTTGATTGATTTTCATCTAAAGCTTTGTTCACATCCTATGAACTAGGTCATCGAGAAGTTCCTTTTAAAATGCCAAAAGTTCCATATAAAACAACAATTATATTGATACCAGCAGATCTCAAAGGATACAATAAAACTATCAAGAGGACGCATAACATGGGCACCATATATAACGGCAATCTATGGAGATCTTGTCTATTGATAGAGAAAGTGACTTCATTTTTGTCTTATCATCTGTCAGATAAGTTTTTTTTATTTTAACATCTATATATCCTTCTTGTCACAGGAAAAATTCAAATTGT
Source organism: Carallia pectinifolia (assembly GCA_037832335.1). Classification (NCBI taxonomy): domain Eukaryota; kingdom Viridiplantae; phylum Streptophyta; class Magnoliopsida; order Malpighiales; family Rhizophoraceae; genus Carallia; species Carallia pectinifolia. Next base: position 14,630,029 of record CM075444.1, on the reverse strand, counting down.
TTTGGACTAAAAACAAAGTCACCAAAAAAATCCATGCATAAAAACAGAAAGGGGCTTTTATCTGTTGCATTCAATACATAACTACATAATAGAATGCCTCAAACTAACAAAAATTATGCATAGAAAACTCACTTCCGTAGACATTCATCATAAAATCCATAAACCTGAGTTATCTGTCCAGAAGAAAACAAAGAAAGGATCCAGAAATTAGTCAATCAAAACTTAGTCGAAAAGTCTCCAACTGACAATCTATTCACCAAAATGCAGTACAGTACTTGAATCTAACTGTTTAAAGAAAAAAAATAAGCATCTCATTATATGCAACCTTTAACGAACATAACTGAACATGAAGATTTAATTAAATAGAATATATATTTAGAAACAGTTAAGATTATTTTAACCGCAGCATCATGTTGCTAAAAGTCTTAGTAACATTGATGATCAGCAGAGAAGACTGGACGCCATGGAACAAAAGAAGAAGTACCTGACGACTTTCATGATTTCCTCTCAGAATGGTAATTCTTTGCGGGTAACGCACTTTCAATGCCACTAAGAGCTGTGCATAAAATAAATAAATAAATAAAGCGATTACAATTGTATAATACTTCCATTGAAAAAATATTTTCTAGATTCTTAGGAAGGAATCTCAATCCATTTACGGGGAAAATCTGAGTTAGGATTAACTTAAATAAAGTAGATAAGTATCCTAGCATGCATGTGTAGCATGTATATTGTTTAAATCCAATCTAGAAATTCAAGTACCTACTCCACGTGCTTCGGCCAGTTGGCCAACTAGAAATTCAAGTGCTTCTAGCCACCATTCAATTGCAATGAAGAAGAAGAGGAAGATCTAAAAGAAGGGAAAACAGATGGCTCCAAATTTTCTGGACAACAAGGTCAGTGGTGATATCAAAGTAGACTTGACTTCTTTTTTGTAAGTGCATTCTAAGATATTGTAAACTGATGAATAACAGCAAAAGAGAACTATAAACAAAAATGCCATACAAAATGACTGCATAAAGCATGTACATACCGTCACAGTTTCAACAGAGTAATAGCCGCGGTCAACATAATCCCCCATAAACAAGTAATTGGTATCAGGACACTGCCAATGTAATTTGTAACAATGATCACAAAATCTCAACCCAACTCTAGTGAAAAGGAATCTTATTGATAAAAGAATCTAGTAAAAATATAAAATCGACTGCAGAAGATACAATTCAAAGGGGATTTAGTTTTCCATTTTGCTTAGCCTATATGTTTGCATAACATCAAACACAATCCACAGTTAAGCACAAAGGCAATGTCATATATCCCAAGCAACCAAGGATAACAAAATTTGATGAATATTCTATGTTGCAAGATGACATCACCAAACAAATCCAGGGTACCACAGTTTCTACAACAACCAAAAATCCTCGTGTTTGGGGGAAAAAAAACAACTGGAACAGCTAGAGTATTATGCACATATTGCAGAAGATGAAAATTGGTTGCCACAGTTAAAAAAAAAAAAAAAAAATCCATGGAGGCATTGCACAATGAATTAAAACAAGCAGTGTTCTGACTAGTAGCAATTTACTAGGCTATACCTTAGGAGAACTTCAATCTTCAAAAGCATTGGCAGGTCTCAATTAATTTTTTTTTTAGACAAGCCCTCAGCTGAAACAGAAGTGTTAAAAATATAGAGTGTCAGAGTCAGAAACCAATACCTTCCCTCCAATACGAAAAAGTTCTGCAAGATCATGAAACTGCCCATGAATATCGCCACAGATTGTCACAGGGCTTTTCACAGGCTGTGATGCACACAACAATTTGATGAAATCAATACATTTCAGATTCATTTAGATGAAGGATTGGCTCTCAAAAGTAGTGAACCAGACAGAAATATAGCAGCCAAAACCTCTTTTCATTTATAAAAATCCAATGGCAAAAATACCCAATTGGTCAAAAGAAAATTTTCTCATGGCAAAGGAGGGTACACCTGAACATTGCTTTCTTGTATCAGGATCTCCTTAGCCTTGTCACACAGTGCTCTAACCTACAGATGAAAAAAAAATTAGAAACCAATAAGCCACATCAATCTCTATGATAGAACACAAATTCCTATAAACACAAAACATAAGGGCATCATCCTCCTTTATCACAGCACATACGAACAAACACGCAAAAGACCAGAAAATTTGGCCCAATAAAATCCAATTAAATTCCCAATTCCTATTGTCATACAAAGACATATAATTAGCCAAAACTCCTCCCACCATCAGAAAACATCGGTATCATTACATTGCTAGATCAAAATTTCCATCCGAATCGCCTTTCCACACAAACCCTAAATAAGGCGAACATAACCCAATCAAGGCAACAAATGATGCACTTGAAAGAAATGTTATCAACAACAAGCCCTGCCAAGCTCCAAAAAAAAAGAAAAAAAAAACAAAAAAGAAGATGATTACTTCGAGAATAAAATCATTCGTTTCTGACCTAGTTTCTCGGGAAACAAACAGAAAGGGGAGTTAGAACAACAACCTGTGGCTCTGAGATTGGCTTGCACTGCATGAGCTGCGAGATCTGCTCGTCAAGATCGGTGATTGAATCGGAAGGCGCGCCCATCCTGCTTGGTTATCTGCTGGTCTGAAAAGACCGAACGGGGATTAGCGGAACCCGGATTAGGGATAACCCTAACCCTAGATTAGAAAATTGGGATTTTCTGTTGCTCTTTTCTGAAGATCTGTTTTTTTGTTCGGTTTTGGAGTGAAGGGAGACGAAATGGAAAGGAAGGCGCGTGCAGGAATGGAGCGAGTGACATAAGCAGCTGTTTCGATTATTAAACAGTAAACACAAATAAAGAAAATACACAAAAACAACTTTGTTATTCGTGTTTTTTTTTCTCATGCCAACGTGGTTACAAATTACAATAAGAAAATTTTATAGGTACACTTAAATAAATATTATATTTTCTTTGAAAGGGAAAATGTAGATGGGCCGACAATTGACTGCCGAATTGCACCGAATGAATAAAAAATGACTAAAAGTTGAGCGGGATCGCGTGGGCCATTTTTTGTCATTTATGGGCGGTAAAAGTTCCCCCACAACGAAAAACAATTTGGCGCCTTTGAGTAAAGTGGCAAGGGCTTTGAGCGAAGCCCAGGCGGAGAGAATGCTAGGACGGCGGCGGTGGAGACAATTGTAGGACGGCGGCGTTTTATGGTTCTTCCACGCAAACACAGAGATTGACATTAGATTAGAAATAGAGATCCTCATCTCTGACCCGAGCCCTCTTATTTGGGCATCTGATTTACCAGGTTTCACAGATTTAATGGTTCAATTTTAAAGATCAAGCACTATTCTCGGAGAGCAACCACCGAAAAACTGAAATCTAGACCAACGGGGTGCTTTGAAATCGCTTAACAGGTTATACTGTTTAATTCTTATCAGAGTGGCTATGAGGACATGAGACCTTCAAGAAGATTATGGCGTCGGAACGGGCAAAATTTTGTGATCTGACTTCTGAGACATGTGAGCGCGTGCTACCGCCGCGTTCGGCGTCCACCACGGCGACTGACGACACCTCCGTCTAAAATTCAAAATTTTAAAACTCCTAAAAACCCCGATTCAAAACTTCGATTATTTTAATGTTCCAATTGATTGGGTCCCATTCGCCACATAGGATCGGGAGGCTGCCGGGCAAAAACATTCGGCCCACGTAACGGCACCCTTTCTGAAATTGTTATCTAATCCAAGGAAAAAGGTAGGTTGTCTGGGTGGGTGTTTTGGTGTTCGACAAATATAAAAATAATAATAAATATTAAATTTTAAGTAATAGTATTTATATTTTTAGTAATAAAATTTTATTATTTAAAATATATATATTATTACTAAAAAATTTTAAATTATTACTCTCAAAACAATCTCTCGAGCTCCAATTCTCGGACAGCCAAACCGTGCTCCTAATTAAAATTTGTGTATTACAACAGATTTGACAAACAAAATGTCTTTTGTATATCCCATTAATTTTTTTTGATAAAGTTTACCCCCTTAAGTTAAAATATACGTATATTCGATATTTCGGGCCGTGTTGACACTTACCTGTATTAAAATACCAGCCCACCACACAATTTGATTCATTCGTTTAATTGCAAAACATTGAGAGAAAACAAATTATGAATAGCTAGCAACTTGATGAGGTCAAAATAAAAATAATGAATGATAAGAAGATTCTTTTCTTTGGGAAGTACTCCTAATTATATTATCCTAACTAAGGCTTTAATCATCCAAAGAGTAGAGTATGTTTATTAGACCCACAAGAGAAGCCACTTGGTAAGTATATAAATTTTTCCTATGAATTCAGAGACTAAAATTTATGATCCGCCACTGCTGTGTTATGCCATCCATTTGGTTTCTATCTTGGAAGGGCTGTGTTCAGTTTTTAGTACACAACTATTGCAGAATGATGCTTGATGACATCTGAATCCATCAAAATGGTATAGACCGAAAGTGACGGTATTTTGCTCAACTTAAGCATTGTACACAATTTGTTACAATCATAGAATTAAAAGCGAATACCCTCTAGAAATTGACGAATAAAAAATCTCATCAAATATATATGATGAAATCCGCGGTCATGGCCAGTTGACATACATAAAGTTAACACATTGCATAACATAAACAGACTGGGCGGTAAATCACATTTTCCCTTCCTCAGTAGTCATCAACATACACCTTGGACAATTTGACAAAGTGTTTATCGCAAGTGCCAACCGTTTAGCTATCCCATTTCCCGGAAATTTAACTCATAAGAATGCTTCTGCCCGTTTATGCAACATAATCCCCAGGACAACTGATTTGATTGCTCCTGGAACCCCACTGGTCTTTGCAAAACCTGACAAGAGATAAAAATGAATTGAACTCCAAATAATCTTAGCGAGACCATAATAGGATGGAGTTATCCAGAATTTGACACCAATTTTCCTCACTTCTTCTTGGGGCTAAAGGAATCACTATTATTCAAATCATCGTTCCAGGAGAGCAGAACAACCGAAAACTGAATTCACCGACGAAGAAGAGAATCAGTGCTTACATTTTGACATCAGAATTCTTTGTCCAAATTCTGCATCATTTCTTCCCTTCAAACAATAGAGTGGAAGGAAAGGAAATGAAAACTACTCTTCTTCAGACCCTTCCTCCATATCCAAGGATTCCATGCAACTCTCATCATCTATCTCACCAGCTTCTTCCTCAGATTCATCATTCCCTGTTTCATCCACATTGTTCAGCAAAACGTCTTGAGGGATCAGGTTTACACCTTTACCACGATAAAGAAGCCCTGTCCTCATCACATGATAAAATTTATCCCTTAAGCGAGCAAGAGGATGAGGATTCACAAGTTTTCCCCTCTGATAACCTTCTCTAAGAGTAATTGTTGTTGTCTTGCACTTCAAGGAGAGATAAAAGATTCCTGGATACCTAGTAAACAATCGAGTAAATTTATGTGGAAGAATCAATTCTTCTCTCAAGCTTCTCAAGTAGTTTCTCTTAGTCTTCTTATGTATTGTTAGGCTCAAAAGCTCATGCAAAACTCCAACAACCCGTTTCTCCATGAGTTCACTTTTTGGATCAATTCTAGTTGAGTCCTCATAAGGTGAAACATAAGGTAACTTCTGAAAATCCTCCATCCATGCTCTCACCTTTTTCTGTGCTCCGTATCCTCTAGGGAAGCTCATTGGGAAAGCCAAAGTCGTTTGGCCCCTTTTAAACTGTCGATATTCATTACCTGTTTCACCGATCTCATTACTCCTCTGCAATGCAGAAACTGCAAATTCCTCTCGCCACTGTGCAAGCTTCAAGCACCCAATCCCATTTGATGCCTTAGCAAATCGAAAATAATGAGGGAATTTCGGAATCAAAATCTTCTCAAAATTATCTGGCAAACCCAGGTCCCATTTCAAAGGATGCAGTGACTGAAGTGGCACCATCCTACTTTTCATCATCATAAGCAACCTACAAAGCCTTTCTATAGTATCGCTTTCATGATCTCGGTGTATACTTTGCTCCTGTGAATCTAGCAAGAGTGCAGTGTCCGTTAGACGAAAACAAGGCAAACTTGCATATTGAGCGTGCGGAAATTCCTTAAAGAGAGTTGGGTACCTATGCATCAGTGGATTAAAAAAATAGTCATTACCCAATCCAATCTAAGAAGAACCGTAATTTAGAAACAAAATTGAGGCAAATGCAATCTTCATTAGTCCAATAAAAGCAATTCACAAATCAGGTATGCAAATCCAATATGCAAAAGAAGTCAATCATTACATTCACTCCACCTGGATCAAAAATTTGTATACGTCTTACCATTTAGAGTCATAGTGTCATGTTTGCAAAGCCGAAAAGCATATCATGTTAACACTTTCAAGGAGAGGCAAGTATGAAAACTGGCAATTCTGAAAATACGAAACGATTCGAGATTTCTATGGAGTATATACCATCCAACCAAAGCTACTCTACGAACTTCATTGCACATATCCACTTATGCAATCCCAAATTTACTACACGACAACTGGATTATCAACAAACAAGACAAAATCGAAAATGGGAAATTGGTAACTGAACCGAAACTCACAACTCAATTTGTCAATGAACCAAATAAAAACAGTTCTGAGAAAAACAAAAAAATCGTATAACAGGGAGGGAAAAAAATACCTGCGCAAAAATCGAAGAACAGGGACAGTGAGGCCAAGAAGCTTTTGCCACTCGGCAACAGATTTAGCAGTCAGAAACCCAGTTGGAGAGCGTTTGATAGCATCCTTAAGGAGACAAGCAGCCTTGAGTTCAGTCTCCTTGTCAATAATGTGATCTAGACTGCGGTTCTTCACCCATTTGAGTCTGACCTTAGTAATGGAGCGGTACTGGAGAAATGAGTCGAGACGGTTGATTTGGTCATTGTTTGCTGTGGGTTCAAGAGGGGTTTTGGGTAGAAACAGTTTTCGTAGAGTAACCAAAGATTTATGGGTTCTGGAGATCATCATCGTAGTTTGTATGGATTAGAGACCAGACAGGCAGGCAAGAAATCCAACAAACAAAGACAATTACAGAACAATGAACCCAATCGCCAACACGAGGGAAATCAGGAGGACAGCAATTAACAAAACAAAAAAAAAAAAAAAAAAAAGAAAGAAGGAAAGAAAGAAGAGTATAATTATTATTATTATTATTATTAATTAATTAATTAATTAATAAGAAGATTACCAGCGCAGCAAGGATAGTGGTTGTGCCGCAGCAATGGTTGTCCGGATAAAAATAGAACAGAAAACATAAGTCCACAACAAACCCAAACAAACCCTTAGGGCTGTTAAAATGTAAAATTAAACCATCGGAAAGGAAACGGTTGTGTTTCGTTGGAAAGAAAGTGGAGACGTGGCATGTTGACATGTTGCGTTTTAGTTAAAAAAATTAAAAAAAAAAAATGGTCACCATAAAATTTTTTTTTTTTTTTTTTAAAGTATACTTAATTACGGCCTTATGGGTGTCCGCATGGTCCGGCCAGTCATTTGTTATTGTTTGGTTTGAATCCGTTGATAGTACGAATTTTTTTGAACATAAAGGAGCATTTTCTTTAAAAAGCCAAAGCCAGATACAAGGAGAATGGTCAATGGAATAGGTAAAAAGGAGACCCAATCTTGGAAACAAGGTCTAGTCCTACGCTGTTTTGCCACTCAATAATTGTAGCTGTTTTAAAATTCTTTTTACATCTCTGACTACTGGTACGATTTCCCATGGGGTTTTGCTCCTAGTCTAAGATGGGCTTGAAGACACCTTCCGAGTGAGTTTCAATGATCATCCCTGGCCTCCAATAGACTAATCAATAGACACAAAACCCATCGTTTTGACATTAACGTTTCATGTCGCCATACACATACAAGAAAAACCACACTCTTTTTGCTTGGTAAAAAGGAATTTTATTTGCCCCTAATTCTCATTCAAATAAAACAAAATTTGATTTTTTGTTTCTACTGTGATAGATTTAAAAGAGAACATATAGCGGACTTACGTAAACTCACATCTTTCTTAACGCTATCTTAAATGGATAATGTAATTTTAGTAATAATACTTAATGTTAACGGAATAATGCTATAAGATATTTGGGGTACATAAATCACTGAGCACATAACCCTAAAATTCAAACATTGTTTTCTTTGGTTTCATCAAACAAAGAGCATGTTATCTTATAATTTATAAACAAACAATTCATGGAAGACAAAAGATAAAAGAAAAGGTTATTGAAAAAAAAAAAAATACACACACGCACACACTACCCATATGCTACATACATCCACGGTGTCACTCTCACACTAAAATCTCTATTATTCTTATATTGCAAGGCGTATAAATCCCACGCAATGCTATTTTCTCGTTCAACCCATGTATGGACCACATTTATGTGATCATTCTGATCACTTATAAAACTTGGTTCCAATACACTCTGTAATTAAAAAAAATCTCATGTCAATTGTTCCTATAATAAAGTAGTAGAGGTTTACGTATAGTTGTCCATTTCGTTTTTATAAAGTTTGATTTTGATAGATTAAAGATGAATTTGTTGAAAGTGAGTAGACTCAGATATAATAATGTAAATTCACCTCTTGTTATCACACTCGAAATTTAAGGTGAAATGTTTCTAAAGAATATGATGATATACACAAAGAATATAACAAACATAAAATGTAATGTTTCTTTTCTTTTGAGTATGTTAGTACTAAGATTTAAGTTGTAGTTATTGAAACTAAAAGTCCAACTACTTTATCACTAAATCACGTTACAAGTGATATATTTTGAAGACGTATAATAATAATGATAAATATAATATTTCTAAAAATTAAGGTTGTCTACACCCTCAAGGCTATACCAAACAATAAAAATTATGAGGAGATGAGGGAATTACCCCAGTGTTAATCTTAAAAAAAAAAAAAAATTTGTGGGTGGATCAATTTGATCCGATCAAATTTGTAGTAAAATAAATAAATCTATATATAAGTATGTAAAGTTAAAATTGATAGAAAATTTCAATGTTTTCGCTCTCTATCATCTGAAGACTTCTCATAAATTCACAAATTAAAAATATTAAAATATCTCATAATTATCAAATTTTTATTTCAATGAGAATTATGATTCTATAAATTAATCAATATAAATGTAATTATAATATAATAAATATTTTATTGATTCATATGGTATTACTTTGACTATAATTTAATCATTATGGTTATAAAATTTTACAATAAAAGAAAACAATAAAAAACTATTTTTGTATTCTCTTATTTAAAAAAAATATGTTAACCAAAAAAAATATTAAAAAAATCTTCCTACAAATAAAAAATCTCTCAAATTTACCAATCTTTTCTTAAAAAGAAAAGGAATTATGTTAAAATTTTCTCAAATAAAAAATAATCGAAAAAACTACTTCCATTTTTTTTTAAAAAGAAAAAAATTGTTTTATTCTTTGAAAAAAAACTTAAAAATTCATAAAAGATGATACTCAAAATTAAAATATTTTTTATTTTTTAAAAATAAAATAAATTTACTAATTAATATAATTAAATCTAAGTATCGTGCAGACTATTATTAACGACTTGAATGTCAATTTTAAAAAAATAAACATTTTGTGGCGGGTCAATTTGATCCGAACAAATTTGGAGTAAATAAAATAAATAAATGATTATGTGTATATATATATATATATACATGATGATCCGATCAAAACAGATAAAATCCCGCATATAAAGGGGGAACGGCACCACCATCACCTCCATCAAGCAGCACCTCGATACACACACACACACACACAGAGTTACCCACAAACACTCTCTCTGTACGAATAAATTACACACGCACACGTTTGTTGATATCCCACTATTTCTTCTCGTAAAACCCGATCTCTTTCTCTCTCTATACCGGTCACTTCCTTTTGAATTATTTGGTCGTCTCTTTAATCGATCCACTTCAATCAGTTCACAAACCCTAGCTTTCTCGCTCTACAAGTTGACCCCCCTCTCTCTCTCTCTAGGAATCGGTGACTGTAATTTTGATACATCTAGGGTTTGGTGGTTTTTTATTGGGAGGATGTGGGGGAACCCGGTTTAATGGTGGCGGGCATTCGGGTCAAGTAAATGGCGGATCCGTCGAGTGTCCGCAGAGTGTTGATTGCTGGCTTTTGTGGTCTGTGTTTCGAAGAGGAGTCGTTGATAGCGTTACGGAATAGTGGTGAGGAAAGAGAAGAGTGAAAGAGAAGTCAAAGCATGCTGAGCGTGCTACGTGTGCACCTCCCGTCGGATATTCCCATCGTAGGCTGTGAGTTGACGCCGTACGTTCTGCTGCGGCGGCCTGATAAGTCTGTGATCACCGATGATGTTCCCGAGTCGGCCCCGCTTGACGGTCATTTCCTGAGATATAAGTGGTCAGTTTTCAAGAATTTAAGAGGGTTATTTGTTGACTTCTAGGTGGAGAAAATCTGCATTAACATGTTGAATGAATTTCATAGTAGCGGTGAAAAATATCCTAATTGTGAAAATTAATATAATTTAGCAGACAGAAAATTTTTTGATCCTTGAGACCTTATCAGGAACATGATTATAGCTGTAGGCCTTGAACAATTAGTATTTGAATCTATGATGTAGTGCTCGAGTGATTTGTGATTTTGTGCTTAGCGGATTATGTTTGCTCGATTTGGACCTGTTATACATTTATTGATCATTGAGCCTATTGATTTGTGGTTCTCTGACAATGTTGTTGCGTTATGCTATGATTACATAAACAATTTAAGGTGCTAATTCTGTAAATAACTTGATGTTTTAGGCTTTACATTGTTACTCACTTTAATTAATGTAAAACACGGAGTATTTTTTTATCATAACACGGAGCTTTTATGTATCTATTACATGGAGTTTTTTTGTATAACCTAATGTCTTGTTGCTGTGTTGGTGGCCTTGTTTTGCAGGTTTCGAATACAAAGTGATAGAAAAGTTGCTGTATGCAGTGTACATCCATCCGAGCAAGCCACTTTGCAGTGCCTCGGTTGCGTTAAAGCCAAAATACCTACTGCAAAAAGTTATCATTGCTCCACGAAATGCTTCTTTGATGCATGGCAGCATCACCGTGTGCTACACGATCGTGCTGCAAGTGCTGTTAATGAAAATGGAAATGATGAAGAAGAGTTATTTGGCCGTTTCAATTCAGCTTCTGGGGTTATTAATACTAGTTTATCTGGTCCAGCATCAAGTGCTAACTTGACAAATGGTTCTGCACCATTGTATCCTGCAGCAGTTGCCCAAAGAAATGGTGGTGAAACTTGGTTTGAAGTTGGACGTTCTAAGACATATACACCATCAGCTGATGATATTGGCCACGTTCTCAAGTTTGAGTGTGTTGTGATAGATGCAGAAAGTAAATTACCTGTAGGACATCCTAGCACTCTAACAACTTCACGTGTCATTCCAGCCCCCTCCCCAACCCCACGTCGCTTGGTCCCAGTTAGTGGAGTTGATGTTATGGGACATTTAGATTCAGATGCTCGTATTTCATCCTCTGGCACGTTTACTGTACTATCTTACAACATTTTGTCTGATGTGTACGCCACCAGCGAGTCATACAGTTACTGCCCTTCATGGGCTCTTTCTTGGCAATATCGTCGGCAGAATTTGCTACGGGAGATTGTTGGCTACCGTGCAGACATTGTCTGCCTTCAGGAGGTGAGCATTATGTAAAGTACACTGCTGCGAGAATGAATTTAGTTGTGAAATTTAATGAAGAATTTAATTTCATGGGAAAATTTTCTACTATGTGAAGGCTTAAACTGAAGTGGACCACATGAAAGGTTGTCGGAGCTTTTTGTTGCTTTCCTTTTGGATAAAGTGTTAGCAATTTGCATTTAGAGATTTATCTAGCCTGAGAAGATGTAAACTTTAATTTGAATTACTTATGCTTGGTATATGATGAGTTGACATGAATGTTGAACAGTTGAAGGGTTTACTGAGATTTTATATCAAACTTTAAGTTTTCATTTAACTCACAATGATCTATGCCATGGACAGATATATGTGCAAACAGATTAGATCCTTTTTGAATCTTATACTTTTAGGTAGGATGTAATCAAAAGTTGCTTTTTTTGTGATAAATACCAAGATGGTCCTTTTTTTGTTTCCATTATTTACTTCTTCTGGCTTTTCTTTCATGGTTTCCACACTGAAAGAAATCATACACAGATGTAAGGATTTTGTTTGGGGGGTGGGGGGGGGGGGGGGCAGAGTAGCTCTGTCTTAGATGATACAGCATGATAAAAATATGAAGCATAAATTCTGCCTTTTCTTTTTGCCATGAGTGAGGGATCTATTGGTGAAGGAAGCAAATTTTAAGAATGAAGTACATATTTATCTGGTAACTTTTAGTAAAAGAATCTAATTATACTATGTTGAGAAATATCTTCTTCAGCACGTTTCATTCAACTTATTTGTGGTTATAAAGATATTGCTTTCTACTTTCAGGTTCAAAGCGATCATTATGAGGAATTTTTCGCCCCTGAACTAGACAAACATGGTTATCAAGCTCTATATAAGAGGAAAACCAATGAGGTTGTTAAAGAACAATTTATTTTTTATTGTCATAGCCATTCATATTTCCTTTTGTTAATTAAAATTCTTTTGTTAATTGCAGATTTACAGCGGAATTAGTCATACAATTGATGGGTGTGCAACATTTTTTCGTAGAGATAGATTTTCACATGTCAAAAAATATGAGGTTTGGAATTTTATCTGACGACAGAATGCATTTGACTGTCTTTCTTGAGTTATTTGTGCTAACTGCTGTAATGCAGGTTGAATTCAATAAGGCTGCTCAGTCTTTGACTGATGCTGTGGTTCCAAGTGCTCAGAGGAAAGCTGCCTTGAATCGATTGGTTAAGGTATGTTGATGGCTGTTGAATTTCGTAAATATTTTTATTTTTATTTTTTATGTTGCAAAGTAAATATTTTTCCAGTAGTCTCATTAAATCCTTGTCTACTCATAGGATAATGTTGCACTGATTGTGGTATTGGAAGCGAAATTTAGCAATCAAGGAGCTGATAATCCTGGAAAAAGGCAGCTTCTTTGCGTCGTAAGTAATCTCATTTATGTAATCTGATTGAGTGATGATATTGCTGTGGTCCAATTATGCGGAACCTGTGTTAGCAACAGTGGCCCTTTTCCGAACAATATTTATTTTCTTACGACCTTGTCATATGTGCTCCTTTTTGGCGTGCCATTGAGTTAAATTATGCGTGCTGTTTGCATTGCTTTAAATTGTTGTTTTAAGATAATTAATGGGTATGTATGTCCTGATAGCCATTTTTTTGTAACTTTATGATCTTCCATTTTCTCGTGCTGTTTATAAGATTATTCTTTTTCTGGTTTTGTATGGACATTGTTCTGACATTTTCATGTTTTTGGTAATGCGATACAGGCAAATACACATGTGAACGTTCACCATGATTTAAAGGATGTCAAGCTTTGGCAGGTTTGAATTTTGCATTTGCCTCTTGCTTTTGAACCTTATACTTTTTTAAGAACAAAAATGATGAGAGCTTCTGTTATATCTTGTTTGTCAAACTAGGTACTTACCCTGTTGAAAGGTTTGGAAAAAATTGCTGCCAGTGCAGACATTCCAATGCTGGTGTGTGGAGATTTTAATTCAGTTCCTGGAAGGTCTGTCTACTGCTCTGAACTCAACTTGCGCTTGTGTAGAAGATGAAAACTATTCAATACAGGTCTAAGCATGTTGCTTCATTAATGGTCCCATTGAACTTTTTTACAGTGCTTCTCATGCTCTTCTTGCTATGGGGAAAGTAGATCCATTGCATCCAGACCTTTTAGTTGATCCTCTTGGGATTTTGCGTCCTCACAGCAAGCTTACACACCAGTTGCCACTGGTAATGTATCAGTTTGCATCGAAGTAGTTGCTTTGCAATTTATTTTTATGTTATTTCTTAATTTTTTGGGTGAACAAACGGACTGTCTTTTGTTGTTTTCAAGCTGGTTGCATTGTTTGATATTGCTAACTTCAGCTGGCAGCTCTTTTGGCTGACATCCACTGAGAAAGGGGTGTAAGGAGCAAATTTAGGAGGGTTTTAGAGGTCGGTGATGTCTTCTGACTTGTTTATGAACTGCACTGATTGTGACACAAATGCCATTGTAGGTCAGTGCTTACTCATCTTTTGCGAGGACAGGCCTTGGTCTTGGTTTGGAGCAGCAGAGAAGGAGAATGGATCCCACGACAAATGAACCATTATTTACTAATTGCACGAGAGATTTTATTGGCACCCTCGATTACATATTTTACACAGGTGAACTTCTTGCAACAATTTTGCTAATGAAGTGCATTTTCCCTTGTGTCCTGTTCCAAATTTTCCGTTTTATTTGAAGTCAGATTTTGTACGAGATGTGGATCATAGGTGTAATTTAATCAAAATCTTACATGATTTCAGCTGATTCTCTAACGGTGGAGTCTTTGTTGGAACTCTTGGATGAGGAAAGCCTGAGGAAAGACACGGCTCTTCCTTCTCCAGAGTGGTCCTCTGATCATATAGCACTATTAGCTGCGTTTCGTTGCAAGCCTCGACCAAGACGTTGATACGGGTAGGCGATACCTACATTCAATTTCTGTTTTCACGGTTTTCTTTTATCCTTTATATGTGGAACGTTTTATAGTGATCTAGTGATACAGTAAGTCATTGGTATGTTTTTTCCCCCGGGCCCTTTTCATTCAGAGGATACATCACATTATGCTGCTTGAAGTGCTCCTTTGACTCGTCACCAGAGCAGCATGGCCCAGTTGGTCCAACAACAATTTGCCAAGATTCGCAAATTAATTTAAGAAACCTTCACATGTTCTGACATGCAAGCACAAATCTTACACCATTATATCATGCAGAGTAAAGTTATCAGCTAACTAGAAGAAGACCTGGGTCCAAACTCAATGGATATGTCTTGTATCGCTGACCATGCCTAGTGGTTTGGGAGTTAACTTTACATGGTGGAGATGTTTCTTCTTTGCCCATCTTTTCTGAACATTTGCTGACATCTCCATAGTTTTTCCCATTCACGAGATTTTTCTTTTCAGTTTATTAGTCTGTTGCAATTTTTTTTTTTTTGCTCTTAAGACAGCCTGGTTACCTGAATGAGATGATGAATATAAATGGGACTTGAGCAGTAGGCATTATGGTTGTCAGATTGGTTCCAGAATTTTGGGGGGGTTGTTTTTTTTGGGGGGTGGGGGGTGTGGGGGGTTGTATTTGCCTCCAGTGATAATTCTATTCCTTCTCTTCCAATTCCAAAGTCTAAAGTTAGGCTGTTAGACTAAGAACCACTGCTAACACTAACTGGACTATTGTAATTCAGTCATAGTTCTTCCTCCTCTGCCTGCTCTCTCTTTGCCTCTCAACATTTATGTTTAGTTATTGTGTTGAATGACTACAGAGGTATGATGCTTATCTATCTGTGTGTGGACAGGTCTAGAGATGCTTAACACAGTCGCCAGTACAAATTGATGGTTCTTAAAGTTTGTTAAGAATGGTAGACCATGGTCAATGCGTTCTTTTCAGGTATCTCTTAGGGAGATTCATTCTGTGGTCTGCCTTGTATCATGCCAACAGTTGTTTCATAGAAAAAAAATTTATGTTATGCCCATTTTGTCATCTTCTTTGTTTTGTTGATAGAGATGTCTGCCAGCTTAGTATGTCATTGTCCTGTACCATAGATTCCTCGCATGGCAAGTGGTAGTGGCATGCCATTGATGCCTCTTAGTTTTGGGTTCAATGCCTTGTTCAGTGTATTTTTTTCCTTTTTACCCTTTTCTTTTGTTGCTGAAAAGAATAAAGATTTCTTAAGTTTTTAACCCGAATTAGCACTCGGAAAATAAGCTTGAACCCAATTTTATAGCCTTGACAGTTACTGAAAGGGCGAGTAACAGCTCTTCTTTTAGCAACTTGCTATGCTACAACAGCTCTTATTGCAGCTTGAAATCGGTTCCAAATCATGCTCATTCTGGTTTCATTTCGGTGTTTGGAATGTGACTGGAAAGATCTGGCTTTTGGGGTAATTTGCAAACATCAATATCCTCTCTCAAGTTTGGAAGGAGACTTCAATTTAATTTTTCATTGCAAGTAATTTGAAGTGAAACAGTAGTTTTATCTTTTGTTGGGTTTAATGGTCAATTAGTCATTGTTGTTGTCTTTGCTCTTAATAGCCAATCTATCAAATATGAAGTACTTAACTAATATAATTTATTGCTACGTTCCAGATTAACAGACTTTCATCTTACAATCACATTAGTGTCCTCTATGACAGATCTCGTGGATTAGTTGAGATTACCAATGAATTTCGAATTTCTATATTAGGTTGCCAAAAGGAAGATGGTTGAATTCCTGAAGAGTCGTTAATATTATTTGGGAAAGTGAAACGAGTCGATGCCTGTTGATTTTCAAAACCACTTTCACCTTCTCATGCTAGGTGAAATAACTTCTAGTAAATACATTTGCAACATGTGTGATTTCGGCTGTGGTTGAATTCATGGAACGAAAGCTCAATGAAAGTTTTACTGGCTTCTGCAGTTGTGAAATGATGGGAAAATATTTACTCTATTGGGATTCTTGCGTAGCAGTTTATGAAAGATTACTGTTATATTGCTGAACTTTAGGTGGTGTTAAAGTGGTCATATAATTTAAAATTTAATGACATATATCAGTTTAATTTATCCAGCAGTCGGTATTACCTTAATATCATTTAAAGAATACCATTAATTTTTTTTCTTCAAGTGAAGTGCAGTCTTGAGTAACTAGTTTAAATATGCAATTCAGACAAAAGCTTTCCTGGCCTTTTGGTTGATGAGTATCCCATAGAAATATTAATCAAGTTGTCTCAATAACGCAATTCAATTATTTGGTATATGACAGAGTGGTATTACCGTAAATTTTCCAAGCCAATCCTCCGACCTTCGTCTTCGACTCGATGAATTGGGAAAAATTGAACTTCACAGCCACCGAAGCACGATATATTTTTGACCTCTGATTCCCAGAAAGGAAAATCCGAAACAGAATTTCAATTTCAATTTATTTTGTATCATATGAAGAACAGTTGTTTACGATGCCTTCGAGAAAAGTTGTCGAATTTTTTTTATTGTAATATTTTTTCATTTTGGTACATATAATATATTTACTATAGTCTAATATATGGAAATTTTCGAACTTTATTGAAAATTGTAATTTTTTTTTCGATTTTGTATTATAGCATTTATATCCAAGAATTGCCTATGAGAATGAGTAATAAAATTTAATATATTAATATTAATTTAAATTTTTGGGTTCAACTATTTCTTTATAATATTAATTTCCGAATTGGTTGGGCCACTTATTTGAGTTCCATAATAAGACTGAGACTTTTATTGGTGGTTTTTTTTCCCCCCTAATCGGAGGAAAATTCTTATTTAGTTACTTATATATAAGAAGTTAAGAACGTAATAAAACATGGCAATTTATAATGCTTGGGCAATTTCACGATAATTCAAATAAACCGGTTTTACTGTTGACAGAATGTTTCTATGGGGTGTCTAGGTGAGTAAATATTGTATGTGTATTTCTTTGCCTTTTTCAAAAAAAATAAAATAAAATACAACCATTTATTGCATTAATAGAACAATAAAAGATGAAGAAAATATTCAGTGCTTAAGTGAATTTTGGGTAAGGTGTTGAATATTAATTCTTCATTAGGAAAAATAACCTTCCTATTCCTTTTAAGGCAGCACTGTTGTAATAATTAGTAAGCGTCCTTAATGAGTATGTAAATTTCACGACGTCATTATAATGGACCTCCTCTTATATAATGGAGTTTGGTAGGGAAAAAATATGGTCTACTATATTAGGAGTATGTAGAACATTTATATTGGCTTTTAAGATTGAGAGTTTTGAGGGCAATAGCCAATCACATTAGTTTGGATTTGTTTTTTGAGATTTTTTTTCTTAAATATGATCATATAAATGTCTTTAAATTTAATTCCACCCATATCCTGTCATTGATGAGATTAACACAAAATCTAAATTAGTTTGGATTTGTTTTTTGAGATTTTTTTTTCTTAAATATGATCATATAAATGTCTTTAAATTTAATTCCACCCATATCCTGTCATTGATGAGATTAACACAAAATCTAAATTATTGTCAGAAATTTAAATGTTTGGATTTTACTTTATGAGAGAGAAGACAACTGTTTACTACCTCTAACCCCAGGTGACATGTATATATATCTCTTGAATTGCTTTTGGGTATGCATACCTCTCAGTGAAAGTAAGAGCAAGAACTACACTTCTGCTGCAAAACATTTGTTAGAGATGGCCAATCTTTCCCTCACTCAATTCTTCCTCCTTTTTCTAGTTTTCTCAGGTTTCTTCATTAATCCATCATTGCCTATATCTCAAGGCTCAAGCACTTGACTAGAGATCTCTTCATGTTAAGAAAAAAGCGAATAAAATTACTAAAAAACCCCATGAAGCATGTATTAATGGGTGAACTAAATGGTGCTCCTAAAATATATATATTTTTTTATTTTTGCTAATTTCATACTTTTTTTTTTTTTTGACAGTGACATTAAGTGTGCCCCAAGTGGTCGCTCAAAAGAGATGCCAGGAGGAGCTATATTCAAGCAATTGCACGCTCAGTGATTGTGGCAAAAAGTGCTTTGACAGGCACCACCAAATGTCAGGGCAATGCGTAGCGAATGCTGCCGTTACTGTCTATGCTTGCTTCTGTGTCTGGAACTGCTAAGTCCACCGTATATGGGATGCCATAAGATTTTTTAATGAAGTCCAATTGTATCCCTTTATAGCTTTCGACAGGAAATAAATTGTCTCAAAATCTTATGCTTCATCTTAATTTTCTTTGCTTAATATAAAGCACACATAAATGCTTCTAATTCAGCCAATCTGATGATCCATTATTCCACCAATTTATAACTGCATATATGTGAAATCACGTCAATTAGTTTTTTTTTTCTTCTTCTGTTTTTATGCTGTGCTTTTCCTAATTGAAACAACCCATAAAACAATGAAAATTAATTGTTTGTTTGTTATCACCTTTACTTGGAAGTAGAGTCAGTACATGTTAGTGTACAAAAACAACCGTCATATAGCATCGTAACACAAAACTATTAAGGAGAATGCTTTTCAACATGAAACTTAATTTCATGAAACTATATGATTGACGTGAATCAGACAGTTTTTTTTATATTTATTATATTCTTTCTTTAAAAAAATAAACATTAAATAATAATTAGTATTACTCTAAATATACTTAATAGTAGTTTAAATCTTAATTTTTTTAAAAAAATTTTGAAATTAATTTTTTTTCTTGTTACCCAGACAGTACACTTCACTCCATCAGATTGTCTTCAATTAATGGGATGAAACAAATTTGAAAAAAAAATAAAAATTGGCCAATTGGTTATGTTTGTTGGACGGTTTCGTGCGAATCCCTTCGTGCGCAAAAGCAAGTTCGAATCATTAATTGCACAGCAGTAATAATAAATTAAAGGATTGATTTCCTAAAAAAGAAGAGGATTAATTTAACTGTAGTAGTTTTGGTAGTTATGAGCTAATATACAAATATATCATCAATTTTTTTTTGTTATTATAGATTTAGCTAAACATCTTGAAAATAATAATACTATTTTTACCATAAATCGAGTAGGCCGTTAATGAATTGACCACATATGGGTTGTTAGAGATGTCAAAATCCGACCCCGACCTGATGGGTTCACCCGAACCCGCTCGAAAAAATACGACCCGAACCCGACCCGAAGGATAATCTAATCCGAAATGACTTGAAAATCTTTGGGTCAAACCCGACCCGACCCTAATCCAACAAGTTTGACCCGAACTTTTTTTTTCTTAAGGGAACAAAAAAAAAATAAAATGAAAAAATTTAGTATATTTTATATTATAAAAAGTATAAATTATACTATTTTCAATATAAATTTTAATTATAATTTTTTTTAGAATATTTTGAAATTTTTTATACAATTTTAAATTTTATTTTAATTTTTTAGAATGTTTTAAAAGAATTTTCTTCAATTATTGTTCAATCATATGATTTTCTTTGATTTTAAAAAATTTTTAGTAAAATTTTTAAAATTTTTAAAATTTTTAATAAAAAATTTCACGTCATCATTTTTGATGACGTGACCAACCCAATCCAAAATGACCGAAGATAACTTGACCTATAAGTAACCCAATTCGAAGTGACTCAAACTCGAAGTGACCCAACTCAAATTTAATTTGATAACTCGTTTTGACACCTGTATGCGTTGCAATGGGATGTCGATTGATATTGAATTTAGAGTCCATCCGAGATAATAGTCAGTATGATGATTGGGATAAGCATTTTTTTAGTTCTAAACCTTTAGATTTGTTTACGTTTGAGTCATAAACCTTTTTAACATTTCATTTGAATTCTAAACCTTTTGATTTTCTACCAAATCAGTCTCTTTATTTAACAAAAGTGATTAATCTATTAAAAAATAATTTTAATTTTACAAAAAATTATTTAAAAAAGATTAAATATATGAATTGAATGTTTTTTCTATAAAAAAATATGCATGTTGCCTATTTAATTCGTATATTTGTTGATTAAAAAAATATTTAATATGCATATTTTGTTGATGAAAAAAATATTTAACTCATGTATTTAAACTTTTTTAAATGATTTTTATTAAATTAAACTCACTTATTAATAGATTGACTACTTTTCGTAACTTAAAAGACTGATATAGTAAAAAAATTAAAAGATTTATAACTCAAATGAAATGTTAAAAAGGTTTAGAACTCAAACGTAAAAAAATCTAAAGGTTTAGGACCTCAAAAATGTTTATCCCGTATAATGATCTGTGTATGTCCTTTGCAGTTAATTCATATTTGAATCCTTACTCAAGAGTTGTCCCCGGCTAATGTTGGTCAAGTGTCAAGTGTTCTTGCTGCTCATTTGGGCTTGAAAAATTTGGTCGAAATGCAGCGCTAGATTCTAAATTTATAAATTATGAATGAATTATGGATGAGTTGTGTTTGAGTCTATCAGTATTTAAATAGAGAGTCTACCTCTCATAATAATAGTGAAATAAAATATTCAAATTAGAGATTATTCTGATTTTATTCACAAGTGTGATAATCGACATATTTACAATATATTTTTTTTAGGTTAAAAAAGATATTAAATCTAGAGTAAAAATAAAAATACACTCAAATTAAAAAAACTATCTAAAATCTAAAAATTATTTCTCTCCTGGCCATAACTCTTTCCCACTTTTCCCGATCGTCCGCCACCCCACTTCTTTGTGTTCTCACAACAATATTTACGGGAGATATGAACATTGGACGAAGGAAAAGACAAAGTAACTAATTGATGGAGCCCATAAACTCAATATGGTAGGCAACAAATAAGATTAGGGTCTGGATTGAAAAAAATCTAATACTCTAATTTTGAGATTTTTCTTTTTTGCAATTCAAAATGGCTGGAGTAGGATAACAGTAAAAAACTATTATAGGAGACATATGATGAAGCAGTCGAGAAAGAGACGGATTCCGTCAGATTAAAGGACCAGACCAACTTAGTTTCAGAGCACCAATTCATCGGTCAACTGATGGATCTGTCCAGATTTGAAAATTATAGTTAAGAATTTAAATTTTTATTTTATAATTTTTAAATTCTAATCCTATAAATAAAGTATAAAATTTATGAAAATATGAAAAGTTATTTTTATTATATAATTCATAACTTATTATTTAATAAATTCTATAATTTTTTTTAAAAAAAGAGAGGAGTTATTTCACTTTTGACCTTTTCAGGGAGTGAAAACCTGCAATATAAGCCTATTTACTTGTGGACTTCTTGAAGTCATCGCCTGACTAATAACCATTTTGGTACAAATGGGAAATTTGGTGAGCGGGCGTTTGTCTAAGGGATTCAAACCCCAACCTGGTCCATAGTACTCTCTCTGATTTGATGGGCTGTTAGTCATTACTCATTAGCCTACAGATTAAAAAAAAACAAAAAAAAAAAAACAAATGGAATTTTTGGGAGCTGCCGAGTTGGCTTTGCACTTTGCTTTTATTTTTCCATTAAGGCTTTTCATTTCTTGGTTATGTCTAATTTTCTTCACGTAATATTAAATTTGATAATTTCTTTCAGCTTGTTCAAAGGCAAGGGAGCATAGCCAATAGTAATTCAACATAATGCCATTAGTTTAAATGCCAGAGGGTTTGCTCCAAGGAATATTTAGTGCCTTATTCGATATTGCCTTTCAACAACCCTCCTGCCACTTTTTATTGTGTTTGCGCCTATAATTGACCGCGTTTGGTTTAGTCCCTTGATAATGCCACCTAACCTGATTTCAAATTGTTATGAAAACTCGACTATAAGCCTGTTTGGATTAACTGTTAAATATTATTATTATTAATTATTGTTACTGATTGTTGATTATTGATTTCTATTTACTGATTGCTGATTCTTACTTGCTGTTACTTATTACTGATAAAATTAATGAAATATTTGATTAATTTTATACTTATTGTTACTGTTGAATAATAAAATATCTAATTTAAACATATAATTTGTGTAGATATATCATATTAAAAATTTTATTTTTATATTTTAGAATAATATTTTATAAATAATATTGAGAATTATTTTACTTAATTTTTTAATTTTTTTTAAAAATATTAATTTTTATTAAATGATAAAAATTATTATGTTTAAGATTTTTTTTATAAATGTCAATATTAAAGAAAATTAAAGTAAAAAAAATATTATTTAAGAATACTTGAAAAAAAATTATTGAAGTTATATAAATACTAATATAATAAATTAACATATCTAATTTATGTGTCAAGTAAAAAAAATAATAGTAAAATTATATAAATATTTTTTAAGGGTAATTTAGTCTATAAAAATTATTATTAATATTAAAAAGTGAAAAGTAATCTAAAAAGTAATAAAAAGTAGCCTGAAACTGCTTTTCAATAACTGTTGTTAGGAAGTTAAATAAGAAAATAAGTAGAATCGAACAGCAACACTAAAAAATTTACCAAACACCTACCTTCTTACTTTTTGAAAATAAAACGCTAATACACCCCTTTAAAAGTTAACTCAAACACCCCTATATAATTTAATCTTAAGTAACAATAAAGTAGTCACGAAATTTTTTTATTAATATCTAACAATTTATTTATTTATTTATTTGTTTTCAAATCTTAGTCATCCAAGAGCACCTAAACCTCATTATGATCGAGGGAAGGTTAAAACCTTTGATTTTGGATGCTTTCATTAATTTGAGTCAATGATCTTGATTTTAATTGGGAACACAATCCACAAATTTCCCTATGATGTTACTTGTCAGCAATTATTTATAAATAATGTTTTTCTTTCTTTAGATAGATTATGAGATGTTATAAATTTCAATTTCCAGGTAGGCTAGAATTGTCTTCTACAACTGTAACTAAGAAACAAACCGCTCCCAATGCGGTACCGGAGTCCGGGGTTCACACCAAAAATAGAAACAAACTGCTCTGGGGACACTGATGGTTTATTTTAACAATCAGGCTGCAGAAAGCGTGACTTGAGATGGGAACAATATTGCCAATGACTTGTTAAGAAAACAACTTACGATAGCTGTGATCAACAATTGTAATAATATGTAAACAAGCATCATGGGGATTGATCATCGATCATCATTCTGAAAATAATGTGGGCTGACTCTGAAATCACTACCAATGAAATCACATTGTAAAAACTAGAATTTCAAGAAGCACTCCACCAGGTTTGGTAAAGAAAATTACAATGTATCATCCAACAAAAAGAAATGAAAATATTCTAATCATTCTTCTGATGCAAAAATCTCAAAAGGCCTTTGATGGAAGTGATGAATATGGTCTCACATGCGGATAAGCTAATCCAGTCCACGAGATTTCGACACAGATCAAACATCAAGATGAGAAACTAGTAAGAGAAAATTTAGTAACCACCCTTGAGATCATTAACAACATCGTAGGGGATAGGTGTAACAGTCTCCAATGTAGCACCTTCAACCATGAATCCAGGCTTAGGGCCCTCTGGCTGCCTCTTGGTGCTGATAGTCTCACCCCTTGCCTTGGCTTCGGCCTTCAGTTCATCGTTCCTCTTCTTCCTCAGACAGAATTCCTCAGTGC
Organism: Carallia pectinifolia; assembly: GCA_037832335.1. Lineage (NCBI taxonomy): Eukaryota > Viridiplantae > Streptophyta > Magnoliopsida > Malpighiales > Rhizophoraceae > Carallia > Carallia pectinifolia. The sequence continues at coordinate 14,605,770 of CM075444.1, read as the reverse complement.
ACCTTGAAGGCTGTATGTGCTCCACACGGACATGGATCCTCTTTCTGATGATCCTGTTACCCACCTGAAACCGAGACTCATTACACACAGCCCCTTCTTTCCATCAAGAACATAAACAATGAAACATCAACCACATAGAGAATGCCAGCCACTCAGGAATGGAGCATTTTCCAGCAGACTGGAAAATCCAATTGGAACAACTGGCAAAGTTGCCAAATAGAATGTCAATCACTCAACATTTTACAAAATCCAAATTCAGAAATCCCAAGATAAAGCTATAGTGCACAAATAGTGGACTAAGAACTTCAATACCCATGAATCTCAGTAAACAAATCCATCACAAAAACCCAACAAAGAAAAAACATCAGTCATGTCAAGGATAGAAAATTGAGTAGTGATAAATAGTACGAAATCTTACCTCACAACTTTTCACGAATTAACATTATTACTGACGTGGCAATAAATTTTTGGTAATTTTGGTTTTGTTTTTTAAAATTAAACCCACTTAGTGCTATCCTAAATCATAGGGCTTTAACTGTTATTGGGGAAGTTTCGTACAGAAATTTTCGTAAAATTTATCATTATTCTAGGAAATGTGATCAAACCAAAAGCAGATATTGAACTTGTTTCAATAAACATAAAGCAATGCCAGAAACACAGCTCAATCAATCCTTTGAAAACTTGCAACAAAACAGGTTTCAAAACAACTCAATACACATCTCTAAAACCCACAAACGAAAGGCAAAAACATAACTTCCCATTAAACCCACAAGTCAAGCAAAAACGTTTTCGTAATAAGAATACCTGCTTGTTGACCTCGACGCCGACGGCGCGTTTGGTGACGTTCCAGACGCGGCCGGTGCGGCCGTGGTAGAACTTGTGGGGCATTCCCTTGTGGACGGCGCCGTTGACCTTGACGTCGACGTAATCGCCGATCTTGTAGGTCCTGAGGTAGGTGGTCAAGGGGATGTAACCCTTCTTCCTGAACGGCCGAGCGAACAGATCCCTTGTTCGGGACCGCAGTCCGTGTCCTGCCGGCATTCTCACTCTTTACCTCTCTGTCTCTGTTGTCCGTCTGACTGTCTCTGCGGTGGCTCTTGTTTTAAGGAGTCGGAGATATGCATATATAGGAGAAAGAACAAAACCCTATTATTAGGGTTTGCTGTTTGTTATGGGTTTTGGGTTCCAAGTTAATTGGGTTGGTTTTGGGGCCTGTCTCAGACTTGCGCTAGGTCCGCACGGTTAGTTCTTTTATGTTAAGATTTTCTTTCCCTTTTTTTTTTTTTTTTTTCCCCCCCCCCCCCCCCCCCCCCACTCTGTCCAATTGATAAAATTAAAAGATTTGTGTCTTTAACTGCCTAGGTTTGGCCTTTTTGTGCAGGCATGTGGGGATTCGAATTTCACCCTCCTCATCCCCTCTCCAGTGAGTAAAAGCTTTCCAATAGAAAAAAAAAAAAATTGTCTTTTTTTCTCAAATACTAAAAAAATTAGTGACCATTAATTATGTAGTGAATGACAATGAAAACCTAATCTATAGAATTTTCCGGAAAATTATAGTGTAATGCCCGCATATTGGTAATATTTAGGTTCTCATCCCCATGGAGAGATTTTAACCATTAATTTGTACTCATAATCATTTATAATATCTTAAGGTTATTTGTCATTTTTATCCATAAACACAGGAATTTATAGTAGTTTAACCAAAAAAAAAACAATTTCTAAACTTTTAGTAAATGGACAAGGGGATTTCGATCATGCCATGGATCAGACATCCATGAACTTAACGCAATTTCGCGGACTTCGAAACTCTCATTACCACATGCTGCAGTGTGTTTAATTTGTGCATATATCTTAAGGCATTTGATTTCAAGTTTGATCTGAAGTATTTAGGTCCCAGGATAGCAAGGCATGCCAGCGCTACCAATGAGCACCCCCTTGCTACCTTTTTCTTTGGTGAATACAGAGTTCATTTTGCAAGATTGGTATGTAAATGAAAGAAATAAGACAATAATATTGGTCTGTGTCTAAAAATTGGACATAGCCAAATAACCACCAAGCAAAGCATAGGGTGAGATGTGGGACTCGAATCTCAGACACTCATATAAAATACCACACCCACCACCCCCCCTCTCCTCCAACTCAATTAGACCACGCAAAAAAGAAAAGATGAATCTGAATCTTCAACAACTAGTGACATTTTTTTTTTCAGTTCTACAAAGGCACATACTCAACTGCAGGATAGTAGACAAAGAAGTAAAAAAAAAAATGCTCATAACAGTTCACCAGTTTTTAACTTGGCAGTCATCTTAAACTAAGCTAAGGGCGCCAATCTCATCTGAATTTCAGTGTGAGGAAATTCAACGTGATTAAGAGACATATCTAGGTTCCATCTGGTTGGACGAAAGGGTTGGCAATCTCATCTGTGCCATCAGTGGGTGACACAAGCATGACAGCAGTTCCTCTGCACACCTGAACAATGATAAAAAATAACAGAATTACATTTTAACAAGTAACAGCTTGACCCGAGCACCTAAATGCTGCAGAATATATGTCTAATTTTTCTATTTGAAGAGCAAGCATGGATCTTAAAGCGTGGAATCTATTTGAAAAAAGAAAATTAATGTCCTATTGCTTTTTATTGGTTTGCCGGTCTACTGCTACTTTAGGGCATTCTAACTTGGCCATCACCAATTGCCTTCACCCCCACCCCCCCACCCCCAACCTCCAAATTGTTGGTCAAAATACCAGTAAAGATAAATTTTGGCTCAAATAGTTCACTACTGTCAAACCCAGCACCAGTTTGGCACGTTGACATCCTACTGTGCAGTGTTGGTCAATGCATAAGCAGAATGGAAGTAATTAACTCAAAAAGAACATACTATTAGGCCGAGACGCCTAGTCTGATCAGTGGTCTTCAGAGGATCATCAGGATCTGCATTCCAAAGAGAGTAAAGTAAATTCAAATTGTCTTCCATTCTTCAATCATATAATATAAGCAAAATAAGTCGACACGTGGCCCATCGCAATGCAAAGAAGTAAGGGATGATATCATCGTTTCATAATTAAACTAGAGACAAGATGACACCAAAGTTAAGAAAACAGTAGGACTCAAAATTAGAGGCAAAACTAAAAACTACTTCAGAAGGGTCCGCATAAAGTCACATACAATGTCCTCAACCCAACTGTGATACTGTGTCCAACTTTATAGGGCCAAGACTACAATGAACTTAACCGAATAATATGATTCTACAACCTGAAATACAATTCTACAGGCCGCAGCCAACCTGACTTTTGACATGCTAAGAAACAGCTCGTTGATCAAATAATTCCCAAAATTGGACTCAGGTTCAGTTTGTTTAAGAAATAAGCCTAAACAACCAAATAACTATCTGAGCCAAGACCAAAAACTTATAAATGGTTTTGTCTGTTCGTAGCCCTTTGTAGAACTACTCAGAAAAAAATACAGGTGACAATCTAGGCCTTTTACATGTGCAGCATCCACTCTAGCATGGCAAATGGGAATACATTTTTTGGGGACTGGACTAACAAGGGACATCAATAAAAATCAAGCATAAATTCCCTGTAACTGTGCCCCTCTAATCCTTCTTGCCTCTATTGGGTCCATGTCTCATAAACAATGTTATGCAACCTGAACTAGTATTCTGGCCTAAAAAAAAATCTCAACACAAGAGAGGCAATAATGGTTTCAGCTCCATTGGAAAAATCCGCACATTTTTGTTGCATACATATTTGACAACATTTTTACCACTGGGCATAAGTTATAGTTTCTGTTCCTAAGCTATTACATAGCTAGAAGATATGATAATATGTAGCCAAAGCATGTAAGAACAAAGCCCCATATACAAAAATTATTCTCGTGCGTAACAAAAATTCAATAGAGACAATGATAGCTAGCGTACCCAAAGGGAGGCATAATTATAGATAGAGATATACAAAGGTTTTAAAAAATATTTCCAAAAAGTAAAAAAGGACAACCTGACCTACAACATGAAAGAGAGTATGTAAATGTTATTCAAATGATATACAATGAGTACCTCTAAGAAATTCTACAGCTTCATCCAGGACAAGGTTTAATAATTGATCATACCCTTTCAAAGTCCCTGTCACTGAAAGAAAACAGAGTAAAATGTTATTTGATTATGCCGAGCACAGAAATAATAAAATGTTTCATTGTACTAAATATTGACTTTTTCTTTCTAATGGCATTAACTCTGTCAATCCCTTTATCTATGTCAATGAAATTTTAGCATGGTGAATGGTAATCTATGAGTGTCACAATCCCAAGATAGCTCGTATAATAGCTCGACTTAAGATTCTGGAACACAAAGACATACACACATTCTGGATTGCAGCCACGGAAGCTCTCACTCACTCAGTCAGTCGCTCATTTTGGTCTCTTGTGCTGAAGGAGAACTCAACTCAACAGTTCAAAAGCCATTTAACAAAACCACTTTGACCTTAAAGTTGCTACAAACACTTTTGTACCTATCTCCAATATATAATTCATACCAGGCTCTGTGCCTTAACATATATAGCATTCTTAATTTTTGTAAGTCTAATATAACAAACCTACACCCCATCATTGTTAATGGCCAGCATCTTTCCAACACTGAAGAACAGTAAGTCCAAGGTATCATACTGAATACCAGAACAAAATTCATATCCAATAAGTTCATAGGGTTTTGCAAACATCATCTTTCCTGTGGCAAATAAAGTCAATTGAAGTAAACTTTTAAAGAAAAAAAAAGGTTGCAAATCAACAAAAAAAAAATGAGAGAACCAGAGACACTTTCAAGCTAGGCCATACCAATTTAAGTAAAAACTAATCTCTGGGTTTAGCAATAAAACTGCATATACCACCAATACACCCACTTCTTTCTCATTCTCCACTTTGACCATGGGCTAATTTCATTGGCTAAATCACCAAATTACACTCAAAGACAGTAAAAAAATACTGCAATTGGAAGATTTGTCAGTGCATTGGATCCCAATATGCAAATTGGAAAAATAGGAAAATGAAAAAAAAAAAAAAGGCTGACCTTGTCTACCACCAGTGAGCTTGACTTGAACACCTTTGTCCACAAACTTTGCCAAATCAAGCACCGTTTCTTTCCTCCCTGACTGACACACACACACACACACACACACACACACAAAGAACCAGCAAAAAGCAAACCCATTAAACTCTTTGTTCGTATAGCCAAAATGTAATCAATTAACGAGGAAAAACACCCATATCTTCAATTATTGGCCTGTGCAATTGATGGACAGGAGAATTACCATCTTAATGATCTCGGTGATCTCTAGCAACAGCACTGGTCGATCGGTCTGCCGTCCGGTCGGTCGAACCTCCGTCTATCGGCGAGAGAAAATCCAAAAAGGAGATGGAAGAGCGGGTGCAAGTGAAGCTCCTTTCTCTGCCTCCTATACCCGCCGTTTCAAGAACGACTGTAGGCCTTTGGGGCCTGGACATGAATTTTTAAGCAAGTATTGAGTCGGGCCTCCGATTAGCCCAAATGAACCCTCCATCAACTTTGCTGGCTTTTTTTCCCCCTCTTTCTTAACTTTCTTTTTTTTTTTTAGTAAGAAATAGAGGCGTCAAATTTTGATCTAATCTGGCAGGTCGATCCGAACTCGTCCAAAAAATTCGATTGAATCTAACCTAAAAATTGTTGAATCTGAAAATAACATGAATCTGAAATGATCCAAAAAACTTAATCAACTGCTTGAAAACACACTGAATCACCATCGAAATTACTACTTCTAATGGTAATAATGTATGGACATACTGAACCTTAATAAATGCTTTATGCTTATTATATTGCCTTTTTGATGCTTGGAAATGGAGCCATACTTCAGCTAGGTTGCTATTTTCCCTTTACTATGGGGACTGGTATTTCCAAGTTAGGATCCAGCAATTGTATTGCCTCTCCAAGGGTGAATTATTCCTCTGTGTTTATCCCGTTCCATTCTTATATGCTTAATTGCATCAGTAGCAGCCTAAAAAAAGGTATCATAATGAGACCTCGAACGATATTTAGGTATTAGTTGGAATGAGATAGATACAGAGTTTACGCGTGATACTGTTGACCAATTCTTTTGTTGTCCTTTATCACAAAATTAGATAGAAATTAAGCTGTGGAACAGGACTTTCTCAATACTTGAAAACAATACTTCCAATTCACAATTGTCGAACTTCTGAATTAGGATGGATCGTAGACGTGTACATTAATAGTAGTTAGTTCATCCATTCACACCATGACTTCTTGAATCTTTTTTTTTTTTTTTAATATATATATATATATCTATGACTTCTTGCAGTTTCTCTTTGAGAAAATATGTTATGTTGATTGTGTACCAAGCACAGGTTTACCAGAAACGGTATTGGGTTCTCAATTGATGTCAATTGGTTTGGCAAAAGGAAAACTGTTTTCTTGACAGATAATCTATTTTATTGTTTATTTGAGGCTAATGGGTTTGCAGTTGAAAGCTTCTTTCTCCTTGAAATGCAACTCAGGAGTTTCGTAATGGAAGAGTTAAATACTTATCGAGCTGATTTTCTAAATCAAGCATGAAATTACACTCAGTACAATCATCAGTTCAGCTATCGGATGAAAAGCTCTATGAGTTAATACCACAGTCACAACATGTCTCAAATTAATGTGAATTAGGGATAAGTTATAGGCAAGTTCATAAATCTTTGGATTTCTTTTGCCTATAACTTTTTTTTTTTTTTTTTTTGTATTTTGAAACAGGGAACATATAAAACATACTCAAATACATTAAAAAAAAACACAACAAAATTACGTAATATAAATATTTATTAATCTTAATCTCTAAACAAAAATTCTCCATGCATCACTGTTGCCAATAAATTGTGTGATCTTTGTGGAAAGAAGAAAAGTTAAATGCTGTCAGTGGTAATAACTTGCATCATGTATAAAACTATAAATCAATAAGTCAGCAAACCTTGTTAGAGCTACTTGAAGTGAGCTAAATCAGGATTTATTCTTTTTTTCAATTATGGGCAGCAATCTGCTCGCTATTCAAAGGTGGAAGATGAGTTTTTGGCTAATTAAGATCGATGTTAATTATATAAATTTCACAAAAAAACAGGTTTAAGTACTTGGTTTAATTCAAATTTCTTGTACAAACCTGCCAAACAGCCATGTCCCTAGCAATTTTAGCCAAGAAGTGGAAACTTTTTCGCATGCAGTACTCTCTTTATTTTCGTTTTTATTTTTCCTCCCATGGAGGAAAGATAAAGAAGTAGATGATCAATGCTAGTATTAAATTGGGTTTCCTGTACTTTGTTGGTAACTCATTGAATGATGCCAATTTACATCTAGGAACTCTGACGTATTGGCTGCTGCCGTGGTAACAAAGAGGCACAAATATCACGACTAAAGTTAAAAATCTCAAATTTAAATATAATAAAAATAAATTAAAACAAAATACAAGAAATAATGCTCTTCTTTACTTAGAGGGAATCTTCAATTTCCACAGATCAACTCACTACAAAACTAGCCTACCTAGCTTCTTTTTCCCTCTTTGCAGACCTCTATAAAGCAAAGGGACAAATAAACAGTAAAATAATGAAGATGGGCTCTCCAACTACCATGTTCATTTGTTCCTTTAAGTCTCAGAGAGCAAATAAGGACATGTCCTTTTCTAGGGAGATGGCTTTGCCATTTTAAAGCCATGAAAGCTATGGTACTCCCACCCATAGTTGTGGAAAATGCGTCTTATGCAAACAAATCTGCGAATGTGGCCCTTGAACTCTAGGTAGTCCTACACCTTTTCATTTTTTTTCCTTTTTCTTTGGATGAATATTGTGGTTTATTACATCATGGGCAGCTTATGTATACTATGTTATGATTCGCCTTTCCAACTTAGATAAACACAACTTTATTGCAAGTTAAGAGATTTCTATTGTAGTCTGGTCCGAAAATCAAATCCTAATTAGAAAAAAAAAAAAAAAGAAACATCATTCATTTGCGAACTAGAAATGCAAGTATTAAGATAATAAAAATATTACTCTATTGCGATTTACAAATTTGAGTTCTCTCTCATTTTTCAACCAATCGGCCAATGTTGGGTAATTAATCTAAGACAGTCGATACCATTGTATTTATATATGTACGTATATACCTTTTTCGATCTTCATTCTGCCTCACCGAAACAATAGTTGATTGACATTCGAGGGTGTACCGGCATAGATCTTTTGCTGTTCCTACAACCACGTTTGGTTTTGTGTTAGTGGTCTTAAAGCTTCCACCTCTGTTCTCTTAGCATCATGTCCCCTGAGTGGAAGTTCCACCTCAAATCTTTAAGCAGACTTCATAAAGCATTTATAGTATGATTGGTACATTTCCATACCTATATTCTAAATCTTTACACTCTCTCTCCCCCACTGTTGCCAGTTGCAATTTTCGACAGATAAGCCCTTTTGAAGACTCAGAGAAGAGCTAAATATTAAATTGGAGGAGAAAAATATCATTTTTACAATTGGTTACATATTATTATTAGAAAAATATTATATAACTTTATTTAAACAGTTTTAAAATAATTGTATAATTTAATTTAAAAATAATTTAATGATTTATAATTTTTTATTTTCATAAATTTAATTATTAAATAGTTTATATTATTTTATTATTATTTTAAAATTATTTATATGAAATTAATAAATTTTTTTCTTATTATTATTTTTTTTTCAGAAGGGACATCAAAATCTTATCACCTGTTCTCTACTGTCACTGGTAGCAGTGGATTAAAAACACACCTATCCCATGATCCCACTTGTCTGGACAACATACAGAATTCATAAACACGTGTTCATCTACTGATGTCCATGCTGTACTGGTGCACGCTCCCCAACTGAGACACGGTTTGATTACAGATTCCTCTCACGTGTGAGTCACCGCTGACTCTGAGTTGGAAGAGAATTATTGCACTCAACATGATTTTGTCAATGATTCCCATGTGTTGATACAAAATTAATTGTTTATGGAGTTAATATATAACAAAAAAAATTATTAATTTTATTTAAAATAATAAATTTAATATTAATTTTAAAAATTAATAAATTTAGTACTAATTTTATTTAAAGTAACAAATTTAGTATATAATAATTTTATATGAATGAAATCTGTCAGTTTCGATAACAGATTTATAGAAATATGTATATTTCAATGATATGATAATCATATAAATTAGTATAATATTATTAAAACAGATAAATTCTATTTAAAAAGTTTCACAGTATGCTAAATTTATTACTTTAAGTAAAATTGGTGTTAAATTTGTTAATTTTTAAAATTAGTGTTAAATTTGTTATTTTAAATAAAGTTAGTGATATATTTGTATATTAACCCTTATTTATATAATATTCAAATTATAATAATTAATATATTTTATATAATTGTAATAAAAAATATAAATAAAAAATAATAACATTTTTTTCATTCTATATTTTATTATTGTAATTTCATAAAATATACTAATTATTATAATTTGTATACTATTTAGATAACTTTTTATGTGATAATAAACATTTTCTCTTTTGTCAATACACTCATATTTACAATACCCCAATTACCATATATAATTTATATTAACCTCGGTCCTCTGAAGACAAAATGGTCGATCCGTGAACATGTTTTGTCTGGGTTCAGCAATTATCATCCAAATTAAAATAAGAGCAAAATTTTTTATAAGTAGCAACAAAAGTAATATCAGTGATTAAATATATAAAAAAAAAATATATCTATTAAATATTGTTAAATGAAATAAGCTTCAATTTCCAAAAGTTGTTCAATTCGCATATTAAACTGCAAAAATTTATGAAAGTAGAATGACAGTCGAAAAAACAAAACAAAATCTTCAAAAAGCCATGAAATTGATTAGTATGACGGCAGTCAAAGGCGTAGAAAAATCTCAGGAGCCCATGTTGTCATATTACAGCATATGCTTGTTCACATTCAAGAAAGAATGCAAACTGTTTAGTTCATTTACAATATAAATTTTAAAGCAAAAAGAGCGTTACTTTAGCTTAGGGAAACCATCAAGTCTGTCTATTAATTAATCAAAATTAGCATATAAATTACAGGTGAAGATCTAAACTCAGATGGTCTTGCACGCTTGGCTTGGTCTCGTACCCGTATCTTCCTTTAGAGCTTGAGCTCCCACCGTCCGGGAGCCTTAGTTCCTCGCCGGCAAATAACCGCATCGGATGCCACGAACGGTCAGGGATAAAGGTAGTAGCTCTGCCATGAACGGCCGGGATCCGCCACAATCCTAATGGACTTCCATTGATAGGTTGCTGTTGTCCGTGGCTGCCGTAAAAGCCTGCTGGGTGGTGGCCGCGGATGTGGCTATTCCAAGAAGGGTAGGTCATGGCCGCAGGGGTGGGACCAGCTGCTAAGGATGTCTTGTTATTCACCAAGCGGCCGTAGATGAGATCGGGGCCAGAGACGCGGCTGCTGCTGGGAAACATTGCCGAGTGGAGTTGGGCGCGTTTGGCGTGCTGGCGCTCTCTTTTGTGGGCGTTTTGGTGGCCACCTAAGGCTTGGGAGGTGGGGAAGTTTCTGTAACAGTAATGGCACACGAACCTCCGGTTGTTGTTGTCCCCGGTAGTTTCACTGTCTTTGATGATGGTTTCTTCATTGGCTTCGGAGGATCCAGAGTACTCGGCCGGAGCAGCAACACCAGTAGTAGTACTCTCCTGGACTCCGCCGAATTCTATGCCGAAGAGGCGAATGCCCTTTTCCTTGACGGGTGCAGGGAGGGTGAAAGGAAGATCAGAGAATGTTTTCACCTTCATGAAGTCATGGATCTCTTTTTCAGCCTTGTCCATTAAAGAAACAACAGTAGCTAACACAAAAAATGGTGGTCTGGTCAGCTCAGTGGAGAAGGGAAGAGGAGAGGAGACTTTTTGGGGAGTGGGTGCCTGTTTAATTTTGTATTTGAGTTTGTGGGTTCTGTGGAAAATTGTGGGTCCTATGAAGAGGAGGGGCTTGGATGATGGTTGAGATGATCATCAAATGGTATAATTGGGATGGAGGTTTGGGCTGAGGCTGACCCATCTGAGGGTGAGTGAACTGAGGTGGCTGAGAATGCCACAAGTTCTGCTCAGATGAGAGTGGCTTTTGCCTTCTCCAAAGTACCATATATTCTTTTCTTCCTCTGATCACTTGTTCCCTTTTTTGGGATTGACTTGGAAACTTCCTAGCTATAACCACTTTTGATAATTATGTGTTTACACTTAAACACTCCCCTCCCAAATATGTGCCCTAATATGGAAACATGGAACTAACTACTTTTAACCAACAATGGTAATCTCGATTAGGTCGATTTTATGTTTCCTCCCGATATAAAAGGTTTGGGAGAAAGCAGCTGGCACATATTATTAACTGAAGGTAAAAATTTTTGCAGTGAAAAATAAAATGGTAAGCATAGTGGATACCCGGCCCACAAACTCATCTCAAAGAATTGTGCTGGATCTTTCGGAGAAACTTCAGTAATTATAAGATTAGACTTCTTTTTTTAACTTTTCTGAGATTTATAAAAATGATAGAAGTATTAAATTTAGTTGTATAATTTATAATTGAATGAGTTTTTTAAATAAAAGAAAAAAAAAGAATTGTGTTAAGTGGGTCTCATTTCTAAATTCTTCGAAGGTGCATATATTTCATGACTTTTAGTAATGAGTTATTATTATAATTGCAGTACTTGTTAATTTTATTTTTTAAATATAAAATTTATTTATTATTTTACTTTACATAAATTTATTATTTATTTTTATTCAAATAAACTCTATTCATTATATAATATAAAATTATAAATAAATTATACTAATAAAAAAATATATGAAAAATTAAAATTTACTTATAACTGTATACTCAAAACATATCTTTTACCCTATACCGATTGTCTTGAGAAGACATGGAAAGTTCGGTCAAAAAAGAGAAGACATTGAAAGTGACATCAATGCCCCTCTCACCAGATCATCTATAATGTATATATTCAGCGGTAAAAATAAAGATAAATAAGAGAATAAGACTTGACTTCTAGTCTAGAAATAGATCATATTGCTTTTGACTGTATTGTTCAAAGTTTTTAGGAAAATATTACAATACTAGAAAAAATTGGTTTCAAAATTTTATCTGAATACAATGATACTTTAAATTTTTATAATTATTGTTATATTTTTTATAATAAAAAATAAAAATATAAAAATATTTTTGAGTTACAAAAAATAAAATATCATTATAAAAAATAAGTGTATTGTTACTTTCAGACAAAATAACCAGACAAACTTGTCTGGTGCTGTCTAATGCTGCTTTTTTTCTCTGGCACTCAAAACACACGTTTTCTTACACAAGCATTTTGATGCTAACCATTTTGCCTTTTTGCAAATTTTGCGGGAGGTGGGACATATAGACAAGAAATCATTAGTGGTGAATATGTCCAGGGTTTTATGTTTGAGACGTTGATTCAATTTGCAATAAGATTGATTTTGACCATGATGCAATGAATAATGAATTTTAATAAATTAGCTTTAACCAGTGCATATAGATGATTTGAGTCAAAGAACAATGAATTTTTTTTGGGTCAGCCTTGGGGCCGTAATGTCTAACCTTAGATTTTTTTAAAAAAAAATTACATCCTTAGATAATCTCAAGAAGGCTAAATATGTGACTGTTTCGACGTAAAAAAGCAGGGAACCGAAAGGAGGATAAATTAAGACGTCTCTCTCCAATTAATTTGTAAATCATATAAAATTAATAACCCTTTTTCTATAATGATTTGGAGAAACTAATTTCCTTCAAGTGAGAACTTACCTCCTTAGTAAAGAAACATTGCAAAATGCAATTTATTGTTCGAGTTGGATTTATCAAATTATAGCTATATAGCAACCATTGCTTATGAATTGTGAACACTAAAAAATATATAGAAAGTCTAATTTTATAGGTATCATATATATATTATTGCCTTTGCTTAAAAAAACATATGCAAGGTCACACACATTTTATTTGCAGATGACGATTCATTGTGATGAAGTTTTCTTAATAAAGTTTCTTCTCATTTATCAAAAAAAATGTATGCAGATGGTGAAGGCTAATTGACCACAATTTTTTTTTCCCTCTTCTCGTAGATTGCTGTCCTGTTTCTCTCAAAAACACCACCTCTTGTTATGACTTATGAATATACATATACGTGCAGGAATCCATCAGGCCATCAATCAACAACCGCGTTACTGATTAGTTTGTGGCTTGTAACTTAATTGCAGGGGTGATTATGATTATACACACAGACGTGACCCATCTCGATTCTTGCTAAGCCCAATACTAATTAAAACGTATTGAGGGGATCATTCCAAACAGTGGCTGAGCTTCCGATTAAAGGCATTATAAGGTATATATTACATGTAATAGCTTATTTTTTTTATTTTTTTATTGTAAAAGAGAAAGGTAAACTCATAAAAAAAAAAAAAAAAGAATGAGCGAAATGTGTAATCCGAAGTTATATCCGCAATTAATAAAATTAGTAATTATTTAAATTAATATTCATAATAATTATTACGTGTATAAACTTAAAAGTACTGCTTATATACAACATTATTCTCTCTCTCTGGGACCAGGGTGCTACGTACAGTGGTTGGCGAATGGTGATGGCTCTTTATAGCTGCTGGCTGTCTGATATCTACTGCAGCGATTCCGCCCGGCACCAAGTGGTCCTGCAAAAATGTTACCTAAAATACACCGAATGCAGATTGGACAACAGTTGTAGCTATCATCCCCACTATTTTTCTTCCCTTTCCTTCCAACATACGAGTTTTCTAACAGGATATTTTGAGGACGAGTTAATAATTGACTAAAAATTATAATCAGTAGTTATTAGAGTGATGGTGGTCACTGATCAGGCCACGCAAAACAATTGTAGGTGATTTTTGACTCATTGCTCTTCGTACCGGCGACTTGAATCTTTTCGGCAAGTAAATTAATGAACATCGTAGCAACAATTTAAAAACAAATCGATTTATACTTCCCTCGCCTTTTGTGTCTTGGAAAATCCATAGCGGTACACTTCTTTTTTTTTTTTTCTCCATCAGTCTATTTCTTTTCTTTTGTAATAAAAGTAAAAGGAAAAACTTAAGATTGACACTCTACAGTAAATTGCACCATAGAATAAACTGAAATTCTACACTAAAATAATAAAGAAACAAATTTCAGAGTGTCAATTGGAGCATTTGACAATTTTTTGTTTTAGCTTTCGTGTCACGTTGTTATATTTTAGGCCAAATTCTACGCACAATACCAAGTTATCTGTTGATAAGTCCAGTCAAAATAAATGTGTCGAAATTAAGAAACTCTAAAGATCAAACTGCGCATACAGCGCTATGTAGAGCGAAAGGAATAAAAATTCGCTGAATTTCGAAAAATATATATTTTTAGAGGGAATTCTGATTCTGCTCCTTTTCTATGAATGCCAAGCTAACTAATAGCAAATGTGAGAGAAAAAATTAAGTAGCACTCGGTTGAAAAAACTAAATTAGACCGAAAATTTTATGATATACAAAATTGTATGCTAAAAAAAAAAAAACCTGAGTAAATATGGAAATATGCAATAACCTATACGGAAAGGGAATCTTCGTCCAATACGAGTAGAAGTTGTTTCTTTCCTTCTCGTATTTCACGCGTACGCACATCTTTCCTGCTGTTTGATTATTCAGCTAATTAAAATGTACGTTACTTCACAGGGTGACATCTTTCCTTTGTTTTCGAAGAGTTTGTGTTTGCCCTTTGGATTTGCATGCAAATATAAGCAATTGTACACATTTCATATACGTCCGAAGTGGTAATTTATTAATAGTATATTAAAATAGTGCTGCTGCAATAACGGTCTGCTTTATTTGTGCATGCTTTACTCGTTTTGCAATTTATTAATTCCCAGCCCCCAACCACCTGACTCGTTCTCTCAATATTTCTCTTCTGTAATTAAGATGGGCTGCTTGAGCTGTGCCACAGTTGCGCATATATATAGTTATCCTTGGATTTAATGGAAGTGCCTTTTTTTGGATTATGCTACATTCTTTGAAGTGGGGTCCATAGCCACCCACCATGTCTTTGCCCCCATTTACTAACCCTAACAACAACATCTCTCTTCATTCATGCAACCCCTTCTTGACCGCTGTCTCAGAGGCTTGTGGCTTGGAAGGGGGACCGTGTTGATTTCAATACTTCATGCAACTAATTTGTGCACCCCATTTGAATACATATATGAAAAAAAAAAACTTTGATAATTTTACTTAGATAACTTCAAAATAATTATAAAGTAATATGAGTCATTGGGTTCGTTGATTGAATTTATAAAAAAAATAAAAAAAGAAAAACTATCAAATGTCGTTATATGAGATTACGTAATTACTTGTTGGTACCTATACGAAACCACATAGTTTTATTCTACATACACATGAAGTGGCACATATTATACAACCTAACGTTCACCAATAGCAATAAGTGGTTCAATGATAGGAGGGCACGGAATCAGTCATATATATAGATTTGATTTCCCTCGTAGAATCATACTATTAACTGCAATGAAATGAGATTAAATAGGAGTTGAAATGGTGAATTATTGTGCTAGTTCTCCTGAAAAGAGGTCTCTCTTCATCAGACAAAAAAAAAAAAAAAAAATCCTTAATGCAGTCTATTCATGCCGGACCATTTATGACGGACAGTTCGTAATTGAAGAAGCATTTGGCTGAGGCACTGAAACGTAGCTGCCAAATTTTTTACCTATAGTAAAGAACAAGTTACTCCCATCAAGTCAACTTTTATGCGCAAGCGCTTAAGCTCTTCCGGTCCGTTTGTACTTTGAACATAGCCTTTTTATTTATTAGGAAATACATTGAGATACGAAATGCATAATAATATGTATCTTTTCTTTTTTCTCATGAATCACATATTCATCTTCTTAAGGTGTGAACTTGAAACTTCTAAAATTGATGTCTAAGCTCTTAACTATTAGTTAGATACATAATAACGGAAATTAATATCTTCAATTATAGTTTAACATAATAAAAGCATAACACATCAAATTGTAACTTGTTCTTTTAATTTAAATTATGCTCGACAAATGATGTGTCATTGCTTAAAATATTTGTTATAGTAATAAACCCTTTTTTATGTATTCTTTTTACCATGAGAGACTCATAGTACAAATATGCTTTCAAGACTAGCCCTTCGTGCAATGGACATCCAAACCATGTAACCGTGTATAAGTCCAAGTCCCAACTTAATTATCACCAAAACCTTCCTACAAAAGGGCCACGATCTGGCATATGCTATCTTGTTTCTATGGCCTTTAGATCTTAATTCCCAGCTGCCGCATTGCTTTGATCTCCTTTGACACAAGAGAAGGGTCACTTTCGCTTTGTTCCTCATCTCCTAATTTCCTATTAGGTGGATTGAATACGACATTGCCTCCTACAAATTCTGTCTTAATCCATCCATATATCCCACTGAATGTGTGTGTATGTGTCTGTAGGTGTATGTATACATAGACTTCCTCCCGCAACATGCAACTTGTGTTTCCATGTGTGGTCCAAATAAGATGCATGCAAATGTTGAGAGGTCTTCTCTAACAAAGGGCTCTATTTGAATTCAATAAGACAATTTTACCCGGTGTGGATTACTGTATTCATTTTTTGACATTAATTCATGGCTTTAGTATGCCTTTATTATTATTATTTTTTTGAATTGTTTTAATTCGTGCCATTTGGTTTATCAATGGCCATCGGCCAATTGTTGCCAGTCGTATTCAAATTGAGTCAGACGGTCCATGTTGTGTTATAAGATTGGACACATTATTTGAGACGGATTTTGATGTTGATTTCTGAAATTTCCCAACGAAGAAAGTTTGTTTACTTTTGCAGGAAAATTATTGTCTAAATTTAATTTTTTTTCTTAATTAAATTTATTAATTTGGAGGAAAGGACTGCTACAAGTTCAAGGATTCAGTTCAAGAATTTTCATCCGTCGTGCCATCCCCTAGCCTTTAAATTGGATCACCACACCCCCCCCCCCCCCTCCCCCAAAAAAAAACCTTGCGTGGACGAAATCTGAATATGGAATCTCCAGATTAATCATTGTTGCCCAAAGTACATTTGTTACCTTTGCTCTTTTGAAAATTATTGGCTTATCAAAAAAAAAACTGTCGCCCAAAGTCACATGCCTAACTGCATGTAGTGTGATTCAGTATTTTAAAAAAAAAAAATTGGGAACTTCACGAAAGCAACTTTAAAGAATTTCAAAATAATCTAAACCGTTTGAATGATAAAATTTAAAAAAAAAAGTTAAGATAAACAGTCACATACTATCAAATGAAATTATATTGCAATTTCGGTACTACTTAAGTAAAACTATGTAGAGATACTCTTTAATGTATGTCTTGAATTGTGGGTACACATGCAAAATATGGTCTGTAGTTGGACTAGTTTGTGTTCAAGAGTTTTACTATATAGTTGTACTTAAATAGTACTAAAGTGGTAATGCACTGTATCCGATGACAAATAATAATTTATCTAATTTATAAAAAAAAAAATTCAATTATTCAATAACTTATATCACTTTGATCTTTCTTTCATCTACCTAAAGAATCTTATAGAGTAATTCTCTTTATTCAAATCCAGATGCATTGATGCCAGAGGAAAATAAGTTTTTCAGATATACATTAATTCTCGTTGGCACTTTCACAACATGTAACAAATTCTCAGCCATGAAGCAAAATTGTATTGTTCTAAGAGGGAGAGATATTTTATGGAAGATGAGAACAGAAATTAGGGAACAATGTGGATACAAAAAGGAAACCAAAACAAATGCAAGTGGAAGCGAAAATATGGGAGCCCACCAAAAATTTCTCTTTATAGGATAAAAAACTCAAGGGCACATCAAAACACATAACAGCATGCATGGGGCTAACTCTCAATGATGATGATGGCATGGGGCTTGACGTATATGTAAAGACCCATTCAACCGTCAATACAAGGATGATTCTTTGAACTCCTCAAAAGCTTGGTGGGAGTTAGCCTTGTTGTCTGAAACTTAAGGCTTAACTTGGACCACAGGAAAGGAGCATCTTTTTTTTGATGTTGCATTAACACAATGTGGGGGCAATCTTCAATTATGTGAAATCTTTGGCCCTTCTCCCTTTTCTTGCACGTCAACTTTGTATTATTGATCTCAATTTATAAGCAACGAAGTGAAACTAAGCTCCAAAAAATTATGAATTATATATAATACTTCTGCAAATTGGAAAAGTAATTAGTATAGTACCAATTGAATTTGAAAATATGTATTGGCATATATATGTTATAGACATCAAACTGGCTTCATGAATTTTGACACAGGCGCAATAGACATCTTATCACTTTCATTGAATCTTTATACAGATTTGATATAACTATCGTTTTCTATTATTCATAAGGAAAGAAAATAGAAAAAAACTATACTTGTTTATTTTATCATGCCGTAAGTTTAGTCATACTAAAAAACACTTACAGGTTTGAAACCCAAAATTTCTAACTTGCGCCCAAAACAGGTAACTAGTTCAACCACACAATTAGTGGTTATTTTTATCTTCTTTTGAGCACTTCATCCACACATTGAACTCTGTTGACGTTTTCTTGCAACATTTAGTAGAGTAGGGCCATTGTTGAGCACCATTTGATGTGAAGCATTTCAACCTCCCTCAAGAGCTAACCGACACACCCACATTATAAAAATTTTGGGAAAAAACAATATTGAGATTATCAAGTACAAGAATCCAATTACTTATAGATTAGTTTATGATTTTTCGGTACTTATTATTTTTACTTATTTTTTATAAGTATAATTTTTTCATAATCTTACAATATATAAATATATTTATTATTATTTTATTTTAAATAGACTTTATTTAAAATTTTTTATCTTCATTCACATATAAAATTAAGTTAATTTAACTCAAGTTATAAGTAAATCAAAATGACAATTCTCTAATTTTTCTCTTCCGCTATTGGGAAACTTACGTTTTGGGCCCCTTTTTTACCTGGTAGCATTGTCCACCAAGTATACTTGTGGACAAGGGTGTTACCAATCTGAAATCTGCGATCGTGTCAGGGTCCCGTGTCCTCAGCTTTGGTCATAAATCAGTGAAACTTAGCAGGCCCTTGATATTGACATAATTTGGCAAGATTAATTAGCAGTTGTATCACGTTTACCTTTTTCAGGCTAGGCATGTATGCAATTTGAAAACCTAAATTAAGATTTTGATTGGAGACTTCAACTTCATGCATTTCACATAATGAATGGGTATACGCACAACACAAGCCGACAGGCAATTTGTGACTTATGATGTGATGGTCCAAGGAAGCAAGATTGCAAAGCAACCAAAAAAAAAAAAAAAAGTAACATAGAAGTTCAATCAAAAATACGGGCCTGCAAACTATTTTCGCTAGTGTTAGTGTAATTTCAAAAGAATGACAAGTAAAGAGAGGAATAAAATCTCACGTAGAAAAGTAGAAAAAAATAAAAGGGCTTTAAAAACTTTAAATGTAATTACTTAGTGTGTGTTTGGTTAGTCCAAAGAAAAGTTTATGAATGAGTGTTACACACACACACGCATGGCACATTGTAGGCACACTTGAACACGTGCATGTGACACGTGACAAAAATGTTATATTAATCAATTAATTATATTATTAATTAATTAATAATTAATATTTTTGTGTCCAAATAGCTACCTTCCATGATGCTTGATTGTCTGATTTGATATGTTCTAAACTTAATTTCCCCAACACCATTTTATATAAAGATTCATACTGGTTGAATTTTATTCCAAAAAAATCACAATTAATACCAATAATATTATATATATATTCTTCTCTTTTCTCTTGATTTTACATATGCACAAGTAATGTTGTCAAAACTGAACTGATAATCGAATCAAATAAATTAGTGGTTCAAAATTCAACTAATTTAATCTATATTTGAACCAATAAAACTAATGTTTAATAAAGAAATATAGATTTATAAAAGTAATTGAAGAAAAAATAATACTTATAAATAACGATTAAATATTAATTTTTAGTTTTAATGACTAACTTAAAAGTTTTGATTATGGTACAATTAATTGAACATTTTAATAAAATTTATGACTTAAATTATAACTTAAATAAAATTTGAAATCAAATTATAATTTATAATATTTATTAGTCCGGTTAGATGAACCTGATCAGTCAAGTTTTGACTAATTCTCTAATCTCCCCACTTCAAAAGCAAAATTGGACTAGACCTCAAACTGGTTCACGGTTCGACAAATTAAATCGGTAAGTCTAGTTCAATTTTGATAACCATGATCTAGTTTTAATCTATCTTATCTGATTAATATATGCTTTTCTCATGAATTTTTTATTTTCATGAGTATCTTATCTGCATGGCGATTTTCATATGCCAAAAAAAAAAAAAAATGAATGTAACTGGATCATTCTCCCCTTGCGCCTAGTGATTTTCATAGCCATTGTTTTTGAATAATTTGTATTATTTTCTTCTTTGCTGTCATTCTATTATTCTGTACCTAATTGTTGTCATCTCTCTCTCTCTGTTTTTTTTTAAACTTTTTGTCAAGAAAAAAAAAAATATGATTGACACTCTATAATTCCACCTTTCAGTTATTTCAAATATTTGCAATTCGGCTCTAATTATCGGCACTGAAGCCCACCATTTTGGACAACCAGTTTCTCTTCTTTGCTACACCTGGCCTTAAGTATTTTCACTTCGGCCCATTGGATTGTTGTATCTTTAAAGAGCCCGTTAGGAGTTCACTATGACTAATGAGGATGAAACACGGAAGTTGAACTTATTGGACGTACGACATGCTTTTCTTTCCCAACAAGAAACCTTAATGAAACTATAGAAAGTTGTAGTCTAGTAATAGAAGTATCGAATGTTATCATGTTAGATTCTGGGTTCGAGTGCTTGTAGGATCAATTAATGATGTTAAATTTATGTTGGAATCTAGTGCAAGTAATGATATAATCATTCAGACTGTTCGCATCTAATTTGAACTCCGACGCAATATCTTCTGATAAGATAAGTTGAGGAACCACTCCACTTTCCCATTTTATCTATCAAAAGAAACTTTAATGAAAACGAGTTTATTTGAAATATATATTATGTACATGCTCGAAGAATCGGTAAGAAAAAAAAGAGAAAAAACTTAGAACCTGTGGCTAAAGCAATTTTAACAAGAACAATTAGTCAATCTGCTCTCTCAAACAAAAGGAAACAAAGAGCATATATATCAGACATAAATTTGAAATATAATCTGTGTAATTACGTGGAATATCATCGGACCATCAAGAATGCCATTGAAGCTCTTCTTCAGAATGCTTCTCAAAGTTGGGTTGAATCCAGCAACAACGCAACTTTTCTGTTGTGCCATAGAAGTCCTTGCTACTAACATGATCGAGTGTCAAACAATGAAACCTGTTAGTAAAAAGGGAATAGAACACAGAATGCTGCTTGTCCCTAAACCTTGGAAAGAAGATTGTGTTTTTTAGTCCCAATGCTTGTGCTTCTTCACATGTCACAGTAAATACTGAGGTGAGACTGACAAATAATGTCTCTTCTCCCAAGTTGGTAACCTTTTTCCAAGACATTAACGACTGATTAAGCTTAAAAATTTCTATGAATTCCCCAGCACGACCCTCGAAGACAGACAGCAATTCTCCTCCGCACTCAATCAGATAGTTTCTCCGACTTGAGTTGCAAGGTTTGTTTGGCCTCGAAAGAACAATCCACGCTTTTTCTGGATCTTCCTCTTTTGGGTCAAATTTCACCAAATTCCCTTTCATACCCAAGCAATAGAAGATTCCTTTGTGATAAATGGGATTACAGTAAGATGTAATGAAATCAACCCCCCTATGGGGCAACTCATGAGCGGTCCAACTGTCTTCACCCTTGCGAATGTAGGCGAATTCGAGTGCACTATTTTTAAAGTATCCGTGATCATTTAATGCCAAAACCACACAGTCTGAAGAAGTTGGAATGGAGGAGAAAGCAATACTGCTATAAAAAGGACTGTGCAACTCAAACGGAGGGAGGTTCATCTGGTCCTTGGTAATGGGGTTGAAAAAGAAGAACTCTGTTTCCGATCGACACATCAAAAGCCATCCATCCTTCGAATATCTGATGGTGGCATTGCCAATTTCAGGGACATCCAGAGTGTATGTAGTGTAATCTACTGCATGATAAAAGTTGCAGACAGAATTATCACGTCCCATGAACATCAACAAGGGAAATTTAATGGTCTTTGACAAGGTACGTGAAGGATCAATCAGACGGATAGGAGAATGAGGTGCAGTGGTGGGGACTGATCTCCATGCTCTACACACACAATTGAACATCATACGGTCTCTGGCTAAGAGCAACGACTTAATTATAAATACTATATCACTCGGAAGGCTTGACCAATTTCTGTCCCTAGCTTCATCCATGGCAATTGAGAACCTATTACAGAAATTTAGACCATGTAAGAGATACTTTACTATTTCTAATAATTGAATAGAACAACATGTAAACGGATTAAACGATTTCAGGAAGATAATTTTGAAACAAATTTAATGTAAAAGTTCACAAATTAACCAAACACAAGGATTGCACACAAAAAGCAACGCTTGTCTGGCTGTATTTCAAATAGGAATAAGAGCATCTAATAAGTAATTATATGCAACTATCACTAACGACATACACTTAATTAAGAAGCTCTTGAAACTATTAATGGATCTATGGTGACCAAAAATAAGAACTCACTAGAATAACGGTGTATATCAATGATTGTTTGCAAGGGATGAATTGGTCATAGCCGAGAGTCCAATTTCATTAGTTCTTCAAGGTTCAAATTCAGTGGTTTGTGTGGCAACGCCTTTTGAAACGAAAACAATAAATCTATATAAAATCAAAGGCCAATTTTTCCGAATTTAAGAATTGGAACGAAAATCCATATTTTGAATGTCCAACCAACTTACTGGGTTATTGATTCATGAAAAATTTGGGACAACAAACCAGAAGAAGAAAAGAAAAAATAATAGAACATAATGGCGTGTCGAGTGAGGGAATTACCTGGTATCCATCTTCACAGATTTCTCGAGACTTTTTTCCTTTGTTTTTTTGTTGCCCGAGAAAGTGTCCTTTCAACTATGTTCAAGTTTTTTTTGTTCTTCTCAAGAATCGCGTATGTTTATTATTATTATAAATATAGGCGAGGTTGTGTTTGGATTATGCCTAGATTAGGAATTCCGCATTAGACCAGAAATCTAATTACAGAAAGAAAGCCTAGAGATGAATAGTTTTTATTATCAAAATTAGTTTTAAACTTTATAAGTTTTTATAATTGAGTTTTAATTTTTTTTATTTCAACCTTACACTTTTAAAATTCATTATAATTAAACCTTTTTATTAACAAAATTGAGATTTTATCTGTGAAGTTAATATACAATATTAAACGATTTAACTCAATTTTATTGATGTAATTGTTTAACTGCAACACATCTTGAAAAAAAGTGAAATAAAAAAAACAAAAAAATTAAAATTTAATTTTAAAAATTCATAAAAATATAAAATTAATTTTTTCTTTATCCCACTCTCATTGTGTGTTCAACAAAGAAATTTTGAAGACGGTTTTATCTTCTTTTTTTTTTTTTATTTGGGCAAAGTTTTAACTACTTATATGACGATTTTAACCTTAACAGATTACACGATCAAATGGAGTTTGGATGCAAACGGCACCGTATAAACGCGACAAAACGACGGACACAAGTCCGGCTTTGACGACAAAACAGACCCATCGCACGCGTCCGACAGAACTGATCGGATGATGATCTTAAGCTGGACAGTCGGAGCGAGACTTAGGGGACGGAGGTGGAACTCACGGGTATCCAACTCACCCTCGCAGCTGGCTACCACTCTCCGTTCACGGAAGCTTATGTTCCCGGAACGTAAATTCTATTTTATCCTATATATACCTACCGCATTACATGGTTATTTCCGTATTATTTTACTTTGGATCCCATTAGGCGGACAGGAAAGAGAAGATAGGACAGAGATGGAGAAACTTTTTATATAATAAATTAATTTATTTGTGTAACAATTTGTTTAATTTTTGTAATAAAAAAATAAATAAAAAAATATTTTTAAATTTTATTATAATAACTTAGCATCTTATTATACAAATAAACTTTATAATTATATAAACAAATTTTTCTATCTTTTACTTGTTCTATTTTTTTCTGTTCACCTACATTTATACTTTTACTTTTTAATATATATTTTTTAAAAGCCTCGTCAGTATATTTGAGCGTTTTCTAATCCGGTCAAAAAGCTCGCTTTGTTGACTGAATCGACTAGTACGGCGAACCCTAATGATATAAGGACGGAATAGGGAGGGTCACAGAAGCGAGAGGTTACTTTTTGTATATATTGTTTATAAATATATTACATGTCAATTTTATTTATAAATTTTTGTAATTTTTGTAATTTTTTTTATTTTTAACTTATGATATAAGATATCGCTAATGCTGATATGCAGTATAAATATGAAAAATATGTAAAAGATGTAACTGCCTCTCTTTCTCTAGGTCGATGAATTTACCCGTTCATGTGTCAAAACTCATGAGCAATAATTTTAAGTTGAATTCCCTAATACTGATGGGAAACAATCAACCAATTAAGGGTCTTGACTTAATCTGCTATCAATTGTTTAAAATTTAGAGGCTAAAGTTGCTTGAATTGATTTGTGTTCATAGTAATGTGGTAATTTGTGACATTATTTTTTTTAGTGATTTTTTAACCCTGGCGGAGAACAAAGCTGTCGCCGATCCTTTTTACGCTTGGAGAATGAAGCCATAATAGATGAAGATGATTCTAGGAGGGAGCACAACACATTCTGATTCTTCACAACCTTCAATTGTAAGCTGGCATGAAGTGGTTGGATCGATCGATGGATGTTTGTTATCAAATTTGTGACTAAGACTTAAAACTTCCTGTTTATGTTGATGTTAAAACGAAAGGTTAAAGTTTTGGTTTCATGCGCTAAATTCATCTAGCTTCTGGCTTCTTAGCCCAAGTCTCCTGTTCAAAAGCTATATTATGTTTTGGGTCATTGCTAGATACTTTACTTCTGCTTTGGATCAAGTCAGAATGCTCAATTTGGTTAATTTGAATAATTGGAGGAATTTTCTTGGTTTTTGAATTTTAGAATGTGTTACCTCGTTGTCACAGCTCTTTCTATGCATCAGTCTTTGTTTAGGAGACATTCCCCTGACGTTCATGGTGGTCGAGAATTTTTTCTTTTTAATTTAAATTTTGGATGTTGCAATTAAGAAAGCAGAGCATTGACATTGAAATCAAGAGAAACGCGAGATATAACCACATTACGGGTCCAATAAAATTAAGGGAAAAGTTTAGGTGACTGATGATTTTTAGTGCGAGAGAGTGTTTAAAAATAATAAACGTTGAATTTTCAATAATAAAATTTACATTTTCAGAAAAAAAAATTTATTAATTAATTTTTTATTATTTAAAATATTTATATTATTACTAAATATTACAATATTATTATTATCAGGACAATTTGTCGGACAGCAAAACTAAACCCTAAAATTAATAACCACATCAGAAACACAATTTCCATGGCAAACCAAGCTTAAACAGCAAACATGGCTAGCAAATTCGTTGGTTTTATCCTGAAAGGCACGACAGGAATCATCGTTAACAGAACTCCAAAAGCAAAACACTCAGCAACCCCACAAGATGACAATGGCATCAATTAATGCGCACTTTATTACATTGTTACTTCATTAAGTTATTATATTCAAGTCGTCAATAATGGAATACATAGACATTGTATTCCACAACGGCATCCCCTGTTTTGATACTAAATTTGTGGGTTCTCGCCTGAGCGTAGCCATGTGCGAACCGGAAGAGCCCGCTGCCGCCAACGATCGGCATCTCCCTCACGGCGGAGAACACGGCGTTCCGTCCCAAAATGCTAAGGGTGCTACCGTTATACTTCCCTTCCACAAATGCAAAGTTCAAAACCATCAGCAAGCTATCTTCGGTCTGTGACGCGAATGCATACATGCCCTGTGCTCTGCCTACGAGTTTCGAGCTGAGTTCGGGCCCAACCGTCAAAGGGTCATCAATCATGGCCACCCCGCCAAAGCCGGTGGCGGACTTGTTCGTGGTGGCGGCGCGGGCGACTTGGACGGCGGTGGGGTTTTTTCCGCTGACTATGTCGTGGAAATAGAAGTGGAGATGGCTTAGCTTCTGTCTCCTGCTGAGGCCTAGCCTCGACGGAGACAAGTTTCTTGAGAAAGTGTGAGAGTTGGCTGTGGCAAGGAAAAGAAAAAAAATGGTGAATCCAGATGGGACTGCGGAGGTGAGATTATGGAGGATTTTGGCCATGATCGAAATTGAAAGAAACTACAGTGGTAAAAAAATTGGAGATTTTTAGAGGGAATCGGATTGTTTTTTCTGTGGAAGGGAGGGTAATGGCGAAAGCACAAACAGGTGCTCAGTTACATATATAGTGACCGATAAAGCACAAGTATATGTCAGTAGGAAAAGATGCGATAAGAATGTTTTGATAACGAGCAAATGAATGTTGTTATATCGATATTTGGTGTGATAATTTTTATTTTGAATGAAATTAAAAATATTTTATTTTAAATTAAAATTAATATTTTTAAAATAATTATTTTTTTTATATTTTAAAAATATCAGTTATAATTTAAAAAATAATAATTATAATTTTATTAGAGATAAAATCTCAATACATAATCCTTGAAATTCTTAATTGTACTTTTTGATAGTGTCCCAAATATAATATATTTGAAATTTTTAACAATTATAATAATATAATATAAAATAAAAAAATAATAATTTTTTTATTATACATTTTATCAATAAAATTATACAAAATTTAAAATTTATTATTTTATAAATATTTCCTCTCGAAATTTTCTCCAAACATTATCCCGTAGAGTGACCGTGCTATCATGCATCGATTGGTTAACTCTTCTTTTTGACCTTTTATTGCTTTGCAAGTATTTTTTTTCTTTTACTTTTTTCTACTAAAGTTTCCCATTGTCCATCAATCAACCAGCAGGGCAAATCATTTGATTTTTCTGTCCACTTAGTCTCATTCTTTTCATATTCAAATATGTTATTGATGACCATGATCAAATAATTGAAGATTAGGATGATGCAACTGTGTATCAACCTACAACCAGTTATTCAGAAAAAAGATATAAAAGAAAATAGAACATAATTAAATATCCGTTTGGAGTGCTGAAAGTAAAGTTAATTTTAACATTAAAAGATTAATGGATAAAAAAAAGATTAATGGTCGTAAAAAAAAAAAGAAGAGAAAATTAGGTTATCATAGGTCCAGAGTTCATACTAACTCTATATCTTAAAATTTTTATTTTGCGCAAAACATATATCATTAAAAAGTTCATATATTATTGATTTAAACTCAAATTTGTTAGTTACATATACAAGTAAAAGCATCAAACCATTATATGAATAGCCGCATGTGTTGTAATATTTGTTACTCATTTTTAGAAAAAGAAATGTTACTTGACGCGGCTGATGTTACGATGACGTTGGTTATATTTAAAAAAAATATATTTTTTAAATTAAAATTTCAAGTAATATTAAGTATATCTACGATAATATTAAATATATTTATAATTTAAATTTAAAAAAAATAAAGAATAAAAAAGGAGGCTATTAATATCAAGGTTTAGGGTTTAGGCTCTACTGAAATTATTTTGTGCATTATACTTTAACTAACAGAAAAAAGCAAGTGCAGCAAATACTGGGAAGTCATTATTGGGAGAAAAAGTGCAAGCAAAATTGGTGTCAGGATCAACACATATTGATATCGCGCGTGACTTCTCAAAATGATTTCACTTTCCCACCACATTTTTTAATTATAGCATGGAAAATTCTTCTTCACACTTCTCGGCAGGCTTTGAATAAATTTAAGGCTACTGTTTTATGGACATATAAATTTATTAAATAATTTAATTATATTATAATAATATGTATGTTTTTTTGTAATAAAGTATATATTTTTTATAACAAAAAAATATATAAAATTTTGTTATAAAAAATATTAAAATTATTATAAAAAATATAAATATCATTGTAATATAATCGAATCATTTACTTAAAAAAAGAATGTCCATTCACTTTTTCTCTAAATTTAATATATTCGTGCTACTCGATTGCTCCTGTTGTTTGCTCATATGGCCAGCGAGAGAATGCTATTTCGCATGATACAGACATCACGAATGACGCACGAAAAATAATTCTAACTTTCAATACTTTGGAGGTAGTTACTTAACCCTCTTTTTTTACATAAAAATTAAAATTTAAGTATTATTTTAAATATATTTAGTAATATCTTAAATTTTTTCAAAAAAAATAAAATTAAACTTTATATAGTATTTAATGTTACATTAAATATATTTACTAATATCATAAAATTTTCTTCAAAAAATTTAAAGTTTTTAGAAAAAGATTACTGACTTATTCGTGAGCATGTCGTAATGTTTCCATGGTGTGCAGTATCATGCCAAAGATATGATACTCTTTGCTCTTCCTTTATTGTCCTTCCTTTTTCTGATTCCTCATGATTTTCATTTAATTCATATCTTATGGCTCAAATTACCGCATAGCTTAAAACTAGAGAGAATTAATTAATGAGTAATGTTATACATTTTAAAAATCATATCATGAAATATTTCGAAATGCATAATTATGGAAAAAATTGTTAATTTTTTTGACACCGTCAAATCAGAAAAGGAAAAAAAAAGATAATAATTCTTTCCATAATTATACATTTCAATATATTTTATAACACGATTTTTGGGATGTCTAGTATTACTTTTAATTAATAGAGTTTTTTTATGAAACATGTTTGAATATATTTTGCATAATTGGAAAATCGTTAGAATGCGAAAGTCCTTAATTTAGTTACACACATTCTCCTTAATTCAGTTACACACATTCTGTTATTTTATTGTAATTTTAATTTAAAAAAACAACTAAGTGGATTGGGCTTAAAGGTCCATTCAACCCAAGAAATTACCCATTTGACATGGATCTTGATCTTCATTCTATTACACCTTTTTTCACATCACTGACTAAAACAATTTTCATCCACTAAATTTAATGTCGCGATAAATTTATTATAAAAAATTTGCATGAAATCCAAACTATGAACTTTAAAAAATTTTGATATATTTGTTAATTTAGGTAAAGTTGTTGATTTTTTCAAATATTAACGATATTTTTAACCCCATAAATTTTTGATTAGTTATCTCGTATTTGACGTTAGCACTAGCAACTACGAGTAACCAAAAAAAAAAAAAAAAAAGACGTTAGCACTTTTATTTTTTCATTGTCTTTATCAATTCGTTGCAAAGGATTATTTAGATGTCCATAAAGTTTTACCATGTACCACAAAAAAGTTTCATAAAATTGTGCGCCGGATACTAGCATCCGGCCACTGTGTTAAAATGTTA
This sequence comes from Carallia pectinifolia, assembly GCA_037832335.1. Lineage (NCBI taxonomy): Eukaryota > Viridiplantae > Streptophyta > Magnoliopsida > Malpighiales > Rhizophoraceae > Carallia > Carallia pectinifolia. The sequence continues at coordinate 14,576,108 of CM075444.1, read as the reverse complement.
ATTGTAAAATACAAACGGTTACATTTTTAATGCAAAATGCAACTGTGATGAATTTTTTAGGAAATTTCTTTTTCAAAGAAAATAATTTTTTTTTATTTTAGCGTATATTATGTAAAATTTATACTTTAAATTTTAAAATAATATTTATTTAATGTTAAATTTTAATTTTATAATTTCTTCACAAATTTTTTTTCAAAAAAATTCAAAATGTTTACATTTTATTTTCACCTTGTTGCACTTTGAATTGTCCGGACACTATCTTCGGGTTCCAATCCTCACCCAAAAAGTTTTACCATTACAATTATGAATTTTTCGTCGTAATTTTTAAAGCTTTTGTATATGTTTAGAGCCGTCGATAGGCTTTTTTTCCCCTGATTTAACCAAATTATTGTCTTTCTGCATTGGGCTCCACAATACGGTAACATTCTCACCCAAAAATTCTAATTTCGTGGGGCTTTAGAGCTCACATTGGAGTGTTGAACAACCCCAAAGCCTAAAAATGGGCTGGATCTCTTTAGGTCTTGGGCTACCATGTGGGGTTCTTGTTAAGGATGGTGGGTTGATAATAAATATGACTTAAAGGTCAATTTCAAACACAATGTTTTGTACCATATTAATCTCCATGCACAACATAATTTTTTAAAGGGAAGTTATATTTGCATGTATTGATTTACTTCTTACACGCACTATTTAGCTATAAAATTTTTGTTTTCTTATGTTAATTAAACGTGTAAGAAGCATTTGGCGGGTGCAAATATCACCTCCCTTTTTTAAATGGACCACAACATTAAGTTCATTCGACTAAGTTAGTCCATCCTTTAATTTGAATATTAAGTGTGTGTTTGTTTCCTGTAAAATATTTTACAGGAAAAAATTTTACAGGTTTTCCGGCGTTTGTTTCACGGAAAATATTTTACATAGGCAAAATTTGGGGAAAATTTTTAGATTTTCAGGTAAAATAACTTCTCCTTTTGCAGAGCTGAAGTTATTTTCAGGGAAAATACAAACTGTGCTATAAGTAAGTGACAAAGAAAAATCATTATTTTTACTGCAAATATTTTCCCCTGCAAATATTTTGCAAATGTAAGTTATTTTACAGCAAACAAACGGACCCTAAGTCGTTATGTCATTGTTGATGCGATAATTCGGCATGTTATGTCATTAATTGTAGATGATGATGCAGCTTTTTTTTTAATTAAAGAGGACATTTTTTACTTAGCAATAATTTTAATAAATTAGAAAAAAAATTAACAAAATTTTTTTTTTTCAAACTCTCATAGTCTCTTCTGCGGACAAGCTAACCCTTCAATGCTGAATTACTAAAAAAAAAAAAAAAAACTCTTCAAATTCAATAAAAATTACTAAACCACTTTTACAATTGGCCACAATTGGGAGCGAATATTTATATTGTGTTTGGGACAACCAAAAAAGAGGAGATAAAAGAAAATAAAAGGAAAATAGTAAGTATCTCTGTATGGGTAACGTTTTTGAGAAAGATGAAAATAAAGGAAAGGAAATCTAATTTTTCTTCTAACTCACTAAAATCGTTCTTCTCAAAATTAGAAGGAAAATTATGAATTTCCTGGTTTTTAATTAAAAGACTATATTACATTATATATTAAAAACTAAAAATTCACTTAAAACAAATAAAAAATTTCTACATGCTCAAAAATTTTATATTAAATATTTTAATGAAAAATTCTACAAGTATTATAAACTTATTAAACTAAATTTATACAATTATTTAATATATGTAATTTATAAATTAAATATTTTTAGTCTTATCTATAATTTTTTTTTTCTTTTAAGATAAAATTAACATCCAAATACATATTATTTTTCTCTTATTCAAATTTTACTCTTTTCCAAATAGAATTCTTTTAATTTAAAAAATTAAAAATTTTGCACTCTTCAAATTTGTCTCTCTTTCTCTTTCCCACTTTTCCCATCTCATACTTTTTTTTAGAATAAATATTAGTATTCTGATAATTTTTATTTTTGAAAATATTTCGAGTAAAACGGTGACTGACATTTTTAAAATAAATATTAATATGTTTGAAATATTTATTATTTTTATATTTTAAAAATATTAATTATTATTTTAAAAATAACAGTTATAATTTTTTTAAAATATTTTTTAAAGACAAAAACACTAAAATATGTAATGACCTTATCTATTTTTAACAAAGGGTTAGCGCCACCGTAAAAGCACTTTCTTCTGTCATCCGTAGTGGCCTTCCTATTTTCCTATCTTCTACCCCTCATTTTTTCTCAGGAAAAACTTGTATCCTTCTCATCCTTTCCTGACAAACACAGTCTCAACTCTATAAACTTGAGCACAACTCTCTCAACTATTCAAAGAACTGTGGCAAGGATTACGAGGTTAGTTACCTCTTATGTTGGCTCCTCCTAATTTTTTTCTTCTTTTTGCTTAGGCTTACCTAAGAATTTGTCTGAGGAAAGTTCAAACAAATGAACAACACAAAGGGGAAAAGAAAGAAAAAAAAAAAAAAAGAGCAATTTTTAAGCCTTAAAATTCGTTGTTCTTTATGGTATCTACAAAATTTCGAAAATTTTCTGCCTAATTTGTGGAGAATCTAATCTTGCATAGTTTTGGCTTCATCTTCTTACAAATATCTGTTGTTTTCCCTGTATTCTTTGGGAACTTGAAACTCTTTTAAGACTTCTCACTAAATAAACTATTGGACAGCCTCGTAAATTGTTGGTACAAAAACTTTTGTGGGATAACTATCACGTGACCCATAAATTGGTTTTGGGTTTTGGTGCCAAGGGAATTGCATTGTGGGGTTTTTTTTTTTTTTTGTGTCCCCTCTGATTTGTTCCAGATGTTAATGGATTCATGGCTGAGACAAGCAGTGGAGTAATAAGATGGGTTTTGATAGTTGCAGTTAATAATTGAATGTGAATGGGTTATTCTACTAGTTGGGCATAATGTGAATGGGTTATTCTACTAGTTGGGCATGCCATTGCAGTTTATTTATTGCAGAGATTGAGAACCTTTTAGTGAATTAAACTTTTGCTTTCTGGGAAATGTTATCTTGTATGAATTGGCGGTTGGATCGACAAAGCAGTAACTTTGCAACTCAACTCAACTTCATTAAGCCTTTATTCCCTGATTATTTGGGTTTGATTGCAACTTTTATGAATTTTTCTTAAGCATTTTGCTCTATTTCTGTCAATTCATTTGAAAGGCAGAAAATTAGAGAAGATGTCTACAACATTGTTGAGCCCTTTCTGAGTTGAGTTGTGTAAATTGGTCTTATAATCGTTTGAGAGTTATTTGCATCCTGCTTATTGAGAAACCTTTGTACTGGTCACTGGGTCAAGTACTGGGCAGGTTGAGGCAGGCCTTGTGGTACAAATTAGTCTCCTTTGAAGCATTTGTGTTCATTTCATTGTATAATTGCTGACATTATTTTCTATCTTGGTTCATCTACATGCAGTGATCGGAATTGATGGCATTGATAGTTTTCAAGGATATATGGACAGGATAATTTTGGTATGCTGACAAGACTGTTCTGAATACCTCAGTGCTTACGATTTTTGCTTCATTTGCTCTATCAACTTTGGTCCACGCTCTGGAACTTTCTAGTGTAAAGCAGAAATCTAGCCATCAAAAAGTAGACAAGGTTCATTCAATGAATTCCATTTTGTCACCCTCTTTTTCCATGCTCAGATTACCCTTTCACCACCCCTCAACTCGTCATCAACTACAGTCTCTATACTTTTCCAATAATAGTTGCAATCATTGTCGTGCTAATTTCATCTCCTCTCGTTTTCTCCCTTTCCCATTCAAGTTGCAACATTCCTTGCGCACTAGTCACTCATCAATTGCTGCTACACTTTCTTCTGACGAGGGACCAGTATCTGTTATGAATTTTGAAGAGTTTCCTGAGAAAGATTGGTCCTTTCTTGATCCTGATGAGCTAAATTCCAATGATGAGCACAACCTAAAGATTAGCCGCATAATATCTGCAGGAGGGATGGAAGAACATTCAAGGGTTTTGGTTTCAATCGCATCAGAAGGATTTGTGGATCAGTTGGTTGAGACTAACCCTTCCAACTTCTTGCTTGTGGTCCATGATTCTCTCTTCCTTTTAGCTGTCATTAAAGAAAAATATGACAAGGTTAAATGTTGGCAAGGGGAATTGATCCATGTGCCAGAAAAGTGGGCACCTTTTGATGTTGGGTTTCTTTATTTCCTGCCAGCTTTGCCCTTTTCACTGGACCAGATTTTCGGGGCACTTGCAAAACTTTGCTCACCAGGTAATTGTTTAATGCTTTTATCTTCTGTTTTTGTCCATTCCTCTTTCCAACCAGTTGAATTATTTATCCTGTTGAATCTTGTAAAAACGTGATTTTCAATGTCGTTTGGAAGCAGAAAAATACAACCTCAAACATGGAGATTGAATATTTTTTAATATATTGTAATAAATTTCCTACATACCACCACATATCATCTATGATGACAACATGATTAGGGCCATATTTTGGCATGGAATATGCACTTGCTTAAAAAGTATACCAATGTGCAAGACCCGTTTTTGGTGCTGACTTTTGAGCATTGCTTGTTTAGGTGCTAGACTGGTTATTAGCCACCCCCAGGGAAGGGAAATGTTAGAGCAGCAAAGGAAACAGTATGCAGATGTTTTGGTTTCTGATTTACCTGACAGAATGACTTTGCAGAAGGTTGCAGCTGACCATTCTTTTGAGGTGACTGAATTTATGGATAAGCCAGGATTGTATCTTGCCGTTCTACACCTTTGTGAGGTGAAAACCTGAGATTAAGTTGGAAACTTCTGCGTAAAGAGTGCACATAACTGCTTAGCTCACTGATGTTCCATCTGTTGTTGTTCGACTAAAAAGTGTTGGCACTCCTTGTTTGTGCTAAGAGAAATTTTCAGTCAATCTTCGGCCTGCAGTTAATTGGTGTCATCCAACATGTACCAAGCTGCATTTAATTATCAAAGTGAGGAAGCAACTAGATATTGGCTTGATTAGCTAAAGTTTTCGCCATATAAGCGTTATTTTCATAATACATTTACATGTTTAAATGCTGTTATTGAAACTGGTTTTTTCATTGAGAGACTCATGATCGAATCGTTGGATGAGTGCAAATTGTGATATTCTGCTTATTTTCCTATAGTCGCGTATGTGTTAAGCCAGAATTGCCCAGTTGCGGTTCGCCGATAGGTTTATAGGGCCTTAGACGGCAGTTTGGCTGGCGCTAGATGCATGTATCATTCAGGCTCCCCATCTGAATGCTTAAGCTCTCCTCTTTAGTCATCCGCAGAACATGTAGTTGTTTATGTTTCAGGGGTATCTTGTCCAATATTTTCCTAGTCTGTTACGATGTTTGTTGCGAGCAACATTGAACCTGAATTGCTCCGCCGAATAGACGGGCTAAGCCACTTTCGGAAAACATAGAAGTGAAAGGAATCAACCCGAGCTGAGCTTGAATGAAGCTAAATCGTTATGCAAGCGCCGCTTCAAAATGGAATAAAGCTTGAATTTTTCTAGTGATTTTTCTTGCGGCTCATTCGTATCTCGTCTTATTTTGGATAGCGTCTGTTGTCTATTGAGTAAATTTCTCACTGACCCGGTCAGCATTTAAACCTCAGGAGCCAAATTAAGAGCGTTATAACATACTTTGTTTTTGGCATTTCATTTTTTTTTTAAAACTTGCTTTCATTTAAACGTCGCAAAACTATCCTCGACTTCCCCTGCTTTCCCGTGAAACGAAAAGGGTCCTAGCTAAATGAAATAGCACCCGAATTATATTGCACAGCACTTGCTCAATTTTAAGCAGTAGCATCGGCAAAATGCATCCAGCGAATGAGGTCAATTTCTGGACTTTATTTTAATGTTTTCAAGCCCTCCCTTCCGTATCGAGACGACGCACGTACTCATCCCTCTCTCTCACACACACCTCTATTGCTCCACTCCCTATCTCATTGTACCACTTCGCTCTCTTTGCTGCCTTCTCTCACTCTTTTATCAATGTCTTTCTCGCTCTTTGGTGTCTCTTTCTTGCTATGATGCTACACTACCATTGCCCCTGTGTTGAAAATAAAAACCTGCAAAATCGCAAGAACTCAAAACTTGTACCTTCACTTTCTCTCACAACACCCTCCGCCTCTCATTATATTGATCTCAAATGCAATGGAACTATGTGCTTCCAATATTTAACTAACTTCGCTAAACCACCACACAGAAACATGTTCGAGCCACTAAACCAATGGCCCTGCCGTGTTAAATACAATTAATCCCTTCAGAAATGTGCGGTGACTGACAGCATGTAGCTCTCCAGGCCTTAACCATCATATTACAGCAGCTTACTTGCCATAGATATAGAGATCCTCCACTCTGTCACTTCAGCAGTCATTTCTGTTTTGAACTAATACCCATAAAACTATTACAACAGAACCTCAAATACAGCACAAAATACTAAGCAAAATCCCACTCACGAGAGATTCATTCTAATGGTTGGTCCCACCGGCCGACCTGCTTTCGGTTATTTCCTGGAGTGCTCTCTCTAGTACTGAGACCAAAGTCCTCTAAAATCCCACTTGAACAATACTCTTGTCATCAAATACTTCCTACTGTCATAAGGTCAAACTTGCATGAAAAACCAAGCCTACCAAACAAGTCACCACTGCGGTGGTTGCGGCATATATCACTATGAACCAACAAGATTGCACACTTCACAATAAAAAATAAAAAAATAAAAACATCGATTATATAATCCTCAAGCTGAAGACCAATTAGAAGGAAATTTTGATAGCCATTATCACAAGAAATCCAGTAACAATGACATTCATTTCCAACAGACCATAAAAATTAAACTAAATGATATTACACAACAAGCTAATGACCCACTATTCAAAGTGATTGTTTACATTCATTACTGTTGCCCTTCCTGATTACCACCAAGAGAAAGGAAAAAAAAGAAAAGAAAGAAAGAGCACGAGAAATAGAAGACAAATTCTAATAGTGGTATTTTATAGGGTATATGAGCAGAAAGAAGCACAGGCAACTTCTATAAAGTTTTCTACGATGTTGATAATTGACACTCTTGCTAGTACGAGACTTTCAGATTCAACAATGCATTTTGATTGTCAGAATACACGAGTGCATGACAGGTACAATCACATGAATCAACTTATGAAAGAAAGTCCACAGAACCCAAACAGTAGATATTGGCAGCTCAAGAACTCAAATTTCATTGCCGAAAGAAAGTTATGAGGAAAATTCTACACTTGGTAGAAACTACATAAGTAATCATATGGCCAAAACCAAAAACTGCACGTATCTTATGAAAAATAAGGTCGCGCCATCCTCTTTCAGTATTTTCCGCCACAGTGGCATTCCCGTATCTGCAATCGCACAACGGAATAGAAATAGTCAGCTAAAAAAAACAGCAACAAACAAAAAAATAGCCAAACCCAAGAACGACATGTTAATAAACACAACTACTTCGTAAAATAATCTTGAACCTACCTGTCTTCCTCAGGAATATCAGTGTGAGTCAGCTTCACTACGGTGAGGCCAGGTTCTGGCTCATCAAAAGTTAGTCTCACCTGCAACCAGCAATTCGAATCCACTCAGCCAAAAAACATCAACAGCTCACACATAACAGGTAACAACAATAAAAACAGAAGGAATAAAATTGATCATGAAACAGATTCAGCAGTATATTATACACCTTTCCTGTAACGGATACATAAACCACCAATCCAAAACAAACAAGATCATTCCAAAATAAAATTCCTCAACATGAACCAAAATAATTTCAACCAAAATTAACAATTGCAATGTTTAGCTTCACCGTGACCAACTAACAAAAAAAAAAAAACAAAAGAAAAGGAAGAAACTTTACCGTGGAAATGATTCCATCAGGCCAGCTGCCAAACCTCCACTTCTGAACGATCAATTTCCCTTCCTGTAACTCAACGTTTGCTCCGGTCACCGACCCATCAAAAATACTAAACTCACCTCCAACCTCTTTACTAATCCTGGCATTGCTCTGCGTAAAGCCTTTCCATCTGTTCTCATCCATCAATATCTCAAACATATCTTTGGCTCTACAGCTAAACTTCTCCGTCAGGCTTATAGTCTTAAACCCTTTCTTCGACTCCTTCTTCGCTTCCTTCTTCTTTTCCACCGCAGCATCCACCACCACCTCCTCTTTCTGCACCGCCACCGCCGCGGATTGCGCCTTGGGAGCAGGCGGCACCTTCTTGGTCTCCAAATCATCCTTGGCAGGCCCGCCCTTGGCCATACTCTGTACATAAACCCTAATCTTCTCCGCAATCAGAGGCTTCCCCTTGGCCACCATGGCTTCCTTCAATCTCTTACCGACGGGGCCCTCGTCCTTAACAGTGACCTTAATTTCCGGATCCTCGTCGGCATTCTCGTCGGACAGATACGGGACCTCGACAGATCCGTCGACCTTGGGAAGGCTTTTCCCGTCGGAATCCTTGGCCTCGCCTTCCCACGAGAGGCTGAGGCTGAGCTCGTAGCCGGGGATGATTTTTCCTTTCCGGATATTAACGTAAGCCTCGCCGTCGAGTTTGTCGAGCTCCTTGGTCTTGATGAAGAGGTTGCCTTCGCCGTCGAAGACGGAGAGATCGGAGAGGAGCTTGGAGAGGAGGTTTCTGGACCAATCCAAACAGTCGGTCTCCGCCCAGTGCCAGTTGTGGACGTTGGCGCCGTCGGCCCTCTCCTCCACGATCCACCGCTTGTCGCCCTCCCCGTACTTCGCCATTTTGAAAGGCGATCTCTCAGAATCTACAGCAGGGAGAGATTCGCACAACGTTGTTTTCTCAGAATGTTACGGACAGCTACGGAGGAGAAAAGTGAAGTCGGGAGAATTATAAGAAAGCGGCAGAGGCGTGGGAGTTTTGTCTCTCTGGAGGGTTGGGCTTTCACGTTCTGGCGAGAGCCGAAGAAGAAGGTTCTAGAATTCAATTTTTATTTTTTTTCGTTTAGAAAGGTCCAAAGTTTCCGGAAAATAATAATAATGATTGCGCAACCTGGAAGGGTCTAGAAGGATAAAACAGTTTGATTCGATTGGGGTAATTTTTTTTTATCATCCATTCACCTTGTAGTCTTGTAAATTGATGTTTACTTTGGTTTATATAGTAAGATAAAAGTTGCCCAATCTCACTTAATATATTATATAAAAACAATTCAAAAGCTTCACATTGAAAATTTGAGAGAAATTTAAAGTTATATTATTGCTGAAAAATTAAATTTAAAAAAATAAAAAATTAGATGAAATTATATTACTAATTAACTAAAGTTACATAGTAATGTTTTAAAATATATGGGCGGCGGATAATATGGTATAAGGTTCTCCGGTGATCATAAGAACAAAAAAATTTGTGAAATTTTGAAACATGAACTTATTATCAAAGTTTTTGAAGTGTCTTGGCCCTCGTGTCCTTTTGATGTATTGGTACATATTAATAGAGTGTAATTACGTGTCCCAAGACTTTTGTCCCGGAATTTTGTTCTGAATGAAACCGCAGCTGTTATTTTTGAAATTGTGACTGATATTTTTAAAATGTAAAAACAACAACTGATTCAAAAATATCAGTTGTAGTTTCAAAAATAACAGTTCCAGTTTCATTCGACACATAATTCGACACAAAAATCACCGACCCACTAACATTTATTCATATTAATATCCTTATTTGAATAAAAGCTATTATTTAAACTATCTAAAGTAATAGTCTCATGATAATTTAACGTATTTCTCTTACTCATAACCTATTGATTTCAAACTCTTGTCCAAATAAGTCTATTTCTTATTGCAAATTTGGACAGAAATTGTAATGGATGCCAAGCTTCGACTATGACAGGCCAAGGAAGGGAGGACTTAAAAGGGGGTTAAGATTCTGCTATTAATTTTACTGATTCAATTTTAATTTTAGTAGTGATTCTCTTTTTCTTATGAGGCGGAAAATTTTTTTCTTAAGAATATAAATTTTAAACCATAACATTTTAAACATTAAAGTTTTTTTTTGACATATTTAAACATTAAAGTTTAAGGTATAGTATCTATCTAAGTTTAATTTTCTTGCAATTAAGAATCCTTTATTTTAATAGTAACAAATTTGAATAAGAATGTCTCCACATTATATTTGGAAGTGGAAGTCAAGCGGTTAACTGGCACATCTCTTCTGTGTTGTTTTGACTTCGAATCTTTAAAGTATGGTCTCCCCTTAAAATAAATGGTTCAACAATAGAGTGGCAGGTTCTTACTATATTTGAATTTGTTGAAAAATAATTTAAAAAATAATTTAAAAATTTTATTATTAATTTTTTTCATCATTTTTTATTAAATTTTTTATGAATGTAAACAATTTTAGGTAAAATCTATTTTAACTCGCTTAATAGGATGAGTAAAAAAAACACAACGAAATTGCATTTTAGGGTCAACCGGTTGTTTAATTGATCAACCGGTTGCCCACCTTCTCTTTATTTTTTTGTTTTTTTTAACTTTTTTATCCAGTGCAATTGGTTTTTTTTTTGGTTTTATATTTGTAATTATTCAGCAAGTGCAATTTTTTTTTTTTGGAGCTATGTCAAAAGCATGTGTGCCGTTGCAAATATTTTTTTTCCCTCGAGTTTATTCAACAAGCATTTACGATTTTATTTGGATATAAAATAAAAAATAAATTATATAATGAAATATGGATTTTTAAAGAATAAAAATTTGGAAATAAAAAAACTAAAATTAATTATTTTAGAGTATATATTAAAAAAAATTAATTTATTTTTTAAAGACTCAAATTTTTAGTTATAAGTATCAACTATTTAAATTTTTAAAATTATGTACAAATACTTAAAATTTGAGTAGAAAAATACTCAAAGTTTTAGTAATTATACTTAAATTTTTAGTTTTTAAAAGCAATTACTCAAAATTTTAAAATTATGTATAAATACTCAAAATTTAAATAGAAATAGACTCAAATTTTGGTATTTTTACTCAAATTTTTAGTTTTCAACACCAATTACTCAAAATTTTAAAATTATATACAAATACTGAAAATTAGAGTAGAAGTAAACTCAAATTTTTAGTACTTATACTCAAATTTTTAGTTTCCCAGCACATCTACTCAAAATTTGAGTAGAAATATACTCAAATTTTTAATATTTCTACTTAAATTTTTAGTTTGCAATACCAACAACTTAAATTTTAAAATTATATACAAATTCTCAAAATTTGAATAAAAGTAAATTCAAATTTTTACTCTTTCAACTTAAATTTTTAGTTTTTAGCACCTAAATATTCAAATTTCTAAAATTATGTACAAATACTCAAAATTTAAATAGAAATATACTTAAATTTTTTGTTTTTAACACCTAACTACTCACATTTTTTAAATTATATACAAATACTCAAAATTTAAGTAAAAATAAACTATTTTTAGTTTTGAATATCTAACTACTCAAATTTTTAAAATTATGTAAATAAATACTCGGTCTAAATTTGAGTATAGGCTCAAATTTTAATTTTGAATATCTATCTTCGTAAAATTTTAAAACTATGCTTAAATACTCAAAACTTGAGCCAGGTATATTCAAACATGTCGTTGAAATTTTTATAAGCCAAAAAATTAAATAAAAAAACTTCTTGGATTGGTCAAATAAAGATTAATCTTACTAGTGCCCACATGATACTAAGCAAGCCTACTTTAGAATTATTCGCTTACTAGTCGAGGCAAGAAAATGTTATATTAGAAAAGTCTTTTTTTTATTATAATGCTAAATAATATTCCAGCTAGCTATTGACGCACATTTTCCATTGCTAATCACTATACTTTCTATGTGAAAAATTCAATTAAATGATTAAGAGACAACCATGTGCTTTAATTTGGAGATTGTCGAACTGTTAAGTTAGTTTTAAATTTTATGTATATTGGTATCATAAACCCTCGTGCAGGTCTAATCTACATATAAAGAAAAAAAAGTACTGTTGTCATTATATTATGATTTTGTAAAAAAGTAATTTTAATTAATGATCATCAAATATATTTTAATAGCTTGGTATAATTTTATGAAAAACTTTTTTTTTAAACCCAAGATGACAAATGCTTTGAATTTTACTTTATAAAATCATTTTGGATTTTTGAGGCATGCGTAAGGAATAAAAATTAATTAATTTATATATTTTTTTTCATAGTATAAAATCATTTTAGAATCACCAAGCACGCCTACAGTCTAAAATTTAATTTATTTGTATATTTATTCTCCCAATATAGATTTTATTTATTTAATTATGATAAATAATTATCAAAAAAAATGAAAAAAAACACTAAAAAATCAAAATGGCAATCACATCGGCATTGTTGTATGTTGCTGCAACTCACAATATTATTCTGGCGAATTACGGCAGTCAAAAAAGTTAGAATTGAATTCTTGATTGTCTATTCCAGAAATTTAGTGTAACACTTGTTTTTAAGTTTTAAAATTGCCAAGCAAAACTAAATAGTAAATTATCACAGAATGTCCTATTGATAGAAATGTCTCTACTTAAGCCAATCACAATATAACCATAAATATATATTCAGTGTAGAGAATATCACTAACATTTGTAACAGCTCTGATTATTCACTTGACAGATATGTTTTGAAACTTTCAGTCTCTCATTATCAGTAAGTCAGGTATAAGTTGTGTTCCATCTCATTTTCATGGCTTCCACTAGCTATTTTGCGTCTCCAAATTTTTTGGTTCCCTAAAAAACAATGTCAATCAGCTAACTAATCAACAAAGAAGAAAAAAAAAAACAAATTGTCAAATTTGTGAAAAAATTCCATGAAACTCCACTAGCTGTTTATGTGGGCAACATCTCCAACTATCAGCATTGCACAATATTCAAAAAAAAAAAAAAAACAACAACAACAACTGATCATTATAACCCAAAGAGTAGTCTTGATAATTTGCTTTTCCACATTTTCTAATCTCACAACCAAACCACACTTATGTTTAACGACTAACTGAAACATTTTGATTAGAATTCTATCAAAAAAAAAAAAAAAAAAAGCTTACTGTACTTAACTGAACAATCTTCTTTATGTTGTCCTTTTATGATGTCTGTGTTCTAACCCCTAGTGTTCAGCGAGTGTACCAAAACACATATTTATGCTGATTGTAGACAAGTAGAATTGAAATAAGCACTCATGAAGCGTGGATGCTAAAGGAAAAAGGAACATATGTTAACATCATGCTTTCGTTAAAGGTGAAAACTTCAAGCATTGTACAATAAAATGAGTATTACCATCTGAAAAACCAGAAAGAAACACTGCCAGAAAGCCAAAAAAAAAAAAAAAATTAAAATTGATAAATTAAATATTAGCTCACATACCCACAACTTGAACTTCGCATTTGTGAGAACTATTGCTAGCAAAAGAACAAGGATACTGCGAGCATTGCAAGGCTAGCCATACACATAAAATCTAAAACAAGTCATCTAAATTTATCTATTGTTAAATCTAATCAAAAAAAAAAAAAAGTGTAATATTTGATATTTTTACCCTCAAATTTCAAGATGAGTACAGGACATGGTCAAATCACATATTGCAATCTGACATGCTCAAATTACGTAATTAAGCAAACAATCTGCTCCTCTCTCAACTCCACAATCCAGTTGGAGAGTAACAAGTTAAAGATTTGTGATTCCAAAGGACTTTACTTGCCTCAGGGCTATATCCATATTAATACAGAAACTTCTTCCTTTTGCCCCAACCTCTAGACGGTAATTAAATTGCTATAGACACAGAATTGCGAAGTTTGCTCAAGAATAAAAAATTCAAGGCTCTTCATCCACAAAAAACCTATTGGAATCATAACTACAAGTAGATTTTACTATACCTGCACGACATTATTCTTTGTCATAATTCTCAACAAACAATATAACTAACATCTAAAGGCAAAGGAATCAATCTAAGAGTATGACAAGCTTTGGGCGTCACTAGCTTCAGGCCCAGAAACAACGACGGATAATAAAAGAAAAAGAAAAAGAAAAAATTAAAAAAAAAAAAGAGAAGAGGAGAAAATTTCATACCTGAAAAAGAGGAACGCACGATTATAGAAAAGAATTTGAATTTTATATGACTCCCATCATGGAATCTAAATTACAGGCGTTATTACCATAAAATCATGCTAGGATAATGCTTGTTTAGAGAATGGTAATTTAGAGGGGCTAGAGTTTGAGAGGGCATCGAACACGAGAAGAGAATGTGATTTTTTTTTTTTTTTCGAGAATGCGATTCTTAGGAGCTGTGTTTTGTTTTTATGATCTTCAAATATTTGGACAGTCATAATTTTTTTTTTTATTTAACTTATACGACGGATGCCTCTTTTCTTTAAAAATGATTATACTATAATCACCGTATTAAGTGAGTATAATTAATACGCATCACAACTTTAAGCCATTTTCTGCTAAAACGATAAACCCGCCAAAAACCCGAAACAGCGGACGACGAATCATATGTTCGGCATTTGGCAAAGCCAACCCCACTCTCTCCTCGACGCTCTTTGTGTACTCACCAGCAACGAAATGAAGCCAACTAGGCGACTCAAGCGAGTTGCGAGACCCAGTAGACCGATTCACATTGAAGAGTCCGATCACGACCCGGAGGCGTTCCGCCCCACTCAGCGACTCAAATCCATAACCATCAAAGCCGAGCCCAAGCCCCAGGCTCGATCCCAGAGCAGACCCACCCATTCGCTTCCAACAGTTCCAAAGTTAAATTCGCCGTCTTTTGATAATATGAAGATCTTGGCCCCTGAGTTCTTCCAAATCGACGCTCTCGACCTCGCCCCCCGCTTGCTTGGAAAGTTCCTGAGGAGAGATGATGTTGTTCTTCAGATTACAGAGGTTTGCAATAATATTTAATTTGCTGATCCTGATTTTTGTTGGGTGTCGTTTACTTGTTGATTTTGAGTTCATTTTATAAATACTTTCACATGATTGCTTTTTCTGCTTCACTTTGAATGAAACATGAAAGAGAGGAGCTTTAGATGAGACAAAGCTGAAAATTTTTGATTTTTTTGCTTTGTTAATTTCTGTTTTATTATACTAGTGGCTTGAATTAAAGGTGTTTTGTGTTGGCTACTTTGCAGGTGGAAGCTTACAGGCCAAATGATTCGGCTTGTCATGGCAGATTCGGCATTACTGCAAGAACGGCCCCTGTGGTAAGATTGAATCGACCCCTTTTTCCATATTCCATTTTAGATTTGAAAACATCGTACATATAGTATAGAGCATTTCAAGGTTTTTGACATTGTTGTTCATTTTTCTTTTGGCGTATGACTTGGTTTTCGGATGCAGTTTGGACCGGGAGGGCATGCTTATGTTTATCTCTGCTATGGTTTGCATGCAATGCTCAACGTTGTTGCAGACAAGGAAGGAGTCGGTGCTGCAGTCCTAATACGTTCTTGTGCTCCCGTTAGTGGTAACTATGCTCACTGAAATTGAATAGAAAAAAAAAAAAAAAGCAGGATTGAGTATAACTGTCACAAGGACTAATGTTCGTAATTGCTTTATTTTGTTATGCTACAATCTCATTGTGAACGGACTTTTCAAAATATCTTGACCCTTCTGTCTTTTATTTTTGGCACATAATTACAGGGTTGGAAACCATTCAAAAACGTCGGTGCCAGATAACTGAGAAACCCGTCCTCCTTACTGGACCTGGCAAGGTTGGTTTTTTCCATTTATTGCCTACCATATAGACATCAGGACAACGGTATTGCTTTGATGGCAGTGGAGTGGAGGTTCATGTCTTATAGATTTATACCCATCTAGATATTCTAGTGAAGCATATGATCTCTTAACTGCACAATATATGCATATTTGAAAGAACATTTGAATGTTTGATCTAGGATATCTCTAACCGTCTTAACTGCTTGAATTCTGAACGTAAGAATATAGAGAATTGTGAATTTTGTCCGAACAATACTGACTGAGGCACTGAACAAAACTGATCCTATTTTCTACGGATTGGATCCACGGATGGGGTTGAATGCATAAACATTGCAAAATAAATTGCTTTTGCCACGTTTATGCACTATAGCACCGACAAAATATCCCGTCAACAATGTTTATGGTTTCATGTTTTATAACTGCATCATTGGTTTGTCAGTTCTCTTCAAATCGCTTAGAAGTTTAACAAATGCTCTTACATCTAGATTGGTCAAGCATTGGGGATTTCAACAGAATGGTCTAATCATCCCCTTTACTCTCCCGGTAAGTTTAACAATTATGTCCTTCTCAATCTGTTTATCTGATTGGGGTCTATATAATTCTGCAATTATACATACCATGCTGCAGGTGGTTTAGAACTCTTGGACGGGCCGCAGCCTGAAAAGATATTGATTGGTCCACGTGTTGGCATTGAATATGCTTCACCTGAACATGTCAACGCATTGTGGAGATTTGCCATTGCCGGTACCCCTTGGATCAGTGCTCCTAAAAACACCCTCAGGCCACCCTGATCTTGAAACTCTAAAAAGCAAATGAGCTTTACATGCAAGTACGAGTTGCAGAGACCCTCCTGATTTGAAACTGTAAGGATCTTTGTTTGTAGCTACCAATCGTGGAATGCAAACACGGCAAAAATGTGATGCTAAACCTAAAAGCATGCTGGGTTATTCAAAAGCAGCAACAAGGATTACTCACTGTTGCAGGTGGCTAGTGGAGTTGCCTGTCTCATCTGGTTTTGTAACTTAAAATTCTAAGGATGCAAGGGGAACGCATTGGAAGGCTTCTGTAAAGCCATTTTTGAAAATGCATTTTTTTTGGTCCTGATAATGAGTGATTTATATAACTGAAGGCCTTGGCGAATCCTTCTGGATTCATGCAAATTGCCATGCTATCATGTAACCGAGAGAACCACAACTCAAATGCCAAGAATGCAGTCTCTGATCCCAATGGTCATGCCTTCTGACACATGAACAAAATGGATAGAAAAGAAAAAGAATAGAAAATAGTATAATAATAATGATATTATAATTGATAAAAAGTAATGATTAGAAAGTTGTGAGAAAGAAAATGAATAATAATTTGTGAAAAAAAAATGAAATGTAATTATTTGGATTGATAGAAAATGAATAGAAAATATATATTTTTTTTTTCCTTTTCTTTTCTTTTGGAAAATTACCAATCGAGCCCTAAAATTTGGAACATGCATTATGCAATGCAACTCTATTCATTCTCACTTGAGCCGATCTGGGGATTGCTACAATTGTACTTCGTCCAGCGTTTGAACAATCAAAGTTTATCATTATTGTCTGTTGTGGGTCGCCAGAGAGAGAAACGTCGGATAAGTATAGACAGGGAGATAAAAGAGTCAAATTTAACTTCTGACGTAAGAGCTCAGTTTCTCCTAAAATTGAATGTCTTTTTTTTTTTATTGAATGTCTTTAAAATAGTCCTTTTTGATTGGTATTATGATTACAATGATGAGTGAACCAACAACTCGGTCATATTAAACAACAAAATGCTACTAATATTTTGTGTAAAAATAAAATAAAGTAATAAAATATATTTATTTTGTTATTTTACAGTTTATTAATATTGTTGTACGAAGTTGAAAAATAGTAACATTTTGTTATTTAGTATGGCAGAAATGTTCAGATTCGAATCCTACTCGAGTAATTACTGGTTAGCACTTATCAAGTAAAAGGTAAGACATAAATTTTTTATTAAATGGTTATTACAAAATATTTCAAATTTAAGGACTACAATTTAGTAGGTGTTGATGGAGAAATTTTTACTAACTGCACTATCATTTTGCCCTAACAATAAATGCTTGATTCAAATAACTGTTTCCAAAAACAAGGTCAAGATTTAAGGCTCCAATGCGTAGATCTCCAAAGTAGGTTAAGAATCCTACATAACATTCTCTCAAAAAGGAAAAAACAATTCTATATAACATACTAATGAGCTATTGGAACTAGAGTTGTACTGAAAGTGTGGAATTTTTGACTTGTAATAAGAGCCAATTAACTAAAAAAAAATCCTCCAATTGGGCTCTCCTGGTAAGGATCGGGCTCTTCAACAACATGGATATTTATCCCCAATAAGAGGAGAGACAATAGGGCTTCCCAGCAAATTAAAACTAATATCAAAGGGTTTGTATATATATTAAAAAAAAAAAAAAAGAAAAATACTCCTCCAAACTTTGTAATTGTATTGGCACTTTCTCTGCAGTTTCGCTCTAAAACCCTCCAAAAGTCCCCGCGTCGTTGCCGCCCTGCTAGGTCAGCCATCATCGTCTTTATTATAATGGAGGATCAGACATCTCAACATGACCTTGAAAACCAGGACTCTTTCAGTGTGACTTCTCCCCATTCTAACCAAAATTCCAATGAAACCAATGAACCCCACGATGAGATTTCAGGAAATGATGATGATCGTGACACCGACGATATTGAGACATCACAAGAAGATACTGATGATCAGAGCAGTGAGGCTTCTCAAGATCAAAACGAGCGTGCAACCGACGGTGATTCTGATCATGAAGAAGAACCATCTAGCGAGGATTATAGTGAGCATTCGGAGTATTATGACAAGTATAATGATGAGTATTGTAAGTCTTTTGAACATGCTTATAATTGCTGTCCTTTGTCTCTGATTGGGAAGTCACACCTAGAGCACGGTGATCAGATTATAATGCCTGCTTCAGCTTTTGAGAGACTGCTAGCGATGCCGATTAATTACCCCATCCTGTTTGAGATCAGGAATGAATTGAAGGGTAGAGTTTCACATTGCGGGGTGTCTGAATTCACTGCCAAAGAGGGTTCAGTATTTCTGCCGAAATGGATGATGGAAAACTTACAACTTCAGGATGGCGATCTTGTGAGCCTGAAGAATGTTAGCCTCGAGAAGGGAACTTTCATAAAGCTGCAACCCCACTCCATGGATTTCTTGGACTTGATCAATCCAAAAGCAGCACTGGAAGAGACGTTGAGCTCCAAGTTCTTTTGCCTCACCAGTGGAGATACAATCATAGTCAATCATAATGATAAGAGCTTCCATGTTGACGTAGCTGAGACCAAGCCAGCTTCTGCTATCTGCATCATTGACACAGATTGTGAGGTAGAGTTTGCTACTCCCCTGGATTACAAAGAACCTGAAAAACACGAACAATCCACGGAAAAAGAGGTAAGCAAGGAGGGGGCAAAATTCATGCCATTCACAGGCTTAGCAAGACGCCTGGATGAGAAAGCTTCAGTACATTTGTCTTCTCCCAGTCCATCTTCTGTAAAGGGAGACGAACGGAATTCTGTTGTGGATTCAAGCATCGCCATTGATGCAGATTCAAGCATGGTCTCTGAATCAGAGTTGACGTCACATAAACAGCCTGGAAAGATGGTTTTTGGTTCCCCTGAGCATCAAAGCAATTCCAGAAATCCGCAGACAGGTGTCAAAGCTGAAACTCAGAAAAAAGAACCTTTTCAGCCATTCACAGGTAAGAAATATACGTTAGGAGGCTGATCACATTTGTTCACACGTGAAGCTTGTCACAAATGGTAATTGGGAATGAAGGGTTATGGAATAATTAGAAGCCGAATTAAATTTATGAATTTTCATCCTTTGTTTGCTTGAAAGCTGGATTGGATTTTTCACTCTGGATTCCCCATGTTACTTCTCATCTGCAAAATCCAAATCTTTATGCGCCTAGCGTACCAATTATTTGCAGTTGCCATAATAGCAGTTCAACACATTCTAAATTGAACATAAAGTTTTTTTTGGATTATCCCGTTCTTTTGTGTTCTCTCTCCCGTTTCCGCTGACACTACATTGGCCCCCAACAGGCTACCATGCCAATTGTGTAGCAACTTACTTGCTATTTGAAGTAGCTTATGGTAATTTCTGGCAAATGGAAATATACCAGAACTCCTTAGATATACTTTATGAAAGCGTCGAAGAGAATCAACAGTAACAGTATCGAAGAGAATCACCTGTAACAATTAGTTCACTAATCACAACGGTTGCGAGTTGCGAGTAGCCACAGTGGGTCATGTTCATATTTAACCAGAGGCATCATTACGCCCGCATTGTCGAGGACATGTGTACTCCCGAGAAAATATGTT
The DNA here is from genome assembly GCA_037832335.1 of Carallia pectinifolia. Classification (NCBI taxonomy): domain Eukaryota; kingdom Viridiplantae; phylum Streptophyta; class Magnoliopsida; order Malpighiales; family Rhizophoraceae; genus Carallia; species Carallia pectinifolia. Next base: position 14,555,975 of record CM075444.1, on the reverse strand, counting down.
GTTAGTCATCATCCCCATAGTCTAGATATGTTTACAGTTTAAATATATTGGTCATCGTCTTTATAAACTTAGACTAAGGGTCGTTTGTAAACATCTTAACCTAAACTCTCCATAAAAAAAATTTGTCACTCAAACATTGATTAGACCGCGCGAGACTTTGCTGCAAATGACACAACGATTACCAAATATGAAATTTAACGACAAACTTTCACTCACACCCTACTCTTCATGCTTGGAGAGCAGCCGCACAAATACAAACTTGAGTCAAGCTTAAAAAACTAAGCCGACTAGTGACTAAACTCTCATTTCAGATAATAACTCATTAAATACTTTCTTAGGCTCATTGGACCACGAAATATCTTGACAGATGCGAAATTTTTACTCTGCCGCCAGATAACAGTTACTCTAGGAGATTGGCTGTACAACTTTTACCTTTTTTTTTTGTTTGATCTTTTCGGGATGTGTAGAACAGTTAGTAGGGGGAGAGGGGTGCGTACAACTTTTACTTTGGCATGCACTACCTCCATCACAAAGCAGGATTTGGACCCAAACATTTGTGGAAGTTCAATATCTTATAAATAAAAACCACAGATGAGAGCCAAAAAAAAAAAAAAAAACCAGAGAAAAAATCATGGCAACGTCAAATAAATGAAAATCCTAAACCCTAAAATTTCACATTGATGCGTCCTCTACAACTTCCAGTAAAAAAAATAATAAGTACAATTTTAGCATGTACATGATTATAACGTCATTCCAAAAAGAAGAAAACCTGTTGCAGGTATAGTTGTGCTCTCTAACTATCACAAACTTACGATTTACCATTGCAGGGCAGGCTTTCCAGCAGTGAAAAGAATATTTCTTTGTTCTGCCAGCATTAAAGTATCGAGGAGTTTAGAAGAAAACGAGATGCAAAAACAGAATTGCTTATCACTTAGCCAATACAAAACTTTGGTGATGTACAAGTTTGGGATATACAGCTTGCAACAATTAGAGGAAACTGAAACCACTGGTAAATAATTGAATTGTTTTGTATCCCGAATAAACACTATTTTAGCAGCCTCATTAAATCATACAGAAATACCTTCAACATGAACCCAAACTTTCACTCAAGCGATCAGTAAGGGGCTCGAGCCATCTGAAAAGGTAAAATGCAGGTGTGAGACCTCAAAGGAAAAAACTAGGGCAAAACAATTAAATGTGATGATGTATGAAAAAGCTGAGAGTTTTCCAGTACCTAAAACCAAGAATTGAGAAACAAACAGGTTGATCTGGAAGTCTGCAAGGAATTTTATAGTTGATCAGTCACATGGAACCAAGCAACTTGCTAAAGTTGGGCACTTTGTTCACACTCTAAATAGCAGATTACTTTGGACGGAGGCATCAACAGCTTTCCTATTTGTTAGAATGTAACTGACTGTAGAATTCTGTGAAATCAAGCCGGAACATGAGGAATTTCAAATCAATATGTTGCTGCACCGGCAACTGAGACATGAAACCTTCAAACAATGTTGTATATTCCTTTGCTGTAGCATCTAGTTCCTGCCCCATGTTTCGAAGAAAATCCCCGGCACGTTGCGTTAAGGCCTTCCTGCCATCGCTTATCCAAGATCCAGGTTCTGAAGCTCCAATCATTGTCTGCCTCTGTGATTTATTCTTGTCTTTAGAGGGTACAGAGGATGTCATGGTTCTGCATATAGTAAAATACAGACATTGTCATTTTAAGAGAGACAACATCACTCAGAACTGGTACTGTATCATCAACAACAAAACTATTGGTAACAGAGTTAAATATATACCTTGCTTGCAACTCATGAATGCCTTCGTATAACCGATCTGCATGACTTCTGAAACGCAATATGAGGTCAAACAACACAAAGAGTGATTTGTAAAGTGGTTGAGATCGTTCCCCAAGGAGAGATTTCTCCACAATTGACTGGAGGTACTTCTCATGTGCAGCAAGTAGATCATCAAGATCCCTCGCTACTTCCATCTCATTTGAAAAATCAGACCATGACACCTCCAAAACTTCAAACATTATATAATATTGCAAGTTCGTAACAAAATGATTCATCTCATCCCAAAGAACCTGGCACCGTCTGAGTGTGGAGACCAACTGAAACTTAACCGTACGTTGCAGCTTTGTGAAAGAATGAGAAGTAATACAATTTGGTTTCATGGTCTTCCAAGCACTGATAAGTGCATGTTCTACTCGCCTCAGTTTCCATAGAAAATTGAAGATTCTTAAATATTTTGCCATAACAGATTCAGTAAAAACTGTATCTAGAGGAACTCTAGCATCATATTCCAACGAGAAAATATCCCAGCCCCTATCTCCAGTGCTATGAGGCATCATTTTGACCTTCAACCTGTCTAATATGTCAGGATCATCATACTGAGCATTAGATGAACGTATCGCACTTTCCAGCAATCCAGCCAGTTTGAATGAGCTAATAGTATTAGCCGGCTCCGAAAGTTCTGGCCCAACGATGTCCATTAGATACTGAACAAAATCACCCTGCCCAAGCAGTAAATATCGCTTTATTGCAAGACAATGTTCCTTAAACTTAAACCTTGAGTACATGACATCCAATAAGTGCTTGTCGATTCTCTTTGCTGCTTCAGCGACCAGAGTTTCAAGTGCATCTGTTTCACCATAGCCAAGACTTCCTCTTCTAGTTGTGGTGCCTGCAGCAGCAGCAGCCTCAGTTGCAGCATTGGCCCAGCCACGGTCATCACAACAAACACGAAGGAAATTTATTGACTTCCCGGTCCTTAAAATTCTCTGAGCAAGGGATTGTGATATAAATGAAGGAAGCATCCCAGCATGAAGCTGGTAACCCTCCCTCCAAAGGGACTCTGCTTTCACTGTTTGACCAACAACAAAGAACTCAGCAAAAATATCCTCCAGCTCTCCTTCCAAAACCCAACTCCTAACCATTTCAAAAAGTGGAGAACAAACACGCCGGAGCAAACTCCTCATGAACTCATGCACAAGTGGATCACCATGTTGGGCATGCAAATGTATAGCCCCAGCCATTGCTCCACCCCTCAAAACTCTGCACTTATCAACCAGTACAGCCATTAACCTCATTTTAACTGTTGGCTCTGCAAACCAAACCGATAATCTCCTCAAGGATAGATAGTTCCCTGAACTAGCAGTCTCTGAAACCAATGGAATTGGATTCATTGCCTGTGCTTCAAGAACAGCCAATAACTTGTAGTATTCTGAAAGCTCATCTTGCAAAGCTGCACAAAATGCCTGCCCCACAGTTCCTACATCTTCAGCTGGAAACCGATCCATACTTTCTGAGATGTAAGATTTAACCTTCCTAAACAACCATCCCAACTCACACAGCTTTCTAACCATAAGCCTAGTAGCCCTAGGAACCTTAACTGAATCTGACAAAGCATACCCATCAACACTTGCGTCGAATTTAACATACTTCCCATCAATACCTTGGCAAGCATACAACACATCTCTCACCAAGACTTCTTCTGACACCTCATTTTCCTCTCTAACCAAATTCACAAACTCCCTAAATGCAATTTCACGCAAATTCTCAGGTTCTTTAGTAACCAACAACACCCCATTATTCCAACCCTTATCTTCTTTTCTGGAATGATGGAAAACCAGCGAACCGTTACTCAACTCAGAGTCATTTAACGCCAAATTAGGCAACAAAAGAGTAGAATTCAACCCATTTTTCGCAGATTGTCTGTCTCCAGATACGATTTTAAGCAAATAAAGAACGGCCCACTTGTTGTTAACGCTACCGGGGCCGGTTCTGGAAGCAAACTTGTTGTATAAGTCGGCAAAGGTGAGGGCTTGAGAGGAGTTACCTTGAGTGGCAAGGCGGCGCTTGATGGACTCCGCGATGGCGGCCGCGTCGGGAGAAATGGAGGGGGTCAGTCTGCTGGAGAGAATGCGGAGGGCGTAGCGGAGAGAGCTGTGGAAATCGGTGGAGTTAGGGTTAGGTTTAGGGGTTTTGGAGTTGTTGGGGTTTTGGGAGAGCAGGCGATGGACTAGCTCTTTGACTAGATCTACAATTTTCTGCTGCTCTTCTTCTTCTTCTTCTTCCATTTTTCCGCCACCTTCCTCGGTGAGATAGACGGAGGGTGTTTTTGACAGACTTCACTTTTTTTCGCTTAAATTTACGCAGGAGAGACCAGAGATTGAGGGGTTCTTGGTTTTTTCTTTTTATTTATTAAAAAATTAATTAAATTATAAATTATATAATAATAATATATTTTTTTTCAGAAAAATTTTATTTCTCTTTTATTTAGATTTGAACTCAATAAATAGTTTGTTTTTAAAAAAAAATTTATATGGGCGGGGAAATGTGAAAGTCTCTCAATTGTTTTTGTTTTTTTAAATGGGGTTTGGTGGTAATGGTGAATTAATGAACTTGGAATAAGCCAATGGCTCGGGCAGCTTTTTCAACAAGTATATGTGAACAAACTGACATGGTTGGACACATTGATCATATAATGAACTCATAAAAAATTGATTTATGCATCTTTTTTTTTTTATTGACATTGTAATAAGTTATATGTATCATTTTATCATAAAATTAACCCAGACATATCAGATGGGATGGTGCCCACCTAATTTTCCCATGATTCTGCTGAAGGGAATTGCGTTTTTTACATTGTACAAAAAATTGAGATTTTATAACAAAAGAGTAAATTTAATAGTATTCAACAAAAATTATAATCTCTTTTATAATTGTGTAAGATTATACATAAAATTTGAATTTATAATTTTATGATACAAACAAAATTCTCCACTAAATCATAATAATCAACGAATCTTTCGTCAACGAAAAAAAAAGGTATTTTGAACCATCATCAAAGACAAAAAAAAATCTGTCGTATATTAGCTCAAGTAAATCCGATTCGCCACATCGTCCCCATAAATTGAACTTTAATTGATTGATAATTATCAGTTATTCAATAGTTACATCAGCTACTTCTATTAAATGATATTTGATGTAATCAGCCAGCAAAACTACATTAGTTGTCAACCAAAACAAACAATTTATTCCACAAAAAAATGGGGAGTACACTACAAAACCTAAAACATAGAAATATGGTTTGTTAATTTTAAGTAATTTTTTATTCAATTAAAGGCATATTACACGCTTATTGGTAAGAATCCAGAAGTAAATTTTAAAAGTTTCATGCTTAAATCTAGAGATATTAGATTAGATTTATTTTTGAAGGCCGACCACCTGATTATATAATCATTACTAACAAAAGTACTCATCTTTTCAATAAATATGTGTGTTTTTTTTTTTATTTTGTCTCGAATAAAGGGTGAAGACTAGCTTAAAGGGAGAAGGGCAAAGTAAGAGTGAGATTTTAAATTTCTGCCACTCCTTATCAGGCTATCGGCTTATAATAATTCAGTAAGTTGAGATCCTCTATAAATATGTCTATTTTTTTTATCTAAAGCAAATATGTTTTTTTTTTTTGATAAATATGTTTATTAACTGATGTAAAATAGCAAGTGGATTAAAAGCTGAGTCCTTGAACTAATAAGTGCTGATGACAACTGAAATCTAAGGCCGGCGCTGGCTGCATGATGAGATTGAGTTTGCTAGCCGCCAATCCGAGGCCCTGATTCATGGATAACATGGTAATTATAGTCTCTGTTACAGGCTCTTCATTTACCAAGTGCTCAAGGGCCCATTAGGGATCTAGCCTGATGATTTGATTGAAGCTAGGCCATTTTTGGGAACTCGGATGATCAGCGTGTGTGCGTGTGCGTGGTAGTGTTTTTGACCCACCACTGCCCTTAACGAGCTCGTCCTGATCGTGCGTCTAGAGAAGGTCAAAGGATGCCCGAAATTCAGAGACTCAACCCTAATAAAGAGCACGAAATAGTTGGCAAATTGATATGTAATCACGGAGACAAAAGTTATTGTTTGCTGGCACAAAACAGTAAACTTTGACGAAACTTGTACACGATGAGAAGCAACTGCTTTCAATAACAAAAAAGTTAGAGAAGAAAAGTTATTCAAGACATTCTACCAATACAACTGATCGAATTTTATTTATAATTAATCAAATTTTATGTGTAAAAAAATAATATTAATTTTTTTTTAATTTTGAATTGCATTTAAAATTCATACAGTTGTAAACAAAATACAATCAGTTACATTTAAACAGTATTTCAAACAATTTTTTTATCAAAAATATAACAGTGCTCTATCAATAATTGTCATCTTTGATCACCTGTTAGATACCATTCTTTACCTACTTTTTCTATCAACCGGTTGATTTGGAACCAAATTGGAATTTGGTCCAAAATGAAGTGTGGTCCTGCAACAAAAAGGTAAAAGAGTGGGCACAGCATCTGATCTAACTAACTGCAAGTTTGGTTGGTGCCCAATGCACTGGGCCGGTTCATGGTCAATGTTGCCTTTTAACTCGGATCGGTCAAAACCGGTCTGAACCGGCCAAAAACTGGTCAAAACAGGCGAAAACCGGTGAAAAATCGGACCCAGTTCAAACTGGTATAAAAGTTTTATAAATTATAATTTGATCCCAATATTTTTTTAAATTATAATTTGAGTTTTAAATTTAATTAAAACTTTCAATTTAATCCTTAAAAATAAAAAAGTAATATTTAATAATCATGTATAAGTATTATTTTTTTAAATTATTTTTATACATATATATATTAATAAATATCGGTTCAAATACCGGTTCTACCGGTTGAACCTTTACCCACTAATATTTTCGGTTCGATGACCGGTCCGGTTCTGACAACCTTGAGTCTGGACCACGACGTCATCTGTGCACATGACATTTTTTCGACACATCAAAAGTAAGTAATATTGTAGAGTCCTTCTTTTTTTTTTTTTTTATTAGATCTTGGATTCTAAACTTATAAAGATGTGTGAAAGTTATGAGGATAGAAAGACTTATAGTTTATGTTTTAGTTTTAATGAGCTTTTTAATTGAAAAAAAAAAAAAACTGTAAAATCTCTACCAAGATTGGGGGTCAGTTATTAATTAGTCAAGTTGCATGGGAATTCCAAAGTTGTAGTTTTAGAATCATGGCCACTAACAATATTTTGATTTATACTGCCGAAATGAGAGAATTATGCACCGAACACTTTATATAACAAAAACAGAAAATCCACTAACAAATTGTGTAAACCCTAAAATAACCTACGCTATTCATTTGAAAATAACTGCTAAATTCTATATTTTAGGAGATAAAATAAAAGCCGAAAATGCTATATGTATGTAATCTCAATGAACAAATATAGAAAATGCGTACCGTAAACCTAACCTCAGACAAGATTGCGTCATAAATTCTCTACCCATTTTTGGACATAAAGAGCAAATATTCTAACGCATTCGAGTCATGGTTGTTAAAATCGCGATCCGGATCGTAGGATCGTACAATCCTACGATCCTACTTAAGGCCAACGATCCGGATCGTTTGAAAAATCGTTTTTAGGTAGAATCTCTATAGGATCGTGATTTGAGTCGTGGAATCGGTAGGATCGTACGATCCTACCGATCCCACAAATAGGGATAGATATGCCTTGTATTGACTTTGTTAGATTATTATAAACAAAAGAAAAGAAAGAGTGCAGTCCCCAATCTAGTCTAGTGGTAAACTCGAGGGACCTCCTTTCATTAGCCTCTGGTTCGAGCTTGGTTATGCACATTTGTTACAATTGTTTTTTTTTTATTTTCCTGCTTAAGGTTTAACGATGCTACTTTTTTTTTCCCTCCAAATTCCAATGGCCAATATTCCACTGCTATTTCACTTCCCAGAACTTTAAATGAATCTTTTTTTTTAATCTCCTTATTTGCAATGTTAATGAAAAAAACAATGAAGAAAAATTATTTCATTAATTTTAATTTTATTTATTTTTAAAATTATTTGAATAAAATTTTCTTATTTTTGGCCTAGTGGTTACTATCCACGTTATTTTTCTTTCGGTCTCATGTTCGAAGCTTTGTCTCAAAACTTTGCACCCTTCTATTTGAAAATTGAAACTGCAGTTTGCTTTTTTTTTTTTTTTTCTTTTTAAATTTCCTTCTCAAATAACTGGTTTCTTTTTTTTTTTCTTGCCAATGTAATGCATTTATTAAAATTACTTTTATTTATTTTTAAAATTATTTCAATAAAAGTTTCTTATACTCATAGTAACACTCTTTTTAAAAAATATTTTTAATTTTTAATGAAACGAATCATTGGTAATATTTGTTATTAAAAAAGAAAAAAAATATTTTCAATTTCACCAATTTTAATAATTATAGTAAATATTTTTTAAACGATAAATATCATAAAAAATATTATATAATCACATGAAAGATAAATAACTAAACAATTGAATAATTATTTATGTAAAAAATATATTTTATTTTATATGAATAAAAAAATTTAAACATTAGAACTCATAGCATGTGAAAAAAAAATATTGTTGTATTATTAATTGAATTTTGATTTAAAAAATATATTAAATGAATAAATTTTTCTTATTTTTATATCTAATTTTTAAAATATTTTATCTTTTAATAAAAAAATTATTATAAATGAACATTAATATATTGTTTTGTAAAATTGACATTAATTTTAAAACATAAAAATTAAGTTGTTAACTATGATAATGTATTAGTTTGTGTGTGATTGATGCTTTAATTGTTGTTTAAACACCTATATGAGATTGTTTATACTTGAATTTTAATATATAAAACTTATGAAATACTTAAAAATTTTCAATTATATTTTTATTGTTGTTTTAATTTTTTTTTATTGATTTTGGTAGAATCTTACGATTTTACGATCCGATCCTACGATTCGATCCTGACATGTCCAAAACGATCCTAAGTAGAATCTCGATTCTAACAACCTTGATTCGAGTGCACCATATCACGGTTATCACCTCATTTCCCTTCCTTCACAAAGTTAAAAGTCACTATTACATAGCAATATTTAAGGAACAACATGAAAGTAATTAAAAAAATATAAATTAATATATTTTACTTAATTCAATGAATAAATGAGATTAAATGTAAAAAAATTATTGTAATGTCTTTTTATTACTCTTATATTATTTCTTATGTATTGGGAGTGGAAAGAGGCATTGGTATAATCCACTTTAAAGTGGACTAACAATTTTTATGATACTACGTTCTAATTTTATACTTTTTTTTGACCTTTTTTTTTTTTTTTTTTTAGCAAACTATAGACAACAGATGCCAATACTTTACCCAGAAAATGAAAAATATATATATAAAAGAAGTCAACCAAAATGCTATTTAGATTTTCATTAATTTACTTTAAATTCTAATAAGGTATAAAGAACAATTTATCCAAGTCGACAGTGCTTTTTTTTTTCCTTCAAATGTATATAGAATAAATTTAGTAATTTTATTTAAGTAATTTTAAAATAATAATAAAGTGATGAAAATTATTAGGTAGCCATACAATTTAGTTATATTTGATCCAAATTCTATTTTTTTTATTTTTATTAAAAGTTAAATTTTAAATGTACTTAATATTATTTTAAGCATATTTAGTATTATTCTAAATTATAAATATTTTTTTTAAATTTTTTTCAAGAGATTTTTTTTGTGTGAATATAGTATGGATGTGATGTGTCCAAATTATATGACTATAAACTTTTCTCTTAAAATAATATAAATTATTAGATGATTAAATTTATGAAAAAAAAAAACTGTTATAATAAAATAAAATATTAAAATTATTTAAATGAAATTATAAAGTGTTATTCACGTGTATATTATTAAGAGAAGAGTTAAGCGGGGCTAATCATTTTTTCCCCAAACAATTGGATTTTTTTTTTAATAAAAAATTTATTATATCGTGAATTATATAATAAAAAATATTTTTTTTTATAAATTCCACTTCTCCTCTCTTAAAATTTAAATTTAAAATTTTAAAATAAAAATTTTAAATTCTAACCATTAAGTTATAAGATGAAAATCCCAAATAACTGTACTGCATTCGAAACAAACATATTCGAAAAAAATTAGTCACTGTAATCCACCTCACCCTCTTTAATAAACTAATAATAAAATTTCCATTACTTCCAATACTTGCAAAATAATAATAATAATAATAATAATAATAAAAGAAAAACTACACAAACGTATTGTGATCTGGGAAGCAGCAAGCAAGCAAGCAAATATATTCAGAGGCCATCATCACCCATGGCCTCCACTCTACCGATGCAAACAAACAAGGTAACCTTTTGTCCCTCATTTGCACCATTTTCATTCGCTTGCGCTAGTTTTATTTCATTTACCTTTTTGTTTTTCTGTTTACTGTACAATTCATGTTGTTGTTTTTGTTGTTTTGTTCTTTGAGCGCGTTTTGGGCTTAATTGTCTGCTTTTTTTTTTTTTTCAATTTGCGGAGACACCCATTTGGAAATTCTCAACTGGGTGCCTTTTTTTTTTTACTTTCTTTTTTTTTTTGTTTGTATCTGGTTGCTTTGTCTCTGTATTGGACTATTGGTGGCTGATTTTTTTTTTTGGTCTTATTTGCTGGGAACTCGAAATGGGTCCTATTTCGCTTTGTTTTAAAGCTGCTTTGGCGATTAAATCGAATGCAAAGGCTGGATTTTGGTGAAATTTAGATTGAGATTGCGTTGAGACATAGTGTCGATATTGTAACGAGGTTTGTTTGCTTTTTCCTGTTCTTGTTTCTTGTCGCATTTTGTGCTGCTTTTACCGAATATTATAATTTTCAAATCCAGATAAGATTTCTTTTGAAATAGTGGTTGCTTTGGTTGAAATTTTGAAATGGGTTTTGTCCCTGTTTGACTTTCTGATTCAATTTTTTTACTTTTTCCATTGATGCATATAAAAGGATGTTTTAGGCAAAATTCTGCGTTCATGGTGGATGGCTTGGTGAATATGAGTAAGTCGTCGCTTCAATATCTGAGTTATTTTCACAATTCACTAGCCTAAAAATGGAGATCGGTAATACTTATCAGAAAAAAGGGAGATTGGTAATACAAATTTGTAGAGATATTTAGATATTGAAAACTTTTTGTCTTTGGATATCTCTTCTATTTATTCTGTTGAAATCAAACTATTAGTCAATTCTCTCTGGTAATGGTCTCTCGGAACTTTAGTGTTTTCCTATTTGATGGGAAAAATTGTTCACCCTGTATTATTTGTTCTTAACTTTCTCTTGCCTGATGCCCAAGTTTATGCCATGATTTTTTGAACAATTTTTGCGAATATTGAAAGCCAAAATTGTCGAGTTGTTCTGTCATCTTTGGAGTGCAGTTATTATGTATGTTTGGTTTTCATGGCATAGTATGGTGTTGAAAAGTTCTTCACCTTTTTCTTTTTGTATGATGGCCCTCGATTTTTTATTTCCTGGGCAGAATAGTGCACTTGATGTGCTAACCAAATAGGGTTGCTGCTATTGTTAGCAGTCCTTGAAGATAAGAAGATAAGATGTTGGGTGGCTTTACCAGAATCTGGTAATTTGGGGACGTGGGATTTGAGCACCTCAATAACTGCTAGTTTTTGACAATTCCCCTATGCAACCAAGGCCCTTAGTTACCATCTTGATTATGCATTAGAATGGTGTGCTTTATAAACTCCAGTTTACTCAAATAACCATAAGTTTGTTTTTCTGCTTGCAGGTCAGTGAAGCATTCTACATTTGGATAGCAGACAACGGTGCTGGAACTGCTTATTAAATCACAATTTACGAGTAGAATGGCTCCTGGAGGCCATGCTTATAGAGAAATTCTTGATTCTCACCCAACAATCCCGGACTATGATACTGCATCTGGGAAGGTGGAGAATAACAGTGCACAGACAAAGAATGCAGTTGGCTTGGCTGGGAAGCTTGGAGTTTATTCAAGCAATGGTGTGCACGAGCTCCTTGAGTGCCCTGTCTGCACTAATTTAATGTATCCACCAATTCACCAGGTCTGTTCTTGATTTTCCTTTCTTCAGTTATGAGATGTTTCTTTTGGGTGGATTGTCAATAAATTTATTTAGATATGCAGCAGAACTTTCCACCAATCTGCCTTGTTTTGATTACTGCGACCATTTTTTTTTTAAGAAAGCATTCACTGTCATGGCTTTTATAGTGGTCCTATTACATATGGTGCGTGGAATGGGATTTGTATATTTCTCCTATAGTCTTATTTACCTAAAATGGGTCGAAATTGATCTATACAGAATTCGTCTTGTTGCCTCATTCAGATATCAATTCCTGTTGTGGAGCTTGGGAAAAAGGAGAATATATTGCTTGTGCTGATTTATTTCGTTATAAATTTCTGTTTGTGTTCATGGCCACTTCTTTAATTAATCCTACTGTTTGCTACTTTGATTGGGTGCTAGCATGTGGAATATTGCTGGAGGGAACTGAATGTTATACCGGAGCTGTCTATTTTGCGTATTGGCTTGTGGTTTGGTTGAATGCAAATGTATCAATATATCATGACACCCCTAAATTTGTTGACCATGTAACTCTGTACATCCATTGTAGCATTTCCAATTTATTATAACACTGATATTCACTGTTATCTGTTGGTCAGGCATATGTGCTCTAAATTAAAGAGACTATGTGAGCTTCCCTGGGAATATTGGAACACTGATGCAGTATATGAGGCATGATTAGTATCGGTTACAATTTTACTGGGACAGTCGGATCTGTTGACTTGTTGACCACATAGTTTGTTATAACATAAATTGTGTTCAATGAGGATTAAAGATTCACATTATTGCATAGCATCTCAAATAATGCCTCTGTCTTATTTTGACGTGTTTTCCTTATTTTCAAAAGATCTTGTATTTGCTAATTCTATCTGCTAACTCCCACTCGTACTCTATCATTTTTTTATGTTGCAGTGCCCAAATGGACACACCTTATGTTCAAACTGCAAGATTAGGGTGCACAACTGTTGCCCTACTTGCCACTATGAGCTCGGAAATATAAGATGTTTGGCATTGGAGAAAGTTGCAGAATCGTTGGAACTCCCCTGCAAGTACCAGAGTTTAGGATGCCATGATATTTTCCCTTACTACAGCAAGCTCAAACATGAGCAACACTGTAGATTTCGTCCATACAATTGTCCTTATGCTGGGTCCGAGTGCTCCGTTACGGGTGACATCCCATCCCTTGTTGCACATCTCAAGGATGATCACAAGGTTGACATGCATGATGGGTGTACATTTAACCATCGTTATGTGAAATCAAATTCTCATGAAGTTGAAAATGCCACATGGATGCTGACTGTAAGTTCTATTGTGATACACAGTAATGTAAATTTTATTTTTATACCTCTACATGTGCCAAACTTGCTTTTACAATGTCAACATGGTTGCTTTTCAGAAGGTTCTCCCTTTTTTTTTTGGGCCTTTCGTCATGGGAATGATGTTGGAATTGACTCTATTTGTTTTGGAAGAAATCACAATTGAAAGAAATGGGGCAAAAGATTGAAACCGTTTATTCTGATCCTGGATGGAATTCCTGTCCTTTCAGATTAAACTAGAGTTGATGTGATAAGACTTTTTTCAGAAGTTTGCCTTTATTGTGATATTGCTTTGACCTAACTGTTTCACGTGGTCGCTCTCTAGACCCCAATAAACCATCTTTTCTGGAATCTGGTGCAAAATCTGATTTAGCAACATTGTTTTCTTGTGACTGTCTCTTTAGAGAGTTGAGTTGCTGTTTCATCTAAAACTTTGATGAGCATCTCTATTTCATTATCTTATGCAGGTCTTCAACTGTTTTGGAAGACAATTCTGCTTGCATTTTGAGGCTTTCCAGCTGGGCATGGCACCAATCTACATGGCCTTCTTACGTTTTATGGGTGATGATAATGATGCGAAGAAATTCAGCTACAGCCTAGAAGTTGGTGGGAATGGGCGGAAACTAATATGGCAAGGAATTCCCAGGAGCATCCGCGACAGTCACAGGAAAATACGTGACAGCCAGGATGGACTTATTATTCAGAGGAACTTGGCACTTTATTTTTCTGGCGGGGATCGACAAGAGCTGAAATTGAGGGTCACTGGCCGTATATGGAAAGAAGAATGAGATATGGAGAGATGATGGCGAGGTGATTGTACAGTGTGCAAAGTTCAGAGGGCTCTTGAGTTTCTCTGCTGCCAATGGATGAAAGCTGTAGTTATACGATGAATCCTTTCCATTATTTTAGCGTGGTGTCAGGGATGGGATTGGTCTTTTGCAATCTTTTCCATTGCACAGCCACATAGAACTGACTCCAAATGAGAGTGAATCTCCAAATGAGAGTGTAGATTCAGTGGTTCAGATATCTACACTGCCAAGTGGTTCAACCACCCAGCATCTTACGTGAAACTATAATTTCTATCTAGCTGCGTCTTTTACATACCGTATTCCAAGACTGAGACGTCAAGGAAGACTTGGTGAGTTCTCAATGCCTATGTACTCTTATCGATTAAGTGCGGATAATCTATAGTTTTGCAGCCCTGCTACCAATGTTTATCTATGCCCCAGGGCTGCGTTATCCGCTTTCCTGAATGTTATTGTGACCAGACAGATTGATAAATGATTGAATCTTCTTTTCCCTTCTCCAGCCCCAATATTTATGCAAACCTGGGCTGCATGTTCTGACGGATATATAAGTAGTGGACTTGATTTATGAGGCCATATTGGATCTGCCCTTCAGGAATGTATCAGTTAGTGATATCAGATTTTGGTGTTGCGGAAAAGAGTAACACCTGCAATGGTACCTGGATGAGACTTGGAATGCAAGCCACGTTATTTTTGGTTGGGGGGTGGGGGTGGTGGTGACAGAACTTTATTTTTTTAATACGAGTCAACTTAGAAGAAAAAAAAAATTCATTAAATTAACAGTAATCTTGAGAATAAGAACTGACAGGGAGAAGAAGAAGATGATGATCAACTTGGGAACAGTTCGTCTAAAGGGGCGTGAAACATGGTTGGTGCAGCAGATTCACAAAAGCTAGCCAAATTCTGTTAGCAGAAGTTCATCTCATTTTATTCGTTTATTAAATATGTTCCTCACTACTAAGGCCAGTCATAAAGGGGGGGAAAAAAGAAAATTTATCAGGCCAAGTAATCCGCGCCGGGTCAAACCTTGACAATCACGTAGATTAGAGAAATTTGTTAACTAACGCGTTAAGACATAATCAGGAGTATGACAATCAAATCAAAGCAAGGAATCTTCAGAATTGCACTACATGTCAGTAACATTTAAGTGGTCACGAAATTTATTCGTATCAAATTGTTCGTACAATCTATTTAATGACATTTAATATTTTACCTATTTTTTCTTTAAATTTAATCATTTAACAACATATATTATTTTAATCCCATTTAAGAAATCGTATCGGAACACAATAATATATTTTGTGACTCAATATGAATATGTGGGTGTACGATCGGAAAGAAAAAAAAATGCAATCATAAAACAATTAAGTGCTTGGAACGTGAAGGCACGTAGAGGCAGAGTTAGTTGTAGCGGTTAAGCTGGTAGCAACCTTAAAGCGAGTTTCCCGCGAACACAAAAAGGAAACAATAGTATGGTTGTTGTCTCTCTGTCCCAGAAACAAAAGTCGTTCATTGGAAAAAGGGACTTTAGACTTCAGACAACAGAATCAAAACAATAGTAACAATAATCATCACCCCCACCATTTCCTTCTTCCTCCGTCCTCTGCCCTTTTTCAGTTTGTCTTTGTCTTCCATTCCCCAGTTTCATCATATAAAATATGTATAATTAGCCCATACCCACCATTCTATCGGGTCGATCGATCAAAAGTCTTTTAGGTGTGTTTTCAAGTGCAATTTTAACCAATTTTTATTGATCCTGTATAATTTATTTCTATGTTTTCTTGAATGGATTGTGGGGTTTGGATTGCAAATGGATTGCATGTCCTTTTTTTTTTTTTTTTGGTCATTTCTTGCATAAAATAATTGAAATCCCTTGTGGTTTTGAGGTTTTGATTATTGACAAAATAAACATTTCTCAATTTTGCTTATTTGGGGGGTTCTCTTATGTTGACGATGTTATTTTTTCTTGAAATAAGAATTGAAGGGCCTGTTGATTCGTAGAAGAGCCGATACGATGTTTTGTTGCGGAGGCAAAGAGGAGGAACCCAGCGGCCCACCCGCTAACCAATATACGGCCCCACCTAGAGGAGGGACTCCCTACGGAGGTGGTAATTTCCTTTGTCCCTTATTTTGATTTGTTTTCAAACATTATTTGGTTTCATTTGCTTGCCTTTGTTGCAATCAACAAATTAATGTTTGGAATCCTATTCTTAAGAAATGCATGAGACCCTCAATGTTATCCTTCTTCTATTTTTTGTTTTTGCATTCATTTTCTCCATGTCGTTTCATTTTCTACCATTGGTTTTTTTTTTTTTTTTTTTGTGTGCGTGGGAAGTTATTTTTCTTATGAATGAATCATTTCATGTATCCTAAATTCTGATAAAATGATTCATTTTCGATGTTATAGGCGGTGGGATGGGGGAGCCAAGGAGTGCCAATACAGCCAGAAGTGGAGCTCCACAGAAGGCCTTACCCATTGAAATTCCAGCTATGCGATTGGACGAGTTAAATAGGTTGACTGGTAACTTTGGTTCAAAGGCCTTGATTGGAGAAGGTTCCTATGGCCGAGTTTTCTATGCCAAGTTAAATAATGGCATGCCTGTTGCAATAAAGAAGTTAGATACCAGTACTTCAGAAGAACCTGATTCAGATTTTGCAGCGCAGGTTATACTTATCTAGACAATTTCTCTGAATCCAGCTAGTAAGATAACGGAATATTTGATGCAATGTATGTGAATGCTACCTTGTTTCATGCAGTTATCTGTAATTTCAAGACTTAAGCACGAACACGTTGTGGAGTTGATGGGGTATTGTTTGGAGGCAGACAATCGAATCTTGGTTTACCAATTTGCTACAATGGGGTCCTTGCACGACGTGCTACATGGTACATCAAGTCAGACTTTAGATTCCCTTCATTTTTTTCGGTTGAAATCTGGTTTAATTTGAGTGAATATGGTGCAGGCAGGAAAGGTGTACAAAGGGCTGAACCAGGCCCAGTTCTCAATTGGAACCAGAGAGTTAAAGTTGCTTATGGTGCAGCCAAGGGTCTGGAGTATCTGCACGAAAAGGTTCAGCCTTCTATAGTTCATCGTGATGTCAGATCGAGCAATGTCCTACTCTTCGATGACTTCATGACCAAAATCGCAGATTTTAACGTGTCAAATGCCTCTCCTGACACTGCAGCTCGACTGCACTCAACTAGAGTCCTGGGAACATTCGGTTACCATGCCCCAGAGTACGCAATGTTATCTCCAGACTATGTTATCTCTAGCTAATTTCCCAACATTCTCATCCTGACCGAACACAAAGCTATTGTTTTTGTCTTCGGAGTGAGAAATACTAGCAAGGTTTTTGAAAATTTATCCTGTTTTCGCATTCAAATTTTTGGCTTTTGTTTTTCCAGGTATGCTATGACAGGGCAGATAACTCAGAAAAGTGATGTTTACAGTTTCGGTGTTGTTCTTTTAGAGCTCTTAACTGGAAGAAAGCCAGTAGACCATACAATGCCTAAAGGACAACAGAGTCTTGTTACCTGGGTGCATTTCTTCGTCTGCTTTCTCCTCAGTTACCTTTGTTACTTTCTTGAGTGCATCTGATTGATATTATTATTGCGACAAACACTGCAGGCAACACCAAGATTGAGTGAGGACAAAGTGAAGCAGTGTGTGGATCCCAAACTGAATAATGACTACCCACCAAAGGCAGTCGCCAAGGTTGCTCACTAATAACCCTTCAGTGTTTTACCCAGATTATAACCTCAGATTATTTTGTTTCCTTTTTGTGCATGCGTGCATGGAGCATTAGATCAAGTTTAGATTGGACATACCTGAAGAATTTGTAGTGAAAACCACTAAATTCTTCTTTTGTTTCTGAATTTTGTGTTTGGTGCTGAGTACACCAGTTGGCAGCAGTTGCAGCACTTTGTGTTCAGTACGAGGCAGACTTCAGGCCAAATATGACGATTGTAGTGAAGGCCCTTCAGCCACTTCTCAATTCAAAACCAGCAGGACCAGACGGCAATGCATAAATTAGCTTATTGCATCAGATTCTGCAGGCCAGACTATAGAAATTTGCAAACTCTCTCTTCAAATCAAAATTTAACATTCTGTAATTGATTTGATTGAGACACCTTTCAGACCAGACATTCCTGAGGGGTGATCGTGCATTCGATGCATAACTTGGAATGCTCTATAGACGACTGTATTTATAGCTTTCGATGGCAAGAAAAACTAAGTACTGTGTTCTAGTCTTCTACTAGAAAACCAGTAAAATTCATTTCTCAGTTTGCACCTTTATCTTTTCTTTCGTTATTGTTTTCCTTCCCATACAGTTTTCAGAAACCTCATGCACCGATTTTTTTTATTTTTTTTTAAATTGTTGTCCCAGTGGGAAAGGTATGAAAAGAAAATTGTCTATGATGAAATTAGCAACAAAAGTGACAGGAACTTAGATAGCAAATTATGTTTTAAAAAAAAAAAAAAAGGACAGTTGGAAATTGATGCTTGACTCCTTGAAGATCAAGGAGGAGGCTGGTTCAATCAATACCCAAGGAGATATGTTGCTCAAAGTGATTGTGACAAACGACTGCAACTTTAAATCTTGTGAAGCAGGCTATGGGTTTGCTTGTGAAATTGAAAGATATTCCCTTGAGATCGTAATAAAAACTAAAAAGCATCCAGACTGCAAATTATGCTCAAGATATGTCGTCATTGGCAATTTACTTCATAGACTAATAATTCTTCATGGAGAATCTTGAGGAAAATTATATATGTTATCAATGTTCTGCTATACACACTTGTATTAGGATGTGGCCATAATTGCATTGTAAAAACAGGGAAAAAAAAAAAAAAAAAACCTTAATAGTGGTTGTAAAAACAACAATAATGGAGTTTTGCAGGGGAATCTACAACGCCTCATACGAATTTTTGTATCATTTCTCTTACTTCCTCAATCACAAGCCATGCCTTGTGTCCTCCAATCACTTCTGCTTTCATCTCTCCATCCTTCCAGAGCTGTAAACCCAAAACGAACAAGCACATAGTGATTATCAAACTATTAGTATCCATTGTGATTCTGACAAAATTAACAGTTATCTTCTCACCTGGATGGTCGGCATTTTCTGTGGCAGTGAGACCCAAAAACACCAAAAAAAAAAAAAAAAGTCCAAGCCAAAAATAGTGAAAGATGATAAGTGTCTGGTTAACAAGAGTAGAAATCAAAAAAATTGAGTCATGGCGATACATACAGAGATGTTCCCACGCTTCACCAATGACTGAGGTACATTGTTGACATCCACACAGTAGAATTTGATTCTGAAACGGAATCAAGAGGGAACACCAAATTGTCAATCAATCAAAATTGATACACTAATTCTCTAGATGAAATGGAGCAACACATTAACATTTAGAGAGAGAGAGGGTGTACTTGGTATCATATTCAGCAGCCAATTTCTCCAATTTAGGTTTCAAATAGATGCATTTCCGGCACCAAGCAGCCATCCTATCCAATTAAACAGAGAAACACAAAAAACATTAAGAAAATGCACTGTTTCACCATTGGCTCCTTTCAGAGAGAAAGGGAGGGGAATCCCTGACCAGTCAATGAGAATGGGCTTGGAGAGCTCTTGAGCCTGGAGCAAGATCTGATCGAGCTGATCAGAGTCATTGATAGGTTCCATCTCCACCGCAGCGGGTCTGGTCAAGTCTGGCCAATACGCCTCTACTCTCAAGTCTCTTTTCGAAATCCTTCGGGAATCTCTGTTCCTACGATCAAACCAATAACACCCAGAAGTCTTTTGCAATATCAAGCCGCCGCCACCACTCCATAGCTGCTGCTGTTGTTCTCTGTTGTACACTTCTCTACATACAACATGAGTGCTTGCTGCCAAAGCAGACATTTTTCAAATTCTCTCTCTCTCTCTGTCTCTGCCTATTTACACTCTCCCCTTTACTTTATGGGTCAACAATGGAGGCAAAAGATGCTTCGGCTTGATGGGTCACGAGGAAACTTGAAGAAAAATCATATCTTGCTCGGAGATGGGGCAGAAATTTCTGATCTTTAATAACTGAGATAGAGTTTAACTTGGAATAGTGCTCTTTGCTAGTTTGGATTGTGTCCTGTTCTCTTTACTGGGGAAACTGTTTTTTGGTTGTTTCGAAAGTGCAGAGAAAATGGTTCAAAAGAAGCTTATCCATAAGGCGAGCTGGACATGGGAGGAGAGAAGAATGGGCGGTGGAGGCCATAAGCGACAAAGTTGATGAATCTTCTGTTTGGGGCTCGAACAGCTTAAGGGCTTCTCAAGGATCTTTGATCCAACAGTTAGCCCAGATTTTCCCTACGACCAGTTTTTACTTTTGGGCTGAGCCTGACTGCTATTATTCGCTCTTATTCCTACACCTTTTTTTTTTTTTTTTGAGAAAAAAATAAGTGTTAGAAGAGTTTTACTCCATTTAATAGGTCTACTCAGTTCAAATTGAATTAGTTAGAGTCTAATAAACTTCTGAATATCAGGGTTTCAAAAAAAAAGAAAAAGAAAAAAAGGGCAACAAATTTCTGCCTATCTGTGGGAATACGGCATAAAATTCACAAAGTTGGAGCCGGTTACGTATTGAACTTCTCGGACATACTAAAATATTGGGCTTTGAGCTTACCAGGCTTACGATTGATTCAACAAGTCAACATTGACCTTTTTTTATAAATAAAAAAAAAAAAAAAAGTCTTTCTGATAAATTCGAGGAATTTTTTCACCTCCACAAAAATAGTCTTTAAAATTATGGAGAATAAATCAACTATTAATACTATATTGTAAATAGATAGATAATTCAGGCAAATTTCTCTTCAAATTCAAATGGCAGTTTTGACCATTTGCCATTTGATGGGTATTGGTCAAAGTGCATGCCTTGGAAACCAGGCCAACTCCTTTGGTGAATGGAAAAAAGTTTAAGAGCTAACTGTACAGATGTACAGTAAAAATTGAAAATACAATTTATTATTAATAAAATGTAATTTTGTTGATAATTGGTATAAAAAATTTTAAATTTACACATTTAAATTTTAAGATAACAATTATCTAATTTTATAATTTAATTTTATTATTTCTCGTTTTACGAATATAATTACACTAAATTAAAAGTTATTGTGCTTTGTTAGTAATATATAACACAAATGTGCAGCTGCTGATTATGAGTGTAAAACCAAGCTTATGCTGGATTAGGGTAGGGATTTTCGTTGCACAAATGACAATCAGTAGCGAACTTTTGTTTTTTTTGACCGAAATCAGTGGCGAACTTTAATCTACAGCGTGAATTCATTATCATTGGTAATGTTGCATTGTCTTAGGACACATTCTGTGGGGCCGGCAGGGCTTTTTAATTTGTTAAAATTTAATGATCAAAAGTATAATGATCACTGTGATCTAATTTTATTCCACGAGACGACATGAATTCTCAGTTTTTTTTTTCTTTTGACCGGTTTTTGATAATTCATGGATATCCTGCTACATTGTTGAGGCCCGACCCACGTGAACATATGGGTCAACTTTTCTTAAATCTCATAGGTTGTTTACCTGCAGGTTAACGTGAAGTTTAATCTCATATGCATCAACTAGCTCATGCTTGTAGTTTAGTAATAAATGTCAAATATATTAATCGTAAGGTTTTAAGTTTAAATTTATCAAAATATATGATAAAATTAAATATACACAACACTATCTCAAATTATAAACGGTTTAAGTTTGGACTGCATTTGCAAAGTTTGTTACTTCTTGAGCTCAATGTATACTAATCTAGTCTATTTAGAGTAGGTAAATTGTACAATCTTTTCTGACAAGTATGCGGTAGTACCACCCTCCCTTATCTATTTTTTCACCCCAAAATAAAAAGTTTAATGGCAAACATAGATGAACTTGGATAGATTACGGCCACTGATCATTGGCACATTGCTCGTCATTTGCCGACGGAGGGAACGTATTCACAGAGCTTTACAGTAATAGTTTTAAAATTATGGTAAAGTGATATAAATTGTTAAAAAGTTAAATTTATAAAACACAAAAAAAAGTTGGATATTAAATAAGATTACATTATTATTTATTATTATTTAAGTCACAATTTTGTTTATGCATAAATTAAATCATTGGGTCTCTTTAATCTGGTGCTGCATTGCATCGGCCACAAGTAGGAAATTCACAAAGCTTCATCTGTGAGTTCATACTCGGACGAAATTTTCGGACTTTTTTTTTTTTATTCAATTATTAAGGACTACAATAGCCGTGTATACGTTGGAGATGGCGAAGTAAAGACAGTCCAAAATTATGGATATTCGGTAGACAGTGACAATGCAGATGCAACATACAAGGTGGCCTGATTTGTATTTAGAATTAACTAAAGGTAATTATCTCCTATTTGATAAAAGCAAAAGGATGGTCCATCTATTTTTCTGTTAATGTACCATCTAGTGCAGAATTATTATTATTATTTTTTTTTGGGGATAAAACTAGTTTAATAACGTAGACATAAGGTTAAAGTATTAAATTCATAAATACAATGTCTTTTTTAGTTCATTAAGAAGACTCTTGGATCACGAAATATATAATGAAAATAATAGTTTTTTTTATAAATCTTACAACATTTATTTTCATAATTAAAATTTAATAATAATCTAAATTCTAACTATTCAGATATCTACTAAGAGACATAAATGTGATGTGTTGGATATATATTCCATCAAGTTTTTACCTTCAACAATAAACAAATACAATGAAATTTCGCAAGTAGAGTTTTTGAAAAGTAGACTAGTTTATACAAGTCAACGAAAATCGAAAAGAGCACTAATACAGGCATTAAATTTTGATATTTTGATTGATATTTTAATTAAAATTTAGATTGATAATTTTGAAATAAAATTAATAATTTTTATAATATTTTTTTAATTTTTATTTAAATTAATAATTTTAAAATAAAATTGATAATTTTTATAATGAAAAATAATAACTTTTAATTTTTATTTAAAAAATTATTAATTTTAATTTCAATCGAGATATAAATTAAAACACTAAAATTCAGAGCACCAACAATTTCTCAATTAAAAAACATCAAATGTGAGAAAAAGATAGAATTTGCGTTCACAATGACCATTCGTTACCCGAAAAAGGCATGAGCATCACAATTTTCAATAGTTGATAATGTTAAGAATTTTTTACAACCTTATTTTTATTATTTTGCAATGGTCTCTCTGATTCATTACTCCATTTGTTTTTTTTTTTTTTTGACTGATTACTCCATTTGTTAGTAATATGATTTGTGATGGACTATGACCTTTAACCAAAGTTTATTAAAAACCAAAATAGTAAATGACATTGCCCAAAACGACAAAAAAACGGATAAAAACGACAGCCATGGCATGGCCGTTTTTATCCGACTTTGGTTTGTAGTTTGTAGAGGAAAAAACTGAAAAAGGTTCACGAGAGAGAACAAGAGATTGCTAGATTCTCCGATGTGACCATTTCTATTTGTCTGTGATGGTTCTGTCCAATGACAAGTTCCCAGTTGGCAGTTTCCAGAAGCACCGGTTCACCCACCGTCAAGTTACCGGAACAGCTGAGACATTAGTTTCCTCAGATTCGGACCATAAACTATCGTGTGAGTTTTGAATCTAAAAATTACATGCCTCAATATCTACGGACGCGGCACGGTAAAAGTTGTTAGATACGCTTAACGAAGTATGTAAAAAATAAATAAATAATTTAACAGTATTTATTGATATATTTATTTTTTAAAATTTAATATATTTATTATAATCTAATTATATAATTTACTGTATGCATACTCGTACTTATAATTGTGATGCCATCTATATTTTATTTTAGTGATATTGTAAAATGTGGGATGCTCAGTTTGAAAATTGAAATAACTAATTCCAAAATGAGTTAAAACTACACAGACTCGAATGTAAATAATTTATATAACATATAAAATATTTCAGCCTACATCGAAAATTTTTTTATACAATATATAAAAAATTTCCAAAAGTTGTACTATTTTGGTATATTTTTTACATGCTATATATACAATTATTCCCTTTCAACATTTCCTCAGATTTTCTGAATTACAGGTCATTTGTTCAAGTCTCAAAGATGAAGACGGTGGAACAGAACATGATTATCCTGATAATTGTTGTGTTTTTTTTTTTTTTTTTTTTAAATTCAAAAGTACCCAACTTCCAAGTTCCAAGCCCCAAAAAGCGTTTCTTAAATCCAGCCTGCGAAATCAGTGGCATTTCATCTGCCATTAAGGCAGAAACCCATACCCATTTTGCTCACATTTCGGCATTTTTTTGACGACAGTAGTCTCTCACTCTCAGTCAAATCCACACAGACATAGCAAAAGCCTCTCTCTCTCTCTCTCTCTCTCTCTCTCACGAACAGTGGCACTCACTTTTAAACTTCTGGCACAACGGTCTGGTCTGTCCTCCTCAAGTCATTTTTCCATTCCATTCGTAGTTCTGTAAAACAGGAAAAAGAACAAAAGGAGGCAGTTAAGAAAAAAGATTAAATTTTTGAGCATCTTTCATGGCTGATGCAGCCACAAAGCACCTCTCCTCAATCACTGGAGGAACTCTTATAGCAGACATAAAGAGTGTGCCTGGTCTCTTCAAAACAAGAAGAGGTGTGGCATTTGCATCTGGGTTCATGCTTGCTTTTGTTGCTTTCACTGCTTTCTTGGCTTTTAACCCTTCTCGAAACTCATGTGCTCCTTGGTTCACCAATATCTTCAGCATCACCACCACCACCACCACCACCACGGCCAACGCAACTGCTCCAACTGGTTCTGGTGGATCTCATTTCTCTTCAATTTTCTCTTACATTTTTCACAACACCACTTCTTCCCCACCACAAAACACCACCACCACCACCACCACCAGCAGCAGATCTAATAATATTTCATCAACTATTTCTCTTGTCCCAAATGAAGAATCTTCCAGTACTGTAAAGAACAACACAGACAATGCAGAGAATTATGTTGGGTCTACAGGTCTGCAGCCAAATGAAACTACACAGGCTTCAATTATAAATAGTGGACTAGACACTGCGAATAATTATACACAAAGTAGAGATAATTCTTCAAAGGCTCAGCCTTTAATGTCGATTCAAACCGCAGTTGAAGCCCCAAAAACCCAATTAACAGTGAATCAAAGCGTGAATTCCCTGCCAAAATCTGGCGTTTCTGGTCCTGTAGTAAAGGACAGTCCAAGCAAGGAAGAAAAAGAAGTGACAGCTAATTACAAGGCCTCGTTGTCGAAGAAGCAGACCAATGGGACGAAACAGAGAGGTGGGACTAACTCAGGAAAGGAGGGGTTCATACAGAGTTTGGTGAATTGTGATTTATTTGATGGGAAATGGGTGATGGACGATTCTTATCCTCTTTACAAACCTGGGTCTTGTTCATTGATTGATGAGCAGTTCAATTGTATTTTCAATGGCAGGCCTGATAAACAGTACCAGAAATATAAGTGGAAGCCCAAGGAGTGCATTTTGCCCAGGTTTGTTTTAATAAACTACTTGCTTTGATTACTCGAATGCTTTCTGCTCGTTGATTTTGGTTAATTAACGTTTATTCTCCATTGATCTACGTTCAATAGCAATCTAGAACTTAACTATCAACTTTAATAAGTTTTGATTTTGATTATGATGAGACCTGTAAAGTCTGCACTTGCAATTTTTGCTTCTGATATTGGTTTCTGCTGTCTAATCAGTGAAGTTTTTGGCTTATCTTTTTACTATGGTTGGCTTGTTTTTTTTAGGCTGAATGCCGCCCATACGATGGAATTGCTGAAAGGTAAGCGGCTAGTTTTTGTGGGCGATTCCCTGAACAGGAATATGTGGGAATCTCTGGTCTGCATCTTGAAAGGTGCGGTTAAGGATCAAACCAAGGTTTTTGAAGCCAATGGGAGACATAATTTTCGAGGGGAAGCTTCATATTCCTTCATTTTTAAAGTATGTTACCAAAATTCCTTAGAAAGATCTTTTTCTTAGTACTTTCTCAATTCTTTTCATGTGGCATAATCTGAAGAAGAAAATATTTCTGTGTGAATGGTGGGAGTAGGATTATAACTTCACGGTGGAGTTCTTTGTATCTCCTTTCTTAGTTCAAGAATGGGAGATGCCGGACGAAAACGGAACCAAGAAGGAGACACTTCGGCTAGATCTAGTGGGCAGGTCTTCTGATCAGTATAAAGGTGCAGATATCATTGTCTTCAACACTGGACATTGGTGGACTCATGAGAAAACTTCAAGAGGGTGAGTTCCTAGTTACTCGGGCTGTTCCTTTATATGGTTTTCAATATGGTGATCCAATGGATCAAGCTGGCAACTTTATTATATCTTCAGGAAAGATTATTATCAAGAAGGCAGTCACATATACGACGAATTGAATGTTCTGGAGGCATTTAGAAAGGCTACAACAACATGGGCCAGATGGGTTGATGCCAATATAAATCCACTGAAATCTCTAGTTTTCTTCAGAGGATATTCTGCTTCCCATTTCAGGTATTGTTGCAGGAAATTACATTACCATTTTATTCTTTTCATCACTAGCAGTTGTTTTCCAACCGAAGTCCATTTCCTGAGAATGTGATGGTGATGGAAATGTCGTTTTCTGGCTCAAACCCTGTTAATGTCTTGACACTAAGATTTTAATTCGAAATAAGCTGCAATAAGTTCTAAATTTGGGGAATTCTTAAACATGCTGGAACCTTTTCATTTACGTTTTCGATTTTGTTTGATTTTTTGCATTATTTGACCTTTAGGACAAGTAGTTAATTTCATTGTTGTCCATTTGAAGTGGTGGTCAATGGAACTCTGGCGGGGCATGTGACAGCGAGGTTGAGCCGATCAAGAACTCAACATATCTGAGGGAGTATCCACCAAAGATGATGGTACTGGAGAGAGTGTTGAGCGGGATGAAAACCCATGTCACATACTTAAACGTCACGCAGATGACAGATTACCGGAAGGACGGCCATCCTTCCATCTATCGGAAGCGGAACGTATCGGAATCTGAAAGAAGATCGCCACTACTCTACCAAGACTGCAGCCATTGGTGCCTTCCCGGCGTGCCGGATGCATGGAATGAGATACTTTATGCGGAGCTCTTAATAAATGAAAACAGGAAGCACCAAACTCAGAAGAGAAATAGGTAAAGAAGAACACAGTGCAGATTTACAGGTAGCATGTCAAATATGGAGTTTAACTTGGATAACAAGTACATGCTTACATGCAATATATTTTTTCCCTTCAAATTTTGGGAGTGTAGAAAAACAGGGGAAGGTCCAATTAATAGGGTATAAAGATTCTCAACAAATTCAATAATCTGACTTTAAAGACTGAAAATTCTGCATGCGCTTTAGTTTGGGCTAAATTTCATCTTCAACTTCCTTAAGTAGGATCCATAAAATAAACATTTTTTTAATGAAGAATAACCCTTACCACAGTGTATATAATATAAAATTCTACTTTTTGAACTATTTTTTTTTTTTTGGCCTTTTTTTTAAAAAAACAATTTAATGTATGTTGTGTCCATAAAATCTTTGACTATTACTGAAACTCAGGATCGATGAATATTGCAGTTCCTTTTGTGACTTTCTGTTGTCCTCTGTCCATGTCTCGTAACATCTCTTTCAATACTGCCAACTCACTTCCAATCGCTTCTCCTCCCGCTTCAGCTCAGCCCTGCATTGTGTACACATTCCCAAAAACAACAAAAGCCACCGCAATCTTATTTAGATTATTGTTATTGTATTCGTGAGAAGAACAATAATCATCTATTGAAGATGATGAAAGGAGCCAGCTCTCCTCAGCTTCTGGCAGAACTGTGGAGCACTACTTTGTTTTCACATTTTTATGGACTAAAAAAGAAAGGAAATGAAGATAAGAAGGGAAAAGAAAAATACCTTGCTTTGCCGTTCTGAAACCACACTTCTACTTGGCGAGGGCGAAGATTGAGCTGTATTGCCGGAGCAAGCTGTTGCTTCTGCAAAATTTTCCAATGAACTTTCATTAATATTGTATATGCCAACAAATACACTGGATTTTCCAAGATTTTGGGGTTACAGGATTGAGGGTATCGTGTTCCTTGAAGCACTCTTCAAGAAGAGCCAACTGCTCCTTGGACAGCCTACTCTTCATCCATGTTTTGATCCCACGATCCATGTGAAACGACGATGCTGAATTGTTCAGCGATAAGAGCACTTCTCCTTGTTCTGCTTCCTCTACTGACAGGCGGTTCACATCCAATCTGCTACTTGGTCCGTCTGCTGTGCCCAGTTCAGACACTACTGTGATATTTGATTTGAAAATCAATAAATGGAAGCTAAACGTTGAAGTTTACAACCACTAACTCTTACTGTTTATTCTCTGTTTTTTTGAGCCAAAACACCGTCTGATCGTCTGTTCTCCTGGACTGCTGCACTTTCAGCAATGGCATCCAAAGTTTTACCTTGGTAGAGAGCCACCATACCATCTTTTGCAGCTTTTGTCCACCTCTTTAGTATGTATTGAGGTGGAATCTCATAGATTTTTCTTTCATTAAGTACTTTCAAGGCATGGATACACAATATCCCATCAGAGTCAAATTTGTGGCAACTACATGAAATGGTGGAGTCCGAGCAATTGAATTCCACAATGAATGCCTTCTTCTTGCCTACCTCTGATAGCTTGTATGTAGCAATCCTGCCATTATTACTGACTTCATGTACAGCCACCAAGAAGAATGTAGGCAGCTGCTCTTGAAAGAGTTTGAACATAGTATAAGTGTATACACTTGCGGCTTGTTTCTCGGCCAAACCAGCAGGACAGGAATCCAGAATTGTGTCAGGCTCAGTTTCGTTGCAATAAGAATCTTCGTGTAACTCTTCTCTACGCTGCTGGCCTGCTGCTTTGAAATATAGTTCGACATATGTAGACAATCTCACAATGTCACCATGACTTGTCAAATTCTGAAATACACTCTCAATTCGAGCACAGCATTGAAGGCCAGCGCTGAAAGCCTTTCTGCTGAATATATGACACCATCTGTCCCGCGATGTGTGCAAATCGACAAGCCATTCGTTTCCCTGAAGATTGAATTTCTCCAACAGAGAAGTCCATCTTGACTCAAATTCTTCCTCTGTTTCACAATCAGAGATGCATTCACCAAAGAGCCTCTTAAAGCCCGGTTGTTCAAAACATGGGGATAGGTGCTTTGATGCATTCTGGTAGATATACCACAAACCAATTTGATGTTGTGCTTCTGGCATCATCAACTTAACTGCATCAACTATTGCTCGACCCTCATCAGTGATAATAGTTATCGGTTGACGTCTGCCCATGGCTTCCATAAAAGTCTCCAGCAGCCAAATAAATGAGTTAGTGCTTTCATCAAGCAAAATAGCACAACCAAATAAGATGAACTGTCGGTGGTGGTTGATTCCCATGAATGGTGCACAAATTATGCCATATTTGTCCAGCTTAAATGTCGTGTCCAAGATAACAACATCGCCAAAGTAGTCATAATCTCTCTTGGACCTGCCATCCCTCCAGAAAATATTTGTAAAGCGGAAATCAGCATCAAGTTGGACTGTGTGGAAGAACGATAGATCCTCTGCCTGCAGATGTCTAAGATAATTGATCAAGTTTTGAGCATCTTCAGGTTTTAGGCCACTTGCTTTCTTATCTCGCACATGGGCAATGCAATCCATGCTGTAAGATTTTACAAAATTTGCAGTCTCAGCAACCTGTTCCACGACAGCTTCATTGTTGGAGTTAATCACCAGGTGAGCTTCAGACCTTCTGGTTTGTGATTCTACATTCATTCGATCTCCAAAGTGATGATTGTGCTTCTCGGAAAATTGAGATATCACCCATTTGCCACTTTCAACTGTACACTCCATCTTGGCATCGCAACCTGTTCTAGTTTCTCTTCTGTTATGCTTCGTTTTCGTGTTGGATTCCTTCTTTAATCGAAACCCTTCTCTCGAGCAAAAGAAATATCTCTTTCTAATATCTCCATTGGACAATCTTCGCACCTTTCCTTTTCTTACTATGAAACCGATCTGCTTCGCATAACTTGTGTAGAAGTTGTAAGCCTGTTCTTCAGAACAGAACTCCATTCCAACTTCTGGCATAGGAAAATTATCCTTCTGCCATCCTTTTCCAGCATCCAGTGTTGATTTCATTCGTAAATCATTTACACTGCTGGATGATGGAAGCTTACGATTCGCATTCCTCTCTAACGAAACCGAATGAATGGCAGGAGCATCTTTCATCTGCTTACACAAAATGGTAATGGACTTGATTTATCGAATGAGGGGCAAATATCCTAAAGCCAAACTTCAAAAAAGGAAAAACCTTTCCTGGAAATTAAAGTTCATTTCTGTTACCATCCATATTTGTCCACAAATCAAGCACTTCTACGACACTTGAAATCAAAACAATCGCAAAAATTATTAATGCAAAACTTTTTATTGTGTAATGACAACTTGTATACTTGGTTGGTACAAATTTCTGTTTTTTGCATAAAAATAATTGAAAAGTAACAAAACCCAACAAAATGGATCATTTTCCTCGTACAAATTCATAAGGGCTGTCCTCCCCTTCCCTCTTCATCTGCTAATTGTTTGATATTGTAGCATTCCATAGAATGACCGAGGGTTATGCTGCTTCTAATCCACAACCAACGATATATTCGTTTGTTTTTCTTTTCTTTTCTTTTTTTTTTCTTTCTTTTCATATTCTTTGCTTGCTTCTACCAAATAAGACAAATATAGTCAAAATAAAAAACCAGACCGGCTCAAAGGAACAAGTGAATTGACGATCTGAAAATTTAATTGATCTGATTATGTTATTTAGCCAGAGAAAGAAGTAATTGGAAGAAAACCGTTCGATTGGGTTGACTCGAATAATCGTGTTAGTCCAATCAGACTAGTGAATTGGTTAAAGCAAAATTTTATTTTTATTTTTTTCAAAAATTCTATATAATTATATTATTTTTTGAAAAAATATGTATAGATATATACTTAAATGTTAATTTAATAACCTTTTATTTATTTTTATAGAATATAAAAATCTTAATTATTATTATTTTTTCTTGTTAACTAGCATAATAGTTAAGAAAGCTCCCAAATAAACAAGAGTGAGAGAAGGTGAGAAATTAAGCAGGATTCAACCGCTTCCACCTGATTGGTGGAGCAATAAACTCCAGCGACCCGACATCAATCCTCCTCAAAATCTTAATTATTTTAAAATATGAATTGATCCACTGATCCCAATATTAAATTAATTTCTTTGACTGTTATCTGACTGAATCAGACGTGAAATCAGACTTAGGTCCTCCTTGAATTTAAAAACTACCGGTCAAAGTTTAAGAAAGAGGCAAAAAAAATAATTTATGGGCATTGGGGCCAGCAATTGTTACCTCTTTGGGATTGTTCGGTTCACTATTCTCGGCAGTACTATGAGGAGAGGAAGAAGATGATGATGCTGATGATGATGATGACAGACTACGGTCTGCAGAAACAGCAGATAAAGCTTCAGAGAGAGCCGCTGAGGGATCGCTCGCGCTATTGATTCTACTGCAGCAGCCCATATAAAAATTCTCTTTTCTCTTCTTCTTGTTATTATTATTATTAATCCTCTCCTCAGGGGACTGCTGCTGCTGCTGCTGCTGCCCAAATTCATGACCCCATCGATCGTCCCTGACGGAATGCCATGCCTGCTGCAGCTCTTGCAATTCTGAATTGAACCACCCATCATTTTTACTGCTGGTGGAGGAGGTTAACATGTCCAACCAGAAGTCCACGTTGCTGTTGTTGATGTTGTTTTTGGAAACTTGGAGCGGATCAGCGGAGATATCACTTCCGGCCATGTGATCGGAGGGTTCCCCCATTTGGTTTGTTTAGAGAATCCCAACACAACTATGAATATTTGGTACTGGAGTTGTTGTCAGGACTGCAGGTCTAAAGTTTTAGTCTGAGTCCATTAATAAAAACATAGCTATGATATGTTAAAAGTGGAGGGAGAGCCCTTTTTGGTTGGATTTAAGGAAAAAATTTGTGATGTTCATCTCTGTCTGAACCGTTGGAGACGTGCTTCGTCCCTTCCTCGACTCATTAATGTAATGGCTAGTTTTTGGCTGTCCAGCGGAAAGGTCCATACCGCAATGGTCAAAGAAAAGGCCGAGAAGGCAGGCGCAGCCGCCAACGTTGACATTCGTACACAACATTGCCTTCCTTGCTTTCTTGGATTTGGAGCGTTCCGGGGAGACCGCGAATGAATGAATAGGTGGTCTCGTCCCGAGGTCCAATCTTAAAATGCCTGTAGGTTGACTTGCCACATTGCAAGACAATTCAAAACGTGTTTGGTAGAGAACTGGTATTTAACTAGGGCGAGCCGAGCCGAGCCGAGCTTGGCCAGGCTCGAGCTCGGTTCGTTAAGGAATTCTTCAGACTCGAGCTCGGCTCGAGCTTGATTCGAACTTTGGAGGTGGAGGCTCGAACTCGATGAAGTTCGGGCTCGATTCGAGTTCGGCTCGATTTGTATTTCTTTTTTTAATTTAAGCTTTATATATATATATCCTTTTTCCATTTGATTTATTTGATTTATTTGCTATATATGTTATTTCTACTTTATATAAAAATAGAAAATTTATATAAAAATATATGAAAATAGAAAAATAAGAAAAATAAAAATATCAAAATTACTTTTTTTATATAATTTTATATAAAAAAGGGAAATATATATATGTAAAAAATGGATATGTGGATAAAAGTCAATTATTCATTCAATCGCTATTTGATTGATTGAATTCCTAATTGTATAACTAGTCACATTATGATCATCAATCAATTTACTTAATTGTATTTAAATTTTCTCTAATTTAAAAAATTTATATTCTTTTACAAAGAAAAAATAAATATGCAAGTTTATTTTAATTAAGAAAAAATTCAAATAAAAAAAAGAGACAGGAGGAAATAATGGAGGTTGAGAGCATTTGAAAATAAATAAAAAATTAATCTTAATTTTATTAGTATTTATATTAAAAGTTAAATGATACAATTAAGTATTATTAATATATTAAATGAGCCCACAATGATACATATTAAACGAGCTCTTAATGATACATTTATCGAACTGTTCACGAGTCTGTACCGAACCGAGCCTGCTATTGTTCAGACTCGGCTCGTTTATTAAACGAGCTTTGGTTTTAGACTCGTGTATCGCTCATTTAGTAAATAAACGAGCCCGAGCCGAGCCTTTACCGAGCCGAGCCACCGAGTTTTTAACAAACGTATCAGCTCATTTGCAGCCCTATATTTAACATTACGAAAATTCTAATTTAATTGACATATATGTTAAATTAATTTAATTTTAAATATGAGTAAAAATAAAACTTTAAGTAGATTAAAAATTTATCATTATGGACATGAAAAAGAAATTAAGTTTATTTTTGACTCATTTGTAAATAAAAAAGAATGAAAGAACGTAATAAAATATCAGATACGGGATTAGACACCACAATTTCTCTCTCATTTGTTTTGATTAAAATAAAAAGAAAGAGCCCGTATGCTAAGAATGGAATATGAGATTTAATGCTTACGTGTAGAGAGACAAACAGATGTGCTGATATGCTTGCTAATTTGAAAACTGTTGCATCAAACCGATTTTCCGTGCACTCCTTCAAAAGGTTTTGCATTTTTCTTCCGTGGACTTACGTGGGAGTGTCCTTGATTGTCCTTTTTTAGTTAATTGATTTTCTCTTGTACTAAAAAAGATTAAAAACAAAATGAATTGATTGTTTTTCACATATTCTTATGTTGGGCTAATGGGCTCAGCACCTTTGGATATCAGAATTATGTCCTGCACTCAATGGCCCTGTTCTGATGCAATCCAGTTGAGGGAACCATCTTCGTTTCCCGAAGTCTCCAAAGGTTGAATTAGTTCGGAGCTTTTAATGTGTTTGAAAAAAAAAACTGTTTTTTTTTTTTTTTTGTCTCGTTGACGATTGAGATTGGTCCATAGAGAAATAAACATACACTGGTGCTTGATTTATGATTGAGAAACATTCTTCCGGCTCTTATGATAACATAATAAACACTCCTACAGCTTGGTTGTATTATATGGTTCTGTCGTCTTCATTTTGTTCAGTTGCAAGCATAGGATTGGTGGGTGGGGACCAGTTATATCATTGAGGATTATTTTAAATCATAAAATTTTGGTCCACCTTATTAAACAACAGCTAAATTCCAAATCATAGTGACGGAGGCATGCTTATTTATTTATTTATTGATTCTGAAACTCAAAATTCAAGATTTTCATTATTAATTGAGTTATAAGTGATTGGTGCTGAAACATGCTTAAAGTCTGCAATGCATTTTTAACCCAAAGGTCTCCAATAGGCTATCCTGCCGAAGCAGCCACTTGTAGATAGAATCCAGGGTTCCAGCACCATTGCAACCATTTCTTATGAAATGTCATTACTAATTTAAAATTTTGTGAAGGGGAAAAGCAAAATGCCCTGAGGCCAAGATGTTTTTTTTTTTTCCAAGTAAAAATGGGAGGCCTGAGAGCCACCGAGTGCTGGGGCTCAGTAGCAAAGTCACAATGGAGGCAATCGCTTGACCATTCAAGTGTTTTGACTTGTAAAGTAACGCTAAACGTATATCTGATTCTGTATAATTCTGATAGAGGCTAATAATCCTTGTTGAGCATCATGGAGTTATGAATTCTGTGTGGCGACTCAACTCATTGTACATGGAGTTCAATGTATCTTTTTGGCATGACTGTAGGTAAATATTTTTACTTTCTCATTTTTTGTAAAAAAAAAAATTTACTTGACTGTAATTTCATAAGATTTGAGATTTCTTGACATCAAGCGATTGTTTTGGTCTAGGCTAGAATCTTTCAACAAATTGCTCAACGAATAAGTAACTCCGAGTCGTCTCATTATCGGCACAAGGAAAATGGCCACTCTAAGTCTACCAGTCTCGTCATAGGAAGGAGATATGATTTGGTTGCTGAGCAAATCAATTATTACTGTTATTATTATTATTTTAATTGTGTGATTCTTTTTTTTTTTTTTGACCGACCTAAATTTTGTGATTCATTGATCAATCATTTTTCCTTCTCTGAAATTTCGGAGTCAGATAAAGACTGACCAAAAGATCAACCAAAGACTATGTCTCCTTTGAACGTTAGGTTGCTTTCCATCAAACGATTAGCCCTTTCATCATTCTGTTTAGTAGTCAAATGATTTCCGTTCACGACTTTATCAAAGATTCCCTTGGCGTGGCAGACAGAGATCAATTTGGTCATCTTCCAGGATCATGGATGGCCAACGCTAAACTACAATTCCCTTGTTTCTTTCTGAATGGGTGACGAGTTGAATTAGAACGTCGCATACTAATTGGACCCTTCATTTCACCATTTCTTTTTTTTTTTCTTTATTAATTGGCTCAAACTTGAAAATTCGAGATCTTTAGTCCTATACAACTGGATTATTTCACCCTTTTTTTTTCGGCAATTGGATGAAGAGGAAACTAAGAAATTGAAAAATGAAAAGTTGATTTAATCAACCGAACAAATGGAAAAGGATAAAAATAAACCTTGAAACAGTGTTCGAATATTTTAATCAATCAAAGTCGGTACATTGGTAGTAAATGAGCTTTAACAACTCACAAAATCGAGAGGCCTTTCCAACAAACTCTCCTCTTCTATACATGGGTCAACAAAATAAATCAACCATGCACGCAATCTTTCAAACTCTCCATGCTCCATTCTCCATTCTACAAGCTAGAGACATTAGTCAAACAAAAGATTGATAATGATTTTTTTTTTCTGATCTTTAATAAAATAACCCAAAAAAAAATAATAATAATATCCCCTCCTTGGTGTATCTACAAATGAGCAAAAGGGGCACAAATTTTCCTTTCACATCATATGTTTGCTTTTCACTTTCCTGGTGTGCTTTCATATGGTGGGCTGTCCACATTTCACAGCATGCAAGTCATAATGGTGCTTGGTGAGACTGGGCTTGGGGGATGTGTAATTGGCCATTAGAGAAAGGGTATAACTTAGGCATATTCTTCAGGGGCAATGCTGCAGCTGTCGTGGAGGCAGTGGTGGCGGTAGTGGTGGCGGGGATGGCGGAGGAGGGGGATGCCGTGGTGGTGGCAACGCGCTCGCATGATGGGCACATGGTTAGAGTGGTGGCAGGAAGCTGCATGTAGAAAGGTTGAGAAGCTTTCAAAGCTCTTAGCTCTTGGAGTTCCTTTTGTAACCTTCTGTTCTCTTCTGTCAGTGTGTCACAGCATCTCTTTAAATACTCACAATCCACTTCCGTCTGCTTCAGCTTTGTCCTGTATGGTTTTTTCACATTATTCCAATGAAAACAAAAATCACTACCCCCACAAGGCACAAGCTACAATTGTATCAAAATTGTTGTATTGGGACAGGACCATATATGCCGCTTGTCGAAGATAATGATGGACGATAAGAAATGACAATAAAATAGAAAAAACAAACAAAAGAATAATGAAAAATATACCTCGCTCTTCTGTTCTGAAACCACACTTCTACTTGGCGAGGGCGAAGATTCAACTGTTTGGCTAATGCAAGCTTCTGCTTCTGCACATAATTAGACAACTTACATATTAGTTGAAAAAGAATCTCCTACAGCCCGGCTTGCAGGAACTCCTGCAGGCAGCACAAGCCCAAGCTAAGGAATAAAAAGAAAAAAAGATCCCATCATCAAATATTTATCGGGTTATTTAGTTTTTTTTTTTTTTAAAGGCCGATAAAAATGTTATTTTCTAGCCCATCCGAATTGAGGACCTAAAAAAATTCGTTTACCTTATCTTTCATGAACTCGTGACCAGGTATTCCCATAAAAAAATAAAAATAAAAATCACATGGCTAAACATAGTGGCTTAAGAAAATACAGTACTTTTCTTTCAGATTTCTTTTCAGTGTAATAGTAATAACAGGTAAAAAAAAGTTTCCTTTTCGAACCTGCTCGTCAAACAGAGGATGTGGTTGCAGCCCGGAACTCCAGCCCGGTTGCATAAAACTTAATTTTGTTAATAAATTATATGACCCAGCAAATTAATATTAGAAACAAACAGCATATTTCAAGATTTGGGTCTTACGGGATTGAGGGTACTGTGTTCTTTGAAGCTCTCTTCAAGAAAAGCTGACTGCTCTTTAGAGAGCCTCAGTTTCTTCCGGGTCAACCCGTTTTCTTCATCATCACTTGCTCTTGAACTGGCTCTCTGGGTCTCAATATCCTCGAAATCTCTTTTATGGCCTCGACTACCTCCACTGCTTCCAATCCCAAAATCCATTTGAAACGACGACGCTGCACTGTTCGGCGATGACAGCGCCACCCCTTCTTCTGTCTCCTCCGCGGACAGCCGGTTCACATCAAATCCCCTACTTGGTCCATCTGCCGAGCCCGGTTCAGACGCCACTGCAAACGTTGGATTTGATAACAAAACAAAAAGGACCCACGTATGAGCAAAGCAAGCAAAAGCCAACCCAAAAATAAAACTAATATTAGCTCTATAAAATACAACGTTTGCTTCCCAAGAAAAAAGAAAGAGTGGAAAACGAAAGAAAAAGATTCCAGATTTTCTCTCTTTTTCTCGGCCCAGAAAATGAACAATGGAAGAAGACCAAACCCCAGAATTAAATTGAGAGCATAGTGGGGAAGAGGGGAGTTTACAGTTAGGAGGCAGCCAGGGAAAGCAAATCTGTGAAGAGGGGTGCTGTCTATGGGGAATAACCGGAGAGAAAGGCAAAAGATCAAGCTGGACTGGTGGATCTGATGATGACTGTGACACTCTTCTTTCATCTCTTTCCTCTTGCTGCTGCGACCTTGCCGCAGTAGTGGCACCAAAACCAGCCCCTAAGCCCATGCAGAAGCCAAGATCTTTGCTCGACAACTTGGGGTTTTTGTCCAGAAACTTGAATGGCTTTGAGGTATCACCTAAGCTCAAAGCTAGCTCCATCTAAACCAACACTAAGTTATAAGTTGTAGTGTTTGTGTTAACTTGAAACCCGAAGGTAAAGAACAAACAAAGAACCCCAAATTTTTTGTTAAGCTTCGAATGGCTGGTTGATGAAGACTGATGATGAGAGGAGCAAATTAAAGGTGATGAGGAGGAGGGACAATGAATGAAGAGGGGACCAGCCAAGCCAAGGCAACCCTATCCAATATGTTTTTGGTAGTGGAAACTCACCCAACCCAACGATTGTTTAAATCCTCCTTAGATCCGCCCCACCTTTGACACATAGGCTGCCCTTTTGACGATTTCTCTTTTCTTTTTTCTTTTCCTCGGGAGATCAAGCATAGATTGACCGACAATTCCAGGGTTGACATAACACACGTGAATTTTTATAATGAGAGAGACTGGGGCAGGATACAGAGATCAGAGAGAGAGAGCTTGTCTAAGCAAATACTGTCCATCAAACATTACATAAATAAGCAAGTGATACACCACAGTTGAAATCGCAAAAATTAGATTTTGGTGAAATATCACATATTTGAATTCTGTGAAATTAGAAAGTAAGGTTAAACTTATAATTGATCATTTATAACAAAAAATGTCGTAATTATTCAATTTATCTAAGAAATATAATGTTTCATGAAGAAATTATGAGTTATCTTCCTTATTTTTTCTTTGTTTTTTTCATTACAAAAAGTGTTACATATAGTATTTTGTTTTTCTTTAATTTTGGTTTTCTCGCTAGAACACAGTAATTAGAGTATGGAATTGTGCGTCTCTCATGAAATACTCCAATAATTCACTTTTGAAATCTCACATTCTAATTTGGAAATAAAAAGTTTGAAATTTATCAAAATGAAAAGAGCTAATGAGCTTCCTAATATTAGCGTACGAGATTGCCTCTCTCTTTGCAATAAATGAATAATACTAGGTCTAGTATGAACCATCTTTGTAAATTTTAGTTTATTTATCAATATGGTGGTCTTTACCTGCTAGCTGCATGTCGTATAAAATTTCTACGTGCTATTTTACTGATTTTTTTGTTTGTATCTAATTCATTCATGATCTTATATTACATAAATTCATTTTATAATTTATTATTTAAAATAAATTTTATTTATTATGTAGTGTAAAATTGTGAGTGAATTATATTAAAAAAAATGAGTTAAATTAAAAAATCCCCTAATCCTTAACTATAAATTTTAATAGTCAAAGTATTATGAAAACAAAATTTATGAATCACCTTACCTAGCGCGTCAAAATCGCTGATGTCTTCAGCATTATTGTATGATAAATCGTTTGTTTCTATTTATTTTTAAGTTCAGAGAGAGAATTGAAAATATATAATAACAATACTAAATTATGTAATTAATAATGTACAGAAATTCCTATTTTCCAAGTTTTTTTTTTTTTTCTGTTTTGACTATTCTTATTTTCCAAGTTTTTCATGACCACTAGTTATATATCTTAGCGGGTAAGGTTGGGAACTCTTGGGTTGGATTCTAATCTAAAGCAGTAACTTTCTTGATAAATTTTCTTTAATTTCTTCTTCTGGTCAAAGTAAATGTCACAATTTTCAATTAACGAGTAATGATGAGGCTTATTACACCATTTCCACCATTCTCCTATTTTTTTAAGAGGATTATTACTTCCCAATGTTGAATTATTTTGCTCACACCAAACTAGGGCCCTGGCACCACAATAATATATAAGGAAATAATCAATAGCAAGTCCAAAGGGTCCGCGATCATGCTTCCATGTTGTTGTTCTCTTGAATAATTTTGGTTTATTATCGTCATCAATCATAATCATCATTGTTATCATACAAAGATGAATGCGTTGTTGCCAAACACAATGATTTCTGGTAGACACTGTTGTTTTGTTCGTTTGTGAATGACAACATAAACCCATCAAAAGTTAAGCCCTTTATTTGTTTCCCTATGCAGCTTTCAAGCTAATTATATTATCTAATGTCAATTAATTAGTCATCATGTAATTGAAATGATATCTCTAGATCATGTTGTCTCACCAACCGTAACAGAGTAGCTTGATTTCTTAATTTATACCAGGTATTTGTCCACGTTTCAATCAACAATAGGGGGCTAGGCTAGGCATGCACCTTAATTAATAAAGCCAACTTGTCGACCGAAGTAAAGCGTGATTTGTGAACAGAGAAAAATATGGGAAATAAAATAAAAAAGAAAGTACATATTGAGACCCTTAATTAATATCAAAATAATATAAATAATATCAATTATTAAATAATTAAATAAAAATTATTAAATATCATCGAAGGAATAATATAATCATTTTACTATTATTTAAAATAAAACTATTTAGTAAAACTTAAACAAAAAAATATATTAATAGGATTTGACTATAAACTTCCCCCTTTTCGTGTGTTGTGTTTTTTTTGCAAGGGACAGACAAAGAGACCAATCTTTTACTTCTCCAAGAAAAGTTTCTTCCATGATAATTTTCCTTTTAATAAAGCCCTCATGTTCCTTTCTTTTGTGCCTTTTAAGCAGCTTATTAATAATCAGCCATTTTCGAAATTTTCTTGAAAGTTGTAACAAATGATAAAAGGGGGACGTATGGGTATCCGATGACTCCCTTGCTACTTTACAAAGTTCTCAGGAAAAAAATAATTGTTTGCCTTTAATTGATTTCTAGGTGGGTGTTTTTCTATATAAGATTGAAATAGAGATAGAAATAAATGAACTAATTTGAATCGATTCTCATATGATTATTTGTACTTGAAGATAAAATTTATAATAATCAATCTATTTTGTTGTTTGTTTAATTACAGTATCGAAAAAATTATTAAAATTATCATCTTATTCAATATTTTCATAATAGTGACTCTTATTTATCTAGAATAAAATGTTAATCATTTAGTAGAAATTATAATTTTACTTTATTATATTTATATATGTTATATTATTAGAATATAATCAATACCGGAAAATTATTAGAATGATACTATTAACTAAGG
Source organism: Carallia pectinifolia (assembly GCA_037832335.1). Lineage (NCBI taxonomy): Eukaryota > Viridiplantae > Streptophyta > Magnoliopsida > Malpighiales > Rhizophoraceae > Carallia > Carallia pectinifolia. Next base: position 14,514,868 of record CM075444.1, on the reverse strand, counting down.
ATTTTTTTTTAACCCAAAAGAAAGGTGCATTGTTGGAATATAGGTCATCACACCTGTGAGTTGAAACGAGAGTTACCTATTAATGTTCTCATTTGATCTTTTTTACAGGGAGAATCTATTACCCGAACACTATTAGACTTATGCGGATCTCCCTCAAATCGACCATTATATTAACTAAGGATTTGACCATACTTTGATTTCAAATAAATATATATTATATCACTATGGCACGTTTTAATATTATTTAAAATGTTATTTATGCAAAATCTTATTGTGTCAAAAAAAAATTTCATTAATTAATTTTTTTTGTAAATTTTGAGTTTTTTATGATATTGATAAGGTTTTTTGTTTACAGACATGTATATGTGATTATGTATGGTGAAATCTTAGAAATAAAATTTTATTACAATACATGCACACATGCACTAATATAGAATGTTAAATAATTTCATTTTATAAAAATAAATAAATTCGTTACACAGTATAAAATACACAATGTACCCAATTGTATATAAAAAGTGAGTTACGAGAGATGATGCTATTTTAAGTATACATACCTCCTTAAAAACATAAAGAATGCGATGGTCTGTGAGAGTGGGCTCCATTGCGCGTGGGGTGGGCTTTTTCATGGGAGTCGTAATTAAATTACACGTCCAGAGGGATGTGACCAGGTCAGATGTGTCATGCTTTTGGGATCATTTGCAATAATTGAATCGCACGCAGGCTTTAATGATCAGTTGGAGAGAGAAAGACAGTGCAAGGGGATACGTTTACATGAGTGCATTATCGGGTGGGCCCCGCGTCAGCGGAGAGACAATATAATAAAAAAAAAATTTAATCTGTATGGACAATATTATTATATTAATTACGCAAAATCTGTATGCAAGTTAATACAAAAATATCTAAAGAATTTATACAAAATAAGAATAAATAGTCATTAATACTCTGTTTAGATTAAAAAAAAGTGAATAAAATAATAAATATAAAATAATACAGTAATAATGATATTATGATTAATAAAATGTGATAATTAGAAACTTGTGAGAAAGAAAATGAATAGTAATTTATAAGAGAAAAAAATAAAAGTTAATTATTTGAATTGATGGGAAATAAAATAGAAAAACAATGAATAAAAAGTAATTTCATTTCCTTTTCTTTTTATTTTTTATTAAAAAGTTCTCAAATAGAGCATAAGCTCAACAACAGATGTGATCAAAAGAATATATACTAATTAGATTCGAAGCTCATTCAGACAAAATCGTCGGATGAGGGCACTTACCAAATAAGTTAGACAAAATTGCACACGACAGCAAATACCGCACTTCAGCGGATTTACGACAGGAATCAACTAGGTGCGTCCGAAAATAGTTTCTAAATCCACTATGCTATAATACCAAAATAATACAAACAATACAGACCCAAAACAAAAGGTAATGACCCAGTGACAACAAAACAAAATAAATCCCAAGGTAGAATCATGGGTGGAGCTGGTGGCAAATTGCGGTGGTGGGATTGGCTGCAGCAGAATCAAAGACTTGGTCGACAGCGGGCCTGACTCAGGTGGCAATAGTGGCTGTGCCGGTAGAGGTAGCAGCCTTGGGGGTATCGCCAACGGTGAGTGCTTGAGCAATAATACCGTGACCTCCGACAGGCACGCCAACGACCGATAGGGCAGTGTAGGAACGGAGGCAAGGACGAAGGCGTTAACACTGACAATCGGTATGACGATATTGACAACAAAGACTGCAAAGGCCGAGATATTGTTAGTGCCAGAAACAGCAAAATAAAAGTGTCTGACAGTTGGGAACTGTGGATTTGGAGTTGGACAAGCCTTTGATGATGTTATTGTAGCCGTATCTAACTGAAAATGAGTCAAAAAGCCCCATAAAACAAGATTTGGTGGGAGGGGGGGAAGAGACTGAAAGAAAGGGGAAAAAAGAAAGGGAGTCGACTGTACGTTAGGGAGGCTGGTGGCTGGCTGGCAGAGATTGCCAATTTCTGCTAGTCAGCAAAAGGGGGGAAGTTTTATGGAAAATAAGTCGAGAGGAATTAGTGAGTGAGAGAATCTTACGTAAAAATGGGTCTAAATGTTTTTTGAAAGACTGTGTTAAAAAATTTTTATTTAATGGCTATTAGAAATGAATATGAAATATAATTCGAATACTAGTCTTTTTTATCACTTGAAGTAGTAGTTTGAGTGGCAATCTGACGTAAATTCTACATCTGACTCATGTCGAATTCCTGCACTGGCATTCGTGCCCCATATTACAACATATGAAGGGAGTCAACTGTACGTTAGGGAGGCTGGTAGCTGGCCGACAGAGATTGCCAATTTCTGCCAGTCAGCAAAAGGGGGGAAGTTTTATGGAAAATAAATCAAGAGGAATTAGTGAGAGAGAGAGTTTTACGTAGAAATGGGTCTAAATGCTTTTTGAAAGACTGTGTTAAAAAAATTTTATTTAATAGCTATTAGAAATGAATATAAAATATAATTCGAATACTAATCTTTCTTATCACTTGAAGTAATAGTTTGAGTGGTAATCTAACGTAAATTCTACAAATCTGACTCAGGTTTAAATTCCTGCACTGGCATTCGTGCCCTATATTACAACATATGAGCTTCCGCGCCTAATAATTGGGCTAGTAAAGACTGGTGTGCCAACTTTTGAGTTTTATATTTGGTAATTACTGTGGTCTGCTATAGTAAAGTCACGCTTGAGTTTACTAGTACTCAGATGGTTGGTTCTTCTTGTGGAAGAGATTGGACGAGAATGTTAACGGATGACCCTCAACTTCAATCGACAGGTATAATAATTAACATACTTATAAATACCTTATTTTTTGTGCCAAAAGAAAAAGAAATCCTAATCTTTCTTATTTAATTATAATTAACGATTATTATTAAAGTTTTAGTGCTATGATTATGTATTTATACATTTGTGGAATGTTTTTTCGTCAAAAAAAAAAAAAAAAAGCGACCATATAATGGATGACTATTGTTACCCACCATCTGGTCCGTCTCTTTTACAAGAGCTTGACCTACAATTCTAATCCTACGCTAGAACATGGTGGTAGTGCTTGGCCTATGTACTAATTTGAACTTGTGTTAACTTATAATTTAGAAGTTCAATCACTTACCAGCATCCGATAATGATGGCGGTTGGCAAAAGGGATTGTAACGGATGGATTTGGATTAGAGCATAGATACCTATCTCGAAAAGAAAAAAAGAAAAAGCCTGATTGTTGCCTGCTCCCTGCGCATTTTCCGTTTCGTCCTTTCTCCCACCATTTCCCGCCCAAGCTCAATTCTTTTCCCACTTTGTTTTTATCTTTTTTTAATCCCTCACCACGTCAGTAAGGCACTTTGTTGGGCATACTTCTCAGGCCCTGCACTTTTTCCGTTTGGATTATTACGTGTTAACGCATAATATTGGTTTTAGATAAATATTAAGTATGTTTTAGCAGCCATCAAACTTAAACTTTAAAGTGAAATTTAAAATTTAATTTCCAAACTTTACTCATAAAAAATATCTTCTTCTTCTTCTAATCTAGCTAGACATAAAAAATGATTACCATTGTGTGGTCAATAAATGTTTTTCAAAAGTTACTGCTCAGTAGTTAATGAGTTTTTGTTTCCTCTTAGAGTAAAAATTTTTAGATATTTATTAATTTTATTTTTTATAAATAAAATTAATTTATAATTTAATACTATTTAAATAATATTTTTAATTTTTTTATTCAAATAAATCTCATTTATTATATAATATAAAATTATAAATAATTTATACTCATCTAAAAATTAAAATTAAAATAAAAAACCTCGAACTTTTCATCCATTTCACATATAACTACAATAAGATAAATTAAAATTTAAGTATCCCCTCGGTCTCGTCCGTGCGGTACTGATGCTTTGGCAGCTAGGGGATGGCAGGGTCGAATCCACATCAAGTCCACCTGTTCACTTAGGCGGATTTGGGGTTTTGTCCTTTTGGAGGTTCTAGGCATCTACTGCAGCGTTGTTTTTTTGCTTTCTAGTTACTAACTATTTTAGATTGTTCAAAATATAAATAAATAAAATTTAAGCCACGTACAAGCAGTAACCACAGCTGCAGCTGTCCTAAAAACAAGCTATGTCAGAGAGGGTTCACCAAATTTAAGCTTCAGTCTAAACAGAAACCCAATGGTCAAAATGCCAAATGCTTCCTTAAACCTGTCAGTTTTTTCAGATCCACGACAATGGAGGTTCAGTGGGTACGCTAAATTATGTGCAGAATACACCTCCGAACACAGCACATAAACACAACCGTATGATTTCCCTACATATCTAACCGGACCAAACCTATCAATCATCAGAGGAGCCGCCAAAAACATCCCTGCAAAAAACCTCCTCAACAGCCTCTCTCAAACATCCTTCTCCCCACAAATAGCAACCCTGTGGATGGCCCTTGCAGTCATATGCACCTCTCCCTAAAGCCCCCGCTTTTTCTTCATGGTTTCTTGTAGATGTGGCCCAGTAGTGTTCTCATTTGGACATTTTGGGAAATTTTCTTCCACTTTACTTGAAGGAGATTTCTCGTCATAAAAAAAATTACGGGAGAGTTCAGAAGCTCAAAGCTGTTACTAGAGGAAAAAAAAAAAAGGGAAATTATATTAGTTCGACATTAAAAAATTCATACACGTAAAATTTAGCCAAGATCTCAAGGCAACCCAGATCTTAGTTCGGTAGCTCAATCACCAAGTCAACTGATGATGATATTGATCATATTGCTTCATATTTTTAAAATTATAATGTTAATGGTATCTATGCGAATAGAAAAGGGGCATGGGGATGATGATGATGATGATGATGATAATGATGCTGATGATAATGGGATAATTATTGTAATAGAATAAGGCTTGACAAAGTCCTCATAATGATATCTGTGAGTGAAGGTAACAACTTCCATTTTCCAGGGTTGCATGCGAAATTGTCCCTTTTGATAATCTTCTTGATAATCATAAAATAATAACCACTCACTGGTTAACAGATTGCCAATTAGCTTATGATTAGGCCGCCTGACATTACAAAAATCACATTCTGTTTTTCTAATTTCAATCTGGTAAGGAGGACTTCTACTCTTTTTAATTTAAAAATAGGAAACTGCATTAATTGCCATTGGAGGTGGCATTCTCAAATTAATACCTCCTTTCAATAAGCAAAATATGCATTTTTTTTTTCCATGTAATAGAAAAGTAGGATTGGTGCCATTCAATGCCTTAATTAAAATGTTTTACAGTCCTGTAATTGCAACTTTATATTTAAAGGTACATGAAATAACTGGATTGTTACAGTATTTTTAGTACTAAAGCAGTGAACTGTAAGTTATCATTTAACAATTTGATTGAACCCCCTTAAAACGGTTGAACCGCAAAAGCGGTCATACAATCATATGCATTCTCAAAGGGCGGACAGAGCATAACTTTTGTTACGTGTGTGGGTTTGTATTTGTTTTCTTGACCTTGTTATGATGCAAAGGCAAGCAAAGACTGTGTCATATGAATCCATTATTGGTTGTAAGCAGTATAATGGCATATTGTCCTCTTAAACTATTTCCCATTAATGCCCATCGTTTCTTGTTTCCTAGTTGCCTACTGTCAAGTCCACGTCGAGCATCTAATTGACAAATCTACTGCAAATCAGCAATAAACCTTTTTGATATACGAACACGTATGTGCACCCAAAATATCTCAAATTCTCTCAATATTTATGGATTCGAAAAAAGAAAGAGGTCAATATATGTGGACTCAGACGCACGCATGTATGTATATGCCTCACAAAAAATAAATCACGGTGATGACCCCAGATTGAAATTTAACAACACATAAGACAGTGGAAAAAGATAGGGGGACAGGATGGGAGGAATGCGGCAAACAAGGGTGTGGGCCTACGTGGATCCCGCATTTCTCTCAGTTTGTTTTTTTCTTTTTTTTTTTTCATGTAAATATTTAAGGTACTATGTACATAAATAATGATCAGGGAAAAAGTTAATGAGTATACGATTTTTCTGTCAAATAATTTAATTATATTGTAATAATATATAAATTTTTTTGCAATAATCTTAATATTTGTAGCAAAAGTTTATACTTTATTTTTTTATTACAAAAAGTATGTATTTTGTTTGAAAAAATACATATATTATTATAATATAATTGAATCGTAATTAAATTTGTATATCTATTTACCAGTGTACCGATATGATAAAATGTGCATGTAATTATTAAAATGCATTTGTTTGCATTTTATATATTTAAAAAAATTAAAAACACATACGAGTTATGTAGAATTCACGTCGTTACATCATCGCCATCTATGTAGTGGGGTTAGAGGTGTCAAAAAGTGACCCGACCCGATAACCTGACCGAACTTGCCCGAAAAAATTGGGTCAGGAACCCGAATTTTCAACCCGAAATCGAAAGTGACCCATACCCGAAAATGACCCGAAAAATTTGGGTTGGATCCGGGTTGGATCCGGGTTACCCATTGGGTTAAAATTTTTTTTTTTTTTTTTATTTTCTTACCTTTACTCTTTGTACAATCGAGAGTCGAGACTCAAAACAAATTAAGTCAATTGAACGCCTGTTACGCCACCCAATTGCATCTTTCTACTTTCTTCTTCTCTCGATTATTGATTTATTGTTCTTGTTAATCATTCCCCTTAATTGAACGCCACCCATCGCCTCTTCAAGGCTCTTCTGCCTTCCTGTTGTCACCGAAGCTGTCACTCTTCTCTTCTTCAATCTCATATCTCTGTTGGTAGCTTGCTCTCCCCTCACCCGCGTGAGCCATCCTTCGTCTTCGGTCTCCCTCCTTCTCAATATCAATGCCAATTTCATCTATCCTCACAAGTGGTTTCTATTTTTGATTCTACAGTAAACTTCCAGCAACTCTTCAAGGGCCAGGTACTCTCTCTCAGTCTCTCTCATCGAATCTTATTGTTTTATTTTAGGGATTAGTTTACAAAGATTAAAAGGGGATAAACAAAATTTTTAGAAATTTCTACTTATTCATAAAATGGCAAAATTGACTCCAATTGGTTTCAAATTATAACCAATTCTGGTTGTTACTTCCGTTGACTCTGATGTTTATTTATGCTATTGTCGGTAACGTTGGGTGGCTTTGTACAGGTGTGTGAGCAAAATAGGAGAATTTTGTCTTGATTTTATTGTTGCTAGATTAGTATAAAGACAAGATGATCACTTCTAATAAATTTTAATTGGGTTTTGATTTTGCACAAATGAACAATTTTGCTCGTCTACTTGACTACTTTACTCTGATGTTGGTTGTTGGAATGTATGTCATCTGTAGTCATTGAATAGAGTGTATGTATACTTGATTTAAAAAATTGCAGCTTCAACGTCCAAAATCTGTTGATCTTTTCATATCATATTTATAGTTTTTCTTCATTGTTTTGCAGATATGTCATCAACGGTTGCCTACGGTGATTATAATATTATTGGGAATGAGTCTTCAAGCCAAGTTGACAAAAAGAAGAGGAAGTTCAATTCTGCAGTTTGGGAGGATTTTGAAAAACTTCCAAAAGACCAGTTTAGGGATGGGAAGCCAAAATCCAAGTGCAAACATTGTGGTAAGCTATATGCTGGTGATTCATCAGCTGGAACTTCTAACTTGCATCGTCACATTCTATCTTGTCCTGAAAAGGCTAAAAAAGAGGAACAAGAAAATTCAACGAAAGGGTTTGATCAAAATGTGTATAAAGAGAAAATTGCTATAGCTATTATGAGGCATGCATATCCATTCAGATTTGCTGAGCACGAAAAGAATAGAGAAATCCATACTTATTTGAATGGAGCCGTCAAACCTATAAGTAGGAATACCGCAAGAGCATATTGTTTCAAAGTGCATATAAAAGAAAGGGAAAATTTGAAACTTATTTTGGAAAAACTTTCTAGCAGAATTTGTTTGACATGCGATATGTGGACCTCACTTTTATCTCAAGGATATCTTTGTCTCACTGCGCATTATGTGGATGAAAATTGGAGGTTAAATAGCAAAATTTTGAGTTTTTGTCATGTTCCACCTCCACATAGTGCAGTTATTTTGTATCAGAAAGTCTATGAAATTTTGAAGGATTGGAATATTGCGAAGAAAATTTTCACCATTACTTTGGATAATGCAAGGTGTAATGATACTATGCAAGATCATTTGCTTAATCGCTTGAATAATGAAGATTGCCTACCTTGCAAGGGTGACTTTTTCCATATTCGATGTGCTGCTCACATCTTGAATTTGATTGTGAAAGATGGATTGAAGGTGATAAATTGTGCAATTAAAAATATTAGGGAAGGGATCAAATATGTGACAGGTTCAGAGGCAAGAAAGTTGAAATTTGAAGAATGTGCACAACTTGTTGGCTGTGATTGTTCCAAGGGATTATGGTTGGATTGTGTTACCAGATGGAATTCAACGTATAAGATGCTTGCTAGGGCACTTATTTATCGTGATGCTTTTGCTCATTTGAAGCTTGTTGATGATAGTTTTGTTTGGTATCCAACAGATGAAGAATGGGTTAAAGTTGAAAAAATTTGTGAGCTTTTGAAACACTTTGATACAATTACTACTTTATTTTCGGGGAGTGAATATCCAACTGCTAATCTCTATTTTCATCATGTTTGGAGGATTGAACTTTGTTTGTTAGAAGGAATGGAGCATTCTGATCCCCACATAAATGAAATGTCAAAAGAGATGAAGATAAAATTTGATAAGTATTGGAGCGACTATAGTGTCATACTCTCTTTTGCCATAATCCTTGATCCTCGCTATAAGATGGATTTTGTGAAATTTTGCTTCAACAAATTAGATTCTTCAACGGCTGAAGAAAAGGTAGATAAAATTCATTCTGATCTTTTGCGATTGTTCAAAGATTATGCAAGCAAGAACTCTGATCCATCATCACTTTACACCCATACTGGCAACTCTAGAACTATTGCAAATAGAGAGGAAGATTATATTGCAGTAAGTATACATTATGTGAATAATTCTTGGTATTTTTTTAGCATAAACATTATATTCATTACCTTGCTTATTAATTTTGTAGGAATTTGAATTTTTTGAGGCGCATCAAGTGGATCCAGAACAAACGGAGTTGGATTTATACTTAAAGGAGCCTAAAGCATCTCGTCAATTTAAAATTGATGTTCTTGTTTGGTGGAAATCGTGTCAACAACGATTTCCAATTCTCTCTCTCATGGCTAAAGACATATTAAGTATACCAATCACAACGGTTGCTTCAGAGTCTGCTTTTAGCATGGGTGGTAGAGTTATAACTAAATGGAGAGCTTCTCTTCTGCCAGAAACTGCACAAACTTTGATAACTACTCGAAACTGGTTATATGGCTATCAAGGTAAGACATGTTTCTTAAATTTAAGTTCTTAGATTATTTGTATACTTTTCAACTTATAATGGATGTTTTGAATTGATGTAGTTGATGATGACAACGACGAAGAATTAGATGGAATAGAGATACAATTTTCAAAGACAGCATCTTCAATGGCTTCGAATTCTTTGAATTCGGATGAGGAGAATTGAGAAATGCAAATGTATCTTAGTATTATTTTTGAGTTTGTCTTTCAAGTCAAATTAACTTGTGCTGTTGTTCGAAGATTCTGAATGTTTGCTCTATTTTCATAAAAGTTAATGCATTGGTGATTGTGGAGGATACTAGTGTTGTTTCCCCTGTGCTGCTTTTCATAGGTACCCGTCAAAGAAAATGGCTGTAATTGGCATAACAGGGAGTCAGGGACAAATGGGAAAACAACAACAGCTTACTTGAATAACTTGATTAAAGGAATGTATGATAAAAAAAAACTAAATTTAAACATTTAAGTTATTATATAAATGAGTTTTAAATTTAATTAAAGTGTTTCACTTTAGTGAAAAATGACTTGAAAAAATAACAGTTCAGTTCGAATTCGACCCGAATCCAACCCGAATCTGAAACGACCCAATCCGAACCCGAACCGAATGTAACGTGACCTGAAAGTAACCCACCCGAAAACGACCCAACCCGAAAACGACCCAACCCGAACCCAACCCAACCCGATTTTTTGACACCTCTAAGTGGGGTCCTAAGACATTGCCCCACACGCTAGGAGGATGACAAAAGAACGTGGTAACTGCATCGCTGGCCTCGAGAAGTTACCATTGCAAAATATTGACTGCCCGACTTAATTGTTAGTTGTCCCATAGCCACTGCTACTAGTGCTAGGACCAAGGCTAATTGCATTGGCTATTATTAGGGAAAAAAGAAAAAAAGAAAGGGGGTCTGTATCATATTATAGCCCTTCTATAAGGAAAAGGTGTCATCTAATGATTTTTGATAATTGTTGGAAACAAAGACCCTTCTATAATCTGCTTCACTTCTTATCTAATACTTTCTGTATAAGAAACAAACTGAGACAAATTCTCTAATTCCTTATCAACTCATCAATTGTACATAACTTATTTGGCGACAATTCTCAAATTTTTGGGAATAATGGGCTACATATTTAATGAAATCTTTCCCATTTTTCTCCTACAAATTCAACAATCATAATATCGATAATAAATCTATAATATTTACTAAAATGTGTAACTAATAGTGATGTTTATGAACGTTAGTATGTACATAGGAAATTGCACACATGTATGTGCTTGTTTTAGAAAAAGGAGTAAAAAAATTACTGAATATAAAATATAAAATATGCAACTATAGTTTAAATAAATAAATTTCAAGTTAAAAAAATGCATATGAAATGGTGTTTCTTTGTTTTTTTTTTTTTTTTTGAGAGAAGATATATGAAATAGTTTTTCAGTTGTGCTACATTGTATTCATGTAATACAGCTCAAAAAACTATTAAACATAATATTGCAATGTAAATTTGAATCACATATATAGACTAAACATTCCAAAAAAGGACTTCTGTTCCTAATTAAAAACAAATTAGCTTGGTAGTAAATTATTTTTCATTGATTATTTATATAAAATGCACCAAATTCCAAAAGATGAGAAAAAAATTATATTGAAAATTTATTATATATGCCAAACAAGTAGAACCCCTATATATTATTTTCCTTTGACCTTACCTTGAAGTTAATTACGTTTGATGGAAGAAGAAGAGCACAAGCAGAAAGTAGACATCAGAGAATAAAATATTTAAAGGTGAGATTTAAAATTCTTAAATATAACAATCCAGTGAAAATTCATGTATTTAAAATTTTTATTCTAAATAAATAATTATGTTAAATTTATGCTGCTAGAAAGTTTAAAAAGAAAACGTAGAGAAATACAGGAACTAGTCGACTGGAGGTTGTACCGGAGGAAGATGATGGACTCCATAGAAATACAATCAAGTCAACAATAATTTCACCGTGGGCTGCCCCACACAGATTCGAACACGGACCCCACAAACTTGGGGTAGAACCAATTATGACCAATGAAAGCAATATGATATGAGCCGATGCGCAAATGATTGCTGCTGTTGTTGATTGTCTCCTTTGGACACTGCATGCTGTCCCATCGTCGTTTTATTTTATCATATATATTAGATGGAAAATATTATCTAAATATGTGTTATGCAATACGAAAAAGAAACGTAAATAATATAACAGTTTCTTTATTTTTTTAAAAAAATTAACACATTTTTATTATTTAATTATCTAACGCTGTGTTTGGAGTGAGTGGAAGAGTGGGAAAAAAAGAGAAAAGAAAATAAAATAAAGAAAAAATAAAATTATTTGGAGTGGTGGAGAAAGTGAAGAGAACAAAAGTATGATGAAAGAAAAAGTGAATAGTAATTTGTGAGAGAAAAAGTGAAGAAAAAATAAAATTATTTATAGTGATAGAAAAATGAAGAGAAAAAAATTATAGTGAAAGAAAAAATAAATAGTAATTTGTGAGAGAAAAAGTGGAGAGAAAATAAAATTATTTGGAATGCTGTATAAAGTGAGAAGAAAGAAATATAAAAAAGAAAAATATATAATAATAATTATACTTTTTTTTTTTCTCTCCTCCCCTTTTCATAGCACAACAAGCACACCGTAAATCTCGCTTAACACTTTTATGTCTATTCTTCTATATGTTACATAATTTTTCTCATATTTGTTTCCTTCCATCCTGAATAACTAGGTTAATGTATTTAAGTCCTCTGTACCGTGGTATGTTTCTTTTCCATTTTACTTTCATGCGATTTCAATTTGAAATGTAATATGATTTCTAATTTTGATAATTCATGTCATCGGTCAAAATTGATTCATTTGAAAACTTTTTTTTTAAATGTAAAAAATTTCATAAAATTTAAATAGTATAGAGATTTAATTTTCTATTTATTATGATTATTTTTTTAACTTTTTAAAATTTAAAATTTTTAAATTTTATAGATCTAATTTTTCAAATTCTAACAAAATTTTTGAATTAAGTTGAAGACAAGACAAAAATAGTCTCGAGCTGTAAACCAGGGTGACATCAGATGATATCAGAATTATCGTCGAAAATAAACTATATATATATATATATAATAGCCTATCTGTGTCTCACACGCGCAAGTTCTGACCCCTCATCATTATCTTTCCCCAGCTATAGTCACGTGACTTCCCTGCCTCTCCTGATTACACTCTTATGCCGGTAAGGCCCTTTGTCTTATGCCCGTATTGCAGACAGGCTGTAAATTATAAAAGTAAGCGTACATATTTTGAAGATTTTTATTTTAGATATTATTTTATTTAAAATTATAATTAATATTTTTAAAATAAAAATTAATATTTTTAAAATATAAAAAATAATAATTATTTTAAAAATATTAATTTTTTTTAAAAAATATCAATCACAATTTTAACTAAGATAAAATTTAAACAAATTCACTCGAGATATCATTTTTTTTTTCAAACTACAATGGATAGGAGCTTTAAATAATGATAATAATAATAAATAATAAATAATAATATTTAAATAAAAATAATATAATATAAATTATTAAATAATTAAAATTTTAAAAAAATATTAAATATTATTAAATAAATTATATTTATCTTATTTAAAATTAATCTACAAACTCTAATAATTAAAGAAAAATTTGCCAAAACGTTCAAAGAACGGGCGTTGCGTCAACTACACAATCAATCCGTTTGGCCGCTTGGATGACACGCCCAGAAGGACTATAGTTTTAAAAAAAAAAAAACACACAAAAGTTGCACGCTCTTAAATTATTAAAACCGAACCGATTATCAAATAAAAAATATTAGTGAATCAAAATTAAATCGGTTGAACTGGTATTTGAATCGATATTTAATATTATATTATATATATATAAGTAATTAAAAGAATAATATTTATAAATAATTATTAAATATTACTTTTTTTAATTTTAAGGACTAAATTAAAAGTTTTGGTTGAATTTAAAATTAAATTAAAAATTTTAATTAAAGTTAAAACTTAAATTGTAGTTTAAATAAACATTAGAGGTGAAATTATAATTTATAAATATTTGATTTATTTTGAATCGGTCCAACCAGTTCGATTTTGACCGATTTTTACTTACTTTTATCGGTTTTGACCGATTTGGTTCTTTTCCAAAAAATAGCATGAACCTACCCAGACCTTTGGCCAATCACTAGTTGAACTGGTCGGACTGATCGGTCAGAACCGATTCTAAAATGGGCGAATGGACCTGTCCGTGTGTGATATTCCTTTTCCCCTTAATTCTCACACCACACGTGAATGTCACATTTTAAACCTCTCTTTAATATGAGCATTTGATGCTTTGAACGCCGTTTGCATTATCAAACTTAATCGGTCCAAACTGCTGATTCGATCGCAGAATCAAATCTCAGAGCAAATTTGCCCTTTCCAAAAATCTGGATAGCGTATTTATATCTAATTGATCGAAATTAGACTGGTTAGCCTAATGTTGTAGAGTCTAGATATTAACCTTATTAGGTAGGAGAAAATTTTACTTTTTATTCGTGGAATTTATACGAAATAAATATCCACTAGTGATGTGAATTCTAACTTTTTTTTAATTAGAAAAAAAGTTGATTGCATATATATTAATTTTGTATTTGTGAGTCACATTTAAACTCAAGTCATTACAGAAAAAATATATCAAATTTCTACGTAACTACCACTTCCGACGGTAGAGTGAATCCTACTTTAAAACATTTAGAACATCAAATTAAATTTTATTCAAAATTAATCTAACTTATAGACGCCATCACGTTAATTTATTAATGCAATTCGCCATCTAAAATTTTTTTTTTTGGTAATCCCCCATCTATAAAATTAAAGGAGCAGAAGTCGTCACCACATTAAACTTAAAAAACAGCAACGTTTGTTCGTCAAACATGCTTGGAACAAAATGCAAACAGTTGCATTTTTAATGCAACAGTGACTTTTTTAGGAAAAAAATTGTTTGGAAGCAAAAGAATTTTTTTTGTTTTAACGTTTATTACGTGTAATATATACTTTAAGTTTTAAAGTAATATTCAGTTAATTTTTAAGTTTTAGTTTTATAATTTCTTCTAATTTTTTTTTTAAAAAATTCAATGTAGTTATAATTTAGCTGCAAGTGATTACATTTTGGAGGTAGTGTTGTGAGGTAGTAACCTTAAAAAAAAAATCTTAACCATCACAAATCGTTGGCTGATGTAATTTGGATGGGAAAAATGTTAAATAGTAATAAAATAATATAAATTATTAAATAATTTAAATTTTAAAAAATAAATAAATTTATAAATATTATAAAATTAACTTCATAATTTTTTATTATTTATAATTAAATTATATAATAAAATTATTTTCATCGTAATCATAATATCAGCCGCCTAACCATAGGCTAAATGGCATTGCAATCTGTCAACGAGAGAGAGTAGTTATTATTTTATAATAGCCTAGAGTACAAAAGCGAAAACTTGGCATGCAATTTGTTGCTTAATAAATATCATTATTGGGACTATGTCAGCTTTATTTTACTATAATAATCATCACCATTACCATCATGATCGTTGTCTTCCCCATGCCCAATCTCTTCCTAGGTTCCCGTGCTATGCTGGGAAAGAAAGGGTCAGGAAGTCCCTAAAAAATTGCATTCTTTCATGATTGACATGAGAAAGTTAGTCATATATTTATATACACAAAATTTTTTGGACATTATAACTAGTTTTTGGCTGATCAAAGCTCTGTCTCCAACTAGTTTATAATAGGGAAAAAGTTTATAGGTATACAAAATTGATATATAATTTAGTTATATTATAATTTTTTATATTTTTTTGTAATTATAATTATATTTTTTATAATAAAAATTTATATTTTATTTTTTTAATTATAAAAAATAAGTGTGTTGTTGTAAAAAATATTATCGTTGTTGTAGTATGAACAAATTATATAATAAAAATTATATGCACATCTATCAGTGCTCTTTATAATAATAATAATGTAAGGATGCAACTATTTTACCTTTTAAATTGTACTTTTTTTTTCTCCCTTTAAAATCGTCTCAAAATAGAAAAAACTCATTTTATGGCTGATCAAAGTTTTGCCTCACTTACCTTTTTTTTTTTTAAGAAATATTGGATAAAATTCTTTAGATAGATTAAAGTAGAATTAAGATAAATATTATTTGCTGATTGAAATTATTTTTAAAAAAATTATTAGATAATATTAGATAAATTATATAATTAATTTGGTATAATCTCAAGTTATATTGTGTGGTAAAATCTTTTTTTTTTTAATATTAAAAGAGTGGTAAAAAAAAAAAAAAAAAGATAAAAAGTGAATGATAATTCGAACTATCACTTATTTAAACAAAACATATATTTTATTACTACCGAGGCAACTGACAAGCTAACACTTACCTAAATTTGAGTGGATGAGAAGCAACTTTATCTCATCACAACCTGCAAGAGGTGGTCCACCAAGCCTCGTACTGATTGGACTCGTATCTACAGCCTGCCATTGTGGTCTACCAAGCGCTGTTCTGCTCGACATTATGGTGTGGACTCCGAACGCACTAGTCCGCCCACCAATCTATAAATTGCTTCCGAACGCCAAAATCCGATACCCAATAACACCATTGCAAGCGGAATGCTGTGTTTGACCAGTAAGCGTAAGCACGCGCATATCAATTAGGGAAGCTTGGTAGTGTGGCTTGAAAACAGCTGAAACTTCACCGTTAGGGCCATCACTGTTGTTGCCATTGTTATTTTCTTGATGATGGCCAACGTCTGAATAACACGACAGAAAAATTATGCGAAACTTGATAATTGAGAAGGTTCTGCGGAGCAAAAAGTCAGCAGATGAGAGCTCAGATGCAAAAGGCCTAGCCTCAGCAGCTGCTGTTGAGCTGAAGGCATTACCAGAAGAAGTTGCCAAGCTCATGAACCATAACGAGCGATTTAGTCCACAATGGCATCCATGGATAAGCATTGAATGCATGCCATTCGGCATAGTCTCTCTGCCACATTCAGCCATGCTCTATTACCATTTGCAACTCAAAGGTCCAGCCACACTCAATTCCGCATCTCCCATCTGATGCTTTATCAGAAAGGATGCTAAATGCAAGACCAAAAGAGGATGGACATAGAAGGAATATTTTCATTATTTTGGTGCATATTCACCATTTAACCTGACACCCGCCTCCCTCTTCTTTCGAGATATATAATTTTTTTTGTCTTAAATTTTTGTATTTTTGGAATATAAGTTCTAAATTTTTTTAATATTTCATTAAACTCTAAACCTTTTGATTTTTTATTAAATAAATCCTTTTATTCACAAAAAATTATCAATCCATTAATAAATGAATTTAAATTAATAAAAATTATTAAAAAAAATCAAATAAATGAATTAAATATTTTTTATTAATAAATATACACATAAAATATTTTTTTAATTAATAAATATATGAATTAAATATGCAAAATGTATACTTTTTAATGAAAAAAATTTTCAATTAGTGTATTTAACTTTTTTTCAAATAATTTTTGTAATATTAAAATTATTTTTTTAATAGATTGATCACTTTTTATTCACAAATATACTAATTTAGTACGAAATTAAAAAATTTAGAACTCAAATAAAATTTTAAAAAAATTGAGGACTTATATGTAAAAAAATATAAAAGTTTAGAACTTATAAAATAAATATCCCCTCTTCTTCCTCCCTGATGGTGAAAATCTTCTACTAAGATCCCGACATTACATTGGTTTTTAGTTACATGACTCATCTGTTGTTTTGGACAAGAGCACAGCTACATGTCCCGGATAAAATGTCCAAATTTTTGTTTCGGGATAAACCGCGTCTGTGATTTTTGAAACGAACGTTGATATTTTTGAAATGTAAAAATAACAAGTATTTTAAAAATATTAATTTTCGTTTAAAAAATAACAGTTTCAGTTTCAACCGAGACAAAATTCGATACATCAAACACCGGGACACTAACTTTTTTTCTTTGCACAATTAAGAAAATTGCCCATCAAAACGCCCAATAATGCATGCTCAAAAATAAGCCTTTTGATAACACACTGCTTAGAATTCGTTTTATTTCTATTGATCCGAAGCTTATATTCAAGATACCAGCCATGTTGAGTGAATCCTAATTTCCTAACTCCCAGCTGGAGTAAGAATGTGGAATTGCACTGATATTCTAGCAGTTCCCCATCAGAAATTTTGAAGGCACAAATCAGCAGAATTATATGGCTCACAAACGCACTTTGAAAGCATCCTAAAACAAGTAGATAATTAGTGATAAATGAAGCCAGACAGAGAAAGGGGCAAGCGCAATTACAGCGGCCTTTTCTTCAGAATACCAACTGGTGACGTAATAACAAAATCAAGTTGTCAATGCTACCAAGCTGTGGAAGCTTTGCTTGTCTCCTGGTAAACCATGCATAGGAACAAAAGGAAACAAGAGCTTCAATAGGGAAAATGCAAATATCATTCAGAACAATCGACAGAAGCAATGGAAAAATATTCCTTGCAGCCTTGGAATTCCAATAAAGCAGACCCGCATGTATATCGTTTTCTGCATGCTGCTGTTTTGTAAAGTCAACATTACATTCGACGAGCTAATAAGTAAACTTATTGGTCATAGCACATTTCACCTTGAAAATCTGTTCAGACTCAGAGGCAATCAGCAATAACTAAGCAACTGCATCTTTAAGGAAACAAAACCGTCATAACCATCTCTTCACGATACTGTAATTCATACAATGTAGCAGCTGTTCCACGAAGGATTGGAAGGTGCTATGTACAGTGAAGGCAATAATTTGCCCACTTCACTACAAATCTAATTTCCATATATTGAAAGCATATTACCTTGATGAAGTACAGGAGTTATTTTAAACAGCCGATGTTGTGCAGCACAGTATTGAAATTTTTGCAATCACATCGTCCAGGCCAGAACTGTGGTAGAAGTCAACTTTGGAGAGCAAAAGCATCAACATATGGGGAGCAGTTGTGTAGGTCTAGGAATGTAAACATTTGGGCAGTTTCCAGGAATTTGTGAATAATAAAATTAACTCTTTCTAATCCAATCGTCTCCTCCTTGGTGCACGAGAATCTCCACTGTCAAGGTCTGAGACTCTCGAAGCATCATGTCTTCTTCTGGAAGAAGAGGTTGAAAGGGAGACCATAGAATCAATTTCCACAGCAGTATCCATTTGGCTCTCTGAGTTTATAACTGCAGCAATGCTTGAGAACGAATCTCTATCATCTGCAGGCTGGGGCTGCTCCAGATTCCTCCCTACAGGATGATTTCTGAAATATGCCTCAAGTACCCTTTCAGCAGAACTCAATGCAGGGGAAAATGAGGCGTGAGTTGAAGATCTTTGAGACTGTGTTTGCGATCTCCGAAGTAAAAGAGAATGAAGCCTACGAGCACGTGCTGCCTCGGGGCTGGTTGTGCCACTCTGTGTTAAATCCACTATATCATTAGGAGGCACTGTTGGGTTTTGCTCAGCACGCATTCCCCTAAATGTCATAATCCTATTTAGGAAGGAATTGGTCCTATCTGCTGTTTCATGAGCACCACTTGATTCCTGAACCTGTGTCGAATCCCGGAGCATATCAAATCTACTTCCAATACGCCGAATCATCTCCTCGACAGGAAAACTAAAAGAACTCCTCTGAATTGTTTGCCTCAAACTCTCAACTCGCCTTGCATGGGGGCGTAATGGGATCTCTAGACTTGGATCCTCCTCAGGTTGGCGGGTACAAGACCCACGGCCATAGATTGGGGTCAAATTCTTGGTGGTGACTTCTCCCTTGCAGACTGGGCATTCGTTTGCATCAGAATGCACGTGTAACCATCGGTACAAGCATGGCCAACAAAACAAGTGACCACAACAAGTGAGAACTGGGTCAGTCGCCAAATCCAAACATATATTACAATCGAAGAAGCTCCCATCATTGGCAGTTCCCTTCTCAACATCACTTTTCTTCTCTGACACCTCATCTTCCAAAAACCCATTATTATTTTCGCACATTTTGGGAACCTCATTCGTTCTTTCTTCAGCAGCAACACTACCCTCGCCAGCATGTAATGTGCTAACATTGCCGGAATTTCCTATTAAATGATCCAATTCCACCGAGAGAGTTTGCGTTTCACGTGGGCTTGGAACTTGTCGCCACCTCCAGCGCTGTCGAGCCCTAATTCTAACTGCTTCTCTAATCCTTTCAATAGGGTTATCAACAGCTTCTCTGATCCTTTCAATCGGGTCATCAACAACTTCTCTAATTCTATGGATCGGGTCATCAATCCAATCATCCAAATTCACTACTTCACTTAATGACCCTGATCCTGCCCCTGGAGCAGGGCCCAGATTCAAATCAAGGTTCATAATATCAGCTGTTTCATCATCCATCACAAATTGAAGAACCCCAGATAAGAGAACCTGAAATTTTCCAAAATTGAACAAAGTCAAATGAAGAATCCAGCTACCTCAGGAAAGTAACAAGCCCAGATAAAACCCACACTTTAAAACTCATCCCAACAGCACAAACCCCAGATAAAAAAAAACAGGTCACAAATTATAAAAACCCATATGGGAAAACACACGAATTGACTTAGAACTAAACAAATATCCAAAGAAAGCTCCCAACTTTATCATCATTATTGTCCGACCCTCAAATATTTTCCACGAACAAACCCTTCTAATGTCAAAACCAGACCTTATCATTAAGTTAAAAGAAGCGAATAATTGGGGAGAAATGAGACTTGGAAAGAAGAAGGATATGAAAAGACCTGGAACTATAAGCTGCGATTTGAATGATCAGCTTGAGTTGAGACCCGTTGCTGACTTAATGTTGAGTTGGCTCCGAGTTGAACCGCCATACGCTGTTTTGCTTTCACTCTTTGATTTTGATAATTAATCTCATATCACACATAGAAAGAGAGAGAGAGAGAGAGAGAGAGAGAGGGGGGTTAGAATTGTGAAAAGGAAATTTCTAATGTATTGTTGAATGAATCTGCTCCCTACGGAACCGAGGGAGGGCGAGAGAGAGGAGGGGATAATTGTCTGTATTAGAGTCTAGAATTTGTCTGGCAAAATTGTTCTGTAGATGATTGATATAATCGAGCGGCGAGGATAAAGACTAAAGAGCGAAACCCGCCAGTGGTCCCGCATCCCTCGTTCATTATGTACAATTGGACGGCTCAGATTGACCGTCTGAGTGCTAACATCATTTTTCGAATGGTTGATTTGTTTTTGAAAATTTTAAGGAAGGCAATTTTATTGAAAGTATGAAACAATATAAATTATTGAATAATGTAATTTAAAAAAATTAAATAAATTTTTAAATATTATTAAATATACTACACATTAACTTATATTTTATTAAGAGTTTACGTTAGTCCCTAATTAAGAATGTAAAATTTAAATTTTTATTATAGAGATATTTGAATCAACTTTGCGTGGTTGGTTATTGGAGGTTTCTTTTAGAAGGGGCCCTCAAATTCCTCTTTCGATAGGTCTTCTCATTTTAAGGGAGGTACACCCTATACGATGTTTATGGATCATCTTCTTTCGTATTCTTTAACAATTAAATTTTTTTTTTGACACAAAGGAAATCCATTTCATTAATATTCATCGATATTGAGATACATGATCGACATTAAGGCGTCGGAAGTACGAATAGGAAGAAAACACGGCTCTGAATGCCTACAATAATTAACGTCAAAACAACCTTTCACAAAAGGAGCATACAACCCGTAATGACTTAATCCTCTTTCGAGGAAAGAGATCGATCATTGACTTAATCCTATTAACCATGAATAGCTAACTATATCTAATCCGGTCGAAAATAATCTGCCCATAGCAGAAAATGCCGCACCATAGCGGATCCTTAATTGAAATCGATTAAACATCACCGACACCAAATCCCAAAATTAAGCTACCAACAGACAGTAAAATATCAAAGCACCAAACAAAGATGCTAACATTACAGCTCTTCCCAAAAGGCTGCAATGGAGACAAAAGAAGTCTGCCAATCGACAACGGGGGTGACGGCGGCGAGGACTCGCTGGAGAGGGGAAGCAACTGAGAGGAAAAGGCCGGTGGTGGAGTCAAATGCGGCGGAGGCGAAGGCGATAGCCAATAGTACGTTAGTGAGCCCGACATTGGTTACGCGCTCTTCTAGAGGCACTGAATTGGCTCCGGCGGGGTATAACGGCGCCAAAAACAAACACGACTTAGGAGACGGCAGCACTAGCAACTCAGAGAGTGGAGCCGACTAAGAGTAGTGCGACGGAGATGGCATTGCTGACAATCGATATGGCGGCGTTGACGATGGAACACGAGGCGGATGCGGCTTTTGAGGCAGCAAAGGGGGAGCTCAACAGAAAAGGATTCCAGATCCGGTGTCAGAAGGGCCGTGGGTGTACACAAAACAGCTAGATCTAAGGAGAAATAAGAAAAAACTGTGGGGGAGATGAGCGTTCTACCATAGAAGTAGGGAAAGAAAGGGGTAGAGATAGAGATATAGGGAGGGAGGACAAGGGAAAGAAAGGGGAAGCAGAGGAAGGGGGATGTAGGAGGGGGTAACCAACGGTGGTGGCTGGAGGGCCTCCGCTGCCGGCCAAGGCAGGAGAGTTTTGCTGGAAAAAGTTCAAAGGAGAAGCGAGAAAGAGAGAGAGAGAGATTTAATGTCTTCTTTTTTTAACAATTAACTAATTAATCACTAACTATTTCTAATATAAAAAAAAAGGGTATTCGATTAAAAGTGTAAAATTTACAGGAGAAAAAAAATTACTTATATTTTATAATTCATAATTCAATAAAATTTTTTATAATTAAAAAAAAAAGAGTCCGTTACAATTTAAATTTTTTTTTTGTTGGGTCTTTTGTAGGTTCAAAATGGTTGATAAATTCTATTCTACCTGATGGCTCCTTTGGCGGATTATTATTATTATTTTTTTTTTTGCGCTCTTTGGCGGATTATTAGTTTGAAAACTATTAATTGCACAAACATTTTCTTGAATTTAGTGTATATAATTAATAAAGTATTTTTTTGTTAATAAATGATGACATGTTTCATAATAGATAATAGTAAAATATTATTTTTTTAATTATAAATCTTAATTTGTGTTTTTTCTACTTAGTTGTGTGTATTATATCTAACAAAAAAACAAAAGTCTCTGTCCATGCAATTGCTCCGAAAGGTTTTTTTATGCCTGTGAGATTTTCTGTGACTGACAACTTTATTGAAAACAATCTAAGTTATTTTTGGTCGAAAAAAATCTAAGCTATTTCATGGTACTTTCACTTGTATACATGCAAACCACAAATGAATGTTTTGTGATCTGGGTCAAAGTTTCATCAATCTTGATGTTTTGCTCTCGTTGAGAGAAGAGGGTTATTACTTGTTACTTTCCCAGAATTGTGGAGCACATAATCAGGAACTTGCATTGCACCAAAAGCATTGAAACTAAGAATTTAATAATGTTATTATTAAATTAAATGTGGGGAATTCACAATTCATTTCAGCAATATTGTACAATCTAATATTAATCCATGGAATGAATTTCAAATCAAATGCAATGCGGTCAAAAATTGTGCGGGCTCACGACCCTATAAATGAATTGCAAATAAAGATGAACGAAAAAATATCTTCGAAAGTTGTTGGTTCAAGCTAGAACTAAGATCCTTCTATACTTGTAAATAAGTGGAGGGTTTGAGAAGGAGAGAACGTAAGCCAAGTGCAAGACTGAGTTTTATATTTAATGAAAGGAAAATGATAGACAAGACGAGATGAAGTGAGACGGAGTCGGACGTAGAGCCGTAGTTAACCTTTGTCCATAATATTCGTATATTTGTTGCATGTTAAATGTAATTGTAAGTTTTATAAATTTTTACAATTTTTTTATTTTTTATTTTACTTATGATATGTAATACTAATAAAATTAATGTGCGACATAAATATAAAAAATATAAAAAAATGACTACATCTCTCTCTATGTTAATGAATTTTTGTGTCTAGTTATCAAAACCTAAATGAATATATGGTTGATGGGATGGTAGAACACAAAATTTGAAGATGGATATAGTTTTCAAATTTTTCTAAATTTGTGCACCAAGACGCCCTTGCATCGCCGCACTTTCATTGCATGGTTGCTCTCCTGTATTCCAGATTGATTTTTCACTTTATATCTTTAGGTGTGAGCAATTGAGCTTTAAATTGGATTTAATGTTTACAAAAATGAAAATATTAAGGACGCAATAAAATTTAAGTTTGGAAATCGAAATGAACATTTTTGACAAGGTTAGAGAATAACTCTGCGTTTCATCCTTTAAAATACGATGCAAGTGGAACACACCTATATATATATTCTTCAACTTCCAATCAAAACAGGATAACTTGCGGTGCTGCAACTTGCACCTGTGACTCAAAATTACAACCCTGCAGCTGACTCCATTGCATTTTTTTTTTAAAAGCAATGCGTCCATCAATTTCATAGCCTAACTTCCAATGACTTTCTTGCAGTGTGATATAATCCCTTCACCGCTTCTTGTTAAGGGGCTGATATTCCCCATATTAGTCGTGGATTGTACAAAAAGTAAGATTATATATCTATATTTAAATAGTAATAAATAATAACGCAGTTGTATTCAATAATATTTAAAAATTTATTTTTATAAAAATAAATTTAATTATTTGATATCTCACATTATTTTGTTATCACTTTATAAAGTCGAAAATTTTTTCTTTTTTTGTACATAACTCTAAAAAGAACTCAATTTGGTTGCTATTGACCTGTTAACAACAGTGACAGTGGCAGCGCCAGGTATTGAAAATTGTGCAGCCGATTGCTGAATTCTCTGCATGGATCACGCCCGATCGAACATGTGCGCACCGAGAAATTTATCGATTTTTAGTATAGCTGCAGCAGAGTTTGTGAATCGAAACAGGATTCAGAGTAACCAGAAGTAAAAATTACCGGATAATGCGACAAGATGATTAGTGTTTAGACCAACAGCGGAGAAGTTGGCATCTATACAAGTTGCTTATTAGAGGTTCAAAAGCTGAAGGGACAGATGTATTCGATGAACATTAGGAGCTACTTCTCGCTCAATATGCTTTTACTGTTGTCTGGCAAGGTTGATTGAGGCATCGCATCCTAGTACACAAATTCAACACCAGCAGTCTAATTGTTAACTTACCACTGCACTAGCAAACCAAAATTGGTGCAAGAAAATTTAAAAGAGAGTAATTTGAGAGCCAGATTGTGAAGCCTGTTGATCAACGCCCAGGCGATTCTAGACACATTTGTGGATGTGGTAGCATAAAATGTTGCATTCAATTGCTTCTTATTTTGGCATAGCATTAGTGCCAGCAGAATAAAAGGGTCGTTCGTAGTACACGAAGCTCTTATACTGTGTAAAAGTGTGGGAAAAAGTCACATGTAAGCAGGCAAAAAATAAGGAGCCACCATAGAAGAAGAAGAGGAAGGATGCAGTGTCCGTTGCTGTGAGGAGCTTTTGCAGAGGGATTGGATCATTGAGATTGTTTGTACGCATCGGGAATGGAACTGTGTGGCAGACTGACTAGCATAATTTTTTTGCTCTTACTCAAAGTCCAGAATTGACTATTCTTCAGCAACCTTCTACTGGTTTGCATGGTTTTCTGACGGAGGATATTGTTATCTTTCTAGAACTATAGTTACTTAACTTTAGGCTGCAGTCCTTATTTAACCCCCCAAAAAAAAAGCAAAAAGGCTGTTTCTTTTTTCCCCGATCTTGGCATTAGTGAATGTTTGTTTAGGGCACATATAGAGGACTGTCAAAGTCATGCATGATATTTAAGGGTGCGGAGTGTACGGAGAGAGGCTAATGGATAGAAAAAGGCGTTATAATATAACAATTATAATTATTTCTATAATAAAATTAATAAAATATAATATAATAAATTATCACATTATTTTTTATTATAAAAAAATCAATATTGTTATAAAAATATTTCTTACTGTTACGTTATTAATACTTTTTTGTCCTCTCTATTTCGTCCTCCCATCATTTTTGGTATTTAACATGGTTCTGATGTGCAAAGTCCATAAAACAGTAAATAAAGAAATAAACAAACGGCTTACAGTTTAAGCTAGCTAGTGAGCCTAATCAAAGCGGTTAACCAATGGGAAAGACGTCCTCAGTATCTCTCTATTACATTATTGTACTTAAGAAGATTCCAATACAGGAGGATTAGGTGAAAATTGTCAAGAAACAGAAGAAAAGGCTGGAAATTAATGTAATCACTTTAATGATTTATTTTGTCTTTTGGGAAGTTTTCAAGCTTGAAGGCTGGAAGCACATTAGAGGTCGATACGCTAGTGGTGCATATATACCATATTGAACAAATGGTGCTTATTATAATTATTCACTTTGTCTGTGAATCTAGCTGACATCCGATTTAATATCTCACAAAAATTGGGTCTCAATTATTTTCTATAGCTAAGTTTCACTTATTTTTTTTTTCCTATAGTTAACATTAAATTAACTTGACTTCAAACCCAAGATTTTATATTTGTTTGGCTTTTTTTTTTCTTTTTCTATTGAGAGGTCCGTTAGGTCATAAATTATATAATGAGAGTAATATTCTCTATTTCTCCATTTCTATAAACCCTTTCTCTTTCTTAAAATTAAAACTTAAAATATCTAAAATAAAAATAAAAATTTAAATCTTATCCTAAGAGACTTTTTCTGTTTTTTTGAATTGTTGATCTTGGGTGAGGGATTTTTTTGGATTACAGAATGGACTGTAGGCCCATTTACTGGGCCACCCAACATCCATATGTGTCAACCGAAGGTTTTTTTTTTCGTTTGGGGGCGGGGGGGTGCGCGGCGGGCGGGGAGGACTGGGGGAGGGGGTCTGTTGAAAAGAAATGGATAAAAAAGGGTTGTTTTGAGCTTGATGAAGAGCCCATTTGGATCTTGGCATGGCCCTCAGAAGCAAGGTACACTGAAAATAAAAAATTAACCGTGGAAAGACTGATCATTCGTGTACACAAGGACTTTCTACTGTATTCTAGATCCAAAAAATTACAGTACCAAAAGAAGAGGCACCTGAAGATGTAATTGAATGCAACTATACTTTTAATTTTTATAATCACGTCTTTATCTTTTACAAAAAAAAAAAAAAAGAATACACCTGATTATTGTTTTGTTGTAAAAAATAAAAACATAATTACAAAAACTGAAAGCATTATTATATTGGAGCGCATCTTTAAGGGTCTCCTCCTTTGATGCTGTAATAGCTCTCATTCTAGATTTTTAGTGAATTTTTCAGCTAGAGCACGAATGGTGTGCAAAAACCGTCTATCAACACGCGTGAAGCTGGTCCCCAGCATTTCTCTCTTTCTGGGAAACATAATTTAAATGGGGCTTGCAACCAAAAAGCATGCGAGGCTTGTAGTTTGGTAGATTATCCAATGACTCATATTATATATTTCTTATTCTTCAATTTGCATTCAATAGAACTTCCATCACAAGCCACATCAGCGCTAGTCCATTGCCTCGCTCTTATTATGTTCCTATTAAGTTTTGGGAAAAATTTTGTGGTTAGATGAAATTTTTCTACTGCGTTTACACGTGTTTTTTTTGTGCAACTATAAGTATTTTTTGTGTAATAGCAATAATAAAAAGTTATACGAAAAATATTACTGTTTTTTCATTTCGCATTTTTTTCCTTGTGGTTACACAAAAAACGCTCGTAATTACACAAAAAAAATACGTATGGATGCAATGAGAAAAATTTATTTACCAATATAATAGAGCCCTTAAGTTTTTTTTTTCCATTTGAGGTCACCCGTCTTTGCCATTTGTATGCAACTCTATATATTCCCTTCCTTTCCTATTGGTTCAAACAAATCTAACGATTCATGGGATTGTTCAGTATTTTCATAATCATGACAAACGTTTTCATGACTTTTTTTTTTTTGGAGTAACTTTTTGAAGATACTTCAATAGTATATTGTCTGTTTGTCAAACCCTAGCTTGTAAGATCAATTCCTAGAAATTAGGGTGTAAAAATTATAGTTTTTTTTTTTTTTAAATTTGATGTGGAAACATGTCAGTTAGCTTGAACTGGGGAATCAACCAAAATTGAAGGTCGACTTGGAAGGAGAACAGCAAGCATGCGATTAATTATTAAAAACATGACATGCTTTAAAGGTGATCAAACAATGTGATAGCTCGACTTGATTGAGATTTGAGATTCTGTTTCTCAAGAAGTTTTTTTTTCTTTTAATTCCAAGATATGTGGAATAATTAGAAGATGATAATAGAATCACTAGAACTCAAAAACAATATTAGAAGAGTTTAACAGAACATCTCAACCATTTGTATTGAAAATAAGAGAGGTTCTCAAAAAGTTTCAAGAGTTCCAAAATGTTAGTCCTAGGCATAGGTTTTGTAACTAATTGTTATAAATTAGGCCACAGGATGAAATCAACTTCAGCTATTTTCTCGTTTGACCATTGATCAAGGGGTTATATTCGAGAAAATTGTCTGGAGTTGGACCGTTAACTTTATGAAACATTTTGGCTAGTAAAATCAACATCAAAATGAGAAATTATTTCTTGTTGTGTAACTTAATTATAATATCGATATAATTACTGGCGATTCATTGGATCTCCAATAAACTATGAAAGAGAAATCAAATTTTAAAAGCATCTGCTTATATTATATTTTTTTTCTTTTATTACCAAACATTCCTCACCCTTAATTATTACCGTTCTCTGATAGAGAAATTTTGTTTTTAAGCATTGCAGATTCTTTTATTAGTTCTTGTCCCCATTGGAGTTATTGGGTCTGTTGATTATGACGCTCACGGCTGCCCTTTCCGCTCCCCAAATGTATCCATTCTCTCCAACGCAATTTGTACTCTCCCAGGCATTTTTTTTCTCTATATATTCCAATTCTTTCCCACTTCTATTACCACCAATTTCTTTTTTTTTTTTTTTTTTGGGAAAGAGTTGAAACGCAGAGAGTTTTGGACAGAAGTTTGACAGACATGACATGTAAACATCATTTAAGAAAAAACACTTAAGTTCCTGCCGAAGATAGGAAAATGTGTAATGAGGATAACTAAACATGCAAGAAATATGATAAAAATGTGTCACAAAATGACAAAAGAAAAAGAAAAAAAAAGGAAGAAATGAGGCCTTGTCTGACTTTAAGCTATGTTTGGGCTAGTGGTTCTATTTTTCTACTCTTTATTATTTTGAATTCATGGCAAGATTTGCCACAATATGCTCTTTCAAGAGCGAAAATGGTAAAATATAATAGGAAGCTATCTTAATTGTTTCTATAGTTTAGTGGAAAGCTCATTAGATCTTTGATAATACAATGACATGAGAATAGATCTTTGAAATCACAT
Source organism: Carallia pectinifolia (assembly GCA_037832335.1). NCBI lineage: Eukaryota > Viridiplantae > Streptophyta > Magnoliopsida > Malpighiales > Rhizophoraceae > Carallia > Carallia pectinifolia. The sequence goes on along the minus strand of CM075444.1, from coordinate 14,485,975 downwards.
GAATTTTTACACTCCATTTTTAGTCTAATCTCTAATGTTTTGCCTGACATATATATGTTGATGCTCTTTTAGCTTCGCAGCCTTCACTTGAATTCTTCACCAAATTTGACATTATTTTTAGCATATTATTACTTTGAAAAATAAATTTATTAGCTCACTAGTGTTATTATCGCTTATGTACTTTTTTTTTCACCCTAACTAAAACATTTTTACACCAGCTATATAATTTACGATACATGAAAAATAGATAAAAATTATAATTATTTATCTAATTTTTTTTAATTTAATATAATTTTTACTATACAAACAATCTAAAACTTTATATATCAATTTCGTACCATTATTACTTTCCTACACAACTTTTCCCTTTTCTTTTCTGTTATGTGCTGTGCAATGTCTAAATGGTAACGTTTGGTTCTTATGCTCCAAAAATTGTCTGCTCAGCAGCATGTTGGTGTCAAATAGCGAAAGGTACTTATGCAACTGGGCTGTGTTTGTACCCGTTTGTAATGGTCAAAATTATGAAATAAAATACGGCCAGCCCACTCATCATCATCATCATCATCATTTGAAAAACCCCGCACTCACAGACTTCTTCAAATCCAGTAAAAAGAAAGGTCACTTATCACATTCCATGCGTGTGTGAGAGAGAGAGACTGTGTGTGTGTTTTAGTGAGGGAAGGGCAGGACCTACCCAGCAGATGTTATAAATTTTTTTTTTATAAAAAATAATAGATAGTAATATTTAAGTAGAATCTCATTATATGATAAGAAAAAATCATTTAAAAATTTGTCTGTGATGTAATAAATAATTTTTTTTATAATAATATTTATAAAATATGTAAAAAAAAGAAAAAAAGTCATTATTTTTTTACATATTTTTTCATTGTTAATACATAAATAATAAACATTTTGCATTACCAACAATTATCAAGCCATCAAGTGTAGGGACATTAATATTTATCCACTTAAGTATTAACAAAATATCAATAATGTGATTGATTAATTTTTAAAAAAATTATGTGATTATTTTAAGTGAGGGGTTCACAAATTCATTTATCTCCGAGATTTATAAGACTTTTTGTTTTTTGGATTGGTGTGGAGTCTCTTACAATATTTTTGAATTCGTGCTCTATCAACAATTTCAGTGTTAATAAGTAAGTGTAATGTAACTGATTCCTAAATATTATATCTAAGTGAAAAATTAAAAATTTAAGTTTTATCTTCTGTCAATTTTTTTTTACATATTTTTTAGAGTACGACTCTCTTTAAAGATTAAAAATAAATAAATAATTTCAATATTAAAAAAAAAAGAAGGAAAGGGTAGGGTGGGGGTTGTTGAGGGGTTATGTGGGGCCTTCATCCGTGCAGGTCCCACACCTTTCCTTCTGAAAAGCACAACCACTCCTATCATTTTGTACACTTACCCTCTCTCTCTCTCTCGTTCCACCCTGGCAATCCTCGTCAGTAGCCTGTCCTCTTCTCATCCTTTGACCGGCTACATCTCCAGCCAGTCTTCCACACGTGTGTCTTCAGCTCTTCCGCACCCACACGTGCAAGCTTCTCTCCTCCATACACATTATTCTAATAATAATAATTATTTGAAAATAATAATAAATAAATAATAGTATTCCCCATTCCGGACCATTCCATGGTGCAACGAATAAAAGCTAGAGAGAGAAAGATGCTATTATGTTATGTGTGTTATGTTATGTTATTAAAGGCATACAAATTTTCTTGGTCTTGATGTTGCTGGGTTGGCTCTCTCTCTCTCTTTCCCTATTTCTTTCTCTCTCTTCCTTCTCTGAAATAAATCTGACTTTGAAAGATCAATTCTTTCAATTCTTTTCTGCTGCTTCTGATTGTGTTTTTTTTACTGTTTTTCTGCTCCTCTCTTTGTCAAACCCAAAACTCTTTTTCACTTCAAGCACGTATATAATCATGAGGATCCGGAACAGAAAGGTCCCGCTTCCTCTATCATCTCTCTCGCCAGTGCCCCTCTCAGATCCCCAGTACTTGAGCCGGTCTCCGGTGGTGCAACTTCAACTCCACGACGACCCACATCAGAATCTCCCTCCAGAGGCTGCCAAAGATTCTTTCTTTGATCCCCAGCTGTCCAATCAGACGATCGGGGGAGGAAGCAACGGTGGAGATTGTTCTGATGATGAAGCTGATGAGGGGCCTCTGGAAGTGAAGAAGGTGAGCAGTGATTGTCTGGTTGGCGTGAACAACAACGTACAATTCAACCCCCCCCCCCCGCCCCTTTTTTTAATCATTTCTTGGTTATCAACGAATTTGTGGGAGTGCACACTGCTTGTCGTTCAGTAGTATATTATCTGTCAACTAGAAAGAAGAGCCATTTTGTTGGATCTATTTATCTACTCCTAAGTTTGATTTGCACCCATCAAAGTTACATTATGATTCAGTACAATCTTATTGTTTTAATTGAAAGGCTTTGTTTCAAGAAGGAGAGAAGGAAGGAGCAGAAGAAGGAGAGAAGAGTAATGATACCAGGTAAGAAAGATGGGAAAAGTTAAAATGAAACTATATTCTTCTCTTCTTTCATGAATTCTTGCAGTGAAAAGGTTAAAAAAGAAAAAAAAAAAAGAGACCCATAAATTTTGTTTTACCAATTAGACAAAAATACTCCTAGTGGAAAGACTGTTTCCTTTTTTTTTTTTTTTTTTTTTGAAATTTTATATCAACTTTGGCTAGCCACCACAACTTCTGTTCTAATATTATCTGTTAAGCGGATTAGTTTTCTCTATTTGGGAAAAATAGTCTACCAATGAGGTGCAATTTCCCATGACATGCTGACCCTTGTCCATAATATACAGATATATACACATTTGCTTCTTTTTACCTGTATTCCAGATTTCCAGTTGCATTCATTTGATTTACTTGGTGTATTACCGTGTGGCCGTAACTTAATATGGTTTGCGGAACTTGTGGGTCTGTCCTTGTTTGTTTCTAGAGAGAGTCCAAAGGGAAGAATATTGGGTGCAGGAATGGTTTTTCAACAGTCAAGTTCTTCACGTCAAGGTAAAAGTTCTATTTTTCAAAAAGAAAAAAAAAAATCAAATTCTTTGAATCAACCCCAAGAAAGTAATTATCTTTCTTGTTGTGGTTGTTGTTGTTGCTGTTGTTGGATTGCATCATATATATATAAGGAGTTGGGACTTGGTGTGAAGGAGACAAAGCATTTCCGCTGAAGAAGAGAAGAGGGAGCTTCGATAGGAGATTAGATGAAGAAATTATGGAGAAAGATAAGAAAATGAAGACGAAACTGAACAAGAAATGCGCCCAACAAAATGGGAACCAAGGAGAAGATCAAAGCGAATATAAGGAAACCAAAGAGGGATTAATGGACGGTATAAGCAATAGTAGTACTACTACTAATACTGCTGCAAGTAGTAGCATTAATGCAAAAAAGAGGGGTAGAGGCAGTGCGCTGATGGAGGGATCGCGGTGCAGTCGTGTGAATGGGAGAGGATGGAGGTGTTGCCAACAGACCCTTGTGGGATACTCTCTTTGTGAGCATCATTTGGGCAAAGGAAGGCTGAGGAGCATGAACAGTGTTCGAAGCCGATCCATGGCTACCAGTACTACTGCAACTAAAAACTCCAAGTCGTGCCAGCCATTATCGAGCCCCCAATCAACAAATCAGATATTGTCGGCCAGCAAAGTCGATGGTGATGAAGTGGAAGACGCAGAAGAGAAGAAGCCATTAGTGACTGCTGCTGCCAAGAAGAAAAAGATGAAGCTTGGTACAGTCAAAGCCCGGTCAATGAGCAGCTTGTTGGGCCAAGCAGATAATTCGATTGCAGTGGCAGAGAATAACAAGTAGTGGGAAACCCCATGAAGATAGAATCAGTATCATTTCATGTAGTCGAGCGAGAGGAAGCTATGGTTAAGGTCTTGTTGAACTTAATTAATTAGTGCAACTTAGCTATTAGTCTTCTTGTAGTTTTGGAAGTATCAATGAAGAACAGATTGATGCTTCATGGAACTTTGCTTGCTTTCTTTCTTTAGACTGTTTGTTTATTTTAAGGATCAGTTTTGTTGATACGATATTAAACAAGTAGATGAAGTTTATTGACATTGCAACACTAGCAAACTAAGTGGAAAACTAGCCTCCACTCCTGAATATCATGAAGAGAACAAATTAATGATTTTGGCAACATTGGGGTTTTTCTGTGCTATGTCAATTGATTTGAAATTTACCAAAAACAATTTTTGTTGTTTGTTTAGGATATCAAATAACGCTGAAAAAAATTTTAGGCATAATTTTCATCGTTTTATAAAGTAATTAAATCCATTTATGAGTTACAACAATACCATTTTCAAATTTAATTTGATTCGAGTAGATGAGTCTTTTCTCGTAGTAAATTTTATGAGAACCTAATTATTTTAAATTATCCTTAACAAAAAATTCTCAAATTAACTTAAGTCATCATTACCCATTCACCTAAATTTGATTACTCATTATAATTGGAACATAAATATATGCATATGTTAAACATTTAAAATAAAAAAAATGTCACATCCTCAATTTATTTTCAATTAGCGCAATTTATTCTCAATTCGCCATATACTTTTACTATGAATGTCCTCATTTCTTATTTGCTTATTACTCAAAAGACCACAAGTCTATCTAAACACATTATTATCATCTCTGTTACACATATATTTTTGGCATGTTTGTTTCTCGAAAGCTCAACACTCAGCCACTTTACAATATCGGTTACAGTTTACATTGAGATATTCCACAAGTTGCTACTGCAATGCCGTTATTTACGTAGAGATGAAAGAACCATACTTTTAAGCCATGCCTGAGAGCAAAGTAGATTACTTTTCAACCATTATAAGAAACGGAAATGTTAGATGGCAAAATTTTCATTTGGCCGAACAGCATCCATATTGTAATAACTACTGTATTTTATGTGACCGTAATAATAAAACATGTAACAAAAAAATATCATTATTTTTTTCAGTTCACATTTTTTAATTATAATTGTACAAAATATGTTGTTAATTGTAATATAGTTACTGTTTGGACAAAATTCCATTTGGTAATGTAATGGCCCCAGCTATAAGAAAATTTTATGCACATAGCTTAAATATCCATCTTTGCACTCAGATTGATCAGGGATCTGAGAAATAAAAAAAGGCAGTGGACCCACAAAAAAAATTAATAGTCAAGAGGCATTCAATCATATATGGGGTATAGTACTGCACATGGAATCGTAGTGTAACATTCAACTGAGTTATTTAGAATCAATTATACCCCAATATATGCAAGGCCCCATCCATTACTCTGTGCTGTATGCTGAGAGGAAATTTAAGTGTGGATGTATTTGGTTTACTATCTTAGCTTAGGGGTCGGGTGGGGTAGTGCTAGCTGCATGTGGACTGGCCTTGCTTGTGAAAGTGATACTTTCTAAATTTATGGCCGAGAAAGATATGCCCCTCCGCAGCCAATAATAAATCTATTGGCAGTTATTGGCTAACATCGAAAAATGATGGATGGTCCATATAGAGTGAAATGTAGAAGTAATACAGTTAACTTTTATATATATAATTTATATATATGTTGATATGTTATCTGTTAAGTTTTACACATAATAGAGGTATGAAAAATGTTAAAAAAAAAAAAAACTGTATCTCTTTGCGTTAATGAATTTCGGTGTCCAACTATTAAAACTCCTTTAATATCCCGTATGATAATCAAACCACCTGAAGTTTCAGTTCTAGTTGTATTTTCGGGCCAATTTTCAGTCTAATCTGAATCAACTCCCCCATCTTTTCTAATTTTTTTTTGGAAGAGAAATAAAAAGGTAAACGATCCTTGTCCTTTTTTTTTTTTTTTGAAGATGAAATCGTCGATTTCTAATTCCCTATTCTAATTCGATCCAGTTATTGCACGGTTTTGATTAAGCTTATGAATCTAATCTTTGCAGAAGTCGAAACATGACCGGGCTTCTTCTCTCACAGTTTCGAACAGAACCAAAACCATAGAACCGATTCCGATTCTAGTTTCGGATCTTGTTCCCTTCCAGTTGAATTCTAGTTCAGACGAAACAGCGATCAAGTCTACATCTGGGAGTTACTCAACAAGTATTTCATATTATGAAATCACATATTTCTTGAGATTTAGAGGGTATGGTTTTACTACTAAATTCTAACAAGTCCTTTCGCATGGAAGCCATCGAGGATGAAAATGGAGGACAAAGACCATAATAGGCCATGCAGAAATTGAGATTGTGATAGGAGTTGGGGAGGGGGCCGGGATGGCCGAAGTAATTAATTAGATTCTAATTTCTTAGTTAAACTTTGTTTATCTATTATTTATGTCAAAGTCATTCAATATGAAATTGTGGAAGACTTAAAAGCATTAAAAAATAAATAAATAAAACGAAACCAAGTATGCAGAATCTTCATTTGATAAAAGAAATAATATAAAAGAATAAATACACTTCGTCTTTTGGCTGAATACATGCAAAACAATTGTCTTTGTCTTTGTATTTTTCTTTTTCTTTTTTGGTTGTTGGGGGGTGGGGGGGTAGAATTTGTCTTTGGTTTTAAAATAACAATTTTGCATGGCTGCAGAGATTAATTATGCAGGCATTTAACAATCCCACTTATGTACTCAGCTCTAGAGATGATTGAGATATTATTAAGTGAAAGTTCATTAATTAATGCCTAAACATGATTGAGGGTTGCTTTATAAGTAGAAGAATAGCTCTCTTAACGGGGACATGTTGTCCTATATATATGACAAGCCACCCAGGCGCAGTAAGGATTTGCCCTCAGCCATTGAAAAGGAAGAGAAAGAATAAGGAATTGTTTTGAAATTTTGAATATCGTCAGTTGCTTGCCAACGAGTAAGGTAGTCATTTGTAGACCAAAAACAAAACCGTCATTCATGGTCATGGCAAACAGATTCTGCTGTAATAGCAGCTGTAATGGTTTGTTTTCAAATAGTGCACGTGATGAAGTTTGCTAATTTCTTGTAATGTTGCATTTCTTGTTCATGTATTTATGCACAAGATCATGGGACTTATGTTATCATTAGCATCAGCATAATAGAGGAGGCTTATTAAAAGTGTTGACAAATTCATCGTTGGCCTGGTCGATCGATGGCCAGAAGAAAACGCCGATGGAGGATGGAAAATTTTACCGACAGTAATAGATAGCAAACGTATGACGAGCCGTTATGCATCTTGGACATATGAGCTAATTTGATACAAGGTCAACATTGTCAGTTTCTTTATTGTCTTAAAGGAGGGTCAAGCCCACATTCCAATCATATTACAATTAGGAGGAGGGATTTGAAACAGATGATAATTGAACTACCAGCATAATCAAATGAATCAACTATTTTAAATAGTGAGTTAACACATTTTTTTAATTCGATGGGTCCTAAGTTTCCCTTTTCCTTTCTTTGGGCACCAACTTGAGTCTTCCCGTCTGACTCAGATATCATTCACGCAACTCATTGGCCATTGTTTCTCGGTTCACATCCAAGTAATTAATGGGGAAAGAACTCAGAATTTTTCTCCTAAGTGCGGGTTGCGACAAGAACAACAGGTGCGAGAAAACTTAAGGTTAAAGCCAGGAAGAAGCGCAAGAGATTAATATACCAGAAATTGGAATTGGCACTGAAGAACACGATCTCGTTCGGATATTCATTCTCGTTTTGGTCACCGAAGCTCTCATGTTTGGCTTTTTGACTATTTTCCATCCTTACGTGATTTATTGGCTCAGCAAGCCGCCTTCAAATTGTAGTTTAGTGTTCCTTTTTTTTTTCCCTATTAAGAAATTCATTTGAACCACTAATACAGTAATTCTCATAATCTTCATAAATTTCACCTCTCTCTTTAATCATATTATTACTCGAGATCTTTAAATAGAGATTTAATCACTGAAGATTGGCTGAGGAACAAACCCAAAAGCTAGCTTAACTTTTCCGGTCAAAACACAAATTTTTGTTGAGTAACAAGCAACTTTAATTTCCATTTCGTATACATCTTATACTCTTTTTTATTTTTTATTTTTTTTGAGATTTTAACTTGATACTTGCAGGATAAATGTCGACACTTTCTAGGAGGCCTTGCCCCTCTTTTCATATTTTTAAATTTTCGATGCCAAAATACTACTGGACTCCAATTTTTTTTTTGGCACATGTCCGTAAAGCCAGAAGTGTATCTTTACTAAATTAAACGATGTCACTTAAAAAAAAAAATTAGTAGATAAAATTTGTATATAAATCATTAAAAAAGTAAAAAAATTAGTCCATAAAATTTGTATATAAATCATTAAAAAAGTAGATACCAGGACACAAATGACGACTTTCTTCACTCTGGCGTTATCAATAACACTGTCTTCTTTCCGGCAGACCAGGCTGGGCTTGGTGGGTGCTACCTCGGCCAATCATGCTCGATCACCCTTAGAATATCCGTGTATCTTATACAACTTATTAGTCTATAGTATATAGCATGATGCCGTGCAACAAATAAAGAAAAGTTGGAAAGAGAGTTGCAATGTTCCCAGATATAAAATTGTAATTTTTTCTAATAAAATTTTATGATATTATTCTTATTTTTTTTAACAAAAAAAAAAAAAATGGAAAGAGGGAGAAAGAGACTTGACCAAAAAAATTCCTCAATTGTGTCAGTATCTTCCACAATTAACCGCATATGGACCAAAAGATGCCAAGATAGAGCATCTTTTCGATGAAAATTAGTAGTGGAATTAATTCGTTTGATGCTTTCAGTTCGTATTTTTCCGCATTAAGGTTTCAATTTTTGATCGATTGATTTCGATTAATATTTTTCTTAAAAACATTTAATATTTTTTAAACTTAAACATAAAAATTAACAATATTCCTCTTATCATCTTCACAAAATTACCGATTGGCAGACTATCTGGACCCATGATAGTGATCTCGCTAATCGCTATCATAGTGGCTATGAAGATGCCTACAATAGCTTTGGTGAGTGGGGGTCCCTTGTTATGGCCAATGCACTAATGCAGTGGCCAGTACAAACCCACGCCAAGATGGAAGAGAATCATTTTATCGAATTCAGCAAGAAAAAATGTGGGTTTAGAGGAGTTTTAAGGCATTTTCTCTTCGAAAATAATACGTGGATGGAATTGGGGACACAGATGTAAAGAATTATTTTGTATATATATTATTTATAAGTCTGTTGTATATCAATTTTAACTATAAATTTTATATATTTTTTGTATAATTTATAATATGTAATACTAACTAAAGTTTACATACAACAAAATTACTAAACATATATAAAAATAAATAAATGCGTTTGCCTTAGCGTCTACCTATTTCTCCGTCTACGTTGGAGTGCTTTCTTATTATTAATTGGCTAATTATTTGTTGATCTTGTTGTAGGCATACGAGACTTCTTTTATTTTATTTTATTTTATTTTGCACATCGCCGTCTGACACTGCTTTTAATCAACTTGTGGGAAAAGGCCTGGCAATGGTCACTATCTGCCATCTGGAGGAGTCGACTATGACTCTCTTTAAAAGTCTTTTTCCCCTTTAATATAGCGGGCACAACCGCACAAGAGCAATTATTTTCGCTTTTTTTTTTTGGAGTGGAGGGGGGTTTACAATTCTCTTTTGGCATTCCACCCACAAAATTTTTGAGAGATTAACTAATTCTAAAGTTTTTTTTTTTTTGTTTTTTGGTGCAACTAATTCTAAAGTTACGAGCATCGAATTTCCTCAAAAAAAAAAAAAAAGAAAAAGTAACGAGCATCGAAAACTAACCGCGAAAGGACTTGACCGTGGGAATATTATAGTGGTCCCGCCCCAACTTGCCGTGTAGGATCTCCGATCTTGTAAAGCGTAATCCAGCGATGTCGAGGGTGCCACCATTATCAAACTTATATATGATTTGGCTTTGATGATGAGAATTACAGCAAGCAATATCCACGGCCCCCACTTGCCTCGGCTTTCCATAAATTAATCCTCGATTAATTAGGAAGGAAGAACATTCTCATGATCAGCATTAGAAATTTCTCGCCGAATGAAATGAGAAAATTGTTGTCTATCCCTTGTCGTAGACAACTGGAACCTTTGTTTGTATCTAATATGAAAACAACAATTCAACTACAATGCTGACTTTCTGGACATCCAAACACAACGCTGCACACACAATCAGGCAGCTCTATTACATGTTTCCATATATTTGTTATTCGCTTACCCACATTCTCACAAAGGGAGACATTCATAATTATTTAGCATTTGAATTTAGCTCGTCTCGAAATCATTTTTTATAACCATTATTGTAGTCTAAAAATCTTAATGGAACTTTAATGATCGACCAAAGCAGATTTAACTTGCAATCTGATATCCATATGTGCTCTTTATAAGGCTTGATTGGCCTGGTATATAGTCATAATAATTAAGGTACTCAGTCTGGTTGGAAAGCAATCGGTCTTTCACGGGAATATTACGATAGCAAAGGAAAAAAACAAAAACCTGTATTTCTTCTTCTTTTTTGGGGGGTGAGGGGGGGGGGGGGGGGGGGGAAGGGCGTGGGGGGTGTCTAAGGGAAACTTGTTGATTTGGCCCGCATTAAAAAATTAAGATAATGACAGCTGGACGAGGGCAAGAGAAACAAAAGAATGACGGGGAAAAAAGAAAGATGGGGAAAGAGAGGCGAGACTGATATACATATGATTTTATAAGTCTCATACAATTATTTTTGTATTAAAATATTAAATTAGTGCTTGATATTTAGATTAATATTTAATTAAAAATATAATATTTTATTTTTACAAAATCAATCATTTACGTTGTTACTGTAAGATAATTTCGTATTTTCATGTAATTTGATTATTAAATTTGTTAAGTTGTACACTATTTATTAATTATATTATCAAACCATTCCCTAATAAGGTGACATGTTATTAAAAATATGATGAGATAGCATTTTATTTTATTTTTTTCATTAGTTTTTTTATTAAAATTTAAAAATTAGGAGAAAAATGAAAAATATTAAGAAAAAATATCGTACTATCATATTTTTAATGATATAATATTTTATTAAAATATGATTATATGATATTACGAGTAGATAATGTAAACTTTGGTAAATTTAATAGTTAGATAACAAAAAGAAGTATCAACTTATTTCATCACAAAAACATGAGAGATTGATTTTGTAAAAATAAAATGTTGTATCTATAATTAAATATTAACACAAATGTTAGAAATTAATTTAGTATTTTGACTTTTTTTTTTTTTTTTTTGTCCCTAAAACATATTATATGTATGCTAGTTAAAGCTGACGTGTAATATATTATACAAAAGAGTACGGATACATCACCCGATTTTTGGGTGCTCGATTTTTTTACCCGAGTAGAACGAGTGGCCAAAATTTTCCAACCACAGGCCATATTTCTGCAACGAAAACAAAACAATAAACTGTACTTTTTTTTTTTTTTTTTTTGCAAGAAGTCAGTTTGTTTGTACAAAACATTGACCGCTTGTTCTATTCGGGCAACAATCTGAGTAAAAAATTTCAGGCAACCTACTTTTTATCGTATAGAAAATGTGTAAAAAAAAAAATCGCATTGTAAAAATTCCCTGCAACACCTAAATAATTAAATAAAATTATCAAAATCGAATTGTAAACTAATTATAAATATAAACAATAAAACAACTATAAAAAACAAACTATAAAACAAAAAATAAATTAGGCAGAAGCTATAACTATGTTATACAATAAGAATAAGATTAGCTTGGGGTGCGTAGTTGGAGCACATTTCAAAATAGCCCGACAATCATGCACTTCTTTTTTCTTGTGCGGAGTTGTGGAGCATTAATCACTCTCTGAGTACCCATTCAAATGATCTTGCGGGAGAAAAAAATTCTTTATTTCAATTTCAAAGATGAGGATCAGGAACAGACACGTCCTGCTGCCTCTCTCCGATAACTTTTATCAGATCCCCATTTGAGCCGCACTGTTAATTAAAGGGGTGCAACTTCAACTACACGAGAAGGGCCTTCTCGAAGATCCCTGTCCACAGGGTGGTAAAACTACCTGCTTCGGTCAACGGATGGGCGGTCGAACCCGTTTTGATTGTCCTGTACCGGCTCATGATCAGCCGGAGAAGGATAGTTGAGATAAGATTGGGCGTGGTTTGTGATTTCATTTCATTTAACTGCTTCAAGCCTTTGCAATTTCTATATTCTATTGGGCAATTGCATGGTGTCTGATCCGACTACCTCTAAAAAATGGTAGATTCAAGTGGACGCAATTATTTTTATACTACATATAATATATAATATACTACATACAAATAATCAATGTCATATAAATATGTTGCGTGTAGCATAAAAATTAAAAATTAATTGTATCCACTTGAATCTGTAACTTTTGAGTTAGAACTAAATTCCTAATTAATTTAATTAGGACTAGGCTCAATGCGATCTTAAAAGAAAAAGGCCATTTTGTGTGATCTTATTGTTGTGGCTAATTTTGCACCCACACGAATAACACTGCCCCACTTGTACAATTGGGTTCTAGATCATCTAGTTAATGTGATTGTATTTATAGGCCTTGTCGTTGAAAGATTGCATATGGGAAGATGAAAACAGGTGTTGATGGTGGTGCCAGGTAAGAAAGAAAGCATAAAGTGAAATATATTTGCCCAAAATCTTCTTTCTTTTGAAACCCTGTAGTTAGTTAAACTTAAAGAGCGAAAAGAGGAAGCCCAAAAAATTGGTTAGTTTAACCGATGAGAGATAAGTTATTCACTTACTCGTTTTATTTCAAAAGAAGTATTAATCCATGTTTCGATTTTTTGTGTTTTGATTAATGTCTTATATGTAATAAGACTGATACATTTACAACAAAATTAATAATTTTTATAATAAAAATTAAATATTATTTTTTTTTATCATAAATATTATCAATTGTATTATAAAAATTATCAATCTTATTTTATAAGATAACAATTGAGATACCAAAAATCAGCACCGAAAATTTTGATCTATGCATGGTTGTGAATATTCTTTTGCACCAAACAAGTCCCTTGACTGCAGAATTATTAGGAAATATGGTTCATAGAAAATCGATTTCTCCCCGTCAAGTTAAAGATAGATTATGCGGAATAAGTATGTAAAAGCGCGCTTGCTCCACATTGACAATTAACACAAAATCCTGCGAGAAAATCTTGTGATGGAAAGTTGTTTCGCCTGTTATATGTGCAACATCATTGCATCATTGTTGGCCATGTTGCAGAAGTAGTAGGGAGATGGTAACGACGGAGTACGTAATTCCATTTCAAGAAGAAAATAGGGAGCTGTGAAAGGAAAAGCATCGGGAAACGATACTGGAAAAGGATAAGAAAATGAAGACGAAAATGGACTAGAAATGTGATATGCCAGAGACAAACGTAGACAAGGATATATACTAAAAGAAAATTTAATGGCGGCCGTGTACTGGCTCGAGAAACTAAGAGCAGTAGAGAAAGTTGTGCAATACTCGGGCCTGAAAAGCAATGCCATTGTTGTTGGCAGATTTTAGAGTGAGAATAGGAAAAATTATCTGCATCGCACTGCCTCGTATTAGAGAGATAGGTTGAATAATGAGAAAAATAAAATTCTGAAAATTTGGGTGAAGTTAAAATTTTTTCAATTTGAAAGTAACAGAGTGAATTTTCCCCATAATCTAGCTATTTTGAAGAAGGTGAAGAATGCCATATGATAGATTGAAAAATTCTGAATTCAATAACAGCATCCATACTGTGTAAGTTTCAATGAAAAATTTTTCGACAAAAAAATTTGCACAGCATTGGATTATCTGTTATTCCAATTGTACTACATAATTAGTTACATCTTTGACAAAATAATTTCCTCAGAAAATATTCGATTTGCGATAACTTGAAGGTATCACAACATGTTACAACCCAGCTGCCTATTAGCAGATGCATTCAATCTTAAATATAGGAGCCATTACCATGTCATTCCACAGATTTGATCCTAATTAAGAGCCCAGAATTTCAACGGTTCTATTAACTGGACAGCAAAAGAGAGAGAGAGAGAGAGAGAGAGAGAGAGAGGGGGGGGGGGCTTGATGGGAGAGCTGGTCCATGTTTATTGAGAAGGGAATAGAGTTACAAATTAACTTTTATCTTATGTACTTACTTAGAACTTGGGTTTGAATCTTCACCAAATTTTCAACGAGGATATGCTTGAAATTTTATTTCGTAAGGATGTAGCTCCCTTATTTTATTTTGGGCTTGCTCTCCAGATTCACCCAAATAAATAAATAAATAACGATTCGAGTGCGAGACAGCGTAAAAATCTAAAGACTCGAAACGATTCTACAAGAGCAACAACCGCAGCCAACACCAGCAACATCAAGACCAAGAAAATTTTTTTGCTTTAGCAGGCTCCCATCTTTCTCTCTTTTTCTTGCATGTTTAGTTCGCTCTCTCTGTCTCTTTCTCTCTAGCTTTTATTTGTTGCACCATCGAAAAAAAGAAGGGAATGAGATTTGTTTTGGCCAATAAAAGAAGATTTATTGTAAGTATATTAACTATCAGATCTAAAGGTCGAGATTGAAATAATTTTTATTTATTAATATCTCGTTTAATTATTCTCATAGGGACAAATTTCTTACATAAATATCAATAAAGTCAAATATAATTCAGTTATTAAAAATTATAATAATTATTAAATTTAAAATTTAATGCCGCATAACATACTTTTACCAATTTTTTTAGAATTACCTAATATTAACCATGAGAGAGCGCATATGTGTATCTCAAATCTAAATTGCTACTGTAAAAATACGATGACTTACCATGAACTAGTACGGGGATGAGAATTGTGGTTGCTTGTTATGAGGTTGACACGTGGGCGGGCCGATGCAACGTGTGTATGATTTAGAAGGTATTTGGTTTTTGTTATGAGGTTGACACGTGGGCGGGCAGATGCAACGTGTGTATGATTTAGAAGGTATTTGGTTTTATTTTGGACCTATTTTTACTGTTGTTATTTTAAAAAACAAGAATAAAAGTGTTAAGTTAATTATTTTTAGAGTATGATATTGCTGATATATGCTCAAAACAGCTATTGATAGAAAAAATAAGAATTTTTTATTTTTAATTTTTATTAACAGTTGATAAATAATATAATTATTAAAATAATCTTATAAAATGCTACTATTCTGCTGCACTATCAAATAATACGTGAAGAACGTATAATTTCCAATAATTGTCCAACGGTCAATTGACTCACTTGACTCACTTCCAGTGCCTTTTTCTTTTCCTCGGCATTGAAAATTATTAACAATTATTTAATAGTCACTTCTCTGTACATGCATTTTTCTTCTCCCAGTATTTAAAGTCTTTTTTTTGACTCAATTCAGGTTTCTTTTTTACTTTTTAACAAGAAAATCTTTTTATTTTTAATAATTATTGATATTTTTAACTTTTGTTTACGTATAGTATGATAAACTATATAGGCACTTAAGTACTACTTCTCCACTTTTTTTTCCACACAATAGTAATTCAGTCAATAAAAATAATGATATATCTTTTAATAAAATAATTATATAATCAATAATAATATTTATTATAAATTATACTTGATTTTAAAATAAAAAATTTAATAAAGTTTTATGCATAAATATATAGGATATATTTTTTATAATACTAGTTTAGATTAACTAGATATAAAAAGATTAATGAAATAAAAATATAATATGTAAAATAGTAATTTTACTATTTTAAAAACAATCAACAAGTATTAATTTAACCAAACACTCAATTTTATTTTGTTCATTAGTAATAATAATCAATAATAGTACTCAACAATCAATAATAATAATTAATAATTAATAACAATAACAATAATTATTAACAACAAAACTAAACAAATCCTTAAAGGCATTAAAATTTGAAGTAACAACTCCAAGCTCACTAAAAAATGTAATTAATTTCTTTTGTTGTTGTTTACTAGTATTACCGAGAAAAAGTCGATGGGTTATAGACCCGATCAAAAAATTATCCAAATTTGAATAGGTTCAAATTTGACATTACCGGTAGATCTTTTTAAGAGAACAAAGGAATCAATAAAAGAAATTTTGAAAAATTACGATATTTAAACAATGAATTTTATGTACAAAAACCAAATTTCTATAATTGTAGCTACAACTTTTAGCAACATCATGTTGGAAAAACAAATAAATTTATTATTCAATTTTTATTTGTAATTTTAGTTATTATTTTATTTAGATGTTCAATTTATAAATAAAATCATATACATAATACACATGCCTTATACAAATATATATTACATTTAATATGTAAAATTTAGACTTATTTTATATAATTAATTAATTTATTTCTCTATGTTTATATATAATATTTTCAAAACTTTATACAAGTAAACCAAACATAACAAAATTGAAAATAACTCAACCCAAAACTGATTTGACCCGACTTCCTGACCCGACTGGCTGACCCCTCCTAACTTTAAGGATACTATCAATTTTTCCCATCTCACTGCTCAAATCGAATGCAAAATTCAAAGAGTCTCAGGAGGTCCAGCCAGCAGCGACTTCTACCAAGTTGGGCCATATTTTGGTCAAACTCGGCCAAGCCCCAGAATTCTGGAGCAATTACCAATGGCATCAGTTTTCCCAGTTCCGGTTACACTAGAAGGCTCAAGGCCTAGAAGAGAAAAAAAAAAAAAAAAACCAGCTTTGTAGCGGACGCGGTGACTGGGGATTTAATTATTACGGATGGCTTTTATTGAATGATATATGATGTTCTGCTACCATCTTCATCGACTGAAACACAAATATTCCATCCGTAAAATTGGCCGGATAGAAAAATGTTTCTCTTTTCTAACTCAAGAATTTCAATATTAAAAATAGTTTTAATATTAATTGAGATATAACTCATTGATTAATACATAAAAAAAATGTTAGATACATATGATAAAAAATAGCTTTATTCATAGAAGACAGTGTCGCAATAACGGCTAAATTTATAATCTACATTTGATTCTTGAACTTTTAATACAGCTCTAATTAATGTCAAACTGTGAATAAAGCTACGTTGTTCTCTATCACAGATGCCCTCCTTCAATCATTTCATTTCGTGGATTCTAATGCTCGATTCCACGTTATAATTCAAGTTATGCAACAGCTTTCTCTTTGTTGGTAATCGAGTTAAGAGTTATAAAGAAGCCAAATGAATTGAACACGAAGGCCTAAATGGCACGTGAAAAAGAGAGAGAGTTACAAAGCAACATATAAATTGTAAAATGGGGATTGGAAGGATAGGAGATTTGATTGCTTGGATATGAAATGAAGTTATGATTAATTTGTTAATTTGGGACTTTTAGGAGAGATTTTGTTTGGCTGTACAGTTGTTTGATGGGTTAACTTTTTTTTTTTTTTTTTTGAAGTTAGCTATAAATAAAATTCTATGTAGTTCAAAAAAAATAATAAATTGCAAAAATTAATGACTAATATCTAAAAGTTTGGATAAAAAATGATATCAAAGACTCATGGGAAATGTTGCTTGTTTCTTGACCTTAAAAGGTTACCTGAGTCCACGAAAAATGTTGTCTCTCTAAACATTGCTCTCTAAACATGTTGCCTCTCTAAAAATTTTGCCTCTCTAAACATTGCTTTCTATCATTAAGTCAGAACCCGCACATTCTAAGTCCTCAAATACCAACAAACTTGTACAAAATTAAAAAAAAAATAAAAAAAATCAAAGAAACCAAATAGAAAATCTACTAATGGAGCCAAAAGATCAAAAAGTTCTAATAAATGAATACCAGCAAAATGTCCTACCCTTCATTACAATGATAAAATCTGTCATGTGACATTAAGAAAGATCTAGATCTAATCTAGATTGTAAATTAAGTAACGGCCCTAATCATTAGTACAATGGAAAATCTTGAGGATCCACCTTCCTAGAGCTTTACACCTTCTTCCATAGGCAGCAGTCTCATCGGCCAGCATTGTTGTTATTTTTTTAAACTTTCTTAGGCCTTGGACAATAGAAGCACGCGAAGAGCTTCAATTAAGATGAGCTGCTAGAACTTGACTGTATGCAAAGATCAACATAGTGTCCTTTTGCTGGCCTTCTTAATGAGATAGGGGCGAATGGTTTCTTCTGAGGCAGTTCAATCTTTCCATTTTTTGCATTGAAATTTCCTTTGGAGTCTGCCGCCCCTGCAGGAACAGCTAGTTGGCCATTTCTTCCCTGATGCTGAGTTTCAGCAGCAGCAGCAGCAGTTGTAAATTTCTGTACCAATAATTGCAATAGTTCGTTGCTCTCCTTTGTTGCAGGCAATGCCTTCTGGCCTTTTATTGTACAAGAAACGTGCGTATCAAATTCACAGAAACTGCACCGATACAGCCACCATTTATGACCAGTTCTATCGCACATATCACAGCTGAAATCATAAGGAGGTCAGAATTCCATTTTGAGCTCGTGAGGATGAAGAGATCACCAAGGAGAGCGGCAGCGCGGAGCATAAAATGTGAAAGGAAATGCCACACTTGGCACAGCCGCAGTAGAAATCAGCAATACCATCGCCACAAGCCTTACACTTGAATGTGTTATAATTGGCAGAAGGGTGAGAAACCAGAAGGGTTAAATCGTGATTCGGATGGCCAGGATGTTTGGTTTTTCTAGGCATGCTGGAGCATTCTCTGTGCATAGAAAATGAAGAGCAGGTTTTGCAGGTGTAGTAGTGGTAGTGGTCCTTGCCAGGCAAAATCCTGAGATTGCACCCATAAAAGTTGATGGTTCCAGCGGAGGTGGAGGAAGGCGATGAGATGGCATGTTCCAGTGTATGCTCATGGCTGAAATGAACCAAAGTTCGCTCCTTTGTTCCTTCCATATATACCAAATTGCTCATCAAATTCAATTCAGTTGCAACTCTCTCCCTTTTCCCTTCTCTCTTGGAGTTTTCGTTCTTTGACTCTCTCTTGGTCTTCAGCTTGGAGATTCTATAAGAACGAGTGATCAATTTCTTTGTTGATATACACTCCAAGGTTCAATAAAAGGTCAACGTGCTGTTTTGCATACCATAACAAGAGACTAACGGGGTCTTAGATAACAAAGACCAAAAGGGTCTATATCTCGCAAGAGTGCGACAGTGTGGAGACAATCTACCAGATAAGAACCCTGACAAGTTATCCAACTTAAGTATGCCGGCACAAACCCTTCCTTATTCCTTAGTATTTTTCAAAACAAATTTAACAAAAAAAAAACAAAAAACCTTTAAAAAGAAAGTGGTATCTCCTTGTGCTTAGCATTAAGTCGTTAGATGGTGAAAATGTAGCAACAAAGTTTCTGGTTCTTTGGACTACAAGGTAAAAAGTATGTAGCCAGAGACATAGACATTAATGGACATTGATTGTGATAGTTGGATCATTTGATCTTTCAATTTTAGCTGAAATTTTAGCTCAGTCCTTAGACTTTTACTATCAATTGAGTAAGATTTTTATTTTACTTGTCTTTCGATCCTAAGGTCACAAGTCTATATGTATTCAAGTTCACTTGTTTATTTCTTATATAATCGGTCGTTGTTTGATATAAAGTATTTTTCTCTTGACACGCTTCCCATATATATATATAATTAGATTCGACAGAGGTAAAAAAAAATATCCTTTAATATATCTTATTAAATATTTTATTGAACTTAAGTAGCCAAAACCATTGGCTATTAAGTTTAATGATAATTTTTTTGGACAGCAATGCAAATTTTAGTCATGCCATTCCTAATCAACAGAAGACACCCAAAACTTTTATACGTAATAACTGTCCAATAATCACAAGAGCTCCTAAACATCAGAAACATACAGCACCCCATACACGTCAACAGGAAAAGCAAACAAAAATACCACAACTGTCCAATAATACTGGTCCAAAACTGACCAGCTCTGATACATGAAACAAAGATCCGAGTTTTTAGAATCTCATGGGATTCTAAGAAATTGTATATATGATTTTGTAACTAGTTCAGATTATCATTTCATTAATTGTATATAATTTTATTGATATCATTTGGTCAATCTATCTTGATTTACCTTCCTTATTTTCTATGCAGTCTTCCATATAAATTTTCCATATAAATTTTTATAACCTTTTCAAATTTAACACACCGATTTTATTCTCTCATTCATTCTTTTTCTCTCATAGCTTTTATCTTTTATTTTGGCATCAAAGCTTCGTAACTAAATGATTTTGTATTTGAATCCAGTGGCCTTCACATTTCATTGTGGATTTTACTGATATGGTGTGCTTGTTTCTACAAGTATGGTTGGTTTGGACGACTCTTCCATGCTCTTCGTCCAACGAACTTGCGGAATGTGTTAGTAATTAATATATCAAACAACACGTTAATTTTGCAGCTCTTACTAGTTCCATCAAAGCGAGTGCTGGACTTTTTTTTAACTGGTCACGACTTTGGCACAACAAAGCCAAAATTTTCCTACTGTGAAAACCTTTAAAAAACGGCCCACGTCAATGTATTGTTTGTTGGAAAATTCGTCTTTCTTCCACCAACTGGCACAGGTCCGAATAAGGTACTTGTCATATTTAAGAGCACCATTACATTCTTAGAATCTTTTATCCCATTTATTTGCCAAATTGCAACAAACTTATTACTTTCTGTGACAACACTTCTTTTTTTTGTAACAAAAAAAGAAGACAAATTTTTTGACTACAAAAAGTAAAAGAATCATCACAGAAAGTAATAAGGTTGTTGCAATTCGAGTAAAAAACTCAGGCAAAAATTTTTTATGCCCCACTTTTATCCTATATTTAATCACTTTTTTCAAATAAAATTCATTCATTATTTTATATTATACAAATTTATTTTATTATTTTTTTATTTCAAATATGTCCCACTTATCATAATGTATAAGATCATGGCTGAACTATATTTATAAAAAAATGTAAGTTAAATTAAAAATCTCTACAAACTAGAAGATAAATCCAAAGAAAGAAATTAGTTTGGTAAAAATAATTTTAAATAACAATAAAATAATATGATATGTTGAACGATTGAATGAACAAAAAACTATTAATTGTTAAATAAGACTGTGTTGCTATTTAAGTGTAGTCATATAATTTTACTTAAATCTCAAACTCGGCTGATCGATTGATCAACAATATTATTTCGTTTATTATGAAAGTAAAGTTCAGATTACAATTCTCTCATTTAGAAAAAGTAGAATTTAATTCTCGTCGGACGCTTCGCTCTTTACCATTCTTCAGTTAATTTTGTATATCAAAGTGAATTCTTTCTTTTTTGTCCCATCAAAGTGAAATTTTTGTTCGCAAAAGAATTTTGGTTTTTGAAAAAATAAACAAAAAGAAAAACAACAAAGAAGGAGGTGGATTTGGCAACAAAGACTCCATCAGTTAAATTTCAAAGATCACGAACGGGGGAACAATGAGAAATCAGAAATGGTAACATAGAGAGAAAATCTTTTTTTTTTTTTTTTTTTTTTGAGGAAGCTTAGAGTTAAAATCAACGAAACGCAACGGTAACAAAGTTTTGTAAAGGGAAAGGGGGTGGCTTCAATTTAAGAAGCTTGAAGGGGTGACTTCAGAGATCTTTTTAAGTTTTTAACCAATAGGTGTCCATTAAGAGGTGTAAGAAACTTGAACTATATAATAGGGACAGGAAAATTTATATCCATAAATCTTATACTCCTTCAGAATTTGAGATTAGAGATCTCAAAGATATAAATTTAAAATTTCAAACAATAAGGTGTTTTGGTAAATCTATTCCGATAGGGTGACCTCGCAAAGACGTGTGGAAAAGAAATTGTTTAGATTTGGGTTGAGTTCTACTGGACTGGGAGGCCCCTAAATTGAATTGGGTCCCATTTCTACTGTTTATACAAATAGATTTTAATTTTCCATACCGCCAATCAAAATGTATCGGTCCCCAGACTTATGGCCCCAAAAAATAAAATCATTCTGCTATTTTGTAGCACCTCGACTAATTCTGTTTTCAGTGGATATCAATCACCTCTTGTACAAAAGGAAAGGTACAAATCCTCTTTTTCGACTAATTTTCTTGTTATTCAATTATCCCAGTGGTTAAGGGAGTGATGAAATATATAGAAATAGTTATCCTATTGTGTAGTTAATGGTTCAATAAATTTTTTAATAGATCCAAAAAAAAAAAACAAAGCTATATGAAGCAAAAAAAAAAAAAAAAAAAAAAACAAAGAGAGAAGGAATTTGTTTGCTTTTCGAAAGATCTTTGCTTATACAGCTCTATTAGTGTATAAATTACAAAATCTGCAATAAAAATCTTAGTCTGTATCATTGAAGCTTCAAATTCCGATTTTAGTTAAAATTAATTAAAAAAAAGTTAACTTGAAAACATGCTTATGATTTTGACTAATGAGGTCTACAGGAAGGACAATTTTATCGCCATGACTTATCCTTCATTTGCTTGGGCCACAGCTATTTCCTGTACATTCTGTGGCAAACATGAAGTTTCAGATCAGAGATGGTTTACTGATAATTATGGAAAGCCATCATCCACATTGATCGAATGATTTAAACCATCCAGGGCCTAGGTCGCAGTTCTAGGGGCGTTGGGGCATATATATATATATATATATATATATATATATATATATATATATATATCACCGTTGAAATTTATATCCTGTCCGCTTTAAATATCTTTCCCCCGCAAAATGATTTTTTTTGCCTTTAGGTCTTTGGGTTAAATTAATAAATTAATATACCTATATGTGACCTTTGTATCTATTAACAAAAGGTTCTTGATCCGTTCCTGATTCCAGAATATAATATCAATATTATGGCTGTTAGACCATCAACATATAGGAACAAGAGAACTCGTGTTTATTCATTTCACAAAAAGTTTTTCTATAATGCAAATGGCATATTAATACGCCTGTTGAAATGCAACATTGCTGCAGGAAACAGCTTGCAAGTAATGAGCCCTCCAAGATATTCACCTCCACAACTAGAGCACAGGTCGTCATTCCTAATAATAATTATAATCTATGGAAGACTTTACGTCAAGGCAACTTTTTCACAGCCATATGTAAAAAGTTAGGATTTTTTTTTTCTACAAAAGAGAGACTTGAAAATAATAATAAAATAATATAAATTATTAAATAATTAAATTTATAAAATAAATAAATAAATAAACTGTTCAGTATTTTTAAACAAAATTGTGTTATTTTTTTTTTAATTTTAGAATTATGTTATTACTTATTACTATTTAAACTTTCTTAAAAAGTGACGAGGGTTGCCAAACGACATCAACTTCACAGCCAGAAAAGTCTTTTGTGCCTTGCCGTGCAATGTATAGCTGGATCACTATTGCCTTGCCATGCTGCTAAAGGCTTCTGTTTACAAGCGGGGGCCTAAATTCGCAATCATGGCTGACTGCAACGATCATATAGTCACGTGCACAAAGCAGTTTTAGCTTTTAAATGGGATCTCTAATGTCTATAATTGCCTCACTTAATGATGTTTGTTCATCGCCAAACCCCGAGTGGAGTAATAATTAAACTTGGATTCGTTATTTTCCCATTGGCACGCTTAGGATTAATCCACAAGGAATTGGCCAATTTAAACAAAAAGAATTAATTTCTTTACATCAGAAAAAGTTCATATTTTCATAATAAACTTGTTTAGGTTTTTGCTTGGTCTGCTCGTCATAAATAGCATTATTATGCCCGATAAAGAAGCGTAAAAAATGAAAAATTACCAATGTTAGAGTGAAGAAACATAAAAATAATTGTCATTGGAAGACACTAACATGATTGGACTGAAAAACAAAAAAAAAAAAAAAAAAGGAAACACCAAAAAGAGAATATCCAATCCTCAATTAACTAATAATTAGGGTAACAACTTAACTTAATTTTTGTTCTTATCTTGTTTTGGGGTTAATTTACTCAG
Source organism: Carallia pectinifolia (assembly GCA_037832335.1). NCBI lineage: Eukaryota > Viridiplantae > Streptophyta > Magnoliopsida > Malpighiales > Rhizophoraceae > Carallia > Carallia pectinifolia. The sequence goes on along the minus strand of CM075444.1, from coordinate 14,461,993 downwards.
AGCAATTCTTAAACTCAAAACATTGAACTTTGAAAGCAACTGGAGAGTGAGTGAAATAGAGATCATTGTCATGTTCTAATCCTTTGTCATTGCTATTAGATATAACTCTTTGCCATAAGTATTGCACATCATCTAAGCAATTCAAGAACTTTGTTTCTTGGGACCATTTTATGAGTTTTTCCATTAAATACAAAATAATTGGAAAGGGAAAACTTGATAAAATTTATAATAAAAGTGTCAAAATAAGTTATTGGATTGGGTTTGAATCAGATCACTTCTTATTTAAATTATTTAGGATCAAATTACTTTTAGGTCAAGTTACATTCGAGTCATTTTAAATTGGGTCACTTCAGATTCGAGTCGACCTGTATGTTGGTTTTTGAAAATTTAAAAAAATTCAAAAATTTTAGTAAAAATTCTTAAAAATAAAAAAAGCATAGAATTAGAAAATAATTCAAGAAGTTTTTTTTTAAATCTAAAAACTCAAAATAAAATTTAAAAATTCATAAAAATCTCACAATCTATTGAAAAGAATTTATGATTAAAATTTATTGTAAAATTAGTAGAATCTACATTTTTAAAACATAAAATATATGATTTAAATGATATAATATTTTATTTTACTTTTTTTCTCTTAAAAAAAAAAGTTGAGCCACAGGTTCAATTGAGTTTAGCCTTTAAATTTTGCGTCAAACTATTTTTTGATTGAATTCAGGTCGAATTTTTTCTAACAAATTTGAATATCAACCAGATCAAATCAAAATTTGAGACCTCTAATTTATGAGCATACCAAACGAGTTCATACTTGGTAATGATTCTCATTAAGACAGCCTAAAAATTTGAAAGAACAATGAACTAATTTTGGGCAAAATATCACCCTTGCTCTCTCGTGGTCTTGTCCAAAAGATTAATTACCGAAAAATAGATTGGCATTTGCTTTTTTTTTTCTGTTTTTGTTTAAGATGGACAATAAAAACTTTTCTCTTCCTTTGATTATTCAAAGAAGTCTAGTATGTAGTTTTCTTTAAGTATAATAATAATACAATTTCATTCAGTGACATTTAATATTTTACTTATTAATTATATTTTTAAAATTTAATTATCAAATTATTTATATATTTTTAAAATTTTTTAAAATTTTTTATTAGAAGCTATATTGTTTTTGGTTATTCCAAGCATAGTAAAAAACACGAAGCTTTATCTTTTAATTTTTTTTTGGCAATATACCATTCAAAAGAGAGATCCAAAATTTGAATATTTGACTTCTAAACTGTTTTCTTTCTCTAACTAATTAATTTAAATTTAAAAATTTAACACGAAAGAAAAAAACAAAAAAAAGAAAAACACGACCGAAACTACTGGGAGATTAACCAGAAGCGGTCAACCATTGACCTGGCCACAGAGCAGGGGTGACCACGTTTGCGTTCGATCCTATAATTGTGGGTGCTGCGAAATGCATGGCACGTCATGAGCCCATTTAGACATGCACCGTATTTACCGTTGGATCTTTGACTGGTTCTCTTGGTCGACCCAACCTGGGTTGCCTCCGAGAATAAAGGTGCAGTAGACAGATGGTGATGTGCGAGTGAGAGCACCTGAGCGAACAAGCCGGCATCCTCTTATCTGCAGACAGCTGGAAATGGGATGCTGAGTCGACAAATCCCTTGCTTTACGGCCATCCCACGAACAACACGAACAACATTGAATATTCTCAACTAACTCAACTGAAGAATAAAATAAGAAAAAATTTTAAATTAAAAAAAAATTCTTGCCTAAATTATTTAAGTTATCTATCAAACGATATTAAATAATTTATTTTTTTATTTAATTATTTAATAATTTATATTACTAAGTATTTATATATACTTTAATAAAATTATATTTTATAAAATTTTTATTAAAAATTTGCCTGTGTTAGTAGGATTTCAATATTTTAAATTTAAAATATATATAATTTAAAATTTTTACTCTCGATAGGACCAACAATTGGAGCAGTTTTTTTAATAACATAAAAGAACCAAAAAATTTGTGGGGCTTTTTTATCTTACTTAAAAAAAAAAAAGAAGGAAAATCGTAATAAAAGTAAAACAAAAATGTTGGGAATCCATGTGTTGGTATACATATTTACTATATATATTATGATGGGTTTAATCATTTCTATCATAAAATTAATAAAATATAATACAAAAAATTAATATATTATTTTTAATTATAAAAACAACAAACATAATTATAAAAATAATTAAATTTATCATAAAAAAAGAATAATTCACATATATATTATCTATATGTACCAATGTATATCTACTGAATCAAACTCCAAGTAAAATGTGGACAATTATGCACCTTTACTTAAAAGCAAGACAAGAATATTGCATAACCCCCAATCTACCCTTCGTTCAGACGACATGATTGCCGGTTAGATGTCCAAAATTGCCCAGAACATGAAGGGTAAATATGTCCGAATGAACGAAACAACCGAAAAGCGAGCCAGCTGTTTGCACCTTGAGGCTGACGCGTCATGGGGTCCCTAGATCAGATGCTGCAAGCCAACGGCCAAGATCGGCCCAAAGAAAATTTGAGGTTCATTTAAGCTGCATTTGTGATTGAGGGCCGAAATTTCATGTCAATTTCTCCAATCTCCATTGCCTTTATAGGCTTTTTTAAAACAAGTGGGCGGGTAGCGGCTGACAAAGAGGGAATAAACAGAACACAAAACAATAGCCTTTGAAACCAGAGAGTTACAGAAGGTAATGCCGATTTGCATACATGGTTTTGGGAGTTCTTTCGTTTGGAATTCGTGTTTCAAGATCCGGTTTTCAGCTCAGAATTTTTGGTTTTTTTTTCTAATAGCTAGAACGTTTTATTGCTCTCATTATCCAACATTAGCTGTTGTTCTAGTTTTATGCAAATTGGATCTGAATTTTTGCATGTTCACCTGTTTAGACGAAATGGGTTTCGCTTATTTTCTCTGTTAGTGTCTCTTTTTAATGGGTCCTTTTGGTTTATTGTAAAATGGGTGGAAGATTGAACTGGTTGGTGAATCTGGCTTCAGGTATGGATTATTTTAATTTGGGATCCAATGGGTGCATTTTAAGTGTTATGACTTCTTCTGTAGATCTAGCATTTTATGTAAAGTTGGTATCTTTTTGTGGCAGGTATTGAGAAATGGCAGAAACAGAGGACATTCAGCCACTTGTATGTGACAATGGTACCGGAATGGTTAAGGTACTTCTCCTATTTACTTTTTTTTTTTTTTTCTATCGACCACTTATGTAATATCCTTGTATCTAATGGGAAATTGTTAAAGATTTTTGTTGTTGGAAAGTAATGTTTTTGTGATAACAAATGAAACTATAAGGCTGGTTTTGCCGGTGATGATGCGCCAAGGGCTGTGTTCCCTAGCATTGTGGGTCGCCCTCGCCACACAGGTGTGATGGTTGGTATGGGACAAAAGGATGCCTATGTCGGTGATGAGGCTCAATCAAAGAGAGGTATCTTGACTTTGAAGTACCCAATTGAGCATGGTATTGTTAGCAATTGGGATGACATGGAGAAGATTTGGCATCACACCTTCTACAACGAGCTTCGTGTGGCCCCTGAAGAGCATCCAGTTCTCCTTACGGAAGCTCCTCTCAACCCCAAGGCCAATCGTGAGAAAATGACACAGATTATGTTTGAGACCTTTAATACTCCAGCTATGTATGTTGCCATTCAAGCTGTTCTCTCCCTTTATGCTAGTGGCCGTACAACTGGTGAGTGACTATCTTTTTTTTTTTTTTTGATCCTGACTATCTTTATTGTTATTGTAGATGTGCTGATATGCTTGATTGGATATTATCTTGTCATATACATTTTGGTTTACCATTGTTGACTTGCAAGATTGGAGATTTCTGGTTGCTTATGCTCACACAAAGATGTACAAATTATATACCTCGTGCGATGATAAATTTAGAGTACAATTTTAATTGATGAAATAAATTTGAAAATCTGTCTTATCAAGATTTTTTTGGTGTCTATTGCAATTACTCAACATTTGGAAGACTGTCTGCGACGAATCCAGAGTCTATGCAGAAAAACTATTTAAATTTCAGCCTTTTAATGATTGAGATAAGTTGCTTGAATTCAAAGGTTTCATGATTAATTTGCCTTTTCCAGGTATTGTTTTGGACTCTGGAGATGGTGTGAGCCATACAGTTCCCATTTATGAAGGGTATGCCCTTCCACATGCCATTCTGCGTCTTGACCTGGCAGGCCGTGATCTCACCGATGCTCTCATGAAAATATTAACTGAGCGTGGATACTCTTTCACCACCACTGCAGAGCGTGAAATTGTTAGGGATATGAAAGAGAAATTAGCATACATTGCTCTGGATTATGAACAAGAGCTAGAGACAGCAAAGACTAGCTCATCCGTGGAGAAGAGCTATGAATTGCCAGATGGACAGGTTATCACCATTGGAGCCGAACGATTCCGTTGCCCTGAAGTCCTCTTCCAACCATCCATGATAGGAATGGAAGCTGCTGGCATTCATGAGACCACATACAACTCTATCATGAAGTGTGATGTCGACATTAGGAAGGATCTCTATGGCAACATTGTCCTCAGTGGTGGCTCTACCATGTTCCCGGGCATTGCAGACAGGATGAGCAAGGAGATTACAGCATTAGCTCCAAGTAGCATGAAGATTAAGGTTGTGGCACCACCAGAAAGGAAGTACAGTGTCTGGATAGGAGGTTCCATTTTGGCATCCCTCAGCACCTTCCAGCAGGTATTAGAGCAATAACAATAGAACTTCATGATTCTGGGTGTTTTTGTTTGTTATAAAAAATAATACTTTTGGGTGCAATTCATAACTTAAGTTTTGCATTATTAAGGTGATTCCGTATTTTTCTGATCTCTTATTGGACATTTGCTTTGATTTTGCTTGCAGATGTGGATTGCAAAGGCTGAGTATGATGAGTCTGGGCCATCAATTGTCCACAGGAAGTGCTTCTGATCATGCAAATTGCAAAGCAAGAGGCTAGTGGTCAAATCATACCATACATATTGTACTAAGAAAGACTTTTGATCAAGTTGGTTGCAAAGTTTTATTCTATATTTCCTTCCCATATCTGCTCATTCTTTCTTGTGTTTTGCACTGTTAAATGGATGCACAACAAAATTGAGGTCGAGATTCTATTTTTTGGTTATTTTTTTAATTTTATTTATGGGAATGTAGAAGAGTTGAGTTGTGTATTGTAACCGATTTGTTTTGGATTAATTTCGGGGGTTCATTGCTTTATTGTTGCTGATAGCTATTTTTCAATTAAATAAGAAAAAAAAAGTACTTACATTCTCTTGCTTTTCATACGGAGATCATTGGCTTCATCAATCTCCCTCTGCTTCAATTCATCATGCAATTATATACGAGCATTTTCGTGGTTTCCTTCTAAGCTGGAAGAAAATAAACTATATGCAAGCCATGTCATCTTCACATTGAGTTGGCATATAAAGTGCCATTGATTGTAGGCCTACCAGTTTCTGGATTGGTTGTACTCAAAGGCACAAGAACAATGATTGCTACGCAAAAGATGAAAGTGACCCAAAATGGGTAGCTCTTCTGCATTACATTTTGAAAAGTAAACAATGAGCCTTATGAGTCTCTTTGTTCTTTTGAAAAGTAAACAATGAGCCTTATGTCTTCTTGTTATTCCTTTTATTTTGCTTGTGAGTTAATACTGTAAAAGGTGAGCTAATAAAAGAAAAATAAAAACTGTATTTTTTTTAGACAAAACTTTATTATTTTGTTGATTGACGCTAGTTGTGTCTATTATTTCTATGTGTATTTGCTTCTATTTTTTAATAAAGCAAATAAATAAAAATAACTTTAATTTTGTGTTTTGTGACAAATCTGACATTACTTTTAAATGGTAATGAATTATGCTTCATAAAATTTCTCGTAGAAAAAGAGGTACGCAATCAAGAAAACTTTGCGGATTCCATTTGATAGGATGATGTGGCATGATGATATAGATTACGTGATGACATGGAAAAAAAAACCAAAAAACCAGCTGGATGCAGCGGACTTATTTTGCTCAATAAAATTTATAATTATACAAACAAAATAATTGAATTTCATTTCAATAATTACAATAAAAAATCTCTTAGAGAAAAAAAGTGATGCTAAGCTGGTGTACGAACATATTAATTCTGTTTATCTTCCCCTCGCATATAAAAATAATTAAAGGCAAACATAAGTAAACGAATTAACATCAAAAGGGATCTTGAGCTAGATCACGTCGTTAATCAATCGTCTATGTCGACCACAATGTTTCTCCAGAAGGACATTGGAAGCTCCTTCCATCGTCTTGCACCATGTCTGCACAGAAAAATTTTGATGAAAACCCATGTCGTATTTGATTTGAAAAAAAAAATCTTAAATAAAACGTAGGTGAAAAAATGCCAGAGAAGAGGACATAACCCAAGAAATGTCCCATAGAAAATGTAAGATTATTCATTTGATTATCAATTTGGAAAAGAGGATTATAAGCTTGTAGTTTGTTTATATAAATTTCAAGTTAATATCAGTAGGTATATTATTTTTTTTATATTTTTTTTCACCTTTTGAATGGCTACTAAGACTGACTTGTTCTTAATGTCCCTTGCTCTGAGACGTGACCTGACAATAGCAGCAATTCCAAGCTCCCTGAGCAATGCAGACTTGCTTGCGACAGGAGCAAGTAACGACCTCCTCTCCACCAATGTTACAGCACCAGTGCTATAATGTGATGGACTCCGGCATGCATCGCTTTCTTCTCTTCTCGATGTCCTTCTTCCTTTTCTTCTGCCAGCTGAGACCCATGTTGGGTGTTCATTCTTTGACTCAAACCCATCATCTTCATCATCCACTTGAGCAAATTTGCTTAACAGTTCATCGGAAGACTTCTTTGTTACATGTTGAACGTTGGCAACAGAGCTATTAACATTGGGATTCAGAGAGAGAGAGAGAGAATCGAAAGGAAAGTGTCCATATGACATGTGGGAAATTTTACCCTTTCTTTGTGTGTGTGTGTGTTTCAAGGGAAAAGTGAGGTTTCAAAATATTAAAACTTTATATTCAGAGTCACGAAATTTCGAAGTGATATGATAGTTATAATATTATTTGCGCTATACAGTTAATGTGTGTGTGTGTTTCAAGGGAAAAGTAAGGTTTCAAAATATTAAAACTTTATATTCAGAGTCACGAAATTTCGAAGTGATATGATAGTTATAATATTATTTGCGCTATACAGTTAATTATATGTTTAATTTAATCACTTGATTTTGCTAAAATTCAAACTCGTGTAGATTTTTTGCATAGATGTGAATTTTTTCAACTAGTTAAACTAAGTAAGTGCGTGAAGTTTTAATCTTTCACAAGGGAAATGGACCGTTAAGGAAACAAACAAGACTGATTTGCATAATTGGGGTACAGGCGGGAATATAGCCGTTGATGATGAGAAATGATATAAGATTTGTTGCAAGAGTAACATTAAATGGTTTAAAATGTATAATAATAAGTAGTTATATAATTTTATTTAATAATACATAATAATTTATTTATTTTTATTATTTAATTATTTAATTATTTAATTATTATTTTAAAATTAATTAAACGATGCCATCAAACTTTTTTCTTGCATAGGGATTGGTTGAAATTACGTGCCACCCACATTGTTGTTGACTAGTCCGCATTGTCTTGCCATTGAAATTCAATTATATAACTCAAGGGTAGATAATAAGATTAATAAAATATGAAAACCACCAAATATTTTTTTACAAAAAAACAAAAAATGTACCAAGCAAATGGGATTTCCAACGAGGAACAATAAAGTAAGCATAGTCCTCGTTCCATAAAAGTTAGTTTGATTATATAGATCTATTTAATAAAGTATACAGAAGACATATAATTTATTTAATAATATTTAATAATTTATTTATTTTTTTAATTTAATATACTTTTTATAATCTAACTATTTTGACCACTGCATAAACAGTATATATCTTTTTAAAAATTGTTATTTATCTTTTTTGATATAATAATTGGTCATACTATTGGGGCATATAGGTGTCTTTTCTAATTTCACCAGTATCATCCTGCAATGTTAGCTATTTTTAGTCAACTAAAACAAAAACCCCATAAAATTTAAAAGGTCAAAAATAATGGCATAAACAATGCATTAAATTCAAAGAAAGCAAAAGGTAGTAATATTGAAACGAGGAGACGGGAAAATTTAAAATCCAAGGGAGGAAGCGATAAGTTTTTGTGGATAAACCTTTCATGATATATTATTATGATCAATCATGGGGATGTAGCTCAAACGGTAGAGCGCTCGCTTTGCATGCGAGAGGTACGGGGTTCGATACCCCGCATCTCCAGTTTTAGATTTTATGAAAAACACAACTCTTTGCTACCCTTTTTTTGTTTGTCCCTTGATTTTCTAGTTGACTGTTAGGCCTTGGTGCTTTGTTGGGAGGAATACCGAATGCCAATCAATTAACAACACAATTCTAATTTTACACACTTGTAACTGAAAAGAAAAAAACTTATATTACTCATGTCAAATACACATTAGATCAGTTTTTTTTTTTTATCTATAACAAAGATAATAACTTATAGTCAAAAAAAAAAAAAACTAAAAGAGAATATTAAAATTTAAACCCAAATTCCTAAGTAAAAAGTCCACACTTTTTACTACCCAACTATAGTAAATCCCTCATTTCTTTTGTTGAAATCTCTAGAACCAACCTGCATACAATTTGCCATAAAATTATTGAAAAAACCACACCAATGATATCCCCACAGAAAGTTAGGCAGAGAGTCATGGACGATGTCTTTGACTCATCTGTAGTTTGTACTTTGTACTTTGTAGGCCAAAGGCCCAAAGAGTCGATGATGCTGCTGCCTATTTCTGTATTTCGTGATTCATTTTGTGAAATTTCAGATGTATTAAAGACAAAATATTGTAGGATTTATATTTTTTTTAAAAAAAGAAATATTAATGTTTCACGTATTCCTTGTCTATTCTCGTTTTGACATGTAACAAAAAAAAAAAAAAAAAGGATAGTGACGTTTTTTCAATTAATTAACTTTTAAAATTAAAAATCGGAATCAAGCGAAAAAATTAATATAGATTTTTTTGGTTAATTAATTATGGATTTGTTCAACTAACCGAAATTTTATTTCTTAATTTTTAAATTAAAAAATAAGAGTGATACCATATGATTTTGTTAGAGAGTATTGAATCTCTTTCTAGTAATATTAATAATTAAAATAGTTATATTATAACTCACATATGAGAGAATTAAATTTAATTATACTAATAAATCTTAATTTTAAAAACACATTTGACACGATATTTAAATTCGAGATTTTTTTACATGAAACCAAAGGTTTTAATCAGCTAAACTACAAACTACCAAAAATTTTAATTCGATCGGTGGATTAACCAAAAATTTCCGGGCTTTTTAATACGCGGTGCTTTTCAACGTCCTAAAAATACACATCCCCGCAAATCTAGTTAGTTTTTCTGTTTTCTTTTTTTCTTTTTTATTTTGTTGGGTTTTCAAATGGCTGCAATCCAGAGCTCATTATTTCCTGCAATTTCGTCAATTCGCTCCGGCTACCATTCTTCTCTCCATTGTCCTCCTTACTCTTCTTCTTCTTCTGTTCGTTTCGCTCCTCCGACCACCACCGCCGCCGCCGCCGCCGCCGCCGCTTGGCCATTATCTCCGCCGGAGAATGGCCGGAGAAGCTCCTCCATCAACCGCCGGAGGATGGCTTGCAAAGCAATGGTTCAGCAGGCAGTGCAGGGAGCTCCCGCCACTTACGCCAAGGAGATGGAGCGGCTCTCCGCCAAGGAATCGTTGCTTCTCGCTGTTAAGTCTTTCTTTTCTCTCCCTCAATTCCTTAACATTTCTGCTATTGAGAAAGTTCAATTCGATGCTTTGCGAAATCGCTTTTAATTTTTATTAAGCTCTCATAATGTTAATAACTTCTGGCCATTGATTTCAGTTCAAAGATGCCGGAGGTTTCGAAGCTTTAGTCGCCGGAAAGACGACGGATATGCAGCGGATTGATGTGAACGAGAGGATAGTTAGTCTTGAGCGTCTCAATCCAACGCCTCGACCAACTACGTAGGTGCTTATTTTGAAACGAGGCAGCATTTCCATATGACCTTGTTGTAATCTGTTTTACAAGTTTCTCGGATTTTTTCAGGTCGCCGTTTCTCGAAGGCCGGTGGAATTTTGAGTGGTTTGGATCTGGAAGCCCCGGATTATTTGCTGCCAGATTTATATTCCAGTGAGTACTGTCTTCATAGATCTGCTCTACTTGGAGTATGCTATTTTTTTGTTGCAGTTGTAACAGGTCCTGAGCTTTCGATTGAATGGATTTGGTAGTTTGAACGAACGACTTTTACGGTTAATTGTTCGTCTGATGGAGATATTGTTGCAGGAGATTTCCATCGAATTTGGCTAATTTATCAAAATTGGATGTGGTGATCAAGGATGGAATTGCAAAAGTTACTGCAAATTTCAAGCTATTGTACTCGGTGTGCTTCTATCCCTATATACCCCGACTTTGGATGTCTGCATTAATGTGTCATGCCGTGTATGTTTGAAAGCTCAAGTGGCTTAATTAGATGACATAGCTCGTTTCGGCTGTGTTGGTCTTGATAAAAGCAACGCCATTTGAATGACAACTCGAAAATGGGACTTTAGGTTATATTGGCATTGGGGTGGAAGGTGAATTCAAAGTAGAATGTGAGCTAGTTTAGAATAGGCAACATTGTCTCACCATTTGCTGGAAATTTTATCGGTTAAGATTCAATTCCACTTTGGATTCATTTTATCCCTTCTCTTTTTTTCTTTCTTCCTTTTTAACCTTCCACCATTCTTTTCGAAATTTATTTGCTACTGCTTAACTTGGTTTTGTTTGCAATATAATTCCATGCTAAAAATGGTGACATTATTGAGGCAGCAAATGTGTTTCTCCATCTATCATGGATTTCTGTGGTCCCTAATTGTGATATGTTGCTTCTATTAGTGGGTTTTGAGCTTCATCAAGAATTTATTTTTCTTGGTTTAATGCAGCTAGAGAGCAAATTTATAGTGTCGTCTAGGTTGTCTGTGGAGGGACCTCTTAGAATGAAAGAAGAATACATTGAAGGGATTCTAGAGACACCAACTGTGATTGAAGAAACATTACCAGAGCAGCTAAAAGGTGCACTTGGTCAGGCCACTAACACAATGCAACAATTACCTGTTCCAATCAAGGATGCCTTATCCAGTGGGCTTAAGATTCCTCTATGTAAGCCTGTTTATATTTTTGGATTGTTTCTTCACCATCTTATTTATATGTTTTCTGTTCGACAACAAGGAGTGGATGTCTGAACCACAGTCAATAAATGCTTATTGCAAGGGGCTTGCATAGCTCTTTATGTTTGCATATTGATATAGTTGTCTAGCTTCATAGCAACCTAAAACAGCCTGCAATTTGTTACATTCTTATGCTTATGGATACATTAGTAGCTCTGTCTCATAGTCCCCTTTTTGATAATTACTCCTTATACTATCACTCCCTTGGGTCTTTTCAATATTTAAGGGAAGCCCTTTTTCGCTTACTGATCGAGTTCTAGTTATGGTTAGCATGTATGATTCTGTGGTCTGTTTTTATGGGCTGCTTTGACCCTTCCTATCCATTTATTCACCATTTCATATAGGTTAGTGATGTTCACTGGTAAAAATGAAGATTTTAATAAGTAACCTGTCATGAGGTTTTCCTACCATCAAACATTTGTATGGTTTGGTTTTTTAATAAAATCTTTCATTGCTTGCTAGTTCTTTGATTTTTGTTTTTGGTAGGATGTTGGGGCCCCCAAGGGGGGGAGGAAGGGGGGGGGGGAGACAGGGGAGCCTTCCTCTTTTTTTTTGGGATATATCAGTGCGTGCGTGATAGCAATTACTTAGCTTAAAACAGTAAAGCTTTCTGGTTTTATAAAAGCGGTAGCAGTAGAGCTAGTGGAACAAAACAGAAAGATGAGAAAATAAGAGAAGAAGAAGAAGACAGGTGATTGGGAGCAAGCAAGCTGCCCATTTGGATTGTATTGACATATATATGCAATTGTCTTACAAAGTCAAAATCAAGAGTACATGTTAACCATACTTTTAAGTACATACTACCATACCTGAATAGTAGTTCGACAAGCAACTATCACTCACATCAAAATGACTATATGCTTACAAAAGAAATGGTTTCATGATGGTGCCCCATACTTATCAGATTGATAAGTTAACAAGAACACAAAAGTAACTAAACCAAAAGCTAACAAAAGATTACAATTGAACAAAAGCTTTGTTTGGAACCAAATTCTAATAACTAACAGAACAGAATTTTAAAAGCTCCTCCCAGCCGGTTCAATGTTCAATACCAATCTTCTAGCTTCTTCAATGCACATTGTGAACTACGTGAAATGAAACTCTCAGCAGGTTAATTTGTGGAACAGTAATTACTGGACAAACCTTGAGCAAGCCTTGTAATGTAGACAATTGATCACAAACGTGGACCATGAAATGCATCTTGATATGCAAGGAATTGTCTCAAGTGTCAGGCACCTTGGGCACACTGTTGTTGACCTATCAGAATAATTGGTTAGACCACCACGACAAAATTATGGCTTAACCTCTACAAACATCTCAGAGTATTAATTCTTTGTTGGTTGTGAAAGTGGTTTAACTTTAATGAGGACATATGCTTAAGTTTATCCTATACTGTTGCAAGCTGTGACTTTGATTTGAGTCACTTGTAAACTCTTTACCAACATAAATGTTTTGTAAAGGGAATAAGATATCAATTGGAGAAAATGTCATTTTCCTTCTGCTCTAAATCTTGCCTTTTATAATCCATTTTGATTTCTTTTCTTTATGCCTGCAGCTGGTACGTTTGAGAGACTCTTCATGATTTCTTATCTTGATGAGGAGATACTTGTAAGTTCCCTACCATGTTTATATTATATCTTGGATAGCAATTTTCAGCCATGGGCACATCACACGGCCAAGAAGTTGCACTTCAATAGTGGATGAAATATTTTGCACAATATCAGTCAGCTATCTGACCTCGTTGTGCTTACGGTTCTAGAAGAAAATCCTGATAGAGTAGTTTTTTCCAAATCGGATGGAGGAACTAGTGATAAAAATCTCAAAAGCAAAAGTTTTCATTTCCATGTGCAAGAATAGCAGATATTGGAATTCTTATCTAAACAGTGTGGGACATGTCTGATAAATCTTTCTTTGAATGTTCATTGTGGTTTATGGCTAGGGAACCCAATATGGTTAGCTCCTGTGAAATTGTGTAGAGATGCTTGGGATGTGTAGTTGAAAGTAGTATCTCTTTGCATTTCAGGTTTTATATGGCAGCATTAACTTATTGGATGGCACATCTAGGATTGAACTAATACTCAATCTTTGATTAAAAGACTGGGAAAAGCATGTAGGAACTTTTGGTCATGAATGATCTATTGACTGGATAAGGTCTGGTTGCTAAAAGCAGGAGTAGAATGGGAATGCTAGAGCTAGTTCATGATTACAACCAGAACAAACTAGCTGAATGTACAAGAAGAGAAGAAAGAATTGTGCCCTGAGGGGAGAGAGGGGGTAGACTGATCTAGGCATGGACTTAAATCTCTCACCCTTTGCTGAACTAGACAATGTTCTCACAGAACAAAATAGCCGAACATACAAAAGAAGAAGAAAGGAATTGTGCAGGGGGAGAGAGAGTGAGACTGAACTTGGCGTTGGCTTAAGTCATTCTCCAGTTGCCAACTAGGCAATGTTCACAAAGAATCAGCTTATTGCCTTAAAATATATGGGAAGCAGGACCAAAAGGAATGTACATTATTGCATTCTTAATTCTTCTCTGATTTGATGCAGATAATTAGAGATACTGCTGGAGTACCTGAAGTTCTTACAAGCCTGGATGCGCCAGCATCTCCGTTGGCGGAAACTGTCACAGAGTACGAGAGCTAGGTATGTAAAAATAAGCTTTTCTTGGTATGCATGTTATTACTAATTTCCTCCCTCTAAGCCACCTCCAATAAGGCAGACTTGTATGCATGTTATTTTGCTCGCCCATTGCGGGGTTTTGAATGGCTTCAAGTTGCAGATTTGAGTGCCACAGTATAAAGATGGCTTTCGTTGTCAGCATCAGTGCACATTTTCGAATGGTGTCTGATTATTGAATGGATTGCACCCAATGACTACCCAGAATTAGTTCATTGTTTTAACAGAATGATTGGCCAAAGGCATATTTACCCACACCCCCCCCCCCCCCCCCCAAAAAAAACAAAGCAATCTGAAGTGTGAATGTGTTTCAATAAAATATGCTTTGCTGTAATGCTGATGAGGGTACCACCGTCTCTCAAAGCATATTTTTATGTCACTCTGGATGACGGTTGCTTTATTTCACATCGCCTATCATTTTCTAGTTGCTACCGAGAGATTCCCTAATTGACTTCCATTCATATTTCTCACATTTGACTTCTATAATCCTAAATATAAATCTCGATTCTTTGGTCGATTTACTTGACTTAGTCTTCAGCAGAAACCGACGGAGGTGAAAACGGCCAAGCACCATTTAATTCCGCAGAAAAGTAGATGCAATTAGGAGGAATTGGGACCATAATTTTGACAGAGCTAGCTCGATGAAATCTTTCTGTATATGCAGCGAAGGTCTGAATAAACTGTCGTCTTAATTATGAGTCAAGTCAGGGATGGCTTCCTGTGCTTCATAATTCATATTCTGGATTTGCAAATAGTAAGGGCATAATGCATTGTCATGTGGATTGTCCATGTACTGGGACACCTATTGCTCTTGTTCACTGGTGTAATTGACCTCGCGGGCAATTTGAGGAACTTGCATCCTCGAATTGACTCGTCTTGTTTCTCCCTTACCTTTCATTTCCTGTAGAGGGAAAAAAAGACAAAAAGTTGCAACCTCTCCTCTTTGTTGCTTCTTCAATGGTGTCGAGCTTAATTGCTGTTCGTAACTTTAGTATACATTGATCTAAATAATTTATTCTCATTTGTCAATAATGCTTAAATATGGATATTGTCGGGGCTAAACTTAAACCAACTGGCATGCCGCCCAAGGTTTCATTTCTGCAATAATATAATTATAGGAAAAATGTTGACTTTGATCCTATTGACATGGTTAAGTTAAGTTGCAATGTTGGCCCCCGCGCCACTTGGGCGAATAGCATGTACCCAAACAAGTTGGGCAAATTGAGATGTAAACTAAGCCACAAGGTTGGGTTTGTTGCCCTTTTTTTTTTAAAAAAAAAAAAAATTATTTTTGTACATAAGAGAATAAAAGAAAAATAAACCTTGGAAATGTCGATTCCAACATATATTAAGAGAACGAAACTCCAATATAGATTTTATGATTAATTTAGAATGCAACAGAGAAAGTTTTGTGCAGGAATAGCAACAACTAGAGGTTGTAAGTTTACTTTCAGCTGATTTGGTGGGGGTGGCCACCACCAGAGATAGTTTCTTGCCTATGTTTACTAAACTCTGAGGTATTGTTTTCCAATATGACTAATCAGTTACTTTTAAAAATAATTCATTGTATTTAAAAATGCAAAAAGGCAATGTCTCCAAAAATATTACCTGATGAAGCTATGATATGCTTACGTAATTGAAGATAAGTTTCACATTAAAACTCAACATCTTCAATCAATACATACATTAGTCTACCAATAAATTGCGATGCTTAATAAATTAAGGGCTTCATCCATATCAAAATTAAAGGCCCATTTGATTGATTTATTTATTTTTTGTTGGTTCCGAAAGGCTGTGAAATATTTGGGTATCCGATCATAATGTCAAATGTGAAGTTCATCCAAATGAGAAAAACAAGTGCCAATGGGCACTACGTAATAACGAGGTTTTTTTTTTTTTTTTTTCTTTTTTATCAATAGAAGAAAACCATTGAGAGAGAGAGAGAGAGAGAGAGAGGATGCTTCTTATTTTATCCAAAGAGGTGATGAAACTGGGTAAGCTGTATCTGAAAGTCGTTCTTGTGCTGTCCTTGAGATATTTGGGTGCGTCATGTAGTGTGAGACGGCCTCTTGTAATAACAATCCTATGACATTAAAAAAAAAGAAAAAAAAGTCTTGCAAGAAAAGCAATCCATTTATCTAATAAGTTTTGTAAGTCTGCCAAACAATGTGTGTGAGAGAGAGTGAGAGAGCATGCCAGAGAAGGGAGAGTGCCTCCCACATAAGACAAAGTTAGTGCCACATCCAAACGAAAGATACAAACTAAAGTCATATCATAGTTAAAGTGTTAAACCAAAAAATTCAATGAAAAAAAGGAACAATTTACGTAGAAAATAAAAATAATTTCATCAATTACTTAAAAAACAAAAGGCGCAAGATAGATAAACAACTAAACAAGTGCAATTCCTCAGCAAGTGGTCAGTGTTTCCCTTGTATGATGAACAGCAGCAACATTAGTTAGACCCCATAAAATTATCCAGAGAGGCAAATATATATAAAGTCTATGGAATCAATTGCTAAAAAATCTAAATTATACTCATCACAAAAATTTGAAAAAATAAATAAATAATGTATAACAAAATAAAAATAACAACAGACCCATTATAATCATTGGGAAATTTGAGTCTCTTCAAGGCCGCCATGCCTGCGGTTGACATCCACAGGCATCAATGGGAATTCATCAAGGTCTTGAATGAGCCCATCCAAATCAGAAAAACCCCCTAAGAAACCCCCTGAATTTGTCCCATTCCACATCTCCTCTTCCTCCTCCTTAACACTATGGTCTTCTTTTGAACTCAAGCTAACGAACCCATTTCTTAGCTCCATATGCTTGGTCATCAGTGAGTTGTGATCATGATGGCCTGAGCAATTCTTAGTACTTGATCTTGATTGGATATCTTCTCTTCTGTCTCTGGCTATTCTGGGTTTCTTTTTGCTGCTCCTTTCAGTGGGTTTCCCTGTGAGCTTTTGCACCAACTCCCTGAAGTTTGCAACATCTGTCTTGATAATTTCAGGAGCAATTATATGGATTATGCGTATCCTTGGCTTCACTTTGGATATTGTTTGTGAGTCTTTGTGCATGGCTAGTGAGGATGCAATTGAGGTGGGCAGACAAGGGTGTTTTTTGATGGTGTTCTCCATTGAAAACCTTATGTGTGTGTGTGTGTGAGAGAGAGAGAGAGAGAGAGAGAGAGTTGGTGGAGTTGTTGTTGAGAGGAAACGAGGGGCCAATGCCTAGCTAGAATATATATAGTGTAAGTGAAACGCGAGAGTCAAAAAAAAAAAAAAGGAAGAAATTTGAATAAGATTCAAATAAACAAATAAATTTATAAATTTAACATGTCTTAATCTAAAAGTTTAAGACATTAAATTTATGAACTTTTATAAATTATATGTTACTTATTTCCTCCTTTTATTATTGACGTGAGATTCATTAACCACACAACTCACACTTAAAATCTCATCATATAAAAAGAAATGATGGAAGAGATAAATTGGCAATGGAAAAAGATGAAATTTTTAAGAGAAAAACAAGCAGTCTGTTGTCAGGCTGGGGATTGTACGCAAGTTTTTTGTTGCAAAATGGCCATAGAGTCAATAAAATAATAGAATCCCCTTGGGTCCTATTCAGTTTCTTAAATAGCAAAATTGTCTTCATTTTACACATATATTTTTGTCGAATGGGTTACTTATAAGCTTGTAAATTAATCTTTAGTTGAAAAGATCGAAAGGGCCCTCTTTTGATTTCTTGAATGAAGGTTCAATTTTGATCAGAACGATAATTTTGATACTTTACAAGCAATTGCACGTTGAAACTACAATTCTTTGAGGCTAGGGAACTACAAAGAGACAATGGCAGTTAGCAGTCCTGCAGGGCTAAGGCATGCAATTTTCTCAGGCTTTCCACTAGTTTAAATTTTTTATCATTAAAGATTAGTAGACTTTTTTTTTTTTTTTTTTATTTGTTACAGGAAGGCCGAGAAGGTTAAAAAAGATAACAAAGTCAGCTAGAATCTAAATACAAACTAAGACATCTCAATTAAGTATCATAACTAATTGTGTTAGATTCATGTGGCCTGACATTAATAACTTTTTTGGCTTACATAGACTGCATGCAAGGAACGCCGTTGAAAAATATGATCTAAAGAGTTCCAAGTACTAAACTCAGATATGTATGCGATTCCATAACTTCTACTATAATTAATATATGTGAGAATAATCAGCGTGCTTCCTGCTTAGGTACACGGAAAACCAAAATTCATGGCTCGCATTACCGACAGCCGTACCGCGTACGCGTTTTAGACCCAAAAATTTAAACTTTATTTAGAATTTTCGTGACCATTAAAATAAAAAAAGTTTATCATCTCAAGGGTGTAACAGACGTTGAAGTAACAAAAGAAATGAAACGACGAAAAAGTAAAATATTAAGTACATTGTAGTTTTTGTCTACAGTCATCATAACGATACGGATGTAATTAGAAGCCAAGTCGATCTCTCGAATTAATGGAGTAAAATTGACTCAACTATGCCTACTTCAACAACCAAATTGAAAACAAGTTAAGTAGATGCATAAATTTGACAATTTAGGCCAATTATAGACATTATTAAAAGACTTTTTTTGCCTATTAACTAGATCATAAAAGAACTTAGTCCTAAAGGCTTCTGATTAATTCATATTGTGACGACTATTTCTCCTCCATCGCCAAATCTCTTTTGACGGCTTTAGTTTTCATTTCATTTCAATAAAAATAATTTTCGGATCTGTTCACATCAATGACAAATTTAGAGATCTTTTCCGATATCCCCCCCAGCTTGTGGGGAAGGTATTTGTTTGTTCTCTTTTTATGAAAGTTCTTATATAATTTATCTGTTTCTTCTACATTTTTTTTGTATTGTCTGATATAATGGTTCAGATAGATGGTATCTAATTCATTGGATGCCATAATTAATACCCGTGGTGAAAAGCTCTACAAAGAAAGAAACTCAATCATCAGAAGCTGATTGATCAAAGTTGTTCAAACATTTTAACAATGTTGCCATTTAATTTTCAAATCCGTGTCTATATTCAACAAGTTAATTGTACATTGGAAAACATTTCTTTTGTAACCATAGTTCAAATAATTCTGGAAAACTGTTGATGTGGTTGGATAATCTAATATTAATAAGTCTGTTTACTTCTTCAAAGAAGAAAACATGGTAAGCAGAGTCTCCATACACATCACAAGGAATTATTGTATACATAGATTTCTAGAATTTGATATTAATTAATTTGCCTTTTCTGACAAGCAATAGACTCAATGGATGTTCTAGAGCACATCACCGGCGGGGAAAAAGCTACCCAGATGAATGATCTTTACTTACCAACTACATTGTATTTGAACATATTGTTCCTTTCAAATTGGAGTTAATTTAATTTAATACTCCAAAAGGTGAAGTTTGTTTGCCATGTATATCTAAGCCGTTGTAAACTTAATCGTCATTTATTTTATTTTATAAGCAATATTAAGTAATTTTAAAATAGTTATACAGTCTCTTTAATAGTATTTGACAATTTATCTATTCTTTATTTTTTTTTTTAAATTTAATTATTTAACGGCTCATATCAATTTATAGATACTTTAAAATTATCTAAATGAAATTACAAAATTTTTTCCTTACCGTATATATGCAACTGTCCCATGACCATTAACGTTTTCCTCTTGTCCACACGCATCTATGCATCTTGTACATGTACACCAAAAAACAAACTGCCGATTGTAAGTAGGGTTGTCTGCTCCAGAAAGATGGGAGAGTTCAACTGTTCAGAGAGGAAATTCTGGCCTGGCTAGCTGGATGCATTTAACTAGTCACTCATCATCACTAACTAAAGAAAGGCAAAGTCGTACAGATTCTTTTCACGAAAAATTATTATTACAATATATAATATATCCAATGAACCCTTCATCTGGTGAATAAATAACTCATGACCTTTCGTTAAAATTGCACATTTTTTTTATTTAGGGTACTATTGCTCTAATAATCTAATAATTACAATAACAATAATAAATGATCGTAACATGTTATAATTTTTTGGAAATTACTGGATGAGATTTTTTTACGTTAAATTAAAGTTAAATTAAAATAATATGAGTGGTTAAATAATTGAATTCAAAAAAATAAATAATTAATTAAATATTATTAAATATATTACGTTATTATTTTTTTTAACAGTAAAAAAAAATTTATCGCCGTATATTGGTCATCGGATTTGTAATTTAAAGTCGGAGTAACTTCTGTTTTTTGATATCTTATACAACCACCCTTAAAAGAACAGATCCACTATCATAGCATTAATAGAATCGAGTAAGACTCCACCGCGGGAGATCACGGTAGTTACCAACTCTGACCTACATTATACTACACACATTTCACCTGAAGTGACAACCTCACACATTGGCCAAGAGAAGTGCAGTCGCAGGAACAAAAACTCGAACTGCAAACGTGAAAAATATACTGATTTATTACCTCAAGTGGTGAATTATGTTATTATTTTTATACTACTTAAAATATTGCCATAAAAATAATTTTTCACAATTTTTTATCTCACAACTTTCTTTATTATTTTATTTTTTATAACTTTGTTTATCATTTATTTTTTATTTATTCCAATAATTTATTTTTTTAATAACTTTTTATCTCATAATTTTTTTTTTATTTTTTTCTCATTACTTTCTTTTTCTCGTATCTCTCATCTATCTAAATAAATTTTTTCTTTTAACTTTTTTTTTTTTTCTTCTCATCACTGCCTCACAAATCTAAAACGTCAATGTTTATTTCTGCAAAACAATTTTGCTCGCTGGAATTATGCGCCGGCAAAGTTGGGATGTGCAAAGTTAGGATGTGCACGTGGCGACGTCCCCTCGCAGGAACCAATCAAACTGAATAAAGCGTGTCTTGCTTTCCGAATCCATGTCGGGGTCAGAGCCAGCGTGAAGCGGGTCCCACTTAGTCGTTCGGCTTTGACGTGGTTCCAAGTCCCAGGAAGTTAGGTTTCGCTCATTCTCTTTTTTTTTTTTTTTGCTTTTTGAGATAGGTTTTTTGCTCATTGTATTTTTATACGATTATTTAGGGTAGGTTCAAGAAAAAAAAAACTCAAAATTCAGTTAACCCACGAAATTAAAAAAAATTGAATTGAAATTTCAATTAGTTGAATTAAAATTTTTAATTAGTTAACTAAATCAATATAAATTGATTTTTTTAGTTCAATTATAGGTCTCAGTTTTAAATCAATTATTTGAACTAAATTAAAATACTATTTTATATATTTTTTGTTCTTATTCAAATATGTTAAAAATTTACTAATATAACTATTAATTACAAATTCATAAAAAAAAATTTAATATTAAAATAATTACTTATTTATCTCATATATAATTATAATTTTATATTTCTCTTAACAAATACATCAAATATATTTATTATATTTAACTTAGAATTATTTTTAAAAATTTCTTTTCTGAACTTTATTTCTTATGTTGGTTTGATTCACGACTCTTTCTATTTTTTTTTTTATATTTATTAAGAGATTTATTGAGTTATAAGCTTGCATATTAGAGTAACTTATTTCTCTCAATAATTCCCGCACATTTTTGTTAAATTAAAATCCAAAAGTTTTATAATTCATTATATTTTTTTTATTTTATTGATCAAGGCTGCTGCCAGCGACGTCCGTGGCAAATCTGTATCTTTCTGACGTAATATATATATATCTTTCTATTTCTTCTTATCTCTGTTTGTCTCCCGAGAAAATAGGAGAAGATGACTTCTTACAAATCTGTATCTTTCTGACATCGTTTTTTTCTCGAACCTTTCAAGAGCAGTGTTAACGTAAGCCCATTTTGACGATTTCAATTGTGTGGATGTTGAGAGCCCTTTTTCGTTGCGCAACTCAAGCATTTCCTGTGTAATTTCCTTCATGCTTCCAATGAAGCCCCCTTTTATGCTCGCTCGGTATCCCTTTAATTTAACAGAAATTTTACGGCCACAAAAAAGGTCCAGTGGCGCACTTATATTTCAGTCATCTGCCCAGTGGTCCAAGGAAGAATATTCCACTAAACTTTAATCCCTCCGATATTAACACCGTTCAAATCCATCTAGAAGTTCTTTCAATTAAGCTATCGATCAGATGCTTCTCGCATTAACGTGACAGCGTGAGTCTAGCGGGTTTTTTGCTCTGAGTTGACATATATTGATCAATTACGCTTCCACTAAATCCAGAGGTACCTAAACTTTGGCTTCAAGATAGATGTGATGAAAATTTTTGCAGATAGGTAGGGTTGCGTGCGATTGGATATTTACTATTGAGAATTTAGGGTGTTAATTTTATTTGCTAGTTTTAGATACTATAGACTATATATGTTGAAACGTATGAGAGAAAAACTTTGAAGCTGCAAGTCAAGGGTCTTTCAACCATCCCCACATAAACTAGAAGAATTTTTTCTTTTCAGAAATACTTGGTTAAAAAGTTGTGAGCAACGCGGTGGGTGGATAGAAAGGAAAAAGCATATGGATCATCGAATGGAGTACGCGCCTTGTTTTTATTGTTATGTAGTTAATCCCTTTTGTTTTGTGCCATTTTGAGATGCCATAGACAAGGTTGGAACGTAATCAACGTAAGAAAGAAAGACTTTAACATTGCAAGTCAAAGGCCTTTTAACCACCCGCACATATACCATAAAAGAAAAGAAAACAATTGTGGCTTACAAAACCTGCTTCAGCATGGAGGCAAGTATAAATGTATGATCAAACCATGTCAAAACCTGTCCTGTTTCTGAATTCGCTCATCGCCGTTTGATCGGTGGGTGCGGAGCGCGCAATCCGCCCCCATTCTTTGTGATTGAAAACATATGTTACAGTTAAACAAAAAAGATATATTGCTCAGAATTTTATTCTAAAAATGTTGGATTCAAATTTTGAGAAGAGATAGAATGAAATTTATAAGATGAAAGAACTACTCTCATTGTGTAATTTATGATCTAATGAACTTCTTAGTGGACAAAAAAATATATGTATATTTCTTTTAGGTGGCATCCTAGTACTCACCAAAATTTTTGCATCTTAGTACTCACCAAAATTTTAACTTCCATCTTTGAGTTTTCAAATTTTAATACTGGGAATAGATATAAAATTTATAAAAATAGGAAACACTACTCCTAATTAAATAGTTCATGCCGTAATCAGATTAAAAAAAAAATAATGTTGTGTCAAATACATGGTGTCAAATTAAGAAGGCCCACAAAGCTTTGATGATCCAGTTCGGGAGACAGCCCAGATCCAAGGCCTCGTCAGAGAAGACGAACATTTCCACAGTCCACAGAGTTCATGGCCCAGTCTGTTCATCCCAGATTAACCCACGGGAAAGATGGGCAGGCGGACTAGAGAGGAGGTTTCTCTATCCCGAGTCCCGACCCTTTTTTTTTTAACAATTTTTTTCTAAGTCGCCATATGCGGGTTCGCTAAACCTTCATATTGCATATGAGCCCCAAAGTTTAATCCATATGGGTTCCTTCCAAATTGGAAAGGAAATGTATCCGCTTGAACTAGTTCAAGTGATTATTCTTTCTTATGTGCTAATAATAGCATTTTATTCAAGGATGGCTAGGGAGAGGTGATGATGTTTAAGCATTGAAAAACCACCCAAAATTTCATCCAACAAAAAAGGAAGAAACCCACCCAGACTTCGCCAATTCTCCGCCGAAAAAACAAGCGAGAACAATAATTGGACCTCACATTCGGGTCAAAAGATAATTAGTTTTAAATGTGCGCAACACAACTAAGAATGAGTTTCATTTAAAACAACCGAACAACCAAAACAACCAGGGAAGGGAAGGCGAAGTCCCTCAACAGGAAACTAAAATTTCCAGAACCGCATCTCTTTCTTTCTTTTCCCTTTTTTTTTTTTCCTCCCATGAAATCACAGCTTGTTTCTGTACCAGAACACACCTTTGCTCTGGCCACCTTCGTCTGGCTCAACATAAATGCATTCCTTTGCCTCTCTCCACATGGCCTTGTAGATTGGTGTTCCGTCGAACTGGTAGTATTCTTTCAAAATTGGTTTTATAGCCTTTGTAGCCTCCATAGCATGATAATGTGGCATGGTTGAGACCAAGTGGTGTGCTACATGAGTATCTGTGATGTTGTGGAAAACCTTGTTCAAGATTCCATAATCTCTGTCAACAGTGGCTAGAGCTCCTCTTAACCAGTCCCACTCAGAAGAATCATAATGCGGCAATGCCGGATGAGTGTGCTGCAAGTACGTGATCATAACAAGAAATGCATTTACCACTAGCAGCGGTCCTCCATAAACACAGAGGACCCAGACCAGCCCTCTTGCTGCAGCTAGACGGTAAAGCCCATAAGTGACAGCAAGAACACCAGCATCAGAAACATATATCTGGAGCCGCTGGCGGTCAGAGTAAATGGGGCCGTGAGGATCATAGTGGCAGGCGAACCGATCATAGGGCCTGCCTGAAACATTGAATGCAAGGTACAAGGGCCAGCCAAGAGTAAGTGTGATGGCAAGTGTGAGGAGCCGGCCTGGTGGGTTGTTGAGATACTTAGAGTACCAACTCATGGCGCATTTTTGCTTGGGGACGAAGACTTCGTCACGTTCAAGGGAACCGGTGTTAGAATGATGGCGGTGGTGGCTGTACTTCCATGAAAAGTAAGGGACAAGGAGACCAGAGTGGAGGATGAGGCCAACGGTATTGTCAAGCCATTGATAGTCACTGAATGCATGGTGGCCGCACTCGTGGGCTATAACCCAAACGCCCGTGAGGACACAGCCTTGAAGGGCCCAGTAAATCGGCCATGCCACAAAAGAGAGGGGAAAAGAAAGGAGTTGGATATAATTGTTGGCAATGTAGTAGAAGACATATGCAATGGTCAGGTCGTAAACAACGTAGGAGAACGAGCGGAGAACAGAACGCTGGAAACAATGAGGTGGGATGGCTTTCTTAATCTGACCGAGTGTGAATGGTGGGCTTGAGTGGGGAACCCGCTTCAAGGCATCCGATTCTGACTTCTCGGAGGAAGGAGAGACAGACATTCTGCCACCGGCGCCCATTGTTTCAGACAACCTTTTAAAAAAGAACAAAAGAAAAACATGAGCAAACAGAGTGCGCTGCCATCATGTCGGGGGATTCAGAATCATCATCAATCAAATTAAATAAGAAAAAGTTCAAACACAAATTTAAACCGATTTCCAAATCCAGTCAAATTCAACTTCAACCAGTTTGTTTCAATCGAAACACTAATCGAGACACTAAAATTCAGAATATGTAATGATGCTCTCCTAAGAATACTATACTTTGACTTTAAAGAGATTCATGCAGCTACTAAGCCCGAGAATAATGTCCAAAACACATGGCAACGCTGGCTGGTGCTTTTGGACCAGGGCGGGCAAATCACAATGGCCGTGAAACCCGGTCGGCCCCCATCACTTATTTATCGGCCTAAACAATTACAAAATTGTTGTTTTTTGTCCTGTTATGCATATCCCTTTGAAGAAACCAATTATTTTTACAAAAACAAGAAATCAAAAAGAGGTCATTGTAGTTTCAGTCAGAAACGAACAAGTGACAGAACAAATAAATGCAGGCCCAGATGACATCAGTTCCCATGCGCTCTAATATGTTTTTAATAGTTAGTACAAGACAATGATTTGTCAAAAAAAAAAAAAATGATGCATCCTGTGACTCTGCCCTAAAAAAATCGGTTGCATGAATGCAATATCTGGTTGTCAAGAGCCAATAACTGGAAGGTAAAACCTACCACAGAGAAAAAGAAAGTCATTTTCTTTTTGTCAAAATAAATGTTTAAATTTTCGATTAGTGAAATCACAAACTTTTTCTAGGGGTTGAGCACGACCATATCCAACCTGAGCACCATTCAAGAAATTGAAAGCCAGCTCGCCCACATAATATTTACATTAATTGAATTAAAAAAAAATAAAAAGACGAAGACAGAGTTCTACAGAAGAGACGACGGCGGGCGGCGGCTATCTACATCCTAGTCCAGAGTTTGATGGTGGACCAAAGGCTAACCCTAGTGTACTTAAGATGGCTTGCTCAGCCATCCCTTGCAGATCCGTAATAAGTACGGACTTAATTTTTAATATTTAAGTCACGTGCAAGGCCAGCTAGTTGAAAAAGCGATGCCTAACTAATCTTAACATATTTTTCTCAACAAAAAAAAAACAATCGTCGTACATGGGCTACTGTCGCTAAGTGGGTGATTATTTTTCCAAAAAATAATTATTGATATTCAACATTAATTTTAGTGGTTAGTCGAGAATTTAACTTTTCCTTCACCATTTCTTTACTCTGTTGACATAGGTTCAAGGATACTGTTATATGGGAGGAAAAAATTTGTTTAAAAAAATTTTTAAATTTTAATTTATTAAATTTATTATATAATTACCTAAATTATAAATATAACAAATAAAAAAAAATTATTATTTTTTCGTTATAATTATAATTTACATAATTATATAATAAATTTAATATATTACAATCTAAAAACTTTTTTCGTATGCTTGTTTTTTTAATCATACAACTTTTCCTTATGTTTAATTCTATTTAAGACAGAAAAAAAAAAACACTAAAACCATGCCAAAAAAACTAAAGTACCAAAAGAATTAATGCAGAGAACGGGTGTATATTTTGAAAAATAAATACAAACAAAGAAAACAGCGACCAAAAGTGTTTGCGTAATGCCCCATACTTTCCATTCACATCGCTTTTCGCAGGAAAGCAGGAGGAAGTCCTAGTGAGCAATAGACAGCAGAGCGCAATCGGATGCAGGGTAAACAAAATAATTAGATGCAAATAATGAAAAACTTGTTGAAGTTAAAATGCGAGCCATTGCTATTCGGATCTAGACGTTGTTTCCAAAAAATATGCGACGCAACCAAAGTATACGCAAAGATTTGACTGCCGATGAAAGCAAATCTCAGATTCCGACATATGGAACGGAAATGGAGACCAAAATATCAGGGTAACCTAACCTTCCATTTCCATATTACAGGAAACAAAAACCAAATCGAACTCGAAAATTAAATCTGCCAAAAAAAAGTATTACCACAGGACACGGAACCAATGCATTTCGGCAGCAGATTCGCATAGATTTCTCCGAAGATAAGATGTTAGAAAACCAGAGACAGGAGATAACCCAACACAGAACAGAACACGGAATGTAGAAGACAATGCAGAAATTTGAAAAAGTACCTGATTTTGCAAGCAAGAGAGAGAGAGAAATAAAAATAGCTTCGCCTGCAATAGAAAGAAAGAGAGCTTTCTCTCTCTACAGAAATCTCTCTCTCTCTCTCTATCGCTTCTCCTCTCTGTTTCTTGAAAGGTGTGGCGGCGAAAGAATTGCCAGCACCCCTCTCTCCAAAGCAAAAGGGTTGTGTGGGGGCTGGAGGCCTGGGGGCCTGTATTTAAGCGTGCGGCCTTCCTTACAATTGGCTGCCCTTTCTGACTGCCCTTTCATTTTTAATCTTACCTTCTTTATCTTTTGGCAGTTTACTTTTCGTGACCTTTATAGATATTTTGATTTCTTTCGTATATATAAATTAAGAAAAATACTAAATAACGATAAAATCATATAAATGATGTAGTTTTTTTTTAAGACAATATGTAAATGACATATGTGGTTGTACGGAAATTTAAAAAAATAATAATAAATAAGTTTATAGATATTGTTAAATTTATTTAATTATATTTAATAATTTATTTATTTTTAAATTTTTTAATAATTTATATTATTTTATTTTTATTTTATTGTTATTTAAATATTAATACTTAATATGTTTTTTTTGGTGATTTCCTATGATTGTTAACGATATCCCCGTATCCCAAAAATTTTAGTGTATCAGATAAAATCATAACCGTCACTCCTTGTTTCAATGGTCCAGATCGTCCTTGATGAGGTGTTACTTTATTTAGAGATCTGTTTCTCCAATGAGGCAAATTGAGTGGTGCACAGGAGAAGTCGGTAAAAGTAGGCAACTGAGTCGTTGAAAATCGGCTAAATGAAGCCGAGGTTTTTCGACGGCCATTGACTCGTCCCAAGTGAACCGTTGAATGAATCCAGAGCCGGGAATTGGAAAACAGACTTATCATATTTATAAAAACTTATAATCAAATGTGGCATTAACCCAGTTTAAATACTTTCGTAAGTAATATTTTTTTTTAATTGTTAGTTCAATTATACATACATAATATTAGTTTTTAAATTCATTAACGTCATAATCAGTTTGAAGGAGATCAGTTTAAGGCTAATAATATTTGAGAAGTAAATTCGTCTTATAAAGAATAATTAAATGAAGATAACAATAAATGATCTCAACTTTAACCCACAAGTACTTTTAATATATATATTTTTTTGTTCTTAAAAAATAAAGATATTATGCTCAAGAAAATATTTTATTTAAAAATTTAAATAATTAAATGAAATTAAAAAAATTAATCATGTATTAAATTCTAACACAGTGCATCACACGCTCAAGCACTCGCTTGCCATATGGTTTAATCCGAGGGGAATATGGTTCAGTAGAAACTCAAAGGTGAGTACCCATGCGACAGAACCCAACCGAAAAAAAAGATAACTAAAATCAATTTTAGCAAATTCTTCATAGGTTAAACAAACTTGACTTTAATTTCTAGAAATACACATGCGTTAATTGAGTAGAAAATTAATATTATTGAAAGTAGTAGTTTAGTGGTATTTTGACGTATTTTTTAGCATTGACTTGAGTTCGAATTTTCACAATAACAGTTCCCTCCGAATAAAAAAAAGAATTTGTGTATGAATATAATATTGAATTTCAGACTTATTAATACTGTAGTTAAATTTAAAAAAAAATTTATTTCAAAGAATATCAATAATATAAAAATCAATTTCAATTCATAAATTTAGTGATTGTCATACTCACAATAAGTTTTTTTTTTGTCAATAAAAACATTAGAAATGTCGTTGGCCAAATATCTCCCCAAATCGAACATTTCATTAGTTGAGTTGTTCTCCGCTACAGCCATCTTACTTTAACTCAATTATCTTCTCAATGTCTTAAAGAGGTTAGGCAAGAGTTAGATGAAAAAATCATTTATTGGAAGAGTATGGTACTATGAAAAGTATGTTACTATGAAAAAGTCAACTATTCAGGGCCATTGCTCATTCAATACGTTTTCCTTTAGATGTCTTACAATTAAACTAATTGATTGAAATTAATTAAAAAGATAATTAGGGAGGTTATTGTTAATATTATTTGAACCACAAATTTGTAGTGCTTATTTAATACATTATTATAACTTATTTCATACTATGTTAACCCAAGTTTGCGACTACACGAAGCTTAACCATGTTACACAATGGGTGATTAAAATGGTTTCTGAAGAAATATAACCAACAGTTTGGATTGTAAGAATCACGTGGGAAAGAAAAGCAGAAGAAAGAAAGTGAAATGAGAAAAGCATTCTCACATGTTTGGTTTTAACTTGAAAAAGAAAATGAATTTGACATACATGGGAAACGTTTTCTTGAAAGTTTTGGGCTTTCCATACTCACCAAATTGGAGAGAACTGCGAGGGAAAGTTGACAAAGCAGTATAATTTTTTTGAAGTTACATCATTAACCTTCGTAACAATGACAATGAATGGGGTTTTTGGCCGCGTCCGAAGCGTTGACCAGCACCTCGTGCTTTTAACTCATCCCACTTTTTTAGTTTGTTTTATGATTTTACAAATAATAGAGAAATGTATATTTATATATATATATATATAATTACTATTTGTTATATATAATTTTTCTCTCTCTCTATTTTCTTATAATATTCAAGCAACAATCTTATTTTTTCACTATTTTCTTTCTTACCCTTTCTAATTTATCCAAACAATTTTCTTTTCTTATTACTTTCTTTTTCATTAATTCCTTTCTCATTAATTTCGTTTTCATCCCTTTTTCAATTCCAAACACAGTCTAAAAGAAGAAGATACGATTTCGATTAGATAAATTGATGGACTACAATGAAATACAAATTATTTGATGCAGCTACAAGCAAGATATAACACAAGCACGCGACGTATATATAACTAGCGTGATGGGAACTTCT
The DNA here is from genome assembly GCA_037832335.1 of Carallia pectinifolia. Lineage (NCBI taxonomy): Eukaryota > Viridiplantae > Streptophyta > Magnoliopsida > Malpighiales > Rhizophoraceae > Carallia > Carallia pectinifolia. Next base: position 14,431,764 of record CM075444.1, on the reverse strand, counting down.
AAAAAAATTCAAATGATAGGAAATTGTCGTCTACCGAACGTTGAATTTATATATATCACAACCTGTCATGTCAAAACTTGTGAAAAAAAAAAAAACAAAAGATCTTTTTGTGCATATAATTATAGGAATACAGTTGTTATATAGTGATTTATATTATTATATTAAAAGGATATATTAAATTTAAAAATTAAAAAATAAAAAAATTATTAAATATCATTAAATTAACTATGTAAGTCATTTAATTTTTTTCCAAACTTATGTGACATTAACGAGGAACTTTTACGCAACTTGGTTGCGGCAAATTATTTTTCTTTGTGAGAATTTGCTATTAGTTCAAACCATGGAATTAAGAATCGGACCAAATCGATCGGTTCAACCGAAAAAATTGGGAATCGGTTCTAGGTCCGGTCCGGTTCAAGTCTAAAAATGGAATTCGGACCGAACCGAAAAAAATCGGTCAAAAACTGAAAAAACCGGTCAAAAATCAGAAAAATCGGGAAAACCGGGACCGGTTGAACCGGTTCAATTTAAACTAAAAAATTTTAAATTATAATTTAACCCAAAACTTTATCTAAATTATAATTAAAACTCTAATTTTAACTAAAAATTCTAATTTAGTCCTCAATTGATTAAAATTTTCAATTTAATCTTTAAATTTAAAAATTAATATTTAATCACTATTTATAAATATTATTTTTTGAATTAATTTTTATAAATTATATTTTGTTAAATATACTAATTGTAATATCTTTAATGTATGTAAATATTAATATAATTCTTAAAATATACTTTATTTTAAATATTTATTATCATTCTTATATAATATAACATTTTATATAATTATATAAGTTATATAAAAATTTAATTTTTATATATTTAATATTAAATACCGATTTTACCGGTTGAACCGCGGTTTTACCGGTCGAACCGGTTGAATCTTGAACCTCTCAACTTTCCGATTCAATGACCGGTTCAGTTCTGAGAACCTTGATTCAAACGGAAAATGTTTATGGTCATACTTTTTGTCAAATGATTTATCATATTACAATAATATTTATAATTTTTGTAATAATAATTATATTTTTGGTAGTAAAAATTTATATTTTATTTTTTTTATTATAAACAGTATGTATGTTGTTATAAAAAATATGTACATTATTATAATATAACCGAATTAAATGACAAAAATCGTATATTTGTGTAACAGTGCTCCACTTCAAAATTAGATAGCAAGTCTTTATAATACATTGGCGTCTAATTAGCAACCTTTCTGCTTCTTCAAGTACTAGCTGGGTAGCCGAAATTCCCATAAAATTGACAACAAAAAAAATATAAGAGGATAAACCAATTAAAGTGGTAGCCAAACACGTGTATGTATTGCAATGCAAATTTTAAAAAAATTAAACAAAATTTTAAAGTGATTATCTTTTTTTAATAAGTATAATTTATTTATAATATTGTACTACATAATAAATAGTTTTTACTTAAAATAAAAAATTAAAAAAATATATTTATATAGTAAAGATCATAAGTAAATTATACTAAAAAAATGAGTAAAATTTATAAACACCTCAAATCAAATATCATACGAGTAGAGGGTTAAGGAAATCAATTTTTTTTAAAGGAAGTAGACTATTTTATATGGCATTAGAATTTTATTTATATCAGTAGATATAATTTTTTTTTTCCTTTTAATAATGAGATATCTCATTGCAGACTTTGGAGTAGATAGCATGATTCTTTTTTTTTTTTTTGATTAGTCAAGTATCAAAGGATTATATTAAATAAAAAAATTGTATGTGAAAAAATCCACCCAAACAAAATAGTTTTAATTGGGCAACAAAAAATTACCCAACAATGACATCCCAACTTTTTTTAGTACACCTCAACTAAAGGAGAAGAGCAAAATCATTTGGAAAAATGAATCATTGAAACTAAATTGTCTGGTAAAAATGCTCAGATGATTTGATGCCGATTAATATCCATCCATGCAATGCTCTGTAAACAAAAGGAGAGACTGTGCTTGGAGAGGAAAGTCTAAATTTGATGCTTTGAGCCAAGAATAAGCACGAGCAAAAACAATATTTGGAAGAGTAGACCAATTAATATTAGCATCTCAAAAAATTTTCTTATTTCGTTCCAACCAAATAGTCCAAGTTAGAACAAAAAATAGAGACGTCCAGATTTTCTTCATATATTTTCCATTCACTAAGCCATTCCATTATTGATATAGACTTGAGAAAGAGTTTCGAACGCACCAACTGAGACCCTACCACTAAATGAAATTGCACCAAAGCTTCCAGAAACCATAGCATTGGAAAAAAAAAAAAATGAGAACCAGATTCAATCATTAAGTCACACAAGCTACAAAAACTTTGTTGAAGTGTAAGTATTACCCTTTGAAGTAAAGTAGTTTTGGTGCATAATTTATCTAGACAAGCCTTCCAAACAAAAATATCAACTTTATGTGGTGCTAAACCAAGCCAGACATTAGGGACTAAACGGGTGCTAATCTGAGAAGAAAGTCTCATAATTTCAACGTACCAAGATTTAACGTTGAATACTTCTGACTTCGAAAAACTCCAGGCGAGGCAATCTTCTATCGATATGGAGGAATAACTGGAACCAATAATGGACATTAAAACTGCCACATCAGAGACCTCCCAATCTAGCAAAACAAGTCTCCATTGAAGATTCCATTGCCAATTTTTACTGCACCAACCACCACATTCATCTATTGTGGCATTCTTATCTTTTGCCAAAGACAAAAGTCCTGGAAATTTGGCTGCCAAGGTAACATCCCCCACCCAAAGATCATGCCAAAATTTGATGGTTTTTCCATTCTCTAATAAGCATCAGATGCCTTTCTCAACTATCTTCTTTGTAATATCATCCAAATCAGTAGCTCTAATAATCCCTTACCACATATAAGAACTATTTTTGCACTCAAAGTTAGGCCACCAACCTATTGAAAAGTTCAAATATTTAGTATCAACCAATTGCCTCCAAAGAGAGCCCTGTGCTTTGTATATCTCCATAGCCATTAAAAAAAAAGAGCCTGGTTTTTTTGAGTTAAAGATCCCATGCCAAGTCCACCATCCTTCTTAGATTTACAAATAATGTCCCAACTTATTAAACATAATTTCTTTTTATTTGTATTACCACTTCCAAAGAACCGCCGCTGAAGAGGAGTGATTTCGTTGGCAATTGATTTTGGTATTATAAAAATGGAGAGGTAATAAGTAGGGAGAGAGGGTAGTACAACCTTAATGAGAATAAGCTGATCACTTGTAGATAGCAACTTGTCATTCCAACTAGCCAATATACCGCGAATTTTAACAATAATAGGTTCCTAGGTGGATTTTTTCTATGGATTGGCACCCAGGGAAAGGCTAAGATACTTAATCAGAAGAATTCCACTTTGGTTCTAAGTTGAAAAGTAAGTAAAGGTAACCAATAAAGATTTACATGTAGTCTCACAACTGAACTCTTAATAAAATTACTTTGAGGCCCGAAGCTAATTCAAAACACCACAAGATCCTCTTCAAAGTTACTAAGCCAGCTCTATCCGGATGGCAAAATACAATGGTATCATCGACAAATTGAAAATAAGAAAGAGAGAAAACTGATTAAGGGTCATGGATAGTCACTCCCTTGAGTAAATTCTGCTCACAGCCCTTATGCAACATACAAGATAGTTTTTTTGTAGTAATGATAAAAAAGAAAGGAAATAATGGGTCTCCTTGTCTAAGCCCTGGCTAAAGTTGAATTTCTAGAGTGGGTGAGCCCTTAACCAAGATTGAGACCTGAGCAGTACTAAGGCAGTGATGAATCCAACATCACCATTTATCACCAAATCCCATAGACAACATGACATTGTCAAGATAAATCCAAGAGACGGAATCAAAAGCCTTACAGAAATTGAGTTTCACAACTACTGCAAGCTGCTTAATTTTTTTTTTTTATAAAATGAATTAGTTTAGAACCCATGAAAACCCCATCAATGATTTGTCTTCCTTGAATGAAGCCCATCTGGTTTTCATTGATAAATTCTCTAATCACACTATTGATCCTATTTGTTAAAGTTTTTAATATAATTTTATATAGACATCTAATCAAACTGATGGGTCAAAAATCATAGAGGGTAACAACACCATTAATCTTAGCAACAAGAGTAACAAAAGAGGAATTGATGCACCTAGAAAAATTTGATGTGGTGAAGAAATAAGAGACCAAAGAAAGAATGTCATTTTTATATGCTTCCAAGCGGCTTTAAGAAAAGCAAAGTTGAAAACATCGGGCCCAGGAGCTTTGTCCCTATCACAACTAAATACAACTTGCTTTATTTCTTCTTCAGAGATAGGAGACTCAAACATTGCAACTGATACATTTGTGAGCTTTTTGAATCTTGGTTTTGCAACTGAAGGCCTGCTGGAACAAAGTTTTGAATAAGTATTATGAAAAAAAATTAAAGATTTCACTCTTTAAGTCTTGAACTTCTTTGAGCACAACCCCATTAGATCGAATACTTCCCATATAATTGCGTCTGACCCCTGGATGAGGCAATTATATGAAAAAAGTCATGTATTTCAATTACCTTCTTTGATCCATCTAATCATAGACTTTTTTTTGCCACAAGGATTCTTGCAGATTGTATTTCTGATGAAGACTTATTCGAAGCGAATTTCTTAGTAATAATTGAGCAAAAGAAAGTGGCTCATTCTCTTTCTCCTTGTCCAAAGCTGCCAGTTCATGATCAATGTGTTTAATTTTAACTTCAATGTTGCTGAAGATTTTAATATTCCATTTTTAAAAAAAAGCCTTTAACAATTTCAACTTGAGAATTATTCTATTTGGTCCTTTTGCAGCACCATCCATCTCCTTCCCAATAGATCCAATGATGTTTAAGAAGCCAGGGTGAGTTAGTCAACAATTCAGAAAATGGAAAGGCTTGGGTCCCTAATTAACATTATCATATTCTAACAGGATTGGGTAATGATCAGATAATCCTCTATTAAGTGCCTGGTGTTTAAGATTTGGAAATAAAAAAAGGAAATTAGGACTAATAAGAAATTTATCCATCGACTCATTGAGAAAGAATTGCCCCATGTGAACTTCTTTTCTAAAGCTGGTAAATCAATTACTTCTATAGTTTTCAAAAAATTTGCAAAATGTCTCATTCCCACACTGTATAGACCATTACAATTATTCCTCTCTCCATGCTTCAGAGTGGTGTTAAAATTACCACCAATCAAAAACATTGCCTTATCAAATTTGGTAGATAAATCTAGAAGCTCCATCCACACAGTCCTACGATTTACATTATCATTGGGATCATAAACATTTGCCACAACACAACTTAGATTGGTAAGCAAAAGAGTTCTATTAATCGCAATCTAATGAGTGCTCTTGATTACACTCTTGGATTTAAATTTAGGAGAATCCCAAAGTAACAAAAGTCCACTAGAATTTCTAAAAACAGCAATATATTCTTATTCACACGGGTTCATACCCCAAATAGACTGAATCTTTCTATTCGTTACTTCCCACATTTTTGTTTTTTGGATAAGAGCAAATTCAATTCCTTTATTCCGATTTAAGGCACGTACAACTTTCCTTTTATGGCCAACAGAAGAACCCTCACATTCCAACAACGAACTTTTATCATAGGTAATAATTCTTCGTCCAAGAAAAAGACCCTGAATACTTACAAAGAATTTCGATCACACATTTCCTTTGGATTATTCCATTGGGCTTCTTCAATTTTGTTTATCTTAACCAATCGATCAATCAAGATGAATGAATTATCATCATATCGAAGACCCAACTTCTATCCTACCAACCAAGTATCAATAGTCTCTGCATGCCTTAGAGCTTCACAATCAATAATGACTGCAACCAAGTCAAGAGCAGCACAAATTAATTTATTTCTCTGCTAGAAGTCGCCATTTGATAGGAAAAAATCAGCAATTTCTTTTAGGAAATCCTTTGAAGTTGGCTGACTTGCTTTTTTATTTCCCCTTTTTGTCTTGACCTATGTTAATTTGCTCAAAGCTATGTTTATAGATATAGCACAGTTCATAGATTTTTTCAAACAAATATGAGGTAGACACTCAAAAAGAAAAAGAGCAAGAGGTTCTAAGTTGAGCGTTGCAGCCTTTTTTGAGGAATTGGACTTGGAAATTGCTGTTGAGTCTAATGGAAGCCCAACAGAAGGAGGGCCATGTGAAGAAAGAATAGACTCATTATTGAGTTCTTTTTGTTTATTATTCTCAAGGCCCAAAACAAAAGTAGAGCCCATAACAGAAGATGTTGTCCTTTGCGCTTATCAAAATTTTATTCTCTTCATTGGGAAAATTGAACGTTGTTCTTGGGGGAATAAATCAGCTGGAGAGAACTTATTTCAACGCTCAACAGTGACATACAACCAATAGGGAAGGGGTTGGAAAATTCAGATACATGATTACCATCGGAGAACCCAATGACACCAACAATATTTCTTTCTATCCCAATAGACCAATTTTGGATGAGTATATCATTATTAGGCTCTTTAGTAATTGAGAATGGAAAAAAATTGTTTTGGACCATAACACAAACAATTCTATTGACAAAATCTATCGTCTTTGTTAAATTAAAAATCTTGCAATATCCACCTGATTCATCTCTCTCGCATTGTCGTCTAAGGTGATGAAGGTCCCAAAAAGACAATAGAGTGGTGAGAAGAAAGAATTATCCCAAATTTGCAGAGGAACACCGTGACATCAAACCCATACAAGTCTTTCTTCCGCGACATTGGCCGCTTCCCAATCCTAAATCAAAAATAACCATTTTCTTAACCAATCTGAACCTTTTGCAAGAAATGATTCTTTTGCTTGATCATTTGCAAAAGATAATAAGACCGAACGGCCACGATGGGGCCAGACCTGACAACCAAAGATGCCTTCAGCAGCAAATTGTTCATGCAGATATACAACCAATGCCATATTATTTAAGGATCCAATCATACTCTTCTGAATCCATAAAGGGATGCCATTAATGTTTTTATAGATCATGTCAGGAACTGCAAGTTCTAGACTTGATTTATCCTGCACCAACTTAGGCATAGAGCTTCTAGGCAATGGAACAGTAAACTTGAAAGCACCCATGGCACCTTTATGGTGGACTACCATGACATAAGAATGAGAATCACGAAAGGAAGGCTTTAAAATTGGCTAAGAGCACTTCATATTTGCTTCTGCATTACAAGTATGGGAGGTCTTAAATTGTAATCCACAAGCAAATCTTGCAATATTCATGCGAAGAGCATGTTTCCCAATACATATATTCAGGAGTTGAGCTATCAAGCCCAGTGCAAATTTGTAGCTTGCCATTATAATAAAACCAAATCTTACTCCCTTTCTTGATCTTTACCTTGGGATATAAACATCCAACACTTTGGATAATCTAGAAAACAGCTTGAGCAAATCATGAGCCTCCCAATTATCTGGCAAATTTTTGACATATATGGTGGCTTCATGTGTGACCAGAGAAATTGATTTGGGTAAGGGTAAATGAGTAGGAGGAAGAGGATGAAGGTTTGGAAGGGTAGAGGAATGATTAATCAAAAGGTGACTTTTGGGTTGATTTAGAGGAAGGGCTTTGGGAGGGTTTTTCATGGGAAATGGAGGGTATTTTCTTAATATGGTAGTTTTGGTGCTTTTGATGGCAGATGCGATGAATGTGGTGGTTGTGTGGTGGTGGCAATGGTGGAAATTTAGGAGGCAACACTGGTAGAGTAGGAGTAGATGGTAATGGTGGTGGAGGTGGAGGGTTAGGTGAACATGGTGGAGGCTATGGTTTTGGAGGTGGTATGTATGGTGTTGGTGGTAGAGGAGGCATGGAGGCAATGGTAGAGGAGGAGGCGGTAAGAAACTAAAACATTCTTGGATCATTCATATTTGCCTTAGATAGCATGATTCTTATCGCTCAACGGATTATAATTTTTTTTTCGTTTCGATATTTAGCAAGCATTAGCTCTACTTTGCATTGTTATTCTCTGGCTAATGCCATCATTCATTGTTCTTAAGAGATTTCAAGTGGTTCCGTGGCCGTGGACTCAAGCTCTGACCTGAAAGTGTTCCATCATAAACTAACGTGAAGCAAGATTTAGGGGGTGTTTGATTTTTCTTTTGGAGCTGTTGTTGCTATTGTTTTTTGAAAAAGTAAGGAGTTTAGGTGTTTGATTAATTTATAAATCAGCAGTTGATTATTGACAGAGACGTTGAAAAGTAGCTGATACAAAAGGCAAGTTCAAGTTACTTACCTTTTTGATATATCAGCTACTAATAAATAACGAAATTATTAAATTTACCTTTTGCAACAACCAATTACATAAGTATAGTGCACTATACATCCCTTTTGTTGCAACATTGCAGTATCTGTTGCTGCAATGTACCACATTTTTTTTTTGTTTTCGTGACTATACCTTTCGTTGCCTGGAAGGACGCTTTCTGTATTAAAATATTATTTGTTAAACTTTTTTGTGTAAATAATAAAATAAATGATAAAATAATAGTATTTTATCTATAAATAATAACCAATTTTTTATTTTTTTATTGTATAAAAGATAACTTACACAATAAAAATAATAATATTATTATAAACACACTAATTTAGATGGTAAAAATAATATTTATAAAATTCATAAATAAATTGTAGTTGGTTTTTAGGTCACATATTAGCTAATTTAGATTAAGTAGAGATTGAAAGATTATCTATTATAATAATATAAAAATAAAATATCTATAATTGTCATTTTATTATTTTAATCAATAACAATTAATGTTAATATAACCAAACACTATGTCGTTAGTTTATTATTAGTAACAGTAATAAATAACAATAGTTAACAATCAGTAATAATAATAGTAATCAGCAGTCAGCAATTGATAATAATAAAACCGAACACCCCTTTAAAATCGGATAGAGTTTGGACACAAGGAAGAGACTATGGAGCTCATCCATGAACCGCCATTGTAGTGTACTAGCAAGCTATAAATTGATTTTCCGCTTTGCTTGAATTTTTTTTTTTTTTGAAAAACAAAAATGTAGATAAAAGTTCTTATAAAAAAAAATGTTCAGAACTCGATGGTACTCGGAAAAAAAAAAAAGAAAAATAATTTTTGACTTGCATTTAGGATTTTTTTTATTATATAACTATGATGATAGGAATACAGTAAATTCATGTATTTTTTCTTTTTTTGTTAGAATTGATTTTCATCTAGTCAAATTATAATTTTTAACGTCTTAGTTATAAGATTTAAAATGAAATAGTTAAAAAGTTTAGAACTCAATTTTAAAGATTTTTATAGGTCTAGGATCTAAAGATACTTTTGTTTTTCTTCTAGTTTCCTCGAGAAAATCTAAAAAACCAAGACTTCCGTATGCAAGATATTGTATTTGGATGAATTCCAAAGAAATCACATCCATCTTGTGTTTTATACGTTCTCATTGTCCTGATTAAATCGTCTACCCAACAAATTCTTTGATTTGTCTTTTCTATTTTGCTTTTTACATTCATTTGATAGATTTTTTTTTTCATTTTTCCAAATTTTCAAATTTGAAATTATTGAATTTTCTTGTCTTTCTTTGAACGCCTAGTTTTAGAAACCCGGATTGCTAGAAAGTGTCATATCGCTTGTTGGGGCTTCGTTGATCCCATCCCTACTCCCAACTGTCGATAAGTTAATGTTATATATTATAGCCCCCTCAATAATATGGGTCTGCATATGAGAAATCCCAACTGATATCAGTTGGGGAGAGATTACATTGTCATCTGTTTTGAAACCCATATTCTGTTTTTCTTGGTGTGTATGTGTGCCGAGATAAAGTACCACTATTGGTCTACATATTTGTGAATTACCTTTTAAGTAATTTCATAAAATTTTATTCATGTAACATCTAATTATAAAGCGAAAAAATAAGTTCACTAATGATTACATTTTTTTTTTCTCTAATCTTTTAGCGTATAAACAAAAGGAAGTTGCTATTTCTTTGAAAATAATTACTTAGAAAAAAATATAATGAAAGAAACAACATTTTGGTGCGACAACAATTAATAATGGATGCGTCAATTAGGCATCTACAGTTGCGTACAATTAGGAGATGACATACTAAAGAATTTTAATTGATGGCAGAATTGAGAGCCTAGAATTTTAATCTCAAATTTTTGGTTAAATCAACTTGATAAGTTTTCCTTAATTAATTTTATTTGAAAATGAAAGTAAAACTGAAAACATAATTAAGGGCAAATAGTGACATATAGTACAAAATTTTGTACGATTTTTTATTAATATGTTTTTAAGTTGATGTAATAAGAAATTTTTTGTCATTTTATTTTTATTTTTTAAAATTAAATTTGAGATAGATTTATTATTATTTTAAAATTTAGAATTTTTTACAAAATTTCATTAAAAAATTTTTGTGATGATTGTCTCACGGAGGTGACACTGAGAAGCGGATCAGGACAGACAGACAAGACACGCGTAGCAACTGCGGCTTCTGGCCGCCACACATGTTTGTTAGAAACCAGCCACGTCTACAATATTTTGGGATCGGCCGGGAAGTTTTGGAACTCGTTTTGAACGGCCTTTTCCGATCCAAAAAAAACCAGCAGCTTTCTTATCCAAAATGCCAGGTGGCAACTTCTGGTTAGGAGCACCGTTAAAAAAGCAACCATTGGCAACCCACGTGTCCTTTTCAATTAAAATACGTGTCGACTAACCAAGAAATTAGCAGGAACTTCGTCAAGTATATATAATGAAAGGCAACTGTCCTGACAAAGACCATCTGAGTGTCAGCCTCCGAAAAATTTTGAGTAAGTGTTTTTGAACGTGAAAAAGGCACAGAGATAGAGAGTGTGAAAATGCAGTCCATGAAGGAAACCACGTCCAACGTTGCCGCCTCCGCCAAGGCTGGCTTGGAGAAGACCAAAGCCACCATGCAAGAGAAGGTGTGTAGTTTTTTGACCCTTTATTGAATTGTTTCTTTTCGCAGGTTTTCTGTTCCTTTTTCTCCCCTTAATTCTTCTTTTGAACCTGTTATTGATTGTTGATGTGCAAATACAATCTATGCAAAGGATCTTCCAATGGGGTTAGGGTCATTTCATTTCTTTTATTACATGTTACGAGACGTTGTAGGCTTTAAAAATTAGGCCTTGGTTCTCGCTATAAAGTCACTAACAATTTTGAATGTATAAATGCAACTGATTATATTAAAGAACGAATGGACCACACAACCTGTCCCACATAATTGTTACTTTAAAACGTTAAAATGTCATGCATGTGGGCCTCGTGTTTGCATGATCTTTTACAGATTTTTCTTTTATTGTTTTTGGGTCAAAATTTATGATTAGTTGAAATATGTCGTGTAAAGGGTCTTTGTTTTTGTGATAATTTTTACAAGTGGAAATTGACGAAACACAATTGTATAGGTGGAGAGGATGACAGCACATGACCCGGAACAGAAAGAAATGGCAACCCAGAAGAAAGAAGAGAGGAAGGCCGAAGCAGAATTGAACAAACAGGAGGCGCGTGAGCACAACGCGGCGGGGAGACAGGCTGCATCCGCCACTGGTGGCCAGGCGCGATATACCACAGGTGGGTCATATGGGACAACCGGTACAGGTGGGCCGGCTTATGGGACTACTGGCATTGGAAGTGGCATGGAGACCCATACCCACTCCACAACTGGGGCCACTGGCCATCCCATGGGTGGGACCCAACAGATGTCTGCCATGCCGGGCCATGGAACCGGCCAGCCATATGGTGGGGTGGTGGAAGAGGGCGTGGTTCGGACTCGCCCAACAGGGATGCCAGGAGAGGCCACAGGCCACAATACTCGCGTTGAAGGCACTGGATATGGGCTTGACAGCGCTGGGAATCGCAGCACTGCACCTGGGTCTGGGTATGGGACAGGTGGCAGCTATTAGTTTTATAGAAAAAATAAAGAATAATCCATGTAACGCTTATGTTGATGTTGTTCACTTGCGTCGTAAGGTTTTTGTTTTTGCCGTGTGACCTCGGGTTTCATTGTGGTGGGTGGACATGTAATGTGTCGTTTTGGATTATCTTGCTAAATAAAACCAATCGTCGTATTAGTAAAGAGGATGCCCCTCATTTTATCTCTTATTACGTTGTTATTTCAATAGTTAAGTCAAATAATAAAAATTAAAAAGGGGAAGGAGCTAATTTCGCCATTGTACCAAATGAGGATCGCCATGTGTTACTTGTTGCCTAGTAGTAAATCCAATTTTCTAACTGTGTTTGGATAAAATTCTTGAGAGAGAGAAAAGTGAGGGAGAAAAAAGTGGAGGAGAGGATCATTAGAGAAATAGAATATTTTCTATCTTCTCTTGGGAGTAATGAAAATTATAAATTCTTTTGTTTGGAAAATGGTGGAAAGTGAGGAAAAAGAATAGAAAATGTGTTGAAATAACAATTTTATCTTTTATAATAAATTCTATTAAAATATTTTATTTAAGTAAAATTGTAATTTTTAAATTATATAAGGGTAATTGAGTCATTTAATAAATTTAGTAGGAGAATTAACAACTTTTCTCCCATTTTTTAGAGCATTAATTTTGGTGGGGTAGGAGAATTAGAAAAATTAAAAACTTTCCTCTCCCTCACTTTTCAAACATTTTCTAAATACAACAATTTACTTTAATCCTCTCACTTTTCTCTCCCTCTCTCCACTTTCCCCCCCCCCCCAAAATACAGTGCTAATGGCTTTCCGTCGTTTGCCGTTGGCCAAATAAAAACTTGGCGCAGACAAATTGCCTAGAAACATGGCTATAGAAACTACATTTTTAACCTCAATTTAGTCTAAAAGGGGCCAAAAGTGGACCTCAAATTGAGTCCGCGTGGCAACGGCCACACGACTTTCTGATATGGGTAAACGGAATCCAATTACTGCAAAACAACCAACTGATGCCACTCTGAGAGGATTGTGCATCGCAATTGGCAAAACATTGATTTAAGCTAACAACCAAAGGGTATTGCCACAGATGAATATACCATGACATGGGATAATTCCCCATGAACTCATTTAATTAATCAGAATTTTCTTTCTGTTTTTTTTTAACTTTTCTTTAAGTAAGTAATTACAGTTGCCGAATCATTTGTGGTTTCCTCGGCGCAGTGGCGCTCTTAGTAAAGGAACCGATCTCTTTTTTGCCAGTAGCCTCCATTGATTCCCTGACGTGGTCATTTGTTACGGCTGACATAGTCGAGATCCAAGTTAGACCATGTACTGGCCTTTTTTGACTTAGTACAATTTTGGTGATTGGGCCAGCCCTATATTTTTGGACCTTTCCATTTTTTTTCCGAGCGCCTCAGCCCGGAGAGATAGAGGGGGATTCTTTTGGTCAGCTGCCTAGCTTAGCTGGTTAAAAAAAGTTATCTTAAATGTATAGCTATTTAAATTAAATTTGTTTCCCTAACTCAATTTATTTTTTAGTCTGATAATTATTAGTTACCGTTCAATGTTCACACGCCAAATGTTCGGGAGTTCCTGTATTCAATCCTTTTCCTTCTTCTTGTTGCTGGATATCTCGTTTGTGCACATCTTCTCTTTGTTTCCCTAGCCCGATCCTAGTAATAACGGAGGCAAACGGTACAATATTAATTTTAGCTATATTTAGCCAAGGTAACGAATTATTCGACGTTACATTAAGAATTTAAATTTTTTTTTTTTAGCAATAAGAGTTTAGATATTTTACTAGTTAAGAGTTTAAATATTTAGTTTAGAGGTGTTATGTTAATCTTTGTACAATGAAATCCACGACATTTATAAAAGGAAAACCTAAATTAATTTGTTTTACAATTTAGTATTGAAACTTAAACTACTAACTCTCCCTGCTAAGAAGTTGGTGTCAGAGTCTTTTCGAATACACGCAACAGTTAAAAATTTAAATTTAAATTTTTTAAATTGTGATTTCTAAGTTTAAAAGGAAATTTGAAGTTTATTCATAATAATATGACAGAATTACTTTCATTATACAACTTGTATAATAAATTTTTTAATAGAAAAAAAAAGTATTATCAAAATAATGTCACAGCTAACATAAAGGTGTCAAATAAAAATTGATTTTATATAAGTGCTCTCAATAAAAGAATAGAAAATTAAATTACAGTGGGAACGAACTTTGTTACGTCCGATTACCCATACCATAGCTGTTGTGGTCAGCAATTTCTAAGTGGAGACATGCATAAGAAAAGCTAGCAACCAGGAAAGCCTTATCACCAGTGTTGTTTTTGCCGGCATGCTGGTTGGAGCCTATTCCTAGGGAGCAAGCATATCTATCCACGACATTTTCGTCTCAAGATTTGTGCAGATTGAAAAGTGACTGATTTTTTCAAAATTAAATTAATAATTTTTAAAATATAAAAAATAATAAATATTTTTAAAATATTAACTTTTATTTTAAAAATATCAACTATTATTTTCACTAAAATAAACCTCAAAATAAAAAGTAATGAGACGCTAAGAATTTCTCATTCTTAGGGTGTTGCTTCTGACAGATTTGGAAGAAGGTGGGCCCCTATCCCTTCTTCTTTATTTATTTATTTATTTTCCTTCTTCTTCTTCATCTAAACCTCTTGACCCTTTACTTGCTCTTCCTCTTTTGTTTTTCTTGTTTTTTTTTTTCTCATGCATTCAGCGAAACTTTTGAGTACCTATATGCATTACAGTTGCTTTCTTCTTTGACTCGATATTTATTGCAAATTACCAATGATGCTTTTCTATTTTCTGAACGGTATCCTGTTACTCTTGCCTTTTTTTTTTGTTCCCCTTCTTTGTTCTTTCAAGCAGTCACTCAATAGGCTAATTATGTTTTCCTCAGAATTCTTCAGAAAAGGATTTCTTTTTACGGCAGTAGTTACTTCTGGAGCTGGTTTTCTGGGCTTCATCGCCCCCAAGTATGTTACGTTGCTAATTTCTAGGTGTTTTGTTGGCCTTGGTCTGGGAGGTGGTCCTATACTCTTTGCCTGGTTTTTAGAGTTTGTGCCCGCACCAAACAGAGGAATCTGGATGGTTATCTTCCAGACCCTATGGTCTCTTGGAACAATTATTGAGGCCGCACTGGCATAGGTATGCTTATAATTCTTAATTTACCCCTTTGGTGCTCCTAATCCACCTTTTGAGAAGCAATAGTATTCGTACACAACTTGGTCTCAAATTGTTATCCCATATTTTTGGGCTATCAATAAGGAAATAATAGTGGTGAATGGGAATGCATGTGATCTTTTGGTGTAGTTTGTGTAGGCTATTAAGACCAATGTTTTTAGGCTTTCGGTTTAGATTTATCTCTTGGAGTGGTATGCATATGATATTAAGATCTATGCCATTGTTTGATGTTTATTAGTTTCTGATGTTTTAAATTTACGGAGGGATTCTGGGATTTGGTAAATGCCCAGCTTTGACTGAAGGGCCATAGTTGTCATGATCTCTGCCATCATTTATGAACATGTCATCTTCCAAGCATTATTTCAGTGACAAGTTGCTTACATTTTCCGTTAATCAACTCTTTGTATTATTTTTTTTAAAGAAAATTTTGCTAAGGACTGCAAGTAATAACTGATTAATCCACTATTGCTTCGGCACCAGATATATTAGTCATGGCTTGCATTTGATGCTTGGACCACTTAGGATCTTAGCACCTGCTCTCATTGCATGTTTCAGTTGTTTGAGAGCTCTCTGCCATTGAAGTTTCAATAACTAATCCGAATCTAGAGTACGGGCTAATTTGGGTGTCTCAGCCTTCAAACTTTACTTCATGCACAGTTTTCCTGGTTTAGGAATATTTGCACAATAGATTATAAAGCATGTACATGGAAATTCACCTGAGTCACTAAGGTATTTATGCTTAAAGGGTAAGAAAGATGATGCCGAAAGAATTCTGGGGAAACTGGCAATACTAAATGGAAAAAAATTGCCTTCAGGCGTCCTGGTTACCAACAACAAATTTGAGACACAAGGAAACAACCTCCTTTGGCTACAAAATGCACAATCATTATTGTCAGGTGAAAAAGAAAATCTCATTGCCTCTAACGAGTGGAATGATTGTGATATGGGTGTGATCGAATCGCTGTTAACACTTCTTTCACCAAGATTAATTAGATCAACCTTGCTTTTGTGGATAGTGTTCTTTGGAAATTTCTTTTCGTATTACGGCCTTGTTTTGCTCACCACAGAGTTGAATAATGGGGCTAATCAATGCCATCAAACTGAAATACAATCAAAGAACTCTACCCGGGTTGATTATGCAGGTGTTATCATTACTAGTCTTGCAGGTATAGTATTTCTATTGTTGTTTGATACTTTGGATTAATCCAAGGAAGGGGATGAACATCTAATTTTTACTATGTTTCAAGAGTTTCTGGTGTACATCCTGTCAGCCATCACAGTTGATAAACTTGGTCGGAAACTTTCCACGGCGGCAATCTCGGTGGTGTCGTGCATCTTATTGCTGCCATTGTTGGTTCATCAGTCTACAGGTCTAACAACAGCTCTTCTCTTTGGAGCTAGAGCAAGCATCACAGCGGCATTAACAATAATCTATATATATGCACCAGAGGTGAGCGATTGGAGTTATGTAAATGCAATGAGCTATTTCTTATTGTACTCTTTTCTTTCCCTCTACGCTATGTAAATATATATAAAGAAAGAAAAAAAGAACTAAAAGGGAAAATTTGAAAGATAATATTTGTTAAGTATGCCGAAAGCCAACCCATGCACTAAACTGATTATATATTACTTTGAAGTGCAATTGCTTTAATCCCTACGTTTCACACTTCACTAGTTAAACGACTAATTTGTCAATTGAAAAAATTGACATGATGAAATTGTTGCCTAATTAACAAGTTACAAATGATTATTTCTTCGTGCTTTCTGCGGGAGGGGCTATGATTTATCTTCTGTTTATAGTTCGACCCCTCCTCTGATTTGTGTGTGAGGTTAACATTAGTTGGTAAGTTGTGACATTTTGTTATATTAGGCGTTTAGTAGTGTCATCGACTTAAGTGCATTTGTTTGATGGTCGCACTTATTTGTATTGTTGGTAAAATGTAAATGTTAGATGTACCCAACCTCGATGAGAACTACTGGAGTTGGAGTTGCGAGTGCTATGGGAAGAATCGGTGGGATGGTCTGCCCTCTCGTGGCAGTAAGTTTGGTGGAAGGATGCAAGCAAACCGCGGCAATCCTCTTGTTTGTGGGCGTGCTATTTGTGTCCGGGTTATGTGTATTGTTTTTTCTATTGGAAGCCAAGGGCCATCAATTGGTAGACACCATTAGGATGTCCAGTGCAGATGCAAACCCTGGAAACGGACTTCCCTGACCCCAAAAACCCACCAAAGATTCTTTGTCGAATAGAATTGAGCCAAATTCTCTTATAGGCAGATAGAATACAATGCATTAATAATATTATTTGGTATACTGTGTCAGAAATATGCTTTATTCTCATCTTTAGAAAGAGAAAATATTGGTATCTCGAGTGTATTTGTCTCGGAAAGTGTCCCGATTAAATTACGACTGATATTTTTGAAATGAAAATTGATATTTTTGAAACATTTATTATTTTTACATTTCAAAAAATAACAATTTTATTTTAAAAATATTAATCATAGTTTCAACTGAAATACTATTCGAAATAAAAACGTCCGCAAAATGTATGCTTGCTCCTTTAAAAATTAGCCATGCAGCCAGCTATGTCACTTTTGGTTGCCGACTGGACTGTCTGTGGAGATTGTTAATTTGATTATTTTTTTTTAAATCTATAGTGGGAAGGGTCATAAAGTCATTGTAGGAAGGGGCGTATGAAATTGACGGAGAAATCGAATCCCATTAGGGACAGGAGAGGCACTGCCTATTAGCCACTTGGTTGATGCCAAGTTCTCTGTTAGCATGGAGTCTGGAAAATGGGACGTGTGTGTTTGTTTTAAATTTGTATATTTGATTGACGATGATGGAATCATTCGTTACGCTCGTTTCTCTCGTTTTCATGATCACATCCCAACGCCCTGAAAGAGTTATCCCTCTTTGATCAGAAAAGAAGAGTTTTCCATTCGCAGAATATATATAAAAGAAGATCATTTCTTTTTTATTGTTGTCACGGTTCCTATTGGTCTTCCATGGCAGTCACTATTACTGGTCTCAATATGCCCAACCATGTCTAAATTAAGAAAAACGTGTGGCCGTAATAGCATGCCATCTAATCTACTCTAATCTATCTAATTTAATAACAATAATATAAATGACTAGTTGAGACAAAAATTTTCCTTAAACCTAACTTTATAATAAATATATTTTTCTAATTAAAAAATTTAGATTTGGCAAACTTTTTATTTTTCTAGATCACACAAAAAAGGCAATAAATCTATTTAATCAAATAATTTATGACAATGAATCAGTTACGAAATACCATTATGGTAAATAATGAACCAATTTATGCATTTCAATTATGATTTAACCAGTGCATGCATTTCCACCCTACAATTATGGTAAATGAGTAACGTTTCAAATCATTTCAAATGTACACGTTACTATACAAATTATTTATTTGAGCCCTATTTTGTTTGCATAAAAAAGAAAGATACCATATGAAATATTGGATCCAGAAGCAACATATGAGTCAATCACAAAAGAAGATATTGACAGATGAAGAGCACTCCCACAGGCAAGCTCTTTCTATGGCACTTCAACAGCAATTGTCTTAGAGATTTGATGGATCTATGTTTAGGAGATTTGTTCTACTAGTTTTTCAAGAAGAAGCCTCTTTACTTCTTTCCCCAATAAAAAACAGATTACTCACTTTACTTGGGGTACTTGAATTTTAGGCCCTTCTACTTTGCTTTCACTATTAAATATATTTTTTTTCTTTTTTATGTTGGTGACGAGTTAAGAATTACCAAATTAAAAACCTCATCCCTGGAATGCCACTACACAACCGGTAATTTTTCTTATGTTATTACATAATTTTTGTCTCTATATATTATTATCGTTAGCTGAAGAATGGTATCATTCTTAACTGTCATTGTTTAGCTATAATAAAATTCAAATAACTGTCGATCAGGTTGACATTAAAATTGAAATTGAAAGGCAAATGGCCCGAATGAGGGAATGTATCCAAGTAATGTAATCTCTCAGTGAGTTGGCGGAAAGAGATGGCCAAAAGCATTGCCTTCGTGGGGGCTGGCTGGGGCGTGTTAAAACACTCAATGAGTATAATTTAACTCTAATACCTCATAGTAGAATTACTCTGAGAAGATAATAAAATTTGAGCAAAAGAATTTATTCATTCAAAAGAACTGATGTAGACGACTTAATAATAGTTTTCAAAGAAATGACTATTATATGTTCAAGGACCCAAAAGATTTGTATATTTACAGCCACTATTTCTTTTTCCTGAAATTATTTCCAAATAAAAATCATCTTTGCGTTCCCAATTGATGCCTTTGCCACTAATCATGATGAATTTTCTACTACAACTTGAAGCAACGAAAGAGATTGTCATCTTGCAAAGAAAGCTTTGGGAGGAAGAAGCAGAGTAGTGGAGAAACCTCCTTTTGAAAAGAAAGGTCAGGATTTTAGGATTATACAAAGATTATCAGGATTTTATCATGAACAAGTGAATTAACTATCTGTTTGCTATATAGATCCCAAAAGGTTCATATTCGATAAAAATACTAAAAAATTGTTATTTATCTATAAAATTTTTATCATGAACCCGCGTAACGCACGGACATTAGTCTAGTATATATTATAAATGTGAATCAAGGTTCACAGAACCGAACCGGTCATTGAACCGGAAAGCTGAGAGGTTCAAGGTTCAACCGGTTCGACCGGTAAAACCGCGGTTAAACCGGTAAAATCGGTATTTAATATTAAATATATTAAAATTAAATTTTTATATAACTTATATAATTGTATAAAATGTTATATTATATAAGAATGATAATAAATATTTAAAATAAAATACATTTTAAGAATTATATTAATATTTACATATATTAAGGATATTACAATTAGTATATTTAACAAAATATAATTTATAAAAATTAATTAAAAAAATTTTAAAGATTAATTTTATATTGAAAATTAATTTTATATTGAAAAATTTTTAATATTTAAAAATATATTTAACAAAATAAACAAAATAGTGATTAAATATTAATTTTATAATTTTAAAGATTAAATTGAAAATTTTAATCAATTGAGGACTAAATTAAAATTTTTAGTTAAAATTAGAGTCTTAATTATAATTTAGATAAAGTTTTGGGTCAAATTATAATTTAAAATTTTTTGGTTTAAACTGAACCTATTCAACCAGTCCGATTTTTTGCCGGTTTTTTCGGTTTTTGACCTATTTTTTCGGTTTTTGACTGGTTTTTTTCGGTCCAGTCCAAATTTTATTTTTAAGTTTGAACCGGACCGGATAAGGGACCGGTTCCCGATTTTTCCGATTGAACTGACCAATCCGGTCCAATTCTTTCATCCTTGATGTGAATGCGTTGCTGGTCTTCCCATGCTCAAATATTATAACACTCTTCAACATTGGTTTTTTTTTTTAAAAAAAAACTGTTTTAGGCGCATGAGTAACGAAAAGGAAGTGGCAATTAATTAATATGTTTAGAAAAAAAAAAAACAATTGGCTTTTTCTCTTGACTGCCTAGATGCTTGTTTTCATGCTTTTGCTTTTCGGGCAGGTGGGCTCGGCGCGGGGGGTGGGGTTTGTTGTGTGGTGGGGGTGGTTTCCACAAGGTCGGGCTACAAAAGTTTGGGAAACACTTTTAACGGCGCGAGAGAGTTGCACAACGAAAATACTTCGTAGCAATGTATAAATAAAAATATAGTAAATATATAATAAAAATATAATAAATATATAATAATTTAGATTATTTAAACATAAAAAATATATTAAATTTAAAAATATAAAAATAAATTAATTATTAAATATTATTAAATTAACTACACTTCTCATTTAATGTATCTATATAATTAAACTTACTGAACAATAATTGAGTGGATGGATGGGTGGGCATCAGTGTTTCACAGTTACTAAATAGTCCCCACTACACTCACCACTACCACTACAGATACTAGTGCCACTGCCACTGCCACTGCCACTACCCTGTGCACACGTACAAATTTAATTATTTCATAACTCATATCATACTCTCTCCATTTTTATATGTATCAACGAGTTTAGTAGTTTGATAATAACTTAAAGACTTTCTCTTTCAATGACTTAAGTTTGAGTTTGTTCGGACGCACTGTCCTCAATTTTTTGGAATTTTTGCTTCAAACATTCCGTTAATTTCTAAATTTGTTAACATTTCAAGCGGTTGTAAGGTAGATTCTCTCGAATCTATCAGTGTCTCAGTAATAAGTTTACTTCTATAAAAGTAGTTGAACAGATTTTTCAAATAAAGGTTACTCCACACACAACTCACAAATGCGATGCAGGATTCACCAATAACTGCATCTTCTTTTGTGTTAAAAAAAAAATCAATATGTAGTTGTTGTAGGATATTAATAATGGCAATTGCGATATACAATGATAAATGTCAAACCTCAAATGCAATAAATCCCAATATAATATGGCTGCTTTTATTATTAACTGTCAATTAACGTGAGAACGTATTAAATAATAAATCAAGAATGGAAATAATGCGCTGAGAATTTTGCACTTTCAATACTTTCACCTTTGGAAACAAAAAAAAAAAAATTCTACAGATAATCTTTTAAATTATATTTTATTGGTTGATATTCACTAGGTGAAAATATTTATTGGCCTATAATAGCATTCAAATTCTAATACTAATAGGAATTTGAACACCACCACATAAATTCTAATACTACAAAGAATTGAACGCGGTTTCTTTCCAATATACCCAAATTTTTTTAAAAAAAATCTACACTAAAAGTTTTGGTATGACATTGAAACTAATGATGAATTTCTTTTTTTCTCAGTTCTCCTTGTTGGCTTATTTCACACCAGAAAGCTTCAGCACAAAAGCTTGTCCATACATTTTTTTCAAAATGTGAATAATTTAAATTTTAATTATTTGAAAATATCAAATGATATAATCCACCTAGTAATATTTATAATTAATATAATGTACAATTAATTAATAAGAAACACATTATAATTAGGTGTATATTGTATTATTTTACTTGCATTAAGTGTTATAAGTATCATGTTATAGTACTATATACAATATCCTTGTTTAATTATATTGACAAAATATTAATTAAAATTAGGATAAAATAATTCAATTTTAAAGTTACATATTTTTAAAAACAATATTTCTGTGTGTGTGCGTGTTTTTTTTTTTTTAAATTTATAAAGTTAGGTTATTTTGGTAATCACAATTCACAAGATCAATGAATTTAAAATTTCTCTGCTAATCACTACAGTGACCAGATTATTATAGTTACCAAAAACATATATAATTATTTTTAAAAATTGTGTTATCTGAAAATTTCATGAGAATTGAGTAAATTTTAGTTTATTTTTAGTTCATTCACTTTGTTAGTTAAAAATATTTATATAAAAAAATTCATTTCATATAAGCTATATGACAATTATTTTTCTTTCACTTTTTTTAAGGTTTCTCTACAATGAAAAATTATTTTTATTTTAATTAATTTTTTGATAATTTAACAACATTCATTGAAATAATAACTTTTTTGTATTTTTCTTTATCTTTATTTTATTTTATTTTATTTGGTATAGAGTTATCTTAGAAGTTGAGTATATGAAAAATATATGACATATATTGAATTTAATCAATTATAAAAATTAAATTGAATAATTAATATTTGACATATTTAAACAAACAAGTCATATAATTATATAATAATCCAAATTTTTATAAAATAATTAGAAAATAATTATTATTTGAAATAAAAGTAAATCATATAAAAAATTAATTAAAATTTCAAGTTAGGTTTAGTCAAGATTTGTTCATGTTATTACGGGTTTCAAGTTATTCGAGTTTCGGATCTGTTAAGTTTCGGATTAGTCGAGTTTCGGATAATTTGGGTTTCTGATCATTCAGATTTCGGATAATTTCTAATTCGGGTTTCTCAGATTATGGATCGTTAACTTTTTCAATCAAAATGAGTTGAATCAAATTAAATTTCAAGTAAACTAAATCAAATAATTTAAGTCGGATCAACTTTTACCGCTTTTATACAAAACGGTAGGCTCGAATTGAAAATTTTAGCCATTCCCAAGCTAACGCAGCTGAGCTTTCCCTCAGTATTACACGACCTATTCTCTAGGCAATACCAAAGTTTTGCAAACGACAACAGAAACTATTAAATGTCCACCAAAAACAGAATCTCGATATCACCGAAGATGCTTTTTTTTTTTTGTTCACTTTCGAAAACACCACAATCAAGATCACTTTTTTTTACATTCTCAGCTACATGCGTATACATTATATACACATCAATCCAACGACCTTTTTCTCTTCCAAGCGCCATTTCTTTCTGGCTCTGGAGAAGTGAGGTCAGTCTTTAATTTCTTCTTCTTCTTCTTTCTTTCCTTTTTCTTTTTTGAAAAAAATTTTGTGTGAATCACGCAATGCGTTGATCTTGAAAAGACCAAACATTGAATCTAGAGGCGGACGGAATTAAAAAAAAAACAAAAAAACAAAAAAACAAAAGGAAGGATAAAGTTGTGATCTTGTTTGGTTGTATGCAGGTGCCAGTTGGCCTTGGATATTTACTTGTTTTATTGATCTTGTCAGTCACTCACATTTTCAATCTATGATCCAAAGACCCTAGATGGATTCGTTGCTCTTTTTTTTTTTTGGCCAGTTTTGTGGTTAATTTGTTATATTTTATATTGAACATTATGCCAAATACCGTTACTTCATGTCCCTTGACAGCCAGAGCACCCTTCATTATTTTTTTTGTCCATCCTTTTGCAGATATTGATCTTTTGCTTTGGTCTTAGCCTACGCTGCACTAGTTTTGCAGATAATGTCTATGCAATTGTTATCCACAAAGAAAAAAAAGGTGGGTTCTCCTCATATATTATCTCGGATCATACCCCAAATTTTTTTGTTCTTAGTGAATGAGTGTAGCGGTAACTGTTAGATGGAATAATTGCATGGATATTCAGCATGAATTGCTCTAGCTGCTTAAGCTCTTTTGATTACCATGAGTGTGCTGTTGTGGATACCTCAATGGTGATCCTCTTGACAATTGACATACAAATTTAAGATGCCCCTTCACCGCCTTCCCCCCCCCCCCCCCCCCTCGTTCACTAGTAAAAGATTTCCATGATTTGTTTAAGATTTGACCAGTTATATCTAATGTATTTCGGTAAATGGCAGTTGCTGTTTTAACTGCATTTATAATATATCTCGTCCTTCTTGCAGAATGTGTGTCAAGATTTGGTGATTGAGTTATTGCTGCGACTGCAACTCCTAGCTCACACATTGCCGTGATCAAGCCTAGCATTTTTGCTTATCGTAAAGGAACTATGCCAACCAATAAGTTTCAGTACTGAGTGTAAAGAGGCATCTTGGACTAGGCTTACAAGCTCCTCTCACATCTCGTTAAGGCAGTCATTGTTTTCAGCCTTTTACTCCAGTTCCTGTGAAATCTAGAATGGTTGCTATAAGAGCAATGTCTGCAGCAAATGAAAACAGGCCACTACCAGGATTGCCTATTGATTTGAGAGGTCATGCTCTTTTTTGTTTGCTTTGCATTTGTCTTGCATGTCATCTCATTGTTGTTATCACAAACTTAATCAATCAAACTGTTGATTCTTTTGGCATTTTATTACATTTGTCCGCTTATCAGGCAAGAGAGCATTTATTGCTGGCGTCGCTGATGACAATGGATATGGTTGGGCAATAGCAAAATCTCTCGCTGCTGCAGGTGCAGAAATTATTGTTGGTACATGGGTGCCTGTATGTACATTGATCTAACTTGATTCCTCTTTTTGGCTGGTGTCTCAGATTTCTCTCTTATCTCTTGAAGAATCTCCCATATAAGCTCTCTAGGAAAAATTCAACTAAGAAAAAGCTGCGACTGTTATCCAGCATTCACATTATGGAGCTAGTCCTTTAGGAAAAAAGAAGAAAAAAGCTATGACTGATTAAAAACTGTAGCATCAGATGGCACCCCAAATAAAATAGGGGAAAAAGAGAACGGATAAGATTTGAAGCTCTAAAGGGCCAAATTGCTAACTCAAGGTAAGTGAAACTACTTTTATAGGTATGTACAGTTAAGCAACCTATTTTCTGATAAAATCGATGATGCTACTCGGTGCTCTACATCGAGGGGCGATGTCACCTGGCCTTGCGCTTCCCTATCCGACTAGTAGGTGCTCTTGTTTGAGAATGATCATTCTCAGGAAAGGAATCATCCACAACTGTCTCTTCCTGGAAAACTAAGCCTCTGTTCCGGGATAGTTTCCGGATAGGAGTAGTAGGTCCTTCAGATTCTTTAGACATCAAATCTTGTTGAGAATCATTTGGCACATTTGCTTTGTTCCTGTCTGGCATAAGCTCTTCCCCAACACCAACAGAGGCTATCATCAACTGTAAAATTCAACTCGCAAAATATTGTTAGAGAATGGTAGGGCTTCTAGGAAAAATGCAAAAGCATATGTTTTGGTACCTTCCAATCGTTGAAGTCAAATCTGAAGACGAAATGGCTGTAGCTAACCTCCTTTGAGGCCACTGCACTAGCAGCAGGAGCATTCCTTGGAGCTGACATGCAAAAGTATTTTAGCCAATAAGAAAAAAAAAAATGGCGGGAAAAAAAGCAGAGAATTATCTGAACTCAAGCCGACAAAACAGACAGAAGAAAGCATTGATAAGGATCTCACAAACTAGATGCCAGCCATTCTGATTCACTTTTATTTCAGCCCGCCCATCTTTAACTAGGAATGACAATGCAAACAAGTTCTCTACTGTCTGTGCAAATGAATTTCTGTTCAACACTAAATTTTCAAGCTTCACACTCCTTTTCTTCTTCAGAATATCAAACATGGTAGCCATATTCTTGTCAGTATCGGTCTTCTCTTTTGCAACAGAATCATCAACCTGCACAACATCAGATTGCTAATTGAGTACAGGAAATTCTGAAGGAGAAGCTAAATAACTTTGTCACATAAAACGCACGAACGCTAGGATCAGTATTCTCAAAGTGTCTAATTATGAGGTCATTAAGATATAAGTATCCTGTAATATAGTCAGGGGAGTGCTGAATGACACAAAGATGAGCAATTTCAGGTTTGAAGTAATTAAGGAAAGAAAATAAGACCCAAAAAGATCAGTAAGCCTTTTAGTATAACAGAAAGCAATTTCACATCAATGAGTTTTGATCCGATTCCTACACCATGCCATCTGAGTTAGATGCTTGCATTAGATCACACAGTTATACTACGAAAACTCACTTTCAGAAAAGCATGCATGAGAACAAATCCTTCCATTTACTATTCTTGTTTGCATGAAAACAATATAGTTAAATTAGATATCTTACCTCTTCAGGCCTGGCAGTTTCTGTTGGTTTTACGCCTCTTCTAACAACAGCCTTCCGCAGCTTTAACTGAGTATTCATAGGCCCAATCCTAGAGAAAAAAACAAAGATGATTAATAACTAATCAGAATTTCTGGAACAAAAATGACAACGGTAAAAAGATATTGTGTTTGCTATTACATTGTGTGGCATCCAGGACAGGTTTTGAATATATCAGAGACCGCAACTCCAATTTCCCTCCAACCGATAGAGACCCTTTCGCTCTCCCTGCCACTACAACTAGTCCCACCTTGTATCCCAAATCCTTCAACGAGAGAGTTGATAAAATCTGAAGCAGTTATTCCGTCGTTGCCGTGTGCCTTAATAGACATTACCAATGAGTTAGTGATGCCCAGAAGAGCCTCTGCATCAGCAACCTGCTCTCTAGGTTTCCGCACTGAAAGTCATTCAAACAACCAAAAAGGCAATAAATAGCTGCTTCCATGTAGACCCTATTATATGCTAATTTACTAACAGAACAATTGCAGAACCAGGATGCTATAGAATTGCATGGTTCAACAAAGAAGCCCACGCATAATAAGAGACAGATAAAGAGCAGTGGATACCAAGCTGGTGCAAGCTCTCCACCTCACGAATGATGGTCTCAAACTTATCAGAATCAGCCCTTCCAACATCATCTCTTTCAGCTGCAAAACCCCATTTCGCAGAATTCTCAATTATTGCATTACTATCTCTCAAGAAAACATAATTAAAGCCCCCCCAACACACAGACACACACACACACACACACACACACACAAAATACTCTGTTCTGAACCTCATTGTTAAAACTTAAAGAAGCAGAGGGATGAATCCAGTTGCTTTACCGTTGATGAGGGTCGTCACGGCACGGTACCGCGATCGGAGGAGTCTGCCGTCGCTCATGCCTTCATGATGGTTCTCCTCCGGTGCAACGGCACCGGCGGCACTAGCGGTTCCCGGTTCGCGTTTCAGGGGCCGTTGTGTCATGACACGCTGTACTTTGGATCGAAAACAAAGGGGTTTAAGACGTACGGAAGGAGAACACTCAAACTCAAACCCTTATTGAAAAGCTGAATGCCCAAAAAAAACAAAAAACAGAGGAAAAAAGACAAAGGAGAAGCCCTAGAATTGGGGAATTTGAAGGGTCGGTTTTTTCCCTCCCTCTAATGGCGGTAATTAATTCCTTATAAATTATATGTCTGTTTTATTATTATTATTATTGTATATATATATATATACGTAACATGGCGGCCTATCCGCTTCTCCTTCCTTATTTTGGACTCTTTGAAATAAGCCAACTAACAAACAGAACGGTTTTTTTTTCTGGACAGCTAACAAACAGAACTTACGAAAACGTGGCGGCTGACATTTTAATTTCCTAATGGAGAAAAATAGGGAGACAATAGGTCGGTTATATCTAATTGCTTATTTTATTTTTTTTTATATTTAAATTAAATATTATGTGTATATTATTAAAATAAAATATACATACGGTTAACTTAAAATGTAAATAGCATCATAAAATTTTTGACAAAAATAAGGCATAAAAATTCTTAGGACTCACGTGCTATCTCTGCGTTCGTTTCTGTCCTAGGGATTGTTGGTTGATGCATTCAATTAAAAAACAGAAGTCTTTTGCGCGCAGAGACGGATGCAGAGGGTGGCCATGGGAGGCAATTCCCCCCTGACTTTGTGTCTTTTATTTAAATGTTTCTACACAACTTCTTAACGAGTCGTGTTGCGCCAGCGCAAGGGGCGTTTTGCCTCCCTTTGTCACTTCTTGCCAGCCCTGAGTTCAAGGCCAAACAAGCTCCCATTTTTGCTTCTTTTTTTTTTTTTTTGGCCAAATTCCTCTTTTCTTTTTATTGTTGCCTTTTAAAAGAATAGAGCGTCTAGTAGTTAATGTCACTTCTGTTCCCTTAAAAAATAAATACTTTCTTTCTTTTTCTTTTCTTGAGTAAAACTTCGTTTCCTTTTTTTATTTTTTATAACTACTTTTATATAAAAATGTTTATTTATCATAAAATTAGTTTTAATTTTATCAATTACAATAGTTACACAAAAAAAATTTACAATAAATTTTATAAAAAATCTATTATACAATCACATAAAAAGTAAATGACTAAATAATTGAATTATTACTTATATAAAAAATATATTTTATTATATAAAAAAATTATAAATATAATTTTGAAATATTAAAACTCACAAGTATAATTATAATATTTATTACTCAAGATAATTATTATAATATTCTATTTTAATCATACAAATTAATTTTATTATTGTAACCATACTTATTAAGTTTGCCCCCCCTAAATTTTTTTCTTGGATCGTCTCTGTTTGCGGGTATTCCTTAGCCCAAATAGTAGGAGAAGTGCATCCGACCACACCATGTAAGGGTTAGAACTTACGTGGCCTACATCCCTCTTCTCCTACGTAACCAAATTTGGGTTCCCAGTCACATAGAATGCAGATGGAAAAAAAAAAATTCTTTTTCTGTTGATTTATTTTCTTCCTCCATTTGGGAACTTGCTCCTAACCTTATTTGTGGAAACAATTCCGCATCCAGGAGGTTTTCTTTTATTTTCCTTTGGCATCATTAAAGAGGCTTCAAAGGCATAAATAAATTACTAAGTTAGGTTGACTTATTCTTCTCAAAAAAAAAAAAAAAAGTTAGGTTGACTTAGTCTCATTCAAGTTTCTTGTGCTCAAAGAAACTTCAAATTAAGTAAAATTATTAATACTTGGAGGCCAAGAAATTATAGAATTTTAAACATGGATTATTATTTTGAGTTTCAAAATCTTATTCGGTTTCGGATAGGGAGTCTGTGTCGGGCCAAACAGATCAAATCATATTTCTGTAGGAATAAATCTCCTGCGCTATAAAAAAAAAAAATCGCTTCAAAGGCATAGTTTATTTGTGCCCTGATTTCATAAGTAACAGCAGCGTTATCCTGTCTCGGGAATATTAAAAGAAACTGGAGCCATTTTGTCTAAGGTTAGTTTTATCTGTTACCCTGATTTTTGTTCTGCCCTGAGTTTTTTTTCTTATTTTTATTTGTTTTTTTATACGTGCTGCCCTGAGATTGTTAGTAGTGGCTTATTAGCTTGGTTTTGGAATTGGTGGGCTTTGGTTTTGGAAGATTTTCTGCCAAATCTATAAGGTAATAAAGTGGAATATTTTGTGCTATGGAGGACAGCAGTTTGAAGACGTGGATCTCTGACAAGCTATATTCAATATTAGGATATTCCTGGCCCATAATCATTCAGTATCTGATTAGTTTGTCTAAAAAAGCCGAATCACCGGATGATTTGTTGGGCAAGCTAGAGCTTGATTGTGAACTTCCATCATCAACTGAAACTGGTTCTTTTGTTCGAGAACTTTTTGCGAAGATTCCTCGTAAGACATTGAATCCAAATCCTTGTCAACGAGACTTGGAAGCTGTTATGTATGCAAGGAAGCAGAAGCTTTATACCCTCTTGGACGCTGACAATGGTGATGACATTGAAGGCAGTGGTGCCAGTGTTGTTGACCCTGAACCTGCGTTTATAAGAGTTGATAGACAGAAGAAACAGTTGAGGAAAAGGATGGAAAGTGAAGAGGATGAAGACAATGTGGTGGTCGAGCAAGTGGAAGAGAAATGGGTCAAAAGACGCATGTCTGAAGATGAGAGTGATGGAAAATTATTGTGTGACCAAAGACGTGTGTCTAAAGATGAAGATGATGGCGAATTATTGCGTGACCAAAGAGAAAGGGAGCAATTAGAGAGAAATATCAGAGAACGTGACGCTGCGAGAACTCGAAAGCTAACTGAGAAAAAGTTAACAAGAATGGAGCTAGCAGCGGTGATTCGTAGGTCAAATGCTTTGGAGAGAAACGACATTGACAATTTGAGAGAAGTATCAAGACGAGTGTATCTAAAGATGAGGCAGCAGAAGAAGGTGAAAGAACTTAGAGATGATATAGAAGATGATGAATATTTGTTTGATAAAATTGTGAAGCTTACTAAAGCAGAAGTCCGTGAGTTAGGATACAAGAAGTAAAATTATGAGTTTGTGAAGAAGAAGTTAGAACATGATGATTACTCGGACGAGTACAGGATGCCAGAAGCATATGATCGGGAAGGAGGGGTTAATCAAGAGAAGAGATTTGCTGTGGCAGTTCAGCGTTACGAGGACCCTAGTATTGGAGATAAGTTGAATCCATTTGCAGAGCAGGATGCTTGGGAAGTTCATCAGCTAAGGAAATCAACACTCAAATTTGGTTCACAAAATAAAAAGCATACATCGGATGACTATCAATTTGTGTTTGATGACCAGATTGACTTTGTCAAGGCATCAGTTATGGAGGGCGACAAGTATCATTACGAGCTTCCTGTTGAGTCTCTTGATGGAAACCGTGGGGTAAAATCAGATTTGGAAAAAATACAGGAGGAGCGAAAGTCTTTACCTATCTATTCTTACCGAGATGAGCTTCTCCAAGCTGTAAGTAATCATCAGGTTATTGTTATAGTAGGAGAAACAGGTTCAGGGAAGACCACCCAGATACCCCAGTATCTCCATGAAGCTGGTTACACCAAGCATGGGAAGATTTGTTGTACACAGCCAAGGCGAGTAGCCGCTATGAGTGTTGCTGCTAGAGTTGCTCGAGAAATGGGTATCAAACTTGGGAATGAGGTTCGCTATTCCATCCGTTTTGAAGATTGCACATCGGAAAAGACAGTTTTGAAATATATGACAGATGGAATGCTCTTACGAGAGTTTCATTGTGAACCAGATCTTGCAAGTTATAGTGTTGTGATGGTGGACGAAGCTCACGAAAGAACTTTGTCAACTGACGTGTTATTTGGATTAGTGAAGGACATAGCCCGTTTCCGACCTGATTTGAAGTTGCTTATTTCTAGTGCGACACTTGATGCTGAGAAATTCAGTGATTATTTCGATTCTGCTCCAATTTTTAAAATTCCTGGGAGAAGGTTTGCGGTTGTCATACACTACACAAAATCCCCAGTAGCCAATTACTTGGATGCAGCAATTGTATCCGTGCTTAAAATTCATATCACAGAGCCATCTGGTGATATTTTAGCGTTCCTTACTGGTCAAGATGAAATTGAAATTGCTGAGGAAATTTTGAAGCAGAGGACAAAATGTTTGGGAACGAAAATTGCAGAAATGATTATTTGTCCTATATATGCGAACTTACCAACAGAACAGCAGGCTAAAATCTTTATACCCACACCAGATGGGGCAAGGAAGGTTATCCTTGCAACAAATATTGCAGAAACTTCTTTAACAATTGACGGGATAAAGTATGTTATCGATACTGGTTTTTGTACGATGAAATCCTATAATCCAAGGACTGGCTTGGAGTCTTTGCTGGTCACTCCCATGTCAAAAGCTTTAGCAGAACAACGTGCAGGCCGGTCAGGTCGAACGGGTCCAGGAAAGTGTTTCCGACTTTACACTGCCTACACTTATCACCATGACTTGGATGACAATACAGTACCAGAAATTCAAAGGACCAGTTTGGCCAATGTTGTGCTGACATTGAAGAGTCTTAGAATTCATAATTTATTTAATTTTGACTTTATGGATCCACCAACTTTTGAGGCATTAATAAAAGCCCTGGAGGTGCTATTTGCATTGGGTGCACTAAATAAACTAGGTGAATTGACTAAGGTTGGTAGAAGGATGGATGAGTTTCCTCTAGATCCCATGCTATCCAAAATGATAGTTGCTTCTGACATGTATGGATGTTCAGATGAGATCATTTCCATTTCTGCAATGCTTTCTGTTGGGAATTCAATCTTCTACCGTCCAAAGGATAAACAAGTTCATGCTGACCATGCCAGAATGAATTTCTACGTGGGAAATGTAGGGGATCATATAGCTCTACTCAATGTATACAATACTTGGAAGGAAACAAATTACTCAAGGCAATGGTGCAGTTCAAATTATATTAACTTTAAGAGTATGAAACAAGCTAGAGACATTCGGCATCAGCTGGAAGGCCTCTTGGAGAGAGTTGAAATTGCGCTAACATCCAATCCTCGTTATTTGGATGCCATAAGGAAGTGTATAACGTCAGGATTTTTCATGCAGTGTGCACGAATACAGAAGGACGGGTCCTATAGAACTGTGAAGTTTCCACATCTTGTTTCAATACATCCTAGCTCCGGATTAGCACAGATTCGCCCAAGATGGGTCATGTACCATGAATTTGTTCTCACAACGAAGGAGTACATGAGGCAGGTAAGTAAATTGAAGCCAAAGTGGTTGGCAGAGATAGCGCATCACTATTACAAACTGAAGGATGTTGGAATGTTGAAAACAGAATAACTTTACTGAGAAATTTTGATAGAAGAAAAAAAATATCAGATGTGTTTGTACATAAAAAAACAATAAATAAGAGAATTGTATTATTCCTTGTCCCTTTATCGCTATGCAATCTATTTTTCTCGCACTGTGTATGTGAAAATTGTTAATCTCATCTCATCAGGTGCTTTCGAAAATGGAGTGCATTACAAATCGAACTTCCTGTTTTGCTGACAATTTCCTTGCAGTGTATGAAAGTCAGATTCTCTTTTTTAGGTAAATTGTGCAATTTACTGTCTCTGCATTCACTCTATCTCATTCATTATATTCTATTTCAAATTTTA
This sequence comes from Carallia pectinifolia, assembly GCA_037832335.1. Taxonomy (NCBI): domain Eukaryota; kingdom Viridiplantae; phylum Streptophyta; class Magnoliopsida; order Malpighiales; family Rhizophoraceae; genus Carallia; species Carallia pectinifolia. The sequence continues at coordinate 14,398,531 of CM075444.1, read as the reverse complement.
AATCAGAGAGCCCATAAGCAAATAACAACTTTTCAGAAAATTTCACATTTTCCCAGTGATTATTATTGAGTTGACACTATATTGCTAGGTATGTCTTCCTAAGTGCAACATTGCTTACCTGTGTTCTGTATCCGCTTCCCCCCCCACCCCACTCTGAAAAAAAAAAGCACACACACACACGACAAAATCTCCTCTTCCATACCAATGATGGCCTAATATAGAAGCTGCATGAATCTGAGCCCTTGGGTCAAAAGATGAAGAATATGAATTCCGATTTTAATTCATTACAAATTGACAGGCAGCGGCTGGTTCATTATGTTAGCTTTCTCATCATGATAATTGATATTTGCCATGCCCACCTTGTATTGAAGAACTGTTTTTCCTCATCAATGCAGTAGCTTAATTAAGTGAACATATACAGAATTCTTAAGTTTTCTTTGGCGAACATATATGCAATTGATGAAGGTAAGAACAAGTTCCATTCATAGTGAACCAGAGACTCCTAATAGTGAATCTGTAAGTGCTGAAAAAGTGATTGAAAAATTAAATGCACTATAAAGAATCACAACGAGAAGGAATACGTTGTGAAGCTAGAACCATGTCAAGAACTGACTGGTACTCCTATTGCCTTTGAAGGATAATTCTGTTTTGATGGAGGATGTAATTTGATTTTTTTTTTTCCTTTTTGTTTAAGGTCTAAATGCAGCAGCAAAAAGCACAACTTTCAATGCTTGCTGCCCCTTCTTCCACCTAAATCAGGGCTTGGAAAGAATAGCACAACCAGATATGTTAAAATCATGTTTTCTTTTCCTTTTTGGGTCAGACTAATGTTTCCAGTTTCACAGCACCTAGCAAATAATCCTACTGCTTGGCTGTCTAATGGGATAGTTAGGCAAGCTAATGAGAAGTGTTTCTGGTAAACAAAAACAACGACAAGCTTTTGTTCTTCTGGACAGAAAGGAGGAGATTGTTGTTTAGGTGAGGATGTGAGTTTTTACATTTACAGAAGAAGTAATTCAATTCAGCAGGAAGCTGCATCAGCCTACAAGTGCCATAAATCAAAAGAGCTTGATGACATTTTCTTCCTCTGATAGCCATGATTGAGTATATTCCACTCACTTTCACTTTCAAATCCATTATTAATATTTATGGGAATTGTTCCTTGTTATTGTTGTAGGCTTGTAGTAGTTGAAGGATGGTTGTTGCTATTGTTGTTGGCCTCTTCTACCATGTTGCTTGAAGCCAGGCTTCAGAGAGAAGCAGAACCCTCAAACTGTTAATGAGCCCCGACTTACTAATATAATGTACTTTATTTTGGTCACACCCTCACCTCAGTATTTGCTGATTATATGTATGTATTGCTAGTGCTACACACACACTGCTCTTTCTTTCCCTTTCTCCCCCCCCCCCCCAATTTTTTTTCCTCTTTCGTGTATGAGAAAATGTTAGTGCCTTGAAATTTGGTATTCTAGTTAGTGTCCTGATAGAAATTAAGGCTGATATTTTTTAAAATAATCGATAATTTTTAAAACATCTGTTATTTTTATATTTTTAAAAATTATTAATTTTGTTTCAAAAATATCAATTTTAATTTCAATCGAAATACTGATTAGAACATCAAATTTCAAGACATATATTAGAGCTTTTCGTATATATGTTCACATGTACTTGCTGCCATGTGCTTTTGTGGGAGGAATGTATTAGAGGATTATATATGCATTTTGCAACTCAATTGCTACTATTTATTTATCTGGCGGCGAGAGGCGCTCGACCAAATTTTGATTCACTTTAGAAATTGCAGTTTGTATTCGAAATTGTATGTATGGGTAAGCTTAGAGCATATAAGTTCGGGATCCCCTGGCCTTTTCGGCCAACCATTTATAAACAAAGACGGCAACGATCCCTCTTCAATGTACTTATATGCGCCTATTAAGTATATATCCCATACCACTGATTTTGAATCTTCACTCGAAATTGACACTTTCAGTTTCAAATTAAATTTCAATACTAACGCCAGTTGAGTTACAATTTACTGATTCACTGATTTTAAAATTAAAAACTGAGATTCATTCGTAAAAATTTTAAAAGAGAACAGTTAATGCGTTCTAATTTGAACACGTTTAACTAATTTTAAAATTTTGATTTCAAAGTCAATGGCTAATATCTTTTAACGTTAGAGAGATTAAGGGTACGATGTAACATTGCAATAAGTCAAAAAAATTACGACGCGACCGCTCCAAAAAAACAAAATGGAAACTCAAATTTTCAAAATTCAAATGGCAAATCCACGATTATCATTATTATTTTGGCATTTACTGTATAGTCTCCTCTCTATAAATAGCTCTGGTATCTGGAACAGCCTAAAGAATCTCACAAAAATCTCTCTTCCAACCCTACCCTTCTTCTTCCACAAAATTACATTCCATACCCTCCTAAGCCTCTTTAGCCCAAGAAAGAATCTTCCATTCTTCTTCTACCAGTGGCTTCGGCGTTTGGCGTCTGGCGTTTGGTTCAGAATGAAAGCGTCGTTGAAGTTCCGTGAAGACCAAAAGCCGCTGTTCAGAGCCAAAGTGCCGTTGAGCATCGCCGGGTTGCCGTTCCAGTCGGGGATTGTGGCCGGCGAGTCCAAAGAGCTCTCTCTCAATCTCGCTACCTTCTTCGAATCAGGGCCGTCCATCAAGATCGCCTACCGCCCCAACGACACCTGGAACCCTTTCTCTCTTGTCGTCAGAACGGGAACCGGACCCTTCGGTTCCCCGATCTCCAGCTCCATGCTGATGAGCGCCGAGTTCAGCCTCCTCGGCCGTGGAAACCCTAGCTTCATGCTCCATTTCAAGCCTCAGTTCGGGGACTTCTATGTCAAGAAGTCGCAGTCTTCTTCGGCTTTTGAGAAGACCGTCAGGTTTTTCCGGAAGAACGGCGGCGTTTCACTGGATAATGGTGATGATGACGACGACTCGTCGATTGAGGTGGTGGAGGCTCCGGTGGTTAACGGTGAGGTGGGACGGGATGAAGGATTCTGCGGGAAGAGGATTGGGGTTTTCCCACAGCCTACGGCTAGCGGGATTTTAAAGGTTTTGTCGGGCGTGGAAGTGGCGGCGAAGACGAAGCTGCCGATGCGAGGTCACGCTGTAATGAATTTCCGCTGGGGAGTTAGGGTTCCGACGGAGAACGCTAACAGCGGCGGTGATGCGACGGCTGGGATTAATTTTAAAAAAATTCCCTTCTTGGTGATGAATAAGATCGGGATCGAACACGTGTACGGGGACGAATCGAAGTCAAAAGGGGCAGCAACCTCAGCTAATAAGGCGGGCCCAGAATTTGAAAATGCCGACGTGGCCGACGCTTGTTTGACGGTGAAGCGGCAGCTGGAGGTCTTGCAAGCAGAGAACGGGCTGTTGAAGAAGGCCGTGGATGATCTGAGGCAAGAGATCGGCGCAAGCAAGCTAACCTCGCCGGCGGTGGACTGGAGTTCTGGAAAATACTGGGAAAAAGTTGAACGGAGAGGTAAGGAGGGAGGAGATGTGAATCAGGAGTCGAGCAAAGCACCGAAGACCGCCGGCACCGGCTGCGCAGGGATTTGAACTTATCAAAACCGCTGCAGATAATTTATGTGTATGCCACCTAAAATGTGCGCGTGTTTTTTTTTTTTTTTTTTTAATGCAATACCCATTTTGTCCTGTGAGGCAGCTGCCGATTTTGTTAGTTTGGGGTCTAATCAAGTGCATCTTTTTGCTCCTGTTCCAAACCCATGGTGCAACCGTGCCAGGTTTACGCCGGCAGTATTGGTTTTTTTTTTTGGTTTTCTTGAGCGATACAACAGCAGTGTTGGCAAAAAGATTCTTTTAGGAAACAGATTAACGATCCAGGCTCAAATAGAAAAATATGTGGTGGTTTTGTCAAATTGAATTTAAGGATTTTAGCTCCCAAAATAAAAACAAAAAATGCAGCCCCGCAAGCTGTAAGGCTGACCACTTAGGGAGTAAAAGATGCTTTGCGGCGTTAGCCACGTGTTACGTGCGATGGTTTGTTTTAAACGGCTGACTAATGATAAATAACAAAACGAAACATTTTTGTGAGCGTACATTTTTATTATATGATTCGATTGTATTGTAAAATTAATCATATTTTTTATAACAATAATTATATTTTTTATAATAAAAATTTACACTTTATTTTTTTATATAAAATATAGGTATATTATTATAAAAAATATGAGCGTTATTATATTATGACTGAATGGTATAATAAAACATGTATGGTCACCTAATGAAGTCCATAACAAAAATGGTAAATAACAAAACATATAACGACTCAAATGATGGAGCTAGTTTTATCGAAAAAAAAAAAGTGTATACGATTTATGAAAGGGCCATACGTAGGGACCAAAAAGTGTTTTATGCTGTTCTTTTAAACAACTGAAAAAATATATATTTGTGGAAATGTAAATTACAATTTTTTGGGACTACTGAAAAATAAACACTACAATAACTACAAGCAATAAGAAGGCATTGAGAGAACAGACAAAAACTAGAGGATCAAAATGCATAAGTCTATAATGGAAAAAGCAATCGATATCAATAGCAATTTGAAAAATATCAATGCCCTCACATGAGACATTTCAGAAACATTACCCTTACACCCTCACATGGTCAATTAGTCAGTAATGTTTGAGATAATCTCGAAGCGTCAAGTCGAAGCGTAGACAGAGCTTAATACTTTGAGATAACCTCCAAACAAAAGCATAGACATAGGAAAATACTTTGAGATAATCTCGAAGCGTTAAGTCATTAGCAATGCGTCATGATTAGTGAGATGAAGAAAACATGACGACGATGCTAAACGGAATTTTCGTCCAAATGTAAAATGTCAAAACATCAAAATTTGGATAGTATTTCATTTCCTGAAAAAGCTGTCACACTGGGATAAAACAAAATCAACATAGAAATGCAATAGAACATTCTTTCCAGTGCGGGCCTGAGAGCTCTTTCACCTACACTTTCCAGCACATGTAATGTATAACTGTACCCATGGTAGCTCCAAACAGAGTAGGTCTGGCTTCAATAATATTTGGTTGAGTTTCGGGACTCCCAAACAAATGCTTCCAATGCAAATTTGCAGCCGTTTAAACTGTTCGTGTTCTCGACTTTTATTGGCGCAACTTCTTATTTCATGCTTATTACTTGGAAAATATTTTTCTAACATAGGGACTCAGGAAAAAGGCCAGCGCCTCTCTCATGGCTTGACATGTAATTATTAGTATAAACTTATAGGTTGATGAAATAAATAAAACAGAAAAGTGTCTCAGTGCATCAGACCATGCTATGGATCTAAGGAAGGATCAGATTTATGCAGCTTAACCCTAGTTTTCAGAAAGAGATTATTTTCTCAATTCAAACCTGTGACCTCGATGTCACAATGGAGCAGTTAGATGAAGATATGAAAAGGAAAAAAGAGCAATCAGTTATTAGCAAAGATGATGCATTTACCTCAGACATCAAGAGCAAAACAATCTGGAAAACAAATAACCATGGCAACCCTGTAAAGTATCAAGAAAAGGAGCAGTTTGGCAAGCATCCTCAACCGTACGGTCCATCCACCTCTTCAGTATAGTTTCAGCAACAACAGACACCTCATGCTGTAAAACAGCTGCACCAAGTGGTCCTATCAAATTCAGCCTCGTTGCAGCAGAAAAAGCATCTCTCATTGTAATAAACATATAAGCTCTTTGAGAAGTTTCACCATCCATACCAAGAAGTCCACATATGAGCCCAAATACAGGGGCATGATGAAAAAAAACAGCCCCAGAGCCAAGAGCCATCAGTCTTGTGGTTTTAAGAGATGGTATTTCGGTAAAGACAGCTGCAGCCACCCTCATGAGTGCTGATCCTTGTGCAATAGATGCTTTTCGACTTACCTCATTGGTTAAAGTTGCATCAAGTATCTTGTCAAGCCTCTGCCACTCATCCAAATTTGGGCAGATGGTTGCAGAGTATACAAAGGGAAGAAGCAAGCTTCCAGTATTCTCCAAAACATGGATAATATGAGTTCGAAGATCTTCAGCACCCAAGATTATGCGGGCTTGAATTGCAGCCTCAAGACCAAACGAGTGAGCAAAACCGCCAGTAGGGAGGATGGAATCAAGTAGTTGCCACTGGCTCCATTGTAAAACAAACTTTGCAGAAGATGGATTTTTGTTAACCTTTTCTACCTCCAACTTAGCTTCCATCAGACAAATTAAAAAAACCTGCCGCGAACAGATCTGAGTACATGAACCATATGAAAAGCAATTAACCAACAAAAAGCACTTAAAGATGAAAACTTTAGCATATAATATTCTGTCCCACAACATATGACACATCAAACAAGTGATTTGCACACAATTTTTCACTAGCATAGAGAACTTTAGAGCATATTCATTCTTCTCTTTATCTGCATTTACTGGAACAAGCAATTTATCTCTAAGGATAACAATAGAAATTGCTACGAGGAAAATGGTCGCAATCATGCGATCTTAACTGCAGATGACTTTGTAAATTTTGGCAGCTAATCTTCACAAAATTGACAAATCCAGCTCAAGCCGAAGTCCCATTATGTGATCACTGGAATCTCCACTTCACTCTGTGGCTCTATCTCTCCCTATGTTCGCGAACACTCTTAATGCACAAGCCACTGGGCAGTAACGTATTTGGCCAAATCGCCACAAACCCAACAGAGGATTAACGCCTCTATCCATGTTGTTGAACCGATTCTTGTCATAGACACAATTTTTGCAATTTTTTTATTCCGAATAACAAGTACACATCTTAATCTTTCACATTCTTCTTCCAATCCAGTAGCATCTCGTTTATAATTGCAATAAGTAACCAGTGGAAAAGTGATGAATCTGTAAGTATATCCAGAAAAAAAAGAAAAAAAGAAAACTAAAACTAGAAGAAATAATTACCCACTTTGAGCTGCGTCAGGAAAATCTGCGTATCAATCCCAAATGGAAAGAGGATGTATGATGGGGTCGTTGTGCAGGTCCCCAATACGAGAGAGAGCCGATTGAACGGTTTCAGTTGTGGAGGTTCGGGTCGTTGTGGAATTATTGGCTGGTGAACCTCCAACTGCCGTTTGAAGAACTGAAAAAATCCTCAGCTGGTGGGCATTGCATGCCACCGGCCCTTGTTTCACCAGCTGAGTAGGTGAGTCTCGCCTGCGAGTCTTAGAGTGTGCGAAGAAATAAGAGGAAAGGACGAGAAAAGAGAAAAAAGAAAAAGAAAGTATTGAGAAAATAAAGTTGTTGGAAATAATAGAAAAAGGTTAAGAGAAAAAGGTAGATGAAAAAAAAAGGTAAATAGTAATTGTGAGAGAAAAAGTAGATAAAAAATAAAATTATTTGAAGTGATAGGAAAAAAGTGAGAAAAAAAATATGGTGAAAGAAAATATAAATAGCAATTTGTGAGAGAAAAAGTGAAAAGAAAATAAAATTATTTAGAATAATATAAAAATTAAGAAAAAAAATAAAAAAAATAAAAAATAATTATATATTTTTTTTATTTTTTTTTTTGCATATTATATATAACTTTAGAAGTATTATTGCGTATTAATTGTTTTCTTTTGTTTGATATTTTTTTTGACATTAACAAGTACGTGGTTATTAAATAAAAATATCAGATGAAATGTATGTATGTAATAGAAAATAATAATAATAATAAAAATTAAAAAATTTATAAAAAATTAAAAAATTTACTTTACTGAAAATCAAAAAATATTTTCCTTTTGTTTTTTTTGTCAGACAGCGATCAATAAAATTACCACATGATGCTTTTTAAAATAACAGTGAAGAACATGGGACTATGGCTATTGAATCGGACTTAAATGCCCAGTCATATGAATCACTGAGTAATTAGGTCCCAAAGCTACAATCGTGGCCACGAGTTCTGTCGAAAGCATCCATCGGCTTCGTTCGACGTTTTGGCGACTCCGGTGGTCGTTTGTGCTTCTTAGCGGATTGCGTGGGCCTCGTTTGCCTCTTGGTTGGGCTCTCCAGTCGTTGTTTTATGGTTTGTCTATTTTGTTCTGCTAGTTGCGAGTTTGGTGGTTGCTTCCTCTCCCCTACCTCCCCGCTCGTTGTGGTTGGCACGGGGGTGGGGGAGGTGTCGTGCTTGTGCTGCTCCAATCATGGCGTGTTTAGTAGTGCTCAATGGGTCCTCTTTTATAGGTCTTTTGGGACCTTCGGCTTGGCCTAACTCTTGTGGGTTGTGACTTGTGTTTGAGTCTGTACATTGGCCGCTTATGAATCAGTGAGATATGTTGTTGTTGGCTATTTAGGCCAGATGTATCTGATGTCTTTTGTACTTTGCCTATTTGGGCTTGAGCTGGACTGTTTCAGTTTTAATGCAACACCCAAAAAAAAATCAGAATGAAAAATATTAAATAAATGTAAATTTTTAACTCAATAAACATAAAATAATGATTGTTAAATTATATATTTATAATTTCATATTTGTGCGAGTGATTAACAAGAGTCACTCTCACGTCAAAATATGTCTCCATGTTGTAGAATTCTTTCTTCACTTAAGAATCAGAAGTAGACAATCAATTGAGCTCCACATGATCACAGCGGCTTCCAAGTTCCAACCTGATAATTGATGGACAACTTGAATGATAAGCAAAGTATTTCCGTAATCGCAGAGTTCCCTTTGGCATACTAATTTTTACCTCAGCGTTGGCCTTCAAGAATTATTTGCGAACTGAGGTGCATTGAGATGTGCCAAAGCCATCAGAACCAGACGACATTGGCTTGGCGAAGAGCAATTCAATTCTATACTCCCATTGTCTGGTTGCCTATAAGCAAAACCTGAATGTGAATGAAACTTTATTTTCTAGTGTGATAGTTTCCTTTTCCTTTCAAATTTACCTAAGAATATTTTGTTGGGTGTAAAAATGAGAAATTAAGGGTAGTTGTTCCAAGAATCCTGCTTGGGATATTTTGTTAGTCACAATTTTGACACCTCAATCTGTTCAGGTTGGTAGAAATACTATTTGTTTCATTTGCCCTCTGAGTTCCAATAATTAGATTCGGATGTCAAGTAAAAATATTTTTCTTTTTAAGTGGGGGTGTGAAGCATATAGTATTTTCGAAAATCTGTTCACACTTGCTGAAAATTCACTTAAATAATGAAATCAATCAATATCGATACATGGATCTGACTATATATATACAACTGGTGCACCGATTGACGTGTTAGTAATAATTTTTTTTCATTTTTTATAAAATTAAAACTTAAAACTACATAAGTATTACTCTAAATTATAAATTGTAGACATTATATAAGATTCTTTATACTATTCAAATTTTTTTTTAAATAGTAAAAAAATATATTATTATAATATTTGTTTGTACGATTCTCCTACAAAATGTGCGTGCGAAAATATTTCCGTTGATATGTATATTTGTAATTCACATTCCATACATGTAATTAAAGAGTTAACACATGCCAAATAGAGTGGACACAGGGGCACGCTGCTCATACAACCTACTTCCCTTTTAAATTCGATTGAATCTAGTGGTCTTTTTTCTATTATACTCCCACTTCACTCACCTTTCTATGGATATCAATTACAGAACATTGGCTGCTTTCTTTGCCTTGATTCTAGTTCAAATTTCTGTAAGCTCCTCACCATGTCTTTGCCACGAAGAGGGTCTTTCTAGTGGGAGAAGCTTATCAAGAAGGCTACTGATTTCTGCGCCATTGCCATCCATGTTTGCAAGGCACAGCAAGTTAAGTGGAACAGTGCAATGGGCCAAGACAGCTGTAGAGCAAAGCCTCAGGAAAGCACCACCAAGCGTCTCTAATCCTATACAAAACAAGTAGAACCGCTTCGGGTTCACGGGGACATCAGCAAAGACACTGTCTCACTCGGATTTCAGATTTGCTTTCTTTTCTCTACCATTTTCTTAGCGATTAAATATACTTCTTGCATTGTGCTTTAAAAGCATTATGCTCAAGTTGTGGTGTGTGTGTGTTTAATTCTACAGCGTCATAAAAATGACCGCTCAATCAATCAAGCGTCGCTACGTGGACATGGAATTGGGACACGGAATGAGGGCGGAGCCTTTGAAATAGGGGGGTTAGGTTAGTGAAACTAAATGTATATTGCCGTGTCTCTCTTGCCTGCCCACTTTCTCTGGGTCTCTAATTTTTCTCCAATCATAATGTGCTCAGTGTTAGTCAAAATGGCACATATATATGGTGGTTGGTCCAACTGGTAAGGACATGATTAATCCATGCCTCACGTTGCAGTGCATGCACATGTTTCCACTGGTTGTCAGCATTGTTTTCCTGAAACCACAAAGAGATTACTGTAATTGACTCCACGATATCGGGTTAATGGACTTTCCAATCGACGAAAAGAAATCTAAATGCTGAGTATTACGATATTGGTTCCTTTTCTTCTTGTTGTTTCTATGACAATTAGATACTACAATTTCTTTAACTGAACCGTGACAATGTTACTAGCCAAAATCAAACTTTTTTAAAATGAATTATTACTGAACCGTAATAAAATCAAAAGCAGGCAAAGATGAGACCACAAAAAAAAAAAAAAGGAATAACAAATTATCAAGTTACAATTGGCATCATAATACTAGACATTAGATGAATGATTATCGAATGAACTCGAGACCTTTGAGGAGAGTCCTTTCCTCCACTTAGTCCATCAAACTCTTTTTTTTTTTTTTTTAGGTCTTTTGAAATTAATAATCCAACCGTTTAAACTTTTGTATCATCAAATTTATAAAGGTAATTATTTTTTTTTTTTGTCTATTAGAAGACCTATTAGGTCATGAATTTACTCCTCTCATAAAACTCACCCCTCTCTTTCTAAGATTTAAATTCAAAATTTCTATAATAAAAATCTGACCTACAATTAGGCTATCCCCTAAGGGACTAATTATTTTTTTTTGGTTTAATTTACAGAGGTAATTATAGAAGGGCTTAATATGGTTATCGACAGTACTTAAGGGGCTCCGGCTTCCTTAAAACCCATGCCTATTTTATGTGGGTGGCCTGCTCAACGAGTCGATGGAACAAAAAGGTCAGCAACACGTTAGCCCCAGAGCATGTGCGTAATCGGTTGGGCCAGGCAATCTCCTCGTGCGGCCCCAGTCAGATGACCATGGCATGGGCAGAGTTAAAAAACCTTTTTTAACCCCAAAAAATTATTGATTGTCATCTGATGATGCCAAACAAAATAGGCCGAAACCTTACCTATTTATACTCTGCGAGACGACAATTATATTTATTTTCGGTGCATAGTAAAATAACTTTTTTTTTTTTTTTTTGTGAAGCAATAGCATTTAAATGTATGCAAGTTAATTGCCAATTAGAAAGGTTTATGAATTCCCAGCTATTCCTCAATGAGGAAAAAAATAATTTTGACCTTTTAAATATGCCTTTGTTTTTCTTTCCTGGTTTATTGGAAATCTAATAAGATTTAGAATTTTATTACTATATTTTCTAATTACCCACCCTTATCCTAAGATTGCACATGAAGACTTTAAGTAGAAATATAAAATTGCATGAACCAAAAAGTACAAAATGAAAAATTAAATAACTGTTTACGATCTTTTAAGCACCTCAGTTTTAATTGTTGAGACGTCAGTTGCTATTTACCCAGGAATAGAACTAGAGTTTGTTCCAGGATTTTTGCAGTGGTTTTAATTATTTTAATAGGGTACAAGAATGAAAAATGAACTTATTTTTTGTTAGTCCTAAAATTCCCTGTTCACCATTAAGTTCAAGAAAAAGAAAAAAATTGGTAATTTTATTTATATAATTTTAAAATAATTATAAAATGATATGACCTATTAAATAATTAAATTCATTAAAAAATAAAAATATAAAAATTATCAAATACTGTTAAATGTTACTACATATGTGAAACTACCTAGCGTTACCCTTAGTGGCAGATCCAGAAATTTTCTTTAGGGAGAGCAAAATTTATATACATATAGAAAAAAATTGCAAAAAATAGTGTTTATAAAATTTAGGAGGCCAAAGCTATAATTTCATGGGGCAATTAATTAAAGTTAAAATAAATTATACTTAAATACATGTAAATTTTTTTTTTATGGTGGATTTGCCCACCCTCAACAATAAATAGATCCGCCAATGGCTACCCTTAAGTCAAAACTTCAATCTCTGATATATGAAAAAAAAAAAAAAAAAAGAAGGAAGAAGAAGTTAAAGACAATGAACAATAGTTGGACACGGACATTTTTCAAAATGTCTAGAATCCCAACAAGTTTTGATGGTGGGTATACACTTTCTTGTAAAACTCATTGTGTAAACAAGGAAACAAGGAGACCAAAAGGAACCAAAATTGGCGCTGCCAAATCTTAAAGGTTTGCCCATATCTCTCACTCTCTATTGGTCGCAGGTAAAAGCAGGACATGGGGTTTGGAATAAAGATGAGAAAAAGGAGGCATCATTGATGCTCATGCCTTACTCATTTATGATTTTATGCACTTTCTCACAATTTGGAAACGCGGTAGTTTTTCTTATTATTATTTTTTTTTTTTGGGGATAACAGACGCACCTCCATTTGCGACGCCGTTTTATGATCTCCTATCTCCCTTCGCGACCGCATTCTCTCACACAAACAAATTCGCAGCTCCTTCTGTTTTCAATCTCGTGTTATAGATTTCCTTCTTTCGCTTGTTTTTTGGGAAAAATATTTACGCTACACTATATAGCCCTACAGATTAGCCACGCACGTGAAAAAAAAATGTAAATTATTATTAATAAAATGCAGTCACATTATTTATTTACGTTAAAAATACTTTTTTTTAGGAAAAATAAATTTTTTTTAAAGTTAACAAATTTTAATTTTTTTAACAGATATCATGTAAGATTTATATTTTTAAATTTTAAGATAATATTCGCATAATTTTATATTTTAATTTTATTTTTTATATTTTAAGAATATAATTACATTAAAATGATAGTTGATTGTACTTTCATAATAATATATGACCACACTGTACTACACAACGTGGCTCGAAAACTCCTCTCTTTTTTATTTTTTTCTTTTATCTTTTTTGATGTTTTCTCCAGTATCGCGCTTTTGAAAATATATACTATATAGCATCCTTTTTTTTTTTTTTTTTTCTTTGGGACTTGATTGGCGGACCACACCAGTAAGTTTCCTTGATTGAAGCAGGAACCAGGACCTGATTTTAAAGGGCGACGTGTCCCCTCCCCATATAGGACGCGTTTCCCCAATGTTTTCCCTTACAGCACAATGTTAAAATACTATCATAAAAGAAATTTTTTTTTTTTAATTATCAAGTGCAAATTTTGTTTTATGTTATAGGATTAATATATGATCATGGTATGCTCAGGTCAATTTGAAGATCAATTAAAACAAAGTTCTTTTCAAGAGCGCATTCCAGGATTTCCGTAAATCAGACTAAAAGGCTCCCAGAAAGGGCAAAATTTACTACGTATAATGTCCCACACGGCCAAACCTAACATTAGAACAGAGTCATAATTTTTTAGGATATCAACCACAATAATAATTTATTGACTAAAGTGGCTTGGACAGTACCATACAATAATTCCTATTTGGAAGTACGTAAATGTTTGGTGTACACATGATGTATTCTAAGTAGTATACGCACACATTTCATTAATATTTTTAAAATTTTTTTGATTAAAAATATTCTAAAAATAATTTTTTCATAATCAATTTTATATAATGTCTATACTTTAAATTTTATGATAATAATTTTCTAAATTTTAATTTTAATTTTAAAAATAAAAAGATAAAATATTAATATATTAATTTGATACATCACTTGAATCCTTGCAAGTACTACGAATTATTAAGAGAAGAATTGCACGATTACTCAAAAGGCCTCCCATCATGTCCAATATACTTTAGGCCTCATCCTTTCAAATTAAAACCAAAGATCAAAAGCAAGTAACAGGGAAGAAGAGGATACCAAGAAATGAAAATCTCTCAATGCACCCAATAATGAATACATGTATGTACTTTCCTCAGCCCATCGATGTCACAAACATAGAACAATGGGAAAGCAAATAGGACAAGAAATTCATCAAAGACTCAAAAATATTCAAATAGACACACCCCATCACCCACACATCGATCACATGCTTCTAGCCATCATTTCTTGAAATCTCCTGTAGGACTCTTGCTTCTCCAGTCTAAACTTTTCATGGCAGCTTGCAATGAACATATCTGCCAGCCTATCGATTTCATTGACATCTTCGCGATGATCCCCGTTGGCATTCTCATGAACTTTTTGCTCCAGCCAATGAAGGTACCCAGACAGCTGACTCTCGGCTTTGTCCTCAGATTGCTGCTCAGTTGTGATAATTGAATTCCACGACGAATCATGGTACAAATGGGGCGGAGAGAAATTCTCTATAACCGTTTCTGGAAGTGGTAACACGTGTGAAGAGCACCAATTATAGTGTAGCCTAAATGAGCCAGAGAATACTTTTTTTGGGTACTTCTTTCTCTTCTTTTTTGCGGTCTTCGTAGTATAAATGAGTAAGTTTTTAGGTTGGTTTTCTTTGAGAATCTCAGTAAGAGCGGATTTTGCTTTGGAGAGAGCACGAAAAATTCGGTACACGTGCGACAATATGAGGGCATGAACTAGGTTTTTGATATTAGTGGTGGAGCTTGAGGTAGAAGATGGTGACTTTGTAGAGAAATCTTGATGAGGGTGCAGGGTTTTTAGATAGGATGGAGTAACCATTTTTTCTGTTGTGCTTGGGGGGTGTGTGTGTTTGTGTGGTGGGGTTCTTAGTTTTGAGCCTTATTTTGTATGGATTTATAAAGGGTCATGCTTTGCAGATTTTGTGCCTACGTTGCCTTCTGCTTTTATTGTTGGAGATGCAATTGACAATGATACCTAAACCCCCTCTTTTTTTTAACATAAATAACTATGAAAAGATATTGAGTCTATGTCAAAAATAATGCATTTAATGCAGTTATTTGCATATAAAAATATTTTTATTAAACTTATATTAGGACCGAAACTTTTGATATTTATGTGGAATTGAGTTTTAAGACATAAATATTCACTCTTTCATAGGTAAATAATTAGAATTGAAATTCAAATTTACTACTTATCTCATCGGATTTTGTCCACTTGACCTACGTCGGGGGCGACAACAGTATCTCAAACCCGCTTACATTTTTGTTGATATTTTTTGTTAATTGGAACGTGTATCAGGTGTTAAGGGTAGTCGAGGCCTACCTATGGCTTGAGCTAATTAAGTAACTCGAGAACGGCCATTATGGCTTAATCTTCGCTTAAATAACCGCTCCAAGAAATTAATCTAATCTTTTCTATTAATGTATTGCAGCTAAATTATAATCTTCCAAACAAGCAAAACCACGAGCTGCTCCAGCACATTTGGGTATGACGCAAATGTTATTTCTTTAAAGCCGTCCAATTTGTTTTCACCCAAATGGATCTAATTAGGCCAAGTCAAGAAACCTGAAATTTAGGAAACTTCCCCTAAAGTTCTGTGAAAACAGAAATAAAATAAACAATAGGATAACCACCTTCATGGTTTAACTTTAATTAGTGTTTAATTTATTACCCTGAAAGTGGAATGTTTTGAAAGATATATTCAACAATACAGAATTGCAGTTCTCAGACATTAAAGTAGATTTGTGAGGTTAACTTCTTTGCAATTAGCATTGAAATAATTTTTTTTATTTTTTTGGTAATATCACCTCTCAAAGTTGTGTTCACATGATGCAAATTTCATATATCTATTGCCAATGTCACAATAATACATTATCTATATCAACTAACTTCAACCCCAGCTCCCCAACCCCCAAAAAGAGGAAGAAAACATAACCGAATTGCAGAATTAGGTGGAATCCAGAGAAATAGACTAGAATTTGTAGTGGACTTCTGCAATAAAACATTGATTAGTTGGACCTAGATGAAGCTTCGACTGCTTGAGCTAGAAAGATACTTCACAAACGTGTGTGAACCAAGGTTGTCAGAACCTAACCGGTTATTGAACTGGAAAACTGAGAGATTCAAGGTTCAACCAGTTCGACCGGTAAAACTGCGGTTAAACCGGTAAAACCGGTATTTAATATTAAATATATAAAAATTAAATTTTTATATAGCTTATATAATTATATAAAATGTTATATTATATAAGAATGATAATAAATATTTAAAATAAAGTGTATTTTAAGAATTATATTAATATTTACATACATTAAGGATATTACAATTATTATATTTAACAAAATATAATTCATAAAAATTAATTGAAAAAATAATATTTATAAATAGTAATTAAATATTAATTTTTAAATTTTAAAGATTAAATTGAAAATTTTAATCAATTGAGGACTAAATTAAAATTTTTAGTTAAAATTAGAGTCTTAATTATAATTTAGATAAAAATTTTGGGTCAATTATAATTTAAAATTTTTTTGTTTAAATTGAACCGGTTCAACCGGTTCGATTTTTTGCTGGTTTTGTCGGTTTTTCCGGTTTTTAACCGGTTTTTTTCGATCCGGTCCGAATTCCATTTTTAGGTTTGAACTGAACCAGAACTAGGACCTGTTCCTGATTTTTCTGGTTGAACCGGCCGGTCCGGTCCGGTTCTTACTTCATTGGTGTGAACATGGCAATGAAAGGAAAATGAACCAAAAATAGTCTATCAAGAACAACACATATTAATATATGACTATAGAGGCACAAGGACAATGCTAAACCAGTATTTTTTGCAGACTTTGGTAAAATAAAAAAGAATGACTACTTAAACAAGATTCCAGGTCATAACAACTGAAAATTTACATAATCAATCCAAGCGAATGGTGAAGTTTCACAGTGGGATGTCATATTCCAACAACTTTTATCCTACAAAATTGCTTGCAATATAGACATCTAAGCGACTTGGACACCCTTGGCCTACTTTGATCAACTTCCAAGTTGACTTCAACATGGTGGGGTTTTTTTCAAACATCCTACTTGGTGGAAAATGTTTGCTTGTTTATTGATTTTGAATTGACCATGCAACAATCCTAAACTTTTGATTATTTGTTTATAGAGAAGATAGTAGCTCATCATTTAGGGAGGGAACAAATGAATGAGAGAATTAAGTTTAAACTCCAGACCTTTTAATTGAAAGTATAAATCTTTAATCACTCTAACTAAAGTTGATCCTCAATCTTAAACTTTTGTTGATTAAAGCTTGGGATATCATTGTCTAATTAAGTTTGTATCCATGACTCTCATATGCCACAAATTGTTCATTTTGAATCCTTATAACTCTAGATATGGAAAAAGAAGGTGCAGGGAACTGTTGGAGATTTTAAAATAAAACTCAATATGCCACATCTCATATGAAGATCCAAAACAAGGATCCATCCTACTAGAAGGATTTGATGGACACACTGTCATGTCATGAGATGTTTCTTTAAACCAAGTCCTGCCAAAAGATTTGATAGTAGTACAAGCCTACAAGGTAAGACTCTAGTGTGTTTCTCCTGACATTAGCTGTTGGGAAGAGAATCTATAGATTAAAGAATAAAGCAGAAGAGAGGGGGGAATTCCCAAGCAACCTTTAGCCTGTACCAAAAGATGCAATGCAATACATCACACTATGAAGATTAGAATGCATCACATTTCCCTTATTATATTCTTACAGAATCACTTGTCACAATCACAGAAAGGTCCATGTAATTAGACATTTAAGCTTTCTACGCTCTGTGCAGTTTTGAATTCTGTTTTAGTTTGATTTTCTTCTTTTAGTTGAAAGAAATTTCTGTACTCCTCCTCCCTAGCACATCTCACCTGAATCTTCCAGACCCCTTTATGGCATAGCACACAGAACCATTTGTAAATTTCTAAGTATAACTGATTAGTGAGAATACGGTTCAGAAACAGAATATTGTTTAATAAGAGAGAAGGCAACAAGACATCGGTATAATGCACTTTTAAAATTATATGCTACAATGTTTTCTCAAAAAAAAAAATTGTATGCTACAATGGCTATACTGCTGCAATTATCCGTATATTCAGCAACACAAACCCATAAATAAAGCCATTGCGTGCTTAAATGGGACTCATCCATATGGGATTGATCAATTGTCACTGAAATTTGAAATGTAGCAACCCTTTGAATTTTCCTTACAATCTTATAACAGATTGCTGAAACCCTTCCATTCTTTCACTGGTCGCAATAATTTTGTGATTTCATAGAATAAGAGATGAAACAGAAAAGTTTGGAAAAATGGTGTAAATGAGGGTTGTCGAGAAATCAATATCATGACAAGAAACCACTTCACTTAAAATTCCCCTCAAAAGCGTTAGCTGGAGGAAGAAGTGCACGAACAGATTATATATTAAATTCCTTGAAGAATCAACGCAGTATCCGAATGCTCAATGATGAGGTGCTGTCAGGTTTTCAGCCTTTTTCTAGCAATCAACATGAGAGTCATAAAATGGAAAGATACACCTAAATAACAATGTAATGTTTTTTGTTTTATTCTATAGTGTTTACATGGTTTCCAATTTTACTTTAATACATATTCCTCATCTTTTCATAGTTGCCCAGCAAACTATAGTATAGCACAGACTAATAAAAGTTACCATCTCATTTGTAACGCCTGTTCAACATGCAATTTGGAGAAAAAAAAAAGAAAAGGGCTCAGGAACAATTAACTAGGATATAGACTAACTACTCAAAAGTGAAATTTTGTCAAAAGTAACATGTTAACTACTTGGACCCAGATTCTCTAGAGTCCTTGCTTTCAAACTCATCCAAAAGAAATTGGTTAACCGCATAATTATGTGATATAGTTTATCTTCAAATTAAATTAACTTTATTTATGATTAACAGAGGGGTCAAGAATCAAGGGCAAGATTCTGGATATTGGCCCAAAGGTTGAAACTTGAAAGTGTGACCCCTGACATTAATTGCTAAATACTAATGATTTTGAGATTTAAATTTTAAATGTGCCTGTATCCCTCACCGTGCCACTTACGCCAATTTGCACTGTTATTTGTCAAAAAAATTACTGAATCTTAAATAAAGAAAGATGGTTGCCATTGTAGTTGGTTAACAAATAACTATAAATCTCAATTTTTTTTTTTTTTTTGTCTTAAGGGAGCTGGAGTCCAGCTGGTTGGGGAGTAGAGTATGGTGGTCAGGGATTCGAATGCCGGACCTTGTGGTTGGAGAATAAATCCTCCAACCAAGGCAGCCAAGGCTGCTTCTCATAAATCTTAACTTTTTGTTGACCCCCCTTTGATGATTGCAACTCCAATACATAAGCAAATGGCCCTTTCTCATGTGTTTGGAAATGTTACTCAAGAAAGACAGAATTCCTTAATCATTGATAGCTAGCTCATGTGACTTCACTCTCAACAATCATTTGGGCATGGGTAGGTTAAGGACGCCACAAGAATGATATAATCTGAATCGCAAACTGTTTTCCTCCATGGATTTGGTGGTTTCATCCACATGAATGTGTGCTTAAAATGATTATGCGTGCATCAGCATATATTATAGATGACTGACCCATTGTGGATGCATCCAATGGTACCTATGTGATCTATTAGGAAGCACAAACTTGTGCTGAACATACCAAAAGAGCAACCAGAATCTCCAAAGCCAAGCATTGACCATACCTATCACAATTTGATTTTTTTTTTTCTTTAGAGTTGATAGTCCAGTGGTTAAAGATGAAAAATGATGAGAGAGGGATCTAAGATTCGAACCACAAATCTCCTAGTTAGATGTCACTGTTTTCAACTATCTTAAATATTGCTAATTTATATGAGTTTAGCGTTCAATGCATAAATTGCTATGCAAATTCAGAAAAAGACAGACTAGGTTCTATATATAGACAATATTTAAATTCCAGAGACAATCAGAGATCCGAAGATGTTCAGATGGTGCAAGTTACCACACTCTTACATGACTAGAGAGTTGGTGCTATGCATGCACATAAGTGACTCCCAATTTCGCATGCCCATGTAAATGCAATCACAACCTTCTCAATTGGGTAACGTTACCATCATGCGATTATTGAAGATTGCATATATATATACAGTTCCAGTTCTTACATTTGTTTTGCATATTTCTCTTTGTTTTGATAATTTTTTTTTTATTTTTTGAACTTTTTTTGCACCAAAAAATTATTCTGATGTCAGTTTGTATGTACCCTATGTGTTTCATCTTTTCAATTTTATCTAAAAAGGCAAGATCATCTACAACGGGACATTGCAAGGATTTATTTTTGTGACTTAAGGAGAACTGAATTTAGATGGAAAAATAAACTACTATAATTACAATGTTTCGTGTAGAAGGTATAAGAGAGGTAGTTATAAATGGATTCTCTTAAGTACTTACAGACACATTTGATGTTTTCAAAACAATATTATAATGTATATAAACGACACATTTACTTTCTACCTTTTTGCATTATGCAAATACAGAAAGATATTTCAAGCAACAATTTATTTTGAAAAGATCTCTGCATAAATTATATGAAAATCTCATATATAGGTTTTCTTTTTTTGTTTTTTGTTTTTTTGCTCTATACACGCAACACAATTGCCGGGCATAGGGTCACAACATTCACACCAAAGGGAATAGTTTTGTGAGTGTACGGAGCAAAAGTCTGTGTGAATATAGATTTTACCTAAATATGATGTGATGAAGTGGCATTTAAATATGATGGGTATATGAAAATTGATAAATGAAAAAGTGGTTGTATGTTTTTTTTTTTTCTTTTCTGATTGCAGTGTATTTCTAGAAAACGTGATAAGAGAGAGATGTAATCCATGCACACAAGCAAGTCTACCACATGCGTGCCACTATGCCTAATAGAAAAAAAAAACACAATTTTAACAAAATAAAAAAAAAGAATTAAAATAAAATTGTATTGTGAAATCATCGTATCAAAGCAAGCATCAAACAGTTCAATGTTTTTATGAATATGTTTATTTCTTGTCCATTGAACTTTTTTTTTTTTTTGGTCTAGACTGCTTAGTATCCAGCCCATTGAACTGACTAATTTGGACCGACCCGGGTAGGATCCCGAAGGGCGGTAAAGGTTTTCCAGTAGATATTTAACGCGACTGTATTCTCAAAACTCGAAACCGAGACCTCTAGTTAAGCGAACTCAAATCCTTACCATATAAGCCAGCGCCTACTGGTTTCCATAAAACTTTTTCTTAGGAAAGTAAATGAACTATAATGAAGTGGGTTTCTTTAAGATTGTTCAAAACATTATATATATATATATATATATATATATATATATATATATATATAAAGGCCCAAGAGAATGGCCCAAACCTTGTGCCTTGAATGCATGCCTTACCAATTAATAATTTGTTTATTTGGGCCAAGACCCAAATGGTGTCATATAAAACTAACAAATCCTTGTCGTATGATAATAATTTTATTTTTTAAAAAAATGTTTTTACTTTCAACATTCGCTCAAGTAATCACCAATTTTATTAATTAAAATTGTGATCAGAAGTTCGATTTTTATTATACTTTTCTCTCTTTCTAGTTTGCACTCTTCTCTCCTTCTACTTTGCATATGGTTTAATTCTTATAATAATATTTTTATATTAGTACGGCAAGAATGGCAATATACTAACCTTACCATACTTTAGGTCAAGGGTTCAAGGGTAGGTATCACAAAAAACCAAGAGTTAGTTATCAAAGCATCTGAATTCTTTTTTTGATTTGACTTCTTGGTGGATGGTCCACTTGGTCATATCATTGTCATTATAGTAATTGAAATACTTTTTGCATAAACAAAAGAAAAACCAACTAGAAAATGGAATCCGAGAATGGACCTTGCCCCTTATCCAACAAGATGTGACGAAAAAATTCCTCTTACACGAGTAAATAGGATAATTCGGAAGTCTTTGTTCATTTTTCACAATCACAATCATTATTTATATTCAATTTGAAGATCCACTCTAAGTAAAATGATTGATAGTTAAAACTTCTAATTGAAAGATCTGAAGTTGAATCTTCATAAGACCAAAAAATTATTCGTACCAATTTTCACACAATTCTATTTCCTGCCACAAGATTTATCCTAATAAAATAATTTAAATTATAGAAACAATAACCAGTTATTCTTTTTGTCATACTTGAGATTAATTGTGTATTTGGGTTTGAAAGTAAAACAAAAAAGAAAGTGGTGAGAAAGAAATTAAATAAAAAGAAAAAAATCTGTTGATAGTTATTTAAATAAGTTAGAAATAAGTGAAAAAGAAAATTAAAACAACATAAATTAATTATTTAAATATGATGAGAAAAAAGACGAAAATAAAAATTATATAGATCAAATGATCATTTTATCACTCAATTTTTTCTTAGTTCCCCCAACAAATTTTAGTTCCCCCAACAATTTTCTCCAAGCAACTTTTGGTAATTTTATAATTTAACTAACTGTCGAGTCTTATCGTGCCACCTATAAAGTACGGACACGGATACGGCGATATGGATACGATACGGCACGAATACAGCGACATACTAATTTTAAAAATATTAAGATACAGATACGGTTTAAACACAGTTATATATATATATAATTAAATTTATAAAATTTTTTGTGCATCATATATATATTTTTAATCAATTTTATAAATTTTATTCACCAAAAAATATATTTATATAACTATTATAAATTTTAAAAAAAATTTATTCAAATAATATATCGTAAGATTCTTTATTCTTTATTATGAAGTACTAAAATACAGATATAAAATTTTGTAATCAATTTAATTTTTCTGTTAAAATTAAAAACAAGTTAAAAATTTAAGCGTTTTAAAAGTTATTAACAATTGACAGTATTAAATTATAATTTTTAAGAATTTTTCTTTTTTTATTTGTTAAAAATAATTATAAAAATATTCAGACGTGTCCGTCGCGTGTCGGACACTTGTGCTTCTCGTGTCCGAATTTAAAAAAAAAAAAATTTTTTTGTGGATACTTCTAATCTTATCAGATACGTGTCCGCCGCGTGTCCATCGCATGTTCGACATATCCAACACACGATACTTTCACTTTTTTGGAGTGTCCTAACTTTAGATCGTGCCACCATTCTCACCATTTTGGTGAGAGATATTTTTGGGCCCGAAGGATTTGTTTATCATCTAATTGGAATCTCTTTCTCTCATTTTGCAATCCAAATGCACGAATTCTTGTTGTTTGAACCTAATTCTTTCTTATTCAATTCTTTCCGCTGAAAGTCCACAACCCAAAACACACTGTAAGTATCTTTCGAGATGATCTTGAAAGCAAACTCCCTTTCATCAACACCGTGTATTCTAGATTTTACCCATCATAGTTTGACTAGCATCACGTACCACGAAAAACTGATTGATAAGCATCATTCTTTCGTGAGCTCGACTAAGACATCTAGCGGTAGTGCCAATTGATTCTGAGGTTGGAAATTCTTTTATTTATTTATTTATTTTTTTTATCTCTAAAAAGAAGATTTACCTCTTATTATTTAAATTAATAAAAAGTGAACAAAAAAATAAATAAAAAATAGTACAATAATGATAATATTATATTTGATAAAAAGAAATAATTAAAAAATTATAAAAAAATATGTAATAAATTTATGAAAAAAAAGTAAAAATTAATTATTTAAATTAATAAAAAATAAATAAAAATTACTTTTTTTTATTTTTTTCTTTTAAAAAATTTGTGAAACACAAAGAGATAAGAGCGAGGGTTGCCGCCGCATGAGACACATATCTCGAAGAATCTAACCATTTTTGTTTTCAATATTTTGTTGAATTGGGACTATAATTTGCGCACTGCTCATTCCTTGACCCTTTTTTTGTTTTTGATTTAGACCCTGGAATTGGATTTCTTTTAAAGGTCGCGGCAAGTGATTGAGTTAACATTGGGCTGTTTAAGGGGTAGAATTATATTGGTAATCAACAATTTAGTGTTTGGGTGCTGGACCTCTATGATTGGTTCCTTCAAATATGGTGTTGTCATAAGGGTTTTAGTAAAAGCTCTAGTTGATTACACCAAATAAAAAAAAAAAAAACCTCTAGTTAATTATCATTTGATTGCTATTGCTTTCTATATACTTGGGATTTAAAAAAAAAAAAAAAATCATCCCAACTAGTGTGACCTGTGTAGCTCATTGCTTGTCATTTTCTGTGCTCTATTTGCTTGCTAGCTTGGTGGTTTTTTGAGGTTTGATCGGTCGAACTTCTATGCATGTCTCTTTAAACGCAATCAAAATGAATGGTTAGAGGAAAAAATTGCAATCAATATATTATAACGGTGGTTTGAAAATTTCAAATCGTAATCAATCCGCTAATCGTACAAATTGTTCAAATCAATCCACAAAATAACATGTTAGTTTGGACGGTTTGGACAATTTTCTTAATTTTAAAACTTGTCTTTTGAATTTTTTCTTTCTTTTTAAATATTCATATAAAATAAAATTTAAATGTGTCAGTTAAATATTAAATTAAAAAACTTGAAAATTTAATATAAAAGATTGAATTCTAAATGTAAGTTTTGAGTTTTTCTAATACTAATTTCGCATGCAATCGAGTAATAAAAAGATTGAATTCTAATTGTATAAAAGACCTTGTAGTCCAATTTTAAATATAACCGATATACACGAAAGACCTTATAAGTACAAATTTAACTAATTTCACAAATAACAAACAGCAATCAAAAGTTTATATTTTTAAATACAATTTTGAATTATAACTTGCATTAAGATCGTGGGATCAAAGAAGCAACATTTTTAAACACCTAAATGCACACAAATTTAAAAATATTATTAAGACTTATACCTTATTATCTTAAATAAAAGAAATCAATAGTTGAAAGTTACTCATCCTTAACAGTGATGAGATTCTTTCTAGTTATTTCTAAAAAATTAAAAAACAAAAATAATATATGTTATATACACACACACACACATATATATATATATATATATATATATATATGGCGAAGTTGGTCAGTTAACCGCGGTTTTTAAAACTATAAAACCGTCACCAATTCGTTTTTGGCAATTTTGAAAATTTTAAAACCGCGAATAATTTTTTTTCTTACAATTTTGGCGGATGCGGATAGATTTGGTGTGGATTGAGTGATTTTTGGCGAGTTAGACGGTTCATGAACAGCCCTAACTGACGGAGTGTCTTTGAACTTTTGAGACACATATCTCTAATGCCACTTAGATTACAAAATACTACTTAGTCCGATGATTCTACTACATGTAGAATGTCCACCAGGATAGGCGAACGCCTATGCCTAACATGGGTTGGATTTTTTGCTTAGGTCGAATTATGGCCTGATTTGATCGAAAATGAAGGTAGAGCTTGAACGCTCCCAGGCTAACCGAGTTGGGTGTGGAGGCGTATCCCATACCTATAAAATCAAAGTCTCCGTGTAAAGTACGTTCACTAGAACCATAGCTTAACTTATAAGTCATTATTACTATTTTTTTTCGTCAGGTAAATGAAAAAATAAAGATTATCAACACTCCTTCAATGAGATCGAACAAAGATCATACGTTGGCACCTATAACAATTATTAAATTTTGAATCCAATTCAACCCACCTAGTACATTGCGCAAGAAAGAGCGCGGTCGCGGGCATCTCAACAAGAAGACAATAGGATTTTTTAGTATTACTGTTTGATTTTATTTATTTTTTTATTTGACTTCTTAACAGCAGTTAATTGAAAAATAATTTCGAACTACTTTTTACTATTTTTTAGATTATTTTTTATTTTTTAATATTAATAATAATTTATATGAACTAAATTACCTTTAACGAATATTTATATAATTTTATTATTATTATTTTTACTTGATACATAAATTAGATATGTTAATTTATTTTATTAGTATTTATATAATTTCAATAATTTTGTTTTGAAGTATTCTTAAATAATATTTTTTCACTTTAATTTTCTTTAATATTGACATTTATAAAAAAAATCTCAAATATAATAGTTTTTATCATTTAATAAAAATTAATATATTTTTTTAAAAAGTTAAAAATTAAGTAAAATAATTATCAATATTATTTAAAAATATAAAAATATAAAATATAAAAATAAAATTTTTTATATGATATATGTGTATAAATTATGTGTTTAAATTAGATATTTCATTATTCAATAGTAACAGTAAGTATAAAATTAACCAAATATTTTATTAATTTTATTAGTAATCAGCAACAGTAAGTAAGAATTAATAATCAGTAACAGTAATTAATAACAGTAATTAATAATAATAATATTTAATAATTAATTCAAACACATCTTAATACTGAATTGTTAAATTTACCTCGTAAAGAATAATTAAATAAATATAATAATAATAAATGACCCGGTCTTGGTTCAGCAATGCCCAGCATATTGCGATGCACTTATAAAAAGGGCGAAGAATAATACAGATTATACGATGATACTGTACGTTTAGTCGGTCACTGAAAATTACCAGCCGTCCTAAAAACTATGCAAGTCAAATTTAATCCGACAAAATCTCTTGTACAAAAGAATAGTAATGTTATCAGTAAGCGATTGGTGTGAATAATAGGTATCTATTATTACTTAATTAGGGATCTTGAATTCGAGTTTCTCAAAATACAGTCACGTTAAATACTTGTTGGAAGACTTTTACCACATTTTGAAGTTTTGTTTAAGTCGATTCAGATTAGTCAGCCCGTTATATTAAATACTAGACGGTCTCAGACAAAAAAAAAAGGAATACTAACGTTAAATGTGGTAATTCAGTGATAAATTAGCGTGAATTTTATAATAGTGATTCAAATTTGAGTCTTTGCATAACTGAGTATCTATTGCGGTATAAAAAGATTGTGGTGTGATGTTAGATTTTAAATTTGGTGATAATTATGGTCTTTAATGACAGAGATATACTCAATTTTATTAATATTTGAATAATAGATTTATCCTTTTAAAAGTGCTTGAACAAGGAAAGACAAACAAAATTATTTTAATTTTCATTTATAAATCTGATAATTAATTTACGTATAATAAATTTTTTTATATTAAAAAATTAAAAAAAAAAAGAAAATACTAACTCTGTTGAGACCGGAACCCGAATACTAACCCGTCTAATCCGACCCCGTGCCGTCTTCTTCGTAAACTAGTATCTCGACGACCCGGCACAAACACTAGCCAGTCCCCGGCGCAACCCTGTGCATGATAAAGCCTAGCCTCCCGCGCTCGCTGCTCAGTGGAACGTAAACAACTGTCAATTTATCGACAGAGACTGAGATGCAATATTAATACATAATAAGTAAGAGAGGCGGGCTCGAAAACTCTTTGAAAAGAAATTCAAATTGAAGAGAAGAGAAGAAGGCCAGAAATGGAGGACATGAAGAAAAGAAAGATGGACGAGGCGATCAACGGAGGAGGAGGTGGTGGCGGCGGTGAATTGTCGTCCTCGGCGGCTGCGGCGGCGACGCAGGAGCACCTTCGCTCTCTCCTTGACCCTCTCAATAAATCCCAGCTCGTTGATCTTCTCTCCAGACTGTTCGTCCTCTCTCTCTCTCTCCCTTTTCCCTTTTCTTTGTGAATTCTTTGGGCATTTTCTTATGGGTTTGTTTCCTTTCTTTTTTGACAATTTCCTTCTTTTTTGTTTCCCTCCTGTCATGAACTTAGTAAAACAAGTGGGTTTTGTTTTTTTTGGTCGTTTTAGATTCGAGTGTAGATGATGTTTGATTAGCCGTTGTCTTTTGGGGCAATCGTATTATAGTTGCTGGAGTTTGAAAATTTAGATTGAATTCTCTGATTTCGCAATTAACCAATCTATGTCAATTATTATCCCAGGGGAAAGCATAGATTTTTTGCTTTTGTTGGATGCACTTAGGTGTTCGCAACAATTTTGTGTAGAACTCAAAGCCAATGTTTTTATGAGAATTTCTGTTTTTTTTTTTTGGGGGGGGGGGGGGAATTTTGATTTCCTAACATTCTATATCATGTCTCTTATTTCGGGATTTTGTTGAATAAGTTCCTCTGGATGCCATTCACTCTGTGATTATAAAATGCTGTTCTATTGACATAAAACGGGGTGTATTTATTCCATTATAAGCTTAAAATTGTATTATGTTTTGGGGTCTTTTTTCGTTTGTCGCTTTGCATCTATGAGCACTACTTTGTTTGGTGTGATTGTCAGAATGTTCTGCTTGTTTCTACAGAATGGGTGACAAATGAGTGTTGGTGCAACTGTATGACTGTGTGATTGACGCTATGCATGTGTGTTTGTTTGCATGTTGAGGTATAAAGAGGGTCCCAATATCCTTCAATAGCAGAAGAAATTAAAAGTCTTGCCAGTGCAGATCCCGTTCATCGAAAGCTTTTTGTTCGTGGCTTGGCCTGGAATACCACTTCAGAAACCTTGTGTGCTGTGAGTGCATTGCTGATTGCTGAGTGTGTTTTTGTATGTCATGATGATTTCCCTTATTATCAAAGTTCCAGATGAAGTTATCCGTTCACATAAAAATCAATCTGTTTGCACTCTTCTTTTTCCTTTGATGTATTACTTCTTCATCTGTAATTCTCAGACTTAAGGAATGTCTGCTTGCTAACCAGCCATTTCGAACGCACGGTGAAATACAAGAAGGTGCTGTGATCTATGACAAAGCAACAGGAAAGTCACGTGGCTATGGTTTCATTACTTACAAGCATATGGAATCAGCACGAAGTGCACTGGCAGCACCTGGCAAAATGATTGATGTAAGCATTTGCCTGTTAAAGTTTTGGCTTGTAGAATATTAATAGTAGGATCCTTGTGCCATGCAATGCCCATAGTTTAGAATATCAATAGAGCCATTTTCAGCATTTTACTATTTCCGACATATGATAAATTCTTGCTTGCATGCAACCAAATATTCACACTTGTTCATGTGGGTTTGCGTGGTGAATTTGTGACGAGCAAATTTTGTTTCTGTATATGTGGCTATTGACTCTATTCTATGTGATGGGAAGTGACTGCTAACAGTTGCTAACTTACATTAGGTTTACCTTCTTCAAATCGCATAGAGGTCGAATTTGTTACGGTTAGACTAGTTGAAATCTTGAGATTTGAATTTTGCTAAAAAATAAAAGCTTTTGCGGGGTGGGTATATTGAATGGTAATCTCAGTATATATGTGGATGATTCTCTTTCAACTCTAACAAGAAGTTAAAGATGGACTTCTCGTATGGGTGGTTGCAACCGACAGAGGTGGTTGCTGCGTAATTTGAAAATTTGCGTCTGGTAGAGCATTTTATTCTAAAGATGTGGTTACTGCATGTTTTTTGTTATTGGATTTTGTTCATAAAATGCGCAAATGAGCTTACTGGCATTATTTTGTAATTAGGGATTGTCTTACTTCTTGTTGGACCTGCATTACTGAGCACCCTGTCTATTAATATGTTTGTTTTTCTTTTAAAATTGTGATTCCAGGGCCGGATGGCTGTTTGCAATCTAGCTTGTGAGGGATTAACTGGGGGAAGTACTACACCTGATCTAGCCCAGAGGAAACTCTACATTGGAGGCTTGTCACCGGAGATCACAAGTGAAATGCTGCTTAGTGTTTTCAGCAGGCATGGTGAAATTGAAGAAGGTTCAGTTGCTTATGACAAAGATACTAATGAATCACGGTATGATACCCATTGCTTTCTGTATGTGCACGTGTGAAAAAATTCTGTTGCTGACTTTTATACAGTCCGTAATAATAATTAACTTCATTTCCCTTTCCCCTGCGCATTCAGTGGATTTGGTTTTGTCACATACAAGACAGCTGAAGCCTCAAAGAAGGCTATAGATGATCCACACAAGATCCTTGGGGTGAGTTGCTATCAGGCTTTATATTGATAAGTAGTTTGGATTAGCATGCTCTTTTCTTTTTTTCTTCTTTTTTTTCTTTGGGGTTGGGGGGAGGGTCCCTTTTCTTGCTTCTTAGCAGAGAATTATTAAACTTCAAAAAAAAAAAAAAAGGTCCATTAGGGGGTGAGTTGCTATTAGGCTTTATTGCATGTTTATATTTTTGTTCTTTTTTTGTTTTTTTATATATAATTTGGCTTGAAGAGCATTAATAAAAGGTTATACATGAGGGCATTATCTATGCCCATGTAAATTTGTGTTGACTGTGTTTTAATGGGCAATCATATAAACTAGATGGTTATAAGAATATGGTTTTGTGTCCAGCCAATTAGGATCAATTTCATCTAGATGCCATTGTGATTGTCTAATTTGTTTAATCTTTTGTTCTCGTCAAGGAAAACAGTGTTCTAGATTAGGGTCCTCTGAAATTAGTTAGCTTACACCAATCTCATCTACTTATTAAGGCATTGTTAAGCTGGTTGAAGTTGTGGCCAGGACCTTTCTGCTGTGGGTTGAGCAGCAAATAGTGTTATTGTGGAATTGAATGGGAGTGTAAGTGGCCATGTGGAGGCAGAGGTAATTGAATTCAACCAATTATCCCCTTGCCATAAATTTCTGAGTAATGCTATTCTTCCTGACTTGGTTGCCCGACTAAATGCCCGAACACACTAAAAGCTAAGACAAATAAATCTGCTTAACAAAATAAAGGAAATTAAAGTAAAAGTTTCCTATTATTTTCTACCTTACAAATCTGCTTAACAAAATTTAAAAAAAAAAAAAATTACAGAAAAAGTTTTTTTTATTATTTTCTACCTCGCCATTTTGTCGGGCAACCAAGTTGGAAAAAATATCATTATTCAAATTTTCTTGGACTCTCTTCTGTACTAAGAAACTTTCAAGTAGTCGACGACATGAATTTTATTAGACTACTGTTGTTGGTCGAGTGAGTTATGAAAGTACATGCTCATTGTTGAAGGACCTTCATACTCGACACCGAGGACGTAGTTTTAAATCCTGCATATTAAACCCTGCATGCCAAATGATGTCAAAATGTAGATGAAAGGCAGCCAAATGTTACTATCATGGAAATTGACTCTTACTCAGAAACTTACCGGAGGACTAGCAACCTGAAGAGGACAGGGCCAGGATACACTTGTCCTCAAGATGCGCATAAGCATCTTGTAACCAACAAACTTTCTGCCACCATGTATAGGCAGCAACGAGCAAAATGAGTCCAACAGAGTGGTGTTTAAGACGATTCATTTGCATCAAGACATTTTTTAACCGTTGTCATCATCGTCATCACAATAAATTAATACCTATTTTTTTTATCATGTACTGGGAGATTGCTTTCAAATGTATGGATCTGTAGATTTTTTCTTCATGTCCCCACTAGAATTGGTCTGCAATTTGTTTGTAATGTTCACCATTGGACAGGGGGATGTTGGAAGCACTTACAGTTTTTTTAGTAGTTCTTTTCTTATTTGAAAAATGTTCCTGCACATGCTTTTTTTAAGGAATTTATATGGAGGCAACTTAACTGAATATTGAATGATTATAGTTAGTTTGAGTATATACGATCAACTCTCATTTTCTCTCGTTCTTTTGGTGGTATATTCGCAGGGGAGAACTATCATTGTGAAGTTTGCTGATACTCACAAGGGCAAAACAATGCAGACGCAGTTACCTGCACCTATGGTTGCAGTACCCTTACCAGCAGCAGCTGGATACGCTCAGCCTGGCAAAGGACATCCTGTGACTGCCCCTGTTGGTTACACTTATCCTCAGTCTGTGGCATCATACTCTGCTTATTCTTATCCAAGTCCTCCCGCAGCACCTGCTCCATATCCAACACAAGCTGCTCAATATCTAACACAATCTCAAATTTCCTATGGACCGGCTGCTGTGAAGAAAGACTCACCGGGACTTTCACCAGCAACACCTGTTGGTATGGGTGGGTACCCGTATTACCTTCCTAAACAATGACTTCTATTAGTGGAATCTAGACCATGTTCTAGTTCATGCCATTCTCAGCTTCCTTATAGGATACGATCAAGATAACGTGGCAGAGAATGGATGCAAAGATGCTTAGAATTGCAAAGAAGGTTAAAATTCATAGGGTTTTATCATTTATGTTTTCGTTTGAATTGTCGAGTCTCTTGTTATTTTAGGCAAGAATGGTTGGATTTGTCCAGTGGATGTACCTAATATACTTGTAGTTGGTTAGTTGCAGCATTTTTATTTGTTGGAATTTGAAACCGAATGAAGTTCCTGAGCCTCATTTGGCTGCATGATTGGATGTACTGTCTCTGAAACTATTGGGAAGGTGAAAAAATTTGTACAGTGACAGCGAGGACATCCGCCAAATATATGGTGGAAGGTAAAGTTGGATGTCGTGGTACCTCCATTGCATGAAATTATAGTCTCCAACGAAGATTTTGGAAGCTACAACTTTTCTGTTTTTCTTTTTTTTTTTTATGCCGGTTTTCAACCGTTAGAGGTTAACGTTGTCCATAAATTTTGCTTGCAGAAAAGTTCGAACAAAAAATGAGAATTCGTAGACGAGAAAATTGTGGAAATGGCTAAATGTTGACTAGAATTGTTTACAAGTGAAACTGCCTAAAAATTCCAAATTATGTATTTATTCTTTTCCCTTCTATCTTCTGCAAAATTGGAAGTTTAATTTACTGATATGTGAAGTTAAACACGAAGAATGGAGCATGAAATGATCAAAATAATGAAATTTACGACATAGAAAAATAAAAATAAATAACAAATAAAGGTTGGCAAGCCGAGGAGACAAAAAAG
Source organism: Carallia pectinifolia (assembly GCA_037832335.1). NCBI lineage: Eukaryota > Viridiplantae > Streptophyta > Magnoliopsida > Malpighiales > Rhizophoraceae > Carallia > Carallia pectinifolia. The sequence continues at coordinate 14,365,802 of CM075444.1, read as the reverse complement.
TACCCATCCCTACAAATTTTCTTACAAAACCTCTGAAAACTTGTAGGTAACAAACCTCAATCGTTCATAAACGACTCATGGATCATGGCTCAACTCCGAATCAGCAGCCATACATACATGAAATTAGCTTCTTAAGTTTCCAGTTATCTCAGTTTGGACGAATCTCCTGCAAATGAACACAAAGGTAATAAACCCTTCTTCTCAGTCTGAACTTCCATATTCGATTCGGTTCTTTGCCCATGAACCATTTTTTCCTTTTACTTGAATATAATCCGTATAGACCGCCGTTACTCAATTTCCCGCCAATCTAGCCATGACCCATTTTCAGAAACTTAGAACTCCATCTGTTCTCAAATGGGTTTCTTCATTTCTTGTTGATAGCCACCGTACACCGCTGTGTCCCATGAGTTCGTCATTATATACTGTGAAGAACCCTAGGTTTTATAGAACAAAAAGGGTAGCTGAACCGGGGAATAAAAAGGGTATTCGTCGAATCTCTCTTGCCACTAGAAAAGAGGCACAGTTTGCATTGTTAGAATACTGGTATTGCACTTGGAGCTTGCTGTTTACGGATGCAGAGTATATGAGTAAACATTCACCACTTTTTCTCGAAAAGCTTTTGCAAGTGGTTGAAATGGAGGGAGATGTTGGGCAGTCTATTACCCGGTTCTTGCGCTATCACCCCATTAACGAATTTGAGCCTTTTTTCGAGAGTTTGGGTTTACAAGCTTATGAGTATGAGCATATTTTGTTGCGCGATTTTATATTCCTGAGTGATGATAATATTCTTCTTGAAAATTATCATGCTTTGTGTAATTATGGTATTGAAAGAAATAACATTGGAAAAATTTTCAAGGAGGCACCAGAAGTTTTTTGGCATGGTCCTGGGATCCTGGCATTGAACTTCAGGCTTATAAAGGATTGGGACTCAGCCAGTCTTTTGTGGCCAAGGTGATTGTTTCCAGTCCTTATCTTTTGATTGAGGATGTGAATCAGGATTTTATTAAGGTGTTGGAGGTGCTAAATGAAGGGGGAATTCAGTTAAGCTGGATTGAGGAGCATTTGTCTGAGAAGAATTCTTGTAACGGGAGACAAATGCTAGCCCTTCTAAATTTATTTAGAGAGTCAGGGTACGTTTGGTACACAGACTTGATAGTGCAGTATAAGATATTATATAGTAATATAATATAGGATAAGTTAGATTACTAGCCTATATTATGTTTGGATGTCATCAAATAGTATCGAATAGTTATCCTATGTAGTAGTTGGATGATATGAGATAGAATAGTATAATATATCAAAATTATTTTTTTACCCTTAGAAATAATTAATTTATATTTACTATTAATTTTAATCTTTTTATTAAAAATAATTAAAATTAAGTAATGAAATTAATATTTATTTTATATGTTATTATACATTATACTGTTTATAATTTTTCAATTTTGTATAAAAAATATTTTTTTAAAATTAAGTATTAATTTTATTTATACAAATAAATTTTAAAATATAAAAAAAAGATTAATATTTTTTTTTAATTTTTTGAGGAAAAATTAAATAAATTTTAAAAGATATATTATCAAATTTATATAAAAAAAGAATGAATGAGCACGAGAGAGAGAGAGAGAGAGAGAGAGAGAGGAGAGAGAAAGGAAGGGAGGAAGGAAGAGAGAGGGAGGAGAGAGAAAGGAAGGGAAGAAGGAGGAGGGAGGGGAGAGAAAGGGAAGAGAGAGAGATGAGGAGTGAGAAAGAGAGAAGAGGGAGGAGAGAGAAAGGGAAGAGAGAGAGACGAGGATTGAGAGAGAGAAGAGGGATGAGAGAGAAAGGAAAGAGAGAGAGACGAGGAGTGAGAGAGGGGAGGGAGAAGAGAGAAAGGAAAGAGGGAGGAGAGAGAAAGGAAGAGAGAGAAGATGAGAGAGAAATGAATTTTTTAAATTTTATGTTAATTTTTTAAAAAATATTTAAAATTTATTTTAATTAAGAGGATATTTTAAAAAATATATAATTTATTCACACTAGTTCATGATGTGGGATAGACTAGCCCATAGGAATTAGAAGGATAATACTATCCCATATTAATGAGACAGTAAACTCACACTAATCTATCCTATACATATCTTATTAACCAACCAAACATGAGTTAAGATGAGATAGTTGGCTACTAGCCTATCCTATCATATCATATCCTATGAAACAAACGCACCCTCAGGCTATAGTAAGGAGCTGTTAGGAAGCTTGATAGTCCAGCATCCAGGAATTCTATTTGAGGGTTCGGGAGCTAGGACACTGACTCTAATTGGTTTCCTGTCCAAATTTGGGTCCACAGTAAGCCACATATGTTCCACATTTCTAGAGTTTCCACCAATGCCAGTTGGAGAATTTATTTCTAATCTGAGACACTGCTTTTTGTTCCTTAATGATATTGAAATAGAGGTAGACGGTATTGGAAACATTTTTCGCTCTCATCCATTGTTGCTGGGTTCCTGTAGACTAAAGAAATGTACCACATTGTTTACTAGTCTGAATGTTGGGAAGAAGCGACTTTGTAGTCTCATCCGGGAAAATCCACAAGAACTGAAAAAGTGGGTGAGGGGAAAGAAAATTGAACGGTTAGGGAGTTCAGGAAGGGAAATAAGTTTAAAGATTTTGAAGACTAACTTCCTGTTGAATTTGGGATTTGTAGAGGACTCAGAGGAAATAAACAGAGCATTAAAGCTGTTTCGTGGCAAAGCAGAGGAGCTACAAGAGAGATTTGATTGTCTAGTGAAAGCTGGTTTGGATAGGAAAGATGTTTGCCAAATGGTTAAAATTTATCCCCAAATTCTTAATAAGACTAAATATGTTATTGAAAGGAAGGTCGGTTTTATTGTACACGGTCTGGGTTATTCTTTATCAACTTTGGTAATGTTCCCGTCTTATCTTTCCTACACAATACAGAGAGTCAAGCTAAGGTGGGAAATGTACAGTTGGCTCCAGAATCAATGAGCAATCTATCCCCGGTCCTTGAGCACTGAAGTTGTCTGCTCGGATCAACTATTCATCAAGCAATTCGTAAGGCATCATCCTAGAGGCCATGAGGTTTGGCAGGACATGCAACAAAGTGTTTATTCTAAGTGAAGGCCGATTGCTACTTTGTTCTCAAGTCCTGTCCTTGTGTGACATATGAGGTTTGGATATTTTGATGTCTTTACTTTTCACTGTGTGGGAAAGTATTGTACCTAAAATTCTGTTCATATTTGCATATTGAAGCCAATTTTGCTCAAGTTAGCTAACACATTCATGATCAAGCATATTAAGTCAAGCAGAGCAAAGACCAGGTAATTGTTGGTTTATTAACCACATCTATTGTCCTGTGCATTGTTCTGGGACTGCAAGTTCTAATAAATGGTTTAATTCTTGTTGACTTTCCTTCCAAATGCAATGTGTGATATTAAGATGACTTGGTTAAATGATAATCTGTGCCATCATCGAAGCGTGCTTTCCAAGTTCTCACAATTGCAGACCTTGCTTACACTCGCATGGGAGAATGGTACTGATGGAGTTACCATTGTTGTGAATTCGCTCCCATTTACAACGGAAGTTTTGTATTTGATATTTGGAAATGTTTCTGGTACCGCTACCTCTATTGTAGTACGCTTGCCCGGTCATCCTTAGTTTGTGTGGTTATACCTGCTCTACATATTGTACACATGTGAATCTCCTGTGGACTGGTTGCTGCAAGGACTGGATTTCATTAGAATTGGTATACACCAAACCAATTTTGAAGGAAATAATACCTCAATCTCCAGACGAAGTCCATTGTTATATTCAGGTATATGCCCTCTTTCTGTTGCGCATTGTGTATTGTAGCTGCAGAAAGTTCAATAATGTTACTTGCATGTAGTCTCTTTTTTGTAGTTTAGTTTTGCCCAAGACTAGGGTAGACCTGTAGTTGCGAGGTGGGTCGCCTCCTATTACGTTCTTTAGCCATGTTTCCAAGATGTATGGGAGAGTAAGAGCGGACTCTGACGGCATCTGCTACCCTTTTTTGTTGGTAAAGAAGGCTTGCGCAGAAGATGATCACTCCCCTACCATGATTGTCATGTCTTGCTCACTTCAAAGATCTTATGGGCCAGCAATGTGAGTCACTTTTATATTATTCCCACCCCCAACCGCAACTATACCCTAGGGAGGTCTTCATCGTAATTGGGAAGTCCTCAACCCAGGGTCACGAAGTGCCTTGTCCCACTTTGTTATCAGCCTCCGAGGTGATAACCTCAGAGGAAAAGGGAACGAGTCAATCTTACTTAATGCTAACAATTGATCCTCATTGCAGCCATTGTGGAGCATCCAATTAGCTTGTTTTATTTCCAAATGACCTCATATGCAAATGTATTTACTTTTTACCTCTCGATGTTTTACCTTTGCAAAAGGATTTTGTAATAAGAAGAGACTCATAAAGAGAATTCTTGTTGTGTCACATTCTTTCTTGACTTTTGGACTTGTTTATGGTACTTTGTGTTGTTACGCAATCTTCAGGTGTTAATTTGAGTCGTGACACATATACCCTAAACTAGTAATCATCAAAAGTGTGTTCGAGCTTTCTAGGGTTGAATGGTTCCTCCTAGGGGAACAGGCCTGAGCTAGGGTCGGCACACAAATCACATTTAAGAGCTGAGCTCACAGAGAGCTTGTTATGTGCTCCTAGGGGCCTAGCTTAGTTGCTTCCAAAATGAGTTTGAGGACACTTTTGGTATTGATGTTGAGCTGTCCAACGATGATGTAGGCTTTAGTAGGATTTCAAACTTGTGGTTGCCCTAGACGTGTACTTTTTAACCGACCCCGTGTGTTAGTTAAACAACTCCTTAACCTATTTGAAGTGTTTTACTGTTCGACTTATTACTAGATTATATGCTTTTCACCTATTTTGAAGACGCCTTATTGATAACTATTTGTTGGCCTATTTTTGGGGGCTTGCAATTCGTCCGTCCACTAAGGGGGCTGTAAAAATGTACTTGTTGTCTCTTAATCTCTCACTTAATTCGATCAGTCAAATTGGTGATCCAAATAGATCAATGAGTGGCTTTATTAGCCCAAGTGTTACGGAGGCGCTAGGCTCTCAAAGAGTGGCTTTTGCCTCTCTCGCTGGTGCCTGAAAGAGTCTATTTTACCCAATGCATTAAGTATGATTACTTTTATGCATTGTACAAGCTTGTTGGCTGGGAGACTTTTGGATTGGTAGATCAAAACTATGTTTTAGTCGTCCTATCGCTCTTGGGGACTCAACCTCCTGGGTAGCTTTTTGAGCTCGTCTACTCATCTTTTTTGAAGAAGAGTCACGGTCTCGACTATGAGTGAATGGTACTACTTTTTCGAGCTTTCAAAATGGCTTACACGTATTGTAAAATAGTCATTACAACGTATGTAAGGAAGTTTCTTAGTTCTTGGGCCATGCACTACTTATTTTAGCATACTTTGGCTTAGTCTTAGGTACAATGATACTGTCAACTAGCCAGCTAAGAATTGTACTTTCTAAGGTTGGCCGAGTTCTATGCTCATAGGATGGGGGTTCCATCGAGCTACTCGAGTTTGTAGCTACCAAGGACAATTTCTTCCTTTATCTTACAGGGACCTTTCCAATTTAGGATGAGCTTACTGGTGCCTTCATCACTTTTTTTGGGTTACCAACATCTAAGGAAGAGGTCTTCTATGGTGAAGAGACACAACCTCACTTTTTTGTTGTGGTACTGTGCCATTTTTTGGTGTTAAGTTTCAGCCTAAATAAAGGCTTGTTCCTTCCTTTCTTTGATGTTGTCAAGACTGCCCTTTAATAAATCACTATTGTCTTCTTATTTAAAGCAGAGGTTATATAAGCTTGGTTCTCCAAACTTCCCATTCCCATTTCAGAGGAGAGAAAAACAACAAAAGAAAGCTTTATGGAAAATAATATACGGAAATAGGATTTGATTAGACATGGTTTTGCTTCAAGTTAGATGGTGTTGAAAGGTTAACCACAAAAAGGCCACGTTGCACATTAATTGAGAAGCACAAGAAGCAATTTGGAAAGTCTTGTCATAGAGAGAGAGAGAGAGAGAGAGAGAGAGAGAGATTTCCATGAAAGCAATTGCACCAGGGCTGCCGAGAGAGTCCTCCCTCTATTTATTTCCATTATTACTGGTGAGTGATTGCAGCTTCACTTATCAAGTGGTTGACTGAGTCGTAATTCAAAGGTTGACTTTGAAATCACTTAGTTGTGGACCACAAGCTATAGATCTTTTTTTATTTAGACACAAAAGAAGTCAGATGCATGTGATGTGGATGCTTAACATAATCACTACGATATATCTAGTCACATGACTACAGTTGTAGTTGCAAAATTATCGAACTATGAGTATTCTATTTTGATGACTGGTGAATCCACATGATCATATCTTATCATAAATATTTGACTATCTTATCTAGTAGCAACACTCTCTTTCCGATTTGTTTTGTTTCTTAAAAAATTTATTGCATTTTAGCAGCTAATTTTCGTAGCTTTAGCATAAGATATGTTCCTAGAGAGTCCAACCACAACAAGGTGGTGTATGCTTTGGCACAACAAGCATTGTCTATTTCAAGAGAGTGCATTTGGGCTACAACTACTTTCCCTTATCTTTTTTTTTTCTAGTTTTTCCTTCAAACGTATTTGAGCTTGTTATTAGGTTGTAGTTATGAAGAATGAGAAGGGGTATCAAGAAGCTGTAGATGGAGATGGAAGAGCATGTAGCTGGTGAAGAAAAGAGTGGTAGCTACTGAAGAAAATTTTCTTTTTGGATGTTTATAGAGAAAAGCTCTAAGGGCTCTTTCTAGTTTTGTTGTTTTGTGTTTTCATTTGTTGCAAACAATAATGTAAGGACTATTTTGTGGATCTTGTACTTGTGGGGGTATTTTAGACCCTTCAGACTATTTATAATGACATTTTTGCAATTAAAACTAGCTTCTACTAATGACAAGTTGATGAAGTATGTTTCTTGTAACTGCAATCAAATGTTGGTATGTTTTAATTCCTAAAATTAGGGGATGTTAGTTGTAAATATCCTATATTCTTAAGGGGTCAACTGTAAATTACAATAAGTGTAATTGATTATAATTATTGTAGTTTTTTAGCATAGTTTTTTCTTAGTTTTTTAATATATAATTATGAAATAATATCTTTTGGCATAAGGAAGTTCATTATTCTTTTTCTAGTGATTTTTGCAAATGAAGGTTTTCGATTTGTACTTATTGATAGTTGTTTTATTTTCAATTGTTTACAACAAAAATTTGTTTATTGCATTCAAAAAACAATATTTTTCTTAATTTTTCATATCATTGTTGGAATCATATAAAGCTTGGGCAATCATTAACGAAAAAAAGAACTATTTCAGAAAAAAAATTGCTCCCAAAATTTCAATTTAATTTAACTATCTTGTTTTAAATATACATTAACTACAAAAACAAACTTAGTTAAAAAACTAATACTTAATATTTGCATGTCGTTTTGTTTTTCTATTTTAAATAAAACATAAGAAAAAATAAACATGAACATCGCGGAGGTCTAATACTAATATAACTAAAAAATAATAGTACAACATTATCAAGTATCAACAAGTTTATGTTTAGAACAACATATTACCTAAATATTTGCAATAGTTGGTTTGGTTTAGTCATAGATTTGAGTTTTCAAATTCAAGACCAAACATTGTGGTTCTTGCAACTCACTATTCACATCAAGTCCTGTTTTCGGCAATTTTAGTTTAATTTGAAATGGTTTGATTGTGTTGGATGTTTAAATCTTTTGAAGAACACTCTTACTTGGTGTTAGAAATAAAATTAGGTATTTGGCTTTATTAAAAGGTAAGTTAAAAGCAAAAAAAATATATCCAATATCACTGTTAGAGAGATATACAATTGTAGAGATTTGAATGTGATCAAAGTAACCAATCAATTATAAAGATTTATATATATAAATGTAATCAAGTGAGAATTCTAGTATTACTGCAATATGATTGTCTTGTATGTAAAACAATTTCTTTTTATATATCGGAGTTCATGCACTATGTGAGACACACAACCCAATAAGAAATATGTAAACGTTACATGTCTTTGGACTATAGACATAGGTCTTTATGACTAAACTACATATCTCTTTGTGTTTTCTTCTCTCTCTCTTTCTCACCTATTTTCTCACACAGTTTCTTTTATATTTTTAATATAATATCAAAGCTCAATACTTCTGTTGCTCATACTCTAAGATGCTTCCTTAGTGATGGATTACAGTTGCCATGCACCTTACATGTGTTACCCTTTATTAAAGTCATTTTGTTTTATTATTCGACAAAATCTTCTTATTTGTTTTGCCCTTGCAGTTCTTTTTTTTTTTTTTAAAAATTTTTTGCATTTATTTCAATCATTTTAGTCCTATTGACTAAATATCATATGGATTGATGTTGCATTTTCATACAAAATTGAAGCACTATTACAAACAACTATATGTTTGTAATTTGTTGGTTCTTATATTTTCAAGCAAGATGACATTACTCTTTGATCCATGTTCATTAGAAGAAGTAGTAAAGAATTATGCAATTATAGAAATTTAAATGCGATCAAGTCAGGATTCTAATTGATCAATTATGAAGCTTTATACATTTAAATGCAATTAAGTTAGAATTATAATAATCAATTAATATCAATCTAGAATCCTAGTATTATTACAGTTTAATTGTCTTCTATGTTAGACAATCTCTAATAAAACAATCTCTATTATAGCCCTATTTGGTTTACCTATTGTTTATTGTTGTTGCTGTTGTTGTTACTATTACTGATTACTGATTACTATTGTTGGTTGTTGTTATTGATTGTTAAAATGAAACTATAGTATTTAGTTAAATTAATATTTGTTATTTGCTGTTCAAATGATAAATTGACCATATTGTACATTGTATTCGTATTTTATTAAATTTGTTGCACTAGTGTCCTTTCTACCAAATTCCCTTCAACTAAAATAACCCTTCGTGAGGGAAACTCAAGGAAACCACACAATAAACTTTCAATAATGATCTAACGTATTAGTTAGCTATCTACATGAGAAAGCAAAGCAACATTCATTCCAAAAGAATGATAAATTAAAAAGGGAGAGCAAAATGTCATCCTTTTTTTTTTTCTTTGAACTTGAGAAAACTTTCATTATTTCAGTAAATCATTAGAAAGCAAATTTTGAAGTGTTACGAGAGGGTATGAAATTCAATCCAAAGGGCAGGAACAAGTCCTCACTTGTCGAGCAACCCAATCTACCACTTTGTCTGTTTATACATTTGTAAATTAATCATAGCTGGAGAAGATTTGAATGAGCAGCTTGATCTTTCAAGGACAGTCCTTCCTACTACTATTCACCACTTTGAATACAACCTCTAAATTAGTTTCCAAAATTGTCTTTGGGTAACAGATAAAACAGCTTCCCTCAATGTGTATGCCTCAGCCTTTAGTGCAGAATTTAACTTCAAACACAATAACCTTCAGTCCACCAATTGTCCATTTGCATTTCTACAGACAAGACAAGACGGTTTAAAACCCACTAGACGCACAAACCACACACATCTGGCATGGTCACACAAGAATAGCAAATGCTCGATTGTCTCTTCCTCTTTCCCTCATATCTGACAAGTGCCATCTGGCACAAATCAAAATGCCATCCAAATAATTTGAGTACGAAAAACTTCAATTTGTAAAAGAGAGAAAAGGTAGCACTAAGGGCATGAGTGGTAGAATTAATAGGTAGTAATTTCACAAATTGTGCAGAACACTTGTATTACAATCTTGGGGTGAGAGAGAAAGAAAGCCAAAGAGTGGACAAAGAAAAAAAAAAAAGAGAGAAAGAGGGTGGGATAACAAACTAACCTGTTAAATCTTGGAACCTAGACTGTAGATGAGAGGTGGCGGAGATCAATTGGTGAAGAAGGAGGAAAGCAAGCTACAGAGTGAAGCGAAAACCGAGAGCGATAGTCACGAAAGATCAAAGTTGAGAATGGAAAAAGAAAGAGTTATCTAGGTTATTTTGGTCTAAATAATATCAATCAGTAGTTGATGGATCTAAACAGTACCCTCTCTTTTACTTTTTCTATCAGCTGTTGATTGAGGATATTTTTAGTAATCAGCACCTTTAAAAAATTTTACTGAACACTCTCTTCCTTACTTTTTGAAACAGAAACGCAAATATATCCCTCAAAAAGTAAAGTCAAACACCCCCTATATATTAGAGTTAATGTATAATGTAAGACATATAATTTAATAAAAAAGATGTAACCTTTATGCATCTTTGAACCATAAACGAAGGTCTTTATGACCAAACCCCAAGTCTCTTTGTGTTCTTTTCTCTTTCTCTTTCTTACCTATCTTCTGGCATAATTTCTTCTATATTTTAAAAATCATGAGGCCATTCTAAAATTTTTCTTTGCATTTTTTTTTCTCTATATTCATCAAATTTGGAGGTGAAAAATTGAAGTTTAAAATTTTGATATTATTTGTTTATGTAATGTATGAATATCTATAAACCACACACCTTAAATTTGTTTTGTTATAAATATTTTACTTGTAATATATTGAATGAAGTAATTTTGTTAAGTGACGATTTTGTTGATTAAAAGATATTTGTATTTTTTTAATTATGTTTAATAATAAAATTATTTATTTTTTCTTTTAGAAGGTTAAGTGTCCAAAAATAGAGAAATAAAATTTCCTTTTTTGAGTAATTAACATAACTCTTCAAAAAAGTGAATCACATTTTAATTACTAGCAATTGATAATTGCAAATAGTGCATCAGGTATGCTCACTATTGGATAAATTTCAATTTTGGATTAAGCCAAAATAAAGAAGGAATTTTTTATTTTGTTTTTCCAATTTGCCTCATCCTAATTTCGTCATTAACCAAAAAAAAAAAAAAAAGCAAAAAGATATCTTTGGACTTTGGAGCACTTCAGTAGGATATATATATATAAAGAAACGTGATGTATCAGGTGGATGTAATAAAAGGGATACAACTTTAAATCGTCAGAGAAATAATTTTGGTTTTGGTTGTTCGAAAATACGTGAATAACAATAAAAAAAATGGTAGATTTCCTGTTGCTATCTTCTTTGTGGATTAGTAATATTTGGGGATACAAAGTTTTTTAGAAGATACCTCAATAATTATTTACTTATATTTTTATTTTTGAGGTCTCAAACTTTAATCTTAAAAAAAGGCAAGAAATTTGTGAGAATAAAAAAAATTATTTTTATTACATAACTCGCAATCTAACAAATCTCTTAATTAAAAAAAAAAAATAGTGATGTAAAGCTAGCATGGGCACATGTTTGCACAATATGGGAGAGCGATATTAGATAAAATAATTTTCTAGTTTTGGGCCTTGGCCAATTGCTTTATATCATCTTCTATTATTTAGACATTTTTTTTTTTGTTTTGTTTTAAAAGAGTGTTAAAGTTTGTATTATAACAAGAAGATGAGTGATTTAGAAAAGGTGGGAATGGATCCTATAACCTCTTCCCTGACATATTTTTTCGGCTCACTATTTTTTTTTTGTGGTACATTATGTCTTACTGTTTTTTAGGCAATATCAATATCATCTTCTTATATTCGTCAATTAGCAATTTATCTACAAGTTTTGAATTGTTTAAAATGTTTAGTACGAGAACATGTATAAGGTGGCATCCACAATAACAATTACAATCAATTTTGTTGGCCATAAACTATATCCAGAACGAAGACATCAATACTTATGTGTAAAAAATTTGTTTTGTATTGTAATAATAAATTACAATTGAAATCCAATATTCAACATAAAAAATACAAATTACCTATTGAGAAAAACGTAGATGTGGACGTGGATGAAGATTTTGTTTGAGGTTTTTTATTAGGTTTGTATTTTGTATTGATTTTGGGATTGGTAATTGTCGCACTCCTATATATATATATAGAAAATTTTAAGCGCAATTGTAATGACAATTATTTGATAATTGCGATTTTGGACCAAAAAAGAAAAAACGGAAAAGAGAAGAAAAATGCAAAAAAAAAAAAAAGAAAACAAAATGTGCAGACAGAAAAGACAAGAAAAGAAAAAAAATTTAAAAATGAAAATAATGTCCAATTATAGTTCGAATACAATGAAATAAATTACAATTTTTTTAACGAAAAAAAATGTATTATGGTTATAACGGTTATCGAATATGTGGACTATGGCTAATTTATTAGAGCGCTGACGTCCCTATTTAACCTATCCCATAAGACGGATCTCCCACTGAAGCACTGTCATGCCTGAAGTACGACTCCCTTAAACCTGACCGTAGTGTTAATAAATCTGAAACTCATCGCTATATTCACATACAAATTCTCTTTTTAATTCCGATAAGCACCAATGCTAGAATTCAAACTTAAATTAAGACTGAGAAAAACCCACTAGGACAACATTAGACTATTACCAGAATATCACTACACTATCGTCTCCAGTGATGAAATAAATTACAATTGTTCCTACGGTAAGGAAAAGCCTTATTGGGCATCCGGTCCTCAAAAATCTGAGATCCTCGTAAGAGCGGCTAGTGGCTGGGCCCTAAAAGTGGTTCTTAATATTTTTTTTTTTATTTGATGTATAATCCTAAGTTCTTTCTTAATATTTTTTTTCTTATTTGATGTATAATCCTTCTTTATATGTATATATTGATGTAATTCCTTTAGGTAGTTGTTCACAAAAAGAAAAAGTAAAGTAATCCTTTATTCTCTTTATTCTGTATCTTCTCAAATTGAATGAAAAGAAAACAAAGACGAAATTTTTAAGAATTTTATTAGGTAATTTAATTTTAAATAATAATAAAATAGTTACGTAATTTATTTAATGACAATTAATAACTTAACTACTTTTTTCTTTTTTAAATTTTTATTATCTAACAACTTATATCATTTTATTGTTATTTTATTACTATCTATTACTTAGTATTTTCCAACTTATAAACCGCGCGTTTTACAGTTAGAACCCATGCAAGGTTTCTAACTCAACTTTGACATGGGGAAGACACATCTGTAGCCTATAGAGCAGATGTTAAAACATCTCAACTTTAATTTATTCCACGTACCACACCATAATTTGATCTTCTTTTTTTTTTTTTCATAAGAGAGGCTGAAAAAGAAGAATAGGGTCACTTGGATTTCAAATACAAGACCAAAAGGTCCCAATAATAATATCTCAACCAGTTATTCTAAAGGTATAAGGTATTATTCTCAATTTTCAACGTAAATGAATGTCTCTCATAACTATTATTGATGGGTCCGCTGCGCACTTTAATTGCACTAGATGTATATCTATATTTGTTTTGTTAATATCTGATACTAATTTGGTCTCATCTTATTATATTGTTTGATATTTGTCAGTCAAATTTGTCATTTTGGTTTATTTTTTTTTTTCTAACCTTAATGTGAAGTGCGAAATCTTTGAACATGTCAACATATTTGCGAAGATCTTTCTTGTTAAAAAAAGATCTTTTAAACAGGTTAGATTATTGATAGAGATTGTAAAGTTAAACTTTTCTTTAAACTCACTGTTTTTTTCATTTCCTTGTCTTTCTAATATTAATTTCATTACTCATCTATTTAATTAGTGTAAAAGAGAAGGTTAGAGAAACTTTCTCTTTAATTCTTGCTGCCACGTGGTAAGATATTTATTTTTTATTTTTTAATTAGATATCTATTTTTCAATTTTTCATTCCTAATTTTCCTGATAATTTAACTTTTCTTTTAAAACAGAAACCTGTTCCCAAATTTTAGCAACCACTTAATTGCATGTTAATAACAAAAAAATAATTTCCTAACGTAACTCTCTCCAGCATGCTCTCCATTTTCCTCCATCTCCAATTTCTGGCAACTGCCACCAGGCTTTCTTGCTTCCTCACTCTCGAATTTCTCTTTTGTCGTTTAACGTCACTGTTTTCAGGGTGTTGGAGTTTTCAGTTAAGGTAAAACACAATTTCTAAAGTCATCATCATCTAACAATTTCTATGTCTCTGCCTCCCTTAGTAAAACACAAATTTTTTTCGTTCATTTTTTTTTTTCACCGAGTATAACTTTGTGTCTTGGAATTGCAGTGCACTGGCGGACTTGTGGGCTGTGGAAAATGTCGCCTTTGGGGAAAGTGTTAGATTCTTGGCCTTGGTCATGCACCTAAAATCTTTTTCTCCGATGACAATTGTCATTAACGTGTGGGCCAGAATGCAGGTAACTCTTCTTAAAACTTGCTTGTGTTTCACTGCTCTCAATTGCTAATCTCAAAAGAATGAAAAAAAAATAGTACCTACAAAAAATTATATACGTGGATCCTATACACTTATATTTTGAGGATAACGAATGGATTGATGTGTGGATCCGTACTTGGATTCATATCCATATTCATACCGTTCATTTTGGTTCACAAGAAACGTGATTTATTTTATTTTGTCATGACTAATTTCGTTTTATCTCTGAACGTTCTTTTGTCAGTTTCTAAACTCTCTTACCTCTTACATCAGCAAAGTCTTCCTTCATACGTGAACGATGTAAACATGAAGTATCGTAAGTTTTTCAGTTCAGTCAGTTTAGTTTATGGAGACAATATCTACTGATTTACTATACGTCTAATACCCAGATTTAATTTATTTTGGATTGAATGTCAACTTTTGCTTTCTACTGGATTTCTCATAGTAGCAATGTTGTTCGGAAAATGTCAGCTATATTGCAAGGCCAATATTTGAAGTCTGGCTAGCTGGCTATGAAGATCAAATTTATGCTATCAGTGTAAATTAGAGAGAAGTGGCAGAGTACTCTGCCATCAAGGAATATTCATCTTTTGTCAAATCAATGATTTATGATCAGATCACACTCAGATATTCAACATATTTTTTTTTTTTTAAATCTAGTGTTTATAATTTAGATCACCATACTACCACATTCAATCCTTTTAAAAGTTTTCATGTTTAATCTTTTTTGCTCGAACATGTAGGGGGTTTCTACTCCACTTTGCAAGAATCGTCTCCCAAAAAAGGACTTGAACTAGAAAATGATGCGAGACGATGAAACTGGCAGACAACATGATGGTAAATAAATTGCCAAACTGGGTTTGGCTTAGTTGGTAGTGGTTACAAAGACCCTAATTATTGACAATTTCATATATAATATTCTGCCTAATTATCAGCCTCACAATTATGCCTCTCCAAAAGGAAATACCCTAATTATTGCCAATTTAAGAGTGAAAATAATGTAAATATTGACAATTATCCAAAAAATATCTTCATTATTTCCAATTCTAAATTTGTTGTTAGGATTGTCAATTTAAAATTTTATTCCCAAAATCAATAATCAAAAGCGATTATCAGAGAGTAAATTGCATTATTGCTATTATTTTTATGGTATCTAAACAACCAAATTAAATGAGTAACTTAGTGACAATAAGTCGAGCCTAATTATTGACAATCTAGAAGTTATAGTAACATATATCTTATAAATGATTCCCTACTTAAGGTTAAATACCATTATAAAAGGTAACAGCAATCCTTAAAACTCGAAAAAAAAACAAAAAGGAAAGACATAGAACATGGGACAACAAGCTCATAATGGAAATGGTCCAATTTAAAATAACAGTAAAAGGAAATACTGAACCTGAATTATAGCTAATTTCAAAGAGAAAGTAACCTTATTATAATTGGTCAAACACCAATATATCCTTATAATTGGGCAGAAATCAATGGTAATTAATGGCAACGTTCAAAATTGAGCTGTCATTGTCTAAGGCAATTAGTGGTAAATAATTGTTGTCATTGTAATTATTTCATTAGTCCTTAATTAAAGTCAATTTCAAAGTGAAAGTTACGGAAATGCTACCAATTTAGATCAATATTATGAGATTGGTTCCTAGGATTATGAAACATACGATACAAGATTGTCAATTATAAATTTTATCCCTATAATTAATAGAACAATAATGGAAATCTAATTAGTGAAGTCATTTTTACGGTGAATTGTCATTCTCAGAGGATATTATTGCTGAATAATTGTCACTATTGACATTATTTTTATAGTATCGAAGTAGCCATATCAAATGAGTAACCGAATGGCCATAAATCGACTTTAATAATTGTCAATTTTAACGTTATGGCAATGGAAATCCTATTTATTTTGGACAAATCTAAATTGTAAATCCAAATAATTAAGATACAAGATTGTCAATTTTCAATTCCACTCCTACAATTAAGAGAATAGTAACAGAAATCCTATAAATCATCGAGTAATACTAAACATCCTAAAAATCGTATTATTAAATATTTTAAAATATATAATTATGTAAAAAATCATTAATTTTTTCTAAAATCGTTAATCATTTCATAATTATATATTTTAAAATATTTCTTAACATAATTTTTTAGATATTTAACATTATTCTAAATCATTATTATAAAAGGAAACTATGTACAAATAATTATCATTGTTGCCATTATTCTTATAGAATACGATCATAGAAATTGAATGAATAATTTAACGACCAAAAATAGTGCATAATTATTGGGCCAAAAAGTAGGCGACTGTCACTGAGAAACAATCATGACGAGATTAAATCCATGAAAAAACTTAAAATTACATGTACTAAATATCACATAAAAATTAAGATATACAAACTATTTTTTTATTTTGCTTAAAAAATAAAGTCAGTATTGTATCAAGAATCATTTTGCCACCTCATTTTCTTTACTTATCAAGATGCTCACTTCCAAAGTGTACCTTTCTTTTAACTTTCTTTACTTTGTGTTATACTTATCAAGCAACAAGTAAGCAGTATTCAAACTTCAATGAAAATTGCGGGCAACAGAAACCTTCCATATTTTTAGTATCCGGCAATCAAGAGATCGACAATATAAACCTTCAATGATCAAACGAGCCTATTACGCATATTACAATTTCTTCATATAGAACATTGCTTTAAAATATTGTTGACATCATAATATGAGAAATGAATGATTCAAATTAAAACTAAATACAATAATATTATAACCCGCGCAACGCCTTTTTAATTCGAATATCTAATAACCAGAACGAATTCCTTCCATTTTTCCCCTTTTTCCCATTTATTAAATACGCCTCCTCCCATTAAATTGAATAACATCTAAATTTATATAATTGTCAAGTTATTTAGTATAAAATTTATTTTAAAATACTAACGTAATTAAAATTCAAAATGAACCAATATTCCAACTAAAATTAAATAAATAAAAAATATTATAATTTAAAATTTTAAACAAAAAAATATTCACAACCCGCACGAAACGCATGCATATTCATAGTATTTAACTAATTTAGAAAATAAAAAGTCCTCTTCACAGCTATGATGTCATCTCCTCGTCCACTTTTTATTGAATTATAAGGGTCTAAAAAAGTGCTAAATCATAAGGGACTTACATGAGTTTTACTTCCTAATATTAAAATTATAGTATGAAATTGGACTGGAACGATATCATGGGATCCACAGAGATAATCCTTTATATTGTAGAAACTCAAAATTATTAAAAATGGATCGGGCAAGAGAATGGTAGCATAAAACCATGCTCATTTCGAGTTCCTTTTAAACAACCCGATCGATTCGATAAACAAACTGGCTGCTGGGTAGCCAAAAATGAACCATGCCAAAACAAGAAGCAGAAATGATGCCTCATGATCAGGCAGGCTCTCACAAACTTCTGGCTTTTAATGCGTTCAAAATCCCATCTTTGGAAGATAATTTACATAGGATGATCCTTCGAAAGAAACTACTTCCCTAAAGCATAACGGCAATTAGGCTTGCAAAATATGTTTTTTTTTTCTTTTATTGGATAAACAGCTAGCTTCCTCTGGCCAAACATAATTGACACGACAAACAATTTTTTAAGGATCAAAGGTAATGGCAACGTGGCAACGGCCCCAGATGTACTTTTGTAGGTCAAAGCCAACGGTCACCAGACTATGTGCCCCAAAACTATAATTTTAATGAGTTTGCCCGCCAGAACTAAGTAAAACCTGTCTGTATTTCTTCCTCTGGCATTGGCAGAAATGGTGCTTTACACCTTTTCTCCTTTCACCAAAATGATTAAAAAAGAAAATTGCAATTTGCGCCGAATACCCTCAACATATAAGCATGCAACGTAACAAAGACGAAGTAGGGTAAAGCAAAACAGAGTTTATACTGCTATCTTTCAAGTGCAAATGGCAGCAAACTAGACTCTGTGTCTGATGTCAAGACCCGACTCACTAACAAAATCAAGGACATGGACAAAACCTCAGAAATAGAATTGTCTTACTTAAAGCATTTGGCATCCAAAAGAGTTTCTCCCTCAAAAGGCTCCTGATCTTCAATCATCTGGTTGACACGCTCCTTTTGTTCTTCATCTGAGATGTCAACCTTCTTCCAGTCATACAACTCCATGTCATAACACTCATCGAGGACAAATTGAGGAATTTCTTGCCCACGGAAAAGCCATAAACCCTTGACCTTGAATGGAGGCTCCGAGCCAATCACTAACATCTTCCCAAAAGCATACTTGCGAGCCAGATCCATCCGTTGGAGAAAACCACTCACCTTGTTCAGCGTCACGAATGACACAGTGTTCTCATCATTGTACTTGTAATCACAGAACCATAATGAGTATCCCTCTGGGTCATACATATCCCAGAAACCTACAACACAAGTTGCAATCTATTATTTTAAAGGCTAAAAAAATGATTAATCCCAAAAAGAAAGAAAGCAAAAAGTCATAACATTTTGCATTAAAAAATAGAAGAAAGACAACATTTTGCACCAAAAACTAGAGTTTGCACTACCCAAAACAAAGCAAAAGAACATTCCCTGGCAATGCAAGGATTCTAACAGTCAAACCTTGGCTCCAAGAAGAGGACCAAAGAGATTTAAACGACAACGTGCCCCTAGGGCATTAAATTATAGACATCAAAATATAGGGGGAGGGAAGGGTAGAAACAGCAAACCCACTGTACAGTCTAACACCATTACACCAAATGTTACTCTCAATACTTAATGAGAGGATTAATAAGCACAGTGCAAATGAAACGAAGAAATGATTAACCTTTAATTGCAACCTCACGGAAATTAGTCTTGGTGTTTGAGTAGAGCCTCTTCCACTCATCCAGTATCATCTTACTAGGAGGCAGCAAATCAAGAGGATTCTTGGGTTTGGGTTTTGGCGCCTCTTCCTCTTCCTCAACAGCTTGTTTGGGTTTTGCTGGCTCTTTCTCCTTTATGACCTCTTTCTTTGCCTCGTCCTTGGGCTTTGACTTCGATTGGGCAGCGGCAGGTTTCTTTGCAGACTGAACTGGAGGAACAGATTCTGCCTGCTTGACTTCACCCAATACCTTCTTAAAATTTGGTTGATTCACCAGAGTCCAGAAGTATCTCTCAACGTGAGGGAACTCCGAAGTAAAGCTCTTGGTAAGGACGCGAGCAAATCCAATATAGAGATTGCATGCCATGATGATATCTGCCAGGGTCACAGAATGCCCAACCAAGTAGGTGTTTAATGCAAGATATGTGTTCAGAGCACCCAGTGCTCTCTTCAGTGCAGAGATTGCAGCTTCCTCGGCCTTCATAAATGTCCATAATACATGGTGTTAGAGTGGTAACAACGTTCCTATGAAACAGAACTCATTCACATGAAAGTTTCATGTTTCATGCAAACAGAATAGTATAAATTCTCGTCAAGGAAATTCTCAAACATGATGCCACATCATAAAATAGTATCTTGAGGCCAAAGAGAATTGTGTGATTTGATTCAGCCCATGTGATCAGACATACCAATGATTGGAAGAGAAGCTGCATGTGTATGTGGGAATGAGTCCCCTCTGCTAAATGACATTTTATACATCTAGACCCAACAAAGCAAGGAAACTCAAACAATAAAACGCTAATAGCCCATAAGTGGGAAGAGAGGATGAAATGCAAACACGATTGCTAGATGAAACATATAAAAGAATTCAAACTTCATTGACACATACAAATGAAATGTCAAAGAGGAGTGGAGAATTAAATACATTAAAAAGAAGAGAAAAAGGAACCAAAAAAAAAAAGTTACTCACTGGAGGAAGATAAGGAGCAAATCCCATTCTAGGTATAATCCAATTCCTAATATTGACATCAATCTCCAAGGATGCAAAATCAATCCACTGCTCAATATGGCCCTGTAGATCAATGAATAAAATTGTAAACATACACACATAACTGAAAAAAAAGAAACCAACATTTTACCACGGGCATAAAATGAAACATACATTCAAGAGGGACAAAAAAAAAAAAAAAAGGAATACAAATCGAAACAAAAGATACTTGAAACTTACATAGTCAATTAGGGATGAACCATAAAGAGGATTGTCAGCCTTCAAGCGGGTAACTGCAGCACAAGGGTTTCATTCCAATATAATCATGCATGAAAGATGGATAGGGTGGGAGATAGAGAGATGAATTTACCATAGCGGGCAATCGCATTGCTCTCGAATATAGGACCATCAGGTGTCTCTAGCACGGGAACCTAATAGATTAACAAAACCATTAGAAATCGACAGTAAAAGTTAGATCACAGTAAAAGCATATTCTTTGGCATAATTGGGTATATAGAAGCCAACCTTCCCGATGGGGTTCATCTTAAGAAACTCAGGTTTTTTATTTGAAACACCCATCTCAAAGTTCTCAACAAGTTTGACTTCCACACCAGAGTATTCAGCAACAATGAGTGTCTTGTAAGCATTTTTGTTTGTCTTCCCGGCATGCAATATCTGTGAAATGTAAAAAAATAGCCACCTTAGTCTCGAAAAAAATAAAAATAAAAAAAATAAAAAAACAAATATATATATAAAACACTAATAGAATATGTAATAAACACAGCAATTTTATATCTTTGCATGCAGTAACAAATGATTAAAGATCCTAATGTTAACAAAATCATTCATATGCAGATGCTACATTGTAATTTATGTATAATATCAAAACATCCGCTGCATATATGTTTTTTTCCCCCTTGCACAAAGCATGAACTAAGAACCAAGGAAAAAAATAAATCAACCCCGTTGAAAACAAAAAGCATCTTGGAGTTTCTGATCAGAGGAAAATCCCACCGAACTCTTCATTTAAAGTCCAACAATTCATCATTTTAGTAGAAGATGGCCACCATCCAAATACCGAAGTAACAAAATTCACAAAGGCTACTATTTACATAGCAATGACGATCTTATCGAAATTAAAAACAGCACACTTATTGACAACAATATATCGGAAAAGGCAAAAAAAAAAAAAAAAAAGAACAAAGTCAGGCCAATATTCAAGAAATTCAATCAAGACATAACACAAAAGCATTGAGAAAGGAAGCACAACAAAAACAAACGGGAAGAACAGAGACAAACCACAAACACAGAGTTAAAAGAAAAAAGAAGAAGAAGAAGAAAAAGAAGAAGAAGGAACAAAGAAAGAAAGAAATTGCTCTGTATACCAAAAGTAATATTTGCATTAACTAGAATTACACAACAATCGTACTCACCAAAGCCATTGGCTTATCGGAAAAACGTTTCGCTCTGATTTCAGATCTAAAAACAAAAACAAAAACGAAAAATCATTAGAATTAAAGAAAAAAAAAAGAAGCAGAAGAAGAAGAAAGCAATTCAAAAACTCAAATCATTTTATTTTTGAAGATCTTACATCCATAAACCTATCCATCCGTCGCTTTCCACATATATACTTTTAACACATAAACAACCGAAACAAGAGAGAGAAAGAGGAGGCAGAGGGGAGGGAAGGGCGCTTACAAGTACAGGGCGTGCGTTCTTCCGGAAACCACGAGAGCTGCTGAGTGGTTGTGTGCCCGCAATGAGACGGACTGGGTGATATGTATGCATATATATCGTAAGAGATTAGAGATTTCAGCTCTTTAGGGTTTTGCTGAGACGGTGTACGCACTCACGGCTGTATTTACTTTTTTTTTTTTTTTTTTTCAACCAGGTCTATTTAATGTTTTGAAAACGAGACCGGACTGGCCGGTCGGACTGGTTAAACCAGTGATCAGCCGAAAGTCTGGGTCGGTTTAGAAAAATTTTTAAGGGTGAATTGGACTGGTCAAAACCAATCAAAAATTAGTGAAAATCGGTAAAAATTGGTGAAAACTAAATCCGTTGGACCGGTTCAATAAAATTAAAAATTTTATAAATTATAATTTAATTAAAAATGTTATTTAAATTATAATTTAAATACTAAATTTAATTAAAAAATTCAATTTATTACTAAATTTGATTAAAAAATTCAATTTCATCTTTAAAATTAGAAAAATTAATATTTAATCACTATCTATAATTATTATTTTTTTAATAACTTATATATATATTATTAAATATCGGTTCGACCGGTTGAACCTTAACCCACTAATATTTTCGGTTCGATAGCCGGTCCTATTCTGACAACTCCGTCTACCACTCTATTTTCGTATCCATATTCCATAACCACTACAGGTGTCAAAATCTAATCCGACCTGATGAGTTGCCCCGAACCCGCATGAAAAAGTACGATCCGAACCCGACCCGAATGATGATCTAACTTGAAATGACTCAAACCCGAAATGACCTGAAAATTTTAGATCAAACCCGAACCCAACCATAACCAAACTTGTCTGACTAGAACTTTTTTTTTCTTAAGAGAACAAAAAAATAAAATAAAAAATTTAATATATTTTATATTATAAAAACTATAGATTCTACTATTTTTAATATAAATCTTAATTATAAATTTTTTTAGAATATTTGGAGATTTTTTATGCAATTTTAAATTTTTTTTTAATTTTTTAAAATGTTTTAAAAGAAACTTCTTCAATTATTTTTTGATCATATTTTTTTTATTTTTAAGAATTTTTAGCAAAATTTTTAAAATTTTCAAAATTTTTAATAAAAAATTTCACATCATCATTTTTTATAACATGGTCAACCCGTGAGTTGACTCCAACTCGAATCGAATCCGAAGTGACTCAATCTAAAATGACTCGAAAATAACTTAACCCATAAACAACCCGACCCGAAATAATCCGGACCCGAAACGACCTAACCTGAACTCGACCTAACCTGAGCTCGACCTAATGACTCATTTTGACACCTATAATAACCACGATCATTTTTCTTTTTTTAGTGAATTACTATTTACATCATGTAATTTAGTTATGTTTGTATATTCGATTAGACAAATTTTAAGATCCATTTGTTTCATGAAAAACACAAGGGTCGCTTAGTTGATGGTTTGGAATTAGAATAAAAATAGGAATGAGAATCAAGCAGAATCGAAAATAAAATAGCTAATTTTTAAACATGTTTAGTTTATTTCGAAATTGAAATTATATTTTCTTTATAGACGTTAGGTTCAGTTTAAAATAAGAATCAAATATTTTTTTTTTATAGCTATTGGTTTATCTAAAAGTATTTGAAGTATAAATTTTTGAATGAAAAATTTATTCTCAACGTAGAGATAGAGAACTCCTCTTGCAACATACGAAACATTTTTTTTTTTCAAACCCAAAAAGAAGAAAAGAAAAAAAAATAAACAAACAACGTTATTTTTTTTCCTTTTCCTGTTCATATCAACACACTTTGTTGGTCCCTTGGGTGAAACTTAGAGGGAGGGTAAATAGACTTTACCAATGAAATTCTCAAATAAAAATTTCTGCAAATAAATATAAACAAGAGATTGAAAGAAATACAATACCGATTTTTACAAGGTTCACCAAATGACAATGTCATTGGTCTTCTCAACAATCACTCTCTTGGAGATTCTTGATAGTTCAACTCTGGGGTGCCTTTGGACGCACCAATCACCACTATATAGTTTACAAAAAGACTCCACAAACACCCTTACATCCGCCTTAAAAACGCTTGTTGCACAAGTCCCACTTGCCAACATCACTTTCCCTTTTCTTTTAAGTTTTCTTTCTTGGAGTTCAACCCTAACTCCTTATAAGATGATCCTCACAAGTCCCACTTGAGAGCTCTCACCTATTCTCACAATATATTACAATACAAATGAAACTTATTAGTTTGAATGCTAGTTTTACAATGAAAGCACTTAGAGTAAAGAAAGTCTTTTTGCCTTGAGAGAGATTGTACAGTACTTGAATATAACTTTCTTCACCTATACAACATCTTCAAGTGATGTTTCAGTAGCTACAAGATAGGTTAGCAACTTGTTAGAGCCGTTGCCATGGGTTGCACATGCATACTTTGTTGTTTTCCTCTTGACAGCTTTGCATTGATTCTCTTGTCTGACACCTTCTGGGTGAATGGCTATAACTTGGTATAGACAGTTTGAAAAATTGCGATTACTTTTTTGTTATTTAGTAGACTATCAGAGCTCTCTACCCACCAAATTTGACTATTTTTGAATAAGTATAGCATAGTCAAATAAATGTTGGAATACAGACGTTAAAGTTCCGTTAGACAGTCTGCACACTTTTAGTAGAATAGTAATATCTTGCAGATGGCTTTGAATTTTGATGTGATTCTTTTTGCATTGATTAATAAACAGAACATAGAATCTACACACAAAATTTCGCATTCAAATTCGTCATGTGCTCTTCTAAGCAGCCGTTGAAATTCACTCCATGTGCACTGAAGGTTCCTAACAGCTTGTACCCTCTTGGTATAAAATTCATAAGTTTTTCTCTAGGGCTCCAAAAATTGCACGACCAATCTCATTTGAAACTAGACTTATAGTTCTGCAAAAATATATATATTTTAGGTCCAAAATATATCTCAAGTGAGTAAGTTTGGTACCTGAAATCTGCCCAAACGGATTTGCTCTTGTGTTGTCTTTCTAAGATAGTAGCTTGATAAGACCCAATATGATCTGTCTCTTCAATGCACGTGTAAGATGACATATGTATACCTCTTTGGACTTTTTGAACCTGAATTGTATACTTGAAGAACATACAAATGAAATTCACTTGTACTTATGTTAGATTGTCTTATAACTCATTATCAAAACACTCATCATCAAAACATGAATTCACAGTTAGTAATATTTTCCTAATGTATGCATGAGGTGTGAATTTTCCAACAATCTCCCCCTTTTTGATGATGACAAAACCTTTAAAATAGATACTCCCCCTTAATCTAAGCTTCATCTAGAGCTCTTTCTTGATAACTCTCTCTTAATTTTCTCCCCCTTTTTGTCATCAATAAAAATGGTTGAAACAAAATATGTGAATGCTAATTAGGTTAAGAGATTGAGACTCCCCCTTAATGCGTGCATGTATCACAATTTCACATTTACAATTAGGCATATAAGTTATCATAACTTTGAAATGTAGGCCTTGTAGAGTTCAAATACAAACATTAAATTAGAGCAAAGAGTGGATTATATGAACTTAGAAAATGATGCCTCAGTTCCAAAAAGGTTTCACTAGAGCAAAAATAGAGTGTATTATGCGCAATATTTATAGAAAATGGTTTTCAATGTATTTGCTTCATTAATTTGAAGTAATTTCATTGAAAGTTTAGCCACTTTGTTATGCCATAAAATGGAAAGACATAATCACAAACATTCATGCAAGATTAAGCAAATGAAGATATTCAAACATATGCTAATGCATGAGGTGTAACATGCCTAATTCTCTTCTTAGATTAAAAAATTGATCTTGATCTAGTGGCTTAGTGAAAATGTCCGCAACTTGATTTTTGGAATCTATAAATTCAAGCACAATATCACCTCTTTGAATATGGTCTCTAAAGAAATGATGTCTAATATCAATATGCTTTGTTCTATAGTGATGGATGAGATTTTTGGTCAAGTTTATTGTACTTGTGTTGTCACACTTAAAGGGAATTGAATGCATTTAACATTCCAAATTGTGTTGGAAATAGTTTTTGCATTGAAATTAAAGCTTTTGTAAGCATTTATTCTTCATTTAAGTTTAATTTGAGTTAAATTAGCCATTAAAATGCAAGAAAATCATTTATTTGCAAGAAATGAAGTAATTTAGCCACTTTATTGATGGTACAAACGGTTTTATGCAACTAATAAATGCAAATTATTATCAATTGCCCACTTCCTAGAGGGAATTGAATGTATTTAAAGGTTTTTGTAAATGGTTTTTGCATTGAAATTAAAGGATTTTGTAAGCATTTATCCCTCATTTAAGTTTTATTTGAGTTAAATAAGCCTTTAAAATGAAAGAAAATTACTTTTTTGCAATAAATAAAGTGATTTAGCCTCTTTATTCATGTCACAAATTGTCTTATACAACTAATAAGTGTAGATTCTGATCAATTACACACTTATTAGAGGGAATTGAATGCATTTAACACCCCAAAAGGTATTGGAAATGGTTTTTGCATTGAAATTAACGATTTTTGTAAACATTTATACTTCATTTAAGTTTAATTTAGGTTAAATTAGTTATTAAAATACAAAAAAATCACTTATTTGCAAGAAATGAAGTAATTTAGCCTCTTTATTCATGGTACAAATGGTCTTATGCAACTAATAATTGCAAATTATGATCAATTGCACACTTATTATAGGGAATGGAATGCATTTAATACTCCAAAACGTGTTAGAAATGGTTTTTGCATTGGAATTAAATATTTTTGTAAGCATTTATCCTTCATTTATGTTTAATTTGGGTGAAATAAGCCATTAAAATGTAAGAAAAACACTCATTTGGAAGAAATAATGTGATTTAGACTCTTTATTTATGCCACAAATGATCTTATGCAACTAACAAATCCAAATCATGATCAATTGCACACTTATTAGAGGGAATTGAATGCATTTAACACCCCAAAAGGTGTTGGAAATGGTTTTTGCATTGAAATTAAAGGTTTTTGTAAGCATTTATCCTTTATTTAAGTTTAATTTGGGTGAAATAAGCCATTGAAATGCAAGAAAATCACTTATTTGTAATAAATACAATAATTTAGCCTCTTTATTCATGCCACAAATTGTTTTATGCAACTAATAAATGTAAATTCTGATCAATTACACTCTTACTAAAGGGAATTGAATGCATTTAACACCCCAAAAAGTATTAGAAATGGTTTTTGCATTGAAATTAACGGTTTTTGTAAACATTTATACTTTATTTAAATTTAATTTGGGTTAAATAAGTCATTAAAACGCAAGAAAATCACTTTTTTTTATAAGAAATGAAGTAATTTAGTCTCCTTATTCATGACACAAATCGTCTTATGCAACTAATAAATGCAAATTATGTTCAATTTGACACTTATTAGAGGGAATTGAATACATTTAACATCCCAAAAGGTATTCAAAATGGTTTTTACATTGAAGTTAAAGGTTTTTGTTAGCATTTATCATTCATTTAATTTTAATTTGGGTTAAATAAGCCTTTAAAAAGCAACAAAATCACTTATCTGCAAGAAATGAAGTAATTTGGCCTCTTTATTGATGCCACAAATGGTTTTATCTAACTAATAAATGCAAATTATGATCAATTGCACACTTATTTGAGGGAATTGAATGCATTTAACACCCCAAAAGGTGTTGGAAATGATTTTTGCATTGAAATTAGAGGTTTTTTGTAAGCATTTATACTTCATTTAAGTTTAATTTGGGTTAAATAAGCCATAAAAATGCATGAAATCACTTATTTGCAAGAAAAGAAGTGATCTTGCCTCTTTATTTGTGCCACAAATGGTCTTATACAATTAACAGATCCAAATCGCGATCAATTGCACACTTATTAAAGGGAATTGAATGCATTTAACACCCCAAAAGGAGTTGAAAATGGTTTTTGCATTAAAATTAAAGGTTTTTGTAAGCATTTATCCTCTATTTAAGTTTAATTTGGGTGAAATAAGCCATTAAAATTCAAGAAAATCACTCATTTAAAAAAAAAATGCGATTTAGCCCCTGTATTCATGCGACAGATGGTCTTATACAACAAATAAATGCAAATTATGATCAATTGCACACTTATAAGAGGGAATTAAATGCATTTAACTCCCCAAAATGTGTTGACAATGGTTTTTGCATTGAAATTAAAGGTTTTTGTAAGCATTTATCCTTCATTTAACATTAATTTGGGTTAAATAAGCCACAAAAATGCATGAAATCATTTATTTACAAGAAATAAAGTGATTTAGCTTCTTTATTCATGCCACAAATGGTTATATGCAACTAATAAATCCAAATTATGATCAATTGCACACTTATTAGAGGGAATTGAATGCATTTAACATTCCAAAATGTGTTAGAAATGGTTTTTACATTGAAATTAAAGGTTTTTATAAGTAGTTATACTTCATTTAAGTTTAATTTCGGTTAAATAAGCCATATAAATGCATGAAATCACTTATTTGCAAGAAAAGACGTGATTTAACCTCTTTATTTGTGCTACAAATGGTCTTATGCAACTAACAAATCCAAATCATGATCAATTGCACATTTATTAGATGGAATTGAATGCATTTAACACCTCAAAAGGTTTTGGAAATGGTTTTTGTATTGAAATTAAAGGTTTTTGTAAGCATTTATATTTCATTTGAGTTTAATTTGGGTTAAATAAGCCTTTAAAATGCAAGAAAATCACTTATTTGCAAGAAATGAAGTAATTTAGCCTCTTTATTCATGACACAAATCGTCTTATATAACTAATAAATACAAATTATGATCAACTGGACACTTATTAGAGGGAATTGAATGCATTTGACACCCCAAAAGGTATTGGAAATGGTTTTTGCATTGAAATTAAAGGTTTTTGTAAGCATTTATCCTTTATTTAAGTTTAATTTGGGCTAAATAAGTCATTAAAATGCAATGAAATCACTTATTTGCAAGAAATGAAGACATTTAGCCTCTTTATTCTTGATAAATATGGTCTTATACTACTAATAAATGCAAATTATGATATATTGCACACTTATTGTAGGGAATTGAATGCAATTAACACCCCAAAAAGCGTTGGAAATGATTCTCGAATTGAGATTAAAGGTTTTTGTAAGCATTTATGCTTCATTTAATTTTAATTTGGGTGAAATAAGCAATTAAAATGAAAGAAAAACTCTAATTTGTAAGAAATAAAGTGATTTAGACTCTTTATTCAGGCCACAAATGGTTTTACACAACCAATAAATGCAAATTATGATCAATTTCACACTTATTATAGGTAATTGAATGCGTTTAACACCCCAAAAGGTGTTGGAAATGGTTTTTGCATTGAAATTAAAGGTTTTTTGTAAGCATTTATACTTCATTTAGGTTTAATTTGGGTTAAATAAGCCGTAAAAATGCATGAAATCACTTATTTGCAAGAAAAGAAGTGATTTAGCCTCTTTATTTGTGCCACAAATGGTCTTATGCAATTAACAAATCTTAATCGTGATCAATTGCACACTTATTAGAGGGAATTGAATGCATTTAACACCCCAAAAGGTGTTGCAAATGGTTTTTGCATTGTAATTAAAGGTTTTTGTAAGCATTTATCTTTCATTTAAGTTTAATTTAGGTGAAATAAGCCATCAAGATGAAAGAAAATCACTAATTTGCAAGAAATAATGTGATTTAGTCTCTTTATTCATGTCACAAATGGTCTTATGTAACTAATAAATGCAAATTATGATGAATTGCACTCTTATTAGAGGGAATTGAATGCATTTAACACCCCAAAAGGTGTTGCAAATGGTTTTTGCATTGAAATTAAAGGTTTTTGCAAGCATTTATACTTTATTTAAGATTAATTTGGGCTAAATAAGTCATTAAAATGCAAGGAAATCACTTATTTGCAAGAAATGAAGACGTTTAACCTCTTTATTCATGACACATATGGTTTTATGCAACTAATAAATGCAAATTATGATCAATTGCACAGTTATTAGAGGGAATGAAATGCATTTACCATCAAAAAAAGTGTTAGAAATGGTTTTGCGCATTGAAATTAAAGGTTTTTGTAAGCATTTATACTTCATTTAAGTCTAATTTAGGTTAAGTAAGCCACAAAAAAGCATGAAATCACTTATTTGCCAGAAAAGAAGTGATTTAACCTCTTAATTTTTGCCACAAATGGTCTTATACAACTAACTAATCCAAATCATGATCAATTACACACTTATTAGACGTAATTGAATGCATTTAACACCCAAAAGGCGTTGGAAATGGTTTTTGTATTGAAATTAAAGGTTTTTGTAAGCATTTATACTTCATTTAAGTTTAATTTGGATTAAATAATCCATTAAAATCCAAGAAAATCACTTATTTGCGAGAAATGAAGTAATTTAGCCTCTTTATTCGTGACACAAATGGTCTTATGCAACTAATAAATGCAAATTACGATCAATTGAACACTTATTAGAGGGAATTGAAAGCATTTAACACGCCAAAAGGTGTTGGAAATGGTTTTTGCATTGAAATTAAAGGTTTTTGTAAGCGTTTATACCTCATTCAAGTTTAATTTGGGTTAAATAAGCCATTAAAATGCTAGAAAATCACTTATTTGCAATAAATGAAGCAATTTAGCCTCTTTATTCATGACATAAATCGTCTTATATAACTAATAAATACAAATTATGATCAACTAGACACTTATTAGAAGGAATTGAATGCATTTAACACCCCAAAAGGTGCTGGAAATGGTTTTTGCATTGAAATTAAAGGTTTTTGTAAGCATTTATCCTTTATTTAAGTTTAGTTTGGACTAAATAAGTCATTAAAATGCAAGGAAATCACTTATTTGCAAGAAATGAAGACGTTTAGCCTCTTTATTCATGACACATATGGTCTTATGCTGCTAATAAATGCAAATTATGATCTATTACACACTTATTAAAGGGAATTGAATGCATTTAACACCCCAAAAGGCGTTGGAAATGATTTTTGTATTGAAATTAAAGATTTTCGTAAGCATTTATCCTTCATTTAAGTTCAATTTAGGTTAAATAAGCATTAAAATGCAAGAAAATCACTTATTTGCAAGAAATGAAATAATTTAGCCTCTTCATTCGTGACGCAAATGGTCTTATGCAACTAATAAATGTAAATTATGATCAATTGCACACTTATTAGAGGGAATTGAATGCATTTAACACCCCAAAGGGTGTTGGAAATAGTTTTTGCATTGAAATTAAAGGTTTTTGTAAGCATTTATACTTCATTTAAGTTTAATTTGGGTTAAATTTGCCATTAAAATGCAGGAAAATCACTTATTTGCAAGAAATGAAGTAATTTAGCCTCTTTATCGATGGTACAAATAGTTTTATGCAACTAATAAATGTAAATTATGATCAATTGCACACTTCTTAGAGGGAATTGAATGCATTTAATGCCACAAAATATGTTGGAAATGGTTTTTGCATTGAAATTAAATGTTTTTGTAAGCCTTTATCCTTCATTGAAGTTTTATTTGAGTTAAATAAGCTTTTAAAATGCAAGGAAGTCACTTTTTTGCAATAAATAAAGTGATTTAGCCTCTTTATTCATGCCACAAATTATCTTATGCAATTAATAAATGTAGATTCTGATCAATTACACACTTATTAGAGGGATTTGAATGCTTTTAACACCCTAAAAGGTATTGGAAATTGTTTTTGCATTGAAATTAACGGTGTTTGTAAACATTTATACTTCATTTAAATTTAATTTGGGTTAAATAAGTCATTAAAATGCTAGAAAATAACTTATTTACGAGAAATAAAATAATTTAACCTCTTTATTCGTGACACAAATGGTCTTATGCAACTAATAAATGCAAATTATGGTAAATCGCACACTTATTAGAGGGAATTGAATGCATTTAACACCCCAAAAGGTGTTGTAAATGGTTTTTACATTGAAACTAAAGGTTTTTGTAAGTATTTATACTTCATTTAAGTTTAATTTGGGTTAAATTAGTTATTAAAATACAAGAAAATCACTTATTTGCAAGAAATGAAGTAATTTAGCCTCTTTATTCATGGTACAAATAGTCTTATACAACTAATAATTGCAAATTATGATCAATTGCACACTTATTATAGGGATTTGAATGCATTTAACACCCCAAAAGGTGTTGGAAATGGTTTTTGCATTGGAATTAAAGATTTTTGTACGCATTTATCCTTCATTTATGTTTAGTTTGGGTGAAATAAGCCATTAAAATGTTAGAAAAACACTCATTTGGAAGAAATAATGTGATTTAGTCTCTTTATTCGGGCCACAAATAGTCTTATGCAACAAATAAATGCAAATTATGATCAATTGCATGCTTATTAGAGGGAATTGAATGCATTTAACACCCCAAAAGTTGGAAATGATTTTTGCATTGAAAATAAAGGTTTTTGTAAGCATTTAGACTTCATTTAAGATTAATTTGGGCTAAATAAGCCAAAAAAATGCATGAAATCACTTATTTGCAAGAAATAAAGTGATTTAGCCTCTTTATTTATGCCACAAAAGGTTTTATGCAACTAATAAATACAAATTATGATCAATTACACACTTATTAGAGGGAATTGAATGCATTTAACATCCCAAAAGGTGTTGGAAATGGTTTTTGCTTTGAAATTAAAGGTTTTTGTAAGTATTTATACTTTATTTAAGTTTCATTTGGGTTAAATAAGTCACAAAAATGCATGAAATCACTTATTTGCTAGAAAAGAAGTGATTTAACCTCATTATTTGTGCCACAAATGGTTTTTTGCAACTAACAAATCCAAATCATGATCAATTACACACTTATTAGACGGAATGAAATGCATTTAACACCCCAAAAGGTGTTGGAAATGAGTTTTGTATTGAAATTAAAGGTTTTTGTAAGCATTTATATTTGATTTAAGTTTAATTTGGGTTAAATAAGCTATTAAAATACAAGAAAATCACTTATTTGCAAGAAATGAAGTAATTTAGTCTCTTTATTCATGACACAAATCGTCTTATATAACTAATAAATACAAATTATGATCAACTAGACAGTTATTAGAGGGAATTAAATGCATTTAACACCCCAAAAGGTATTGGAAATGGTTTTTGCATTGAAATTAAAGGTTTTTGTAAGCATTTATCCTTTATTTAAGATTAATTTGGGCTAAATAAGTCATTAAAATGCAAGGAAATCACTTATTTGCAAAAAATGAAGACATTTAGCCTATTTATTCATGACACATATGGTCTTATGTTACTAATAAATGTAAATTATGATCTATTACACACTTATGAGAGGGAATTGAATGAATTTAACACCCGAAAAGGCGTTGGAAATGATTTTCGCATTGAGATTATATGGTTTTTTTAAGCATTTATCCTTCATTTAATTTTAATTTGGGTGAAATAAGCAATTAAAATGAAAGAAAAACACTCATTTGTAAGAAATAAAGTGATTTAGACTCTTTATTCATGCCACAAATGGTTTTATACAACTAATAAATGAAAATTATAATCAATTGCGCACTTATTAGAGGGAATTGAATGCGTTTAACACCCCAAAAAGTGTTGAAAATGGTTTTTGCATTGAAATTAAAGGTTTTTGCAAGCATTTATACTTCATTTAAGTTTAATTTGGGTTAAATAAGCTATTAAAATGTAAGAAAATCACTTATTTACAAGAAAAGAAGTGATTTAGCCTCTTTATTTATGCCACAAATGGTTTTATGCAACTAATAAATACAAATCATGATCAATTGCACACTTATTAGAGGGAATTGAATGCATTTAACACTCCAAAAGGTGTTGGAAATGGTTTTTGTATTGAAATTAAAGGTTTTTGTAAGCATTTATACTTCATTTAAGTTTAATTTGAGTTAAATAAGCTATTAAAATGAAAGAAAATCACTTATTTGCAAGAAATGAAGTAATTTAGCCTCTTTATTCATGACACAAATCGTCTTATATAACAAATAAATACAAATTATGATCAACTGGACACTTATTAGAGGGAATTGAATGCATTTAACACCACAAAAGGTATTGGAAATGATTTTTACATTGAAATTAAAGGTTTTTGTAAGCATTTATCCTTTATTTAAGACTAATTTGGGCTAAATAAGTCATTAAAATGCAAGGAAATCACTTACTTGCAAAAAATGAAGAGATTTAGCCTCTTTATTCATGACACATATGGTCTTATGCTACTAATAAATGTAAATTATGATCTATTACACACTTATTAGAGGGAATTGAATGAATTTAACACCCCAAAAGGTATTGGAAATGGTTTTTGCATTGAGATTAAAGGTTTTTGTAAGCATTTATCCTTCATTTAATTTTAATTTGGGTGAAATAAGCAATTAAAATGAAAGAAAAACACTCATTTGTAAGAAATAAAGTGATTTAGACTCTTTATTCATGCCACAAATGGTTTTATACAACTAATAAATGCAAATTATAATCAATTGCATACTTATTAGAGGAAATTGAATGCGTTTAACACCCGAAAAAGTGTTGGAAATGATTTTTGCATTGAAATAAAAGGTTTTTGTAAGCATTTAAACTTTATTTAAGTTTAATTTGGGTTAAATAAGCCAAAAAAATGCATGAAATCACTTATTTGCAAAAAAAGAAGTCATTTAGCACCTTTATTTGTGCCACAAATGGTCTTATGCAATTAACAAATCCAAATCATGATGAATTGCACACTTATTAGAGGGAATTGAATGCATTTAACACCCCAAAAGGTGTTGTAAATGGTTTTTACATTGAAACTAAAGGTTTTTGTAAGTATTTATACTTCATTTAAGTTTAATTTGGGTTAAATTAGTTATTAAAATACAAGAAAATCACTTATTTGCAAGAAATGAAGTAATTTAGTCTCTTTATTCATGACACAAATCGTCTTATATAACTAATAAATACAAATTATGATCAACTAGACAGTTATTAGAGGGAATTAAATGCATTTAACACCCCAAAAGGTATTGGAAATGGTTTTTGCATTGAAATTAAAGGTTTTTGTAAGCATTTATCCTTTATTTAAGATTAATTTGGGCTAAATAAGTCATTAAAATGCAAGGAAATCACTTATTTGCAAAAAATGAAGACATTTAGCCTATTTATTCATGACACATATGGTCTTATGCTACTAATAAATGTAAATTATGATCTATTACACACTTATGAGAGGGAATTGAATGAATTTAACACCCGAAAATGCGTTGGAAATGATTTTCGCATTGAGATTATAGGGTTTTTTTAAGCATTTATCCTTCATTTAATTTTAATTTGGGTGAAATAAGCAATTAAAATGAAAGAAAAACACTCATTTGTAAGAAATAAAGTGATTTAGACTCTTTATTCATGCCACAAATGGTTTTATACAACTAATAAATGAAAATTATAATCAATTGCGCACTTATTAGAGGGAATTGAATGCGTTTAACACCCCAAAAAGTGTTGGAAATGGTTTTTGCATTGAAATTAAAGGTTTTTGCAAGCATTTATACTTCATTTAAGTTTAATTTGGGTTAAATAAGCTATTAAAATGTAAGAAAATCACTTATTTACGAGAAAAGAAGTGATTTAACCTCTTCAATTATGTCACAAATGGTCTTATGTAATTAACAAATCCAAATCATGATCAATTGCACACATATTACAGGGAATTGAATGCATTTAACACCCCAAAAGGTGTTGGAAATGGTTTTTGCATTGTAATTAAAGGTTTTTGTAACCATTTATCTTTCATTTAAGTTTAATTTAGGTGAAATAAGCCATCAAAATGTAAGAAAATCACTCATTTGCAAGAAATAATGTGATTTAGTCTTTTTATTTAGACCATAAATGGTCTTATGCAACAAATAAATGCAAATTATGATCAATTGCACGCTTATAAGAGGGAATTGAATGCATTTAACACCCCAAAAGGTGTTGGAAGTGATTTTTGCATTGAAATTAAATTTTTTTGTAAGCATTTATACTTTATTTAAGATTAATTTGGGCTAAATAAGCCACAAAAATGCATGAAATCACTTATTTGCAAGAAATAAAGTGATTTAGCCTCTTTATTTATGCCACAAATGGTTTTATGCAACTAATAAATACAAATTATGATCAATTCCACACTTATTAGAGGGAAATGAATGCATTTAACACCCCAAAAGGTGTTGGAAATGATTTTTGTATGCATTTATACTTCATTTAAGTTTAATTTTGGTTAAATAAGCCATTAAAATGTAAGAAAATCACTTATTTGCAAGAAATTAAGTAATTTAGTCTCTTTATTCTTGACACAAATCGTCTTATATAACTAATAAATACAAATTATGATCAACTGGACACTTATTAGAGGGAATTAAATGCATTTAATACCCCAAAAGGTATTGGAAATGATTTTTTCATTGAAATTAAAGGTTTTTGTAAGCATTTATCCTTTATTTAAATTTAATTTGGGTTAAATAAGCCATTAAAATGCAAGAAAATCACTTATTTGCAAGAAATAAAGTAATTTAGCCTCTTTATTCAAGACACAAATCGTCTTATATAACTAATAAATACAAATTATAGTCAACTGGACACTTATTAGAGGGAATTGAATGCATTGAACACCCCAAAAGGTATTGGAAATGGTTTTTGCATTGAAATTAAAGATTTTTGTAAGGATTTATCCTTTATTTAAGATTAATTTGGGCTAAATGCAAGGAAATCACTTATTTGCAAAAAATGAAGACATTTAGCCTATTTATTCATGACACATATGGTCTTATGCTACTAATAAATGTAAATTATGATCTATTACACACTTATGAGAGAGAATTGAATGAATTTAACACCCGAAAAGACGTTGGAAATGATTTTCGCATTGAGATTATAGGGTTTTTTTAAGCATTTATCCTTCATTTAATTTTAATTTGGGTGAAATAAGCAATTAAAATGAAAGAAAAACATTCATTTGTAAGAAATAAAGTGATTTAGACTCTTTATTCATGCCACAAATGGTATTATACAACTAATAAATGAAAATTATAATCAATTGCGCACTTATTAGAGGGAATTGAATGCGTTTAACACCCCAAAAAGTGTTGGAAATGGTTTTTGCATTGAAATTAAAGTTTTTCGCAAGCATTTATACTTCATTTAAGTTTAATTTGGGTTAAATAAGCTATTAAAATGTAAGAAAATCACTTATTTACGAGAAAAGAAGTAATTTAGCCTCTTTATTCATGACACAAATCGTCTTATATAACTAATAAATACAAATTATAGTCAACTGGACATTTATTAGAGGGAATTGAATGCATTTAACACCCCAAAAGGTATTGGAAATGGTTTTTGGATTGAAATTAAAGGTTTTTGTAAGCATTTATCCTTTATTTAAGATTAATTTGGGCTAAATAAGTCATTAAAATGCAAGGAAATCACTTATTTGCAAAAAATAAAGACATTTAGCCTTTATTCATGACACATATGGTCTTATGCTACTAATAAATGTAAATTATGATCTATTACACACTTATGAGAGGGAATTGACTGACTTTAACACCCGAAAAGGCGTTGGAAATGATTTTCGCATTGAGATTACAGGGTTTTTTTTAAGCATTTATCCTTCATTTAATTTTAATTTGGGTGAAATAAGCAATTAAAATGAATGAAAAACACTCATTTGTAAGAAATAAAGTAATTTAGACTCTTTATTCATGCCACAAATGGTTTTATACAACTAATAAATGAAAATTATAATCAATTGCGCACTTATTAGAGGGAATTAAATGCGTTTAACACCCCAAAAAGTATTGGAAATGGTTTTTGCATTGAAATTAAAGGTTTTTGCAAGCATTTATACTTCATTTACGTTTAATTTGAGTTAAATAAGCTATTAAAATGTAAGAAAATCACTTATTTACAAGAGAAGAAGTGATTTAGCCTCTTTAATTGTGTCACAAATGGTCTTATGCAATTAACAAATCCAAATCATGATCAATTGCACACATATTACAGGGAATTGAATGCATTTAACACCACAAAAGGTGTTGGAAATGGTTTTTGCATTGTAATTAAAGGTTTTTGTAACAATTTATCTTTCATTTAAGTTTAATTTAGGTGAAATAAGCCATCAAAATGTAAGAAAATCACTCATTTGCAAGAAATAATGTGATTTAGTCTCTTTATTCATGCCACAAATGGTCTTATGCAACAAATAAATGCAAATTATGATCAATTGCACACTTATTAGAGGGAATTGAATGCATTTAACACCCCAAAAGGTGTTGGAAATGATTTTTGCATTGAAATTAAAGGTTTTTGTAAGCATTTATACTTCATTTAAGATTAATTTGGGCTAAATAAGCCACAAAAATGCATGAAATCACTTATTTGCAAAAAATAAAGTGATTTAGCCTCTTTATTTATGCCACAAATGGTTTTATACAACTAATAAATACAAATTATGATCAATTCCACACTTATTAGAGGAAATTGAATGCATTTAACACCCCAAAAGGTGTTGGAAATGGTTTTTGTATTGAAATTAAAGGTTTTTGTAAGCATTTATACTTCATTTAAGTTTAATTTGAGTTAAATAAGCCATTAAAATGCAAGAAAATCACTTATTTGCAGGAAATGAAGTAATTTAGCCTTTTTATTCATGACACAAATCGTCTTATATAATTAATAAATACAAATTATGATCAACTGGACAGTTATTAGAGGGAATTGAATGCATTTAACACCTCAAAAGGTATTGGAAATAGTTTTTGCATTGAAATTAAAGGTTTTTGTAAGCATTTATCCTTTATTTAAGATTAATTTGGGCTAAATAAGTCATTAAAATGCAAGGAAATCACTTATTTGCAAAAAATGAAGACATTTAGCCTCTTTATTCATGGCACATATGGTCTTATGCTAATAATAAATGCCAATTATGATCTATTGCACACTTATTAGAGGGAATTGAATGAATTTAACACCCTAAAAGGCGTTGGAAATGATTTTCGTATTGAGATTAAAGGTTTTTGTAAGCATTTATCCTTCATTTAATTTTAATTTGGGTGAAATAAGCAATTAAAATGAAAGAAAAACACTCATTTGTAATAAATAAAGTGATTTAGACTCTTTATTCATGCCACAAATGGTTTTATACAACTAATGAATGCAAATTATAATCAATTGCACACTTATTAGAGGGAATTGAATGCTTTTAACACCCCAAAAAGTGTTGGAAATGGTTTTTGCATTGTAATTAAAGGTTTTTGTAACCATTTATCTTTCATTTAAGTTTAATTTAGGTGAAATAAGCCATCAAAATGCATGAAATCACTTATTTGCAAAAAAAGAAGTGATTTAGCACCTTTATTTGTGCCACAAATGGTCTTATGCAATTAACAAATCCAAATTATGATCAATTGCACACATATTAGAGAGAATTGAATGCATTTAACACCCCAAAAGGTGTTGGAAATGGTTTTTGCATTGTCATTAAAGGTTTTTGTAAGCATTTATCTTTTATTTAAGTTTAATTTTGGTGAAATAAGCCATTAAAATGTTAGAAAATCACTCATTTGCAAGAAATAATGTGATTTAGTCTCTTTATTCAGGTCACAAATAGTCTTATGCAAAAAATAAATGCAAATTATGATCAATTGCACGCTGATTAGAGGGAATTGAATGCATTTAACACCACAAAAAGTGTTGGAAATGATTTTTGCATTGAAATTAAAGGTTTTTGTAAGCATTTATACTTCATTTAAGATTAATTTGGGCTAAATAAGCAACAAAAGTGCATGAAATCACTTATTTACAAGAAATAAAGTGATTTAGCCTCTTTATTCATGCCACAAATGGTTATATGCAGCTAATAAATGCAAATTATGATCAATTGCACACTTATTAGAGGGAATTGAATGCATTTAACACTCGAAAACGTGTTGGAAATTGTTTTTGCATTGAAATTAAAGGTTTTTATAAGCATTTATGCCTCATCAAAGTTTAATTTGGGTTAAATAAGCCACAAAAATGCATGAAATCACTTATTTGCAAGAAAATAAGTGATTTAACCTCTTTATTTGTGCTACAAATGGTCTTATGCAACTAACAAATCCCAATCATGATCAATTGCACATTTATTAGATGGAATTGAATGCATTTAACACCTCAAAAGGTTTTGGAAATGGTTTTTGTATTGAAATTAAAGGTTTTTGTAAGCATTTATATTTCATTTGAGTTTAATTTGGGTTAAATAAGCCTTTAAAATGCAAGAAAATCACTTATTTGCAAGATATGAAGTAATTTAGCCTCTTTATTCATGACACAAATCGTCTTATATAACTAATAAATACAAATTATGATCAACTGGACACTTATTAGAGGGAATTGAATGCATTTAACACCCCAAAAGGTATTGGAAATGGTTTTTGTATTGAAATTAAAGGTTTTTGTAAGCATTTATACTTCATTTAAGATTAATTTGGGCTAAATAAGCAACAAAAATGCATGAAATCACTTATTTACAAGAAATAAAGTGATTTAGCCTCTTTATTCATGCCACAAATGGTTATATGCAACAAATAAATGCGAATTATGATCAATTGCACGCTTATTAGAGGGAATTGAATGCATTTAACACCCCAAAAGGTGTTGGAAATGATTTTTGCATTGAAATTAAAGGTTTTTGTAAGCATTTATACTTCATTTAAGATTAATTTGGGCTAAATAAGCCACAAAAATGCATGAAATCACTTATTTGCAAGAAATAAAGTGATTTAGCCTCTTTATTTATGCCACAAATGGTTTTATGCAACTAATAAATACAAATTATGATCAATTCCACACTTATTAGAGGGAATTGAATGCATTTAACACCCCAAAAGGTGTTGGAAATGATTTTTGTATTGAACTTAAAGGTTTTTGTATGCATTTATACTTCATTTAAGTTTAATTTTGGTTAAATAAGCCATTAAAATGCAAGAAAATCACTTATTTGCAAGAAATTAAGTAATTTAGTCTCTTTATTCTTGACACAAATCGTCTTATATAACTAATAAATACAAATTATGATCAACTGGACACTTATTAGAGGGAATTAAATGCATTTAATACCCCAAAAGGTATTGGAAATGATTTTTTTATTGAAATTAAAGGTTTTTGTAAGCATTTATCCTTTATTTAAGTTTAATTTGGGTTAAATAAGCCATTAAAATGCAAGAAAATCACTTATTTGCAAGAAATAAAGTAATTTAGCCTCTTTATTCAAGACACAAATCGTCTTATATAACTAATAAATACAAATTATAGTCAACTGGACACTTATTAGATGGAATTGAATGCATTTAACACCCCAAAAGGTATTGGAAATGGTTTTTGCATTGAAATTAAAGGTTTTTGTAAGGATTTATCCTTTATTTAAGATTAATTTGGGCTAAATGCAAGGAAATCACTTATTTGCAAAAAATGAAGACATTTAGCCTATTTATTCATGACACATATGGTCTTATGCTACTAATAAATGCAAATTATGATCAATTGCACGCTTATTAGAGGGAATTGAATGCATTTAACACCCCAAAAGGTGTTGGAAATGGTTTTTGCATTGAAACTAAACGTTTTTATAAGCATTCATACTTCATTTAAGTTTAATTTGGGTTAAATAAGCCATAAAAATACATAAAATCACTTATTTGCAAGAAAATAAGTGATGTAACCTCTTTATTTGTGCTACAAATGGTCTTATGCAACTAACAAATCCAAATCATGATCAATTGCAGACTTATTAGATGGAATTGAATGTATTTAACACCCCAAAAGGTGTTGGAAATGGTTTTTGTATTGAAATTAAAGGTTTTTGTAAGCATTTATACTTCATTTAAAAAATCATGATCAATTGTACACTTATTAAAGGGAATTGAATGCATTTAACACCCCAAAATGTGTTGGAAATGATTTTCGCATTGAGATTAAAGGTTTTTATAAGCATTTATCCTTCATTTAAGTTTAATTTGGGT